>JAQPPZ010000103.1:7500000-10000000 GCA_028583015.1 Wollemia nobilis
CAACATGCACCACAAACCTTATCTCTCCTAGGGCAACCTTAGAAAAATAAAATATTTGGAAAAATTAATAACTTGCCTTTAACCTCAGCAGGATTAAATCCCCTGTCGCTGCCCCTGCACCACTCAAACCGTGGTGCCAACAACCACGTGAGCCAACCACTCACATAGAAACAAAGAGCACAAGACCTCCTTCTTTCTTCCTCCGAACTTGCCCTCAAAAACCACGTGCGCAAAAGGTTCTCCCTTTTCCTTGCAAAAACTAGCGTCGATGGGATTCGAACTTCGTATCTGCTAGAACTTAAAACTGCCTTCCTCTTTCCACTAGGCCACAAGTGCCTATGGTGATAGGTAAGGAACCTCCCTTACCTTTGTTCCCTCTTCTATTCGTTGGTTTTCAAATGAATACGACACTTATGTTCCCTTAGCGCTTCGAATGGATTATCTTCATCGAGGACTTAGGGAAAATAAAAATTTTAGTGGCATATTTATATATGCCCACCTTTTTCTTTTGATGTCGGCTATGACTTAATATTATTTGCCTCCTCCATTTTGACGTCGACAATAATAATATATTAATTTTAATTTTAATTTTAAATGATTAAAATTTAAACTTAAATATTTAAAATTATTTATCTCCTTCATCGGGGCACCTTTTTCGACAAAACGAAAAGCCAACCTGGGTTTTAAGAAAAATCCATTTCAAATATGCCATCCATGGTTTTAAATAAAACCTTTTATTTTTCCTGCCTTGGTTTTCACAAAAACCCTGTAAATAGCCATGCTTTCCAAAATATCATAAATGCTTATTTATGAAATATTTTGGCCACCAAAACTCAACGTGATCCATGTGACATCAATGATCCATGTGATATCAATGACAACATAAAATTTCTCAAATTACCTCAAATTTCCAATAATCTTCCCCTTTGTCATTGATGGCAACACCTCTAATGCAAATCACCACAATCACTATAAAAACCAACTCTGAGAATCAAAGTTGCTCCCCCTGACTCAATACTCTCTATGGAGGCTGCTCCCGCTAACTCAATACTCTCTTTGGAGGCTGCTCCCCCTAACTCAATGCTCTCCCCCTTACTCAAATCTCTCCCCCTTTGACATCAATGGCAAAAGGGACACCTATGGGGCTAAAATATATGACTCTTAAGCTTAGCCCCCTCACCCCCTTCTCTTTTGAGGTGATTAATTTTGAGGTGGGTGTACTTTACTCCCATATCACTTTGTTTATTTCCTCTATCAAATTCCTTCCATGTTTTTCTGATATCCTTCTCTTGATGAATTACTTGATCTTCTTGCCTTGAACCTATTTGACCTTCTTGCCTTGAACCTATTTGGAATTGAGTCCTACACCATTTTGCAATATGCCCAAAGTTATTGCAATTGAAACACTTGATATTGTAGCCTTTGGATGGTGCCTATGTCTTGAATTCATTCTTAAAACAATTTCCATATCCATTCATTTCCTAAACGCTTCTTCCTTTGAAGTTTATTCTAGCAAAATCAAACTTCTTTGATCCATGGATCCTACAATGTATAGCCTTGTATCCAAATCTATTACAAGAAAAAAAATGTCCTTGAAAAGTCCTTTGTTCATACCTCAGTTCTTCATATATTTCTTGACCATTATCTTTATGATCATTTTCAACTTGTGCATTGCATCCTTGAACCTTATTTGTAGTATCTAAAACTTCTTCCTTGCTTTTCTCTTCAAGAATTTTTTTTCCTTTTGAACTTGATTCACCTATCTCAAAACAAGAACCAAACTGAATATTTGGAGCCATAGGAACTTTGGAACTTTCCACACAAATCTTAGGTGTGCTTCCTTGCTTTCATATTTTAGAACTTCCTTTTCTTTTGAGTGTGATTCTCCAAACTTGAAATATGAGACTTTTGATGCTTTGGAATCTTCCTCTTCTTTCTCCTTATTTGTGTCAAGTAGCAAATTGGCATCCATATCTATAGCCTCTGAAATACATGTTTCCTTCTTAGTGAAAATATCTTGATCTTTTGAGTCATGTGATGGATCAAACTTCTCACATATAGAACATCTCAATTCTTTTATATTCTCCTTAACCTCTTGTAGTTGCTCATGGATAACATTGAAGTCTTCCTTTAGATCAACTGAAATATTATCCTCTTGTTTAACTTCTTCTATTTGAAGTGAATGTTCTTCTTCTACTTCTCTTATTACATATAAAAACCCTTCTTCATCTTCATTGTCACTAAGATCATTCTAATCTTCTATAGCAAACAAACTCTCAAGATTTATTTGACCATACATGTTTCCTTGATGTGTCATCTCATCTTCACTATCATTGAAACCATTGCAATATCCTGATCTGTGACCTCTTTGACCACACACAAAGCACTGCTCTCTTTAACCTTCTATTCCTAGAAATAAATGTTCTTTCTTTTCATCATCTAATTTATCTCTATCACTATGATCTGAGCTATCACTTGCTTCTACAATGTAGTAAGATTTCTTTGCCTTACAAAATTTCTTCTTCTTCTCATACCTATTTTGCTTGTATCTGTCATATTTGTCATGCTTATGCTTTCATCTTCTTTTCTTCTGTGATCCTGTTTTTCATCATCACTATTTTCTTCATGTGGACACTTGTATGCATAGTGACCAAGATCACCATATTTGTAGCATCTGAATTTCCTTATATCCCTAAAATTTCTTGAGTCCTTATTCCTTTTGATGAAGTTAGCTTCCTCATCATTATCTGGATCTCTACTTGTTTATGAAACTTTCTATTTCTCTTTTTCTGAAGCCTTGAATGCAATCTCTTTTATTGGAACCTGATGCTTACTTACCCTCATTTCATAAGTTGTGAGAGTACCTTTCAATTCTTCCATTGTTAGCTTGTTGATATCCATTGTCTCTTCTATTGCTGAAACCTTAGAATCATATTTCATGGGAAGTGATCTCAAAATATTTTGAGTAACTTTTGATTCTTTCATCTCAAAACCTAGGCCTCTCATGGTGTTAGAGATTTCATAAACTCGAAGTAAAAACTTTGCAATATCTTCAAAATCTTCCATTTTCAATTCCTCAAATATTTTTCTATGAGTTTTTAGTTTTTCCAACTTTACCTTGGAATCTCCTTCATAAGTATTCTGCAACTTGGTCCACATTTCATTAGTTGAAGTACATACCATGAATTTTGCAAAATCTGTCTCACGAAGCCCACTCAAAATACAATTCATTGCTCTTCCATTGATCTCAACCAATTTCCTGATAGTCTTATCCGCCTCGGGATCACCTTCAAACCTATACTCTTTTTCAACCATTTTCCATACCTCATTTCCTTGTGATATCAAGTAGTTCTTCATCCTCATGTTCTAGAAAGCATAATTGTTACCATAAAACAATGGAGCCTTATTTGTAGATGATCCTTCTGTGAAGCCATCTATGTTCTTGTAGAATCTGCCCTCAAGTTGTTAGCCTTTTTTAAGGAACCTGATCTGATACCAATTGAATAACACAAGCTTATACTGAGAGGGGGGGTAAACAATATAAGACCACTTTTTACTTTTTCTTCCAATTCAATATTATGTTGTGTATATATAGCAATAATCAAAGCAATGCACAAAATACCATACACAATAGAGACACCACAATTTACGTGGTTCACCCAATGTGGGCTACTCCACGGAGAAAATATTTTACTAAAACTTTCTCAATCAATCTCTTTGGAAATCACTCCTAATTACAATGTTTATGGATGTTTATCCAAAGGAGATGTTGATCCCCTAATATCAAGTTCGTGGATCTCTTCCACAGGAGAACTCTTTCCCCTTCTGCTATGGCTATGTGATCTTCTAGAAGACTTTGTCTCTCTACTGCACTAACTGGTGGACCTCTCTCCACTTGAATACTCCTCACTCATATTTGTCTTCAATTGTGTTGGCTACTGGATCTCATCCACTAAGACTCTGTCCTTTGTACTTTGTCACCTCCAAAGCTCTGTCAATAGGCTCACTAAGAACCTACTCAATAGGCTCACACATAACCTACTTAACAAGCTCACATAGAACTTGTCAAATCTGCTCAAGCAAGCTCACCAAGAACTTGCCCAAATCTTCTCTAGCAAGCTCACCAAAAACTTACCCAAATCTGCTCTAGCAAGCTCACCAAGAACTTGCCCAAATTTGCTCCAACAATCTCAATAAGAACTTGTCCAAATTTGCTCTAGAAAACTCACCAAGAAGTTGCCCAAAATCTTTCCATAAATCTGTCCACAAAGTTGTCCACAAAGCTGTGCCAAAACTGTCCACAAGGGCCTTCCCAAAGGCTCAATCAATCATACACAAACTGCCATAAATCTATCTAGAAATCTATCCCAAAGATCTTCTCAATTCAGAAAACCTTGAAGCATTCAATCAACCACTTTCGAAAAGGAAACCACAAAAAATCCTTTTCCCTCCAATGATATTTCAGAAATCAACCACCATAGAAAATCAATAGGAGAATGTGCCCATATCTTTTATGAATATGAAGAAACCCCTTTGGAAAATCTGCCACACTCAACACACTTTGAAAAGAACAAAACAACCTTCACTTGAAACCTTTTACAAAAACATAAATATCTCTTTATGTACACCTTATTTCTCCTTCTAAACAAAATAATCAAATAGCCCTCGAAATAAGCTTTCCAACTATATATAATATGATATACTTCTAAAAGGAAAATCACCATAAATCTTTCCTTTTCACAACATACACCACAAACCTTATCTCTCCTAGGGCAACCTTAGAAAAATAAAATATTTGGAAAAATTAATAACTTGCCTTTAACCTCAACGAGATTCGATCCCCTGTCGCTACCCCTGCACCACTAAAACCGCAATTCCAACAACCACGTGAGCCAACCGCTCACATAGAAACCAAGAGTGCAAGACCTCCTTCTTTCTTCCTTTGAACTTGCCCTCAAAAACCACATGCGCAAAAGGTTCTCCCTTTTTACCTTGAAAAAACTAGTGTCTATGGGATTCGAACTTTGGATCTGTTGGCGCTTAAACACCTTATGCACCTTCCTCTTTCTGCTAGGACACAAGCACCTACGGTGATAGGTAAGGAACCTCCCTTACCTTTTTTCCCTCTTCTCTTCGTTGGTTTTCGAATGAATACGATACTTCTGTTCCCTTAGCGCTTTGAATAGATTATCTTCGTCGAGGACTTAGGGAAAATAAAAAATTTAGTGGCATATTTATATATGCCCACCTTTTTCTTTTGAATTCGGCTATGACTTAATATTATTTGCCTCCTCCTTTTTGACGTCGGAAGTAATAAAATATTAATTCTAATTTTAAATTTAAATTTAAATTTTAAATGATTAGAATTAATTATCTCCTTCACCGGGGCACATTTTTCGATGAAACAAAAAGCCAACCTGGGTTTTAAGAAAAATCCATTTCAAATCTGCCATTTCAAATCTTGGATTTACTTCTAATGTTACTTCTAAGTAATGTAAGAGTTTTGAATTCATTTACTTCTAATGTTACTTCTAAATCTTGAATTTCATGAATTTCTTGAACTAAGTTTCCTCTTTGATTTTCTTCTCTAAATTGTAGCTGACATTGTTTTGGATGACCATATTGATATTGAGGCTAATATTGATGTTGTTGATACTAAGGTTGAAACTAATGTTGTTGTTGTTGATTATATCGATACTAAGGTTGATATTGTCTTTGCTAAAATATTTTATTCATTTGATTTCCTTGATTCATATTCATATGATTTCCTTGATTATATCTACAAAAATTTGTACTATGACCCTTTCTCTTACATATATGACAAAATCTTGAATTTCATTTTACTCTATACTTAGATGTTGTAGCAACATTACTTGGTATATCTTCTTAGATACCAAGGTATTCTTATTCATTTCATCCTTGACTAAATGTTCTACTTCATATTCCTAAAGAATATTGACTAAGTCATCAAATATAGTCTTTGTACGTAGAACTCGTAAAGAAGTAACTAAATGCTTATAAATTTTTGGAAATGCTTGTAGTGTTACTTCGACAAGGAATTTGTCTTCTACCTTTTCTCCCAGAGTCAAAAGTTTTGTCTTTATATCTGCTAAGAAAGAGTTTTATACTTTCTCCACTATTAACCTTTAAATAATATAATTGAGATTGTAAATTCAAAATTGTTGCTTTGTTTTTCCCTTCAAATATTTTGCATAATGTATTCCATGCATCTGTAGAAGTTTTTACTCCACTTAAGTATGGTTGTATTTCATCAATTATTCCAAATGTAATTAACATGAGTGCCTTTGCATCACTTTCTTCAAATTTTTATATTTCTCTTTCATCTTCACTAGGTTTTTTCTTTGTTCCATTTACTATATCCCATAGTTTTTCTATAGTAAGAATTGATTTCATTTTGTTCTTCCATGATGTAAAATTTGATCCTTTCAAAGTTGAGATTCAGAAAGGAATATTGTTTGACATAATGAGACTCTTTTAAATTTGAAATCCTTATATCTCCAAAATTAATAAACACTTAAATATGAAATTTGCAAATTTTAAATTTTCTAAACCTTTGATGTAGAAATCCTTTTAACTCCCTACTAAATTAAATTTGCAAAATTTCAAATTTCAAATTTCAAAATTTTAAAAACTTCAAAATTTTTTAAAATGGCTTCAAATCTAAAGTTATTAAAATTATCAAATCTTAAAAATATTTTAACTCCCCAAAAACTTAAAATCTATATCTTAAATCTTCTAAAATCACTCTAAAAATTTTCAATCTTTTAAAACTTCAAAGCTTCAAAAAACTAATTTCAAATTCACAAATATTTATATCCTAGTTGAAATCCTTATTACTCCATAATTTAGATAACTTTTAAAACTTTTCAAAAACTAAACTTTTAAAACAAATGAATTTCAAAAATTTAATAAGGTAGGAAATCTTATAACTCCCCACTTAATAAAGTTTAAAAACTTAAATAATTTTCTTTCCCTCCAAGTAATGAATGAAAGGCAATTCAACGTACCTTTCTCTTTTGTAACATTTAATGAAATCACATTTGAAGCATAGCATATAAATGTTACCTCCTTCTATGCTCAAACCTAACTGCTATACTCAAAATGGATGGTATTTTATTTTCTAGATTTTGGTACTTACTTCCAACTTGACTCTTCTCTATTGGATAGGTGTCTAGAGTTACGTCCATTGAATGAGATGTTAGGTATCACTTGGATACCTCTCTTGCTTGGTGCTCTACATTCGGTCTCTTTTGCTCACTAGAATATCTCCACTATGAGGCACACACTTGGTGCTCTATGTTTAGTCTCTTCTACTTACTAGAATATCTTTGTTGTGAGGTACGCTTGGTGCTCTATGTTTGGTCTCTTTTGACGTTGTATTTAATGTGCTAGTTGTTTCCAATATTGGATTCATTTTGTTCTTGTTGGATTTAACGCGTTCCTTGGTTCTAAGACACTTGCTTTTCCTCAATACAATGCTCTTATAACATTGTTCTATCCACTAGCTTAGTCTTCTCTATGCTAGTTGGTCTCTTCTTCTATCTTGTGCTAGTTTTTTGTTGCTTTGCATCCCCTATGTAGGTTGCATAGATTGTTGTTCTACCTTATATATGTTGGTATCTTCTTTTATGTTGGCCACTTAGGAGCTATCCTCTTCTTCTATCTTGGTTTCTTAGGAGTTGGTCTCTTCTTCTATGCTTTTTTCCTAGGAACTAGCCTCTTCTTCTATATTGGTTGCTTAATATTTGGCCTCTTCTTCTATATTGGTTGCTTAATATTTGGCCTCTTCTTCTATATTGGATGATTAGGAGTTAGATTCTTCTTATATAGTGGATTATGGCTCCACTATATAGACACTTCAAGTACCTTAATGCTTCTTATTTTCAATCTCCTATGAGACTTTACACTACACTTTGGTAGTGCTATTCTTTACTTGCTATAGAATAAAACTTCTTTTAAAAAAACTCCAAATAATTCAAAGGAAAGATTGATATTGATTTAGTTAGCCTGATGCTTCAATTTTTTTGAATAACCAGAACTTCTATATGCCTCTATTTGTCCTTATCTCTGGAGTATTTGACACTATACTTCTCAATACTTCTCTTATATTTGTATATTTTTGCTCAGTCTCTATACTTAGGAAGCTTTAATGCTTTTTTTCTCCTAAATATTTGATGTTTCTTCAATCTCTGGAAACTACTCCAATGTTTGAAATCTTCTTCAATGTCTTCAGTCACACCTAAGAACAAAATATGATTCTACTCCTTTATAGATAATATGACATCAATATCAAGGTGACTATGAATATCCTTGAATGACCAAATCTCTCTTGAGTTGTATCTCTCTCAATATTCAATAGTGATTCTCCTCTTCTTCTCTAAAGAATCCAAAATATCTTCAAGGTGACTTTAAATGTCCTCAAATGTCCAAATTTCTCCTAAGTTGGCTCTTTCTCTTAATGTCCAAATTTCTCTTTATTTGGATCTCAATCAATGTCCAATTTTCTCCTAAGTTGGCCCTCTATCAAATTAGTTGAATCCTAGTCTTCACTAGTTTTCCTTCAACCAAGTGGAAAGACCCTAACATTCAAATCAGTGTGACTTATCCTTGTCCTTCAATCTCTACTCAATCAAACCTTTAAAAAATAGAGTCTAAGTCTTCACTACTTTCAAAGAGGATAAAATCTATTAATAATGGATAGAGTTAAGTGGTGGCTATGATACCATTGTTGGATTTTAAGCTTAAATATATCAAAATATCATAGGTCCCAATATAAATAAACCAGCAATATTATAGGTCAAAATATCAATTAATCAAGAGTATAATAATATATGAGCAATCAAATATATATCAAGGCAAATATAGTAATGAAATAACATTCACTTATAATATCAAATATGAACACAAATGATAAAAATCATTCATGTACATATATGAGGAATACTTACAATATGAATTGCTTAAAATTTGTATACAAGTTTTATTATCAATGAGACTGTTTCTCATTTTTCTCGTGTTACATTGTATGGAGATTTATCTCCATAATTTAGATATAGTAATGTGACTCTTAAATACTTATCTATTGCACTCCTCACATATTTGGAAGATGTGACCTTTCCTATTCTTAACCTTTGGCTTCTCATCTTGCCACTTGTATACTAGACTCTTCACTTTATTTTTGCATGCATACTTGACTTTGTGAATCTTGCACACTTCTACATGCACTCCTAATACAAGAAACTTGTACACATCCTTACATTACATATTTGCACACTTACATGCATGACACTTGCGCACATTCTCTCAATATACACATTCACTCTTACTTACATGACGCTTGTGCATTTCCTACACATTGTAATATTACATTAAATATAAATCACTCATCTAAACTATAGACTCAACTCTATTTTATTACATATTTAATTTTCTACCATGAAGGTACCATGGGGGTACATTTTTATGTACCAAATAATGTAAAATTCTCCAACATATAAGTTGTTGAGTTGTCATGATATTTGTCATATAGTTGGAAATGAAATGTAAATCAAATGCATATCAACTACAATTTAATAAAATGATGAGGTATCAATTGGGTAGTTGGAGGATGTAACTACCTCCTTAATTATATTAATAAGACCCCTTCCTTATTCATTTAAATGTTGGGTTAGTAGGAAAGGATGGTTTTGTACATTGGCATTGCACATGATAGTAGAAGTTGGGTGTAATCAAATATGTATTCATGAGATACTTGTGCCAACCATATGACTATTGTACCAAGCCATCTGGACTACTATGCTAGGACATATGAATACTATTCCAAGCCATTTGATTATTATGCAAGGTTGTCTAACTATTAGACTAGATCGCCTAATATATAGTGTGCACAATATATCCATTGTACTTAGAAGTTATTCCCATTATATATTTTGTTTATTTAAGTGGTAATGGAATTGTGTTGTAGTGTGTTATATTATATTTCTTTGTTATTAGCCATTGCTCCACATACATACAAAAATATTATGAGAGTCAAAATATGAAGGTCAAAAAAATTTTATGCTACATGAAAAGTACTCCTTTTATGGGCATTCATTATTCTATTGGAGCTCCTCTTATGTTATATAGATTTTATAATACAAATTGGGCTAGTGATCTTGAAGAGCATAGATCCACTATTGACTTTATTTTCTCACTTGGATCAAGACTTTTCTCTTGGTGATCCTAGTAGCAATTTACTATATCACACTCTTCCATAAAGGTTAAACATTATAGCACTAATAAGGTCACAAGCATCTTCAATAAATGTTGCTAATTTTTGAGTAATTAGGGTTTCCTCAAAAAACTCTTATTAAAATATTTTATGGTAATCAGAGCACCATTAATCCTATTTATAATCTAGTGTTGCATTAAAAAACTAAGCGGATTAAGATATAGATGCACTACACTCGATGACTTCACTTGCATAGGATATTTCAACTAGTGTACATCCCTTTAATAGAGCAAATAATAAATATCATAATATCATACTTGAGGTGACTTTCATCAGATCACAAGATCAACCTGTATAGGATAGTTTAAGGGGGATTAACTCATAAGAGTTTCTCTTTGTGTCCTTGTTTAGCTTAAGGGGAGATGCTGAGATATAGTATTAGGATTTTCTTGAGGCTATGATCAGTTTCATATCATTATCATTGTACTTGACCATTAGGCCCATATACACCATGCAAGTTAAACTTTTATATTAGTAGATTAATATCCAATGGCCAACCTTAATAGTTGGGTTGATATTTAAACCACCATTTGTTTAGACATTTTATCATTGATTGGAGATCATTCTCTATTCATTAGCAAGATATTATTGGTGTCTAAGGACACCTTCTATATTCATGTTCTTCTCCATGAATATTATGTTTATTTCTTTATCAAGTAATGTGCTTGATTCTATTTGCTTTTAAATATATTGTAAATTCTAACAAAATCAAGGAATTTTATAACATAATCCAAGGTTTCAATCCCATGAGAAAGGCATCTTATAAATCCCCAAAGATACTAAAGGTAAAGGGTCAAACTTATGTCATGGACCTAGGACTGAGTATACCCATAGGATAGATCAATGCCCATCCTCATGTTATTTTCAATCTCTACCTAATGCTGACGTTAACATTTAAGTCCACAAACCTAATATTTCAAATAGGTCATATTCCATGAAGAAGGCTTAGGTTCAAGTTTCACTAAATATGGAGGCCTAATATGTATGAGTGGTGGGTGCATGACCCTAAGTGAGTTATCATAGTTTTATTATAAACTAATATCCATGACATCCCCATTAAAATAATCTAATGGGTTTCAATAAATTGGTGGGGATATAGAATATTGACATGATGAACCAAGGTTTCAATCACATGGATGAGCTTTAATATTTTTCCAATGGATTTTGTGCAAGTAGTGGGGAGGGAGGATTTTCACATCTAAACCTATGGTTTCAATACCATCGATGCACCTTATCATTTTTCGAATAGGTATGAGATAAGTAGTGGGGAATGAGAAGTTTCACATTATAGACCAAGGTTTCAATAACATGGGTAGGCACCTAGTAGAGCCATGAGGGCATCAAGGTACAATTAAAACTTATGGTAATACAATATGAATCCAATCCTTCTCTCATGTTCTCTATGATTTCTTTACTAATGTTAACCTCAATAGACCATCGAGTTTGGCAAAGAGGTGGCAATCAAGGAGTTTCACATGCTAAACTAGATTTTCCAATCTTGTGGATAAAACTTAACTTTTTGTTCATTTAGTATATCTTAAGTTGTTGAGATGGATCATCTTCCATATAGAAGACTTGGGTTCAAGTCTTAACAAGAGGCCTTATGTGTAAGTGGTGGGTGCTTGATCCTAAAATGAATTGAAATCAATAGCATCACATTTTTTTGTGTATGTATTATAATAAATAATTTATATAAAATACTTAAATTATATTAAATATTTTTTTTAATAACACAATCATAAAATTTAAATACTTAAACTTCTATTTCTATTAAAAGTATATACTAAGTAGAATTTAAATAGGTTATTAAACTTGTTTCTTAGGCTTAATGTTAATAATAAAATGAGAGTATCAAAACAAGCAATCATCAAGTGTGAAGTTTGTTAATTTATTAGAAAAAGAAATGACAAGTAATGAAACTTATTAACTATTCGGAGAGGTAATAAAGGCATTTTAAGTTTTCTTTTTGTTGATATTATTAATTTTCTATTTGTGGATGACATGTTGATCTTTGATGTTAGATGAGCTCCTCTAAAATTTTGGAAACCATAATGAACTCTACTATATTTTTTATTAGTACATTTGAGATTATTGATGAAAAAGTATTTAAGATAACTAATAATTTGATTTGATTTTAATCATTTATTCAAACAAATATTGAAGGTGGTTTATGTAGTGAATGATAGTTTTTTTTGTTGGAGAAAAAGGGGTTGTACTTAGGTCCTCTATCCTTGACAAATCATAACTCTCTACTTTAAAGCTTGAGAGTTCAAACAGATTCAATTCTCATCTCAATTGAGTTGTTATAGCTAGATACCTATATTTATTTTCATAATTATTTTGAATTCTTAATTTTTCATTTTCTAGATCTTCTTTATTTTTTTTGTAAATACAAATATTCCAAAATTCAACATCCTTCTTCTTGACATGTTCCTACAGTAGCCTTCACAATACCAAAACTCCATCTCTACTATATACGCATTGCATCTTAGTAGAATAATATTTTCAAAACTTCACGCTGTCATAACCCGCTTTACCACATCCGCACTATTAGTTTCCTCTTGTACCCCATAGTTACAACTTGCTTTTCACCCCAATTTTTCAAAAACAATTATCAAAATTGATGTCCAAGTGAACTTAGGGTGCAAGGTTCAATTTTTGATGATTCCAGAGAATTGAAGTTTTGGGTTTAATTGGAGTTTTTGGCTTGCATAAAGATTGTTTAAAAAATTTTGATTACATTGAGGTTTCAAAAGTGTCGAGATTTATGCATCTTAAAAACTGGATCCAGTTGCAATGATTTGGATTAAATAATTTGAACATTTGCATATTAATCACATTATTTCAAATTAAATGCTACAAAAATTTCAAGTTCTAAAGTCTCTCAAAGGTTTAATTAATTAAATTTCATTTTAGGGTTTCATCAAATTTGCTCTACTTTTTAATGCAAAATTGAAATGGACAAATTGGTGGAAAGATCTTGAGCTGATCTTCATAATAGTGCTTGATTTGCAAAATATTAGACGTCAATTATTTCCAAAAATAGTAATTTTCTAAAGCAGCCCAAGAATTTTTAATTAAAATATCTCATGATTAAAAATGAATTTTTTATTTTTCTCAATGGATTTGGATACCCTTTTTCCTCATTTAGAACCTTAGGAAGTTTTATTAAAATCTGAGCACTTTTAATTTTGATCCAATTTTAGTGTTGCGATGCCATTGGATGAGTCCTCCAATGTAACCCCATTAATCCTAGTAATCACCAGCATGAAAAGTCATTTAATCGGGAAAGTTAGAATCTGGGATACAAAATATTTATTAAAAATAATTCATTTCAAATAAATGAATTTATTAAACCCCATCGTTGGGTTATCTCACCCTACGATGCTCCATTGGTTGAAAATTGAATGAAGAATTGTTGCACTTTTCCTAAGTTTCAAGGGTTAATCAAATTACATTTTATTGGTCGACTAAATCAAGCAATGTAATTCCATTGGTGCCGAGGAATAAAACAATCAAATAAAAATGGCCAAAAAAGGGAAAACTTTCATTTTAGGGTTAAGCTTTAATGAGAAAGGAAAGATAAATTTATCTAGAAGGAAAATAAATATATATAATAAACTATAGAGATATAAGGATATTATTAAAGCCTAAGTGTAGAGTATTAAATTGATATAATATAAGATAAATGAGGTGATAATAATAAATAAATGTACGAACATACTAATAATAATAACAAAGGTTGGGTCCAAAGTGCAAAAAGAAGCCCGAGTGGGGGGAGGATGTCGATGGACGAGAAGTCTGCAGGGGAGATCGGGAGCAGCGGTGGTTCGGTTCTTGGACGTAGCGGAGCAATCGGAGGGCATCATGATTTCGAGGGAGCAAAAACGCCTGGGCCCATTGAAGATGACTAGGCTGGCAACGATTTTGGTTGAGGTAAGGACCCACCAGACAAAGGGGGTGGTGGGGCTCAAAAGTCTTATGCCCAGGCAGCGGCCTCAGAAACCCTAAACGGGTTTTTTACCAAAGAGTTGTTTTCGATTGGGGATGAGCTGGACATCCCGACGAAAGTTCTTTCAAGCTTCATGGAGTTTGAGAAATTTACCCTAATAGGTAAATTCATTGGAGGCCGTCCCGACATGGAAACTATCCGAAAATGGGCAGCAAGCAAATGGAGAACTTCTGGGAATTTTGGAGCTAGCGGACCTATCCCGAGGTTTTTTTACCATTATATTGAACAATAAGGAGGATTACTGTAAAATTCTGGCTAGCGGGCCATGGTTTCTGGGCCGCAGAAGTTTATTTCTCAGGAAGTGGGACATGGATTTTAGTCCTGAGACCCAGAACATCAACATTGCCCCAATATGGGTTAGGCTCCCGAATATTCCCCTCTTTGGCTGGCATGAAAATGTCATAATAGGTATTGCACGTTCCATTGGGTTTTGGTCACCATTGACCCTCCCACCCGAGCTTGAACAAGGTTCGTCCAGGCCTGATTTTGCGTTCTGGCAGATTTGGAGGCAAAACTCCCAACTTCCATCACTCTTCGGTCTGGAGGCACCATTCTTCATAAAAAATCTATTGTCTATGAAAATAGACCAGCTTTCTGCACCCAGTGTCGGTCCCAAGGGCACCTCCAGTCCCAGTGTCCTCTTCAAAAATTGGGAAAACAAAAACGTGAAAACGACAACCCCCTGGAGCACAAGGAAGATCAGGCAAAGCAACCAAATCTTCCAGACGTGAAGGGCCATGTATCCCTAGGCCCCTCTAGAGACTGTGGTGGACTCTCTCAGCCTGAAGAGAATCCCTCTCTCCAATCGGACCCCGAGCATCTTGAGGCTGACAACCAACAAGGAGTAGACTCCCACTTGGAAAGCAAATCATAGGAAGAGATGGAACATACCCCTTCCCAAGTTTTGACTCAGGCTGTTCCTCTGCTCCAAGATACGGGTCATCCCGATTTCAGTCAGTCGCAGACGCTACTAGAAGATTACCTCTTAGGAAGGAGGGATAAACAATCCGATCACATTAGCCCCCAGAATACGAGGAGCTGAAAGCAAAGTGTGGATTTTGGTAGTGAGAGGAAGCAGGGTCGTCCTCCTAACAAGGAAAGGTGAGACAAAGATACTGCAACTGACGTTGCAAATGGAACCCAGCGTTTGTTGGTTCTGGATGACTATGACACATAGTCGGACGAAGCTCATGCATCAAAACCTCCCCCTCAACAAGGAAGGGGAGGCAAGAAAAACTTCAAATTGTCCATATGAAAGTCCTCTCATGGAAAGTGAGAGGACTGAACGGTGTAGCCAAGTGAAGGTTAGTGGTTGATCTCCATAGGAGGATTAACCCTTCTATCCTTATTTTGCAAGAGACCAAGCTTGATGCTATCTCCTCTGACAAAGTGGCGAAGGCCATTTGGGCCAGGGCAAATTGTCTATCCAGCCCTGCAGTGGGAACAGCGGGAGGACTCATGGTTCTATGGGACCCTTCGAGGTTTGAGAGTAGCTCGCTCTCAACTTCCAACAGAATTATCAATGTACTGTTCCAGTCCAAAACCTCTAATTTTTCTTGGATTCTATCCAACGTTTATGCTTCCAATTCTGCCACAGAGAGAGCAAAAATGTGGAAAGCTATCTCTCTGATGAGGGAGAATTTTAGCAACTTTCCTTGGGTTTTAGGGGGTGACTTCAATTGTCCCCTTCATCCTTTGGAGAAAAAAGGAGGGTTTGACCACTCCAACCGTAGCTTGGAAGATTTCAGAGATTTTGTCTCTACTAATGGCCTGCTTGACATCGAACTCAAAGGGGCTTCCTTCACATGGAGTAACAGAAGGATTGGGGGCAGTTTGATTCAAGTCAAACTTGACAGATTCTTCATTTCCCCAGAAGCCATTCCCATCCTTGGCGGGGCTATCCTTTCGGATCTTCCAAGGATTGGGTCTGACCATAACCCTATTTTCTTGGAGGCGAACGATGGGCCTATTTTTATGACCCCTTTCAGATTCGAATCCATGTGGATTTCCCACAAAGACTTCAAAGGATTGGTTTCAGCGTGGTGGCAATCGAAGGTGGAAGGAAGCGCTCCTAAGAGGGTGGCTTTAAAGCTCAAAATGGTCAAAGAAAAACTGAAGATTTGGAACAAAGTGGTTTTCGACAACATTTTTGAGTCCAAAAAATCCATCGTTGAGAACCTAAAGGTTGTGGAGGAAAGGATTACTACCGAAGGTTACACTGAGGGTCTCAGGGAGGAAGAGCGGAGCCTTTGGGTGGAATTTCATTCTATTCTCGCTAGGTAGGAAACGTTCTGGCACCAAAAATCTCGTGACCTTTGGTTGAAGAATGGAGACTCCAACACGAGATTTTTTCATGCGTCTACTATGAGGCACAGAGGGGCCAACAAGATCAGAGAAGTGACTTGTAAGGATGGGCACATTACCAGGGAGATTGAGGAAATTAGGAGCGAAGCGGTTAATTTATTTTAGGATTTGCTTGGCACTCCTCCAGATAGCAACCTCCAGGTCCAGAAATCTATGCTCACCAATTTTTCGACTAAATTTCCCCATGAGGTAAGCATGAAACTTTTGGAACATTTTTCCTCGTCTAATATTAAGGAAGCATTGTTCTCCATGCAACCAGATAAGGCCCCTGGGCTCGATGGTTTCCCTCCCCGATTCTTCCAAGTCATGTGGGAGGTCGTGGGCCCGGATGTGTGTGATGCTATTTGGGTTATCCAAGCATCTAGATCTATCCACCCGAAACTCAATTCCACCTTTCTTGCCCTCATTCCTAAGTCTCCTTCCTGCAAAAGTTTCTTTGACTATCGGCCCATTAGCCTATGCAATATTTTTTACAAGATCCTTACCAAGTCTATAGCCAATAGACTCAAAACAATCCTCCCCCTCCTGATTGATCCTTGTCAGGGAAGCACTATCAAAGGCAAAAACATTCTTGATGGTGTTATCACTGTCCATGAGACCCTTCATTCTGCTTACCGCTCTAAGAATATTGCTCTTTTTCTTAAGCTCGACATGAACAAAGCCTTCAACCGTGTCGACCGGAATTTTTTGTGTGCAGTCCTCCTCAAGTTTGGCTTTCATCCCCACTGGATTGACCTTGTCTACAGCTATATATCCACTCCTTTTTTTTTGTCTTGGTCAATGGGTCCCCAGCTGGGTATTTCCAAAGCTCTAGAGGCCTCAGACAGGGCGATCCTCTTTCTCCCATCCTATTCATTCTTCTGGCGGAGGTTCTGAGTTGGTCCATGAAAGAGGCTCTTCGACAGAACAAGATTTATGGCATCTTGCCGACTTCTAGAATTAATCCTGTCACTCATCAAAAATTTATGGACGACACCCTCATTTCCACTGGGGCGTCCGTTGCTCAAGCCAAGTCGCTCAAGAGGATCCTGTCCCGTTATGAGCAAGCTACTGGACAAAAGGTCAATTACATCAAGAGCAAAATTTACTTTATTAACACTCCTCTGCGCAGAAAAATTCGGATTGCTAGAATTCTTGAATGCACTATTTATTCCCTGCCTACGTCCTATCTGGGGTTGCTTCTATCTTATAGCGGGCGGGCCAGTGGGGACATGTGGAACATGATTCTTGAGTGCCTTCACAGGAAACTCGACACTTGGAAGGGCAAACTCCTATCGCAAGCTGGGAAAGCCACCCTTACCAAAGCCTGTCTTCAAGGGATCCCGACCTACTTCATGTCGATGTTCATGCTTCCGAGTGCAGTCCACTCCAATATTGAGAAGATTCAGAGGACATTTCTTTGGTCTGGTAATGAAGAGAAATCTAGACTTCCCCTTGTAGCCTAGGACAAGGTGTGTTCGAGGATAGATCAAGGCGGCTTGGGGTTGAGAAGATCAAGACTTATGAATCTGGATCTGATCATGAAGCATGCTTGGAGGATTATGTCTAGCGACTCGGTGGAGTGGGTTACACTGGTTAAAATGAAGTATCTTGGCCCCACCACCTTCTTGTATGCTGAAACATCCTCCGTGGCATCGATATTTTGGAAATTTGTGCTCCAAACCCGACATCTGATCAGTATGGGAGCCCGCTGGATTTTGGGTGATGGCAACTGCATTTCCTTTTGGAATGACAGGTGGGCGACTAAAGAAGCCCTTGAGTTGAGGGAGGACCTCGCTGGACTGAGAAGCTTGACCGACCCTAATGCCCAGCTCAGGTTGGCGGATCTCATTGATCGGAGCACCCATTTCCCTTGGTGGAAGCTTCCTGTTGTGGAGGGGTTTATTAATGAGATTACCTTCTTTGATAATATCCTTCAGTCGATTTTAATTCCTTCTGCCAGGAGGAATGATAGGATCATTTGGAGTGGTGCGGAGGATGGATGTTTCTCTGTTAAATTAGCTTATGAGCTTCTCACCACCAAGACTGCTCTAGACTACAGGTGGAATACTATTTGGAGGAAAGGAGTTATTCCTAAAATCAACTTCTTCGTGTGGATTGCTTTCCACAATAAAGCCTTAACTATTGACAACCTTCACAAGAGAGGTTTTGCCTTCCCCAATAGGTGTTACTTGTGTTTAGCAGATTGTGAGACGAGGGATCATTTATTCTTGCATTACCCATTTTCCCACTCCTTTTGAGCATTGTCCTATCCTCCTTCCAGATCCTTTGGTGCTCTCCCCGATCCCTTAGATATGCTTTTCACCAATGGCCTAATCCTTTCAAGAATCCCAAGCTCCGCTTCCTCCTCGAGGCCTCCTTCCACCATTTAATTTGGCAAATTTGGTTAGAGAGGAATGCCAAAATCTTTGGCAAAGCTCCTAGAGGGCCCCCTTCTGTCGCTCAAAGGGCGTTATCTTACGCCATTGACAATTCTATTACGGTTCCCAGTCCCCATCCCCATATTTCGAGCGAAGAAGTTATTCTCAAAATGATGAATCTCTGGCCGTTTTTGGAGGTTGTTAAAGGGCCCTGTCGATGGAATGTTGTGTCGACCAAACCCCCCGTGGGGTGGATTAAATTAAACTTTGATGGAGCGACTAAGGGGAATCCTGCGCCCACTGGCGCTAGTGGGGTTGTTCGTGATCATGACAGGAATATTGTGATGGTCTATTATGAAGATTTGGGCTCCCAGACGAATCACTATGCTGAAGCCCGAGGCGCTCTGAATGGTATTCGAATTCTCTCTGAGGATCCTTGGCATCTTATCATTGAGGGTGACTTGCTCAACATCATGAATTACCTTCTTAGTACCAAAAATCCATCTTGGAAAGTCTACAACATCATCCTCAAGGCTAGATCTCTTCTCTCCTATCTTTGTAGATGGGAAGCAAATCATATTTTGAGAGAATGAAATCGCGTGGCTGACCACATGGCCAATAAAGGGCTCACGACCACATGCTCGGTTGTGTGGCGGTCTCGCTTCCCATCCGAGGTGGAAAGGTTGGCTAGGGCAGACATCCCTTCCTGATGTTTTCCTTGCACAATTTTTGGAAGGCCCATTCCAACGTGTTTTGGGGTGGCATGGCAAAGAAGCTACTATCCGTTCCTAGCAGATCTTCCCAATGCCTGCGAAAAGTCAAAAATATGGAGAAGGATGTCCGTCCGTAGCACATCCCGTCAGACACGGAGAGTGACAAGGAGAGTCGCGATAATTCTCTCTTGGACTTTGCTGCTTCCATTCTTACTTTTGTCAACTCCATGATTTCTATCCTGAAGCAGAACCAGAAGCGCCCAAATTCGGGAGGACAGGAGTATCGTGATTAGCAGTCCATGGTGACTGTCTCCTTGTTTTTGGCCTCTTTTTAGGTTTCCCTCGGGTCTGCCCTGTTTTCTTTGTTGTTGGGTCTCCAGTGCCTAAAAGCCCTTTTTGTTGTTTTCAATTCTGCAGCATTAGGATGGTTTTATTTTCATTTAGGTTTATTGTTACGACCAAGAGGTATGATGCATCATTAGAAAGTTGGCTAATTTTGTACATAAGGTTTTGGGATCCTCTATAAAAACCCACTGTTAATTTATTATAATAATTACCAAAAAATAATAATAACAAAGGTAAATAAATAATAATCAATTAATATTAATAATTTTTTTACATTAGAATTGATTTAATACATTATAAAAATTAAAATGTAAAAATAAAAAATTTAAATGAGACATAATGTTAAAACTTAGGACGCCACTTGCATTATTGGTGATGTGACCCGGGTTCAATCCCCACGACGGATATGTATATGTATAAGAAATATTTACTCAATTAAAAAACTTAGGAAGTATTTTAATAAATATAAAATTTTTGATATTAATAATAATAATACCTAATTTTGATTTTCTTTTGTTTTTGCAGGTGACCAAACCAGGGAACGAAGAAGGAAGCCTCCAAAGTTTTAAATGCCTTAGCCATCGTATCCAACTTAAATATTCGTTGTATATTATCCTCGTCTTTAGGATTCTATTAACTGTGTCATCTGATGCCTCTCCACCTTTGCTCGACAACCCATACGCCTCTTTGTTCTTCTACGCACGTCCATAATCAATAGCGGCTAATTCATCTGATGTTGCATTTATCATTGCATATCCGAGTCGATAGCCCCTATTGTTCGCTCGATCGCCTAACCCTCATCGAATATCTTAGTCGACAATCTATCTTTTTATATGCCTAAGTTAAAAGCTTTAGTCGATGGTATTCGATTGGTGGAAAGTAACTTTAAAAACATGTTGTCCACACCTAGGTCTTTGAGGGTCTAGCCTATGTAACTAATGCATTCCCCTCCCTTTCGATACCATGGTAAAGCATTCTACCTAAAGTTCTCCACAAAAAATTATTGGTCGGCCCGCTCACTCGAGACCATCTCACTAATCAAATATTTCAGTCGACGCTTATTGATTGTTCAAGAAAATTAACGGTGTAGATGAGCTTGGGTAAGTCAAGCAACTGCCTCCCATTCGTTAGCTTCTTCATTCAATAGTCACCTCACTATATGCCTTAAGTAGATGACTCACCCGATGATGCCCGATAAGCCTAAAATTAAGTTATTGCAAGTCGTGTCATCGATTGTAACACCCAAAGTTATATATTTTGTTGGCCTTCTCATTCGCCCAAGTGTGCGACTCATTCGACAAGGTTAAGTCAGGCGAATATCTCACCTGATCAGCCAAAATTAAAATTAAAGGTGACTTAGCTCACTTGGTTTCAAGGAAAAGATATCAGAACAAATACAGAGATCAAAGAACAAAATTACAAATCTGGATCTAGAAGAACCTCAAGATGACACATCACCAAAGAGACAACTCATCAACCCAACTGTAAACCACTGAAGTCCAACTGTAAACCACCACATTACAATATCAAATTACATAACTATTGGGAGTTGAGATTCCAAGAAAGGGTAAAGAAGAAATTACTTCAAGATGCCTACCACCATTGAAGAAAAAAGAGATCCAGAGCCAGACAGAACAAAATTAACCTGAATAATCGATGGCCAGTTCTCCAATTCTGATAGCCTGTAATAGCTTAGTTCTTGTTGTAATACATTCATAGAAACTAGTGGTAGAGAGGACGCCAAGTGGTTGCATGTGCACCAAGTATTATAAACATAATTGCAAAATTCCAAAGTATAAAAGAGGTATTTCAATCCAAAATTCATCATCAAGCATCCATTGTAAAACTTTGCAAGCAAGGTATATTGTGTCTTGTTTTAGGTTATCGTATTCCCCTGTGTTAGTCTTCCTTTATCTCATTCTCATTATTTCCATTTATGTAGGGATCTGTGAAGGAGCATTCAGTTGCTGAAATTATTTCCTGTGGGTAGATTAAAGGTTGAAGGATCTCGGTTGCGATATTCAAATAGAGAGTCGTGTTCTTCTGTTACATTATTTGAATAGAAATAACCATTGTATTGAATTTCATCGAATCCTTGGCACTCTGTTGGGTCTATACTGTAATTTGTATGTGGAATTTAATACAAATCTAGGCTTCATCCTTCTTGCAAATTTACTATGTAAATGTATTTGTTGTCTGTTTATGGGTTACATTATTTGAACACATAAATAGTGTTTTCTTCACTGGTCAAATATTTATGTGCATTGCGTTATTCAAATGTATGTGAATACACCAATTATTTCTTTCTCTTTTCGATATTTTCATATAAAATCTTAATTCCTGCTATGATTTCCCAATGGACAAGGCATCGATCTACAGTCTTGAAGTTTCATGTTAAACTTGGTCATCATCATAATTTTACCCAAAACCATCTGATCTGGAAGAGCTAGAAAGATAGAATATCCATGTTTAAATAGGCTCTTATTAGGGTGTCTAGACCTGACCTATTATTTTGAGAATTTGTTTGAAACCCCATATAGGTCAAAGTGGCAAGTCCACCAGAGCTTGCATATTATTGTGATTCTAAAAATTTTGGTAGCGTGATAGTCAATATTATAAGGATATAAAAAATTTCCACAACAATTTTTGGCATTGTTGTTGGGGAGGAACCATTGAATTTTTCTATTATTTTACTCCCCCGTGACATATTTTATTATTGACTATTCATAATGGTTTGTCATAGTATGCCATAGTTTTCTAGCACTGTGGGTACCTATGTGCATATTTGAGATATTGAGAGAATTCAAAAGCCAAGCAATATTGGCCTGAGTGAGATTCTGTTGCACCAAAGTACTAGCGACTCTAAATAAACTTGAAAGTTAAAATAAAGAAGAATCTAAACTGGCACATACAAGAGGGAGTGGTAAGTAAATATTTCAAGAATTGAATAACCCAGAGGTATTTATCCGAAACCAAAAAAACCCAATTTACAGAACTGAATCGTATCATAGAGATAAAGTTTTTTTAGCAAGCAATGTTCCTTTAGATAATAATTCTAGCATCTTAAGGTGTTTTTATAAAAATATTTCAATCATCACCCTTGTGATCATGATGAATAACCAGAATAATCGATATGTTCAAACCTGGAGAGCCAATAGGTATAAGCCTTTTCGGTTACCCCCTCACCTTCATCTGTTATCCATTAAAGCTCCTAAATACTTGCCTAAATTCCTAGGTAACAATGATGTCATTGGAGAAGAACATATCAAAAGCTTTTTTTATGTCTTAGATTGGAAGTCAAAGAAGATGTGGCCCTTAGGCTATTTTGATAGACCCTAGATAAATATGCTTTATATTAGTTCAATAGTCTTCCCCCACATTGCATATTGGATTTCCAAGAAATGGAAGAAGTCTTTTTAAAAAGGCATGGCAAGAAGAGTAATAAATGTTCACCTATAAATGAATTAGTTACAATGAAAAAAGAGAAAAATGAATCGATTAATGACTTCAAAAGAAGATTCATCAAAGTTAAAAACAAAGTTTCTGATAAGTTAGCTCTTAATAATCAACAGTATATTGGCATTTATAAGAATTTTTTTTTGTGGAATTTGTGGAATTCAAAGAATTATGGAAAGAAAAAATAAACACTATTGATGAGTGCATGAACAAGGTTGTTCACATAGAAAGGGATATGATAAAAAAGAGAAAATAAAACCATATTCTATGGGATCCGACATAATCACTGGTAGGTTTGATACAATAAAAAAATGCTATAAGACCAAGAAAGGGAAGGGGAATGTTGCATTACAAGAATTTTCAAATATTGTTACAAAATTACTTTTTATTGCCCTGCCTATAATTCACCCCATAATCCTTCTAGTTGTACCATGTATTTAGCTTCGCATCCTAGCATGAACCTTAAGGAACGACCTAGTAAAGAAGCCAGGACCAACTTAGATTGCAAGGATAAATATCCTAAAGGAGATATGGAGGTTCGTCAATTACGAAGAGTTTTAATATCCAAAAGAGAGCAACATCATCCTAGAATCTTTGATATCATATTTGATGAAGTCAAACAGGAACCATTTGTAGCAACAATTTTTTTTCAAGAAACACATGCCATGCATTTTTAAGAGTACAATAGGTAAGATTAATGTTTCTGATATGGACAAGGTGCAAGAACGACATCCAAATAAAAAGGCACTACCCAACAAAACAATGCAAGATGACAAAGAAAAAGTTGATAAAGGGTCAACAATTGAGAATGATGAGTCTGAAGATGAGGGTATCAAGACCAACTTAGAAGATAAACATCCTAAATCTAAAGAATATATTGAGGTTCATCAAGAACATAGAGCTTTAATTTTCAAAGGAGGACATTGTTCTGAAACCTCTAATGTCATATTTGATGAAGTCAAATGGGAACCGCTTATAGCATAAGTTGATATTTTTGGAGAAATCTATGCCATGGAATTTGAGAATACAATAGATGAGATGAATGTTTCTAATATAAATGAGATGCAAGAACAACATCCATAAGCAGAGGTACTACCCAACAAAATAGTATAGGCCAAAGAAGAAAAAATTGATACAAGGTCAACAATTAAGAATGATGAGTCTGGAGATGAGGGTATCATGACCAATTTAGAAGATACACATCCTAAATCTAGAGAAGATACTAAGGCTCATCTAGAACAAAGAGCTTTAATTCTCAAAGAAGGACATTATCCTGAAACCTCTGACGTCATATTTGATAAAGTCAAATGGGAACCACTTAGAACAATAGATCTTTTTAAAGAAATCCATGCCATGGATTTTGAGAGTATAATTGATAGTGACGAGTCTAAAGATAAGGGTCTTTTTAAGTCCAATGCAGAAGAGGACCACCAAAAATGGATTGATCACAAGATTAAAAATGTAATTAAGTCTGAAGAAGATATCAATGTTTGTCTTATCAATCATGAGCAAAGAACTTTATTTCTCAAGAAAGAACATCATCATCAAGCTTCTGATGACAGTTTTGATAAAATCAAACAAGAACAATCAATAACAGCAAAAGTTCCAAAAAGCCTTCAGATCACTAATTTTGATATACTAGAAACGATAAAACAACATTCTAAAGAAGGGACATTGTCCAACAAAGCACTGTAGGTCGAAGATGAAAAAGTTGATAAAAGGTCAACAACTAAGGATGGTTTATCTGAAGAGGAAGTTCTCCTTGAGAAGCCCAATGTAGATGCAGATCATGAGATAAAAATGACTAATCACGAGACTAAAAGTATAATTAAGTCTAAAAAATATATTGGTCAGAGAATCATCACACAAAAAGAAGTAATAACAATTCTTGAATGCATAAATGTCTTTCCTAAGTCTTTTAAGTTTGTTGATCAATAAAAAAAATTATCAAGTAGACCTCCAAGCCTAGAATATTATAAAAACAAAACCACATATGAAACAAAGCCCCTCCATTATTTCCAAATATGTATGTCAAATTCAATGAATGAATACTCTATCTGCAATCACCTGCTTGATAACATAACTACATATAACATCATAGTTGATCTGCTGAGTCTTTCTTTTGCAAAGAACTATAGCCCTATTTATGTTTTAAGTGTGAAATCATTCAGATTAAAAAAAGTCAAATTAAATAAAATCGACAAATTCATAGTACTCTTGGTCTGGAAAATGATGTTGGTCCCTTTACTGAATTCACCATCATGTTCATTAACAAAGCTTCTATCCTAGGTAATACTGCATCTGTTAAATCTTTTCAGGAAAAAATTCTCAATGCCCAACCCATCATTAGGAACCCCACAAGAATTGGCCAGTCTAACAAAAAAGATGTCATGAAAAGAGAAAAGATAAAAAAAATGCATAAAGCTCAACTATGGGTTTTTTTTCTCTAGAATCATCAGGAATAGAGAGTGTATCCCAGACCATTTAAACAAAAATAAAAGAAGTTTAAACTCACTCTACATCCTAAGGTCATAAAGCTGTATTTTACAAAATAAAAGTGTTATCTCCCTTTTTGTTTTATGATTTACATAAATTATCCCAAAAAAGTTAATGGCTCTAGCAAATATTCCAATGATATAATTTCCTATTTGCTTCATCACAATCTATGTCTAGCAGTGATTATATTTTTGCCTCCTTAAAAAGTTTTATTTCACACTGCAGTTTTGATAGACTTGTTCTAATTAGTTAAAGAAAGAGGATCTAGAGTAAGGACAAAAGACACTGAGATCTCAAAGGTCAGGTTTTAGGCAATCATCCCACAAGTCTAGAGCTACAAAAAACTAAATGGAAATTATTGTACGTTATGCTAAAGCTTCGCATATTTCATAGATTTTAAGGTTATTTCAGGGTCAATAAGAATGAAGTTGTCATTGGTAGGATGCTTTGAGCCAAAAACATATACACTCTTGTTTTTAGCCTTATAGATTTCTAACCTAGCATGAGCTTTGTAATTCATCATAATTCTTCTCAAGTAAGAAGAAAAATATAAATAATGCAGAGCAGCTATGTGTTTGGGGTATCTAGATAACCTCTACCAGGGCTATAGATGCCTAGCTGACAATAGAGCAGGTCCAGAGGAAATTGAGATCAACTCCATCCAGGCTATAGACGTCTGACTGGCAATAGAGCAATGTCAAGATGGATATCATTCAGTGTGAAATACTTAATAGGCTTAACACCTATCAATATGATAAAATTATGACTAATCAAGGAATAAAAATGAATGCACATAACACACACAAGCCTAAGCATAATGACACAACAACTTCTAAACAAATCTGCCTCGACTCTATCTTAAGACAGTTGCCAATAGATCTATTGCCCCATGAGTCAAATTTCATCTATTTTTAAACTGGGTCATATAATTTTATTGATCAAGATCAATGTTAATCCTTTATTATTTTCAGCACCTTTATTTTCCTTTTCAACTTGCAGTTCAATTTTTTGTGGCCTCTTGATTTTTAATCGAATATTCTAGAGTTCTCAAGAACATTCATGTGTTGTTAAGGTTATTCATGCTACCTGTCCCAGTCAGAGCTTGTGTTGTACCCCATAGTTACAACTTGCTTTTCACCCCAATTTTTTAAATTGTCAAAATTGATGTCCAAGTGAACTTAGGGTGCAAGGCTCAATTTTTGATGATTCTAGAGAATTGAAGTTTTGGGTTTAATTTGAGTTTTTGGCTTGCATCAAGATTGTTTAAAATTTTTTGATTACATTGAGGTTTCAAAAGTGTCGAGATTTGTGCATCTTAAAAACTGATCCAGTTGCAATTATTTGGATTAAATAATTTTGAACA
Organism: Wollemia nobilis; assembly: GCA_028583015.1. Classification (NCBI taxonomy): domain Eukaryota; kingdom Viridiplantae; phylum Streptophyta; class Pinopsida; order Araucariales; family Araucariaceae; genus Wollemia; species Wollemia nobilis. The sequence continues at coordinate 7,527,401 of JAQPPZ010000103.1, forward strand.
TTTGCATCTTAATCACATTATTTTAAATTAAATGTTGCAGAAAGTTCAAGTTTTAAAGTCTTTCAAAGGTTTAATTAATTAAATTTCATTTTAGGGTTTCATCACTTTTGCCCTACTTTTTAATGCAAAATTGAAATGTGCATAACTCTAACTCGAGCTAGAAAACTTCGTTTGAGTCGATTCAAAAACTGGTGGAAAGAGCTTGAGCTGATCTTCAGAATGGTGCTTGATTTGCAAAAATGACGTCAATTATTTTCAGAAATAATAATATTCTAAAGCAACCCAAGAATTTCTAATTAAAATATCTCATGATTAAAAATGATTTTTGATTTTTCTCAATGGATTTGGATACTCTTTTTTCTCATTTAGAACCTCGAGAAATTTGATCAAAATCTGGGCACCTTGAATTTTGACCCAATTTAAGTGCTATGATGCCATCGGATGAGTCCTCTGATGTAACTCTAGTAATCGGCCAACACACCTGATGATATTTCATTGAAATCTCTTAAGTCATTCACCATCGCCTAAGTCATCCACCCGATTATCATTTCCATCGGCCATGATACCCGATTGCTTCCATAAAGTCTAAAAAATCATTAAAAATCTTCGAGCCCACCCAATAAAGTCTATCGATCGTCTTATACGATGCAATAAAGGACCGCGACTGCCTCATATGACGTCCCCTTTGTCTCGCCTGATCCACCCATATGCCCTTCAGCCATCACATGAAATCCAAAGTGTTATCGCCTATCACTTCCATCGGGTGAAAAGTAATTTAATTTGGCAAGTTGGAATCTCAGATCTGAAATATTTATTAAAAGTAATTCATGTCGGATAAGTGAATTGATTAAACCCCATTGGTCGAATATCTCACCCAACGATGCTCCATTGGTTGAAAATTGAATGAAGAATTGTTGCACTTTTCCTAAGTTTCAAGGGTTAATCAAATTACATTTTATTGATCAGTTAAATCAAACAATACAATTCCATTGGTGCGGATGAATAAAACAATCAAATCCAAATGGCCAAAAAGGGAAAATTTTCATTTTAGGGTTAAGCTTTAATGAGAAACTGAAGATAAATTGATCGATAAGGAAAATAAATAAATAAATATATTAAACTATAGAGATATAAGGATATTAGTAAAGCCTGAGTGTAGAGTATTAAATTGATATAATCTAATATAAATGAGGCGATAATAATAAATAAATGTACAAATATAATAATAATAATAATAACAAAGGTAAATAAATAAAAATAAATTAATATTAATAAATTTTTGACATTAGAATTGATTTAATACATTATAAAATTTTAAAATGTAAAAATAAAAAATTTAAATGAGACAATGTTAATTTTTATGAAGTATTTTAATAAATCTAATAATAATAATACCTAATTTTGAATTTCTTTTGTTTCTATAGGTGACCAAACTAGGGAACGAAGAAGAAAGCCTCCAAATTTTTAAATGCCTTAGCCATCGCGTCCAACTTAAAGATTCGTCACATATTATCCTCACCTTAAGGATTCTATCGGCTATGTCATCTAATGCCTCTCCACCTTCGCTTGACAGCCCATCCACCTCTTTGTTATTCTACGCATGTCCATAACTGGTATTGGATAAGTCATTTGATGTTGCATTTATCATCGCATATCCAAGCTGATAGCCCCCATTGTTTGCTCGACCGCCTAACCCTCGTCGAATATCTTAGCCAATGATCTATATTTTTATGTGCCTAAGTCAAAAGCTTCAGTCGATGGTATCCGTTTGGTGGAAAGTAACTTTAAAAACATGTTGTCCACACTTAGGTCTTTGAGGGTCTAGCCTACATAACTAATGCATTCCCCTCCCTTTCGATACCATGGTAAAGCAGTCTACCTAAAGTCCTCCACAAAAAATGATTGGTCGGCCCGCTCACCCGATACCATCTCACTAATCAAATATTTCAGTCGATGCTCATTGATCATTCAAGGAAATCGATGGTGTGGATGAGCTCGGGTAAGTCAAGCAACTGCCTTCCATTCATCGACTTCTTCATCTGATAGTCACCTCACTATATGCCTTAAGCGGATGACTTGCCCGACGACACCCGATAGGCCTAAAATTAAGTTATTACAAGTCGTGTTGTCGGTTGTAACGCCCAAAGTCATATGTTTTGTTGGCCTTCTCATCCAACCAAGCACGTGACTCATTCAATAGGGTTAAGTCAGATGGATATCTCACCCGATCAGCCAACATTAAAATTAAAGTTGACTCAGCTCACTTAACTTCAAGGAGAAGATATCAGAACAATTACAGAGATCAAAGGCCAAAATTACAAATCTAAATCTAGAAGAACCTCAAGATAACACATCACCTAGGAGACAACTCATTAACCTAACTGTAAACCACTAAATTCCAACTGTAAACCACCACATTACAATATCAAATTATAGAACTATTGGGAGTTGAGATTCCAAGAAAGGGCAAAGAAGATATTACTTCAATAAGCCTACCATTACCGAAGGAAAAAGGGATCCAAAGCCAGATGCAAAACAAAAACAACCTGAAAAATCGGTGGTCAATTCTTCAATTTTGACAGCCTGTAACAACTTAATTCTTACTGTAATACATTCATAGAAAGTAGTGGTAGAGAGGACGCCAAGTGCCTGCATGTGCACCAAGTATTCTAAATAGAATTACAAAATTCCAAAGTATAAAAGAGACCTTTCAATCCAAAATTCATCATCAAGCATCCATTGTAAACCTTTGCAAACAAGGTATATTGTGTGTCATGTTTTAGGTTATCGTATTCCCCTATGTTAGTCTTCCTTTGTCCCATTCTCATTCTTCCCATTTATGCAGGAATCTGTGAAGGAGCATTCAGTTGTTGAGATTATTTCTCGTGGCTGGATTAGAGGTCGAAGGCTCTCGGTTGCAATATTTGAACAAAGAGTCGTGTTCTTCTATTACATTATTTGAATGGAAAGAACCATTGTATTGAATTTCATCGGATCCTTGGCACTCTACTGGGTCTATACTATAATTTGTATGTGGAATTTAATACAAATCCAGGCTTCATCCTTCTTGTAAATTTGTTGTGTAAATGTATTTGTTGTCTATTTATGGGTTACATTATTTGAACACATAAATAGTGCTTTCTTCACTGGTCAAATGTTTATGTGCATTGTGTTATTCGAATGTATGTGAATACACCAGTTATTTCTTTCTTTTTTCAATATTTTCATATAAAATCTTAATTCCTGCTATGATTTCCCAATGGACAAGGCACCGGTCTACAGTCTTGAAGTTTCATATTAAGCTTGGTCATCATCAAAATTTTACCCATACCCATCTTATCTAGAAGAGCTAGAAAGATAGAATATCCATGTTTAAATAGGCTCTTATTAGGGTGTCTAGACCTGACCTATTATTTTGAGAATTTGTTTGAAACCCCATATAGGTCAAAGCAGCAAGTCCACTAGAACTTGCATATTGTTGTGACTCTAAAATTTTTTGGTAGCGTGACAATCAATATTATAAGGATATCAAAATTTTCCACAACATTTACTTCTTGAAGCATAAGTGAAACTACAAGAATAGTAAAAAAAAGTTTATACGAAAACACATTAATATTATTAAATACAACAAATATTACCAATGAAAAACATTATAGTAAATCTTAATCGTTGTTTGATTTAGATAGTCAACATTTTCTTATTAGCTTTAGCTAAAATTATTACTTCCTCTCACCATGGGAAAGAGAATTTAAATTCATGATCCTCTATTTAAACCCCTCTATTGGCTAGCCTATTTGCACATTTGTTTCTTTCCCTTAATGTGTGTGTAAACCTAATTTATTTAAACTATGGAGCAAGGTTTTGTATTTCCACATTGATCTCTTGTATGTTCCATGAAGCCTTTGATCTTCTTAAAATTTTATTTATTACTATTAGTGAACCATCTTCCATCCATACTTTGTTCCATTTCATTTGTATGCATACTTATAACCCTTCCAAAGTTGCCCAAGCTTCAACTTCATTATTTGACTTAAATTCACTATTGAAAGCATATTATGACAAAATTTGTTAGAGTATATCATATCCTAAGTTGTTACTAGGATAATTTGTGTGGCTGAGATCAACTCAGTTTGTTATGATCCGATGGATCAGATTGTACACCTTTGCTATTTAAGCAATGTCTCTTTCATTGAATAATATGAAGTATTTTATTTTCCAACTTGGTATCAAAGCGGGATTTCCCTGCCCTGTGAACCTGAGAGGGAATTTCCATCATGGGGTATTTCCCTCATGGAAATCTCCCCTCATCTTTTTTTTTCTGAATATCGAGGGAGTATGCTCTCCATCATTTTTTTTTATGTATCAGAAACTAGATGGTTAAAAGAAAAAATTTGTAGTTTTTTTGGTTTTTAGTCTCAATTGAGTTTTATATCCATAAGAGGTCAAGTTTCTGGATTAAGGAGCCTTGTGTTGACCCTTCGTTTGGAGTGTGAAGGTTAAGCCTGTTTGGAGTATGATCTTGGTGTTATTTTGTTGTTGATTTTTTTCCATTAGGGATCCCATTTTTGAGACGTCGAAGGAGATCTTATCTTACCACTGTATTTTTTTTTTTCTGTTGCTCGATTGGCTATGATGGTAGGCCCACTTTGTGCCTTGAAAAACCTTGGTCCATCCCTTGCTTGTATCTCATTTTCATGGCAAAATCTTTCACCAAAGTTTTTCCAGCATGCAGCAACCTCGACGTGTGTGCGGTGCTACAGGAACACGGTCCTCCCATGCAATTGTTGTGGTGTGTGAAAACCCTTGCAGATATGAGACACAATTGTAGGGTCATTTTTGGACGTGGATATGTACCTGGACCTAGAGTACGCGTTGTCCATGAAGTTTTTTATCTCCATGAAGGTCACTACAAGGGTTTTCGGTGGTATAGACAACTTTGTTCCTATGCAAAGCCATGATAGGGATGGTAGCATCCTGGACGACTCCAACAGCTTTGATGACTAGTTGGAGTTGGCAATGTTGAGAGGAGTGGAAAGAAAAGAGATGCAGATTCCACCATGTGCAACAAGTTTGTTGGAGAGCTTTATGTTGGGATCAATGTGACCATGGGTGAGCCATGAAAACATCAAGACGTGGATATTTCTCCCATCGTCATTGTCATCTTCATGAACCAAAGAAAATGCACCCATGTATGATGTCAAGAGCACTATGAATGGATGGAAATGGTGCAGGTGCAGGGAGGAACTATGATGGTTTTTTTCTTTTCAATCAAGTTTCAACTACGAGACACAAATCTAATTTTGTGAGTCAAATTTCATCGTATCTCCCATCTGACAAAGTGAACCTTGTGGTTGGTGTAGTCTGCGAATATGGAGGGCGAACCAGATTTTCTTGGCATGCAATAACATATCTCAACAATGCAGATCTGATGTTCCTTTACAAGCTGTTATGATGGTAGATTTGACTGAAGTGAAATTCTAGCACACATGCTCTAGTTTGTTATTAAGTGCCACATTTGGATATTGACCTTCAGCTAAGCGCTAGTCCATCATTGAATTAAGAGGACGAAGGTCTGTCTAAATTTTGTAATAGAAATTCTATCCTCGGTGCTGGGGCACTCTGTTGGTGGCATGCGGGTGCAATGTTCATAGCAATGAGAGTTATAGTAGATTGTTTTTTATGATGCATCAGTGGTGGATGGCATTGAATACATGATCGATTTTAAGGTCAAGAGGTCATACTTGTTGTGGTGATATGATCATAGTGGAAAAACCTTAGCTACTGCTATCTTTATGGAGATTGCATTTTTTTTCAAAATAAATGCATTAGTTTTTGCGGGCATGGAGTGTCAAGCGACTATGGAGTGACAAGGGAGTGTGTCTTGCTTTTTGTAGAGTCTGAGATTTCGCACAGAGCCAACGATGAGACAATTTTTTTTAGTGCTAATAAGATGCAGTTGATTTGATTTGTTACAGTGGGATGGAGAAGCAAGCTGTTGGAATCTATTTTTTTGAGATGCCACATGCAGTTTTCGATATTTGTCTTCTACCCCGAACGACGAAGTAATCTAAACTTCTTTTGGTTGACCAAAATGTACAGATCCTATGGAGACCGAGAGATTTGTATTTGGCCCCGATTTGGAGAACCTAGGCATTGAAAATTATTCCGCAAAAGATGTTTGTAGAGGTCATGACAAAGCTAGATTCTTAGCTTTTTTGGTTGGTAGCCCCTTTGTTTTTTTTATGTTGAAATTAGTGCAGGCATAATCCCCATCATGCCCAGTTTCATCTATTCGAGCTATTTCTACGTCTTGATCGTGGGAGGCTAATTCAGTAATTTTTTATAGTCTTTGGCACAATGAAGATGAGAATTCTGATTATGCGATTAATTTTTTTATGTTATTGTTGTTGGACGTTCGGTTACAGAAGAATGGCCCTATTATACCATGCAAGCAGTCGTGGCATAGAATACACGCGAGATTTTGAAATTGAAAATACCATGTTGGATTTTTGGTAGGCAGGTCCCATGCTGCGGTGCTCAACGAAGGGAATTTGTGCTTTGATCATGCTCATGTGGAATGTGATACACGTGTCAAGTTTACATGTGAAAAGCACCAAAGGAAGTATCCATGTGGCTTCATGACGTGGTCTTGTGGTAACCCTTTCTGGTGGAGCAGATATTAGAAAATTTTCTTTCTAGTGATTTCTCCTGCAGATTGTAGAACCCATTATGGTACGGATGCAAAGGTCCACGATTACATAGATTAAAAAGAAGACTATTGTTTTTCTTGCAGATGAAGACCAAATTGACACCCAATTATAAGGGTGTTTATATTTTTTATAAAGGTTTTTTCGAGCTGGACACATTGGTGGTGTCCAATTTCCATTTTTGAGGTAGTTTAACCTATGTTTTTTGGCCTCAAATATGTTGTAATGTGGTGTGCATTCTCGGTTGAACCTAACACTCCCAAAGCATTTGTATGTGATCCTAGTATCTAGTCATCTTCTCTATAGCACCTGGCGGATGCAGTGGTTGGTTACCCATGCATTTCGATAGGATGAGGAGGTCACCATAAGGACATGTTCGACAACTACATTGGTGCCCTTCATTTTTGGTTCCCCTTGTTTTGTTGTTTATCCACAAGTTTTGGACCTTGTTATCAGCCCATTGTGTTCATATAGGTGGAAACCACATATTTATGCTTGTGGAGTCATTTTGGACTACCCTTGTGATTCTGGTGGTTCTTTCTCCATCCTATTTTCTCTCCTATTTTGTGAGACACTTTAGTTTCAAGGGGTTTTCTTTAGTGACTCATTTTCATGGTTCATAGCCTTGTTCATTGTCACAAGCACCAATTTGGGAGTGAGATTTCATTCAGTTTGACGATGAGGCTTCTCTACTTTTTTGAGACATCTAATGGATCCTTTGCAGGCTTCTTGATGGAAGTTGTCCTAGGGGGGGTTGAAGAGGACACCTTCCTCTCCATAATCCTTCCTCATATTCCTTCTTCTTATTCTTATTTTTTGGCATATGGTTTTCTCCCATGTGTTTTTCATCATCTCTCCAGCAGAGTTTTTTATGGATATATTGTACATGAGTACCTTATCAGGCCTTGTTGTCGAGACTCATAACTGTGGATATGTCACTTGTATGGTTTTTTTGTTTTTTACTACCTCCTAGTACCACTTAAGGGGGGTGTTAGAGATATCCTAGTACCACTTAAGGGGGGGTGTTAGAGTATATCATATCCTAAGTTGTTACTAGGATAATTTGTGTGGCTAAGATCAACTCAGTTTGTTATGATCCGATGGATCATATTGTACACCTTTGCTATTTAAGTAAGGTCTCTTTCATTGAATAATATGAAGTATTTTATTTTCCAACAAAATCTCATCCCTATTATTTCAATTATTCCTCCTTCGCTTAATGGTCTTGGATTTTCTTTAGATGGTCCATCAAAATTCAATTTAACAAACTCCACTTATGGTGGTTTTCACTTTATATTCTTTCTCATCCTTTTGCTTCTCTTATACCCAATATGATAAGTCCACCTGATAATTTTAACTCCATCTATAAAGGCTCTCTACTTCAATATTAAGGATTGGGTGAGTTGATAGGGTTGGTTTAGACACCTTCATGGCGAAATATATCTTCATTTTCATTACCTTTAAACTACTTTTATTTTATTTAAATATTCTTCTATTAATTTCTATCCATACAGTCCAACATATTGTATCTTTTGATGTATCCCCGATTATTTGGAATACCTCACTTTTAAAAATGCTCTTCCATTGTTTTAACCATTTTTTAATTCTGCCATTCATCACCATGCATTTACCAAAAATATTAAGAATCCATTGCCATAGTTCTCGAAGTATTGAACAATGTCCCAAGAGACGGTTTATACTCTCCTCTTTTTTACATAGAACACATTTTGAGGGGCCATGAAAACCCCTTTTCATTGGGTTATCTTAGGATAAAATTTTTCTATGACCTACTAGCCAAACAAACATTTTGACTTTTGGAATGCTCAAGCTATCACAAATATCTCTCTATATTCTTGTGGTATTCCTATTTTTGGGTGCTTTACATTATATCTACTTCTTGTTGTGTATTCTCTTGAGATATTCAACTCCCAAATCAACTTATCCTCAACTCCCCTTTGAATATACACTATTGTTATCTTTCTCCTCAATTACCTCCCAACAAAAATGTCTGATATACTTGTAAAAAAATATTCTTTTCATTTATATCTTCCTTCCTAATCCTTGTACATAATGTTTGAAACCCTATCACCATATTTATCTTGAAGTAATCTCATCCATGGTTTTAAAATTAGATCTATATTGAGTGGTTTTTTATCACACCAAGTATCCATCCAAATAGAATTTTTTTTCCAGTTCCCACCATCTATATTAGACCTTTAATCACTAGATCATTTGATTTTTTTACGTCATTCCATAATGCAGAACCATTTGGTAGTGAGAATGCAGTAAATATTAAGCTTGGATTATTGAGCTCAACGTACTTAATTAGAAAAATTATTTCCCATTGTCTTTGACTCTCTTTGTACAATCTCCAAATTACTTTTCCCCTTGGATCTAAGTTTGCACCCATAAGAACTCTTAAATCGATACCTCCCCTAGTTTTATCATCACACACCTTGATCTATTTCACCAAAGGAAATTTACTTTAATCATGTAATCCTAACTACAAAAGTGACAACATAATATAGATTAAACGTTTTTCTCTCGATTTTGGCATAATATACAAGGACATATAATATGTTGGAATGACCTATAAGACTAATTTAATTAGTTGCACTCTTCCTACTAATGATAACCATCTATATTTCCAAGTCAGTAGTTTATTTTTAACTTTAATTATAATTGGATTCCACAATTCTATCCTCATTCTCTCAAATAAGGGCATCCCTAGATAAGTTGATGGAAAATTTCCCTCCTCCATTTGAATAACCTGCATATCCCTACTTGGACTCTAGTTTGAGTGTTTATGAAGTAAATATTAGATTTTTTTTTCTATTCCCTTTCTGCCCTAACACTCTTTGATATTCCTCTAATAAGTTATTCAAAGCTCTGGCCTTATTTTTTCTTGCCCACCCAAAAAGGGTTGTATCATCTATAATTATTGATGGGTGATGTTGTTGATGTTATTACTAGCCTTAAGTTTGCTTATTAGCCTATATTTGTATGCCTTCTTCAAGTTCCTTCCCAATACCTCTACCATAATAATGAATAGATATGGTGATAGAGGATCTCTCTGTCTAAGACCCATCTTGGCTTTAAATGATTATATTACCAACCCATTGACCAACACTGAAAATGATATTGTAGAGACACAAAATTTAATCCATCTAATCCATTTCTTCCCAAATATTTATTTTCTAATATTGCAAATTGAAAATAACATTTATCCCTATCATAAACTTTACTCATATCAATTTTTAAGATAATTTCTCTCTCTTTCATAATTTTTGCTATGATTTTAAGTTGTTGAGTGCATTACTTAATGAGCTACTATGATCACATCTAGAATTTGTCTCCCTTTCACAAATTCTCCTTGCTCTTTTGAAATAGTTTTGTTTGATAGTGGTCTTAACCAATTCACCAAACTTTGGATATTATCTTATATGCCATATTTCATAGGCTTATGGGCCTAAATGAATCAAATAATTATGCATCTGTTTTTAGAATTAGGGTAAGATATGTTGCATTTATTTTACAAGGTATGTACTATTTTACCCTAGACCGTTACACTGCCACTAATAAAGAATCCTTCACTATTTCATGGTTATGTTGATAGAATGTTGTAGAGAGTCAATCCAAACCTAGGGATTTATCCTTATCAAAAGAAGAAAGAGCTTAATGCACTTCTTCTAGTGTAATAGGCTCCATCAATTTGCTAAAATCTCCATATGTTATAACTGAAGGTATTTCTTGCAATAGTTTATCATTAATAACTTCAATCTCCTTTGATCCTAGAATATTATTGTGAAAAATCCTTACCTTCTTTTTAATTTCGCTTTGATCTTCAATCCTCCATTCTAATAATTTAATTTTACTAATTCTAGATGTTGATATTTGTACTATTTCCATCCTATGAAAAAAATTTGTGTTTTTATCTCCTTCCTTTAACCACACCTATCTCAATTTTAATCTTCAAAATTTTCTTCCTTACTCAAAATATTGTAATAATCACTAAGCAATTCCCTTTCCTTCGAGCTTCGATTATTGTGTTAAACTTTTTGGAATTTTAAAAGTTTCTCTTTTAGTTTTTCTTTCTTTTCATTTTTTTTTCCAAAAGTGTTCTTGTTCCATTCTTTTATTCTAGATTTCATTCATTTAATTTATTTTGGAAGTGTATACAACCCACTATTTCCTAAATAATTCCATGTATGTGTTATCATATCAACAGATTGAGGATGGTCTTCCCACATCTACTCATATTTAAAATATAATATTTTTTGAATTCACTTACCACCATTTTAACTCTTTTTGGCTAGTGATATGAACTAATCCTTGTCAAGGTATTAGTTTTAGCACAAATACCTTCATCTAGCCAATGATCTAAGAGTATGCATCTGTCTATTTTTTTTGCTATTAGGTTATGGCTTATCTTGTTGTTGGTCTAAGTATAGTTGTCCTCTTTAAACTCAACCTTTCATAGATTATTTTTTTGAATAAAATTTGAGAAACCTCTCACACTTTGGATTATTTTTCTAATTCCTCCAATTTTTCATCCAGCTTGGTTATGGCATTAAAATCTCATATGATCATGAATTGGGTTTCTTGGTCTTTACTTTTAATAAAGTCTTCAATCCTACTCCATACTCTTGATATGCCTGATTGAGTTGTAGGTCCATAGACTTTGATAAGTATGAAAAAAATATCTATAAAGTAGCATGTAACTAATGAGGCTATCCCATGCCTAGTTTTAACTTGGACGTCAATGTCTCCCTCATGCAACAGATAGTTAGTTGCTACGACCATGATGTGTCCATTGTACAGATCAAAGTTGATAACAAGGATATTGTTTTTACTGTGAACCCCTCGGATGTGCAACGACTAACAGGGCTACCATTTTTGGATGGTCTCCTTGTTAACAACCAGTACGCGTTGATTGAAGATGACAAATCAATGCTGGCATCCAAATATGTCGTGAATCCAGACCATTTGAAAGGTAAGTTTTTAAAATTTCATTTTTATTTATCCTTAATTTTGATGTATTGTAGTTTCCATTCTCTAATAATGTTCTCTCTATTTTTTAGTTAATTCTTCTAAGTCGAAAAGGGGTTTGAACATTTCCAACATTGCAGACAAATTTCTTTATGCCTGCATTGAATTTTTCTTGGGAAGGCTTATTCTGCAGGGGTGACCTACAGAAATGTCATTTTGGGCATTGTCATTACTGATTCGATGTATTGATGGAGGTAGATATGATTGGTCCACCCACATTTCCAACCGCCTCAAACAGGACCTTCTTACTGCACAAAAAATTCAATTTGCATATACAGTAACCTCCAACAACTTTATTCTTTATCTTTTTCATGAAGCATACTACAATCTTCAACAAAAAAATCCTCCAACTGCATTGCACCCAGATTTGTTGGCTATTGGCATCCCTGAGAATGAAATACAGGTAAAATTATTTATTGGAATAGTCTCTCTTTTCTTTCTTTTCAATCAATCTAGTTATTTTCTAATTTTCTTTTGAAAACAGAGAAGAGCAGCTCACTCGTCCAGTAAAAGGGATGTCACCATTAGGATTCAAGAAGCGTCTACCGATTCTGACACGTAGTCACAATCATCACCAGTAACTCCCACCCATAAACGTAGGAGGTCTCCTGATGGACAACATACACGTACGACTCCTGCTACTTCTGGACATGCATCTATTGTAGTCGACGTTGAGGAAGTAACCTCCAACTCACAAGGTAACCTTATTATTCAAAAGTACTATTTTAAATAATGTATTTTAATGATATAAAATTATATTTAGTTTGAGAAAATATTTTAACTATTTTCAGAGCAAGGGCATATGCTTGCATCATCAACGATAACGGCTGCAGAGTCTGAGTCGGGTATGTTTAGTTAAAATTGATCTATTTTAATCGCATTGTTTTTAACACTAGTTTTAATTTATATTTTTCATGTGAAATTTTGCAGAGGGATCGACTAGATTTAAAAGACTAAAAAAATAGATGCCTCCATCAGGTGCACAACAAGAAAAGTAGCAAGCCCATCAACAACAAGCCATCAAGCCCATCAACATCGGGTCCATCTACAACAAGTCCATCAACATCAAGTTCATCCATAACAAGTCCGACAACCTTCACACCAGGCACCACCGGTGAGGAACCAATCTCGCATGCATGGGAAATAGTTCCTCACACCGTGCATCAAGAAACCAACAATCAGTTTCAGACACACACTCATGATGTGTCTCAATCTCTTGTTTTAGGGACATCATTCCTAATTTTAACACTTGATAATTTATCAAATATAGAAAGTGCATCTCAGATGCCCTCTTCTGCTATGAATCTCGATGATGATTTTATGTATCAGGATATGAATAATTTGAATTTACCACTAAAGACAAGTGATCTGCTTCATGGTCTAGGGATCGATGATGAAGTAGAGGAGAATGTTGAAGCAGATATCATCGATGTTTCCTCTTCCCCCACCAGCAAGTCGACACCCATCATCATCCGAACGATGATGATAAAGTAAACTTTTCAGAAAATGTTTTATTAGCAAATAGATGTAAGGCTACTATTACGAATAATCTTCTTGTAGATATTGATACATTAAGAGAATGGGAATATCGGGCCAAGGTTATGATCAAAGTAATAAATGGCCGATACAAGAACTTTGCACATAGAAAGGAGTTATTTTCAAAGGTAGAGAATGAGCCACAAAAGCTCGATGCTCTGTTACGTAAAGCTGAATCTGGCACCGTGAAGGCCGATTCTACAAACAATGATGAAGTTCTAGCCATTATGTTGGACCGATTAGAGAACCTCAATGTCGAAGCCCAAACATATTTCAATGAATGGGAACTAGATAAGAAGAAAGTAGCAGTAGCAGAAACTGCAAGACTTACAACAGATGTAAGTTTTACATATATCTAAAAATCATTTTTTTCTTTAATATATATTTTTAATAAATATTAATATTTTTCTCTTGTATTTTGCAGTCTAATTATCAGCACTTAAAGCAACAGGTGACAGCCATGAAAACGTTGATCAGGACAACAAAAATCAGTGTGAATAATGCTATTGAAGTGAAGAAGAGACTACAATACATTGTTCGAGAAAACAATTGGCTGAAGAAGCTTATCAAAGATAAGGGCCTAGATGTGGAGGCTGTAGTAAAAGAAAATGAGAAAGAGTTGAATGCACCATTTAGAGAAGATCCCACGAAGGAAGAAGGTTTATTGCTATCAAGGATAAACACTATAACTAAAAGTTTGGTAAGGGTTGGTGCATTAGAAGCAAAGGATATTGAGGTAGATGCAGCTGAAACTTCAGGCACTTTGCAGGAAGAAAAGTAGAACTGTTATTTTCTTATTTGTGGAATGTGGAGAAAAGAAACATGTTGCATAGTTTTTTTAAAGACTCGTATATTTTTAAAATGAATCAAAAAGACAATTTCCATAAATTTTGTATTACTTTTTGATATTTTATTTTCAATATTGTGATGTTTTGATCAGTTGTGTGGATGGAATAAATAATTTTGAATTATGTGGATGCAATAAAATGTTCTTTTATGTTTTATGAAATAATTTGAAATGAATGAAATGCAACACAAATATTTAGTTTGCCATACATGGTTTATTCAATACATGGTTTGCCATACATTGTTTTCAATACATGGTTTTTTCAAAACATGGTTTATACTTTATTCAATACATGGTTTTCAAAATACATGTGAAAATAAATAATATTTGTAATTAATATTTTGTTGAAAACTGATGGAATAAATAATTTTGAATTATGTGGATGCAATAAAATGCTCTTTTATGTTTTATGAAATAATTTGAAATGAATGAAATGCAGCAAAAATATTTAGTTTGCCATACATGGTTTATTCAATACATGGTTTTCAATACATGGATTATTCAATACATGGTTTATTAAAAAATGATAGCATAATATGTGAATTTGAAATCAAAATATCATGTCTCAAAATATAATCAAATCTCAATATTCTATTGAAAACTAATAGCATAATATGTGAAATCAAAATACATGTGAAAATCAATAATATCTGTGATTCTGTAATCAATATTCTATTCCAAAATACATGAAAACATGTCTCAAAATATAATCAAATCTCAATATTTTGTTGAAAACTGATGGCATAATTTGTGACATCAAATCAAATAAATGAATCAAATCCCAATATTCTATTGAAAACTGATAGTTTAATACGTGAAATCAATCAAATGAAAGCATATTTGCATCATAATGTTGGAAGCTAGAACAAACTCTTTTCAGATTGTGCAAAATCTTCTGCACTCATACCAAAAATTTTTGTCATCACAGTCTCATCAGTGTTACCATTATCCTCATCATCCTGAGTATTCATGACACCTCTTCTCTTTGCCAGAGATTTCCAATATGACAAAGCTCTTTCATAAGGAAACTTCTCAACCTCATAGGTCGACACATATACTCTCAAACAAATTTCCAAATTTTTGTCCAACCTATTTCGAACTTTAGATTTTACATATGATAATGCACTAAATACCCTTTCATCCTCCATAGATCCTAAAATCATCGTTTGACATAATTCATATAAACTAAAATATTCACTCATAGTATGTTGTAGGATACTACTGGGATATAATTGTTTCCACAAACGTGAAATAGAACCCCTTTCATGATGATTACTGACTTGTGAAACTTGAGCAGACATTGTTGTTCCAAAATAGTTTGATTGTTTTGTCAAAAGATCTTTGTTGAGAATGCCATTGATTTCAATACTATTGACTACCACACATTTACTGAAATGGCTAGCAAGAGTGCCCATGTATTTGAGAAACAAACCATTTATATTCTGGTATTCATTACAAGGATCCCAAAACATCGGGTTAACCACACCCATAGCCTCAAGCAATTCATCTCTTTCAAAACGGTCTCTGATTTCTTTTGTCAATGATTCTGCTATTTGTTTTAGTTTAATTTTTGTATCTATTACAACTACATGAAATATGTTGTATGTTATGGGTATTTGTTCAACTTCATTTGTAGCTATATCCATTCGCTGACCAAAATAATATAAAGGAATTTCCTTTTCGTGGACATTAATACATAGATGATCATTTATATTGAACTTCAAAAAGTTTTGAGGATCATTCACGTTTGTCAATGCTCTCCAACTCTCAAACATGGGATCCATAAAACTTTGACCAGATGCGTACATCGTATCAATATGTAAGCAAATTTGTTTTCTCACCCTGATGAAATCCACAATATAAATCGATCTTTCTTGTGCAATTTTGATCAAAGTATTCATTTCTTCCAACATTGGAAGAATACCACACAATGTGAGAAGTGTTTCAAAGTCACTCATTCAAAATAGCAAATATTTAGCCTTATCAACTGCCCTATGATTTGCATACATAAACCCTGCCAAGGATTGATATTCTTTGAAAACTCTATATGTCGGTTTATACATTGAAATCCACCTAGTATCTACATATTTTAAAGATTTTTTACCTTCAATAACTCCTAGTGCAAATTGCTGAAACTCTAAAAATATTTTTGGACTGCACAAAAAATAATCATGAATTTCACGGACAAGCTCTTCCACTCTCACTACATTTGTAAATGTATCCACAATTTTGTATGCAAGATTCATTCTATGAGCCATGCAATGAATAGGGATCAAATATGGGGTAACAGATGTTTGTAGTCTAACACAAAGACCATTCCTGTGTCCTTGCATTGTAGCAGCACCATCAGCTCCGACACATATTAACTTAGTGGCTATTTCCATTTCATTCATTCCTGCTATTTCCTTTAGACTAGAAACAACAACATTGTAAATGTTTTTTGCATTGCAATTTTCCACCATCTTGCGTAGTCCAAGTAAATGAGGTTGCCTTAAATGATTTTCCAATGTGTAAACATGCATGCAAATCCAAGATGTGTTGTCAACAACAGTCACCTCATCAATTGAAAGTGAAATGAATTTGGCCTTTTTTATTTTCTCTTTGAGGTCATCCTACTCAACCAATGACAAAAATTTTACCATTTCCCAACCACTTCGATCTGACCAATGGGTGCTGGGTAAGTTCTGCACATCAACTAGTCAAAATAGAGATTTATAATCAAGTAAATCAGACATAGGTCTACCCTTTTTAAGAATAGTGAGTACAACAACAAACTATAAACTTTTTGAAGCTAAAGTGAACTTTTCCATTTTTTGAAATTGGGCTTGAATCGTTGCACCTTTCTCAACCAAAGTTTGCTTTTTTTTCATTGCTTTATCATATTCTTGTGCATATCTGATATGTGCACACTTTGATGCATCCTTCCACCTATAATTTTTTTGTATTGGTCCATCACTTTCTTTTGTTTTTATATAAACCTTTCCACAATGTTTTTCTACTGTATCTTTCTTAACTTGCAATCTGTGATCCTTTCCATGTTTCCAACTACAAATTACGCATCTCAATTCTATTATTACCTCATTACTATTCTCTGGTAGCACTGGCTCAACAAATGGAAAATATGAAACCCAATCAAGCTGAAATGATCTGTTAATTGTCCATCTAGATGACCTTGCACGTTTATGTTTTTTAGAAGAAGATTCTCCAAAAGTTACAAAAACTTATCGATAAATGGTTGTCGTTGTATGTCACTCGCCTTGTGACAGTCGCCTTGTGATAATCGCCTTATGGCAGTCACCTTTTGATAGTCGCCTTATGACAGTCACCTTGTGACAGTCGCCTTTTAACAATCGTCGTGCGATAGTTGCTTCTGTCGATCGCCTTCTACCAACCGCTTTTATCGGTTGCCTTCTGCCTATCACCTTCTACCAGTCACTTCTATCGATCACCTTTTGACAGTCGCCTTGTGATAGTCGCATTGTTACAGTCACCTCATGTTAGTCGCCTCATGTCAGTCGCCTTCTGCCAATCACTTTTGTCGGTCGCCTTGTGTCAGTTGCCTTGTTTTAATTGTATGATAATGAGACTATGAGTGTTGTTGTCAGGGTTACCTATATATAGTGGGGTACAAGAGGTGAATTAAGTGAGATATTTTTTTTTAATAATTTTAAGGTAAAAATTAGGCGAAAAAACTTATTGTACTGGGGCAAATTTACCCTAAAAAAATTGATTTCATAATTTTTGGGTGAATGGGCCGACCTCTAGGTTCCCAAAATTAGCAAAATAACAATTGTGAAAATCCTAAAATTTGCTCTAAATTGCGAAATTTACCCTTGTGCATAACCCTGGTTTTATGAATGGTTTCACAGGAGGTTCTAACTAGATTCCAACATGTTAGAATTTCTCCTTCCACTCCTTTTGATTCCACAACATCCCATTCACATCTTGCTCATACTGCTTTTATAGTTTTGGAAACTTTTTCCTTTGTCATTTTAATTTCTTGGATATAAAGAACGTTGATCTTATTACTTAAACAAAGGTCCATGATAGACCTCTACTTTGAGGGGGAATTAATACCCCTTATATTGCATGAGATGGTAATCATATCTCGTTACGGACTGTTAGCCCTACCTACAAATTACCAACATCAATTTCTTGTTTAGTAATGAGAAGTTCAACCAACTTAGATTGTCTTCCTTTCTCTATGTTTGCTCTTGCTTTTGTGTCTCTCGCTTGATAATTTGAAGGTTTTCCTCTTTTTTCCTTGCTAGTAATAGGAGTAGGTCTTATTATTCTATTCCTTAACATTATTTCACAAATTTCCTTTTCATTAGATTTATCCTTTCCTAGATTTGCTAAGGAAGCTTTTGACTAATCTTGCTCATTTTTTGGTATTTCCTTATTAATGGTAGACATATTAACATCTAACATTGTGTTTTATCCACCACTTTCCTTCTTGGTGTATGGAACTTCAAGAGAGTCTTTTAAATATGATGAGGTGCATTCCTTAGGTTCAACAAGAATGTTCATCACTAAATCAAGATAATACCAAGTAGGCAGATGATTTCTTGTTAATATTTTGATCCTATTGTACCATGTCCTCTAAGCTTTGATCTAAGCTCTGATATACTTTTCTTCATATGTTAAAACCTTTACAGAATTGGTATTTTGTCCAATGTCCTTACTTACTGGTCTCTACTATTTATTTATTTTCATCTATCTAGACATATTTTTTGGAATGTGAAAACCATCCTCGTCCATATCCATTTATAAGTTTCTATTGTGGTTTTCTACATATGTTTTTGCTGAAATCTCCTTGGGGCATGATTTCTTAATATGCCCCACCTCATGACTTCTTTTACATATGAAATATATGTTTTCATAATCCATGGTTTGGGTCCACAAATTATCCCCATACTTAATAATGATTGATTATGGTAAAGGTTTATTGATATCAATCATGACCAATATTCAAGCATAAATAGCCAAGAATCCATATTTTGTAGTTTATGAAATCTCAGGGAATTATCCTAGAGTGTTGCTTGTTGCCTTGAAGGTATTCATTTTCTAGAATTCAATGAGCAACCCACACATCATCCTGATCCAAACCGATATTGGGGATAAATTTACAGTTTTAGGTGCAAAGTAGAAAATGGCTAGGAAGAGACCTTTGGGAAGAAAATATGGACTCACTCTTTAAGACTTTCAAATCCTATCAATCTATTTTCTTAGAGTCGAAGCCCTTGGTTAAGACCCATTAAATTTACTAATGACTACCTTATTTTTGAGCAACAAGGATCTATGCTCTATGAGGTCCTCCCTAACCTCTACTAGTAGGGATGAACCTAAGGATATAGTTACAAATCGGTCCATAGGAAGAAAACTATAACTAAAAATATATAGAAATTTACTAGTATATCCAATAACTTTATATTATTTGAAAATAAACCTATAATAATTTGCATGTAAAACTTCTAAGATAATAAAGGGATAAATGAAACTTAGCTAAAAAATTCCATGTTTAGATAAAATGTCTTGCCTTGTTAATGCCCTTGCCCTCTATTGCTCCTCCCATCATTTGAACCCTAGCTGACAGGTATATGCAATTTCATTTTCCACAACTTAAAAAATCATCATTGTCCTTGTTCTAGATGGCTGACTTCATAGGGTCGTATCTCCCTCAATACTGCTCAAATTCCTTCATATGACCACTCATTTTAAATCTCTTCAAATTTCACATAAATTGGTCCAAGAATCATCTAAATCAAACAACCCTTTGCAAAGATATGGCTCCTAAAAGATAAGATATTTTTTCTAGAAAAAATTACCCTAATGTTTCCCTTGTTCTAGACAACTATATTCACATGGTCATATCTCCCTCAATACTGCTTGGATTCTTTTGTATGACCACTCATTTCAAAGCTCTTCAATACTAGAAGAATCATCTGAATTAAACAACCTATGCAAAGATATGACTATTGAAATATGAGTTATTATTCGAGAGAATTTGCCCTACCTTTGTCCATTCATAATTTCTTACATATAATTGTAAATAATATTGTTTAGATTAAATTTTCAAGGACTTTTTTTTTCATAATGTTCTTTTTGAATTTTAAGACATTTATAATTTTGAGTAACATAACTATATAAAATATTTCAAATAACTTTTATTTGAGTTCTAAAGGGACCTAGGGTTGCACACTATGGTTTAATAACTAAAATATGGTCCTTGTCAAGACTCCAATGGTATGTCGTTTGGCATTTCATCTCGGTAACCTTAAGTCAAATCACAAGGAAGAAGGCTCCC
The DNA here is from genome assembly GCA_028583015.1 of Wollemia nobilis. NCBI lineage: Eukaryota > Viridiplantae > Streptophyta > Pinopsida > Araucariales > Araucariaceae > Wollemia > Wollemia nobilis. Next base: position 7,547,847 of record JAQPPZ010000103.1, read on the forward strand.
TATTGCTATGCCCTTAGGGAGTGTGGCCCAATTGTGCCACCAATTGTACTTCACATTACTTCAACAAAAATAACTAAAATATGGTTAGATAAGCATATGTTATCTAAACAACATCTTTAATGAGAAAAGGCTCATATGACCTATGGCCTTTACCTTTGTATAGGAGAGTTTTTAGCATGCTCACATTAAGTTATCTATTTTAATTCTAGATTTTATAGCTTTTGTTTCTAACCTTTATCTATTTTATAAGATGTTTTTTTGGTTAATCTATTTTAACTATTATTATACATATGAAGATATATTTTTGTATAAGTTTATATCAAGATTAGAAATGCAAGCTTATTGTAGTGGTAAGGGCTTTGGCCTCTCCTTGGGAGGTCCAAGGTTCAAACCCCACTCAGTACGAGGGGACGAGCACCCCTCATAATAACCCGAGTAAACTCATTGAATGTTTGAGAGGTTCAAGGTTCAAACCCCACTTAGTATGAGGGGACCAAGACCCTTCATAAAAACCTATGTAAACTCATTGAATAAAATATTAGAAAATATATTTTGATAAAGTTTATATTAAAAAAAATCATATATAATTAATTAAATATTTTTATATGATATTCATTCTTTTAAATCTAAAAAAATAATCAAATTTATTTTTAATAAAAATAAAATTTTCTTTTTGGCTGGATAATAAGGGGTTGTACTCGGGTACCTCACCCTTGACAAATTACAACTCTCTTCTTTAGATCTTGAGAGTTAATAAATAAATACACTTCTCATCTCAATTGAGATGCTATAGCTAGAAACCTACATCATTTTACATAAAATGTCTAAATTCTTGATTTTCATTTTTTGGATCTTTTCAATTTTATGTATGAATACAATTATTCCAAAATTTAGCATCTTTCTTGACATTTTCCTATAGCAGCCTTCACAATGCCAAAACTTCACCTCTACTATCTATGCCTTGCATCTTAGTAGAGTAATATTTCCAAAATATCGCACTATCATAGTTCGCTTTACCAAATTTGGATTGCTAGTTTCCTTCCTCACTAAAGTCCTAGCCCTTCATTGCTCTTCCCATCATTTGAACCCTAGCTGACAAATATTTGCAATTTCATTTTTCACGACTTGAAAATCGTCATTGCCCTTGTTTCGAATGGTTGATTCTTGCATATGACCACTCATTTAAAGCTATTCAATTTCTGCATAAGTTGTTCCAAGAATCAACTGAATTAGATAATTTTTCACGAAGATATGACTCCTAAAATATGAGGCGTTTAAAAAAATCCTAATCATTCGCACATTTTTTTGTTGTAAAGAGGGGGAAAAACCACCCCAATACCTGTGGGTTCCAAACCCATAGGCACACCAAAGATAAAAATAGGGGGTTTTAGTTGACCCAACCTTCCACCCAATAACCCGACCTATTGTTGCACTACACTCAACAACCTAGTCTGTTGTTGTGGTTCCCTCAACTGATATGATCTCAAATAAGCCTTCCACCCAACAAAGGCTAGCCTTCCATGCTCTTTCAACCTAAGCAACCTTCCACGCTCCTTCAGCCTTCCCAACCTTCCACTCAGCATCCCAGCCTTCTATTGCAGCTCCTTTAGTCGACCCAACCCTCCATGTTCCTTCAGCCTTATAAGCCTTCCACATTCCTTCAACCATCCCAACCTTCCACCCAACATCCTATCCTTTCACTGTAGCTCCTTGAGGCAGCTCAACCTTTCACGTTTCTTCAACCAACCCAGTATTTCACACTTCTTTAGCCTTGACACTCCAAATATCAACTCATCATTCAACCTTCCATGCTCCTTCAACCTCCAACCTTCCATGCTCCTTCAACCTCCAACCTTCCATGCTCCTTCAACCTTTATATTTGTTGATTGTTAAAGCACTAGACCATTTTCCAAGCCCCTTAGGGGGTAAAATTAAATAAATAAATTATTTATAACTAAAAAACATAATAATATAAATAGTTGTAAGCTTAATGTAGTGATAAGTGCTTTGGCTTCTTTTTGGAAGGTCCAAGGTTCAAACCCCAGACCATTTGCCAAGCGCCTTAGGGGGCGAAATTAAATAAATAAATTATTTAGAACTAAAAAGCACAATAATATAAATAGTTGTAAGCTTAATGTAGTGATAAGTGCTTTGGCTTCTTTTTGGAAGGTACAAGGTTCAAACCCCACTTAGTATGAGGGGATCGGGACCCCTTATAAAAACATGAGTAAACTCATTGAAGATTTGAGAGGTTCAAGGTTCAAACCCCACTTCGTATGAGGGGACCATGATCCCTTATAAAAACCTATGTAAACACATTGAAAAAATATTAGAAAATAATTTTTTTATAAAATTTATATTTAAAATAATATTTTAAAAAATCATATATAATTAATTAAACCTTTTTATATGATATTTGTTTATTTTAAATTTAAAAAATAAACAACTTTATTTATTAATAAAAATAAATAAATTATTTATAACTAACAAACACAATAATATAGGTCCGAGGTGTAGACCAATTGGTTCAACCAAACCCTGTAAGGGGGTGGAGGTCCAAGGTTTAAATCTCGGGCCTTGTTGGACTAAACGCTTGTCTCTTTCTTGGTGTTTTCATCGATGTAAAAAGTTTAAAATGATTATGGCATGGTAATTATAGGGACGGATTGCACGAAGATCTGTGTGGCGGCTTACGGTACGAACATACAATGTAGAATACTGTGACGGCCATAAAAACCGGATAGCTTACCCGAATTCGTGGCGGTTACCGATTCCACCATGTTAAAAAAAAACACAACAATATCAAGTGACATTAACTCAATTGATTAGATTCCTCAATATTTAAAGGAATATTTAAAGGTCAAGGTTCAAATCCTGCCAAGAGATACATGGATAATATCTAAGCTTTGTTGTAATACCACTATGGGATGATGATGTAATACGGGTGGGGGTGGTGCGTGTTTCATTCCCTATATATATATGCATGCAAGCAAGCTTACCTAATGGTAAAGACTTTGATTTTTTTTTTTTGGAGGTTTAAGGTTCAAACCTCACTTAGTATGAGGGGACCAAGATCCTTTATAAAAACCTATGTAAACTCATTGAAAAAAACAAACATAATAATATGTTATCTTAAAGTCACAATGTTTTATGATGATGAATAAATGCTTTATAATAATTACGACAATATTTAATGTTTTAAATTTGAATTATAATAATATGTTATCTTAAAGTCACAATGTTTTATGATGATGAATAAATGCTTTATAATAATTAGGACAATCTTTAATGTTTTAAATTTGAATTATGATGATAGATAATGAATGCAATGTTTAAAAGTTTGATCATGAAGATGAGTGTAATTTTAAGTTATAAAAGATATTTTTTTAAGCACTATTTTTTTTTAACAAATGATCTAAAATTTGAATTATTTATTTATTTGGAGTATTCATATACTTTTATAAATCTTATCCACTTTATTTTAAGTTATTTTTAAAAGTAGATATGTTAAATTATATCACAACTTCATACTATGATTTTTTTATAGTGTTATTATAAAAATGATTAATAACTTTGTTATGTTTTAAATTGTTTATATGAGATTGAGATTTCATGGCCATATTGTATCATAAACATATAGTAGTATTACAAATTAGTTATTATGCATGTATTAATTGATAAGATTTGAACTTGAATTTTCTTTTGAAGAGTGGATGAAAATAATGGTTTAAGTTAATGCCATTTAATAACTTTGATGTGAATATTTAATTTCAATATATTTAAATATTTTGTTTTTATAATTATTTTATTATTTTTTTAAATTTTTTATTTACCATTTTAATATAGATATTTGAATATAGACATTTTAATATTTTATTTTATATATATCTTTAATATTAATAAAAAATTGATAATTTATATTTATATAATAATTAAGTGGTAATAGTGATTAAATAATTAATGTAGCCTATGTCAAGGTTCAAAATCTCACGACACAATATACTAAATCTGGGTAACCTTTTCAAACTTGATAATAAATGTATTTCACTTTTATCAAATGACATATGCACAAATACATATATTTGTCAAACTCTTATAACATTATTATATAATGAAATGAAAGATTTTAATTACGTCTTTCAGACCCAAATATGGTCTATGGGACCTCAAATATGGAAGTACAACTACTCAAATCATATCATATGGTCTTTAATATCTTTGAGAAGGTTGTTCCTTCTCCTGTTGATTTGGGTTAGCAATTTCTCAACTTTTTTTATTTTAATGTCTTCAAATAACTTTGCCATAGACCCGTCTTCAAGTGTTTTTTTGTATTTGCCACGGATATCTGAAAAACTTGGGCATTTATAGATGAAGTGTTCCTCTATCTCTATTGCCCTCGTGTTGCATAGAGTACATATCCTTTCTTCCCATTGTTCTTTGGGCGTTGTCCATCTCCCTGTTTCACATCTAAGCCTATGAGAGCTAGTCCTTATCTGAGCAATGAGGATTTTTTTCCTTCCACTTCATTTCAGCGCCTATATACGCTTTTTCCTTGTAGTCATATGTTGGGTTAAACTTTGCAATATAATAGTCTTTTTCTGGTTGCATTTTTTCACATTCCACTTTTAAACTTTTCATTCACATAATTTTTTATTTCTGATTTTGTTTCATCCATGTAGCGTATTCTCAAATGAAACCATTTAAATTTTATATAATAAATTAAAAAATATTTATTTTTAATTTCTAAAAACGTTAATATAATTTAAAATAATTAATAAATTTTAAATATGTTTAATTTGTTCTTTATATTTTATTTTGATAGAATTAAAATATTTTTTAAATGAAAACAAATAAATAAAATAAAAACTTTGATGTTAATGCAACTATCAAAAGAGTAGTAAATACTAAATACTTTTGTGGTCTACTGGCAAGGAAGCCACTTGCATTATCGGTGATGTGACCCAGGTTCAATCCCCACGGTGGATGTTTAGAAGAAGTATTCATTTAAAAAAAAACACTTCTTATTACAAACATCAAATTTTCAATTTAAAATAACATTCAATACTTAAATATTAAAAAATATTATAATATTATATTTATGCGTAGAGGAATTGGTAACTACCTTTCCTTTTTGAACAATTGGTCAAGGGCAAGTAGCCAATCCTAGCCTCAAATCATGGTGCTACCTACAACTATAACCTCTATCTCACCTCGGTAAACATGATCTGAGATAAACCTTCGGTGGCTCATGGTTGGTACTACTGTCATCAAATTGGTAACTACCTTTCCATTTTGAACAACTGGTCAAGGGCAAGTAGCCGATCCTAGCCTCAAATCATGGTGCTACAATTATAACCCCTATCTCACCTCTGTAAACATGATCTGCACTGAGAGATAGACCTTCGGTGGCTCATGGTTGATACTACTATCATCAAGCTGACACACACTTAGCAGACTACTACTACCTTTACCCATATTGAAGCATGTTCAAAGTTTAAACCTATTGCTTCTCTTGATAAATATAAATTTTATAATAAATTATTAAAAGTGAAATAAAACTAAGATTTAAAAACTTATAATGAAAATACTTCTTAAAAAACAGACTTAATTTTTTAAAATTAAAAATCACATTAAGTAACTATGATATTACTTTTTGAAAGTGAAATAAAAGTAGGACCCGCCATCTTGCTTATATTAATATAGAAGGAGACATTAATAATTTAATTGTGAAGAGAATAACTTAAACAGGAGTAGTTTGAAACAAAACAAACCAATCACAATTGTAATAATAAAAGCAAAATATAAAAAAAAAAATTTAGTTAATTTAGGTTAATTTACGAATGAAACCTTTCAATTCGATGTAAATATAGTTAAACGAAATACAATTTTATTATTCTTTCTTGCGGTGGTCGGTAAAGGGATCGATGTCTGTGCACGAGCGAGTTAACAGACAAATATTTAATAATAAAAACAATAACATGGATGGATGTATTGGAGGAGGTGAATTTATGCGAGGAGTTCGTCTCTGTCTATGACTGTATGCGTGCATGCATCCCTTCTTCTCCCTTTAAAAATCTTATAAAAATTTATATTCAACCTTTCCCCTCTCCCCTAGGAAAAAAAATAATAAACAAAAATGCATGCGCTCTTGTTGATGTGCAGTCCCGTTTAAAGTCCAGTAAACATCATAATATTAATAATATCAACGTTAAGAGCACTATGATGAGGAAGAATGGAGTCCAAAGGTTTCCCAGTCAAATTCGCGTTTTGAAAGTTTACATTATGATTGAGACCGAAGGAGCACGTCTTCATCATTCACACTCTACAATAATAAGAAATTAAGGAAGAGCGACAGGAGGTGATCTTTTTCTTCGGGGAGGTCAAACATTGATTGTACTTCGTCGCCACTTTAAAACGTAATTACATGTGACTTGTTTCGCTACATGACCAAGCACCAACTATGCAATTAACTGTTTGAGGCTGACATCCCCCTATTATCATCATTATTTCCACCGGATTCAATGCATAAGAAGAAAGAAAAAAAAAATGGGAAATCCCGTAGAATTTGGTTAAACAAATGGCATCAAAAGTATAAGGATGAACAAATTTCATTCTTGAACAAATACCTAAATATAATACTCCAAAAAATTTGTTGTAACTTGTCAGGATCTATCCATCTGTAATTTGGTACATAAATATATATGATAGAAAGTATAAATTATGTGATTTGGTACATAAACATGTGATAGAGAGTATAAATATGAGATAAGGATGATGGATAGATCTCCCCTGTTCCTTCACATGGCAGACACGCTTGTGTGGGTGCCAATCCCATCCCAGCGCCGTCCCATCATATAAATTAATAAATACATTTTTAAATTTAAATCAGAACACCGCCACCACCCAGAAAAAGGAGGATCACAAAAAGGAAGAAGAATAACACGAGCAGAGTAGACTGATCGACGACGCCCATGCAAAGTGTAAAACGCGTGGCCATACATTTTTACGAATTTTGGTCGCATTAGAAGGATTTGCACTCGGATTATAGCAGTGTAATTGTGACGTAAAGCAACATCACGGTGATTTAATATTTTTAATTTTTTTCGAATTATGGGAATGGTTGCATCTTTAAACAGGTTTACTTTGTTTTTTTATTAGATGAATTGTGACGTAGAGATGATTTCAGGTTAAAAAAATTACTTTTAAAAAATAATTATTATGATGAAATGGAAAGAATTTTGAACCTTGAATGTACGTATTATATGGAATTGATTGAACAGTGGGTAGTATTAGAGATACGAGGAATTTAGCTGTTGATTGGGAGAAAATCCTGGCAATACTCTGAATGATTTATGGGAGTGGAAGTGAATCTGTTGTTGGAAATATCTCAAGATAAAGAAAAAGTTGTTGAGAGGGAAGAAGTAAGTAAATAGCAATTTAGGCAGTAGCGGTTTCTTTTGCTGTGAGTTGCTGTCAATGAACTACTTCCGCATTTTACGCTTCAGTGGACATAACTCTGTTTTCCTTTACCCTTTCCACACGTTTCCGCCTTTATTTTAGGACAAGCAAACTAATCAAACTTTTAGACACATTTCTATATTTAAATCCCGGGCAATTTATTACAAAAATGTATAGGTAGATGTGTATTTTTTTACAACAGATTTTTGTCCATGGTCCGTGCTTATTTGGGCCTATTAGATTTGTCCCGGCAGATAGACATCAACACTCACCTACCTATAGATCACAAAGCTAAAAGCTACATTCCATTCCATTCCCAGTTAGGTGTGTGTATAATAATATATATATATATATATATATATATATATATAATTTGTCATCATCCTCATTCAAGGTACCTTAACGTCTGTTAATTCTGTTGCAGCCTGTCACCATTATCCAGTAGTAGTTTTCTTATTCTGAATGTTGTTGAGATTAATTTTCTATGCTTTGATGATGGAGAAGCTCAGTACAGCTGACATACCAAATCTTGAATGAGATAGAAGAAGAATGAGAATACAACTAATTTGAGTATGAGAATGAGATAGGTCTCAGGGATAGAAGAAGAATGAAAATACAACTAATTTGAGTATGAGCATGAACATGAACATGAATATGGACCAGTCTTCAGAAATGGGAGCGATGGGGATGGGGATGGGGATGGGGAGTGGGACATGTGGTGGGGGTGCTCATCTTTCAGCTTTGAATGTGAATGTGGAATCTTTTGGTGGCTCTTCTTCTTCGTCTTCGTTTCAGGCAGAAGGAGGAGTAGCACTTCCACATCCTATATACAGTAGAACACATGGGCAGGTGATGACAGATGAGCAGATGGAAGTTCTTCGGCGCCAGATATCTGTGTACGCAACCATCTGCCAGCAGCTCGTTGAAATGCACAAGGCCCTCATGGCCAGGCAAAATGCTCTTCCTGGTTGGTTGGTCCTTCAAGCTCTTGAATTGCATTACTTTCTGCTCTCTCTGGATGCTTTTCTTGTGTGTTGAACTTAGCATGTTTGTTTTCTTAAGTGGTTATATGGATTGAAACAACCCCACCTCCAAATTATATCATGATCTCATAGTGTATTAAGTAATTATGTATATTTTGCTTGTCAACATTCTAACCTGGATCTCCTTGAAGTATTTAACTGGTTATACTCATAACATTCAGTGAACTTAACACATGAAAAGCTCTGAAATGTTTAGACTAGATTAAGAACAGACGACAACAATATTCTATGCTGAACAAACTGTATCAATAAACTTGAGAATATATTTTCTAATAACTAGGTTCTGTTTGACACTAGCTAGTTTTATCTGCTCCTCTTATGGCTGAATGTCACCTAAGGACTCGTTTTTGGATGGGACTAGTTAGCTGTGACTGTCTAATAATTTTGGAGAAAAGTTTTCATCTTCATTTCTCATACCTGAGAATGTTCTGCCATTTTTCATAATTCCTTATTGTGCCAAGACAATAAATTGAGTTTGAGTTGTTTATAGTGAAATTCGGATCTGTTTGGATGGTTCTTCTGGTATGTGGAAAAATGTTGTGTTGAGGTTGGAATATCTCTTGCAAGACAATGGATGAAAATTAATGCCTTCAAATTTTGACTTAAGGGTTGGGGTATACCAAGGGATATTGAAAAAAAAAAAAAAAAAATTCTGTTGGAGCTCAATTCATGTTCTGGAAAATGTTCATACCAGTAGCTCAACGGTAGAGAACTTGGAGAGTTAGGAGGTTACAGGTTTGAGTCCTAGCTGGTCCATAATTTTTAACAAATAATTGAAATTTTTTGACTGTTTTTTAATTGTAAATATGTTCCTACAACTAATAACAACTAGTTTGGTCAGCAATTTGAAAATGGATGAATTAGGAACACAGACTCAACCTAGGCAGTAACTGAATTGATCAATTGTAATGTAAAAGTGTTTGTTATTTGTCATGGCTTGAGATGTAAAAGTGTTTGCTATCTCTTTTGGCTGTGCTGTCACTCAACACCTTTTTCAGCCAATTGGTGTCTTTTGAAGGATACTGTCAGACCAAATGTGTCACTAATATAGGCTGATATACATGTGAAGAGCATCCAGCAGTTCAGAATCTGGATTCTTGGGGGCAAAGTAGTCTCACTTATGTTTGTTTGCCATCTTATTAGGAAGGATGTGTGCAATGGGCAAAAAGGAATTGTGATTTTGTTAGCTCTGAAGAGTGCTTTATATGTGTCCTCGTTTATAAGATTCTTCCCAAGTTAGTCTCTGTTTTTCTGGCCTAATCATTTTAAAGCAATTTAAGAATATCAATATTATTTTTTCTTGCTGAAAGTTTTAAAGTTTTTCGGAGACCTTTGGTGGAGATACTAACTACTCTCCACTATATGTTTGCATCTACAGATTTCCCTTTTATGCCTTGAAGTTTCACAGGACTTTGTCTTGTATATGAAAGAAATTAAAAGAAGCACTGGATTTCAAAGGTTGTTTAATGAAAAATGTTACAGTGATCTTGTCTTCCAATGAAAAGTAAGCTAAAAACAAAAGAAACACACAGACGTTGCAATCTGAAATTTTAGTTTGGAATAAAAGGCTAGATTTGAGAGTACTTGAAGTAATGGAGCCAGGCAACAATTCAGGCTGTTAATGTCTGTGTTATGGAATTCATGAAAATAAAGCATGGATAGTTAAGAAGCAGCAGTGCAGCAATCTTTGTTGGCAGAAAACATTATACACAAGACTCGTTGGAATGGGCAAAGAACTTAGTATATGCCTTAAAACTCTGTATGTCCAGAGCACACAAGAAATATTTATTATACACAAGACTCATTGGAATTGGCAAAGAACTTAGTATATGTCCTTAAAGTTCTGAATGATCTTTCTTTTATACATTTGCGTATTTCTTTGTCTCTCTTCAAATGGATTACATGGGTACTTGTCCGCAACATTGTCATGTTTTAAATGCAATTCTATAACAAATTAAGAAGTGATATATCCTGGTTTGCTTTCCTCTCAAATTGATTTGTCTTCTCAAGATCACTATCTATTGCTGGCTTCACACGGGCTATGGTAAACAAAGCGCTGCTGGAGACACTCTGAGGTTTCTCCTACTGTTTTGGTTTTACATGGAGGTGTGTATGCTATTGATTTCCTCCCTAAAAAGACTTTTTAGGATCTACCTTTATTGCTGTTTTGGGATCCACTTTCACCTCTACTTTTGGTTGGGCTTTGGCCTTAAGGGAAGCTACTTAATTTAGGTTCATGGAAACTCTCTAAATATGATTTCAGTTTATTCTCTTCTATAGCTTTCTAGTCCCCATGTTCATTTATTTGCTTATTTTCTTAAAGCAATCAGAATGGTGTGCTGCTGCACCTTTGGAGGTTTCTGGTTGGTTTCTTTTAGGAAGAATTGTAAAGAGTCTAAAGACATACACACAGTTCATTCCATCATAGATACTGACCTCTGCATGTAGGAGTTGATTAATTTTTCCTTTTCTTTTTGAGTTCTACTGATCTATGTTACAGATTGTCCCACTTAGATAGCTTCACAAATTGGCAAAATACAAACTCATACAATATGTTTAACAGAATAAAATATAGGTACAGTTGAAAGAAAGATCATTGTCAAATTGTGTTTGAAGGTAGGCATCCCTTGATGTTCATAGTCATAAATTCATCACCAAGTTTGGGATTACAACCATCTTTTCCCCCTAGCTAATACAAAACCAATAAGAGAAGGTACGGGTGATTCTTTAGGTCATAGCCAACCCAACTCACCTCTTGGGCATACAAGACCCCTTCTGTCAGCAAGGGAAATTTTTATGTGTACCTTGTTCAATTAGGTCAGTTGTGTACCTATTTGGATTTTGATCCTTTGACTAACCTCATGGAAAATCAAGTCTTCCCAATCATTCCAAGCCTGAGGTAAACTCATAGCAATGCCATAGCAACAATAATGCCTTGAGAAACTTGAGGTCTCAATTCATTACATTAACTCACAACCTTTAAGGAATTCACCATAACAATGCCTTATATAGTTTGAGAACCTTCATAATTAATGCCTCATAAGATTCAAGGACTTTACAAATTGATAACCTGGGTTTAAAGTCTAAATGGTGTAATTTCAATCACAAAGTCTAGTGTTTTGTAGGGTTAATAGACTTCACAAAGAGCTACGTAAAGATCAAAGCTTGTTTGAGGGACGCTGCGAATCGAATCCCTCCATGATATGAGGACTTGACTATAATAAATGTCTTGGAGACTACACATGCTCATAAACATCAAGTGGATATCAAGACATATTCACCTTAGTGAACTAGGGTTTCAGCCTTTAGTCTCATGTACACCTTTGAGGTTTGTGAACTGGAGGATGGTTAGAAGAAACAAGTAGTGACGACAACCTTCCTCGGAATCCAGATATTCCCTATGCCAGTCCTGATCCAGAATTGAGAAGACAAAGAGATGAAGATCGCAGTCGGCAAGCAGGTGTCAGATTTTTGGAAACCGCACAAATAATTGAAGATGATGCTTCGCTAAGCCCACAAGACGAATACAATGGAGGATTGAATGAGGACGGTACACCAGGATCACCATTGCATCAAGAATGGAGAACCCCTTACTTTGGAGCGATGAGACGTCCAACTGAACGAGAGGAGGTGGCCAGGTACCGAATGGCTGCACTGGATTTACGAGCACACAGAAGGGAAGTACGACGATTGCAGCAACGAGTGCAAGAGACCTCAGAATGGCCTATGAATACGGTAGGAGAAGGAAACGACTCAAGCACTGATTCAGTCTTCTCCGAGGAATACCAAGAAAACCTAGCTCATTGTGCCATGCAACGACACTTTGAGGAAAGTAGATGGAGACGAAGACTGATAAGAGCCGATAGAAGACTGAGAACCTTACACCAACTGACACCTCCGCATTTACATCATCCTCCAGAGACGAGAGCGCAATTGATAAATGAGGCCCGTAGCCGAGACAATTTAGGTACCTTCGGGAGACCGCAAGGAACCCCGAGAGTACCTGGCCAAGGGAGGAGCGTGGTTGACCTCCGTCCCGGTAGCTTGAGAGGAAGAAATTCCCCTCCGGCTACCAATAGGCCGACTGGTTCACAGTTCGGACCGCAAGGCCCATCTGAGAACCCAGTCCTAGCCAACCCATCACTTCGTGCTCCTGAGAACAGACCGAGAGGTCTATCTCAGCGAGCTCGTAGGAACCAAAGACGTCGTCAAGCACGACTGAGGGACCGACCGAATCTCGGGCAGCTGGGAGTACGACAGCCCAACATTAGGGAGATTCGATCGGATAGAGGCCGAGGACGCGGTAACCAGGTCCGCGGAAGAAGAGATTGGGATCGAAACCCCAATCTAGAACGAAGGAATCAAGCACGGGCAGTTGCAGGTAACGATCGAGGTCGAGGACGAGGTCGGAGACCCGGACGACCCCATCAGAATAGGGAACATCAAGGGCGGCAATGGACCCGACAGTTTGAACGTGATCAACAGATAAATGAGGGAGTGATATATAACTACTTGGATGACTGTTTAATAATCAGGCATAATGATGGGGGGACTGAACGAATCCCACTAGTGTCTGCCCATCCAGAACGACCAAACCAGACTAGCAGCCACCGGGAGGAAGTAGCAGAACTCCGAGATGATATTATTAGTCCAAATGAGAGAGCAGATCGGTTGGCCGAAGAACGATTGGAACAGACTAGTCCGATAGCAGAAAGGAATGGACGAGTCAATAATAATGCCAGACGATGGGCTAGCCTGAACCAGTTCCCGGAGCCAGGAATAAGCCAGCAAACGGAAGGAACAGAAGAACAATACTGGCGCATTATACCGCGAGAAAGGACAAGACAACAGCCACAGTCACACCCGGGAACTCCCCCAAGACGAAACAATCGCCGAAGACGGCAGGCGACGAAAGAGATAAACACTGATAGTGATGACGATTTTAGTAGTTTCGGAGGATATAGCCGTCATCAGCAAAATGCGACTTCAGATGCGTGGGAACTACGCATTGGCTTGACCATGCGGTTCACCCGCCGACGTTAAGACATAGACGTCGCATACAGTTTTGAAAAAAAAAAATTTGAAAAAGTCAAAAGAGAAAAAGACGAAATAAGAATAAAACAAAAAGGGGAGACACCTAGACGTCTAGCTAGCCGACGTGTCGCGCATGCACAAAATCGGTTATGAGGTGGCGGTTGCATAACGGCTTGGAGAAGTTATAAAAGGGGAAGGGTCCTCTCATTCCTTCACATCATTTTCAGGCAATCGCAAGGAGAACGCGAAGGAGAGGAGGAGCGCGCAGCAGTAGACGCAGCAGTACGAAACTAAGTGACGGCAGACGGCTAGGGCAAGGGAGACGGAGCAGTAGACGTCTGGTCAGAAGAAGTACCCGACGGCGGCCTGTCCAGACGATTGCCCTGCCAGACGGTTGCCCTGTTCCGACAACTACCTGTCCAGACAGCTGCCTTGTACCCGAAGACTGCTTGTCCAGACGACTGCATCCGACAGCTGCCTATCCAGACGGCTGTACCCGACGGCTGCCTATCTAGACTACTGTGCAACCAGACGTCTGGCACCACCAGACGGCTGCGCAACCAGACGTCTGGCACCACCAGACGGCTGCGCAACCTGACGACTGGCACCTCCAGACGGCTGGGCAATCCGACGACTGAGAGTCCCGACGGCTGTAGGGACTAGACGACTAGGAGGAGGAGAAGACGGATGACTTCCAGGTCAGGGAAACTTCCAGTTCACAGCGAGTCAGAGCCAGAATCTGTGGTCGCCAAAAGATTAAGGCACCAGCAGGAGATTGAAATGAAAGGGCACGACAAAAGTTCAGAAGCCGGACAAAGTCGGAGTAGACGAGAAGCGGCAGAAGTAGCAACCCGCAAGAATAAGGAGATTCATCCGAGCGGCAAGGCACCTGTAGCAGTGGAGGAAATTACGTGGGTGTGTCCGACGGGTGAATATTGTCGCCAATGGTGGGCAGAGGCACAGGATAGCCACCCCACAAGGAAAAAGCTGAAGGAGGCGGGAGTGCACTTCATTCTACAAGCTCCGCACTTTGATAAAGGAATTTTTGAGGAGTACCTGCTGCAAATGCTAGAAACATATGATGCCGAGAAACATAGCAGTTTCGTGGAGATAGCTGGCTCTGCGCTAATAGTAGATTTTTCTCCCAAAGTGTTTCAGAGTACTTTTGGACTTCCCTTGAGAGGCAGACCCGTGGTGAACGAAAGGGTGGACCCAAAGAAGTCACCAGACTTAGTCACAAGTGTTACCACTTTAACAAGGGAAGAGGTGGAAAAGATGTTGGGTACTCACGGAGGAAGAGGAATTAAGCAGGGACAACTCCAGAATGAAGGACTGGAAGTAGGTATGAATGTTATAATGGCAAGGTTATCAGGAGAACAGCGAAGCTCAGAATTGCCCATCTGGTTGATTCCGTATCTGCAAGGGATAGTGCAGGGTATACAGTATGACTGGGCAACATACCTGTCAACGCGGATACAATATTTTCTGATGAGAACAACCAAGAACTTCTCGATGACCTTTCATGCCATTGGATTGATCTTAGATGCGGCGGCCAAAGCAGAGATTCCGATCCCGGATTTTGGTGCTCCAAGGCAACTTCCACCCTTAGCACCATCTATTTGTAGGTGGATGGGGGCCCACACAACTAAGAAAACAACACCAGCAAAGAAAACAAGGGTTAAACAGATTTCTCATAAGCCAAGTCAGGAGAAGCTGGTGGCAGCATTAGAAGGGGAGGATAGGAGGGCAGCACAGGTTCGGGAAAAGGAACCGCAAAAACAGAAAGAGGCTCAATCTCCGGAAGAGCCTAAACGAAAGAAGAAGAAGGGGCGTTTTGATATTCCACCCCCAACTTTCTCACAGGAAGCTTTACAGAAGATAGCTGAAAATCTGGAGACAGTATGGAACCGAGAGCAGCAACTACCACAGGAAGAAGCAGAATTGTCAATACCTGCAGCTCTTCATAGTTCGGCAGCGGGGACTAGTACGGCTGAACAGGTTGGGCCCATTGAATATTTAGCTGAGGCGGAACATTTAAATCGCATTGGGTCACCGGACCTGACGGAGTTGGATCTGGCAAGGCCAACCTCGTTGACAGCCACCCTGAGCACATTTTCGGTAGAGGCTATATTTGATGAAGCTGCTAGGGGAACAAACACAACAAAAGCTCCGGAATTCAGCAAGAACCATGGGGTAGAGGAAGGTCTACCACCACCAGTTACACAGGTAACAAAGCCAAGTTCGGAGGGAACAATAGGGATGGAGGAAACAGTAGAGAGGGCAGCAGAAGAAAACCCTCGTGATAAGGAAAAACAGCCCCCGGAGGTAATAAACTTAGACAGTTTGGGAGAACAAGAAGAACAGGATAGCGAGAGTCTGGCACAGGAGATAGTAAAAAGCAGACCACCTGTTCACCAGGAGGAGAAAGGAAAAAGGGTTGCACAGGAAGAGGATCAGACAGATATGTGGTCCCAGGAGATTCTCCTCAAAATACCGAATTTTATGGACCCTTCGGATGAAATGGATGAACAAGCAGCAATATGTTTTGACAGATTGGGAAAGGTTATGAACAGCCTTAGCTTGCAGTTCAGCGGTGCATGCATGGGGCAGTGGAAAAAGTGGCAAGGCATGGTGGAAGAGGAGCTGGACAGATTGGTTAAGTGGGCAGCCCAAGGCCCATGGAGAAAGGATATCTCGCATATTTATGCAAGACAGCCTTGGTTATTACCCACTGGCCAGGTGCAAACAATGGAAGGTAGGGACACATTGCCAGAAAAGACACCCAATATTTATCTGGAAACAGAACCAATATATGTTTGCGGTCATGGCAGAAATCCCCAGCAGGGCAAACAAGTGGAAGTTGTGCCAGAATTACTGCCACTTTACACACAATTAAATTTCCTCGCACATCTGTTGAGTTGGTTGGGCGAAGGAATAAAATATGTAAATTCAGCTAAGGAGAGCATGGAAAAAGAAGTCACAGAGGCTTTGCTAGCCAAGGACAAGCTCTTAGCTGAAGGAATGGCTAGAATGGAGAAAGTCCAAGAGGAAACGCGAAAGTGCATGGGAGATTTGAAAGCTGAATTGGAACAGAAGAATCAGCAGTTGGAAGAATCAGCAGAAGAAATAGCCCAACTGAAAAAGGCAAAGGAATTGTTGATTAAGCAAGCAGAAGCATTTTCAGTTACCAGAAGTCAGCAGGAACGGGCTTGGACTCAGGAAAGGGAACACTGGGCTCAGGAAAGAGAGTCTTGGACTAAGGAAAAGGAGACTTGGCAGCAAGAAAAGGCAGCCCTACAAGCGGAACTGCAGTTGGCAAAACAACAGCAGGGTGGAACAGCCACATCAGCTTTAGAACAGCGGTGGAAAGAGATATTTCAGAGAAGAGAAACAAAATTGCTAACTAATCTAAAGCAGACAGAAGACAGAGCTAACACCTTGGGCGTAGAGTGGGCCAAATGCTTTAATTATGCGAAGAGATTGAAGGACGAACGGGACCACTACCGCGCACAACTGCAGGAGTACAATCAGGCATTACAGGCTGCTAAGCCACAAATTTCAACTCCAACAGAGGCTGGAACACCAGGAGCGGAGCGGAGAAAGTCGCTGAGGACATCGACTTCTTCGAAGGGGAGGATAGATGTAGACAACAGTTCTAGACCCTAGGACTGGCTGGCACATCCACCACCAATTTTGCAAATGTATATAAGCATTTTGTTATGTTTAGAAATCCTAGAAAATACAGCCAATGGATGTCAAGGCTGAATGTAAACGCATGTGGCACTAAAAGACAAAAACAGCCGTCATGTCTATTAGTATTAGACGGGCTGATTAGACGTCTAGTTAGGATTGGTTAAGACTAGCAAGTTGTTGACGTCTAAATGCTAGTTAAGAATTGTAACTAAGGAACGGTTGAGGACGGTTTGGAAACGGTTGGGGAACTGACTTGTCCTCACCTATTTAAACCCCCTCTTCAAACATTTTGGGATACACATTCTATCCATGTTGTAAGAGCCATGTGCTATTGATTCTACGTAATGACAAAGGCTGTTATGTTGTTCTATCTTATGCGTCTATGGTGAATGGATGTTGTGTTGTGAGTTGCAGGTTGTAAGCCATTAATGGACGTGTTGCAGGTTTTCCGATTCTGATGTGTTCTTGCAGGTTTGCCATTTCCATTGCTGAACAGGTGCTGAAGCAGGGAGCAGTTATGTTGTTTGCAGGTTTCTGGACGAGACAGAGGTCTGACGTCTAGCCCTGACGTCTGTAACCGTCAGACGGCTAGCCATCAGCCCCCCAAACCTGACGTCTAGGACAGACCTGACGTCTGTCCCAGTCTTGACGTCTAGGTTGAACCTGACGTCCGTCCCAGTCCTGACGTCTAGGTTGAACCTGACGTCCGTCCCAGCCCTGACGTCTGGTGTTCTGACGTCTACCCTGTAGGACCTGACGTCTAGCACCCTGACGTCTGCTCCAGACGTCTGACCCTGTCACAGACGTCTGCACCTGTCCCTCCGACGTCTAGACCCTTGACGTCTAGATCTTGCCGACGAATGCCAGAGTTAGACTATTGAGTTAAACCTTGTACCATTGCTCGATACCTGTTACCAACTGTCATCACCCCATCTCGGGAATGCACTCACCCCTGTCTACATGCATTCATTTGGAGGGAATGAAAGGGTAGATGTTGGTACCCTTTTTCCAAATTTTTGAAATTTTAAAATTCAACATTTTCCCTCTAAAATAGAAAACCCCGTGGTTGGACTTAGACTAGAGGACAGAAAATACAAGAATTCTTCCATCAAAGCAGACATCCTTCGTTATTATGTCACTAAAACTTATGAATCGCCAAATGTTTATTCCCTTTGACATTAAGAAGAAGAATTTGGGGCATTGAAATAAAAATTATTTGCACTATCAAGCAATGATACCTTGTTGGATTTCACAAGGATTTTCTAGATTGAATAGAAACAACCATTATTCAAATCTTATAGCAAAGAAAAATAAAGATTGAAAAGAAAAAAAAAGAGTGAAAAGAAAAAATGATGAGACACAAAGATGGGAGGATGCCCTTAGGCACCCACACAAATGATAGTCACAAAGATCACACACTCATACAATGGATCTGTTCAAGGGGCATTTAAATACCTCAATTAAATCAATTACATAACCCTTGGTTGACAAACACTAATTCCTGGTGTATAATAAATTTAACATTACAAAGTTAATTATAGGCTTGTAAGCTAATACATTAAAACCCATCTCACACTATACAATGTTAGGCTTGCACAACTGTTTACATTATATAAAGTCAGCCTTGGCCAATGAAGACAGATCACACATTTCACCAAGAACCAAATAAACTATAGTTTCTTAATCTACACCCTCTAAGAATGGCAAAATATTAAGGTCAGATTTCAAAACTTGTAGATGACCTTTAAGGGTGGAAAACAAAAGCAAGTAAGAAGAGAAGAACAAACAAGTATCCAACAAAGTAAATTGTCAATTTTTTCAATAGAAAAGAATTGGAATCCTAATAAGACCATTTGACATACCTTGTTTCCTTATGTTGATAAGGTTGGGAATCAATTTTAGGAGGCATATTTAGGCCCTCAAAAAATTCAACAAATAATGTTAGATGGTAACACATAGGTGACATGCTTGGAGTTCCACCAAAGTGCAAAAATCACTTTTAGAATTAAAGAGAGTAAGGTCTTACAGTCTCTAACCCCTGATAAGTTGTCTTACAATTTTTTCAATAGAAAAGAGTTGGAATCCTAATAAGACCATTCGACATACCTTGCTTCCTTAAGTTGATAAGGTTGGGAATCAATTTTAGGAGGCTTATTAGGCCCTCAAAAAAATCAACAAATAGGTGACATGCTTGGAGTTCCACCAAAATGCAAAAGTCACTTTTAGACTTAAAGAGGGCAAGGTCTTATGGTCTCTAGCCCCTGATAAGTTGTCTTCCCATTGTTCTTCTCTTTAAAATACTGTTCTTTCCAAGATTTTTTTTCTAGTCCTTTAATAGAGACTCAATGAGTGTTTCCCTTGAAGCTGAAAATATTGGCATGTTATGTTAAGGGAGCTTTGGGATGAGGTTTGTGTCTTTCATCAAATTAGCCATGACTAACTTGCATCTAAATTACTCTTACTCTGAGAAATCAAAGTTTCTAGATTTAAGTTGCACGTGTTGAAGTGTTGATTAATAGCTGGATTGGTGATTATTGACAACTTCATGTGAGGAGGGTAAAATCAATGCTGTACATGTTGTTTACTCCTGGTTAGCAGTTCTTGTGTTAGAACTTCTTAGTTAGCAAAGTTTAGGGCTTTTGCTTTGTCTGTTTTCCTAATGACCTTTTTGGTCAAATCCAATAATGACTTTGGATGGCTTGTGGATTTCTCATTTTTGAATGGGCATTGGGAGGGATTTTAATATGGTTGAGAGAAACAGTGGTTGTGTGAAGGACCATGAAGCTAATGAGAGAGAAGCATAGAATGATTGAAAATTGATCCTTGCAGTTTGGGACATTGCCTAGGGATAAAAATGCCTTGGTTTAGTTGGATGGTATACTTGTTCTAATTGTTAATAGGCAGGAATAAAAAACAAGATAGAGTTGACAAGCTCTTTGGTAGATGCCATCTCCTTTTCTAGTGTACATGTTGAGACTTCTTATAGTGACTTCAGTTATTTAACTGTCTCCACTCATATAATTTTGGGGACTAATAGTATGAGTGACTCAAGTACCTATTTCAAATTAAATGTCTTTGCTATTGAATTGAAGAACGTTTCAAAGTTTTTGAAAGAATTTGGATATTTTAGAAACAGGTACAACTCATTACAATACTGTTCCATTATGACATATAACAAAATACACCATGGGAATAATTTATAAATACAAATGGATACACTGTGGGCATAGCATGTATCCTGCACAACAACAACTATTTTTAATACATCATACTTTGACGAACAAAATACCAACAAGCAACTCTTGGCCAACAACACCCTTTGGCCAACAACAACAAGCACTCTCGTTTGTCTCACATAGATGCATATTTATAGATACAATAGGAGCAATAGGCAGTTGGCAACTACCCAACTACCTCCGACCTACCTGTTCACATAAAACATTAAAAAGACCCCATTACATTACATAATTACAAACACTTTGCCATGTGCATGTTATTTCAAACATGTTGTCACGTACACACAACATTACATGACAAATTATTACAAACAGTTTTTCATGTATACACATAACATTACATAACAACTTATTACAAACACTTTGTGTGCACAAATTCATACATCTACTCATATGTTCTTGCATGCATTCATGTAGACGTGTCAATTGTCTGCCTACATATATGATGCTTACATTAGTTAGGGATGATAGGCAAATTCTTTGGTGGAAAGCAACCATACGACACAAGACTAAGTTTCTTAAAAGATGTGGTATTCCCAAGACAAGGAAAGGAAGGAGCAATAAATCCCAAAAAAGCTTTTGAAAGCTAGAAATGAGTTGGAATTAACCATTTCAATGATTGAATACAGGTTGCAACTAGCTAGATAGAATCTCATCCTAGGGAATTCGAAGAGCATATAAGCACAAAGGGTGCTAAAATTTGAAGGCACATGTGTCACATTGTAGATGGTGTTCCATATTCTACATCTAATTCTTAACAAGGTGCAGAAATAAAAAAGAATCTTTGCACTTTGGGGCCCTAAGGTGAATCTTTTGAAGGAGTCACTCTAAGTTTGAATTATCTTTTGAAAACATTTGCAAAAGATTTTTATCTTAGTTGGTCCTCGTCTCCTATGGGTTGCCTTTATGGGCATGTAGTGATTTCTCACTACATGTAAATTTTTGCCTTAGACGGATTCTAAAAGAAGGGTAAAACAAAGGCATGATGGCGGAACGCAAGAAAAGAGACATTAGATAGATACGGGCAGAAAAGTTCTGATCAAAAGTAGGCACCACTTTATGAAAGTTCAACCAAGGGAGAAAGGCAAAAGTTCAGATAGCCTGCGTTGCCCAAAGGTTTCAAAAATTGGAAGTTTTCCAGAAGAAGTGAGAAAAGCAAAATGACCAAAGGTTGGAAGTTTTGAAAGTTCCGAAGGAGAGAAGAAGAGAAATTTTTTGAGAGGCGGACTATGAAACACAAGAAGCTTCCAAAAGACGGAACTTTCAGAAGGTCCAACAAGAGACCAAAAGTGAAAACTTTGCAAAATACTTCCGAAAAAGAATCTAGCTTGATCTCGAAAGTTTTAAAGTTCCAATGCGGAAGGATGAGGAGAAAGATCCGACAAGCAGCTGATAGCTCATGTCATCTCAAAAGACAAAAAGAAGTTGAAGAGAGAATAAGAGCAGTTCAGGAAGTAAAGCATAATGCAGCTGACATGAAAAGTAGAAGAAGGGTTAGATCAAGCTACAAGACACCAATAATGATGCACAAGATCCCAGAAGGGCAGATGAGCTAATTACTAAGGAAATTTAAGGTCACCTACCGACATCAATTAGGCTCGGTAATCTAAGGAGAGTGGGTGAAATATTAAAGACAAAAGCATGGCAACCGCAGTAGCAAAAATCCCGAACCTGACAAAATTGAATGCAATGGTTGCTTCTAATCAGCTTTCAAGATCCCTAGGGTGATGGTTGAATATCCAACAACTCAAAACTGACCTAGAAACCTTGAAGGGCGAAAAGGTGATGTATGGAGGATCAGATCAAGGGGGCAACAGAGAAGTTTTGTCAGGGGCTCTTGTACTATTTTTGGAAGGATAATCTCCCCTATTGTAATTTATAAATAGTAGTTGTTTAGGCATTGCAAAAGATCGGCGAGTTGCTTATTCAAGCCTTAAGCTTCATATGTAACTTTCCCTTCATTTTCTTCTGTA
The DNA here is from genome assembly GCA_028583015.1 of Wollemia nobilis. Classification (NCBI taxonomy): domain Eukaryota; kingdom Viridiplantae; phylum Streptophyta; class Pinopsida; order Araucariales; family Araucariaceae; genus Wollemia; species Wollemia nobilis. Next base: position 7,570,284 of record JAQPPZ010000103.1, read on the forward strand.
TAGCAGTACCTGAACCTTGAGAGGTCTTGTGGGTAAGCTTTTAAGCCCCCACTTCTAGCATAATCTGTACATTTCATATATATATATATAAACATATACTTGAGGCTGTGACTATGTGGTTCTTTCTGTCCTGTGTCTTGTATGTACGTATGTTTATGTGTGTACACTAGAGGCCATGATTATCTGTTTTTTGTGTTGTTTCCTTTATATTCAATCTGTGCTTAACGTGCTAAGAGGAGAAAGTGTTCACCTTTGAGCTGTTGGTGCATTACACTCATGCATTCATGTGTCTTACAGTTATGCAGAGGAATCTTATTATGATCTTGGTGCATCGCCCCTTGTTAGCTTAGGTTAGCTTAGGATCTTCTTCCTTTCCACTATCTTTTTTTTCTGTGGTTTCTCTTTCCCTTTTCCCCCTAAAGCTGGTTAGATTAGGATAGAGTAGGGAGAGCGCTGAAGATCACATCTTAAAAAGAGCCGGCCTTGTAAGAAACCCCGAAGGCAGTCCGATTGAGCTGATTCCCATGCTCTTGAAGCTGCCTTGTTGTGTTGCTCCATGTGAGGCGCGATAGTCTGATCATTTGATCCTCGTATCTAGTGACCGCTACAGTTGGAGAGGACAACAGGGCATCCTTAAGTAATTAGTCCCTCAAAACACGAGGGTTATAAGATGGATCTGCCTTTTTAAAGAGTTTGACTTGGAAGAGTCGAGGCACCTTTGAAGGATATAAAATATTGTTGGTTTTTACGTATGTTGTGGAACTCTAAAAACTAGGATGTAGTTAGACGAACTCTTTTCAAAAGTCCTAAGATGTCATCAAAAGAGGAGTCATTATTGAACTTATAATAGCGGCCACCAAATTTATCTTAAAGGATCTAGAAGGAAGACAATAAGAGGTTGGTATACTATGTGATAAGGTGTGTTCTAATTCTTTAACTTACAAAGAAATCCTAGAAATAAAAAATATGAAAATATATAAAACAATTTCATAAAACTAAATTAAAAAAACAATTTGCTAAGGAAACCCAAGTTCAAATCTTGCCAAGCTGTTGTAATACCACTATGTGGTCACAATGTAATACAGGTGGGGCCTATTTCAATCCCATATAACTGATTTAAAAAAAAGGCATACCAAATAAAGTTAAACTTTCATGTGTATGTTTTTAAAAAAATAAATAAATATAAACTCAAATTAAAAAAAAATAAAAGTTATATGAGGTTGAAATGGGTTCATCCTTAGTCAAATGAATTATATATATATATATATATATATATATTAGTCACAAGTTTAACTCAAGTGATTAAAAACGTGAGCTGCCAATGGAGAGATCCAGGTTCAAATCTTGTCTGGTCAAATGATAAACTAGTTGAATTTTTAAAAGTAAGATGAATTTAAAATTTAAACAAGAGATTTGGATATATATATATATATATATATATATATATATATAAGAAAGTATGAAAGTTTAAATAAAATTTATAAATTAATTTTTATTTTTAATTGAGTATATAGGATTGACACTGCCCCATCTATTGTTTATAGAATTGAAATTAAGATGAATTTGGTCCTCTTGTTAATAACATTAAAATTAAAATGAATTAAAACAAAGATTTGGATTTTTTTAGACAGATTAAGATGAACTTGATTTTTTTTTTTAATTTGAAGAATTGAAATCAAGATGAATTTGGTCCCCTTGTTTATAGCATTAAAATTAAGATAAATTTAGACAAAGATTTGGATTTTTTTTAAAGATAGATAAAGATGAACTTGATCTCTTTTTTTATAGCCTAAATTAAGATGAATTTAGATAAGATAATTGGAGCCAAAGATAATATGCATATATATGTAGTATAGAAGCTTATGTAAGATAAAAATGCATTTTCTTTTTAATTGGTTATATGGGATTGAAACGAGTCCCACCCATATTCTATCATGACCTAGTGTTAGTCACCCATTGGAATTGAACCCTAGTGGGCTCTTTGTGAGAAAAATATTCCCACCAGTCAGACTTCCACTCCGTGGACAATAAAAAATGCATCTTAGTTTAATTACCATATCATTGTTATTGTAGTTTTTGTATGGCATGAAATAAATGACATTAGATCAACTGGTTATATTCCTCAACTTTTAAGGAGGCGACCAAGGTTCAAATCTTGCCAAGCGATATATGCATAATAACCAAGTTGTTGTAATACCACTATGTGGTCATGATGAAATATGCATGGAGCACGTGTCAATCCCATAAACCCATTGAAAAAAAAATTGAAAGGCATGAATTATTAGATTATAAAAAAATAATATATCTTGTTTATTTCGTATCAACTTTTAGATACAAGCTGAAGCTTTTTAATAAATGAATTGCATCAAACCATATTTTAACTCCAAAAGGACTATGAGAGTGTTTTGGGAGTGATATTGGGGTGAAACAGGGTTGCCCATTATCATCTACTTTATTTGGCCTTTACATTGACAAATTGGAGAAATGGGTAGAAAGGATGGGAGGAGAGGGAATACAATTGGCTAATTATGTAGTGAAACTTCTTCTCTATGCCAATGACCTCATCTTGATTGGAAAAACACTTGAAAGTTTAAAAGAACATCTAAAAGCTTTAGTGCATTTTTGTAAAGAAGTTAGAATGCAGATAAACACTAGCACGACTAAAATTATGGTCTCCTCTACTCAAAGAAAGCAAAAACAGCCATATATTTTATTTGAAGGAAATCCTTTAGAGGTAGTAACAAAATACAAATACCTTGGGTTAGATTTTCAAAGTAAACTCAATTGGGGAATATGTAGGATGAAACAAATACAAGTAGGATGGAGGGCACTCTATTCATTGCTAAATAGGTGCAGAAAACACAAGCAGTGGGATTGGAAAACCATTAGGGTCCTTTTTGGGTTATTAGTTATTCTAGTGGTGCTATATGGGTGTGAGGTGTGGGCTAGCAATACATCAAATTTTAAATGGAAACAAATAGAAAGAATTCAAAAGCAATTGATTATGATCTGCTTGTTGTGGTGCAGTGGTAAATGCCCTGGCTGTTGGTAGAGGCCGACCCAGGTTCCATTCCCCTTGTCTCCATCCTACAGATATATGGTATAGTTAGGAATGTCCTATGTGCTGGTAGAGGCCGACAAGGCTCCATTCCTCCTATGCCCAACCTGTTGAAAGTGGCACCTCGAAAGGGGTGTTTTCCACTATAAATTAGTTTTACCTAGGTGTTGTAGGTGAGTTGGAGAGGAGAGGGCAATCCTCCAAGGGAGGTCCCAGGTTCGAATCTCCACCCTACCAAAAAGCTGAATTGGGTACCAAAAATCCAATTGATAATGTTGGTGCGGGCAGGGCTGGGTGCGACCCCCGGGTGACTTTGACGGTGTAGAACCCCCTGTTCGTGGTCTCTTAGACCAAGGCGGCCCCGCAAGGGGTTTTTCGCTTAAAAAAAAAACAATTGATTACAAATAAGTTCAGAATTAAAGCATCAGTCCCATATGAGATTTTACTTGCTGAAACAGGGACTTTTCCACTAGAAGCAGAAGCTATGATAAGAGTATTGGGGTACCTAAAGAAAACACAAAGAATGGAAGATAGTAGGGTTCCAAAATAGGTAATCAAAGAAACACTGAATATAATAAAAGACACATGGATGAAACAAAACAACAAATGAATGGAAAAATGGATCATTAAATTTCATGAGATCCCAAACTCCAACAAAGAAATTAAACAATATGTGAGGGAAAAATTCAGACTTGTCATGTGGATTAAAAATTTAGGAAGGAAAAACAATTATACATCAATGAGTACCCAAACTGTAAACGCAACCAAAAGAAGTACATAGATGCAAAGATCAAATGGAAGGAAAAAAATGCTTATAGCCCAACTAAATTCCAGTTCACACCATCTCAGATTTGAAATTGGGAGATGTACAATTCCTCAAGAGGTATGGTCAGAAGTAACGAATATGTATCTTTTGCATAGCAGGAGTAGTGGAGGCCGAAAACCATTTTGTCATGGAATGTAAAGCCTACAAAGACATCAGGATTGCATATGAGGACACTCTAAAAGTAAACTCACTAATGGAACTTTTTGAAGAATTGAGAATAGAAAAAACAAGGAAACTTCTCATCAAAATCAAGAGCAGAAGAAACACACTCCAAAAGATGATAAGAGGATTTTGAGCTTTTTGATTTCGTTGAACAATATTTTTCTTGGATATTTTTAAATTTTGGAACTCTAAATAAGAGATCCAAGTTTTGAATCCAAAAGGGAGTAGGGTTGTACACTATAGCCCATGTTGTATTAAAACTCTTGGTCTCTGTTGCCACATTTTGCTAAGGGGTGAAAATTTTGAAAATTTTGAAGATTGCTGCCTTTTTCAAATCAGATCCTCCTCTTTCTCCTTCTCGAGCCTTCAGTTCAGGAAATCTCCTGATTTGCAGTGTTTATGTTTCGGTTTCTCAGTCTCCATTTGTTTCAGTTTCAGTTTCCAAGTGTTCAGCAGGTTATGGCAAAGTTTGGGAAAAGCCCAGATTTTTTCTAAGGCAGGGGCACTCCCTTGGTCGCTCTCTTTTTGAGCGATTCCGGGAGTCGCTCCCTTTTTTCGGCGATTTCCAGCTTTGCCTCTCCCTCCGGCGACCGACGGCAACACCAAACAGCAGAGTGAGCGGGAAAAAATTGTTAAAATTCGTCTAAGTATGGACTCCCCGCGAGTCGCTCCATTTTGGAGCGACTCCCGTCGTCGCCGACCTCCTCCAGCGACCCTCGGCGTCAGCGACCGTCAGCAACAAGCGAAGACATGAAAAAATCCTAAGGCATTAAAAGTTGACGAGGTTCGCTCCATTTTGGAGCGAACCCCGTGGTCGCTCCACTTTTCCAGCGACGCCCGTCGTCGCTCCAGTTTTCAGCGACCGGGGGCAGCAAGGAGGAAAATTCAAAAAAGTTTCTAAGTGTTGGTTGACGTCGGTCGCTCCATTTTGGAGCGACTCCCGTCGTCGCCCGACTTTGCCAGCGACGCCCGTCGTCGCTCATTTTTCCAGCGACCGCCAGCAAGTGCAAGAGTTTCAAAAGTTGACGCCGGTCGCTCCATTTTGGAGCGACTCCCGTCGTCGCCCGGCTTTGGCAGCGACTCCCGTCGTCGTTGCCCCTTCCAGCGACCGCGGGCGAGGAGTCTCAAAATTATTCTAAGGCATACGGGTGCATGTTGTCGTCGGTCGCTCGGTTGTTGAGCGACTCCCGTCGTCGCTGTTGTCTCCTGGCGACTCTCGTCGCCCCCCATTCATCAACCGCAAGCAGAAAAGGACAAGTCGCATGATTTTTCTAAGGCAAAGTGCGTCCCGGGTTCGCTCCATTCCGGAGCGACTCCCGGGGTCGCTATTTCTTTTGAGCGACTCTTGTCACCCCCCTCCATTTCAGCGAACCTCAAGACTGAGGCTGAAAACATGCAGATTTCGAGATTTGAACCAGTCTTATCAGAGCTGAAGGCGTACTTCAAGGACAGGGTAGGTGAGCATTGATAGCAGGTATTCAACGGCAAATTGTACTGCACCTACCACATTAACGAGACACGCCTTCTCAACCACCATATCTGTCCGGAGCCGTACCAAATTCAGGTGAATCTTGCTGCAGGTACGCTCACGGCCAGCAGGGGTCAAATCTCGGCAGCTTTTGCAGTCTTTGGGTTCTGTGCATCAATGTAATTGGGGGGAAATTTCTGCTATAAATAGCAGTGAGCTTTCATTGTAAAAGGGGGGGAACATATTGCTAAGAAAGCTCTGCTGTAATCAAACACTTGCTTCTAATACAAAGCATCCTTGGCTCTGACATTTGTCTCTTTCTTTTATGCTGCCTTCTGCAAGTATTTCTGCTCCATGTTCATTTATTTTTCTGATTGCTGTAATTCTGCACTCTGGATTAGGGCATTGGCAATTAAGTGAATCTGGAATACTGAATGAAGGATACATAGGAAGGAATCGCAGTGTCAATTTTTGTTACATGTTTTGTTTTGATTGTTGTTGGTTTGAGTATAAGTTAGTGACTGTGTTGCTTGTTCTTTCCCACCATAACTATTGCTATGCTATTTCACATTTCTTTCTGCATTTTACAAATCTCTTTCCTGTTCTCTTATCTTAAACCATAGTAGAGTAGTATAGGAGCCGGCCTTCTCCGGAGATTGGCACGGAAGGCATCCCTTCCTTCCGGCCTTTCAATCTGTTGGGCGAATCTAGGGCGCAAAAGACCAAAATCCTTTCCTAAATGGCAGATTCGTAACCAACAGTTTCTCTGGCACGCCCGGTGGGACACGAAGTGTTCCACCTCATAAGCGGTATTGAAGTAATGGTGTTCGCTTCAGTGTTGTCGAATCTGAACACCTGGCGACTCTGTTGAACCTGAATACTTTCCGAGTCTCGAAGACCGGTCCAAGCTTTCAAGTCCTTCATGCATACAAGATGGAGAGTTAGAAACACGGAGGAAGAGCCCGAGTATTACGAGCTAGATATTACTGCCTTCGGAGAACGCCCCAGGCTAGTTGGATCCAGTATCCCTCTAGGCGAAGCATCTTCGCAAGAAGCTGTGGTTGACGAGCAAGGTCCAGCTTCGGATAGCACTGCAAACAATTATCCTCCGAACCCTCCGAACTCTCCAGACCATCAGGCCGCTCCGGAGCAACCTGATCTGCAATTAGCTGTTTCTGGAACACCTATTCAGCCCAATCCGAACGCAAATATGGCAAATCCCCCACCAAATCAGAATCAGAACCAACAACAAAATCAGCCGGCTGTCCCAGAGCTATTTCCAGCCTGGAATTCTACGGGACCTCTCAATCTAGCCGGGCAAGCTGTCGTTCCTGCTGTCGCTTTGAAGGCCATACCCACGTACGATGGTACTGGGAAGACAGCCTACGAGCACATCCAAGATATTGTCGCCCTGGCCGCGCTCCACAACATCACTGATGAAAGTGTTATGGTCCGATTGTTGGCTCTGTCTCTCCGCGGAAAGCTCCTGTATTGGTATAGATCCTTGCCGCCTGGCGCTATCACCGGGTGGGGTCAATTGGCGGGTCAACTGGTGAAAGGATTCAATGAGTCCGCAGATCCATCATCCTTGCTGCATCAGTTCACAACCATCCAACGACATCCGCAAGAGGAGATAGCGGATTTCAATGTAAGGTTCGCGAGGTCATGGCAAAGAGTTCCCACCGAACTGCGGCCAACCGCCGGACAAGCTGCCTACTACTACCTCAGATCTTTCAACTCAGATAGCAGCATGATCATTAAGTTTTCCAACGTCAACACTTTCCCCGAATTGTACCAGTTGGCTCAAAAGGCGGAGTTGGATTTGATTGCCATTGGTAGACTTCCACCTAGGATGTCGATGCCGATTTACCCTGATTTTCCTCAATCACAGTATCCTAGTGCATCTGCCCAACTGCCTTCTGCATCTTCCACGCACCCGAACTCATCATGGAATCCCGCACCAGTGGTCTCTCAATTCTCCGCTCCCCAAGTGCATTTTCCCACTCCACAGGCGCCACAACTTCCATCCCCTCCGCAGTATCCAGCACTTCCTGCTCCTCCACAGTACCCGACATTGCCCCCAGCTCCACCGCTGGCCCCATTGCCTCCACCAGCCCAATCGGCACCACCAACCGTTGATGTGCAAGCTAAGATTCTGCAAGAAGTACAGTCCCTTGCTTCTGTCTACCGAACGCTGTCCAATGACATGGCTGTTATGAAGAAGAAGCAGGCTCAGCAAGAGTTCATCCCAAGGAGACCATACCCTCCTCCGGCGCTTACAAGAGATCAAGTACCTCAAGCCAATAGACCTCCCGCGAGGAATGCTGCTATCAACGAAGAGCCGAGCACTTCAGATTACCTACACTGGTGCTCCACCTGCAACGACCCCCATGGGGAAGACAGTTGTATGCTTCATCAGCATTATGCCCAAACCTTGGCGAACAACGGTCCGAGCGAGCAGATCAACATGATCAGGGAGGCAGATCGCAATTTCGCAGTCCCGGAGGAGGAACAAGTATCAATTCTGACCAAATATGGTAAGAAGCAGATCGAAGTAGATGCGGCCCAGATGCAGCCTTTGAAGGTGTATACCAGGCGAGAAAAGGAGCAGCCTCCAGCGAAAGCTCCTGACAAAGGTCCTGCGCTCCCGCCAGCAAAAGAGAAGACGTTCCCAGCAAAAGCTCCAGTGGCGCAACCTCAGGGTGAGACCAAGGAGCAGGCGAGGGAAAAGCTCAAGTACCCGTCGTTGACAAAGCGGCAAAGGGTCGAGGCGACGCAGCAGTACCGCACCAAGTACGAAGCTGCCAAGGAGACGGAGGTGCCCACTACTTCAACCTACAATATTGTGGATGAACTAAAGAAGACCCCGGCCAAGATAAGCATGTATGATGCCCTGCAACTCCCTGGGCAGGTAGATCTGCTGCAGGAGTCTCTAAAGTCTGTCAAAGAAGGGAAGTCATCGCAACCTGTGTTGGCGCAGCCCTTGACTACTTCAATCACGGGAAAAAACAGGCCACCACCGTTCTACCTGTCTCTGCGGATGGAGGGGTGTGTGGTGCACAACTGCATGATTGATTCCGGCGCATCAACCACCGTCATGCCAAGGGCAGTCTGCGAGGAGATCGGCATGGAATACACGCGAAGCAGCCAAGGTGTCCTTCAACTAGATGGCACTCCTGTGAAAACAGTGGGCGTCATTAAAGATATCCCTATCCAGTTGCACAAGGCGCCTCAGATCGTTGTGATTCAAGAGGTTGTGGTCGTTGACCTGGAACCCTACTTCGGCATGTGCCTCTCGAGGGAGTTCACCGCTAAACTGGGTGGGTATCTTTCCCTTGACTATTCACATATGGAGGTCCCCTTCAAAGGGAGAAAAGTGAAAATTTACAATGAAAAACCCTCCACCTTCCTTGTTGGGAGGATACCAGAAGAGGGACAGCAGGATGAATCAGTGCACCTGATGACGGAGCAGTTGGAAGAGGTTGATATAGTGGAAGAGACCATGGAAGCACTGCAGGCGGAAGACGAGTTCTCCCTTCTTGATTTCAACGCCATGATCGAATCAGACATAGGCTGCTACACTATTACGCAGCCTGAAAAGCCAAAAGAGACAGTAAAAGAAAACATAGGCCCCGCCCCTAATGAGCTATGGAAGTTGTACTTTGATGGCGCCCGATGCAAGAACGGCGTCGGGGCAGGGGTGCTCCTAGTTTCACCTTCGGGAGAAGAGAAAGATTATTGCTACAGGCTGGCCTGGAGTTGCACCAACAATGCGGCCGAGTACGAGGCCCTGTGCCTAGGGTTGAAGAAGGCTAGAGGGGTGAGGGATCGAAAGCGGCTGCAAATCTTTGGAGGAGTCGGAGGGTGTGCAAGCAAGTACACGACAAGTGCACCAAAGCAAAAAACTATCTCTAAGCTTACCGCAATCAGGGTAGATTTGCCATTAGTTGGAGTCATTTGAGAGCCCTTGATGCCTCAATCCATTCCCCGGAGAGAAAAACAGTACATGCCGAACATCTTAGCGTCTATTGGAGCCGATACTCCCGACTCCCCGGGGGATGACATGATGCGGAAGCCAAAGGCGGTGGAAAGAACTATCTACAGGCCTTTGCCTGATAAGGACACCCACTGGCAGGTGTTCGATTGTGACGAGCAGATTGTCAATTTTTTAATTCATGAAGCTAGTACTATTGAAGGTAGAGACCCTGATGACGAGCAGTATGAGGGGTTGATACAATTGAAGAATAATCATGTCCCAAAAGGACTGATTACTTTGGAAAGTCTCTTTGATCAGAACGATAGAGCAATATCACACCGGATCAAGGTAGATGCCAAGCAGTACATGGACCTGGAGCTCGAGCCCGAAAAAGTGATAAAAGTTGGAACAAACTGCACTCCGAAAGAATTGGAGCAGATTCGGGCCTTGTGCAGAGAATACCCTGACATCGTTGCTTGGTGTTATCAAGACTTGAAAGGGTATGACAGAGAGATCATCCAACACACCATAGAACTGGAAGAAGGGGTCAAGCCCTGCAGACAGAAACAGAGGCCAGTCAACCCGAAAATCGAGGTTCTGATGAGAGCCGAACTCTTGAAAATGCTAGAAGCAAAAATCATCTATCCCATCAAGCATTCTTCTTGGGTCGCAAATCTGGTTCCTGTCAAGAAGAAGAACGGGGATATTCGCCTCTGTGTTGATTTTCGTAACCTGAATCAGGCCTCGCTGAAGGACCACTACCCTCTCCCACAAATTGATCAGATCCTTCATGTGGTCGCAGGAGCCCAGCGATTCTCTCTCCTGGATGGATTCTCTGGCTATAATCAGATATGGGTGAAGGACGAGGATCAGCACAAAACGGCGTTCACCACCAAATGGGGGACGTTCGCCTATCAGCGCATGCCCTTCGGCCTGTCCAATGCGGGGGCCACATTCCAGAGAGCCATGGATATTGCATTCCGTGAGCTATTGAACAAAATCATTGTCATCTATTTGGATGACATGACTGTGTTTTCACACAGAAGAGAAGAACACGCCTCTCACCTGCGGCAAGTGTTTGAAAGATGCCGAGAATTCGGCATATCTATTAATCCCAAGAAGTCGGTCTTTGCAGTGAAGGAGGGGAAGCTTCTAGGCCATGTCATTTCTGAAAAGGGCCTGGCAGTTGATCCTGACAGAGCAGAGGCTCTTCTCCGACTCCCAATCCCAGTAAACAAGAAAGGGCTGCAGTCCTTCTTTGGCCAGATCAACTTTGTAAGGAAGTTCGTGCCGGATTTCGCCCAAGTCATTAAGCCAATGGCCGAACTCCTGAAGAAGGATGTCGAGTTTGTCTGGACTGAGGAGAGGAAAAAAGCCTTCGAAGAGATTAAGGCAAGGATTGCCCAGGCGCCTGTGCTGATAAACCCGGATTACTCTAAGGATTTCATCCTATATGCAGTTGGAGAGCCTGAGAGCTATGCAACGGTGCTAACACAGAAAGGAGATGACGGCGAAGAGCGGCCGATAGCCTTCTTGAGCCAGGTGATCCAACCGCATGAGGAGAGATACAACTTCATTGAACGCCAAGTGCATGCAGTCATGAGGTCCTTAAAGAAGTTCAAGCACTTTGTCTCCCAGAGCAGGACGACCGTGTTCGTTGTCCACCCAGATGTCAGAAGTTTTATCATCCAGGGAGAGTTGGGCAACAAAAGGGCCGGCTGGATCGCCAAGATTCAGGAGTTTGATATAGAGGTTCGACCCACCAAGCTAATCAGAGGTCGGGCACTCTGTCAAGAACTAGCAAGGAGTGCTGCTGCAGAGGTAGCCGCCTGTCAGTGGGAGGACCCAGTCCTAGAAGGCAACTTTGCCAATTCCTCAGCAGAGGACAGTGACTGGGCCGATGAAATAATTTGGTATTTCAACACCGGGAGGCTCCCAGATCACTTCAATGCCAGTCAGAGGAGGAGATTCAGGCTCCAAGCTCAGAAATATGTACTGCGCCCCGAGGGGCTGTATTTCAAAAATGTGGACGGCATCCTCTTGCGATGCGTCAAGGAGACAGACAAACGGAAGGTCCTAGGCGAATTCCATTCCGGAATGTCGGGAGGACACCTTTCAGGAAGGCCAACGGCCTTGAAAATTATCAGAGCGGGCTACTATTGGCCCACCATCTTTGCAGATGCGTATGCAGTCTGCCAAAAATGTGAGAAGTGTCAGAGGTTCGCCGGCCGAAATAGGAATGCACCAATGCCCCTCCAGCCAATTCAGGCTGAGGCTCCCTTCCAGCAATGGGGCCTGGATTTCATCGGGGTGATATCGCCAAATTCCTCGGCAGGACACAAGTATATCTTAACTGCCACGGATTACTTCACCCGATGGGCTGAGGCGATACCTACCAAGCATGCTGACCAGGAAACGGTCATTGCCTTCCTTGAAAGCCTAATCACTCGCTTCGGGATCCCAGAAGCAATTGTGACAGACAACGGTCCAGGGTTCACAGGGGCTAAACTCACAGAGTTTACTTGCAAGTATGGGATTTACCATAAGGCTTCCTCCAACTACTACCCGCAGGGAAATGGCCTAGCCGAGTCTACAAATAAGAATCTGATGAAGATCATAAAGAAGACTCTGGAGAGGAACAAAAGATCCTGGCATTTGTACCTGGATCAAGCGCTATGGGCAGACCGCATATCTGTTAAAAGATCCATCAAGACATCGCCATACGCGCTTGTTTACGGAAAAGAAGCCGTCCTGCCCACTCATGTCGAGATGCCCGCACTCTGGCTGCTAGACGATGAAAAGGGTAACCTGGATCCTGTTGATGCCCGGCTGGCTCAGTTGTTGCAGCTTGAAGAGGAGAGAGAAAAAGCTTATGAAGCTTTTATGAAGCACACAGAGACCACCCGGAATTGGTTTGCGAAAGGGACTACAGCCAGGGTCTTCAAGATCGGGGACCTAGTGCTGAAATGGGATTCATGGAAGGCAAAACCAGGGAACCATGACAAATTTGATGCCTTCTGGGAAGGCCCCTTTCAGGTTGCCCGAGTGAACCAGTTCAACTCGTTTGTGCTGCGAGATATGGAGGGCCAGATCCTCCCGATACCAGTCAATGGCTTTCATCTGAAAGCCTATCATCACTAAAAAATACCAGAAGGTTCTCCTGTGTACATACTTTCATTTCTGCAGTTTAAATTTGTTTTTCTGAATGTAAATATGCTTTTCAGTAGGCGTAATTTCCTGCTTTTAGCCTTAGCGTCCGGCCTTCGGGTTGGAAATTTTGTTCCAAGAAAACGCAGAGCCAAGTTTCTTGTGCAGAGGATGGTCCCTGTTAGCAGAAAAGCAAGGCAAGGTTCGCCAGGTTCCTTAGGCGGAAGCAATCATCAGGGTTGAAAAATTGAAAATTTTACTAAGTACCCATGAGATAAACTTGTCAAAGTTCGCCCAAATTAGCCAACGATGACGGTTATCGCTCAAATTTTTAGCGAACTCCGGATGTTCACCCAATCAAAGGAAGGCACAATAAATTTGCCTAACTGCCTTAGCGCCCACGGTCGCCCAATTTTTCAGCGACTCCAGGAGTCACCCTCTATTTCCAGCGATTCTCTAAGTTGCCAGAACCTCGAATGGGCGACTTCAGAGCTTCAAGAGCAGAAAAATCTCTAAGGCAAGGAGCCCATGCTGAAAGTCGCTCCAAGACAAAGCGATTCTGGGAATCGCTCTAAAAAATTAGCGACCTAGAGAAGCGCCAAGATCGGGCCAAAGGGGGAAGAAAGCAGCGAGTCGCTCAAAACTACTCAAATGCTCCAAATCGCTCCTCATTGCGGGCGACTCTGGGAATCGCGCAGGCGCACTAGCGAACCAAAGAGCCAGGAAGCGTCGAAAGAAAAAATTGAAAAATTTCTAAGTGTCAAAAGGCGCCCAAAGTCGCTCATTTTCTGAGCGACCCCGAGAATCGCTCGTACTTTTGAGCGATTCCGGGAATCGCTTCATTTCAGAGCGAGCGCCGTCAAGATCCAAAAAGCGCCGAAAAATTGCTAAGTCTAGATGGCGCTCGAAGTCACTCCATTCTGGAGCGACTCCCGTGGTCGCCCGACTCTCCCAGCGACGACCGGTGTCACGCCTCTTTCCAGCGAACCTTGGCAGGACAGAGAATTTCAGGGAGGAAAGGGTTTAAAAATTTTCTAAGTGTTGTATGACGCCGGTCGCTCGCTAAGGCATCAAATGATGCAAATCGCTCAATTTTCCAGCGATTCCGGGAATCGCTCCAAGTTTTGAGCGACCCTCGTCTCCAGTGCAATTTCCAACCCAAGCGAACCTTGGGATGTGCGTCAAAGTGGCGGCGGGTGATGTTTTCAAGGTGCACATTATAAATGAGGATCCTTGCACGAATTTCTAAGCAGATTTCATTAAAGGAAAAGGACGAATCTGGGACCAGTAATCATGGGGTTGCGCTTCCAAGGGAGATCTCGTGCGCGGCCACCAAGGAATAACGGCGCGCCCACCCACTTCGTGCACCCTGCCTTTAACTCAAGCATTCACCATTAATGGCGAACTTTTTACCCACTGCCATAAAAGCTCAGTAGCTCGATGCACTTTACCAGAAAAACTACCAGTTAAACCCAGAAGCACTCCAAGCTGCAACAGAGGTCAAATTCAGAGATTTTACCAGCAATCAGCAGTATACTCGAATTCTTCCATTGCCATGGGTAAAAGGGAGACTGAAGAGAAGGGTAAAGCAGCTGGGCAGGCAGCTTCAAGCACACCTGAGAGTGGGAAGAAAAAAGAAAGGAAGGATAAAGGAAAAGCAAAGGCATCAGAGGCAGCGTCCGGGAAAAAGGCCCAACCAGGTGCCGCAAGAGTGGTCTCCCAGCCGCCTGTGGATAATTTGATAAGATTCAGAGACGGCCTCTACTCTCAGAGTATCGAGCAGCTGCGACGCACTATTGAAGACTGGCGAGAGAGAGTTCCTGCCTCGCATCCCTACGCTGCAGCTTATCACTCACATCTGTATTGGTTCTTGTGCCCACCGGTGCACCATTGTCCAGAGCTGGTGGCGGCAGTCGCCCAGTACTATAAGCCGAGCACCAGGCAGGTTCGAGATCATGAGGGGACTGTCCTGTTCTCGCTCTTCCCGGAGACTGTCCAAGCGGCCTTCGCGCCTAATAACCCGCCAAACAGGGACTATACCATCAGAAGTATCAATCTCAGCGAGCAGGCGGACAGATACTTAGATAACCGAAAAATGAGGCTCTTTGTGGATTCCCAGCTGCACGAACCACTGCCGCCCAAACATTGGCCGACGCAGCCTAGGCCCTTAAGCGACTTCAAGAACACGGGCATTTACACCATGCTGGCCTGGGTCTTGGGTTGTGGCACAGACGCGTACGTCTTCCCCTATCAGATGGCCATTGCTGAATGCATCCTGCACGGAGAATTTTACGACCCCAGCGCCATGACAAAAGACACAAAACCCGTGTTCTTCGACTGGGTGGACTGTGTAGCGCATGGTTTGCATTCGCGCCTGCAGGAGCTGAAAGAGGGAAGGAGCCAATCCTTCAGGCAATGTTCATTCCTGGCCTGGCTTTTTCTATTCCATATGCACAACAAGATGAAGGCACTTCCTGTTCAATGCAAAGACAAGGATGGCGCGCAACTCCCAGTGTACCAATGGACCCAAATCTTGTCGAGGAGGGGATCGTACTACGAATTTAATTTGGCGTTCCTGGGTCCTGCCCTGGCTCTCCTCCATGGCTTTTGCCCGCGCGTCCCCCGCGAGATGAGAGACAAAGTGATACGGCGAAATATGGGCGACACGTTCCAGCTGACCCAAGGGTTTGTTATCAGAATTTTCGGGTTTACGGGCAAACCCTTCCTTCTGCCATACTACGCCACAGAATACCTGTTCGCCTTGGAGGCAGCGCGGCAGATGGACTATACCGACCAAAACTACGGTCAGGGGAGAATATGGGGCCATATTTTCGAGTTCCCAATCACATGGGGCGATGTTGAAGTCAGAGTAAATGGGCAGAACGAATTCTTGGCGGCTACACTCTTAAGCTTCGGCCTGGTTGAGCTTCCCCAGCGGTGGAGGTACGACCCCCTCGATATAGTAAAGCAGTTCACAGAGATGAAAAATTTCCATGCCTGCCCTCGCCAGGAGATCATGGAGGAGCGCAATAATCCCTCGGGAAGAGACCTTGAATGGAACATTGAAGAGATGCAGTCTTTCCCGCCATGGCACGACTTCTATTTTGTTGAAGCAGAGTATGACCCTGTCAATAATAAGGCTCACAAACTGGACGCCAAGGCCTACAGGAGGATGCTGCCTAAATTGCAAGAGATGGGTTGGGAGCCCGAGAAGATAGCACAATGGTGGATCACGAGGGCCCACACCAAGAAGGAAAGGTCAGAAAAGGTTCTTGCTAACGACCTTCAGTTCTCCAAGCTGTACGATGACCACCATGCCACGTGGCGGCCTATTGTGTTCCGGGATATCGTGCCCCGAGGCATCCAGCGCCTACAAAAGGCACAGGCCCCACCCAGGCAGCCACTCACACTAGGAGGAGGGTCCAACAGTGGAGTGAAAGATAGTCAGGCGGCAGGGCCCATGGTGCAACAGCCCCCTGAAAAGCCACAAGGATCAGAACAGTTGGCCGAAGCGGCGCAGGAAACTCTGGCGCCTCTGAGGAAAAAGGTGAGGGTGAAGATCAAGCAGTCCAGGGCATCTTCACAAGAAGCCGCTGGCCCGACGCCCAGTGCACTCGCCCCAGCCGCTGCCAAAGAAAAAGAGGCAACGCCTCAAAAAGAAAAGCAGGCCACGCCTCAGAAAGAAAAGAAGAGGCCTGAAAAATCTAAGGAGAAAAAGGCCGCGCCCAAAAAAGAAGTTGTGCAGCAGACCGTGGTGACGCCGCAGAAGAAGGTTGCCGCCAAGGAAGTTATCACTGTCAAGGAGGACACCCCTCCGCCAGAGGAAGAAGTAGACCCGTGGATAACTCAGGTATTCAACACGCCAGCTCGAGTAGAGCTCGCAGGTACGCATTCCCTTTCCCTGCTTCAACCTTCTGGATCATTGGCTGCGGCACCCCCTTCCACCTCTGCTGAACCCATACCCGCACAGTATCTCACCCTGCCATCGAAGAAGCCCAGCCTTCCGCCGCAACCCAACACAACCAGCAGGCATTCGGCTTGTTTTCTGCAGATCCCAACGCCTTCGAAGCCCTAGCCCATACCCAGCCAGGTGCCGCTGTTGAAAATCCACCTTGTTCTCCCCATCCTCCACCTTCAACCAGTACATTGATTGAAAACCCATCTTTACACCTGGAGGATCCCGCCGCCGCTGCCCAAGCCGAGACGTCCCCAAAAGCTACTGAGCCCTCAAGCACCGCTTCCCCTCATCTCTTCGCAGAAGAACATACGCCCCAACAAGATTTACCCTTAATCAAGCCCATGTTCGGAGGGATGGATCTCGTGGAACAACAGTTGGAAATGATGGAGCACCAACCCATGGCGGCCCAAGCAGAGCAGAGCTCCTTCAGATGGCTCCAAGACATGAAAAAGAGAAAAGGCGAGGAGCTTGCCGGAGTGGAGAAGCGCGCCAGGTTCGACCTGGATAACATGCTGCTCCACAAAGAGAAGAGGGTTCCCAAGGTGAAGAAGCCCCTGAAGGACATGACTCCAGATGACTACGAGTACCACCGTAAAGCCAAGGACCTGAACGATGTCAGTGTGGAAAATGAAGTGGGAGGCATTCATCTGAGGGCTGATACATTGTATGTGAACTATCACCAGATGAAGAAGCGCTTCTATAAGGTGGAGAACGAAAAGTTGAAGCTGGAGGAGGAGATGGCGAGAATGCAAGCTCAACTAGACGACTCCAGGGATGAGTCCCAGCAGTTGAAGCAACAACTGGCAGCCTTGGAAAAGGAGGTGACTGATCAAAAAGAGGCTGCAGAACAGCAAACCAGAGAGAAGGAAGAAGCGCAGGCCCAAATAGTTGAACTACAGAACCAGCTTCAGGGAGTTCAGCAACAACTAGAGGAAAAGGCTGCACAGGTTGAGGTCTTCTCAAAAGACCGAGTCAAAGAAATCCGCGCAGGCCTGCTGAAGGGTTTTAGAACCCGAGTCTCCAGATCTCTCTCGGTTCTCATGTTCATCTCCAAAGTAAAAGAAGTATCTGCCCAGGGCAAGCCTGCGGTAGAGGAGGCCGAACGCCAAGCACAGCGTTGGTTAGACTTGGCGGTTAAAACTGAAAACTATGAGCGTCAGGACCTCCGATTTCTCCCCATGACTCAGATTGCCCTTGATTGGGCCGCTGCAAGGGCAACCTTGCATTCTTACTTTGAAAAGTTAGAAAAGATTCGGAAAGCCAGGAGACTGCTGGACACATTGGAGAAGGAGAAAAACATCTGCCTGGTCCCTTTCCAAACCCTAGCATCGCTTGGGTTCCCTGGCTTCATGAACGAAAATGGAGACTGCCTCCCTAGGGAGGAATTGAAGCCAATCTGGGAAGCCTTCAAGACAGATACAACGGAGATTGATAACTGGGCAGACCCGATTCTAGAGGCGCAGGTGACAGTTGATTTCTCGGTTCTGCTAGATTAGCGCCTGCCTCACCGAGTTGAGCGAAAGGGTCGGCACGGTCGATATGCTCCAGGTCGAAGCCTTCAGGTGCATGTTAAAGGATATCAGCGACCTCGAGCCCTTCCAGGAGGGAGCCTGGACTCAGGTTCAGGCTACGTATGAACGCATTCATGACCGCCTTGCCCCCCAGATACCAATCCAGATCAAGAAGAAGAAGAAGGCGAGGAGCAGTCGGAAGGAGAAACAGAAGAGGAAGAAACAGAGGAAGAATCCGAGGATGACAGTGGTGAGGAAGAAGAGCAGCAGGAAGTAGAGCAACAAAAAGAAGGGCAGCAACAAGGAGAAGTAGGGACCGGGGGTGACTCCGGGCCCAAAGGATGAAGGCATGGGTCCTTGCATCGAGGCGAGCTCGATACCCCGCGAGCCGCCAGGAATGTTGCCACATTTTGCTAAGGGGTAAAAATTTTGAAAATTTTGAAAGATTGCTGCCTTTTTCAGATCAGATCCTCCTTTTTCTCCTTCCCGAGCCTTCAGTTTAGGCAATATCCTGATTTGCAGTCTTTATGTTTCGGTTTCTCAGTCTCCATTTGTTTTAGTTTCACTTCCAAGTGCTCAGCAGTTCTGGCAAAGTTTGGGAAAAGCCCAGATTTTTCTAAGGCAGGGGCACTCCCGTGGTCGCTCTCTTTTTGAGCGATTCCGGGAGTCGCTCCCTTTTTTCGGCGATTCCCAGCTTTGCCTCTCCCTCCGGCGACCGACGACAGCACCAAACAGCAAAGTGAGCGAGAAAAAATTGTTAAAATTTCTTAAGTATGGACTCCCCGCGAGTCGCTCCATTTTGGAGCGACTCCCGTCATCGCCAACCTCCTCCAGCGACCCTTGGCGTCAGCGACCGTCAACAACAAGCGAAGACATGAAAAAATCCTAAGGCATGAACAGTTGACGAGGTTCGCTCCATTTTGGAGCGAACCCCGTGGTCGCTCCACTTTTCCAGCGACGCCCGTCGTCGCTCCAGTTTTCAGCGACCGAGGGCAGCGGGAGGAAAATTCAAAAAAGTTTCTAAGTGTTGGTTGACGTCGGTCGCTCCATTTTGGAGCGACTCCGTCGTCGCCCGGCTCTGCCAGCGACGCCCGTCGTCGCTCGTTTTTCCAGCGACCGCCAGCAAGTGCAAGAGTTTGAAGAGTTGACGCCGGTCGCTCCATTTTGGAGCGACTCCGTCGTCGCCCGGCTTTGGTAACGACTCCCGTCGTCGCTGCCCCTTCCAGCGACCGCGGGCGAGGAGTCTCAAAAATATTCTAAGGCATATGGGTGCATGTTGACGCCGGTCGCTCGGTTGTTGAGCGACTCCCGTCGTCGTTGTTCCTCCTGGCGACTCCCGTCGTCGCCCCCCCATTCATCAACCGCAAGCAGAAAAGGACAAGTCGCGTGATTTTTCTAAGGCAAAGTGCGTCCCGGGTTCGCTCCATTCCGGAGCGACTCTCGAGGTCGTTGTTTCTTTTGAGCGACTCTTGTCACCTCCCTCCATTTCAGCGAACCTCAGACTTAGGCCGAAAACGTGCAAATTTCGGGATTTGAGCCAGTCTTATCAGAGCTGAAGGCATACTTCAAGGACAGGGTAGGTGGGCATTGAAAGCAGGTATTCAACAGCAGATTGTACTGCACCTACCACATTAACGAGACACGCCTTCTCAACCACCATATCTGTCAGGAGCCGTACCAAATTCAGGTGAATCTTGTTGCAGGTACGCTCACGGCCAGCAAGGGTCAAATCTCGGCAGCTTTTGCAGTCTTTGGGTTCTGTGCATCAATGTAATTGGGGGGGAAATTTCTGCTATAAATAGCAGTGAGCTTTCATTGTAAAAGGGGGGAACATATTGCTAAGGAAGCTGCTGTAATCAAACACTTGCCTCAAATACAAAGCATACTTGGCTCTGACTCTTGTCTCTTTCTTTTATGCTGCCTTCTGCAAGTATTTTTGCTTCATGTTCATTTATTTTTCTGATTGCTGTAATTCTGCACTCTGGATTAGGGCATTGGCAATTAAGTGAATCTGGAATACTGAATGAAGGATACATAGGAAGGAATAACAGTGTCAGTTTTTGTTACATGTTTTGTTTTGATTGTTGTTGGTTTGAGTATAAGTTAGTAATCGTGTTGCTTGTTCTTTCCCACCATAACCACATTGCTATTTACATTTCTTTCTGCATTTTACAATCTCTTTCCTGTTCTCTTATCTTAAACCATAGTAGAGTAGTATAGGAGCCGGCCTTCTCCGGAGATTGGCACGGAAGGCATCCCTTCCTTCCGGCCTTTCAATCTGTTGGGCGAATCTAGGGCGCAAAAGACCAAAATCCTTTCCTAAATGGCAGATTCATAACCAACAGTCCCACAGATTGTTTTGGTCTCATAGGCATAATTAAAATCATTTCATTTCAACAATATATCTTGTTTAGTTTGTAAAATTTCTAAATACAATTTGAATTTTTTAAAATTAAATTACATCAAACAATATAGTGGTTTTACAACAAACCATATTTCAATGAATATGCAAGATTTGAATGTAGGTATCCACTTTGAAACCCAAGCTTTTAACCGCTTAATTTCATGCTATTTGATGACAATCATATAATTATTATTATAGATGATGTAAACAATTTGTAAGTGTAGACAAGGGTAAGTACTTTCCCGAGAGGGAATGACGAGCCAAGATACACCATTCGTCATGTTCTATAAGTATGAATAGACAAGTCTTTACGGATGCTCAGAACAATAGACGTCTGAGGCAGACAGTCTAGATTTCTGGGGCGGACGGCTAGATGTTTGGGTTGGACATCAGGAACAGATAGCCAAACGTTTGGACTGGATGTCTGGACTGGACGTCTAGACTTCTGGACTGGATGTCTAGACTGGACGACTGACGTTTGGGACTAACGGTTGACGTCTGTGGACTGGACGGCTAGATGTCTGGACTAGGCGGTTGGCTAGACGTTTGGATCAGTTCTGCCGACGAGACCAGACGACTAGACTAATACACGGAAGGGGTAATCTGGTAGGGTACCTAGGAATAGATATTTGGGGATATATTATTATATTGTATAAGGGTTGGCATGGGCCACACATAATCCAAGGTTGATTGTATTATAATATTATATTATATTATAATATTATATTATATTAGTAGTAGGCTCTCCAAAGTAGAATAAGAATATAGATATATAAAGAAGAGATATTTGTCATTGTAATGATTCATATCATTGAAGAAGAATCTTATGTAATCGTTGTGCCCACGAAGTGGCTTATAGGACTTTTCCCTCCTTGAGTGGCCTCTCATCTTGGGAGAACTTGTGGAGTGATTCCTTCCTTAAGGAGTATTATTGGTGTTTCTCTACCTTAAGGGTATTATCTATCTCTCTCTCATTTGTGGATTGTTATTGTGGATGAATGATTTGATATTTCTGCATAATGGTGAATGGTTTATGTTAATGATAATAAAGTTATGCAACATAATCTGCCAGGGTCTAGACATCTCCAACTGTGCATTCATTCTCCAGTCGTCGATGCTCCTTAGCACGCCCTGCAACAGGAAAATATAACACAACAATACATGCTCTCGTACCAAGCTATGATCAATACCTGCAACACAAGACTATAACACAAATGCAATCTCGTACAACACACATTCCATAATAACAGTCAGTTGCACAACAGTTTTGCATTATAGACAAGTATGGATAGATTACAAAATGAAATATGGGGGTATTTATAGGTAAGATTGGGTAGTTATTGCAACCTTAGTTATCAAGTTCGAGTTCGTATTCGAGTTCGACACTCTTAAAATTTGAAATAAATTCGACATGTTCAAAAATTCGAAATAAAATTCGATATATTATATATATATATATATATGCTATTTTTTTTTTTAATCAGATGCAAAGTAATGTGCCAAGAGGCCGTCGATGCAGCGGTATCAATTTATAGGCGCACACATGTAATTCCCGTCACAGTTCTCTTAGTTACAGCACCCAATTAGTTTGGGTTGTTCCTCTATCAATCCAAGGAGTTATATTCATTTAAGTTGAAAAAATATGTATATGTATGGGGATTCGAGGTCCTGCGCATTCTGGATCATTTGCAGTTAATAAATTCTACAACGACAAATGTGACCTGATTGGGTTGTTTTAACAAGCGATACACGAAATACACTGTCTGACCCACGTATGTAGGACTAGAAAAAGGTGAATTCGTAAATATCAAACCTGTTTTTGCTAATTTTTTTTGGATGCTGAATTTAATGTTAGTTCGGCGAATTTATTTTTCAGGGATTTAAATTCGCCGAATTTCGAATTTTATCTTAAAAATTCGACGAATTTATTCGTCAGGGTTTTAAATTCGCCGAATTTCGAATTTTATTTAAAAAATTTGACGAATTTGATAACTAAGACTAC
Source organism: Wollemia nobilis (assembly GCA_028583015.1). Classification (NCBI taxonomy): domain Eukaryota; kingdom Viridiplantae; phylum Streptophyta; class Pinopsida; order Araucariales; family Araucariaceae; genus Wollemia; species Wollemia nobilis. The sequence goes on from JAQPPZ010000103.1 coordinate 7,592,796, forward strand.
AACTAACCCGTCTCAACCGTCCAAACCACCTATTATCTTTAACTAATGCGTTTACTGCCTAACCGACAGTTTTAGACGTCTAACACAACAGCCATACGTCTGATTAGTTAGACTGGATGTCTAATTCAGACGTCTAAACACAAGACGACTGCGTTTGTCCTTTTGTGCATACTTTTTAATCAAGCCATATTCATTTGATTGGCTGATTTTACATTGCAATTTGTCATTTTCATGATTCGTACATTACCAAAATTGCTGTACATAGTCAAAATTGTGAATCTTCATAGGACATTCTTTGTCAGACAGCTTAGTGATTTATTTATGCTTGGAACTGTTGTCTACATCTATCCTCCCCTTCGAAGAAGTTGATGTCCTCAGAGACTTTCTCCGCTCACTCTGAGGAGTCTCAGCATCTTTGTGAGTTGTAGCCTGTAATGTTTCATCCAATTGCATCTGCAGAGCCTCACAGTCAGCCTTAAGTTGCTTGGCATAATTGAAGTATTTACCCCATTCCACTCCTAGGGCATTGGCGCGATTTTCTGTTTCCTCAAGCCTAGTCAACAGTTCAGCCTCCCACTTTAAGAAAAGCTCTCTCATTCGTGGGACAGATACTGTGGATGAATACGAGGCCTTTGATGCCAGTTCTTGTTTCAAAGATGCCTCACGCTGCTGTGCTTGTAGCAATTCTTCCTGTACTGCTACCAATTGTTTCAGTTTGCTTGACCAACAATTCTTTAGCCTGTTTTTGCTGTGACACCTCATTTTCCAAAGGTAATTTTTAGTGCTTTTTCTTCTAAATGTGTATGAAGGCTCTCTAGTTCTTGTTGTGTTTTTCGGATTTTTTGAATGATGGCCTCCATATGAGTTTTCCCTTCTTCGAGTAGTTGGTCTTTGCGTCGAACCTCTTCCTGTGCCTCTTGCAATTCACTATCTACCATTTGCTTGGCTGAATGCAAGTACTTAATACCTTCTGCTAGCCAACATAACAAGTGGGCTAAGAAGTTATACTGTTGATACATAGGCAGTACTTCAGGTACTAACTTTACCTGCGATCCTTTCTCTGTGGCTTGCTGGGAAGAAGGAACAGTGTTGTGGCCACAAACGTACACCTGTACGGATGCCAAGTAGAGGGTTGGCATTTTCTCAGCCAGATGCTCGACTCCCTCCATTGTTGACAAGTGCGCGGTGGGCATTGTCCAAGGCTGGTTTTGATAGATGCTAGAAATCTCTGCTCGCCAAGGACCTTGTGTGACCCATTTCACCAATTTGTTCAATTGTTCTTCCGCCATAGACTAAAACTTCTTCCATTGACCAACATAGGCTATGTCAAATTGCAACCGCAAATTTTTCATTATTTTTTGTTATCTTGGAAAAACATTCTACTGCTTGCTGATCCATATTATCTAAAGGATCCATGAGATTGGGTAGCTGTACTAGAAAACATTCAGACCATGCATCCTCAGTTTGCTTCTCCTGTTCCTCTTCCTGCAATGTCTCTTTCCCCTTCCCGGAGAGATCAATAGTCTTTTTGGTTGCCTTGCTTTCTGTCACTATAGCCTGACTGTTGTCACCTTCTGTCCCAACAGCTTGCTAAGACATGTTTATCTGTGGCTGCTCTCCCTTCTACATTAGTCTCATGTCCCAACGAGACTTCCTAATCTACTGAGATGGGATGCTGCTCTGTCCCAGGTGCTGGATTTGCCACATTTGGAGAAGATAAAGCTTCTTCTACTCTCCCAAATTCAGGTTCAGCTGGAGTATTCATGGATACTGCAGTTTTGGCTTCCTCAGTTGCGAGAATATCCGCAAGGGACACAGCCCGTAGGGAGGCTGCAAAAGAAGTTGCTGTAATTACAAGTGGAACAGATAAATCTGGTACCGTTCTTTGAGCCCGAACATGAGCTTTCGCCAAATAGTCCTTCGGTCCTACCATTTCAGCAGTACTTGTCCCAGCTGCCGTATTCTGCAAGGTTTGAGGAATGTCAAAGCTAACCTTTTCCTAGGGCATTGTCATCTGCTGCACCAGTCTTCGAGCTACCTCTTGACTGCGAGCAATCTGCTCCGTGAAAATCCCTCGCACTGAATCTGTAGTATATGAAGGGGATGGGGATTCAAATCGCCTTCTCTTCCTCTTTGGCTTGGGTTCTTTTGGTGCTGGCGCAACAACTTGCTTATCGGTTTCTTTCACCTCAGCCAAGGGTGGTGTTGTATCCTCCCCTTCTGAATCGGTCACTGTCTTCTCCTGACATGACGACTTGTGGGAGATCTGTTTCACCCGCTGCTTCTTTACCAATGTTGACTTCTTTACCTGTGGTTTTGGCATTCTTCCAGCGCAAGATAGTTGGTGCCAAGTCTGGAAGCTGCTGAGGTAAATCAAAGTCTGGAATTTGCACTGCTGCCTTTGAAACTACATCCAAAAGTAACCCGATGGCGTGAAATGCCATTGAAAAATTCTTCGTTGTTCGCATCAGAATATTCTGAATACAAATCGCCAAATGAGTTGCCCAGTCATATGGTACTCCATGTTCTATCTCGAGCAAATATGGGATCAGCTAGATGGGAAGATCTAAACTTCGTTGTTCACCTGACAGCCTGGCCATTAAAACATTCATAATGCACTCCAACTCTTATTCTTCAGTTGGGACTGTTTTACTCCCCTGCCGCCGTGAGGTGCTAACATTTTCTCCACTTCCTCCTCTGTGAGGGTAGTAACTCCCAATATCAACTGCCTAGTTTTCTTGGAATCTCCCCGTTCATTGATTACAGGTTTGCCTTTCTTGGGGAGTCCGAAAGTTCATCGAAATGCGTCAGGAGAAAAGTCCACTTCCAAGGTCTGATCAGCAACCCGTACCGTGCTGGTTTTCCGAGCTGGGTTGTATGTCTGCAACATCTACACCAGATACTTCCTAAAAAATTCTTTGTCGAAACTTGGTATTTGAAGAATAAAATTGACTCCGGCGGCTTGCATGTTCTTCTTTACCGGACTATTTGTTGGTGTTGCTGCCCACCATTGCCAAAAAAACTCTCCCGTAGGGCAAGTCCAAGTGATTTCCTCATTCGAAATATGTTCTTTGTTGCTTAGTTGGACTTCTGCTTGCACTCCTGCATCTCGTTTCCCTCGAGTTTGCCCCTTGTCTGGGCTTGGCATTTGTCCGCACATTTTTTCTTGGTGATGACGAAGTCTTTTAGCCACAATTGACTCGTGTCTTGCATCGGATTGGGTTGGAGGTTGTCTTGATTTCTGGCGACTCATATTCTCTTTTTTGGATGTCTCTTGTACTTCAGACGTCAATCCTGCTAGATGTCTCGACTTCAGGTGAACACTCCTCAGACGTCAAAATTTTCCAAGCTAGACGTCTGGTTCTGACGGCTAGACGTTGGGTCTGACGGCTAGACATTGGGTCTGACGGATAGACATTTGAATCTGATGGCTGGACGTCTGAGTCTAACGGTTGGACGTCTGGGACGAACGGCTAGTTGGCTGTGCTTGCTGACATCGGGGACGGACGACTGGCCGTATGGGCTGGACGGCTAGACGTCTGGATTAGCCAGCTAGACGTCTCCCTGCTAGATGGCTTCTTCGGTCAGACGGCTAGTACTCTTTCACCTTTTTCTTTGCTCACTCCGTCAGACGCTTCTCCCTTAAGATGACTGTAACGGGACCAGACGACTGAGCTTCCTCCAAGACATGTGTTTCTTCCCTTGGACGTCTGCTGGCTTGGCCGCTTCGACGACAATGTCTTCAGATGGATGCCCTAGCAGATCGTGACAGAGCTGAACGCTTTTGTGAAGGTAGGGTTTCTGCACTTGCACTGAAAAAAAGAAAAATTCCTCCATGAAGCTTGCGACTGCCAATGAAAATGACGTCTACGCTTCGTCTTGCATAAGTCTTGGTGCGCCTATCAACCCTGCTTCATCTCCAATTCTCTTGCGCTCCTATCTCCCGCATAAACTAAAAGCAATGAAACCAGGAATGCCCAACGCTTCCAATTTATAGGAATTCTGCCGCCCATGTAACTACCTTTTTAACTGCCACCTAACTTCCAGTCGTTTGCATGCTTACCATGTCACCAATTATGCATGGACAAGACGTCTGGCGTCTTTTATCTTGTTTCGTCTTTTTGCTGTTTTTGTCTTTTTCTCTGTTTTTGTCTCTCTCTTTTTATTTTGTTTTTATTATTTTTCAAAAAAAACTGCATCTTTTCAATTTTAATGCTGTCGCGTGAAGCACATGGTAATGTCGATGCGTACTTCAAAGGTATCTGACGCGCTATCTTGCTGATGACGACTACCAGTTTCAAAATTGTTGAAACCATCGCCATTTTCCTGTTCCTCCGTCTACAGACGACTGCGGCGATTATTTTGGCGCCGGGGAGTTTTCGTTTGAGACTGTTTGTCGCGTCTTCTCATTCTTCGTTGAATAACTCGCTAGTCTGGCTGTTCCTCTTTTTTTGGTTGATGACGTGATTCCTGCCTAGGCATCTGATCTGTTTTTGCTAGACGTCTGCTTCTTCTGACGTCTTCTTGACTTGCCTCATCTACCATACGGCTGCTTTCTTGCTAAACGGCTTCCTCCATCCATACATGTGGCTGCATCATCCAAACGGCTGCTACCACGGTCCAGACGGGTTGATTCTTCCTCCAGACGGACTCGTTCCGTTATTCTGTCACCTTGTTGGATTATCACACAGTCATCTAGGTAAAAGGCCATCGTTCGTCCCTGTTCTTGATGGTTGGTCGTCTGATCGTGGAAAGATGATTCTTCCTGTGTTCTATGTTATGATCGAGTCTTCCCCTTCCATGGCCTCGGCCTCAAAGTCTATCGATCTGGTGACGAACGAATGCCCATCCTTGGTCTACCTGATCCTGATAGGAATTCCTACTCTGGGGTCCTTGTCTTCCATGAGCTGGTGTGACTCGTCCTCTTCCTCTTGTTGGTCAAATCTCCCTAATGTGGGGCTGCCGTACTCCCAGCTTCCCGAAATTCGGTCGGTCCCTCGGTCATTCTTGACGTCTTCGGTTCCTACAAGCTCACTGATGCAGACCCGAAGGTCTATTCTCAGGAACAAGTAGTGATGGGTTGACTTGGACTATATCCTCGGATGGTCCTTGCGGCCCAATCCGTGGACTAGTCGACCTATGGGTAGCAGGAGGGGAATTTCTTCCTCTCGAGCTATCGAGATGCAGGTCAACCACGCTCCTCCCTTGGTCAGGCAAGCTTGGGTTACTCGGAAGTCTTGACGAACTCCTGGGATTGCCCAAGTTGTCTCTATTTCGAGCCTAGTTTATCAATTGTGCGTGTGTTTCTAGTGGGTGTTGCTGATTTACAGGTGTTAGTTGGTGCAGGATTCTCAATCTCCTGTCAGCCCTTATCAATCGTCGTCGCCATCTTGCTTCCTCAAAGTGTCGTTGCGGTGCACAATGAGTTAGGGCTTCTTGGTACTCATATGAGAAAATCGAATTAGTACTTGAATCATTTCCTTCTCCTGCAGTGTTCATTGGCCATTCCGAGGTTTCTTGAACGCGCTGCTGCAATCGTCTCACTTCTCTTCGGTGTTGTCGTAAGTCGAGTACTGCCATACGATACCTAGCCACCTCTTCGCGTTCCGTCGGACATCTCATAGCTCCTGCATATGGTGTTCTCCATCTGCGTGGTTTCGGCATTTCGGGTATTGCATTGTCATTTACTCCTCCATTGTACTTGTCTTGTGGACTTAATGACTCATCATCTTCAATCACCTATGCAGTTTCAAGGAATCTAACCCCTGCTCGCTGACTGCGGATTTCATCTCTTTGTCTCCGACGGTCTGGGTTAGGACTGGCGTGTGGTATATCAGGGTCTCGAGGTTGATTCTCGTCCTCACTTGAATATTCCGACCACCCATCATCATTCGGTTACTTCCCTAACATCTCGCCATAGAATCTCGGCTGCTTCTTCTCGACTTATTTGATATGCACTACTGGAAGCCAAGTTTTGTTGTGATTTCCTTGCTTTACACTTTTATGGTGATTTCCTGTGTTGTCGAGGACGTTTGATTAACGATGAAGTTGCTTTTGAGGAGTCGTTCGTATTTTGGATGATTCTCAATGTCGTTGTGGATGAACTATCGGAATCTTCTGAGGAAACTGCATTGTTCCCTGTATTTTCTCTTATTTCCAATCCACCTACCTGCAACCTTCGATTCCCTTGCTTCTGAGAGCGTCTTGGTGGTGAATGATCTAGAGCCACTAAGAATACACTACTGTCTGGCGAATTACCATTCGGGCTCCCTCTGAAATCATCTTGATCTCTTTCGGCCCATTTTGCTCTACGTGCATCCTGTCGTTGCTGCATTTGTTGCATAGTTCCATCCAGTTCCTGAATAACCTGTTCCCTCAACTGTGCATTATACTGACGAAGAGTCTCATACTCCTGCAATCGTTGTGTTTCCAAAGCCATTCGTTGCAGAATTTCAGCTCCTTGTCCTTCATAATCCTCCACTTCTGGTATTTGCCCTTGTGAAGCTAAGTACGCAATGTTCTGAAGTCGATTTTCTACTTCCCTTTCTAGAACTCGTACATTAGGTTCTAACTCCCTTTATTCTGTTACAGGTTCTTCTCTTCCAAACAACCATTCCAGGTTGGATGGTTCATCCTCTCGAACAATGTTATTGTTGGTCACAAATCCGCCACAGGAAAGGATTTTGTTTGTCTATGCGCCCTAGACCTGGACCAACCTTGAAAGGCCGGAGGGAAGAGATGCCCTCCGTGCCAATCTCCGGAGAAGGCCGGCTCCTATACTAAACTACTGGGGTTTTAAGCTAAGAGTGCAGGAAAGAGATTTAAAAGTACAGAAAGAAATGTAAATAGCTTGATATTGCAGTGGGAAAGAACAAGCAGCACAATAACTAATCTATATCTAAACCAGCAGCATTCAATACAGAAGATGTAACAGAAACTGAAACTGCATATGCTTCTCTATGTATCCTCTAAAAGAATTCCAGACACATTTATCTTCCAATGCTAAAATCCAGATATCAGAATTACAGCAACCAGAAAACTAAATGAAAGCAGAAATACTTGCCAGAGGCAGCATAAAAAGAAAGCACAGATTCAGAGCCAAGGATCTTCAATATTGATGCAAAATGTTTAGCTACAACAGCTTCTTTAGCAATATGTTCCCCCCCGTTTTCATTACAATGCATGGGTTTTTATAGAGGACCCTTCCCTCTGAGCCATTAATGCACTAGATCTACAAGGACGCTCAGGCGGCTCCAAAAATCACGCTCGCCATCTTCTACAATTGAAACTTCCCATCCTATTACCATAACTAGATACCGGGTCTTTCGGGGCGAAAAACTGCATTTATGTGCCGCAAAAATGCCTTGGATAAATACCCGGCCTTGGAATGTGTGCCCCTCGGGAGAAGCACCGTCGTCAGAGGCACCCTGGGTGAAGCTTCGTTGAATTTGCGTCTGAAGCGCAGCTTCGCAATGAACTTGGGCCGAAGCGAGCATTTAATCTGATTCTGGCCGAAGTAGCCAGCTTCGCCATAGAAGACGGGGTAACCCAACTCTTTGTTCCGCTGCTTCGTTGGGAAATATGTGCTTCGCTGAAGGAGGGGGCCGAAGTGGCAGTTCGGGTAAGTTTTGGCCGAAGCTACCCCCTCAGCCTTAGAAGCTTTTCCCACCTCTCAAGTATAGCTTCGGCAATGGTGTGACCGAGGTGGGAGGTTCGCTGGTCGAACGTCCGAAGCAGACGCTTCGCTGAACTAAGGCCCGAAGTAGCAACTTCTAGGAGATGGTTCGCCGGGGAAGTGGGCCGAAGTGGCACTTCGGCGTCGTTTTTAGCGAAGCAGCTCATCTCCCTTATACTTTGCGTTCCAACCAAAATCGGAACTTCGCGATCCTATCGCCCGAAGTAGCAGCTTCAGCAGTCTTGTGGGCGAAGCGCCCCTCATGCCTTAGCTGATTTCTATTCTGAACTGGGCTTGCATCTGGTTTCCTTTTGCGAAGCTGCCTATCTTTAACTGCTTTTGGCGAAGCTACAGGTTTCTATCTGTCTCTTATTGGCGAAGCTTATTTACACATATGGAATGAATACAAGGGGGCCAAAAGGTGGGCACCAAAATTGGAAGCACTGAGGTGCCATGAAAAGAAAGAAAAAGCAAGGGAACAAATTCATGAAAAATAAGAAAACTTAATACAAAAATTGAATCATACTTTGAAATTTTACCCCTCAACAAAATGTGACAAAATTGTCAACATTCCTGGCGGCTCGCGGGGTATCGAGCTCGCCTCGGTGCACGGACCCTTAGCCTTTATTCATTGGGCCAGAGTCACCTCCGGTCCCTGCTTCGGTTTGCTCCTCTCTTTCTGGGGGGGTTCCTCTGCAGCTATTCCTCTTTCTCCTTCCCCCTCCTTATCAGGGTCCTGCTCCTGCTCTTGCTCTTGTCCTGGTGGTTTGGGGAGACGGTCACGAATACGCTCCATCGTTCGGCGGATGTGGGCCCAGGCCCCTTCTTGAAAGGGCTCGCGATCTTGGAGCGACTTGACCAGGACGCGAAATCGCTAGACCTGGTCTATGTCGGCGTGCTTGGCTCGCTCGCTCAGATCATTCAAACAGGCTTCAATCTGGCAATACTTGAGGATGAAGTCCGTCACCTGTTTTTCTGTTATTGGGTCCACCCAATTATCCATCTCCGAAGTGTCGCTTTCAAAAGCCAGCCACACTGGCTTGAGTTCTTCCTTTGATAAAAGGTTCCCATCATCATCTGTGAATCCGGGGAAACCTAACCGTGAGAGATTTTGAAAATAGGTCAGGGAAGTGCGCTGCTCCTGCTCAAACACGTCCATCAACCTCTTGGCCTTTTGACCTTTTTTCAATTTCGAGAAAAAGGCACGGACAGTAGATTGGACAGTGGACTAGTCTCTTGCGGTCCGGCTCATGGCAAGGACTTGCAAATCTTGATACTTAATGCTTTGCGCCTCAAAATATAAGCTTAGCCAACGTTGTATTTCTTTCATTGTTTGATCAAAAATTGGCCCCTCCTGCGAAGAGGCTCATTGGGCCTCGGTAATGTACAGAAGAATAGACAGGGCACTGGAGGCCCGAGACCTGAAGTTTCTTAACAAATGAGCACGTATGCTCTTGATTCTGTCCCTATCAAACAGCTCCACACTTATCTCCTTTTCGTCCAACTGCTGCTGCATCTCGCTGACTTGGGCTTCAAACTTCTTCGCCCTTTCCTCTGCTTCTGTTTGTGCTTTCTTGTGATCTTCTGCAGCACTTTGGAGCTCAGTTACTTGTTGTTTGAGGGCAGTCACCTCCTGCTTCATTTGCTCATGTTGTTTCTGAGCGTCCTCCAGCTGGGCACGAGCTTTTGCCAGGTCTTCTTCCAGCTTTATGTTAGCATTTTCCATTTCATAGCGGCGCTCATTAACTCGCTTAGCGTGGAGGCAAACTGAATCAATCCTAACATGCATGGACTCTGACTCATGCTCCACATCTAGCTTTTCCAGGTCCTTTATCTTCTCATGATAGCTGTAATCCGAAGGCGTCATCTCATCTATAGGCTTTTGGACCTTCGGCACCTTCTTTACTTTGTGGAGCTTCATGTTTTGTGTATCGAAAACAGCACACTTCTCCACTTTCGCCAAGGACCGCCCTCTCTTCCTCTTGGCATCCTTGAGCAATTTGTCTGTATTCTGCCTGGCCCGGAGCAATCTCTCCGCCAGAGGGCGCTCTTCAATCAAAGACAATTCATTATCTAATGATGTTGGATTCCCAGCCATAGGGGTGAATAAATATAAGGTCTGGTGGGGGTATGCTTCGCCCGATGGGTTGGTGACAGGTGTGGTGGGGGATTCGGCGGGTAAGGGCGAAGCGACGGGTTGCACTGCCGTGACTGGACTATTGGGGTCTGGGAGCGAAGAGTCGCCCCCAGGCTGTTCAGATGCTGCGGGGTTGGGGTGAATGGGTGGTGGTTCGCTGGTGGTGCCCCGGCCAAGTGATGCAGACGATGTAAAGGCATTGGGGGAATCAGCGAAGGTGCCGAATGCGGCTTGCGCGAACTGGGAGGCGACAGGGGGTGAAACCTTTTCAACTGATGGTTGTAAAACATCAAGGGAAACTGTCGTTTGGGGGGTGCTTCTCGGAGGTACAGATGACGTTGAAGGCCTATTGGCCGGGGCTACTACAGATAGAATTTCAGAAGAAAGAGAAGGGGAGAGGGGGCGCGTACCTTCGTGCTCCGTGGTAAGAGCGGTGGAAGCGAAGTCCTGCGTGTTGGGGTCTTGGCCGCTTTCCTCTTCTAGTTTTTCACCATCTCCAACTCTTTGCTCATTGGCCTTCCCCTCTTCCTGTGTGTTATCTTCCACATTCACAACTTCGTTTTCAACATCAATGACCTCCTTCTCTTCTTGCGACGGGGCTCGGGTGCTGCTTTGCCAGCGACAGTATTAACAGGGCTTCCAGAAGGTCGTTCGTTGGCAGAGCCGGAGGATTTGGTACGAGGCCGCTTCGGGTGAGGGGGAGGCATCTGTGTTTCAGCGGCCTTCTTTCTTTTCTTCTTCTTTTCCAGCTGTTGCTCATCCTTTTCAACAGCCTGACTAGATCCCTCGGTCGGCTCACCCTGTTGCTCCTGTTGTGCCACCGCCTGTTCTTCTTCTTCTTCTTGCTCAGGCACTTCCTCGATCCTTCTTGGGCTCTCGCCAGAGCCCGGGGCGCTAGGGGGCACAAAATCTGCGAAGGAGATGGGCTGCCAAGAGTCAACGTTGGCGTCATATATTTCGCAAAATTCCCCATCAATAATGAGAAAGGTGTTTGATTTCTGCTTTCGGCGGTGAACTCTCATTATCCACCACTCCGTCAACTTCTCTTCGGGCCATCCTTTCAATTCTTCCTTCATTTTCTTCCAGAACGCCGAATCAGGATCTGGAAAAGGGTGTCGGGCCGGAATGTATTCAGCTTCAATTGGATAGAAATCATGCCACGGGGGCAGAGCCTGCATGCGCTCGATATGCCACTCCAGATCCCTTCCATTAGGATTGTTGCGCTGTTCTACTATTTCTGGGTGAGGGCAGTTGTGAAAATTTTTAAATCTGAGGAAATCCCTCATTACTCCCAAGGGATCATAGAACCATCGCTGGGGGATTTCCAGCAGGCCGAAGTCGCTGAGTTTCACCGCAAGGTGACCATGCTGCGAAGTGGCGAAGACCTCGATGACCCCCATCTTGAAAGGGAAGTCACATGTGTGCCCCCACTTTCGGCCGTGGCCATAAACAACGTCTGTAAAATCGCTCTGGCGAGCGACTTCCAGTGAAAACAGATATTCAGAGGTATAGAAAGGCAGCAGGAAGGGTTTACCTGTAAACCCGAATATGCGAACTACTAGCCCTTGCGTCAATTGGAATACGTCGCCCATCCTTTTCTCAATGACTCTATCTCTGAGTACTGCAGGCACTCGGGGGCAAGAGCCACACATGAGTTGTAGGGCGCGTCCCAGGAATTGCTGATTGAAAACATAATATGACTCGGTCTTCGCCAGGACAGGGGTCCACTGGTAGACCGGCAGCGGGGCTCCATATTTGTCAATGCAGTCGACAACAATATGCGGAAAATGACTGTGAGTGTAGTAAAAGAAAAGCCAGACTAGGAACGAACACGGCCCGAAGTACTGATCTGGCCCTGAATTCTTCAAATTCGTCAGCCTAGTATGCAAGGTTCGGGCTACCCACTCCGCCCAGTCAAAAAATACTGGGTTGGTGTTCGGCCTTGCTGGGTCAGGGGCGTAGAACTCTCCATGAGAAACACATTCAGCGAGGGCAACCTGCCAGGGGTAGACCGCGGCATCAGAAGATAGGCCCGCCACCCATGCAAGAATGGAGAAAATGTCCGGATATTTAAAATCTTCAAGGAGCAAAGGCATCTTTGGCAATTTGCCAGAAGGGAGACCCTTTCTCAACTGTTCCCCCAAGAACTTCGTCATGTTAGGGGTGGGGATAAACCTGCCCGTCTGCTCACTCATATTGACATTCCGAACTGTGTACCCCTTGGGTGGCCCCTGCCGAGGAGCGAAGGCCTCCTGTATATCGTCGCGATAAATTGAAAACAAGTTGTTCCCATCAGCGTCTCGAACCTGCCTGGTCAGAGGCTGATAATTCTGGGCGATTGCAGAGATGAGTTCGGGGCAATGGTGCACCGGGGTACATAAGTACCAGTACAACTGCGAATAATAGGCGACGGCTCTTTTATGTTCTGCAGACAGTCGGCTCCGCATATAATCGATTGTTTGCCGAAGTTCGGCAACGCTCTTGGTGAGTACAGTGTCCTTGATATTCTCCCACCCATCAATGGGCGGATCTACGGGCTCTTCTTCTTCTGAATCCTCCTCTTCCATAATTTGTTTTTCTGGGCGGACGTTGAGGTCGACCTTCTTTGGCCTGTGCTTTTTCCCCTCTTTGGACTTCTTCGTTTTTTCGGCGCCCGCCTCTTTCGGCGCCTTCTCCTTTTTCTCTGTAGCCTTCTTCCCCATTACAGTCTACAAAAGTGCAGCAGAATTACAGAAAACAGAGCTCAAAGGGTGGGCTGGCGGAATTGCGGCAGAGTTTCGGCAGGGTTTCAACAACTCGTGAGCACTCTGCAAGAAAATGACCAAAGGGCAAATAATTCTATGTTGAAGGTACTTCGTTTTTATAGGCAAAAGCCGAGGCTGTTCCTATTAATGGCGCCCACTGGAAATAAATGCCCGAATCGGGCTGGAGGAGGATCGCATTGCTTTTTGATTGGTCGCCTGGCGCCGTCTACGAGGACCGAGGTACTTTGGAGATCTTGCCCTGCTTCGAAACCTTAAATTCTCGTTGTCCCTTACCTGGGCACGGGTTTCCATTCTAACTAAATTCCCTTGGGATGTGTGCCGCCACCCTTGCATTAACTTTGTGTGCTTCGAACGTTTAACTGGGCCGCCACTTGGGCACGCGCCCCAAGGCGCGTTTTCAAACGTGCTTTGCTTTTATGAGCGACTACTACTGGGTGCTTCGGCCGAAATCTGAGCGAAGTCCCTCTTCGGCCCCTGAGGTGCCCGAAGCGGGCCTTCGTTCATTCCTTGGTGTTACTTCGCCGAAACTTGGAGCGGACCGGAGGTTCGGCTGGCCCTACGCCCGAAGCGGGCTTCAAACATAAAATATAGCGAAGTGGATCTTAGCTGAACCTACCCTTTAGGCCGCACTTTGTATTTTTCCTCGCTGCTTCGCAAGAAAGATGTCGCTTCGTTGGAGTCTGGAATGAACCGGGGGTTCGGCGTCTCGTTGGCCCGAAGTAGGCTTTCCAATCATTGAGAATGAGCGAAGCGGGTAGATGTTATTCTTTAGGTATATTTCGCATCATTACCCTCACACTTGGTGCTTCGCTGAGCGACTTGACCGAAGCGCCACTTCGGCACAAAAATGAGCGAAGCTCCTATCTCCCTTAGTGAATTGGCGAAGCGTCCTTTTGTTTCTTTTCATGACTCTGGGCTGTGCGAACCTTCTCCTTGTGTTCAGAAATCGGTGAAGCGCTGCCTCTATGATGCGAAGCTCATTCTAACGCAATTTTTATGCGATTTTTCTCGCCATCGCTTCCGAAGATAGACTTTTTGACGCCACTCTACTTGCTCTGGCCTATCAACATTGGGGTACTTCGCAGCATATCTGCCGATAATGGTTGCTTCGCCCGAGAACTGCCGAGGCGCATTGTAGTGCTTGGGCATTGGGCGAAGCTTAATCTTTTCGAACCAACACCTAGCTGTCTTGCAGCAAAAGCTGCGAACTTGTCCCGATTTTGCCTCTAACTCTAAAAGGACTTGGAATAAATATGTACAAGCAAAACAACGAAAACAGGAAACAAAAGCTATGTACAGGGGTGAAACTTTTCGGTACCTCTTTAACGGTGATAGGCCTTCAGATGAAGACCGTTGACCGGGATGGGCAGAATTTGGCCAGTCATATCCTTCAGGATGAAGGAGTTTGCCTGATTAACCTGCGAAATTTCGAACGGGCCTTCCCAGAAGGCGTCAAACTTGTCATGATTTCCCGGCTTGGCCTTCCATGAGTCCCATTTCCATACCAGGTCTCCGACTTGGAAAGTACGAGCAGTGGCTTTCTTCTTGAACCAATTTCGGGTGGTCTCCGTGTGTTTCATGAAAACTTCATAGGCCTTTTCTCTGTCTTCTTCAAGTTGCAGCAATTGAGCTAACCTGGCCTCCATGGGATCTAATTCCCCTCTTTCGTCATCTAACATCCAAAGAGCAGGCATCTCCACATGTGTAGGCAAAACGACCTCCTTTCCATAGACCAGCGCGTACGGCGAAGTCTTAATTGATTTTTTGATGGAGATTCGATCGACCCATAGCGCTTGATCCAAGAGCAAGTGCCAGGTCCTTTTGTTCTTTTCCAGAAGCTTCTTCAGGATCTTCAACAGATTCTTATTTGTTGATTCTGCTAACCCATTGCCCTGCGGATAGTAATTTGAAGTGGCCTTGAGATAGATTCCATACTTGCAGGCAAACTCATTGATTTTGGCGCCTACGAATCCTGGGCCATTATCTGTTACTATTGCTTCTGGAACCCCGAAGCGGGTGATTAAACCCTCTAGAAACGTGATGACCGTTTCTTGATCAACATGTTTTGTGGGTACTGCTTCGGCCCATCTGGTGAAATAGTCTGTCGCGGTCAAAATGAACTTGTGTCCCGCTGATGAATTCGGCGATATCACCCCTACAAAATCCAACCCCCACTGCTGGAAGGGTGTTTCAACTTGTATCGGTTGGAGGGGCATTGGGGCGTTTTTATTCCGGCCAGCGAACTTTTGGCATTGCTCACACCTTCGGCAAACTGCGAAAGCATCGGCAAAGACGGTAGGCCAATAGTAACCTGCCTTGATTATCTTTAAAGTTGTTGGCCTTCCTGCGAAGTGGCCTCCTGATGCCCCAGAATGAAATTCATTGAGGATTTTCTCCTTTTCGTCTCCCCTGATGCATCTCAGAAGGACACCATCAATATTTTTAAAGAACAGTCCTTCGGGGCGTAGGACATATCGGCGAGATTGCATTCTGAACCTCCTTCGCTGCGAGGCATTTAAATGCCCCGGGCATCTTCCAGTGTTGAAGTATCTGATGATCTCATCCGTCCAGTCTTCCTCGCCGGTAGGTTGATCGGCGAGGCTGTCCTCCGCTACTGGGTCGTCCCATTGGCATGCTGTCACTTCGGCAGCTATACTCCTCGCCAACTCCTGGCACAATGCACGGCCGCGAACCAATTTGGTGGGCCGGATTTCAACATCGAATTCCTGTATTTTATTGACCCAGCCGACCCTTTTGCTGCCCATTTCTCCCTGGATGATGAAACTTCGCACGTCCGGGTGAATAACATACACCGTGGTTCTGCTCTGAGAGACGAAGTGCTTGAACTTCCTCAGAGACCTCATTACCGCGTGCACTTGACGCTCTATAAAATTATATTTTTCTTCGTGAGGCTGGATCACCTGGCTCAAGAAGGCGATCGGGCGCTCTTCGCCATCATCTCCTTTTTGCGTTAGGACTGCTGCATAACTCTCAGGCTCCCCGACCGCGTAAAGAATGAAATCTTTACTATAATCCGGGTTGATGAGCACGGGAGCCTGGGCGATCCGAGCTTTGATTTCTTCAAATGCCTTTCTCCTTTCCTCCGTCCAGGCGAACTCAGCATTCTTCTTCAAGAGCTCGGCCATCGGCTTGATGACTTGGGCGAAGTCGGGGATGAATTTTCTGACGAAGTTGATCTGGCCGAAGAATGATTGCAGCCCTTTCTTGTTCATTGGGAGTGGGAGCTTGAGGAGTGCCTCTGCCCTGTCTGGGTCGACAACGAGTCCTCGTTCTGAGATGACATGGCCTAGCAATTTTCCTTCTTTCACCGCGAAGACAGACTTCTTCGGGTTAATAGAGATGCCGAACTCCCGACATCTTTCAAATATCTGTTGTAAGTGTGAGGCGTGGTCTTCCCTCTTATGTGAAAATACGGTCATGTCATCCAAATAGATGACAATGACTTTGTTTAACAGTTCGCTGAATGCTAAGTCCATGGCCCTCTGGAACGTGGCCCCTGCATTTGACAAACCAAACGGCATACGCTGATAAGCGAACGTTCCCCATTTGGTGGTGAATGTTGTCTTATGTTGGTCCTCATCCCTAACCCAGATCTGATTATACCCTGAAAAGCCGTCCAGAAGGGAGAAGCGTTGTGCTCCTGCCACTACATGGAGGATCTGGTCAATTTGCGGGAGTGGGTAATGATCTTTCAAGGAGGCCTGATTCAGGTTGCGGAAGTCGACGCACAGGCGAATGTCTCCGTTTTTCTTTCTGACAGGGACCAGATTTGCGACCCAAGAAGAATGCTTTATCGGATAGATAATTTTAGCCTCAAGCATTTTCAAGAGTTCGGCCTTCATCAGGACTTCTATCTTCGGATTTACTGGCCTCTGTTTTTGTCTGCAGGGCCTGACTCCCTCTTGCAATTCAATTGTATGTTGGATGATGTTTCGGTCATAACCCTTCAGGTCTTGGTAGCACCATGCCACGATGTCTGGGTACCTTTTGCATAAAGACCGAATCTGCTCAAGCTCTGTTGAAGTACAATCTGTCCCAACCTTTATCACTTTGCCTGGTTCGAGCTCAAGGTCTCGGTACTGCCTTGCATCCACCTTGATCCTGTGGGAGATCGCCTTGTCATTCTGGTCAAACAGGCTTTCTAGAGTGATTAACCCCTTCGGAACATGGTTGTTCTTAAGTTGTATCAGCCCCTCATATTCTTCATCTTCGGGGTTCCTTCCTTCAATGGTGGCTGCCTCTTGAACTAGGAAGTTGATAATTTGCTCATCGTTGTCAAAGACTTGCCAATGAGTGTCTTTATCGGGCATAGATGGCCTGTAAATAGTCCTTACCGCCTTGGGCTTGTGCACCATTTCATCGGCTGGAGAGTATCTGGCCCCAATAGAGGCTAAGATATCAGCATGCCTGTTCTTCTCCCGTGGGATGGACTGAACATTTAGCGATTCAAAATGCTCCAACAGGTCCCATACCCTGTTGCGATATGCTTTAAGATAGTGCTTTTTGGAAGTGCATTTGTTGGTGATTTGATTACAAACCAGTTCTGAATCCCCAAAAATCTGGAGCTGCTTGATACCTAACTTCTCGGCTTTCCTCAGCCCTAAGCATAAAGCTTCGTATTCGGCTGCATTGTTGGTACAGCTCCAGGTGAGCCTGTAACAATAATCCTTCTGTTCGTCGGAAGGTGATACCAGGAGCACTCCTGCCCCAACGCCATTTTTACATCGGGCGCCATCAAAAAACAGCTTCCATAATTCATCTCGGGCGGGTTCCTCGCTCATTTGCGCCGACACTGTGGGCTTCTCAGGTTTAGTGATGGAATAACATCCCATCTCTGTTTCAATCATAGCATTAAAATCTGTTAATGAAAATTCATCCTCCATACGCAGCTCACCCAAGGACACCTCCACTAGGTCCACCTGTTCTAATTCCTCGGTCATCAAGCGAACCGAATCATTGTGCTCCCCTTCCTCGGCCATCTTCTCTACAAGAAACGTAGAGGGTTTCTCATTGTAAATCTTGACTTTCTTTCCCTTGAATGGGACTTCCAGGTGCGAGTAATCCATAGAGAGATAACCGCCAAGCTTGGCTGTGAACTCCCTCGAGAGGCACATGCTAAAATATGGCTCCAAGTCGACAACTACCACCTCCTGTATTACTACGATTTGGGGTACCTTATGCAGTCGGATGGGTATATCTTTAATCACACCGACTGTCTTCACGGGAGTACCATCCAGCTGAAGAACGCCTTGGCTACTTCGCGTATACTCCATGCCTATCTCTTCGCAAACGGCCTTCGGCATGACGGTGGTTGCCGCACCGGAGTCAATCATGCAATTGTGAACAATGCATCCTTCCATCTGAAGAGACAGATAGAATGGCGGAGGCCTATTTTTTCCGGTAATCGAAGTGGGTAAGGGCTGAGCTAGAACAGGTTGCGTTGACTTCCCTACCTTTGTTGATTTTAATGACTCCTGTAGCAGGTCCACCTGCCCCGGGAGTTGTAGGGCATCATATAGACTGATCTTGGCGGGAGTCTTCTTTAGCTCATCCACAATGTTATACGCCGCAGTAGCAGGTACCTCTGGCTCCTTCGTTGCCTCGTACTTAGTGCGATATTGTTGCGTGGCTTCGACTCTTTGCCGTTTTGTCAACGAAGGATACTTGAGCTTCTCCCTAGCCTGCTCTTTGGTCTCAGCCTGCGGTGGAGCTGTAGCGGCTTGCTGAGGCTTTTCCTTCGCTGGTGGCGGCTGAGGAGCTTTGTCAGGAGCTTTAACAGGGGGCTGCTCCTTTTCGCGGCGAGTATACACCTTTAATGGACCCATTTGAGCCGCGTCCACCTCAATCGGCCTTTTCCCACCCTTGGTGAGGACCGAAACTTGTTCTCCTTCTGCGATCACCAGGTTATGATCTGTCTCCATAATCATGTTAACTTGACCGCTAGAGGTGTTGCCTGCCAGCGTTTGGACGTAGTGCTGATGCAACATACAGGTATCTTCTTCGTGCGGGTCATTGCACGTAGAGCACCAGTGTACATAGTCTGAAGTGCTTGGCTCCTCATTAATGGCGGCATTCCTAGCAGGAGGTCTGCCTGACTGTGTTGCCTGATCTTTTGTGAGCGCGGTGGAGGATAGGGCCTTCTTGGCAAAAATTCTTGTTGTGCTTGCTTCTTTTTCATGACAGCCATATCATTAGATAAAGTTCGCACAGTGGAATTTAGAGATTGAACTTCCTGTAACAGCTTGACTTGCACATCTACAGCTGCGGGTGCTGATACTGCCGGAGGCGGTAGTGGGGCCATTGTCGGAACTGGAGGTAAGGCAGGATACTGAGGTGGCGCAGGTAATGCCGGAAACGGTGGAGGGACCGTAGGCTGTGGTGCCTGAGGCGCGGGGAAATGTATCT
This sequence comes from Wollemia nobilis, assembly GCA_028583015.1. Taxonomy (NCBI): domain Eukaryota; kingdom Viridiplantae; phylum Streptophyta; class Pinopsida; order Araucariales; family Araucariaceae; genus Wollemia; species Wollemia nobilis. The sequence goes on from JAQPPZ010000103.1 coordinate 7,611,799, forward strand.
GTGGAGCAGAAAGCTGAGATATAATCGGGTTCGGGTTCCAGGGCGGAATCGGGCCTGCGGAAGACGTTGATGGCTGTGGGGCAGCAGCGCTGGGGTATTGCGACTGAGGGAAATCAGGGAATATTGGCATTGGCATTCTTGGTGGGAGTTTACCGATGGCAATCAGATCTGTTTCCGCCTTTTGGGCCAACTCGTATAGCTCAGGGAAGGTATTGACATTTGAGAACCTGATCATCATGCTGATATCGGAATTGAAGGCCCTGAGGTAATAGTATGTTGCTTGTTCAGCAGTTGGTCGCAGACCAGCGGGTACCCTCTGCCAGGTTCGGGCGAACCTAACATTAAAATCGGCTATCTCCTCCTGTGGGTGTCTTTGGATTGATGTAAACTGATGCAGCAGGGAGGAAGGATCGGCAGATTCATTAGATCCCCTCATCAACTGTCCTGCTAACTGATCCCACCCCGTGATGGTGCCTGGTGGCAGGGATCTATACCAATAAAGAAGTTTTCCTCGGAGGGACAAGATTAACAGCCGAACCATAACCTCCTCATCTGTGATACTGTGAAGCGCAGCCAGGGAAGCGATGTCCTGGATGTGTTCATAGGTTGTCTTCCCCGTACCATCGAACGTGGGTATCGACTTCAGGGCAGCAGGTGGGATTTGCCCCTGCCCAGCTAGATTTAACGGTCCAGCAGAATTCCAGGCTGGGAATAGCCTAGGTGGGGGCTGCGGCAGCGGCTGCTGTTGCTGTTGTTGTTGTTGTGCCATGTTTGCGTTCTGATTTGGCTGATTGGGGGTAAGCAACAGTTGGTTCGGCTGAACCGAAGTTCCCGAAACGCCTAACTGGTTGCTAGGTAAAACTGGGGAGCCTTGGTGATCTGGAGAGTTCGGGGGATTAGGAGGGAGACTAGTCGTTGTGCTGTCCGAAGTTGGACCTTGTTCGTCAAAGACAGCCTCTTGCGATGATCCTTCGTTCAGAGAAAGATTTGGCCTAACTAGCCTAGGACGCTCCCCGAAGGCGTCAATGTCGAGCTCAAAGAACTCGGTCTCTTCTCCGGTATTCCTAACTCTCCATCTCGTATGCATGAAGGTATGGATATTTCAGTACCGGTCTCTAAGGCCTAAGATTTTCACGTTGAACAGAGTCGCCAGATGCTCGAGTCTTATAGTACTGAGATGAGCATCAACCCTCAACACCACTCACAAGGTGAGACAAAACGGTCCCACCGGGCGTGCCAGAAACTGTTGGTCACAAATCCGCCACAGGAAAGGATTTTGTTTGTCTATGCGCCCTAGACCTGGACCAACCTTGAAAGGCCGGAGGGAAGAGATGCCCTCCGTGCCAATCTCCGGAGAAGGCCGGCTCCTATACTAAACTACTGGGGTTTTAAGCTAAGAGTGCAGGAAAGAGATTTAAAAAGTACAGAAAGAAATGTAAATAGCTTGATATTGCAGTGGGAAAGAACAAGCAACACAATAACTTATCTATATCTAAACTAGCAGCATTCAATAAAGAAAATGTAACAGAAACTGAAACTGCATATGCTTCTCTATGTATCCTCTAAAAGAATTCCAGACACATTTATCTTCCAATGCTAAAATCCAGATATCAGAATTACAGCAACCAGAAAACTAAATGAAAGCAGAAATACTTGCCAGAGGCAGCATAAAAAGAAAGCACAGATTCAGAGCCAAGGATCTTCAGTATTGATGCAAAATGTTTAGCTACAACAGCTTCTTTAGCAATATGTTCCCCCTTCGTCTTGCGGGCAAAGTGCCCCTCATGCCTTAGCTGATTTCTATTCTGAACTGGGCTTGCATCTGGTTTCCTTTTGCGAAGCTGCCTATCTTTAACTGCTTTTGGCGAAGCTACAGGTTTCTATCTGTCTCTTATTGGCGAAGCTTATTTACACATATGGAATGAATACAAGGGGGCCAAAAGGTGGGCACTGGAAGCACTGAGGTGCCATGAAAAGAAAGAAAAAACAAGGGAACAAATTCATGAAAAATAAGAAAACTTAATACAAAATTTGAATCATACTTTGAAACTTTACCCCTCAACAAAATGTGATAAAATTGTCAACAGTTACTTGGCCCACTGTGTTTCTAGGATCGTATACCTGGTTGTTCTTCTTCATTTGGATTACCAAAGGTGTCCTCCTTAATTTCCAATTTGATCATATTGATTTGTGCTTGTGCTTTATACACTTTCAACTTGGAGCCATTTACTGCTTCGGGGCAAAGTGTTCCATCCATCTTCTTCGGTCGAAAAACCTTGTTGTCCAATACCTCTTCTACCTGAAAGGGTCCAAGCCATATGGTCTTCAGTTTTCCTGGCTCGATCTCTCTTTTGCCATTGTATTTGAGAACGAAATCACCAGTCTTCAAATTCATTTTTCGGAGATGCTTATCATGCCAGTATTTCCATCGTTGCTGAGCAATCTCCGTTGCCCACTGTGCCAACACCCTTTTCTCGCCTAGCTGTACCGGTGTTGCGAGTCTCTCTTCCATGCTTTCGTCGTCATTTAGGCAGGTATCAACAGCTACTCTCAAGCTTGGGACCAAGAATTCTACTGGTACTACTGCCTCCTGTTCATACATCAATTCGAAGGGTGTGTGGTTTGTGGTAGGTTTGAAGGTAGTTTTGTATGCCCACAAAACTACTGATAAGCACTCTGCACAATCTGCACCTTCAATTGCACATGTTTTGTACATGACAAAAACCAGGACCTTATTTGTTGCCTTCGCTTGCCCATTTGCTCTGGGCTAATACAGACTTGACAAAGAATGAAAGATCTTGAATTCTTTCGTCAAATTCTAAATAATCTCATTAACGAAATGACCTCCTCTGTCACTTGTTAGTTTAAGAGGTATGCCAAATCGTTTGATAACCTGTTCATACAAAAAGCAAGTCGTTCTCCTTGCCACGTAGGCCACCATCGTGGAAAAGAGTAGGCCACCATAGGCCCGCCAAAAACACTTTCCTTGCCGTTGCATCTGGTCCCATATGTCCTTCGGCCAATCCTTTGTGTGCCTCCTTCAGGGTTTGTTTTACGTCATCTTTCGTCACACGCCTTCTTAGAATGTGGTCCTCCCCCATCTTGTATAGAAATCCTGCAATAAAGGTAAAAGGTGCAGACTTCATAATCACCTTCCACTGTTCAGCTACCGTCATCTCCTTTGGTAGCTCTCCTGTCTATAAGTAATCCCCAATATGTTTATACCATGTAGGTATCGCACTTATCATGAACAACTCTGCGTCGGGGAATTTATCTGGTATTCCTCCTTTTGCAGGTTCCTCGGAGCGAATCCTTGATAGTTGGTCCGCAATTACGTGCTTCTTTCCTGGTCTCACTACCACTTGAAACACGAATTCCTGTAGAGTGACGAGCCATCGACTCACTCATCCATATATTGTTGGCTTGTTGATCAAGTACAATAGCGCCTGATGATCTACATAGAAAGCAAAGGGGTTAGCCAACAAATAGTGTCGGTACTTCTGTACTGCGTACACCATCCTTAGTGCTTCGCACTCCATTGTACTATAGTTCTTCTCGGCTCGAGACAACAACCGAATTGCAAATTAGATGGGCTGATCAAACCCAAATTGACCTTCTTGAGCCAATGCGCACCCAATAGCCTAATTTGAAGCGTCAACATGCACATGGAACTCCTCCCAGTCTGGGTAAACTAGGATAGGTGCCTTCAACAGATGTGCTTTCAAGCTCTCAAAAGCTCCTTGGTGCTCTTTTGCCCAATGGAAAAGAATAACCTTGTGTGTAAGAACGTCTAATGGATGAGAAGTTAATTCATAGTTGCGAATGAACCTTCTGTAGTATCCCACTGTTCCCAAGAAGGTTTTCACCGAGCTTACGTCGTATGGCTCTTCCATCAACATTATTACCCGAATCTTATCCGGGTCAGGCTTTAGGCCCTCTTAGCAAACAATATGCCCTAGCAACTTTCTGTATGGTACCATTAAGACATTTGCTTGGATTTAACAATATCTGAGCTCGCCTACACAAGCTCATGCATTCCTCTAGTGACTTTAAATATTCTTGTGTCTTCCCATATAATGACCAATCATCTAGGAAGGCTTTAAAATTCCCTATGGACATCTTATCAAAGATATATAGGATGATTCTTTGAAAAGTAGCTGGTGCATTGTACAACCCAAATGGCATGCGATTGTAAGCATATATTCCATTTTCAACCACAAAAGTCGTTTTCATCTTATTTTATTTTGCAATGCTAATCTGGTTATACCCTGAGAACCCATCCAGAAATGAATAAATCTCATGTCCTGCTACTTCCTCCAGAATTGAATCTGTGAAAGGGGTTGAAAAGGGATCCTTGATGGTTACGGCATTGAGGCTTCGAAAATCTACACAGATTCGAATTTTGTCAACCTCCCTCTTCAAGGTAATCATGATTGGTGACACCCACTCACTTGCAACTTTGAAAATATTGCCTGCATCCAACATTTTATCGATTTCCGCATTCACCAGTGCTGCGTATTTGGGATTCATCCTGTATGGTCGCTTTCTTACTAGTTGTGCACCTTCAATCAGGGGAATCTTGTGTACGCACAGTTCTGGTGGAACTCCCTTCAGGTTCTTGTACATCCAAGCGAAGACATCTTTATACTACATTAAGATTTTAAAAGTTGCTGCCTTCAGTACTGGATCCCAATCATGTCCACATTTAATCATCCTCTCCTTGCCATCTTCTCCTAAGTTTACCTGAATCATTCTCGTACCTTCATATTTAATGGACTCAGGTTCATTTTCTGCTTTAAGAACCTCGATGGGTTGGGCAGGTTTGTCTTCAATGACTGTGTCTCCCATATTCTTAGGGAATGTCATTTTTCTCTTTCCTCCTTATCTGCTGCTGTCTGTTTCTTACTACTTTCTGCCTTTTCTGGTTCATGTTGGTTACGAATCTGCCACTAGGATAGGATTTTAATCTATTTGCGCCCTAGATTCGCCCAGCAGATTGAAAGGGCGGAAGGAAGGAATGCCTTCCGCGCCAATCTCCGGAGGAGGCCGGCTTCCTATGTTTTCTCAATTTGGGTTTTAGCTCAGAGTGCAGGAAAGAGATTACAAATTACAGAAAGAAACATAAATATGCTTGTTTCGGGTGGGGAAGATAAGCAGCACAGAAACTAACCAATCACTACTACTAACAACAATCTAAACAAAGTATGTAACAGAAACTATTAATGCTATTTTATCCTATGTATCCTTCACTTTAAGCATTCCAGATATACTTAATCGCCAATACCGATATCCAGATAAGCAGAATAACAGTAATCAGAAATATAAGCAACATGAGGCAGAAACACTTAACAAAGGCAGCATACAAGATAAAGACAATCAATAGAGCCAAGTATATTTTGTATTCAAAAGCAAACGCACAGCTACAGAAGTCTCCTAGCAATATATCTCCCATCCACCCTTATACAATGATATGGTGCAGCTATTTATAGCGCAATTTTCCCCCCGATTACAACTTTGGGCACAAAATCCCAGACCTGACAAAAGCTGCAAAAGCTGACAAAAGCGGCTGATGTTGACCTCTGCGGGTATGGAATGTACTTGCAGCAAGGTCCACCTGAAAACATGGCAGCTACGTGGCAATCCGGTAGATGAAACCTCGAGTCAGTTTGAATGAGGGCAGATGCGGTACAATATGTCAGTTCACGCTCATCCGTCCGGTACCCGGCGGCACACCTTCGTCACATCTTTGACTCGAATCTCGAGGCTGGACACCTGTCAGCATCTGATGGAGGGGGAAGAAATCATCTTTAAAGCTCATCTTTTATATCCCGCTCGACTGTGCACAAAACTGGAGCGCAGCCGGGCGGCGCAGGGTGGAAGCAGCGCAGTCGGGAGGGCCTTCGTGCCTTAGAAACTTCACGGCAGCATTATCTCATCTTCCGCCCGAGTGCGCACAAACTGGTGAGCGCAGCCCGACTTCGCTGCGAAGTCGGGCGGCTCAACACTTAGTCGATTCTTGATGTCTTCAAAGTAAGCCCGCCCTACTGCGCACTATCCTTAGAGCGCCGCCCGACTTCGCTGCGAAGTCGGGCGGTCCCAACACTTAGCCGATTTTTTGGCTACTTTTCAACTGAGGTCGCCCAGGTGCGCACGGAATTAGGAGCGCAGCCCGACTTCGCTGCGAAGTCGGGCGGCTCCATACTTAGAAATTTTTTGGGCACCGTTCTGTCGATATCGCCCGGGTGCGCCAAAATGGGCAAGCGCAGCCCGACTGCGCTGCGCAGTCGGGCGAACAACAACACTTAGAAGATTTTTGGGCATATTTGCCCACTCAGAGAAACAGTCAGAAACATGGAAAAGAAGATGGAGAAAGTGAAATTGATGGCAGAAGAGTAGAAGGGACATGGTGAAGAAAGGGAGAGAAGAAAGAGGGAAGGCAAAGCAGCATCCTTACAAAAATTTCAAGACATGGCACCCCGTGCAAAATGTGACAACATTCCTGGCGGCTCGCGGGGTGTCGAGCTCGCCTCGATGCAACGAACCAGGCCTTTATCCCTTGGGCGCAGAGGAACTCCCTGCCCCTGCATCTTGTTGCTGCTGCTGCTGAGCTCCCTTGCTTGGGTAGTTGTTCTTCTTCCTGTTCGCTCTCAGCAGTCTCTTCTTCTGTACCTTCCTCTTCTTCTTTCTCTGAGCCTGATTGCTCAGCGCCACTGTCCCCTTCTTGCTCAGCAGGCTGAACCCGCTCACGGACGTGCTCGTAAGCAGCCTTGGCTTGATCCCAAGCTGCTTGCTGGAAGGGCTCTAAGTCGCTGATATCCTTCAGCGCCCCTTTGAATGCCGCGACCATATGCACGTCAATGGTGTCATACCTCTCTCCCAGCTCCTGGAGGCATGTATTGATCTTACAAAATTTGGACACCATTTGGGTCACCTGTGCCTCTTGGACTGGGTCAGTCCAGCCATCAATCTCGGACGTGTCTGCCTCAAAAACCTGCCAGTCTTGCTTTACTTGCTCTAGAGGCAGAAACTCTCCATCCTTGACAAAGCTCGGAAATCCGAGCGCAGAAAGAGTGTTGAAGGGGGCCAGGCAGATGTTCATTTCATGGGTCAACACATCCAGCATCTTTCTGGCAGCCCTGATCTTCTCAGATTTTTCAAAATAGTTTTGCAAGGTAACCCTTGCATCTGCCCAGTCTAGGGCAATTCGTGACATTGGTGGAAATCGGAGGCCCTTGCGCGCATACTCCTCAAGTTTTATCGCCAAGTCTAGCCATTGCCTCGCTTGGCGTTCGGCCTCCTCTACCGCAGGCTTTCCCTGGGCAGAAACTTCTTGTATTCTGGATACGAAATCCAGGACGGACAGGGACCTGACAACATTAGCCCTGCAGCCCTGCAGCAAACCAGCTCGCATCTCCTTGATCTTGTCCCTCGAAAAGGCGGCCGCCTGGGACGCTTTCTCTTCCAGCTGCGACTGAGTCTTCTGCAGCAGATCCTGCAACTGGGCAACATGCTCCAGTGCTGCCTTTTTCTCCTCTGACAGCTGCTCAGCTGTCTTCTTCTGTGTTGCCGCCTCCTGCTGGGACGCAGCAAGCTGGTCCTTTAAATTTTTAATCTCCTCCTGGGCAGACTCCAGCTGCGTGGTGGCCTTGGCCAGATTCTCCTCCAGCTGCCTTGAATCATTTTGAAGCTGAAACAACTTCTCCTGAGCTTCGAGCCGCTTGACAAGGAGATTATCAGTTTTTCGACGAATACCATTAATCTCGTACTCCTCGCTTATATCATCGAAACTCTTCTCCTTGATCCGGTTCTCATAGTCTGCCTCAGTCATCTCCCGGAGGGGCTTCTTGACTTTTGGGATCAACTTCTCCGTTCGGAGCACCCTTTTGTCCAAGTCATACTTGGTGCGCTTCACAGGTATGGCAATCTCCTCGGCTCTTCTCTTCTTCACGCCCTGGAGGAAAGAGGCAGAACTCCCTGCGGCCTTTGCGGCTAGAGGCTGGTCATCTGTAACTTGCAGTTGTTCCTCCATTAGGTCCAGCTCTGCCAACATAGGGTATGCCGAGGCCAAATCCTGCTGCGGCATCCTCCCTGAAAACAATGAGGCAGGAGATATTCCAGAAGATAAGGCCGCTTTTGAGGGCGACCGGGACCTAGGGGAAGCGGGCGGCTGCGGAGGAGGTGGAGATGGGGTTCTGAATGCGGCGTCAGCGGCGGGTGAGCGGCGTGGTGATGTGGATACAGCTTCAGTGCTGGCCGCGGGTGAGAGACTTAGGGTTTGACCCAGGGTTTGAAAAACGTTAGGGTCCTGGGCAAAACGTCCAAAAGAGTGGGGGTTGTGGAGGGACTGGGTGATAGGTGAGGCGGATGAGGCGGCTAAGGCGTGCCCTGATGCGGAAGAGGAGGGCGTGATAACAGGGCTAGCTGGGGTTTGTGATACAGGGGAAGAGGACGTACCTGCGTGCTCCGCCTGAGCCGGTGCTTGGATGACGCCTGCTGCCCAGACTTCTGCTTCCTTTTCTGGACTATCTAGGAGAGAGATTATTTCGGTTGCAGCCGCTCCTGTCTGTGGGGCCGCCACTATCTGTTGCGCAGCCTCCTTTTTGGGCCGCTTTACTTTGGTCTTTTCGCCCCTTTTTCTTTTCTTCTTTCGGAGCGGTTGTTTGCTCGGGAGGAGCAGAGGCGGTTGATACGTCAGGGGCTGGGGTGCCCACGGTAAACTTGTACTTGGGCCTTGTCGGATGGGTGCCCTCTACTGCTGCCTCGTTGGCTGACCTTTCTGGCTCCTTCTCTGTCTGAGGCGACTTTTCGGGTGTTGAAGACAACATTGGGCCCACCTGACTGCCTTTTGGCGCCTTGCTGCCGGATGACTTTCGAATGGGCAAATGCTGAGGAGGGGGCTTCCTTTTATATCTTTTCCTGGCGCCTAGGGGAACGTAATCTCGAAATGCGAACGGCTCCCACTTGCCAGCATATTTATCGTATAAGGCCGAAAACTCATCATCTATGGCCAGCGTCTTTTTCTCCGATTTATCGTGTCGCGTGCGACACCTCATCTTCCAGCATTCAATTATTTTGTCCTTTTCCCCAGCCCAGGGGCGCCACCTTTGCGAGGAACTTTCTGAAACCAGTTGATCCCGGTTTGTGATCGTCATTATGCTCGGGATCGTAATCCACCTCTACACAGTAAAAGTCATGCCATGGTGGCCACGACTGCATTCGTTCAATGTGCCACTCCAGGTCTGCCCCTGTCTTATTGCACCTCTCTTCCATGATCTCTGCTCGCGGGCAAACGTGCACGAATTTTCCTCTTACCCCAATCGGGTCGTATTTCCAGCGCTGCGGTAACTGTATCAGGCCCAAGTTGAGGAGGGTCTGCTCCAGGTAGACATGCTGCCCAATTTCGTGGACCTCAATGCCTCCCCAGGTGATGGGATATTTGAAAATATGGCCCCTCTTCTTTCCTTGGCCGAACTCCTCTTCGACGCAGTCCATCTGCCGTGCTGCCTCCAGGCCGAAATGGTACTCAGTACAAAAATAGGGCAGCAGGAATGGCTTCCCTTTGAACCCGTAGATTCTGATGACGACGCCCTGGGTCAACCGGAAAGTGTCCCCAAATTTGCTCCTCGACAGGTACTTCGTCATAACATGGGGAGGGCGACTCGCCTTGCCGTTGAAAAGCGCCAGGGTCATACCCAAAAATTTGAAATTAAAATCATAATATGACCCTCTCCTATACAACAGCTCTGTCCATTCATAAACGGGCAGCGGCGCGCCTTTCTCATCTACTTTCTTAAGCCCGGGGACCTTTATCCGGTAATGTACATGATACAGGCACAGCCATACAAGAAATGAGCAGTGCCTGAATTCGGTTGTCTGCTTCTGCTGTATCTTGACCAGACTCGAATGAATGGCGTACGCCACCCAGTCTGCCCAATCAAAAAAGATTGGGCGCCTTCCGCTTTTCTGGGCAGTGGGGTCATAGAACTCCCCATGCAAGATACACTCTGCGAGTGCCAGCTGGTACGGGTGCACTCTTGCATCGGTGTCGCAGCCAAGAACCCAGGCAAGGATAATGTAGATATACTTGTTAGTGAAATTGTCCAGGGGTATAGGACCAGACGGCCATCTTGTAGCCGGAAGTGGACACTTCAGCTCCGAATTAAGAAACTCCCTCATCCTTCTGCCTTGGCTGAACCTGCCCGCTTGCTCTTCCAAATTAATCTTTCTGATAATAGCATTTGGGTCGTATTCAAGCCTCGGCGCGAAAGCTGGCTGCACGCTCTCCTTAAAAAGGGAAAACAACACCCTCCCTTGGCAGTCACAGACCTGCCGGGTAGCTGGTTTGTAATACGTCACAATTGACTCGACCAGCTCCGGGCAGTGGTGAACAGGAGGGCACAAGAACCAGTAAAGGTTCGACTTGTAGGCGGCCCCGAGATGGTGCGAGGGCGAGACCTTGTCTGCCCATTCCTTGATATTGGGGCGCAGCTTTGTGATGCTAATGGAGTAATCGTCGTCCCTGTATTCGGCCAGGCGGTTGATGGGCGGCGAAGAGGACCTTGCCTCTTAGCTCGCCTCGCCCTGGACTTTCCCTTCTTCTCCTTCGGCGCCTCACTTTCATGAGCGCTAGAGTCGTCCCTCTTCCCTCTTCTGTTCTTCAAGCTCCTACTCTGAATCACTTGGGTCCGCTTGCATGGGTGCCTTCCCCTTGTCTACTCTCGGCCCCTCACTCATGGCGCCGGGAATTAACGAAAATTACAGTTGTTACTGAGTTTAATTTCGCACTTCCTCCTCTTTCACTGCGCAGCTCGGATTTACTTTGGTAATTCTGGTGCTCTGAGTAAGTAAGGGGCCCTTTTCTAAGAATGGGAAAAGCAGCATTAATGGCGCGAGGGGAATTTAAAGTTATTTGCCCAAAGTGGGTGAAAAGCGTCGTTATTCCTCGACGGCCGCGCGTGGGATCTTCTATTGGAAAGCGCAACTTGTACGTCGTTGGCCCCTTGTGCGCTCTCTCATTTATGACATCCGCTTTGAAATTCGCGCAATCATTCCTTAAAATCTTCAAACTTCGTGCCTTTAATGACGTCACCGCCGCCAAATGGGCACACACCTCGAGGCACTAAACTGAGGGAGCTTGCTGCTTTTTGAACTTCCCCGACCGAGTGCGCTCAAAAAACGAGCGCAGCTCGACTTCGCGCTATGAAAGGTGCGCCCTCGGGAGGCCAACACTTAGAAAATTTTCCATCATGCACCTTGCTTCTAGGACGCGCCCGTCGGAGTGCGCAAAATTTTGTGTGCGCAGCCCGACTGCGCTAGGAAAATTTGCGCAGTCGGGCGGGGACACTTAGCCATTTTTTCATCTTTTTGCTTTGTTCCTGTCCGGCTGCGCTCAAGAAAGGGTGCGCAGCCCGACTTCGCTGCGAAGTCGGGCGGCGTCCCCAACACTTAGAAAAATTTTTGAGCCCTTTCTCGCTTGTCTTTGACCCTGAACCTCCCGGCGTCGCGCAAAATTAAGGGCGAAGCCCGACTTCGCTGCGAAGTCGGGCGATTTTTCCTGCCTTGGCCAGTCTTTGAACTGCCATGCACTTGTTTCTTTTCTGGAACACTTGGCTCTCTTTTTTGAATTAAAGCGAAAACTAACTAATACTGAACTGAAGCAATATTTACATTCAGAAATAAAACAACTGAGCTGCAGAAAATAAAAACTGTACAAGGTAGGACCTTTGATGATCTTCAGTGATGGTAGGCTTTCAGGTGAAAGCCGTTAACAGGGATCGGGAGGAGTTGACCCTCCATGTCTCTGAGCACGAATGCATTGAACTGGTTTACCCGGGCTATTTGGAAGGGGCCTTCCCAGAAGGCATCGAACTTGTCATGATTGCCCGGCTTCGCCTTGAGTGAATCCCATTTGAGCACTAAGTCCCCGATTTTGAAAACTCGGGCGGTGGTTCCCTTCGCAAACCAGCTCTGAGTCGTTTCGGCGTGCTTGGTAAAAGCCTGATACGCCTTCTCCCTTTCCTCTTCCAGCTGCAACAACTGACAAAGTCGGGCATCCACGGGGTCCCTATCGCCTTTCTCATCTTCTAACAACCAGAGTGCGGGCATTTCTATGTGGGTGGGCAGGACAGCCTCCTTGCCGTATACAAGCGCGTAAGGGGACGTCTTGATGGATTTTTTGAAAGATATACGGTCCGCCCATAACGCTCGGTCCAGAAGCAGGTGCCACGACCTCTTATTCCTTTCCACAGTCTTCTTTATGATTTTCAAGAGATTTTTGTTGGTGGACTCGGCCAGGCCGTTTCCCTGCGGATAGTAATTTGAAGACATCTTGTGGTAAATGCCATACTTGCTGGTAAACTCAGTGAGTACCGCGCCTGCAAATCCTGGACCATTGTCTGTGACGATCGCCTCTGGAATCCCGAAACGGGTAATGAGGCTCTTGAGGAAACCAATGACCGTCTCTTGGTCAGCATGCTTTGTAGGCGTTGCCTCAGCCCATCGGGTAAAGTAATTTGTGGCTGTTAGGATGAACTTATGCCCCGCCGAAGAGTTGGGCGTTATTGTCCCGATGAAGTCCAGGCCCCACTGCTGAAATGGAGTCTCGGCTTGAATTGGCTGGAGGGGCAAGGGTGCTTTCCTATTTCTGTCGGCGAACCTCTGGCATTTTTCGCATTTTATACAGACTGCATGCGCGTCTGTGAAGAGGGTGGGCCAATAATAGCCCGCTCTGATAATTTTTAAGGCCGTAGGCCTTCCTGAATGATGTCCTCCGGGCATCCCAGAGTGGAACTCTCCGAGGACCTTTGGCTTGTCTGATTCCTTGACGCACCGCAACAGGATGCCGTCAATATTTCTAAAATATAGCCCCTCGGGGCGCAGTACATACTTCAAGGCGTTCAGCCTAAACCTCCTTCTTTGTGAGGCGTTGAGATGATCTGGACATCTCCCTGTGTTGAAGTACCACACTAGATCATTTGTCCAATCATTCTCCTCTGATAAGGAGTTGGAAAGGTTGGCCTCTGTTACTGGATTCTCCCACTGGCAAGCAGAGACTTCGGTTGCAGCGCTCCGGGCCAATTCTTGGCATAGAGCCCGACCTCGGATTAACTTTGTTGGCCGTACCTCTATGTCAAACTCTTGTATCTTGGCAATCCATCCTGCCCTCTTGTGACCCGGCTCCCCTTGGATGATGAAATTTCGACGTCCGGGTGTATCACGAAGACAGTTATCCGGCTCTGGGAGACAAAGTGCTTGAACTTTCTCAGGGATCTCATAACTGCGTGCACTTGCCGCTCAATAAAATTGTATCTTTCTTCGTGCGGCTGGATCACCTGGCTTAGGAATGCTATTGGGCGCTCCTCGCCATCATCTCCCTTCTGAGTCAGAACTGCAGCGTAGCTTTCGGGCTCTCCCACTGCGTAAAGGATGAAATCCTTGGAGTAGTCTGGATTTATTAACACTGGAGCCTGGGCAATCCTGGCCTTGATCTCTTCAAAGGCTTGCTTCCTCTCTTCGATCCAGACAAATTCAGCATCTTTCTTCAGGAGCTCAGCCATGGGCTTAATTACTTGTGCAAAGTCAAGCACAAACTTCCTTACGAAGTTGATTTGGCCAAAAAATGATTGCAGCCCTTTTTTGTCGACTGGGATGGACAAGCGAAGAAGAGCCTCCGCTCTGTCAGGATCAACTGCAAGGCCCTTTTCAGAAATAACATGGCCTAGCAGTTTGCCTTCCTTCACCGCAAAGACTGACTTCTTTGGGTTGATGGAAATGCCGAATTCACGACATCTCTCAAATACTTGCCGCAAGTGGGAGGCATGGTCCTCTCTCTTGTGTGAAAACACAGTCATGTCATCCAAGTAGATGACAATGATTTTGTTGAGCAGCTCTCGGAACGCCAAGTCCATAGCCCTTTGAAATGTAGCCCCGGCATTGGAAAGACCGAAGGGCATACGCTGATATGCGAACGTTCCCCATTTGGTGGTGAACGCCGTCTTGTGCTGGTCTTCATCTTTCACCCAGATCTGGTTATAGCCGGAGAAACCGTCTAAGAGAGAAAATCTCTGAGCTCCTGCGACCACGTGAAGGATTTGATCAATTTGAGGGAGTGGGTAATGATCCTTCAGTGAAGCCTGATTGAGGTTCCTGAAATCCACGCAGAGACGGATGTCTCCATTCTTTTTCCTCACGGGGACCAGATTTGCGACCCAAGAAGAATGTTTGATGGGATAGATGATTTTGGCCTCCAGCATCTTCAAGAGCTCCGCTTTCATCATGGCTTCAATTTTTGGGTTCACCGCCCTTTGCTTCTGCCTGAAGGGCTTCGCATTATCTTCCAGTTCTATGGTATGCTGGATCATCTCTCTGTCGTACCCCTTCAGGTCTTGGTAGCACCAGGCTACAATATCTGGGTACTCTTTGCACAGGGCTCGGATCTGCTCTAACTCCTCATCGGTGCAATCTGTTCCGACCTTGATCACCTTTCCAGGTTCCAGTTCCAGGTCCATGTACTGCTTGGGGTCTACTTTGATCCTGTGGGATATGGCTCTATCATTCTGATCAAAGAGACTCTCCAGGGTAATCAGTCCTTTTGGGACATGATTATTCTTTAACTGTATTAACCCCTCATACTGCTCGTCATCAGGGTCTCTACCTTCGATTGTACTAGCTTCATTTATCAAAAAGGTGACGATATCCTCGTCACAGTCGAACACCTGCCAGTGGGTGTCCTTGTCAGGCACAGAAGGCCTATAAATGGTACGAACCGGCTTCGGCTTCTGGACAGTGTCATCAGTCGGGACGTACCTGGCTCCAACAGACGCCAGAATGTCAGCATGTTTATTCTTTTCACGAGAGATGGCTTTGACATTCAAAGAGTCAAATGACTCCATCAGATCCCAGACACGGTTGCGGTACGCCTTGAGGTAGTGCTTCTTGGAGGCGCACTTATTAGTAATCTGGTTGCACACCAGCTCTGAGTCGCCAAAGATCTGCAAGTGTTTTATCCCAAGCCTCTCTGCCTTCCTCAAGCCTAAGCACAGGGCTTCATACTCCGCCGCATTGTTAGTGCAACTCCAGGCCAGCCTATAACAATAATCCTTTTGAATGCCGGATGGTGAGACCAGAAGTACACCTGCCCCGGCGCCATTCTTGCATCGGGCACCATCAAAGTACAGCTTCCACAGCTTTTCTGGGGCAGGTCCAACATCCTTCTTTGAAGACTAATCAAGTCTTTCGAGTTGGGTGACGGAGTAGCAACCTTGTTCGGTCTCAATCATGGCATTGAAGTCCAATAAGGAGAACTCATCCTCCACTTGCAGCAGTTCCAAGGTTTCTCCCGCCAAGTCTACCTCTACCAGCTCCTCAGTCGTCAGATGAACCATGTCATTTTGTTGTTCTTCCCCGGGTATCTTTTCGACCAGAAAAGTGGAAGGCTTCTCATTATAAATCTTCAATCTCCTTCCTTTGAAAGGCACCTCCATATGTGAATAGTCCAGCGACAAATATCCACCCAGCTTCGCAGTGAACTCCCTAGAGAGACACATGCCGAAGTAGGGTTCCAAGTCCACCACTACGACTTCTTGGATAACCACGATGTCGAGTGCTTTATGCAGCCGGATTGGGATGTCCTTGATGACACCGACTGTCTTCACAGGAGTGTCGTCTAGCTGTAGCACACCTTGGCTGCTCCTTGTGTATTCCATACCAATCTCTTCGCAGACAACCCTTGGCATGACAGTAGTGGAGGCACCAGAGTCCACCATGCAATTATGTACTATGTGGCCTTCCATTCGCAAAGACAGATAGAAAGGTGGCGGTCTGTTTTTTCCGGTAGCAGAAACTGTCAAGGGCTGAGCTAACACAGCGGGCTGCGTCGGCTTTCCATCTTTCACATTCTTCAAGGATTCCTGCAACAGGTCTACCTGTCCTGGGAGCAGAAGAGCATCATACATGCTTATTTTTGCTGGAGTTTTCTTGAGCTCATCGACTATATTGTAAGTCGAAGTGCCGGCTCCCTCTGTCTCTTTTGCTGGCTCGTACCTGGTTCGGTATTGTTGCGTGGCTTCAACCCTCTGTCTCTTCGTCAGCGACGGGTACCTCAGCTTCTCTTGAGCTTGCTCTTTTGTTTCAGCTGGAGGTTGGGCCGTTGGAGCCTTGACCACGGGAGCCTTGAGCGCTGGGAGCTTTTCTTTGGCTGTAGGAGGTAAAGGCGGCTTATCAGGAGCTGGCACAGCAGGCTGCGTCCTCTCCCTTCTTGCATATACCTTCAACGGCTTCATCTGGGCCGTGGTGGCCTCAATCGGCTTTTTGCCCTCCTTGGTCAAGAGGGACACGGGATCTTCTTCAGGGACTGCAAAGTTACCTTCATCATCACGGATCATGTATGCTTCATCTTCCACGGCGCTGCCCGCAAGGGTCTGAATATAATGCTGATGCAACATGCAACCCTCCTCTCCATGTGGATCGTTGCAAGTAGAGCACCAGTTAACGTGGTCAGAAGTGCTCGGTTGAGCATTGTTGGCAGCATTCCTTGCTGGAGGCCTTTGCGCTTGAGCAGCTTGATCTTTTGTCAGCGCAGGAGGAGGATATGGCCTCCTAGGAAGAAACTCCATCTGAGCTTGCTTCTTCTTCATGATCGTCATGTCGTTGGAGATTGTATGGTAACCGGAGGCAAGAGCCCGCACTTCCTGAAGGATCTTATTCTGAATATCATTATCAGCAGGCGCCGGCCGGGCCGGCGGAGGCAATGCGGCTAATGGTGGAGGAGCAGAATATGCCGGGTATTGAGGGGGAGCTGGGAGTGTTGGATATTGCGGAGGTGGCGGATTAGGATAATGGATCTGGGGAGGACCGTACGGGTTTATGACTGGCGCGGGATTCCACGGCTGATGGGGGTACTGATTGGATGATGATGACGTCCCACCAGACGCGGGCGGATATTGTGACTGAGGGAAATCGGGATAGATGGGAGGCTGCATTTTATGAGGAAGTCTGCCTATAGAAATTATGTCTAATTCTGCTTGCTGAGCAGCCTCATATAAGGCGGGAAAAGTGTTGACCCGGGCTATCTTGAGAATTAGACAAATGTCTGAGTTAAAAGATCTCAGGTAATAGTGAGCAGCTTGTCCTGCAGAAGGACGCAGCTCAGGGGGTACTCTTTTCCAGGACCTCGCAAACCTCACGTTGAAGTCCGATATCTCCTCTTGCGGATGGCGTTGAATACTTTGAAACTGGTGCAGCAGTGAGGAGGGATCAGCGGACTCATTGCATCCCTTCACTAGTCTGCCCGCTAGCTGGGGCCATCCTGTGATAGCTCCCTCCGGCAAGGATATCCACCAGTAGAGAAGCTTTCCTCTCAGAGAGAGAGCTAACAGTCGGGTCTTAACACTCTCATTTGTGATAGAGTGGAGTGCAGCCAAGGCCAGAATGTCTTGGATGTGCTCGTATGCTGTCTTCCCGGAGCCATCATACGTAGGAATGGATTTCAAGGCAGCGGGAGGAACAACTTCTTGTCCAACTAGAGCCAAGGGCCCTGTGGAATCAACGGCTGGGAAGAGATCATCATCATTTTGCTGATTCTGGGCAGCCATGTCTTCTTCCTCTTCTTCAAGCTGATCAGTGGTATAATCAGTATCAGTGTTGTCCGAAGTTGTAGGTTGTTCTTCAATTTCGGCCTCCTCAACTTCTTCAACTTCTTCCACTTCTTCTATTTCAGCTTCAGCTTCAGGTTCGTGCTCGAACCTATCGTCTTGGTGAGCTTGGTAGTCAGCCAGCCTTACGCGCTCTCCAGGAGCGTTGATGTCAATTTCGTAGAGATCAGGCTGTTGTCCTGGATTCCTTGCTCTCCACCTTCTTGTATGCATGAAGGCGCTTTTGATATTGGACCAGTCTCACGGACTCAGAGAATATTCAGGTACAGCAGAGTCGCCAGGTGTTCTGATTTGACAGCAATGAAGCGAACACCGATGCTTCAATTCTGTTTTGGGGTGGGAAACCTCCGTGTCCCACCGGGCGTGCCAGAGAAACTGTTGGTTACGAATCTGCCACTAGGATAGGATTTTAATCTATTTGCGCCCTAGATTCGCCCAGCAGATTGAAAGGGCGGAAGGAAGGAATGCCTTCCGCGCCAATCTCCGGAGGAGGCCGGCTTCCTATGTTTTCTCAATTTGGGTTTTAGCTCAGAGTGCAGGAAAGAGATTACAAATTACTGAAAGAAACATAAATATGCTTGTTTCGGGTGGGGAAGATAAGCAACACGGAAACTAACCAATCACCACTACTAACAGCAATCTAAACAAAATATGTAACAGAAACTATTAATGTTACTTTATCCTATGTATCCCTCACTTTAAGCATTCCAGGTACACTTAATTGCCAATACAGATATCCAGATAAGCAGAATAAAAGTAATCAGAAATATAAGCAACATGAGGCAGAAACACTTAACGAAGGCAGCATACAAAATAAAGACAATCAATAGAGCCAAGTATATTTTGTATTCAAAAGCAAACGCACAGCTACAAAAGTCTCCTAGCAATATATCTCCCATCCACCCTTATACAATGATATGGTGCAGCTATTTATAGCGCAATTTTCCCCCCGATTACAACTTTGGGCACAAAATCCCAGACCTGACAAAAGCTGACAAAAGCGGCAAAAAGCGGCTGATGTTGACCTCTGCGGGTATGGAATGTACTTGCAGCAAGGTCCACCTGAAAACATGGCAGCTACGTGGCAATCCGGTAGATGAAACCTCGAGTCAGTTTGAATGAGGGCAGATGCGGTACAATATGTCAGTTCACGCTCATCTGTCCGGTACCCTGGCGGCACACCTTCTGTCACATCTTTGACTCGAATCTCGAGGCTGGACACCTGTCAGCATCTGATGGAGGGGGAAGAAATCATCTTTAAAGCTCATCTTTTATATCCCGCCCGACTGCGCACAAAACTGGAGCGCAGCCGGGCGGCGCAGGGTGAAAGCAGCGCAGTCGGGAGGGCCTTCGTGCCTTAGAAACTTCACGGCAGCATTATCTCATCCTCCGCCCGAGTGCGCACAAACTGGTGAGCGCAGCCCGACTTCGCTGCGAAGTCGGGCGGCTCAACACTTAGTCGATTCTTGATGTCTTCAAAGTAAGCCCGCCCTACTGCGCACTATCTTTAGAGCGCCGCCCGACTTCGCTGCGAAGTCGGGCGGTCCCAACACTTAGCCGATTTTTGGCTACTTTTCAACTGATGTCGCCCAGGTGCGCACGAAATTAGGAGCGCAGCCCGACTTCGCTGCGAAGTCGGGCGGCTCCATACTTAGAAATTTTCTGGGCACCGTTCTGTCGATATCGCCCGGGTGCGCCAAAATGGGCAAGCGCAGCCGACTGCGCTGCGCAGTCGGGCGAACAACAACACTTAGAAGATTTTTGGGCATATTTGCCCACTCAGAGAAACAGTCAGAAACATGGAAAAGAAGATGGAGAAAATGAAACTGATGGCAGAAGAGTAGAAGGGACATGGTGAAGAAAGGGAGAGAAGAAAGAGGGAAGGCAAAGCAGCATCCTTACAAAAATTTCAAGACATGGCACCCCGTGCAAAATGTGACAACAAGTTCATGTTGTCAATTTTGCCACATTTTGTCTAAGGGGTAAAATTTGGAACTGTTGCTGCAATGTTTCTCCTATTTTAGTTCATTTTCTCCTCCAATCATAGCTTTCTCCGGCGAAAACTCTTTTTCACCCGTTTTTTGGGCACAATCCAAGTTCTGAGTAGTTTTGCTCAAAAAAACAGAAGTCTAGAATCAGCTTCGCCCAAAGAGGGGGCCGAATCTCGGTTTCACTCAGTTGCGGGGCGAAGGACAACTTGAGCAAAAAACCACTTTGGAAGCCCAAAACTTTCTAAGGCATGGAAGGCCTCAACTTCGTTTTAAAAGGCAGCGAGGCTCAGCTTCGGGCTTAGCCAGGGGCCAAGTACAACTTAAACGGGAGAAAATTTCTAAGGCATGATGAGCCTCAGCTTCACCCAAAACCTGGGCGAAGCTGCATTTCGGACCCTAGGAAGGGCGAATCTCAGCCTCGGGTTGACTTTCTCCAAAAAAATGACTAAGGCAAGATGCGCCTCAACTTCGCCCTTGTTGACTTTCTCCTTAAAAATGAGACTTTGTAGTGACTCAACCCTGCTGCCGTCTGTTTCGCTTCACTCTCCAAAGTGATTGCTCTATCATATGCCTCCTGATAGGTAGTTGGTGGAACTACCTTCATCTTCTTCTTATACCTTGGCAGCAATCTGTCCAGGAACCATCACCTCTGCAACCCCATCTTCTGGTGTAACTTCCATACAGTTTATTGACATAAAGGCACCCATGATTTGAGATTTGAACCAACACATGTCCCTCTCTATCCATCTATCAATGATAGAATTAAATGAATGAATAAATATTTTAGAAATGGTTGAATATAGAGCTTAGAACCAAAGGACTCCATTTAGCAATGGTTCAG
This sequence comes from Wollemia nobilis, assembly GCA_028583015.1. Lineage (NCBI taxonomy): Eukaryota > Viridiplantae > Streptophyta > Pinopsida > Araucariales > Araucariaceae > Wollemia > Wollemia nobilis. The sequence continues at coordinate 7,632,282 of JAQPPZ010000103.1, forward strand.
TACAGAATTTAGGCCTAAAGGGATCCAACATTGTGACTCAGTATCAAAGTTTATCCCAGAAGTTAATGACTGTAGCTCAATACAATGTTTAGCTTGAAGGACTCGATTCCGTTAGCTTAACATATACGTTATCCCTGAAGGATTCCTCATTGCAATAACTTAATACAAAGCTTAGTCTTGAAGGACTACATCATTACAATGGCTCAATACAAAGCATAGCCCTAAAGGATTCCATATTAATTGATACTTCGAAAGTGCAACAACATTTGTAACAACAAAACAAAAGATCCTACTCATTTATTACAGACAGCTAATCTTCAACTAAGTCAATGACATTTGTTACTGGTCAAAGAGTATTTATATCAGTTGAAATTGAAATAAACAGTCAAAATACAGCAATTGACATAGTTTACTAATATTAGATTCTGATTATTGATTCTTGCAGTCTACAGAAGTCACAGGTTCGAATCCCATGGGATAGAGTTGCACACCATACTTTGGTAACTAGAGTATGGTTGGATAACCATATATTGGGTAAAACAACATCCTCCATGAGGGTCATCTCATATGACCTATGGCCTCGCAGACGTTAAAAACTACTTTACCCTTTACGTACAACCTGAGTAGCCTAATGGTGGAGACTTTTGAACTCTCAATAGAGGTCCAAGGTTTGAATCCTGTGGGGGGTAGGGTTGTACACCATGCTTCAATAACTGTAGTATGGATGGATAATCATATATTGGGTAAAAAACATCCTCCATGAGGGTTGTCTCATATGGCCTATGGCCTTATGGACATTAAAAACTACTTTACTTTTTTACTTTTAACAAAAGTCAATAGTAGTCAATAGAAATCATGGTTGTCAAACTTATTGAAAAGTGCCTTGTGTTGCTGATATCATAGGATGGTTTCCAAGGCAAGTCTCCTTCACTGTACATCATCTTTACTAATGCCAAGTTGAATCAATGAAATGCTTGTCCCTTTCCTTTATAGTTGAATATTTAGAGCAGGCTATGGGGGCCCTTCGCTCTTCATTAAGTCTTTATCTACAATATTAGATCTCACATTCCTAGCAGAGATCCAAAATGATTTCCTGCTTGGCAAGCCCTGAAACCCTGCCATTATTATAAATTTATAATAACTCTCTCATACAAAAAGGTACTAGTCACTTGCTTTGCACTATTAAATGTCTGTAAATATTTTAGAATTGATACCACATGTTTTTTTGGGGGACTATCAAAAGTTAAAAGTAATAACGTGAACCAAGAAAAAAGCATTAGTAGAACAGGAAGGAACAATCATTCTTCATGAGATGGGAATTCATGGGTTTTTTCTTCCTTGTCTGTAATGCAGGTGCTTGAATGTTGGGAGAAATGTCCACACTAATCTTCCTAGATATTTCCTTGATAATGTTGTCCATGATGTGATTCTGGACTAAAAGCTTCTTAAGTTATTTCTCTTCACTGATATCTGCTCCAATATGATCACTGTTTTATTATTTGTTACAACTAATTCCTTTATCAAGAAGGTGGATCCATCATGCTCAACAATAGTAAGTTGTTTAGGGTAGGTTATAAATGTCGTCTTGTGAACAAGAGTGCTTAGGGTCTAGCATAATTTTACCAACGTTTCTAGCATTGTCAGTCTCCCTCACACTATTTGTTTTGCATTCTTGCTTATTTGGAGACCAAAGCTGCCATATTTTTTTGGCCCTATCTAAATGATTTGCTTTCAGTGACTTCCTAAATTCCCTTTCAAGGTTAACTGCACTGTGAGGTGTGTACTAGACTTGTTTTTTCCCTCTATTTTCAAACAGTTTCAGCAGCGCTTGCTATTGAAGCATGAATAGATCCAAGCCATTGTCTTTTCTTTTATCACCATCAAACATTCCTTTTGTCTTGACTGTGCCTTATGGCTTTCCTGTTTTCTGGAATGAGCCTTCACAGGAAGCTTGGGTTAGAAAGTTAGCCCCTTTCCTTTGCTTGCCTGAGGTATTCATGTTGTATTCTTTTGAACTTTGATTAGACAATCTTTTGAGATTTTATGATTGGAAAGCTATGATAGTTAATAACAAAGCAGAGAAGGGCCTTGAAAGAGATCAGACTCTTAAAATAAAAGAAGGGAAGCTACAACTTTTGAGTAGATCCCTCTCCTCCCAGCCAAAAGAATGAGAACCCTTGCAGAGAAAAAGCTCACAACACCAAACAAGGCAGTTATAGATGCTAAGGCTCAAATCCCATTGCCATTGCAAACCTAACAGAAAATACTTTCATGCAAACCAGAGAATTGAGATACAATCTTCCTGAATATTATTTCATATGCCCATTATTTTCCTTTGTTCCCTATGAGGATTCATCTGTCCAAGTAGATGTATGGCACGGTAGGCCTTTTCATTCTGAAGCTAAATCATGGCTCTGTTCACATGCATTTTATTTACAATTTTATATATTTTTGGTATTGTGACTGCATTTGGAAAGCATGCATGAAGTGTCTGGTTGAATTGCTTGCAGGGTTCAGGTTAGGGCATCCCATTCCCTATGATTCAATGATGGCTATTGCTGGCCATAAGATGACTGCACGGCAGCGTTGGACACCAACCCAGATGCAACTCCAAATTCTTGAGAATATATTTGATCAAGGAAATGGAACTCCAAGTAAACAGAAGATAAAGGAGATTACGGCTGAGCTTGCACAGCATGGTCAAATTTCTGAAACTAATGTCTATAATTGGTTCCAAAATAGGAGAGCTCGTACAAAAAGGAAACAGCAACTGGGGGCACCCCACACTGGGGAATATGAAGTGGAAACAGATCTTGATTCCCCAAAGGAAAAGAAAGCCAAGTTGGACCACAACTTTCTTCAGGAAAGTCAAGTTGCAAGGCAGAATGATATGAGCTTTCATTGTTCTGAAGGAACTTCTGATCTGCAGCATTTCGAATCCCAACGGGAGACATCGGCAGTAGCTTTGAATTCATATCTTGACTCAAAGTCTGTAGTGAATTTTAGCAGAATTCCGTCTTATGAGCGTGGATTAACTGCTGCAAGTATGCTTAATCTGCTGCATCCTTTTATGCCAGATTATATCATCATTGACAATCAACTTTAGGTGTTCTATAACCCCAGTGAAAATATTTGAATGCATGAATCATTTGACTTTAGGTTTTATGTTCTAAACCACAACATGTTTTCTAAAAGGCGATTTGCATTTGTTATCAACAAGACTCTCCTTTTACCTCATATTGTGAAATATTATAACTTCTGGTTTTAAACATGCTTTGTCTTATGGAATTATGACTATAACTATGTAGGAAATGGACAGTTAATAGGAATGGATGAACCAGCAGATAATTTCAATGCTATGCATTCAAGGGAAGGCTATCGCATAATGAGGTGAGTCATTTCTCCATGATTCCTTTCCTTAATGAAACCAGGTTCTGGTTGTTCTCTGAGTGATGCTCTTCGTGTTCGTATATGGACTCTGGACCCATAGAATTCTAGGGTGTAGTCTCATATCTCTACTTCCTTTTGTAATCATCTCTAAAGATCTCTGATGGGTTGTAAAACAACTCATGATTTGAAAGCTGTTAGTATTCTTATCTAGCCACATGCCCAATACTTTAGTACTCAATTTCTAGATATGCAAATGTCTATCCTTATTCAGAAGAGAAAACGTAGATTTAAAAACTGTTGAGGTGGCTTGTTGGGCTTTAAATGTCATGAACTGGAACAGCCTACTCAAGATGCATGTTTAATTTTTTTTGGAATTGTTATTGTCTGTATTAGTTAATGGAGGTTTTTTCTCAGCATTTTATCTGCTTCAGTTATTTTTCCCAAATTATCTAAGATATCAATAATATCCTGCTGAAACCAATATAGTTCCTCTTCTGTTCTTTATAAACCAGTTCAATTTTTTTTTCACTGCACAGACAACCATTTAAGTTTGACTAGTAAAATAAAAAATTGTTTAGATTTAGCAAATTTTTATTTGAATCCCCCAGGTGTCTCCATTTAACCTTTTCTTTCTTCTTTGTTTCAAACCTACCTTCTAAAGAAGAAAGGCCTATTTTCTGGATCCTACCATGAAATTATTTTTATTTCATTTAAAACGCCTTTTGCAAAGTGCTTGGAGAGGGTACTCACTTCATTTTGCTTATCACATCGGAAACACACATTGTCATGGGAAAGCAAGCCTACCAAATTTAAAACAAGGACCATCATTGTGGTTAGTGGACCATGCATGGTGTATTTGGAGCATGCATAGAGGGTATATGAGTTTTTCCCATATAAATAGTAGTGACAGTGTGACACAGATTTACCAGTTCTCATTATATCATCTCAGCTCCTTAGCTACAGTGTCAAATGGTGGAGAAAGTTTGCATGGTTGCCATTTTGGGGATAGGAATGTTGATAAACTTAGAGAGCTTTGTTGGGCCAACGCACCACATAAAACCAGGAAATTCTTCTTGTCAGGATAATTTCTTAACTATGCTTAGTAAACTTATTATGCGGAATCTGTGGGGTTCATGAATGAATGGGAAGGAGGCCACCGCTACATGCTGGTTGAAAGAGAAAATGTAATTTCATCATCTTTGTGGTACAATGTCCATTTCCTCCACTAAGACCTTTGGAACGCCGCAGTCCTACACATTGCAAGTTAAGTAGATGGTCGCATTGTCATCTATAGGCTACACACAGCTATCTAATCTACCAATGCTGTCAAGAGGAAGGCTTAAAGCTGCTTTACACTTTACAGACATTTGTTACTTAACAATTGTACCAAAATACTGTAAATTTCCCTTTGAAGATTGCATGAATCCTTTTGCATGCTAGGTACATCATCACACAACAAATCTGAGTCATCTTTAAACAAAAAAGGGTTGTGCCTCCTTTCAACACAAAGTTAAACCCATTTTCTTGTATGAAAGTACAACACTAGCTTAAGTCTGTTTTCCTGTTAGATAAGGAACCTGAAACATGAATAAAAAAACAGAAAATGTTGAATCTTGGGTATTGCTCTACATATTTTTCAAAAATACACACAATTTTTGGATTTATTTATTTATTTTGAAATCAGGTTAACTAGGGGTTGAAACAGGCCACAAGGCATGTTACAACATTGTGTCCATAGGTTGTGGGTTTCCTTATCGTGGTGCAGGTATTTGAACTTGGGTTGCACTCTTACAAATGCATCCCCTTTACCATTACAATACAGTGTCTTGAACATATTCCAAATATTTTTGGAATATAAATAGAATTTATAGTACTAATTATTAATAATTCTTGCATTCATCTTTCATTTGGTCTTTTGAGCCTATTCACATTCCATAGTTGGATGACTTGGAGGTGATGTAGCATAGCAGGTTTTGTATTGTATAAGCAAGTAAAAGAACATAAAATGCGAGAAGGAAATATTCAATTGTAATTGCTAACATTAATAATAACAATCTATGTATGCGAAGTAATGATCACACAAGGTAAACATTAGATTATTGGAAAAATATACATTGCAATGTCTACAACAGCTGCTACAATCACAACTATACAATATCACACAATACTTTCCGGACTAGCTATGCACCAAAGTATTGCATAAGCAAGTAAAAGAACATAAAATGTGAGAAGGAAATACTCAATTGTAATTGCTAACATTAATAATAACAATCCTTTTGTATGTGGAGTAATGATCGCACAAGGTAAACATTGGATTATTGGAAAACTATAAAGTGCAATGTCTACAACTGCTACTACAATCACAACTATACAATATCACACAATACTTTCCAGACTATATGCTATGATATGGTATGTGCCAATTGACACCTACAAATAGAAGCAAGGGATCCATATATACATAGGGATAGGCAGGAGGTAGTTGGCAATGGTCTAACCAACCGCTTTTATCTATAGACAAACAAAAATATAATCCCTTACTTTTATTAAGTGGTGTTATGCACCCGCATATGACAACCTACATAAAATCAAATATCATAATTATAGGCTTTATACAATCAAAATGCCCATAAATGTCATAGAGACATAGTTGGTTACTCATTGCTGAGGTGGTGCTTGAATTGGCGCCACATTGGATCTGACACCTACATCTACACTCCCCTCTAAAATGGACCGGTGGCCCTGCCAATTGCATCGTCGGAACATAGGGTCAGGCTGCTCCATTGGAGCTGGTATTAGTGTTGATCACACGACAAGAAGAGCCTCTAACTGCTGAATCTTGACACATGTGCGGTACTTCTGCTGCATCTTTTTGCCAAAGTTCATATGCTTTTCCCATTGTCTGCTGGAATTTATAATACTTTCTAGTAATCTCCTGAAACATACATTCACCACAATCATATGCAGAAAAATAGAGCAAAATAAAGAGAGCAATTAGATGAATATATATATATGGAGAGAGAGAGAGAGAGACAAAACAAATATAAATAATCAACAAAAGGATAAGGGGTGGGTGCCCATAGGCACCTCCATGATCTCATATATCAACAACTGATACAATGAAATAACCATTGGAGGGTATTTATATTGATACCAAATTCTTGATAAGGCATTAACCTCAAGCCAACATGACTTGAAGGTTCAATTAGAATATAATAAATGTGTCAAACCCTTTAATCAAGGTTAACCATAGAGGTGGATTAACCAAAATCACTAAGGCTGAATACATCAAAACTTTCCATAGGCTTCCATAGAAGAATGCCCATAGGCTTACGTAGAAAGATGCCCATAGGATTACATATAGAATGCCTATAGGCTTACGTAGAAGGTGCCCATAGGCTTACATAGAGAACGCTCAGAGGCTTACATAGCACTTATCCACAAGCTACATCAAGAAAATTCGAAGGCTTATAGATATTCCACCATTTAAGCGACCATATCTTTGTAGATATTGGTCCTTATCTTGAGCTTCTTGCTGAACAATAGTGATCTACTAGGCTTTCTTTTGCAACTTTACCTCTCTCTTGCACAACTCCTCTTCTAGAGCAACGATCCTCTAATCTCTATCAACTATATGCTAATTGCGTTTTATGATATGCTTTTGGTGCCAACGGTGCAAAGAATCCATCTCAAACCTTTGCAATGTAGCCTTTGCTTCGGGTCTATCCCATATGGTTGTAGAAAATCCTTGAGCTTCTTAGCTTGAGCTTGCTCCATGTTTGGCCAAGACCAATAACTATTTTGATAGCTTACTCAATTCGCAGGTGTTGACATCCAATACAGGGTAGTTAGTTGAGTTGTCTATATGGCACCTCAAGATCCTCAACAATGGTGTATCTCTTCATAGTAGGAGTAGGGTACTGTTGGTTACGAATCTGTCACTAGGATAGGATTTAGTGTAATGCACCCTAGATTCGTCCAGCAGATTGAAAGGCCGAAAGGAAGGAATGCCTTCCGTGCCAATCTCCGGAGGAGGCCAACTTCCTATGTTTTCTTAGTTGTTTATCATATAAGGCCGAAAACTCATCATCTACGGCCAATGTTTTTCGGTTAGACTTATCGTGTTGCGTGCGACACATCATCTTCCAGCATTCAACGATTTTGTCTTTTTCCCAGCTGAGGGGCATCGCCTTCGAGAGGAATTTTTTGAAGCCTGCTGAGTCTAACCTGTGATCTGGATTGCGCTCCGGATCATACTCCTCACAGTAAAAGTCCTGCCATGGTGGCCATGATAGCATCTGCTCGATGTGCCATTCCAGTGTCCGGGCTCGTTTTATTGCACCTCTCCTCCATGATTTCTGCTCGGGGGCAAATATGTACAAATTTTCCCCTGACCCCAATCGGTTCGTATTTCCAGTGCTGAGGTAGTTGTATTAGGCCCATGTTGAGGAGTTCTTGTTCGAGGTAGATATGCTGCCCAATCTCATGCACTTGAATGTTCACCCAGGTAATAGGATACTTGAAAATATGGCCCCTCTTCTTTCCCCTGGCCGAATTCCTCTTCTACATAGTCCATTTGGTGCGATGTCTCCATACCGAACTGATGCTCAGCGCAAAAATAGGGCAGCAAGAACGGCTTCCCTTTGAATCCGTAGATTCTGATCACAATGCCCTAAGTCAACCGGAAGGTATCTCCGCATTTGTAAATTCCTCAGGTAGTTTCTCATGGCCAGTGGAGGGCGAGATGCTTTGCCGTTGAACAGCGCCAGGGTCATACCTAGAAATTTGAAGTTGAAATCGTAGTAAGACCCTCTCCTATACAGGACTTTTGTCCACTCATACACAGGCAGCGGCGCTCCCTTCTCATTTACCTTTTTTAGATCAGGCACTTTAATCCGGTAGTGCGTATGGTACAGGCACAACCATGTGAGGAATGAGCAGTGCCGGAACTCAGTTGTCTGCTTTCGTTGTATCCTGACCAGATTCGAATGTATGGCGTACGCCACCCAATCCGCCCAATCAAAGAAAATCGGGCGTCTTCCGCTCCTTTGCGCAGTGGAGTCATAAAACTCTCCATGCAAGATGCATTCCGCGAGCGCCAGCTGGTACGGGTGCACCATTCTGTCCGTGCCGCAGCCGAGTACCCATGCCAGGATAATATAAATATATTTGTTTTCAAACCTCTCCAGGGGTATAGGGCCTGTTGGCCACTGTCCCTGGCAGCGGGGTCTTCAGCTCTGAATCGAGAAACTCTCTCATCCTTCTGCTCTGAGCGAATCTGCCCGCCTGCTCATCCAAGTTAATTCTTCTGACAATGGCGTTGGGGTCGTACTGGAGCCCCGAGGCGAAGGCTGGCTGGACGCTTTCTTTGAAGAGGGTGAACAACACCCTTCCTTGGTTGTCGCAGACTTGCCGGGTAGCTGGTTTGTAATATGTCACAATAGACTCAACCAGCTTCGGGCAATGGTGGACGGGAGGGCACAAGAACCAATACAGGTTCGACTTGTATGCAGCTCCGACATGGTGCGAGGGCGAGACTTTGCCTGCCCACTTTGCAATATTTGGCCGCAGCTTGGTGAGGCTAATGGAGTACTCGCCATCCTTATACCCGGCCAAGCGATTGATGGGCGGCGGTGGAGCTTGCCCTTTGCTTCTCTTTGACCTGGATTTCCTTGTCTGCTCCTGTGGCACTTCGCTCTCATGAGCGCTGGATTCTGTGTGTTCCTCAGCCTCCTGTTTTGTATCGCTGGACTACGGCTGCATTGGCGCTTTTCCCTTGTCCATTTTCTGTTTTCTGCTCGTGGTGGCAGAGACGGGAATTCTAGTCACCAGTCTTCAATTCTGCGCCTTTCTTCCTCCTAAACGCGCAGCTCAGACTTAGCTTGATAATTCGAATGTTCTGAGTATGCCAAGGCCCCTTTTCTAGGAATTAAAACGTAGCATTAATGGCGCGAGGGGGGGGTTTAAAGTGATTTGCCCGAAGTAGGTAGAAAACGCCGTTATTCCTTGGCGGCCGCGCGTGGGCTTTTTCCTTGGAAGGCGCACCTTGTTTGCGGTTGGTCCTAATGCGCTTGCTTCTTTAATGACATCTGCTTCGAAATACGCGCAATCATTCCTTAAGAATTTGAACCTCGTGCTCCCAATGACGTCACAGCCGCCGCTTGGGCACACACTTCGAGGGAGACTTTGGCCCAGGGTTCAAGAAGGGACGCAGCCTAACTTCGCGCTATACACATTGCGCCGCCTGGGCCCACACTTAGAAATTTTTTGCCACTATGCCCCTTGTTCTCCCTGACAGGTCGTTCAAAGTGCGCTCGAAATCAAGAGCGCACTCGGACTTCGCTCAAAAAATGTGCGCAATCCGACTTCGCCCGGAAAATATTGCGCAGTAGGGATTCCACACTTAGCCGATTTTTGCTTCCTCTGCTGCCCGACTGCGCTCCCAAGATGGTGCGCAGCCCGACTTCGCACTCGCTGCGAAGTCGGGTTGCGCACCCAGCACTTAGAAATTTTCTGAGGCTTCTTGTTTGCTGTTTTCTCCCAAACTCCCGACATCGCACAATTCATGAAGCGATGCCTGACTTCGCTGCGAAGTCGGGGTTCGCTCTATGCTTGGTCGGATTTTTAAGCAGCGCAAAATTTTGCTCCTTTTCTCATACTTAGCCCATTTCGGTTTTGAAAACTGAAAACTGAATAACTGAAGGAAATATTTACATTCTGACATAAACTGAAATGCAGGAAAAAAATATGTACAAGGAAGGACCTCTCGGGCACCTTCAGTGGTGATAGGTTTTTAGGTGGAAACCGTTGACAGGAATAGGGAGAAGCTGTCCCTCCATGTCCCTGAGCACGAACGCGTTGAATTGGTTTACCCGAGCGATCTGATAGGGGCCTTCCCAAAGGGCATCAAATTTGTCATGGTTGCCCGGCTTTGCTTTGAGTGAGTCCCACTTGAGCACTAGGTCCCCGATTTTGAAAACCCGGGTGGTGGTGCCTTTTGCAAACCAGCTCTGGGTTACCTCGGCATGTTTGGTAAAGGCCCGATATGCCTTCTCCCTTTCCTCTTCTAACTACAATAGTTGACAAAGTTTGGCATCCACTGGATCCCCATCGTCTTTTTCTTCATATAACAACCATAGTGTGAGCATTTCTATGTGGGTAGGCATAACTGCCTCCTTGCCATATACAAGCGTGTAGGGGGATGTCTTGATAGATTTCTTGAAAGATATGCGATCCGCCCATAACGCCCGGTTCGTAAGTAGGTGCCACGTCCTCTTGTTCCTTTCTACCGTTTTTTTTACAATCTTCAGCAGATTCTTGTTAGTGGACTCGGCCGAGCCATTCCCTCGCGGGTAGTAGTTTGAGGACATCTTGTGATAGATGCCGTATTTGCTGGTGAACTCCGTGAGTACAGCACTTGCGAACCCCGGACCGTTGTCTGTAACTATTGCCTCTGGGACCCCGAAACGGGTGATGAGGCTCTCAAGGAACCCAATGACCGTTTCTTGGTCTTGCATGCTTAGTGGGGATCGCCTCAGCCCACCGAGTGAAATAATCAGTGGTCGTAAGGATGAACTTATGTCCCGCCGCAGAGTTAGGCGTGATGGTTCCGACGAAGTCCAGACCCCACCGCTGAAACGGAGTCTCGGCTTGAATTGGCCGGAGGGGCAAGGGTGCCTTCCTATTCCCGCCGGCGAACCTCCGGCATTTTTCACATTTTACACAGCACCGCATGTGCGTCTCGTGAAGAGGGTGGGCCAATAATACCCGGCTCGATAATCTTTAAGGCCGTAGGCCTCCCCGAATGATGTCCTCCTGGCATCCCGGAGTGGAACTCTCCGAGGACCTTTGGTTTGTCTGATTCCCTGACGCACCGCAACAGGATGCCGTCAATATTTTTGAAATACAGCCCCTCGGGGCGCAGTACATATCTCAAGGCATTCAGCCTAAACCTCCTTCTTTGTGAGGCATTGAGATGATCTCGGACATCTCCCCGTGCTAAAATACCGCACCAGGTCATTCGTCCAATCACTCTCCTCTGATAAGGAGTTGGCAAGGTTAATTTCCGCCATTGGATCCTCCCACCGGCAGCAGAGATTTCAGCCGCAGCACTTCGGGCCAGCTCTTGGCATAGGACCCGACCTCCGATCAGCTTCGTTGGACGTACCTCTATGTCAAATTCTTGGATTTTAGCTATCCATCCTGCCCTCTTGTGACCTGGCTCCCCTTGTACAATGAAATTCCTGACGTCCGGATGTATCACAAAGATAGTTATCCGGCTCTGGGAGACGAAGTGCCTGAACTTCCTGAGGGATCTCATGATCGCGTGCACTCGCCGCTCAATAAAATTGTACTTTTCTTCATGCGGCTGAATCACCCGGCTTAAGAACGCTATGGGGCGCTCTTCGCCATCATCTCCCTTTTGAGTCAGGATTGCGGCGTAGCTCTCGGGCTCTCCCACCGCGTACAGGATGAAATCCTTGGAATAATCTGGATTTATCAATACTGGAGCTTGCGCGATTCTGGCCTTGATCTCTTCGAAGGCCTGCTTCCTTTCGTCAGTCCACAAGAATTCGGCATTCTTTTTTAGGAGTTCGGCCATGGGCTTGATTACTTGTGCGAAGTCCGGTATGAACTTCCTCACGAAGTTGATTTGGCCAAAAAATGATTGTAGCCCCTTCTTGTCAACTGGGATGGGTAAGCGAAGAAGGGCTTCTGCTCTGTCGAGATCCACTGCAAGGCCTTTCTCATAAATGACATGTCCTAGCAGCTTACCTTCCTTTACCGCGAAGACTGACTTCTTCGGGTTGATGGAAATGCCGAATTCACGACATCTCTCAAATATTTGCCGCAAGTGGGAAGCATGGTCCTCTCTCTTATGTGAAAATACAGTCATATCGTCCAAATAGATGACAATGACCTTGTTGAGCAGCTCCCTGAACGCCAAGTCCATAGCTCTTTGAAATGTAGCGCCGGCGTTAGACAGCCGAAGGGCATGCGCTGATATGCAAACGTTCCCCATTTGGTGGTGAACGTTGTCTTGTGCTGATCTTCGTCCTTTACCCATATTTGGTTGTATCCAGAGAATCCGTCCAAGAGAGAGAACCTCCGTGCTCCAAAGAACTATGTGGAGGATTTGATCAATTTGGGGGAGCGGATAATGATCCTTCAGTGAAGCCTGATTGAGGTTTCTGAAATCCACGCAGAGGCGGATGTCTCCATTCTTTTTCTCACAGGGACCAGATTCGCGACCCAAGATGAGTGCTTGATGGGGTAGATGATTTTGGCCTCCAAAGATCTTTAAGAGCTCTGCTTTCATCATAGCTTCAATTTTTGGGTTCACTGCCCTTTGCTTCTGCCGGAAAGGTCTTGCATTATCTTCCAGCTCTATAGTATGCTGGATCATCTCTCTGTCATACCCCTTCAAGTCCTGGTAGCACCAGGCCACAATATCAGGGAACTCTCCGCATAAAGATCTGATCTGCTCCAGTTCCTTTTCAGTGCGTCTGTCCCGACCTTGATCATTTTTCCAGGTTCCAGCTCCAGTGTCCATGTACCGCTTGGGGTCCACTTTGATTCTCGGGATATTGCCCTATCGTTCGATCAAAGAGACTTTCTAGGGTAATCAGTCCTTTCGGGACATGATTGTTTTTTAACTGTATCAACCCCTCGTATTGCTCGTCATCAGGGTCTCTACCTTCTATTGTACTTGCTTCGTTTATCAAAAAAGTGACGATATCCTCGTCACAGTCGAACACCGCCACTGGGTGTCTTTATCGTGCACAGAAGGCCTCGTAGATGGTACGAACCGGCTTCGGCTTCCGGACGATGTCATCACCGGGACGTACTTGGCTCCAACAGATGCCATAATGTCAGCATGCTTATTCTTCTCACGCGATATGGCTTTGACATTCAAAGAGTCGAATGACTCCATCAGATCCCAGACACGGTTACGGTACGCCTTGAGGTAATGCTTCTTGGAGGCGCACTTATTCGTAATCTGTTTGCACACCAGCTCTGAGTCGCCAAAGATCTGCAAATGTCTCACCCCCAGCCTCTCTGCCTTTCTCAAACCCAAGCACAAAGCTTCATACTCCGCCGCGTTGTTAGTGCAGCTCCAAGCCAGCTTGTAAGTGTAGTCCTTCTGGACTCCGGACGGGGAAACCAGAAGTACACCTGCACCGGCGCCATTTTTGCATCGGGCGCCATCAAAGAACAACTTCCATAGCTTTTCTGGTGCAGGTCCAACCTCCTTTTTTGCTGACTGGTCAAGTCTTTCAGGCTGGGTGACGGAGTAACAACCTTGCTCGGTCTCAATCATGGCATTGAAGTCTAGCAAGGAGAACTCATCCTCCACTTGTAACAGCTCAAGGGCCTCTTCTGCCATATCCACCTCTACCAGTTCTTCAGTTGTCAGCTGAACCATGCCATTCTGCGGCTCTTCTCCGGGTATCTTCTCTACCAGAAATGTGGAAGGCTTTTCATTATAGATCTTTAATCTTCTTCCTTTGAAGGGCACTTCCATATGTGAGTAATCCAGAGACAGATATCCACCCAGCTTCGCAGTGAACTCCCTAGAGAGACACATGCCGAAGTAGGGTTCCAAGTCGACCACAACGACTTCCTGGATGACCACTATGTCGAGGGCTTTATGCAGTCGGATCGGGATATCCTTGATGACACCAACTGTCTTGACAGGGGTGCCGTCTAGCTGCAAGCACACCTTGGCTGCTCCTTGTATATTCCATACCGATCTCCTCGCAGACGGCTCTCGGCATGACAATAGTGGAAGCACCGGAATCCACCATGCAGTTGTGTACTATATAGCCTTCCATCCGCAATGACAGATAGAAAGGAGGTGGCTTGTTTTTTTTGGTAGCAAAAACTGTCAAGGGCTGAGCTAACACAGCAGCTGCGTCGGCTTTCCATATTTTATGCTTTTCAAGGATTCCTCGCAACGGATCAACTTGCCCCGGGAGCGTAAGAGCCTCGTACATACTTATCTTTGCTCGGGGTCCTTTTTAGCTCATCAACTATATTGTAGGTTGAAGTGTCGGTTCCCTCTATCTCTTTCGCCGGCTCATACCGGTCCGGTATTGTCGCGTGGCTTCGACTCTCGTCTCTTCGTCGACGACGGATACCTCAGCCTTCTCTTGAGCTTGTTCTTTTGTTTCGGCTAGAGGTTGGGCTGCGGGAGCCTTCATCGCGGGAGCCTTGAACGTAGGGAACCTTTATTTGGCTGTAGGGGGCCAAGGTGACTTGTCGGTGGTAGCCCAACAGGTCGCGCCTCTCTCTTCTCGGCGTATACCTTCAACGGCTTTGCTTGGGCCGTGGCAGCCTCAATGGGCCTTCTGCCTTCCTTGGTCAAGAGCAACGCAAGATCTTCTTCTGGGACTGCAAAGTTGCCTTCATCGTCCAGGATCATGTATGCTTCGTCCTCCATGGCGCTGCCCGCAAGGGTCTGAAGATAATGCTGATGCAACGTGCAACTCTCCTCTCCGTGTGGATCGTTGCATGTGGAGCACCAGTTAACCTGGTCAGAAGTGCCAGGTTGAACCTCATTGGCAGCATTCCTTGCCGGGGCCTTTGCGCTTGTGCAGCTTGATCTTTTGTTAGCGCCGGGGAGGATATGGTCTCCTTGGAAGGAACTCCATCTGGGCTTGCTTCTTCTTCATTATTGTCATATCGTTGGAAATAGTATGATACCCAGAGGCCAGAGCCCGTACCTCCTGAAGGATTTTATTCTGAATATCGTTATCAGCAGGCGCCGGCCGGGCCGGCGGAGGTATTGCAGCTAATGGTGGAGGTGCAGAATACGCCGCGTAATGAGGGGGAGCTGGGAGTGCGGGATACTGCGGAGGTGGAGGTGGCGGATTAGGATAATGGATCTGAGGCTGACCATAGGGGTTTATAATCGGTGCTGGATTCCATGGCCGCTGGGGGTACTGATTTGATGAGGATGGCATTACACCAGACGCCGATGGATATTGGGACTGAGGGAAATCAGGATAAATGGGAGGCTGCATTCTATGCGGAAGTCTGCCTATAGAGATTATGTCTAACTCTGCTTGCTGGGCAGCTTCGTATAGGGCAGGGAAAGTGTCGACCCGAGCTATCTTGAGAAGTAGGCAAATATCCGAATTGAAAGACCTCAGGTAATAGTGTGCAGCTTGACCCGCCGGAGGTCGCAGTTCGCGAGGTACTCTCTTCCAGGACCTCGCAAACCTTATGTTGAAGTCTGATATCTCCTCTTGCGGGTGGCGTTGGATACTCTGAAACTGATGCAACAATGAAGAGGGGTCGGCAGACTCGTTGCATCCTTTTACGAGCCTGCCTGCCAACTGAGGCCACCCCGTGATAGCTCCTTCTGGCAAAGATCTCCACCAGTAGAGAAGCTTCCCCCTCAGAGAAAGAGCCAATAGACGGGTCTTGACACTCTCACTCGTAATAGAGTGCAGTGCAGCCAAGGCCAAAATGTCTTGGATGTGCTCATATGCCGTTTTCCCGGAGCCATCGTAAGTAGGGATGGATTTCAAGGCAGCGGGGGGCACAGCCTCTTGTCCGACTAGAGCCAAGGGCCCTGTGGAGTCAACCGCTGGGAAGAGGTCGTCATCATTTTGTTGGGCAGCCATGTCTTCTTCCTCTCCGGTCGTGTACTCGGTATCAGTGTTGTCCGAAGTTGTAGGTTGCTCTTCAATTTCGGCCTCTTCGACTTCAGCTTCTTCGATCTCGGCTTCGGATTCGTCTATGTGAGCTTGGTAGTCAGCCAACCTTACGCGCTCTCCAGGAGCGTTGATGTCAATTTCGTAGAGATCAGGCTGGTTTCCCGGATTCCTTGCTCTCCACCTTCTTGTATGCATGAAGGCGCTTGGACCGGTCTCACGGACTCAGAGGATATTCAGTACTTGCAGAGTCGCCAAGTGTTCTGATTTAACAGCAATGAAGCGAACACCAATGCTTCGATTCTGTTTTGGGTGGGAAACTCCCGTGTCCCACCGGGCGTGCCAGAGAAACTGTTGGTTACGAATCTGCCACTAGGATAGGATTTAGTGTAATGCGCCCTAGATTCGCCCAACAGATTGAAAGGCCGGAAGGAAGGAATGCCTTCCGTGCCAATCTCCGGAGGAGGCCGACTTCCTATGTTTTCTCAGTTGTTTATCAGCTCAGAGTGCAAGAAAGAAATTATAAATGCAAAAAGAAATATAAATGTATTTGTATTGGGTGGGGAGGATAAGCAAGACAACAACTATCAATCACCACTACTAACAACAACTAAACACAGAATACATTGCAGAAACTACCAATGTCATTCATTCTATGTATCCTCTAACTATGCATTCCAGGAATACTTAACTATCAAATACCGATATCCAGATAGCATAATAACAAAGAAGCAATAACATAAGCAACATGAGGCAGAAATGCTAAATAGAGGCAGCATACGGAACAAGAACAATCAATAGAGCCAAGTATATTTTATATTTAGAAGCAAATGCACAGCTACAATGGTTCCCTAGCAATATATCCCCCTTCCACCCCTTTACAATGATATGGCGCAGCTATTTATAGCGCAATTTTCCCCCAATTACAACTTTGGGCACAGGATCCCAGACCTGACAATAGCTGACAAAGCTGACAAAAGCGGCAAAAAGCGGCTGATGTTGACCTCTGCGGATATGGAATGTACTTGCAGCAAGGTCCACCTGAAAACTTGGCAGCTACGTGGCAGTGTGGTAGATGAAACTTCGAGTCAGCTTGAATGAGGGTAGTTGCGGTACAATAATTCAGTTCACGCTCGCACACCACCCGTCACATCTCTGACTCGAATCCCGAGGCCGGACACCCGTCGAATCCGATAAGGGACAAATCTGCCTTGGGATCTCGTCTCTCTTTCTTGCCCGACTTCGCCCGGAATTGGAGCGCAATCAGACAACGCAAGGGGGAAGTAGCGCAGTTGGGGAGGCCTCCGTGCCTTAGAAAATTTCCGGGCTGTCTTCAACATTCTGCCCGAGTGCGCACAAGTAAGCGGGCGCAGCCCGACTTCGCTGCGAAGTCGGGTTGCGCACCCAACACTTAGCCATTTTCGGTCATACCGCCCCGACTGCGCATGAAGATGAGAGCGCACCCCGACTTCGCTGCGAAGTCGGGTTGCGCACTCAACACTTAGAAATTTCAGGGCTCCACTGATGCCCAGGTGCGCACAGAAATGAGAGCGCACCCCGACTTCGCTGCGAAGTCGGGTTGCGCTCTTATACTTAGCAAAATTTTGATCATCTCTCCGCACTTCGGCTCCCCAAGTGCGCTCAAACTCAAGGGCGCAGCCCGACTTCGCTGCGAAGTCGGGTTGCGCACTCTAATACTTAGAATTTTTTAGGGGCCTTTTGCTCTTTTGGGGAAATTGACAGAAAAAAGGAAAGGAGGAAAGGGGGGGAAATGAAGGGAATGAAACTGATGGAAGGGAAGAAAGGGGATAGTGGAGAAAGGGAAAGGAGGAGGAGGGAAGGGAGAGCAGCATCCTTACAAGAAAAATGAAGACATGGCACCCCGTGCAAAATGTGGCAACAGGTACCTTTGGGCTTGTGTATCCATTGAATAGATCCACAATAGGTGATGATATAAGACTGAAGTCCCTAGTAGTGGACCGAGCAAAGACCTAGTTTATGAATCCTCCTATGTTTCCCATGCTTGGTTAGGAGTAAACCTCTCAAGTTGGATGTTTCTAGGATCATACCTAGACCATTGATAAACTTTGGTGATCTCACTCCCCATGTGCATCATCCATATGGGCCATTGTACCAACAAATTGGCCAAAACATTCTCACGTGCATAGGCTATCACATCAATCAATTGGTCGTAAAATCCCACTATGAATGTGTTGACTACCTCTCTAGAGACATTGGGATAGCTTAAAGCTAATAATTCAATTGTCTTGTTATAGTGGGGTTGGTCCTCATCAAACTTGTTTGTGGCCCTCTCTATCTCTTCGTGTGTACTACTTTCCTCTACATCTGTAATAACATCCTTTCTCTTTCTTGCATCTCTTCACAAAGGGTGCTGATCAAGATCCTCAAGGATCGTCTCTTCCCTAGGGCAAGCTTCTTCTCATGAACAGGATCCTCCTCCTAGAGTGTCTCCCTCTACTCCAATTGAGGCTCTTCGTACTCAACATCATGCATCCCTATGATAAGTGAAGTCTCAAAGGGTCTTCCTTCCTCTATGAAATATTTGAGAGATGATTCGAGGTCAAGGTCCATATTAGAATCACCACACTTTGACGGATCCTTGTCCAAGTTGGTGTGTTGTACATTGCCCTTGTTTTGACTAGCCTTCTCGTCGTGTGTTGCCTCCTCCATGTTTTTGTATTCTACAACTTCCGCTAAGCTCTCTACCATCACATCAATGTTGGCACGCTCCTATTTGATTGGTCTTTGTGTGCTCCATCAACTTGGAATCAAACGGATCCTATGTCATCACAACCTCTACTCATGCAATCTTTTGCATGACGTCGTCCTTGCTTGTCTCATCATGTTGTGCCTATGCGACATCAACATATGGAACATCCTACATGGCATCCATCTCTTACGCAACCTCCACTTCGTACACAATGTCCATCTCTTGCTCTATGTCCAGCTCAACCATATTTCTCACCATGGGCTATCTTGCATAGTCGGCTATGGTTCTCACTACATGCGTTAGTTCCACTTCGTCCCACGCAGTCTTATTTCGGGGAGGTGCTGGTGGGATAACTCTCAAAGCATGTCATCATTGTTACAAGAGTTGCTTCAGACTACTGAGTCGTTCCTCTTCATTCTCCCCTTCTTCTTCCTCTTGTATTGACTTGTTGCCTGTTGATTCGACATTCTTCTTTCTCTTCTTTCAACCACTTATGTGATGCACAAATGCCACATCCGCCCAATGGAATATGGTGGTTGTACTATCTATGATGGCTAGGGGTATTTTCTAGTCTAGCATGCTCACCTGTTGCTTATACGTTGCGTCAAGCATCAATGTGATCAAATGAAACCCCATAAAGTAGTTTTTGCCATGCACATGAGGAAGTTGTGGATCCGGTCTGATAGATATGTTTCCCAATCAAACTTTCGTCCTTCCAAGACACCGTGCATGTATTGTACAAACTAAGTGGGAATCTTCGAGGCTCATTGCAATCCGGACAACAAAGACATGATGGCACCATTGCACATTGAAACTCTTTGTTGCACAACAAATGCATCTACAACATGTGACTACCATGTGTTGGTACTCTTGCAAACTCATATTGTGTTAATGCATCCATGTTAAAGTATTCAGTCATATAATCATGCAATTTGTGTTGGCCAATCTTCTCTTGTCTTGGTGGCCTACGTGGAGGCCATGGGATGCTTGGTACTCTTATAAAGTCCTATGGGTTGAATGTCACTCACAGCTTGTGCTGACCCAAGTCAACTTTGTTGTGATGTTTGTTCAGTTCATAGGTTGTTAGCATCTCAATAATGTACAATTTGAATGTCTCCTTGTCAAAATTTGGTACTTAAAGGATATAATGCATGGAAGCTTGTCAAAAGGCATGCTTCAACATGTAATTATCACAGTGTTTGCTTCATCTTCAACATTTCTATCCTATGGGTGAGGTCCATGCGATCTCGAAAACAAGAATCCATGTCTGTACTTTGCCTTTTCTCTTAGCTAATGGCAAGGGCACATCCCATGAATGCCGCTACCTTCCCTTTGCATGTTGTATTGCCTATGGTTGCATGGAGGACTTTCTTTGTATTGTCAAAAGCATATGCCCACTAACCAAAAAAGCCTTTAAAACCTTCTAAATTTTTGGTTGGGTCTCAACGGTGGACGTTTCTATGGTGGAAGCATATCAATCCACCTCTAGCGTGTACATTGAGTGGTTCCTATGTCGTGACTCTAAGCGATGTGTCTGCAAGTGATGTGGATGCTCCATATGCACATAGTTCATACATGGTGCAACTGCAACATACCTCATGACTGTGTTGGAGTGATTTGCACCCTTAGCTGCGGTGGAACCCTCTGTAACTTTGGGTTGCATTCTTTCTTAGACATGGGCAACCTTGTGCATGACATGCATTCCTCTAAAGGCAAATGAGAAACTTGTATCAAGTGAAATCCTCCAAGTGCTCAATACTACATGAACCTAGTAATGATTATTGTAGCACGAGTGGTGGTATTCCCAGTGGGGGAGGTGGTGACAAATTCAGGAATGAAGCACTAAACTCTTCATCCTATGAAATGCACAGTTTCTTTTTATACCAATCGTATGATGTAAGATTGTACTTTTTCCTAATCATACAATTCATTAAAACATATGGTCACAAAGCATACAGTTCTACAAACGTACAATCTGATAAAATGTACGATGCAGCAAATCGTACAACTTACTCCGGTCGTTCGATTTACCATTATACACCTTTGGCCATATCGTAGTTCATACAATATGCCAATCTTACAATTCACATAGCAATTGTACGATCCTTCAACTGTTGTGTATGCTCAGCAATAGCATTGTACATTCATTAGTCACTCTGTATGATGTTCAACCAACAGCCTACAAAATTCCTCCAATCGTTCAGTTTTGCTAAGTTTGCTTCCAGTTTGTCACAGACAAGGATTAATTCCCATTTACTCCTCATACTGTACATTTACTGCCACACATTATATTGTGTTGAGTCTTCAATCATTTATTATTTCCACCATAACCATTCGTACAACTCATACAACCACCCTATACTTCTAGAATCTGCAATGAATAATTATTCCAACAAAGATTTGTACCTGCAACTACACAATACATAATAACACAGACAACATTATCACCATGGAATCATCCATTTGCCAACACATGCACACACAATTGTACTCAAGGCTGGGATTGTATTTACTATTAATAATGGCTGCCGCATGCAACATTAACATACTGTACAAAATACACAGGCCCAATGACCCTGGCATCCATAGAAACAACTCCTACTCTGCAACATGAGATAGTATTGCTCTCTGCATGCTCTCCTGGAACAACACGTTCAAAAATGAATGGGGGACCATCTATAATGCCTGTCCAGGCCGTTCCAAGTGGTTCTTGGGACAGCGCATTATTCACAACTGCCACCCCACAACCATCGTCCTATAATTTAACTTGGTCTTCCTAAAGTCTAATTTAATTTTTATTAAACCAAATTTCACTTTCCCTCATTTTGGCTAATTTCGTTTCTAATTTCATTTGAGCCTAATTTGCATTTCGTACTAATTACACATAATTTCACACTAATTTCATTTACATTTTGCTTTACAAAACTTTGTCAAAAATGCACAAAACTTGTCAAAATTTGCAATTTATACACAATTTTACTTCTTTTTCTGAGAGGCAGATTTACCTGCCTACATCTGCCCTCCCCTTTAAATCAAATCTGCCCTCCCCTTTAAATCAGTCGGCATCCCTGCCAACGCTTGTTGTTTTCCTTTAGCTGGTTTCTGCTGTTGCTCAGCCCGAAGATCTGATATTTAGACTTGGAGGATTGCTCGTTCATCCCTTAGTCTAGATGCATAGTGGCTGAGTTCTACCGCCTTTAACCCATATTTATTTGCTTTCTCTTCTGCTGTGGCTAAGGCCTGTAACAACTGCTTCTCCCGTTCTGAGGTTCCTTTCCAAAGTTTTTCTGTTAACTCAGCCTCGGTTCTTGCTACAATGGCTAGTTCTTCATTCTTTTCAGCAATCACCTGATCCTTCTACTCTAACTCAGCTTGATGAGCCTGTTGTTGCTCTTCTCTAACCTGAAACATGGCCTTCTGCTCCATAATCCTTTTATTGTATCTCTCTATATCTTTTTGCATTTCAACCATCTTTTGATCCTTGAATTGCTCCAACTATCCATCGTTCATTTTCAATTGGTCCTCTTGATTCTTTAATTGCTCATATTTAGTTTTTAGTTGCTCTTCCTAGTTCTTGAGTTGCACATCTTTAGTTTTCAGTTGTTCCTCTTGTTGTTTCAAACTCTTCTTTCTCTTTCAACTGTTTGCTTTGTTCTTCCACTTGGTCCTATTGGTCACAAATCCGCCACTAGAAAGGATTTTGTTTGTCTCTGCGCCCTAGACCTGGACCAACCTTGAAAGGCCGGAGGGAAGAGATGCCCTCCGTGCCAATCTCCGGAGAAGGCCGGCTCCTATACTAAACTACTGGGGTTTTAAGATAAGGGTGCAGGAAAGAGATTAAAAAGTACAGAAAGAGATGTAAATAGCTTGATATTGCAGTGGGAAAGAACAAGCAGCACAATAACTTAACTATATCTAAACTAGCAGCATTCAATAAAGAAAATGTAACAGAAACTAAAACTGCATATGCTTCTCTATGTATCCTCTACAGAATTCCAGACACATTTATCCTCCAATGCTAAAATCCAGATATCAGAATTACAACAACCAGAAAACTAAATGAAAGCAAAAATACTTGCCAGAGGCAGCATAAAAAGAAAGCACAAATTCAGAGCCAAAGATCTTCAATATTGATGCAAAATGTTTAGCTACAACAACTTCTTTAGCAATATGTTCCCCCCCGTTTTCATTACAATGCGTGGGTTTTTATAGAGGACCCTTCCCTCTGAGCCATTAATGCGCTAGATCTACAAGGACGCTCAGGCGGCTCCAAAAATCGCGCTCGCCATCTTCTGCAATTGAAACTTCCCATCCTATTACCATAACTAGATACCGGGTCTTTCGGGGTGAAAAACTGCATTTATGTGCCTCACAAATGCCTTGGATAAATACCTGCCCTTGGGATGTGTGCCCCTCGGGAGAAGCACCGTCGTTAGAGGCACCCTGGGTGAAGCTTCGCTGAATTTGCGTCCGAAGCGCAGCTTCGCAATGAACTTGGGCCGAAGCGAGCATTTAATCTGATTCTGGCCGAAGTAGCCAGCTTCGCCATAGAAGACGGGGTAACCCAACTCTTTGTTCCGCTGCTTCGTTGGGAAATATGTGCTTCGCTGAAGGAGGGGGCCGAAGTGGCAGTTCGGGTAAGTTTTGGCCGAAGCTACCCCCTCAGCCTTAGAAGCTTTTCCCACCTCTCAAGTATAGCTTCGGCAATGGTGTGACCGAGGTGGGAGGTTCGTTGGTCGAACGTCCGAAGCAGACGCTTCGCTGAACTAAGGCCCGAAGTAGCAGCTTCTAGGAGATGGTTTGTCGGGAAAGTGGGCCGAAGTGGCACTTCAACGTCGTTTTTAGCGAAGCAGCTCATCTCCCTTATACTTTGCGTTCCAACCAAAATCAAAACTTCGCGATCCTATCGCCCGAAGTAGCAGCTTCGGCAGTCTTGCGGGCGAAGTGCCCCTCATGCCTTGGCTGATTTCTATTCTAAACTGGGCTTGCATCTGCTTTCCTTTTGCGAAGCTGCCTATCTTTAACTGCATTTGGCGAAGCTATAGGTTTCTATCTGTCTCTTATTGGCGAAGCTTATTTACACATATGGAATGAATACAAGGGGGCCAAAAGGTGGGCACTGGAAGCACTGAGGTGCCATGAAAAGAAAGAAAAAGCAAGGGAACAAATTCATGAAAAATAAGAAAACTTAATACAAAAATTGAATCATACTTTGAAATTTTACCCCTCAACAAAATGTGACAAAATTGTCAACATTCCTAGTGGCTCGCGGGGTATCGAGCTCGCCTCGGTGCACGGACCCTTAGCCTTTATTCATTGGGCCAGAGTCACCTCCGGTCCCTGCTTCAGTTTACTCCCCTCTTTTTGGGGGTTCCCTTGCAACTATTCCTCTTTCTCCTTCCCCCTCCTTATCAGGGTCTTGCTCTTGCTCCTGCTCTTGTCCTGGTGGTTTGGGGAGACGGTCGCGGATACGCTCCATCGTTTGGCGGATATGGGCCCAAGCCCCTTCTTGAAAGGGCTCGTGATATTGGAGCGACTTGACCAGGACACAAAACCGCTGGACCTGGTCTATGTCGGCGTGCTTGGCTCGTTCGCTCAGATCATTCAAACAGGCTTCAATCTGGCAGTATCTGAGGATGAAGTCCATCACCTGTTTTTCTGTTATTGTCCACCCAGTTATCCATCTCCAAAGTGTCGCTTTCAAAAGCCAGCCACACTGGCTTGAGTTCTTCCTTTGATAAAAGATTCCCTTCATCATCCGTGAATCCGGGAAAGCCTAGACGCGAGAGATTTTGAAAATAAGCCAAAGAAGTGCGTTGCTCCTGTTCGAACGCGTCCATCAATCTCTTGGCCTTTTGAGCTTTTTTCAATTTCGATAAAAATGCGCGGACGGTAGATTGAACAGTGGACCAGTCTCTCGCGGTCCGGCTCATGGCAGGGACTTGCAAATCTTCATTGGTGTGATCACACTGTCGGGCGACCTCTAGGGCAAACAAATAGGGCATGATGTAATAGGGTAACAGAAAAGGCTTTTCTGTAAACCCGTAAATTTTGATGACCGTGCCCTGAGTGAGTAGAAAAACGTCCCCCCACCCTTCATCCACCACTTGATCTCGCATTTCAGCGGGAAGTCGGTCACAGCGATCGTAGAGCAGCTCCAGTGTTGGCCCCAAGAAAACCTGATTGAAGACATAGTATGGTTCCTCTCTGGACAAGCTCTGTGTCCAGAGATAAACTAGCAACGCCTTACCCTGGGCGTCGGTTTGGTTCTTCGAGATGTATGGAAATTTATCGTGAAGGTGGTAAAAGAAATAACACACTAGGACGAAGCACATCCTGAATTGGTTGTCTCTATTGGTCTGTAGGTAGGCCAACGATCCGTGCAGCTGACGTGCCAGGAATTCTGCCCAGTCGAAGAAAACTGTGATGACATCGGGCTTCATCTTTGTGGGGAAATAAATTTCATTGTCAAATATTGACTGCGCCATGGACACTGTCAGTCATAGACTATCTCATCGGTGGATAGCCCCATTACCCAAGCCAGAATTGAATAGATTTCTCGGTGCACAAATTCTGTCAAGCACTTGGGCAGCTGAGGAAACTCCTCAGATGACGTCGCCTCCCCCCAGCTGCTCCCTCATAAATTGGTGCATTTCGGGGGTAGGCTGATATCTGGCGCTCTGCTCAGAAGTGTTAATTTTTTTGAGGACGAAATCCTTCGAGGGCTTCTCTCTGCAGGCGAAGGTCGCTCGAACAGTGTCAGCCATGATGGCGAATAATGTCTCTCCCTTAGCATTGCGTACAGTTCTGGTCTGGGCGTCGTAAAAACGCATCACCCTTGTACAAACTCCGAGCAATGGTGTACAGGCATGCACATGAAGAAGAACAAGTGCGAATGATAAACCGTAGTTAGAGGATTTCCAATTGAGCCCTCTTCATGCGCCCTCTCAACATCCTGACGCAGTTGTTCCAAGTACTTGTGCGTCATCATGCAATCCCGAAAACGGAAGAGAGCGTCTTCTGGCGTTGTCAACTTCTCAAGTTTCTATTGCCATATTTTGCACGGGGTGCCATGTCTTCGAATTTTTTGTAAGGATGCTGCTTTCCCTTCCCTCTTTCTTCTCTCCCCTTCTCCACTATCCCCTTTCTTTTCTGCCATCAGTTTCATTCTCTCCATCTCCTCCCCCATATTTTTGACTGTTTCTTTGAGTGGGCAAATCTGCCCAAAAATATTCTAAGTGTTGCTGTTCGCCCGATTGCCGTTAGCGCAGTCGGGCTGCGCTTGCCTATATGTGCGCACCGCGTAGTCGGGCTGCGCTTGCCTATATCTGCGCACCCGGGCAGAATTGTCAAAGCGAGCCCGAAAAAATGCTAAGTCTTGAGCCGCCCGACTTCGCAGCGAAGTCGGGCTGCGCTCCTAATTTCATGCGCACCTAGGCGACGCCAATGAGAAGAATATCCAAAAAATGGTTAAGTGTTGGGACCGCCCGACTTCGCAGCGAAGTCGGGCGGCGCCCTCAGGTTTGTGCGCAGTAGGGCGGCTTGCTTGAAGACATCAAAAATTTTCCTAAGTGTTGAGCCGCCCGACTTCGCAGCGAAGTCGGGCTGCGCTCGCTGACTTGTGCGCACTCGGGCAAAGAACGTTAAAACCTGCCCAGAAAATTTCTAAGGCACGAAGGCCTTCCCGACTGTGCTGCTTCCACTCTGCGCTGCCCGGTTGCGCTCCAATTTTGGGCGAAGTCGGGCAGGAGAGAAAGTATGAGCTTCAAAGGCAGATTTTTCCCCTTATCAGATTCCGACAGGTGTCCAGCCTCGAGATTCGAGTCAGAGATGTGACAGAAGGTGTGCGAGCGTGAACTGACATATTGTACCGCAACTACCCTCATTCAAGCTGACTCGAGGTTTCATCTACCGCACTGCCACGTAGCTGCTAGGTTTTCCGGCGGACCTTGTTGGAAGTGCATTCCATACTCTCAGAGGTCGACATCAGCCGCCTTTTGCCGCTTTTGTCAGCTTTGTCAAGTCTGGGATTCTGTGCCCAAAGTTGTAATTGGGGGGAAAATTGCGCTATAAATAGCTGCGCCATATCATTGTAAAGGGGTGGAAGGGGGATATATTGCTAGGGAACTGTTGTAACTGTGCGTTTGCTTCTGAATATAAAATATACTTGGTTCTATTGATTGTCTTTGTCTTGTATGCTGCCTTTACTGAGTATTTCTGCCTCATGTTGCTTATGTTATTGCTTACTGTTATTCTGCTTTTCTGGATATCGGTATTTGATAGCTAAGTATTCCTGGAATGCGAAAGTGAGGGATACATAGGATGAATGGTGTTGATAGTTTCTGCAACATATTTTGTGTTTAATTGCTGTTAGTAGTGGTGATTGGCTGTTGTCGTGCTGCTTATCTTCCCCACCCGGAACAATCATATTTGTATTTCTTTCTGCATCTTTAATTTCTTTCCTGCACTCTGAGCTAAAACCCCCAAACTGAGGAAACATAGGAGCCGGCCTTCTCCGGAGATTGGCACGGAAGGCATCACTTCCTTCCGGCCTTTCAATCTGCTGGGCGAATCTAGGGCGCATTACACTAAATCCTATCCTAGTGGCAGATTTGTAACCAACAGTTTCTCTGGCACGCCCGGTGGGACCCGGGAGTTTCCCACCCCAAAACAGAATCGAAGCATCGGTGTTCGCTTCATTGCTGTCAAATCAGAACACTTGGTGACTCTGCAGTACCTGAATATTCTCTGAGTCTGTGAGACTGGTCCAATATCAAAAGCGCCTTCATGCATACAAGAAGGTGGAGAGCAAGGAACCTAGGACAGCAGCCTGATCTCTACGAAATCGACATCAACGCTCCTGGAGAGCGCGTGAGGCTGGCTGACTACCAAGCTCACCAAAATGAACTCGAAGTTGAAGCTAAAATAGAAGAAGTTGAGGTTGAAGAAGCTGAAGTTGGAGAGGCCGAAATTGAATAACAACCTACAACTCGGACAGACCGACGATGCGATTATACTACTGAAGACGAAGAAGACATGGCTGCCCAACAAAATGATGACGACCTCTTCCCAACAGTTGTTTCCACAGGGCCCTTGGCTCTAGTTGGACAAGAAGCTGTACCTCCTGCTGCCTTGAAATCAATTCCTACGTATGATGGCTCCGGGAAAACGGTATACGAGCACATCCAAGATATTCTGGCCTTGTCTGCACTGCACTCTATCACTAGTGAGAGTGTTAAGACCCGTTTATTAGCCCTTTCTCTGAGAGGAAAGCTCCTTTACTGGTGGAGATCTTTGCCAGAAGGAGCTATCACGGGATGGCCCGAGTTAGCGGGCAGGCTAGTGAAGGGATGCAACGAGTCCGCTGATCCCTCCTCGTTGCTGTACTAGTTTCAAAGTATTCAACGCCATCCGCAAGAGGAGATATCGGACTTCAACGTGAGGTTTGCGAGGTCCTGGAAAAGAGTACCTCGCGAGCTGCGACCTCTCGCGGGACAAGCTGCGCACTATTACCTGAGGTCTTTTAATTCAGACATTTGTCTGCTTCTTAAGATAGCCCGGGTCGACACTTTTCCCGCTTTATATGAAGCTGCCCAACAAGCAGAATTAGACATAATTTCTATAGGCAAACTTCCTCATAGAATGCAGCCTCCCATCTATCCTGATTTCCCTCAGTCACAATATCCACCCGCGTCTGGTGCGACGCCATCCTCGTCAAATTAGTACCCCCAGCAGCCATGGAATCTAGCGCCAGTTATAAACCCGTATGGTCAGCCCCAGATCCATTATCCTAATCCTCCACCTCCACCTCCGCAATATCCTGCACTCCCGACTCCCCCTCAGTATGCAACATATTCTGCACCTCCACCATTAGCCGCAATACCTCAGCCGATCCGTCCGATGCCTGCTGATAATGATATTCAGAATAAGATCCTTCAAGAGGTGCGGGCTCTTGCCTCCGGTTACCATACTATCTCCAACGACATGACAATCATGAAGAAGAAGCAAGCCCAGATGGAGTTTCTTCCTAGGAGACCATATCCTCCCCCTGTGTTGACAAAAGATCAAGTTGCTCAAGCGCAAAGGCCCCCGACGAGGAATGCTGCCAATGATGCTCAACCAGGCACTTCTGACCATGTTAACTGGTGCTCTACATGCAACGATCCACATGGAGAGGAGGGTTGCATGTTGCATCGGCATTATATTCAGACCCTTGCGGGAAGCGCCATGGAGTACGAAGCATACATGATCCTTGACGATGAAGGTAACTTTGCAGTCCCAGAAGAAGATCTCGTGTCTCTCTTGACCAAGGAGGGCAAAAGGCCCATTGAGGCCACCACGGCCCAGATGAAGCCGTTGAAAGTATACGCCAGAAGGGAGAGGACGCAGCCTGCTGTGCTAGCACCTGATAAGCCACCTTTGCCTGCTACAGCCAAAGAAAAGTTCCCGACGCTCAAGGCTCCCGCGGTAAAGGCTCCCGCGGCCCAACCTCTAGCTGAAACAAAAGAACAAGCTCAAGAAAAGCTGAGGTACCCATCGTTGACGAAGAGACAAAGGGTTGAAGCCACGCAACAATACCGAACCAGGTACGAGCCAGCGAAAGAGATAGAGGGAGCCGACACTTCAACTTACAATATAGTTGATGAGCTCAAGAAGACTCTGGCGAAGATAAGCATGTATGAGGCTCTTCTCCTCCCAGGACAAGTAGACCTGTTGCAGGAATCCTTGAAGAGCGTGAAAGATGGAAAGCCGACGCAACCCGTCGTGTTAGCTCAGCCCTTGACAAGATGTCTGCTATCTGGGAAAAACAGGCCGCCACCTTTCTATTTGTCTTTGCGAATGGAGGGCCATATAGTACACAATTGCATGGTGGACTCTGGTGCCTCCACTACTGTCATGCCGAGGGCTGTCTGCGAAGAGATTGGTATGGAATACACAAGGAGCAGCCAAGGTGTGCTGCAGCTAGACGACACTCCTGTCAAGACAGTTGGTGTCATCAAAGACATCCCAATCCGACTGCATAAAGCGCTCGACATAGTGGTCATCCAAGAGGTCGTGGTGGTTGACTTGGGACCCTACTTCGGCATGTCTCTCTAGGGAGTTCACTGCGAAGCTGGGTGGATATCTATCGCTGGATTATTCACATATGGAAGTGCCTTTTAAAGGAAGGAGATTGAAGATCTATAATGAAAATCCTTCCACGTTTCTGGTCGAGAAGATACCTGGGGAAGAACAACAAAACGACATGGTTCATCTGACGATTGAGGAACTAGTAGAGGTAGACTTGGCAGAAGAGACCCTCGAGCTGTTACAAGTGGAGGATGAGTTCTCCTTACTAGACTTCAATGCCATGATTGAGACCGAACAAGGTTGCTACTCTGTCACCCAACACTCGAAAGACTTGATCAGTCTGCAAAGAAAGATGTTGGGCCTGCCCCAGAAAAGCTATGGAAGCTGTACTTTGATGGCGCCCGATGTAAGAATGGCGTCGGTGCAGGTGTACTTCTGGTTTCGCCATTCGGGATTCAAAAGGACTACACTTATAGGTTGGCCTGGAGTTGCACTAACAATGCGGCGGAGTATGAAGCCTTGTGTTTGGGCTTGAGAAAGGCAGAGAGACTTGGGATAAAGCATTTGCAGATCTTTGGCAACTCAGAGCTGGTATGCAACAAGATTACCAATAAGTGCGGCTCCAAGAAGCATTACCGTAAGGCGTACCGCAACCGTGTTTGGGATCTGATGGAGTCATTTGACTCTCTGAATGTCAAAGCCATATCTCATGAAAAGAATAAGCATGCTGACATTCTGGCGTCTGTTGGAGCTAGGTACGTCTCGGCTGATGACACTGTCCAGAAACCGAAGCCGGTTTGTACCATTTATAGGCCTTCTGTGCTTGACAAGGACACCCATTGGCAGGTGTTCGACTGTGACAAAGATATCGTCACCTTTTTGATAAATGAAGCTAGTACAATCGAAGGTAGAGACCCTGAGGACGAGCAATATGAGGGGTTGATACAGTTAAAAAATAATCATGTCCCGAAAGGACTGATTACCCTGGAGAGCCTCTTTGATCAGAACGATAGAGCCATATCCCACAGGATCAAAGTGGACCCCAAGCAGTACATGGACCTGGAACTGGAACCTCAAAAGGTGATTAAGGTCGGAATGGATTGCACTGATGAGGAGTTAGAGCAGATCTGATCTCTATCCGAAGAGTACCCAGATATCGTGGCCTGGTGCTACCAAGACCCAAAGGGGTACGACAAAGAGATGATCCATCATACTATAGAACTGGAAGATAATGCAAAGCCTTTTCAGCAGAAGCAAAGGGCGGTGAACCCGAAAATTGAAGCCATGATGAAAGCTGAACTCTTGAAGATGCTGGAGGCCAAAATCATCTACCCCATCAAGCACTCTTCTTGGGTCGCAAATCTGGTCCCTTTGAGGAAAAAGAATGGAGACATCCGCCTTTGCGTGGATTTCAGAAACCTCAATCAAGCTTCACTGAAGGATCATTACCCGCTCCCCCAAATTGATCAAATCCTCCACGTAGTTGCTGGAGCTCAGAGATTCTCTCTCTTGGACGGTTTCTCCGGCTATAACCAAATATGGGTGAAAGACGAAGATCAACACAAGACAGCGTTCACCACCAAATGGGGAACGTTTGCATATCAGCGTATGCCCTTCGGTCTTTCTAACGCCGGGGCTACATTTCAAAGGGCTATGGACTTGGCATTCCGAGAGCTGCTCAACAAGATCATTGTCATCTACTTGGATGACATGATTGTGTTTTCACATAAAAGAGAGGACCATGCCTCCCACTTGTGGCAAGTATTTGAGAGATGTCGTGAATTCGGCATTTCCATCAACCCGAAGAAGTCAGTCTTCGCGGTGAAGGAAGGCAAACTGCTAGGACACGTTATTTCTGAGAAGGGCCTTGCAGTCGATCCTGACAGAGCGGAAGCTCTTCTTCGCTTGTCCATCCCAGTTGACAAAAAGGGGCTACAATCATTTTTTGGCCAAATCAACTTCGTGAGGAAGTTTGTCCCAGACTTTGCACAAGTAATCAAGCCCATGGCTGAGCTCCTAAAAAAGAATGCTGAATTCGTATGGACTGATGAAAGAAAACAAGCCTTTGAAGAAATCAAGGCCAGAATTGCCTAGGCTCCAGTGTTAATAAATCCAGACTACTCCAAGGATTTCATCCTGTACGCGGTGGGAGAGCCCGAAAGCTACGCCGCAGTCCTGACTCAGAAGGGAGATGATGGCGAGGAGCGCCCCATAGCATTCCTAAGCCAGGTGATTCAGCCGCACGAAGAAAGATACAATTTTATTGAGCGGCAAGTGCACGCGGTTATGAGATCCCTGAGAAAGTTCAAGCACTTTGTCTCCCAGAGTCGGATAACTGTCTTCGTGATACATCCGAACGTCAGAAATTTCATCATCCAAGGGGAGCCAGGTCACAAGAGGGCAGGATGGATAGCCAAGATACAAGAGTTTGACATAGAGGTACGGCCAACGAAGCTAATCCGAGGTCGGGCTCTATGCCAAGAGTTGGCCCGGAGTGCTGCAGTCGAAATCTCTGCCTGCCAGTGGGAGGATCCAGTAACAGAGGCCAACCTTTCCAACTCCTTATCAGAGGAGGATGATTGGACAAATGATCTAGTGTGGTACTTCAACACAGGGAGATGTCCAGACCATCTCAACGCCTCGCAGAGAAGGAGGTTTAGGCTGAACGCCTTGAAGTATGTACTGCGCCCCGAGGGGTTGTATTTTAGAAATATTGATGGCATCTTGTTGCGGTGCGTCAAGGAATCAGACAAGCCAAAGGTTCTCGGAGAGTTTCACTCTGGGATGCCCGGAGGACATCATTCGGGGAGGCCTACAACCTTAAAAATTATCAGAGCCGGCTATTATTGGCCCACCCTCTTCACAGACGCACATGCAATCTGTGTGAAATGCGAAAAATGCCAGAGGTTCGCCGAAAGAAATAGGAAGGCACCCTTGCCCCTCCAGCCAATTCAAGCCGAGACTCCGTTTCAGCAGTGGGGTCTGGACTTCATCGGGACAATAACGCCCAACTCTTCGGCGGGACACAAGTTCATCCTAACCGCCACAGATTACTTTACCCGATGGGCTGAGGCATTGCCTACAAAGCACGCTGACCAAGAGACGGTCATTGGGTTCCTTGAGAGCCTCATTACCCGTTTCGGGATTCCAGAGGCAATTGTTACAGATAACGGTCCAGGATTTGCAGGTGCGGTGCTCACTGAGTTTACCAGCAAGTATGGCATTTACCACAAGATGTCTTCAAATTACTATCCGCAGGGAAACGGCCTGGCAGAATCTACCAATAAGAACCTCTTGAAAATAATAAAGAAAATTGTGGAGAAGAATAAGAGGTCGTGGCACCTACTTCTGGACCGAGCGTTATGGGCGGATCGCATATCTTTCAAAAAATCCATCAAGACGTCTCCCTACGCGCTTGTATATGGCAAGGAGGCTGTCCTGCCCACCCACATAGAAATGCCCGCACTCTGGTTGTTAGAAGATGAGAAAGGCGACGGGGATCCAGTGGATGCCAGACTTTGTCAACTGTTGCAGCTAGAAGAGGAAAGGGAGAAGGCATACCAGGCCTTTACCAAGCATGCCGAAGCGACTCAGAGCTGGTTCGCGAAAGGGACCACCACCCGAGTTTTCAAAATCGGGGACTTGTTGGTTAAGAATCTGCCATGAGGAAAGGATTTTGGGTTAGTGCGCCCAGATTCGCCCACCAGCATGAAAGGCCGGAAGGAAGAGATGCCTTCCGAGCCAATCTCCGGAGAAGGCCGGCTCCTTTTGGGGGGGGGTTTTATGTTCAAGCTAAGAGTGCAGGAAAGAGATAAATAAACAGAAAGAATATACAAATATACTTGGAGTTGGTGGGGGGGAACTAACAGTACGACAACCAGCAATCACCAATACTTACTGCATTATAAATACAAAGCATGACTGAGAACTGCAAAATCTAAGTGTACTTCCGATACCTAAGCAGTGTACGCACAGCTACAATGGTCCCCTAGCAAACATTCTCCCTACAAGGAGAACTAACAGCACGGCAATGCATCAATCACCAGATACGGACACTAACATGAGTAGAAAGCAACCTAGAGATATCAGAGCCAGGTATATGTGTCATGCAGAGATTTTAACCGCACAGCTACAATGGTCCCCTAGCAAACATTCTCCCTACAAGGAGAACTAACAGCACGGCAATGCATCAATCACCAGATACGGACAACAACGTGACACACAACTGATGGAACTGCTACCACATCTATTATATGAAATTTAAAAGTACACAAACAATGCTAAAGGCGCCTGATCACCAAATGCTGAAACGAATCAACGAGCCATGACACAGGGAAGCGTAAAGCATAAGCATAAAGAAATAAAAGCAGCAGAACAGAACCAGGCATACAAATTATATTTATAAGCAGAAGCACGGTTACATTGGTTCCCTAACAGACATTCCCCTTCCACCCTTTACAATGAAAACATGGGGGGTTTTTATAGCCCGAGTCCCTCCCGTTACATTAATGGGCACAAAGTCCCAGTCAAACAATAGCTGACAAAAGCGGCGAAAGAGCTGCAAATGTTGACCTTTTGTCGGACCGGACTGTACCCGCAGCATGGTCTTCCTGGAAGCTGGACAGCTACGTGGCGGTGTGTTGGGCAGAACTTCTTCTCGGCAGGTATGCGGGTAGCTGGAGCAGGTAGAACCTCTAATCAGCTTTGAATGAGGCTACTGGCATAGGTAGTGCAGCCCATGCTTGTCCTTTTGCTCGGCACGTCTTGGCTCAAATCCCGAAGCTGGACACTTGTCAGATGATGGATGATGCTGTTTGACACGTGTCGGCCTTGAAAGGCAGTCTGTCCAACTTCGCTTGGGATCAGAGCGTCTCGGGTTGCGCGGGCAGAAAACAGGTAGATCGGGAAGGCCTCCATGCCTTAGGAGTATTTTCGGGTTGTTCCCCTACTGCGCACCTGTCAAGGGCGCAATCCGACTTCGCTGCGAAGTCGGATTGCGCACAGGTGAAAACTGGTATCTTCCGCCGTACGGACTTTGCTCCAGCATTAATCACTTTTGTGTCACCGCCAGCCTGCGCTGTTACAAGGTGCGCCCAGAAGAGGGGCGAAGTGCGAACTTCGCACCAAAACTGGGCGAAGTGCGAACTTCGCACCAAAACTGGGCGAAGTGCGTACTTCGCACCAACACTTAGCCATTTTTCAGGTAACTTGCTGGAAAGTTTAAAATTCAACTGAGGGGCTCCGAGAAAGGGGGGAAGAAGGAGAATGTGGGAAAGAGAGAGGAAGGGAGAGAAGAGGGAAGGAAAATAGAGGAAGAGGGGAAAAGAAGAGCAGCACTGTTACAAACTTGAAAACATTGCACCCCATGCAAAATGTGACAACAGGACTTAGTGCTCAAATGGGATTCACTCAAAGCGAACCCGAGCAATCATGACAAATTTGATGCCTTCTGGGAGGGCCCCTATCAGATCGCTCGGGTAAACCAATTCAACGCATTCGTGCTCAGGGACATGGAGGGACAGCTTCTCCCGATCCCTGTTAATGGCTTCCACCTGAAGGCCTATCATCACTGAAGGTTGTCAAGAGGTCCTTCCTTGTACATATTTTTCTTATTTATTTCCTGCAGTTCAGTTTATTTCAGAATGTAAATATTTCTTTCAGTCATTTAGTTTTCAGCTTTTAAGTCCAAAGAAGGCTAAGTATGAAAAAAGAAGCAAAGTTTTGCGCGGCTGTTCAAGTCTGACCAAGGCGGAAAATCGCCCGACTTCGCAGCGAAGTCGGGCTTCGCTCTTTGTATTGTGCGACGTCGGGAGCTTAAGAAGGAAGAAAGCGACCAAGAGAAATCCGAAAAATTTCTAAGTGTTGGGCGCGCCGCCCGACTTCGCAGCGAAGTCGGGTTGCGCACCCTTTTCGGAGCGTAGCCGGGCAAAAAGGATAGAGAAACGGAAAAAAATTATCTAAGTGTCCTTGCCCGACTGCGCAAATTTTCTGAGCGCAATCGGGCTGCGCACTCAAATTTTTGCGCACTCCGACCGGCGCATCCTGGAGAGCAAGGTGCATGACGAAATATTTCTAAGTATGGGTCCCCCGGGGGCGCACCGTGCATAACGCGAAGTTGGATCGCGCTCACTTTTTGAGCTCACTTGGTCAGAGTCTTCCTCAAGTTTGGTACCTCGAAGCGTGTGCCCAGATGGCGGCGGTGACGTCATTGAAAGCAAAAAGTTCAAAGATTTTTAGGAATGATTGCACGGATTTCAAAGCAGATGTCATTAAGAAGTGAGCGCATTGGGGCCAACCGCGTACGAGTTGCGCTTTCCAATAGAAAATCCCACGCGCGGCCGCCGAGGACTAACGACGCTTTTTACCTACTTTGGGCAAATCACTTTAAATTCTCCCTCACGCCATTAATGCTATTTTTCCATTCCTAGAAAAGGGCCCTTACTCAGAACACCAGAATTACCAGTGTAAATCTGAGCTGCGCAGTGAAAAAGAGGAGAAGTGCGAAATTAAGCTCTGCAGCGACTATAATTTCTATCTTCGGCACCATGAGTGAAGGACAAAGAATGGACAAGGGGAAGGCGCCAATGCAGGCGCAATCCAGTGATACAGAGCAGGAAGCTGAGGAACGCACAGAGTCTAGCGCTCATGAGAGCGAGGCACCACAAGAGCAAAGAGAGAAATCCAGGTCGAGGCGAGCTAAAAAGCAAGGTCCTCTGCCGCCGCCCATCAACCGCCTGGCCGAATACAAAGATGGCGAGTACTCCATTAGTCTTACCAAGCTGCGTCCCAATATCGCGAAGTGGGCAGGCAAAGTCTCATCCTCGCACCACATTGGGGCCGCCTATAAATCGAACCTATACTGGTTCTTGTGCCCTCCTGTCCACCACTGCCCGGAGCTGGTCGAGTCAATTGTGACGTATTACAAACCAGCCACCCGACAGGTCTGCGACTGCCAAGGAAGGGTGTTGTTTACCCTCTTTAAAGAAAGCGTACAGCCAGCCTTCGCCTCGAGGCTCCAGTACGACCCTGATGCCATCGTCAGGAAAATTAATTTGGAAGAGCAGGCGGGCGGATTCAGTCAGAGCAAAAGGATGAGGGAATTCCTCAATTCAGAGCTGAAGTGTCCACTACCAGCTGGACAATGGCCATCAGGTCCCATACCCCTGGAAAGGTTCGAAAACAAATATATTTATATTATCCTTGCATGGGTCCTTGGTTGCGGCACGGACAGGGTGGTGCACCCGTATCAGCTGGCACTCGCAGAGTGTATTTTGCATGGAGAATTTTATGACCCCACTGCGCAGAGAAGTGGAAGGCGCCCAATCTATTTTGATTGGGAAGACTGGGTGGTGTACGCCATACATTCAAACCTGGTTAGGATACAACAGAAGCAGACAACTGAATTCCGACACTGCTCATTCCTCACATGGTTGTGCCTTTACCATACGCATTACCGAATAAGGGTGCCCGATCTTAAGAGAGTAGATGAGAAGGGCGCACCGCTGCCGGTATACGAGTGGACCGAGGCGCTGTATAGAAGGGGGTATTATTATGATTTTAATTTCAAATTCTTGGGTATGACCCTGGCACTGTTCAACGGCAAGGCGTCTCGCCCTCCCTTGGCCATGACGAAGTACTTGAGGAAATACAAATACGGGGATACTTTTCGGTTGACCTAGGGCGTCGTTATCAGAATCTACGGATTCAAAGGGAAGCTGTTCTTGCTGCCCTATTTTTGCACTGAGCACCAATTCGGCATGGAGGCAGCGCGGCAGATGGACTACGTCGAGGAGGAATTCAGCCAGGGAAAAAAGAAGGGCCATATTTTCAAATATCCTTTTACCTGGGCGAACATTGAAGTCCATGAAATCGGGTAGCACATCTACCTGGAGCAGGCACTCCTCAACATAGGCCTGATACAATTACCGCAGCGCTGGAAATACGACCCGATTGGGGTCAGAGGAAAATTTGTACATGTTTGCCCTCGAGCGGAAATCATGGAGGAGAGGTGCAACAAGACAGGGGTAGATCTGGAGTGGCACATTGAGCGAATGCAGTCATGGCCACCATGGCATGACTTCTACTGTGTGGAGGTGGATTACGATCTAGAGCATAATCCAGATCACAGGCTAGACTCGGCCGGTTTCAGAAAGTTCCTCACGAAGGTGGCGCCCCTCGGCTGGGAAAAGGACAAAATCATTGAATGTTGGAAGATGAGGTGTCGCACGCAACACGATAAATCCAACAAAAAGACATTGGCCATAGATGATGATTTTTCGGCCTTGTATGATAAATACGCCGGCAAATGGGAGCCGTTCGCATTTCGAGATTGCGTTCCCCTAGGCGCGAGGAAGAGATATAAAAGGAAACCCCCACCACAACATTTGTCCATTCGAAAGCCACCTAGCAGCAAGGCGCCAAAAAGCAGTCAGGTGGGCCCAATGTTGTCTCCAGCTCCCGAAAAGTCGCCTCAAACAGAGGAGCCAGAAGGGTCAACCGGCGAGGTAGCAGTAGCGGGCATCCCTACGTCAAAGCCCAAGTACAAGTTTACCGTGGGCGCCTCGTTACCCGCCGCACCAACCGTCTCCGTCTCTGCCAAACAAATTGTCGCTCCAGGAGAAAAGAAAAGAAAAAGGGGCGATAAGACCAAGATAAAGCGGCCGAAAAAAGATACTGCGCAACATATAGTAGCAGCCCCACGGGCAGGAGCGGTTGCACCCGAAATAATCTCTCTGGATAGTCCAGAGAAGGAAGCAGAGGTCTGGGCGGCAGGCGTCATCCAAGCACCGGCTCAGGCGGAGCACGCAGGTACGTCCTCTTCCCCTGTTTCACAAACCCCAGTTAGCCCTGCCATAACGCCTTCCCCCTCTGCATCAGGGCACGCCTTAGTCACCTCACCTATATCGCCTATCACCCTCTCACCCTAACGTTTTCCAAACCCTGGGTCAAACCCTAAACCTCTCACCCGCGGCCAGCGCTGAAGGTGTATCTACATCGCCGCACCGCTCACCCGCCGCATTCAAAACCCCATCTCCACCTCCTACACAGCCGCCCGTTTCCCCTAGGACCCGGTCGCCCTCAAAAGCTACCTTATCTTCTAGAATATCTCCTGCTTCATTGTTTTCAGGAAGGATGCTGCAGCAGGATTTCGCCTCGGCATACCCTATGCTGGCAGAGCTGGACCTAATGGGAGAACAACTGCAAGTTACGGACGACCAGCCTCTAGCCGCGAAGGCCGCAAGGTGTTCTTCCTCTTTCCTCCAGGGCGTAAAGAAAAGAAGTGTCAAGGAAATAGCCACCCCTGTGAAGTGTACCAAGTTTGACTTGGACAGGAGGGTGCTGCGAACAGAGAAGTTAATCCCAAAGGTCAAGAAGCCTCTCCGGGAGATGACTGAGGCACATTATGAGCGCCGAACCAAAGAGAAGAGTTTCAACGATATAAACGAAGAGTACGAAATCAATGGTATTCGTCGGAGGACTGATAATCTCCTTGTTAAGCGGCTCGAGAATCAAGAGAAGCTGTTTCAGCTTCAAAACAATTCAAGGCAGCTGGAAGAGGACTTGGCCAAGGCCACCACGCAGATTAAATATTTGAAAGATTAGCTTGCCGCGTCCCAACAGGAGGCGGCAACACAGAGGAAGACAGCCAAACAACTGTCAGAAGAGAAAAGGGCAGCACTGGAGCATGTTGCCCAATTGCAAGATTTGCTGAAGCAGACCCAATCACGGCTAAAGGAGAAAGCGTCCCATGCGGCTACAAGATCAAGGAGATGCGGGCTAGTTTGCTGCGGGACTGCAGGACTAATGTGGTCAGGTCCCTGTCCGTCCTGGATTTCGCATCCAGAATTCAAGAAGTATCTGCCCAGGGAAAGCCTGCGGTAGAGGAGGCTGAACGCCAAGAGAGGCAGTGGCTGGACTTGGCAATAAAACTTGAGGAATTTACGCGCAAGGGCCTCCGATTTCCACCTATGTCCCAAATTGCCCTAGACTGGGCAGATGTGAGGGTAACCTTGCAAAACTATTTTGAAAAAACTGAGAAGATCAGGGCCGCCAAGAAGATGCTGGATGTATTGAACCACGAAATGAATATCTGCCTGGCCCCCTTCAACACTCTTTCTGCG
Organism: Wollemia nobilis; assembly: GCA_028583015.1. NCBI lineage: Eukaryota > Viridiplantae > Streptophyta > Pinopsida > Araucariales > Araucariaceae > Wollemia > Wollemia nobilis. Next base: position 7,672,256 of record JAQPPZ010000103.1, read on the forward strand.
CTCGGATTTCCGAGCTTCGTCAAGGATGGGGAATTTCTGCCCCTAGAGCAGGTAAAGCAAGATTGGCTGTTTTTTGAGGCATATACATCAGAGATTGATGGCTGGACTGATCCAGTCCAAGAGGCACAGGTGACCCAAATGGTGCAAGGATGGGGAATTTCTGCCCCTAGAGCAGGTAAAGCAAGATTGGCTGTTTTTTGAGGCAGATACATCAGAGATTGATGGCTGGATTGATCCAGTCCAAGAGGCACAGGTGACCCAAATGGTGTCAAAATTTTGCAAAAGTAACACATGCCTCCAGGAGCTGGGAGAGAGGTATGACACCATTGACGTGCATATGGTTGCGGCATTCAAAGGAGCACTGAAAGATATCAGCGATTTAGAGCCCTTCCAGGCAGCAGATTGGGATCAGGCCAAGACCGCCTATGAGCATGTCCGCGAGCGGGAGCAGCCTGCCGAACAAGAGGGCGATGGTGGTGCTGAGCAGTCAGGCTCATAAAGAGAAGAAGAGGAAGGATCAGAGGAAGACACTGCTGAAAGCGAGCCCAAAGAAGAACAGTTGCCCAGAAAGGGAGCTCAGCAGCAGCAGCAGGAGCAGCAGGATGCAGGGGAAGGGAGTTCCTCTGCGCCCAAAGGATAAAGGCCTGGTTCGTTGCATCGAGGCGAGCTCGACACCTCGTGAGCCGCTATAAATGTTGCCATATTTTGCACGGGGTGCCATGTCTTCGAATTTTTTGTAAGGATGCTGCTTTCCCTTCCCTCTTTCTTCTCTCTCTTTCTCCACTATCCCCTTTCTTTTTGCCATCAATTTCATTCTCTCCATCTCCTCCCCCATATTTCTGATTGTTTCTTTGAGTGGGCAAATCTCCCCAAAAATATTCTAAGTGTTGTTGTTCGCCCGATTGCTTGTGTTTTCTTGACACTTGGCGCGCTCTCTTTGATTGGATGCTTTTTAGAAAAAGCAACACTTCTAGAAAAAAGGGGGAAGATTTTTGCTCCACTAGTGGAGCAAAAGTTATATATTTTCTTTGGAACGAACGCATTCGCTCCAGAAGGGGAGCAAATGGAACTTTCGCTTCACTGGTGGAGCTAAAGAGGCTTCGCTCCACTAGTGGAGCGACAGGGAAGTCGCTTATTTACTTTGCTTTTTTTTTTGTTTCAAGAAAATTCAAGGAGGGAGTTGTCGCTCCATAAGGGGAGCGATAGGGGCTGTCACTCCACAAGTGGAGCGACAGAGAACTTCGCTCCATAAGTGGAGCGACAAGGGAAATTCCAAGAAATTGTTTTTTTTTCTTTTTAAAGTTTACTCTCCCTAGCTTCGCTTCACTGCTGGAGTGACAACCAACTATGTACATTTTTGAAACACATACACACGAGAAATACCTGGCGGATCAATGATCTTCCTCAGAACTTGGCGGGTGATAAGCTTTCAAGAGAAAGTCGTTCATTGAAATCGGGAGAGTGAAACCCTCCATGTCTTGCAAGATGAAGGAGTTGATCTGGTTAACGCCAGAGACTCGAAATGGGCCTTCCCAGAAGGCGTCGAACTTCTCGTGGTTCCCCGGCTTGGACTTGTTCTCATTCCACTTCAAGACTAGGTCCTCGACGCTGAAAGTTCTATCGGAACCAGCCCTTAGTGGATTCGGCATGTTTCACGAAAGCTTCATAAGCTTTCTCTCTTTCCTCCAACTGCAGTAACTGGGCTAACCTCGCATCCATCGGGTCAGTTTCTCCTCCTTCGCTGTCGAGCCACTTAAGTAACTGCAACGCAGGCAGCTCAGTGTGCGTAGGTAAGACTGTGTCTTTCCCGTACACTAGTGAATAGGGCAATGTCTTGATCGAACGCTTGATGGAAATGCGGTCAGCCCAAAGCGATTGGTCCAAGAGTAGGTGCAAGCTTTGCTTATTCTTCTGCAGAGACCTCTTCAAGATTCGTAGCTGGTTTTTATTCATAGACTCCGCCAATTCATTGCCCTGTGGGTAATAGTTAGACAAATTTTTCAAGTAGATGTCATACCTGACTGCGAATTCACAAATCCTTGCACTGGTGAAAGGAGAGCTGTTATCAGACACGATTGGCTCAGGTACGCCGAAGCGAGTGATCAACTGTAATATCCCACCCAAGCTGTGATACGAAATTTCTGCCTTGTTTTGTTATTTTGGAAATTTGCAAGGTTTTCGGTTTTTGTGCAATGTTCTGATTTTTTTTGTATTTTTTATTTAAGTACAGAATGATGCAGGAAAAAGTTAAACTGCTAACTTGAACAAATAATATCTAGCAAACTACTTGGTGGGAATCAATGAAACTTGGAATTTAGATAATATAAAACTATAAACCCTTTAAAGGACTTTGGAAAGTATCAAAATACCCGAAAGCTGTACAAGACTGAAAATGGCAACTTTATAGCTGAACAACAACACAAGAATATATGTATTTCTTTCCCAGCAACAAATAAAGATGTCTTTTTACAATATCAATGCAAAGGAAAGCTTCCAATCCTTATACGCCTCAATTATAATCATTAATTGGCACCCAAACTCTGAATATTAAAAACCACCTTCAATGCCAGGCAAGATATGGTACGACCAGGCTAGAGGAAATTATGGCCAGCAAGAAATGTCTGAAATCTGCGCTGAAACCCTATCTGAAAATCCTCTGAAATCTCCTCAAATTTAAGCACAATACATTCCCCGTGATGGAAATGCTTTGGATCACCCTGAGGATGTCTTCCAATCCCGAAGATGATGTTCCTGTCGGAGGATTTCGTCTCCAAACAAGCTCAAATCTGCCCTTGCCTGTGGTTTTTCGTCACAAACAAGCTGGATATCTTCCTGCAAACTCTGCTGCAAGCAAGCTTCTTTCTCCAAACATGAAATGTAATAACCAAAGATGTCCCAATCAACTCTTCAATGCCACTTTTATCCTTTCCCAAAGATGGTTGATCCATTCACTTCTTGAATGTGGGATAATTTATCTTTCCAAATGCTACGTTGCACCTTGAAGGCATTCTTTTTACCATAAATTTTAATATATTTCACTTATTACTTTCCAAGGAGACCATACCACTTTTATGACATTAGAAATATGAAATTTATAAAATCCCCTTTAATTCAAGTGGTTACAAGACCCCTTCTAAGATTAAATTAATGCCCAACATTAATATATTTAACTTTTATATTTAAATATAACATTATAAATCTTCAGGCATTAAAATTATTGCTCTCCCAACATCCAACCACCAAACAACTTACGGAAACGGATACCCATTAAGCTGAAGATGCCAGTCGTACTTTTCGTTTCCCGAGAATCCAATCCTAACTGACTTACTAAAAATAGTAAGTCTTTGAAAATACTGCCAGAAACGGTCCTGAAAGCTGACAACTGTGAATGCAGATCGTCCAACAATATCTCCATAACACCTAGTGGTTCCTAAACACTCGACATTGCCTACGAAACCTTATAAATAGGCAAGTCCATATTACGCTCTGTTAGCTGACTAGGATGGGGACATTACATCAACCCTTCAAGGAAGGAAATAACCACGTCTTGGTTAGCCTGCTTGGTCGGAATTGCTTCCGACCACCGAGTGAAGTAGTCTGCGGCGGTCAAAATGTACTTGTGGCCGGCGGAGGGGTTAGGATTGATGATATCGATGAAGTCTAGGCCCCACTGCTGGAATGGAGCTTCTACTTGGATGGGGTGGAGAGGAAGCGAGGCATTCCGAGTCCTGCCCGAGTAGCGCTGGCAATTGTCACAGCGTTGGCCAACCTTAAAGGCGTCGGCGAAAAGGGTGGGCCAATAGTAGCCTGCTTTGATGATCTTCAAAGCCATCGGTCTGCCCGCGAAGTGGCCTCCTGAAAACCCGGAGTGAAACTCCTCCAAGATTTTCACCTTTTGCGACTCTTTGATACATCTCAAAACTCCGTCGATGTTCCAATAAAACAATCTGTTAGGAGTCGGGACATACCTGACAGCCTGCAAGCGAAATCTCCTTTGTGAAGCGTTGAAGTGAGGACATCTGCCTGTGTCGAAGTATCTAACCAGGTTATCTATCCAATCAAGACTGTCAACCGGCAGGTTGGCGAGGTTGCTTTCCGGCACCGGATTGTCCGAGTTGTGTTTCGCACTGCATACCATCACCGATGAAAGTGTGAAGACCCGTCTGCTGGACCTTTCCCTGAGGGGAAAGCTTCTCTATTGGTGGAGATCGCTGCCAGAGGGATCCATCACTGGGTGGCCCCAGCTTGCCAGGAGGCTCGTAAAAGGATGCAACGAGTCTGCTGATCCTACCTCTCTACTGCATCAGTTCCAAGCAATCCAGAGGCATCCTCAAGAGGAGGTGTCTGATTTTAACATTAGGTTTGCGAGATCCTGGAAACGGGTACCTAGCGAACTTCGGCCTTCAGCCGGCATGGCTGCTCACTATTATCTGAGGTCTTTCAACTCAGACATATGCCTGCTACTGAAGATCGCCCGAATTGACGAGTTCCCCAGCACCGTACGAAGCTGCCAGACAAGCTGAAGTCGACATTATCTCCATCGGCGAAGCTTCCGTCCGGAGTGCGGAGCCGATCCATCCCGACTTTCCCGGATCGCGGTATCCTTCCGCTTCGGTGGTGTGCCGTCTACTTCGGGCAGCAACCCCGCCCGCAGTGGAATCCGGCGCCGGTCGTAACTCAATACGGCCCGCCTCAGTTGCATTACCCTCATTCGCCTCCTCCCGCTCCGCATTTTCCAGCGCTTCCTGCTCCCCCGCAGTATGCGTCTTATTCTAACCCTCCTCCATTGGCCGCATTGCCTCCACCGACAGTTGCCGCCTCCCGACAACAGCATCCAGAACACGATTCTACAAGATGTTCGGGCTTTGGCCTCCAGATATCATGCCATGTCCAATGACATGACTGCTATGAAAAAGAAGCAGGCCCAAATGGACTTTGCTCCTAGAAGGCCGTATGCGCCACCGGCGCTGACAAAAGATAAAGCCCCAGAGAACCAACCGCAGAGGCGTCCGCCTCCGAGAAATGCTGCTATAGATGACCCACCTGGTCCTCCTGACCAGGTCAACTGGTGCACTACGTGCAATGACCCGCATTCGGAGGAAGACTGCACTTTGCACCAGCACTACATCCAGACCTTGGCCGGCAGCACTATTGAAGATGATGAGCTGTACATGATCTTGGACGGCGAGGCCAATTTTGCCCTGCCAGAAGAGAATCCAGTGACGCCCGCCAAGGAAGAAAAGAAAGCTGCGGACGCGGCCAAACCTTTGCAGGTATATGCGAGAAGAGAAAAACCGCAGCCCGATGGGCTGCCACCGTACAAGCGGCTGTGGCCTTACACAGCCCAGGATAAGGCGCCCAAAGATAAAGCTCCCGCTAAGCCTTCTCTAGCAAAGGCCGCTGATGTTCCAGCTAAGCCTCCAGCAAAGGCCCCAACTCCCGCTAAGCTTCCTGTACTTCAGCCCCCAGCCGAAACCAAAGAACAAGCCCAGGAGAAGCTGAAGTACCCGTCTCTGACCAAGAGACAAGCGAGTTGAGGCCACCCAACAAGACTCGGACCAAGTATGAACCGGCTAAACCAGCGAGGAGGAGCTAGTACCTCGGGCTACGACATTGTAGACGAGTTAAAGAAGACTCTGCCGGAATCAGCATGTACGATGCTCTTCCGCTTCCGTGCCGAGTAGATCCGTTGCAAGAATCACTCGAAGAACATGAAGAACGGCAAGCGGATGCGACTCGCTGTCCTGGTTCAACCTTTGACGAGTCTCCGCCACCGGGAAGAACAGACCGCCACCCTTTTATCCGTCTTTACGGATGCAAGGGCACATAGTTCACAACTCGCATGGTGGATTCGGTGCTTCCTCGACTGTGATGCCGAAGGCCGTCTGCGATGACATCGGGATGGAATACACACGGAGCAGCCAAGGTGTGCTGCAATTAGACGGCACCCCTGTCAAGACAGTTGGTGTCATAAAGGACATCCCTATCCGGCTGCACAAAGCTCTCGACATTGTGGTCATCCAAGACGTCGTGATTGTTGACTCGGAGCCTTACTTCGGCATGTGTCTCTCTCGGGAGTTCACCGCGAAGTTGGGCGGGTACTGTCTCTAGACTACTCGCACATGGAAGTGCCCTTCAAAGGAAGGAGACCGAAAATTTTCAATGAGAAGCCTTCCCCTTTTCTAGTAGACAAGATACCCGGAGGAGAGATGGACTGCATGGTCCAGTTGTCAGAGGAAGAACTGGTGACAGTAGAACTGACCGAGCAAGCTCTCGAAGTGCTACAGCTTGAAGACAAGTTCTCGTTGCGGGATTTTAATGCTGTAATCGGGACAGAGCAGGGCTGCTACTCCATTAAGCAGCCCGAGGAGCTTGACGTGTCCGTTGCGAAGGAAGTAGGACCTGCACCCGAAGAGCTGTGGAAGCTTTTCTTTGACGGCGCGCGTTGCAAGAATGGCGCCGGTGCAGGGGTCCTCCTGGTTTCTCCAACCGGAGTCCGGAGGGACTATGCCTACAGGCCGGCTCGGAGCCGTACTAACACTCGGCGGAATACGAAGCCCTGTGCTTGGGTCTGCGAAAGGCGGAAAGGCTCGGAATCAAGCATCTCCAAATTTTCGGAGATTCAAAGTTAGTGTGTCATCAAGTTACGAATAAATGCGCGTCTAAGCATCACTATCTTAGAGCGTACCGCAATCGGGTCTGGGACCTGATGGAATCGTTTGACTCATTGAACGTTAAGGCAATATCGCGTGAGAGAAACAAGCACGCTGATATTCTGGCGTCTGTTGGAGCCAGGTACGTTCCGGCTGAAGACGTCGTCCAGAAACTGAAGCCGGTCCGCACCATTTACAGGCCTTCTGTGCCTGATAGGGATACCTTCTGGCAGGTATTCAGCTGTGACGAGGAGATCGTCACATTCCTGGTTAACGAAGTGTGTGTAATCGAAGGTAGAGACCCTGATGACGAGCAATATGAGGGGTTGATACAGTTACGGAATAATCACGTCCCAAAAGGACTGATTACATTAGAAAGTCTCTTTGATCGAAATGACAGAGCAATATCCCACAGGATCAAAGTAGACCCGAGGCAGTATGCTGACCTGGAGCTCGAACCTGGTAAAACCATCAAGGTCGGAACAGACTGCACGTCGGAGGAGCTGGTGCAGATTAGATCACTGTGCCAGGAGTTCCCCGACATCGTGGCCTGGTGCTACGAGGATTTGAGGGGGTATGACGGATCTGTCATCCAAGCATACCATCGAGCTAGAGGATGGCGCCAAGCCGTTCCGACAAAAGCAAAGGGCCGTAAATCCAAAGATTGAGGCCATGATGAAGACCGAGCTCTTGAAGATGCTCGGAGGCCAAGATCATCTACCCCATCAAACATTCATCCTGGGTCGCGAATCTGGTGCCCGTGAGGAAAAAGAATGGCGACATACGTCTCTGTGTCGACTTCAGAAACCTAAATCAAGGCTTCCCTCCGGGACCACTATCCGCTTCCCCAAATTGACCAAATTTTGCATATCGTTGCTGGAGCCCAGAGATTTTCACTTTTAGATGGATTTTCCGGCTACAACCGGATTTGGGTCAAAGACGAAGACCAAGATAAGACGGCGTTTACCACGAAGTGGGGGACGTTCGCCTATCAGCGCATGTCGTTTGGATTATCCAATGCTGGTGCCACGTTCCAAAGGGCCATGGACCTGGCCTTCCGAGAGCTGCTCAACAAGATTATTGTCATCTACCTTGATGACATGACCGTTTTCTCTCACCGACGAGAAGATCATGTTTCGCACTCGCGGCAAATATTTGAAAGTTGTCGAGAATTCGGCATCTCTATAAACCCGAAGAAGTCTGTCTTCGCGGTGAAGGAAGGAAAGCTGCTGGGACATGTCATCTCCGAGGAAGGCCTCGCCATTGACCCTGACAGAGCAGAAGCCCTCGTTCGCTTGCCAGCCCCCACTGATAAAAAAGGGCTGCAGTCCTTCTTCGTTCAGATTAACTTCGTGCGGAAGTTCATCCCGGACTTCGCACAGGTGATCAAGCCTATGGCCGAACTGTTGAAGAAAGATACACCTTACGAATGGACTGATGAGAGAGAACAAGCTTTCGAGGAAATCAAGGCTCGAATTGCGCAAGCTCCGGTGTTGACAAACCCGGACTACTCCAAGGACTTCATCCTGTATGCAGTGGGAGAACCCGAAAGTTACGCTGCAGTCCTGACTCAGAAGGGAGACGACGGTGAGGAGCGCCCCATTGCGTTCCTAAGCCAAGTGATTTTGCCGCACGAAGAGAAGTACAATTTTATAGAGCGGCAGGTCCATGCGGTCATGAAGTCCCTTCGAAAGTTCAGGCACTTTGTCTCCCAGAGTAAGACCACCGTCTTTGTGATTCACCCCGATGTTCGCAGTTTCATCTTGCAAGGAGAACCGGGTCACAAGAGAGCGGGATGGATTGCCAAGATCCAGGAGTTTGACATCGAAGTACGGCCCACCAAGCTTATCAGAGGCCGAGCCTTGTGTCAGGAATTGGCCCGAAGCGCTGTAGCCGGCATCTCCGCCTCTAAGTGGGAGGACACAGCGACACGCGTCTACCTAGCCAACTCCTTATCGGAGGGGGAGTGATTGGACAGATGAACTGGTGAGATACTTCTGCACCGGAAGATGTCCCGATCACCTGAACGCCTCACAACGAAGGAGATTTCGGTTAGGTGCATTAAGGTACACTCTTCGCCCCGAGGGGCTTTACTTCAAAAACATTGACGGCATCCTGTTGCGGTGCGTCATAAATTCTGACCAGCCTAGGATCCTCGGAGACTTTCATTCCGGGATGCCTGGGGGTCACCATTCTTCAAGGCCAACGGCCTTAAAAATAATAAGGGCTGGATACTATTGGCCCACTCTGTTCGCAGACGCGTATGCGGTCTGCGCCAAATGTGATCAATGCCAGAGGTATGCTGGCCGAACAGCAAAAGCACCCCCGCCCCTTCAACCGATTCAAGCCGAAGCTCCGTTCCAAAGAATGGGGTCTAGACTTCATTGGGGTGATTTATCCTAACTCCTCCGCCGGCCACAAGTTTATTCTCACAGCCTATCGACTATTTCACACTGGTGGACGGAGGCGATCCCGACCAAGAACGCCGACCAAGAAACGGTCATCGAGTTCATTGAGAGCCCGATTACCCGCTTCGGGGTTCCGAGTCGATTGTGACAGCATAACGGTCCGAGATTTGTAGGCGCCGTACTCACGGAGTACACCAACAGACTTGGCATCTATCACAAGATGTCTTCTAATTACTACCCGTAGGGGAATGGCCTTGCCGAGTCTACTAACAAGAACCTCCCGAAAATTCTCCGGAGGACCATTGAAAAGAATAAGCGGACTTGGCACTTGCTCCTGAACCGGGCGCTGTGGGCGGACAGAGTTGCGTTCAAGAAATCCCTCAAGACGTCCCCCTACGCGCTCGTCTATGGCAAGCAAGCTGTTATGCCATCACACATTGAAATCCCCGCCCTGTGGATGGTTGATGAAGACAGGAGCAGCGGAGACCCGGTAGACGACAGATTGTGCAACTCCTGCAGTTGGAAGAAGACAGAGAAAGTGCATACCAGGCCTTCGCGGATCACATTGCAGCCACTAAAGGCTGGTTTGCCAAAGGCACCACTGCCCGAGTTTTCGAAGTCGGGGACCTGGTGCTGAAGTGGGACTCATACAAGGCAAAACCGGGTAATCACGGAAAATTTGACGCTCTCTCGGGAGGGCCCTTATCAGATTTCCCGGGTGAATCAGTTCAATGCCTACATACTTTCGGATATGGAGGGTCAGCTCCTCCCCATCCCCGTCAACGGGTTCCATTTGAAGCTTTATCGCTGTTGAAGGCGCCCGAGTGGCCCTTCCTTGTAAAAATTTTGCCTTGTGTTTTTATTTTTCCCCGCATGTATAGTTTCCAGTTTTAGCTTTCAGTTTATTTTTCCTTCTTTGAGCTTAAATGCGGCATGGGAGAGAAAGACAGACTTCGCAGCGAAGTCTGTCGTTGCCCCGCAGGAGGGGCGAAGTTTGGCTATGCAGAGAAAGAAAGAAAAAAAAAAAAAGCGCAAAAAATCGACTAAGTGTTGGCCGAAGCCCGACTTCGCAGCGAAGCCTGACTTCGGCCCAGCCGAATTGCGAAGTTTGTCCGAGAAAACACTGAAGCAGACCGAAGTCCGCACTGCGCAACCCTTCGTGCGAAGTACGCACTGCGCGCAAAGTTTGCGCGAAGTGCGAACTTCGCAGCGAAGTCCGACTTCGGCCAGCGCCCGTGCGAAGTGCGCGCTGCGCTCAACGCTTGTGCGAAGTGCGAACTTCGCGCGAAGTTCGTACTTCGCCCCAAGCTTCGGCCGAAGTCCGAACCCGCCCCAGCGTCGCACAGCGCAGTTTATTCAAAGTCCAAAGGTCGCAGGGTATGTTAAGTGTGTTCGAAGGCCCCAAGGCGGCAAAGACCCAGACCGCGCCCAAACCTTGGGCGCAGCAAAAAAGCAGAAATGGAACGGTTCCAACGCGCGCTCGCGAAGTTCGAACTTCGCCCGAAATTCGGGCGAAGTCCGACTTCGCCGGCGAGGTCGGGCCGCGCCCAACTTCGGGCGAAGCCCGGCCGCGCCTAGTTTTCCGGGCCAGTTTGGGGCAGCATTCAATAAAATGAATAAAAAACTCAAAAAGTCCCAGCTGGGCCCAAGGCGCGTTTGTAACTGTTTTAATCTGGGTTTCCGCGCCAGAGGTTTTGTCTTGAGCAGTGTGCCCAAATGGTGGCAGCAACGTCAGCCATGGTGCAGTCCCCAACGCTGAATTAATGATTGCGCGTTTTTCAAGGAAAAATGCAACTAAAAAAGCAAGGCACGTCTGCCGGGGCGCGTCTTTTCCTAAACGTTCTCCTGCGCAGCAACCAAGGGTTTTAACTCAGCCGACCTACCCCTCCCGCGTTGCATTAATGACGCTGTTTTTATCTAGAAAAGGGGGTCAGAATCATGCCAACATTCCAGATTGCAGAGATTATTCCTCGGACAGTGCTAATTATTCCTCTGATAGCGAAATTTGTTGCAGACAGCCTGAACCTGTCATTATTGCTGACTCGGAGAGATGGACAAGGGAAAAATGCCCGTGTCAGCGCAGTCCAGCGGAAGCAGCGAGCCAGGGGATTTGCCGCGGCCAGGAGTTTTCAAAGGCGATCCTCCGCCAGAGAAAAAGTCAAAGGCCCGGACGAAGAAGGTACAACGTGGGCAATCCCCACCACCTCCGGTGAATTACCCGGCAGATATGTGGACGGCTCGTTTTCCATGAGCCTAACTCAACTGCGAGCGAATGTGGAGAGTCGGGTCGACAAAGTTTCGCCCTCCCATCATTTTGGAGCGGCGTACAAATCAAATCTCTTCGGATTCATGTGCCCTCCCGTCCACCAATGCCCGGAGCCGATAGACTTAATTGTTAGACATTATAAACCAGCCTTCCCAAGCAAATCTGCAGCTCCGTTGGCAAACCCTTGTTCGCACCGGCGCAGGAGACCGTGCAGCTCGCTTTCGCCCTGGGCTGGAGTATGACTCCGGCACCATCCTCGTAAAGATCGGCTTGGGCGAACAAGCGGGACGTTTCACGCACACCAAGCGAATGAGGGATTTCCTCAATTCAGAGCTGAACGCCCCGCTTCAGCCGGACAATGGCCGACTGGCCCCATGCCTTTGGCGAAATTTCAGAACAAATATCTATATACCATCTTGGCATGGATCCTCGGCTGCGACTTTGATGAGCTAGTGCACCCGTACCAGCTGGCCCTGGCAGAATGCCTCCTGTGTGGAGAATCTTACGAACCAGCGGCGCAGCGGAGCGGAAAGCGCCCCATCTCTTTCGATCGGGCAGACCGGTCGGCTTACGCCATTCATTCCAGCCTCGCTGAAAATTCGAAGCGCCGATCAACCAATTTTCGTTTCGGCTCCGTTCCGGTCCGGCTTTGTTTGTACCATCTGCACCCCCAAATGCCGATCCTGAACCTGAAGAAGGTTAACGAGAAGGGAGAGCCCCAACCCGTCTATAACTGGACGGATGACTTATACCGGAAAGGGTCCTACTACAAGTTCAACTTCAACTTTCTGGGATTCGTCATGTCAGTCTTCACCGAAAGTGAAATCCCCCGTCCCCCGAGAGAAATGACGAGTGCTTTGATAAATCAGAAGCTCGGGGACGTTTTTAGACTGACGCAGGGGATTGTGATCAGAATCTACGGATTCAAGGGCAAACCCTATTTGCTGCCCTATTGGTGCTCGGAGCATCTGTTTGGGATGGAGGTTGCCCGACAGATGGACTACGTGGAAGAAGAGTTTGGCCTAGGGAAGAAAAGAGGACAGATTTTCCAATACCCTCTTTCCTGGGCCAACGTTGAGATTACCGAGGTAGGACAACATGTCTACCTAGAGCAAGCGCTGTCCCGGATTGGCTCTGGTTTTGCTGCCGCAGCACTGGAAGTATGACCCTCATGGGATAAGGGGAAAGTTTGCACATTTGTGCCCCCGGGACATAACCGAAGATAGATGCGACGTGGTCCATGTGGACCTTGACTGGGAGATTGAATTAATGGAAGCTTCTCCCCCTTGGCAGGATTTCTACTGCGAGGAGGTGACATATGACCCCAAGAGAAACCCGGACCATCACTTCTCATCTCCAGGGTTCAAAAAATTTCTGTCCAAGATTGCAGGCCTTAACTGGTCTAAAGAAAAGATTATTGAATGCTGGAAAATGAGATGCCGCACGCAGAACGATAAATCCACAAGGAGAAACCCGGCCGTAGATGACGACTTCTCGCTTCTCTATGACCAAGCATCATGACAGCTGGCGGCCGTTCGCATATCAAGGTTACGTTCCCCGAGGCCCCTTTGAGGATTATAAAAGTGGGTCTCCTCCCAAACAGTTGTACACTTTGGCAACTGCGCCGCCGGCCCAACAAGTACCCAGGCCGATCCAATGCAGTTCGTGGCTCCTAAGGCGGCGCCTGAAAAGGCGAAAAAGTTAGTCAAGGCAGCGCCCGAGGCACTTCCTCAGGCAAGAAAAGCGCCAGCGCCGCCAGAAAGCAGACCGGTCGCGGCAGACCTTCTGCAAGTCAAACCCCGGTACAAGTTTACCGTGGGAGCATCAGTGCCTGCTGCACCTGCTTCGTCTCCTTCCCCTGATCCGACAGTTGTTCCAGAAGAGAAGAAGCGGAGGAGAGTTGAGAAAATCAGGCGACCTAGCCTGATAGTGCAGCAGCCAGTCGCAGAGCCGCAGCCGCGTCCTGCCGCCGCAGAGGCAATTCCTTTGGGCAGTCCCAAGCCAGCCGCCGAGACAAGAAGCGAAGACATTCACCCGGCATCGGCTCGAGCGGAGCCCGCAGGTACGTTTGCTGTCCCCGTCTCTCTAGTCTCACCCAGCTCTACTTCCACTCGGGCCCCCGCTCAACTGCGGGCGAGCCATGACCACATCCTCCTCCCCGTCTCCGCGTCCTTCTAGCGGTCCCCATTCTTTCGACCTCGCCTTGCTCGTAACCCTAACGTCTCTCTTTCTCCGAGCACAACTCCAAACCCTTCGCCCGAGGTTAGTGCCGAGGCTGTCCGTTCACCATCACATCCTCCGCCTCGCCCGCTTCAAACCCTCACAAGTGTCGCCCGCTCCCATTTCCATTTCCCGGTCGCCCCCACAAGCGACCGATTCTTCCAAGGTCCTGTCCGGTTCCTCCCGATCCCATTCCCGCAGGAGAGACGTCTCAGCAGATCCCTAGGCTGGGGGAACCAGATTTTATGGACGACCTTCAGAACTCAGATGACTTGCCCCTGGCAACGAGAGCCGTAGAGTATTCTGTCTCTTTCCGCCAAGACCTAAAGCGGAGGAGACACGAAGAGATAGCCGCCCCGGCAAAACGCGCAAAGTATGATTTCGGAAGGAGAGTGATTACAACGGAGAAAATAATCCCAATAGTGAAGAAGCCTCTCCGAGAAATGACTAAGGCGGACTACGTGCTCCAGACAAAGGAGAAAAGCTTTGACGACATTGATAAACGAGATGAGATTCAAACGATCATGCGCAAAGCTGACAATCTCTTTGTCAAGAGTCTGGAGGAGCAGGAAGAACTTTTCGCGTTGCAGGACAAAGTAAGGCAACTTGAAGAGGACCTATCTAGGTCCACTGAGCAGCTGGAAGCGGCGCGGCGAGAAACAGATGAATTCAAAGCCCAGCTGGCCGCTTCTCAGAGCAACAGGCCGCAACCGAAAAGAAAGCAGCCTCGGAGCAGATTTCTCAGCTCCAGGAGTCTTTGAAGCGAGCGCAGTCGCAGCTTGCAGAGAAAACATCTCAAGCGGCTGTCTTTTCAAAGACAAAAGTTAAGGAAATGAGGGCTGGTTTGCTGAGGGAATGCAAGCCCCATACCTTTAAGGCGATGGCGGTCCTGGACTTCGCATCCAGGATTCAAGAAGTTTCTGCCCAGGGAAAGCCTGTGGTAGAGGAGGCCGAGCGCCAGGCAAAGCAATGGCTGGACCTGGCGATAAACCTTCAGGAGCGCGAGCGCGACGACGTCCTTTTTTCCCCCGTGTCCTCATTCGGCTTGCAGAATGGGCAGGTGCAAGGGTGACCTTGCACAAATATTTCAGAAAAGTTGAAGAGGTGAGAGTGGCCAGACGAATGATTGATGCATTCGGACATGAAAGAGATATCTGTCTGGCCCCCTTTCACGCTCTTTCAGAACTTGGTTGTCTAGGTTTTGTTGAGAATGGCGAGCTCCTCACCCTAGATCGGGTAAAGAAGAATTGGCAGTCCTTTGAAGCAGATACAGCTGAAATTGATAGCTGGATCGAGCCAATTCAAGACAGTCAGGTCACTCAGATGGTGTCCAGATATTCCAGGATCCGCTCCTATTTTCAGGAGTTAGAGAAAAGATACCTCACCATCGACCTGCACGCGGTCGCTGCTTTTCACGGAGCATTAGAAGACATAGCTGACCGCAAGCCATTCGAAGCGGAAGCCTGGCGCTCAGCCCAAGAGGCGTACACTCGCATGTGCGAGGCAGAAGCAGGAAATGGAGACCTTTCAGAAGGAGATACTGATGAGGCAACTGACAAAGATGAATCTGAAGAACAGCTGCCGCAAGGAGAACAGTTAGAGCAGCAAAAGGCAGGGGAGGCAAGTTCCTCTGCACCCAAAGGATGAAGGCATGGATTCTTTGCGCCGAGGCGAGCTCGACACCCCGCGAGCCGCCAGAAATGTTGTCACATTTTGCACGGGGTGCAATGTCTTCAATATTGTTTTGTAACGATGTCGCTCTTCTTTTCCTCCTTCCGTTTTTCTTCCTTCTCTCCCTTTCCTTTTCTTTCCCATTCTCTTTCTCTCCCCCTTTTTTCCTTGGAGTTCCCAGTTGATTTTCCACCTTTCCAAGCAGGTCTATCCGAAATTTGCTAAGTCCGGGTGCGAAGTTCGCACTTCGCCCAGTTTTGGTGCGAAGTTCGCACTTCGCACAGTTTTGGTGCGAAGTGCGCACTTCGCCCAGTTTTGGTGCGAAGTGCGCACTTCGCCCAGTTTTGGTGCGAAGTCCGACTCCGCCCCACTTTCTCGGGCGCACCTTGCACCGGCAGACCGGGCAGTCAATGCGTAAGAAAGGTAAAATGCCGGAGCAGGTCCATATGGCGGCAGACACCAGTGTTCGCCTGTGCGCAGTTCGACTTCTCAACAGAGCCGGAATGCGCCCTTGACAGGTGTACAGTAGGGGAACAAACCCGGAATTTGACCAAGGCTTGAAGGCCTTCCCCGACTGCACTGATTTCTGCACGCATCCCAAGGAGCCCCGATCCCAAGCAAAGATGGATAGATTGCCCTCTAAGGCAGGCATGTGTCACACAAAGATAACCCATCATCGGACAAGTGTCCAACTTCGGGATTTGAACCAAGACCGCCGACCAAAAGGGATAAGCATGGGCTGCCCGCACCGCTCGCGTTAATATCCTCATTCAAAGCTGATCTGAGGTTTCACCTGCTCCAGCTACCAGCGAGCCTGCCGACTTGTAGATTTACCCAGGACTCCGCCACGTAGCTGTCCAGCTTCCAGGAAGACCATGCTGCGGGTATAGCCCAGTCCGACAAAAGGTCAGCATTTGCAGTTCTTTCGCCGCTTCTGTCAGCTTATGTTTGACTGGGACTCTGTGTCCATTAATGTAACGGGTGGGACTCGGGCTATAAAAGCCCATCTGAAATTCATTGTAAAGGGTGGAAGGGGAATGTTTGTTAGGGAACTACTGTGCTTACTGTAACCGTGCTTCTGCTTATGAATACAATCTGTATGCCTGGTTCTCGTTTCTACTGTCTTTATTCTTTTATGCTGTCTTTCATTATATGCCTTAGGCCCACCTGTGTCGCTGCTCGTTGATTCACTTTGGCATTTGGCGATCAGGTTCCTCTAGCATTGCTTGCTTAAAGCACCTTCTGTACTTCATTATTTAAAGCATTCATAATAAATTTGGTAGCAGTTCCATCAGTTATGTGTGACGTTGCTGGCCCGTATCTGGTGATTGATGCGATCCCCTGCTGTTAGTTCCTTGTAGGGAATGTTTGCTAGGGAGCCATTGAAGCTGTGCGGTTAAACTCTCTACCTAACACATATACCCGGCTCTGACATCTCTAGGTTTACTTTCTACCCCCGTCGCTGTACGTATCCGGTGATTGATACGATCCCCTCGCCGTTAGTTCCTTGTAGGGAATGTTTGCTAGGGAGCTATTGAAGCTGTGCATACGCTGCTGGTGTATCGGAAGTACGCCTAGGTTTTGCAGTTCCTTGTCATGCTCTGTGTTTGTATGCAGTAAGTAGCGGTGATTGGTGTGTTCCCGTACTGTTAGTTCCCCCCCACCAACCTTTGGACATATTTGTATCTCTTTCTGTACATTTGTCTCTTTCCGTTTATTTATTTCTTTCCTGTTCCCTTTAGCTTAAATCAAGCCCCCCCAAAAGGAGCCGGCCTTCTCCGGAGATTGGCTCGGAAGGCATCTCTTCCTTCCGGCCTTTCATGCTGGTGGGCGAATCTGGGCGCATTAACCAAAAATCCTTTCCTCATGGCAGATTCGTAACCAACACCTTCCACCCCTTATTGGAGTGTCGGTATCTAGCAACTTGTTCGGAATTCCACTCATTGCTCACCAAAATTTTCTTCAATGACCCTCTTGCATCATAGAGGCTCTGCAACATCACAAATTTTGTGGAAAAACGTGTAACTCCAGCCCACACTAGCTCCATCCCACCAGTAAAATGCCTCATGAGGTTGAGGACCCATGTATGGTTGTAGATGAATTTTGTGTTAGCCCTGTACTTCTGTACACCCTCTAACAGCCAAGGTAATTTACCAATGTCTTTGAGGAGCAAACTGAGACAATGGGCTGCACATGGGATCCAAAAAACGACGGGGAATCTCTCCTCCAAAATCTTACTAGCTGCTACATATGTTGTTGCATTATTCGTGATGACTTGGACACCATTCTCCTCCTCGACCTCCAACACAACCTTCCCCAACAACCCTACAAGCATTTCGACACTCTTAACTTGTGCCAATGCATCTATTGACTTACCCAGGTGTTGTAGGTGAGTTGGAGAGGAGAGGGCAATCCTCCAAGGGAGGTCCCAAGTACGAATCTCCACCCTACCAAAAAGTTGAGGTACCAAAAATCCAATTGATAATGCTGGTGCGGGTAGGGCCGGGTGCGACTCTCGGGTGACTTTGACGGTGTAGAATCCCCTGATCGTGGTCTCTCAGACCAAGGCAACCCCGCAAGGGGTTTTTCTCTTAAAAAAAAATGCATTTATTGATTTGAGGAATGCAATTCCTCCTATAGAAGCAACCAAAAAATTAATTAAGGTTCTTCCATCCCATCGGTCCACCCATCAAACATGACACTGCAACTCTTCTTCCTCCACACCTTGCAATGGTCTTCAAGCACAACCTGAATGCTGTCCAAAGATTGTTGAAGGAGAGGGCCCCTAAGGTCATCATAAGTTGGCGGCTTAAATCCTGTGCCACAACTTGCGATGGCATCTACCATGTGCTGATAGTATGAAGACCTTTCCACATTGAAGGGAAGGTCGGATAAATACCAAAAACTAGCGATGGCCGTCCTTGCTGCCCTATGCCTCTCATGGTTCCACGCGCCCATACCCTCAAGCGTGGGTTTTACCCTTGGCATGGAACGTTCTGCAAAATAGGACTCATCCGTCCCACTCCCTAGGTGTGCAACTAATGGATTCAAACTCTCACGGTTAAACCGGTTAAGAGTGCTGCCAGTACAATCTGTATGAGGTCAAGAAGAGGGGGTTTACATGGCATTGCTTTGTCTTCGTTTGAGGCCTTTTTACTCCTTTTTGTTAGAGAGGATGGCATTATATTCATTCATAACTTCAATCGGCACATCTTGGCATACCCTATAATTTTGCCCTGATATCTTTGCCAAATGGAATTTGAGGCAATATATGCCTCCATGAATGAGAGACCCACAAAAATTGCAATGCACTTCCCCTTTCTTTTCCCCTTCCTTTGCATACTTCCATGTTGGATCTCTTTTCGACATTTTTTTGTGGCTACACATAGAAACAATTAACAACAAAGTTACAAACAATTACTTAAAAAAAATAAAATAAAATAAAACCCTAAAACCTTGTTTAAAGTTTAAACTAGGGTTTAGGGTTAAAATTTTAAACATTGATAGCTTAAGAAATGTGCTTGCATACATAGCTATCAGGCAACAATATTTACTTAAAAAGAGAAAGAAAAAAGACATCTGAAAGAAGGAAAAAAAACAGCTGAAATTTTGACCTAGTTTTTTAAATTTTTAGCTCAAATGCAACAGTTGGGTGGTTGTTGCATTTGGTTTTAATCTTAAAAAAAAACTAATAACATGTTTGAAATAGAAAAAGAGAAAAAAAAGAGTTTGCCAAAGTTTTTCTTACCTCAAATGAATCCTTTGGGCAGTTGTTGGTGGCTGCTGCATTCCTTCAAACTGCAAAAAATCGGCTGTTATAATGCATTCGCATGTTTTGTTTGGTGTGGTAGCAAGTAGGCAGATCTCTAGTTTGGAACAAGTAAAAATGAGGCAAAATGAGAAAAATAAAATTATTGTGTTTTCTCTACTTGTGTGGCCGTGGGCTATTTTTCTGCAGGTATTGCGATTTTTTGAAAAGATTGCGATTCCCAATTTTTTGGAAAAAATCAGCAAAAATCGTTGATTTTTTCAAAAAAATGATTTTCGAAGCAATTTGAATCGGCAACCCTTTTGAATCGCAAAAAATCGGATTAGATAGGGGATTAAATCGGGATTTTCATAACTATGGTGATTACTGTTGACAATTCTGTCACATTGCCTAGTGGGGTAGTGAAAAACAAAAATTTTGTAAAGTGTTTCTTTTTGTTTCATGAATTTGTTCCCTTGTTGTTTTTTTAGAAACAACATGTTTAAGTATTACAGCAATTTTGGCTTTCATTGCCATCCCCCTTGTACATAAATTGAGATATACAAGAGCTTCGCTACTGAGCAAGTAAGGTTTAGGAGCTTCGCAGAGAAAAGGACAGCTTCGTCGAGAAAGAAAAGCAGGGAAGTCCAGATCGCGGTCCAAGGTTACCAAGGCATGAAGAGAGCTTTGCACGCGAAGCAGCCCAAACAGTTGCTTCGGGCGAAAACCTTGCGAAGCGCGATTTGAGGAAATTCAAAGTATTGAAAATTGCTTCGCTAAGAATCCATCGAAGCATCCACTTCGGACCCCTCTACTGGGGAACCATTTCTACTTCGCCCAAGGTTGTCGCGAAGCATCTACTTCGGATAGCTTTTGTGCGAAGCACTTCCAACCGAAGCAGTAGCGGCCCGTGAAAAAGCAGAATATTTTTCCAAGGCAAGAATGCACTTCGGCCGAAAAACTCCCGAACCGCGACTCTGAAGAAGGTCCGCAGCGAAGCATTTTGACAGCCCATCAGCGAAACATCCACTTCGTGCAGGAGATCTCGCGAAGCGACCTTTAACACATCTTTCCAGTGAAGCAATGAAAAATTAAGAGCTCTATTTTGAGAAGGGATATCTGCTTCGGCATTTAGCATCCTTGAAGCCATTTTGAGAAGCTCCTTTGCGCGAAGTACATGACCAAGGAAAATAGATCCGCTTCGGCTCACATCCATTGCGAAGCGGAGTCGAACTGAAAATAGATGAAGCGCTTTAGGGGTACGCACTCCAAGGCCGGGTATTTCTCCGAGGCAATCAAGTGCTTCATAAATGAATTTTTACATGTCGAAAGACTTGGGGGCTCATTTTTGGCAACCTGAAAAGAAATATCAGTATGAGAAGCAGAGCCCGGCGGACATGGCGGCCACTCGAGCCCTGCACCCGGAGAAGCCTAGGACGAGTCAGGCGGCTCATAAATGCGAATTTCCCCGGCTGACCCGGTCACAGCTGCTAATTGTAGAAAATGATTTGAGAGCTCAGTCACGGGAGTAGCGGGAGCAGACTTCTCTGGTTTTCGAGGATGTACTCGATTTTGTGCATTGATGGTTCAGAGGGTCGGGTCCTCTATAAAAACCCACATATTGTAATGAAAAAGGGGGGAAACTTTCTGCTAGAAAGCTGCTGTAACTTGATTTCCTGCAATCAATACTAAAGAGCTTCGGGCCTCATTTCTCTCTTGTATGCTGCCTTCTGTGATTATTTCTGTTATCTCGTTTCTTCATTTGCATACTGTAATTCTGAATTCTGGATTTAGGTGTGTGATTGGGGATAGAACCCTGAAATTTTCCCGAAGGATACATAGGGGAGAGAACGCTGTAATAGTTTTCTTGTATGTTGCCTGTGGATAGCGTTTCTGCTATATTCACTTATTTCCTAACCGCCGTGATTCTGAAATTTGGATTTCGACGTAAGGGAGGGGTAATCCTGGAACTCGTCCAGAGGATACATAGGAAGGTTAGTACTGCGTTCATTTTATTTCATTCTCGGTATTTATTGCTGCTATTTCGAGCTGTTAGTCAGTAATCGTGCTGCCAGTTCTTTCCCTCTTAAATCCATCGATATTTCTTCCCTTACTCTGTTTATTTCTTTCCTGTACCCTTACTATTTTTATCTCTTTCCTGTAACTCTTATCTCAAAACACCAAGTAGTTTAGTAAAGAAGCCGGCATTTCTCCGGATATTGGCACGGGGGGCATCTCTTCCCCGCGACCTTTCAATGTTGGTCCAGGTCTAGGGCGCGTACACTTCTCAAAATCCTTTCCTGTGGCAGATTTGATGACCAACAGTTTCTGGCACGCCCGGTGGGTCCCGGTCAGTCTCACCTTGTGAGTGGTAGTGAGAACCGATGCTTGTCTCATTGCCAAAAGACTCTAGCATCTGGCGACTCTGTTCAACCTGAGAATCTTAAAGTCGTAAGAGACCGGTACTAAAGTATCCGTGCCTTCATGCAAACAAGATGGAGAGTTAGGAATAGTGGAGAGGAGACTGAGTTGTTTGAACTCGATATTGACGCCTTCGGGGAACTGTTGGTTACGAATCTGCCATGAGGAAAGGATTTGATATTATTGCGCCCAGATTCGCCCACCAGATTGAAAGGCCGGAAGGAAGGAATGCCTTCCGTGCCAATCTCCGGAGAAGGCCGGCTTCCTGTGGGGTTTTAGTGTTTTAGGATAAGAGTGCAGGGAAAGAGATAAAAGTGCGGAAAGAGAATCCAAATGTGATTGGAGTTGGGTGGGGGGAATAAGCAGCACGACAACGATCAATCACCACTACTAACAACATTCATATACAAAACACACATTGAAACTACAGCTATCATTCATCCTATGTATCCTCTATCTATGCATTCCAAGAATACTTGATCATCAAATACCAGAGTCCAGAGTTCAAGACAACAAGAAGCAATGATACAAGAAACATGAGGCAGAAATGACAAGGAGAGGCAGCATACAAGATAAAAGACAGTAAGCAGAGCCAAGTATATGCTTTGTATTAGAGGCAAACGCACAACTACAATGGTTCCCTAGCAGTATATTCCCCTTCCACCCTTTTACAATGAAATTGCATGGCTATTTATAGCCTCAAGTTCCCCCCGATTACAATCACGGGCACAAAGTCCCGGGCCAGACAATAGCTGACAAAAGCGGCCAAGGAGCTGCTGATGCTGACTTCTGTCGGGTAGGACTGTACTTGCGGCATGGTCTCCCTGAAAGTTGTACAGTTACGTGGCGGTGTGTCGGGTCAAACCTTTGGTCAGCAGGAATGCGGGTAGCTGTGGCGGATGGAACTTCACATCAGCCTTAAATGATGGCAGCTGGCGTAGATAGGGCGGTCCATGCTTGTCCTTGTTCCCGTCATGTCTTGGCTCGAATCCCGAGGCTGGACACTTGTCAGATTTTGATGAGTGACACATGTCTGCCTTGAAAGGCAGTTTATCCAACTTCGCCCAGGATCAGAGCGCTGTCGGGTTGCGCAGGTGGAAAACAACGCAGTTGGGGAGGCCTCCGTGCCTTAGTCAATTTCTCGGGCTTGCTTGCCCAATCGCAAGCACCGGTCGAGGGCGCACCCCGACTTCGCTGCGAAGTCGGGTTGCGCACCGGCACTTTGCTGTCTTTACTGCTGTTCGGACTGCGCACCAGGAGGAGGGCGCACCCCGACTTCGCTGCGAAGTCGGGTTGCGCACCAACACTTAGCTGATTTTCTGCCACATTGCTTTCCAAGTGCGCCCAGGAAGAGGGGCGCACCCCGACTTCGCTGCGAAGTCGGGTTGCGCCCGACACTTAGTCAAATTTCGCTCATTTTTGTCTCGCTTGCGCACTTCGCATTCCCTACCGCGCTCCAACCGGAGGGCGCACCCGACTTCGCCGCGAAGTCGGGTTGCGTCCTGACACTTAGTCATTTTCAGGGAACACTTGCTGGAAACTTTACCGGGGAAGTTCAAGGGGAAGAGGGAGGAATGAAACTGCAAGGAAGAGGGAGAAAGGGAGAAATGAAGAAAGGGAAAAAGAGGAGGGAAGGAAAAGAGCAGCTCACTTACAAAAACTGAAAACATGGCACCCCGTGCAAAATGTGGCAACATTCCTGGCGGCTCGCGGGGTGTCGAGCTCGCCTCGACGCAAAGA
This sequence comes from Wollemia nobilis, assembly GCA_028583015.1. NCBI lineage: Eukaryota > Viridiplantae > Streptophyta > Pinopsida > Araucariales > Araucariaceae > Wollemia > Wollemia nobilis. Next base: position 7,695,383 of record JAQPPZ010000103.1, read on the forward strand.
ACCATGCCTTTATCCATTGGGTGCAGAGGAACTTCCTTCCCCTGCTTTCTGCTGCTCTGACCGCTTCCTTCCGGGCAACTGTTCTTCTTCAGGATCACTTCCGGCAGTTGCTTCTTCAGTTTCTCCTTCTGAATCTGAATGCTCTCCACTGTCAGCCTCCCACTCGCGGATGCGTTCGTATGCAGCCTTGGCTTGGTCCTAGACTGCTGCTTGGAAGGGCCCGAGGTCGCTGACCTCTCTTAGTGCTGCGTGGAATGCAGCGACCGCGTGCAGGTCGATGGTGTTATATCTTTTTCCCAACTCCTTTAGGGAGGAGTTGATTTTGCAGTATTTTGACACCATCTGGGTGACCTGAGCTTCTTGAATTGGCTCTGCCCAGCTATCAATTTCTGCTGTGTCTGCCTCAAAAGACAGCCAATTCTGCTTAACCTGCTCAAGGGTCAGAAACTCGCCATCCTTGACGTAGCTCGGGCACCCGTGTTCGGACAGAGTGTGAAAGGGGGCCAGGAGAATGTTCCTTTCATGTTCTAGGGCGTCCAGCATTTTCCTGGCAGTTCTGATCTTCTCTGTCTTATCGAAATAAATATGCAAGGTTACCCTTGCATCTGCCCACTCTGAGGCAAGTTGGGACATAGGGGGAAATTGGAGGCCTTTGCGCTCAAACCGCTCAAGTTTCATAGCCAGGTCTAGCCATTGCCTCGCCTCGTGTTCGGCCTCCTCTACCACAAGGCTTTCCTTGGGCGGATACTTCTTCGATCCTGGACACGAAGTCCAGGACCGACAAGGACTTAACAAGGTTGGGCTTGCAACCTTGCAGCAGACTAGCCCGCATCTCCTTGGCTTTGCTCTTTGAAAAGGCCGCCGCTTGTGATGTTTTCTCCGCAAGTTGCGACTGCGCCTGTTTCAGCGAATCCTGAAGCTGTGAAACTTGCTCCAGCGCCGCTCTTCTTTCCTCTGACAGCTGCTCGGCTGTCTGTTTCTGTGTTGCGGCCTCCTGCTGAGAGGCGGCCAGCTGGGCCTTAAGCTCCTCTATCTCCTGCTGCGCAGATCCCAGCTGCGCGGTGGCCCTAGCCAGGTCCTCCTCAAGCTGCCTTGTGTTATTCTGCAGCTGGAACAACGCTTCCTGGGTCTCAAGATGCTTGACGAGGAGATTATCTGTCCTACGACGAATACCATGAATTTCGTATTCCTCGTTGATGTCATCAAAGCTTTTCTCCTTCCTCCGATGCTCGTAGTCTGCCTCGGTCATCTCCCGGAGAGGCTTCTTTACTTTCGGGATCAATTTCTCAATTGTCAGCACTCTCCTGTCTAGGTCGAACTTTGTGCGTTTTACCGGGGCAGCTATTTCTTCGGCTCTCCTTCGTTTCACGCCCTGGAGGAAGGAGGCGGAGCATCCTGAGGCCTTTACTGCCAAAGGCAGGTCATCAGCGTTCTGCAGTTCGCCCATGAAGTCCAGGGTTTCCAGCATTGGATCTTGCTGCGGCATCTTACCTGTAAACAGGGAAGCGGGAGGAATACCAGAAGGGGTGGCCGCTTCTAAGGGCGACCGGGGCCTAGGGGAAGCGAGAGGCTGAGTGGATGGTGCTGGTAGGGTTTTGGACGGCTGGGGTGAGGAGCGCGGCGGTGAAGGAGCAGCTTCAGTACTGGCTGCGGGTGAGGGTTCTAGGGTTTGGCTCGGTGACTGGAAGGCGTTAGGATCCTGAGCAAACTGGTCAAAGGAATGTGGGCCGCTAGAGGGCTGGGTAGCTTGGGAAGAGGAAGACGCGGCTATGGCTTGCCCTGATGAAATGGGAGAGGGAGCTTTGGCAGGGCTGACTGGGACTTGGGGAAGAGGTGCAGTGGACGTACTTGCGGGCTCCGCCTGAGCCGCTGTCGGAGGGACGCTTGCAGCCCGAGTGTCTGCTTCGGGTTCAGGGCTGTCCAAAGAGACAATCTTTGGCGCTGCTGCCCTCGTCTGTGCCGCGGCTGTCTGCTGTACCGGCTCCTTAGGCCGTTTGGCCCTTTCAACTCTCTTCCTCTTCTTTTCTTCTGGCGCTGTGGCTGGTCCAGAGGAAGGGGATAAGGACGGGGCGGCAGGCGTTGACGTTCCCACGGTAAACTTGTACCTGGGTCTGGCTGGAAGGATGCCCGCCGTAGCCGGTCTGCTAGCTGGCAGCGCAGGCACTTTTTCTGCTTGAGGGGCCACCTCAGGGGTTGACTTCTCCGAATCTTGCGCCTTTTCGGGCACCGCCTCGGAAGCTACAGGCTGCATCGGGCCCACTTGACTGCTCGCCGGAGTCGCGCTGGAAGTCGCCGGAGTTGACGATTGCTGGGACGAGGGCCTCCTTATATACCTTTTCTTTGCGCCTCGGGGAACGCAATTACGGAATTCGAAAGGCTGCCAGGTGTCGACGTTTTGATCATATAGGGCCGAAAACTCATCATCAACGGCCAGGTTCTTCCGATTGGATTTATCATGTTGCGTGCGACACCTCATCTTCCAGCATTCAATGATTTTGTCCTTTTGCCAGTTGAGGGGCGCCACCTTGGCGAGGAATTTTCTGAAGCCCGCTGATTCCAACCGGTGATCCGGGTTCCGCTCCGGATCATACGTCACCTCCTCGCAGTAGAACTCATGCCATGGAGGCCATGATTGCATCTGCTCGATGTGCCATTCCAGGTCTGCGCCTGTCCTGTTTCTTCTTTCCCGCATGATCTCGGCTCGGGGACAGATGTGCGTGAATTTTCCCCTGACCCCAATGGGGTCGTACTTCCAGCGCTGCGGCAGCATTATCAGACCCATGTCAATGAGTTCCCGCTCGAGGTAGACGTGCTGTCCGATTTCGTACACTTGGGTATTCGCCGTGTAATGGGATACTGAAATATATGGCCTTTCTTTTTGCCTTGGCCGAACTCTTCTTCAACATAGTCCATCTGCCGCGCAATTTCCATCCCGAACTGGTGGTCAGTGCAGAAGTAGGGCAGCAGGAACGGCTTCCCCTTGAATCCGTAGATTCTAACTATGATGCCTTGAGTCAGCCGGAAGGTGTCCCCGTACTCATTCTTCCACAGGTATTTTGTCATGACTTCCGGTGGGCGAGACGCCTTACGGTTGAACAACCCCATGACCATGCACAAAAATTTAAGATTAAATTCATAGAACGAGCCTTTTCTGTACAGAATCTCGGTCCATTCGTACACGGGCAGCGGCTCTCCTTTTTCATTTATTTTCTTCAAGTCAGGAACGTTCATCCGGTAGTGCATGTGATACAGGCACAACCATGCGAGGAAGGAGCAAAACCGGAAATCCGTTGACTGCTTCTGTTGCAGTCTAACCAGACTTGAATGTATTGCATACGCCAGCCAGTCCGCCCAGTCGAAGAAAATAGGGCGCTTTCCACTCTTCTGCGCTGTAGAGTCGTAAAATTCTCCGTGCAGGAGACATTCTGGCTGCTGCCAGCTGGTACGGCCGTACCACTTTGTCAGAGTCGCAGCCGAGGACCCACGCCAGGATGATGTAGATATATTTATTTTCAAATCTGTCCAGGGGTATGGGGCCAGTCGGCCACTGTCCGGCTGCCAGCGGAGTCTTCAGCTCCGAGTCGAGGAATTCCCTCATCCGCTTTGTCTGCGTAAATCTGCCAGTCTGTTCATCAAGATTCACCCTTCTGACAATTGCGCCGGGCTCGTGCTGGAGCCCGGGGGCGAACGCTGGCTGGACGCTCTCCCGGAAAAGTGTGAACAACACTTTTCCCTTGTTGTCGCAGACTTGCCGGGCAGCTGGTTTGTAATATTCTACAATTGCTTCAATCAGCTCCGGGCACTGGTGGGTAGGAGGGCACAAGAACCAATACAGGTTCGACTTGTATGCAGCCCCGACATGGTGTGAGGGCGAAACCCTGTCTGCCCACTTTGCAATATTCAGCCGCAGCTTGGTGAGGCTGATGGAGAAAGAGCCGTCCTTGTACCCGGCCAGGTGATTAACTGGTGGCGGCGGAATTCGCCCAGCTACGCGCCTCTTTGTCCGGGTCTTTCTTTTCTGGTCCTGCGGCGCTTCGCTCTCATGAGCGCTTGACTCTGGTGATTCCTCAGCTTCGCGCCGCTCTTCACTGGATTGCGCCTGTACGGGCGCTTTCCCCTTGTCCATCCTTTTGAAACTTCTGAAACAATAGGGATGGGAATTACGGCTTCTGAGTTGTCAGCTCTGCTCTTTGCAGTCAGGGAGTCAGCTTGAACGATTTGAATTTTTTGAGTGCGCCAGGGCCCTTTTTCTAGACAACGACTGCAACATTAATGGCGCGAGGGAGGGAGTTAGGGCGGTTAACTTGGAGTTGGTGGAGGCGTTATGATTTTTTGGCGGCTGTGCATGGGTTTATTTTTGAAAAGCGCACCCCAGTAGCCGTTGGTCCAAACGCACCTTGCTTTTTTAATGCATCATTCTTGAAAGATGTGCAATCATTAAACCTCCTTGGACGTCGTGCCATTGCTGACGTCATCGCCGCCATCTGGGCACACTTTACAAGGGAGAATTTCTGGCCCATGAAGTCCAACTTCGCACCGTGCCGTACTGCGCCCTGGGCCCACACTTAGAATTTTTTACGTTTTCTGTGATAGGTCATCCAGGGTGCGCCCAAAATTCAGGGCGCAGTCGGACTTCGCCCAAAAAATGGGCGCACTCCGACTTCGCACGGATTTGTGCGCAGTCAGACTTCGCTCCAAAAAGTTGCGCAGTCCGACACTTAGCCGTTTTTTGCTGCCAGCGATAGATTACCCAGGGTGCGCCCGAGAATTGGAGCGCACTCGGACTTCGCCCCAAAAATGGGCGCAATCCGACTTCGCTCCGTTTTGCTTGCGCAGTCTGAATTTTCACTTAGCTCTTTTCAGCCTTGCCTTTCCCAACTGCGCTCTCCAGGCGGTGCGCAGCCCGACTTCGCTGCGAAGTCCGGTTGCGCACCCAGACTTAGTCATTTTTCTGCTCCTCTTTTCAGCTGCCTTCTTCCGAACTTCGCACTGTTCAAGGAGCGCTACCCGACTTCGCTGCGAAGTCGGGGTTTGCCTTAAGTCTTACTTGGGCTCTTTAAAAAACTGAATGCTGAAATATATACATTCTGAAAATTTAAAAATGCAGAAGGGAAATCTGTACAAGGAAGGACCCATTTGGGCGCCTTCAGTGGCGGTAAATTTTTAGGTGGAACCCATTGACGGGAATGGGGAGAAGCTGTCCCTCCATGTCCCGGAGCACAAATGCGTTGAACTGGTTCACCCGGGCAATCTGATAAGGGCCCTCCCAGAGGGCATCAAATTTGCCGTGATTGCCCGGCTTTGCCTTCAACGAGTCCCACTTCAGCACCAGGTCCCCGATTTTGAAAACTCGGGCGGTGGCTCCTTTTGCAAACCAGCCTTGGGTTGCTTCAGCATGTTTGGTGAAGGCCTCGGTATGCTTTTTCTCTGTCTTCCTCTAACTGCAACAATTGGCACAGTCTGTCGTCCACCGGATCCCCGTTGCCTCTCTCTTCGTCCAACATCCAGAGAGCGGGAATTTCGATGTGGGTCGGCAGGACTGCTTCTTTGCCGTAAACGAGCGCATAGGGGGACGTCTTGATTGATTTCTTGAAGGATATTCTGTCCGCCCATAGCGCCCGATCCAGGAGTAGGTGCCAAGTCCTCTTGTTGTTCTCTACTGTCCTTCTGATGATCTTCAGTAGGTTCTTGTTGGTGGACTCGGCAAGACCGTTTCCCGCGGGTAGTAATTGGAAGACATTTTGTGATAAATGCCGTATTTGCCGGTGTACTCCGTGAGTACAGCGCCTGCGAACCCCGGACCATTGTCCGTCACTATTGACTCAGGGACCCCGAAGCGGGTAATGAGGCTCTCGAGGAACCTGATGACCGTCTCCTGGTCCGCATTCTTGGTGGGGATCGCCTCTGCCCACCGCGTGAAGTAGTCGGTGGCGGTAAGAATGAACTTGTGCCCTGCTGCAGAGTTCGGCGTAATAACCCCAATGAAGTCCAGACCCCATTGCTGAAACGGAGTCTCGGCTTGGATCGGCTGAAGGGGCAGGGGTGCTTTTCTGTTTCTGCCAGCAAATCTCTGGCATTGATCACATTTTGTACAGACCGCATGCGCGTCTGTAAAGAGAGTGGGCCAGTAGTACCCAGCTCTGATTATTTTCAAGGCCGTTGGCCTTGCAGAATGGTGACCTCCAGGCATCCCGGAGTGAAATTCTCCGAGGACCCTGGGTTGGTCCGTTTTCTTGACGCACCGCAACAGGATGCCGTCAATGTTTTTGAAGTAAAGCCCCTCGGGGCGAAGAGTGTATTTCAGTGCACCTAGCCGAAACCTCCTTCTTTGTGAGGCGTTCAGTGGTCTGGACATCTCCCGGTGCAGAAATACTTCACCAGGTCATCCGTCCAATCACACTCCTCGGGTAAGGAGTTGGCTAGGTTGGTGGTTGTTGCTGGATCCTCCCACTTACAGAGCGGATATCTCGGCCGCCGCGCTTCGGGCTAGCTCCTGGCACAAGGCTCGGCCTCTGATAAGCTTGGTCGGCCGCACTTCGATGTCGAACTCCTGGATTTTAGCAATCCATCCCGCTCTCTTGTGACCCGGCTCCCCTTGTATGATGAAGCTTCGGACGTCCGGGTGTATCACAAAGACAGTTGTTCGGCTCTGGGAGACGAAGTGCCTGAACTTTCGGAGAGACTTCATGACCGCGTGAACCTGCCGCTCTATAAAGTTGTACTTTTCTTCGTGCGGCTGAATCACTTGGCTCAAGAACGCTATGGGGCGCTCTTCGCCATCGTCTCCCTTTTGGGTCAGGACCGCGGCGTAACTCTCGGGTTCTCCCACCGCGTACAGGATGAAGTCCTTGGAGTAGTCCGGGTTTATCAACACCGGAGCTTGTGCAATTCGGGCCTTGATTTCCTCGAAGGCCTGCCTCCTCTCATCAGTCCATAAGAATTCAGCATTCTTTTTCAGCAATTCGGCCATGGGCTTGATTACCTGTGCGAAGTCCGGTATGAACTTCCGCACGAAGTTGATTTGGCCGAAGAAGGACTGCAGCCCCTTCTTGTCAACTGGAGCGGGCAAACGGAGGAGGGCTTCTGCTCTATCAGGGTCCACGGCTAGGCCTTTCTCGGAGATGACATGCCCCAGCAGCTTACCTTCTTTTACCGCGAAGACAGATTTCTTCGGGTTTATGGAGATGCCGAATTCACGACACCTTTCAAATATTTGCCGCAAGTGGGGAACATGGTCCTCTCTCCTGTGAGAGAATACAATCATGTCATCCAAGTAGATGACAATAACCTTGTTGAGCAGCTCTCGGAAGGCCAGGTCCATGGCTCTCTCGGAATGTGGCGCCAGCATTGGATAAGCCGAAAGGCATGCGCTGATAGGCGAACGTTCCCCATTTGGTGGTGAACGCCGTCTTATGTTGGTCCTCATCTTTGACCCAGATCTGGTTGTAGCCAGAAAAGCCATCTAGGAGGGAGAATCTCTGGGCTCCAGCAACTATATGGAGGATCTGATCGATTTGGGGAAGCGGATAATGGTCCTTGAGGGAGGCCTGATTCAGATTTCTGAAGTCCACACAGAGACGAATGTCTCCGTTCTTCTTCCTCACGGGAACCAAGTTCGCAACCCAGGATGAATGCTTGATGGGGTAGATGATCTTGGCCTCCAGCATCTTCAGGAGCTCGGCCTTCATCATGGCTTCGATCTTCGGATTTACAGCCCTCTGCTTCTGCCGGAATGGCTTGGCGCCATCTTCTAGCTCAATGGTATGCTGGATTATATTTCTGTCATACCCCTTCAAGTCCTGGTAGCACCAGGCTACTATGTCGTGGAACTCTCGGCACAATGTTCTGATTTGCTCAAGTTCCTCTCGTGGTGCAGTCTGTCCCGACCTTGATTGTTTTTCCAGGTTCAAGCTCCAGGTCGGAGTATTGCTTCGGGTCTACTTTGATCCGATGTGATATTGCTCTGTCATTCTGATCAAATAGACTCTCAAGTGTAATCAGTCCTTTTGGGACATGATTATTTTTCAGCCGTATCAACCCCTCATATTGCTCGTCATCAGGATCTCTACCTTCGATTGAACACGCTTCATTAACAAAAAATGTGACGATTTCCTCGTCACACTCAAACACCTACCAGTGGGTGTCCTTATCAGGCACAGAAGGCCTGTAAATGGTACGGACCGGCTTCGGCTTCGGACAGTGTCATCAGCCGAACGTACCTGGCTCCAACAGACGCCGTAATGTCAACATGCTTGTTTTTCTCACGTGATATAGCCTTGACATTCAATGAGTCGAACGACTCCATCAGGTCCCACACCCGATTACGGTACGCCTTGAGATAGTGCTTCTTGGAGGCGCACTTGTTCGTAATCTGGTTGCACACCAGCTCCGAATCGCCAAAGATCTGCAGATGCTTAATCCCCAGCCTCTGCTTTTCGCAAACCCAAGCACAGGGCTTCGTACTCCGCCGCGTTGTTGGTGCAGCTCCAGGCCAGCCTGTAGGTGTAATCCTTCTGGATCCCGGTCGGGGAAACCAAAAGTACTCCTGCACCGGCGCCATTTTTGCATCGTGCGCCGTCAAAGAAAAGCTTCCACAGCTTTTCTGGTGCAGGTCCCACTTCTTTCTTGGCCGACTTGTCAAGCCTCTCAGGCTGGATGACGGTATAGCAGCCTTGCTCAGTTTCGATCACGGCGTTGAAGTCCCGCAAGGAGAATTCATCTTCTACTTGCAGCAGCTCAAGAGCTTGCTCCGTCATATCTACCACCACCAGTTCTTCCTCCGTCAGCTGAACCATGCAGTCCTGCGACTCTTCTCCGGGTATCTTCTCTACTAGGAAGGTGGAAGGCTTCTCGTTGTAGATCTTCAGTCTCCTTCCTTTGAAGGGCACTTCCATGTGTGAGTAGTCTAGAGACAGATACCCTCCCAACTTTGCAGTGAACTCCCTGGAGAGACACATGCCGAAGTAGGGTTCCAAGTCGACAACCACGACCTCTTGAATGACCACGATGTCGAGAGCTTTGTGCAGCCGAATAGGGATGTCTTTAATGACACCGACTGTCTTGACAGGGGTGCCGTCCAGTTGCAGCACGCCTTGGCTGCTCCTTGTGTACTCCATCCCGATCTCGTCGCAGACGGCTCTCGGCATTACGGTCGTGGAAGCACCAGAATCCACCATACAGTTGTGCACTATGTACCCTTGCATCCGTAATGACAGATAGAAGGGAGGTGGTCTGTTCTTCCCAGTGGCTGAGACTGTCAGAGGTTGAACCAGAACAGCAGGCTGTATCTGCTTGCCATTCTTCATGTTTTTCAAAGATTCCTGCAGCAGATCAACTTGGCCTGGGAGCAGAAGAGCATCATACATGCTGATTCTTGCGGGGGTCCTCTTCAGCTCGTCTACTATGCTGTAGCCCGAGGTGCTAGCTCCTTCCGCTTCTTTTGCCGGCTCATATTTTGTCCGGTACTGCTGAGTGGCCTCAACTCTCTGTCTCTTGGTCAGAGACGGATATCTCAGCTTCTCCTGAGCTTGTTCTTTGGTTTCAGCCGGAGGCTGAGCAGCGGGAGCTTTAGCCGGGGGAGCTTTTGCTACGGGAGGCTTGACTGCGGGAGTCTTCTCTTTGGCTGTGTAAGGCCACAGCCTCTTGTCAGGTGGTAGCCCAACAAGTTGCGCCTTATCTCTTCGGGCGTATACCTTCAAGGGCTTTGCAACGGCTTCAGCAGACTTTCTGTCTTCCTTGGCGGGAGGCGGCAACAGATCTTCCTCTGGGACGGCAAAGTTGCCTTCGTCGTCCAGGATCATGTAGAGTTCTTCGTCCTCTATGGCGCTGCCGGCCAAGGTCTGGAGGTAGTGTTGGTGCAGTGTGCAGTCATCCTCCGAATGCGGGTCATTGCACGTAGTGCACCAGTTGACCTGGTCAGAAGTACCAGGTTGGTCCTCGATGGCAGCATTTCTTGGAGGGGGCCGCCTCTGATCTCGCCGTTCTGGGGCTTGATCTTTTGTCAGTGTCGGGGGCGGATATGGCCTCCTTGGAACAAGGTCCATCTGGGCCTGTTTCTTCTTTAGAACGGTCATGTCGTTGGACATGGTGTGATATCCAGAGGCCAGAGCCCGTACCTCCTGGAGGATTTTATTCTGAATATCATTGTCAGGAGGCGGCAACTGAGCTGGGGGAGGTAATGCAGCCAATGGAGGAGGTGTAGAATATTGTGCATACTGCGGGGGAGCTGGGAGTGCTGGATAATGCGGAGGAGGAGGCGGATAGTGAATTTGTGGCGGGCCGTAGGGGTTTACAACCGGCGCCGGATTCCATTGCTGCTGGGGTTGCTGTCCTGAAGTTGACGGCACCGCCCCGGAAGCCGATGGGTACTGAGACCGGGGAAAGTCAGGGTAAATGGGCGGCTGTACCCTGTGCGGGAGTCTGCCTATGGAAATGATATCCATCTCAGCTTGCTGGGCAGCCTCATACAGAGCAGGGAACGAGTCTATTCTGGCTATCTTCAGCAGCAGGCAAATGTCTGAGTTGAAGGACCTCAGGTAGTAGTGTGCAGCCTGACCTGCCGAAGGTCGGAGTTCGCGAGGCACTCGTTTCCAAGACCTCGCAAACCTGATGTTGAAGTCTGACACCTCCTCTTGGGGGTGTCGTTGTATACTTTGAAATTGATGCAGCAAAGAAGAGGGATCAGCAGACTCGTTGCATCCTTTCACGAGCCTGCCGGCTAACTGTCGCCACCCCGTGATAGATCCCTCTGGCAGTGATCTCCACCAGTAGAGAAGCTTTCCCCTTAGGGAAAGGGCCAGCAGACGGGTCTTCACACTTTCGTCTGTAATGGAATGCAGTGCAGCCAGGGCCAGAATGTCCTGGATGTGTTCATACGCCGTCTTGCCGTAGCCGTCATACGTAGGGATAGACTTTAAGGCAGCGGGGGGCACAGCTTGCTGTCCGACTAGGGCCAAGGGCCCCGTAGAGTCCACCGCCGGGAAGAGGTCATCATCATTCTGCTGGGCAGCCATGTCTTCTTCTCCTCCGGTGGTGTACTCGGTGTCAGAACCGTCCGAGGATGTAGATTGCTCTTCAGCCTCGTCTTCTTCGATTTCAGCCTCGGCCTCTTGAATTTCAGCCTCGGGTTCTTCTACGCGAGCTTGGTGATCAGCCAGCCTGACGCGCTCGCCTGGAGCGTCAATGTCAATTTCGTAAAAGTCAGGCGGGTTTCCCGGATTCCTTGCTCGCCACCTTCTTGTTTGCATGAAGGCGTTAGGACCGGTCTTTACGGACTCAGAGAGTATTCAGATATTTGCAGAGTCGCCAGGTGCTCTGATTTTTAACAACAATGAAGCGAACACCAGTGCTTCGATTCTGTCTGGGGGTGGGAAACTACCATGTCCCACCGGGCGTGCCAGAGAAACTGTTGGTTACGAATCTGCCATGAGGAAAGGATTTGATATTATTGCGCCCGCATTCGCCCACCAGATTGAAAGGCCGGAAGGAAGGAATGCCTTCCGTGCCAATCTCCGGAGAAGGCCGGATTCCCGTGGGGTTTTAGTGTTTTAGGATAAGAGTGCAGGGAAAGAGATAAAAGTGCGGAAAGAGAATCCAAATGTGATTGGAGTTGGGTGGGGGGAATAAGCAACCCCCCCCCCACAACCCCCCCAGGGGGGGCAGAGCCAAGTATATGCTTTGTATTAGAGGCAAACGCACAGCTACAATGGTTCCCTAGCAGTATATTCCCCTTCCACCCTTTTACAATGAAATTGCATGGCTATTTATAGCCTCAAGTTCCCCCCGATTACATTCACGGGCACAAAGTCCCGGGCCAGACAATAGCTGACAAAAGCGGCCAAGGAGCTGCTGATGCTGACTTTGTCGGGTAGGACTGTACTTGCGGCATGGTCTCCCTGAAAGCTGTACAGCTACGTGGCGGTGTGTCGGGTCAAACCATTGGTCAGCAGGAATGCGGGTAGCTGTGGCAGATGGAACTTTACATCAGCCTTAAATGATGGCAGCTGGCGTAGATAGGGCGGTCCATGCTTGTCCTTGTTCCCGTCATGTCTTGGCTCGAATCCCGAGGTTGGACACTTGTCGAATTTTGATGAGTGACACATGTCTGCCTTGAAAGGCAGTTTATCCAACTTCGCCCAGGATCGGAGCGTTGTCGGGTTGCGCAGATGGAAAACAACGCAGTTGGGGAGGCCTCCGTGCCTTAGTCAATTTTCTGGGCTTGTTTGCCCAACTGGGCACCGGTCAGAGGGCGCACCCCGACTTCGCTGCGAAGTCGGGTTGCGCACCGGCACTTTGCTGTCTTTACTGCTGTTTGGACTGCGCACCAGGAGGAGGGCGCACCCCGACTTCGCTGCGAAGTCGGGTTGCGCACCAACACTTAGCTGATTTTCTGCCACTGTTTCCCAAGTGCGCCCAGGAAGAGGGGCGCACCCCGACTTCGCTGCGAAGTCGGGTTGCGCCCTGACACTTAGTCAAATTTCGCCTGTTTTTGTCTGCTTGCGCACTTCGCATTCCCTACTGCGCTCCAACTGGAGGGCGCACTCCGACTTCGCTGCGAAGTCGGGTTGCGCCCTGACACTTAGTCATTTTCAGGGAACACTTGCTGGAAACTTCACTGGGGGAAGTTCAAGGGGAAGAGGGAGGAATGAAACTGCAAGGAAGAGGGAGAAAGGGAGAAATGAAGAAAGGGAAAAAAAGAGGAGGGAAGGAAAAGAGCAGCTCACTTACGAAAACCGAAAACATGGCACCCCGTGCAAAATGTGGCAACAGAACGTTCCAGGTCGGTCACCCCTGAGTCAATGTTACGTGGAACATCCTCGCAAGAGGCTGATTTTGACGAACAAGGATTGACTTCGGATAGCACAGCAGCTAGCCTTCCTCCCAACCCTCCCAACTCGCCAAATCATCCAAGTGCCTCCATTCCAATTAGTCATCCGGTTAGCAGTCAACGAGGAACTTCAGGAACTCCTGCTTCTCAGAATACAGGCGCGAACATGGCACACCAGCAACAACAACAACAACAAATGCAGCAACAGCAGTAGCAACCGCCGCTCAGAATGTTCCCGGCGTGGAATTCTTCCGGACCATTAAATCTAGCAGGACAAGGGCAAGTTCCGCCTGCTGCTATGAAGAAAATCCCAACGTTTGATGGAACGGGGAAGACTGCTCTGGAGCATATCCAGGACATTGTTTCTTTGGCGGCGATTCATGACATCACGGAGGAGAGAGTTATGGTAAAGCTTCTGGTTTTGTCTCTTAGAGGGAAGCTCCTCTACTAGTATAGATCCCTACCACCGGGTACTATAACGGGATGGGACCAGTTAGCCGGACAGTTAATGAGAAGTTTCAATGAGTTCGCCGATCCATCCTCTCTTTTGCATCAGTTCACAAGGATCCGGAGACATCCGCAAGAAGAGATTGCTGATTTCAATGTTAGGTTCGCTCGAACCTGGCAAAGAATACCAGTTGGGCTCCGGCCAACTAGCGAAGCTACGGCGTACTATTACCTTAGGGCTTTTAACCCTGACATCAGTGTAATGGTAAGGTATTCGAATATTAACACCTTCCCCGAACTGTATGAATTAGCCCAGAAAGCGGAAATGGATTTAATAGCCGTGGGTAAACTTCCTCAAAGGATGTCGATGCCCATACTTCCAGATTTCCCCCAACCCCAGTATACAAATGCGGCCGCTTCGCAAATCTCCGCAACCCCTGCGTATCCGATCTCATCTTGGAACCCGAACCCCATTGTGTCTCAGATCACTACTCCACAAATACATTTTCCCACATTCTCGGCATCACAGCCCACTGTCCCTTCGGCATTTCCTGTATTGCCAGCGCCACCTCAACACCCTGCCCTACCCCCAATACCGACGATGGCTCCATTGCCACCTATTCCCAAAGCCGAGGATATGCAAGCTAAAATACTACAGGAAGTTCAGTCCCTGAACTCCACGGTACAGACCTTGTCTAACGACATGACCATCATGAAAAAGAAGCAGGCGCAGCAAGAGTTTCTACCAAGAAGGTCTTATCCCACACCAGCGCTTACTAAAGATCAAGTGGTACAACAAGGGAGATCATTGGCAAGAAATGCCGTGATTGACGAAGCTCCAAGCACTTCCGACTACATACATTGGTGCTCCACGTGTAATGACCCTCATGAAGAAAATACCTGCATGCTGCACCAACATTACGTACAAACACTGGCGGGTAGTAGCCATGGTGGTCAAGTCAACATTATCGGGCAAATGGATCGGAACCTGGTAATTGGCGAAGAAGAGCAAGTTTCGAGTCCTTACCAGAGAAGGAAAAAGGCCAATGGAGGTAGATGCTGTTCAAATGGCCCCCTTAAAGGTGTATGCTCGCCGCGAGAAGGGACAACAACCTTCCCAAGCCCCAAGCGAAGCTCCTCACCCTGCACTAGTAAAAGAGAAGGCCCAACAGGCCCCTGCAAATCCACCTCAGGTGGAAACCAAAGAATAGGCTAGAGAAAAGCTTAAGCTCCCTTCACTGACCAAACGACAAAGGGTCGAAGCCATGGAGCAGTATCGCACGAAGTATGAGGCGAAAAGGGAACCTGAGGTGCACAACTCCCTAGTATACAACATCGTAGATGAGCTGAAGAAAACTCCGGCCAAAATCAGTCTATATGACGCATTGCAGCTACCCGGACAAGTGGACTTGCTGCAGGAATCTTTGAAGACAACTAAGGCGAGAAAGTCAGCACCGCTTGCCCTAGTGCAAACCCTATCCACGTCCATTACAGGAAAGAACAGGCCACCTCCGTTCTACCTGTCTCTACAAATGGAAGGGTATGTGGTACACAACTGTATGATTGACTCTGGGGCCACGACGACAGTCATGCCCAAAGCAGTTTGTGAGGAAATAGGAATGGAGTACACGCGAAGCAGTCACGGCGTGCTCCAACTGGATGGTACTCCCGTAAATACCGTAGGTGTAATTAAAGATATACCTATCCGACTGCACAAAATGCCCCAGATTACGGTTATACAGGAGGTGGTAGTCGTCGACCTGGAGCCATATTTTAGTATGTGCCTGTCAAGGGAATTTACAGCGAAGTTGGGAGGATACCTATCCATGGATTACTCGCATTTAGAGATTCCATTCAAAGGAAGGAAGATAAAAATCTACAATGAGAAACCTTCCACATTCCTCGTACAGAAGATGTCTGAGGAGGAAAGCAGTGATCCCATACATGCAATAGTGGAAGGGATAGAGCAGGTGGACCTGGTCGAAGAATCCCTTGCACAGTTGAATTGTGAAGATGAGTTTTCATTGGCAGATTTCAATGCCATGATAGAAACAGAAATGGGATGCTATGCTATCACCAAACCAGAAAAACACACCAAGCCAGAGAATAAGATATGTGCCCAAGGAGAACTATGGAGATTGTTCTTTGATGGCGCCCGATGCAAAAATGGCGCTGGGGCAGGAATACTTTTAGTATCACCATCAGGAGAGCAAAAGGAATATTGCTACCGGTTGGTTTGGAGCTGCACCAACAACGCAGCAGAATACGAAGCTTTATGCCTAGGACTGAAGAAAGCAGAAAAGTTAGGCATAAAACATCTCCAAGTCTTCGGAGATTCAGAATTGGTATGCAATCAGGTCACCAACAAGTGCATTTCAAAAAAGCACTATCTCAAAGCATACCGTAACGAGGGTATGGGACTTGTTTGACCAATTCGAATCGCTCAATCTGCAGTCCATTCCACGTGAGAAGAACAGACATGCCGATGTCTTGGCATCCATCGCAGCTAGATATTCTCCAGCAGACGACATGGTGCATAAACCCAAAGCTGTGAGGATGATTTATAGGCCCTCTGTACCAGACAAAGATATGCATTGGCAAATTTTTGACAATGATGAACAGATTGTGAATTTCTTGATCCAAGAAGCAGCTACGGTTGAGAGAAGAAGCCCGGATGATGAGGAATATGAAGGGCTAGTTCAGTTGAAGAACAACCACGTCCCAAAGGGGTTAATTACTCTGGAAAGCCTTTTCGATCAAAATGATCGAGCAGTTTCCCATAGGATCAAAGTCAACGCGAAGCAGTATCAGGATTTGGAGCTCGAATCCGGGAAAGTGATAAAAGTCGGAACAGATTGCACTTCGGAAGAGCTAGAACAGATCCGATCTTTGTGCAGAAGGTATCCTGACATAGTGGCATGGTCTTACCAAGACCTAAAGGGATACGATCGACAATTGATTCAGCATACAATTGAGTTGCAGGAGGGGATCAAACCTTTCCGGAAAGAGCCCTACCCAAAAGAGCCCCAGGAAAGCCCCCCCCCGGGGGGGGGTTATTCCCCCCCCCCCCCCCCCCCCCGGGGGCCCCCCCCCCCCCCGAAAGAAAAGAGAGGAGATTTTCGGCAACCTAAATCAGGCTTCGCTCAAAGATCATTACCCTCTCCCGCAGATTGATCAAATCTTACACTCAGTGGCTGGGGCTCAACGCTTCTCCCTACTTGATGGCTTCTCAGGATATAACCAGATCTGGGTTAGGGATGAAGATCAACATAAAACGACATTCACTACCAAGTGGGGAACATTTGCTTATCAGCGAATGCCATTCGGCCTTTCAAATGCAAGAGCCACTTTTCAGAGGGCTATGGATTTAGCTTTCGGTGAACTATTGAATAAGGTCATCGTCATCTATTTGGATGACATGACCGTCTTCTCCCGAAGGAGGGAGGATCATCCTTTGCATTTGCAGCAGATATTCGAAAAATGCCGAGAATTTGGCATTTCAATTAACCCAAAGAAGTCCATATTCGCAGTCAATGAGGGAAAATTACTGGGACATGTGATATCAGAGAAGGGTCTCGCCGTAGATCCTGACAGAGCTGAGGCTCTCTTGAAGCTCCCACTCCCGGCGAATAAGAAGGGACTACAATCTTTTTTCGGCCAGATCAACTTCGTAAGGAAGTTTGTTCCAGATTTCGCCCAAGTCATTAAGCCGATGTCTGAACTCTTGAAGAAGGACGCTGAATTCATCTGGACGGATGAAAGGAAAGGGGCATTTGAAGAGATCAAGGCCCGAATCGCTCAGGCGCCAGTCCTGACTAACCCTGACTACAATCGAGATTTCATCCTATATGCTATAGGAGAACCCGAGAGCTACGCTGCAGTCCTGACACAGAAGGGGGAAGATGGCGAAGAGCGCCCCATCGCGTTTCTAAGCCAGGTAATACACCCCCATGAAGAGAAGTACAACTTCATAGAAAGACAGGTGCATGCTGTTATGAAATCCTTAAGGAAATTCAAGCACTTCATTTCTCAAAGTCGGGTCACAGTATTCGTCATTCATCCTGATGTACGCAACTTCGTCATCCAAGGAGAGTTGGGTAGCAAAAGAGCTGGTTGGGTCAACAAAATACAGGAGTTTGACATTGAGATTAGACCCACAAAATTGGTTCGCGGTCGCGCGCTATGTCAGGAGCTTGCGAAGAGCGTAGCGGCCGAAGTAACGGCTTGTCAATGGGATGACTTGGCAGCGGAAGGGTGCTTCGCAAATCAAGAAGAAGATGAGAAGGACTGGGTCAGTGAGATAGTTGAATATTTCAACACTGGGAGATGTCCTCAACATTTGAATGCTTCGCAGCGAAGACACTTCAGGATGCGGTCCCTCCGATACACATTACGTCCCGAAGGCCTATTCTTCAGGAATATTGATGGTGTTCTTCTTAGATGCATAAAAGAGGATGATAAGAAAAGAGTCCTGGGTGAATTCCATTCAGGGTTATCCGGGGGCCACTTCGCAGGAAGAACAACAACATTAAAGATAATTAAGGCAGGTTACTATTGGCCTACACTCTTCGTCGATGCCTTTGCAGTCTGTCGTAGATGTGAGCAATGTCAGAAGTTCGCCGGCCGAAGCAGAAGTGCTCCTATGCCCCTCCGACCGATACAGGTAGAAACGCCCTTCCAACAATGGGGGTTGGATTTCATAGGAGTTATATCGCCGAACTCCTCCGCAGGACATAAGTTCATCCTGACTGCAACCGACTATTTCACTAGATGGGCCGAAGCAGTACCCACGAAGCACGCCGACCAGGAAACCGTCATTACATTCCTAGAAGGTTTGATTACCCGGTTCGGCATCCCGGAAGCAATAGTAACGGATAATGGTCCTGGGTTCACAGGCGCCAAGATCAATGAATTCATCTATAAATATGGGATGTATCACAAGGTCTCCTCCAATTATTATCCACAGGGTAACGGATTGGCAGAATCAACGAATAAGACTCTGTTAAGGGTGCTGAGGAAGCTCATAGAGAAGAACAGAAGAACTTGGCACCTCCTCCTAGATCGAGCCTTGTGGGCTGATCGGATTTCTGTCAAAAAGTCAATCAAAACGTCGCCTTATGCCCTGGTGTATGGCAAGGAGGCTATCTTACCAACTCATATAGAGATTCCTGCATTGCGGCTGTTGGATGAGGAAGAAGAATTTAGTCCCATGGAGAATAGACTAGCTCAGCTACTACAGTTGGAGGAAGACCGTGATAAGGCCTACCAGAGCTTCGCAAAGCATGCCCAGATCACCCGAGATTGGTTCAAGAAAAAGTCCTCCGCCCGCACATTCAGAGTGGGAGACCTAGTATGGAAGTGGGACTCTTGGAAAGCTAAGCCTGGGAATCATGATAAATTAGACGCTTTCTGGGACGGACCATTCGAGATTGTGAAGGTGAATTCAGCCAACTCCTTTATCCTCAAAGATACAGCTGGCCAGACTTTGCCGATTTCTGTCAACGGTCTTCATTTGAAGGCTTTCCATCGCTAAAACAAAACAAAATTAAAAAAAAAAAAAATTCTAGTTTTTACTTTTGTATGTAAGATTTTTTATTTGCACTTGTATATACCCTGTTTCAAGACTGCCAAGAGGTTAAGCTTCACACTACCACAGCGACAAGCTCCGGCTTCGCTAAGTCTAGCAAGAATCTCCTTCGGGAACTTTATGAGCGAAGTGGCTGATGCAAGATGGTTCGCAGCGAAGCCCGGCTTAGAAAGAATCCTCGAAGGACTAAACGACATCAGAATGAAGGCGTGAGAAGTACTTCGCAAAAGGGAGCCCGAGCGAAGCAGTTTTCGAAAGAAATTTAGCGAACCGTTTTTCAAAAGAAACAAGCTTCGGGGGTTAACCTTCCGCGAAGCAAGCAGTGACGCGGCGAGGTAAAAACACTTCGGGCCCGAAGTATAAAAAATCAGTTCGCGCTGGAGGTTCGCCGCGAAGTGTCTTTAGCGCCGGCATCAACTTCGCCAAATCAATAAGGCGCGAGGCGGGGAGCATTTAAAACGTGTTTTGAAAGACGTGCCGACGACAACCTAGGGAAACGTTCGGGGCAGGTGATTTTAATGCAAAGGTGGCGGGCCATATCCCGAGAGAATTCAGTTATGAGAAAAGCTCTCGCCCAGGTACGAGGTGGCAGGAGGTTAGATTTCCAATGCTGGGCAAAATCCTCGAAGCGCATGGACCCGCGTGCAACGCCGCCGTGAAGCCAATAAAAAAGCAAAACGACCTCCTCCGTCCGATTTATGAATTTAATTTTGGCAGGCGCCATAAATAGTGGTAGTTGCCTTTTAGAGCTATAAAACTCAAGCCTTAGCAGTAAAAGGGGTGTTCGCCTGCTGATTAATGCAATTTTAAGAGCCCTAGCCGATAGCCTGCATTTCTCCTGTTCTTCGCGTCGAAACTCTCTGCGTCAAAAGACTCTGCTGCCGCCAAAATTCAGAATGGGGAAGAAGAATTCTAAGGAGAAGAGGAAAGAGCCTGAGGTAGCCGGCCCAGAGAAAATAAAGAAGGGCAAAGAAGAGAGGAAGCATAGACCCAAGAGGGTCGACCTCAACCTCCGCCCCGAAAAGCAAGCTGTAGAGGAAAGGGAGGATTCAGAAGAAGAGCAACCTGCGGAACCACCAATTGATGGGTGGGAGAAGATAAGGGACACCGAACTTTCAAAGAGCGTGGCCGAGCTCCGATACACTATCGAGTTCATGAAAAGCCGACTCTCCGCGGAGAACAAGAGAGCCGCTGCTTATTATTCGCAGATATACTGGTATCTGACCCCGCCCGCGCACCATTGTCCCGAATTGGTCTGTGCCATCGCGCAAAACTATCAACCATCCACCAGACAAGTGCTGGACGCCGCGGGCAATAAATTGTTCACAATTTTAAAAGAGGATGTACAAGGAGCTTTCGCGCCACAGCAAGGGCCGCCCAAGGGTTATTCCGTTCGCAATGTTATCCTGAGCGAACAAATGGAGAGGTTCACCACCTCCAGTTATATTATAAAATTTCTGAGTGAGAACCTCAAGGACGGACTTCCTTCAGGCAAGCTGCCTCAAATGCCTCGCCCCCTGAAGGATTTCAAGAGCACAGACATTTTCTCTATCATTGCGTGGGTCGCGGGCCTGTCTACCGATGCTTCGGTGCACCCCTGGCAAGTGTCGCTGGCCGAATGTATTTCACGAGGGGAGTTTTATGCCCCAGATGCGTCAAGGCCGAACACTAACCCGGTCTTCTTCGACTGGGCGGAATGGGTGGCCCGGACCTTGCATACGCGGCTAGTCAGCATGAAGAATGTTGGGACGGGTCAGTATTTTGGACCTTGCTCTTTCCTGGTTTGGCTCTTTTTCTATCATGTCCAGAAGCATTTCCCCCACATTGCCATTACTTCAAGCGGCAAGGACGGAACTCCTCTGCCGGTATATCAGTGGACTCCCCTCCTGGCGAGGACGGAGTCATATTACGCTTTCAATCAGCAGTTTCTAGGACCTGCTATTCAGCTGCTGCAGGGTTCTTGCCCTCGAGTGCCCATAACCCTTAGGGACAAGGTGGTTAAGGAGGAAAAGGGAGACGTTTTCCAATTGACGCAGGGGCTTGTGGTTCGCCTGTTCGGATTCACGGGGAAGCCCTTCCTACTACCCGTTTACCCCTCTGAATATCAGTTCGCGCTGGAGGTCGCTCGACAGAGCGACGCGACAAATGTCATTTATGGCCACGGCCGAAAATGGGCACCCACATGCGATTTCCCTTTCAAAATGGGAGTCATTGAGGTTTTTGCCCTGAAGCAACATGTATTCTTGGAGGATAAGCTTGCCGACTTCGGTTTGCTGCAGATTCCTCAACGGTGGTGTTACGACCCCTTGGGGGTGATGAGGGATCATCTCCGATTCAAAAATTTTCATGTCTGCCCTCACCCGGAGATAGTAGAACAAAGGAATAACCCCAATGGGAGAGATTTGGAGTGGCACCTGGAAAGAATGAAGACCTTACCTCCCTGGCATGAGTTTTACTCCATGGAGGTCGAGTATGATCCAGTTCGGCACCCCTTCCCAGGCCCAGACTCCACCTTTTGGAGAAAAATGAAAGATGATTTAAGGGAGGAGTTAAAGGGTTGGGGTGAAGAGCAATTGAAGGAGTGGTGGATAATGAGAGTCCATCGTCAGAAGCAGAAATCATATGGGCTCTTGGAGACAGATAGAGACTTTGCAATTTTCTACGAAGCCAACGCTGGGTCTTGGAAGCCCATCTCCTTCGCTGACTTCGTTCCCCCCAGTGCCCCAGGTTCGGGCGAAAGCCCAAAGAGAGTTGACGATGCTTCTGAACAAGAGGAAGAAGAGGAGGCAGCGGCGACACCACAAGAGTTGCCTCAGGAGTCTGTTGGAGGTCATGACACGAGCGCCGCGGGGTCAGCGCAGCAATTAGAGGAGGAGAAAAGGAAAAGAAAGAAACTGGAGCAAGTCCAAGTGCCTCCTACTCATCCGAAGCGGCCGCATACCAGACCTCCAGGTGCTTCTAGCGAACGACCTATGATAGGCTCAACCGAGGTGAGTGTTGAAGGAACAGCGTCGCAAAGGGCCGAGGTAGTTTCGGAGGTAGACGTCATCAATGTGGAGGAACTCCTCCAAAAGGAAGGGGGCCTGGAAGAAGAAGTCATAGAGGTCGGAAGTACAGAGGCTGAAAAAGAACGTGAGCCGACCACGCAGGAGCTACCACTTCTGCTCTATCTGGAGAGCACGCAGGTACGCATTCCTCACCCTTTACCCTGGTCTCCCAAGTCATGTCTACAACGGTCCCGGCCGAAGGTCCCCATCAGTCTCTCCCTCTCTCGGATAAATCTCCCCTGGAAATTCAGTCACCCCATCGCATGGTACCCTTTGCCACCACGAGTTTGCCTCGCGATCCCGCCAGCTTCACAAGCATATCCACCCCTTTCGAGTCGTCAGGCCGGGACAAGTCCATGAATACCACTTCGCTCGCCCACGCCACCATCCCCTTGGTATTTAGTCAAGGCGAAGGTACTGTTCCAGCTCCAAACCCCGACTCCCACTCCCCTGTCACGCGTGGCGTTGTTTCTCTTGCCGAAACCCCCACCACACCTGTCGCCGAACCCACTGGCGAAGCATCCCCTGTACATTCATTGTATTTGTTCACCCCCTTGGCTGGAGACCCAGCCTCATTTGAAACAGAATTGGCTATGATCAAGGAACGTCCTCTAGCTGAGAAGCTGATCCAAGCCCGGCAGAACACTGACAAGATGCTGAAGGAGGCAAGGAAAAAGAGAGGGCGCTCTCTAGCAAGAGTAGAAAAATGCGCTGTATTTGACTTAAAAGGCGGAAAGCTGCATAAAGTGAAGAAGGTTCCTAAGGTCCAAAAACCCCTGGACGAGATGACCCCTGCTGATTTCGACTATCAAGAGAAGGTCAAGGACCTGGAGCACTTGGATGTGGATAATGAATCCGAGTCTATGCATGTGAGAATAGAAACATTCCGCGCACATGCTAATATCGCCAATCAGCGCCGGTACGAAGCAGAGAGCGCCAACATTAAGTTGGAGGAAGATCTAGCCAGGACCCGCTCTAAGCTAGAAGATGCAGAGAAGCAGTGCGAGCAGATGAGAAAAGAATTAGACGCCTTGAAACAACAGGTAGATCAACTGCAGGGTACAGCTGAGAATCAGAGCAAGATACAGGCCGAATCTGAGCTAAAGGCCAAAGAGTTTGAAAGCAGAATCTTGCAGATGCAGCAGCAGTTGTATGAGAAGGAGAGCCTAGAGCTGTTTGATAGAGGCAGAATTAAAGAAATCCGCTCGCACCTGCTTAAAAACTTCAGATCTCGGGCCTCTAGTGCCCTGTCAATTTTGACTTATATCACCGAAGCCCAGTATGCCGCTGCCCAAAAGGGACCAATAGTGGATGAGGTTATACAAAAAATTAGAAGAAGACTCAAACTGGCTTTTGAGGTTCAAAGTATCAAATATCAGGACTTGCAGGTCGCCGCTATGAGTCGGACAGCCAGAGATTGGTCCACCGCCCAAGCTACAGTCCACGCCTTCTTCTCCAAAGTGAGGAAAGCTCAGAAGGCTAAGGACCTCATGGACGTATTTGAACAGGAGCAGCGCACATCACTGGGGTATTTTCAAGATCTCTCAGCATTAGGTTTCCCAAGTTTCACTGATGATGATGGGAACCTTTTGACTAAGGAAGAACTCAAACCGGCTTGGCTCAACTTTGAGAGTGACGTCTCAGAGATAGACGAGTGGGAGGAGCCAATCACAGAAGGGCAAGTCACGGATTTTATTCTGAGACATTGCAAAATCGCGGCCTGCCTAAATGATTTGAGCACAAGAGCCAAACATGCCGACATAGGGCAGATTGATCGGTTCCATGTTCTGGTCAAAGCACTGCAAGATCGGGAGCCTTTCCAGAAAGGTGCCTGGGCTCACGTTCGCCGAACCATGGAACGCATCCGTGATCGCCTTCCCCCACCGCCGCAACAAGAAACCACGCCGGAAGAGGAAGAAGAGGAAGAAGAAGAAGAAGAGGTAGCTGCAGAAGCACCCCCAAAAAGACAAAGAGGAGAAGGGTCTGGAGGCAACTCTGGCCCAACGGATTAAGGCTGAGGGTTCTTGCACCGAGGCGAGCTCGTTGCCCCGCGAGCCGCCAAGAATGTTGACAATTCTGTCACATTGCCTAGAGGGGTAGTGAAAATCAAAAATTTTTGTAAAGTGTTTCTTTTTGTTTCATGAATTTGTTCCCTTGTTTTTTTAGAAACGACATTTTTAAGTATTGCAGCAATTTTGGCTTTCATTGCCATCCCCCTTGTACATAGAATGGGATATACAAGAGCTTCGCTACTGAGCAAGCTAAGTTTAGGAGCTTCGCAGGGGAAAGAAGGACAGCTTCGCCGAGAAAGAAAAGCAGGGAAGTCCAGATCGCGGTCCAAAGTTGCTAAGGCATGAAGAGAGCTTCGCACCCGAAGCAGCACAAACAGTCGCTTCGGGCGAAAACCTTGCGAAGCGGAATTTGCAAAAATTCAAGTGTTGAAGGATTGCTTCGCTAAGAATCCAACGAAGCATCCACTTCGGACCCCTCTACTGGCGAACCATTTCTACTTCGCCCAAGGTTGTCGCGAAGCATCTACTTCGGATAGCTTTTGTGCGAAGCACTTTCAACCGAAGCAGTAGCGGCCCGTGAAAAAGCAGAATATTTTTCCAAGGCAAGAATGCACTTCGGCCGAAAAACTCCCGAACCGCGGCTTTGAAGAAGGTTCGCGGCGAAGCATTTTGACAGCCCATCAGCGAAGCATCCACTTCGGGCAGGAGATCTCGCGAAGCGACCTTTAACACATCTTTCCAGCGAAGCAATGAAAGATTGAGAGCCCTGTTTTGAGAAGGGATATCTGCTTCGGCATTTAGCATCCGCGAAGCCATTTTGAGAAGCTCCTTCGCGCGAAGTGCATGACCAAGGAAGATAGACCCGCTTCGGCTCACATCCATTGCGAAGCAGGGTCGCGAACTGAAAATTGGCGAAGCGCTTTAGGGGTACGCACTCCAAGGCCGGGTATTTTTCCGAGGCAATCGAGTGCTTCATAAATGAATTTTTACGTGCCGAAAGACTTGGGGCTCATTTTTGGCAACCTGAAAAGAAATATCAGTATGAGAAGGAGAGCCCGGCGGACATGGCGGCCACTCGAGCTCCGCACCCGGAGAAGCCTAGGACGAGTCAGGCGGCTCATAAATGCGAATTTCCCCGGCTGACCCGGTCATAGCTGCTAATTGTAGAAAAGGATTTGAGAGCTCAGTCACGGGAGTAGCGGGAGCCGACTTCTCTGGTTTTCGAGGATGTACTCCTCGATTTTGTGCATTGATGGCTCAGAGGGTCGGGTCCTCTATAAAAACCCACGTATTGTAATGAAAAAGGGGGGGGAACTTTCTGCTAGAAAGCTGCTGTAACTTGATTTCCTGCAATTAATACTAAGAGCTTCGGGCCTCATTTCTCTCTTGTATGTTGCCTTCTGTGATTATTTCTGTTATCTCATTTCTTCATTTGCATCTTGTAATTCTGAATTCTGGATTTAGGTGTGTGATTGGGGATAGAACCCTGGAATTTTCCCGAAGGATACATAGGGGAGAGAACGCTGTAATAGTTTTCTTGTATGCTGCCTGTGGATAGTGTTTTTGCTATATTCACTTATTTCCTAACCGCCGTAATTCTGAAATCTGGATTTCGACGTAAGGGGAGGGTAATCCTGGAACTCGTCCAGAGGATACATAGGAAGGCTAGTACTGCGTTCATTTTATTTCATTCTTGGTATTTATTGCTGCTATTTCGAGTTGTTAGCCAGTAATCGTGCTGCTGGTTCTTTCCCTCTTAAATCCATTGACATTTCTTCCCTTACTCTGTTTATTTCTTTCCTGCACCCTTACTATTTTTATCTCTTTCCTGCACTCTTAGCTCAAAACACCAAGTAGTTTAGTAAAGGAGCCGGCCTTTCTCCGGAGATTGGCACGGGGGGCATCTCTTCCCCTCGGCCTTTCAATGTTGGTCCAGGTCTAGGGCGCGTACACTTCCCAAAATCCTTTCCTGTGGCAGATTTGATGACCAACAATTACTATCTGCGACACCTACTCACTGACCGTCACCTTGAAGATTATACCCACATCTAGCATTTTATTTATCTCCATGTTCACCAAGGCTGCATACATCGGATTCACCCTATATGGCCTTCTCACTGGATGCACACCCGAAATTTGTGGGATTTGGTGTACACAGCTCTGGTGGGATCCCCTTCAAATCCTTATAAGTCCATACAAAAACATCCATATATTGCAGGAAATTTTGAAAGCAATGGCCTTCAGCACTAGGTCCCAATCATCTCCACATTGGATGATCTTTTCTTCACCTTGTTCGTCGAGATTTAACTGCACCATCTTCGAACCTTCATACTAGATGATGTCAGCTTCATTTTATGCCTTGAGTACATCAATTGGGTGGGCTAGTTTCTCATCAATTATCGCGTCTCCGACAATGTACTTTGCAAAAATTTTAGGAAACATCCACTTTTCTTCTTTTTTCTTTGGTACAGACTTCTTCCTTTGGCTTGACTCGCCGACCTCATATACAATGTTTCTCCTCATCATGGTCATCTTCTTCAGCTTGAATGCACAAACAATGTGGGAGAAAATTTTCATAGTCCTCCGTTTTCCAATGGAGGAGTCCATTATTAGAATCTTCATCATCTTCCGTACAATCTTGAAGTTCCAACATACCTTCATTTGGCTCATTTCTGTTGTCCTCATTCAATGATGAACTTCCCGATTCATTAGATGTTAAAATATCTTGACTTATGGACTAGTTTTTCAGATTTATCATGTATTTGTGTTGTTCATTCTTAAATGTTAGACATTCTTTCTCCCAGTTTTAATTCACTTTCGCCATTCATAGCCATCCATGCCCCAACAATGCATCATAGGCCAGTTTTTGCATGGCTATTACTACAAAATCCATGATGAATTTTTGGTCAACAATCCTTACTTTCTGGGCAGTCAATACTCCCTTCATTTTGATACCATATTGGTCTGCACCATATAGTTTGAAGTTTGGAGACCACAAAAATGGTGCTCCAATATCTTTCCAGGTCTTCTTTGGCATGGAATTCGCACTGGACCCTCTGTCAACTATCACTCGTGTCAACTTATGATTCAACAACTCCATATGAATCAATGCTGGTTTCTTCCCCGCTTCAACATTGTTGGACCAATAAACTGATCTCTCCTTATCGTTGGCACTTCCTGACTTCGTGGATCCACGACCTTCCTTGTTTGTGCCATCTCCCCTACATTCGCATATAGCTCAGGTATTATGCCAAGTAGACTAGACAACTTTACCTCAACTGTCATGTTTAGTACTTGCATTCCTAACTGCTTTGTTGATGATTGTTTCTCCGGAACTTCCTCTAACGTGATTGGCTTTTTCAGATTTTTCTCTTGGAGAAGTCTCTTTTGTTTCGTCTTTTGCATTTCTTCCTTAGTCAAATTATGTGCTTCCTACCACTTCTCTTTGTCCTTGCCAGGATTCGGATATTGCTCAAGTTTCCTTTCCTGAGCCCTTGTTAACGTAAGCACATGTTTGTCCTTATCTTATTGGTTCGTGTTGACAAGATTTGTCACATTGCTTCTGAAGGGGTAGTGAAATTTGATTATGCTGATTTTTTTTTATATAGTTTTCCTTATTTTTGTTGATAGTAGTGTTGCAGCAATTTTGGCTGTCATTTTTTGGATCCCCCTTGTAAATAACTGAATTTGAAAGAGCTTCGCCCATAATATAGCAAGAAAAAGGAGCTTCGCAAACAGTAGGCAGGAAAAAACATAGGTGCAAGCCAAATTTTCTAAGGCACAGAAAGAGCTTCGCAAGCGAAGCTTCCACAAGACTAGCTTCGGGCCGAAATTTTGCGAAGCATACAATGTAAAGTAAAATGCCAAAACAAATTCATAAGTATGGAAAAACACTTCGCAGAAATGCTAGCAAAGCACCTGCTTCGGCCGTCCTTTTTGGCGAACCACTCCTCAGGAAAATCAACTTCACTCAAAATCTTCCCGAAGCACTTGCTTCGGACGACTCAGGTGCGAAGCTTCGCCCCCCCAAAGGCTGGTTGTCCCTGAAAATTTTCTAAGGCATGGAGGAGCTTCGCTTGAATTTTCCCTGAAAGGCTGTTTTTGCAACGGTTCGCGGCGAAGCAATTCTGAAGGTCCGCTTCGGCCAATTTTCGTGCGAAGCTCCTGTTGGTTACGAATCTGCCATGAGGAAAGGATTTTTGGTTAATGCGCCCAGATTCGCCCACCAGCATGAAAGGCCGGAAGGAAGGGATGCCTTCCGAGCCAATCTCCGGAGAAGGCCGGCTCCTTTTGGGGGGGACTTGATTTAAGCTAAAGGGAACAGGAAAGAAATAAAGGAACGGAAAGAGACAAATGTACAGAAAGAGATACAAATATGTCCAAAGGTTGGTGGGGGGAACTAACGATGCGGGAACACACCAATCACCGCTACTTACTGCATACAAACACGAGCATGACAAGGAAGCGCAAAACCTAGGCGTACTTCCGATACACCAGCGAGCGTATGCACGGCTTCAATAGCTCCCTAGCAAACATTCCCTACAAGGAACTAACGACGAGGATCGTATCAATCACCGGATACGTACAGCGACGGGGGTAGAAAGTAAACCTAGAGATGTCGAGCCGGGTATATGTGTTAGGTAGAGAGTTTAACCGCACGGCTTCAATGGCTCCCTAGCAAACATTCCCTACAAGGAACTAACAGCAGGGGATCGCATCAATCACCAGATACGGGCCAGCAACGTCACACATAGCTGATGGAACTGCTACCAAATTTATAATGAATGCTTTAAATAATGAAGTACAGAAGGTGCTTTAAGCAAGCAATGCTAGAGGAACCTGATCGCCAAATGCCAAAGTGAATCAACGAGCGGCGACACAGGTGGGCCTAAGGCATATAATGAAAGACAACATAAAAGGATAAAGACAGTAGAACAGAACCAGGCATACAGATTGTATTCATAAGCAGAAGCACGGTTACAGTAAGCACAGTAGTTCCCTAACAAACATTCCCCTTCCACCCTTTACAATGAATTTCAGATGGGCTTTTATAGCCCGAGTCCCACCCGTTACATTAATGGGCACGAGTCCCGATCAAACATGAGGTGACGAAGCGGCGAAAGAGCTGCAAATGCTGACCTTTTGTCGGATCGGGGCTGTACCCGCAGACATGGTCTTCCTGGAAGGCTGGACAGCTACGTGGCGGAGTCTTTGGGTAATTCTTCAAGTCGGCAGAGCTTGCTAGTAGGCTGGAGCGGGTGAAACCTCGGATCAGCTTTGAATGAGGCTATTAACGCAGGCGGTGCGGGCAGCCCATGCTTATCCCTTTTGGTCGGCGGTCTTGGTTCAAATCCCGAAGCTGGACACTTGTCCGATGATGGGTTATCTTTGTGTGACACATGCACGCCTTAGAGGGCGATCTATCCATCTTTGCTTGGGATCGGGGCTCCTTGGGATGCGTGCAGAAATCGGTGCAGTCGGGGAAGGCCTTCAAGCTTTGGTCAAATTCCGGGTTTGTTCCCCTACGTACACCTGTCAAGGGCGCATTCCCGCTCCGTTGAGAAGTCGAACTGCGCACAGGCGAACACTGGTGTCTGCCGCCATATGGACCTGCTCCGGCATTTTCTCTTTTTTCTGTATTGACCTGCCAGTGCAAGGTGCGCCCAGAAAGTGGGGCGGAGTCGGACTTCGCACCAGAACTGGGCGAAGTGCGCACTTCGCACCAAAACTGGGCGAAGTGCGAACTTCGCACCCGGACTTAGCCAATTTCGGATAGACCTGCTGGAAAGCTGGAAAATCAAGCTGGGAACTCCAAGGAAAAAGGGGGAGAGAAAGAGAATGGGAAAGAAAAGGAAAGGGAGAGAAGGGAGAAAAACGGAAGGAGGAAAAGAAGAGCAGCACTGTTACAAAACAATATTGAAGACATTGCACCCCGTGCAAAATGTGACAACATTTCTGGCGGCTCGCGGGGTGTCGAGCTCGCCTCGGCGCAAAGAATCCATGCCTTCATCCTTTGGGTGCAGAGGAACTTGCCTCCCCTGCTTTTTGCTGCTCTAACTGTTCTCCTTGCGGCAACTGTTCTTCAGATTCATCTTTGTCAGTTGCCTCATCAGTATCTCCTTCTGAAAGGTCTCCATTTCCTGCTTCTGCCTCGCACATGCGAGTGTACGCCTCTTGGGCTGAACGCCAGGCTTCCGCTTCGAATGGCTTGCGGTCAGCTATGTCTTCTAATGCTCCGTGAAAGGCAGCGACCGCATGCAGGTCGATGGTGAGGTATCTTTTCTCTAACTCCTGAAAATAGGAGCGGATCCTGGAATATCTGGACACCATCTGAGTGACCTGACTGTCTTGAATTGGCTCTGTCCAGCTATCAATTTCAGCTGTATCTGCTTCAAAGGACTGCCAATTCTTCTTTACCCGATCTAGGGTGAGGAGCTCACCATTCTCAACAAAACCTGGACACCCAAGTTCTGAAAGAGCGTGGAAGGGGGCCAGACAGATATCTTTTTCATGTCCGAATGCGTCAAGCATTCGTACAGCCACTCTCACCTCTTCAACTTTTCTGAAATATTTGTGCAAGGTCACCCTTGCACCTGCCCAGTCTGCGACGAATGAGGACACGGGGGAAAAAAGGACGCCGTCGCGCTCGCGCTCTCGAAGGTTTATCGCCGAGTCCGGCCATTGCTTTGCACGGCGCTCGGCCTCCTCTACCATAGGTTTTCCCTGGGCAGAAACTTCTTGAATCCTGGATGCGAAGTCCAAGACCGCCATTGCCTTAAAGGTATGGGGCTTGCATTCCCTCAACAAACCAGCCCTCATTTCCTTAACTTTTGTCTTTGAAAAGACAGACCGCTTGAGATGTTTTCTCTGCAAGGCTGCGGCGTGCTGCTTCAAAGACTCCTGGAGCTGAAAAATCTGCTCCGAGGCTGCTTTCTTTTCGGTTGCGGCTTTGTTCTTTGAGAAGCGGCCAGTGGGCTTTGAATTCATCCTGTTTCTCGCCGCGCCGCTTCCGGTGCTCGGTGGACCTAGATAGGTCCTCTTCAAGTTGCCTTACTTTGTCTGCAGCGCGAAAAGTTCTTCCTGCTCCTCCAGGACTCTTGACAAAGAGATTGTCGACTTTGCGCATGATCGTACGAATCTCATATTGTTTATCAATGTCGTCAAAGCTTTTCTCCTTTGTCTGGAGCACGTAGTCCGCCTTAGTCATTTCTCGGAGAGGCTTCTTCACTATTGGGATTATTTTCTCCGTTGTAATCACTCTCCTTCCGAAATCATACTTTGCGCGTTTTGTCGGGGCGGCTATCTCTTCATGTCTCCTCCGCTTCAGGTCTTGGCGGAAAGAGACAGAATACTCTACGGCTCTCGTTGCCAGGGGCAAGTCATCTGAGTTCTGGAGGTCGTCCATAAAATCTGGTTCCCCCAGCCTAGGGATCTGCTGAGACGTCTCTCCTGCGGGAATGGGATCAGGAGGAACCGGACAGACTTTGGAAGAATCGGCCGCTTGTGGGGGCGACCGGGAAATGGAAATGGGAGCGGCTGACACTGTGAGGGTTTGAAGCGGCTGAGGCGGAGGATGTGATGGTGAACGGACAGCCTCGGCACTGACCTCGGGCGAAGGGTTTGGAGTTGTGCTCGGAGAGAAGAGAGACGTTAGGGTTACGAGCAAGCGGGTCGAAAGAATGGGGGCCGCTAGAAGGACGCGGAGACGGGGGGGAGGATGTGGTCATGGCTCGCCCGGATTGAGCGGGGGCCTGAGTGGAAGTAGAACTGGGTGAGACTAGAGAGACGGGGACAGCAAACGTACCTGCGGGCTCCGCCTGAGCCGATGCCGGGTGAATGTCTTCGCTTCTTGTCTCGGCGGCTGGCTTGGGACTGCCCAAAGGAATTGCCTCTGCGGCGGCAGGACGCGGCTGCGGCTCTGCGACTGGCTGCTGCACTATCAGGCTAGGTCGCTGATTTTCTCAACTCTCCTTCGCTTCTTCTCTTCTGGAACAACTGTCGGATCAGGGGAAGGAGACGAAGCGAGTGCAGCAGGCACTGATGCTCCCACGGTAAACTTGTACCGGGGTTTGACTTGCAGAAGGTCTGCCGCGACCGGTCTGCTTTCTGGCGGCGCTGGCGCTTTTCTTGCCTGAGGAAGTGCCTCGGGCGCTGCCTTGACTAACTTTTTCGCCTTTTCAGGCGCCGCCTTAGGAGCCACGAACTGCATCGGATCGGCCTGGGTACTTGCTGGGCCGCGGCGCAGTTGCCGAAGTGTACAAAGGGGCCGGAGGAGACCCACTTTTATAATCCTCAAAGGGGCCTCGGGGAACGTAACCTTGATATGCGAACGGCCGCCAGCTGTCATGATCTCTGGTCATAGAGAGTGAGAAGTCGTCATCTACGGCCAGGTTTCTTCTTGTGGATTTATCGTGTTGCGTGCGGCATCTCATTTTCCAGCATTCAATAATCTTCTCTTTAGACCAGTTAAGGCCTGCAATCTTAGACAGAAATTTTTTGAACCCTGGAGATGAGAAGTGATGGTCCGGGTTTCTCTTGGGGTCATATGTCACCTCCTCGCAGTAGAAATCCTGCCAAGGGGGAGAAGCTTCCATTAATTCAATCTCCCAGTCAAGGTCCACATGGACCACGTCGCATCTATCTTCGGTTATGTCCGGGGGCACAAATGTGCAAACTTTCCCCTTATCCCATGAGGGTCATACTTCCAGTGCTGCGGCAGCAAAACCAGGCCAATCCGGGACAGCGCTTGCTCTAGGTAGACATGTTGTCCTACCTCGGTAATCTCAACGTTGGCCCGGGGAAAGAGGGTATTGAAAAATCTGTCCTCTTTTCTTCCCTAGGCCAAACTCTTCTTCCACATAGTCCATATGTCGGGCAACCTCCATCCCGAACAGATGCTCTGAGCACCAATAGGGCAGCAAATAGGGTTTGCCCTTGAATCCGTAGATTCTGATCACAATCCCCTGCGTCAGTCTAAAAACGTCCCCGAGCTTCTGATTTATCAAAGCACTCGTCATTTCTCTCGGGGGACGGGGGATTTCACTTTCGGTGAAGGCCGACATGACGAATCCCGAGAAAGTTGAAGTTGAACTTGTAGTAGGACCCTTTCCGGTATAAGTCATCCGTCCGATTATAGACGGGTGGGGTTCTCCCTTCTCGTTAACCTTCTTCGAGTTCGGGATCGGCATTTGGGGGTGCGAGATGGTACAAACAAAGCCGGACCGAACGGAGCCGAAACGAAAATTGGTTGGTCGGCGCTTCTGAATTTTCAGCGGATGGAATGAATGGCGTAAGCCGACCGGTCTGCCCGATCGAAAGAGATGGGGCGCTTTCCGCTCCATTGCGCCGCTGGTTCGTAAGATTCTCCACACGGGAGGCGTTGCACGGCGCCGGGTGGTACGGGTGCACCAGCTCATCGGAGTCGCAGCCGAGGATCCATGCCAAGATGGTATATAGATACTTGCTCTGAAATTTCGCCAAAGGCGTGGGGCCGATCGGCCATTGTCCGGCTGGAAGCGGGGCGCTCGGCTACGAATTGAGGAAATCCCTCATTCGCTTGGTGTGCGTGAAACGTCCCGCTTGTTCGCCCAGATTTATCTTTCTGAGGATGGTGCCGGAGTCATACTCCAGCCACAGGGCGAAAGCGTGGCTGCACGATCTCCTGCGCGCGGTGCGAACAAGGGTTTGCCAACGGAGGCTGCAGATTTGCCGGGAAGCTGGTTTATAATGTCTAACAATTAAATCTATCGACTCCGGGCACTGGTGGACGGGAGGGCACATGAATACGAAGAGATTTGATTTGTACGCCGCTCCAAAATGATGGGAGGGCGAAACTTTGTCGACCCGACTCTCCACATTCGCTCTCAGCTGAGTTAGGCTCATGGAAAACGAGCCGTCCACATATCCTGCCAGGTAATTCACCGGAGGTGGTGGGGATTGCCCACGCTGTACCTTCTTCGTCCGGGCCTTTGACTTTTTCTGTGGCGGAGGATCGCCTTTGAAAACTCCTGGCCGCGGCAAATCCCACAGTTCGTTGCTTCACTTGGACTGCTGCTGACAGGGGCATTTTTCCCTTGTCCATCTCTCCGAGTCAGCAATAATGACAGGTTCGGGCTATCTGCAGCAAATTTCGCTATCAGAGGAATAATTAGCACTGTCCGAGGAATAATCTCTGCAATCTGGAATGTTGGCATGATTCTGACCCCCTTTTCTAGATAAAAACAGCGCCATTAATGCAACGCAGGAGGGGTAGGTCGGCTGAGTTAAAACCCTTGGTGGCCGCGCAAGAGACGTTTAGGAAAAGACGCGCCCCGGCAGCCGTGCCTTGCTTTTTTTAGTTGCGTTTTTGCTTGAAAAACGCGCAATCATTAATTCAGCGTTGGGGACTGCACCATGGCTGACGTTGCTGCCACCATTTGGGCACACTGCTCAAGACAAAATCTCTGGCGCGGAAACCCAGATTAAAACAGTTACAAACGCGCCTTGGGCCCAGCTGGGACTTTTTTGAGTTTTTTATTCATTTTATTGAATGCTGCCCCCTCTGGCCCGGAAAACTAGGCGCGGCCGGGCTTCGCCCGAAGTTGGGCGCGGCCCGACCTCGCCGGCGAAGTCGGACTTCGCCGGAATTTCGGGCGAAGTTCGAACTTCGCGCGAAGCGCGCGTTGGAACCGTTCCATTTCTGCTCTCTTTTTTTTTTTTTTTTTTTACTGCGCCCAAGGTTTGGACGCGGTTTGGGTCTTTGCCGTCTTGGGGCCTTCGAACACACTTAACATACCCTGCGACCTTTGGACTTTGAATGAACTGCGCTGTGCGACGCTGGGGCGGGTTCGGACTTCGGCCGAAGCTTGGGGCGAAGTACGAACTTCGCGCGAAGTTCGCACTTCGCACAAGCGTTGAGCGCAGCGCGCACTTCGCACGGGCGCTGGCCGAAGTCGGACTTCGCTGCGAAGTTCGCACTTCGCACAAACTTTGCGCGCAGTGCGTACTTCGCACGAAGGGTCGCGCAGTGCGGACTTTGGTCTGCTTCAGCTTTTCTCGGACAAACTTCGCAATTCGGCTGGGCCGAAGTCAGGCTTCGCTGCGAAGTCGGGCTTCGGCCAACACTTAGTCGATTTTTTGCTCTTTTTTCTCCTTTCTTTCTCTGCATAGCCGAACTTCGCCCCACCAGCGGGGCAACGACAGACTTCGGTGCGAAGTCTGTCTTTCTCTCCCATGCCGCATTTAAGCTCAAAGAAGGAAAAATAAAGCGAAAGCTAAAGCGGAAACTATACATGCGGGGAAAAATAAAAGCACAAGGCAAAATTTTTACGGGGAAGGGCCACTCGGGCGCCTTCAACGGCGATAAAGCTTCAAGTGGAACCCGTTGACGGGGGATGGGGAGGAGCTGACCCTCCATATCCGAAAGTATGTAGGCATTGAACTGATTCACCCGGGCAATCTGATAAGGGCCCTCCCAGAGAGCATCAAATTTTCCGTGATTACCCGGTTTTGCCTTGTATGAATCCCACTTCAGCACCAGGTCCCCGACTTCGAAAACTCGGGCAGTGGTGCCTTTGGCAAACCAGCCTTGAGTGGCTGCAATGTGATCCGCGAAGGCTTGGTATGCACTTTCTCTGTCTTCTTCCAAGCTGCGGGGAGTTGGCACAACTTTGTCGTCTACCGGGTCTCCGCTGCTCCTGTCTTCGTCAATCATCCAAAGGGCGGGAATTTCAATGTGTGATGGCATAACAGCTTGCTTGCCATAGACGAGCGCGTAGGGGGACGTCCTGAGGGATTTCTTGAACGCAACTCTGTCCGCCCATAGCGCCCGGTTCAGGAGCAAGTGCCAAGTCCGCTTATTCTTTTCAATGGTCCTCCGGAGAATTTTCAGGAGGTTCTTGTTAGTAGACTCGGCAAGGCCATTCCCCTGCGGGTAGTAATTAGAAGACATCTTGTGATAGATGCCAAGTCTGTTGGTGTACTCCGTGAGTACGGCGCCTACAAATCCCGGACCGTTATGCTGTCACAATTGACTACGGAACCCCGAAGCGGGTAATCGGGCTCTCAATGAACACGATGACCGTTTCTTGGTCGGCGTTCTTGGTCGGGATCGCCTCCGTCCACCGTGTGAAATAGTCGATGGTTGTGAGAATAAACTTGTGGCCGGCGGAGGAGTTAGGAGAAATCACCCCAATGAAGTCTAGACCCCATTCTTTGGAGCGGAGCTTCGGCTTGAATCGGTTGAAGGGGCAGGGGTGCTTTTCTGTTTCGGCCAGCATACCTCTGGCATTGATCACATTTGGCGCAGACCGCATACGCGTCTGCGAACAGAGTGGGCCAATAGTACCCAGCCCTTATTATTTTTAAGGCCGTTGGCCTTGAAGAATGGTGACCCCCAGGCATCCCGGAATGAAAATCTCCGAGGATCCTAGGCTGGTCAGATTTTATGACGCACCGCAACAAGGATGCCGTCAATGTTTTTGAAGTAAAGCCCCTCGGGGCGAAGAGTGTACCTTAATGCACCTAACCGAAATCTCCTTCGTTGTGAGGCGTTCAGGTGATCGGGACATCTTCCGGTGCAGAAGTATCTCACCAGTTCATCTGTCCAATCACTCCCCTCCGGTAAGGAGTTGGTTAGGTAGACGCGTGTCGCTGTGTCCTCCCACTTACAGGCGGAGATGCCGGCTACAGCGCTTCGGGCCAATTCCTGACACAAGGCTCGGCCTATGATAAGCTTGGTGGGCCGTACTTCGATGTCAAACTCCTGGATCTTGGCAATCCATCCCGCTCTCTTGTGACCCGGTTCTCCTTGCAAGATGAAACTGCGAACATCGGGGTGAATCACAAAGACAGTGGTCTTACTCTGGGAGACAAAGTGCCTGAACTTTCGAAGGGACTTCATGACCGCATGGACCTGCCGCTCTATAAAGTTGTACTTCTCTTCGTGCGGCAGAATCACTTGACTTAGGAACGCAATGGGGCGCTCCTCACCGTCGTCTCCCTTCTGAGTCAGGACTGCAGCGTAACTTTCGGGTTCTCCCACTTGCATACAGGATGAAGTCCTTGGAGTAGTCCGGGTTTGTCAACACCGGAGCTTGCGCAATTCGAGCCTTGATTTCCTCGAAAGCTTGTTCTCTCTCATCAGTCCATTCATAAGGTGTATCTTTCTTCAACAGTTCGGCCATAGGCTTGATCACCTGTGCGAAGTCCGGAATGAACTTCCGCACGAAGTTAATCTGACCGAAGAAGGACTGCAGCCCTTTTTTATCAGTGGGGGCTGGCAAGCGAACGAGGGCTTCTGCTCTGTCAGGGGTCAATGGCGAGGCCTTCCTCGGAGATGACATGTCCCAGCGGCTTTCCTTCCTTTACCGCGAAGACGGACTTCTTCGGGTTTATAGAGATGCCGAATTCTCGACAACTTTCAAATATCTGCCGCAGGTGCGAAACATGATCTTCTCGTTGGTGAGAGAAAATCATGTCATCAAGGTAGATGACAATAATCTTGTTGAGCAGCTCTCGGAAGGCCAAGTCCATGGCCCTTTGGAACGTGGCACCGGCATTGGATAAGCCAAACGGCATGCGCTGATAGGCGAACGTCCCCCACTTCGTGGTAAACGCCGTCTTATGCTGGTCTTCGTCTTTGACCCAAATCTGGTTGTAGCCGGAAAATCCATCTAAAAGTGAAAATCTCTGGGCTCCAGCAACGATATGCAAAATTTGGTCAATTTGGGGAAGCGGATAGTGGTCCCGGAGGGAAGCCTGATTTAGGTTTCTGAAGTCGACACAGAGACGTATGTCGCCATTCTTTTTCCTCACGGGCACCAAATTCGCGACCCAGGATGAATGTTTGATGGGGTAGATGATCTTGGCCTCCAGCATCTTTAAGAGCTCGGTCTTCATCATGGCCTCAATCTTTGGATTTACGGCCCTTTGCTTTTGTCGGAACGGCTTGGCGCCATCCTCTAGCTCGATGGTATCTTTGGATGACAGATCTGTCATACCCCCTCAAATCCTCGTAGCACCGAGGCCACGATGTCGGGGGAACTCCTGGCACGGTGATCTAATCTGCACCGGCTCCTCCGACGTGCGATCTGTTCCGACCTTGATGGTTTTACCGGAGTTCGAGCTCCGGGTCGGCATCTCGCCTCGGGTCTACTTTGATCTGTGGGATATTGCTCTGTCATTTCGATCAAAGAGACTTTCTAATGTAATCGGTCCTTTTGGGACGTGATTATTCCGTAATCGTATCAACCCCTCATATTGCTCGTCATCGGGGTCTCTACCTTCGATTACACACACTTCGTTAACCGGGGAATGTGACGATCTCCTCGTCACGGCTGAATACCTGCCGAGAAGGTATCCCTATCGAGCACGAAGGCCTCGTAAATGGTGCGGACCGGCTTCGGTTTACGGACGACGTCTTCAGCCGGAACGTACCCGGCTCCAACAGA
Source organism: Wollemia nobilis (assembly GCA_028583015.1). Taxonomy (NCBI): domain Eukaryota; kingdom Viridiplantae; phylum Streptophyta; class Pinopsida; order Araucariales; family Araucariaceae; genus Wollemia; species Wollemia nobilis. The sequence goes on from JAQPPZ010000103.1 coordinate 7,733,731, forward strand.
CGCCAGAATATCCGCGTGCTTGTTTCTCTCACGCGATATTGCCTTAACGTTCAATGAGTCAAACGATTCCATCAGGTCCCAGACCCGATTGCGGTACGCTCTAAGATAGTGATGCTTAGACGCGCATTTATTCGTAACTTGATGACACACTAACTCTGAATCTCCGAAAATTTGGAGATGCTTGATTCCGAGCCTTTCCGCCTTTCGCGAGACCCAAGCACGGGGCTTCGTATTCCGCCGAATTGTTAGTACGGCTCCAGAGCCGGCCCTGTAGGCATAGTCCCTCTGGACTCCGGTTGGAGAAACCAGGAGGACCCCTGCACCGGCGCCATTCTTGCAACGCGCGCCGTCAAAGAAAAGCTTCCACAGCTCTTCGGGTGCAGGTCCTACTTCCTTCGCAACGGACACGTCAAGCTCCTCGGGCTGCTTAATGGAATAACAGCCATGCTCTGTCCCGATTACGGCATTAAAGTCCCGCAACGAGAACTCGTCTTCAAGCTGTAGCACTTCGAGAGCTTGCTCGGTCAGTTCTACTGTCACCAGTTCTTCTTCGACAACTGGACCATGCAGTCCATCTCTCCGTCGGGTATCTTGTCTACTAGAAAAGGGGAAGGCTTCTCATTGAAAATTTTCAGTCTCCTTCCTTTGAAGGGCACTTCCATGTGCGAGTAGTCTAGAGACAGGTACCCGCCCAACTCGCAGGTGAACTCCCGAGAGAGACACATGCCGAAGTAAGGCTCCGGGTCAACAATCACGACCTCTTGGATGACCACAATGTCGAGAGCTTTGTGCAGCCGGATAGGGATGTCCTTTATGACACCAACTTTCTTGACAAGGGTGCCGTCTAATTGCAGCACACCTTGGCTGCTCCGTGTGTATTCCATCCCGATCTCATCGCAGACGGCCTTCGGCATCACGGTCGAGGAAGCACCAGAATCCACCATGCAGTTGTGAACTATGTGCCCTTGCATCCGTAATGACGGATAAAAGGGTGGCGGTCTGTTCTTCCCAGTGGCTGAGACTGTCAAAGGTTGAACCGGGACAGCGAGTCGCATCGCTTGCCGTTCTTCATGTTCTTCGGTGATTCTTGCGACGAGATCTACCGGCACGGAGCCAGAAGAGCATCGTACATGCTGATTCTGGCAGGAGTCTTCTTTAACTCGTCTACAATGCTGTAGCCCGAGGTACTAGCTCCTTCTGCTGGTTTAGCCGGTTCATACTTGGTCCGGTACTGTTGGGTGGCCTCAACTCGCTGTCTCTTGGTCAGAGACGGGTACTTCGACTTCTCCTGGGCTTGTTCTTTGGTTTCGGTGGGGGCTGAAGTACAGGAAGCTTAGCGGGAGTTGGGGCCTTTGCTGGAGGCTTAGCTGGAACATCAGCGGCCTTTGCTGGAGAAGGTTTAGCGGAAGCTTTATCTTTGGATGCCTTCTCCTGGGCTGTGTAAGGCCACAGCCGCTTATACGGTGGCAGCCCATTGGGCTGCGGTTTTTCTCGTCTCGCGTATACCTGCAAAGGTTTAGCCGCGTCCGCAGCTTTCTTTTCTTCCTTGGCGGGCGTCACTGGGTTCTCTTTTGGCAGGGCAAAATTGGCCTCGCCGTCCAAGATCATGTACAGCTCATCATCTTCTATAGTGCTTGCCGGCCAAGGTCCGGATGTAGTCTTTGGTGCAAAGTGCGGTCTTCCTCCGAATGCGGGTCATTGCACGTAGTGCACCAGTTGACCTGGTCAGGAGGACCAGGTGGGTCATCTATAGCGGCATTTCTCGGAGGCGGACGCCTCTGCGGTTGGTTCTCGCGGGGCTTTATCTTTTGTCGGCGCCGGTGGCGCATACGGCCTTCTAGGAGCAAAGTCCATTTGGGCTCGCTTCTTTTTCATAGCGAGTCATGTCATTGGACATGGCATGATATCCGGAGGCCAAAGCCCGCACTTCTTGTAGAATCGTGTTCCGGATCTCTGCTTGTCGGGAGGCGGCAAGCTGTGCCGGCGGAGGCAAAGCGGCCAATGGAGGAGGGTTAGAATAAGACGTATATCGCGCGGGGAGCGGGGAAGCGCTGGAAAATGCGGAGGCGGGAGGAGGCGGATGAGGGTAATGCAAGCCGAGGCGGGCCGTATTGAGTTACGACCGGCGCCGGATTCCCACTGCGGGTGGGGCTGCTGCCCTGAAGTAGACGGCACACCACCGAAGCGAGAAGGATCTGCGATGCGGGAAAGTCGGGATGAATCGGCTCCTGCACTGCGGACGGAAGCTTCGCCGATGGAGATAATGTCGGCTTCAGCTTGTCGGGCAGCTTCGTACAGTGCGGGGAACTCGTCAATTCGGGCGATCTTCGGCGGCGAGGCATATGTCCGAGTTGAAAGACCTCGGATAGTAGTGAGCAGCCATGCCGGTTGAAGGCCGAAGTTCGCGAGGTACCCGTTTCCGGGATCTCGCAAACCTAATGTTAAAATCAGACACCTCCTCTTGAGGATGCCTCTGGATTGCTTGGAACTGATGCAGTAGAGAGGTAGGATCAGCAGACTCGTTGCATCCTTTTACGAGCCTCCTGGCGAGCTGGGGCCACCAAGTGATGGATCCCTCTGGCAGCGATCTCCACCAGTAGAGAATCTTTCCCCTCAGGGAAAGGGCCAGCAGACGGGTCTTCACACTTTCATCGGTGATGGTATGCGGTGCGGCCAGGGCAAGGATGTCCTGGATGTGCTCGTACGCCGTCTTACCGTAGCCGTCGTATGTGGGAATAGACTTTAAAGCAGCGGGGGGCACAGCTTGCTGACCGATCAGGGCCAAAGGCCCTGTGGAGTCCACCGCCGGGAAGAGATCATCGTCATTCGGCTGTTGATCAGCCATTTCTTCTTCTTCTCCGCTGTCGGTTGTGTACTCGGTATCGGTACTTTCCGAGGATGCAGGATTTTCCTCTTCCTCGGCCTCTTCCACTTCGTACTCGGCTCTTCCGACCTCAGCTTCGGCCTCTTCTTGGATCTCAGCCTCGGCTTCGTCGAAGCGAGCTCGCGGATCAGCCGGCACTGGGTATCTCGCCTCGGCGTGGATGTCTAGTTCGTAGAACTCGGGCGGGCTTCTCGGATTTCTTGTTCGCCACCTTCTCGTGTGCATGAAGGTGACCGGACCGGTCTTCTAGACTCGGAGGATTTGTTCGTGCGAGTCGCCGGGTGTTCGATTTGGAACAGCAATGAAGCGAACACCGGTGCTTCGATTCCGTCGGGGGTGAGAAACTTCCTTGTCTCACCAAGAGCTCGAGAAGCTGTCGGCGCCGGGTGGAGGCGATCGAGAAAATCTCTCGTCCAATGTGGGACCCGTGTTCCGCCGAGCGGGTCAGAAGAACTGTTGCGCTAGGTGGAAACTGGACGGGTACTCTTTCTTTAAAACGTGGGACAAGTGTCCCACCGGGCGTGCCAGAGAAACTGTTGGTTACGAATCTGCCATGAGGAAAGGATTTTTGGTTAATGCGCCCAGATTCGCCCACCAGCATGAAAGGCCGGAAGGAAGGGATGCCTTCCGAGCCAATCTCCGGAGAAGGCCGGCTCCTTTTGGGGGGGACTTGATTTAAGCTAAAGGGAACAGGAAAGAAATAAAGGAACGGAAAGAGACAAATGTATAGAAAGAGATACAAATATGTCCAAAGGTTGGTGGGGGGGAACTAACAGTACGGGAACACACCAATCACCGCTACTTACGCATACAAACACGAGCATGACAAGGAGCTGCAAAACCTAGGCGTACTTCCGATACACCGACAGCGTATGCACGGCTTCAATAGCTCCCTAGCAAACATTCCCTACAATGAACTAACGGCAGGGGATCGTATCAATCACCAGATACGTACACTGACAGGGGTAGAAAGTAAACCTAGAGATGTCAGAGCCAGGTATATGTGTTAGGTAGAGAGTTTAACCGCATGACTTCAATGGCTCCCTAGCAAACATTCCCTACAAGGAACTAACAGCAGGGGATCGCATCAATCACCAGATACGGGCCAGCAACGTCACACATAACTGATGGAACTGCTACCAAATTTATAATGAATGCTTTAAATAATGAAGTACAGAAGGTGCTTTAAGCAAGCAATGCTAGAGGAACCTGATCGCCAAATGCCAAAGTGAATCAACGAGCAGCGACACAGGTGGGCCTAAGGCATATAATGAAAGACAGCATAAAAGGATAAAGACAGTAGAACAGAACCAGGCATACAGATTGTATTCATAAGCAGAAGCACGGTTACAGTAAGCACAGTAGTTCCCTAACAAACATTCCCCTTCCACCCTTTACAATGAATTTCAGATGGGCTTTTATAGCCCGAGTCCCACCCGTTACATTAATGGGCACGGAGTCCCAGTCAAACATGAGCTGACAGAAGCGGCGAAAGAGCTGCAAATGCTGACCTTTTTGTCGGGTCGGGCTGTACCACGCAGCATGGTCTTCCTGGAAGGTGGACAGCTACGTGGCGGAGTCTTTGGGTAATTCTTCAAGTCGGCGAGCTTGCTAGTAGGCTGGAGCGGGTGAAACCTCGGATCAGCTTTGAATGAGGCTATTAACGCAGGCGGTGCGGGCAGCCCATGCTTATCCCTTTTGGTCGGCGGTCTTGGTTCAAATCCCGAAGCTGGACACTTGTCCGATGATGGGTTATCCTTGTGTGACACATGCACGCCTTAGAGGGCAGTCTATCCATCTTTGCTTGGGATCGGGGCTCCTTGGGATGCGTGCAGAAATCAGTGCAGTCGGGGAAGGCCTTCAAGCTTTGGTCAAATTCCGGGTTTGTTCCCCTACTGTACACCTGTCAAGGGCGCATTCCGGCTCCGTTGAGAAGTCGAACTGCGCACAGGCGAACACTGGTGTCTGCCGCCATATGGACCTGCTCCGGCATTTTACCTTTTTTTTGTATTGACCTGCCAGTCTGCCAGTGCAAGGTGCGCCCAGAAAGTGGGGCGGAGTCGGACTTCGCACCAAAACGGGCGAAGTACGCACTCGCACCAAAGCGGGCGAAGTGCGAACCGCACCAAACCGGCGAAGCGCACCGCACCAAAGCGGGCGAAGTGCGAACTTCGCACCCAGACTTAGCCAATTTCAGATAGACCTGCTGGAAAGCTGGAAAATCAACTGGGGAACTCCAAGGAAAAAGGGGGGAGAGAAAGAGAATGGGAAAGAAAAGGAAAGGGAGAGAAGGGAGAAAAACGGAAGGAGGAAAAGAAGAGCAGCACTGTTACAAAACAATATTGAAGACATTGCACCCCGTGCAAAATGTGACAACAGACTCCCTCACTAGGAGCCTAGTTGCCTTGAAGAAGTCGGAGAAATGTTCTAAGGCAAGATTCTACTTCGGCCAAAAGACCCCCGAACGGCCATTTTGAAAAAGCTTCGCAGCGAAGCACTCTTTCAGCCCATCAACGAAGCATCCGTTTGCGAAGCAACCTTCAACCCGTTTTCCGGCAAAGCGATGAGAGATTGGGAACCATGTTTTGAAGAGGCAAATCTGCTTCGGCGCTCAGTCTTTGCGAAGCTGTTTTTGAAGGCCCCTTCGTGCGAAGCACCCATGCAGAGAGGTCAGCCCCGCTTCGGCTCACATCCGTCGCGAAGTAGGTCCCCGAACTGGAATTTAGCGAAGCTCTCCAGGGCACACACACCAAGGCCGGGTATCTTTTCAAGGCAATTGAGTGGTTCATTAATGCATCTTTACTTGCCCGAAAGACCCGGGACTCATTTTCAGCAATGGAAAAGGAAAGATCAGCCGCAGGAGGAAAACCCGATGGACCCGGCAGCCACTCGAGCATTGCGCCCAGAGATTGAGGACAAGTCAGGCGGCCCATTAATGAGAATTTCCCCGGCTAAAGCGGTCGTAAGTACTAAAGATAGTAACGGATGTGAGAACTCAGTCACGGGAGGAGCGAAGGCAGATTTTCCAGTTTTTCGAGGGCGTACTGCTAGGTTTTGTGCAATGATGGCTCAGAGGGTCGGGTCCTCTATAAAAACCTATGAATTGTAATGAAAAAAAGGGGGGAACTCTTGCTAGAGAATTGCTGTAACTTGGTCCCTGCAATTGATATTAAAGACTTTGGGCTTATTTCTCTCTTGTATGCTGCCTTCTGTGATTATTTCTGCTATTCTGTCTTTGTTTGTATACTGTAATTCTGAATCCTGAATTTAGGTGTGTAACTGGGGACAGAACCCTGGAATTTTCCTGAAGGATACATAGGGGAGACAATATTGCGTTAAACTCTTTTTATGCCGCCTGTGGTTAGTGGTTTCTGTTACGTTCACGTATTTTCCTAGTCGCTGTAATTCTGAAATCTGGATTTAGGCGTGGGAGAATAGCTGAATTCTGGAACTCTTCCAGAGGATACATAGGGAACTTTGCGTGATGTTCATTTATGCATTATTCTTGGTATTTATTGCTGCTTTTCCAAGTTATTAGTTGATAATCGTGTTGTTGGTTCTTTCCCACCGAATTGTTGACACTTCTTACCCTATCCTTTTATTTCTTTCCTGCACTCTTATCTTAAAACATCAAGTAGTTTAGTTCAGGAGCCGGCCTTTCTCCGGAGATTGGCACGGGGGGCATCTCTTCCCCTCGGCCTTTCAATGTTGGTCCAGGTCTAGGGCGCGTATCCTTCCCAAAATCCTTTCCTGTGGCAGATTTGTGACCAACAGTTTCTGGCACGCCCGGTGGGACCCGGTTAGTCTCACCTTGTGAGTGGTAGTGAGAGCAGATGCTCATCTCATTACCAAGAAGACTCTAGCATCTGGCGACTCTGCTTAACCTGGAAATCTCGAAGTCGTTGAGACCGATAACAAAGTACTCGTGCCTTCATGCAAACAAGATATCAAGTTAGGAATAGTGGAGAAGGAATTGAGTTTTTTGAACTCGACATTGATGCTTTCGGAGAGCACCCTAGGTTGATAACACCCGAACAACTGTTACGAAGGGCGCCTTCGCAAGAAGCTATATTTGATGAAGAAGGCCTGATTTCCGACAGCACAACAGCTAGTCTGCCCTCTAATCCTCCTAACTCCCCCGATCATCCAAGCGCTTCCGCTTCAGTCAGTCACCTACAAGGGACTTCGGGAATCCCTATCTTTCCGACTCCAAGCGTAGGCATGGCACACCAACAGCAGCAGCAGCAGCTGCCGCCACAGCAACAACAACCCAGGTTGTTCCCGGCATGGAACTCTTCCGGACCATTAAACCTGGCGGGACAAGGACAGGTTCCACCTGCTGCGATGAAGAAAATTCCTACCTTCGATGGCACGGGGAAGACCGCTCTGGAACACATTCAAGACATAGTTTCTCTGGCGGCAATACACAACATCACCGAAGGAGTGATGGTGAAGCTTCTGGTTCTATCCCTCCGAGGAAAACTCCTTTATTGGTATAGATCGCTTCCGCCTGGTACCATAACAAGTTGGGACCAGTTAGCTGGACAACTGATGAGAGGTTTCAACGAGTCTGCTGACCCTTCCTCCCTCTTGCATCAATTTACGACAATTCAGAGACACCCGCAGGAGGAAATTGCAGACTTCAATGTGAGGTTCGCTCGGACTTGGCAAAGAGTACCTACTGGACTTCGGCCAACCAGCGAGGCTGCAGCATACTACTACCTTAGGGCCCTCAATCCAGATATCAGTGTGATGGTAAGGTATTCGAATGTGAATACTTTCCCTGAGCTCTACGAATTAGCCCAAAAAGCGGAAATGGACCTGATAGCCGTAGGAAAGCTTCCCCAAAGGATGCCGATGCCTATATTCCCGGAGTTTCCGTAGACACAATGCCTGAATGCAGCTACGTCGCAAGCCTCCATAACCCCTGTATATCCCCTCTCATCATGGAATCCTAACCCCGTTGTAACCCAAATCGTTACACCACAAGTGCATTTCCCCGCGTATTCAACGCCACAGCCTACCGTTCCTGCGTTACCAGCACCACCTCAATACCCCGCTTTGCCCCCAATACCTACGATGGCTCCATTGCCACAGGCCCCCAAAGCTGAAGATATGCAGGCTAAAATATTACAGGAAGTTCAGTCTTTGAACTCTACTGTACAGACTTTGTCCAACGATATGATTATCATGAAGAAGAAACAAGCACAACAAGAATTTCTTCCAAGGAGGTCTTACCCACCGCCAGCGCTCACCAAAGATCAAGTGGTGCAGCCAGGAAGATCTTCGGCAAGAAATGTTGTGATCGACGAAGGAACAAGCACTTCTGACACCGTGCACTGGTGTTCTACATGCAATGACCCACATGAGGAAAACACCTGTATGTTGCATCAACATTTTGTGCAGACGCTGTCAGGAAACAACCCCAGCGGACAAGTCAACATGATAAGGCAAACAAATCAGAACCCGGTCGTGGACGAAGAAGAGCAAGTTTCGATGCTTACTAGGGAGGGAAAAAGACCAATGGAAGTGGACGCAGCTCAAATGGCTCCCTTGAAGGTATATACCCGCCGTGAAAAAGAGCAGCAACCTGCTAAAGCCCCAGACAAAGCTTTACACCCAGCGCCAGCAAAAGAGAAGACCCAACAAGTCTCCACAGCCCCACCTCAGGCTGAAACTAAAGAACAGGCAAGGGAAAAGCTTAAGTTCCCTTCGCTAACCAAGCGGCAAAGAGTTGAAGCCACGGAGCAATATCATACAAAGTACGAAGCTAAAAAAGGGCCCGAAGTGCATTCCCCCATAAGGTATAATATCGTGGATGAGCTAAAAAAGACCCCTGCCAAAATTAGTTTATATGATGCTTTACAACTACCAGGACAGGTAGACCTGTTGCAGGAGTCCTTGAAGTCCGCTAAAGCTGGGCAATCAATGCCGCCCGCCATAGTGCAAACTCTGTCTACGTCCATAACAGGAAAGAACAGACCTCCCTCGTTTTACTTGTCATTACAAATGGAAGGTCATATTGTCCATAACTGTATGATTGATTCAGGGGCAGCAACGACGGTCATGCCTAAAGCGGTCTGCGAAGAAATAGGGATGGAGTATACAAGAAGCAGCCATGGCGTACTCCAACTGGATGGCACTCCTGTAAAGACCGTCGGGGTAATCAAAGATATACCCATCCGACTACACAAAGTGCCCCAAATTGTGGTGATACAGGAGGTGGTAGTCGTAGATCTGGAGCCCTATTTTAGCATGTGCCTTTCGAGGGAATTTACAGCGAAGCTAGGGGGATACCTGTCCATGGACTATTCACATTTGGAGGTCCCATTCAAAGGGAAGAAGGTCAAGATTTACAACGAGAAACCTTCTACGTTTCTCGTACAGAAAATGACTGAAGAAGAATGCAATGATCTCGTCCATGCGATAGCAGAAGAAATTGAACGAGTGGACTTAGTAGAGGAGTCCCTTGCACAACTAAGTTCTGAAGATGAATTTTCATTGACAGACTTTAATGCTATGATAGAAACAGAAATAGGGTGTTATACCATTGCAAAGCCAGAGAAACGCATTAAGTCAGAAGATAAAGTACCTGCCCAAGGAGAATTATGGCAATTATTCTTTGACGGAGCCCGATGCAAAAACGGAGCCGAGGCAGGGATCCTTCTAGTATCACCATCCGGAGAACAGAAAGAATATTGCTATAGATTAGTTTGGAGCTGCACCAACAATGCAGCAGAATATGAAGCTCTATGCCTAGGACTGAAGAAAGCAGGAAAGTTAGGCATAAAACATCTCAAGATTTTTGGAGATTCAGAACTGGTATGCAATCAGGTCACCAACAAGTGCATCTCAAAAAAGCATTATCTTAAAGCATACCGCAACAGAGTATGGGACCTGCTTGAACAGTTCAAATCACTCAATCTGCAGTCCATCCCACGAGAGAAAAATAGGCACGCTGATGTCTTGGCCTCCATCGCGGCTAGATATTCTCCAACTGACGACATGGTACACAAGCCTAAGGCCGTGAGGATGATTTATAGGCCCTCTGTGCCGGATAAGGACATACATTGGCAAGTTTTCGACAATGATGAACAGATCATCAATTTCCTGGTCCAAGAAGCAGCCACTGTTGAAGAAAGGAGTATGAAGAGCGAGGAGTATGAAGGACTGGTCCAGTTAAAAAATAACCATGTTCCAAGAGGATTGATCACTCTAGAGAGCCTGTTCGATCAGAACGACAGAGTAGTTTCTCACAGAATCAAAGTCGACGCTAGGCAATATCAAGATCTAGAGCTTGAATCCGGGAAAGTGATAAAAGTTGGAACAGATTGTACCATGGCTGAGTTAGAACAAATCAGGTCTCTATGCAGGAAGTATCCAGATATAGTAGCCTGGTCTTACCAAGACCTAAAGGGCTATGACCGAAGGTTGGTTCAACACACCATTGAGCTACAAGAAGGGGTAAAACCTTTCAGACAGAGACAAAGGCCGGTCAACCCAAAGATCGAAGCTCTGATGAAAGTTGAACTTCTGAAAATGCTTGAAGCAAAGATCATCTATCCCATAAAGCATTCTTCTTGGGTAGCAAACTTAGTTCCTGTCAGGAAGAAAAATGGGGATATTCGGCTATGTGTGGACTTCCGCAACTTAAATCAGGCTTCACTCAAAGACCACTATCCCCTCCCGCAGATTGATCAAATCTTGCACTCAGTAGCTGGAGCCCAGCGTTTCTCCCTACTTGATGGTTTTTCAGGATATAACCAGATTTGGGTAAGAAATGAAGACCAACACAAAACGGCCTTTACTACTAAGTGGGGGACGTTCGCTTACCAGCGGATGCCATTCGGCCTTTCAAACGCGGGAGCTACTTTTCAGAGGGCTATGGACTTAGCATTTGGCGAGTTGCTGAATAAGGTTATCGTCATCTATTTGGATGACATGACCGTCTTTTCCCGAAAAAGAGAGGATCATCCCTCGCACCTGCAGCAAATATTTGAAAAATGCCGAGAATTTGGCATCTCAATCAATCCTAAGAAGTCCATCTTTGCAGTGAATGAAGGAAGACTGCTGGGGCACCTTATATCGGAAAAGGGGCTCGCGATAGACCTTGACCAGGCTGAGGCTCTCCTAAAACTTCCATTACCGATGAATAAAAAGGGGCTGCAGTCCTTCTTCGGGCAAATTAATTTCGTGAGGAAGTTTGTACCAGACTTCGCTCAAATCATCAAGCCGATGTCCGAACTTTTGAAAAGGGATGCTGAGTTCATATGGACTGACAACAGAAGGACGACATTTGAAGAAATCAAGGCCCGAATCGCTCAGGCACCCGTCCTGACTAACCCTGACTACAGTAGGGATTTCATCCTATACGCCGTAGGAGAACCCGAAAGTTATGCCGCAGTCCTGACGCAAAAAGGAGAAGATGGCGAAGAGCGCCCCATTGCGTTTCTAAGCCAGGTGATACACCCCCACGAGGAGAAATATAACTTCATAGAAAGACAGGTGCACGCTGTCATGAAGTCCCTAAGGAAATTCAAACATTTCGTCTCCCAAAGTCGGGTTACAGTGTTTGTCATCCATCCCGATGTACGCAACTTCATTATTCAAGGAGAGTTGGGCAGCAAAAGGGCTGGTTGGGTCAATAAAATACAGGAATTTGACATTGAAATCAGACCCACAAAGTTGGTTCGCGGTCGCGCGCTATGCCAAGAGCTTGCGAAGAGCGTAGCAGCCGAAGTAACAGCTTGTCAGTGGGATGACTTGGCGACAGAAGAGAGCTTCGCAAACCGAGACGAGGACGAAAAAGACTGGGTCAATGAAATAGTAGAATATTTCAGCACTGGGATATGTCCTTCGCATTTAAATGCTTCGCAGCGAAGACACTTCAGGCTGAAGGCCCTTCGCTATGTCTTACGCCCCGAGGGCCTGTTCTACCGAAATATTGATGGCGTTCTTCTGAAGTGTATAAGGGAGGATGATAAGAAATGGGTCCTTGGTGAATTCCACTCAGGTTTATCAGGGGGCCACTCTGCAGGAAGGACAACTGCTTTAAAGATAATCAGGGCGGGCTACTACTGGCCCTCGCTCTTTGCCGATGCCTTCGCGGTTTGCAGAAAGTGTGAACAGTGTCAGAAGTTTGCCGGGCGAAGCAAAAATGCTCCCATGCCCCTCCAGCCAATACAAGTGGAAGCACCATTTCAACAGTGGGGATTGGACTTCATAGGGGTCATCTCGCCGAACTCTTCTGCAGGACAAAAATTCATCCTGACCGCGACCGATTACTTCACCAGATGGGCCGAAGCAGTGCCCACCAAACACGCTGATCAGGAAACGGTGATTACTTTCCTTGAAAGCTTGATCACCCGGTTCGGCATCCCCGAAGCAATAGTAACAGATAATGGCCCTGGGTTTACAGGCGCTAAAATTAATGAGTTCACTTGCAAATATGGAATATACCGCAAGGTCACTTCCAACTACTATCCCCAGGGTAACGGATTAGCAGAATCAACAAATAAGACCCTGCTGAGGTTGCTGAGAAAGCTCATAGACAAGAACAAAAAGACTTGGCACCTTCTCTTAGACCAAGCCTTATGGGCTGATCGAATATCTATCAAGAAGTCGATCAAAACCTCACCGTATGCTTTGGTGTATGGTAAAGAGGCTGTCCTGCCAATCCATGTAGAAATTCCTGCGTTGAAGATGTTAAATGATGAAGAAGCAGAATCTGGTCCTATGGAAGTTAGGCTAGCCCAATTATTGCAATTAGAGGAAGAACGGGATAAGGCATATCAGAACTTCGCAAAGCATGCCCAGGTCACCCGAAACTGGTTCAAGAAGAAGTCATCCGTCCGGACATTTAAAGTGGGAGACTTGGTCTGGAAATGGAATTCATGGAAGGTTAAACCAGGTAATCATGATAAACTGGACGCGTTTTGGGAAGGACCGTTCGAGATTGCCAAAGTAAATTCAGCTAACTCCTTTGTCCTCAAGGACGCGACTGGTCAGACTCTACCACTTCCCGTAAACGGTCTTCACTTGAAGACCTTCCATCATTAAAAGTTTTCTGGAAAATCTTAATCCTTGTATATACTGTTGTTTATACTTGTACAAACTTTGTTTTAAGAGTCTCTAGAATTAAGCATGTAGTTAGATATAGATTGCATCTTCACGTCATTGTGAAAATGAAGTTTTACCTCGTGACTAAGGTTCAGCTCTGCTGAATCAAGAGTAAAATCTACTTCGGAATTCTTCTACGCGAAGTAACCGGCGTAGGACGGTTCGCTGCGAAGCACTTTCAAATCAACAACAAGGAATGACTCATAGCGCCCAGATCCTAAAGGAGAAAGCAGATGCAACCTGCTCCGCTTGGCAGCAGGCTTCGCTGAAGAAGCAAAGGAAATACTTCTCTGGAGTATGAAGGTATGGAAAATGCTTCGCAAAAGGAAACTGTGCGAAGCAACTTCAAAGGGAAAATTTTGCGAACCACTTCTTTGAGACAAAAGAACGCGCTTCGCTCCTAAGGTATCCTAAGCACCACTTCGGGGCTAATCTTGCGCGAAGCGCCCGGTAAGACAGCAATGTAGCCTAGATCCCGCGAAAAGGCAGCTTCGGGTCCGAAGCATAGAAGACCAAGGAAAGTTTGAGGTTCGCCGCGAAGCACTTTGCGCCAAAATCAGCTTCACCAAGCCGTAGAGCGCAAAATGAGAAGCATTTAAAATGTGCCTTGAGGTGTGTGCCAACGACAATCTAGGAAAATGCTCAGGACGTGCGGGTTTAATGCAAAGGTGGCGGGGCGCATCCCAATAGAATGTCGTTATGATTAAAAGTTGTGCCCAGGTACGAGGTGGCAGGGGAGTTAGATTTTCGAAGCCGGGCCAGGTCATCGAAGTACACAGATCCGCGTGCAACCCCGCCGCAAAGCCAATGAATAAGCGAAGCAATCCTTTCCGCCTGATTTTCGAATTTAATTTTGGTAGTTGCCATTAATGATGGTGGCTATAACCTTCAGCTATAAATCCCGAGCTTTACCAGTAAATAAGTTGTTTATCTGTTGTCGAGCAAGACTGTAAGAAACCTGGCCAGAGCTCTACGATATTCCCATTTTCTGCATTAAAATTCTCCTCCTTGAGAACGAAATGGGGAAGAAGAATTCTAAAGAAAAGAGGAAAGAGCCCGAGGTAGCGACTCCAGAAAAGGCAAAAAGGGGCAAGGAAGAAAAGAAGCATAGGCCCAAGAAGGTTGATTTAAACCTGCGCCCTGAGAAGCAGCCCATAGAAGAAGGGGAGGAATCAGAGGATGAACAACTGCCAGAACCTCCCATTGATGGGTGGGAGAGGATAAGAGACACTGAACTTTCAAAAAGCATCGCAGAACTGCGATACACTATCGACTACATGAAGAGTCGATTATCTGCAGAAAATAAGAGAGCTACCGCATACTACTCGCAGATATACTGGTATCTGACTCCACCAACCCACCACTGTCCTGAATTAATCTGTGCGATAGCCCGGAATTACCAGCCGTCCACCAGACAAGTTCTGGATGCTGCGGGTAATAAGTTATTTTCGATTTTTAAGGAAGATGTGCAAGTAGCTTTCGCTCCTTTGCAAGGGCCACCCAAGGGGTATTTGGTGCGCAATGTTCTGTTGAATGAACAAATGGACAGATTTAACGCCTCCAGTCACATTGTGAAATTTTTGAAGGAGAGTCTTAAGGATGGGTTACCTTCAGGCAAGCTACCACAGATGCCTCGCCTTCTGCAAGACTTCAAAAGCACAAATATCTTTTCCATTATTGCATGGGTCGCAGGTCTGTCTACAGACGCCGACGTTTATCCCTGGCAAGTGTCCCTGGCCGAATGCATTTCCCGAGGAGAGTTCTATGCTCCAGACCCCTCAAGGCCAAACACGAACCCGATTTTCTTTGACTGGGCAGAATGGGTAGCGCGGACCTTGCACACGCGGCTGGCGAGTTTGAAGAATGCCGAGACAGGCCAATATTTTGGGCCGTGCTCTTTCCTAATCTGGCTCTTTTTCTGTCACACCCACAGGCATTTTCCTCATATTGCCATTACTCAGAGTGGCAAAGACGGAGCCCCGCTGCCGGTGTACCAGTGGACCCCCCTCCTAGCCAGGACGGGGTCGTATTATGTGTTCAATCAGCAATTTTTAGGACCTGCTCTTCAGCTATTGCAGGGTTCTTGCCCTCGAGTACCCGTGGACCTGAGGGACAAAGTGGTCAACGAGCGGAAAGGGGACGTTTTTCAGCTAACCCAGGGTCTTGTCGTCCGCCTATTTGGATTCACGGAGAAACCCTTCCTCTTGCCTGTGTATCCTTCTGAATACCAATTTGCTTTAGAGGTCGCTCGCCAGAGTGACGCGACAAATGTTATCTACGGCCATGGCCGAAAGTGGGCTCCGACTTGCGATTTCCCTTTCAAAATGGGAGTCGTAGAAGTCTTCGCCCTAAAACAACACGTATATTTGGAGAATAAACTTGCTGACTTCGGGTTGCTGCAGCTTCCGCAGCGGTGGTGCTATGACCCCTTGGGGGTGATGAGAGATCATTTGAGATTCAAAAATTTTCATGTTTGCCCTCGACCGGAGATTGTAGAACAGAGGAATAATCCTACTGGCAGAGATTTAGAGTGGCATGTAGAAAGGATGAAGACGTTGCCCCCGTGGCACGAATTTTACACTATGGAAGATGAGTATGATCCCATTAAGCACCCCTTCCCGAGCCCAGACTCTGCATTCTGGAGAAAAATGAAAGACGATTTGAAGGGAGAGATAAGGGATTGGCGCGAACCACAATTGAAGGAATGGTGGATTATGAGAGTTCATCGTCGGAAGCAGAAGTCATACGGACTCTTGGAGACAGATAAGGACTTCGCTATCTACTATGAAGCATATGCCGAATCTTGGCAACCCCTCTCCTTTGGTGATTTCATCCCTCCTAGTCCCCCAGGCTCGGGCGATAGCCCCAGAAGAATTGCTAATGATTCTGAACAGGAAGATGAAGACGAAGCTGTAATGACGCATCAAGAGCCGCTTAAGGAGCCTGTTGAAGGTTCCGAAGTTGATGTCGGGAGGTCGTCGCAGCAGCAAGAAAAGGAGGATATGAGGAAAAGAAAAAGACCCGAACAGGTTCAATTGCCCCCTCCTCATCCGAAACGGCCTCGCACCAGACCCTCCGGTGCTTCCAATGAACAGTCTACAGCAGGCTCGGTGGAGATTGATATTGAGAAAACAGTGCTTCAAAAGACGGGGAAAAATGTTGAGGTAGACGTCGTTAATGTGGAGGAATTCCTCCAAGATGAAGAAAACGTTGGTGAAAAAGCTGAAAATGTGGAGGATGTAGATGCTGGAAGTAGCGAACCGAACACGCAAGAATTTGCCGCTTCTGCTCTGCCAGTAGGGCACGCAGGTATGCATCTCTCTTTTTCTACTCTAGTTTCACAAGTTGAGTCAACAGTGGTCCTAGAAAAGGTATGCATCTCCTAGAAAAGGTGGACATTTTTGCCTTCTTGTTGTTACAACACTATTGCAATGCACTTATAACTAAAACAGAGCGGAAACAAAACTGATAAGCAAGTTAAGCGCAAAGATGGTAGATATAATAGCTCAACTCAGATAATACCAACAACAAGATGAGACTCGTAAGTAGAGAGAATAGTAGATCAGCAAAAACACACTTACAATCTCAATGTTCACTACGGCACTTTGAGGGGGCAACCTCCTAGAGCAACGCTCGCTACAAAATAATGTTCACAATACCCTAATGCAATATCACAATACAAATATATAGTAACACTAAATGCTAGGGTTAGCCACAAGTTGACTACCTACCTACAACTAATGCTAGGGTTGCCACAAGTTGGCTACCCTCACACACATAATGCCAACATTAACTAATTAATATAACTAAGTAACTAATAGGGTTAGGGTGGATCCCTAACATGCCCTCCTGCTTCAATAGCAGCTTGTCCTTGACACTGCAACTTTGGAAATTGCTGAAATATATCCTCTAACTCCCATGTCGTATCTTCATGTGGTAAACCGCTCCATTGTATCAGTACTTCCTTGATTGTCCTATGGCAAAGACAACACTCTCTTGTTCCTAATAGTCTTTGGACAAAGTTTGACTGTCCCTTCTTCATCCAATTTTGGTAGAACTGTCTATACTATGCATTTTTCACCCTTGACCTCTTTAAGACATGAGACATGAAAGACTGGATGAATCTTTGCTGTCGGTGGAAACTCCAACTGATAATCGGCTTGACTCACTTTCTCTAAAATTTTGTATGGGCCATAGTATTTGGGCACTAATTTCTGACTGCCCTTATTTGTGATTGATTTCTGTTTATATGGCTGCGGTTTTAAAAACCCCATATCACCCGTCTCAAAAGTACGCTCTGTATAATGTTGATCAGCCTGTTTCTTCATTCGATTCATTGCTTTGACTAAATTGTCTTTGTCTTCACAATGTCTTCTCTGTTTTGAAGGACCATCTCAACAACTGGAACTTTGGAGGTACCTGGTAAATATGAAGTCATTGTAGGGGGCTTTTGTCCATAAAGTACTTCATACGGGATCATCTTTGTTGCAGTATGATAGGTGGAATTATACCACCACTCGGCCAATGGCAACCAATGGGCCCATTGATTTTGTCTTTTTGAGGCACAACAATGAAGATATGTTTCTAAACATTTATTCACCACTTCAGTTTGCCCCTCAGTTTGAGGGTGATATGCAATGCTCATCTTCAAATGTGTACCCTGTAGCCTGAATCCCAAAAATGGCCTGGTAAAAAATGGGATACCTATCACTGACAATGGAGCAAGGCATTCCATGTAATTTGAAAACAGTTTCTATAAAAATATTGGCCACAGTGGATGCGTGAAATGGATGATGCAATGCACAGAAACGGGCATACTTAGATAATCTATCTACCACCACCATAATGATAGATTTGCCTGCTGATTTAGGCAATCCCACCACAAAATCCATAGATATGGCCTCCCAAATTTTATCTGGAATTGGTAGGCTGCAACATATTAGGTGATGGAATTGTTTCTCCTTTGTGACGTTGGCAGATATCACACCCAGATACTTAACAACGAATATCACCCTTCATATCCGACCAATAGTTTAATTCGTTCGTATGTCTTAAGAAAGCCTAAGTGGCTTTCTAATGGTGAATCATGTAACTCCTTTAGGACGCTCTGGATGAATTTTGACTGTCATCCTAAGACAACTCTTCCTTTGTACCTAAGAACCCCGTTCTTCCATTCATAGTTGGCTTTGGCTGTGGGATCTTGCTGTATTTGAGATATGAGTTGCTGTACTTCGGGGTCTGTTTCCCACTCTTCCTTAACTCCCTGTAACCAATCTAGACGTGGTAGAGATATAGCAAAAAAAGAGTCTTCTCCACCGTGTTGTCGTGATAATGCATCTGCAACCACATTCTCTTTGCCCTTTTTGTAAATAATCTCATAATCATAGCCCATCATTTTTGTAATCCATTTTTGTTGCTCAGGTGATGACACTCTTTGATCTAAAAAATATTTCAAACTATGGTGGTCAGTTTTAAACTGAAATTGCTGCCCCATTAAATGCGGTCATCAAGTTTGCACTACATGAAGAATTGCCAACATTTCCTTCTCATAAGCTGACTTGCCTAAATTTTTTGACAGAAAGCCTTGTTGGTGAATGCTAGAGGTCTGCCTTCTTGCATTAGCACTGCCCCCATGCCCCTACCAAACACATCACATTCAATGACAAAGGTTTTTAAAACGTCTAGCATATCTAAGACTGGTGTGGTGCACATTGCTTGTTTTACGGTCAGGAAAGCCTCATTGGCGACCTCATGCCAGCCAAAAGCATCTTTCTCAAGTAAGGCATATAAAGGTGCAACAATTTTACCATAATTTCTCACAAATTTCTTGTAATAGCCTGTCAACCCCAAGAACGCTCTAAGATTTGTTATTGTTTTTTGTAGCGGCCACTTTTGGATAGCTTCAATTTTCTTGGGATCCACCTGCACTCCATTTGTTCCTACAATGTGGCCTAAATACTCCACCTCAGGTAGGCCAAAAGCACACTTAGAGCGTTTTAGATAAAGCTGATTCTGCTGCAAAGTTTGGAGGATCTGTTCTAGATGTTGTCTATGGACATCCCACTTCTTACTGTAGATGAGAATGTCATCAAAGAATACCAAAACAAATTTTCTTAAATAAGGATTGAAGATCTTATTCATCAAACTCTAAAATGTGGAAGAAGCATTACAAAGCCCGAAGGGCATTACTAAGAACTCGTAATGACCCTCATGAGTTCGGAAGGCAGTTTTGGGCACATCTTTCAACTTCATTCTAATCTGATGATAACCCAAATGCAGATCCAATTTGGTGAAGTACTTGGAGCCCTGTAATTCATCTAGCAAATCATCAATAACTGGAATAGGGGATTTATTGTCAACTTGTTGAGAACCCAAAAATCAGGACACATCCTCCAATCCCCTTCTTTCTTTAAGACCATGACTACTGGAGAGGAATATGGGCTAGTGCTAGGCTGAATAACTCCTGCTTCCAAGAGCCCTTTGACAACTATCTCTATTTCATTCTTCTACTGAAACGGATGTTTGTAAGGACGGACATTGGGTGGCTGACTTCCCAAAATTAGTTGGATCACATGGTCATGTTCTCCTTTGGGTGGTGGTAAACCTTTTGGCTCCTCAAACACTTCTCGATATTTATCTAACAAATCTTGTAGCTTGTTAACCCCTTGATCCTCCATAACCTCTGATAGGTGGATTGCATGGAGTTGTGCAACTACACCTGAGGCACCCTTTTTAATAACTTTTCCATTCAATAGGAGCTGATAATTTCAGGGGATCTTGCACGA
Organism: Wollemia nobilis; assembly: GCA_028583015.1. NCBI lineage: Eukaryota > Viridiplantae > Streptophyta > Pinopsida > Araucariales > Araucariaceae > Wollemia > Wollemia nobilis. Next base: position 7,753,519 of record JAQPPZ010000103.1, read on the forward strand.
ATGCCCTTCAAGGTATATTTCTTGCCATCAATGGTGAAACTCATGACCAAATCATTGAAATTCATTTCTATAGTGCCCAATGTGCACAACCAATCAGTGCCTAATACAACATTGCATCCACCCATATCAATTGCAAACAGATTAGTTTTGAGATGATAATCACCCATTTGTATCTTTACTTTGTCACATCTACCTCCACATTTCATCATTCCTCCATTGAAAATCATAATCTAAAAATTGTTAACAGCATGGATATAGCAATGCACCTGGTTTGCTAACCTCCTATGGATGAAGTTGTGGGTCTGCCACTGTCAATCAAAACTACTACCTTCTGGTGCTTGATATAGCCAATAACTTTCATGGTTTGGGGAGAATGAATTCCAGCCAAAGCATGTAAAGAAATAAGGGGCTCTTCTTCTATGATATGTTGAGTTTGTTGGGGTGTTTCTTCTGGCTCTTCGTCCGACTGAATTTCTGCTTCTATTAAGCAATTTTGTTCTTCCATGTCAATAACAAAAAGTTTTTGTTCTTTACATCTATGTCCCCTAACAAATTTTTCATCACAATTGAAACAAAGTCCTTTTGCTTTTCTCTCTTCCATTTGGGTTGGAGTTAATATATGAATCCTTTGTTATTGAGGTTTTCTCTGTTTGTGCTTGATCTTTTGGCTCAAAGTAGTTGGACTTATTGAAAGTTTTAAAATTTCTATGCTGATTGGTAGAAATCTTTTCCTTTGCTAATTGGGCTGATCCCACGACTTTCTTGAAAAGGCTTGGTTTAAACATTTTTACCTCTACTTGTATATCTTCTCTTAAGCCACCAATAAAACAACTCTTGAAAAGACAATCGTCCAATCCCTACGTATGGCCTGCCAAAATGTCAAATTCCTCTAGATAACTGTTGACTGACCCTGTTTGATGTAATTTTGTCAAGGCTTGTGTGGAATCTTCATAAGATGTTGGTCCATAACATTGCAACAGCTCATCAGTAAATTCTTGCCATGTGGGTGCACCATGTTGAATTTCATGTTTGAAAAACCATCTGGCCAGAGCAACATCCAGATTAAAAGAAGCAATTTGGAATTTTTGATTATCACTGACTTGATGCAAACTAAAGAACTGATTTGCTTTGTATATCCAACAAGTTGGATCTCCACCATCAAATCTAGGAAAGGAGAGTTTGGGGATTGGAATTGACTGGTTGGTTGGGTTCCCTTGAGTTGATCCTGAACCTCCACTATATGAACTACCTGTAAGAAACAACGGATGTGTCGATTTATTTGGATTTACCTGATCTCTCACTCCTTCAATATTCTTGTGCATGACTGATAATTCTGAGCTCAATTTATTCATTGCTTCTACAATCTCCAAATCCATTTTAGGTGAGGTTCCATACTGTCTAATTTGACCTGTAACATATTTACTTGGTGCTGGGACTGTTGGTTCTGCTCTATTTGTCCCTTTAGTGCTTGCATATCCTGTTCGAGTGACTGCTGTCTAGTTCCTCATGCCATACTATTTATTTATTTGTCCTGGACGCTGTGCTAGAAAATCTGCGGTCATGGATTTCAGAAATTCTTCAAACTACAAATTTTGTGTACCAAACAGTGCTCACATAATCCTTTCTGCTGCCCACAGACTGTTTGACTAAGCTTGAAGGACGACTGGTCAATGGTGGTCTTACAATCTGGGAATGACTGGTTTTTTCAGCTCTCTAATATACCACGAGGTTTCCAATAGTATTGCTCGACCGGTCTTTCACGACTCCAACTAAGGAGGATATACCGTTCTCTTAGCCGTAATACCCGATTCTTCCAGTATGTGAGAGTGATCTCTTCGAGTGCTATTCTCGGTGTACTATAGATGGTTGACTGGCTTACTAATGAGGGTCTCAGGAACCCTAGGGGGTCTTCGATATACCCAAGGTTACATGGATTCCAAACTGGTGTGTGGGTCTGTCGAAGGCCTAGGTATTGGAGCCGCAGCTTCCCACTATACACACCATTGTGGGGGACGAATGTGCTTAGCTGAGAATGACAGATCTCCATGGTTTTAAAACACACAGTTCTAGCCTAGACTCTTCTAGTAATGCAAAAATAAAATATCTTGGTGAAGATCCAATTGCTAAGAGTTCCGTCCCCAAAAAAAATCGTTGGAAGCTCAAAGGCCAAGAAAGTGTTCTAATACCACTTGCAATGCACTTATAATTGAAGTAGAGTGAAAATATAACTGAAAAGTAGATTAAGCGCGAATATTTCAGATATAACAGGTCAACTCAGATTATACCAACAACAAAATGAGACTCATAACCAGAGAGAATAGTAGATCAGAGAAAGAACACTTATGATCGCAATGTTCATTTGCCGCTTCAAGGGGGAAACCTCTTAGAGCAACGCCCACTACAAAATAATGTTCACGATACCCTAATGCGGTATCACAATACAAATATATAGTAATGCTAAATTCTATTGTTAGCCACAAGTTGGCTACCCTCACACACATAATGCCAATGTTAACTAATTAATATTATAAGTAACTAACAGGGTTAGGTTGGAGCCCTAACAAATAGTCACCATTGGTGGGTTGTTCTCTTCTCCTGCTTCCTCCCCACTTAGTGATGGCTCAGTCAACACTTCTTCTCTTGGTGCTTTTGCTATTGGCATTTCTACTATTGGTGCTTCACGAAATAACACTTCTTGAGAAAACAATCTGCAATCGATTTTTGGTTCATCAATACTTCGCGACCTTCTTCGTGAATACATTAGCACTTATTCTGGTTTTGTTACCCACGCACTATCCTGCAATTGCCTTTGTGCCTAGCTCCCATCCTCCGCACCTCTTGGAAAACTCCCTCACTCTTGCACTGGAATTACTAGCTATTCAACCTTGTCTCTCTTTGAAGTTTCCATCTTGGTGTCTTGACTTATGCAAACGTTTTCAGTCCTTGCTTCTTATGCTCATTGTAACTCACTTCTCACATCGTCTTCCATTTCTAAAAACAACGTATGTTACCTTCTACCTTCGTCACTAGAACTATCCTCCTGACGATTCCAAACTCGTTCCACCTCCGATTATTCAAGTTCTGTTTGTTTTGTCTACAATTCTTGGTTTGCAATTCTTTGACTTTGTCTTACTGGTTGGTCTTGACTTTTCCCGCAATTACTTCTCCCTTGTCTTTGCAGTAAGGAATCTAGCATCCACCTCTCCAATCTTTACATGTGCTAGGTTTGAACTTCAAATGGCAACGGTGCCAAATGTACCACAACAACGGGTATTCTGACAGTTTCTAGGAGCCAATTAAGACTGCAGTCATTGCTGGTCCAATGTCACACATTATTAGCACTTGAATGGCACAATCACTTGTACGGAACAATCAACATACACATGTATGGCAAGTGTTTGTATGGCATAGTTGTAACTCAATTTGAAAGCAATCTCCACCCAACTTCACACTCGTTGACAATGTATGATGATTCTCGTACGACACTTCGATTGCTACTATTTGTATGGTGATTCTCGTATAGTTATTCTAGGATGTAATTACCGTCAACTCCTACCTACAAACTACAACTTCCTGCACACACAACCTACAACCTACTGCAACAATGTATCACACAGCATACACACAAAGATGGAAAGGGAGTATCATTTGCTTTATCTCATTGCTTGTACGGCATTGGCAATACGCATACGATTGCTTTTTCCGTACATTGAATACTCTCACTCGTAGGACAATGTGAAATGCTCATACTATCTCTTGCACTATGCTCTCTCTCGTACCTACTATGTTGAACAATGGGGGGGGGGGGGGTCCTATTTATCATTTAGTCTTGGCCGTTTTTAACAACGGCTTCTAGGACACCTCACCACTTAACTATGTCCCCCTTCGAACGTACACTAGATACCCCCATTGCACATTACATTATATTGTGATTTATCAATCTTATAACACAACTGCATTACATCCACATTTCCTTTGCATTTACATTACATTTCATTAACATTTAACTCTCATTTGAATTTACATTTATATTTCAATTTCATTACAAAACTTAGTGCATATTTTGCACTTAATCTATATACAAAGTCTACTTCGCTGCTTTGGTGACTAGCCAGAACTAGTGCCTCCAGCAGCTGCTGCTCCATTTGCTTCCATTGCTTGTCCAGCTACTTCTACCTCTTCTCTTCCCTTTCCAACTCTACAAGGGGTATCCGCTCTTTGCTCCCTTAAGTCTCAGACTCCTCGTATTCTTTGGCCAATGCATCCGTGTCATCTCCCTCATCTTCCTCCTCTTCTTCTTCGTTGTGGCCTTCTTTTGGCCTCCCGAGGCCTGCACTGATTTTTCCATTGGTCCAGGCATAGGTGCTCCTAGTGCATGTTGAGGTAGCTCCAATCCTAGAATTTGGACCTTATATGCTGCAACATCCAAAAGCAAAGAAATGGCATGAAAAGCCATCAAAAACTTCTTCGTATACTGCAATAAAAATTTCTAAATGCGGCCTGAAAGGAATGAGCCCAATCTCATGCTGCACATGATTCCCTCCATGTACATTATGAGACAAGTGGGAATATTTGAGGCTCGTTGTTCTCTTGACAACTTAGACATCATGTTCATGGACAAGTGCAACTCGTTCGTCCTTAAGAGCTACATTTTCAACTCACGGCTGCCATGCTTCATCAGCTTTCTGGCCTCTCCTACTCTTAGGTTGGCAAAGGTTTCCACAAACACCTACAACTTGTAAGGCTCTACCCCCTCCATTGGTTTGTTGTTTGCAATAGGTAGCCCGAACACATGTTTGAAATTGTTGGGGGAGTAAGACACTTGTACCTCTCCCTCTGTGACTTAGATACTGCTCTACTTCTTGGGGTCGTACTTCGCTAGCGGCTTCAAAAAATGTCTTGAAGAAGTCTTTATCAAAGCTAGCTATTTGCATGATGTGGACACTTGCATTTTGAAAAGCTAAGTCAATGGGTGGTCTATAGGATTATCATTCCACCAATTCTTGCAAAATTCTCCTACGGTTGTTGTCCAATTTTTCGTATCAAGGGGCATATGCACTTCTCTTTCTCCTTTGTTTTTTACTGCTATGGTGAGGTTGGCGACTTCTTTCCCTTTCCCCTCCAATCATCATCAGTAGTTCCTGATCTTGACCATGACCCCAATCTACCTCCTCTATCTTCTCTATGATGTTGCGCTTTTCCCTGCTTTGCTTCCACTCGTGCTCCTCCTACTCCTGATGGTGTGCATGCTCCACGTGACTCCTATGGAAGCCTGTGCTCATGCTTCCTCCACATGTTCAGGGTCCTTGAGACAACACAGGGTTCGGCACAACACTTGGAGGATTCCTCCATGGATCTTATTTTCCTTAGGTTTTGTGACTTGCAGCCTCCGCTTCATTCCATCTGCACTCAACTCCACATATGTTCGAATTTGAACTCCTCTAGCTGCAGTTCTCCCAACTACCCCAATTGTCTTCCAACTAGTGCCACACTCTCACACCACTCCATGTGGCACATGTCCTGTGTTCCATATTGCTTTTCCTTAGTGTGCTTGCCCTAACCATTTCTCACCTCTTTGCAAGCCTAGACGACCTGCCTCTTACTCCAAACAACCCAGACAATCCGTACTTCTCTCACAACCCAAAAAAAAATCTAAATGGCCCAACCAACTTGTCTAATGTCCCTTCTCCATCGGACGACCTAGTGCGCTCTCCCATTGCTTCTCCTCATTGCTTCTTGGCTCTCCTATGCATGAGAATAAGCAAATGAGAGCTTCTTGCCTCTTTTTATAAGTTGGAGGTAGGGGACACCTAGCTTGCATGCCATAAGTTTCCCTCCACACTTGTAACTGCCACTTGACATCCAATAGCTATCGTCCATGCAACTACTTGTTTTACACACTGTTTTTATCTTATTTATACTCAGCTTCTTGTAGCACGACAATAGTATTCCATGATTGATGGAACATAGAGGCATAAATGACAGGAAATATCAGCAAGAAACAACATTCACCATGTACAAGAAAAGAATATTCAGAACTGAAATGGAACAAAACTGCAATATGTCATTTGCATTATGTACGAACAACAATGTACATTCAATTACAGCAGCAATATATTTGTTCACAGTTACATGCAATTACATGCACAACATAGATATGCTCCCAGGCACACACAACTAGATGGTTGAATGAATGATATCTGATTATGGATGTATTCGGAATTGTAAGGGGTCTACTTATACTTTCCCTAGGAAACGGGAGGTGTTGGTCACGAATCCGCCATGAGGAAAGGATTTTGTCGTTATTGCGCCCTGGACCCGCGAACCAACATTGAAAGGCCGGAAGGAAGGGATGCCTTCCGGGCCAATCTCCGGAGAAGGCCGGCTCCTTGCGGGGGTTAGTAAGATGAGAGTGTAGGAAATAGATAATAAAAACGGAAAGAATTTACAAATGTGAGTGGAGTTGGGTGGGGGGAGCTGTTGTCACATTTTGCACGGGGTGCAATGTTTTCAATGTTGTAACAGTGCTGCTCTTCTTTTTCCCTCTTCCTCTATTTTCCTTCCCCCTTCTCTCCCTTTCCTTTTCTTTCCCACATTCTCCTTCTTCCCCCCTTTCTTGGAGTCCCCCAGTTGATTTTTTAACTTTCCAGCAAGTTACCTGAAAAATGGCTAAGTGTTGGTGCGAAGTTCGCACTTCGCCCAGTCTGGGTGCGAAGTTCGCACTTCGCCCAGTTTTGGTGCGAAGTGCGCACTTCGCCCAGTTTTGGTGCGAAGTCTGACTTCGCCCCTCTTTCTGGGTGCACCTTGCAACTGGCAGGCTGACAGAAGATGACAGAATGCTGGAGCAAAGTCCGTACGGTGGCAGACGCCAGTTTTCACCTGTGCGCAGTCCGACTTCGCAACAAAGTCGGAGTGCGCCCTTGACAGGTGCGCAGTAGGGAATCAAACTCGGAAACGCACCTAAGGCATGAAGGCCTTCCCGACTGCACTGAGCTCTGCCCGCACAACCCGAGACGCTCTGATCCCAAGCGAAGTTGGACGGATCGCCTTTCAAGGCTGACACGTGTCAAACAGCATCATTCATCATCTGACAAGTGTCCAACTTCGGGATTCGAGCCGAGACGCGCCGAGCAAAAGGACGAGCATGGGCTGCATTACACGTGCCAGTGACCTCATTTAAAGCCGATTGGAGGTTCTACCTGCTCCGACTACCCGCGTACTGCCGAGATGAAGTTCCGCCCAACACCTCGCCACGTAGCTGTCCAGCTTCCAGGAAGACCATGCTGCGGGTACAGTCCGGTCCGACAAAAGGTCAGCATTTGCAGCTCTTTCGCCGCTTTTGTCAGCTTATGTTTGACTGGGACCTTGTGCCCATTAATGTAACGGGAGGGACTCGGGCTATAAAAACCCACCACATTTTCATTGTAAAGGGTGGAAGGGGAATGTCTGTTAGGGAACCAATGTAACCGTGCTTTCGCTTATAAATATAATTTGTATGCCTGGTTGCGTTCTGCTGCTTTTATTTCTTTACGTTTATGCTTTACGCTTCCTGTGTCATGGCTCGTTGATTCATTTCAGCATTTGATGATCAGGCGCCTTTAGCATTGTTTGTGCCGTAACCAAACACTTTTGTATTTCATATAATAGATGTGGTAGCAGTTCCATCAGTTGTGTGTCACGTTGCTGGTCCGTATCTGGTGATTGATGCGCTGCCGTACTGTTAGTTCCTTGTAGGGAATGTCTGTTAGGGAGCCATTGTAGCTGTGCGGTTAAATTCTCTACACGACACACATACCTGGCTCTGATATCTCTAGGTTGCTTTCTACTCATGTTAGTGTACGTATCTGGTGATTGATGCGCTGTCGTCTCTGTTAGTTCCTTGTAGGGAATGTCTGTTAGGGAGCCATTGTAGCTGTGCGTACACTGCTTAAGTATCGGAAGTACACTTAGATTTTGCAGTTCTCAGTCATGCTTTGTGTTTATAATGCAGTAAGTATTGGTGATTGCTGGTTGCCGTACTGTTAGTTCCCCCCCACCAACTTCAAGTATATTTGTATATTCTTTCTGTACATTTATTTCTTTCCTGTACTCTTAGCTTGAACATAAACCCCCCAAAAAGGAGCCGGCCTTCTCCGGAGATTGGCTCGGAAGGCATCTCTTCCTTCCGGCCTTTCATGCTGGTGGGCGAATCTGGGCGCATTAACCCAAATCCTTTCCTCATGGCAGATTCGTAACCAACAGTTTCTCTGGCACGCCCGGTGGGACACGGGTCCCACATTTGAAGAGAGATTTTCTGATCAGTCTCCACATGGCGCTGACAGTGGTTTCTGAGCACCTGGTGAGACAAGGAAGTTTCTCACCCCCGACGAAATTGAAGCACCGGTGTTTGCTTCATTGCTGTTCCAAATCCGAACACCGGCGACTACTGCACGAACAAATCCTCCGAGTCCGAAAGACCGGTCCCGAGCACCTTCATGCACACAAGAAGGTGGCAAGCAAGGGATCCGAGAAGCCCGCTCGAGTTCTACGAACCGGACATCAACGCTCGAGGCGAGATTCCCAAGCTGGCTGACCCGCGAGCTCGTGTCGACGAAGCCGAGGCTGAGATCCAAGAAGAAGCCGAAGCTGAAATCGGCGGAGCTGAATACGAAATAGAAGAGGCCGAGGAGGAAGAAGATCCTGCATCCTCGGAAAGTACCGACACTGAGTACACAACCGACGGCGGAGAAGAAGAAGAAGAAATGGCTGCCCAACGACCGAATGACGATGATCTCTTCCCGGCGGTGGACTCTACGGGGCCCTTGGCCCTGGTCGGACAACAAGCTGTGCCCCCTGCTGCTTTAAAGTCTATTCCCACATACGACGGCTACGGTAAGACGGCGTACGAGCACATCCAGGACATCCTTGCCCTGGCCGCATTACATACTATTACCGATGAGAGTGTGAAGACCCGTCTGCTGGCCCTTTCCCTGAGGGGAAAGCTTCTCTCTTGGTGGAGATCGCCGCGCGGGGATCAGGGGGCCCTGCCCGGAAGGCTCGTGAAAGGATGCAACGAGTCCGCTGACCCTACTTCTCTCTCGCATCGGTTCCAAGCTATCCGAGAGACATCCTCAAGAGGAGGTGTCCGATTTTAACATCAGGTTTGCGAGATCCTGGAAACGGGTACCTCGCGAACTTCGACCTTCAGCCGGCATGGCCGCTCACTACTATCTGAGATCCTTCAACTCGGACATATGCCTGCTGCTGAAGATCGCCAGAATTGACGAGTTTCCTGCATTGTACGAGGCTGCCCAGCAAGCTGAAGCTGACATTATTTCCATCGGCAGACTCCCGTCCAGGGTGCAGGAACCCATTCATCCCGACTTCCCCAGATCCCAGTATCCTTCGCTTACGGTGGTGCGCCGTCCACATCAGGACAGCAACCCCAACAACAGTGGAATCCAGCGTCGGTCGTAACTCCTTACGGCCCGCCTCAAATGCATTACCCTCACCCGCCGCCTCCTGCTCCGCATTTTCCAGCACTTCCTGCTCCCCCGCAGTACGCATCTTATTCTAACCCTCCTCCATTAGCCGCATTGCCTCCACCAGTGCAATTGCCGCCCCCTGACAGCAGCATTCAGAACACGATTCTCCAAGAAGTGCGGGCTTTGGCCTCAGGATACCATGCCATGTCCAATGACATGACCGCTATGAAGAAGAAGCAGGCCCAGATGGACCTTGCTCCTAGGAGGCCGTATGCGCCACCCGCGCTGACAAAAGACAAAGCCCCAGAACACCAGCCGCAGAGGCGTCCGCCTCCGAGAAATGCTGCTATAGAAGACCCGCCTGGTCCTCCCGACCAGGTTAACTGGTGCACTACGTGCAACGACCCGCATTCGGAGGAAGACTGCACTTTGCACCAGCACTACATCCAGACCTTGGCCGGCAGCGCCATAGAGGATGATGAACTGTATATGATCTTGGACGGCGAAGCCAACTTTGCCCTCCCAGAAGAAAATCTAGTGGCGCCCGCCAAGGAAGAAAAGAAAGCCGCAGATGCGGCCAAGCCTTTGCAAGTTTACGCGAGAAGAGAAAAACCGCAACCCGGTGGGCTGCCACCATACAAGCGGCTGTGGCCCTACACAGCCCAAGAGAAGGCATCCAAAGATAAATCTCCAGCCAAGCCTTCTCCGGCAAAGGCTGCCGCTGTTCCAGCCAAACCTCCAGCGAAGGCCCCAGCTCCGGCCAAAGCTCCCGTACCTCAGCCTCCAGCTGAAACCAAAGAACAAGCCCGGGGAGAAGGCTGAAGTACCCGTCTCTGACCAAGAGACAGCGAGTTGAGGCCACCCAACAGTACCGGACGAAGTATGAGCCAGCAAAACAAGCAGAAGGAGCTAGTACCTCGGGCTACAGCATTGTAGACGAGTTGAAAAGAACACTGCTAGAATCAGCATGTACGATGCTCTTCTGCTCCCAGGTCAGGTGGATCTGCTGCAAGAATCACTGAAGAACATGAAGAGCGGCAAGCAGATACAGCCCGCTGTCCTGGTTCAACCTTTGACAATCTCCGCCACTGGGAAGAACAGACCGCCACCCTTTTATCTGTCTTTACGGATGCAAGGGCACATAGTTCACAATTGCATGGTGGATTCTGGTGCTTCCTCGACTGTGATGCCGAAGGCCGTCTGCGATGAGATCGGGATGGAATACACACGGAGCAGCCAAGGCGTGCTGCAATTAGACGGCACCCCTGTTAAGACAGTTGGTGTCATAAAGGACATCCCTATCCGACTGCACAAGGCTCTCGACATCGTAGTCATCCAAGAGGTCGTGATTGTTGACCTGGAACCTTACTTCGGCATGTGTCTCTCTCGGGAGTTCACTGCGAAGTTGGGCGGGTACTGTCTCTAGACTACTCACACATGGAAGTGCCCTTCAAAGGAAGGAGACTGAGAATTTTTAATGAAAAGCCTTCCCCTTTCCTAGTAGACAAGATACCCGGAGGAGAGTTGGACTGCATGGTCCAGTTGTCAGAAGAACTGGTGACAGTGGAGCTGATCGAGCAAGCCTTCGAAGTGCTACAGCTTGAAGATGAGTTCTCGTTGCGGGACTTCAATGCCGTAATCGGGACAGAGCGAGGCTGTTACTCCATTGTACAGCCCGAGAGGCTTGACATGTCAGCTGCGAAGGAAGTAGGACCTGCACACGATGAGCTGTGGAAGCTTTTCTTTGACGGCGCGCGATGCAAAAATGGCGCCGGTGCAGGGGTGCTTCTGGTTTCTCCAACCGGAATCCAGAAAGACTATACCTATAGACTGGCCTGGAGCTGCACTAACAACTCGGCGGAATACGAAGCCCTATGCTTGGGTTTGCGAAAGGCGGAGAGGCTCGGAATCAAACACCTGCAGATTTTCGGAGATTCAGAGCTGGTGTGTCACCAAGTTACGGAGAAGTGCGCATCCAAACAGCACTATCTTAGAGCGTACCGCAACCGAGTGTGGGACCTGATGGAGTCATTCGACTCGTTGAATGTCAAAGCAATATCGCGTGAGAAAAACAAGCACGCAGATATTTTGGCGTCTGTTGGAGCCAGGTACGTTCGGCTGAAGACGTTGTCCAGAAACCGAAGCCGGTTCGTACTATCTACAGGCCTTCTGTGCCTGATAAGGACACCAACTGGCAGGTGTTCAGTTGTGACGAGGAGATCGTCACATTCCTGGTTAACGAAGTGTGTGTAATCGAAGGTAGAGACCATGATGACGAGCAATATGAGGGGTTGATACAGTTACGGAATAATCACGTCCCAAAAGGACTGATTACATTAGAAAGTCTCTTTGATCGGAATGACAGAGCAATATCTCACAGGATCAAAGTAGACCCGAGGCAGTATGCTGACCTGGAACTTGAACCTGGTAAAACTATCAAGGTCGGAACAGACTGCACGTCGGAGGAACTTGGGCAGATCAGATCACTGTGCCAGGAGTTCCCCGACATCGTGGCCTGGTGCTACGAGGATTTGAGGGGGTATGACAGAACTGTCATCCAGCATACCATTGAGCTAGAGGATGGCGCCAAGCCATTCCGAAGAAGCGAGAGGGCCGTGAATCCGAAGATTGAGGCCATGATGAAGACCGAGCTCTTGAAGATGCTGGAGGCCAAGATCATCTACCCCATCAAACATTCATCCTGGGTCGCGAATTTGGTGCCCGTGAGGAAAAAGAATGGCGACATTCGTCTCTGTGTCGACTTCGGAAACCTGAATCAGGCTTCCCTCAGGGACCACTATCCGCTTCCCCAAATCGACCAGATTCTACATATCGTTGCTGGAGCCCAGAGATTTTCACTTTTAGATGGATTTTCCGGCTACAACCAGATTTGGGTCAAGGACGAAGACCAGCATAAGACGGCGTTTACCACCAAGTGGGGGACGTTCGCCTATCAGCGCATGCCGTTTGGCTTATCCAATGTTGGTGCCACGTTCCAAAGGGCCATGGACCTGGCCTTCCGAGAGCTGCTCAATAAGATTATTGTCATCTACCTTGATGACATGACTGTTTTCTCTCACCAACGAGGAGATCATGTTTCGCACCTACGGCAAATATTTGAGAGGTGTCGAGAATTCGGCATTTCTATAAACCCGAAGAAGTCTGTCTTCGCGGTAAAGGAAGGAAAGCTGCTGGGACATGTCATCTCCGAGGAAGGCCTCGCCATTGACCCTGACAGAGCAGAAGCCCTCGTTCGCTTGCCAGCCCCCATCGACAAAAAGGGCTGCAGTCCTTCTTCGGTCAGATTAACTTTGTGCGGAAGTTCATCCCGGACTTCGCACAGGTGATCAAGCCTATGGCCGAACTGCTGAAAAAAGATACACATTACGAATGGACTGATGAGAGAGAGCAAGCCTTCGAGGAGATCAAGGCCCGAATTGCACAAGCTCCGGTGTTGACAAACCCGGACTACTCCAAGGACTTCATCCTATATGCAGTGGGAGAACCCGAAAGTTACGCTGCAGTCCTAACTCAGAAGGGAGACGATGGTGAGGAGCGCCCCATAGCGTTCCTGAGCCAAGTGATTCTGCCGCATGAAGAAAAGTACAATTTTATAGAGCGGCAGGTTCATGCTGTTATGAAGTCCCTTCGGAAGTTCAGGCATTTTGTCTCCCAGAGCAAGACCACTGTCTTTGTGATTCACCCGGATGTTCGAAGCTTCATCTTACAAGGAGAACCGGGTCACAAGAGAGCGGGATGGATTGCCAAGATCCAGGAGTTTGACATTGAAGTGCGGCCCACAAAGCTTATCAGAGGCCGAGCCTTGTGTCAGGAATTGGCCCGAAGCGCTGCAGCCGGCATCTCCGCCTGTAAGTGGGAGGACACAGCGACACGCATCTACCTAGCCAACTCCTTATCGGAGGGGAGTGATTGGACAGATGAACTGGTGAGATACTTCTGCACCGGAAGATGTCCCGATCACCTAAACGCCTCACAACGAAGGAGATTTCGGCTAGGTGCACTTAAGTACACTCTTCGCCCCGAGGGGCTTTACTTCAAAAATATCGACGGCATCCTGTTGCGGTGCGTCACAAAATCAGACCAGCCTAGGGTCCTCGGAGATTTTCATTCCGGGATGCCTGGGGGTCACCATTCTTCAAGGCCAACGGCCTTAAAAATAATAAGAGCTGGGTACTATTGGCCCACTCTGTTTGCAAACGCTCATGCGGTCTGCTCTAAGTGTGATCAATGCCAGAGGTTTGCTGGCCGAAACAGAAAAGCACCCCTGCCCCTTCAACCGATTCAGGCCGAGACTCCGTTCCAGCAATGGGGTCTGGACTTCATTGGGGTGATTTCTCCTAACTCCTCTGCCGGACACAAGTTTATTCTTACGGCTACTGACTACTTTACACGGTGGGCAGAGGCAATCCCGACCAAGAACGCAGACCAGGAGACGGTCATTAGGTTCATTGAGAGCCTGATTACCCGCTTCGGGGTTCCAGAGTCAATTGTGACAGACAACGGTCCGGGATTTGTAGGCGCTGTACTCACGGAGTACACCGGCAGACTTGGCATCTATCACAAGATGTCTTCTAATTACTACCCGCAAGGGAATGGCCTTGCCGAGTCTACTAACAAGAACCTCCTGAAGATCATCCGGAGGACCATTGACAGAAACAAGCGGACTTGGCACTTACTCCTGAACCGGGCGCTGTGGGCGGATAGAGTTGCGTTCAAGAAATCCATCAGAACGTCCCCCTACGCGCTCGTCTATGGCAAAGAGGCTGTCATGCCATCACACATTGAGATCCCTGCCCTGTGGATGTTGGACGAAGACAGGAGCAGCGGAGACCCGGTGGACGACAGGTTGTGCCAACTCCTGCAGTTGGAAGAAGACAGAGAACTTGCTTACCAGGCCTTCATTGATCATATTGCAGCCACTCAAGGCTGGTTTGCAAAAGGCACCACTGCCCGAGTTTTCGAAATCGGGGACCTGGTGCTGAAGTGGGACTCATATAAAGCAAAGCCGGGTAATCACGGGAAGTTTGATGCTCTTTGGGAGGGCCCTTATCAGATTGCCCGGGTGAACCAGTTCAATGCCTACGTACTCCGGGATATGGAGGGTCAGCTCCTGCCTATCCCTGTCAACGGGTTCCACTTAAAACTTTACCGCTGCTGAAGGTGCCCGAGTGGCCCTTCTTTGTAAAAATTTCCCTTATGCATTTCCATTTCCCGGCATGTACAGTTTCCAGCTTTCAGCTTTTAATTTTAATTTTTCATTTTTTGAGCTTAACTACGGCATGGGAGAGAAAGACAGACTTCGCAGCGAAGTCTGTCGTCGCCCCTCAGGAGAGGCGAAGTTCGGCTGTGCAAAGGAAGGAGAAAGCAAAGAAAGAAAAAGAAAAAAGGCTAAAAAATGGCTAAGTGTTGGCCGAAGCCCGACTTCGCAGCGAAGTCGGACTTCGGGCCAGCCAAAGTGCGAAGCTCGAACGAAGGGAAGACCGCAAAGGCACACAAAGGACAGGCTCCGCTCAGCTTTGAGCGAAGACTGACTTCGC
Source organism: Wollemia nobilis (assembly GCA_028583015.1). NCBI lineage: Eukaryota > Viridiplantae > Streptophyta > Pinopsida > Araucariales > Araucariaceae > Wollemia > Wollemia nobilis. The sequence goes on from JAQPPZ010000103.1 coordinate 7,768,541, forward strand.
GCGCGAAGTCCGACTTCGGCCGGCTTCCGCGCGAAGTACGCACTACGCACAACTTCCGCGCGAAGTGCGAACTTCGCGCGAAGTTCGTACTTCGCCCGAACTTCGGGCGAAGTCCGAACCCGCCTCAACATTCGCACTGCGCAGCTCGTCCAGTTCAATCTAAGGGAGCAGAAAAATGTTAAGTGTTGGCCGAAGTCCGAAGGTTGCAAAGAAACCAGACTGCGCTCAATCCTTGAGCACGGCGAAGAAAAGAAGAAGGAACGGTTGCAATGCGCACTTCGCGCGAAGTTCGAACTTCGCCCGAAATTCGGGCGAAGTCCGACTTCGCCGGCGAAGTCGGATCGCGCTCAACTTCGGGCGAAGTCCGACTGCGCCTCGTTTTCTGGGCCAGTTTGGGCAAAGGTTTAAAAAAATTAAATAAAAAATTCGGAAAGTTCCAAACTGGGCCCAAGTCAGATTCTAACCGTTCTAAAGTGGGTTTCCGCACCAAGGATTCTGTCTTGAGCAGTGTGCCCAGATGGTGGCAGTGACGTCAGCCATGGTGCAGTGTCCAAAGTAGAATTAATGATTGCACGTTCCTCAACGAAAGTGCAAGCAAAAGAACATGGCACGTCTGCCGGAGTACACTTTTTTCAAACATTCTTCTGCGCAGCCACCCAAGAACCTTAACTCAGCCGACCTACCCCCTCCTGCGCGGCATTAATGGCGCTGTCTTTATCTAGAAAAGGGGGTCAGATGCATTCAAACATTCCAGACTGCACAGATTATTCCTCGGACGGTGCAAATTATTCCTGTGACAGCGAAATCTGCTGCAGACGCCCTGAACTTGTAATTATTGCTGATTCGGAGAGATGGACAGAGGAAAGATGCCAGTGTCAGCGCAGTCCAGCGAAAGTGGCGAACCAAAGGATTTACCGCGGCCGGGCGTTTTCAGAAGTGAAACCCCGCCAGAGAGAAAGTCAAAGTCCCGGACGAAAAAAGTACAGCGTGGGCAAGCCCCACCACCTCCGGTAAATTATTTGGCGGGGTACAAGGACGGCTCGTTTTCTATGAGCTTGTCGAAGCTGCGGACAAATGTGGAGAGTTGGGCCGACAAGGTTTCGCCCTCTCATCATTTCGGAGCGGCGTACAAATCCAATCTTTTCAGATTCTTGTGCCCTCCTGTCCACCAATGCCCGGAACTGGTAGACCTAATTGTCAGACACTACAGACCAGTTACCCGGCAAATTTGCAGCTCCAGCGGTAAACCCTTGTTCACGCTGCGCAGAGAGACTGTCCAGCCAGCTTTCGCCCCAGGGTTGGAGTATGACTCCAGCACCATTCTCAGAAAGATAAATTTGGGCGAGCAGGCGGGACGTTTCACGCAAACAAAAAGGATGAGGGATTTCCTCAATTCAGAGCTGAACGCTCCGCTTGCAGCTGGACAGTGGCCAACCGGCCCCATGCCCTTGGCAGGATTTCAGAGCAAGTACTTGTACACCATTTTGGCATCAATTCTCGGCTGCGACTCTGATGAGCTGGTACAGCCGTACCAGCTAGCGCTGGCAGAATGTCTCCTGTGTGGAGAATCATACGAACCAGCGGCGCAGAGAAGTGGAAAGCGCCCCATATTTTTCGACTGGGCAGACTGGCTGGCATACGCCATCCACTCCAGCCTAGTCAAGATCCAGAAGAAGCAGTCCACCGACTTTCGGTTCAGTTCTGTTCTAGCCTGGCTTTGTTTGTACCATTTGCACTCCCGGATGCCTATCCCGAACCTGAAGAAGGTCAACGAGAAGGGAGAGCCACTGCCCGTCTATAACTGGACGGATGACTTATACCGGAAAGGGTCCTACTACAAGTTCAACTTCAACTTTCTGGGATTCGTCATGTCAGTCTTCAGCGAAAGCGAAATCCCCCGTCCCCCGAGAGAAATGACGAGCGCTTTGCTAAATCAGAAGCTCGGGGACGTTTTCAGACTGACGCAGGGAATTGTGGTCAGAATCTACGGATTCAAGGGCAAACCTCATTTGCTGCCCTACTGGTGCTCGGAGCATCTGTTCGGGATGGAGGTTGCCCGGCAGATGGACTATGTTGAAGAGGAGTTCGGCCTAGGAAAGAAGAGAGGACAGATTTTTCAATATCCTCTTTCCTGGGCAAACGTTGAGATTTTTGAGGTAGGACAGCATGTCTACCTAGAGCAAGAGCTTTCCCGGATTGGCCTGGTTCTGTTGCCGCAGCGTTGGAAGTATGACCCATATGGAATAAGGGGAAAGTTCGCACATCTCTGCCCCCGGGCAGATATAACTGAAGATAAGTGCGATGTGGTCCATGTGGACCTTGACTGGGAAATTGAATTGATGGAAGCTTCTCCTCCCTGGCAGGATTTTTACTGCGAGGAGGTGACATATGACCCCAAGCGAAACCCGGACCACCAGTTCTCATCTCCAGGGTTCAGAAAGTTCCTATCCAAGATAGCAGGCCTTAACTGGTCTAAAGAAAAGATTACTGAATGCTGGAAGATGAGATGCCGCACGCAGCACGACAAATCCACCAGAAGAAACCTGGCCGTAGATGACGACTTTTCGGTTCTCTATGACCAGCATCATGACAGGTGGCGGCCGTTCGCATATCAAGGTTACGTTCCCCGAGGTCCCTTTGAGGATTATAAAGGAGGGTCTTCTTCCCAACAGTGGTACACTTCGGCAAGCGCCGGCGTGGGCCCAGCGAGACGCCCGGGTCGATCCAATGCAGCCCGTGGCTTCCAAGGCGGCGCACGAGAAGGCGAAAGAGTTAGCCAAAGCAACGCCCGAGGCAATCCCTCAGGCACGAAAGACGCCAGCGCCGCCAGAGAGCAGACCGGTTGCGGCAGACCTTCTGCAAGTCAAACCCCGGTACAAGTTTACCGTGGGAGCATCAGCGCCCGCTGCACCTGCTTCATCTCCTTCCCCGGATCCGACCATTGTTTCAGAAGAGAAGAAAAGGAAGAGAGTGGAGAAGATCAGGCGACCCTAGCCTGACAGTGCAGCGACCAGTCGCAGAGCCGCAGCCGCGTCCTGCCGCCGCAGAGACAGTTCCTCCGGGCAGTCCCAAGCCAGCCGCCGAAATCAGAAGCACAGACATCCATCCGGCATCGGCTCGGGCGGAGCCCGCGAGTACGTTTGCTGCCCCTGTCTCTTTGGTCTCATCCAGTCCTACTCCCACTCCGTCTCCCGCTCAATCCGAGCAAGTCATGACCGCATCCCCCTCCCCGTCTCCACGCCCTTCTAGCGGCCCCCATTCTTTTGATCAGTTTGCTCAGAACCCCAATGTTTCTCTATCTCTGAGCACAACCCCAAACCCTTCGCCCGAAGCTAGTGCTGAAGCCGTTCATTCACCGTCACATCCACCATCTCAGCCGCTTCAAACCCTTGCAGTATCAGCCGCCCCCATCTCCATTTCCCGGTCGCCCCCAGAAGCGGCCGATCCTTCCAGTGTCCATCCGGTTCCTCCTGATCCCATTCCCGCAGGAGAGACGTCTCAGCAGAACCCTAGGCTGGGGGAACCAGATTTCATGGACGACCTCCAGAATACAGACGACTTGCCCTTGGCAACGAGAGGCTGTAGAATATTCCGTCTCTTTCCTCCAGAACCTGAAGCGGAGGAGACTCGAAGAGATAGCCGCCCCGGTAAAGCGCGCCAAGTACAATTTCGAGAGGAGAGTGCTTACTACGAGAGAAGATAATCCCAAAAGTGAAGAAGCCTCTCCGGGAAATGACCGGGGCGGACTACGAGCTCCGGACAAAGGAGAAGAGCTTTGACGACATCAACAAGCGATACGAGATTCAGTCGATCATGCGCAAAGGCGATAATCTCTTTGTCAAAAGTCTGGAGGAACAGGAAGAACTTTTCGGGTTGCAAGACAAGACAAGACAGCTTGAAGAGGACCTATCCAGGTCCACTGAGCAGCTGGAAGCGGCGCGGCAAGAAATAGATGAACTCAAAGCCCAGCTGGCCGCTTCCCAGCAACAGGCCGCAACCGAAAAGCAAGCAGCCTTGGAGCAGATTTCTCAGCTCCAAGAGTCTTTGAAGCAGGCGCAGTCGCAACTTGCAGAGAGAACATCCCAAGCGACGGTCTTTTCAAAGAAGAAAGTTAAGGAGATGCGGGCTGGTTTGCTGCGGGAATGCAAGCCCCACACCTATAAGGCGATGGCAGTTCTGGATTTCGCATCCAGAATTCAAGAAGTTTCTGCCCAGGGAAAGCCTGTGGTAGAGGAGGCCGAGCGTCAGGCGAAGCAATGGCTGGACCTGGCGATAAATCTTCAGGAGCGCGAGCGCGATGGCCTCCAATTTTCTCCCGTGTCCTCATTCGCTGCAGAATGGGCAGATGCAAGGGTAACCTTGCATAAATATTTCAAAAAATTAGAAGAGGTGAGAGTGGCCAGACGAATGCTAGATGCATTCGAACATGAAAGAGACATCTGTATGGCCCCCTTTCGCGCTCTTTCTGAACTAGGGTGCCCAGGTTTTGTTGAGAATGGCGAACTTCTCACCCTAGATCAGGTGAAAAGGAATTGGCAGTCCTTTGAAGCAGATGCAGCTGAAATTGATAGCTGGACTGAGCCAATTCAGGAAAGTCAGGTCACTCAGATGGTGTCCACATATTGCAAGATCAGCTCCTACTTCCAGGAGCTAGAAAAGAGATACCTCACCATCGACCTGCACGCGGTCGCTGCTTTCCACGCAGCATTAGAAGAAGTTGCTGACCGCCGGCCATTCGAAGCAGAAGCCTGGCGTCAAGCCCAGGCCGCATACACTCGCATCTGCGAGGCAGAAGCAAGAGCTGGAGAGCTTTCGGAAGGCGATTCTGAGGAGGCAGCTGACAAAGATGAATCTGAAGAACAGTTGCCACAAGGAGGACAGTCAGAGCAGCAAAAGGCAGGGGAGGCAAGTTCCTCTGCACCCAATGGATGAAGGCATGGATTCTTTGCGCCGAGGCGAGCTCGACACCCCGCGAGCCGCCAGAAATGTTGTCACATTTTGCACGGGGTGCAATGTTTTCAATGTTGTAACAGTGCTGCTCTTCTTTTTCCCTCTTCCTCTATTTTCCTTCCCCCTTCTCTCCCTTTCCTTTTCTTTCCCACATTCTCCTTCTTCCCCCCTTTCTTGGAGTCCCCAAGTTGATTTTTTAACTTTCCAGCAAGTTACCTGAAAAATGGCTAAGTGTTGGTGCGAAGTTCGCACTTCGCCCGATCCGGGTGCGAAGTTCGCACTTCGCCCGATTTTCCGCCCCCTCCCCGATTTGGTGCGAAGTCTGACTTCGCCCCTCTTTCGGGTGCACCTTGCAACTGGCAGGTGGCAGGTGACGAGAAGATGACGAATCGTTGGAGCAAAGTCCGTACGGTGGCAGACGCCGATTTTCACCTGTGCGCAGTCCGACTTCGCAACAAAGTCGGAGTGCGCCCTTGACGGGTGCGCAGTAGGGAATCAAACTCGGAAACGCACCTAAGGCATGAAGGCCTTCCCGACTGCACTGAGCTCGCCCGCACAACCCGAGACGCTCCGATCCCAAGCGAAGTTGGACGGATCGCCTTTCAAGGCCGACACGTGTCAAACGAACATCATTCATCATCCGACAAGTGTCCAACTTCGGGATTCGAGCCGAGACGCGCCGAGCAAAAGGACGAGCATGGGCTGCATTACACGTGCCGGTGACCTCATTCAAAGCCGATTGGAGGTTCTACCTGCTCCAGCTACCAGCGTACTTGCCGAGTTGAAGTTCTGCCCAACACATCGCCACGTAGCTGTCCAGCTTCCGGGAAGACCATGCTGCGGGTACAGTCCGGTCCGACAAAAGGTCAGCATTTGCAGCTCTTTCGCCGCTTTTGTCAGCTTATGTTTGATTGGGACCTTGTGCCCATTAATGTAACGGGAGGGACTCGGGCTATAAAAACCCACCACATTTTCATTGTAAAGGGTGGAAGGGGAATGTCCGTTAGGGAACCAATGTAACCGTGCTTCTGCTTATAAATATAATTTGTATGCCTGGTTATGTTCTGCTGCTTTTATTTCTTTACGCTTTATGCTTTACGCTTCCCTGTGTCATGGCTCGTTGATTCATTTCAGCATTTGATGATCAGGCGCCTTTAGCATTGTTTGTGCCGTAACCAAACACTTTTGTATTTCATATAATAGATGTGGTAGCAGTTCCATCAGTTGTGTGTCACGTTGCTGGTCCGTATCTGGTGATTGATGCGTTGCCGTATCTTGTTAGTTCCTTGTAGGGAATGTCTGTTAGGGAGCCATTGTAGCTGTGCGGTTAAATTCTCTACACGACACACATACCTGGCTCTGATATCTCTAGGTTGCTTTCTACTCATGTTAGTGTACGTATCTGGTGATTGATGCGCTGCCGTACTGTTAGTTCCTTGTAGGGAATGTCTGTTAGGGAGCCATTGTAGCTGTGCGTACACTGCTTAAGTATCGGAAGTACACTTAGATTTTGCAGTTCTCAGTCATGCTTTGTGTTTATAATGCAGTAAGTATTGGTGATTGCTGGTTGCCGTACTGTTAGTTCCCCCCCACCAACTTCAAGTATATTTGTATATTCTTTTTGTACATTTATTTCTTTCCTGTACTCTTAGCTTGAACATAAACCCCCCAAAAAGGAGCCGGCCTTCTCCGGAGATTGGCTCGGAAGGCATCTCTTCCTTCCGGCCTTTCATGCTGGTGGGCGAATCTGGGCGCATTAACCCAAATCCTTTCCTCATGGCAGATTCGTAACCAACAGGACCTAACAGTACGGCAACCAGCAATCACCAATACTTACTGCATCATAAATACAAAGCATGACTGAGAACTGCAAAATCTAAGTGTACTTTCTGTACTAAGCAATATACGCATAGCTACAATGGTCCCCTAGCAAACATTCTCCCTACAAGGAGAACTAACAGCACGGCAATGCATCAATCACCACTACGTACGGAAACTCAAAACAGAAAGTAATTAAGAGATGTCAGAACCAGGTATATGTGTTATGCAGAGAATTTAACCGCACAGCTACAATGGCCCCCTAGCAAACATTCTCCCTACAAGGAGAACTAACAGCATGGCAACGCATCAATCACCACTACGGACAACAACGTAACACACAACTGATGGAACTGCTACCACATCTAGTCTATGAAGTCCAAAAGTGCTTGACCACAAAATGCTAAAATAAATCAACAAGCCATGGCACAAACAATGCTAAAGGCGCCTGATCACCAAATGCTGAAACGAATCAACGAGCCGTGACACAGGGAAGCGTAAATCATAAAGCATAAAGAAATAAAAGCAGCAGAACAGAACCAGGCATACAAATTATATTTATAAGCAGAAGTACGGTTACAATGGTTCCCTAACAGACATTCCCCTTCCACCACATTACAATGAAAACATGGTGGGTTTTTATAGCCCGAGTCCCTCCCGTTACATTAATGGGCACAAAGTCCCAGTCAAACATTAGCTGACAAAAGCAGCCGCGGAACTGCGATGCTGACTTCTGTCGGGCTGGACTGTACTCTCGGCATGGTCTCCCTGAAGGTTGAACAGCCACGTGGCAGCGCGTTGGGTAGAACTTGACATTGACAGGAATGCAGGTAGCTGAGGCAGGTGGAAACTCACATCAACATTAAATGAGGCAGCTGGCATAAGTAGTGCGGCCCATACTTATCCTTTTTCTTGGCATGTCTTGGCTCGAATCCCGAAGCTGGACACTTGTCGGATGATGCTGTTTGACACGTTTGCCTTGAAAGGTAGTCTATCCAACTTCGCCCGGGATTAGAGCGCAATCGGGTAGCACAGGTGAAAAACAGCGTAGTCGGTTAGCACTATTTCCCTACTGCGCACCGGTCAAAGGGCGCAGTCCGACTTCGCTGCGAAGTCGGGTTGCGCACCGGCACTTGCTGATTCTCGCGCACCGGCACTTGCTGATTCTCATTGCTGTTCGGACTTCACCCTGGAAAGGGGGAGCAGTGCGACTTCGCTGTGAAGTCGGACTTCGCCCCAGCACTTAGTCATTTTTCCTGCCCGCCTGCCAGCCTGCTACAAGGTGCGCCCAGAAAGAAGGGCGAAGTCGGACTTCGCACCAAAACTGGGCGAAGTCGGACTTTGCACCAAAACTGGGCGAAGTACGAACTTCGCACCAAAACTGGGCGAAGTCGGACTTCGCACCAAAACTGGGCGAAGTACGAACTTCGCACCAAAACTGGGCGAAGTCGGACCGACTTCGCACAAAAAACTGGGTTTCCTGGTTCAGCTTCCCGGGGCCATAACTTTTGATCCGCTGACCCGATCGCCTATTATAATATATCGTTGGAAAGCTGGCGAGAAGATCTTCAATAATAAAATATCCAGAGCTCATTTTGTCCATTTTATCGCCCCTGTTTATGGCCCGCGAAAACCCGAACACCTCAGCATGCTCTTTGCCGCTTGAAAGCTCCATACTTAGGCCAAAATTTATCAAAAGTTTTAATGTGGCAAAATTGCCAACAGGAGGTAGTTTCCAACTCCCGCAACTTCTACTTAACCTTAACTATCTTGACACTTGTAATTACAAGATATTCTAATTACTAACCTTGGAATTACATGTACATGCGAATTACATGAACATCCAAATTACATGTACATTCTAATGACGAATACATTAATAATCATTTCATCAAACATTTAGCATACGAACTGCACAATGACACAAAATGACAAAATGGTATGTACAATCAAAATTGTTTTCACATACTTGACTCTATACATGCTTTGTTAGACTTGAGGTGGCACCACATCAGATATGGCTCCTACATTTGTCCTCCCCTCGAGATTGGTCGATGTTCTCTTCAACGACTATTGCTGCTCACGAGGGCTTTGACTCTGCTATGACTGGGGAGTGGATGGGCTATGAATTTGTGTAGCTCTCGACTGCTATATTTGCATTTTGAGGGCTTAAGTTTCATCCTTCTTGCAGTTGGCATAGGTTCGATATCTTACCTGGTGGAATCCATAATGTTGTGACTTCTGTTGTATCTCCTCGAGCCTAGCACGTAACTCCGTTTCCCTCCTTTTTGCCTCTACAAACTGCTGATATCTGTATCTCCTCGAGCCTTGCACGTAACTCCATTTCCCTCCTTTCTGCCTCTACAAGCTGCTGATCTCTCTCCACAATCGGCTGATCATAGTGAGCTACCTCCTGCACTTTGGCTTAAAGAGTCTTCTCCCTCTTTGCGCACTCCAACTTTAACTGTCCATTTAACTAATTTTTTATTCCCGTTCTTTCCTCAACTGATCCGCTTCTTGTTGCAACCTTGCCAGTCCTACTTCAGCCCCCTACTGCACTTGCTAAAGCTGCTCCTGTGTCTCCTGCAATTGGATTAATTGTTTTTCTCTTTGCAACTTTAGTTAGTTCACCATCTATTGAAATGTTTCAAATCCAGTTACCGATCACTGTATTAGGTAGGCCAAGAAATTCATTCTAGCATATGCTAATTCCAATTCTGATGCCAGCTTGATATTCTTTATAGACTATGATTTAGCATAGTCATGAAACCTATCCTCGTTGATATAAACTCAGTGTGGCTGTTGATACAACACTAGAGTCCGTTTTGGCAACATTGTTACTCCAATCATCATTTGTGTGCTGCCGCACCAAAGCTCCCATAGCTGAATTATGTGAATCTCCTCAAATTTCTTCATGTGCTCCTCATCGTGGGACCAAGTAATAAGTCTTTCCAATTCCGCTTGCAACTGCCATAGTCATCATTCTCAGAGGGGCACTGACTCAGAATTCATGTCGCACCCTATCAATCACCCCTTCCATTCTCTTAAAGAAATTGTCCACCTACTCATTGATTCTTGCACCATAGACTACCTCAAATTTGGCACTTCAATCAAATAGTTCTCACTTGTCTCACCTTCCTACCAAGACTCATCATCTTGGTGGTAGTTCCTGTTGGTCACGAATCTGCCATGAGGAAAGGATTTGTCGTTATTGTGCCCTAGGACCCGCAAACCAACATTGAAAGGCCGGAAGGAAGGAATGCCTTCCGTGCCAATCTCCGAAGAAGGCCGGCTTCTTGTGGGGTTTTGAGGTTCAAGATAAGAGTGCAGGGAAAGAGATAAAAAGTACAGAAAGAGATCCAAATTAGATTGGAGTTGGGTGGGGGGAACTAACAGTACGGCAACGCATCAATCACCACTACTAACACCAATATAACAATAACACACCACTATGGATGCTGTCACTCGCCAGTAGGACAGAGCCAGGTGTACATTTTGTGTTAAGATCCAGAAGCACAGCTACAATGGTTCCCTAACAGACATTCCCTCCAAGGAACTAACAGTACGACAACGCATCAATCACCACTACTAACAACACTATAACACAAAACATAACCAGAAAACTGCCGCTAACGTTTGCCCTATATATCCTCTGATTTATGCGCCTTAGGCATACCTGACCACCAAATGCTGAAATGAATCAACAAGCCATGACACAGGAAAACGTAAGGTAGAAATGCAAAGGAAAGGCAGCATACAAAATAAAAATAGTATAACAGCACCAAGTGTATGTATTATATTAACTGGCAGAAGCACAGCTACAATGGTTCCCTAACAGACATTCCCCTTCCACCCCTTTACAATGAAAATGTGGTGGGTATTTATAGCATGAGAACCCCCGATTACATTAATGGGCACAAAGTCCCAGTCAAACATTAGCTGACAAAAATAGCCGCGGAACTGCTGATGCTGACCTTTGTCTGGCAGGACTGTACTTGCAGCATGGTCTCCCTAAAGGCTGTACAGATACGTGGCAACGCGTTAGGTAGAACTTCTCATCGGCAGGAATGCGGGTAGCTGAAGCAGGTAGAACCTCCAATCAGCTTTAAAGGCAGCAGCTGGCATAAGTAGTGCATCCCATGCTTGTCCTTGTGCTTGGCACATCTCGGCTCGGATCCCAAAGTTGGACACTTGTCGAATGATGCTGCTTGACACGTGCTTGCCTTGAAATGCAGTTTATCCAACTTCACCCAGGATCAGAGCGTTGTTGGGTTGCGCAGGCAGAAAACAGCGCAGTTGGGGAGGCCTTTCATGCCTTAGTCAAATTCTGAGTTTGTCTCCCTACTGCGCACCGGTCAAAGGGCGCACTCCGACTTCGCTGCGAAGTCGGGTTGCGCACCGGTGGAAGCTGATTTACACTGCCGTACGGACTTCGCCCTGGAAAGGGGGCGCACTCCGACTTCGCTGCGAAGTCGGGTTGCGCCCCAGCACTTAGTCATTTTTCCTGCCAGCCTGTTACCTAGTGCGCCCAGAAAGAAGGGCACACTCCGACTTCGCTGCGAAGTCGGATTGCGCCCTGAACACTTAGAATTTCTGGCTGATTCTGTCACACTGCGCAGTTTGCATTCCTGCTGCGCTCCAACTAGAGGGCGCACTCCGACTTCGCTGCGAAGTCGGATTGCGCCCTGATACTTAGCCATTTTTTAGGGCAACTGCTGTCATTTTGAGATTTTGACTGAGGGGCTCAAGAGAAAGAGGGAAGAATGAGAATGTAGGGAAGAGAAAGGGAGAGAAGAGAAAGGGGAAAGGGAGGAAGAGGGAAAGGGAAGAGCAGCACTCTTACAAAAATTGAAAACATTGCACCCCGTGCAAAATGTGACAACAATTCCTTCCTTCTCCTCCTCACTAAGTCCTATTGTGGTGATCTTTGCTTTATCGACTGTACTCGTTTCTTGAATTTGTGGATCTGCCTGCTTCCCTGCATCAACTGTAACTTCCTTTCTCTTTTCCACTTCATCTCCTTGTGTTGTCAGTTGTCTACTTTAGCCCTTTTGCCACAAGACACGCTCTGATAGAGGTTGTTTTCTTTTTCTCTTGACACCAATGGTGTTTGTGCTATCGTCTAAGTTGTAGTAGATGCGATTTCCACTAGCTCCTTCTTGTCCAATGGTAGAGAACCACACCTCTCTACTTCCTCTGCAAATTGTTGCAACAGAGTGGTGGTAAAGCTTTTTTGTTGGAGAGTCGGTGTGTCCATTGACACTCCTACATACAATCCTTGTGGCCTTTCGAACTTCGTTGGAGGTGAGGTGTCCATCACCTCCAATGCAACATTGATATCCTTGTCATCATCTACCACTATTGGTGTTGACTATGCCATTTCTTGCGCAACTCCTCCTTTATCCTATTGTGCCATCTCCTCTACTTGCATTGCTTCCTATGCAGCTATTGGTTGTTCTAGCTTCCTTTCTTCCCATGTAGCCTCCTGTGATGCCTCTACTTTGATCCCTGCGATGACTCCTTGCGCATGGTGGGCCTGTTGGAAAGGCATACACGCCCCATTTCAGGTTGCGTCAACACTTCAACCAAGATGGCCCAGGCAGCTAGATGACCTGCCTAGACGTCTAGACAACCTTGTACACTTCTAGCCCGAATGACCCAAGGGGATAGATGGCCCACTTGGTCTTTCCAAACAACTTGATTTGATTGCTCCTTATGCTGGCATGGATCTTAGATGACTCATTTCTTCCTTCAGATGGCCCGACTTGTTCTCCTGATGGCCCGTCTTCATTCCAGGCTCCAAAAAATTCATCCCCTTCCTTGGACGACCTTGGATGTTCTCCAAATTACCCAACATGACCTTTCTCCTAGGCTTGGGTTGCAGGAAATCTTGTATGATTGCTAGAAAACCTTGGTTTGTCTTCGGACGGCCCAGGGTGTTCATCTGATAGCTTGGGGGTTGTTTGAATCTTAGATGGTCTAGGGAGTGTCTAGACGGCCCTCCCCTTATGATTGAAGGCCCAAGGGCCATTAGGGGACTTCTTGCTCCCTCCTGACAGCTATGGGGTGGCCCATACAATCCAACCTTCTAGATGAACAACCTAAGGGTCATCTGGGACAGATTACTTCCTCTAAGACAACTAGGAAGAAGGCCAGACGACCTCCCCCCTTCGCTAGGTTGTATTAGACGGTTTGGGGGTTATGACGGCCCACTCAGACAACCGTAGAAGCCCTCATTGCAAGCTATCCTAGGAAAATCAAATGGACTTGACCCACTCAGACTACAAACTTGGTGGATAACAATAACTAGTAATTGTTTGAATTCCATCTCTTCAAAACTTAGTCAAATTTCAACCTGTTCTATGCCTTTGTCGGCATGGACTCCAACTAAGCATGGCTACCCTTATTTATTGTCGTCGATTCATCCACCATGCCACTATTGCTTCCTCATCTTCGGATGTGATTTCGGGCTCATTTTCTCATTCTTCTTACAAAACATCACTTGGTAGCAGATTGTCATTACCTAGCAGGCATATGATTACCTCGTCATCGACAAATCTCAGTACTGTCCTTGGTGTTCCTTGCCTAAATTGTCTCTCGAAGTCCGAGTTGGGGATGGTACTACAATCTTCCTCCTTATTGCTCAGACTGGTCAGGGATACATCGCTACTTTCTTCCTCCAACAAGATGCCATTACTCACTCGTTTGTTTGGTAATGCCTATTCAGGTGCATTAGTGTTGTGAACAATTTCACTTGGTAGTTCATGCATGTCTCTCCATTCAATTTTTGCCAATCACTTGCCTCGTAGAACCATCAATCTACTTGTCCTCGCATCACTTGCCAAGTTGGTATTCCCAACAGTCTTCTAGAAGTTCATCTGTCATTGCACGATTGTCAACATCTCGCAACATCTTCTCATTTGTTGTGTGCCTCTAGGGGTATCGTCCAAACTTGTCCCTTCACTAGAGAATCTACTTTTGCCATCTACTTGTATGACTTTTTGTAGTTGCATCAATCCTTGCACACATTGTCTCTATAATTCACCAATCCGAACATTTAACTATTCGTTTTTTTCACGTAATTGCTGCATTTCTTCATGCATTCTTTGATATGTGTGTCCATTGGCTGTCAACAGGCTCACCCCTTCATATTCACTCTCATCATTTTGAGGTTATTCACTTGGTGGTTTTTTTTTTTCTGACATGCCTCGTCACCCTTCGCTAAATGTCCTCATTGCCAAGTGAACTTTCTCCTTCTTCAGCATTGGGGAATCTAACATGTACACGCAATATTTTGTGCTTAGTGGGTTCCGACAAACTCTTAGTGCTCCACTATTGGTTGCATGTCATTTCCTTGACACCTTATAGCTTCCAGTTCATACAACCATGCCAGTTGCTTCACAAGTTCGCTGTTTTGAGAGTCACTTGTATCATCCGCACCATTTTCTCTCACGTGGCTACATTCTTCAACTTCATGCATTGAGATTCCCTCAAAGGATATTGAAGATTTACTCGGTGCAGCTGCTAGCTTTCCTGTACTTGACTCTTCTCCATATGGTTCTTGATTGACAAGTTCACCTGCACCTTAACCTTGTACAACTTCAATTTTAAATCATTGTCTTAGGACATAGCATCCCATCTAGTCTCTTCAGTGGGACTGTGCTATTGTCCAAATCTTCAACTTGGAAGGGTCCAAGTCACAAGGTCTTCAACTTCCTTGGCTTGATTTCACACTCGCCGTTTTACTTCAACCCAAGGTCACCTGCCTTCAACTTCAATTTCCATAGATGCTTATCATGCCAAAGCTTGGATTGACATTGGGCAGCCTCCGTGGCCCACTATGCCATCACTCTCTTCTCATCCATCTTGATGAGTGTCGTCAGCCTCTCCTCCAAACACTCCTGGTCGCCAAGATGGTTTTGCATCGCCATTCTCAAACTTGGCACCAAAAATTTTGCTCGCACTACTACCTCTTGACCATACATCAACTACAATGGTGCATGATTCATCGTCAGCTTGTACATCGTCCTAATCGTCCACTGAATCATTGGCAATTTCTACTCCCAATAAACATCCTCAATTCTATAGGTCTTGTACATTATTGAAACTAAAAATTTGTTCATTGCCTTCGCTTGCCCATTTGACCTTGGATAGTACAAACTCAACAAGGAATGCAATTCCAATGTCAACTTCTAAATTATTTCATTGACAAAATGGTCTCTGCGATCACTCATCAATTGAAGGGGCACTTCGAACCTTGTAATGAATTTCTCATACAAGAATCATGCAGTGCTCTTTGCAGAGTTATTTGGCAACGCTCTCACCTTTACCCACTTTGTCCAATATTCATTTGCTACTACAATGTACCTACAAACTCTTCTGCTTGTCTTCAAAGGCTTGACAAAATCCAGACCCCAACATTCAAACAACTCTTATAGCTATAGGTATAATGACATGAAGTCCCTCCACAATGACTTCTTGGCTCGTTGGCACGTATCTCACGCAATCACAAACTCCTTTGTGTCATGATAGAGGTTGGGACACCACAACCCTACCAAAAGTACTTTCTTCATGGTTTCATCTGGCTCCATATGTCCTCCCACCAACCCTTCATGAGCCTCCTTCATTGTCGTGTTCACCTCATCGTCCATTACTCATCTTCACAAGACTCCATCTAGTCCGATTTTATATAGCAACCCAAAAATCAGTTGGAATGGTTTTGACTTTATTGTTATCTTCTTCTCGAATGTAGGCAACTCCTTTGATAGCTCTCTCGTTGAGGAGTATTCTCCAATGTACTTGTACCACAACGACAACATGGTGATTGAAAACAAATGAGCATCCAGAAACTCATTCTACGCTTCTCCCTTCATAGATTCTCTCAAGCAAATCCTTGACAGCTGATCTGCTATAAGTGTTTCTTTCCTAATCGGACCACCACTTGAAATACGAACTCCTACAACGCAATGAGCCACCTACTAACTCATCCATGAATTGTTGGCTTATTGATCAAGTACAATAGCATATGATGATTGACATTGCAATCAAAGGGATTCGTGAGCAAGTAATGTCTAAAATTTTGCGTTGTGTACACCATCCCTAATGCTTCCCTCTTCGTTGTCTTATAATTTTTCTCTTTCTTGAGAACAACTGACTTGAAAATTATATGGGCTTATCCAACCCATACTGCTTGCACCAGGCAGCATCCAATTGTAAAAGTGGATGCATCAACATGGATGAGAAGTCCCTTCTCCCAATCTGAGAACACTAGAATGGATGCGCAAACCAAGTTTGCCTTCAAGTCCTCAAAGGCCTTATAGTGTTCCTCTGTCCTAAAAGGAATACCCCTGCACATCAATGTGTTGAGTGGATGGGACATTTGTGCAAATTGTTTGATGATGCACCGATAATACCCGACGTGCCCCAAGAATGACTTCAACGAACTTATGTTGTATGGTTCTTCCATGCTTATAACGACACAAATCTTATTGGGATCGGTCTTCAGTTTTTCCTTGCACACCACATGTCCTAGAAACTTTCCATATGGTACCAACAACTTACAGTTCTTTGGGTTCAAGGAAAGTCGACTATTCATGCATAGTCTCATGCATTTCTCTAATGCCTTCAAATGCTCATCCTTCCCATACGATGACCAATCATCCAAAAACACTTTGAACTTGTTTGTTGATGTTTGCTCGAATATGTACAAGATGATCCTTTGAAATGTGGTAGGGCATTGCATAAACTGAAGGGCATATAATTATATGCATAAATATCATTTTCTACAACAAAGTTGTCTTCAATCTGTCCTTGACATTACTAATATACTTGTAGCCTAAAAATCCATCCAAAAAGGAATAGATTTTGTGCCCTACTACCTCTTCCAAAATTGAATCAGTAAATGGGATTGGAAAGGGATCCTTTATTGTCATCGTGTTCAAGCTCCAAAAATCCACACAAATACAGATTTGACTACTCTCCTTTAGACTGATGATGATGGGAAACACCCATTCGCTCACCATCATTTTGAAGATTATACCCGTATCTAGCATCTTCTTGATCTCCATATTGACCAAGGCCGCATACTTCAAATTCATCGTGTATGGCTTCTCTCACAGGTTGCGTGTTTTGGAATCAATGAAATTCGATGCATGCACAACTCAGGTGGAATCCCTTGCAGATCCTTGTATGACCATGTAAAAACCTCCTTACGTGCATGAATTTTTTAAGTCGTTTTAAAAACTAGGTCTCACTCCTCTCCACAATGGATCATCCTCTCTTCATTGCCTTCATCAACGCTTACCTACACCATCTTTGGACCTTTGTACTTGACGGTGTCAGGTTCTTCCATTGCTCTTGCCACATCAAAGAAATATGTCGGCCTTTCATTAATTTGTGTCGTTGACATTGTATTCAACAAAATTTTGTGGAAAAGACATTTTCCTCAACTTTTATGGATGGTTTAGACGTTTGACTGCTTTCATGTACTTTGTACATGCTACAAATTTCATCATCCTGGTCTTCATACTTTATGCTTATGGACATGCAAGTTGGCTAGAAGACTTCATAGTATTCCATTTGCCAATGGAGTAACCTGTTGTTTGACATACCTTCATCTTCCATGCACTTTCCCATCTAAAACACACCACCTTCATTTGGTTCCTATCCACCTGTCTGGTCTTCATCTGATGAAGATTCGCAAGACTTATCAGACGTCGCCAATTCTTCGCTGACAAATTGTTTCTTTAGATTTATTACATATTTGTGCTGGCCTTTCTTGAATGTTAGTCGGTCCTTATCCCAATTGTGACTAAGTTTCACCATGTGTAATTACCCCTATCCCAATTATACTTCGTAGGCTAGATTTTGGATGGTGATGACTACAAAGTCCAAAATGAACATTTGGTCGACAATCTTTACCTTCTGTGTAATCAACACACCCTTCATCTCAATGTCATGTTGATCTACACCATATAGTGGGAAAATGGGAGACCACAAAAATGGTTTCCCAATTCTTTCCAAGTCTTCTCGGGTAATATGTTCACACTAGAAGCCCCATCTACAATTACTTGCATTAGCATATGATCGAGCAAATTCAATATGGAACAATGCTTCCCGATGTTTATCATCAAATTGTTAGGTCTATGTATTTACTCTTTGCAATTTGTCTTGTTTTAAGTTGGTGATTTGTCTCCATTTTGTTCTTTTTCGCATCAGTTCTCCAACCATTGCATAAAGCTCCAATATGACACAAAATAGACTAGACATTCAAACTACAACATTCATGTCCAACATTTGTGCTGCCAACTTCTTTGTTGACGTCTCCTCTTCGCCTATAATGGGTTCCTTCATCTTCTTCTTTTTGTCGCTGGTCTTCCACATTTCTTCTTCTAGATGAACATGTACCTCCTACCGTTTCTCCTTCTCCTTAGCAGGATTCGGGTAGTGCTTCATCTTCTTTGCCTATGCCCATGTCACTTCCAGCACATGTTTTTCCTTGTCCTTGTGAATGTCTATCTAAGGCTCTTCAATGTCAATGAAATTAACATTTTGCGAGTTGCTGGTGCTCACCTTCTATAGGAAGGCAAATTGACATGTTTTCATAATCAATGAATAAGTGCGTTGGAAGTCAAGTACGCACACATTAAAGAGTTTTGATATATTTGATGTTATAAAGTCGTAAAGTGACTTATGAAATGAAATGTAAATGTAAGTCAAATGCATGTCAAATGTAATCTAAGAAAATGATGAGGTGTCGAGTAGTTAGTAAGTTGGAGGATGCAACTATCTCCTTAGTTGTATAAATAAGATCCCTCCATCATTCATTTGTGTTGTTGGCATAAAAGGGAAGGTTAGCATGATATCGAAGGTGGGAGTTGTACGTTGGAATTGCACGTGGTAGTAGAAGTTGGTTTTAATCAGACATGTATTTGTGAGATACATGTGCCAAGGCAGTCTAAATGTTGTGCCGGGCCATTTAAACTGTTGTGTTGGGCCGTCTGAACTGCTATTTTGGGCCGTTTGAGATGCTATGCAGGGACATCTGAAATGTTATGTTGGGACGTCTAAACTACTATGTCGGGCAGTCTGAAGTGTTGTTCCAGGTAGTCTGAACTATTGTGTCAGGTAGTCTGAAGTCTGAACTACTGTGCCAGGCCATCTGATAAATGTTGTGTGCAATGTATGCAATTGTAATTTTAAGTTATTCACATTGTATATTTTGTTCATTTAAGTGGTAATGGAATTGTGTTGCAGTATGTTGTATTCCATTTCTACATTCTGACGTTGTTACCTGTTCAAAGTTGGGTCATCCATTTGTTGTGCTGGGACATCTGAACTACTATGCCAAGTCGTCTGAAGTGTTGTTCCAAGCAATTTGAACTACTGTGTCGAGCTATTTGAACTGCTATGCCAGACCGTTTGATATATGTTGTGCACAATGTATGCATTGTAATTGTAAGTTATTCACATTATATATTTTGTTCATTTAAGTGGTAATGGAATTATGTTGCAGTATGTTGTATTCCATTTCTACATTCTGGTGTTGTTGCCTGTTCAAAGTTGGGTCATCCATTTCTACATTTTGGTGTTGTTGCCTGTTTGAAGTTGGGTCATCCATTTCTACATTCTAGTGTCATTGCCTATTTTAAGTTGGGTCATCCATTTCTACATTTTGGAGTTGTTGCTTATTCGAAGTTGGGTCATCCGTTTCTACATTTTGGCTCCATTGCCTGTTCGAAGTTGGGTCAAGCTTGGTGACATGGAGTTGTGACAAGCAAATCACTCGAGAAGGTGCACAACAACAATGGAATGATTACAATGCAGCCGATGAAGCAGATGAAGCCGCAACCTTGTTTGTTGACGTTGATGAAGGGCCAACGCATGAAGTAGACTTGCAAGTGGATGTGCAACCATATACTCAAGCAGACATGCACAGAGGAGATGCACAAGGGTTTGTCCGCGGAGAGTTGTGTGATGGTGATGGAGAGTTACATGTCAGTGATGGAGAGTTGGGTGACAGTGGTAGAGTTGCATGTCGGCGGTAGAGAGTCACATGTTGGTGGTGGTGAATTACGTGATGACAATGAAGAGTTACATGACAGTGGCAGAAAATCATGCGACAACAAGTTTTGTGGCGGTAAGGAGTCTCCTGCATAGTATTCCATGGAGGATTGGAGTGATGACTAATTTGCGCTTTGCTACTAGTGCATTGGGAACCAACCACAGAGGAAGTTTGGTTATTACATTAAATCTTGAGTAAGATTGCATCTGATAATAATATAATTGGACTATAATTTTATGTTATTCTTGTGTTATATCTACATGTTATATAGGCAGCAGAGTGGTTACAAGTTTACTACAAATTCAGAATCCACATGTTTGTGGATATTGAGTACAATCATGCAAAACTAATGAATATTAGATTAATGTGAGATATAGTTTAGAGTTGTTGCCAAAGTGGACAGAAGCTAATAAGGAGTGTTCATTATTTTAAAATAATATAATGAGGTTTTATACAGGAAGTCAGTAATTCATGGATAACCAAATACAGAAAAAGATTTTGATAAGCAAAATGCTAAGTCTAATCATGTGTAAAATTGCACTTGATCAATTTAAGGGTCCAACAATGAAAGTTTATTGGAAGATAATAGGCATGTCAAGCATGACATGTCTTTATCTGCAGTAAAACATATATGGAAGATGTGCATGTAATAAGTGATGATATGGCTAATTATCTTATTGGGGTATTGCCATTCTTTAATGAGATTCTTTACAATGAACTCCCTACATTTTTAACAAAAAATGACCATTATTGATATTGACTTAATTTTCTATGCGCTGATCCCAATACCAGGTATTTGAATTTAAGTAGAGAGTAGTAGAAGAAGAGATTAAAAGTCCTCCATTGGCTGCAAATCCAATGGCAGGCAAATGTCATATGAGATGCCTGAGCTATAAAATCAACTGCATATTCCATGACAGACAAACAATTTAATACAGAAGTATCTGTGATGATTTTTTTTTTTTCAAGTTGCTTCTTAAAATTATTGACAAACTACTAATGTTGTTGTTCTATTAAAACTTGAAAACTTATTTGTTCCAACTGGTTGGGCGTTATTAGAAAATTTGCAATAATCTACTTTTTTTAGTAGATCTGGAATCTAGGAAGCATTCAGTGCAGAGGATCTAAATATTTGGGACATTTTTGTCACCTATATCAAATACAGAATAGCCTCAAGCCATAGCCATTCAATACAATAAATTCCGGAGATAATGGTGCCGATGTCTAAGAAGCATGGGGTTGTTATGAGTTTTCTTAGACTTAAATTCTGTGTGATAGTTCCTCTCAATATCAGAATAATTTTCTCAAATTCCTCAGTTTCATGTCACTTAGAAGTACCCATTAAAAGGGTTGAAGCAGGCCATTCAAGAATATTTTCATTGCAATCCCATAATTCATCAATGCTTTTACAGATATCTTGTTCTCTTCTATTTAGATATCAATAGTAGGCAGCATAAGAAAGGTAGTTGTTGAACTTTGCAAATGATATAATATCAAATCTCAGTTTGGCTGCAAGAATCTGGTTGACTCATTTGATTTGCTCTTGTATATTAGATATGCTTTTTTCTCATAATGTATTTCTATTCTGGTGCAAACATGTGCAGCATGCCAAGTGATATTGGAGTTACAACATCAATGCTTTCAGAATCAACAGACAGGCGTGCAAAATGATGGTTGAATTATGATTTTCGGTGTACTAATTTGATGGAATTTATTCTTAAGTGGAATTCTCTCATTCTCTTTTTTTGTCATGATGCACAACACAAATGCATTGACTAAAAAATTTCAACAAGACATTACGTGTTGAATCATTGAAAAGGTATCAAGAAATGCAGGTAGAATTCCACTTTTGTATTTCTGATCCCGTCCAAGATATGGAGGGAAAATTGTGAAAATTGTGTTTCATATAACTCAGATAACAAGTTCTTAAGAGAAATATGTACAGCTTGTATGCCATGATGTTGTGGCTATTCTCACATTGAAAAGAATCTTCCTTAATCTTCCCATTTACAAGAAGTCTTTTTAAGGGATTCTATGCAGCATATACTGGTGGTAGGAGTTATGGCACTGTTAATCTTGAAATGTTGAAGATACAATCTATTTTTCCTTTGTTTTTAAGTTCCTAGTAGGTCATAGTTAGCGTTAATTTTGGCCTCCTAAGATGCACTGCATATGCATGAAAAGGGGCACAGGAAAGGGCAGACATTTCCTGCTGTGTAAATGTATAAAGGAAGAAATTTAAAACTAGTAAAAATCAAATTCATAATATTTATGCAGATTCCCAAAGTATCCTTTTATTTGTCTAACTTGTACAAACATGAACGTTGCAATTTTCTTTGGTTTTATAAGCTGCTAATTTTGTGGCCTAGCTAGCAAATCTTGTTTATTCCAATGTAAAAATGAACAATTTTCCTCTGTGATGCTCAAGGCATTGTAATACGGAATACCTATCATGAGAAATTAGCAAATTTGTTATATTCTTAAGAAGCATTGTGCTGATTTGGTTCTAAGAGTCTGGTTACTCTTCTTTATCAACACTTATATTTCTCATGAGTAAATAATGCAGCTCACTCACAGAACTTCTGTTAGCTGATATTACTTAAACAAGTGCTCAATCTCATAATCATATGGATAATATTTAATTCAACACTATTTTCTGTGATTAAATTATGTGGTTAACTTGGGACTTCTCTAGTTATGCATTGTGTTTCAGCCAATCTTTACTCAAATGGATGCATATGTGAAATTCACATAGATAAGGTAGTACTTAGGCCAAATCCTATAGATAATGCAATAATCTGAGATTCCAATTTTCATGACTGACTACACAAACTTTATGAGAATAATTTGTCACATTAGCATATGCTTGGTGTGTTTGGTAGCCTAAAGGTAACAATGGTGGAAAGTTGCCAGTTTCTAGTTGCATGGATTTGTAGTTGCTATGTTATAGAGCAGGGCATCTTAACAACCTAAGGATATAGACACACATTTACAATAAAATTATTTGCAAAACAAATCAGGATATCTTTTGAAAGGTCTGGAAAAGTCCATTAGGACTGGGTGGAGTAACAAGTTCGGGTACCTACTGTAATAACAATCAAAGACTTACATTCAATTCCAGTCAGTAGCCCAACATGCTTCATGTGGTGTGACATGGATTGGCCAATGTATCCACTATACTCTCTGTATTAAATGAGAAGTTAAAGCACTTACTGTGACAAGATCTAGGATTAAACTTGATGGGTAGCCTAATGTATTTTGTGGAAATGGTAACTTGGAGTGTTGGCTTGTAACAAGGTCTAGATTTAAACAAGGTCGGTATCCCAGTGTATTCAATGTGGACCAGCAAGTCATAGCGCTTCCTGTGACAAGATTTGGGTTTAAATCTGATGGTAGCCCAATTTACTCCATGTGGCGTGTGAGATATTGCCCACAGTTGCTGTGACAAGGGGTGTGTGTAGGGTTGTCATTTTTAGCCCACCATGACTTGAAAAACCATGTCTAAGACCATCATTAGAGGAGAAACACTTACGAATTAGATAAATAAGTAAAGTGAACTTATACCATACATATATATCATAAATGATTAGCAAAGAATAGTAATAAATTAAAAATTTGATGATTTTATTCAGAGATACAAGAATGTAGAACATATACAATAATATATTGAATAATACGAGGGACATTTGAACTGGGTTCAACAAGATTAGATAAATTGGTAAGCGATACCAACCCTCGCTCATGTTTTATATACCTCGTTAGTGTTGGATATATCCAATTGTTGGTCTACACCTCATTTAAGTAATTAATAATATAAAAAATTGTAGGCCTCTTGGATTCTACAATTCAATTAAACCCCATCTCATAGTACCATGCCTAATATACTTTGGAGAGGTACAAATACATTGGCCAAGGTGGTAATCTCTAGGCAGCCTAAAACACAGACTGATTATGATTATGTTCCTTGTTATCTTGATTATTATGTGTTAATCTATGCAAATATAATTTAATGGTCTTGCTTTAAAGTTTACCTAAAGGTTATTAAGATTTTAAGTTGTCTTAAGGTATGTTGAAAAAACATTTGGGCCTCATGTGGTGTTCACGTCAGGTTCACCAAAAATTTAAGCATGGGAGAAAGTAGAAAATATATTTTTATCTCTCGCGTTTACTTTCAAGAGATAAGGAGAGAATATTTGATGTGCAATATAACTAAGTTTGATGGTCTTATTTAAATAAGACATCTATGGATTCCTTCTAATATTTTTTCCTACTATCCTTTTTAGAAAATAAAAAAACAACTAAAAATATAATTAATGCTAGGAATATAAATAGATGCAAAGATGTTCAAGTGGTGTTAGCTCAATTGGTTAGATTCCTCAACATTTCAAGGAGGAAACCTGGGTTCAAATCTTACCAAACAATACATGGACAATATCCAAGCTTTTTTTGTAACACCACTATGTGGTGATGATGTAATACGAGTGGGGCCCATTTCAATTCCATATAACCCATTGAAAAAAAAAGAGATGCAAAGATTCAAATAGACAATTTCCTATACTAAATGCATTTTACTTTTGAATGATAACACAAAAGGAAATGTTTTCTTTTTTCATTTTAATTTTTCTCTTGAAATAAGAGCTTGAGATGTTTTATACAACACCTAGAATTCTAGATTATATGTAATTAAGATTTTGTGCAAATGCAAAGTTGAAGAGGATACTAATAAGAAACAATAAAATGAAACCATACAACCTAGACTACACACACTTTCATATTTGTTAATGTAACTTAATCAAGTTAAATGAGTGTTTTTTCTTCTCTACCCTAAATACATAGATTAAAATCAACACAAAGTCAAACAATAATATGAGATAATAAAGACTTACTTCTAGATCATTACACACTAAATACCAAAGCACACAAAGAAATCAAACAAGAGTAGTTATAGATATGATCTACTATAATAAAGAAAAGAGAAAAATGTTAGAACTCATTCGTGCTCCTAATGTAGTTGGATATTTTGATCTTAACTCTCATACCTATTGATCTCCACTCCATGCAAAGTGCAACCTATACACATGCAAATTTGGCAAAATATTATGGGTTTATGGGTTTGCCTTAGCTAGATCCCTTATTTGTAAGATAGAGACACAATCTTAAAATATGAAAATAAATGAGAAGCCTTGGGTTCTATGATCATATCTATAAAATTATTACAATATTATGACACTAACATTAGTGATAAGGTGCTAACAATAGTATTGCTAGACCATGATGCTATTGCCTTTAGATATTGTAAAAGATACCTCGATCTAAGAACCTAAAGGATGAATAATAAAATAAGTCTCGTATATAAATTTGACAATGTGAATGTATGGATTTGATTCAAAGTAATGGATTGATTCTAATATGAATGATCCCAGAATAAATAAAAATATGAATTTATCAAAGTTAATCTAAATAAACAAGCAAAAATAGAGTAATAGTTAGAAAGAGTTGGGTTCAAGAGCAAATTTGAGAGTTTGAAGGTGCAATATTCGCTACATCTTTGACTACACAAATACAAGTGATTTTGGAATTTTGAAATGATTTTATAGATGATATGAGATTTATTTTCCTTTACATGTGATTAAAATTTTGGTAGAATTTTTATAGTCGATTCAAAAGCTCTCCTTTGCATGTGATTGGAAACTTCAACATAACTTTCAAAACTAATTTGAATCGTCTCCTTTGCATGCGTTTGGAAATTTTGCAAATCTTTTGTAAGTGATTCAAGAACTCTCATTATTTTTAGAATTACATTCCCCTACTATTGGTTTTATAGAATGTTTTGGTTGCTACCTTGAAAGATGTGTGATTAAGATGAGATGCTAGATGATAATATTTGACAAGATTATGAGATGCATAGTTGTTATTAAGATATGTAATATCATAGGATATGATTTGCATTTTAGCTAATATTATAATCAATTGCATAGGATATGGTTGATAGTTACAAGATCCGTTTTTAAGAAGGTGTTGAAAAAAATTGACAATGCTTGTTTTTCTTATGAGTCGAAATTGATTAAACGTTTTTCGCAGGACTGCCCAAACTGCCAAACTCGTTTCGGCCATATCTCACTCATCCGGACTCGGATTAAGCTAAAATTTTGAAGGTAGATGCCTGAAAAACCCTAGAACGTCTCCACCAATTTTCATATCATTTGGAGCAACACAGATCCTAGTGCATCCCTATGTGTGAACGATATATTTGGCAAGCGGCTATGCGAGGGTTTCATCTGGGTTGAGTGCAAGCAGCTCCAGAGGTTCGTTTTTAGGGCCTTAAGGCCCTAGAAGCCAATATTTTTGTGGTTTATGCTCAATATTTTAGCAGGAAATGTTGCAGGGGATACAAGATGGGTTAGAAATCTGTCTTTCAACAGATCATATTGTGAAATTGAGTGACAACGACTTCCAATTTGCTGCACAAAAGAAAAGTGAAAACCATACCTTTCCACGACGTCTAGGGGAAGGATTAAAGAGATCATGAAACAAGTTTCAAGCAGTTGATCAAAAAATGGCTCATATCTCAAGTGAATCTGGTGCTAAGGTGCACCCACAAAATAATTCTACTATGAAAACCCTTGTCAAGGGTAAGAATTTCGAAGAATCAATCCCAAAAATAAATTTTAGGGATGCCCTTCATGGTGGACAGCCTCAGCCCAATGCTAATATCAATATTAGGGCTTCCCATAAACCTCTAAGAATGCCTAAGATTGATCCCAGGAAAACGGAGTCAGGATGTCTTAAAGCAGTTGATGGAACTCCTATTGTTAAGCTTGATATGGGTAACATTCGGACTGGCATTGAAGATTTGGAAAAAAGAGGACTGATTTTTCGGTTCGTGGGTTTTCGTCCGAGTCTATCTGCTTTCAAAGTCTGGGCTGCAAAAAGCTGGAAAGCTAAAGGTGAGTTACAAATCTCTATTTATCCAAATGGTTATTTTCTTGTTTTATTTGCTAATAATGAAGATAGAGAGAAAACTTTTCAAGGGGGTCCTTGGTTTTTTGGAAGGGCGGGGCTTTTCATGAAGCCTTGGCATACTAAATTTAAAGTCGAAGAAGAGATGCCTTCTATAGCTCCCATGTGGGTTAGACTCTTTGGACTCCCTATTGAATTTTGGAATCCTACTATTTTTCTTCAATTGGAAACTCTTTAGGAACTTTTATGATGACTGTTGATTGTACTCAAAATTTTGAACATATTATTTATGCTCGGATTTGTGTTTTAATGGATTTTGACAAACCCCTACCTAAAAATTTCACATTACAATTTGGGGAAGACACTTGGGAGCAAGTAGTGGACTATGAGAACATTCCTTTTCGTTGTAGAATTTGCCATGAATATGGTCATTTGGCCAGTGCTTGCCCAAATAAAATTCCTGATCAAAAGAAAGAATATAAACTCAGCAGGTTTCCAAATACCTAAGAAGAACACTCAGAAAAACCAGTTATGAAGGATCAATCAAAGTCATCTGCTAATATGTTTGAAATCCTTTCTACAAATGATGTCCCAAGTGAGGAAGAGGAAATAATGGAAACTGAAATCTTAGAAACACAATTTAAATATGAAGGGAAGAACTCAGAGACAAACCAACAGATCAAAGGTTTTCAACAGAAAAAAAAGAGAAAATTTACACAAGAAAAACAATATTTCAAATGTCAAAACTTCAAATAATGCAGGTCTCAATATAGACTCTGTTGAACCATATAGTAAAATTTTTGTTGTGTACGAGCATTCTTCAAGGTTAGAAGCCATCTCAGATTCAATTGGAATAAGTCAAGAAACAGGGAAAAAAAATTGAAGATGGATTCTAATAGAAAAGGTCGCAAGATCAATCAATATCATATGGTAAAAGAAGGTGAAAAGCTTGTAGAGGAAGGTAAGATTAATGCCCTTCCCAACTTTTTTAGCCCTGGTATTAATGAAGATCATCACTTGGAATATTAAAGGACTCAAAGGGAGTCTTTCAAAACAAAATGAAATTAGAAGAATGATTCAGATAAATCATCCACATCTTGTTTTCCTTCAAGAAACAAAGATGTCAATGGAGGATATGGACTTAATTGCCGATAAAATTTGGCCAGGTGGAAAAGTGGTTTCCCTCAGTTCCCAAGGGACTTCGAGTGGCATTGCTTGTCTTTGGGACCCAAAAGAGGTAGTTATTCACCATATGGTTGGCAGTTGGGGTTTGTTGGCTATAGTTATTCAAAGTAGACATTCCAACTAGATTATGCTCTGCATTACTGTTTATTCTCCGACTTCTTTGGAGGAAAAAATAAGACAGTGGAAGGATATTACTCATATTATCTCTCATTTTCCTAAAGCTTGGATCTTGATCGGAGGAGATTTCAATACCATCCTCTCTCTGGATGAGAAAAGGGGGGGACATAGAAATTTGGACAAAAGCACTGACCTCATGAGCGAATATATTGCAAACCTCCATCTTGTGGATATCCAACCAGATAATTGCCTTACGAATTGGTATAACAGAAGGCAAGGCTTAGCTTGTATAATGGAGAGATTGAATAGGTTTTTGCTCTCTGAAAATTTCTTAATCCATGGTCACATTCCTAAAGTGAAGACTCTTAATAATGTCTGGTTCGGATCATTGGCCAGTCATGGTGGAAATGTGGAAAACCAATGTGAGTTTCTCTCCTTTTTGTTTTCAATTAATGTGGCTTAGAGATATTTCCTTCAGACCTCATGTGCAACAATGGTGGAAGGAAGGTAAACCTAGGCATGGGACTAAGATGTTCTGTTTTGCCAAAAGACTACAATACATTAAATCCAAAATCAAGACTTGGAACTGGAAAGAGTTTGGGGATGTTCATAAAAAAAACATGAAGTTATTGCTCATCTTGAAAATGTGAATAAGAAAATCCATTTAGATGGCCTCACAGAGAAGAGAAGTGCAGATGAAATTAAACTCACAACTCGGTTAGAGGAATGGGAAAAAGAGAAAAAATCTTATGGAAGCAAAAATCTAGAATTCAATGGCTCAAAGAAGGAGATCGAAACACAATTTTTTTCCACAAATATCTTCTAGCTCGAAGATCTCACAACTTTATTTCTTCCTTAAAATCATATTCTGGAGATGTTGTTTATACTTGGGATGGCATGAACTCTATTGTTGTTGATTACTTTTCCAATCTTTTTGCTGCTACTCCTCTTGACTCGGCTTCTCAACATAATGTTTTTCAAGCAATCCCTTCTCTTATCACTTCCGAGGAGAACTCTATTTTGACTGCTCTTATTACTATCAATGAGCTTCAACAAGTAGTTTTTAAAATGCAAAAAGGGAAAACCCCAGGTCCTGATGGTTTTCCTATTGAGTTCTACCAAGAGTTCTGGGATATCCTTCATGTTGATTTATTAGAGGTGGTGGAAGAAACCAGGAAAGCCAAAGAAATTTTGAAGGTTATCAATAAAAATTATATTACTCTTGTTCCCAAAGCTCAAGAGGTTGATCATATCTTAGCTTTTAGACCTATTGCTTTATGTAATGTTCTTCTCAAAAATCATTACTAAAATCATGGCAGAAAGGTTGAAGCCTCTTTTGCATAAGATTATTTCCCCAGAGCAAGGGGGTTATGTGGAAGGACGTCAAATAGTATATGAGATAGTTCTTGCTCAGGAAGCCATCCATTCCATGGATATGCAAAATTCTCCTTCCATGTTCATTCGGTTAGACTTATCCAAAGCTTATGACAGAGTGGATTGGCACTTCCTTATCAAAGTTTTGAGGCAATTTGGTTTCTCTAAGGATTGGATTATGGGATGTATCTCTTTAGTTTCCTACTTAGTTCTTATCAATGGCAGGCCTTCTTAGTCTTTCCCATCTTCCAGAGGTATTAGGCAAGGTGACCCGCTATCCCCTTATTTATTCGTCATTCTTGTTGAATGTTTGGGTAGGACTATAACCAAAAAGAGGGAAAACAAAACCCTTGAGGGAGTTACTGTTGACAATTATGTCACATTACACAAGGGGTAGAAAAAATAAAAAAAAATTTCCTTTTGTAAAGTGTTTCTTTTGTTTCTTCAAAAGCATTTGTAAGTGTTGCAGCAATTTTGGCTTTCAATGTCATCCCCTTGTACACAAGATGAAGAAGGAAAAGCTTCACTGCCAAACAGGCCAAAGAAAATAGCTCCGCCAAAAGAAAGAAAGGTTGTCGCGATATCGTGACATGAAAACGGTCGCGATATCGCGACATGTCGCATTTTCGCGACCGACAGCAAGGAGGAAGGGCATAAACAGAAAATGTCACGATATCGCGACGTGTCGCAAAATCGCGGCCGAAAGCAAGGAGAAAGCGCCACCAAGAAAAGTGGTCGTGATATCGCGCATGTCGCATTTTCGCGGTCGACAGCGAGCAAAA
Organism: Wollemia nobilis; assembly: GCA_028583015.1. Classification (NCBI taxonomy): domain Eukaryota; kingdom Viridiplantae; phylum Streptophyta; class Pinopsida; order Araucariales; family Araucariaceae; genus Wollemia; species Wollemia nobilis. The sequence continues at coordinate 7,798,790 of JAQPPZ010000103.1, forward strand.
GCGCCACCAAGAAAAGTGGTCACGATATCGCGCATGTCGCGTTTTCGCGGCCGACAGTGAGCAAAAGCGCCACCAAGAAAAGTGGTCACGATATTGTGCATGTCGCGTTTTCGCGACCGACAGGGGGCAAAAGCACCAGCAAGAAAAGTGGTCGCGATATCAAGCATGTCGCGTTTTCGCGACCGACAGTGAGAAAAAGCGCCAGCAAGAAAAGTGGTCACGATATCGCGCATGTCGCATTTTCGTGACCGACAGCAAAGAGGAAGGGCAAAGGCCGGAAAGTGTCGCGATATCGCGACACGTCGCATTTTCGTGACTCCAAGCAACAAAAGAAGACAAAGGCATTGACATGTCGCGATTTCGTGACATGTCATATTTTCGCGATGCAACAAGAAGAACCAAGCTAAAGGCGTAGAAATGTCGCGATATCGCGACATGTTTTTTCGTGATGGGCACACACTCCAAGCCGGGTATTTTCTCGAGACCATCAAGTGCCTCGTAAATGCATTCTTTCTTGCCCAATAGGCTCGCTGTCCTTTTTTTTGGGAATTGGAAGCGAAGTGTCAGTCCCTGAAGGAGAAGTTCGACGAGCATGGTGGCCACTCGAGCATTGCACCAAGGATGCTCAGGCGGTTCATTAATGCATACTTTCGCGGTTGACCCGAGTCACAGTTGCCTGTTCTGGTAATGGATTAGAAAGCTCAGTCTCGAGGGCCGTGAGAAGCCGACTTCTCAGGTCTCAAGAATACTTCACCATTCTGTGTAATTATGACTCAGAGGGTCGGGTCCTCTATAAAAACCTAGATTTTATAATGTAAAAAGGGGGGGAACTTTCTGCTAAAAATCTGCTGTAACTTGATGTCCTGTGATTAATACTAAGAGACTTTAAGCTCAATTCTTCTCTTTTATGCTGCTTTCTGTGCTTGATTCTTCTATCTCTTTGTTTGTACACTGAGATGCTGAACCCTGCGTCCGAGGTGCAATCAAGGACAGTGTCTTGAAAATCGTTCGGAAGGATACATGGGAGTTAGAAAAACATCATATAAGTTTTCTTTTATGCTGCCTGGTGGGTCGTGGTTTCTGTTATTCCCTTGTCTTAATCGCTGTTACTCTGAACCCTGAATTCCAGTGAGAGAGAAAGGAGAACCCTGTGAACTCGTCCAGAGGATACATAGGAAAGCGGGTATCGCGTTTCTTTCGTCTATTCTTAGTATTCTTTGCTGCTATTCGAGTTATCAGTGAGTGATCGTGCTTCCTTTTCTTCCCCACCTCAAATCATCAACCTCTCTCCCTTAACCCTTTTTATTTCTTTTTCTAACCCTACTCCTTTTTTGTTTCTTCCTCTAACCCTACTCCTTTTATCTCTTTCCTGCACCCTTGTCTCAACCCCCCAAAAGTAGATTAGTATAGGAGCCGGCCTTTCTCCGAAGATCGGCACGAGGGGCATCTCTTCCCCTCGACATTTCAATGTTGGTCGCAGGTCCAGGGCGCACAAATCACCGAAAGTCATTTCTTGTGTGGATCTGGTGATCAATAGTTTTGGTACGCCCGATGGGACATAAGGTCCCATATTTGAGAAAATTTCTAGCCCGTCTTCACCGGAGCCAGTAGTTCTAACAAAGTTCCCGGTGAGATCTGGTCAGTATCATCTTCTGAGTAGTAGTGAGAATAAATGCCCTCATTACCGAAATACTCTTAGCATCTGGCGACTCTGTTTCAACTTGAAAATCTCCAAGTCATAAAGACCAGTACCCAAATATGTGCCTTCATGGCAAAAGTCCCCATGTTTTAAGGAAGCCCGAGTTGGTGAATCTTTGGCTTGCCTCCATCTGATAAAATCACCTGGCGACTCTGACTGAGCTGAAGATCCATATTTCTCGATCATAGGCGCCTTTTAAAGCTAAAAGAAGACATCCCGGAGGAATCAAGGTTCGGTGAGCAGCCTTGACCTCACAGGCGGAGAAAAGTATGTTCACTTGGTGACTCCGACTTAGTGGCGAGGACCGTGATCTCTACAGGCCACTGCTATAATGGAGAGGGTATGTTATCCCAGCTGGGATGTTTATAACCCTCTAAATCTTCAAAGTTACCATGAAATTCCCAGAGGCGTCTTAAAAAACATTCCAAAATATGATGGCGCTAAGGGAATGGCCCTAGAGCACCTTGAACATCTTGTTGATTTAGGGTCCATCTATGACATACTCCATGAAGATGTCATGATCAGGCTCCTGGTCCTGTCTCTGGAAGGAAGGGCACTGTAGTGGTACATACTGCTCGGGCATAAAAGCATCTGCTCGTGGTATTACTTAGCGGGAGCACTACTCGAAGATTTTGATGGCTCCCAAGACCCCTTCCAACTATCAAGCATACCTCATCAGGAGGTAGACCAAAGAGAGGAGCGGATCCAAGTGGTAGCGCCTGAGAGCAAAGAGGGCACATTTTTGCACCCTTTTTGTGTCCTAGTGGATAGCACGCAGACATTCAGCCAGAGCCCATTAGGCATGCCTCATCAAGAAGCTGAACCCGAGGAGGCCCTAGAAGATCACTCTTTGTCGGAGGAACCCTATTACCCCATCAGAAGGATGGAGGAACCTGTACCCAGCCTGCAGCTAGTAGATTCATCAGCATGCTGGTATTGGTTCCAGCCCCCGCCACAGCCACTACCCCAAGAGGCCCCTCATGCTGCAAACTTCTTCACCACATGTTTCATCAACAGCACAGGTACTGGCAAGAGTGATAACTCACTGCGCTGCTTCCTGTTTAAGGCATGGACAGCTTCGGGAAGAAGCCAGCCAAACTTCAAAGATCAACTGAAGTTCAATCTGATCTGGTTCGGGCACTGCAGATTCACCGGATAGACACCCGAGGCTGAGTTTGTGATGGCGGTATGTCTGTCATGCCACAAATTTTGTATAAATTGTAAATAGCCCGGCTGGTAAATAAGAGCCAAAAGCACTAAGGTTGCTTAGGAGCTTAGGCACAAACAAAAAAAGTATATGCTGTCAGTGGATGATCAGAGAAGAAGATAATGGGAATGACTCTGTTTCCCAATGGATAAAGGCCTGGATCTCTGCATTCAGACTAGCAAAATGCCTCGCGAGCTGCCAAGAATGTTGACAATTCTGTCACATTACACAAGGGGTAGAAAAAAATAAAAAAAATTTCCTTTTGTAAAGTGTTTCTTTTGTTGCTTCAAAAGCATTTGTAAGTGTTGCAGCAATTTTGGCTTTCAATGTCATCCCCTTGTACACAGAATGAAGAAGGAAAAGCTTTGCTGCCAAACAGGCCAAAGAAAATAGCTCCGCCAAAAGAAAGAAAGGTTGTCGCGATATCGTGACATGAAAACGGTCGCGATATTGCGACATGTCACATTTTCGTGACCAACAGCAAGGAGGAAGGGCATAAATAGAAAATGTCGCGATATCGTGACGTGTCGCAAAATCGCGGCCGAAAGCAAGGAGAAAGCGCCACCAAGAAAAGTGGTCACGATATCGCGCATGTCGCATTTTTGCGATCAACAATAAAGAGGAAGGGCAAAGGCTGAAAAGTGTCGTGATATTGCGACACGTCGCATTTTCGCGACTCCAAGCAACAAAAGAAGACAAAGGCATTGACATGTCGCGATTTCATGACATGTCATATTTTTGCGATGTAACAAGAACCAAGCTAAAGGCGTAGAAATGTCGCGATATCGCGACATGTTGCTTTTTCACGATGGGCACGCACTCCAAGCCAAGTATTTTCTCGAGACCATCAAGTGCCTTGTAAATGCATTCTTTCTTGCCTAATAGGCTTGCTGTCCTTTTTTTTGGGAATTGGAAGCGAAGTGTCAGTCCCTGAAGGAGAAGTTCGGCGAGCATGGCGGCCACTCGAGCATTGCACCAGGGATGCTCAGGCGGTTCATTAATGCATACTTTCACAATTGACCCAGTCACAGTTGCCTGTTCTGGTAATGGATTAGAAAGCTCAGTATCGAGGGCTGCGAGAAGCCGACTTCTCAGATCTCAAGAATACTTCACCATTCTGTGTAATTATGACTCAGAGGGTCGGGTCCTCTATAAAAACCCAGATTTTATAATGTAAAAGGGGGGGAACTTTCTGCTAGAAAGCTGCTATAACTTGATGTCCTGTGATTAATACTAAGAGACTTTGAGCTCAATTCTTCTCTTTTATGCTGCCTTCTGTGCTTGATTCTTCTATCTCTTTGTTTGTACACTGAGATGCTGAACCCTGTGTCCAGGGTGCAATCAAGGACAGTGTCCTAAAACTCGTTCGAAAGGATACATAGGAGTTAGAAAAACATCATATAAGCTTTCTTTTATGCTGCCTAGTGGGTCGTGGTTTCTGTTATTCCCTTGTATTAATCACTGTTACTCTGAACCCTGAATTCCAGCGAGAGAGAAAGGAGAACCCTGTGAACTCGTCCAGAGGATACATAGGAAAGCGGGTATCGCGTTTCTTTCGTCTATTCTTAGTATTCTTTGCTGCTATTCGAGTTATCAGTGAGTGATCGTGCTTCCTGTTCTTCCCCACCTCAAATCATCAACCTCTCTCCCTTAACCCTTTTTATTTCTTTTTCTAACCCTACTCCTTTTTTGTTTCTTCCTCTAACCCTACTCCTTTTATCTCTTTCCTGCACCCTTGTCTCAACCCCCCAAAAGTAGATTAGTATAGGAGCCGGCCTTTCTTCAGAGATCGACATGAGGGGCATCTCTTCCCCTCGGCATTTCAATGTTGGTTGCAGGTCCAGGGCGCACAAATCATCGAAAGTCCTTTCCTATGCGGATCTGGTGACCAACAGTTACCATTGCTCATGGAGCTAGACCTATCTCTCATCTTCAATTTGTGGATGACTCTACTCTTTTAGGTAAAGCTACAGTTAAGAAAGCTTCTAATATTAAGCAAATCATTAGTCATGTTTTTCTAAGGCTATCGGGCGGTTGAACAATGAAGACAAATGTAAAGTTATTTTCTTTCATCGCTCTCGCTAGACGAGAATCCATGGTCTTGGATAAATTAAGATATAAGAAGACCTCTCTTCCAATCACTTATTTAGGTATTCCCATAAATATTCAAAGGCAAAAAAATAAATATTGGAATTGGTTGTTGGACAAAGTCAAGAAGAAAATTGGAAAGTGGACCAACAAGTGGCTTTCTTTTGGGGGTAGAATCACCTTGGTAAAATCAGTCCTTCAAGCTATTCCTATTTATGTTTCTTCTGTTTTGAATATCCCAAAGGTTGTTCTTCGAGAATTGGATCAAATCAGTCATCGTTTCCTTTGGAGTGGTACTAAGGAGAAAAGAAAATGGGCCTTGGTGAAATGGGATACTTTGTCTTCCTAAGAGTGAAGGGGGGTTAGGATTCCGGTCTTCAATTAATAATAACAAAGCTTTAGCTGCTAAATTATATTGGAGGATGTTGCATAACCCCAATGCTCTTTGGGCCAATAATCTCCATGCTAAATATGCTGAGAACAAAAGTCCCGAAGACCTTGTTCACTATCAACTTCCTACCAAAGGTTCTCCCATTTTAGCAGTTCTTAAGACTGGTGAGGATTTGATAAAGAAAAAATTATTTTGGATCATTCATAATGGTCAACATGCAAATTTTTGGATAGATTCTTGGGATGGTCACAAGCCTTTGATAACTCAGTTTTTCGATTGGAGGCCTTGGATGGAGGAGCTTCACCGAGCTAATTGGATAAAGGTGGCTAATTATTGTTGGTACCATACTGGTAATTCAAAGGTTGGTAGATATTGGATCCTTATTGAGGACTAGCCTATTCAAATCCTAGAAAGGCAAAGACAAGATATCCAAGACATCCTTCATATGAGATCCCTCTCTTGGTCCCATGAAAAATATTGTTTTGGATGGAACAACACTACTAAGGGTGAGTATTCAGTTGCTCAAGGTTATTTGACCTTATGCCATAATAATCCCAACCATTCTTCGACATATTTTCTTGATTGTGGGCTCAAAAGCTCTGGCCTAAGGTGAGGTGCTTTAATTGGCTTTTATTGCATCGTAGGGTGCTTATTGGTGAGCAACTTATGAAGCGTGGTTTTCATGGCCCTTTTAGATGTGAAATGTGTGAAGAGAATGTAGAAAATATCAACCATATTTTTATTGAGTGTACTTTAGCCTCCGAGCTATGGAGGAGAATGGCCACTTTACTTGGCTTACAGTGGTCCAATTTTTTTACTCTTGAACAACTTTGGAGGGATTGGCCTAATCAAGAGGGTGTTGATCATTTTATTAGGCAATTAGTTTGGATGGGTTCTACCATTCTTCTTTGGAATATTTGGAATGAAAGGAACAACCAAATTTTTAATCAAGATAGGAAGGATATTCACTATATTTGGCAAAAGACCATAGCCAACTTAGTTGAATCAGTCCATCAACTCCTTAATCACCCCCAAAACTCCCACCAAATATGGGATCAAGTGATGAAAATATTGAAGATTAAACCTTCTAAGGGTAACCAACTTAAAGGGAATGTGAGTATTAATAAGATGGATAGGACTAGAAATTGGCAACCTCCTCCTAAGAATTTTGGAAAAGTTAATACTGATGGAGCCTCTAGAGGGAATCCTGGAAAAGCCAGTGTGGAAGGAATTGGTAGACTTTCAGATGGGTCCCTGGTTTTTACTTTTATTGAGAATTTGGGTATTCTTTCCAATAACCTTGTTGAGGGGTATGGTATCCTCAGAGGTCTTCAGGAGGCTACTAAGGTTGGATGGGAAAAGGTGTTAGTTGAGTCTGACTCTCAACTTATGATTAATCTCTTGAAGACTCCTTCTAAGAATCATAAGGTGGATTGGAGAATAAAAAGAATTATTGAGAAGATTCAGTTGATCTAGATGGGATTTGTGAAAGTTGATTACAATCATGTGGTTAGAGATCAAAACAAGAGTGTTGATGCTTTAGCTAATTGGGCTTTGGACAAAGGTGATCTTACTTGTTATGGCCACCCTCCTATATGGTGGGCTTCTCAAATTAGGGAAGCTCTTCTTTCTATCATTTCTTTGGATGGCTCTAGTTCGAAGGTACCTAGTTTCTTCTTGTTTTTTTTTTTGCTTCTCTTTGGTTCATTCAGTTTTTTTTAGTTCCCTAGCTCATTCTATTCTTTATTTTGTTTCCTCTATTGATTCTTGCCTTAATAGTCTTCTGGTCTAGATAGGTCATTGTTTTGTTCATTTTTTTTGTTTTTTGTTTTTTGTTTTTTTTGTTTAGTTTTTTAAGGTGTGTGGGTTCTTTTGTTTAGTTTTGTTTTGTTTTTGTGTTCTTTGTGTTGTTTTTTGTTGTTCTTGTGTTTTTGTTGTTGTTGTTTTTTTTTTTTTTTATGTTTTTTGTTATTGTTCTTGTGTTTTTTTCGTTCTTGTTCTTGGGTTTCTCTTTGTTTGTGTTATTTCGTGTTTTTATGTGTGAGTGTTTTCTATGTATTTTTTTTTTGTTTATTGTTTGTTTTTGGTTGTTTTTTAGTTTTATTTTATTTTTTTAATTTTTTAGGTTTTCGTTGTGTTTATTTTTCATGTTTTTTTGGGTTGTCTTTGTAGGGTTCTGTTGTTTTTGTCTTGTTTGTGTTTTGTTATGTGGTTCTTGTGTTTTTCTATGTGGTTTGTGTTGTGGTTTCTTTTATATTATTGTGCGTGTTTGGTTGTGCTTTTGTTTTTGACACACTCAAGGAGCATGTTTTTTATTTTTGTTGTTATTTACTTATTTTTAAATTGGTTTTGTGTGTTTGTTTGCTCCTTAAGTATGTCAAATGTGGTAGGCCAGGTCCGAGTCCTGGGCATTTTTGGTGGAATGGATACCCCTACCTCCTTGGGTCTTACCCGAAAGTGGCATCCCTTTTGGGATGTTTTCCACACAAAAAAAAAAAAAAATATAGTTACAAGATCCTAATTAGGAGTTGGTTTTTAGTTGACTGTATCAAATAATTAGTTTTGAAGATATGATTGATAGTGCATGTGTGTTTTCTAATTAGGGAGTGAATTTGTCGTTAAGGGAGACTACGTGAGATGTTGATATGTGGCTAGAATCAATTAGCTACTTGTTTTTTTTTCATTACCAAGAAATAACACTAGAGGCCATAACTACTATGACACTAGCACTATCCTAAAGCTAATACAAAAGATAAGCATTGGTCGACTGATGGGGTAGGAAAAGGTTATATTTAAATTTTAAACATTAACACCATTCCACATAGAAAAACACCTATGGTGTTATTGATTCTCATATTTAAATTTTTAATATGGAACATTTGGATACATCTTTGATCAACTTGGACTTAGTCATGCAATTATAATTTTTATACCATTGATGTGGTAGGTATTGCTTTAATTATCTTGTCAATTGGCTGCTCAAAATGGATCTCTATAGTTACCAAGATAAGCATAATAATAAAGAAGTAGCTACCAAGAAAATTCTCATAAATTATTTTCAACGATCTATAAAAAATTTCATTAAGAGGCAATTCAACTTAAATACCTTGAAAGAGATAATAGCCTATTCTCAAACTTTTAGACACCTTGAAGAAGAAGAAAGTACATCAAAGCAAACACCAAAAAAAAAGAATACCAATTGAGGGGTTATAGGGGATGGAATTTCTAACATTCACTTGATTCATAATTCTACTATCACCAATGGTAATGGACAAAAATCCCATCCTATCTACCTCATAAAAAATTCCCAATAAAACAAAGCAACAATAGCTTCCTAAGAGGTCGAAGGTCTGCGACATTACAGAAGCATTTTGAATGATTGGAGCGCAAGTAACAAGAGGAATGTCGAAGGTCTGAGGAATCGAACTAGGGTTTCAGAGGCTAGGGTAGAGGCCTGGAGAACATTTTCGTGCAAAAAACACCATCAGAGAGGATCAATCCTTTTGGAGGGTCTTTCAATAGTAAGGATCATGACCAAGAATGGGGGACATAGGTACTTTGGTACCAGATCCTCCAAATCAAGGAATCTCATACCGAGATAAGCTATGTGGAACCCAAGATAGCTTCAATGATTGTCAAACACAAGCAAGGACAATCATAACCACCATGGGAAAGCAAAAAAGGAGGATTCTTTGCCTGGAAGGGTGAACGGATGTTTACCACAAGCAAAAGAAATACCAGTATTGGAAATAGTAGAGGATTGGATAGTTGAGGATATAGTTTATAAGACAAAACACAACCTGATAGGTAAATTTGTGGGTTTCAGACCATCTGTGCACTTCCTCCACACATGGATAAGGAAACAATGGCATCTAGAAGGAGAATACAAAATTCTAACTCTCCCAAATGGGTATTTTTCTATAGAGTTCACATCAATGGCAGATCGACAAAAAGTATTTGAGGGAGGGTCGTATCATCACGGGCCAATGGGACTATTCCTGCAACCATGGAAGATGGGATTCGACCCGAGGGTGGAACCGACTGCAGTACCAATATGGGTAAGATTATTTGCCCTTCCCCTTGAATTTTGGAAAGAGGAGGTACTCGAGGCAATAGGCAACTTACTCGGGCATTATCAAGGTAGATCAAGAGAAACAATTTTAGGAGGATCGACAATGTTTGCTAGGGTTTGCATAGAAATGGATCTCAATAAACCTCTTCCAACAGAGATAGACCTAAAAATAGGGGATTTTATCTAGCACCAACAACTAGATTATGAGGCTATTCCATTCAGATGTCGGGTGTGCCACGCTCATGGACATCTGGCTAGAATGTGCCCAACAGTTAAAGATCATCAATTTGGACAAGAGGGGACAAAAGCAAATATTAACATGGCGGGCCAATATCTTCAACAAAAGGTAAATCAGAAGGAAGGGAAAGGCCCAACAGACTCTGAGGGCTTCCAAAAAGTAATCAGAAGGCCAAACAAAAGAAATCAGCACAGTAACCAGAGACAAGGAGAAAAAGTGGGAAGAACAAATAATAGATATGAGATATTCAAACAACTGGGAAGCTTGGAAACAGAAGGGGATTTTCAAATGGAAGGATTAGAGGAGGATACTCAACAAGTCACACCAATGGATCAGGAACAATACTCCAATCTAGTGTCAGGGAACAAGCAAGGAGCAGAACCAGACACAACCTCTCTCATGGAAGAGGAGATTCAACCTACGAGGGAGACCATAGGAGGGGAATCAGAGCAGGGGATAGTCTTAACTCAAGAAATAGAGATGAAAGAAGGAAATAAGAACAAATATAACCCTACTTTAGGGATTCATCAAGTGGAGAAGAAACAAAAACCGAACCAATATACAGGGAGGAAGTCAAACAAGGAAAATATGGAGGAACAAGGAAGAAATTTGAGCTAGAATGGATAGGTAAAATCGATGGTTGATTTTTTCTCTCCCCATTCTCAATGATTTTAATTACTTGGAATGTGAGGGGTTTAGGCAACCACCCCAGACAAAAGGTAGTCAAAAACATTATCATGGATATGAGTCCAGATATAATTTTGTTATAGGAAACAAAAATGCAAGGAGAAGACTTACAAAAAATAAATAGGAGGATATGGCAAAAAGGAGAGATCCTTACTCAATCGACATAGGGGAAATCAGGTGGATTGGCCACTATGTGGAATCCCCAACTATTCCTAGCAATAGGGGGCCTCCATGAGAGGGGTGTTGATGGTTCAGTTACAAAATAGGGAAAATGGGAAAAATTGGACTATAGTTAATTTCTATGGAGCACAGACAGTCAGATTACAGAGGGATCAATGGGCAGCCATCCAGAATTTCAGAGACAACTACCCAGAGGACCAATGGATTGTGGGAGGAGACTTCAATGCAAATCTTAGAATAGAGGAACAACAAGGAGGTAGAGCCATGTTGGAGGAAAAGGATAGGTTCTTTTCAGCAATAACATGTCAAATGAATCTAATAGATATCCCAATTATGGACAACTCCATGACTTGGACAAATAGAAGAAAGGAAGGGGAGACAATCAAATCTTGCTTGGATCATTTCTTCATGGGGGAGGAATTATTCCTGCATACCAAGCATCAAGCGAGGGTCATGGATAGGCTTTCTTCAGATCATTTTCCAGTAAGCCTTACCATAGAAGAAGATAATCATAAAGTTGCAGGAACTTTTAAATTTGAGCTATGGTGGCTGAAATATGAGGAGTTGGAGGACCACATAAAGGAATGGTGGGAATTAGGGAGACCAAGATTTGGGACAACCCAATTCAAACTCCACAAACAACTAAAATATGTGAGGACCCAACTAAAGGAGTGGAGTAAACACAAGAAGGAACTCACTAGAATCCAAAAGAACGAAATCAAGGATCAGAAGGAGAAGATTGCTCAAGAGATAAGACAAGGAACTATTACGGAAGATCTATTGCAATGTGAGGCAAAAATTATTAGGAGAGAGGAAGCTTTGGAGGAACAAGAAGAGATCTATTGGAGGTAAAGAGCCAGAGTTACATGGTTAAAGGAGGGGGATCAAAACACAACTTTCTTTCATAAGACAACAACAACTAGAAGACAACATAATAGAATTACAAGTCTTACAGATATGATGGGTCAGGTTAAAACTAGTGGAAGTGAAATGAAAACTATAGCAAATCAATACTTCCATACTCTTTTTAGTAGCAAAAAAAATTTGAATGCAACATGGCAGGAGAAGATACTAGAGGTAATTCCATAATTAGTCAAACCTGAACACAATAAATTATTAATGGAGGAAATTTCTTTGGAAGAAACATCACAGATCATACAAAAAATGCAAACAAGAAAGACCCCAAGACCAGATGGATTCCCCATTGAATTTTATCAAAAATTTTGGGAAATTGTGGGCCAAGCAGTGGTGGAGGCACTGGAGGAAATCAGATAGAGTAAGCAAATGTTAAAAGCCTTGAATCATACTTTTATCACTTTAATTCCTAAGGGCCCACCTAGTGAGATAATTGAGAACTATAGGCCTATTTCACTATGTAATGTAGTATACAAGATATTAACAAAGCTTATGGCAGAGAGGTTAAAACCTTTTTTACCAAATCTGATTTCAAGTGAGCAAGGTGGTTTTGTTGAAGGTAGAAAAATTCTAGATGGAATAGTAGTGGCCCAGGAGGTGATACACACAATGTCCAAGCAAAAGGACCCAAGTATGTTTATTAAATTAGATCTTTCTAAAGCTTATGATAGAGTAGACTGGTCCTTTATGCAAAGGATTTTAGAAAAAATGGGCTTTGCAGAGGAGTGGAGAGACTGGGTAAAATCCTGTACATAGACTACATCTTTCTCAGTTCTGGTAAATGGTAGTCCATCTCCCATGTTCACAGTAAGAAGGGGGTTGAGGCAAGGGGACCCTCTTTCCCCTTACCTTTTTATCCTTTATGCAGAGGGTCTAGGGAGACTATTAAAAAAGGGAGACAAGAGGGGAGGCTAAGGGGTCTAAAAATAAGTTCTCAGATTGAGATAAATCACCTCTAATTTGTGGATGATACTGCTCTTATTAGTCAAGCCAATATCCTAGTAGCAAGAAACATAAAAGAATTTTTAGATGGGTATACTCAAGCTACTGGGCAAACTTTTAATGAAAAAAGTCTCAAATAGTTTTTTTCAATACAACGAAGAGGGTGAGAGATAAAATTATACAATTGTTGAACTTCATGGAAACTCCTTTACCCATACAATATTTAGGAGTACCTTTATCTACAAAGAAAACAAAAAGCAAGGAGTGGAAAGGGTTGATTGATAGACTTCAAGCTAAGTTGAGCAACTGGACACACAAATGGCTAAGCTTGGGAGGAAGGCTTACAATGATTAAAGTTGTGCTACAAGCTCTCCTAGTTTATAAATTTTCCATACTTCAGGCTCCAAAGAAAATTCTAAAAGATATTGATAAATACACAAGAAATTTTTTGTGGTCAGGTGCAAGGGAAGAACAAAAATTAGCACTAGTTGGGTGGGAGAAGATATGTCAACCAAAAAAAAAGGAGGATTGGGGATAAGATCAACATCCCAAAGTAGCAAGGTACTAGCAGGGAAGCTATATTGGAGATGGATTACAACTATTGGAGGCTTATGGAGCAGACTATTACAAGCCAAATATTACCCAAGAGAGGCTGAGAAATACATCCCAAGACTCAGAGTGGAAGGAGAGGGATCTACAGTATGGAGAACAATGGAAGCAGGCCAGGAGTTAATAAAGCCATACCTTTATTGGCAATTAGGGGATGGAAAGGATGTTCTTTTTTGGGAGGATTCATGGAATCAATCTCAACCAATTATTCAAACATTCCCAGAGATGGAGAGTTGGAAAGTAGAGCTCCAAAAGGTAGGGTGGTGGAAAGCCTCTTACTATATGAAATCATGGAATCAACATGTGCTAGACTTACTACAATGGAAACATCCCTAAGAATGGCCAGTGAGGGGGACAGAGGAACTAACCAAAAAACTATGGAGACATCTCCAAAGACATCCAGTTCAAGATGGTTCTAAGAGGGATATACTTGGATGGGGAGGAAGTAAGTTGGGAATCTATAAGGCAAAGGAGGGATACAAGGTAGTCTGTGGATATGAGATTACCCCAACACCACTTCCATGGACATTTGTTTGGCAAAAGGAAGGATGGCCAAAAATTAACATTTTCTCATGGCTAATTAACCACAGAAAGTGCTTGACATTTGATAATTTGAGAAAAAGAGGTTTCTACGGGCCTTCCAAATGTGTTATGTGTGGAAAGGCAGAGGAGACCTTGAATCACCTCTTTTTTGGGTGTTCTTTTGCCAAAGACATATGGATCAGTTGGTGGAGGCAGATGAGACAACATTGGGAAATTTTTGAGAGCCAGGAAAGCTTTTATGAGAAATGGAAACAGTGCAGATTTAAGACTAGAACAATGAAAATGGCATGGAAGCTGGGACCTAGCTTCATATGGTGGCAGTTATGGCTAGAACGAAATGCACGCATATTTAGATCAGAGCACAGAACAAGGGAGCAAGTTTGGGAGAGGATTATGAGTAAGTTAATGGAAACACTATCCATTAGATTACAGGAGGAAACAAACATAGAAATGGAGGAAGTGACTATTCTAAGGAGCTTTGGAATAACTATAAAAGAAAAACAACTAAGGGTTGGTTGCGCAGGTGAGATCTCCTCGAATAACATAGAGTGGAGACCACCTCCCAGAGAGTGGGTGAAGGCAAACACAGATGGGGCTTCTACTAAAAATCTTGGAAAAGCTGGTTTTGGCATTATCATACGAAATTGGAAAGGAGAACAGGTGTACTGGAGAGCAGAAGGTATGGGGGAGACAACAAATAATGAAGCAGAAGGACAGGTGATCTTGTCAACATCAATGATAGCTGCAAATCTACATTTACATAAGCTATGGATAGAGACAGACTCTCAGGTATGGGCTGGATTCTTGGATCCGATAAGACCCTTTCAGGTGTTGGGAATTGGAGAGAGAAGGAAGGTGGAAGCAGTTCAAAATATTTGGAAGGTTTTTCAAGATGTTTTTATTACTCATATCAAGCGAGAGGGAAATAGGGTGGCAGATTATTTAGCAAAATGGGGAAAAGAACTGGAGGAAGGGCAATATGTGGACTCTCAGATGGAAAATCAGATAAGTTGGTGCCAAAGAATCCAAGGGATGCGAGAGGTGGTACAGGCAGATAGCAGACATGTTCAAGATGCCAACAATGACTTCAAAACATCATGAAGATAGATGGATGGTCTACGAAATTCAGATGACTGAGAAAAATTGGAATTCAACTATGGTAATGTTGATGTGTATGGATAACTGTATTATGGTGGCCTCAGGTGATGTTTTCAACAAACACACCTATATATTGTTTTTATGGCTAATTTTTGAGCCAAGAGGGATTGGAGGAGGATTTTCTTCTTCCCTTGTTTCCTATCCAACTCATTTTACTTTGTAATACAACTTCTATAAATATAATATATTTTTCATTTTTCAAAAAATAATAATATCTTAAGAAAGGCCAACATCTTATTGATGGGTTTGGACCACTTACCAATGAGTAAATTAGATAATTTATGCCTATAAAAGAATAAAACTAATATATGCCAATGGAAATCATAGACCAAAATGGAATAAATATGATACCTTCTATTTTAGGCATGATGTACCTAAAAAATACCACTATTTGAATTTTATTCTATGTAATGGTAAGAGAAATAATTTTATGATAGCATGGAAACCAAATATTATTCTACTCATCAAAGGACTAAGCCTCAAGAAGATCATCCTCAATATAACTAAGAGCTTTCCATCAATTATATTGATAATGGCAATTTCTATAAGTCATGTAATAAAGTAATTGGATTTTTAGGTCTTTTTATCTTGAAGATAACACACAAACCCAATATCTAGAAATTAATGCCATTACCATAGGTAAAATATTGCAAGTTTCCTCCTAGAAAAAATAATCTCAAGAAGAAACAACCTAAAACCAAGAGTCTTGAAGAACCTCAAGCTAGCACTAGCTAGGATTCCTAATCTAACCAAGGTTCTTCATCCAATCCATTATTTAATTCATATACTTTGACCAGTCATGATTCTAAAACCCAATCATTCCAAGCTCAATTCTTGTGAGATAATAATGCCACTCAATATCAACCTTTTCAACTTGCTTTCTAAGCTCCAATGTATAAGTTGCCCACTTCTAGGATAATTAACTCTAAAGACCATAAATATCAACCACATTTTCAAGTTGGCCCATGGGACATATTCATATAATTAGCCTTAACTCCCACAAATATTTCCTAGGGCACTAACTTATAATCATGAAGTCATGATTAGACTCTTGACTAAAGTGATTGTCCACCTCCATCGCAAGAGGGGCAAGCCCCAATGAATTTTATCTCTCTTTAGGAATAGAAGGTGTATGCCATTCATGCAATTTAGGTTGACCACCATGCCAATAAAAATGATGTTTTTCCTTTCCTAATCAAATATATGATACCTAAATGTGTCATATATCGAAGGGATTACCTTTTACTCTTTCTATAATTAAATATTGCTCAACATGGAGGTAAAATATGCTTTTGGACAAGGGGGTATTGATCCATTATCCATCATTAAATCACTTGGATATTACCAAAATGAAATAAAACCTACAAGATCTAGTTTCCATAACTATAATTTATCCCTATATTATTTTGTCGGTTGCATATGGTTACTTCTTACATGTAGGCCAAAGCATCCTTGAGTCAAGATTCTAGTATTCCAAGGAGAATCCTCATATAATATTTTTTTAAGGTATAATTTGGAACATAGTATGAAACTTGTTTCTTTATTAGCATGCCAAGTGATCAAATTTTCTTACCAAAATCAAGCGATTACCATTACAGGATATCCCAATCCTTGGGGATAAACTACTAGTTTCAAGGTTTTCCCCGCATACATTTCTTTACTTGAGACTATTATTTCCAAATATGAGGAGGGATAAGTATGCAAAATTCTTATTTAGCTATATCATACTCATCCTCATCTAATCCTACTTGGAACATTTTCAATGGGTATAGTTTTGATAATGATATGAGACAAGTTGACCCATACATCCTTGAGAATCTATTAATTATGCAAGTACATATACAAAGTGTCCTTTACCAATGGAATATTTCCAAAGATAATATGAGTAATGCTTAATCCAAGTGGCCACCATAATAAGTCTAAAAAAGAGAGTTTAAAGCTAAACAAGTTGAATCCTTTGGACTGTACATGCTATTAAAATCATTGTCACTAGTAATAGAAACTTTAACCAATAGGTATTTAAAAAAAAAATCAAATGATATCAATTTCATTGATCATTTATGCATTGAATACATGAACCAAAGAGTCTTTTCTTGAAAAAGAACATCAATAAAAACCTTCTATGGCTTCCAAGTTTTATATTTCCCAACCCCCATTAGTAAATGGATATTTCACCTCTAATGGGATAATTATTACTATAAATGACACTACCATTTACATGTATTGACATAGTCATTAGGTTAGCTAAATTGTATCCTCCTTTTCTTGGGATTAAAATCAACAAACTACAAATCAATGATCCACCTAAGCTTATGGAACTTTGTCCAATCTATATAATGAAAAATGGATATGTTATACTAGAATCCAAGACTTCCAATACATCATAAACTTGACCACATTTATAAAGGAGGACTTTATGGTATACTAAAAATCAAGATGTTAGATGATGAAATAAAAAATCTACCCCTTGTTAGAAACTCAACACTTTCCTCACATGATCTCACAATATATCAAGAATAAGTATTCACACAATTTCAACTCATGATAATAACAAAATCATAGAATATATTATTGAAGTATATATATCTATTTAAGCAATGCAATACAATGTAATGCAAAGCTTATTCGATACTCCATTACAATACTTTATATTTGATATACACACATTGGATATGAGACTCTTGACCCTTATACTTTCACCAAATATTCATCTCCTCAAACTCATGGGAGATCTAACTCTTCATATTTATCATAAGAGATATATTTTATTGACTTCTAATAATGAGAAACCTATAATGATTACACACACTAAAATAAAACCATTTACATTAATTCAAAACTTACATGACACTTACCGTATACTCAAATATTTACCACACTCTAAACTAAACTATTTACATTATACTTGAAATATTCTTGCAAATTACCAAATAATGTAATACTTATAACCCACCCCATATTACATTATTTGGTATGAAGATCTTTTGCATTCATGTGCTTTGAATACTTCATTTTGGTATTGGTCTTTCTATTTTTACCCTGGTACTCCTTTAGGTTCAGGCACTAAATCTATCCTTCTAAGTTGTTATTTGTACCTGTTCCACTTTTGAGCAAGTCATCACAACAATATAACCCATTATTGATATCAATATTGTTCCTTGTTGTTGATTTGAGTTTGTTATTTCCTATTATGATATCCTTTATCCTGATGCCAGGAAGTAAGTTATCACAATAATATAACCGATCATTGTCATAACTTATACTCCTACTATTATCTAAATCCCATGGCTCACTACCTATGAAAATATTATTATCAAAATTGTTATCAATGCTTTCATTATTCTCATCTCCTGAGATTTCTTTTTTACTATCTTGTCTTGTTTGATCATATCTCTGCTTATTGTTTGAATATTTCAAACCAACACTTTCAGTGTCATCACATATTCCTTTTGTACATACTTTATCTATGCTCAAATCCCTTTTTCCATATGTTGTATCTGTTTCTTGAACAAGGTCATAACACACATTTGTTGTCATATTCACATGAGCCTTCATTGGTTCCAAATTATAAGTGTCTTCTATCATGAGTTTCACATTTTTATTTTGTTGAAGTTTATTAGTATCATGCTAAAGTTCTATTTATTTATCATTTTATTGCTCATTTTTTCATTTTGTTCTTCCACTTCTTTTACCATTCTTGTTAACCATTTTGGCTGTCTTGGTGATCTTTTTGTTGGAATGAAATCACTGTTTGATATTTCTTCTTTTACTTGATTTATTTCTTTCAACTCTCTAGATACCTTAGTTTGTTCCTCAATCAAGTTAAGGTTTTCTCTACACATTGCTAAGTACCATTTAGCTTCTTTCTTGTTTACATATGCTATCTTAGAGCTCATTTTGAACAACTTTATTGATTCAAATTTTTGAATGCACTTATCCCAGATATAAGTCTTTGAACAATTCTACAATTCTTTTGCTCACTTTAATAAAATCTTCCTTTTAATAATTAATTTCATTTGTTGTTGAAATCCTTATTACTCCCAAATTTTAATATTAAAAACTTAAAACAATTTTCCTTCAAATAACTATATTCAATAATACTTTTCATTAATTTTTCCTTTGTATAAATCCTTTTAACTCCAAATTAAAAAATTTCCTTCTTTTCTTCAAATTTTTTTTTTTCACTCAAAGAATTATTTCCTTCAATTGTTTAACAATTCTCTTCAATAGCTTTTCAATAATATTTTCAAATAATATACTTTCCTTCAATACTTCCAATTAAATAAATAATATATTTTTCCTTCAAATATATTAATAATTTTATTCAATCAATAAATCAACTTTCCTTAAATATTTCACTTTTCTTTAATATTCTTCTTCAAATATTTGTTTTCTTCTTTAGTAGGTTTCTTTCTCCTTTCTTTTTGGGCAATTTGATCCATTTCACAGGCACTCAAAGAATAAAGTAGAATGTTCTTCTCATTTGTCTCACCTCAACATTCCTTTTCTCATAGTTGTAGCTTTGCCTCAATTATTATCAAGGCTTTACCAATGTAGAATCAATTCCTTATTCATGCATTACAAGCTTTCTACAACACTATATTATTTTTTATCTTATATACATTCTCAACTCTTCAATATTCTCAAAATACCTTCCAATATCAAATGTGCTCACTTCTCCTTTCCTTCAATATTTTTATAATGTAGGTGACTCAGTTGTGTCTTGTTTCTTCTCAACGTGAGTTTTTCATGATATGATTTCCTTCAACCTAGACTTATTTCAAATATGGCTCTGATACCACTATTAGCAACTCAACACTTTCCTAAAACGATCTCATAATATATCAAGAATAAATATTCATACAATTTCAATCCATGATAATAACAAACTCATAGAAACTATTATTGAAGAATATATCTCCTTATGCAAATATTATTCAATACTCCATTACAATGCTTTATCTTCAATATATACACATTGGATCTCTTCACATTCACAAGAATCTTAACCTTTCTACTTTCATCAACTCTTCATATCCTCAAAATCATGGGAGATCTAAGTCTTCATATTTATCATAAGAGAAATCTATTTTATTGACTCCTAATAATAGAAAATCTATAATGATTACACACGCTAAAATATAAACATTTACATAACTCCTTACATAACTCTACACTTACATGATACCTACTATATACTCAAATATTTACCACACTCTAAACTAAACTATTTACATGGTACTTGCAATATTATTGCAAGTTACCAAATAATGTAATACTTCCAACACCCCTTGCATCCTATCACTTTCAAGATGAGAATAACATGCTAGTCAAAGGTATAATTTAAATCAATATTTATACTCAAGAAGATCCTAGAATAATCAAATTAGGAAAATCCTTGATTCCAAAAAAATGATAAACATACTAAGGTATTTACTAATTATAAGCTTATTCTATCATGGAGGTACGTGGATATGACCAAATTTGATCCTAGAATTATCATGCATAACATTATTACTTATATGGATGCTAATCATGTAAGGTAAAAAACTAGAAAATTCCATCCCATATTGAGTTAACTAATCCAATAGGAGGTGAAAAACTCTTGTTCATAATGCATAGTAGACATATATGTTGGAGAATATTATATTATTTGGTACATGCAAATGTACTCCCATTTTACCTTTATGGTACAAATACAAATATGTAATAGATTAGGGTTTGAGTCTATAGTTTAGGTGAATGATTTATATTTCTCCTTTTATGTAAGTGTCTATATGCAGGATATGCACAAGTGTCATGTAAGTAAGAGTGCAAGTGTGTAATGTGTAGGATATGCACAAGTGTCATGTAAGTAAGAGTGCAAGTGTGTAATGTGTAGGATATGCACAAGTGTCATGTATGTAAGAGTGCAAGTGTGTAATGAGAGAAAGTACACAAGTGTCATGTATGTAAGTGTGCAAATATGAATTTAAGTATGTGCACAAGTGTCATGTGTTAGGAGTGCATGTAGGAGAGTAAGTGTCATGTAGAAGTGTACAAGTGTCATAGAGTTAAGTGTTCATGTAAGAAGAGATTGAAAAGTCTTGTATACAAGTGTCAAGATGAGAAGCCAAAGGACATGAGAGTCTTGTCTTATGTAAAGAATAGGAAAGGTTGCAACTCTCAAATATGTGAGTGCAATAGTCAAGTATTGAAGAGTCACATTTCTATGTCTATATTATGGAGATAAAGCTCCATACATTGTAGTTGGGAAAATGGTCTGTAAATGATTACCATAGCAAGCATTTATAATATTGAAGCTTGTATACATATTTTGAGTAATATTATTGTAAGTATTTTTCATGTTATTACATGAATGATTTTGGCCATTTACATTCATATTTGATGTTATTGTGAATGCTATTATAAATTATATTGGCCAGTATATATTTTGATTGCTCTTATATTTAATTCTACTCTTGATTAATTATATTAGGACCTGAGATATTATGGCTTAATTATACTGGGACATGAGATAGTTTGGCTTAAAATCCAATGATATTGATTGGGTTTCTATTTTTTCTCTTTGAGAATAAAAGAGACTATTACCTTAACAACATGCATCAATCTTAGATATGTAAAAAATATTCTATTAGGGATGATTTTCCATTGCCTTCTATTGGCTAAATTATTAACTCTATCATATGCTGAAAGAGTATCCCTTGTTGATGGAATTTCTAGTTATAACCAAATTAGATTAGTTCTAAAGATCAACACAAGACCACTTTCATCATGGAGTAGGGCACCTATTGCTATGTAGTCATGCCATTTAGCCTAAAAATGTTATGTTAATTTTTTTTTTTTTTTGTAAAAAGAGGACTAATGAGTAACTTTGTAATTGGTGGATAGTCTTACCCTCCTATATATATGTTAGGATTCTTGATCCTAACTTATGAATTTATAATAAAAATACTAGAAAATATTAAATAAAATGAATCACGGTTTCACTGGTAAGGGGGTTCCATCCAATGTATTAAATAAATAATTTATAATATTTTTATGGATGATTTCCTACAACCCTATATTCCCTACTTTATACCTATCTAAGGCTATTATGAAAAGAAACAATGATCTATTAGAAATTATAAAACATAATTAATTAGTTAATTAAGTGATAATGATAGGTTAGGATGTGGAATCCTAACATGCCACCCCTCTCGAAAAGAAGCTTTGTCCTCAAAGCTGGGACTAAGGAAATTATTGTTGAAATTGATGAGGCACTTTCCAAGTAGTATTTGCACAAGTTCTTGCACAAGTTTAATGTCACTTTTCTATAGGCAAGGATATCTTGAAGTTTAAATATTTAGTGCAGGGTTTCCAAGAAAAATAGAAGGATCATGATGACGGTGGAGGGCAACCCTTGGGGTTCCTCAAACACTTCAGAATGATGCATAAAAAGTGGTGGTAACACTTTTGTATCGTCTTATTGTTCCTTGGGAGAGTCAACGGAAAATGAGTGTGTAGTCACCTTTCTACATTGTTTTTGGATAGGTTTTACCATGTGGTGAGAACTCATTATTTGTGAGAAACTTGTGGGTAGTATTTTTAGAGTGTACGTTTGGCCTGTCATTGGTCACTTCTTGTATGTCTACCTTATATTTTCTTGGGATATCGATCACTTCTTGTACATCGACCTTATTGTCTTCATGGCTATGATCAGGTGTTTCAGTCATTTCTTGCTCATCTTCCTCATATTCACCCTTTATGGATTGATAAGGATCAACTACTTTCAATAAATACAATGTTTGTGTAGCGCATTTATGGTGGGTCCAAATTTCTCATCACAATTACTGAAAATGTTTTTTGCTTGTCATTCTGTCATCTCCTCAAAGCTGAGACGTTTAATTGGTAAAGTTTGATTAAGTTTGGGGGTGGTGTAAGTGGTTTATGATTTTGCCATAGGTGGTTTTCCTAATTGACATTGAATATTGAGTTTATCTTCAGCTAATAAAGCTAATCCAAAGGTCTGCATCAGGGTGCAGGGATTGAATATTTCCACATTCTTCCTAATCTCATATTTTAATCCATTGATGAAGCAACTTATGAGAAATAATTCACATAACCCTAAAATATGATTGATGAGATCCTGGAACTGATTTCGATACTACAACACGAAAGTAGTTTGATGGAGAGTGGTCAGATTAACCTATATGAATGTGTCTCTAATTTGGTAAGGGTCGTTTAGCAATGTTGTCAAAAAGTGGATCAAAAGATCTTCCTTCATTGTCCATGGTGAGAATCTAGAAGTTGTGAAATGGTAAAAAATGAGCATTCTTAGACTCAATGGAATAGGATATCCGCCAAAGGTGCAAAATATTGCAAAAAGTGCAAAAGAAACTTGTTACAAAATTTTGTTGGTGGTTTCAAAATTTGTTGTTTTCACTTTTGTGATAATATTTTGTTTTTGCAACTTTTGAAATCAATTTTCTTCCAAAATTTAGTTTTTTATCAACTTGAATTTTGATTTGAGCCTTTCCCAATGATTAATTTTTTTATATGGCGTGAGGCAGATAAGCTATGATCAGTGGTTAGTTTTTATATGGTGCGAGGAAGATAAGCTATGATAGCAACTTGACAAGTCACTACAAACAATGCAGATAGTAACTTGACAAGTCACTGATATGAGCGTAGGGTGCAGAAGTGAGTGAAGGGCATGGGTAGGCAGCATAATGTTAGCAATGGTGGCAGGTGATAGCAGACACAAAGCATGAGGTAAAAAAAACAAGGCAATGATAGTGGGGAGGTAAACACGATAGGGGACTGTGGCAGGCAGGGGACATGAAGCGATGCAAGGTCGAGGAGGGTACGATCAATGGTGAGCATTGGGCAACTATGTGACCACCATTGGATGGTCACAATGTCCTTAGTGTGAGTAAGATTTTTTAAATCCCTTGGTCAAAACATGATCAATGTGGGATTAATTTTCCACAAAAATGAAGGTTTTTTTGAATTCTTTTGCATGACGACCCCATGCGTACATGTGTTTGTTAATTTAGCCTTAGGATGTAGAGATAAATTCTTCATGCCTCAGTTTAATTGGTTAGTAATTGCCTTGACGTTATTTTTGCTCAATATTTTGGTGGCGAATAAATTAGTGATGATGGAAGTCTTTTACAGTGACAAAAATGAAATAGACGACAATAGAGAAGAATTTAACCTTAGGTTATTTTACTTTTTTGTCGCCAGTTTAATTTTCGTCTGATGAAAAACATCGTAACATAGGATATTTGTATTTTTTTCTTATTTTGGACTAATTTTTTGTTTAATTATGGATCTGGGCACGATGTGATGATCTTGAAACATTTTTCTCTATCCTAATGGTTTGAATTTTTTGTTTTTAGATGCCTTGTGATGTTCTATCCTTCGCAGAGACGTACTGGTTGTCCTTCATAGAGACACACTAACTGGATCTGGTAGTGATTTATCTTTACATTGGTGAACGATGTCATCTCGGAGTCAAAGCACTCACCCTATCACCGTAGACTATCGTTGTTGCAGTGGAGAGATTATAGAATCACCTATTGAGTAATTTCACTATTGTGATTTCCCAATAGGTATGTTGACATCTTTCTATTATGCTTCTACTTGAAAAATGCTATAGCTTGCATTGAATATAAATGGGACAATGATCTCCAACCGAATTCTTAGGATACCCAAAGTCGTGCTCTGATACCAGATGTTAGGATCCTTGATCCTAAATTATGGATTTATAATGAAAATACTAGAAAATATTAAATAAAATGAATCATGGTTTTAAAATAATTATGGTTTCACTGGTAAGGGGATTCCCTCCAATGTATTAAATAAATAATTTATATTATTTTCATGGATGATTTCCTACAAACATGTCTTCCCTACTTTATATCTATCTAAGGCTATTATGAAAAGACACGATGGTCTATTAGTAGTTATAAAACATAATTAATTAGTTAATTAAGTGATAATGATAGGTTAGGATGTGGAATCCTAATAATATAGGACTAGGGTGGACTAAATTTGCTATTCCTTGGATATAATTATGGTGATCCATGTTTGCCAATGCTTTTTGTTCCCTTTCTTCACCTAGTTTTCACCTTTTTGACATCATTCCTTTCCATTTTCATTATTAACATTGTTAAAACTCTAAAATAAGGATAGATTCATGATTAGGGGATGTGTTTACACATGCCTCCTAAAGCACTTATACTTAATTTTAATGGTGTCACAATTTCTACTTTATGTAGTGATATATGTCATCGATTGATTTTTAGGATTTTGAAGTATGATTGTGATCCTAGCATGTTGTATACCTAGGTTTAATATGAAATATGTTTTGAACCAGTGGTTACAATTTTATAGCTTTGAAAAGAGTGTAATATAGTTGTCAACCTAAAAATAGAATTTTTTTCATCTATTATAAATACCCATTTTATTTCCTCATTTACTCACTATACATCTAGTTACTATAATAACATACACTTAATCAATCATTGATACTATTAATAACTTATATTTTTACTATCTCTATTACCACTATAATATACAACCTTCTCTCTCTCTCTCTCTCTCTCTCTCTCTCTCTCTCTCTCTCTCTTGTTACTTACTTCTACAAAGGAGGACAAGATGTCCCCACCAAGATTCATAGTCAAATATAATAGTTGCTATTTAAGGATCAATTCCTAAGGTACTTTTAGTACTTTGCATTGATTCTAGGTGTGATATCTCCTTTTCCTAGTAGTGTCATTGTAATTAGGATAGAATAGAAATGAGTTCTTTATTGTGCTTATTTATGGATAGTATGGTCCATGATGACCTAGGTCATTAATTATATTATAATTCACCCTTGCTTATGTTTTTTGTGTATGGTCTTAGTATAGTTGTTCTTGAATGTTATTTTTTAATTTCTACTTAGATCAAGATAATTTTAGTTTTATTATTACATGATTATTACTTTGTTGTCTTAGCTTAAGTATATTGGTATATCTTGTAGTAATTCATGTAATTATATGTGATATCCTCTTTATATCTTAATTTTTTTGTAAATCCAATATGAACCCACATTTTGAGGCATTCACCCTATAATATTAACCCCTAGGGTTTAGAAGGTTTGTTGTTGTAGTTTTTGTATTGGCTATCAAATTTTGCTATAAGTTGAGTGATCCCATAATAACTATTATATTTCTCTTAAACATGTCTTTAAAAATCTATTTCTTTTCTACTCTTAGGGTTTTTGGTAGATTGCTTGCTTGAGGATAGATACTTTATCAAAATCTAATTTCCCTTGAGTAAGATTTGTACTTTCCCTTATGGAATCTCCTATATCTTCCAAGGGTTTTGGGATGTGTTAGAGTATATTACATCATTTGGGTCATGTAAATGTACCACCTTTGGTACATAGTTAGAGTAGGAGATTACTTTAGGGGGAAAGTTAGCTAGTTACTTCAAGTAATGTAATAAATGCACAAGTGTCAATGTGCAAGTTGTAAATGTGCAAGGTGTCCCCTTGTACAACTAGGTAGAGTGTTGGCCAAGGAACCCATATTCCTATATAAAGGGCCTCATAGTAAGTGATTACATATCACAGTAGGTAGTAGTAGAGTAGAAGGTAAACTCCATTGGTGATGGAGTACAATGTAGTCCTTTAGCATATATTCATGGAGTGCTCATTTCCTCCATAGTTGCATTGTATTATTTTCATCATTTCTATTTATAGTATACTTCAGTCATATTTCAAAATTACTCTCCTTCATATTTTCTTAATCCTATGATTGCCATTTCTCGTAGCATACTTCATCAAAAGCTAACAGTGGTATCAGAGCCACGGTGAATACAGATAGGACTAGGGAGAGTCACAAGTACTAAAGTAAATCTTAGTTCCAAAAATACTGAGATCACATCTGGCTAGAGTCTTTCCATAGAGTTGTAGAAAAACTCATGAAGACCAGGACTCAACATTCATCCCACTAGTTTGACGAATCAACTAGTGAAGACTATTTACAGATCTAGATTTTTCATGTTGACTACTGTCTAAAGTTTTTTGTTGCAGAAAATTAACTCTCAAAAGTTGGGACACTTCCTACAATAGATAGAGAAGGATTTCACCTTCGTTGCTTGAAAGTCTATGTGCTTTCCTCGTGCAGAGATTAGTTCTTTGTTGCAGAAAAGACTCTAGGAGAAGAGTCTTGGTGAAGTTTGGAGATTGGAGATCTCCATTTCTAGATTGAAAACTTCACATTGTAGAAGAAAAGGCCATAGAAGCCTTGCACCAGAAGAAAAGGCCATAGAAGCCTTGATCTAGAAGAAAAGGCCATAGAGAGCTTTGATCTAGAAGAAGAGGCCACAAAAGCCTTAATTCTAAAGAAAACTCCAAAGAAGAGTTCTTGATCTAGAAGAAGACTCCAGAGAAGAGTTCTTGAAGAAAACTCCAGAGAAGAGTTCTTGATCTAGAATAAGACTCTAGAGAAGAGTTCCTGAAGAAGACTCTAGAGAAGAGTCCATGAAATAGGATATTGGTGATCTCCATTACAGATTAAAGATCTATTTCAGAAGAAGTTGAAGAGATCTATAGAAGATCTCATTAGAAATCTTCCAATATTGGAAGAGATAGAGAGGGACTAGCAAAGTCCTATTCCTGATAAAAGAAGCAACAAAATTCAAAGATCCAAGAAGAATATCTCAACACTTCCAGAAGGAGAATATTGAAGAAAAGGTCTCATTTAGAAGACCAGAGAAGTTGCAAGACTAAAGACCTTGGAGAGGTCTCCAGGAGAAACAAGGAAAAGGCTTGGAGAGCCTTGTTGTAGAACTTATAGAAGCATCATCAAAGGAGTTCCTAGAAGAACTCATTGGAGAAATCCACTACCAAGGAGAAGCTCTTGATAGTGAAGGACTTGGGACAATTATCACCATCCAACAACAAGCCCAAGAGAGAAGGCAAAATCTAGTGAAGACCTCAAGATATTCAGAATCTTGAGAAGAAGACCCTGTTTGAAGTCAGAATTCAACAAGAATATTGAAGGAGGATTCAGATAGAAGAAGCCTACCAAATCCAAGATATTTGGAGATTACCTCTCATAACAAGAAGGCACATTTTAGAGGTAAGAATTTTTCTGAATCTACAACAAAAAATAGAAGATCACTTGGAGGATCAAGCCACCAAATCCTAGGCTCAAGATAGAAGGTTCGAGACCATATTTTGGTGAAGCAAGAAGTTATTTTGGATAACCAACAAGAAGTTATGGAATTCATTCATCACAAGGCAACAACTTGGTGAATCTAAACACCAAGATCTACATCATCTACAGAAGCCATTAAAGGTAAGAAACTTGGGTGCAATTAGTTGAACTTTAAATTAGGGTTCATTATCAAATATCTTTAAGCACCATATTTGGATTAAAGTTGCAAATAAAAAGGGCTTATAGTCTTCAAGAAAGTGCAAAAAGGAGAGTTCATTTTAAGATATATTTGCACATTAAAATAGGAGTTGGATGTATTTTGAAAGAAATAAATATATCATCTACCTATTATCTATCTAGAAATCAAGAAGACTACATCCTACAAACTAATTGTAGTGAAGAATTGTAGATTACTTAAGGGTTCATTATAATTACTCTTAAGAGTTGTAGATATTATTAAGTGCATTAGAAACTACTTTGAGAGCTTATTTATAGGAGAAATAAGGTGAGAATTAAAGTGCATTAAATTAGAGGTTTTATTGATTCATTGCACTATACTAGTTGTTCATTAAACTAGTTACTCTCAAAGGATTGTTTTGTGTTTTTTGATTGTTAAGATCAAGGGCACAAAACCAACATACTATCAAAGTGTCTAGAGACACTATCTGGTGCACAAAACCTGCAGCATTTCATGGCCAAAATAAGCCACCATTAAATCCTTGAAGGAAGCTACAAATCGAGACTTGGTGAATCTCAGATTCAAGGTGCACTTAGGGTTTCATTAAAAGAGTAAGTGCAGAAATTTCTACTTCCAAAAAGGCATATTAGCTTGGATCTATTCTTATTAAACTATCCAAGCAAAAGAGTTAGAAATTAGTGTTGTCTAAAAATAAAGGTAACAATACACTACTCTCAATAGAATAAGAGCAAGTAAAGGCCATATCTAAGAAGCCAGAAGAAAGCATCAAAAGTCCTCAAGCTATATAGTGAGGAGCCTTCATAACAGAGAAGGAAATAACATCTAAAAGAGACAAAATATACACTAAGATTTGGTGCAAAATAAGGTCTCTTATTTATAATACATTAGAGCACCATATACCTCTAAAATAGGTCAGAAGTATTGAGTGTCACAAGACACCAAAAACAATAGGTGTTCTACATTGCTTGCACATCAATGGAGGTAGAAGAGAAGTCGATTTAGGGTTTGCAAGCATGACCATCAGCTCAACAAGAATAAGGGTTGAGTTTGAGTAGAAGACAAGAGCCATCGAAGGGCTCACATTTTGAGGTACCTAAAGACACAAGTTTGAGCACCTAGAACAAGCATCCACCTATAACATTAAGGCCAATATAAGAAGGCCATTATCGATCAACATCTATGAGAAAAGAGATAGCATAAAGGGTGATTATCATCTATGTTTCTACAACATAGCTATCAATGTGGATAGAACAACATTATTAAGGAAGGAACAAGGAGCTAGCACATAGTCATCTACATTAACAAAGGTAGCATACTGAAAGCATCAAAAAGCAAAGCTAAAAGGTGCTATACCAAAGATGTAGCTAGGAGAATATGTCTTCCAAAGAGAAGCACTCAAATCAGCCCTTGGTTTTCCATAAGACCACCATTGGAGTGCCATAGAATCATTCCTCATCACCAACTGGAGCCACCCATACAACAAATACGTTGGCTTGGAAAGAAAGCATTATCAAGAGCATTTTCTGGAAAGGAATATATGAGCTATAAAATATTGGAGGGAGAGTGTGCATGCAGTGCCACTTGGTAGGAACACACCAAGCACCACTTCATTCCTCAATGCTCAAAGAATACTTGAACGCCTTCCTTTGAGTGGTTATTAAATCATTAGGAGGTTACATATCTTTGCTATCATTACAAAAGGGAATGAGCATTGGAAGAATCTCAACGTCCATATTTATTGTAACTCCTAATTTCCACTTGTCCAAAATTTGAAGAGGAATTCATGCTATTTAAAGTGTTCAACTTGGAAGGAGAAACATCGAAGTCAAAAGCATGATCAAGCATTGAAGGGTGTAGAAGCATATTCATAGCAAGAAGCTAAATCAAGAAAGGAGCATGTGCACCATTCAAGAGGAGTGTAAGCAAGACTATAGCTTGCATTAATGGCCTATCATTTACCAACAACTCCAATGCTCTTCGATTGGAGAATACTTTGACCAAGAGCCATTCAAGAAAAATACTAGCACCAACGTCATCCAGAAAGCATTAAATTCTCTACACCAATTGTCAGTGAATACATTGAGCCACAAGGATCACTAAGGCATCAACGGATACAAGGATTACTAAGTTGTTAGTGGATACATTGAGCCACAAGGATTACTAAGGTAAAGTTCATATTAAATTTGCTTGCTTTAAGTCTAAGTGACACTGGAGTTATAAGGATATAATTCATTTACTATTGCAAAGCATTCATCAAGCATTAGTAACATATTAAGCAAGCCTATTTCAAGAACATTTACATATTTGCAAATAATAAAGTTGGAGATATAAGGGTTTCTACTTAGGAAATTAAAACCCTATTATTGCAAATATTATTGTTTTCTAATATTCCAAATTAGGGAGTTATAAGGAATACTACACCAAAATAAATTATTGGAATTTAGAAACATTAAACTATTAATATCAAGGGATATAGAAAGAAGTTCATTAAATATTATCAGGGGTTGGAATCAATTGATATACTTATCTCATAAACACATTAAAGGGGTAAAAGAAATCCAACTTTGAGAACTTCTTCAAATTAGAAAGTGCTTAGTTCAATAGGAGAAATAAGGTGTAATAAAAGTTGATTATTGTTACTTACAAAACATTACAAAATCAACTCAAGATTGAACTATTACTTCCAAAAGCACTTTATCAATCATATAGCATAATCTAACAACTAGGGAGACATAAGGAATCCTACAAAAAGAAAACCTAAATCCAAGAAAGGTTTTATTAATCATATACTCAATCTAATTGAGAAAGATATAGTATTCTACAAATATTGAAGAAACAAGTAGAATACTACACTTCATATACTAAGGAGATATAAGGTAGTCTACTACAAAGGATTCATCAAAAATATTTCTAAAATAGAAAAAGCTAAGAGAAATGTCTACCTCAAGTAATACAGTGAACAATAATATGAACAACACTATTAGAAAGGAAAGAGCAAGTGTCATAAAAAGTGGAATCAAGAATTCACTTATAAATTTTGAAGGAAACTTAGACCTTACTTCAAAAAGGATACATAGTGAAGCTTTAAAGGATAACTTTGAAACAATGGAACATTATCTACATGCTCAACTTACTGAAGCAATTGATAATGGAAAGAATGACATTCAAATTCCTTTAGAGTATGGAAGCATATTATATATGGCACTACTTACATTCAAATGCTATAAGGATGAAAATGTAGAACAGAGGGGATTGATAGAATTACTTAAACTGAAAATAGAAATGGATGAATCATACCTAGAAAAAATATTTCAATCCTCATGCAATATTAGTACTTCAAGTTCTACTAACACAAAGTCTTATCATGATGCTCTAAGTGTATGTTCAGAAGCTTTTGTACAGGAAATAAAGAATGATGACAAGAACAAAAGCAAAGAGAAAATACTCTTGCAAGAATCCAGTGATAGTACATCCACCTATGAAAGTACTGACTCCAATAAAGAAGAAGAAGAGGAACCAAATAAAGGAGGTATACAATGCAATGTGAATTAAAGATAATACAAAGAACCTGATCAAGCCAAAGAACATCCATAGGAAGAAGATCCATATTGAATACTAAAGTCTTCAATACCCAAATAATGTAATACAGGGGGTGTTAGAGTATATTACATCATTTGGGTCATGTAAATGTACCACCTTTGGTACATAGTTAGAGTAGGAGATTACTTTAGGGGGAAGTTAGCTAGTTACTTCAAGTAATGTAATAAATGCACAAGTGTCAATGTGCAAGTTGTAAATGTGCAAGGTGTCCCCTTGTACAACTAGGTAGAGTGTTGGCCAAGGAACCCATATTCCTATATAAAGGGCCTCATAGTAAGTGATTACATATCACAATAGGTAGTAGTAGAGTAGAAGGTAAACTCCATTGGTGATGGAGTACAATGTAGTCCTTTAGCATATATTCATGGAGTGCTCATTTCCTCCATAGTTGCATTGTATTATTTTCATCATTTCTATTTATAGTATACTTTAGTCATATTTCGAAATTACTCTCCTTCATATTTTCTTAATCCTATGATTGCCATTTCCCGTAGCATACTTCATCAAAAGCTAACAAGATATCTATTAGGTATAGGAAGAAGCAAATATTAGAAATAAAAGAGGATTTAGATCATTCAATTCCTCCAAATAGTAATTTTGATTATGTTATCCCTCTTATCAATAATTTTAGTCATGATAAATATGTTCTAATAAAATATTTAACCAATAATGAAGAAAAGTTAGATTTTTGTGAGAATAGGAATCCAACTAAAGATTATGATGAATCCTATTGGTATTGCAGGATCCCAAGGTGCATTAGGTGTTCTATGTTTTTAAATGATGATACATGATACATTTTACAATAATTATCACTTAATGTGGTGATCACAAAAAATCAAGCATGAACACAATGATTGAATGTAGGCCAGGTCTCCGAGATATCCCATCCATTTTCTTAGTATCACGATGAAAATTTAGTTATATGAATACCATTAGGGAATATATTAATTATTATTTATATAGTCATAGCAGATATATTGAGAATTAGATAGAGACCACTAGGAGAGGAAATAATCAAATAAATATAAGATATTATTCAAACTATAATGAATAACCTTACTCAAATATTGAGGACCAATAGGATTACTATAGTACAAGTTATTATCCCTCCTCATGTCATAAATCCTAATTCTCCTTCTCCTCTACCTCCCCCATATAACATTAGGGTGACTATGCATGTATCTACCAACCTTACATTGAAAAATTATCAAAGCCAATATTGAGCCCTTGACGTGGAAGCAATAGACTTATCTGGCCATATTACCAATTTATTTTATAATGAAACAAATAAAGCCCAAGCATTTATTGATAAGTTTACTATATATTATAAGGACTTGTTACATAATGAAAATGATTAATTAAAATTAATGACTAGGAATTTGGTAGGAAATGCTCTTGATTGGTTCACATATTTTCCAAACACTCTATTTATTCCCTCAATACTTTTGTCAAGAAATTAAAACAAGAATTTTATGATGAGATGAATATGATGGAAGTGGTGGATATACTTGTAAATGCCAAAAAAATATGTAATGAACCTATAACTAAAATCCATAAAGGTGGGAAAGACTTAAATGTCATGATAATATAACCTTAACTAAGAGGCATCCACAACAATGTTTGTAAATAAGCTTAGACCACCTTTTCAAGTTAAGGTCTAGGAAAATAACCCATTTGGCTTTCCCCTCTCTAGATAAGGTCCTCCAATTTGTTAAAGTCCTTGAATATTGGGAAAATAAGGATGGCCAAAAATATTTGAAATATAATAAACCTAATAAGAATTTTGTAGGGGGTGGAATTTATAACTTAGTTGTCTAAAACACCTTTCATGAGATAGAGATAGTTGGATCTTGTATGCATATATTGATCATATCTCAAGGTGGTCCTAGACCTAAGAATATTATGCCATAATGTACTCATGAAGATATTATTAAAATTGGACATCACTTAGGATAAAAAATTATCATTATAATAAAAGTTTTGAAGCACCTAAGTGGTATAATCCCAACAAGTTGTGCATTTGGAATGGGACTTATGGGCATAATCATACTACCTACTCAAATTTGCGCAATTTTTTCCACAAATAGATATTTGGTCCTGATTTCACTAATGATAATATCAATAGTGATAGGTTCAACTAATTAATAAAATTCCAAACCCTCCTTTTATCATTTGGGAACCTATATAAGTGCAAGAATGTATAAAAATATAGAAAATATTCCTAGGAAAGAGTCAACTAAGTCTCTAGCTCTTGTTGCTTCTAAATTTTTAAAAGATCATGAGCATCACTTAAGGAGTTGGTCTTAGAACACATGATAGCAAAGTGTCAAGACCATACCTAGCCTAAGGAATATTTTTTTAAAGTATTATTGAGCAAAAAAAAAGCCTAGGATATAGTGGAAGGGATGCATACACCACCATGTAAGGTCCCATAGTTAGAATTACTTAGGACATATCCTTATTAATGATAGTGATTAGGAGAATTACTAGATGAGATGGAGATGCCCAAACCAAGGGTTGTTAACATTATGCCCAACATATCAGGATCTTATGAAGGGCACTATATTCAATCATATCAAGAATATATCTATATTTATGCATGTAATAGACCTAATTTTATTATAAATTTTCCTTTGAATTACATGATCATTGTTGGTTACTTAGCAATAGTTGATGATCCTCCATTTACGATCACACTAGTATATAATGATATGGTGGTTCATAGGTATTTTGTGGATCAAGAGAGTGGTGCATCTGTTATGTTGTCCTTGATGGATAAGCTATAGATCCCTAGAGAGAATACCTTGTCTAATAATAATTATTGCTATGCTTATAATGGCCAACCACGAGAACTTGTGGGTTCCATTTGGATACCAATTTGAGCTAGGTTTCAATAGATAATAGTTAAGTTATGGTGTTTGATTTCAAAAGTAATTATAATATGCTACTAGGTAGACCTTGGATTAGTAATATGATATCCATAGCTTTCTTTGCTTGTCAAGTGGTTAAATATGCCCATGATAAATTTTTCACCATAGATGGAGAAGGGGACATCATCCTATAAACCATAAGTTTTTCTTTGTTCCTTCTATAGATGAGACACAAAGTTTCCAATTTATGAACATGAGCTACAATGAACTTCTAGAAGGAATTTGTATAAGGTGCATCTTGAATTTTGTTTGCAGTACCCCAAATATAGGTATGAAGCAAAAGATGTTCAACTTGATATGGATGTTATTACTCCCATTCAACAAGAGTAATTGAAAAAAATTCACCTTTATTTAATCCTAAGCAAGAATATTCTATTTTGATCTATCACCTATTGGAAAAATTATACAAATCCTATAAGGATATTTCCAAATTGAAATAAGTAACATTTTGCATGGATAATAAGAGCATGGGAGAAGAGACTAATAGTGATATTAACAATTATTATAAACAAACCTTTAATATTAAACTTAGAGTGATCCCTCTACTATTCCTATTTCTAAGGTGGGGGTTGGACATTATCAAGTAGGTTCAATGGAAGTTCCTACTTTAGGTAATGATTATTATACTAATATAAAATTTTAATAGAGATAACAATAATTTCTTTGCTTACTATATGATTAAAAATGATGAATGTAATCTCTATGAAACTAGGTTAGATAGGGATATAAAATTTAAAGCTTCTAATATAACTACCAAAAAACCTTAAAACTTGACAAATGAAATAAGAATTAATCCTTTGCCTAGTCATTTAACAAAGGATTAAATCTATAATGACCAAAATTTCTATAAAGATAGTGTAGTGAAATTTCACTACACTAGGAAAATCCAATCTAAAAAAAGAATTTTGAGTAGAATTGTTGTCCAGAGGTAACATGAGAGGATTTGAATATCCTTCAATATATCAAGTAGTTGATGTTGTTAAAATTACAAAGATGCTAACAAGGGAATTCCTACACCAAAATCTACTAGCCAAATCTAAACTCCCTACACCACAAGGCGATGATGACCATATAGACCGAACAAACAAAATATTATAGCCTTTTTGGTGGTAGCTAAGACAAACCTTACTATTGGAAAGATTCCAAAATACTTTTTGATGATATGTAAAAGGGCTCTTCTTTTAGAAATACTTAGTAGCCTATAGTGGTTGTGGAATTTCCCATCATCTAAATGGGCAAATTTAGAAAACAAGCTACCCTCTACATATGCTAGGGTCCATTGTGACTATTAAAAATGGGATCTTGCTAAAGAAAGATCAAGCATAGTGGAGGAGAAAAGGGAACCTATGATGTTTATTCTAAGGACTAGCAAGATTATCTCTTACACAAGCAAACTATCTAGGCTTATTGATCCATATGAGGGGCATCCTCGAAGAGTGTGATAAAAAAGCAAAAGGGAGTGAATTGGCCAAAAATGAATAGAGGGAATGGTTGAAGCACAACCATAAAATGAAGAGGTATGGTAATCCCTATTAGAAGGAAATCTTGAAACATAAAAAATTAATAAATAGAGTGGTAATAAAAAGGGTATTCAATGGATTAAGAGATGATTAATAAAGCAATAACTACAACTCTAGCTTATGATCAAGCTTGAAGGACAAATTTGGACTAATAATTATTCTAGGTATTCTATTCCAAAATATTAAGCAAATAATTCCAAGCCTAAAATTGCTAAGTATTTGTTTATGCTTTCAAACCAAAAGCTTTCATCCCAACTAGCTTAAGGCCAATCCTGCAAAGGAGGCAAGTTAAACCTTTCATGAGCTGACATCAGCAATGCACTTCCAAATCTCTAGCAAAGAGAATAGTGTGTAAAGTAAGGTAGTATACCATAACTTTAAAGCATTGATTTCAACATGGAATTTCAAATATTTTGGTATAGTTTTAATATTATAAGCAATAAGTCAATTTAGGCTACACTAGGTTTTGATGTTATCAAAAACACATAAGGGACATAAAAGCAACCTAAAAAGCATTGGTATGAAGAACACTCAACAATTGAAAGAAGAGTAGCTAGGCCATGTGGTAGTTGTCAAAACAAGAAAGTGATAGTCACCTCAACTAAGCATAATAGATGATCCTTCAAATCACAACCATCTAACAGAAGACATGGAGATCCCAAATAGTGCCAACTCAACCCTAATCATGCAAAGCCATTTTTTCTCATTATTGTATATAATAGTTAGCTTTATTTTAGCTTAGTGAAAAATATAAATATGGGACTAACCCTCATTATAAATGGTTGGATGTTTAAGTGTCTGTCTATGGTAAATTGTATGTTCATGTTACATTAGAATGCAATCAAGAGTTTTTAGACTTACCCCAATTAATGTTTATAGATATCTTTACATAATATTTACACTTTTGGCATTGCTTGTTTGTTTTAATCAAAGTATTTTTTCTAGGTTTAATGTTATTTGGTATTATTTTGGTCTATTTGTTAAGCTTAAATTGTTTGAATTTCCTTGGTTCAAGTGCTTATGATGTTGAATGCTATAATATCTAAGGATAATGTATTTTTTGCATAGCATTAGTTGTATAGTTTGTTAGGCTTTGATTGTACTAGGTGGATTATGCTCATGCAACTTAAAGTAATGTTTTATTTAAGCCTCAACTACACTTTTTTAAATAAATATAATCCTTTCCCCTCTCTTCCGGTTTTCCTTTTCTCATTCCTTAGTCTTTTCATAAATAATATAACAAGGAATCAACCTTCTCTAGAGGTTGGCTTAGAAGCGATTCTAAGCCATCTATTCTTGACTTTGGTCTAGGATGCAAATTCATAACTAGGTAGATTAGAGCATCAAGAGTTTTTAGCATACTCATTGGGACCAAATTTATCTCACATTCAAAATATTTCATGTAGATATAAAGTGGAAGAATCACTAGTGGGATGTAAGCATAATACCACTACCTAATTAGAAGTTACAACAATTATGTACAATAATAGCATTTTGCATGCTCACATATCTAGATGATCAAGACTTCGATGAATGTTTTGGTCTCACAAAGTGTATAAGAATTCATGAACCTAGAGACTCCATTGATAAAGAACCTAAGATCGATGACTCAACTATAGGAAGCAACCCTAGAATTGCATGATTACAAGATCAAAGACCAAAAAGCTAAAATAACCCCTCCAATTTTCTAAGACCTTAATCTTCAAGAAATATAAAAAAAATTAATCCTTTTCACACATCTAGACTTCTTCCATTTAAAGTCTCACTCATTTTTAGGCCATATCTCTACAACCACTTGCCAGATACCTACTTAGAACCATGGCCATACATGTATACCTTGTCTAGAACAATATTAAACCCCTTAATCTCCTAGATATCCATGAAATTTCTTAGTTTACACTAAAAAATTTCCCTCTAATGATCGTAGTAAAAGAAATACCTATGAACATTGCCAAGATATAGCTGCTTTAGCTACAGTACATAGTATTGTCAATGAAGATATAATAGTGAGGTTTCTAGCTTTATAGGCACACCCTCGTCGTATAGGCAAATGCGAATAATGCAAATGAATTTAGAAAATAAAGATAGATGATTTTAATTAAACCATTGCAAATCAAATATATACTAAATATTAAAGCACTTGGAAAACATAGCCGACGCAGGCTATGTTTGGAATGTAGCATGACTCCCCTCCTCGAAAATATTTGTCCTCAAAGCTGGAAATGTCCGGAAAATACTGTCAGGTTCCCAGGTTGCACCTTCATCTGGTAGGCCCTGCCATTTGATGAGAAATTCTTGGATGTGACGAGAACTTCGTATGCATGTTCTGCTTTGTAGAATTGCTTCCGGTTGGAGATATATACGCCCTTCTGTATCTAGTATTGGTAATTCTGACTAAGAGTTCACTTTTTAGCCGATCACCTTGGCATGGTCATGGGATCTTTGGAAAGGTAGTCCCTTTGGTTCGTGGAAGACCTCTGTGTAATGTGCTACGATGTCCCGTAAATCTGGAGCAAAAATACCCGAAGTTGTTCGAGATTGCTTTTTCAAACAATTAATTTGATCTAGGAATCCGTATCCAACCTTTTGTAATGTTTTCTCCATACTATGAGAGCTCACCATCTGTGATGGAGGAGTAGTAATGCCTTGTAAGCGAATGACCTGTCCTTTTTCCTTCCATTCCACAAATAATTTTTTGAAATTGAAGCTAACCATGTCTAGTGTTTCCAACCATTCTACTCCCAAAATGACATCAGAGTTCCCTAAATTCATTACGAAGAGAGATCCATACCATGTATAAGTTCCCATTTTAATGGAAACTTTAGATGTTTGCCCAATACATTGAGCGTTTACCCCGTTAGCTACTAGAACCTAGAATTTGTCTTTGTTGGACGAATTAATGAATAAATTTAAAGCTTTTGCTATTTTGATGTCGATAAAATTATGGGTACTGCCTGAATCAATTAGCACATTTACCTTTTTCTAGCGGAGAAATCCCGGTACCTTGATTGTATGGTGGGTTGTTAACCCCATGAGGGCATGTACTGAAATAGCCATTGTATCATCTTCCTTCTCTTCTAGAACAATCGATAGTTCTTCTTGAATAGGTTCTTCCTGGTGGTATGTTTCTTCTTCTTCTCCTTCATATTGAGTGCATTCAATATGAAAGTTTTGTTTTTGTGCACATGCCTATTCTCTGGGATGGTTATTGCGACATTTATAGTAGAAGTATCTTGATGGTTGATCATTTCTATGAAAAGAGTTTTTGCCATACGAAGGATGATTATAAGTTTCATGTTGTGTAGACAACTGAATTCTCTTCTCAGCTAGCTTGGCTATTCTTATGCAATTGTTCAACGAGGTTGGATTTTGAAGGTCCACCTCCACCTTAATATTTTATTTCAAACCATTGTGAAAAGCTCCTACCACTGTGTCTGGACTGAGGTGTAATGCATACGGTAGTAAACTGGTGAATTTGGAGACGAACTCACTAACTGATATTTCTTGCTTAAGAGATAACAGTCTTACTGTGTATGATGATGTAGCTCCTTCATCAAATCTTTCTAAAAAATAGGTAGTGAAATTCTTCCAGCAAAGAGTAGCTCCTTTCTCATGTTTAAGCCATACAAACCATTGGTAAGCCTCAGTGCCTAATTTTGATGCAGTGAAAGGTACTTTATCAACATCCTTAATTTGGTATAAGTCGAGAATGCCTTCCATTTTGGCTATCCAACCATGAGGATCATGACCCTCAAAAGTGGGAATATCAATGCGTGGAAAATTATTAGGACCTCTCGGTTGGTGATAACCCATATCCCTTTCCTGATCTTGGTTATACCTTTGTCTATGATAGCGATCCCTGTAATTATCCGAATTGCTTCTTTGCTGTTCCCAATCGTCATCTTGATTGTCATTTTCTTCATTCCTTTGGGCATGGGAGTGATTTTGGGGATTAGTATTGGGATTAAGCTGGTTTTGTGCACTCACTAGGGTTTTTAGGTTGGCACTAATTTCACACATACCAGCTAGTAATTCTCGAAGAGCTTCATCAGTGTTAATGGCTGAGTTGCCTGATTCTCCTTGTGTGATGTCGTGAGTTGGGGAAAGGTTAGTAGCCATGGGGTCTACTATTGGATGATGTGGATTATAACTGCCAATGTGAAAAGGAGAAGGATAATTTTTTGTACCCGAGCTTCGATGAGGTCTTCTTGTGTTGTTATTGGTCGTCTCCGAGCTTGATAGTCGACCATTAGATCCTTTGGTCCACCTTTTGCTCATGCACTTGTTAACATAACCTGCTTAAAAAATTATGCCTTTGATTTTTGCAAAAAATTTGATTGAATTTTGGCAAAACTTTGTTGTTCTTCGCCTCAACTGTCACTCCAACTGTGACGCGGAATTTTGAATTTCAACGGTTAGCTCCTCAACGACTAGATTTCAATTGAATATGCAATTCCAATGGCTATCTTTCAATGGACTAACGACTAGTTTGGACTGTTATTTCCAACATCTATTTTGGGAGACTTCGAAGCATGTGGGACCACCAGACGCATGGACCCCGACTCTAGATGAAAACCAATGCGACGGGACCACCCGACACTAAGAACAACCACAACGACCACTAGATTCAATGACACAAGACATGATGCCAAATGCTATACAACAAAGGACCGAGGGACCAATGCACGATGCGAGACACGATGCCAGATGCAACCAACAAGAGACACGACTTATGACACGAGACGATGATGAGCACCACCAGATGCGAAACCCTGGACTGAATGGGGATAGGACACGACAGAGCCAAGGACCACTATGGACAAGACAACCGATGACGAGGACACGACGTGGAAGACGACACAAAATACCACCAGACTAATGACAGTTGGACTGCAAGACAGAACTGGAGGACACGAGGCAAGGGTTTGCGGGTAAGCTACGCGCGGGGAGAGCTTATGTGACCTAAGTCACATTCAACATAGCACCCCTTCATGCTTAAAAACCACTTAATTGACCCCCTCCTGCTAAATGTGGGATAAAGAATGCAAATGAATTTAAAATTAAAACTTGTACCTTAGGTTTAGCCTCCAATAATTCACTTTTTCTCGCTTTTCTATTGGTCGCCAGTATCGATTATTTTGCTGCGTGTAACAGCTCAGGTATTTTGAATGCAAAGGGGTTTTGTTGCTCGATTAACATCGTGAACGACTCTTTGTATGGATCCAACTGCACTCGACAGCATTCGTTAGCTTGTAACGGGCTGCTAGGATAGCCTAAAACTTTTTTTCCCTTGATAATGTCATCTGCCACACTTAGTTGCGACACGATTTTTTTATTTTTTTGCATTTTTTGATTGGATGACGAAGCATTTGATTATCCGGCCTGCGCAGTGCGAAGATTTCTCACCCGTTTCGAGTGCATGCCTGTTTAGAATTGTGGACGAATAATGCTGGATTACTTTGAATGCAGGTCACCCTGGAGCTTGGCGATTTCACCCTCACGATTGTGGTTGATAAATTTTTGGACGGATTTGCCTTTAATCACCCTGAGTCACTCCTTATCATGACGGCAGCTTCCTCCGGATATGCGCATGTGCTAGTTTGCAATAGGATCGCTGACCAACTGATACCACTTGAAAGGATATTTCTATCCTTCTTCACAATGAAAACATAGAGATAGATCAACTATTTACGAATAATGAACACACCAATATTTTTGATAATAGAATGAACAAATATTAGATTTCAAATAAGAAATGCAACGAAAGTATAAAAATAATCAAACACCACTTGAGGTGGGCACACCCTCGCCGTATAGGCAAATGCGAATAACGCAAATGAATTTAGAAAATAAAGATAGATGATTTTAATTAAACCATTGCAAATCAAATATATACTAAATATTAAAGCACTTGGAAAACATAGCCGACGCAGGCTATGTTTGGAATGTAGCACAAGGTGACCGTGGGGTGTGTTATGTTCTCTACATTCGGGAGCTTGGGGATTGAAGGGTTCACCAAGAATGGTTTATGGACTCACTCCAAGTTTTGGATGGAAATGTTTTGATGTATATATTGATAAAACACCTATGTTTGGCTTTTCTAAAATCTAAGCTATGGAAATGAAGGAACAATGCAAGACAAACAAAGATGCAAGAAGACAAGAAACTAACCCTAGAATGATTTTTTATTTTCAATGATGACTAAAACCTAATTTGTACTATAGTAAGATTTTTTATTTTTAGAAAGGGTTTTAGAGGATGCACAAACAATAATTAACCCTAATATGCACACTACATGCTTTTACTCTTTCAAATACGTAGAAATAAAAGTCAAATATTTCCTTCTTATTTTATGATCAGAATCTAAAAAAAAAAGGACAAAGACACTCACCAAACAACCTAAAGATCTACTGGGGAAATTACTTGAGTAGATGGATGAACCAAGCTTTAAATTACATCTAGAATATCTAGACAACTTCAAACCTATGGAACAACTTACAAAACCTTAGAAAATTTAATTAGCATTTGGGGGTCTGCTTAGTCTATTGTATGACTGATCTTAGAGGTGGAGCAGCCAATCCCTCGATAATTTTAGCTAACCATTAAAAAGTAAAATAATATTTGACCTTTGGAACAAGAAAAAGCAATATGGAATGGACATGCAATAGTGAAATGAAATGAAATAGAATGCAGGTGATAGAAAGCTAAAATGCAAGCAATAAATTAGGGTTTTGGGAAGCAAAAATTTACCCCTAAGTCCTAATTGACCAAATTCATACCTTGTAATTATATTAAATGAATATGTCTTTAAAAAATCACATTCTGTATGGGCAAGGTATAAATTTGGTTCAGATGCACTTTTCAGGTCCTAAAACGCCAAAAAATACAAGGCATAACAATGAAAAATAGAGCTAATGACTAATAATGCAAG
This sequence comes from Wollemia nobilis, assembly GCA_028583015.1. NCBI lineage: Eukaryota > Viridiplantae > Streptophyta > Pinopsida > Araucariales > Araucariaceae > Wollemia > Wollemia nobilis. The sequence goes on from JAQPPZ010000103.1 coordinate 7,841,895, forward strand.
TAAAGAAATTGATTAGATAATGGAGGAATCAATGAGAAATGATAAGATGAAGGAAGCACTCCAAAATGGTAGAATTATCCAACCATCAAGACTCCTCCACTTGATCCCCAAGGGCAATCAACAATAAAAAAACAATAAAAACAACAAATTACAATAGAAGATCACTTGTTAGTGAACAATGAGTAAATTTTTAGATCTAGGATTCTCCAAAATATTGACTAGGGGAAAAAAGAAATTCCAATCCTCTATCTATAGGAGGTTTGAATAGTTAAAATTGTGAGAAAATGAAATTTCACCGTGGGCAAGGGCCAACATCGAAATGGGCTAATGAGGGATGGAGTTTTTGAAATAAAAACCCCTAAAATGCCAAATTCATTCCTAATAATAATAGGGCACAGATATGGTAAGCCAAATTTGCACCCCATATGGACTGAGAATAAATTTGGTAAAGCTAGAGGAAAAGGACAAAGGAAGAGGAGAAACAAGCCCCAATTTTGTACTTAGCAAGCTTGGGTGGCTTCCTAGGGATCTAAGGAAAGATTGACTTATTTTGATGGGTCAATTTTCCATGTCTACAATTTTCTCCCTCTTTGATGCATTTATGGCCAAATAAATGTGTCAAAGAAAGATGTCAACTCTTATGGGCAAAAACAACAAACACACACAAAAAAGGGGTGGTTGGTTTTAGATGAAGGAGTGGTGCAAAAAGGGGTGTTACCCTAAACACCACAAATTTATACATAAATCAAGGTGCTATTTCTATTAATACCTCTAAGGCTGGGTTACCCCTTCGATTTTTTGAAGAAATACAAGATTCTTGAAAAAACTCAAAAAAGTGCAAAAAAGAAGCAAAAAAAAGAAAAGTTAGAGAAAAGCAAAGAAGAAAAAGAGAAAAAGACAAAAGTAAGAAGGGGGAAATATAAGAAATGGAGGGAAAAAATAAAAATAAGAGAGAATAAAATGAGGGAAAAGAAGGAATGAAAAGAGGAAAAGGGACAGAAAAGGAGCTCATTTTCACTATGTGAGGAGGAGAAAAGAGCTTTGGAGAAGAAAAAGGAGAATGATACTTCCAATTCACCATTCTATTATGGCAATAGGTGAGACTAGAACTGCCATAGACTGAGTGAAGGTACAGATTGAAACCCACTTGCTAGAATTATATATTTCACCTACACATAATTTTTTTCAGTAAAATTTTGATTTTTTTGGACTTTTAGAGCAATTGTTTTGCAAAATTTGTTGTGGAGTACGGATTTGATCATGAAAAATGAATTTGGTGAAGTGCTCTTACCAAATTCATGCCTGATTATTTTGGGGCATGAATTTGATAAATTTTGTAGAAAATACATTTTTTTTAAATTGAATCTAATGAAATATGTGAATGTTGTTATGTTGATTGTGTAGCTAGATGTAATTAAGAGCATAGAGTGGTGGTCAAGGACAATCATGTAATTAAGAGCAAAGAGTGGTGGTATCCAAAATCATCCATACTCTAGTTACCAATGGAGGAGATGATTGCCACACTATAGGATGTGTGGTGCATATTGAGGATCCCCATTAGGGGGAGGGTAGTTTACATGGTACAAGTGTTGATGGTGACCTCAAAGATGATTTCAAGGGACCTAATACATGTGATCCATCAAAATGGATTCCATGTTGATGAGATGCCACATCAATATAAATTTGGTTCAATAACATCTATACTTTATGGGGTGGTGGTAGGTATGTTGATATGCCATACGAGTAGGTGACACTTACCATGGGCAATGGCAGGAGTAGTGGTAGACATACAAGATAAAGAGGTTAGATTAGCATGGGGACCATATATGTTGGTCCACTTGTATAAGATATTACATGACATCATGTATAAGTGATAGATAAGGCTGATCTATATGATATTGCTCAAGATGTGATGTTAGGAGCACATAGCAATCTAGAGTCCAAATGCACTACCAAGACCATTGTGCAAAATGGAGGAACCAACAACATATAGGTGGAGTTGAAACTATGAGCATGGATACAAGGTATACAATGGTGTCTTGCCACTAGGGAGGTAGGTGATAGATGAACTATGGGAGCACCATATCATATTGTGACCATGGTATCTACACCCTGGCTAGATGGAAGACATCAAGGAGCTGGCTTAGATATGAAGGATTTGATGGGTCATCACTAAGAAGGACGAGTGAGAGTTATACTGATTTGATCGAGTACAACACCAGTTTGGTATTCTATAGGAGATTTCAACCCTTAGATACTATTGGTTTAGGAGGATGAGGAGGGACCCACCAGGAGTCAGAGGCACTCTTGATATGGGTAGAAGGAAATATGAGGACTGGGATAACCCACCGTACATGGATTCAAGGGTGGATGACATTGGGGTGGTATTTGGATTTAAGAGATGGTATGAAAGCATTGTGACCCCAAGGATATCCCCATAAATGCTAGTGTAGAGACACTAGTTTATGAGCTAGTGAGTGCAACTAGCACTTTGAGAGGCCACTCGATGCACAACAAAGTGGGAGTAGAGGGACACAGTCTCACTAAGACTATTCTAAGCACAGGTTTAGGTGGAGATAGTGATAGCCATGAGGGGGATGATCACCATATCTAGCTCAAAGGGATGTAGAATTATAGGAGTTGCCCCGATAATGAAATAGGTAGGACCTATCAAGGCAACATGTCTAGGGGAGCAAGCAAGGGATATAAAGGTACTACGAGCCACAATAGTGACTATGTAGGTGGATATGGACACCATTTACACAGTGTTGGACTAGACTCAAGCAGAGTGGGACATGATGAGGGCTAAGGTGGAGCACCTCAAAGAAGAGATGGTCTAGTTGAAGCAAGAGCGACAACAAGCCTAGGCAAAGGAGATGGTTATCATGGTAGGCATCCAATAGAGCGAGGGAGACCATCTACTACTGGAAAAGTTACAAAGGGTGAGGGAGTCATATGAGATGGTGGTATAGAGGGAATCCTACTACTAGATGACATACTTCCATGTCGTTCTAGTAGATCAAAGGGTTCCTCTATTGTCATCTATATGATCACAAAGTTGCTCATAGTTGTGGGCATGATCTAGTTCATGATCTGTGAACATGGCTCCTCCACCACCTCTAGCAGGTAGAGTCGAGGGGATAGAATTGCATGGCTAGGGCTGGTATCATGATGACATATCAATTTTAATTTTGGAATGCATCCTTGGGGATGGTCAAGTGTGTCAAGATTTCCACTATGGCACACCAACCAACGAGCATACACTTAGTGTTTTCAAGTAATACAGACTACTTTGATTTTATTGTGTGTAAAATGTGAATGATTTTTACTATGGTTGTTATTATTATATTATGTTTTTGTGTTTGTATTGATGCATGATGATCATGAACATGATGAGTGCAATGCATGATGATCCTAACTAAATAAAATGCATTATTGAATCTGATTAAATGAAATGCATTCTAACATACAATCTAAAATAAAATGCATGGATGAGCAATTGGAAGAATAAAATAAAGAAAGAAATAATAGAGAAGAAGGAAACAAATAGTGAAATAAGAAGAAAGAGAAATCTCCAAAAGATCAAAAGAAAGAAAGAAAAAATAAGAGCAGAACCCTTGTAAGGATGTGTGCTCATAAATGATTGAGATGGAGGATACCTCTTGCATGTGGTTGTGAAGCTATCTTGTAAGGGTGTTATACTCACAAATATGAACAAGTATGGAGCAATACCCCTATGGGTGTAGTGCTCCCTAATGGCTAGAGATGAAGAGATAACCACTAGGATGTATGCTTGCAAATGACCAAAATGGACACCGCCCCTTATGCGTGGCAATGAAGATTTCATGTATGGGGTGAAAAGATATGATTATTTTTTCCAAATAAGTACTACCTGATAGGAGTGTGATGTGTGCAAAATATGTATGAGTAAAACAAAATGAAGTGAGTGTGCATGTGTTAGAAGAAGACGAAAGAAAGAGAGAAGCAAGAAATAAAAGATAGTGTGTGTGTGCATCCTTAGTGAAATTTCAATAGCTAAGAGGTGTGCATAATATAGTTAGTGATCGTATGAGTATCATATATGATATCCATGTGATATCTACCCTATCTCACAAGGACCACTTAACTATAAAAATACCAGTAGGTGTGAAAATAGAAGAAGGAATGTATATCCTTTATTTGGGGGAGGATAAAAAATGATTAAAACTTTCAAGGACAAAGGACATACAAGATAAGAACTATATCCCTTGACTTGGAGGGAAATTTACGATCATTTTAAACTTTCAAGGTCAAAAATATAAGAGAAAAAAGAGATGGATGAAATGCAAAGATGAAAATACATGGAAATGAGCCCTAGGTTGGGGATTCACTAGGAATTAGAGCCCTAGTATGAGTGCAATGCATGTGAGCTTAGACCTAACTAGTGAAGAGAAATAAAGAGCCCAGATAAACTAAAACATAAAAGTAGTAATAATAGAATCAAAAGAAGAAGATCGTAGATTTACACATTACACAATATTTATCCTAGAAACCCTCAATCGAGAAAAAACTAGCATAGTATTATCTTATTATTTACATTAAATTGACCATATCCAATATAATAATATTATCCTTCTATATCACTAAAACCCTAGTGCAAGTGTAATATATATAACAAAGGTATATGCACAAATTTTACAATATCATGGGCAAAAAAGCATGGGTTCAAATATAGTAACCCTAAAAGCCCATATGGGTCTAAAACTAAATTAAACCCTACAAATTTTGTCTTGGGGATACCGCCCCTGAACCCTTGCTTTTTGGAGGGCTACCATCCCCGAACCCCTATTCAAAGCCCAACCTAGTCTTGAAATCTGACAAGTACATGTACTGAGTGTCCAATACCTTTCAGTGTTAGCCCCACTAGAATAACATGGAAAATATTTAAAATATTTCCAACATTCTCCCACTCGTTGAATGCTTTCCATAGGGGCCAAAAAATATCATTGTCAACTATCAAGGGAAACCATGCCCATATATCTTCTACACCAAGAAAAATTCTAAGCAAGTATAGTCTTTGTTAATGAATCAGTGATATTCTTCTCTGTATCAACTTTATCCAATATCACTTGATTCTCTTCAACCATCTCCCTCACAAAATGGTACTTGATAACAATATGTTTTGATCGATCATGAAAATCAATATTATTGGCCAAAAATATTGCACTTTTACTGTCACTGTTAATTCTCATAACCTTCTATTTAAGACCAACTGTTGAACACAACTTCTATAGCCACATTACTTATTTACAGGTATGAGTTGCTACAATGTAATCTATTTCTGTAGTGGATAAAGCAACAACTGATTACTTTTTAATCATCCAACTTAATGCCCCTCCAAATAGCCTAAACACAACACTCATGGACCTTCTCTTGTCAGGATCTCCAGCCCAGTAAGCATCCACAAACCCTTGTAGATTTACAATATCATTGCCTTTAGATTTTCCTTCATAACAGATAACATAATCTGTAGTTCCACACAAGTATTTGAAGATCCCATTCATACCAATCCAATGTTCTTTTCTTGGATTTTATATATATTTTCTAACTACTTCCATTGCATGTGCAACATCAGGCCTAGTACAAACCATTGCATACATCAGACTACCCATAACACTAGCATAAGGAACATGATGCATTTCTTCAATTTCCTCATATGTTTTAGGACACTATTCAGTAAATAACTTTTGACCAACCGGACATGGAGTACATATTGGTTTACAGTCATCCATCCTAAACTTTTGTAGTATCAAATTGACATATTTCCTCTGATTTAACCATAACTTTCTATTTGCACGATCCCTTATTATTTCCATACCTAAAATAAATTTTGCAACACCTAAATCCTTCATGTCAAACTTAGAAGATAACTGGGATTTTAGTAACTTTATCATCTCCTTATTGTTACCAATTAAAAACATGTCATCCACATACAATTCAATGATAATTCATATATTCTATTTCAAAATCAAAAGTAGTAGAAATAGCCAATAGAAATATGATTGAAATTAGTTTAGCCACAGGAGAAAAAATCTCACCAAATTCAATATCCTCAACCTTAGAAAATCCTTTTGCTAACAAGTGAGCCTTGTACTTCTCCAACGTTCCTTCTACACTGTACTTCTTCTTGGTTAACCACTTACAACCAATAAGTTTTATGCTAGGAGGTAATTTCACCAAGTCCCATGTCTTATTTTTATCCAAGGACTCCATTTATTCTTCCATAGCCCTTCTTTAAGACTTATTCTCACTTGATTAAAGTACCTCCTTTACAGTCCTGGATTCTTCATCAGTAACATATAAATTAAATGCAGAATAAAAATTTGAAGGACTATACTTTTTTGGAAGTCTTCTCTCTCGATCTGATCTCCTCCAAATTGGAGTTCTAGGTTTTGCATATTCAACTTCATCCTCACCTTCTTCCTTTGAATATTCCTCTTCAGACTCTCTTAGTAATTCAGGTTCTACCATAGGTTCTTCTTCCTGTTCTAATTTTACCTGCACTATTTTTGGTTCTTTGCTTGGTTGCATTTCCTATTTTAAAACCCCTTTTATTTCTCTAAATATCACATTACGACTGTAAAAAACCTTTTATGTTTTTGGGTTCCACAACTTATATCCTTTAACACTATTACTATAACCCACAAATATGCATTTTTCAGATTTATAGTCTAGATTATTCTTTTTCTCTTTTGGGACATACATATAAGCATCACAACCAAAAACCCTTAGATGTTTGAGAAAGGGTTTCTTACCAGTCCATACTTCTTGTGGAGTCTTATCCACTAAAGCTGAGGTAGGAGATCTAATGATGAGATAGAAAGTTGTTAACACAACTTCTACCTAGAATATATTTTCTAATCCTGTACCACTTAGCATGCTTCTAGCCTTATCCATCAATGTTCTATTCATCCATTCTGCAATCCCATTTTGTTGTGGAGTATACAGAATTGTTCTCTGCATTTCTATTCCAAAATCCTTACAAAATTGCTCAAATTCATTAGAGAAATACTCACCACCATTATCACTTCTCAAAACCTTTATCTTTTTCTCTATTTGATTTTCTACAAGAGCCTTAAAATATTTAAATTTATTAAAAACCTCAAATTTGTTTCGTAGAAATTATACCCAAGTCTTTCTTAAGAAGTCATCTATAAATGTAACAAAATAGATAGATTTACCTAATGATGGTACTTTTATAGGTCCAAACACGTAGAATTCCTTCAGATCTTGTAGCACTACTTGGAAACTTGACTCTAGTTTATTTCCTAAAAACAAAGTGCTCACAAAAATCAAAATTTAATGGGCAATCAAAAAGTCCTTCAGCCATACCTTTCATTTTCAATGTTCGAAGTCCTTTCTCACCAATATGTCCCATGCGTTGATGCCACACCATTGTCTTCATTGTAGGAATACTTTGATCCATTTCAATCGTATTATTTTCCTATACAACTAAAGAGTTATTGCAATTAATACTTACAATACTAGCCTCAAGTCTAAACAAAGTTCCTATACAAAATTATCTTGCCAACACCAAGGATCCATAAACCATATTATAGCTATCCTTATTTAATACTACATTCATACCTGCATCATTCATCTTAATCACATATATTAGATTCCTTGCCAAACATGGAATATGCAACACACTAGGAAGGGTTTTAATTCTTCCATATTTTAGCATCAACTTGAATCTTCCTCAACCTATTATTTTATATGTCTAATTGTATCCTAGGAATATTTTACCTCCATCTATCTTTTCATATTCAAAAAACCCCTCCCTATGAGGAGTCATATGAAAATAAGCACCTGAGTCAATCAACCACGAGTCATCGCATTCACTTGAGCATGCTGCAACTAAGAATAAGTCCCCTGAATCTCTATTTGTGGTCTTCATTTCTTTACCACAATTCCAAAATTTCCTCTTTTTTGGGACAAAATATTTACCCCTAGATTTTGATTTGTTTTCTCCTAATTTATTTTCTCCTGATTTTTTTTTGCTTCTTTCTTGAGAATGACCTCTCACAATCAAGGCTTCCTTTTGATGATAATCCTTAGAATATTTTCATCTCATATCATCAGGTAGCAAAGTTTCTACTATATCATCTACTTTCAATGTAGATGTAGTATTGGTGATAGCCATAACAAGGTTACCCTATGAATCAAGTAATGAACAAAGTAAAGTAATATACTTTTCCTCTTTATCCATTTTTACTTCTATAGAGGTTAATTGACTTACCACAATGTTAAAAGCATTCATATGTTCAACCACAGAGTCACCATAATTCATCTAAAGTGACTACAACTTATTTCAAATAAAGAGTTTATTTACCAGTGACTTTGTCTGATACAATATTCCTAGCTTCTCCCATAACAATTTTTTTGTGGTCTCTGTAGATACATTCAACAATACCAAATTAGATAAGCATAATTTGATAGATATCCTTGCCTTCCTATCAATTTTTAGCCAATCCTCATCTATCATCAATGTTGGTTTTATTCTCAAGACCATAATCCACTGATCTTTATCAACCAACAGATCCTCCATCTTGAGTTTCCACAACTCAAAATTATATCCATTAAAATTTTCAATTTCTATTCATGTGCTTCCCATATTTCTCCTTTGCCTGGATCCTTTCACGTACAACTCCCACTCAAGAATTAATTTATCATAGGGTTGAAATCATTACTCCTTCAACAAATCTAAAACCTAGCTCTGATACCAAATGAAGAGAAATAAATAGCCTACATAAAATAAAATAAAAAAACAATAATAATAGAATCAAAAGAAGAAGATCGTAGATTCACACATTACACAATATTTATCCTGGAAATCCTCAATTGAGAAAAACCTACACAATATTAAGTTATTATTGCATTAAATTTACCATCTCTAATACAATAATATTCTCCTTTTGTCTCACTCAAACCCTAATGCAAGTGTAATATATATAACAAAGGCACATGCACGAATTTTATAATATCATGGGTGAAAAGCATGGGTTTCAATATAGTAACCCTAAAAGCCCATATGGGTCTAAAAATAACTTAAACCCTAAAAATTTTGGTCGGGGACTGCCACCGTCAAATCCCTACTTTTTAGAGGGCTACCACCCCATAACACCTGTTCGAGGCCCAACCCTACCCTGAACCCCGATGAGTATAGATATAGAGTGTCTAGTACCTTTTAGTGTTAGCCCCACCATAATAATATGAAAAATATTCAACATATTTCTAACAACTAGGTGTCATCACTTACCATCCTCACATCCCCAAAATCTATATGATCAAGCAGTCATGCAAAAATAGTCAAGCAACAATGCAATTATATGACAAGTAGAATGCAAATGAAATAGAATATCAGACAAATCATGTAAAATATGACAAGTGATCATGCGGTATGAACAAGTAAACTAAATACAATATGAAGACTAATCTAAATGCAATATAAAAATGCAAAGTTCCAAGTTATGCATAGTATCTCTTTAGATGCATTATGTTCATTGGTTCTTTAAGTTCTTTACCATCCAAGGGGGCACCAACTTAGGGTGCACCAAAGTTACCACATTGTAAAATAGAATTTCAGTGGGATAAGGTGGTCCCTCATCATCATCACTCCACTCCAAGCCTTAATTATCTAAATATTTAGCATAAGTAATAAGGTGATCATCATTACAAAGGAAAAATGTTGGTTTTTATAAGGGATGTAGCCTACACCATATATCCCAAGCCAAAGCTCAACTTCCAAAGGCTCTTGAATACCTTTCTATTGTGGCCCTAAAACTTTACCTATATATCCCATGCTAGATAGAATTTTCTTGGAAAGTGGGTAGTCATTGGATAGGTAACAATGGGCAAAAGAACGCTTTATAGGAAGAGGGTTGCTACCACTGATATTTTATTCAAGGGAGACTCCTATGAAGATAAAGGTACACATGCCAATGTGTACAACTTTACCCTTATTATAGGGTAAAACCATAGTCCTCAATGAAGGTGGTAGATTGGCAAGATCCAGAAGAGGTTCTTGGAGAAAAGGATTGACTTGATCCTATGATGAAACATTGATTAGTGGTTCCTCAATGATCTTTAGATTTTCAAGTTGATTGGTGATTAAGATGAAAAAAATGATGGACATAAATTGAGATTAGATTGATCTTGCTCAACCATTGAACAATATTGAAATGGATGAGGGTTACCCAAAATGGTGACAAGATGGTTTTTGAACTCAAATTTCAAATATTTATGAAAAGTAGAAGGGACAACCCCCATCGCATGAATGCAAGGGCATATCTAAGAAAAATATTAAAAGATGCAGGGCAAGACACCACATAGAACAAGGTATCTAAGATCTTAGGTCCAACCCTAAGGGGAGGGATATAACACTATAGGCCTCTTGGGACTCATTGTTGAAAGATTTGATGATGATGTCATATTTAGTTAAATATTCCTCCTTTAATCTAATTTTTTAGAAAAATTGAAAAGTGCGTAGACTAAGGGAAGAACCATTGTCTATCAAAATTTGCTTGATAAATGTTTCCCCAATAAATATAGTAATATAGAGGGAATAATCCCCTCACAAGTTTGAGGAAGGAATATCATCATCCAAAAATGTGATATGATGTATCCCAAGAGAACTTACAACATCATTTATAGCACTAGGGGATGTCCTTCCCTTTGAATAGAACTTTGCAAAAGCTCCAACAGAGAGATCTTAGTTGGGGTACTAGCTAAATGTTTTTGAATATCAAAGAAAACTTTAGGTTGTGGTTTCAACACTAAAGGTGGGTTTTATACTCTTGTGCTCATTTTTTGGATACTCTTCAAAACTAAGGGTTGTTTTGAAGGTTGATTAGATGTAGACCTCATCTCCTATTGAGATCATTGTTTTAGTTGTGCTTGAGCTTGTTGCCTTTTAGTTATTTCTATCATACCAACCATACTGTTGTAGGGAGGTGGCACATTATGATATGACACTTTATTAGTTGCTTGTTTCCCATGCTTAGGTAGGGGGTCTTGGAAGATCCCCATGTCTTGATTGGTTGTAGGTGCTTGTTGAGTAGAAGGTTGATTTTTTGTTGGATAATTGGGTTGAGGACCCTCTATAACAAGGTGACCTTCATAAATTAAATCTTGAACATATGTTTCAATCTCTTATATGAATTTGGCATGTGTCCCCCCACTCTATGATACTCATAGTGTTGACCAGACTTATAAAAATTAGTTGTGGTATCAGGTTACCTTATGGGAGGCAAATCTATCATATTTGCTTCCAAAAGTTATTTTAGGACCATGTTCATAGGTGTGTTGAGTCTTGCAAAATTCCTTGGTGAGGGGTTTTGAGGTTGGCTAAGTACCATATTTTATAGGGTGTTAACAACACTATTAAAAATCCTACTATCCATTATCCCATCACCAACTACATGCTTGTTCTTATACTATTTTTTTGTGGTCATATCTTCTTCTTTTTGTGGCTTAATTTGACCTCTTCGAATAAGGGCTTGCTATACCATTCTTGCCAGATCTATCACTTGGTCAAAAGAGGTGATAGTTGTTGTTTCCAATTCATATGATATTTGCTCTTGTAAATTTCCAATAAATATCTCAAGCATGTCTCAATGAGGAAAAGTATATCTTAATCATCCAAATAGAATCCTCCAACGAGACAAATTTTTTGAGAAACTTTCATCTTTACCTTGTTTCATTATGTAAACATCTTTCATAGCCATATTCTTCTCAACATAAGTCTTGAATTGCTAAACAAACAATTTTGTTGTCCCTTAAAAATTACTCAAATAATGTTGAGGTAGTTGATAATATCATTCCAATGCCATACCACCAAGGATATTAGGGAAAGTATTTAGTAACAACATGTCATCATATATAATATCATGACATGATATCCTAAACATCCTTAAATTTTCAATCCGGTCCTCTATTCCCTTAGAAATAGGTAAAAGCAACATTGGAAAATACTTAGGGTAGGACCTAGAAGTGACAACAAGGTCTAAGGGTTGATTGCACATTTCCTTGTAGGTTAAACTTGGAGGTTGAATCATATTCACTCTTGAAACCAATTGTTTCTCCACACTTGTTAAACTTTACATATCAAGATTGTTGTTGTGCAATACCCCTAGGTTACCTAGGGGAGGTAAATAGTGGTGAAGGACCACTCCACCCAACACACACAATACCAAATATCACAAAAAATTTCCAAAAGAAGCCCAATATATAATATTACTTCAATGAAATGGAAATACAAAATAAGAAATTACAATGTTATGACCACAAGTCCGATTTCATTATAAATAAAATCTATTGGAAATCTGCAAGTTGGAGCTATGATCTATAATAATGGACTACCTTCGGTAAATATCTATTCCCTATTTAATAACTTCCATGAAATATTTTGGAAAACATAACTCCCCTTTTTCCACCGTTCATTTTCCCGCCCAGGAAGATATTCATTTGAAATTTGAATTTTCATTTTTCCCACCCAAGAAGATATTCAATTGAAATTTGAATTTTCATTTTCCTACCTAGGAAGATATTCAATTGAAATTTTAATTTTAATTTTTCTGCCCAGGAAGATATTCATTTGAAATTTGAGTTTTGGTGGCATAGCTTCCCGAGGTCATAACTTTTGACTTGGTTGTCCAATTGGCTATTATAATATATTGTTGGAAATCTTGTGAAGAGCTATACAACAAAGAAATGATATAAAGATATTTTTTTTTTCAAAATTTCATCCTTTTTTAGGGCCTCTAAGGTCTTCAAATTTTACTTTTAAAATTTATTGGTGAGATTTCTTGGGACACAAACTTTAATATCTCTCAAACCATTCAGGATATTTGGGTGATTCTTTCGCCACAAGATGCATTTTTCAATTCTGATCCTTGGGGTAAATTTTGAAGTTGATACGTACCCATTTAGGCTGACTTCCTAAAAAATAGTAGTGATTTTTTTTTGCCTTTTTGGACTTCCAACTGACTTACACCTCTCAAGCGTCATCATGGACTCCAAAACAACTAAAGAAACCTACAACCAAAAGAGAAAATGTAAATTTTTGGTGATGCAATATTACCCTTACACCACTGAATGCTCCTACATCAAATAGGTAAGCTATTGAAAAGAAACTTGGTCAATGTTGGAGGCATTAACATTGTTATGGTATGCATTTTGATATGTGGTATCTTGTGACAGATAATTGAATTTTGTGGAACATAATCATGAATGTTGAGATGAGCAGAATGAGGAGGAAATTGAGCATAATTTTGGGATGCACTACCTCTTATAGGAGCCTGTGGAATTCCCCCAATGTTGGTGGTCATGGTAGTAGCATATTTTGGTTTATGGAAAGGATTAACATGATATGAAGATTCAAACAAGGGATTGTTATGAATATGCCTAGGAGAAAGGATTGGAGGATGAGACATCCCACCTCATTCAAGTCGGGCTTCCTCTTCCATAGCCTTAACCAAATACTCCTTATGGTATTTTATAAAACCCCATATATGATCAAATTATGTGAAAATGAAGCCTCTATTAGCCATTAAAAAGGATCAAATTTAGTAATAGTTTCTTCATGTTATTCCTCTTATGTATCTAGATGGTGATTCTCCCTATCAGGTTGATCATCTTCTTGAAAAAATTGATCACTTTATAAGAGCTTTCACTTACTACTAGTGTTGGGAGCCATTAGGAGGAATATAAAGGATATAAGAGAATACTAACAAAAGACATACAAGAAGATTTTAAGATGTTCTTAATATTTTCTAATTCCAAGAAAAAAAATTTAGTGGTCTTGCTTAAAGTTTTCAAAAGAGAAACAAAATGAAGAGGTTTCCTATATTGGCCACTAAGACGTGCCTTCATGTCAGGTTCACCAATGATGTAGAGGGGTAAAAATTCCCTACTACATATGATTCTCGACTGGATCTGCTGGGAGTCAAGGTGACCATGGGGGTGTTTTATATTCTCTAACTTAGGGTCTTGGGAATCAGAGGTTTCACTAGGAATGGTTTAAGGACTCGCTCCAAGTCTAGGATGGAAATATTTTGATGTATATATTGAGAAAACACCTATGTTTGGACTTTCTAAAATCTAAGCTATGGAAATGAAGGAACAATTATAGACAAAAATAGTTGCAAGAAGACAAGAAACTAACCCTAGAATGATTTTTTTTATTTTCAAGATGACTAAACCCTAACTTGTAATAAAGTAAACCTTTTTCCTTTTTATCAAGGGTTTTATAGGATGAACAAAAAATAATTAACCCTAGGATGCACACTACATGCTTTTACTCTTTCAAATACCTAGAAATAAAATTCAAATATTTCCTTTTTCTTTTATGATAAAAATTTAAAATATAAAGAATAAATACACTCACAAAATAGCCTATATATCTACTAGGGGACTTACATGATTCTATGGTTGATCCAAGATTTAAATTATTACCCAAAATATCTAGAAACCTTCAAACCTATGGAATAGCTTACAAAACCTTAGAGGGACTTCTTAGGCCATTGTATTACTGAGCTTAGAGGTGTAGCAGTCAAGCCCCATTGGTACTTTTAGCTGAACATTTGAAATTAAAATGATATTTTACCTTTGGAACAAGCAAAAGAAATATAGAATGGATATGCAACAATGAAATGAAATGAAAAAAAATGTAGGTGATAAAAATCTAAAATGTAAGCCATAAATTAGGGTTTTGGGAAGCAAAACTTTACCTCCAAGCCCTAATTGACCAAATTCATGGTCTGTAATGAGGGATAATGAATATATATTTCCAAATTCACACCCTATATGTACATGGCATGAATTTGGTTTAGATGCACTTTTTGGATCCCAAAACACCAAAAAATGCAATGCAAAACAATAAAAAATAGAGCTAATGACTAATAATGCAAGTAAAGAACTTGGTTAGCTTATGGAGAAAGCAAGGAGCAATGAGAAGATGAAGTAATCACTATAGAATGATAGATTTATCCAACCATCAAGACTCCTCCACTTGATCCCCATGGAAAACCAACACCATGACAAAAAAATAACAAAAAAAACAAATCACAACAAAAGAGCACTTGTTAATGAACAATGAGAAATTTTTTAGATATAGGATTCTTCAAAATATTGAATAGAGGAAAAGAGGGAGTCCAATACTCTATTTATAAGAGGTCTGGAGGGCTAAAATGGTAAGAAAATGAAATTTCACCATGGGCAAGGGCTGATACTAAAATAGGCTGACGAGGAGTGGGGTTTTTGAGAGAAAAACCCCTAGAACACCAAATTCATATCTAGTAAAAATAAGGTAAGCCCAATTCACACCCCATATAGACCAGGCAAAATTTTGGTAAATATAGAGAAAAAGGACAAAGGAAGAGGGGAAATAGGCCCCAATTTTGCACTTAGCAAGCTTGGGTGTCTTCCTAGGGATCTAAGGAAAGATTGAATCATTTTGATGGGTCAATTTTCCATGTCTACACCTAGATTTCAATGATATGGGATACAAATTTTACTTTTCATGTAGTTTACCTCCATACAAAGGCATACCTAGGAGAATATAATCGATTTCAACATCTAGTTTAGCAAAACCTAGAGAAAAATACCTCAAGATATAAGGCCATCCCATGCCCATGCTTACATATACTACCTTAGATATTTTTTTCTAAAATTAAGCTTACAAATTTTATATATGAGATTTCTTTATATATTTCAAGTTGTTGTAGCAAAAAATGCACTCATCTTGATTAACAAACTACCTTCAAAAAGTGTGTTGTCATGTTTTCTAGAGATCCCTCAACAAGGCCAACAAGCCTTGCTTCTAGCTCTATAAAATCCCTTATGGGAAAATTTAAAAACATACAATCCCTATCATCAACATACTATTTTTTCTATGCCATTACCATCCTTACTTGCTACATAGGCCAAAGAATCGATAGAAATACAATAGCTAAAAGTTATAGTTTGGAACCTAAAAAATAAGATAATTTTTTTGGAGTGATAAAATTTTGAAAGAATATTGAAAGTTTATCAATAAATAATATACCCCTATATCTCAAAATATTAGAGGTCTTCGACTAGAAATATTGTCAAAAAACAAGTTGCTATTGTTTAAGATAAATAGGAGGAGACATCCACTACCTAGTAGGAGTATTGATTCTTAGCTTGTAATGATCCTTACAGTGATGATACCTACATGGTCTATCAATACCAATTCCATTTGGATACAATATAGAAAGTATAAAGGTAATCAAAAGGGAATGTGGGTATGTTGAAAATTCCATAACCAAATCCACTCATTGAAGATCCTTCAACTTTGATCTAGTCCTCATATTGACTAAATATAAGAAAACACCTCTTCTATCATATCCCTAGAATACTGATGGTCTAAAAGTCTCCTCTTAGCCACAAAAGGAATAAAAAGGGATAAAATCAAGGAGTAGGCCAAGATAGAAGAACAAAACACTAACCAAGAAGAATTCATGGAGTAAGCATTGAGGAAGTTAGGGTATCCTTCAGTTACCAGAAAGAAAAGGGAAGAAGTCACATAGTAATATTAGAGGAGGTTCGAGTAGCCAACCCAGAAGAAGGGAAGGATGCCAAAAACCTCTAGGTATAGCATTGTCAAAGAATTAAAGACTCCATCAAAAGTCAGCATGTATGATGCTCTACTGATTTTTGAATAGATTGATTTTCTTAAGGTCGCCCTAAAGAATGCATTCCCAAGCGGATCTAGATGTCTAGATGTAAATCTAGCTCAAGACCAAAAAATGTCTAGCATGGGTAATTTTAAGCCTCTAAATTTTTACATGTCCTTCTTTATGGAAGGCTAAATCATCCATAATTACATGGTAGATTTTGGAGCTTCCACAACAATCATGCCTAAGGCTTTTTGTGTTGAAATATGTATGGAATACACCCAAACTAGTTTTGATGTATTGTAGTTATATGAGACTCTAGTTTGGATAGTGTGAGCAGTGAAGGATATTCCAATGGTGCTATACAAGGTTTTAGATATCTAAATAACCCAAGAGGTAATATTGGTGGATCTTTCATTTCTATTTGGACTATACTTATCAAAGGAGTTCATAGCAAAGTTGGGGACTTATCTATATTTAAATTATACTCATATGGTAATTCCCTACAAGGGAAGAAAAATCCATATCTATGTAGATAATCCCAACCCCTATGACATAGAGAGGCTTGAAGAGAAAATTATCAATTTGGCTAAATATGATCTAGACTACCTTAGAGTAGAGATAGAAGAGCAACCAAAAGACCTACAGAAGTTGATAGAAGAGTCATTGATGGAAGATGATTTTTCTATGATTTATTTCAATGCAATAATCCATGAAGACCTAGGAACTCATCACTTATCAGAGCCAACTAGCCATCAACTCCTGGCTATAATAAGTCACATATTCCAAAAAATATATAGGAAAGAGCAATGGGAGTTTGGGTCACTATGGTCTAGATATTGTATATTATGATGAATGAGCTCCATGTGAAATACATAGTATACAAAAGTACATCAAAACCATATATTATATTATAAATTAGTGATATTTAGAATAAATCTGATAAAATCTAATTATTGTATAGGTATTGGCTAGAGTGGGTAACGATATAGCACTCATATGAAACATTT
This sequence comes from Wollemia nobilis, assembly GCA_028583015.1. Lineage (NCBI taxonomy): Eukaryota > Viridiplantae > Streptophyta > Pinopsida > Araucariales > Araucariaceae > Wollemia > Wollemia nobilis. Next base: position 7,859,581 of record JAQPPZ010000103.1, read on the forward strand.
TTGGGAAAGCATACTAGGTGGTTCACATGAGTTAGCAGGTCCAAGAATCAATAAAATCGCTAAGGAATTACATTCCCTAGATTACCATCAATTAATTAGTAGCCATAAAATTGATGAAGAGACAACTAACATGGCTAAACATGAGGTAAAATAGGTGATAATCATACCTTTGATGATTTAGCTACATGGGAAAAATAATTTCCCATGATATTGATAGAGGAGAATTTATGAAAAGAAGGGCTAGTTAGAGGAGTGACTTCAATGAATTTCCTAGTTATAGAAGTATATATAAGGAGAGTCCCATTTGTAATACTTCATAAGCCCTAAGCAAAGCTACTCTTCAAAATTAATTTATCTCCCATCCCTTTGAGCCCCAAAAATACTAGGATTTCCTCCATAGACTCTATGCACAATAGATAAGACTATTATTTCTAGGTTCTTTACCTCATAGAAGTAGAATCTCCCTATGAGTCACCAAACTATAGTGAGATTTTACCACACTAGGCATATCTAGCCTAAAAAAGAAATTTTGAGCACAATTTCTATCTAGAGCTAACATGATAGGAATTGAAGCTCCTTAAATATATCAAGTAGTTTATGTTATTAAAATGACAAAGATGCTAAAAAGGTAAGGTCTACACTAAAAGCTTCTAACAAATTTTAATTTCCCTATGCCATGAGGTGATTATGACCACCTTGATTGGATGGAAAAATAATTATAGCCTTTTTATGGGAGGTAAAAAAAACCTCAATATTGTTAAGAGTCACAAAGCCTTTTTTATGATAGCTAAAAGGGTTATTCCTTTAGTGGGACTTAGTACCCTATAGTGGTTGTGAAAGCACCCTTCATCCACATGGGTGGGTTCAAAAACTAAGCTACCCTTTGCATCTACTAAGGCCCATTATGAATATTTAATAAGGGCTATTGTTAAAGAAAAATCAAGTATAGTGGAGGAGAAAAAGGGACCTAAGATGTTTAGTCCAAGGACTAGCAAGATGTGCTCTTACACAAGTAGGCTATCTAGCCTTGCTTTTCCATATGAAGGACATCCTCGAAGAGTATGGAAAGAAATTAAAAGGAAGATAATTGGCCAAAATTGGATAAAGGAAATGGCTAAAGCACAAATTTTAAATGAAGATATTTGATAATACCTATTGGAAATCAATATTGAAGCATTAGAAATCAAGAAAGGAATAGAGTGACAATAAAAAGGGTATTCAATAGAGCAGGATATGAGTGATAAAGTAGAAGCTAAAGCTCTAACTAATTATCAAGCTTGAAGGACAAGTTTGAACTATTAATTCTTCCAAGTATTCTATTTTGGAAGCTTAAGCAAACAATATTGAGCCTAAAGTTTCTTAATATTTGTGTATGCTTTCAAACTAGAAGCTTCCATCTAGACTAGCTTAAGGTTGGACTTGTAAAGGAGGCAAGTCAAACCTTTTATGAGATGATATCAACACTACACTTGATAAAGAGAATAACATACAAAGTAAGATAAAAATTTCAAACATTAACATCATCATGGGCTTCCAAAGCTTTTGGCATAGTTTAAATCTTATAAGAAATAAGTCAATTCATGCTACAAAAGGTTTTGATGTGATTGGAAGCATACAAGGGACACAAAAGCAAACTAGAAGGAATTAGCATGAACAACACTTAGCAACTAGAAGAAGAGAGGTTAGACCACATGGAAGTTGTTAGAATAGGAAAGTGATAGTCACTTTAGCTAAGCATAATGTAAATCCTATAAATCACAACCACCTAACAAAATACATGGATATATCGAGTGGTGCTAGCTCAATCTCAATCATGCAAAGTCATTTTTTCTCATTATTGTATAGAGTAGTTAGATTTATTTTAGCTTAGCAAAAAATATAAATAGGAGAATACTCCTCATTATAAATGGTCAAATATTTCATTGTTTTCTTGTGGCAAGTTGTATGTTTATGCTACACTAGAATACAATCAAGAGTTGTTTGACTTACCCTAATTAATGTTTACATATCTCTTTACATAATATTTACACTTTTGACATTTCTTATTTGCTTTAATTGAAGTATTTTTATTAGGTTTAATGGTGTTTGGTATTCCTCTGGTCTATCTATTAGGATTAAACTATTTGTCTTTCCTTGGTTCAAGCACTTGCAATGTTGAATGTTGTAACATCTAAGGATAATGTATTTTTTGCATAGTGTTAGTTGTATAATATGTTAGGCTTTGCTTATACCAAGTGGCCTATGCTCATGAAACTTAAAGCAATGATATTATTGGAGTCCCAACCACTTTTAATTCAATCTCTGTAACCCTTTTTCCTCTCTTACCTTTTCCTTTTCTCATTATTTATTTTTTCAGCAATAACTTAACAACGAACCCAACTTCTTTAAAGGTTGGATTAGAAGTGATTCTGATCCATCCAATCTTGACTCTAGTATAGCATATAAATTCATACCTAGGTAGATCAAAGCATCAAGAGATAGACCCATTTTTTGTTCTATCTCTAAAAAATCAAAACCTTACACCATTTTCAATTGTTCTAAACCAAAATTTATAGTTCTTGGTGACTATCTAACCTATAGGACCTTTGTTGTGCTAAACATATCTAATAATTCAGATAAAATTTTGATGCAACCACGATTGAATCTTAATTTAGCAATCAATATTTCTTTGATTTTAAAAAAGTTTGAATGTCTAGGTATTCATAATTGTTCTTGATAGACTATTTCTAGATCTAAAAGTATTATTCTACTTAAATAGGCCATTGGACAAGTAGTTTGATAGCTTGGTTAAACAAGGCATTTAATTGAATTTAAAATTTCTTCTAAGTTGAAAACTAGGGTTATTATCATTGACTTGTTGAAATTTTACAAATAATTAGAGCCATACCCTAGTCCCCACATCCCTATATTTCTTAAATTGTTGTCACATGGTCAAATCTTCTCTTATCTTAGGGGCAAGGCACATGATATTGAACCTATCTTCAATATAAAAAAATTCCTCTTTCTCCCTATCTTGTTGGAAAATGTTAAGTAATTTTTTTTATTAGTAATGCTTAAGGATAGGCACATTGATTTGGTTAAGCTAAAGGAAGCAACATTTAGGAGCTTGGGTGGCCAATTATGTGCTCATTATAGAAACCGATCATAATTGTTTTGTACTTTTATTAAATGTATAAGCATTATTTGAAAATAATATCATTAAAATGATTATTCCTCTTTAGTTTTGTTAGCACCATGAAATTTGGGTATCTTGTTTATGTAAATTATTGTTGGTATTTTGGTGATCTCTTTTTAGGTTGCTTTGTTTTGTAGGCCTTGTTTTCAACAATTGGTATCTAATCTAGTGTTAAAGCTAAAAGTTGATTTTGATGCTAGGATTCCCAAGCACGTGTAGAGTGGCTTAGGGAAAATTATGGAGCAATGAGTAAGACTCCATTCAAAATTTAGGTTGGTTCAAGGAGGAGACAAAATCTCATAGGAGAGCAACCTTAATAGATGGAGGTCCTAGATTCAAGTCCTAGTTGCTTCATACCTTTAATAGGGTATGAGAATTGAAGTAATAAAATTAAAAAAAAAAAAGACAAGAAGAAGCAAAGCTAGGTTAAAAGAGAAAGAGCAAAAACAAGAGTATACCCAAAGGAAAAAGGGGAAGTGATGAGAAATAATTGTTTTTGAAAGAATGCTTCCATGTCCCCCCTTTGTTTGGCTAAAACTGGTTGTGAATTTTCTAATGGGTTGGTTAATTGGTTAATGTCTTATTTTGTAGTGAAACTATGTTCAAAGTCTCTACGTAGGCATATTCATTCTAAGTCTTCCATTAAGTGAGTAAATTTGTTAGAAATTACATATTGGTGTCAGTTTTAATTTATTGAAATTCATTTGGGGTGTCAACCAAAGACACTATATCTTTGCATGGTGCAAAATGAATTTTTTGAAATTCATTTGGGATGTCAACCCAAAGATACCATTTCCTTGCATGATGCAGAATGAATTTCAAGCTAATATATTGGAATGACAAGGGACACATTAAGACCCAAAAAATACGGTGTATGTGGTAGTTTGGAACCATAAGCTGAATATGCTATTTTTATGGGAAGTTAAATGCACAAGTTGAAGAGAAAGTTTTGTTTAAGAAATAAAAATTAGAACCTTAATAATTAAGGGGGAGAATGCTAGAGAATGTTAAGTAATTGTTTTATTTGTAATGCTTAAGTATAGGCACATTTATTTTGATAAGCTAAAGGAAGTGGCAATTAGGAGCTTGGGAAACCAGTTGTGTGCTTGTTATAGAAATTGCTTATAATTGTTTTGCACTTTTATTAGATGTACATACATTATTTGAAAGTAATATCATGAGAATGGTCCTTCTTATTCAATTTTGTTAACAACATGCAATTGGGGTATCTTTTTTATGTAAATTGTGGTTGTTATTTTGGTGAGATTTTTAGGTTGTTTTGTTTTGTAGGCCTTGTTTTCAACATATCTTGTCCAAAATTTAAGCCATCCTAGTATTGTTGTATTCTAGAGAAGAAATAATCCCTTAAAAATACCATAAGAGAGGGTTTCTTAAAGATACTACTCCTAACTAGAGGAGGTGCAATTGGTTTGATTATATTTTCTATGTCAATACTAGTTATGAATTGGATAAATTCTCCTTACTTTTGATCATTTTGAAGAAGACAATGTCATAAATGTTAAACCTACTCTAGACTTGATATAGCCCCCCCATAAAACAACACATAGTTGAAAATAAAATTAGTCTATCTAAGGAATAATAGACCATATTCACTAATTTACTCAAATACTACAAGGATGTTCTTCCCTACGAGAATTTTGACATGCTTGGAATGGATGAGGATTTTATTATCCACAATATTGTTACCTATGAAGATGTTGTTCCCATATGATAAAATCAAAGGAGGTTCTCTCATTTCATTCAAGACCTATGTAAAATTGAAATCCATAAGTTTTTAGAAGTTAATTTTATCAAACTTGTTGATTAGGCTAGGTCTCACATTGTTTCTACAAAAAAGAAAGAAAATAATGTTATCTAGATTTGGTATAATTTTAGAAACATTAATATCGTCTATCCTAGTGATAAATTTCCTTTGATATTTGTTGATGCTATTATCAATTATACCATAGGGTATGAAATTATAGCAAATAAAACTCAACACAACAAAGATAAGCAAATGAACACTTGTAATGTAAGGAATATATTTTATTTGTATTAATAGAGGAGCCTGAATCTCTCAATATTACAATGATTATCTTTTGAATTATCCCAAGTGTGTTGAATGCAATGTTACAATGTATGATACAACTCAAGTGTCCAAGTGACAGTGATGGGCTCTCCAAACAAAAAATTAGCATCCTTCATCCCTCTGCTACAGCTCGAAGGAGTGAGTGGGCTTTTGTATCCAATGTGGAGACCACTCCAGCTTCAAAATATCTCCATGATACCTACTTTTTACATACACATAAAAAGACAAAAAAGGGTTTTAGTAGCACCTGTATACAAATATGAAAGCTTATGCAACAAAAATCTTGAACGAAATGATAATGCAGACAGGAAATAGAAAATAATAAACCAAGTGCCTTACTGTAGATAATACTTACTGATCTATTATGTCATAATATTTTGGCTCTGAGAAACTGTGGATGTGTGGTTGGGGTGGATAAACCATACATGGGTGGTGCAAGGACGGTTTTGATTATGGAACTATGGATGGGCGGTTCTAGTTGAGTGGTATATTGCTACAAAAGGTGACCTCTGTGCTTCAGATCTTGGGTCCTCTTGAAGTGGATGTGATCTCCTGATATTAATATGACAACATAACAATACTAATGCTCAACCTTATTTGCTTGGTGAGGTGAAGGTGCATTTATAGGCCTCTTATAAGTTTGGAGGAAAATGAGAGGTTGTAATCCAGGACTACCAAGTGGCAGTCCTAGGCTACCAAATGGAGGGAGCAACTAGAGTGAGTCACCCAGGGTGTCTCACTTAACTGGGTAATGTGGCTGCAAGTGGAGTGATGTGTGGAGGGTTACCCCATATGAAGGGACAAAGAGGAAAAGGGTGTATGATATGTGGCAAGAGGGTGATGGTGATGTGGCGACGACACATGTCAAGTGAGAAGAGAGGGTATCCTAGGAGGATATTTTCCAGATTTAATAAATTCTAGAAAATATAACTATATATAGGATTTTATGCCTAAGTAAAAAATTAGGCACATAATGTTATGTAGAACTGAAATGTGCAATGTGAATTTTAATGAATAATGTGCAGATTTATATGCCTAAGTTTAGAATTAGGCATACATAATTTTACTATGCAGACTTGGAACATGTAATGTGAATGTGGTTTTGCAAATGCTTAGGTTTTGGTGTCTACAGATGCCTCTTTATGTACCATATCATGTAAAATACAATACGATGCAAAAACAAGAGACACTTAGTTTTATTTTATGGAGGAACAAACTCAAATATTCTCGACACACAAGAATGAATGACTTGAAAAATTTAATTTTAGCTTACCCCCTCAATTGACAAATGGGTAAAGAATGAAACACATGAGCCAATTGACCAAATGTGGATGATGAAAGGAGGTGAATGATTGAATGATGTGGGTTGTGAATGGAAATGCATAACATTTTGATCAACTTGATACCCCAAGTTTGGAATTGTTTGTGTTGTTTTGAATTTACCTTCGGTTTCAATAAGGTGCAAAAATATTGTGGTAAAAATCATTGACCACGTTTAGAGCTCTAGGTCATTTTTTACTTTAGCAATTCCTACCAAATAATGGGTTTTTAGGAATCAGTCATTTGGTATTTTGAAACTCTAGTGGTTCCTGATTAGTACTAAATATTTTTTATTGGTTTTTGCTTTTGTATCCAATAGAAAGGGCTTAAGTATACCCTTATGCAAATTTGTTCGAACATAGTTGATATCAAATATTGAGGGATCTAGCCAATTTAATGCCATAGTGATTTGATTGTTTGGATAAGTTTCCTTATGGTGAGCTACCCATCCAATCGAATTACATGGATTGCTATTCACTGCAACTACCAAGTGTATTGGGTAATCCACTAGATATGAGGTTCACTAAATGATGTGATGATGATAATGATGATGATGTTTGTGAAAATGCATGATGTGATGGATGATGATGTTTATTGGATGATTTTGATTTATTTGAGGGGGTGTTTTCTGTTTCTATTTTTTTTTTTATTTGGCTTAACTGCGCATGCGCAGTTTCACTTCCCTATAATTACATGTCCACGATTGGGTCTGCCAATCATCGGTACATATTTTTGTGTGCTCCATAAACTATAGGCACACAATTTGCACCACAAAAGCAACTATATATAGAAGAGAGGGCTATTTGTATTTTCATTTTTGTGGTTTGATTTTGCTGAGTGTTTTGATAAGAGTGAGTGAGAATGGATGTGGGTGAGGTGAGTGGAATCGCTGTGGGCATGGGTGTGGGGGTGGGAGGCTCAACTAGAGTGGAAGCCAATGTCCACTATGCTGAGGTAGGTGTCCTAAACTCTTAGTTTAAGTTTATTTTATTTTGTGTGTATTTTTGTTGTTTTGTTTATTATTTTACATGTTTTTAACTTTTTATTTTTTGCAACCACTAAGAGGGGCTGAAATTTTTTTTGTTTGTTTTTTAATTATTATTATTTTTTATATTTGCAACCACTAAGAGAGGCTGATGTTGGAAATATGTTAAATATTTTCCATGTTATTCTGGTGGGGTTAACACTAAAAGGTACTAGACGCTGTGTACGATATAATTGTTGGGGTTAAGGGTTTTTTAAGTTATATTTAGACCCATATGGGCTTTTAGGGTTACTATATTTGAACCCTTGACTTTTTGCCCATGAGATTGTAAAATTCATGGATGTGCCTTTGTTATGTATATCACACTTGCATTAGGGTTTGGTGAGAGATAGAAGGAGAATATTATTGTATTGGAGACGATCGATTTAATACAATAATAAGATAATACTGTGTTGGTTTTGCCTGGTTAAGGATTTCTAGGATAAATATTATGTAATGTGTGAATCTACGACCTTATTATTTTGATTATGTTATTACTAATTTTCTATTTTAGTTTATCGAGGCTCTATATTTCTCTTCATTTGGTATCAGAGCTAGTTTTTAGCTTTGTTCAAGGAGTAAGGGTTTCAACCCTATGATAAATTAATTATTGAGTGGGAGCTGTATGTGAAAGGATCCAAGCAAAGGAGAAATATGGGAAGCACATGAATAGAGATTGAAAAAATTAATGAACACAATTTTGAGTTGTGGAAACTCAAGATGGAGGATCTGTTGGTTGATAGAGATCAGTGGATTAGGGTCTTGGGAAAAAAACCAACAATGATGATAGATGATGATTGGCTAAAATTTGATAGGAAGGCAATGAGCTCTATTATATTATACTTATCTGATTTGATATTGTTAAATATATCTACAGAGACCACATCAAAGTTGTTATGGGAGAAGTTGGGAATATTGTATCACACAAAGTCATTGGTAAATAAACTATTTCTTCAAAATAAGTTGTATTCACTTTGGATGAATGATGGTGACTTCGTGGCTGAACATATGAATAATTTTAACACTATGGTAAGTTAATTAACCTCTATAGAAGTAAAAATGGATGAAAAGGAAAAATATATTACTTTACTTTGTTCATTACCTGATTCATAGGATAACCTTGTTATGGCTATCACCAATACTACATCTACATTGAAAGTAGAGGATATAGTAGGAACTTTGTTGCCTGAGGAGATGAGACAAAAATTTTCTGAGGATTATCATCAAAAGGAAGCCTTGATTGTGAGAGGTCATTCTCACAAAATAAGTAAAAAGAAATTAGGAGAAAAGAAATCAAAATCTAGGGGTAAATCTATTGCCATAGAAAAGAGGAAATGTTGGAACTATGGTAAAGCAAGGCATTATAAAAGAGACTGCAAACCTAAAAATGCTGATAATAATAGATCATTTAATGAAGGAAATTCTATAGAAATGAAGACCACAAATGAAGATTCAGGGGACTTATTCTTATCTACAACATACTCAAGTGAATGTGATTAATCATGGTTGATTGACTCAGGTGCTTCTTTTCATGACTCCTCATAGGGAGGGGTTATGTGAATATGAAAAGATAGATGGAGGTAAAATCTTCTTGGAAGACAATTTGACATATTAAATAATAGGTCGAGGAAGAGTCAATATGATGCTAAAATATGGAAGAATTAAAACCATTCCTGGTGTGTTGCATATTCCAAGTTTGGCAAGGAATCTGATATCTGTGAGTAAGATGAATGATGCAGGTGTGAATGTGGTATTCAATAATGATAGTTTTACTATGGGTCATGGATCCTTGGTGTTGGCAAGGGGATTTTGCATAGGAACTTTGTTCAGACTTGAGGCTAGCATTGTAAGTATTAATTGCAATAACTCTTCAATTGTACAAGAAAATAATATAGTTGAAATGGCTCCGAGTATTCCTACAATGAAGGCAATGTTGTCGAATCAACGCATGGGGCATATTGGTGAGAAAGGACTTCGAACATTGAAAATGAAAGGTATGGCTAAAGGACTTTCTGATTTCCCATTAAATTTTGATTTTTGTGAGCACTATGTTTTTGGAAAACAAACTAGAGTCAAGTTTTCAAGTAGTACTAAAAGGTCTGAAGGAATTCTACATCTAGTTCATAGTGATGTGTTTGAACTGGAAAAAGTACCATCATTAGGTAAATCTATCTATTTGTTATATTTATAGATGACTTATCAAGAAAGACATGGGTATATTTTCTACGAAATAAATATGAGGTTTTTAATAAATTTAAAGAGTTTAAGGCTCTTGTAGAAAATCAGATAGAGAAAAAGATAAAGGTTTTGATAAGTGATAATGGTGGCGAGTATTGCTCTAATGAATTTGAGTGAATAGAAATGTAGAGAACAACTCCGTATACTCCACAATAGAATGGGGTTGCAAAATGGATGAACAAGACATTGATGGATAAGGCTAGAAGTATGCTAAGTGGTGCAGGGTTAGAAAAGAAGTTTTGGGTAGAAGTTGTGTTAACATCTTGTTATCTCATCAATAGATATCCTACCTCAGCTTTGGTGGACAAGACTCTACAGGAAGTATGGACTGGTAAGAAACCCTCTCTCAGGTATATAAGGGTTTTTGGTTGTGATGCTTATACGTATGTCCCAAAAGAGAAAAATTCTAAGCTAGAATATAAATCTAAAAAATATATATTTGTGGATTATAGTACTAGTGTTAAAGGATATAAGTTGTGGAACCTAGAAACATAGAAGGTTGTTTATAATCATAATGTGATATTTAGAGAAACAAAAGGAGTTTTAAAATAGGAAATGCAACCAATAAAAGAATAAAAATAGTGCAGGTAAAATTGGAACAAGAGGAAGAACCAGTGGTAGAACCTGAATTACAGAGAGAGTTTGAAGATGAATATTCAGAGGAAGAAGGTGGGGAGGAAGCTTAAGATGCAGAACCTAGAACTCTAATTTTGAGGAGATCAGATCGAGAGAGAAGACTTCCAGATAGGTATAGTCCTTCAAAATTTTATTTTACATTTAATTTATCAGTTACTGATGAAGAACCCAAGACTGTAAAGGAGGCACTTTAGTAAAGTGAGAATAAGTCTTGGAAAAGGGTTATGGAAGAAGAAATGGAGTCCTTGGATAAAAATAAGACATGGAACTTGGTGAAATTAGCTCCTGCTAGAAAACTTGTTGGTTGTAAGAAGTACAATGTAGAAGGAAAGTTGGATAAGTACAAGGTTCACTTGGTAGCAAAAGGATTTTCTTAGGTTGAGGGAATTGACTTTGGTGATATTTTTTTGCCTATGGCTAAACTAACTTCAATTAGATTTTTGTTGGTTATTTTTGATTCTTTTGATTTTGAAATAGAACATATGGATGTAAAGACAACTTTTCTACATGGTGAACTTGATGAAGATATATATATGTCACAACCAAAATGCTTTAAGGTAAAAGGTAAGGAGGACTTGGTATGCAAGCTGAAGAAGTCTCTTTATGGGTTGAAGTAGTCTCCAAGGATGTGGAACCAAAAATTTGATAGGTTTATCTTGACACTTGGGCTTGGAAAAATCAAAGCAAATCCATGTGTATATTTCAAAAAGGAAGGTGAAAATTTGTTATCATTGTATTGTATGTGGATGACATGTTGTTAATTGGTAACAGTAAGGAGATAATAAAGTTACTCAAATCTTAGTTATCTTTTGAATTTGACATGAAGAATTTGGATGTTGCAAAATTTATTTTAAGTATGAAAATAATAAGGGATCATGCAAATAGAAATTTATGGTTAAATCAAAGGAAATATGTTGATTTGATACTATAGAAGTTTAGAATGCATGATTGTAAACTAGTATGTACTCCATATCCATTTGGTCAAAAGTTATCTACTAAACAATATCCCAAAATAGATGAGGAATTTGAAGAAATGCATCATGTTCCTTATGCTAGTATTGTGGGTAGTTTGATGTATGCAATGGGCTATATTAGACCTGATATTGCACATGCAGTGGGAGTATTTAGCAGATATATGTCAAATCCAAGAAAGGTACATTGGATTGTTGTGAAGAGGATCTTCATATACTTGCATGGAACTATAGATTATGTTATTTGTTATGAAGGAAAATTTGGAGATAATGATATTGTAAATCTACAAGGGTTTGTGGATGTTGATTGGGTTGGAGATCTTGATAAGATAAGATCCATGAGTGCTTATGTGTTTAGGATATTTGGAGGGGCAGTAATTTTGAGTAAAAAGAAACCAGTTGTTGCTTTATCCACTATAGAATCATAGTACATTATAGCAACTCATACCAATAAAGAAGCAGTGTGGCTACAAAGGTTGTGTTAAATAGTTGGCATTAAATATAAGCCTATGAGAATTAATAGTGACAATCAGAGTGCAATATTTATTGCAAATAATCTTGGATTTCATGATCGATCAAAACATATTGATATAAAGTACCATTTTTTGAGAGATATGGTTGAAGAGAATCGAGTGATATTGGAGAAAGTTGATACAAAGAAGAATACTGTTGATTCATTAACAAAGGCTATACCTACTCAAAAAATTTCTTGGTGTAGAATATCTATGGGCATGGTTGCCCTTGATAGTTGATAATGGTAGTTGTTAGCCCCTATGGAAAGTATTCAACAAGTGGGAGAATGTTAGAAATATGTTGAATATTTTCCATGTTATTTTGGTGGGTTTAACACTTAAAGCAACTGGATGTTGTGTATGATATACTCATAGGGGTTCAGGGTGATAGCCCTCTGAAAAGCAAGGGTTCGGAGGCGGCAGCCCCCGACCAAATTTTTAGGGTTTTTTAAGTTATATTTAGACCCATATGGGCTTTTAGGGTTACTATATTTGAACCCTTGTTTTTTTCCATGAGATTGTAAAATCTGTTCATGTGCCTTTGTTATATATATATATCACACTTGCATTAGGGTTTCGTGAGAGACAGAAGGAAAATATTATTGTATTGGAGACTATCAAGTTAATATAATAATAAGATAATACTGTGCTAGTTTTTTCCTGGTTGAGTATTTCCAGGATAAATATTGTGTAATGTGTGAATTTGCGACCTTCTTTTGATTATGTTATTATTGCTTTTTTGTTTTAGTTTATCAAGGCTATTTATTTCTCTTTAGCTGACAATTTTTTGTTTTTGAATGCGTAAAATGGGAAGGTTGAAAGTTTTTTTTTTGAAGATGCATAGAATGGGAAAGTGATTTATTTTTTTTAGAACTGCAATGTATGCAAAATGATGTGAAATTGTTTTTGTTTTTTTTCTTATTTCTGAAATGCAATGTATGCAAAATTATGTGCCATGTTTTTGTGTTGTTTTTTTTTGTGAATATGCACTGATGTGAACTTTGTTTATTTCTCAGGTGAAATTTACTTGACATCGATGGTCCCACACTATATCCAAATAGCGAAAAGCTCTCACATCTGAGGATTGGAAGTTTTTGGAGGCTATGGGTTTCGATGGCTATGGATGAGTGGAGACTATCTGGGCTGATGATGAGCTGCTATATGCTTTGGTGGATAGATGGGACCCTAATAGGGTTTTTTTTTAGTTTAGGATTGGAAAAAGCAAAGCATATCCATGTGTATATTTCAAAAAGGAAGGTGATAATTTTGTTATCATTGTATTGTATGTGGATGACATGTTGTTAATAGGTAACAATAAGGAGATGATAAAGTTACTCAAATCTTAGTTATCTTTTGAATTTGACATGAAGGATTTGGGTGTTGCAAAATTTATTTTGGGTATGGAAATAATAAGGGATCATGCAAATAGAAAGTTATGGTTAAATCAAAGGAAATATGTTGATTTGATACTATAGAAGTTTAGAATGCATGATTGTAAACCAATATGTACTCCATATCCAGTTGGTCAAAAGTTATCTACTAAAAATATCCCAAAATAGATGAGGAAATTGAAGAAATGCATCATGTTACTTATGCTAGTGCTATGGGCAGTTTGATGTATGCAATGGTATGTACTAGACTTGATATTGACATACAGTGGGAGTAGTTAGTAGATATATATCAAATCCAGGAAAGGTACATTGGACTATTGTGAAGAGGGTATTCATATACTTGCATGGAACTACAAATTATGCTATTTATTATGAAGGAAAATTTGGAGATAATGATATTGTAAATCTACGACGGTTTGTGGATGCTGACTGGGCTTGAGATCTTGATAAGAGAAGGTCCACGAGTGTTTATGTGTTCAAGATGTTTGGAGGGGCAGTAAGTTGGATGAGTAAAAAGCAATCAGTTGTTGCTTTATCCACTACAGAAGCAGAGTACATTGTAGCAACTCATGCCAGTAAAGAAGTAGTGTGGCTACAAAGGTTGTGTTCAATAGTTGACATTAAACAAAAGGCTGTGAGAATTAATAGTAACAGTTAGAGTGCAATATTTCTTACAAATAATCCTGATTTTCATGATTGGTCAAAACATATTGATATAAAGTACCATTTTGTGAGAGATATGGTTGAAGAGAACCAAGTGATATTGGAGAAAGTTGATACAAATAATAATACTGCTAATTAATTAACAAATGTTGTACCTACTCAAAAATTTTTTTGGTGTAGAAGATCTATGGGCATGGTTGACCCTTGATAGTTGATAATGGTAGTTGTTTGGCCCTATGGAAAGTATTCAAAAAGTGGGAGAATGTTGGAAATATGTTGAAAATTTTCCATGTTATTCTAGTGGGGTTAACACTAAAAGTTACTGGACACTGTGTACGATATACTCGTCAGGGTTCGAGGCCAGGCTGGGCCCTGAACTGGGGTTTAGGGGCGGTAGCCCTTTGAAAAGCAGGGGTCCGGGGGTAGAAGCCCCTGATAAAATTTTTAGGGTTTTTTAAGTTATATTTAAACCCATATGGGCTTTTAGGGTTACTATATTTGAACCCTTGCTTTTTTTCCATGAGATTTTTAAATCCGTGCATGTACCTTTGTTATATATCACACTTGCATTAGGGTTTGGTGAGAGATAGAAGGAGAATATTATTGTATTGGAGACAATCAAGTTAATATAATAATAAGATAATACTGTGCTAGTTTTTTCCCGGTTGAGGGTTTCCATGATAAATATTGTGTAATGTGTGAATTTGTGACCTTCTTTTTATTTTGTTATTACTACTTTTTTTATTTTAGTTTATCGGGGGTCTTTATTTCTCTTTAGCTGACAATTTTTTTTTTTGAATGCGTAAAATGGGAAGGTTAAAAGTTTTTTTAAAGATGCATAGAATGGGAAAGTGATTTCTTTTTTTAGAACTGCAATGTATGCAAAATGATGTGAAATTGTTTTTGTATTCTTTTCTTGTTTCTGAAATGCAATGTATACAAAATTATGTGCCATGTTTTTGTGTTGTTTATTTTTTTATGAACATGCACTGATGTGAACTTTATTTATTTCTCAGGTGAAATTCATTACTGCCCGACATCGATGGCCCCACACTATATCCAAAGTGTGAAAATCTCTCATAACTGAGGATTGGATGTTTTTGGAGGCTGTGGGTTTTGATGGCTATGGATGAGTGGAGACTATCTGGGATGATGAGGAGCTGCTATCTACTTTGGTGGAGAGATGGGACCCTAATAGGGGTTATTTTTAGCTTGGGATTGAAAAAAGAAATACATATCTATGTGAATATTTCAAAAAGGAAGGTGAAAATTTTGTTATAATTGTATTGTATGTGGATGACATGTTGTTAATTGGTAACAGTAGGGAGATAATAAAGTTACTCAAATCTTAGTTATCTTTTGAATTTGACATGAAGGATTTGGTTGCTGCAAAATTTATTTTGGGTATGGAAATAATAAGGGATCGTGTAAATAGAAAGTTATGGTTAAATCAAAGGAAATATGTTGATTTGATACTATAGAAGTTTAGAATGCATGATTGTAAACTAGTATGTACTCCATATCTAGTTGGTCAAAAGTTATCTGCTGAATAGTATCCCAAAATAGATGAGGAAATTGAAGAAATGGATCATGTTCCTTATGCTAGTGTTGTAGGCAGTTTGATGTATGCAATGGTATATACTAGACCTAATATTGCACATGTAGTGAGAGTAGTTAGCAGATATATGTCAAATCTAGGAAAGGAACATTGGATTGTTGTGAAGAGGATCTTCATATACTTGCATGGAACTATAGATTATGCTATTTGTTATGAAGGAAAATTTGGAGATAATGATATTTAAAATCCACAAGGGTTTGTGGATGCTAAATGGGTTGGAGATATTGATAAGAGAAGGTCCATGAGTGCTTATGTGTTCAGGCTATTTGGAGGGGCAGTAAGTTGGATGAGTAAAAAGAAATTAGTTGTTGCTTTATCCACTATAGAAGTAGAGTACATTGTAGCAAATCATATCGGTAAAGAAGTAGTGTGGCTACAAAGGTTGTGTTCGATAGTTGGCATTAAATAGAAGGCTATGCGAATTAACAGTGACAGTCATAGTGCAATATTTCTTGCAAATAATCCTGGTTTTCATGATCGATCAAAACATATTGATATAAAGTACTATTTTGTGAGAGATATGGTTGAAGAGAACCGAGTGATATTGGAGAAAGTTGATACAAAGAAGAATACTGCTAATTCATTAACAAAGGCTGTATCTACTCAAAAATTTTCTTCGTGTAGAAGATCTATGGGCATGGTTACCCTTGATAGTTGATAATGGTATTTGTTAGCCCCTATAGAAAGTATTCAAAAAGTGGGAGAGTGTTGGAAATATGTTGAATATATTCCATGTTATTATGGTAGGGTTAACACTAAAAGGTACTAGATATTGTGTACGATATACTCGTCAAGGTTCGGGGCCAAGCTGGGCCTTGAATAGGGGTTTGGGGGTGGTAGCCCTTCAAAAAGTAGGGGTCCGAGGATGGCAGTCCTCGACCAAAGTTTTAGGGTTTTTAAGTTATATTTAGACCCATATGGGCTTTTAAGGTTACTATATTTGAACCCTTGTTTTTTCCCATGAGATTGTAAAATCTGTGCATGTGCCTTTGTTATATATATCGCACTTGCATTAGGGTTTGGTGAGAGATAGAAGGAGAATATTATTGTATTGAAGATGGTCAAGTTAATATAATAATAAGATAATACTATGCTGGTTTTTTCCCGATTGAGGATTTCCATGATAAATATTGTGTAATGTGTGAATCTATGACCTTTTTATTTTGATTATGTTATTTCTTCTTTTTTGTTTTAGTTTATCGGGGCTCTTTATTTCTATTTAGCTGATATTTTTTTTTTGAATGCATAAAATTGGAAGGTTGAAATTTTTTTTTGAAGATGCATAGAGTGGGAAAGTGATTTTTTTTTTAGAACTACAATGTATGCAAAATGATGTGAAATTGTTTTTGTATTTTTTTCTTATTTCTCAAATGCAATGTATGCAAAATTATGTGCCATATTTTTGTGTTGTTTTTTTGTGAATGTGCACTAATGTGAACTTTGTTTATTTCTCAGGTGAAATTCATTACTTCCTAGCATCGATGGCCCCACACTATATCCAAAGTATGAAAATATCTCACAGCTGAGGATTGGAAGTTTTTGGAGGTTGTGGGTTTGGATGGCTACATATGAATGGAGACTATCTGGGTTGATGATGTGCTGATATCTGCTTTGGTGGAGAGATGGGACCTTGATAGGGGTTTTTTTAGCTTCTAACAGGGGATCTAACCATCACCTTGGAGGATGTATATCACATATTCCATGCTCCTATCAAGGGTCTACTAGTGAGGGTGGGCCATGACAAGTAGGAGGTCCTTAGACCTATCTATGGAGATGACTGGGATGTTGATTGCGATAAGGGTGGTATTCCTTATCTCAATATCTATAAGGGTAAGAAGTTGGGTGCACTATAGAATTTCATGATGTATGTACTAGGCAACATGTTGTTGCCTAATAGCATGGGCTCGAGGTTCCCTTGGAACCAGGGTTTTATTGCACTGTAGTTGATAGTAGAGCCTCAAATTTATGCATGGGCTCTCACTCCCTTATGTAAATTGTATGGTGAACTCTATGAGGTAAAGAGACAAGAGCAAAAGGGGCTTGGATGTAGTTTGGTGCTTTAAATTTGGGTGTGGGAGCACATTAGAGTTGGTCATACAGAGGGCTTACCTTATGAGTGGGATCACTCACATCCTTATTCTCTTTGTTGGTAGGCCAGTGAGGGATCCTCTCCTACTCATCCCTTTTGCAGTTTTGGGGTGTACTAAGATAGTTTGAGTGGCTTGAAAAGTAGGGACATCTACTAGTGACCTTGGAGAGGTTTGATTTGGAAAGGTGATGTTGTGCAGCTTTATCAGGTGAGATGAAGTAGATGGGTGGTTGGGAGCCATGGGTGAGAGATGCAGTACATATAGTTATCATGGATTATGAGGTATTTTAGTTTGGTTCAAGAAGTTCTAGATGCTCCCATGATGTACAAGCAACGAGGATACAAGCTTAGTATCTCCTTGATTCTATATATTTGGATGGTAGACAATGTAGTGGATGATGTAGTAGTGGATATCCTTTATGTAGATGATGCGTGGATGACTATCGACTATGACTCTTGGTTTGTGATGTAGCATCCATGGAGGAAAAGCATGGTGGTGGATGACTCATCTAGTGGGGATGAGCATCAGGCTGGTGAACAAGCTCCTTAGTAGTTGAAACACGGGTTGGGATAGTAGGGGTAGGAGGTAGTCTAATGTGGATGTGTAGTAGACTGATGCCAACTTTGGGGTGGTAGAGATGGAGTAGATGGAGGCAATGGAGGTGATGGAGGTAATGGGAGGTAGGAAGCTCCTCCATGCTATATTGATAAGGAGTGGGGGATACTCTAGGCATAGTGGGATAGCTTGGATGCGAAGGTGACAAGGCTAAAGGGTGAGGTGGATGGGATCCTAAGTAGGCCTAGTGGGGGTGATGATGCTGCTACCATTATGGATCTTAGGTCTGAGATATTTGAGTGAGAATCTCGTCAGACTATGGACTTGGTGACTATATGAAGGTAGGTCACTTACATTGCTATGCTTGAGGATGCTCTAGATCGATGTAACATTCCTCTTCCTACTCCTCCTAGTTCATCCGTTTTGGATTCCAATAACTGAACTGAGTTGAGACATGGTAGTTTGAGGTCTCATCAGTCATCTGGATCACATGCTCCTTTTCGTTCCTAGGCATAAACTCAAGGGCCTCATAGTGGTCATGAGGGGCACTAGATAGTAGCACTTTATTACCTCTTTTTTTAGTTTTCTATTTTTTTTTGTTTATGAGCCTCAATGCTCTGATGTATATAGCCTGTGGGTATTTTATATTTATGCGATCATATATATACATGGATTTTTATTGTTATTATGTACTTCTTGATATTAGTTGGAATAAGGTTCTCATATGCTAAGGTTCACATCGATGGATTATTCGATAAGCATATGAGAACCTTATTCTCGATAAGCTACAAAACTAAACTAATTTGCAAAAAACATTGAGGCTCATAATGTCCTAGGCTAGAGTGATCATGTACTTCTTGATATTCAGGCTCAATAATATGATATGGACCTTGCTCATGTCGTTCAAGGCCAAATCCCTACTAGTTAACCCTACAAAAATATTGTAAAGGAAAATTTGGGTTGGACAAATATTCAATATTAGCATGAAACTCTTGTATGGGTTCCTCATTAGGGGAAGGTGGATTGGATGAGGAATCTACCCCCCATATACAAATTTGATATGATTAGGCTCAAAATCCATTTTGTACACTGCACTTATAGCTAAAGGTGGGTCACGTGAGTGACCGTAATATTTGACTAACTGTATAGGTGGTGTAAGTGTGAAACTCTCAATAATGTACTCTCCAATGCCCAAATTGGCAATATGTATTGCAAATTGAGCTGGAGGGGATGTGGATGGATTAGTGGATGAGGGAGGTGATTTTGTGGTTGCTTGCAGTTCAGGTGGAGGTGATGGCTCTTCTTAGATAGGTGATCCTATTTGCGAGATGATGGGTGGTGAATCTTGAGGTGAATTATGCTTGATAAGGTTGTTTAGTGATTGAGTTGGTTGGGCTGAAAATGTGAATGGTGTTTGTGAAGTGGATGGTGCAGTTAATGAAGTTGGTGATTTATTAGTGGGATGATCAGGTGTGGTGGAAAAATGAAATGTGGTGTGATGAGCACAAAAAATGCTCATATTTTTGTATGGATTTATAATATATAGTGCGGCATTATTTTGATAAGATGTACTTTTTAATGAAAGTTTTATATATATTTAATAGAAATTGGGTATATTCTCTAATATGTGTTTTTAGTGTGATTTGTGTGTAGATTCAGTGATTTTGCTATATTTTTTGCATATTTACGTCAAGGTCCCATGTGGACCTAGCACTTCATGTTTTATGGTGGAAACATAAGGACAACAATGACCACAACAAAGGATACGTACGCTGAGTTAAGGCACTTGACTCCCGACTTCAGGGTCAAAGGTACCTAACTCCCGAATTTGGGACCAAAGGTGCCTGACTTCCAGCTTCGGGGTCGATGGTGCCTGACTCCTGACTTTGGAGTCAACAATGCCTGATTCCCAGTGATAGGCTGGATGATGCCTGACTCCCATCGAGCAAAAGTATAACAAGAACCATGTTTTTAGAAGAAATAGAATGGTGATTTCTAGTGATATATGTGGATGAAAGACAATAGTATGAACCGAAATAAATTATCCATTTCTCATTAATGGCTAAACAAACATGTAAATAGAGCAAACACGTAAATCGATTATACTGATATCAATTTGTGGTATAATTATAGGTATATTCTATCAATAAATAGAACACGCCTAATTTATCTTGCAAAGGATAAAATTAGTGCGCGTTCATTGTCTGTGATTATTTTGTGCGTGTTTGTTGTAACCACAAGTCTAAAATAGACTTGCCTGAGCTTGTAATCGGGGATGGTCATGCACTATATAAATGCATAGACCACCCCTAAAATAGAATCCTAGATTATCTATGTAATTTTTTTGAAGTTGCAATACAATACAATTCATTTGAGTGTTTTATCAGTCTCAAACTAGCATCCGATGAATGAATATGGTAGAATCTATTAGAAGCATGGGCCCACTCTCAACAGTATTCCTCCCACATTTTTCCTTGCTTTCTATTATTTTATTTATTTCCTGTTTTCTATGTTTTTTGCAAATTAGTTTAGTTCTGTAGCTTTCCCCTATTTTTTGTACTTTTCCAACAAGTGTGCATTTTTACTTTTATAGTTTATTTCAGTCATGTCTTTGATAATATAAAATAGATTAATGGTTTGGATAAAGAACAAGAACTCCACCACAACAATGCACCCCCCCAAACCATAGAATCTGGAGGACTCATCTCATTAGGAATTACAGGTATACATTATGCATGGCCTTTCACAAGTTTACGAGTTGTCCCAAGTTGACAATTAAATGGAGGCAATGAATTAAACCATAGGAATTAACCAATGTTTTGCCCAACATTTTGGCATCATTGCTAGGGAAAAGCCAACTATAATACCCAGTTCTGAAGAAAGCACGTCTGAATTAGTTTAGGTTACTTTCTACAGAACTATTCCATTTTAATTTTGTATGAGTCCACCTAAAAATAGAGGACCGGATGGTCATTTCCTCAAGAGCAAAAATATTATTTCTCAAGAAGCCTCTATTTTAGTTGTGCCAAATCCTGACATTGATATCTCCCCACCACTGTCTCCACCTGTGCATTGGAGTCAACATCCACTTTTTGCACAAGATCCTTCTAAACCAGACCAACAAAATCCTAAGGAAGGATCAGTGGTAGGAAGAATTCAATCTGAGGAAGATTTGTTGAACATTCAACATTGGCAAGTAGTTAAAGATGGAACTATTTCAAACACTAATTTAGGAATCCTTCTAGAGGATAAAAGAAATGAGTTAGAAGCCTTGAAAGCTACCCTGGAAGTAGCAGGTGTTGAAACCCTGTATTCAAAAAATATGGCTGAAGTAGAAGAGACATCCACTAGTTTTAACTTCCCAATCGAGGAGGCAAGAGGAGATACAAATATGAAACATATCTCTCCTGCCCACCTTCCAATATTCAGAGGATTTCAAATAGAATATCTTGACCTATTTCTTTTCAAGTTTGACGTACTATGCAGGTCAGTAGATTATAAAATCGATGCTCAAAAATTAAAATTATTCCCCTCAACTCTAGATGATTCAACCCTATGCTGGTTCATCAATTTAGGAAATAAATAGATCACTAACTAGGAAGACATGAAAAAATCTTCCTAGATCAGTACCAAGACTTTGGTAGAGCATGAGATTCCAGAGAAGAAGTCCTGGATATGAGTCAGAAGGAAGGTGAGTCATTAGAAGAATATTGGGATAGATTTAGCTTTAACCTACAAAGATCTCCCCATGCAAAACTAGGTGATAGGTCCTTAAGAAGTATTTTTCTGAAGGGGCTTACTAATGAATCTCTTGAAGCACTAAACATGATTTCTGGAGGAGACATTTATCAACATCAAATATCTGATATCCGATAGTTATGCTAGAACTATTCAAGAAGGAAGGGTAAATTAACCTCCAAAAATATCAAACAATCAGCCACAATCACCAAAATAGAGATAGGAAATATGCTAGAAGACCTCAAGAGTGAGATGTTGTCATCTCTTGCACTTCAAATGGACACTCTTCTACTTCAGAGAAAGAAGTAGGAGAATGAGGCAACATTAGCCTATTTTTGTCCTAAATGTAGAGGAAAGCACCCTAGAAATGAATGTCCAGAGAACAAAGTTAGAGTATGCATTG
Source organism: Wollemia nobilis (assembly GCA_028583015.1). NCBI lineage: Eukaryota > Viridiplantae > Streptophyta > Pinopsida > Araucariales > Araucariaceae > Wollemia > Wollemia nobilis. The sequence goes on from JAQPPZ010000103.1 coordinate 7,882,004, forward strand.
TGTGTCAAAAAGATCATAAGACAAAATTGTGCCCACAATTACCAAAATCTAGAGAATATCCTGAAGTAATGGAAGCATACTTCATGGGAAATAGGAGGAACTAGCAATAGTCTCCTATGGGAAACAACATGCCAGCAGGAATGCCATCCTATGGGGGAAATAATTATCAGAACCAAGGTCAAGTTCAGCCACCCAATATGGGTTGGTGGGGATAAAAACCTTGGGCATATACCCCCCAAGGAGCAAATCCTTATAATCCTTACCCATGGATGCCACATCAACAACCTGTACCATAGTGGAGAAATCACAATGCTTGGAGCCCAACTCCACAACATGCAACACAAGTCCCACTACAATAGAGTTTGCTAGCTCCCCCTGCTTTGAGACCTGCTCAACTTTTAGCACAACCCATATCTAATACAAACAAAAAAACACAACCAACATACCAAATAGAAAATGAGATGTACCCCATGTATAATATCAAAGTAGATTGTAGTCCTATACAATTGAGGTCAAGTAAATAGGTAGGTGTAGAAATAGCTCCTTTGTTAGAAGAGGAGGAAAAAATAGATTTAGAAAAAGAGGAATCACCTCTTATAGAGGAAGTAGAAGATGAACCAGTAGCTATAAATACCATAGAAGAGGTTCCACCTTTTCCAAAAAGGTTGCAAGAACCCAGAAAGCCAGTATAACTAGAATCTAACATTCTTTCTAGTATGAAAAATTTGACAGTCACAATCCCTTTTTTTTAGGCCATAAGAGACATTCCAATCTATACAAAGGCCATAAGGGAATTGTGTCTGAGAAAACCAAGAAAAAATCAGCAAAGGCAATCAATTTGGTAGGTCAGTTAGTTGATCTTATGTAAGGAAACACCTACAACCAAAAATATTCAGACCCAGGAAGCCCTATTTTAACTGTAAAAATTGGAGGCTATGTCTTACCCAACACATTAGTAGATCTAGGGGCTGCCATTAATATCATGCCCAAGGATACCATGCAGAAACTTAGACTAACCAATATGAAGCCAACAAAAATTATCCTTCAATTGGATGATAGGTCTATAGTGCTCCTTGAGGGAATGCTGGAAGATATAACAATCATAGTGGATGCATGGGAATACCCAATAGATTTTCTAGTGTTACAATCCAAGTCTGAGTTGGGTGGTTATCCACTCATCTTAGGTAGACCTTGGATGGCAATAGATGATGCCTACATAAGTTGTAAGAATGGACAAATGACCATTTTTGATGGTCAGAATGTGAAAAATCTGATTATCCATCCACCTGCACAATCTGTAGACTTGTTGGGAGAACCTGATTGTGAAAACTAGAATATTGGTGATTTATCAATGATTCAATCCATCATGGCATTTGATGAGTTGAAGGATGAGAGTGATGAGGAAAGAGTTATATCAAACATTTTCCAAGGGGAATCCTCCTATCCTCCTCTAGAGCTACCACTTGTTGGAGGTAAAAATCACCATATCAAACAAATTGAGGTTGCACCTAGGAGGGTATTGAATATAGATGATGAGTTGACATTTGATCAATAGATCAAACTAAAATAAATATTAGTCAAACATCAACATGCTTTTTCTTGGGAGTATTCAGACATGAGAGGAATTACTCCAAAAACCTGTACTCATCGCATATATCTGGAAGAACAAATGAAACCGATAAGACAACCACAACGTAGGATGAATCCAGCTATGAAGGAGATTGTTAAAGTTGAATTGTAGAAACTCCTAACAGTTGGGTTTATCTACCCTATCTCTGATAGTGAGTGGGTATCACCTTTGGTGGTGGTGCCCAAGAAAAATGGAAAGTGGCGTATCTATGTTGACTATAGATCGCTCAACAAGGCAACAAAGAAAGACCACTTCCCCTTACATTTCATAGATCAGGTCCTTGATACCTTAGCAAGAAAGAAATACTTTTCTTTTTTGGATGGGTTCAATGGATACAATCAGATTCATATTGGGGAAGAGGATCAAGATAAGACCACGTTCACTTGTCCATGGGGAACCTTCGCTTACCGAGTTTTACCCTTTGGTTTGTGCAATGCACCTACCACATTTCAAAGGGTAGTATTGAGCATCTTCTCTGATATGATTGGAGAAACTATGGAGGTATATATGGATGATTTCACCATTTATGGTGAGACTTTTGATGAAGCCACAACAAATTTGGAAAGAACACTTCAACGGTGTGAGGAAACTAATCTGTCCCTGAGTAATGAAAAATATTTTATGTTAATGCAGGAGGGAATAGTATTGGGACATCATATTTCTATAGATGGGATAAAAGTAGATAAAAAGAAGATAGAGGTAATCCAAAATCTACCCACTCCCAAAACTCAGAAAGATATCCGAAGTTTCCTTGGCTCAGCTAGTTACTATAGGAGGTTTATAGCAGACTTTAGCAAAACTGCTAAACCCCTAAGCACATTGTTATCAAATGATGTAGAGTTTGTCTGGATAGATGAATGTGAACAGGCATTTAACACTTTGAAAGAAAAATTGACCACTGCTCTAGTACTGAGAGGTCCAGATTGGACCATTCCCTTTCACATATATGTGGATGCATCCAATAATGTGATAGGGTCAGTACTGGGATAGAAGGATGGTGATGACTTCTATACCATTTATTATGTCATTAAATATCTTACAAGTGCTGAGTTCAATTATACTATCACAAAAAAGGAATTTCTTGTAGTCATACATGCTCTTAACAAATTTTACCACTATATTATAGGTTATCAGGTTTTTATGCATACTGATCATTCAACCATCAGGTACCTGACAAACAAACTTAGAATTAGTGGTAGAATTATCATATGGTTATTACTTCTATAGGAATTTGATGTGACAATTGTAGAAAAACTAGGTAAGGACAATGTGGTTGTAGATTTTATTTCTAGATTGACACCACCAGATCATACAACCATAGAAGATCAGTTTCCAGATGAGCATTTGTTTGCTCTAAATGAAAAGATACCATGGTACATAGATATGGCTAATTATTTAGCCACTGGTAAAGTATCCCCTACACTTTCACCATGTGAGAAACAAACATTAATAGAGAAAAGTGTAGACTTCTCATGGATTGAGGGATGCCTATTTAAAATAGGGTCTGATAAAATCATGAGAAGATGTGTTGTTGATAATGAGATTATAGAAATACTGAAAGCTTACCATAATGAACCTTGTGGTGGCCATTTTGTAGGAAAAATAATTGCATTCAAAGTATTGCAGGTTGGATACTTCTAGCCTTCACTATTTAAATATGTAACCAAACACGTGAGCCAATGTGATCAGTGTCAGAGGATGGGCAGACCAACTCTTAGAGATGAAATGCCACTCCAACCACATGTGCACATTGAGCCATTTGAAAAATGGGGGATGGATTTTGTAGGACCCATTAATCCATAGTCAACAGGTAAGAGATATATCTTAGTTTACACTGACTATGTGACCAAGTGGGTTGAAGTGTAGGCATTGCATGATTCTAAAGAGAATATTGTAGCAGATTTCTTGTTTTCATCTATCTTTACAAGATTTGGGGTTCCAAGGGAGATCACTACTGATCAAGGGCCTCAATTTACTTCAAATTTGATTCAAGAAATAATGTAGCAGTACAAAATCAGGCACAACAAAACCACTCCTTACCATCCATAGGAAAATGGGCAAGTAGAGGTCACCAACCATGAATTGGAGAACATTCTCACAAATATGGTACAACAACATAGGAAATATTGGGCCATAAGATTACCAGAAGCAGTGTGGGCTTACAGAACCACCTGGAAAACTACCACTGGTTTTACACCATTCTAGTTAGTATATGGGAAGAATGCTATGATGCCCATAGAGTTTGAAATTAAGACTCTCAGAACTATAGTAGATTTAGATTTGAATCTAGATGAGGCACAAAAGGAATGGATTCAACAACTTAACCAATTGGATGAATACCGATATGATGCTCTGCATCGAACATAGGTCATCCAGAAACAAAGGGCCAGGTGGCATGATCATCACACCAAGCCAAAGTAGTTCAAAGTGGGAGAATGGGCATTATTGTATGACTCCCAATTCCAGGAAAGGAAAGGAAAACTCATGCAGCATTGGATGGGGCCATATGAAGTGATTGAAATCATCAACAATGGAGTTGTGCGAGTCAGAAAAATTGATGGTAGCAACATCACATTAACAGTCAATGGTCACCGACTATGGCCATATCATGTGTCTGAGACTTATATGATGAAGTCCAGAATAGGCATGGGGGAGACCCCATTTGAGTCCATTTTTAAAATTTATCAGTAATATGTGGACACATGTTTGTCCACATGACCCAAAAATAATTTATTCTTTTATAAGTCCTACATTTTTCTTTCTTTAGTTGTGTTTTTATTTTGTAGGAATGATGCCCTGAATGCAATCTGAAGGTAGCATGGGAAACCTAGGCCTATCAAGCACAGGATCCATAAACTTGCACATTTCCAGCTTTCTAGGAGGTTAATTCTAGTAGAAGTACACTCATCCCCATCCGAAGGGGGATAACCATGCTTGGACGGGTATGCGGGTGTTTTTGTCTTCATAGAGAAAAGTGCCCAAATGCTAGTTCACATAGCGGATGATGATGTTGTCCTTGAATGATGAACACTAATAGTCTGATCAACCGAAAGTGCTCAACTATGGACACACAAAAAAATTGACTATTCAAATGATGGGAAGGTGCTTGACTCCCACATATCATAAAGGTGCCTGAATCCCATTATTGAAGAGTTTTCACAAAAAAAAGGGCACTGATTTCTAGTGAGAAGGCACCTATATTTTATTCAAGAAGGTGCCTATTTTCTACTTTGGTGGGTGCCTGATTTCTAGTGAAAGGGCACTTGAATTTAGTTCTAACTAGTGCCTGTATCCTGTATGGGAGTAAGGTGCCTGATTTCTAGTAAAAAGGTGTCTGAATCCCATTCTAACATGTGCCTATGATATTAAAGTAAGGTGCCTGATTTCCATAAAAAAGGTGCCTGACTTCCATTCTAATAAGCATCTGATTTCTAGTATACGAAATAAACCTTTGGCATCAAGAAGTAGTTGAAGCCATATGATCAAAAGTCAAATTTCTCATGGATAAAAACACTTTTTCCATTGGATATTTGTGCACGTTCCAAGACAACCAACAAAATGACTTCCAAGGAGGGATGTGTGTCGTCCCACGGGAAAATATTAATTTAATATTTTTCTTGCATTGTTTTGTAGTAGGGAACCTCGAATGAAATAAATTACAACATCCAAGAATGAATTGTTCAGAAAAAAATTTCCTCACATGGGAAATATGCACGCCATTATTTTTTCGGTAATCATAGTCATCATGCGACAACCAATCCATCTGCACCACGAGTGTCTACATATCATGCACGCGCAAAATACTAATTAGGTATGTACTTAATTTTCTATTTTATATGTATATAATTTTCATTAGAAAAAGCATTCTTGTCAATAGTGCCATCACATTGTTTGAAAAAACAAATATCCATCCAATCGACGTACCCAACTCTGCACTTGTCCACGTGCCACCAAGCAGTTGGGTAAAAAGTTATAACAATCACCCATTGGAAATCTAGCACATGATTTTATGATGTTCACACCAATCACCGTAATTATTTCTAATTATGGTGTAAGGGTGCCTGATTGCACGAATATGGTTGCATTGAAATGATATGTTTAAGAACCTGTAAAGCCAGGGTAAGTTGCAGAGAAAAACCAAAAAAAAATATAGAAAAAAATAGAGAGTAATTTGCCATGGGAGGGAAATCTACAAATCATCTGCTAAAAAAGAATGAGCCTCAAGATCTCTCAGGGATTAATGAAAATGTTCAGAGGTAATTTGAAGCAGTCGGATGGATGGATTACTGTCGGCTGGTTAGTCAGAACTAGGATGCTGAGGCCACCAAGGAATTCATAGAGTCTTTGAAGGATGGGGTTGCTCGAATGCGTGGACTAGAGATTCTGGTCATAGAGACCCATATTGTGGTAATTATCGGTCTCCCTCAGATAGGGGACCATGTATACAAATATGACAACCCTACGGATTGTGCAAAAATATTTTTTGGGTGACCAACGACATATCTGACGCATTCTGGATTATCGAGGCAGCACCTCCCGGATCTTTGGAACCAAGTTTTCGAGCAGATAGCCAGATTCTTCACATGCACTAGTAGGTACTCATGGCTCAATGTAAACCATTTCTATTTTTTGAATCATCTGTTACATGGGGACCAAATCAATGTCCCCTATTACCTAGCATGTGCCCTAAAGGATGAGGCTAGGCGGTACCAGGTAGGGACAACTACTACCCTGGCACACCATGGGTTGATTTCAGCCCTAATAAGGCATGTAGAGGCACATAAGGAGGCATCAATTGAAGAAGGCACCACTATTCTAGAACAATAAGAGATGATAGAGGTGCTTGACTCCCATGGTCAATCGGCTGTAGGAGCATCAGGGCTAACAGAGTTGATGCCTACCTCCCATCAAGATCAACCAATAGGGGAGGTAGGGAAAACTCCATCCCCTATGTTTGAGGAAGCAAAATAGAGCGTGCCAAGCCCTGTTCGTGTGCCAAAATACCCAAGGACCAGGAGTAGGACAAGGAAAGCATCCTTGGCCATCCCTAGTTCATCCAATGATGAAGATATCATTGGCATAACTGAGGATGAATTTGCTGCCCAAGTGCTACAGAACATGGTTGGTGGTGAGCCTTCTAGGCCAGCAGTCCAGGAAGAGGACCTACAAAAATAGGTGCAAACATTGAAGGAGCAGGCTTTCATTTGGGAAAGCAAATACAAGGCGGAGTAGACCCTCTTTGAGGTGTCCAGAAAGGTAGCTGTAGAGAAACAATTGGAGATGTATAACACCATTCACCAACTATAGAACATTATGCAACAATTGAAATCATAGGTTCAGTGAATGGAGGTTGGTCAACCAACCAAGGTTGATGTTGTGGTTCAAACAGATTGGGCAATGGAGGTGCCTATGACTTCTCCAGATTTAGAGGAAAATATTACTTCTTCTGGTCAGTTTTGATCTGATGCCAGAATAGAAACCAACCTAACAATTGAAGTAGAGGACATTTTTGAAACCTCTGCTAAAACAAACTATGAAGAACAGGAGGGTCTAATTCCACAAATAGAGCCCCTTGAAGTAGAGATTGAAGATAGTGAGGGGAAAGAGTCAGCCAAAATGTTTGATGCTACCCAGTCAGATGGTCAGCTACCAGATGATCAACCAGGAATGGCATAGTTAGCTGGGGAAGCTAAAGCACCATTGGGTGCTACTCAATTGGCTGATGACACACAAATAGTTGACCCTGCTATTCAGATAGAAGTAGGGCAAGGGCAAGGCTCTAGAAAGGATCACTCTCAGGAGTCAACTGGTCCCATAGAGAATGCATAGTCAACTGGTCAGCCATTGGTTGATCAAACCAAGGTTGAATAGTTGGATGACTAGACTACAGTTGAACCAGCTAGAGACACACCAGGGGACCAAGAAAAGCAAGAAGAAAAGTCCTCTGAGGCCCAGGAAGAATCATACCTATAGAAGGAAGAAGAGGTTGGTCCTTCAACACCCAAAATTGAAGTAGCAATGAAATGCAAGAAAAACTAACGATGGAGGGAGGAATGGAGGAGAGGAGCAACGGAGGAATTTTGAAAGTTTCAGGCGGGAACAACAGAGAAGGCACGGAGGGTTTGGGAAGGAACCTCGAGAAGGAATCAGGTGAGGATCCAGAGGAAGGGAGGCCTTCGGCGTCAGGTGGGGTTGTCCAAAGAGGGCTCGACCCTCCTCAAAAAGATCCGGACAAAGGGACCCAGAAGGGCGATGCGGGTCCCAGAGGAGGCCGGTCCTTTGCGAAAACTGTTAAGGGGAGAAAGAGTGATTTCCTTTCACTCCCACCCCTCATTCTAGTGAATAATAGGATAATGGCTCCTACTGCTTCGATGGGTCCTTTTTTATCCATGGAAGAGTTTTCTTTAGTGGGTAAGTTTCTGGGTGGAAGGCCGGATATAGAGACTATACGATCCTGGGCTCTTTCCAAATGGAGAACGGTGGGGAGTATGGAGGTTGTTGCCCTGTCCAAGGGGTTTTTCATCATAATATTTAATAACAAGGAGGATGCGAACCGCGTTCTAACTGGAGGACCCTGGTTTTTAGGGAAACGCAGTCTATTCCTCAGGAAGTGGGGGGAGGATTTCGACCCTAAAAAATAGAATATCAATACTGCCCCTATTTGGGTTCGTCTTCCTAACCTACCAGCTCAGTTTTTCAATGAGTATTGGCTGCAAGGCATCGCCAGAGCGATTGGAGAACTGGTTTCCATAGATCATGCAACCTTGGCTAGGACAAGGATGACACATGCAAGAATATGCGTCAACGCTAATTTAGACTCTGAGCTGCCAAATATTGTGGAGCTAGGGTACGACAACTACCTAAGAAAATAGGCGATGGAATATGAAAATAGGCCAGCTTTTTTCCCTGAGTGCAAAACCCAAGGACATTTGCAAAATCAATGCCCTAATCTAGCAGCTAGCAGAGAAAACCAAAGGATGGAAGGCAAACGAGCAAATGAGAAAGGGTTTCCTAGGAACCTCCTTCTAAATGGAGGCCCTGTGGGCAAAGGAGGGTTTAGGCCATCTAAAAATAACCACATTTATCGGGAGAAGACAAAACGAGGGGCGAGGGCAAGGTCAGAGCAAAGACAAGCAACATCTCATCGACGAACAGGAAAATCAGGTAAGCCCTAAAATTCCAAGCTCAAATAAGTTCAAAATTTTAGAGGATCTAATGGTAGAAGGGGAGAGTGAGGAATTAGAGGAAGGAAACCTGCAAGGTGAAATCCCTGAAACCCTAGAATCCCCATCAAGGGTGGGTCCTACAAACCCCATAACCAAGAACCCCTCAAGCCCCCAGGGAGGGGTAAGGCAAAATCCTAGAGAATATAGAAAATGGGTGGAGGAGATAGAGTCTTTGAAAATAGACCTTCCCACCATCATAGCCAGAAGCCCGTCAAACCATCTAGAAGGTTCAATACAAAAATTAGGAGAATACAGGAAACAGATGGAGGAGTTAGAATCAAGGATTGAGGTGGTAGAAATGAATGATTTTGAGGAATGCGTTAGTCCGGTTCTACAACAGATAGTTCATCCACCTTTTAGCCCCAAGAAGACCAGGAGTACTACTAAGTCACCTATTGACTATGGCAGTGAGAGAAAGAAGGGGAGGATGTCAAATGCAGAGCACAACAGAATGAGGACTGACAATGAGATTGCCGATGGCAAACAAAAAACATTGATACAACAAGTTATCCCAGGGCATGAAGATAACAAATCAAGAAAACCTCCTCAAGGGAGGGGGAAGGGGAAAAACTCTAAACAATCTAAATGAAGGTTCTCTCATGGAATGTGAGAGGCCTCAATGGCCGACCCACTCAGAGGGTGGTTAGCTCGTTAAGAAGGCAATACAATCCAACAATTTTGATGTTGCAAGAAACAAAATTAGACGAAGCCCAATCAAAAACAATAGCAAAAAATATGTGGAGTCAAGGGGACATGGTGTACAAACCGGCTAGAGGAACTTCAGGGGGGCTCATGGTTCTTTGGGATCCTCGGGTGGTGGAAGGCAGCATTATCCAAGATGATGACAGGGTGTTGAGTGTTTTTTTCCATGATATTGACAACAATAGATCGTGGATCTTCTCAAATGTCTATGCTCCCAATGTTGTTCAAGGGAGAGCTTCTTTGTGGGAGTACCTGGGTAAACTGGGTGATGCTTTCCATGACATCCCGTGGGTGGTGGCAGGCGACTTCAACATGCCATTATACCCCTCGGACAAAAAGGGTGGAACAGGGCTCCCAACCAGAAGTATGGAAGACTTCAATGACTTCGTAAACTCGAACCAACTGATGGATGTGAGGCTAAGAGGAGCCAAGTATACTTGGAGCAATAGGCGAACAGGAAGCCAACTTATCCAGGAAAGACTTGATAGGTTTTTCTTATCAAAGGAGGCAATTGCTGGGTTTGGAGACTCTACGTTGCAAACTCTTCCCAAAATTTCCTCTGATCACAATCCCATCCTTTTGGAGGTTCCAAAGTCAAACTCCTTCAAAAAACCTTTTCGATTCTAGTCAATGTGGATCAGGCACCCGGAGTTAAAAGAAAATATTTCCAGATGGTGGCAACAACCCTTTCAGGGAAGTTCAGGTTTCAAACTTGCTCAAAAGCTGAAATTAGTAAAGGATAATCTTAGAACTTGGAATAAGGAGGTTTTTGGGAACCTGTTTGAGAACAAGAAACAAGTGGGAGAAAGGCTGCAGGTCATTGACAATTCGATACAAAATGGTATCGGTGATGAAGCTACTAGGAAGGAGGAGCAAGCCAAGCTTTCAGAATATCACAATATTTTGGCTTGTGAAGAGATATACTGGAGACAGAAATCTAGGGCTTTATGGCTAAAGGATGGTGACTTGAACTCAAAGTTCTTTCATGTCACAACCTTGAGGAACAGAAGTAATAACAAGATCAGAGAGTTGACCAAAGTTGATGGATCCAAAACCCAGGATTTGATTGAGATCAGAGAGGAAGCAATTGCTTATTTTAGCTCCCTTCTCGGGGATGAATCCCAGTGTATAGAGGAAGCCAAGGACACTCTCCTCCAGTTCATTCCTAGCTTGGTTGATGAGGCCATTAATGGTAAGCTTCTTGCTCCCTTCACTGATGAAGAAATCAGAAATGCTTTGTTTAGTATGGAACCTGAGAAGGCCCCTAGCCCTGATGGGTTCCCTCCTCGGTTCTTCCAAGTTTTCTGGGATATTGTGGGAGAGGATGTCATTTCTGCTATCAAAGAGTTTCAGGCTTCAAAACATATCCCGAGAGGGTTCAAGTCCACCTTTATAGCCCTGATCCCTAAGGGCCCAACACCGGAGACAATGGCAGATTTCAGACCGGTTAGTTTATGTAACGTATCCTACAAGATCTTAACAAAAGCCATTGCTAACAGGATGAAAGAAATATTGCCCCTCATTATTGACCCTGGTCAAGGAAGCTCAGTTTAGGGGAGATCAATTGTGGATGGTGCGATCACAGTCCATGAAGCTCGCACTCTGCTAGGCAAACCAACAAGGAGGTCTTTGCCCTAAAGCTTGATATGAATAAAGCTTTTGACCGCATTAACTAGGATTTTTTGATGGTTGTTCTTCTGAAGTTCGGCTTTCATCCTTAGTGGGTCAGGCTGATAAAAGAGTGCATATCCAAACCTTGGTTCTCAGTTTTGGTCAATGGCATGATAGCTGGGTATTTCAAGAGCCATAGGGGGCTCAGACAAGGAGATCCGATTAGCCCAATGTTGTTCATTATAGTAGTAGAGGCATTAGGTAGAACTATTAAAGTAGCATGCACTGCTGGATTAATTTTGGGGATTAAAGCCACCTCTCTCACCAACCCAGTTACTCACCAACAATTTGTTGATGACACTTTGATGTTGACCCAGTCGTCAGTGGTTGAAGCCAGAAGGATTAAGCACATTCTCCAACTCTACGAGGATGCGGTGGGACAGAAGGTGAACTTCAACAAGAGTAAGCTTTACTTCCTCAACACCCCAATTCAGAGACAAGCCAGAATAGCAAAGATTTTGGGATGTTCGATAGCGACTCTTCCTACCTCTTATTTAGGCCTTCCCATTTTCTATGGTTCTCCGAGAGAATCTATGTGGGATAGAGTGGTAGAAAGAATCCAAAAGAAACTGGCTAGTTGGAAAGGACATTTTTTATCTCAGGCTGAGAAACTTACTCTCACTAAGGCATCCTTACAGAGCATTCCGATTTATTTTCTATCTATGTTTAAGGCCCCAACTAGAGTATACCAAAAAATTGAATAGCTCCAAAAGAATTTTCTCTGGTCTAGGTCAGAGGAAAAATAGAGGATCCACCTTGTGGGCTGGGGCAAGGTTTGCAGGCCGAAAGAAAATGGGGGGCTAGGACTAAGAAGAGTTGCTCACCTAAACACAACCTTGCTAGCCAAACAAGCTTGGCGTCTCATTAACAATGAGGAGAATGAGTGGACTGCCATAATTAAAAGAAAATATCTTCAAGATACCGAATTCCTAAATGACACGGTGCACGGTAGAGGTTCGACGTTATGGAAAGCAATCTTAACAAGTAGAGAGGTCATAAAGAAAGGCCTAAGATGGGTTCTAGGTAATGGGTAGAAGATCAGGTTTTGGGATGACAGGTGGGCCAAGGATGAAGCTTTATCTCAGGTTCCTCACCTAGCGAGGATCAAAAGAATCACAGAGGATCTCATAGGAAGGAAAGTGGCTGATTTCATGAGACAGGACAGAGGAAGGCTTATTTGGAAACAGATAAGGATTCAAGGATTTGAAGCTGAATCAGAAGAAATCCAAAGCATCCTGCATCAACAATTCATTTCCATGAGACCTGAGCAGGATCATGTAATATGGGCAGCTACCGAAAATGGGCAGTTCTCAGTCAAATCTGCATACATGCTAATGTTAGATACTGAGGACCCCATACTCCAGACATAGCTGGTGTGGGTCAAAAATCTTATTCCTAAAGTTGCAATGTTCTCGTGGCTGGTGATCCAAGGCAGGATTCTTACTATTGACAACTTGATAAGGAAAGGTATGATAGTTGCTAACTGCTATTTTTTGTGCAGGGCCAATTGGGAGTCCACCCTCCATATTTTCCTTGAATGCCCGGTCTCTTTGAGTGTCCTCAATGGGTTATTTCAAGCCTTTAGCATTTGTTGGGTCAGACCAGCCACCATCATTGACCTCTTCCACCAATGGCCAAATCCCTTTGTTAGCCTTAGGCTGAGGTTTTTTTGGAAGATTTGTCTCCATCATTTTCTTTGGCAGGTTTGGCTAGAAAGAAACCATAGAGCATTCCATGAGTCGAGCCATGATGTTACCTCCATCACCAATAAGATTCTTACCTTCGCCCATGAAAACGTCAGCCTTATTCCTCATGAAGCTCGAAATCCTTCCCCCTGGGAGAGGCTGATCGCTCAATCCTTAAATATTACTCTGGGCGAGAAACCTGTGTCTACCAAGGTCAATCCCAGATTAGATGTCAAGTGGAAACCACCCCCGGTTGGTTGGTTCAAGCTCAACTTCGATGGGGCCTCTAAAGGTAACCCTGGCAGAGCAAGGGCTGGAGGAGCAGTGAGAGACCATCAAGGCAAGCTGGTGATGGCCTTTTCTGAATAGCTTGGGAACAAGGACTAACAACGAGGCGGAAGCAAGAGCGTTATGGAGGGGTCTTCAATTGGCTCAGGAGATTGAAGGTAAACTAATTATCGAAGGAGATTCGATGCAGGTCATAAACCTTCTCAGCAATGGGAAAAATCCTCCGTGGTGGATTAAGACTGTCATCGAAGAGGCTAGGATCCTCTACCATGCCAGGAATGATCGGAAGGCCCAACACGTGTTTAGGGAAGCAAATAAAATAGCTGATATATTGGCCAATATAGGGGTGGAAGTCGTTGGGCTGGTCACTTGGGAACATGGGGTCCCAAGTGATGTGGACAAAATTATTCAAAATGATCGCCAATGATGATGAAACTGTGGGGATCGAAAAAAGGGAGAGGAGTTTCATTTTTGTTTTGTCAGTATTGCTTCGGTCCTTCTTGTGATGGCTTTAGTTTTCTTTGCAATGGGGGAAGGATCCAGGTGGCATGGTGGCCTCATGTTATGGGGATAGGGGCAAAGGCAGCGGCCAAGGACCGATGTCACGATTTCGTGACATGTCGTAAGTTAAGGAAAAGCAAAATACAGCAAGAAAGAAAAAGTGTCGCGATATCGCGACATGTTGAGCAAGAAAGAAAAAGTGTCGTGATATCGCGACATGTTGAGCAAGAAGGAAAAAGGGTCACGATTTCATGACATGTTGAGCAAGAAGGAAAAAGTGTCACGATATCATGACATGTTGAGCAAGAAAGAAAAAGTGTCACAGTATCGCGACATGTTGAGCAAGAAGGAAAAAGGGTCACGATTTCGCGACATGTTGAGCAAGAAAGAAAAAGTGTCACGATTTCGCGACATGAAGAGCAAGAAAGGAAAAGTGTCACGATATCGTGACATGTTGAGCAAGAAAGAAAGAGTGTCGCGATATCGCGACATGTTGAGCAAGAAGGAAAAAGTGTCGCTTTTTGGCGACATGTTGAGCAAGAAGGAAAAAGTGTCACGATATCACGACATGTCGCATTTTCATGACCAAAAGAGAAGAGAAAGAGCAAGAGGGAAAAAGTGTCACGATATCGCGACATGTCGCATTTTCATGACCAAAAGAGAAGAGAAAGAGTAAGAAGGAAAAGTGTCACGATATCGCGACATGTCACATTTTCATGACCAAAAGAGAAGAGAAAGAGTAGGAAGGAAAAAGTGTCACGATATCGCGACATGTCACATTTTCATGACCAAAAGAGAAGAGAAAGAGTAAGGAGGCGAAAGTGTCACGATATCGCGACATGTCGTAAGTTAAGGAAAAGCAAAATACAGCAAGAAAGAAAAAGTGTCGCGATATCGCGACATGTTGAGCAAGAAAGAAAAAGTGTCACGATATCGCGACATGTTGAGCAAGAAGGAAAAAGGGTCACGATTTCATGACATGTTGAGCAAGAAAGAAAAAGTGTCACGATTTCATGACATGAAGAGCAAGAAAGGAAAAGTGTCGCGATATCGCGACATGTTGAGCAAGAAAGAAAGAGTGTCGCGATATCGTGACATGTTGAGCAAGAAGGAAAAAGTGTCACTTTTTGGTGACATGTTGAGCAAGAAGGAAAAAGTGTCGCGATATCGCGACATGTCGCATTTTCATGACCAAAAGAGAAGAGAAAGAGCAAGAGGGAAAAAGTGTCATGATATCGCGACATGTCGCATTTTCATGACCAAAAGAGAAGAGAAAGAGTAAGAAGGAAAAGTGTCGCGATATCGCGACATGTCGCATTTTCATGACCAAAAGAGAAGAGAAAGAGTAGGAAGGAAAAAGTGTCATGATATCGTGACATGTCACATTTTCATGACCAAAAGAGAAGAGAAAGAGTAAGGAGGCGAAAGTGTCACGATATCGCGACATGTTGGATTTTCGCGGGCAAAAGCCAAGAAAAGGAGCAAGGAGGCGAAAGTGTCGCGATTTCGTGACATGTTGCCTTTTCGTGTCCAAAAGCAACAAAAGAGGTCAAAGAGGCAGAAGTGTCACGATTTCATGACATGTTGCATTTTTGACATGTCGTTGTTTCACGACGATCCAGAGCAAATGAAGGAAAAGACTCAAGGATGACGCGATTTCGTGACTTGCCGATTCTTTGCGGTCGAAAGCGGCAAGAGAACAAAATAGGAAATGAATGTCGTGATCTCATGACATGTCTCAGTTTCATGATAGGCAGTGGCAAAGGAGCTGAACGAAGGCAGATTGTCACGATTTTGCGACAGGTCTCATTGTCGCGACATGTCGCATTTTCGTGACTTTCTAGAGCAAATGAAGGAAAAGACTTAAGGACGTCGCGATTTTGTGACATGTCGCACGTTCATGGATGGAAGCGGCAAGAGTGCAAAATGGGAGATGAATGTCATGATTTCGTGACATGTCTCATTGTCGTGACATGTCGCATTTTCGTGACATGCAGCGGCAAAGGAGCAGAACGAAGGCAGAATGTCGCGATTTCATGACATGTCTCTTTTTCGCGACAGGTCGCATTTTCATGAATATCCAAAGTAAAATATGGAAACGACTTAAGGACGTCGCGATTTTGTGACATGTCGCATTTTCATGGTTGGAAGCAGAAAGAGTGCAAAATGGGAGACGAATGTCACGATTTCGTGACATGGCTCATTTTCGTGACATGTCGCATTTTCGTGACTTATAGCGGCAAAGGAGCAGAACGTTGGCAGAATGTCATGATTTCGTGACATGTCTCATTTTCGTGACATGTCACCATTTCGTGACTCTTCAGAGCAAATGAAGGAGAAGACTTAAGGACGTCGCGATTTCGTGACAGGTCGCATTTTCGAGGTTGGGGCAGCAAGAGAGCAATGTGGTGGGCCACTGCCTATGTTCTAAGGTGTTTGTAAATTTGTGTAAGGGGCGGGGCTCTTTCTTGGCAGGGTGGCCTCAGAAGGGTACTAGTAGCGAAGGACAGTCTGTTCCTATTGAGGTTTTGATCCGTAACAACATAGTGCTGATTTTGTAAAAGGTTTTGGGTCAACCGAAAAACCCGGATGTAATGAAATTGTACCTTAATTACCAAAAAAAAAAAAAACTGAAGTAGCAACACCTAGACCATGAAATAAGTTGAGACCCAAGAGGAAAGCAGAAAGGGCACCATAGAAGATATAGAAGACAAAGTCTAGAGCAACAAAATAGACAAAGTAGAAGGTCACATAATGAAAATTAAATATGCAACCAGACCCAAACTCATACGAATAATGGACTGCATCCATGAAAGCCTTTTCTAGCCAGAAGGGGCATATCCAAGAACTCCAAAAGAACTTGAAGGAGGCTAAAAAGGAGTGAAAAGCTTATAAGAAAACAACTCGAGAGCCAGGTATCTCTATTACCCCTGCACAACTAAAACATTTCTAGATTATATATGATTCAAAAGATGGCAATCCCTCAAGGACAAAGGAATTTATAGAAAATATGGGCATATTTGGCATAGAGCCAATGATGCCACCACTAGAGAGAGAGTGAATATTTGCCCCCTAAATATATAGAATATAATACTATAGAGGAAAATGATGAAGAGAAAAATTTCGTAGAAGATGTAATGCTCAACCCTAAAAAGGTAAAATTACCAAAATCCAAAGTGCATGATACATCCCATTATCCATCATGGGATAAACTTGATTTTCTAATTGTAGTCTAGCTACCTCCAAAACATGTTGAGCCTACATTCCAGAAGGATGCCACTACATTTACAAGTTTTTACGTAGATGAAGCAACAGGTAGAAAGAAGTGGAGCAAAAAAAATCTGCACATTGAAGAAGGATCTAGTCGACCCCTACAGTGTAGTCCATGGCAGAAGGCACCCAAAATAAAAGTAGGTCCTAGTTAGATGAAAAAGGAAGGTAAAATAAAATATGACAAGGAAAAAGATAAAGCCACCACCTAGGAAAGAAAACAAAGAAACATGGCATACTGGAAGGTTGTTAACAGAACAAGAGATTACCAATAGAAGGTGCCACAAGGACGTGGCAAAATCTAATCATGGGGGGATGATGAGCACAAAAAATGCTCATATTTTTGTATGGATTTATAATATATAGTGTGACATTATTTTGATAAGATGTACTTTATAATAAAATTTATTTATATATTTAATAGAAATTGGGTATATTCTCGAATATGTGTTTTTAGTGTGATATGTGTGTAGATTCAGTGATTTTGCTATATTTTTTGCATATTTATGTCAAGGTCCCATGTGGACCTAGAAATTCATGTTTTATGGTGGAAACATAATGACAATGGTGACCGCAACAAAGGATACGTAAACTGAGTTAAGGCACCTGACTCCCAGCTTCAGGATCAAAGGCATTTGATTCTTGACTTTGGGACCAAAGGCACTTGAATTCCAGATTCAGGGTTGACGATGTCTGACTCCTGACTTTTGAATCAATAGTGCCTAATTCCCAGTGATAGGCTAGATGGTGCCTAATTCCCATAAAACAAAAGTATAACAAGAACCATGTTTTTAGAAGAAACAAAATGGTTGTTTACAGCGATATATGCGGATGAAAGACAATAGTGTGAACCAGAATAAATTATCCATTTCTCATTAATGGCTAAAAAAAAATGTAAATAGAGAAAACATGTAAATTTATTATACTGATATCAATTTACGGTATAATTATAAGCATATTTCATAAATAAATAGAACATGCCTAATTTATCCTACAAAGAATAAAATTAGCACCTGTTCGTTGTCTATGATTATTTTGTGCGTGTTTTTTGTAACCACAAATCTGAAATAGACTTGCCTAATATTGTAATAAGGGATGTTCATGCACTATATAAATGCACAAACCACCCCTAAAACAAAATCCTGTATTATCTAGTAGTTTTTCTGAAGCTGCAATACAATACAATTCATTTGAGTGTTTTATCAGTCTCAAACTAGCATCTGGTGAATGAATTGATTTGGGTAGAATATGCTAGAAGCCTAGGCCCACTCTCAATAGTATTCCTCCCACATTTTTCCTTGATTTCTATTATTTTATTTATTTTCTATTTTTCTATTTTTTTTGCAAATTATTTTAGTTCTGTAGCTTTCCTCTATTTTCTGTACTTTTCTAGCAAGTGTGCATTTTTACTTTTATAGTTTATTTCAGTCATGTATTTGATAATATAAAATAGATTAATGGTTTGGATAAATAACAATAACTCTACTACAACAACGCACCACCCAAAACCATAGAATCTAGAGAACTCATCTCATTAGGAATTACAGACATATATTATGTACGATCTTTCACAAGTTTACGAGCTGTCCTAGGTTGACAATTAAATGGAGGTAATGAATTAAACTGTAGGAATTAACCAATGTTTTGCCTAACATGGTGGATGAGGGTTGACTAGAGTTGATATTTTTAGATCCAAAAGTAGGATCAACTATCAGTATTTCCTCTAGTATGGGGATTTTGATGAGGTGATGTTAGTTGATGTGGTGTAGATGGCAAGGGATTGAATGGAAATGTCGGTGGATGGAAGCAATGACTCATAAGGATTTGAGATCAAGTTGCAATACTTAAAAGGGGTAGTGTATGCTTGGATGCAATGGAATTTGCTCTCATGTACATATTTCAAACATTGGTGCAATGTCGAGGGCACACACTTCATCTCCCTGATCCAGGGGCATCCAAGAAGTATGTTGTATTGCATATCCTCTTCCAAGATGTGGAAGAGTACATGAATAATATTCACCCCATGGTGATAGGTAGAATTACGTTCCCCACAATTGGTCATAAATCATCATTAAAATCCCTCAAGATGAAGGTGGATGATGTGATATGGGATGATGGTAGGTTAAGTTGCTTTATGGTGAGAGTGGTAATGAGATTGATGGAGGAGATGGTATCAATAAGCACCCTCTTGAATGACTTTCTATAAATATGAGTGACTATATGCAATGGAGGATCTGGTAAATATTATGATACACTTTTCTCCTCAAAGTCATAAAATGCTATTGAGGGCTCCATGCATTTTTGGACACTTCCCACAAAAGTGTTGAAGGTGTTAGGGTCTTATGATTGCACTTTGATGGATTTTAGAATTTCCATCAATGCCTCATAATGTGGGGGATATTTTTGTATCAGCTCATATATTGATAGTTTTTATGATACCATTTTCAAACTTTGTGTCAACCAACTTCTCATGGTAATGATGAGATGAGATGAATGATTTGAATTATGGATGGAAGGTGGTGGAATGGATGGTCCCAGTTGTGTGGGCACACTAGGTTATGTTGGAGGAGCTTACGCTACTTGGGTTGTATGATTTTTTATCTTTGGCTGTGGGTAACTATACTTATAACACCTACAAAATATTGGTATAGTTGTGACACATGATTAACCTGGTTGGGAGGAACCGTAGAGGTTGATGATCCAGTTGCTTATTGACTCACCTCATGATAAGTTAAAGGTGTCTGGTATATCCCAAGGTTTTTATTAGGTTGGGCTAAGGGGTTTTCGACTTTGATCTTCTCCACTTCTAATAAATATTGCACAATACCTTTAAACATATGATAATTTTTGATGTCATGCTCTTTTTACCGATGGAAGATGTAAAATAAATGCTCTTTGTAGCCTTTCATCTTTGGCTTATTTGGATCTTTGGGTTTTACCTCTAGCAATGTGAAACTTTGTGTCGTATAAAACTTTTAGAAAGTAGATGAATAAGGCTCATATAGGGGGGTGTAATTGTGTTTGGGCTTAAAATGACACTGTTACCTTTATGTAAGTTGTGTTTGGTTCTGTACTTGCTGTGGGGGTAGAACCGCTTTATAATTCAGTTGTTGTTGTTGTTGATGTTGGGGTTGTTGTACTTGAACTTGGGCATGTTGAATTGGATATGATGGTTGGCCCATGATTACTTGATTAACCTGTGCAGCCTTGTACTGGCCATGATTATTCCCCTTTTGGTTCTTATTTTACCACTCTTTTTTCTTAGGCTTAATCTTGACCTCTTGAATATTTATTTCCTCTATCACTTTGGCCTAGGCGAGTACCTCTTTGAATGTTCAATACTATTACAACTATAGCAACAAAGAGATGGGATTGACACAACTCTTAATGAACATTCTTGCTAGCTCTGTAATTGAGAGGAAGAATGGTAATTTGATCATATCCAACCTACAATGGTTGCCAAAATCAAAGACTGATTCATCATCATATTGTTTCAAGCTAAGCAGATCGATCAATGTAGTTTTATTTCTGACATTCAAGGCCAAACACTCTAGGAATTGGTCCGCGAGTTGCTCAAAAGTGTAAAAACTCTTATGTAGTAAGTGGTTGTACCAATCCTAGGATTCTCCCCTAAGTTTTTGAGAAAAGGTGTGGAGCATGAGCGCGCCATTATTTATGATCCTGAAACAAGCGTTAACAAATCTAGTCACATGCTCTTGAGGGTCCTCATACCCCTTAAATGTATCAAACTTTAGAACCTAAAAATTAGTCAATTAAGGTGGTGCAGGTATTGAATCATAGATTGAATGATTGAGTAGTTACCTCAAGGTGGGATTTTGGTACTACAAACCTAGTATTTGCATGGCAAGGCTATCAATCTAGCTCTGCAAGAATTATAACTTAGGGTCTTTTATAGGTTTAAAACCCTAGATTGCTTGCTTCTACTGGTAATAATATGCACCATTGGTAGGGTTTGGATGATGGGGGCTATTAACATGAAGTGGATAGTGGTATAGCTACTGATGAGGGATTTGATAGTGATGAGGTTATGGAGGTATGATAGTAAGCTAACTTAAAGGGTTAACATACACTTGATGATATGGGTTAGCGACTATGGTGGTTGGGATGCATCACCCAAGATGGATCTTGAGTGAAAAAGTTATGAGATTGAGATGTAGGTTGTGGGTTCTAGTTTTCTCCCTACGATTACTATAGTGGATCAAGATTAATGCTTCTATTACTACTATATAGTATCATCTATTGTAACTACAAGAAGACTTGCTACATGGAAATCGTAGATGAGGAGGGTATGGCTATGTATGATGTGGATGATCAAGTAGGTTGCATGGCAACCATGGTAGTGGATGTAGGTGGTGTATAAGTGGAAAATTACATTGTTGTTGAAGGATGGTTATGATTCATGGTATCTATGGGTGCTTTGGATCGAATGGACACAAGGATTTGCGAAGCAACACTGATGGGTGCTTCATAAAGGGGATTGGTGCAAATGACATGTTGATTTGGTATGATGATGGGGGGTTGATTAGATGATGGTGGAAGGTTATAGGATATGGTGATAGTAGTGTGCTCAAAAAGTGGATTTTTGAAGGTTTGGCTAAACTGCTACGGGTGTGGGAAGGTGACTTCCTGATGGAATGATGGGATGGTGCGAGGTGGAATGGTAAGCGGTGACAATGATGGAAAGATCATACTAGTTGCATTTAGGTACTGCATAATGATGCCCATATCTATGTATGTGACACGACCATCCATTGGTGTAAATGGATCACTCCTAGGGGTATTAGAAATAGTAGTATGGGTATATCTATGCATGAAATCTATGTCCAATATGGGGGCACTACTAGAGGGCCCTACATTCAAGTTATAGGACATAACGAGAACTGCACTACCTTGCCCTACCAACTAAGTGTTAGGGAATTGAATATACTAAAATGGATCCATGGGAGAAGATAACTAGCTCTAAACTAAGGCTAACATTTTGGCCTGACCACGTGTTATTACCATACTCTATGGATAATATGAGGTGTAAAATGTAAGTGTATGTGTGTGTGTATGTGATGGAAGTACAAAGCAAGATAGCAATCAAAGAAAACAAACAAAGTTTTTGTTCCTAAGTCTATGTAGAGTTTGATTTTTTTGTTTTTGGTAGATAAAAATGATGAAGTGTGGGGTTTAAATGGGCCCCAAACCCAAGTACATAAACCGATAGCTAAACCAATAACATAATATAACACAGGCCTACATATTGGCCAATAACAACCTGAACAAAAAGATCCAAACAACAAAGAAGGCTGGATGGAATGCTGACATCAAATAAAAAAAATACAGTCTGAGCAATACCCACATAAGGGTTGCTTAATAGAACTACCTAAAAAACTTGTAGAGGAGCTATGACAAAAACCTGCATAGGGGAAGCTCACAAAATATCCATAAAAGCTATAATAGAAACCTGTACAAAAATAAATATAGGTGCTCAAAAAGGCCCACGTAGGGGCACTATAGACTATAATTAAAATTCTATGCAGGGGATCAAAAGACCAAATATAGAGAGACCCAACATGAGAACAAACAAAGTACTCAATAGACCCAAACCTAGACCTTTGTAACATCTTCATTTGCAGGAGAATATCTAGGATGGTTTAGAAGTAGCACCTTAAGAGTCTCACTGATCTTATCCATGGCATTGATAATGCTGCTAATTATGGTAATATGGATTATATTATGAGTAGTAATGCAAGGATCCTTATTGTCTTCATCCAAAATATAGTAAGAGGAGCTCTAACTAGTATCAACCCTTGATTTATTAAGTTGGTCTAACCTCCTAAATTGAGGTGGATGAAGGATTTAGTGATATCTTGCTCAGATCCTTTGAAATTGCTTAGAAACAGAATGAGACCATAAGCTTCCAATTTTTTTTTGGAATTTTTTAATTTTTTGGAGTTTTGAGGTTTTTGGTGAAAAAGAAAAATCGTTGTGCAAATGTTTGCCCTAAAATGATTCTAGGATTTCACCTAGATGATCTCACATGCAACCCAATGATGATTCCAAGTTACAAAATCCATAAATACTTGGAGATGAAACCCAAATCCGATGAGGGAGCCTAGGTCCTACTGGTCCTCAACCCGCACACCGTGGTCAGCTATACACCCTCCGAAGAGAAATGTCTACTCTATTCCATGGATTGGATAGTTCTTGGAGCTGGCCTTGGTCATAAGAGGGTAAATAATATCTATTGGGGGTTGGTGATGAAGTCCAACCTTGTCCAAAATTCACATGAGTGTGTGAGGTTTTGTTCTTTATTGTGGAATGCAAAATTACTATGCAATTTTATTTTAATGCCTAACACAGAAAGCAGGAAACAAAGAATAAAAAAAATAGATTAGGGACTAAATTTGCTAACTTCGAGCAAGATCTGGCTAATTTATGTTATTAGGCCAATTGTAGGTGGGTGATTGGTTCTGGTAAAGCATGTTTGCATGGTTCACTAACCAGGCGCATGTGTTTGTAAAATTCCAAACATAGATGCATGGTTTCATCTGAATAACAGAACAAGGGTAACATAGGCTTAAACCCTGAAAATACTGTAACACAGTGGTGGAGTATTCCCAGTGGGGAGGTATCTTTCGATGGTCAGAATAATCCCTAGGATGAGCTTGATCTTAAGTACCAAATCGAACAATCTTCCAAGTACCCGAACTACCCTCGTACGGATTGTCAATCTCTTGTACGACCTTCCACACATACACTGTATGATCTGAGATCATACAGTGGCCAAGATGGTATGATATTGCACTCAGAAAAACTGACGGATGTTGTTTTGGAGGCTGTCGTACATAGTTTTGTAATCGTTCAAGCCGATTACCAAAACTGCCAAATCGGGTAAGTTTCTATCAATCGCCTATTTTACCAAATCGGGTAAGGATTCTGTGTACGATTTGTACGATGTACGATCTGTACGATCCAAAGGTACAACAAGATAGTATTTGCAATGCTCTTCTGCTCCAATCTCTCTTCGGAAGGTTTTGTAAGGTTTTAACAATCCAAACAAGATGATTCCACACACAAGCAAAGCATCCAATCCGGGATTATAAGTGATTCCGTTCAAGCAATTACGCCCAAAAATCATACAGTCTGCTTCAATACATCCTTGACAATGTCCTCATGCTCCTAGATCATTCTCCATGATTCCCACCAGTAGCAATCTGCTCACAACCTGCAATGAAGCCTAAAACTAACATATGACAGTAAGGAAGAAACTCAATCACACAATAATCATCCACAATGCATCAACCATACACACAGGATCATACACTGTCATCCACAACGTCTGTTCTTTATTATTAATGGTGATCAACTCAGTACAATGTGGAAACTCTATCCATACTATAGCAATAACTCAAAAATATGGCTAACTCTCTATCCTAACAACTATGAACCAGTAAACTAGTAGCCAGACTCATAAATTCGAAAATGGGGCCTTATATAACGTTGCCCAGGCCATTCCAAAGTGGTTCCTGAGACAATCCGTTATTCACAACTGCCCAATTACAACTGAATACATTATTTTGGCCTTTTCCTAAGTTTACACCTTAGATTAGCAAATCCATGTGACATTTCATCCCGAAATTACATTTCCTTTGCATCTCATTGCATTTCGGTGTGCCCTGTATGATTTGCCACTGCTCTGTATGGTTTGCCACTTCAGTTGTATGGTCTTATGTATGATTTGCTCCCTACTATATGGTTTCACAAAACTGGAGCAAATCATCTCCAAAATAGTCAAAACTTTAGCAAATCACTTCTTCTTTCTCTGGGAGGTGGATTTGTTGCCTACATCTGCCCTCCCCTTTATTTGAGTCGGCATCCTCGATGACTCGTTCCGCTTCTTCTATAATGTTTCCAGTCGAGCTACCTCAGCCTCCAAGTCCTTGACTTGGGTCTTGTACATTTCTCTCTCATTTTTTAGCTTGGCTGCGTAGCTCCCCATCTCGATGGCTTTGGCTCCATGAAGGTTAGCCTTTTCCTCGATGGCTTTCATGAAGTCCATCATCTATTTCTCTCGATCGGAGGCACTCTTTGACAACTTATCTTTCCAATGAGCCTCTGCTCTAGTAGCCGCTTGAAGCTCTTCATTCTTCTCATCAATCATTTTCAAGTGATGCTCGATGTCAGCTTCGAGAGCTCGTATCTGGTCTTCCTTGGTCCTTATTTGAGCCTGCTTGTCCAAGACCATCTCATTGAGCTTCTTGCCATCCATCATCAATTCCTCTATCTGCTTGGCCTGCATAGCTATTTGCTTATCTTTCTTGGCCAACTGAGCTGACATCTGCTCATCCTTTACTTTGAGTTGTGCCTCCAACTCCTTGATCCTGTCTTCTACCATCTGAGTGATCTGTCGCTTCTCTTCCTCAAGCATTGTAATCTTGGCTTCAGAATCTATTCTAAAACCCGATAGATCCTCCTCCAACTTCCTTATCTTTTCTTCTATCACTGCCCTACTTTTCTGTAGTTCTTCCTCCATTACGGCCAATTCCTTTTGAGTGGCTGTAGTCTCCTCTACTTGCGCCTCCTTGAGTCGATGGATTTCTGTCAACCCAATGCTCAACCACTCTATCCAATGAGTCAGGAAGTTCAACTTTCACAAGGTAATGGACACACCTGTGGCAACCCATCTATACTCCACATCTACCGTATTGGTTGGGCAGGTTGGATGACTCACTCTATCCAGGTAAATCCTTGGGTCCCTCCTATAGTTTGTGACCATCCCTTCTAGCAAGTCTTCTCTTCCCAACATCGTTGTTACCTCTTCCTTGGGTAACCTCCATGGATGTTGTGCATGGATCTCTTCTATCTTCTTTATCCGCTTCACACTAATCACCCATTCCATTATACGCTCCAACTCGAGAGACACTTGTTGTTCCCACAATGCCAATTCTCCTACATGGCCAATACAAAATGTCATTCTTGCACTATTCATCACATGGCCTAATTGACTGAAGAAGTGCTCCACCTTATCCTCTACACCTCGTGCCTCCTCTTCCATCATAATTCTTTCGAACCATGGTATCTCCAAGAGATAACTGGATTGCATTCCCCATCGTTCTTCCTCTGAAGGAGTCCTCAGTTTGTCTTCTTCTCTAAGGTGGCTAGAGCTTCCTCCAAGCTCTCTAAGTGCTCTCTCGGTATCAATATTTTCTTGAGGTGGAGACTATTTCTCTTGTTCCTCCTCCCCCTCGTTATCTACAATGTTTATGATCTCTTCCTGAGATCGTTGCTCGTCCTATCCCTGAGCCTTCTCTGCTCCAGATGAGCCTCCATGTGGCTCCTCCGTATTGTCTCGACCTTCCTCCTTGCCCTCCACTTGTTGCTCTTCTACCACTCTTTCCTCCTACAGCTTCTGTGCATCCTCCATTGTGACCTTCGGGGCAACAAGTGCTTCGCTTTCTTGTGGCACTTCCTTCTCCGAGACTTCATGTCTGCTAGAGCCTCCTGATACAAATATGTATCGCATCTTCTTCTTAGGCTCTACTACTGCTTCCTCTTGGGTAGTGGCCAATCCATCGTGCCCTACCTCAAATCCTCTAAAGAAGTCAGAGGCATCCATCTTCTCATATTGAGAGAAAATTTTTGGTGAGCGTACTATTTTCTCTGCCTCTACCCAATACACTTCATCCAGCTCCATCGCTTCTGAATCTGACTCTTCCATTCTCCATACTTTGGGAGCTAGTTTTCCTGCCATCCTCTCTCTCTACCTTCTCGTCCTGATCTGAATCGGACTACTCTCCCTTTCTTTCTCGAGAGGCTGCTCCTGCTACCTTCTAGTAGGTACCGATTGTTCCAATTCTAGCTCCAACCATCTTGGGCATTTCCTTCGATGATGTACATCGACATCCTTCTCCAGAGAAGTATCTTCTTGAGCTTCACTCTTGTGTCACTCACTCCATGTCCATGGTTTCTCCGGAGTCACCTTGGCTATGGGTACAGTATTTACCCATTTCAGTATAGTTGGTTGATCTGGCCTAATCTCCCTAGGCTACATCAACCCTAGGAATGTCATCCCTACTTCCATCACTGCATTGAGAAGCAAACCAATAGCCTGAAAGGCCATCCCAAAGTTCTTCGATCTCTTCATCAATGCTTCATGCATTCTTCGCTCCAGATAGGTACCCCAATCATACAAAATCCCTTAGGTAATACCTTCTACATACTAGGCCATCCACATAGGCATCTCAGCCATCCTTATGTCCCCTAACAGTCGAGCCATGACTGTGTTCATTGCGCAAGCCTAGTGTTCATCTCGTAAGTGGCTCTATTTTATTCCATGCATCCCTACACCAAAAATCTTAGCCTCTATCAGTGATTTGATAGTCATCAAAGTAGTGACCAGGCGGTATGCTTCAATAGGGTCTACCAGTTTCTTTACTATCTCCATACCCTCCGTTGGTAGCCCAAAATTTTTCCTGAATGCCTCCATCGACACTTCAACCTTCACTGATCTCCTACCTACATTGACGTAGGTCATCCTTGCTGATGCATCATAAGCCTGAACTATCTGGAGAAGATAGTTCTCAAAAAATGTCTTGTGAAATGGCAGAATCTGTGCAATGACCACCACCTGCACATTCTCAAACTATTTCTTCCATGGATGAGATTTATTCTTCTCATCGTTCCACCATTTCTTGCATGCTTCTACCCCATGCTGTACAAATACCATATTTTTCAATTCCACCTGGCATTCTTCCTATCCACTGCTCAGGTGTTCTTCCTATTGTGGTACATGTACTTCACTCCTCAACTCCCTCCATGAGGTAGTGATGTGCACCATTCTTGTCGCTCTGTACCTTGGTGGCATTCTATTCAAATGCGCTCGCCAATGGCCTTGTCTCCTCCATGGTCTATGTCCTCCTCTTCTCCATGGATGATTACCACACCTATCATGTGACTAAAACTGACACCTAGAGTACTATCATGAGGATGCCTCTCTCTCATGGAGTGGCCCTGGTGATCTCTCCACCTTCTCAATCGACATCCAAACTCCTCTGTTGATATCATTCCTTCAACATCTCACCGATTGCTCCACTCGCTTCTCCGTAATAAAAAATGTATCCAAAATCATACAACTCTCCATAAAAGCATACTATGTATGATTCTACATACCATGTATGATCTTGCTTTTCTTCGCTTCCTCCCAAATCGTACACCCTTCGACAGTTTTTCCTTCCATCTCTGTCACTCCTCCAATGGTTACTTTTTTAGAAAATCATACCATGATGACTTCAAAACCATACAGGGCACCAATACTCCATACACTACTTCCTGCTGGCTGCCCTCCCCTTTAAAACTGGTATGATTCCATACGGTTCCATACGATATGCTAAAAAACTACCAAAAATGGTAAAATAAGCACCCAACTTGTGCTCTTTTCCCTAAAAATCGTACGACGTAGCCCAAAATCATACAATACATCTGCACAAACCCTTATGCTAAAAAATATTAGGATTTCGGCCTCCTTCCACAATTACAACACCGACCCAGTTGCTAAAATGGCCCGATCTACCTTTCCCTGAGTTTTCACAATAGACCGTTAACTCCTTTTCTCCCGACGCAATTTCTCTCAACTTGATGAATTCTTGGTGCTCTGGTACGGTTGTACGATCCTTTTCTCATGCTTCTCAGCCCATATTTTCTAGATCTATAACTATTTAGGGTTTCAATCTCCTATTTCCTTGCCAATCCACCAATTTCCACCACCAATCGTAGCTTTCTCGACTTTAATGTGCAATTTCCCTGCTCAGAATCCATACGCTGACGTATTCTGACATCTCTAGCTACAATTAACATGAATTTCCTCCCCTTTTTGCTGGAGAAACCCTAATTTCTCTCTTCTCGGGTTAAAATTGTTCAAAGTGAAGAAGAACACCTTGGTACAAATTATGATGGGTCTGCAATCTTTAGAAAATCCATGAAAAATCTTCGCCCATGCAGTTCAAGTTCTAAATCGTATGCTTCTTCGCTTCAATCTCCTGGAAAAAATTTGAATTCTTGTGCTTTTCTTACTTGGTGAAAAAAATGGGTAAAATCTCTTCCTATTTAAAGAAATCCTCCAAAACCCTAGAAAAACCCTAAAATTTAAATCACAAAGGCGCCAATTTGCATGTAATTTCCCAGTTGGGCTATTGGATGACTGACAACTCAGCGAAAATTCAAATTTTGTCTTTTTCCCCCTAATTTTCCTCCAACCATTGCTTTTTCTGCATGCCGCATTTAATGAGTTAGTTGGCAAATCATACACTGTACGGTCTAGATCGTACCGTATGACCTCCTATACGATTTGTAGGTCAATCTTGCTTTGTACGATTCTCTTTTGTATGATTTCCTTGTTGTACGATTTCATAACTTAGAGAAAAATTTTGCTTTCTCTATGGAGAGGTCGTCATTTCCGATTTTCAACCTCGCCCTTCTTAATTGCGTCCCGAGGGATTTTCACAACCAAGGCACAATTTTTTTTCATCATCATTTTTTTTTCATTCCTATTCTAATCATACTTACCTTCTGGGTAATCGTACAGTGACATTCACCTGTACGACCCCATCCCAGTCTTGGCCTCGAGGTTCGACCATCACATTCTGGTTAGCAGCATTCTCTTGTACCTCTGCTTGACTGGTCCCTACCTACGATGTTGTTGCCCATTCATTTGCCCTTCCACAATGTGTACAGTTCTATATTGTACATCGGCAAATTGGAGTCTCACCTCCTGGTAGGCCTTCTTCTCATCATCCAGGTAGTTGATCCTGAGGGGGTGGTGTCCTTACCACTCTACTATCATTTGAGTGACTTCTTCAGCTATCTCCCTGGATCATTTCTGGCTCCAAACTCGGTGATCGGGTCCTTTGTTGGCCTAGGTTTCCACCATCTACGAATTGTACCCTTCCCCTGCCAGCAAAGTTTTGGCCATGTGGGTATCTCCCCCTACCACTCCTTCTAGGCATGAAACCTCCCCGTACTACTGATGATTCTTCTCTTACTCAGGGTAACCACCAATTACCTCCTTCCCATTGAGGTCCTTGTCAATTCAGGGGTGGTCGCCCCCCTGTGCGCCTTCCTACCACATTTTGTAACATGCCTCTTAGTCGAAGTATATCCTGTGGGTTCCTTTCCCAGTTCAAGCAAGCTAGCAGGCTAGCACCTGGCCATCTAGGAGTAGGGGGTCAAAATATTCCTCATCCTCTACCTCCTCCCATTACAACATCATTCAGATTCCCATCATTTTTTGGTCGTCTACCTCTTCCTCTCCCTCTTATAGGTCCTTGTCCAATTCTTCCTCTTACTCCACGGTCATCAGGAGTAATCTCTACTAACTCGATGTTAGCTAGTGGACTTCTATTTGGTGACAACTGGCATAAGGTTCTGACTCTCCTATCAGCTCATACCAAATGATGCCTCCATATTCTTTCCTCAAAGGATCACTGGGGGGATGAAGATGCCAATACTGCTCTATAATCATCTGAGAAGTCTGTTTCAGAGCTAGAGTCAGTCCGACTCTCTTCCCTCTATTCTGCCTAGTCGATTGGCAAATACATCACTCTTTCCAGTCATCGAACTTCCCTCCTTTGTCTTCATAGTTGTTGGTGAGCTATTGCATATGCTTGTGTACGATTCTCGGATCTATCTTCTCGAACTCCCTCAACTTGTCTCGGTCTCAATGTTCTGATTGGAATACTCTGATCCCTCTATGGATTATGAGGATTCTCTGGTTCCTCTTCATCTGTACTAGGCTCTCGTACCAACCATGACATTCCTCCATCACTAGAATCTACCCTATCTACTACATTGTGATGCACTTCAGGTGATGTGGTGGTTTCCTCTATATCTCGCCACAGTACTCCTACCTCCTCGTTTACTATAGGTTGTCTGCTTAGTGAAGGGGGTGAACTTGTACTTGCACCTTCATTTCCTCCACCATTTCTTGGAGTTAAATCCTCAGCCTCCTCATGCTCACTTCCAATCTCTTGTAATCTAATGACTCTTTGTTCATCCAATATTTGTATGGTGTCATCCAATTCATGGATTACTTGCGCTCTTAGTCTCGCATTGTGACCCCGTAGCATTTGATATTCTTCCTGCAATTGTTGAGTTTGCATTCTCATCCTCTACTGCAATAGCCCTACTTGAGCTAATGGGGAAAGTCTTGCTAGTTCTTCTTCTAGCCTGTCCTCCCTAGCATCCTCTGGCATTTCCATCTCAAACGTGTCCACTCTATCTTCATTACGCACTATCAGTCTTACCCTTCTTCATCCTTCCGGTTGTCGAGGTAGTTCCCTACGTTCTATCTATGGGTACCTCCTATCCGAAGCTCTTGGTAATAGTGCTCTCTCCTGATAATATTCTCTTGCTGGAGGGATCCACTCTTCTCCCTCTCTTATGGTCCCGTCTACCCATCTGATATGTACTCGCACTCATCTTCTTTCGCCTGGTCTAGGTGCCAACTCCTGTTGTTCGATGATTGGTTGTGCCTCCTCCATCTCGACAAAAAGTTTGGTGAGTCCCAAATATGGCTCTTCCCATGAGGGACCTAGCTCATGAGGAGCCTCATTTTGAGCATCTGCTCATCTTCTTCATTCCACTTCTTCCAAAGCAATGAATGAACACTATACTTTATAAGGCTTTAACTTCGAGCCATTTACAGTGTTGGGTACCTCTGTCCCATTCAGGTTCTGTAACCTGACCGCTCCATTATCCAATGCTTCAATCACCTTGTAAGGGCCAAGCCATAGCATCTTCAGCTTCCCAGGCTTGATCTCCCTCTTACCATTAAACTTGAGAACCAAGTCTCCAGGACTAAGTTCTAACTTTCTCAAATGCTTGTCATGCCACACCTTTCATCTCTTCTAGGCTACCTCGATTGCCCACTATGCCATGAATCTTCTTTCATCTAGCTTTATCAGCATCATCAGTCATTCCTCCAAACTTTCCTGATCTCCCAAGCGATGCTCTACCGCAACTCTCAAGCTTGGTATCAAGAACTCGACTGGCACCACCGCTTCCTGACCATACATCAATTGGAAAGGGGTATGTTCCATTGTTGGTTTAAAAGTTGTTCTATATGCCCACAAAATGGATGGTAACCTTTCCTCCCAGTCTTCTCCTTCTATCCCATAGGTTTTATACAGAGTCGATACTAAGACTTTATTAGTTGCCTCTGCCTGCCCGTTCGCTCTCGGGTAGTATGGACTAGACAATGAATGTAAAATCTTAAACTCTATCGTCAGCATCTTGATAATATCATTAACGAAGTGTCCTCCATGATCACTCGTTATTCATAGTGGAATACCAAATCTTGTGATTACCTGCTCGTACAAAAATCATGTTGTACTCTTAGCAGAGTTATCAGGTAATGCTCTTGCTTCTACCCATTTTGTGAGGTATTCCATTGCCACTATGATATATCTGCATTTTTATCTTTGAGATGTCTTGAATGGTCCTACGAAGTCCAAGCCCCAATGTTCGAACAACTCTTGTGGTTGCGATGGGTGTAAGGGCATAAAATCCCTCCTCACAGGTTTACCTACTCTCTGGCAAGTATCGCAAGCTTTCACGTGTTCTTTTGCATCATTATACAATGTGGGCCACCATAGACCTGCTAGCAATATTTTCCTTGCAGTCGCATCTGGTCCCATGTGTCCCCCTGCTAAACCGGCATGGGCTTCTTTCAATACCATCTTAACTTCTTCCTCCATTACACATCTCCTCAAGATACCATCACTTCCTATCTTGTATAGCAATCCTGCTATTATCTGGAAAGGTGTTGACTTCATAATTACTTTCTTCTTCTTGGTTGTCGTCATCTCCTATGGCAACTCCCCTGTGGATAGATACTGGCCAACCAACTTGTACCATGATGGCACAACATTGATGGCAAATAACTATGCATCTAGGAATTCATCAGGAACCCCTGTTCCTGCTGGCTCTCCTGATCGTATTCGAGACAACTGGTCTGCAATCACATGCTTCTTGCTAGGTCTCACCACAACTCGGAATACGAATTCTTGGAGCATGACGAGCCACCTACTAACTCGTCCTTGTATTATTGGCTTATTTATTAAGTACAACAATGCTTGATGATCAACATAAAATGCAAAGGGGTTTGCCAATAGGTAATGCCTAAAATTTTGAACTGCATATACCATCCCCAAAGCTTCCCTTTCTATTGTACTATAATTCCTTTTTGGCCTTGAAAAAAGGTGACTAGCAAAGAAAATTGGTTGATCCAACTTAAATTGTCCTTCTTGTGCCAATGCACATCCAATTGCAAAGTTTGAAGCATCAACGTGGACATGGAATTCCTTATCCCAACTCGAAAACACCAAGATCGGGCTGCTTACCAACTTAGCTTTTAACTCCTCAAAAGCTCCCTGGTGCTCCTCTATCCATCTGAAAGGAGTATTATTTTTCATCAAAGAATCTAATGGATAGGCCACATGTGCATAATTTTGGATAAACCTTTGGTAATATCCTATTGATCCCAGGAAGGTTTTGAGTGAACTCACATCAAAAGGCTCTTCCATATGTAATATTACCCAAATTTTATCTGGATCCGTCTTCAATCCCTCACTGCACACAATGTGCCCTAACAATTTCCCAAATGGTACCATCAGAAAACACTTTGCTGGATTTAATGATATCTGTGCATTTCTGCACCTGCTCATGCATTCACTAAGAGCTGGAAGATGCTCCTTGATCTTCCCATAAATAGACCAATCATCCAAAAATGCTTTGAAATTCCCCATCGCCAATTGGTCGAATATATATAGTATGATGCGTTGAAATGTGGTTGGGGCATTACAGAGCCCAAATGGCATTCGATTGTATGCATAAATGCCATTCTCCACAACAAATGTGGTTTTTAGCTTATCCTCCTCAACGATGCTGATCTGATTGTATCCTAAAAATCCATCCAAAAATGAATAGATCTCATGCCCTGCAACTTCTTCCAAGATAGAATCCGTAAATGGAATAGGAAAAGGGTCCTTAATGGTTACTACATTTAAACTCCTGAAGTCTACGCATATTCTTATCTTATCGACTTCCTTCTTCAAAGTGATTACTATCGGTGAAACCCATTCACTGTTCGTCACCCTGAATATAATTCCTGCTTCCAACATCTTTTCTATCTCCGCATTCACCAATGCCGCATACTTTGGATTCATTCTATATGGCCTCCTTCTTACTGGTTGAGTGCCAGGCATTAGTGTAATCTTATGGACACATAACTCAGGTGGAATTCCTTTCAAATCCTTATATGTCCATGCGAAGACATCCTTGTACTCCAAGAATATCTTGAAAGTTGTTGCCTTCAATACAGGATTCCAATCATCGCCACAGTGGACTATCCTCGGTTCTTTCTCCATTCCCAAGTTGATATCCACTATCTTAGGTCCTTCATACTTGATATTCTCTAGCTCACTCGTAGCTTTCATTACATTCTTAGGATGTGTCGGTCTTGTATCAATCTCTGCATCTCCTACTATATACTCCACAAAGCTTTTTGGAAATGTCCATTTCTCTTCTGTTTCCTTCTTAGTCTCTTTACTAGCTTCTGGTTTGTCTTGCTGCTCTTTAATCTCCTCTGATTCAATGCATAAGCAATTGGGCTGAAATACTTCATAATCCTCCATTTTCCAATGAAGAAGTCCACTATCAGATCGAGCTTCATCCTCGCTACATTCTTCTATGTACAACATTCCTTCTCCATCAGGTTCGTGTTCTTCATCCCCTGATGAGTTTTTTGATTCATCCGTTGTAGCTACATCCTCACTCACCCTTTGATTAGCTAAATTGATCATGTATTTATGTTGTCCCTTTTTGAAGGTGATCTGATTCTTTCCCCAATTGTGATTAACCTTGGCCACTCGTAGCCATCCTCTCCCTAAGAGAGCATCGTATGCAGGTTTTTGCATCGAAATCACAACAAAATCCAAGATGAATTCTTGCTCAGCTATCATTACTTGTTGTGCAGTCAAAACTCCCTTAATGTTAATATCATTCTGGTCAGCCCCATACAGTCGAAAGCTCGGTGCCCATAGTGATGGTGCACCTAATTCTAGCCAAGTCCTTTCGGGTAACACATTAACACTGGAACCTCCGTCCACAATCACTTGTGTCAATTTGTGTCCCAAAATCTCCATATGCATTAATGCAGGCTTCTTTCCCACATCAATCATCAATATGGTAGGATCCATAAATTGGTCCTTTCATTCTTCTCCTACAATTGGCTGGCTTTCTACTTCCATCACCTTCTATGGTTGTATCTCTTCCACAATTGCTTTCGACAATTCTAGGATAGCTTCGAATAAGTCAGATACCTTAAGTTCTACTATGGTATCTAACACCTGTGTGACCAGATGTTGCACAACTGTCTCCTATTCTGATGGTCTTCGTACTTCCTTTCGAGTGCTCGATTCTCCTTGCTTAGCTTTCTCAGTTTCTTCTCATAGTATTTTCTTTGCAACTTGCCAGCGTTGCTTCTCCTTTGCTGGCTCTGGATACTTGTCCTTTTTAGCCTGATTTCGCATCATGGCTAATACTTCCTGAGTTTCCTCTTTAACTTGAGGAACCTCAATGTCCAAATAGCTCACATTCTATGGGTTACTCGAACTCGCCTACTTTGGAAAATTCTCCTCCTTGTGGTTCCCTGGACCACACCATCTACACATATGTGTAGTGCTTGCCTGTGGTGCTCCTTGCATCTGAGGTGCAGGACAATTCTTTGCAAAATGCCCCCACTCTTGGCAATTGTGACACTGTATGATCGGTCTTCCTTCCGAATCATACTGTAAATGACTTTGTCCTCCCTATCGATTACCTTGATTCTATCTACCACCCCTTCTGCTATTTCTATAGCCACCACTCATTACCTATTGGCCACTCCCTTGGGCCTGAGGTTTTTGTTCCTGCTCCTGAATTGATAGTACCTATGGATGGGTTCTTGCATTATAGGGACAGAGCACTACATCGTGCCCCATCACATTACAAATATGGTAGTAATCATTCTTTGGGCACTTCATATTTGTATGTCCCTCACTCTTGCATTATGTGCACCATAGTTCATTCCTCTCTAGTTTGATCTTTTGCTCCTTAACCATTTTATCAAACTCCTTGCGGAACGATGCTACCATCCTCTGGATAGTGTCCTCTTCCTCACTATCCAAATATTTCGACTTGGGATGAGATAATATTCCCATATACATCTATTTTGACTCACTTTCAAAGGTCTTTGCGTGTTTCAAAGCTTCCTCATATGTGTCAGATGGTACTCCCTTCATATTTTTCTTATATTTTGGTAGTAACCCATCTACAAACCATCATTTTATCAGCACGTCTGCTAATGGCATCTGCATCTTATCGACTAACTACTTTAGTCGATGGTTGTAGGATTTTATATCCTCATATACTTTCTATTTTGTCATGCAAAGCTCAGTGACTATGTCTCCATCATCTTTCAAAGGTCAAAATTCCTCAATGAATTTCTCCTTTATCTGGTTCCAAGTCTGAAAATCAACATTGTTTTCTCTTTTTAGGTACCAATCTATTGCCAATCCTCTCAAAGTGGTAGGAAAGAGGACTACCCAATCCTCTGGTCTATCTACACCATTTTCTCTCCAAATGGTTATGCAAGTTCCTACATGTCGTGTGGGGTCTTCCTTACCCTCACCTAAAAATGGTGGACATCTTTGCTTGGTTGCTCTATTAGCCATCTTGGGAGAGTCGTCACTCTCACTCGAGGTCTCCCATGGAATCTCGACCGAATTCCTCCTTGGAGGTGTCTTACTTCCATTGTCATCAGAAGAATCAATTTGAGGTATCTTATTCTGTCCCGTCACTCGATGACCAAATTCTCGTGCATCCTCACTCTACGACCTTCTTCGCTGATGTGATGGAGATTGTCTTGGTCTATCTTCCTGAGTCCCCATGTCCTATTGCCTTGGTGACTGACTCCCATCCTCTGCACCCTCTTGCAACCCCATTGCCACTTCCTCAGGCCTTACCATCCACTCTCCATCATCGTGCACTTTCTCTTTGTCACCCGTCTCCTCTACGATCGATGGGTTTTCCTCCTCGTCTTCTGTCTCAATCAACAACGTCTCAAAGTCTCCTTCTTCGGATGTCCAAACTTGCTCTATCTCTGGTTCATGCGTACTCTGATATGAGTTACTCATGTTTCCTCTTTGAGAAATCCTTATGCTCCTTCTTACTAGAATGTTCTCTCATGGTTCTCTTCTCCCATGGCTTCGTGTACTGGTGTCTGTCATAAGAAATCACCTCCAATTGTTTCATCAAATTCGACCCGTTTTAACAAAAATGCCAAATTCGATAAGGCAACGATGCCAAATGTAACATAATAGTGGAGTATTCCTGGTGGGGAGGTATCTTTCGATGGTCATAATAATCCCTAGGATGAGCTTGATCTTAAGTACCAAATCGAACAATCTTCCAAGTACCCGAACTACCCTCGTACGGTCTGTCAATCTCTTGTACGACCTTCCACACATACACCGTATGATCTGAGATCATACAGTGGCCAATATGGTATGATATTGCACTCAAAAAAACTGACGGATGCTATTTTGGAGGCTGTCGTACACAGTTTTGTAATCGTTCAAGCCGATTACCAAAACTGCCAAATCGGGTAAGGATTCTATGTACGATTTGTACGATGTACGATATGTATGATCCAAAGGTACAAAAAGATAGTATTTGCAATGCTCTTCTACTCCAATCTCTCTCCGGAAGGTTTTGTAAGGTTTTAACAGTCCAAACAAGATGATTCCACACACAAGCAAAGCATCCAATCCGGGATTATAAGTGATTCCGTTCAAGCAATTACGCCCAAAAATCATACAATCTACTTCAATACATCCTTGAAAATGTCCTCATGCTCCTAGATCATTCTCCATGATTCCCACCAGTAGCAATCTGCTCACAACCTGCAATGAAGCCTAAAACTAACATATGATAGTAAGGAAGAAACTCAATCACACAATAATCATCCACAATGCATCAACCATACACAGGATCGTACACTATCATCCACAATGTCTGTTATTTATTATTAATGGTGATCAACTCAGTACAATGTGGAAACTCTATCCATACTATAGCAATAACTCAGAAATATGGCTAACTCTCTATCCTAGCAACTATGAACCAGTAAACTAGTAGCCAGACTCATAAATTCGAAAATGGGGCCTTATATAACATTGCCCAGGCCGTTCCAAAGTGGTTCCTGAGACAATCCATTATTCACAACTACCCAATTACAACTGAATACATTATTTTGGCCTTTTCCTAAGTTTACACCTTAGGTTAGCAAATCCATGCGACATTTCATCCCGAAATTACATTTCCTTTGCATCTCATTGAATTTCGGTGTGCCCTGTATGATTTGCCACTGCTATGTATGGTTTGCCACTTCAGTTGTATGGTCTTATGTATGATTTTCTCCCTACTATATGGTTTCACAAAACTGGAGCAAATCATCTCCAAAACAGTCAAAACTTTAGCAAATCACTTCTTCTTTCTCTGGGAGGTGGATTTGTTTCCTACAAATACCTAGATTATTGCTAACTAGGCTATGCACATGCTTTGCTACCTAACTTAAAAATGTAGATTCCTTGATTTTTTTTTAAATTTTGAATATGAATATGCCTAATCCTAAGACCATAAATGCAAACAAGGGGAAAACATGACTGAATCATAATCTAGCCTACATGCAAGACTAAAGTTGAAAGAGGGGAAGAAAAGTGTAGGGGTACAGACCTGTGTTCCTTTCATCTCTCCTTCTAGTATGCTCAACCATCGATCCATGGTTTCACATTGCTACAATCACCAATTCACGTTTCCTCAGGCCCCCAACCATCGGTGCATGGTTCTACAGATCCATAATCATGGGTTTGCATTTTCTTAGGTGTTCAACCACCAGTGTGTATTGCTACAGGTACATAACCGTGTGTGCATGGTTTCTCAATACCAGGGATGAATAGCAACAGGTTTCAGATGTATCAATCTCGATATCGAATCCTTGTACACTTGAATTCTAGAAACCTACAACCACAAAAAACACAGATCAATAAATTAATTTAAGAAATGTAAAAACAAATAGAACCCTTAAGGGGTCCCACTGTGGTTACCATTTTCTATAGAAAATAAAATTAAACACCACAAAGATAAGCAAATAAACACTTGTAATGTAAAGAATATATTTTTTTTATATTAATAGGGGAGCCTAAATCTCCCAATACAATGATTGTATTTTGAATTACCCCAAGTGTGTTGGGTGTAATATTATAATGCATGATACAACTCAAGTGTACAAGTGACAGTGATGGGATCTCAAAAAAACAACTAGTGTCCTTCATAATTCTGCTACAGCACCAAGGTATGAGTGGGCTTTGGTATCCAATGTGGGGACCACTTCAGCTTCAACAACTCTCCAAGATACCTGCTTCCTGCATACACATGAAAAGATAAAAAGGGGGTTTAGTAGCACCTATATACAAATATGAAAGCTTATGCAACAAAACTCTCGAACGAAATGATAATACAGATGGGAAACAAAAAATAATAAACCAAGTGCCTTGTTGTAGATACTACTTATTGATCTATTATGTCATAATATTCCAGCTCTGAGAAACCGTAGATGTGTGGTTGGGGCTGATAAACCATGAATGAGTGGTAGGGAAACCGTGCAAGGGTGATTCTAACTATGAAATCATGGATGAGCGGTTATGGTTGAGTGGTATATTGCTATGAAAGGTAACCTTTTGGCTTCAGATCATGGGTCCTCTCAAAGTGGATGAGATCTCCTGGTACTAATATGACAACTTGATGCTACTAATGCTCAGCATTATTTGCTTGGTGGGATGAAGGTGTCTTTATAGATCCCTTAGAATTTTGGAGGAAAATGAGAGGTGGTAAGCCACAACTACCAAGTGGTAGTCCTAGGCTACCAAATGGAGGGGGAAATTAGAGTGAGTCACCTAGGGTTTCTCACTTAACTAGGTGATGTGGCTACAAGTGGAGTGATGTATAGAGGGTTTCCCCATGTGAAGGGATAAATATGACAAGGGTGTATGAGATGTGGCAAGGGGATTATGGCGATGTGGCTAGGACACATGTCAAGTGAGGAGAGAGGGTATCCTTGGAGGATATTTCCCAGATTTAATAAAATCTAAAAAATATAATTTTTTGTAGCATTTTATGCCTAAATCAAAACTTAGGCACATAATGTTATGCATAACTGAAATGTGCAATGTGAATGAATAATGTGCAAAATTATATGCCTAAGTTTAGACTTAGGCATACATCATTTTATTATGCATATTTAGAATATGCAATGTGAATGTGGTTTTAAAAATGCCTAGGTTTTGGTGTCTACAAAAATATTATCCCTTATGGATGGCTAGTTACGATATAACCAAATTTAGATCATCCATGAGGATCAAACTAAAATAAATTTTACTATACCTCATGGCATATTCTATTATGTTACCATGGTAATTGGGTTGAGAAATATCAAATCTACCCATTAGTGGGCCATGAGAACCATATTTAATGACTTCATTGAAGAGATTTTAGTCCTATATGGATGACCTCTTGGGTAAGTCTATGAAATATGTTGACCAACCAACTAGTCTTTGTATCATATTTGAGCAAATACAACACTATAAAATTAGTCTTAACCCTAAGAAATGTGTGTTTGGTATATTATTTTTTATGGTATATTATATAGTAATTGATGTAGACCATGATATGATCAAGGCCATTGAAGTTATTCCTCCCCCTTGCACTATCAAGGATATTAAGTATTTCTTAAAATATTGAAGCTATTAGGCAGCTTATCCTTGAGTTAGCATTTAAAGCTTAATCATTGAATCACTTCCTCAAAAAGATATAGAATTAAAATGGTATGAAATTTATAAGAAAGTCTTCCTCATTTAATAAATTTCTTTATATCCTTAAACACATTGCCCATTTAACCCAAATATGATATTTTTTGTATACACCACTACTACTTAGGACTCCTTGGGAGTGGTCCTTACCCAACAATATGATAACATTAAGGATTATGTTGTGTATTATATTAGTTGAACAATGCTACTTGTAAAATATACACTCCCATGGATAAAGACTTCTATCCATCCATTTTTCATATGATAAATGCAGGTATTGTATATTGTGTCAAACAACTTATATGGTCACTAAAATTGAACCCTTGAGACAACTACTATAAAAACCCTACATAACTAGTGACACTTGATATGGGAAATGGATCACTATGATGCAATAATTCAACTTCCATATCATCATAGAAAAGGATATGAAATCTCAAGTTATCGTTGATCAATTAGTAGCTACTCTTGATCTAACTGAGCAACCATTAAAGTATGTATTGCATGATGAGATCATAATAGTAATTTCTTTTATGATCTCATCATGCAATACATACTTTAAGGGTTGCTCAGTTAGATCAAGAGTAGCTACTCATAATAGTCATTTCTTTTAAGATGGATTTTAGGCAATGGTAAGAGGATAAATTGTTGGAATTTCATGTGGGCTAAGGATGAACCACTAATGCAATATCCTAACTTAGACCGAATTAGAGATATCACAGAAGAACTCATTGGCAAAAAAGTCTTCAATTATATGGTTGAGGAAAAAGGTAGAATGAAGTGGAAACAAATAAGAATTCAAAGATTTCAAGTAGAATCAAATGATCTTTGTAACATTCTTGGGCAACATTTTATCCCCATGAGACCCAAGGAAGATCAAGTGACCTGGGATCCTACGGAAAACGGGCAGTCCACTGTTAAATCAGCTTACAAGCTTTTGCTTGATGACGAGGATTTTGTCCTCCAAAAGGACTTAGTTTGGATAAAAAAATTAATTCCAAAAATTGCAGTCTTTTCATGGCTGGTTATCCAAGGAATAATTCTAACCATTGATAATATGATGCGTAAAGGTATTTGTATCACTAATCATTGTTATCTGTGCATGGCTAATTGGGAGACCATTTATCACATTTTCCTTGAGTGCCCTTTTTCCTTGACTTTCCTAAGTGGGATTTTTTAGGCCCTCAATATTTCATGGGTTAAACCAACCATCGTACTTGATTTGTTCATCCAATGACCTTGCCCCTTTTTAAGCCAAAGACTTAGATACATGTGGAAAATTTGTCTCAATCACCATCTTTAGCAGGTATGGTTAGAAAGGAACCATAGAGTCTTTAATGAGTCTATCCATGATCATAAAACTATCATTGCCAGGATCCTATCCTTTGCCAACGAGAATGTGAACCTTATCCCTTTTGATAGCTGTAAACCTCATCTGTAGGAGACCACGATTGATCAATATTTAAGGTTAACCTTGTTAGATGAGTCTGTGCCTAGGGTAGTCAACCCTAGAGCTAATGTTAAGTGGTCTCCACCTCCTACAAGTTGGTTTAAGCTTAATTTTTATGGAGCATCTAAGGAAAATTTTGGCAGAGCAGGAGCTGGTGGCATTGTGCGAGATCATAATGGGAATATGATGTTTGCATTTTTTGAATATTTGGGAACAAGGACGAACAATGAAGCTGAAGCTAGAGCTATGTGGAGAGGCCTTCAAATGACTCAAGACTGTATGCATGTTATAAATCTCCTCAATAATTGTAAAACACCTCCTTGGAGGATTAAAACAATTGTTGAAGAGGCTGGGATCCTTTTCCAGGGAAGACAGGATAGAAAAGCCCAACATGTCTTTCGAAAAGCTAACAAAATTGTTGATAAGCTGGCCAATGTGGGTGTCGATGGTGATGGAATTTTCAAATGGGAACACGATGTCCCTAGTGAAGTAGAGGAGCTTATTCAACAAGAATTCCAAGAATGATAGTCAAATTTACCAACAGGGAAGGCACTATAAGTTCAAATGCTAGGAGTATTCCCATCTCTTTTTTGAATTGGACTCACAATAAAAATTATCTGAGTTGTCAGTCTTCATGGATGCTGCTTGGAAATACCACAAAGACTAATGGGGATAGTCACATGTCAGATAACATGGCTCCTAGTCGTCTTAGTAATTTGAGGTTGGTTGATAATCACAAGGAAGGAAAGAAACAGTAATATAAGACTTCGAACCAAAGCCACGTGGACCACCAGATAGCCACCACCATAAATCTAGCCAGTAGGTTCACTTCTCCAAGGCTGATTGGCCAAGATAGTATGTGGTACCAAAGCATGTCATATACAAAATAAAGTAATTACCAAAGAATTATTAAGAGTAACTGTCAATACAGAGCTTGTGGGAGTTTTTTTCAGTACTCTACTATGTGTGTTTACAACTTTTTGTTTCTCCATTATCTCAAGGAAGGGATCCGTGTCTATTTATTTTTTATAATTATGATGCATGTGTGTTTTCTTGGGGTATACCCAAAATGTTGTATGGGAAGTTTCTTTTTGATAACATGCTATGTGCCTTACCATATGTAATGGCTTTGGCGGCATGTAGATTTTACATATATAGGATCCTTAGTAAGGATATGTTCATCAACAAACCTAGGCTGATTTTTGTAAAAGGTTTTGGGTCAACCTGTAAAACCCAGTATTAATGCTCTAGTATCTTATCTACCAAAAAAAATAATAGTCATTTCTTAATCTTCTCATGAATTTGTTATATTTTCTTCCTCCATTACCTCTAGCTTGATTAAGAAGTCTAGGTCATATGTCCTAACTAAGTAGGAAAAAAATCTCTTTGATTCTCTCAAGGATACCAAGAGATATTTTGAAACCAAGGCTAAGGACAAGACCATCACACCTTCTGCTTATATAGAATTTAAATAGGACCTTCATATTGACACTTGGAACCTTCAATTTTATGGTGCAAAGAATGATATTGGGATAAGATTCAATATCTTTCTCAAGTATATTGTCCTAATTATTCCTATGGGATTCTATTTAAATATTTTTGGCATTATCAACAATGTTGTGGAATATTAAGATCTAAACTTAGGGCTTCTAAATACCTAATGTATGAATATTAAACACATCAAAGTGTTAGGGGATTCCCAAATTATGGTATATTAGATATCCATTGAGTATGTTGTTAATGACCCACATTTGATCCCTTTACCATTAAGTAGCTATAAATTTAATTGATGATTTTTAGTCATTTTCCATTCCCCGAGAGGGAAAAATACTAAGGTCATCTCTTTAGTTGCTTTGGCTAGTAAATTCATACCACATGAAAAAATTACTAAAATAAGTTTTATGGTAAATTTCCATGATGTTCATATTATCTCTATCACTAAAGGCCTAGAGGATGTGCATACAATTGAGGTTAATTCTATAACAATTAATTTATAATTTATTATTATATTATTTAGTATATTAACCTTAGTATATGAAATGTATATTATTATTAATAATTAAGGTTAGGATATAGGATCCTAACATGCCACCCCTCGTGGAAACAAGTTTATCCTCAAAGCTAAGAAAATTTGAAAAATATGTTGCAGCTTCAATATAGTATTGGATTTGTGAAGGTCTTCATCAACAATGTCCTATCTTAGTTGAATCTATCTTCACATTAGAAAT
The DNA here is from genome assembly GCA_028583015.1 of Wollemia nobilis. NCBI lineage: Eukaryota > Viridiplantae > Streptophyta > Pinopsida > Araucariales > Araucariaceae > Wollemia > Wollemia nobilis. Next base: position 7,926,624 of record JAQPPZ010000103.1, read on the forward strand.
ACTTTTCACACATAACACATTATAAATACTTTAGACCTCATTGTGCTTGCACTCTTACATGCTCACTCATTATGCATCTTCATTATGCATCCACATATTTTTTTCCTCATACTAGTTGTACGTCTTCATTTTAGATGTCTTCAGCGATCAATGATACAACTGCATTGGATTTATCAAAAATATCAACAAAAGGGAGGATACATATCCTTCTTCCAATCAAATAGTCATTATTAGAACATGGAGCATAGTTCAACCACACTTTAGTTTGGCCTTTCAGAATATGGAACATGTGTACCATATTACCACTTAGTTATGTTATAAAAACATAGAGTATGGTATATCATATTATCATGCAAGGTGATATCAACCGGAGTTTTTTTTTGGCATACTATTTTATTCATAAAATCATTTGAATTTATGTGTTCAGATTTGGTATACCATCCTGTCAACCAGATTTAACTTCAAATTCTTATTACCTTATTGTTTTTAAACTTTAATAGAATTCCAAAAGTCTTAATCATTAGAAATCTTCCATGTTTTATTTTGTATTTTTTCCTGAGAGATGTGAACGTCAGCCCTGTGATGCAAGCGATGGTAAAAATGTTTTCCTCTAGAAGATAGCAACACTTCAGACAAGAGTCCAACTTCCAATCCTGCTTGACAAATGTTTGATCAAAATCTCTTTCTGTAGAGTTTTGGGAGCGCTTGATGTTTCATAGCATTGATTGACTGAAGTAGATGTTGTGGATGCACAAGATTAATTGATGAAACCAAAACAGATGACCTATTAAATTTATTAGGGTCTACACTTGTCTGGATATATGTGGAAAGGGTAGGTACAAAAAGATGCTACTTACAAAGTTAGATAATGCAGTCTCAAAAAACTAAAATGGAACTAGAACAAATCATATGGGTGAAAAATATCTGGGTACTTTGGCTCACTTCTTTTCCAATGATGCTTTAGCAAATAAGCCTGAAACATTAGCTATAATTCACCTTGTCTAGGATTCTAAGATGTTGGAGTTGATTTTATAATTTGTGGGCCGATTTATTTTTTTTTTAAGTTTAATTCTCCTCAATGTCAAAGGATGAGGCTTGATTACATTTTGTTTCTACCTTTAAAAAGAAAAATTGGGTGAGTAGATTTATTAAGAACAATAGATTTATTGTTGTCATTTTTTATTTAACAGTGAAGGCACCAATTATCAATTCAAAAAATTTCAATACAATTGAGAGGAGATTCGATGTAGCATTGAGAACCATATGGCATGAGCAAGCTATTGGCAAATAACACGTACGACGAGGGAGTTCAAAACTCTCTGCATGTAGATAACATTGGTTTTTATCAGTTGGAGGACCATTCAAGCTTACCTATAATATCAATTAAAAGCAATCAAGACTTCTAACATCGTCCAAGTGACAAGCTACACTTTCGTAGGCTTATTTCTTCCAAACCAATGCACTAATTTCAAACTTCATCTATTGTTGGCATGAGGCTGTGAAAACAATGTCAACAAGAGGTGCACATGACCTAGTAATGTATGTTTGACATATATTACCAAAAGATCTTTGGATAGGAGAATTTCAAGCATGGAATTTGTCTGTATGTAAGATATCCAATTACAAATACTGTGTAGATGTTGTCTTCGTTCTGTCGGTTCACCAGTGTTTTTCACGGTCTCCAACACAGTCATCTGCTCAAAAAATCCTGTCACCGTCACCTTCGGCTTCTTCATGTTGGAATTGTCTAAACTGGCGATTGCATGGTATTTGTTAGTGGTGTTTTAAAGAACTCCAAATCAATAGCAGAGAGTCTTTCATTAGCATTAGCCTATTGGGAGATATCCAGTACATCAACAACAACCATCATGGTCTAGTCTTCTTTTACAGATTTTGTTAATTGTTCTCTTGCCCACAACACTACCTCTACTCAGACTTCACAAGCTGATTATGATGTCAGCTCTCGAATCAGTGGTTTCATCTATGAAGATATGAGTGGCATAGATGAATATCTGATTGATGGCAGCCTTTCTATAGATATGAACACCCCTACTCCCTTTATGAATGATATTTCACCTGGTTCTAGCAATGATGCAGGTGGAAGTCATCACTTATGCATCTCAATGAAAAGCTCTATTTTCTATAGCAACTTAGTTGGCGAGAGCAGTTCTGATGTTGTGGACATACACGAGAAGGAACATGTCAAGAGTTTGAGTATGCCAAGGTATAGAAATGAACTAGTGAAGTTCTGGATCGATACACAATGTGTTGTTATCAACTTTGACATGATTCAAGAACTAATGATGAGAGCATACCTCAATAAAAAATGTACAAGTGAACAATGAAACTGGAGATGCGGGGCACACTGACCATATTCTAATCATGACTTTTTTCATATTATAGCTATGAGAGTAAATTGTAATTGTTGTGTAAGTTGTAAAAAGGCAGTGAGAGTAGACTGTAATTGTTGTATAAGTTGTACAAAAGTAGTGAGAGGAGACTATAATTGTTGTATAAGTTGTACAAAATCATTTAGCCACCCGATAATTTGTGTGTATAGAAGTTACTATGGAGGCAGTGTATTTTCTTGTAAATTGCTGTTTTTTAAAGTTTTAATTAAAATTGATGGTTGCACTTCCATGAAGCATCAATTTGTCATTCATTCTCTTTTTATATGAACTTGTTGTAATGTTTTTGGAATGAAATATAAATCCCGAAAGCGTATTCCTTCATCACAATGTAGAAGTCTAATATAAGAGGCAACTTGTATTCATATTCAACTGTTGTACTCGTTCCCCTAAAATAACTTTTGTAATGTATGTCTTGTAGATAAATACTTTCAACAAGAAATAATGACAGTAGGGAACATACGTCCATAGCAACAACATTGTTTAAAGTTTATATCCTGAAACACACTCATTCATACGTTGTATGTTTATATAAAAGCAGTATTTTAATATAACTCAATATTTTATATTATTTGTTTGTTTAATTATGTTTAGATTGTCCAAATCAACTGGCAAGTACTTGGCCTTCAGATGAGGAATGAGAATCTAGGTTGGAGCCCTTAGGTGGTTAGTTTCAATGAAAAATGTTGTTGCTTTGACATGACAAAAAAATTATGATGAGAAGTCACAGTAGCAATCAACCCTTCATTCCCTTTGGCATTGTTGGGAAAATGATGGTGTATTACAAGAGGACAAAGGTTGGGTTTTAATGGATGGAAAATGAATGATAAGCAGTGAAGAAAAAGATAACTATGTGAGGAGAGGGTCTTTTTGGATAAAAAGAACAACGTTGAGGTTAAATGACACCATATTATTGCTGGCTAGAGAAATGGCAATAACTCTAACAGTGGCTTCCATTATTTTCAAGCCATATTACATGTGCCATTTTTTTTATACTAGGAGGAGGCCAAGGTAGAGGGCAGATGAGAGGAAATCAAACTCTATATTATGACAAGAGCAGGAATCTATGCTATTTTGTAATTGATCAAAATGTTGTGGGTTGAGGCCCAAATTTGTGCAATAATAGTATATAAAAACTCCATTTTTTGGGCTTCATTGATGGCTAAGGGCTCCTCTAATGTTAATTGGAGTTTTTTTATTTTATTAGGCTGCTTTCCTTCCATAAACCTGATCACTCTTAGAAACCTCAAAATATGTGCATTGTTGTCGAGAAAATCCTCTTCCTCATAATTTTTATTTTTATTTTTATTTATTTTTGTATGTTTAGGGTTTCGATAAAAATTTTGCATTGTGGAAGTTGTGCTTTCACTGGAATTTAGTTCAAAAATTTAATTTTTTGAAATATTTTTTTCTTTCTCTAGAAGTGCAATAGGTACCTCTTGGAATTCCAAGGCTACAGGCTCCTCCGAACAAAAAACATTCACTTGCAATTTCTTCATTTGCAACTTCCTTAATAGTTTGGGTTTATTTATTTTCCTTTGCTTCCACTTTTATTAGATACTCAAATTTGCTACAAATGTTGTCAAAATATTACCAGATATTTTCCCACATTGATACCAAATGGTAGAACCTTGAAGGTTCTAGCTTAGTATTTAATAAATAAAGAAATAAATAATATTTAAAAAGAATCACTTTTGAATAAGAATCGTTGTTGCATTGGTTTTGGGGGTCCCTCCAATGGTTTCAATATATTTTAATATTTTATTCATGGATGATTGATTACACCTTAGTGACTTGTCTTATATACCTATTCTAGGGTTGTGAGTGAAAGGACACGATGCTAAGCCTAAACCCTAATATTATAATATAATAATTAATTTATAATTAATTATTATATTATTTACTATACTAACCTTAGTATATGAAATGTATATTATTATTAATAATTAGGGTTAGGATATAGGATCCTAATATATACCACTCAAAAATCAAACAACCCTCACCATGTCAAAATTTTGCATTAGTCGGATTGTGTGTTTCTTTGGTGTTCCTTCTATTCTCATTTAAGACAAAGAATAGAAAATAAAAGAATAAAATCCAAAACTATGGATTCAAATCTACTTTTCCATGCCCTTTTGTCCACAAAGGAATGGTCAAGCTAAGTCTAGCAATAAAATTTTGGTTTATATTTTGAAAAAGGAAGTTAAGGAAGCAAAGAAATATTGGCACTTAAATTTATATCCTCTATTTTTGGTATACCATATCAATATTTAGATGGTCATAGGGGTTAAAAATATCTTTGGTTTATGGTACTAAATTTATTTTACCTATTGAGATTGAATTGTCTTTCTTGTATACTTATTTGAAGAATTTTTTGAGTCACGATGAGTAACATCAAGATTATTAGAAAGCTCATCTTCTTGAGCTTACTACTCTTGATGAAATGTGGTTATGTTCTCTTAATAATAATAGATCCTATAAGCATATTGTTTCTAAGTAGTATAGTAAGAATTTTTGTCATCATAATTTCAAAGTCATGGACCTTGTCCTCAAGCTTGATAATGTGTATGGAAAACACAAGGGAAAGTTTATAGATAAAAGGCTTGGTCCATATATTGTTAAGAAATTGTTTGTGTTCAAAGTAATGAAATTATAAAAATTGGATGGAGTTGAATTAGAGGAACCCACTGATTCCATGCATGTTAAATGCTTTTATGCTTAGCCCCTTTTGACTTATTTCTATAGTATATTTTTTGGGTTTACCTATTGCTTTTGTTGCCTTGTTTTCCACTTTGATGCCTATTAATGAGTTCTTGTGAGTGTCAATCCTCTATATACTTAAATTTTTATTCATATTTATGTGTGTTATGATGTGTTTAATATCCTAACCATGATCACCACTTTTAAGCAATGAACCTTGTCATCCAAAATTTTTAACTACTTTCTTGTTGCTTCTATCACTTTTTGACTTTGTTTTCTTCTATTAGCATGGTTTTCATTGATGTTTATTTGTTAACTCATATTTTTCACTCTTTTTATTAGAATTTATTATTGTTGATTTTATTTATACTTATTTCTCTCCTACATCATAGTGTCACTATTGCTACTAATGGGTAGCATGATGTCGACAAGGTCTTCCCTATTATTGCATGTGAGTACCCTACTTTAAGTACCATAAATAAAACACCTTAGCTCAACCTATGATATCTTACATATGGTACATGGTTAGCACCCCAAGCAAATATTTTTAATTTTCATGTAGATAATTTCAATCAATCAAACTATCAATCAAAATTACTTCTCATTGTAGTGGTGAGCATGCATGTTGACACAACACACTTTGTTGGATACTATTATATGTGAGATTAGACCATCGTAGTAATATAACAAGGGTTATCATCATAATAATAATTTTTACCCCAAGAATGTTGAAATGTATATGTAAGGAATTTTTCTCTACAATCTCACTTCACTCAAAGCCCAATCAAAAGTAGAACAGGCTAAAGAGAGGAATTGGAAAGCAAATACCACCTGTAGTCAAAATGATGGGTGCTATATCCATAGCATAAAGGAAATTAATGCAATATTTAAGTCATGTTGGTTATTGGATACCAAATCAATGATAAAATCTCCTTTACCGCCTAAAGCCAGTAGCTCAAGGGTGACAAAGCCCATGGATCATCAATTTTCATTTGATAGCTTGTGCTAATATTCCTATTGGAAAAAGTGGTAGAATAAATGGAGGCTTATCATATCTTGGGCCAAAAACATGGTAGCCAATTGGAAATAGGAGTTGAGCATTATATCATGATCAAATAAGGCCCACCATTGGTCAAAGAAGATCCCATATTACCCAAGGAAACATGGAAGTTGCCTACATATATAAAAAAATTAAAAGGGCAATTTAAGGGGCCTTTTCCATTGGCCATTGAAGTTTAATTTTGTAGCCCAAACTCTCAAAAACTATATACATGGTAGTTGCAGTAGCCATCTATCACAAGCTTAGGGTAATATTATATTTTTTATCCTAATGCTACTAAAATTGATGAAATATGGAACATAATAAGGATATTCTCTAATGCTATCACCACCCTAAAAATAAATTCTCAAGTATTTCTCTACCAAAACTACCCAAAGCCTCCCTTCCAATAGGGAAACCAGAGTGTCTAACCACCTCTAAGTGGATATCAAAAGCCTCTATTTTTGACCAATAGAAATATTTGTCAGTCACAAGCTCTGACTTAGTAGTTAGTACCTATGATAGTCCTAGTCCAATATATGTATACAAACATGATTAAGGACTTAGTCACCATAAATATAATTATGTTGAATATTTAAGTGGATACTACTATCCTATTTCCAACTATTACCCTTCCAACTTTCATGTCATAATTGAGTCTTAAGCAGTTGAAATGACTCTGTTCAACCATAATATTACCCCATTAGTCAAAAGACCATATGATAAGTTTAAAACCTATCTCATAGCCTCTAAATATATTACCAACTACCAATTTATCAGTCCTAGAGTAGAATTTTTTCACTTGGGATGAAGTGAAAGTATGTCATGTCGAATGAAGTGGACCCCTTAATTTTTGAGAGACTACAAGTTTGGCTAGACTACATCACCAAGGTTAAGAGGAAGTCCATTAAAAAGTAGGGAAAGTCTAGTCTAACAAACCTTAGACCCGAGAGAAGGGAAGTGGATAATCAGAGGAGCATCCTGACATAAGCTCCACTAGAGAGTCAGGCCTGAATAGTTTTATTGACTACAAGTATAATATTGGAGTCTTCAAATCATCCCATTGTAGATCCACCATGACCTCCTCCAATAATATAGAGGTCAAGTCCTATGACAACATTAAACACCATCCCAAAGGCTCCTTTCATTGGATCCTTAAATGTAGTGGAGCACCTAAGAAAATCTACCATATCAATGCCTCTTTGGTATGTCCTCTTATTTCTAAAATAAATTAAAATTTTGGAAGAGGACTTATATCTAGGTAGATAAGGGAAAACCATCATGCTACAAGTCTCTAGCTCAAAGTTGAGTCAACCCAAGCCTATGCCATTCTACCTGGCCTTGATCTATGGAGACAAGATACATAATTTTTTGGTGGACTTCGAATCAAGCTTATCTATCATACCAAAAAAGGTAGAAAATGTACTTGGCTTAGATATGAGCTTTCCAAAAATATGGTAGTTCAACTAGATGGCACTCCAATACCAATCTTTATATTGGTATTGGATATTTCTCTGGCACTCTAAGAATATTCAGACCTAATGTTATGCCAAGATATGACGGTGATTGATCTATCATCCACACTCAAAACATACCTTTTAAATAAATTCACCATCATGTTCAGAGGATATGTATCCCTATACTAGACTCACATACTATGCCAAACTAGGTATACGGCCAAATTTAATATTTTTTCAAAACCCCTCCACATGCACCACATAGAACAAGTCCTCTCTATAGAGATTAAGGAGGATAAAGCCTACACAACTAAAGAGAATCCATTAAAATAAAACTACTTTATGGATAAGATGCATCCATACATTCCTAATGACCACCTAGAGAAGTGAACATATAATAAATAGGGTTTGGGTTCTAACAATACATTTGATCCAACTAGGATAGGATGACCCATATCTATGTGGGTTTCCTTCATTATGACTCTTGAGATCTAGAGCAAAGCCTCTCTCTAGGTGATAGATTGTTATTTAAAAGTTGAGCAAGGATCCTTCTATCTACCAAGTAGTTGATGCCAAGAATATGCCAAAGAGGCTAATAAGGGAAGACCTCCAAAGAAATTTTCTAATAAATTTTAAACTCCCTATGCCATGGGGCTATGTTGATACACTAGACTAAAAATATAATGATTTATAACCTTTATGGTGGTATCTAAGATGATCCTCCCCATAGGTAGGAACCCCATAGCCTTTTCAATGGTAGTTAAAAGGGTATCACTATTGGCAGGGATTTTATCTTCTTGATATATGTTGATGCACCTCTCAACCAGAGAGGTGGGTTTTAAAAGTAATCCATCCTCTTTTGGTAGTTTAGTTTACAATTGTAATCTTGGTGCAATTATAAAATGGTTCTAAAAATATACCAATGAAAGAAAATCCAAGAGCCATAAGAGGAAGCCAGAGAGTTGAGTCAAGTAAGGATTCAGTTGGACCATCTAGGCTTGTTGATCCATATGAGAGTCACCCCCTAAAATAAGTGAAAAAGTGGATAAAACTAAATAAAGAGATAAACAAATATCAAAAGTCTAGTTATAGATCCACTTTGAAGCATTAAAGAGCTAGCAAGGAACAAAATGGAAAAAGTGACATTCACCAGACTAGAAGATAATAAATAAGGTGGCAACTGAATCTTGGGTTAATGTTTAAACTAAAAACTATCCTGGAGGTTTAAATTAAACCACCCTAGGATTAGAGTCACTCAAAGCTTGTGTAGCGAGTTTTTGATATGGACAAAATTTGAAGGCAACCCTCCACCTAGGAGTTTCAAGCCAAAGCCTATAACTTCCCCACTCCATTTCCCATTTTTCTTTCTCTTATTTTTTATTTTATGTACTTTGGCTATCTTTATTTTCTAATTTTGACTCCATGCCTAAGGATAAGGTAAGCAATTTTGGGTTCACTCTGTTCAATAGGTTGAATAGCCTTGGGTACTGCCAAGGCTATAGGGAATTTTTCCATATAGTCCCACTTCACCTAAAAGACCTGTAGTGGTTCCCCACTACTGCTCGTGACTAAGGAAAAACATTGATAATAAATGATCAAAGTTTTATCGTGCTCATGGAAAACAAGCCAAAGAACTCTCAAAAATCAATACTTATGCAAAAATCCATTTGGAAAAGTTTGATAGATAACTAAAGGAGTGCTAAAGGATCTCGTACTTCAGGATAAGTGTTGATATTGAAGATTTTGCAACCTATAATGAAGTACCAATAAAAAACTCCTGATCAATCTATGAGATATGCCCAAAAGCCAAGTAGACATGGATACCTGAGTCAAATCAAAAGTGATAGAGGTGGATAGGCTAAGTTAATTCTTCCTCGATTCAAGAGACAAAGACAAAGACCACCTACCAGAGCCTAACCTTAGTAAATGTCTCAAAAAATTATTGAATATGAAGTATGGTGTTGAAAATCCCAATCCAATCAATCATTATGATTAGAAAAATATGTCATTCAATAATAATAATCCCGAAGAAAAGGAGATGGAATTGTCAAATCTATCTATAGACAATTTTGGAGGGAAATTTTCCTTATTGTAGGCTATAAATAGTTTTAGTTTAAACTATAAAAAGGATTAACAAGTTTGTGTTTGTATACATTTGTAGGATTTCATTTCATTTCCCTCTATAAAAATAGCAGGCTCCTAAGTGGCTTATGGGTAATCTCAAACCCTTGCTTTTGGAACAATGTATGTAAAATATTGCTTGCATATATATAAATTGGAGTCTATGTCTATTTTTTAATATAACCATTTGTGTCTTCCTGTAAACCCATTTATGTGTGTATGTTTTTTTCTATGAATGCCTAAATTTTGGGTTTTATTGAGTGTATGTGTGCGTGAGGGGCCTACATCTATTTTTGGATCAAGTTACTTGCTTGTATCTCTAGCAAGACTTATCTTCTTTTACATGTGTATAATTGATAACTCTCATCTATGCTTCACTATGTCAATGAGAGGAAGTATTCACCATTGGCACATAGTGTATAGGCTTATTTTAATAGGAATATCTTAGTAGATCTCTTGATACATCACCCCCCTTTCATTTTATTGAGTTTTTTACTTTATCACATCCCTTTTCCCTTTGTTGAGCACAAGTGTGCCTTCAATATCACATCCCAACAAGGAGCTGATCTTGTAAACCTCAAACTCCTAGAGGTCTCTAATTGAGCTAAACCTCAAACTCTTGGTTATGGCCTCACTATGTCACTCCTTATGAGGCATGATTGTACTTGCTTAGGACAATAAAAGATGATAATAATTTAAATGGAATGCTCGGTGGGATCCTAGTGATATATCATTGGTCCTAAAATTGCAAGGAGTAAGGCTAGGAATTGGTGAGAGACTGTTTATTTATACTTGTTGAAGTGCCTCTTCACTCACTTTGTGACTCTAGAATAAACACCAATTTTTTTTTTTTTTTGAAGATACTGGGCCAAGGTTCAGGTGGAGACCTCAATCTACCCACTTTTCGAAAGCAAGAAGCTATATTCACCTAGATACTCTGTGTCAAAAAAAGAAACCTAGATCTATGTAGGTAAAATATGATATTAAAAAATTATTGGCATATCTTAAATAACTATATCATTAGTATATATTCCTTTAGATGAGATAGGACTAAGCTCTCTAAGTCTACAAAATCCACCTAATGTATGGAAGAAGCTACTTGGAATTATACTAAAAATATTACCAGAATATACTGACAAGGGCCTGATCACTCTGCTAGAGCACCTCAAAGAATTGATATTTATATACCAAACACATAATATCATGGAGCAAGATGTGGCCTTAAGAAAATTAATGGAATATCTCAAGGGAGAGGTACTCAAGAGATAAGAATCACTTCCTCCTTCTTCAATCATAGAATGGGATCAATTAGCTTCATTACTCATGACTAAATTTACATAAAAAGAGAAGAGAAGATAGCTGAGGTAAAAAATGAGCCAGCCCATAGGGAAAATATTTCCCTTACCCATCATGCTAAACAAAGTATCCAACTGAGTCATCCCAAATAAAAAACAATCAATAGATTAGGAGCAATAATATGGAAGAAATAATCATCCAAAAATACTCAACTTTGGGAGATAGAGTAGGGCATAAAGCAACCAAAAAGACAACACTAAGAAAAATCCAACTAGAAAACTTATCCCCTCTACCTCTATTAGTACATGAAAATATGCTATTAAGGGAAAGAGCATACTGGGGAAAAGTCTTAATGCCTGCATACTACATAGGAATAAATATTGTAGAAGTACTCTATTGTGATGCTAGTAGCAACAAAGGAAGTGGGGTCAAATAAAAAACATGTCAATTAGAGGTTTTTGCATCCATAATAAACAAAAGCATCAAATATTGATCATGATATGGGAACCTGGTCCAAACAAGCTTAAAATTGGAGATATAGGCTATTCAATAACCATGTCTCCTTCCAAAAAATATTAAAAAAAAGTGGGGGATCATGAGTAAATGCAAAGTGACATACAATCCAAGGCAAGCCAAATATATATCAATGGATAAAATTTAAAATTGAGGATCTCTCCCACCAAAATATTCTTAGGAAGGAAATCTAGTAGTGGGGAAAAAATTGCATTAAATGCTACCTCAAAACATAACCATATTCATGTGCAAAGACTAACAAGGAATATTATGGAAATAAATTAACCTTGGAAGGCATGAATATGCATTTAGAAACTCCATGGAGGGTATGGTATCCTCCAAAAAATAAGAAATTAAGGAGCAATAAATACAAGACATGTAGGGACCAAGAAAAGAGGTAGGGTAAAAGGAGTTACAGCTTAAAAATGCACAACCATTTCACTTCTTGATACACATCACAACCAAAGCCTCTACAATTTTTCATTCATCATAAAATTAGAAGAGGAAGCTAGTTTCGAGATCAAGATGACAAATATAAAGTATTCTTGTCTGCAAGAAATACTAGAAGTGCCCATATTCTTCCAATATCAAGGTTTTGATAGATATAGCTAAGGATTGTTCTAACCCAAAAATATACAAAGGAATCAAGAAGTTGAGAATGAATGCTTACGAGTGTTTCAAAGCTAGTAGACCTTCAATATTTGGAGCATAGATATGGACCAATTTCTTAGCACAATACATGGTGACCGAGGTGAATTTTTGTTACAAGTTGGTGAACATATGTGTAGAATTTTATGACCCAACTACCTAAGAAATCAGAGCCTTGGATGGGAAATTTAGAATAAGGATTGATGGCCCCAACATAAAGAGAATGTTTTTGTTACCAAAAGACCAAGTTCACATTAATGAGGAGGAAAAAAAGAGAAATTTTGACAAGATTCCATAGAATAAAAAATGGCCTTCTTAAGGTTAGAATATGAAAGGGTGTGAAAAATGACCTAGTCATGTAGAAAATTATTCCCATCAACCATTTAAACAAAGGAGAAAAAAAACATTGAGTATGATGGCCTTCATTCTGGACAAATAAAATGACAAAATTATTAGTATGACTCAGTTGGGTATTTTGCATAGAATGAGGTAGGGATCAGGAATCCTATATTTCATCAAGCTAATAGCAAAGCAAATTAGATAAGGCCTACTATGCTTTTGGTAAACACAAACATTTAGGTATGTAGGCCCAAAAGGGCCACCTCAACACCTTGCTGATCTAGCATATCGAATTCCTTGTAATGTTCCAATTCTTTCAAATATTGTAAACATACACAAAACTATAAATAGAGGTCGACCCCTCATTTTCAAGGGTCAGCTCTAGAGAATTTGATTGCCCTATTTTTGTACATTTTTTGTAAATCAATATAAGGAACATTACTTGGATGTTTGCCTCAAACATGTGTCTTCTTTACTTTCATTAGGATTCGATCTATGAAGTCATTTCTGCTACTTCTACTATGGTCAGTCTATTCTATTGATGTTAGATTACTAACTTAGAGCACTTTGAAATGCTTCATGTTTAAATATATGCTTGAAGAGGACTTCTTTTTCTGTTAGTCTAGGTAATGATTTAATTATGCTATTTGTATTATTAGTACTCTAGATGTTTGAAATAGTCTTTGAAGTATGTTATGCACTCTAATGATGAAGATTACTAGTTTTGAATATTGTTAGTCTCAAGTGTGGAATACTAGAAATTGATTTATGGAGGTTTTTCCTATAGTTGTCTATGTTTTTAGCTCTATTCGATCACTATCCATTCATTATTTTTCTAACCCTTACCCCATTTATATCCCTATCTTTATATATTTAACTAAGATTAAATGAGTCAACACTCAATTAGTTGAAAAGGTATATGTTGTTGCGCTTGCACAACATACTCCAGTCTGGACTAAGGACCCACTAAAATTATTTATTTTAATCCCAAAATTTTGGTCTTGCATCAAGCTTTAATAAATTTTTTTGCATCTTTTTGAAATTTGGTTGCATCAAGGTGTTGAAATTGCTTTCATATAGCATTTTGAAGTGGATTGCATCAAAAATTTTGAATTTTGGCTCTTCTTGCCCTATTTTTTATGTAATTTTGAAATTGCCATATCTTTTGAATGGAAAATCCATTTTGAGTGATTAGAATACTGGTGTTAAAGTTACAGAATTTTAGGCCTAAAATGTTTTCCAGAAATGGTAGGTTTCCATTTGCAATCTTGAAACTTTTAATTGTGATATCTCATGATCCAAAGTGATTTTTTGAGTTCTGTCAATGGTTCCAAGTACCCATTTGGCTCATTTAGATGTTTACAAAGTTTTATTAAATTATAGAAACTTTATTTTTTACTGCAATTTTATTCATGTTTTTCTACAAGGCATTTTGAATTTATTTTTGAATTTTGAAAATCATTGATGGCTACTAAAATCCTTCATAGGCCTGTAGAATGCAAAATGCATGAGGGTGTATGTATTTGAAACCAAATTATAGTGCCAGAGAAAATGTGGCTAAGTGTTAAAGAAGGGCAAAAAAATGGGATGTCTTCGCACCCGATAGGAACCCAAAGTTCCACTCACCTTGAAGAAAATAAAAAGAAAAAATGGCCAAGTGTGGAAGCATGGGCGGAGAAATGGGACATTGAAAAATGAATGGCTCTCCAAAATTCCTGTCCGCACTCAACATGGAAATAAAGCCCCACAAATTTGAGGAAAATTGAAATTCGGCTTAATGTGCATTGGACAGAGAAATGGGTTGCTATTGCACTTTGGGCGAGTCCCAAAAGTCCGTCGACTTAAAGAGGAATTGGGTGGAAAAATGGGATATTGTCAGAGAAAGTTGAGTCCCAAATTTTTTTCCATGCTTTCGATTGGTAAAATTGGTCATTGTTGGAAACATGAGATGTGGTAACAAGGAATAAGCTCCATCCATGGAAGTTTAGCCATGCAAATTGAAATATATAACCCAGAATCAATAGAAATGAATCTCTAGCAATGAGCGATCGAACCCTAGGAAATAATTTGTAGGCATTGGCCATAAAGAAAATAATTAAAAATTTAAAAAATTAAAAAATCAAAGGTTTCTAAACTTTGGAAAAATAAAAAATAAGAAAAATGATTAAAAAATAATAATTAATTAAATCTAACCTTAGGAAATATTAAAATAATTAAATTAATATTATTATTAATGTTCTAACTTTGCTTCTTTTCAATTTTTTACAAAAATTTTGGTTGGTAGATGCATTAAATGGTGAGTGTGATGATAGACATGGAATTTTAAAGCAAACCTAGGCAAAAGTACGAGAGTGCAGAGGTGCAAGAAGCAGGAAATATTTAATTACCAACCCAGAGAATTAATGCAGTAAGATCATTCTAGATTTTATGTGCATCGTGTGAGTGAGAAATTAATGATAGTATGGCTAGTTGTAGGTCTCACTGTAGATGAAGACGTTATGAAACATGGCCAGAGTACTTCCCATTTAATGGAGGTATGGCTGCAATATAGAGGGAAACCCAATTTCAAAAATCTATCCTGGAGGTATATGAAAAATTAATTACAATGTTGTAATGCTAGGGGGGGCTAGAAATTGTATAAATATTGGCTCCCTAGCCGGTTACAAGGGTTTGATACCATCTATTAGCAATAGAATTTTTTAATTTTTCTTTGTTTCTTTCCTTTTGTAGACAGATGGTATTTCTAAACCAAGTGACTATTATCTTTTGAGCTTGGTTCTTTGTAATCCACCAAAGTGGACAACCCTAAAATAATACTGATTTATATTTTAATATAAAGGATCTAGGATTTTTTGTGTTCAATTTGCGATGTTGATGGTGGTTGTTCTCGGTCCATTTCATAGTCTGTTGCTCCTCTAAATATTGCACCATCTCAGACCTTAGGCTATGTGAATATTGGTCGGGTCGGGATTGGTTTTAATTTGGGTTTGTTGCTTTACTGAATAGGTACTAGAGTTCAGGGTAGTATCACTTATTTTATTTTATTTTCTCTAACCCTTCAATCTTGAAATTTTATTTGAAACTCGTTTATATTAGAAGTAGACTAGTTTTCATTTGAAGCATTGAAGCTATTTTTTTAACGTATTCTAAAAAATCATATAGATTCAATAGAATCATTGTGGGTATATATGTGATGTATTTTAATTGCAATGAACTGGCACTATGAGGGTAATGAATTACTGATTTTATAAGTCCTCCAAGCCCTTAGTACCCAATAAAACTAACTTTCATACAATCAAGCATTGTACCAAGAAATCTGTATTGTCCAGATAGAACCAGCAAAGGCCCCTTGAAGGAATAATTATCAATGACCTCTGAGTCTATCCATACTAGCCAAGACCTGGCATACTTAAAACTTGGAGGAAACAATTTTTATTTTCAAGAGGGAACAGATCTCTGTTCCAAGTATGTTGATATACCCTTGATAATGTGTCATTTGCATGCTCAATAGTATACCAGCCTACTTTGGAGGTTGGGTTAAAGTATTCTTTAACTCATCTAATGTCAGGATTTGAGATTTGATTAGTAGGTGCTTTCCTACCAGATCATAGCATATGATAGTCATAGTTTTAAGTTTTACTTGATGTCATTTCAGACCCCAACAGTTTTGGCATGCTCAGTGGGACACTATTTATGAGAACATTCATTCATCCAAAAGATTTTATTTTTAATCTTCCTGGAGGAATCAATATTTAGTGGATTGTATTGAACTCATAAAGTTATGGAATCAAATTCACTTGGTGACTCTCTCAGATCAAGAACCTAAGAAGCCCTTTCCATAGCTCATTCTTTCATGTTTACTAGGTCATCTGCTAGAAATAGTCAAGAACCTATCCTTCTTTTTGAGCTACCACCAAGAAGATCTAGACATACAATAAGTTTATATTTAGACTCACTCTTTGAAGGGATTCAAATTCCATCCCTCTTCAAACTCCATGAAAAACCCCAGTATACATGGTTACACAATAGAATATAAACCCAAACTAAGACTCATAGAAATACCCTAATTAGAATACCGCTGGTCCTTTAAGCCTTGCCCAAATGCATGATATTATCCAAGTTGTATCCAAAGCTATTCCCATATATGATGGTTCAAGTAAAACCACTTATGAGCATTTCTAGGATATATTGAACTTAGCAACCATACACAATATTAGAAATGAAGATGTGATTGTCAGGATTCTAGCCTTATCCTTTAGAGGAAATATTCTGCATTGGTTTAGGACCTTGGAAGACAACAACATCACTTCATGGGCCACATTAGTTGAGCCTTTTGTAGAAGAATTTAATGAATCTACTGATCCTTTTTCCCTCCTAAACTAGTTCACATCTATGCAAAAACATCAACAAGAGTTAGTCTCTAATTTTAATCTAAGGTTTAGCAGAACATGGAAGAGGATACCTCCTGAAGCTAGACCATTTCCTCCATTGCTTTCATATACTACATCAGAGCTCTTGGGTTAGACCTAGGGCTACAAACTCAATAATCAGGGGTAGCTACTTTTCCTCAAATATATAATGCAGTCGTATAGGCAAAAAATATCCTTATTAATGTAGGAAGGCTACCTCCAAAGATAGTTATACCCTATTATTATGATGTTTCTCAATTCCAAGCTAAAGTAGCTACATCCTCCTATATGGACCCACATCCTTTGTCATCACCACTCCCTCAGGTGGATCCAATTCCATCCCCCAAAGCAACATCTACCTCAATTTCCTTTCCACCACTCCCATCTCAAGTACCTCAAGAATCCACCCTGTTGCTTGATATCCAGAGTACCTTGAAAACAATCAATAATAAGGTGAATGCGATGGAGAAAAGAAAAATTGAGAGGTATTAGTAGAGAAGGTATTTATACATTAATAGAGATCATAATCCTGGTACCAATAATAGTTTAGGGGTCTAGGTTTAACACAAATTAAGAAGATCAAGAATATGCCCCTGAGACCAGTCTTGTGAATGTTTGGTGCCTTGTGTGTAATGATCCTCATGATTCATATTCCTGTGTCATGTACCAACACCATGTGCAATAGGCCATGGAGAAATCTAAGAGGAATCAAAAGGGTAGAGTCAATATGTTGTGGCAACCAAAATAGATCATGGTCGGACAAGATCTTTGTGAAGAAGAGTCTATTTCTATCATGACTAGGTCAGGGAAGAAGACATTGCAGGTTGATCCATAAAATATGGGTCAATTTTAGGTTCCCTCTCAAAAAAAGAAATAATCACCCCTACAAAGTAATGATAAATTCCCTGTTCCTCAAACAACTGAAAAGAGAGATGCAACTCCTAAGAGATAGGAAAATAAGATCAATTTTCCTAAATAGTTAGAGAATAATAAAGAACGAATAAGATATAAAGATGAAACACAATAAAAGCTAAAATTATGTTCCATAACTAAGAGGTAAAGGATTGAAGCTACACAACAATATAAGAGAAAATATGGAGATCCAGAGAAGAGGTATGAGAAGCTCCCTTCGAAGAAATCTGAATATAACATTGTGGAGGAGATGAAGATAATTCCCTCCAAAGCAAGTCTCTACGATACCCTCTTTATTCTTGGTTAGATAGATCTACTCAAGGCTTATTTAAGTAAGAATTCTCAAGAAAAATAGACTACCATAGTTTTTAGTATACCTTCTGGTAAGGAGAAGATGACTCCCATTGCTCTGAAGAACAAACTGCCTCCCTTTTATATTTCCTTGAGAATGGAGGGTTGGATAGTCCACAACTATATGATTGATTCAGGGCCCCAAGAAGGGGCGGGCCAAAAGAAAGGAAGAGAGGAGGGGAAAAGAAAAAGGGGGGGGGGGGGGAGGGGGAGGATAAGGATAACACCTAAAAATCTTGTGTCCTATCACATTGAAAATATAGAGGAAGACATGTGCAACCTCTCAGCTCTAGATGAAGTTGAACTAGTAGAAAGCTTTGAAGAGTTAGAAGTGGAGGATGAGTTACCATTCATAGAGGATTACAGCTAGTTTGGGATAGGTATGGGCACTTACAACATTTCTTCTGAAATAGATAAAAATATCCCTACCATATCCAATCAATCCCTGAGGGAGACAAAAATTTGGACTATGTATTTTGATGGTGCAAGGTGCAAAAATGGGGCCGATGCAGGTGTAATTTTGAAATCTCCCTTAGAAGGTGTGAAAATATTTGCATACAGATTAACATGGTCTTGCACTAATAATATTGTAGAATATGAGGCTCTATGCTTAGGATTAATGCAAGTAGAGAGTATGGGGATAAAAATTCTAGACATATATGGTGACTTTGAGTTGATAGTTAATCAAGTTAGAGAGAAGTGCAGCAGCAAGCACCATTACTTAAAATCATATAGAAATAGGGTATGGGATCTTGATGGAATCATTTGATGCCCTTAACATCCACTCTATTCCTAGAAAATAGAACATGTTGGCTGATTCCTTGGATGTTAAAGGTTCTAACTTCTACCCTTACTCAAGTCTCGGATCATCAAAGGATAAGAGGGTTAAATTGGTTTTTAGGCCTGTAGTACCGGACATATAGATTTTTTGGCAAGTTTTTGAGAGTGATGATCAGATTATTGATTTTTTAGTAAGAGAAGCTTGCTTATCAAGTGTGCAAGAGGAGTTACCTCATGAGATAGATCAGCAAGATGTTATTTAGTTGAAGAATAATCATATCCCTAAGGGTTTGATCACCCTAGAAAGCCTCTTTGATAATGAGGATAGGAAAAAACCAAGAGCCATGGAGATCAATGAAGAAATCTATAAGGAGATCGAAGTAGAGAAATATAAAAGGCTCAAAATTGGTATCTGGTGTTCTCCAGAAGAGGTAGAGGAAATCAAAGCCCTATGCCTTAAATACCAAGATATAGTAGCCTGGTCATATGAAGATCTAAAGGTATATGATAAAAAGGTTATCCAGCATACTATTGAGCTAGAGGCTGATGCAAAGCCTTTTAGACAGAAGTAGAGGCCTATGAATCCTAGGATTGAATCCATAATGAGAGAAGAGTTGCTCAAACTACTGAAAGCTAAAATTATTTACCCAATCAAGCATTCTACATGGGTGGCTAATTTGGTTCCTATCAGGAAGAAGAATGGAGACATCCATTTATGTGTATATTTTAGGAACCTGAACCAAGCATCACTGAAGGATCACTACCCCCTCCCTCATATTGATCAAATTTTGTAGATTTTTGCAGGAGCTAAGAGGTTTTCCTTGTTGGATGGTTTCTCAGGATACAACCAGATCTGGGTAAAATATGAGGATCAGTTTAAGATAACCTTTACTACTAAGTGGGGAACCTTCACTTATCAAAGAATACCTTTTGGTTTATCTAATGTTGGGGCTACTTTCTAGAGATCCATGGACTATGATTTTGGGGAGTTGATCAATAAAGTCATCCTCATCTATCTGGATGATATGATTATGTTCTCTCACAAGAAGCAAGCTCACTTGGAACACTTGGAACAAGTGTTTAAAAAATACAGAGAGTTTGGCATCTCCCTAAACCCAAAGAAGTTATTATTTGCAGTCCATGAAGGGAAACTATTAGGACATGTTATCTCTAAAGAAGGTATGTCTATTGAACCTGATAGAGTGAAGTCAATTCTATATCTCCCTCTACCTATGAATAAAAAGGCCTTGCAATCCTTCTTTGGGTAGATCAATTTTGTAAGAAAGTTCATTTCAGATTTTGCCCAAATTGTTAAACCAGTTTTAGAGCTGCTAAAAAAGAATATAGAATTCAAGTGGACTAAAGGAAGAAAGTAAGATTTTGAAACAATCAAACAGGCCATTGCTACTACCCTAGTACTAGTGAACCCTAATTTCAGCAAGGATTTTATTCTATATGCCTATGGAGCTGAAGAGAGCTATGCAACAGTACTGACATAGAAGAATGATGTTGGAGAAGAACACCCCATATTTTTCTGGAGCCAAAATCTTCACGAGTACCAAATCAAATATAATTTTATTGAGAGACAAGTATTTACAGTCATGAAATCATTGAAGAAGTTTAGGTAATACTTGGCTCAAAGTAAAACTCTTGTTTATGTGGTACACCCAGATGTTAGAAGTTTCATCTTACAAGGAGAACTGGGAGATAAAAGAGTTGGTTGGATTACCAAAATCCAGGAATATGATGTGGAGATACATCCTACTAAGTTGGTTAGAGGTAGAGCACTATGTTAGGGAATGATAACAAAAACAACTTCAGATCAGTTAGCAACTTGTCAACCATCAACATCAGAACAGAATGAGGATAGCTCTCTAGAGGGTTTATATTGGATTGATCAGATGACAAGTTACTTCCAGATAGGTGTATGCCCTTAGGACCTCAATCCTTCACAAAGAAGAAGGTATAGGATTCAAGCCTTAAAATATGCACTATTGCTAGAAGGGTTATATAGGAAGAATCTTGATGGAGTTCTTCTAAGATGCTTGAAAGACAACCAAAAGCAAAAGGTCATTGAGGAATTCCATGAAGGGTTGTCAGGAGGACACTTCTTAGGAAAGGTCACTGCTATAAAAATAATAAGGGTAGGATACTACTAGCCCACTATATTTGTTGATACCTTCAAGGTAACAAGAGCATGTGACAAGTGCCAAAGATATGTAGGGAGAAACAAGAACACTTCATTTCCCCTCAGGTCGATCCAAGTTGAAGAACCTTTCCAATAGTGGGGATTAGATTTCATTGGAGTCATAAATCCTAACTCTTCAATAGGTCATAAATACATTTTTACTGCTACAAATTACTTCACAATATGGGTTGAAGCGATTCCAACCAAGAGATCGGACCAAGAGGTGGTAATTGAATTCATGGAAAGCTTAATCATAAGGTTTGGTCTTCCTGAAGCCATAGTAAGTGATAATGGTCCTACTTTTATAGGTGTAAAGTACATTGAGTTTGCAAGAAAATATGGTATAAGTTTGAATAATTCCTCTAAATTTGGACTAACAAAAATTGCTCAGAATTCTAAAAAGGGCACTAGAAAGCAACAAAAGAAGTTGGCACCTTCTCCTAGAGTAGGCTCTGTGGGCTGACAAGATTACTATCAAGAGGTCTACCAAGACATCTCCTTATGAATTAGTGTATGGGAAAGAGGCTATTTTACCTATTTTGCCTATTCACTAGTAGAATCTAGATTAATACATCTCCTATAGTTGGAGGAAATGAGGTCCCAAGCATATGAGAATTTTTAGAAGCACTCAATAAAAACCAAGGAATGGTTTGATAGAAAGCCCATATTTAGAAAATTCAACATAAGTGATTCAGTCCTAAGATGGAATGTAGAGAGATCCAAGCCAGGAAACCACCAAAAGTTTAATTCTTTCCAGGATGGTCCATTTGAAGTAGCAAAAGTCAAGGAGAACAATTATTTCTAGATTCGTGATCAATAAGGAAACTTGCAGTCGATCCCTGCTAATGAATACCATATAAAGATTTAATTTGAGTAAAATATTATTTTACATAACATATGTACATATTTGTATTATATTTCTTTTCATTTTTTGTATAGAGAAAAGTAAAAAACAAGGGTAGCAATTCACAACACGTTCTCAACTAGAGATTAAAGAAGTAAAAATATGTTCTACCCCATCGTATGTTCTATACCATGCTTGAAAATAATAATAAAAGTATGAATTTTAGGCTACCACATGATCTACATCACGACCAATCAACGAATGATGCATCATTCATAAGCCACAATGCTAATTTAGTCAGTTTTGAATTTTGAAGCATGTGATAAAGTAGTGGCTCATCTACCACATTAATGGCATAAAGCATGTATGCAAGATATTTAAAGCTTGAAATTTGATTGTTGCTCATTTTGCAAGTAGTGCTTAATTCCTTAAGAGTGTTAATAGAGTATTGAGATGAACTTGCAGAGTGACAAAGAAGGATAATTTTAGAAAATATTTTAGAAATGGTGTTGAAAGTTATAAAGCAAGTGGTTCAATAGGAAAGTGGTGAGCTAGAGCACTATGTAGATAAAGTAGAGGTAGTAGTAGATGAAAATGACATGGAGAACAAGGAATATACTTAGGAGAGAAATCGATAATAAATTTCAATGAGGAGAACCAATGATAGTTCAAGGTATTTGCACCATACGTTCCTTTCTATCATTCTATGTCTATGATTTAGTACACCCCTATCCAGAGCTAATATCTACTATAGTGAAGTTCTATGACCCTAGGTTTAAAGCAGTGAAAATAGCTAAAGGTAAAACCCTTTTCAATATAACTACTCAGGCTTACCGAGATCTTTTTGCTATGGGTGAAGAACCGCCTGTGAACCCTAAACCTTTTGACCCACAAGGCCAAGCTAAATATTATTCATTGCAAGGTCATTCCCATGATGGTGAGCCTTTTAGAAAATGGGTTTATAGTCAGTTTAAAACAATAATATCTAGGAATACCCTGCCTAAAACCCTAATTGCCATCGAGCATTTTGCCTACCCAAAACTTTTTACCATGTTAGCATACCTAGAAGGGTTAGATTCTGATAAATATGTAAGGGATTGGAAGATAGCCACTATTTATTGCATATCTAATGAGAAAATGTACAAAGCATCGATGGAAGATGAAAATATTAGACCAATTTATTTTGATTGGTTGGCTTACCTCTCTAAGAGAATGCATGAGCAGTTGGTGAGCATGAAGAGAGATTCAGAGACACCCTCTTTCAAACATTGCTCTAACCTAATGTGGATGTTCCTCAGTATCGTAAGGCAAGAGATGCCTTGGATTCTAGTAATAGATAAAAATGATAATGGGGATCCTATTACCAATGGACTAACCATATGAGGAATAATGAGTCTTACTATAGGTTCAATTTGGAATTTTTAGGGCCAACCTTAAAAATCATGTATGGCCAAAGCCCTAGATTGCCTCCTCTGGCTAAATATTTGTTATAGGTGAAGCAGGTAGAGGAAGGAGATTGGTATATCCTCACCGAGGGAACAATCATCAAACTCTATGGCTTCATCGGGAAACCATTTCTACTACCCCACTTTATCACCAGTAGAATGTTGGCCTTAGAATACTTGAGACAAGTTGATTTCATCAATGTCAACTTTGGCACTGGTAAGGGAAGAAAAGGGACATTGATTTACCCTCATAATGTAGATGATATCACTGTAACAAAAATGGGTCAATATGAGCAAATTGCATAGTATTTGGAAAGGCTTGGTCTTATGTATATTCTATAAAGATGGAGATATGATCCAGATAACAAGTTCCTAGAAAGAAACATTGCCCTAAATGGAGAAAGAGCCCTTAAATTTGAAAAACTTCGAGGCCTCACTTTGAGAAGGGTAGAAAACAATAAGGAAAATGCCCCATTAGAGTGGAATGTTAGCAAGATGGAGCAACTCCCTCCTTGGAGAGATTTTTATGAGCAATTAGTCGATTATGATCCTAAAAAGAACAAAACCCACTAGTTAAAAGAGTCCAAAATCAAAGAAATGGAGGAAAAATATCACTGGGATGAGGGTAATATTTGGGAATGGTGGAATATGAGAGTAGAGATAGGCACTATAAAGGCTAGGTTCGACCATCAATCAGACACTAATTTTTTTGAGTTGTATGACAAACACATTAATACTTGGAAGGCCAAGAATGGTAGAAGCCTAGTGTTGAGCTACAAGAAAATAGGAGTGAAAGGACAAAAGAAATACCAAGTGCCCTCCAACTCTCCTTCTCCACCTTCACAGCAAGAGGGAGAGGAAACTACAATGGATACCCCACCAGTAACTGAAGGAGCTCAGACCACTTTTGAACCTTCACAAGAACAATTGTAGCAATACTCGGTGGGTGCTATAATGATGAAAAAGATGCATTACTCTAGTGGTGGCCTAGGTAAATATGAAACAAGAAATGTAGAGAATGTCTAGGTAGGTAAAAGGCCAAAATATCTTACCTTAGGAGGTAAATCTTCTTTGCAAGATCTAGTAGGAGATGAAATAGAGGATAGCTTTGTGCTTACTCCTATGAAATTCACCGCTACAACCCCTACAAAGTCATCCCTAATTTCAGAAGTTGCATTGCAAGAGGTACAACATCAAGATGACCCCAAAAATAATAAACCTATAGTGCCTATCATATTCAAGAGGAAGGTAAAATATTCATTAGGGGAGGCTGAGAAAGAGGTCAGTAAGAAGAATAATATGGATCAAACATGAGTAGTTGAACAATCCTCGGTACCAACTACAGAGCAGCTAGCCCAACAGACACAACAACAAGGTGTGGATGACATTTTTCAATAGTCTACTTTGGTAGGTAGAGGTATGATCTCTATCCCTTCTTCTCCTTCTCCTTCTCCTTCCCCAAAGAAATCTCCCTCCCATTATCAAGAACAAATGGAACAAAAGGCATCATCTCCACCTCATAGTTCACCACCCACCTCACTAGTCATCACAACATCTCAAGTCAATCCATCTCCCCCACATTCACCAAAAATCCCAATATCATCATCACCTACTCACACTCCTTCACCCCAAAAATCATCACCAATCATAATAGTAGGAGGGCAATCCCTTCCATCATCCCCACCTCATCCCATGACTATAACATCCACTGCTATTTCAACACCAACTACAATCTCTATAGTAAGCACAGATTCCACCATCATTACAACCACTTCCTTTCCATCTATGCCAGGTCCATTTTTCCCCTCACTTATAACTGCCTCCACTCCTACAAATCATCCTACAACAACATCTCTACATAAAGTGAGGAATATTTCATAAAAGGTTCAAAGTTTCTAGGGCAAGAAATTGGCCCAACCTTCAAAACATACCACTAGATGGAGAAATACCATGATCATTGATCTGGTGGCTAGACAAAGAACAACTATCTCCCTCACCCCTCTTGTTAGCAAACCAGAGGAAGAGATGATTGTGAAAGATTATCAACTAGAGGAGCATACTAAGGATATCACTCAATTGCCCTTGGAAGATGAATTGGTCATAGCTAAGGCTCATCTTGAGACCATTTATGTCTAGACTAATATTTGCAAAGAGAAATATGAAAAATTGGAGGAAAATATTGAAAAGTTGGAGAAAATAATCAACAACCAGAATAAGGTGGAGAAGGCTATGAGAAATGAAGCCAAGATCTGGAAAAACAAATACCAAGAGACCATCAAATTCAAGGAGCAAGTTAAAGAGCTGAAGAAGAAGAATGAGGCCTAGGTCAAAGAAATACAAGCCTTGAAGCAACAACTTCAAGTTGAAAAGGCTAGAGCTACAGGTTTCTCCAAAGACAAATTCAAATAGATCAAGAAGCAAATATGGTCTAAAATCTTAGAGAAGTGCTCAGAAATCCAGCCTGTGATTGATTACATGGATGAGGCCAGCCATTTATTGTAGGAAACCAAGGAAGATTTGGATAAGTTCAATGAAGAGCTACAACCCATGGTGGTACAAGAAGAACAAATATATAAGTTGTCTAAAAATAGATTCAGTGAAGCCACCAAACCCATCCCAAATAAGGTATGGAATACTACAAGATTGGTAGCCAGGATTGTAATCAAGAAAAATAAGCTGCTTCAGAAGGGATGGCTACTGATAGATAGAATTGAAGGTAAGTTACAAGATATTGTGGATGTCAACAAAGAAATGATGCAATATGGTTTTGGAGGATTCTAGAGTGAGAATAATATCCTTTTGTTAAGAAGACCTCCAGACTAGCATAGCTTCAACCATGCAAGATGAGTCTAAAATAGATGCCTAGGAAGACCCAATCAATCAGGACCAAGTTTCTCAATTGATAAAGGACTTAACCAGGCTCAAAGATCTAATGGAGGACTTGGTGATTAAGGGATATTCCATGTCCTATGAAGAAACTACCAAACTAGAGTTTACCCACAAGCAACTTAAAGAAATGACCAATCCCACCAAATCAGCCTGGGACCAAGCATTAGAAACATTGAATCAGATGATTCAACTATTTGGAGCAGAACCAGAACTAGAGGTTGAAGAAGAGGAAGAAGCCAAAGAAGAAGGGAAGAGAGATAATGAAGATGAGGAACAAAGGAAGAGATGATGAAGAGATACACCAAGAAGAGGGTGATCAGAAAAAGAGAATGCAAAATACATTGAGAAGACACAAGAAAAGGAGGTTGAAGAATAGGACCAATAGGAAAAGGTGCATGAGTAGAGAAATTTTTTTGCTAAATAAGCTAAGCATTTTGTATACCATAGCTGGTAGAAGAGTCGTATATGCATGTTTTGTAAGTTATTTTGATCTTGACAATGTTAGAAGGCAGTCATAAAGCATGAAGTAGTGAAAAAACATGAAGAAGTCATGATGTCGAGTTGCAAGGAGAGTCATGATCAGACTGAGTTTATAAAAGAGGTATATTTTGGTGTAACTAGAGCAATATTGAACTTATGGAAGGAGTTGCAGAGATAAGTTACCCTTTACCTCTTGCATGGTTTCCTTGTGAACAGTTATGCTCTAAGCATCTTCACAAATGTTTGAAAGTATGGCTATCACCCGAAGATCATTCTATGAAGCATAACTCTTTATGACCTACATATTACCTCTTGCATGACTTCTATATGAACCGTTACTCTCTAAACATATTCACAAAGGTTTGAAAGAGTGATGGTCATATGGAAGTTATTCTATGAAGCATAAATTACAGATGGCTAGAGTCTATCCTTTCATTCATTTCTCTTCACTCATTCATTCCCTTCACTACATAGTTTTTCCCTCTACTTCACTTATTCATATTTTCTTTAAAAATATCCTTCATTTATTCATATAACTCCTCCATCATTAACTCCTACTATTTTTGACTCCTAATGCCCAATGGATAAGACCCAAAAGGACCACATACTTAGAAAATTTTGTAAATTTTTTAAGTCCTATAAAGTGCTCTAAACCATGGTAGTTGTGCAGTGCAACATGTTCTACATCATGGTCAACTAAATCAAACTTGCACTCAGCATAATCCAAAATTCGGCTCAAAGCACAAGGAATATGGAGTGTCTTACGATAATTTTTTACCCTACATGGGCTATTGCATGGTTCTACCCCATAGTCAACACAGTCAAACTTGATAAGCTCACCATCTGAATCATGGCTCACAACATGGTTCTCTACTATGTTAGTCAGTGCATGTTCCATCCCATGCTACTAAGTGCATGGTTCTATGCCATGATCAATATGGTCAAACTCAAAAATTTGGTGTTCCAAAAAGTGGGCTAGAACATGGTTCCACATTGTGTGAGCCAATGCATGTTATATACCATGTAGTTCAGTGCAATGGTTCTATGCCACGGTCAGTGTTGAAATTGATATTTGGTATTCTAAAGTGTGGGTTAGGATATCTCTTTGAAATATGATTCTACATCATGGCCTAAAATAACAAGGAGACCATCTTGAAGATAAGAGGAGCAAGCTAGAATAGGGTTCCACATCCTGTGACCTTGAAAATAGTTTTCAATAAATGTAACAAGGCTCCTTTGCTCCAACCCATGGTCAAAGTAGTCAACATTTTCAAATAAGAGTTTTGAGGAGTGGGCCAGAACATGTTCTACACTACTAAAAAGAGTAAGGAGAAGAGTTATCATTCTCTCTATACTACGGTGTGCTACAGACCATGGGTGAGCAAGCCAAGCTCTTAATGCTCCAATCTCAACCATTCAACAAGAGATCAATGATCCATGTGCCATGTATTTCAAGCCATGTATAAAAGCAAGTTTTGATTTGGCATAAAGTAGTAGGTTGTTGTTCAAAAACTTCTAAGTTGAGTGAGCAAGAAGATGAAGCGGTAGAGAATCAAGAACTATGAGTGGATTCAGTTGTAGATCTACGACGAAATAGCCTTAGAAAGAATGATGGATGACCTTGATTCTATATTGACCCAGTTTCAATAGAAAATCCATGAAATCGAGTGAATTGTAGAAGCCAAGTTGCAGAGGAGTGAAATATCCCACAACTTTCTTCTTCCTCTAAATCAAACAAGAGGTTTCCACCTCAACACCTTGCTGATCTAGCATATCGAATTCCTTGTAATGTTCCAATTCTTTCAAATCTTTTAAAAATACACAAAACTATAAATAGAGGTCAAACCCTCATTTTCAAGGGTCGGCTCTAGAGTGTTTGCTTGCCCTATTGCTGTATATTTTCTATAAATCAATAGAAGGAGCATTACTTGGATGTTTACCTCAAACCTATGTCTTCTTTACTTTCGTGAGGATTTGATCTATGAAGTCATTTCTGCTACTATTGCTATGGTTAGTCTATTCTATTGATATTGGATTGCTAACTTAGAGCACTTTGAAATACTTCATGTTTAAATATATGCTTGAAGAGGACTTATTTTTCTGTTAGTCTGGGTATTGATCTAATTTTGCTATTTGGATTATTAGTACTCTAGATGTTTGAAATAGTCTTTGAAGTATGTTATGCACTCTAATGATGAATATTACTGGTTTTGAATGTTGTTAGTCTCAAGTGTGGATTACTGGAAATTGATTTGTGGAGGGTTTTCCTGTAGTTGTCTATGTTGTTAGCTCTATCCAACCACTGTTCATTCATTATTTTTCTAACCCTTACCCCATTTCTATCCCTATATTTATACATTTAACTGAGCTTAAATGAGTCAACACTCAAATTAGTTGACAAGGTATACCAACCTACTTTGGAGGTTGGGTTAAAGTAATCTTTAACTCATCCAATGTCGGGGTTTGAGCTATGATTAGTGGGTGCTCACCTACCAGATCATAGCAGATGATAGTCATAGTTTCAAGATTTCCTTGATGTCATTTCAGACCCCAACATGTACTCCTCATTTATGGTATATCTTATGTTGTATTACCATTCAAGCATGTTCCATAGATTAGGATTAAGATGTAAATATATGAAGAGAAATGACACCCCAATGTACAATTGGGCCAAATATTTAAGGAAAGATTCTTCCTATTAAATTTTGTAGATTATTTTTCTATCCCCATATTTTTTGCAATAAAGGGATCTCAAGTCCCAAAATATCAAAAGAATGTAAGGATTTTTTAGAGGGTATAGTCCTAGGAGACTATTTTTTTGTTGAAGACAAAACCCTAGTCAGAATGCATGGCTAGAGTTACCCTATTTATATTTTTCCAAGATACGTTCCTAACCAAATATTTGCCCTAGAAGTCTTGATGCAAATTGACATTATGGACTTCAAACATGGTAGTGGTAAGAAGAAAGCATCATACTAATTGTAGCCTCTCATTTTAGGGGGAATAATTATACACAAAAAAATAGGAGCCTCCTTGGTAGAAGGTAAATGGAAAATGCTGGGCATTGACTTAATAAAGGATAAATGGAGTTATTAGTTGGTAGCATCAGGGAGGGTACTTCAACACACCCAAAGCATGAAGGTCTCCACTTTATTCTATACAAGCATGCATTACAAAATGAGGCCTAAAGGATCATCCTTTGGTGTGGACAACCCTACTGTTCTTCATTTTTCTTTGGATCCTAGCCAAGGGATACCCTAGAGGGATACTCAAAGTGATGATGAGATGGAGAAATATGTTGCCACTACTAAAAAAGTGGGGAAAAAGTTAATATTTGAATCCTCTACCAACACTTCATCTTCCACCAAAAAGGATTTCCATCGTCACTCAACCATAGGTAAAGCTTTTGGGGAGAAGTAAACAAAATTGTTGTTATCGATCAAGACAAGGAGGCCCCTAGAGATTCTCCTATAATGCATATGAAGTTGAAGTCTGAGGGTGTCCCCATTTGTCTACTCTCCCTTAAGGATAGTAATTTCCCTTGCAGACCTTCAACCTGTTCTCATCCGAGAGCTAATTTTGATCCCTTGGCCAATCTAGATGACTTGCTAAATGCCTCAACTCTCCTCCATAAAGCTGCAAAGGTGGTCAAAAACATAAAGAAGAAAAAGGGTATAATCACCCAGGTTTCAAATGATGATCAAATTGCAAATGATGATGAGAAAGATCCTTCTGAGGCATACGAGTAGCTAGGGATTTTTTGGTTGCTCTATTTTCGTTGGATTACCTAAGGCTTTTCATTCCCTACTTTTGTGCTTCTATGTTGGCTTCTACACTTTTTGTCTACATATTGAGGAGGTGTTCCCCCATATCTACTATGTTTCCTTTTTTAGTCTCTCTTTTTTATCATTTTTCTAAGGTCATCCCTTCGGTGAATGCCTCCTTTTATTTTTTCTAATGTAAATGGTTTGGGGCCCTTTCAAAACCCCTTTTTTCTACCAATAAAAAATAAATAAAGGACAAATGTGAATATGACCCTGATAAAAAATATTTAGCATACCTAAGATGTATAAAAGGGAAACGTTCATTCATGAGCAAAGGCCTAATATTGAGAAATTCATGAGTCCTAAGGATGAAACAACAACTCACCCTATTAGTGAATTTACCAAACCTCCACCAACCCTAATATCCTATGAATCCTTTTATGAGATTAAGGGTACGTTTAGTCCATGGAACAAGGTGAATCAAGAATATATATAAGAATTAAGAAATTAACATTGGAATATTCCTAATATAGAGGAAAGGTGGACGATAAGACAACTTAGTGGAAAAAATTATTCAAGATTGACTTAAGAAAATAAGATATAATATTCAATAAATTTTACAATGAGGAACATATGAATGCAAAAACCTCCACAACCTTGGAATCTATGAAGAAGGAATAATTGGTGAATTACACCAAAAAATAAGGGAAACAATGATAGAAAAAGAATAAATCCTAGAATTATTGTTTGATCCTTTGGAAGAGGATACAAGTCCTACTTCTTGTAAAAATAAAGCAATACCTTATTCACCAACCCAACAACATATTTTGCCTAGGTCACCTAAATAAAGAACCCAAAAGAAAAGAGGCCAAAAAGAGGAATGCACAGATAGTTTCAAAAAGAAAAAGAAAAAGCATGGCAAGGAAATGAAAGAGATATCCAATAGCAAAATTTTAATATCAAGTCATGCTTTTGTCCATGCATCCAGGGAGAAATATCAAAGAATATGGGAAATTATTCATTTGGAAAAATCCCAAGATTCCTCATATAGGCAAACTACATTGTCTCCAACACATTCAGTCACTTATCCTAATTTTGAAGTGGGGCAGATATTACATTCCTATAAAAAATTATCCCCTATCCTTAGCCCCAACCATGATGATAACCCAAAAATTAGTTGTTCTTCTAATAAAACCTATGGGAGCATTTATACCATCCATAGGGTTACAAGAAAGGACATTAGAAAATTTGGAGGCCCTCAACCCTTGGAATTTTTTTTAAAGAATCAAACAACAAATGATCTTATACAATCAAGAAAAGAAAGCTCAAAAATCTTGATATATTGCCACCACTTAGATGGATTTCCATTTTTCACCCTAGGAGAGATAATTATTGCTTTAAAAAAGTCCATTGGTGGCTAAACTAGTACAAGAAATTATAGAATAGACTAACACATGTCAACAATAGGTATAGATTTGAAAGATGCTCAACCTCTAAACATGTTAAAGCTTACAAAGGAAACCAATATAATGGTGGAGTATGAATATGAGTTGACCACCTAGAGGATATAAAGAAAGGAAAAAATATCTAGAATAGACCAAGTAGACCCTTGAAGAATCACAGAATGAAGCCAAGGCCCTAAAGAACCAAATAAATTTATTGAATAGACAATTGAAAGAATGAGGGTCTAAAGCCATTCTAAAAAGGTAAGAGGAACACTTGAAATAATCATCTACTTAGCTTGTTGTGCAGTAAGTCCAGTTTGAACAAGAAAATGTCACCTTGTTGAGAGAGCTGGAAGAACTCCAATAGCAGAATAAAGAGAGGTAATTGCTTGAAACCATAAGATTTTATTAGATAAACTCAAGATGCTTATTGGGATGATATTAAAGTTATTCCCAGACCTTGAATTTATATATTTGATAACTTTTTGAACCTCAAGATAGATAAATAGGCAAATGCTAATTTAGATAAAATCAACATGAGAATTGAAGAAGCTAGGACATACCAAACTTTGCTAGCCAAAATGCCTGACTCTAAAATCACCATTGTTAGGGTTCTCAATGTATAAATCATGGCACAAAAGGTAATTAGACTCTTTATAAGAGATTAAATGGCTTAATAGTACATAAATTTAGTTGACAACTTATACAAAACTATGGGTATATTGAAGGCACAAATAGATTCCTTAATAGCAATAGGGCTCCCTTCACCATGGAACCAACTAAATGATAAAATATACTTAAAGTAGGAGTATATAAATATGATTTAATCAAACAAATAACTTCCAATTAGCTCAAAATATTAGACTATCCCACTTTATGCAGAAGATATAGCCCAAATTATTGGGCCACTAGCAAAACTCAAGGTGTTGATCAATGAAGCAATGAGCCAAACCAAGAATTTCTCCCAAGACGATAAGCATGGGATTTTCATTCTATATGATTAGTTATAGAACACTTAGTACCCATTATATGAATAATGAAAAAAATGGAGCAAACTCTCCACATAACATCACAATTTTCTTAATTATCCTTTTAGTTTTTATGTTTTTTTTACAAGAATGATAAAATTTTTACTTTGAGCCCAAGGATAAAGGTAATTTTAAGTTCTCCTTCAAGTAGGCTATAAGGCTCCTGTGAGCTACCAAAACTATAGTGGTTCCTCAGTACCCACTTGTGACTAAGGTAAAACCCTGATAACTGATGATCAAAGTTTTGTCTAGCTCATGAAAACAAGCTAAAAGAACTCTCAACGATCAAGATTTATACAAGAATCCATTTGGAAAAGTATCAAAAGATAACCAAAGGATAACTAAAGGAGTCCATACTTTATAATAAGCCTTGATATTAAATATTTTGCAACCTACAATGAAGTGCCAACAAAAAACTCTCTACTGGTTTGCAAGAGATGCCAAAAAGCCAAGAAAACATGGATGTTTGAGTCAAATCAAAAGAAACAAAGATATATATGCTAAGTTAATGCTTCCTCAATTTAGGAGATGAAGACCATCTACCAGAGTGTAACCTTAGTAAATATCTCAAATAATAATTCATCATAAAGTATTGTGCTGACAGTACCAAGTTGATCAATGATTATGATAAGAGAAGTACATCATTCAATAATCAAAATTCATAAGAAAAGTAGATGGAATTATTAGATCTATCTGTAGATAATTTTGAATGAAAATTTTTCTTTTTTTAGGCTATAAAAAATTGTAGTTTAGATTGTAAAAATATATACATTTGTAGGTTTTCCTTTCATTTCTCTTTGTAAAAATAGTTGACACTTGAGCAACTTGTGGGTAATCTCAAACCCTCACTTCTAGCACAATCTATGTAAAATATTTCTTGCATATATATATATATATATATATATATATATATATATATATATATACACGAGAGCCTATGTTTATTTTTAGTATATCCATATGTGGCCTCTTGCAAACCTATTTCTATGTGTATGTATTTTTCTATGACCTTTTGTTTGAATTTTAGGTTTTATTAAGTGTATGTGTGAGAGGGGCCTTTGTCTATTTTTAGACTAAGTCACTTGCTTGGCTCTCTAGTGGGACCCACCTTATGCATACATATAAATAGTAACTCTCATTTGTGATTCACTATGTTGAGGAGAGGAAGAGTTCACCATTAGCACATAGCATTCAAACCTATTTTTATAGGAAGATCTTAGCAGATCTCTCAATGCATTGTCCCCATTTTATTTTGTTGATCTGTTTGCTTTCCCACATCCCTTTTTTCCTTTTTTGAGCATAAATGTGCCTTGAATATCATATCCTAATAAGGATTTAGCCTTACAAAAAACTCTTGGAGACCCCCAACTAAGCTGAACCCTGCACTCTTGACTACGGTCTTGTTGTGTCACTCCCTATGAGGTATTACTATTCCCATTTGGGATAATCAAAGATGACCACAAGACCAATTAGAATTAGGATAGACCAAAGAGAGGAGTCAAAATGTATAGTCCATATCCAATTAAAAGGGTCGGTGCTAGCTCCATAGCATAAAGGAAATATGGGAAAGCTTTAAGTCGCATTGGCTTTTGGATCCCATATCAATGGTTGATGCTCCTTTTTCAGCCAAATCTAGTAGCTCAAGGGTGATGAAGCTCACAAACTATCAATTTTCCATCTAATGGCTCATTGAGCTTCCAATGGTAAAAGTAGAAGAAGAAAAGGTCCATCTTAGCTTGGGCTAAACATGTTATAGCTAGTCAAAAGTAGAAGGAGGTGAGAACCGGGGTATGGTTTTATAAGGCTCACCATTGGCCAAACGATATCCCATATTATCTAGGGACACATGATTTAAGATAAACATGTCCACCCATCACTATGGGAAAGATTAGAAGAATTTCAAATCATACCATAAATGAGACAACTATATATCCCTCAATTCAACTCACACCTTATTTATCTAATGAATTTGATGTGTTAAAAAAGGCATGCCCACCATGATAGAGGGAATACATGTAAAGAAACAAATTGATGGTTTAGATATACTATTGTTATCTCTATATTTTTTGGCTTGTTAGGGCAGAATCCCAACATACCTCAGACATCTACATATTGCATAAAGTGACATAGTAGGAAGTGCCATGGATGAAGGGATTATCTATGGGGAAACATCTAGGGTTTTTAGTAGAATCCAACTCTTCATTGGGTTTGATATTTAAATGCTTTAAGACCTCATAGGCCTAGGCCTAATTTTCTTAGGGGTGTAGGGAAAGGAAAGACAATGAAATAAAAAGACAAAAAATATAATCAACAAGAAAGTAAACTTGTAGGAAAGTAAATTGTAAGAAAAGTAAGACCTGAGCTATGAGGGTGATGTACCAAGATCAAGTTGATGCTACCAATAGGAGTCCATTTATGATTTATACCTTAATTAAAACTAATTCCTATAATATCCAACATGTACGATGTATCAAGTATGCATACCTCTACATTAGGTAGAATAAACCATGTGTAGTATATGACAAGTGGGATGTGTTAAACAAGCATACTTATACAATAGGGAGAAATATTTGTCCTTCAACCCTAAAATACCTATAATAGCTAGCACGTATGATGTGTGAAACAAGCATGCTAACCACTATAGAGAAATACAATGCACTATAGTAATTGACCAACATGATGTGTTAATAAGCATACTAACTACCAATGATAAAGATAAATCATAAGATAATATCAACTGATGTAGGATATGCCAAATTAGGATCATCATGATATTGACATCTTAAGCCTTTATAGATCCATTTGCACCCATGCTAGCTATAGTTGTACCTATGTTAGCTACTACTATAGAGTATGCTCTCTTGAGAGTCTCCTACCTCAAATGTAACTCTTACTCCCTGTCAAAAATTTAGCATGTTATATGGTATTCTCTTAAAAAATAGGTTAAAATGATTTCATGCTATGGAGTTTGGCTATATATTTTGATTGATTTCCCTAATAGGTTGGCGTAACATGGTGACATTGGTGGTAGGCTATCAAAATCTACTTCTTGGTCTATGATATTCCTAATGCACAAAAGTGTGTCTTTGATTGTAGGGATAAGATTGGATGGTTCAATATTTATCCTTAGCTAACCTCTGAAGAAGGTTGATTCCTTGTTATAAAAATAAAATAAAAATATGGAGGAAGACTAGAGTAAGAAATGGAGGGTTAGGGATGTAAATTGTGGATTATATGTCAATATTATTTGGCTAATATTTTTACCATATACTATGCAACACACACTGCAATTAAACTATGTACAAGGCCTAATAAACAAGTTACTAGGCAAAGTATCATTGAATATGAATTGAGACTAGATCATGCCCTCCACTCGTACAATAGCTCTTAGCACCCTAAGAAAATTTTATAGAATAAAACAAAACCACATAATTGGAAACTAAGAATTCCCAATATTCCAATAGCCTAGGATTAATAGAATAGACTACTAGACCTTTCAAAGAGCTTTTATATAAATATCTAGGGCCTACAAATCATCCACATGTAAAAGAATTATAGAGTAGAATTACATAATATACAATAGGTAAACATTAAAATTGTTGATCCTCATACTAAGGTAAATCTCAGTATATGTATATTACTACACTAGCATATATAATGATTACAAGGAAGTCATTACATAGGCCTGACAATATAGGCACAATCTAGCCCAGTTTAGTGCTCATGCTTTCTCAACATGTTGGGAAGGAGTGAATGTCACTTTCTATTAAACTTTTATCAATTATTTTTTATTGACACCATCCACCATCTACAACCACCACATCTTTGGTAGATTTTTACCACCTAAACATGCTCAGATTATCCCATCATATCTTGTTGTTGTACCAACTATCATATTTATTGTTAGCTTATATTATGATCAGTGGTGCATGATGATGTTAAAGGTTATAGGAGATTGGCTATCGATTTACTATAATTGACTTACCTTGGGTAACTAAGAAGTGTCTAGGTGATCCATGCTTATGACACACATGATCACTTGGCTAGGAACCTTCTTATTTTATCATTATCTCCTATAGGAATTATGCTTTATCATTAGGATGATAAGAAACTAGATGGAGCTATCACAAGGCTTTAGAGATTCTAGTCACTAGAAAATATTCATCCACCCCGTAACCTAGCCACTCATGCCTTTGGTTAGGACTGGCCAGGGCCACTACACACTTTGGCAAGCCATGCATTTAAATTTATACATATTTTAGAGTGGTCAAACCCTCTTTCCTCAGTTAATTTTATACCTAGAAGAATGTCTTTGATGCACTCATTGATCATTATGTCTTTGATGCACTCATTGATCATTATATGACAGTTATAAAAAATTCTTTGAGATAAGAAAATTAATAGTCCAACAAAATGATAGGATCTATCTATGTGAAGGATTTCATAGGTCCATATTATTGGTGCCTACCAAGAATTTTTGCTTGTAAAATTGAGGACCTAAATAGCTTTATCCATTAGGTAATGGATTCAAGCAATGCCATAAAAATACTTTGAAAAATAAATTAAATACTAGCTACTATATACCATTATGAAATAAAAATATTGGGTTTGTTCTTTGGTAGAGTCTATGTCATTTAACCTTGTTATTATGTTCTGTAGTGATGCTTTATCGTCCATGCTCTTTTTAGTAGCTTGCCTTAGTAATCTGAGTTGTCATATTATTTTCTTTATCCTACTTATTTACCCATTTTGTGTTCACAAACTAGATATTTGAGACTCGATGATATTTTAGAACCTCTTAATTTATTTCTTGCCATGTTGTCTATGGAATATATCTCCATTTTTATGGAACATTATTGATGATGAGTGATCTCAAAATGGGAGTATGATACTTAACCCTGATATTAGTACATCCATTTTAATTGTCACTAGAATGGCTCTAAGGCTTGTAATAATAGTAAAATCTATATTAGTTGTCATTGGAAAGGCTTTAGGTAAGACATAATATTTTTTATCAATGAATCAATACCATTTTATGGCTTAAAGAGATTTATATTTATCCATAATATTTTCTTTACAAATAACTTAAGAATTGCTATAGAAATGGCTACTTAATAAATTTATGGGGCCTCTAGGCCCCTCATATAATTCAAATTTGAGCAATGCTTTACCTCCAAATATTTCTCTTTGGTAAAACTTTTACTTGTAGGATGCAAGACACTCAAAAGCAAAAGCCTTGTCTATTGGACATAGAGTCTATTGGAACTTTGACATTGAGGGAAAAGAAACTATATATTTTGTAGGGTATCATTGGTTATGGATTCTAGAATAATGCAAAAGGAAACCTCCTTGTATATACTACTTTGACCAATAAGACCATTGCAATCACTCTTCTAATTAGTCCTCTTTCCTATATTGATATTTTTTGGCAAGCTTTTGAAAAACAAATCTTTCAAAGTAGTTGAATCAGTAAAAAATATTTGTTTGTACCTACTTAGTTGTCCTAATATATGAAAATATTCTAAATTTATATCATCTTCCCCTAATCACACATGCAAGATACCCATTGCAACTTTTCATGTTGGCACTACTCTATTACCCATTTTAGCCAATACTTCTTACTTTTATCAGCTTTATTTACCTACCACAAACTTACACAAAATTTGGCAAGATTTTCTATTACTAGCTTCTTTTCACATGCTACCATCTATAGTGTATCAAACATCTTATTTTTATACACTTTTATATGTATATTTGTGATACAAACTAGCACAATCTTGTTTTTGTTTAGAGTGTGTCATGAATAATAGTTGCTTGCTAGTATTGGAAAATTTTAGTCATTGGTAATTACTAGCTCTCACACATTACACTTATGTCTACAAGTATTTTTCTAGGGCTCAGGACCTATGGGGTCATACAGTTTTTACCTTATTGGCCTAACTTCTTTCTCATCCCAATGTAGTAAATTACCCTTTAGGAACTCTTGTCACCAAATAACCTTGTTAGAGTAGAGTTTAGTAGAGTGTTGTTGCTATCGTAGACCGTCAAAAGCATTTTTCTTGGGTTCCTCCTCCAATAGTAATCTAGTTTTCCTCATTTCATGGAAACCTTATTTTTGTGTGGCCAACAACTACTAAGATTCTAACCTTGAATTATCATAAAACCTTGGTACATCTTTAGTTATAGCAATAAAGTCCTCTAAAGAAAATACATCCTCCATATACAAGTCCTTGGTCACCTCTTCTAAGAAATTATTGGCTTCCATTTGATATTCTTTGACCACTTATTGAATGCAATAATCATCCTCCTATTGATTCTCTCTAACCACTTCTTGAATGTGGTTTGCATCATTTTCAACCAAGTTAACCTCCTCAACATTTTCTAGATAATCCTCTAGTGGGCTAACCCTTTCTTCTTCAATTTTCTCAAAGTGGACAAGAGATGGATTTTCCACATAGATATTGACCTTTCAGCCTCCTTAAGGTATGACCATATGAGAATAATCTAGGTATAAATATCCTCCTAGATTAGTAGTGAACTTCTATATAGGCACAAACCAAATTAGGCCAAAAGATCCACCATGACTACCTCTTGAATAATTGTTACCTCTGGGAGCTTATGAAGCACCATTGATATATCCTTAACCAACACAACTATTTGGATAGGGTTACCATCCATTTTTAGAATTCTAGGACTTGAGTGAGTGTATTCCATTTCCATTACTTCACACACTACCTTTGGCATGATAGTAGTGGTTTCTCCTAAGTCAATCATGCAATTGTGTACTATCCACCCCTCCATTTGAAAAGATATGTAGAATGGGTGTGGCCAAATCTTACCCATGCCTAGGAATAGTTGGTTCTAAGAAAAATTTAAGTATACCAACTTATCTTCTTCAATATTGATACCTTTAGTTTTGCTTAGAGTATATATATCTAACTGGGGATTAGCAATGCATCATACATGCTTGCCTTAAAATGATTTTCTTGAGTTCAAAAATACTATACCCAATCACTCATGACAACTTTTGATCCTTCCAGTTAGGTTCTTTGAATATTCTATGATATTTCTTAGTGTCTTTTGGACTTTACCTTTTGGTCACATAGGGATACATTAGCCTTCTTAGCACTTGTTCCTTAGGATACTCCTATGTGACCTTTATTTTTTTTGGTTTTGGCTTGGGTGGTTTTAACCTTATTACTCTTTTGCTTGCTCTTTGTAAGGATACACAAGGAATTTAAATAGTTATAGCTTTTGTGGCTCCACTTGCAGTGTTCTTCCTAAATTTGGTCAATATTTGAATTTATTATTTCTCCTTAGGTTTCTCGGCTACCATGACTTATTTTGTATCCATAATAATTTTGACCACTTCCTTCTATGCCTTTTCTACTCTTTCTATTTTCTTTTTTTCTACCAATTGATCTTGGTTTTGTTAGCATTTGATGCAACATGTAATGAGATATGACACACAAGATGCAAAATAAAATGATATAAAGAAAATATGCAAGATGACTGAAAATAATACATATATAAAAATGATGGTGGTGTTTACAAAATAGCTTTGGAGGAAATGAACACTCCATGAATAGAGATACTGCTCAAGAATGGACATTAAGCATATTACACCCCACCATCTTACATCACAATGCTACATCATATCACTATGACTCTCTCTATGATCTATCTCACTGTGATGATTATTGATCTATACCTATGGCTCTTTATATAGGAAATAGGTTCCTTGGTCAAAACTCTACATAGATGTGCAAGGGATAGCTTGCACATGTAAAACTTATATTTTGACACTTTTGTAGTTATTAAATTGCATGAAGTAATTAGATAACTTCTCCCTAAAGTAATCTAATGTCCTAAGTATGTACCAAAGTAAAGGTACATTTACATGATCCAAATGATGTAATAGACTCCATTTCTAACACCCCCATGTATTAAATTATTTGGATATTGTGGATCTTCATAGATTACTTGAGATTTTGAATCTTCTTCTTTGTCTTCTACAACTTGTTAAAGCAAGTGATTGGTGTCTTCATAGTCTATCATTCTTGCTGAGAGAGCTTTGATTTCATAATCATTTGTTGATTCTTCTAGTTCTTCAATTTAATTTATCCTCTATGCTAGATGTCCTTTTTTATTCCTTTTTTTGATATTCTAATTGTGGATAATTGGTTGGATGCTAAAATTATTTTTGATGATGATTTTAATATTGTCATGTTTGAAATTGGTTCCCATTGTTCATATAATTTCCTTGATTTTAATTTTTGGGATTGAACCTGCAGTAGCTGGTACTATGGCCTTTCTTCTTGCATATTTTTACAATACCTATTGTACCATGATTTTCATCCTTTTGATAAAGTAGTAATGCTTCCCTATGGATTTTCTTTATATGCTAGTGCATTGTTAGATATTTCATATTTACTTGTATTTTCCACTTCATATTCTTGTAAAATATTGACTAACTCATCAAAATAAGTATCTTTACTTAGAACTTGTAAAGATGTTACAA
The DNA here is from genome assembly GCA_028583015.1 of Wollemia nobilis. NCBI lineage: Eukaryota > Viridiplantae > Streptophyta > Pinopsida > Araucariales > Araucariaceae > Wollemia > Wollemia nobilis. Next base: position 7,968,201 of record JAQPPZ010000103.1, read on the forward strand.
CTTCTTATAGTTTTTTGGAAGTGCTCTCATAGTTATTTGAGTAAGAAATTCATTTTTAACTATTTTACCTAAGGTAAATAATTTTCCTTTGATATCTGCTACCTTCCTTAGGAACAGTTCTATGCTTTCTCCATTATTCATTTTTAATGAATGAAGTTGTGTCTGAAGATGAAGAATAGTTGCCTTATTCTTCCAGGAGAAATAATTAGGACCCTTGAGTAATTGTGATTCTTCTAGGAAGAATTTGTTTGAAGCCATTTAACTTCCCTAATATCAATTCTTATATTTTGTAGAATGCCTTATGACTCCCTAGTTTGCTATGGATAATATATAGTGCTTTTTGTAAATTATAGTTCAATATATAATTGATTTTTTAATGGTTTTGTAGATGGCAAAATCAATTATTATTATCCATTATTAATCCTATTGAACTAAGCACTGTTCTCAAATTTTAAAATGGTAATAATGTTGGACATTTTATCTCCTTTTGATAGATTTTTTTGATAATTTTAAAATATTTATTGAAAATAGGTTTTAACAGGATCCCAAAACCTGAATACAACAAGCCTGATTACAATAGCAGCAACAAAACAGAGCACACAGACTCAGCAAAAAATAGAAGAGGGGGATGCAACACCGTAATAGACTAAAAATCCCTTAAAAATAAGAAACAATGAGATCATTAGGCTTGATATTTATCTTCAATATTTGTATCTTTAAGCTCATTCTTTCGCTCATCCTCATCATTGTATAAAGTTACAAGGTCCCAAACATTGACCTTAGCATCATCTGTGGTAGTATCCTTACCACCATCCTTAGAAAACTTATTGTTGAATAATAACAGGTTTAAGGCGTTATGAAGGTATGTGAATTGAGAGATACAATTGGTAATGTAATTGATGATGTACTACTTGAGATACAGGTTAGGAGAATCATTGTATTCCTCCTCAGAGTCAAGGACCAGAGTTTTCTTCTAATGCATAAGGTTTTTTTAATAGAAGCAAGGATCTAACTCCATCTATTTTTTCTAGTGACTCCAACTTAATTTTCTTGGAGTCCTGGCTTCTCAGTCTTTCAACATCCTCTACCACAAATATTTTCTTAGCCAGCATTGTTGGGGAGGAAGAAGTAGAGGGCTTGGTCTAGGACTGACTTGGCTTGATAGGGAGAGAACTAGGCTTACCTTTGCTAGGATGAGTAGCAGGAATGGGGACACCTTGGGGACAATGGATAAGCCAATGCTTGTAAAGGACCTTAAAAAGACCTTGGTGGGAGGGTAAATCATCAGATTTCTTCTTGCAAATATTTTCAATGGAATAGGAAATGGAGTTAATGATGAATTAAGGAATATTAACCAGGTTGACATCCCTAAAATGGTTATAAAAAACAAAATAGAAACTACACAATACCTTTTCAGGGTCATCAACAGTGAAAAACTCCATAACTAGTTTCATCACACTATTCCACATAATGGGTAGCTCAGACCGCTTCATCCCCATCCTCGCACGCTTGCAGAGCTCTTTATCCTTAATTTCTTGCAACTCAATCTCATTTTGATAGATTTGAGATAGTAATAATATGAATATCCAACCTTTGAAAAATCTTTGATAAACCTCTATTTATAAATAACCTATTGGAAATTAGGTTGAGTATATCTAATTTTCCAATTAATAAATTTGTAGTAGTCCTAATGACTCCCTAATATTTGGATAAATTCGATCACAATAATATTTGCAAATAATTATTATATTCTAGTAGAAATCCTTATTGCTCCTAGGATTTATATTGCAAATATTTTATATGATAAAGTTTTTCCTTTTGATAAATTGCTTTCAATTAATTAAATTCCTTTAATCATAACCTTATAACTCTCAACGAAAGAAAGCATATAATAATGGGAATTCAACTTTACCTTTCACCAAGAAATATATGACACTGTTCTTGTTGAGAAACTAGGGCTGCATGTAGTTTACGTAGACACTGTGACTGTGCCCTCCAATGGAAATGCTTGGAGCTATACACATTATAAAACTGGTACTGCTTGGACTCTCATTTTGACCACGCTTGGATTGAGTATTGAAGGCTCTATCACCCTCTTTCCATACTACAATTATGCACTATGCGTGTAGACAAAAAAGAGTAAATATCGAGATGAGAATTAAATTTCACTCTCACTTTGACCTCGAGCATTGACGTCCTTAATATGGAGAAGCTTCTTGTCTAGGGTGTCAAGTGGTATGTATGTTTCGCATTGAGAGTTTGAGAGGATTTTGGTGCAAATGATACATTCATCTTCCTTGTAACATCCAAACATTACACTTCTTTAGCAAAATGTTCAATTTCCTTGGAGACAAGTGTATCCCATACACTCAATGCACCAACCTATTTTCATAACTCCTTTCTTGAAGATGAGTTCTCTATTGCCTTGAGTGTTAGGGTTATCCTTTGGTGACAAGTGTCACACTCTCTCTGCATGGATGTTCTCCCTTTCACTAGTTCAAATGGACCTTTTTAGAATCCTTTAAGCTTTGAGAATTTCCAAATCCTCTTTTGTTCACTTGCACTTCCTTTTAGTTGGGATATGGAGCAATAATGTGGAGGCTTTGAGCATCGATTTTTGCCAATGATCGTGGAGTGAGTAATGCTCCAATGATACATTTTTTCTTTCTTCCATGCTTGCATACGTTCTCCTTCCATATATGCTATTGCTATTTGATTTATGCTATTATCCCTTTATTGTATCTTGTAGGTTCAACCATATTGGATGCAAGGAGTGTGAGCCTATTGATTGGCTCCTTGGGATGAGCTTGATTGCTTCTATCATACGACCACATTTGGCTGATTTTTTTAGCAAGTGCGATGCTTCTAGAGCACCTTTAAATCTACCTTTTTCTCCCTATATAAAAAAATTAGGATTTATGCAATATAATGTAAAATAAAGTATTCTTACTTCACCTTCATTTTGCACTCTTGTTTTCACATCTATATTTTTGGTTTTGAGGTATAATATTTAAGTGCAATAGGGGTTTTTATTTTATCCTTTAGAATGGACAAATTCCCCTTTTAGCTTGGATGTTTTATGAAAGGTTCCAAGCTTGTAACCACATAATGAAATATTTATTTTATTGTATTTTTCTGCACTATTATTGTGCCTTGAACTTGAGACTCACCAAGTCTCATTCCATGCTTCCTTTGATGCTATTTTTGGTGGTTATATTCTTCTCCAAAAACTTGGAGGATAGATCTTATATTGTGGATTCCTCAGGACACCCAAAGTTGTAGATCTTTGTGCACTAATAGTGTCTTTAGACACTTTAATTAATTCTATTTTTGTGTCCTTCTCAAGAACACAAGCAATAATATTTTTGAGAGCAATCTAATAATGTAAATCTAATAATATTTTAATGCACTAATAATATCACCTTATTAATCCAATTAAATATAAAAAACTAATGCACTTAATCAATCTACTACAACTTAATCAAGAATAATCTGAAATGGATCTTCAAGAATTATTCTTAAATTTTCTTTAATAGAAAGGTAATAGGAGCTAGTGTTCCTTTTCTTTTACAAAATAGAAAATAGGTAGTTGATAGATAGTTTAAAATTTCTGAAATCTAATCAAATCCTAAATTGAAAATGAACCTTAAAGAATCCTTTCTTTTTTTTCATCTTTTGAAGACTCTAATTTAATTCTCCTTTTTGCAACTTCAATCTAGTTAAGGTGCTTAAACAAATCTAATAAGTAGTCCACTTAATGAATCTACTTGCACCAATATTTGTTTACCTTTTTTGGAAAGCCCTTTTCACCATATTTATAGAGGATGTAGATCTTGATGTCTATGAACACCAAGTTGCTATCGTAGATGAGATATTGTAGTTCTATCTATAGGATACCTTGAAAAACTTCTTCTTATCCAAAATATGATCTCCCTTTCATGAGCCTAGAATTTTGGTGGTGTGTTCTCCTCTTGTTATCTCCTTATTTTTATTATAGATGTAAAGAGACATTTGATTATGAAATGATGCCTTCTTGTTATGAGAGGTAATCTCCAAGTCTCCTAGATTTGGTAGGCATCTTCTCAATATTTTGTATATCTTTAGGTCTTCTGAGATTTGGCACTCCTTTCCAAATTCTTCTTCTTGGGCTTATTGTCGGATGGCGATAATTGTCCCAAATATTTCACTATATCTAATAGTGAATTTATCCAATGAGTTATCCTTAGAAATCCTTTTATTAAGTCTTCAATAAGGCTCACCAAGCCTTTTATCAGATGCTCGTAGAGACATCTCCAAGGCCTTTGATTCTACAACTTCTTCTGGTCTTCCTTGAGACCTTATCTTCAACCTTCTGCTTCTAGAAGTGTTGATGGTGAGATATTATCTTGGATCTCCAATTTTTCTACCTTTGTATTTGATAAAGACTCACCTAGTCCTTCTTCATCAATGATATCTTATCCTAATATCTTTTTCTTCAGGTGCTGGATTGATTCTGAAGAAGATACTTCTCCAAACATTCTTGTAGGAAGCTTTCCCAACTCACTAAATCTTCCTGTTCCTGCAAAAAAATATTAGTACTCAAATATGCTTCTAAGTTAGATACTTTCTTTTGAAGTCTTCTTCAGGATCAAGAATTTTGTGGCCTTTTTCAGTATCAAGTCCTCTGTGGCCTTCTTCAGGATCAATGCTTCTATGGCATTTTTAGTACCAAGTCTTTTGTGACATTTTCAAGGATTTTATGGCCTTTTCTTCTGGATCAAGGCTACTATGGCCTTATCTTTTAGATCAAGGCTACTATGGCATTTTATTCTTGTGAAGTTTCCAATATAGCAATGTATATCTCCTATCTCACAACTTCACCACAACTCTGCTCCAAAATTTTCTTTTGTAATATTCTTCTCTTGCAATAACTAACCTCTGCACTATGAAAGCACTCTAAATTTCTAGCAATGAAGTTGAAATCTCCTAGATTTCTATTGTAGGAGGTGTACCAATCATATGAGAATAAATTCCCTACAATAAAAGAAAATCTAGGTCAATTTTTCTAGGTCTCTTATATGAGCTTCAATAGTTGGCACATCAAACTAGTGGATCAAATGTTGAGTCCTAGTCTTCATAAGTTTTCCCTTGAAACTCTGTGGAAAAAATTCAGCCACATACAATCTCAGTATTCTAGAATATAAGATTTCTTTCAATCCTAATAGTGTGGCTCTCCTTAATTCTACCACCTAGACTCTTCTGAGTATTTTTGTTAGTGTTTTGTCCAATGTCATGTCAAATTGACAAAAAAGTCAAGGTCAATGACAATGGTGGTTTTCCTATTGACCTACCATAGCTCTGATACCATTGTTAGATTTTGATGCAACATGTAATGAGATATGATACACAATATGTAGAACAAAATAACATAAAGTAAATCTACAAGATGCTTGAAAATAATACATATATAAAAATGGTGGTAGCATTTACAAAATAGTTCTAGAGGAAATGAAAAATCCATGAATAGAGCTACTGCTCAAGAATAGGCATTGAGAATATTACACCCCACCAGATTACATCACAATGCTACATCATATCACTCTGACTCTATATGACTCTCTCTATGATCTATCTCACTATGATGATTTTTGATCTATACCTATGATCCTTTATATAGGAAATAGGTTCCTTGGCCAACACTCTACCTAGATGTACAAGGGATAACACACACATGTACAACTTGCACTTTGAAACTTGTGCAGTTATTACATTGCATGAAGTAACTAGATAACTTTCCCCTAAAGTAATCTAATATCCTAAGTATATACTAAGGTAAAGGTACATTTACATGATCCAAATGATGTAGTAGACTATATTTCTAATAGGTGTTGATAGACTATACATGTGTCTATGTTGTGAGGATCATTATAGGCCAAGCACCAATAGATTTCATGAGGAGTGGAAGTAGGTGGCATCTCCTATGGTTCATTGTATGAAATTTTTGTTCATTCTATGACATTACTACTATAGGCCCCTTGGTAATTGGTTATATAGGGAAACCTTTTGGATTGATAGCCATTGTATATATTTTCTACACTTTTTCTCTCTAGCACAATGAATTTATTGCTAATATTTTTCACTATTTCCATTAGCTCTAATAGTTCTTTTTTTTCAACTTTTGGAGTTGGTAAGAGAGTTAGATATTGTGTAGTAGGTCTAGGAAGATCTCTAGGTGATAAAATAGGAGCACATTATGGAATATTAGTGGCCAAAACTTGGTGTGCAGGCAACTCTAGAAAGTATGGCATGTTAATCATAAGAGGAAGTTTAACAACTGAGATGAGTGCATATTCTACAATAATTATAACTTGAAATAATTGAGGGAATCTCATCTCATTGGCTAACCATATCTAAAGGTATAGGTCTAGGTAAAAGGCTTGGATGTAATAGACATATGCCTAGGGCTAGGAAGGTCTGATGTATTAAGAGATCCACTTCTATGTTTTGATAAATATGATATTAAAATCAATGATATTTTCTTGTGGATGCTCCTAAATGGAGGTAAAATAAGTAAACAATAAAAATGGATCTCCTACCTGATTGAATTCTAATATGAATGGTTTGGCAAGCTAAGCCCATGAAGTAATACCATTATCATCAAGGGATATATATTAGATGAGCACTTTTCCTCCAAAGGATATAGATAATAGTTGCACCATGACATCCTCATGTTGGATATTATGAATAACAACAAGGGCAACCATGTATTGGAAGTGCTTGTATGCAATTTGATTAGTTCCATAAAAAGTTAGTAGAGATTTAAGATAAGACTAAGGGATTTCATGGAGATCTAAAAGGATGAGAGGATCATTGCTATTCCACCTTGGGTAGATTTATTTGGCCATATTTTCTATATGGTGACTATCAAGAGATTTCTTGGGAAAGGATTGCAATTGAACAATAATTTGAATGAAAGGAGCTCTAATTAGAGAGTGGGATTTACCTGGTCTTCTATGAGCTCTTTGATTAGGTAATTTAGCAAAATACATAGGTTTTTTGAGCATTTTGGTCTTTGATCTTGTTAACACATGATTCTAGAACTTGTTCCTAGAGTTTGTTACTTCACTAGAGTTGCTAATCTTAGGTTCTTTCACCAATGGAGTCATAAGGTGAATGTGTATTCTCCACTAGTGAGGTAAATATATTCACCAAAATCTTGGGTCCTCTAGTGAATAAGATGAATATTGAACAATTTATAACACTATATGTGCAAAAATCTTAGTCTAGTATGGTGGAGGGGTGAATTGCTTTATCCCACTAGTAATGCATTGGTAGAAACAATCCGAATAGGTTTAGTCCCATCAGGCATGATAAAAACTCTTGTTCTACAATCTACCTAATCGATGGAAGTGCATTGTTGATCACAAGGCCAATATTGGATGGTTCAATATTTCTCTTTAGCCAACCTTCAATGAAGGTTGGTTCCTTGTTATAAAACAAAAATAAAAATATGGGGAAGACTAGAGTAAGAAATGGAAGGTTAGGGATGGAAATTATGGATTATATGCAGACGATATCTAGTTAACAACATTGTCATATACTATGCAACACACATTATAACTAAACTACATATAGGGCCCAAAAAACCAATTACTAGGTAAAGTATCATTGAATATGAATTGAGAGCATATCATACCCTCTACTACTCCAATAACTCTTAGCATGTTAGGAAAATTTTATAGAAGAAAATATAATCACACAACCAGAACTAAGAATCCCTTATATTCCAATATCCTAGGCCTAGTAGAATAGACTATTTACCTCCCAAATAGCTTTTATAGAAATATATAGGGCCTATAGAGCATACACACATGAAAGAATTCAACAATACAATGCTAGAAAAGTTCAAATGTAAAGCTAATTTATTAAAATTATAGAGCAAAATTACATAATATACAATAGGTAAACTCTCAAATTACTGACCCTCACATTGAAGTAAATATTACTATATATATATTAATACACTAGCCTATCTAATTATTACAAGGAAATTCTACCATAGGAATAACAATATAGGCATAGCTTGGTCCAATTTGGAGCTCATGCTCTATCAACATGTTGAGAAAGAATGGATGTCGCTTTTAGCTCAACTTTTCTAGTTGTTGTTAATCGAAACCATCCATCATCTACAACCACCATATGTCTTTGATAGGTTTATGCCACCTAAAAATGCTCAAATTCTCCCATCATGTCTTGTTGTTGCAACAAGTATCATATTTACAAATAGATTAACTTATAATTAGTGGTACATAATGTTGTTATGAGTTCTAGGAGACTAGTTGTCACTTTCTTATAACTACCTTACCTTGGATGGCTAAGAAGTGTCTAGGTGTCCCATACCTCTGAGACACATGATATTATTTAAAAGAGACCTGGTTGGGATCTTTATCCTTTTGTAATTATCTCCTCTATGCATTATGATTTGTTGCTAGAATGTTAGGGAGCTGGTTAGAGCTATCAGAAGGCTTCAAAGCTTTTGATCACTAGAAAACATTAGGCCACCCCTTCACCTAGCCACTCATACCTCTAGTCAAGACTAGCTAGGGCCACTAGGCACTTCGGTGGGCCATGTATTCAAAGTTATCTGGTCACCTTTTAGAGTGGTTAGTCCCTCTTGAATTAGACAATTTTAGGCTTAGAATAATTCCTTTGATGCTTTGGTCAATAAATGTATGATGATTATCAAAATTTCCTTGTGATAACAAAATTGATAGTCTAGTAAATTACTAGGATCTATCTATGTGGAGGTTTTTATGGGTCCACACTACAATACTCCTAGGATGATGTGTTGTATTAATATGATCATATCTTTCCATACAAGGGTTGTATCTATAATCATATGAAAATAAATATCTAGGTCTTTGAGTTACCTTGTTTTATCCTTCTTAGAAGAAGAGCTCTCTAGATTAGTCATGTCCATGCCAATCATACACACATTGATCTCATTTATTAGTATGCCCTCCTCTAAACTCTCCTTAGCCTCCTATTATACCTCCTTAGATACCACCACCTCTAGCATGGTGCTCCCTTGACTATAGCCTCCTATGTGATCTCCTTATTCTTGAGTATGCCTTGATATTTTACCTTGATTATATCACTCCAAATGGATCATCCCACTCCATTAATATGCTATAGAAAATAATTCCATCTCTATTAGTGTATTGGTAGTTAAGACCCATCTAATTGGGCATGTAATTATGAAATTCCAATATCTCCTAGAAATTTGCACCTCTATCCTCTCCTTCTTGATCCTCATTCTCTACTAGTGATATCCTATTATAGGTGCACATGTAGGGGGTGGATTGCTATCTATATCTACTTACCTCTTCCATTGATGTATATTGCTCATATCAAGGAGAGGGAGTGCCCTATCTAAGTGTGGGTCCCCAAAATATCTAGGTATCAACTCCATCCTATGGATCTCTACCATATCACATTTATGATCTCATAGCATGATTATTGAATGCATGATACTTATCTAGTTGAGGTCCTAGTATCCTATTTATAGTGTTGGTATGATATTAATAGGATCTAATGACATGAAATTCATATTATAGAAGGAAACTATAGATTCCATGACCCATGTATGTGTGCTTATCTCCTGGTTTAAATATTTTTAGGTCATGTGTCATGATGTAGATCTTAAGGGTTGTATATGGAAAAATTCTCTTAGACTAATCTTATAATAGATAGACTATTCCAATGCATCACACTCATCAATCCTATATCCAGTAGAGGCCATTATAATATAGCACTAGTAGAGTCCATACCTAGGAAAACCCCCAAACTAGTCCTCTTTGACCTTCCTCTATGGATGGTATAATGGATACAAGAAAGTATTTGGGATCTTGATCATGCCTTTGTGACTATACATAAAGGCAAATAGGAGGATGAAAATTGTGTATCTCACAAAGGTTTTTGAATCATATGATGAACACATTATAGAAAAAATATTAATTGAATGTCAATCCTCTTATCCCTAGTTGTCCTCTTATCTAGTATGAGCTAAGTATCCTCTATTTGAGTGATCTATGGGGTCTACCCTATTTTTGGTAGTCCTATGAGTACACATCCTTTAGGGTAATATTAATATTTTCTCATATAGAGTAGGATGCCATAGAAAGTGTTGGTTATAATGTTCAAGAAGAGCATAAACTCATAATATAAGACCTTGTGAGGATATATGTACCACATATCTAGTAGTTGATATTCTCACAATGACACTGAGAGGGGGGTGAATCAGTGTAGCTATTTAAATTCAGATCTACAACTCTTTAAAACTTAAGCAGGGAGAACTTAAAAACATATAAAGCAATTAAATAAGAGAGCATTCCACAACACATGATTTAACGAGGTTCACCAGCTTTTGGCTACTCCTCAAAAATTAGACCGCTTGGACTCCCATCCAAATCCAGCCTTTGCAAAGCACCAACTTTACAAACAATTTTCCAAGCACCCACAGGAAGGAGCACCAACCCCTTATTTATCTATAGCAACAGAAAGGAGCACCAACCCCCTAATGCCAAGCACCAACTTGGACTTCAGTTCTGAACTATTTCAATGACATAAAAATGCCTTCTCTTCTACAAGACCCTCACTGGTCTAATGCCCTTTAACAAGAACTGCATATACTTACAGCTCTGTTATATTTTTCTCTTTCAGCTCTGCTATTCTCTCTTACAACCCTCTCTTCTGTATCTTTTTTAGCACTATATCCCCTATTTCTTTTCACAGCTCCTTTTTCCTTTTATTCGGCAATACACAACACTCATGCCTCGTGTAGAGCTCAACCCTAACCCTAACTTACTGTACATGAAAACATTCTTTTGGCTCTACTTACTATGCTTTTGATAGCCTTAAATGCTTACTTACGACTCTGACAGCCTTATCTACCCACTTTACGGCTCTGACAACATTTTCTATGCTCTGACAGTATATCCACCGTTCTGACAGATTTATCTTCTCATTTATGACTCTCTGACAACCTTCTCTGCTCATTTATAGCTCTGACAACCTTTTCTATTCTCTTACAGCTCTGACAGTAGAACCGTCGCTCTGACAGCCTTTTTGTCTTCTTCTCGGCCTGCATGCGTGAAAACACATGTCACGATATCGTGACACTTTTTGCCTCCGTACACTCTACTTGGCTTGCACCAGCAAAAACATGACATGTCACGAAATCGTGACACTTTTCGCTTCCTTGCACTCTTCTCGGCATGCACCAGCGAAAACATGACATGTCACAAAATCGTGACACTTTTCGCTTCCTTGCACTCTTCTCGACATGCATCCATGAAAACATGACATGTCACAAAATCGTGACACTTTTCTCTCCTTGGCTTTTCTTCGCTTCCATCGCGAAAACATGAACATGTCACGAAATCGTGACACTTTCTTCTTCTGTACTCTCTTTCTCTTCACAAAGAACATGTCACGAAATCGTGACACTTTCTCTCTTGCATCTCTTGCATATGTCGCGAAATCGCGACACTTTTCTTTGAGCTCCTTCTCTAACATGTCACGAAATCGTGACACTTTTCGTCTGCTTCTCTTGCAAATTGTCACGAAATCGCAACACTTTTTCTTTGCAGCTCCTTTTCCCTAAAACATGTCACGAAATCGTGACACATTTTTGTCCGTACTCCTTCTTGCAAATTGTCAGAAATCATGACACTTTTCTTTGCAAGCTCTTTCTCTCAAACATGTCACGAAATCATGACACATTTTCATCCGTACTATCCTTCTTGCAAATTGTCACGAAATCGTGACACTTTTCCTTGCGAGCTCTTTCTCTCGAACCTGTCACGAAATCATGACACTTTTTCGTCCGTACCATCCTTCTTGCAAATTGTCACGAAATCGTGACACTTTTCTTTGCAAGCTCTTTCTTTCAAACATGTCATGAAATCGTGACAGTTTTCTTTGCTTGTGCCTTCTCTCCGAACATGTCACGAAATCATGACAATTTTTCTGTGCCTTCTTCTTCAAACATGTCATGAAATCATGACAATTTTCTTACTTGCCTTCTTTGCTTCCAACATGTCACGAAATCGTGACAATTTTTCTTGCACTTTCTCTCTCTTCCAACATGTCATGAAATCATGACAGTTTTTCTTGCGCTTTCTCTTTCTTCCAACATGTCACGAAATCATGACAATTTTCCTAACATTTTCTCTCTCCTCGATATGTCGCGAAATCGCAACATTTTTGCCAAAATTTTCTCTCTCCTTCAATATGTCACGAAATCATGACAGTTTTTCCAACATTTTCTCTCTCCTTCGATATGTCACGAAATCATGATAGTTTTGCCAACATTTTCTCTCTCCTTCGATATGTCGTGATATCACGACAGAAAACATGTCGCGATATCGTGACAGTTTTCTTACTTGTCTTTTTCTTTGATCCTTTGAATCTGGGCCACTTTTGTCTTCTTGGAAATTCACTGTACATGCTCTGACTGACCTCTGAACTCCTGTCCACTACATCATCAATTGATCTATCTGTCTGTGTTGACAACAATGACAATACTATTTTTGCACCTTGCTCAACAATCTCCCCCTTTGGAATTGTTGGCAACACATGTGCAATTTCCAGTAATTCTTCTCCCCCTTTGACAATAATACCAAAGGGCTGCAGACTCCCCCTGAGTCCATGCACAACATTCTCAAGCACACAATATTACAGTTAGCAAAAATTACAAACATGAGCAAACAGATAATCAAATATATAAATGCTCCCCCTGAGAATGTGTTCCCGATAGCTAGTCAGTTCTTGGGTAGTGTGACCACTCCCAACTTACTACGAAGGTATTCAAAAACTTCCTTGGGCAACGGTTTAGTGAAGATATCCGCTACTTGCTCTGTAGTTGGAACAAAATCCAATTTAACCTCACCTTCTACAACTTTATCCTTCAAAAAGTGATACCGGATTGCAATATGTTTGGTGCGAGAATGCATAACCGGATTCTTTGAGATGTTAATAGCACTGGTATTATCACATTTAACTGAAATTGGCTCTTTGAAGTTAATACCAAGATCTTTCAGGGTTTGTCTCATCCATAAAATCTGTGTACAACATGTTGTTGCTGCAATGTATTCTACCTCTGCTATGGATAGAGAGACTGATTCTTGTTTCTTGTTGTGCCATGCTACCAACCTGTCTCCAAGATAGAATGCACCTCCACTGGTACTCTTTCTATCATCTATACATCCTGCCCAATCTGCATCAGAATATGCAATAAGAGTGAAGTCCTTACCTTTTGGGTACCATAACCCATACTCCATAGTACCCTTGAGGTACCTAAAAATCCTCTTCACAGCTGTCACATGAGTCTCTTTGGGACTAGCCTGAAATCTTGCTACCATGCATACTGCCTGTAAGATATCTGGTTTGGTAGTTATCAAATACAATGAGCTTCCAATCATAGATCTGTACATGGTTTGATCTACATCCGGAGATTTGTCATCCTTGCTCAACTTGCAACCTGTTGTCATGGGAGTGCTAACAGGTTTACAATCCTCCATTGTGAACTTTTTCAGCATTTCTTTCACATATTTAACTTGAGAAATAAAAATGCCCTTTTCATTTTGGTTAACTTGCAATCCGAGGAAATATGAAAGTTCACCAATCATAGACATTTCAAATTCTTTCTGCATTTTATTTGCTATGTCTCTACATGACTCATCATTGCTGCTGCCAAAAATTATATCATCTACATAAACAACAAGGACAATAAGATGGCCATTGTCTATTTTGACATACAAGTTACTATCCACCATACCTTTCTTGAACCCTTGTTCAGTGAGATAGTTGTCTAGTCTTGCATACCATGCTCTGGGTGCCTGTTTCAAGCCATACAAAGCTTTCTTCAACTTGCAAACAAAGTTGGGATTATCACCGAGTTGAAAACCATCTGGCTGCTCAATATAAACTTCTTCTTCAAGATTTCCATTCAGAAATGTTGATTTCACGTCCATCTGATAAACTTTGAAATTCCTGTGGACTGCTAAAGCCAGAAACATTCTGATTGCCTCGAGTCTAGCCACTGGTGCAAAAGTTTCCTCAAAATCAATACCTTCAACTTGAGCATAGCCTTTACAGACCAATCTTGCTTTATTCCTTACAACCTGTCCGTCTTCATTCAATTTGTTTCGAAAAATCCATTTAGTACCGATTATGTTTTTATTTGCAGGCCTTGGTACTAACTCCCAGGTTTTGTTTTTCTCAATCTGATCTAGTTCTTCATTTATTGCCTTCATCCAACTTTCATCTGTGCTTGCTTCAACAATATTTTTGGGCTCAATGCTGGATAATAGGGAGTAGTTACTTACTACTCTTCTTCTTGTCTTAACACCAACTGTGGGGTCCCCAATAATTTGCTCTCTGGGATGATTTTTCTGCTAGCTTCCTGTTTTGAATTTATTGTTTTCTTCTACTTCTGAATCAATACTTAAATCATCTGGGTCAATTTTTTGATTCTCTTCTATTTCCTTTTCTTCATCTCCTTCAATAACTTCTTCATAAATAGGGTAGTTTTCTTCACAGCTGACTGCTCGTTTCCTATCTTCATCAAATTTAACATCGACATTGTCTACAATTTTCTTTAGCCTCTTGTTGTAGCATTTGTAAGCTTTGCTTTTTGATGAATAGCCAACAAAAATACCTTCATCAGCTCTATCTTCAAACTTACCAAGATTATCTTCAATTCTTTTGATGTAACACTTGTTGCCAAAGACTTTGAAGTATTTTGTTGTTGCCTTCTTGCCGAACCATAGCTCATAAGGGGTTTTGCTTTCATGCGTCCTCAACATGCACCTATTTTGGATATAAACTGTAGTATGGACTGCCTCTTTCCAAAATCTATCTGCAATTTTGCTCTCAGTCAACATCGTCCATGCCATTTCCTGCACAGTTCTGTTCTTTCTTTCTACAACACCATTCTGCTGAGGTGTCCTTGCTTCTGAAAACTGTCTTCTGATCCCATATTTTTGATAGTATTCTGCAAACTCCTCTGAGATGAACTCTCCTCCTCTATCCGATCTTAAGCATTTGATCCTCTTTCCTGTTTCATTCTCAACTTGGTTTTTGAAAGTCTTGAACATTTCAAAAGCTTTAGATTTTTGCTTCAAAAAGAATATCCGGGTCATTCTGGAATAGTCATCTATGCACAACATAAAGTATTTGTCACCATTTATACTTTGTGTTCTCATGGGTCCACATAAATCAGTATGTATTAGTTCTAAAGGTTTGCTGGTAAAGTACTCCTTTGATTTAAATGTGGCTCTAGTTTGCTTCCCCTTTTGGCATGAAGCACAAATACTATTTAGTGGTTTGCCAATGGAGGGTATATCTCTTACTGCCCTTTTTGAGCTTATTTTTACCAAATTGTCAAAGCTGATATGACCGAGCCTCTTGTGCCACAGCCAATTTTCATCTTCCTGTCCAATCAAGCATGCTCCTTCTGAAGTCTCTGAGAGAGTATACAGGTTTCCAGAAGTCCTTGATCCAATAGCAATCAACTTCCCACTGTTAGTTTTTCTCACTTCACAACCCTGCTTCTTAAAAATTACTTCATGACCTCTGTCACAGATTTGACTTACGCTGAGCAAGTTATGCTTCAGACCAATCACAAACAAGACTTCTTTTGATTTGATCTTTCCATCACTGATCTTGACTGATCCTTTGCCAACTATCTTTGCTCCATCATTATTTCCAAATTTCATAGAACCACCTTCGTAATTCTGTAACTTCTCAAATTTTTGCTTGTCACCTGTCATGTGACTGGAGCATCCACTATCAAGTATCCATGGTGCAGATTTGTTCTGTGCTTTAAAAGTAGTCTGAACAATCAAAGATTCCTTTTCTTCCTGGAGTTTCTCCTTTTCTTTCCGGAGTTTCTCCTTTTCTTTCCATTCTGGTTTGATAGCAGTTTTGGCTACTTGTTTTGCCTTTCCCCTTTCATTAGCTTGTGCCTATTTTTTAGGAAATTTTTTGTTTTGTTTCAATCCATTTGGTTGAGATTTTCTACCCTGATATTTATTTGCTGCAAAAGTGCTTCTACAGTTTCTTGCAATGTGTCCAAAATTATGATAGTTATAACATTCTACTGCATAATCCATCAATGGTGAAAAGACATTTCTACTGGTGAAATTCCTTTGTGCTACATTATAACTGCAATCTGAAATCTTATGACCATAAGCATTGCATTTAAAACAATAACCAGAAAAGGAGTGATTAAACCTGGGTGAAGGTCTTTGCCATTTTGAAGTAGGAGCCATGAATCTTCTCCTTCTTGGATGTGTGACTTTTGTGAATCCATCTTTGTCGGTACTCCTCTTGAGTCCCGGCATTATTGCTTTCTTTGGCATGATTTGTTTTTTCTTGATCAACCCTGATCTTATCTTCTTTCTTTATGGGTTCTACATTTATGGCCTTTGATCCCTTTGATGATTCTCCTTCATCGAAGCCCAAACCAAATTTGATGCCTGAAGGCCTTTGGTTATTTATAATTTTATCCAGCTTTACAGAACTTTCTTCAAACTTATGATAACAACTCAGTTTTCGATTCATCTCCTCTAGCTGCATCCTTAACCTAACAATGTCTTCTTCTAGCTTGTTGCACTCATCTATTTTTATGGTTAATTGTACTTCGAGAACTTCAGACATTTTCTTAAATTTGTCTGTCTGTACTTTCAAGTTGTTTATTATTTCATTGGCATCCTCAAGCTTTCTTGAAACCTTTTTATTCTTTTTCCTTTCTGTGCTCAGCTCTTTAAGTGCAGCAACCAACTCACCTTCCAGATATACTTCAGCCTCATCCTCAGGTTTTTCATTACATTCCTATTTTTCCTCTGTTTTTCTTTCTTCAAATGCCATGAACAGAGCTTCACCTGCTTCTTCTTCAGAATCCTCACCGGAGCAGTCTTCGGAAGAGCTGACATTCTTGGATATAAAACTTTTCTTCTTGAAGTTGCTTTTTCTAAAATGTGGTTTCTTCTTCCAGTCACTTCTTTCTTGGTGTGACCCTTCATCATTTTTGTTTTTCTCATTCATTGGACATTTAGCTGCAAAGTGCCCGATGCCTCCACAGTTGAAGCACTTAAACGGTAACTTTCCTCTCTGTACTTTCCTTTTCCCTTTATTAGTTTCCTAACAAAGTTTGCTTCTATTTCATCTGAAGACTCTTCTTCCTCAGATTCTTGTTTAGCTTTTATATTTTTGTGTGCTTTAAAAGCAACTTCTCTGTCTGAGGGCTTAGTTTGTCCTATTCTCATTTCGTATGCAGTTAAAGAACCATGCATTTCATCCATGCTAAAAGTATTTAGATCTTTAGCTTCTTCTATAGCAGAAACTTTAGAATCAAATCTTTTGTGAAGAGTTCTTAGTACCTTTTTCACGATGACCGCATCTTCCATTTCCTCATCGAGTCCTCTAATCGCATTAATGATTCCATTGACTCTCAGCATATAGGCCTCTATGTTCTCATCGTCATTCATTTTTAATGCTTCGAACTGAGCTCGATGCGTTTGTAGCTTGGCTTCCTTGATCTTGCCGTCTCCTTCATGAATGCTCTACAGTTTGTCCCACATGTCTTTTGCCATTTTACAGCTCATGATCCTTATCAGTTCACTGTCTACTAACCCACACATTATAGCATTCTTTGCTTTAGAGTTATTCTCAAACTTTTTCTTCTCAACAGCATCTGTTGGAGGAGTAGAGGGTATTGTGTATCCACTGTCTACTGACTCCCAAATGTCATATCCCAAAGCACACAGATATGTCTGCATCCCGAGTCTCCAGAAAGAGTAATTAGTTCCATCGAACAAAGGAGCTTTGTTGGATGAAAATCCTTCACCATCGGCCATTGTGTTTCTTCCAAGATCACCTTAGCTGATTGAGCTTGTTCAGGAACCTTGCTCTGATACCAATTGATATTCTCACAATGACACTGAGAGGGGGGTGAATCAGTGTAGCTATTTAAATTTAGATCTACAACTCTTTAGAACTTAAGTAGGGAGAACTTAAAAATAGATAAAGCAATTAAACAAGAGAGCATTCCACAACACATGATTTAACGAGGTTCACCAGTTTTGGCTACTCCTCAAAAATTAGACTGCTTGGACTCCCATCCAAATCTAGCCTTTGCAAAGCACCAACTTTACAAACAATTTTCTAGCACCCACAGGAAGGAGCACCAACCCCTTATTTATCTGCAGCAACAGAAAGGAGCACCAACCCCCTAATGCCAAGCACCAACTTGGACTTCAGTTCTGAACTATTTCAATGACATAAAAATGCCTTCTCTTCTACAAGACCCTCACTGGTCTAATGCCCTTTAACAAGAACTGCATATACTTATAACTCTATTATATTTTTCTCTTTCAGCTCTACTATTCTCTCTTACAACCCTCTCTTCTGTATATTTTTCAGCACTATATCCCCTATGTCTTTTCACAACTCCTTTTTCCTTTTATTCGGCAATACACAACACTCATGCCTCGATCAACCCTAACCCTAACTTACTATACACGAAAACATTCTTTCGACTCTACTTACTATGCTTTTAATAGCCTTAAATGCTTACTTACGGCTCTGACAGCCTTATCTACCCACTTTACGGCTCTGACAACCTTTTTTGTGCTCTGACAGTGTATCCACCATTCTAACAGATTTATCTTCTCATTTATGGCTCTCTGATAACCTTCTCTGCTCATTTATGGCTCTGACAACCTTTTATGTTCTCTTACAGCTCTAACAGTAGAACCACCGCTCTAACAGCCTTTTTGTCTTCTTCTCGGCTTGCATGCATGAAAACACAACATGTCACGATATCGTGACACTTTTCGCCTCTGTACACTCTACTTGGCTTGCACCAACGAAAACATGACATGTCACGAAATCGTGACACTTTTTGCTTCCTTGCACTCTTCTCGGCATGCACCAACGAAAACATGACATGTCACGAAATCATGACACTTTTCGCTTCCTTGCACTCTTCTCTGCATGCACCCAAAAACATGACATGTCACGAAATCGTGACACTTTTTCTCCTTGCACTTTTCTTCCCTTCGATCGCAAAAATGAACATGTCACGAAATCGTGACACTTTTTCTTTCACCTTTCTCTTTGAAACATATCGCGAAATCGTGACACTTTCTCTTTGCACTCCTTCTCTCAAAACCATGTCATGAAATCATGACACTTTCTCTTCGTACTTCCTCTCTTGCAAATTGTCATGAAATCGTGACACTTTTCTTTGCAAGCTCTTTCTCTCAAACATGTCACGAAATCGTGACACATTTTCTTCTGTACTTCCTCTCTTGCAAATTGTCATGAAATCATGACACTTTTCTTTGCAAGCTCTTTCTCTCAAACATGTGAAATCATGACACATTTTCATCCATACTATCCTTCTTGCAAATTGTCATGAAATCATGACACTTTTCCTTACGAGCTCTTTCTCTCAAACATGTCACGAAATCGTGACACTTTTTTATCCGTACCATCCTTCTTGCAAATTGTCACGAAATCGTGACACTTTTCTTTGCAAGCTCTTTCTTTCTGAACATGTCACGAAATCATGACAGTTTTCTTTGCTTGTGCCTTCTCTCCGAACATGTCACGAAATCATGACAGTTTTTCTTTATGCTTCTTCTTCAAACATGTCACGAAATCATGATAGTTTTCTTACTTGCCTTCTTTGCTTCCAACATGTCACGAAATCATGACAGTTTTTCTTGCGCTTTCTCTCTCTTCCAACATGTCACGAAATCATGACAGTTTTCCTTGCGCTTTCTCTTTCTTCCAACATGTCACGAAATCATGACAGTTTTTCCAGCATTTTCTCTCTCCTTCAATATGTCATGAAATCATGACATTTTTGCCAGCATTTTCTCTCTCCTTCGATATGTCGTGAAATCATGACAGTTTTGCCAGCATTTTCTCTCTCCTTCGATATGTCGCGAAATCGTGATAGTTTTGCCAGCATTTTCTCTCTCCTTCGATATGTCGCGATATCGCGACAGAAAACATGTCGCGATATCGCGACAGTTTTCTTACTTGTCTTTTTCTTTGATCCTTTGAATCTGGGCCACTTCTGTCTTCTTGGAAATTCACTATACATGCTCTGACTGACCTCTGAACTCCTGTCCACTGCATCATCAATTGATCTATCTGTCTGTGTTGACAACAATGACAATACTGTTTCTGCACCTTGCTCAACAGTAGTATCTCTAGTATTATATCTATTAGGAGACATCATGCCTATGTGGTCATATACTACTAGAGCCACCCTACATCTGTAGTGGCTCCCTCCTCCTCCATTGGTGGTCATATTCAACCTTACTATTTTTTCCTACCTTAGCCACCCCACTAATACTAGCCTCTATGTCATGTGGGCCCTACTCATATCCTTGAACCTAGCCTCTCCCATGTCTAATCCTACCTATTATCCATGCTTAAAGGAAGCTCAATATCCAAAGCAATCATAAGACTATAATCATTGCTTTTTGCTAGGATCATTAATTAGGGATAAGATCATATTTTTTAGTAGGAATATGATTATTCCTTTTTGCGTGTAACCAAGAATTTTATCCAATATTGCCACTTTTTCTACATTTTGCCACAACTACCACTTTTCAAAAAGTGGTCCTCTTGGTTGACTTCTATTTATAGGCCTTTTGAGGCACTTTTGGGTCATTTTTGGCTACCCTATATGGACCCCACCACCTATGTGATATGGAAATTCTAATGGCACTTTACATAATATTGTAGCTATTTATTAGCTATACTAACAAGCTATTTATTCATTAATCTTATTTTCCTAATTTTTGTTCATTTTAGCAAAAAATAAAAGATAAATGTAAGAGCAAGTTAGGGGACCTACCTCTCTAGCACCGCCCCTACATCTACTTTCTATTGGCTATATTTGTACTCAATGTAGGTTGTGTGAATGTCTGGTGATATTAAAAGGGTTTAGAGTGAACATGAATATAAAACTAAAATTTAAAATTCCCCCCATATATATATTTTTGAATATTTTATTATAAAAAAGGTTTTCTAAATAATATTTTATTGATTTTTATAAGGATATCATAGGGGTAGTGCCTCTAGGGTTTTGAATCACTCCATATTCATTTTCACACTCCACATTTACTCATTTTACATCCAACTAGCATTTTTAGTGCTTTGGGCATTTGCATGGATTAATTCCTTTCAAGCTGCATGGGGCAAACAAAAATAATTTTCTTCTAGTCAAAATTTCTAGGGGCATAAAAAAGTAAGTATAAAGTATGTGTTCCTCCACTCTTTTATTTTTTGGCTATGTATTTTAATATTTTTTGTTGTTTATTTTATATTTTTTTCTTTTTGCATTGATAGTAGAATCAAACAAACCAAACTTTTGTTTTGACATTGCAACATAGATTTTTTATTTATGTTGATTCTGTTATCATGGATTAATATTTTTTATTTTTTCCAAAGGACTCTCAATTGTCTATCCCTTGTTGTGTTTCCCACACTCTTTAGGAAGGGGTAATATGTATTTGTAAGAAAAAATACTAATGACTATAGTGAATTCTCACTACACTTAAATGTTACCTTAAGAAAATCTTAATCAGAGGAAAAATAAACAAGAAGCAAAAATTGGGCAACAAAAAAAGTATGAACAAAAGTTCTGATCAAATAAAATCTAAGAATAAAAATGCAAAATATCCTAAAATATAGAAGTAAGTAGAGCATCTAAAAGTCAAAAGTTATAAAATTTTAGACTAAAGATGTAAGGCAATTTTTTTTATGTGATAAGATACGATGTCAAAGAAAAGTATTCGAGATTGGAATATGACAAATATGTTGGGGTCAAATGATGAAATTATTAAGTCTAAAATCATCTATGCTCCAAAATTTTAGGAAATAAATTTTTTACCATAGATATTGTGTTAAGGTGTGCAATCTTATAAGATAAACAATCCTTTCCCTACAAAGTAGACATGGCAATCCAAGGGAGCAGTTGGTACATTTAAGAAATAAGTGATGGGATCCATACTGAGAGAAAAAATTGAGCCAATAAATATTAACTTTACATGCTCAAACTTTGGGAATCCTAAATAGGGGTAGATGGCAACAACATAGGTAGTTGAGCATCCAACGATTCAAAAAACTAAACATTAATGATACCAAATATAGAGAACTTGGAAGGGTAGTGACTTCAATGAAGACATGAAGCGACATCGAGAGCAACAATGATTTTGAAATTTTTACATGATTTTTAGAGGGAAACCCTCCCCATTATATCTATAAATAGTAGTAGTCTTAAAATTGTAAAGGATCGATGAGTTTGTAAGCTTTGAAATAAGGATACATGCACAATTAAGGGATTTGTTTATATGTGTCTCCCAAAGCATGCATCCTTAAGATCAATGATATCATAATCATCATGGTTGATTGATTATTAGAGTTTTCAAGGTATGGCCATAATCCTAGTATATTTTTATACCAAATGTTAAGATGATGCATTGTTTGGATTGACAATTATGATTTTATAGCTTTGATAAAAGTGTAATCTAGTTTCCATCCTTAAAATAGAAATTTATCAATTTTTTTATAAATATCCATTTAATTTCCTCATTTACTCACCATACATATAATTAGTATAATAACATACACTTGACCAATCAATGCTACTTCAAAGCCTCTCCTACCAACATAACACATGGACTTCTTGCTCTCTTTATCTCTCTTATCCTTATATGTATGACCAAATCCATACTATTAGTTCATTACCTTATGAATGAGGACAAGATACTCTCACCAAGATTTATAGTCAAAGATAAAAGTTGTTAGTTGAAGATCAATTTTCAAGACACTTCGAGTCCTCTACATTGATTATAGGTGTTATTTCTTCTTTTTATAGTGGTGACACTACAAGTAAAATAGAATAGAAATGAGTTATTTATTGTGCTTATTTTTGGATAGTATGGTTTTTTATGCCTTAGGTTATCAAGTATTTGATAAACTAAATTAAGATTAATCATTGCTTATGCTTTTGTGGATGATCTTAGCGTAGTAAGTTCTTAATGTTATCTTTAAATTTCTACTTAGATCAAGATAGTTTCAACTTTATTATTGCATGATTATTGTTTTTTTGTCTTAGAGTATTTTGGTATATATTATCGTAACTCATTTAATTATATGACATATCCCCTTTTTCCTACAAACACTTACAAATATGCTACAACATTTATCTTTCATGATATGATTCATAAAAATGTGGAGTCATATGTAGATAATATTTTAAGAAAATCATAAAAAAAAAAAAAAAATCACCTAAATATTTGGAATGCATCTTTATACAACTTGAAAAAGGTATTATTGAACTTAATCCATTTAAATGCGTATTTTGTATTGTAAAAGGAAATATTGTGGGTTATCTAGTTTCCATAAATTGCATTGATGTAGATCTTTCAAAGATCAAAGCTATAATTAACATGCCATCCATAATAGAATTAAGCAAATTAGATCCTTTCTTGGGAGATTTAATGTCATAAGTATATCAATGATTGAATTTAATCACAAGATTTATTCTATCACTGAGGTACTAGAAAAAGATACCAAAATTAAATAGAGCAAAGAATGTCAATATGGTTTGATGAACACAAGTAAATATTAGTTAAACCTCATACCCTTGAACCTCCTATGTAAGATAGAATATTTATTCTATTTCATTATACTATATTTTTTTTTGGGTTGTAATTTTTGTCCAATAAGATGACAAAAGGGTGTGATATGCCATACACTAAATTAGTATAATGCTCTTAGGTGTAGAAACTATATTCACTCTAGTCAAGCATGATTGACTTGTTATTTCCTTTGTATTCCAAAAGTTAATATTTTACATGCTTTATAATATAACTTATGTTGTCATTAGGTATTAATCCTTTGCGCTATTTGTTTAAAAATACTCATGTTTCAAGATGAAAATCCGAAAGGGTAAAAAAAATTCAAGAATATGACCATAGATAAACATCTTGTAAATTGGTCATGGGTCAAGTTGTAGCTAACCAACTAGAATCTACATCCTTACCTAGCTCTACTATTCCTAAATATTTTCAGCACAATAAAATCTTACATATTGTTAAGATCAAAATAAATCCATGAGATGAAATCCAAAATATTGAGACTAATAATACTAAATTCAAAGATCCTAAGTATTCTAATGAGGAACATTAGTTAGAGGAGCCTCAAGAGGAAATTTCATTATATCCTAGCACATGGGTTATTAATTTTAAAGGGCTAAAAACCATGTTGGGATGGGAGATAAGGACTCCTTACTACTCCATAAATGATATTTGAACCCCCTTCTTATTTCAAATAAATGTGATTATATAAACAATGGTGTCAAATATGAAGGCCTTATATTAGTACTCTTATTAACCAAAAATATAGGTGTAAAACATGTCTAGGCTATTGGAGGTTTATATCTAATTATTAGGGAATTCAAATATGAATACTAAGTCAAGAGTGAGAATCTTAAATAATACCATAACACATTATAAGATATATCCAAATGGTTTGAGTCCCTTTTCTGTATAATATGTACCTCTAGAAAATCAAAGTATCAATTCCTTAGTCTCATTTATTGTCTTATTTGAATTTCATAAAGATCTTGACAATACTATGAGTTTTATCATCAAAATTTCCCATGATTCCATCATTCATAATCTCCATGTTGAAGGAGATCTCATTTATAAGCTATAGGTTAATACCATTGAGTCCCATAAGTCTTTCCCATGGTACAAAGATGTTTTCCAATATACTAAATCTGAGACCTACCCTAAAGGAACTAATTCTAATTAAATAACTCACTTCCATAATAAATATTTTAAATACGCCATCTTAGAATATGCTTTATACTATAGGGATCATGATGGTACCTTCATTAGATTCCTAATTAAAGATAAATTATTTATTGCATTGCATTAAGCCCATTCTAGAATGTGTGAGGGACACTTTAGTGGACATTCTACTTCTTACAAGCTTCTCAATATGGGGTATTATTATCCTAGTATGGATATTGATTACCATATATTTTTTTGTGTCTAAACGTGTTACTTGCCAATGAAATGCTAATATAGTTCATGCTCTAGAACAATGACTTAATCCTATAGATGCACCTAGGTATTTTTCCTTATGGATATGTGATTTTGTTGGAAAAATATTACCTTTATCATCCAATGATAATAATTTTATGATTATTACTTCAACAAATGAATTTAGATCATGCACATAGTTTCTACTATGAGAAAGACTCATTAGATTCATTTATCATCATAGCATATGTAGATTTGATATTATTTATACTATAATTATAGATTTTGGTACATATTAAAAAATAAGGATGTCAATGAACTGTTGAGAAGCAACATACTCAACATAGATTCTCTTCACTATATTATCCATAATATTATGAAGAAGATGAATATTCTAATGATATTTTGGTCAAAATATTAGAAAAATATCAAAGAAAAAAATATTAGCACATCAATATATATTTGTATTTTTGGGCTTATTACACTAGCTATAGAACTACCATGAGGAATCCCAATTTTATATTGTATATAGTGATGAATTTGTCTTTCCATTAAAGTTGAAATTTCCTCTTTTGATGTGCATGACATCATAAGTGAAGAGGAATATAGAGAAATTGGATTTGCATCAGTTAACAATATTTTACGAGAATAAATTATATGAATTTGAACATAATAGATATTAAAATCAAATATTGCAAAAGCATAAAATAAAATATTCAAAACAAGATAATTCCAAATTGGTCACAAAGTACTAAGCCCATGATAAAAATGAAAGAATTTTTTTAATAAATGGCATGGTCATTACATTATTTTAGACTATTATGGATCTAAATATTTTAATATCCAAATACACATTGGAAAAGAACTAAAGGATCCCATTAACTCAAGACTCAAGTGTTTTATGCCTAGATTTACCCCTAGGGCCATCCCCACCCATTCCTCCTACAAAGGGTTATCATAGTAGAAATTCCATATTTTGTTATTTCTTTTTCATCATTGAATTTTACCTTTCTATTTCCATTCATATCCTAAGTTTCTAAGACCAATTATAAAATATTTCATGATTAGAAACAAGTTTCCATATGGTTTTTTCTCATCATTGTACCATGTAGTAAAATTATGACACCATAGCTAGTACCCCTAATTAAATACTTTATGTATGACTAGGGAGTGTTGCTAAGGTGTAATACAAACCTATGAAGCTTCTTATTTTATTACATCAAACTCATATCTACTCACAAAAGAAAATTCAATGGAAAACATGAAAAAAACAACAATATAAAAAACCAAAGATTTGCCATATATAAATGTCATAGTCATATATTCTAGTGAAATTCTTTGCATCATTAATATATTGTTAGCATATACATAATTTTCCATTGATTATATTTTTTCCTATAAAAATACTTACAAAAATAATATTACTACTTTAGATTTATATGACTACACCCCCATAGTGGCTATGGAAGTAGTCCCAAGGATTGGCAATGCAACTTAGTTGAAGATTACTATTGTGACTAGGCTAAGCTTCTAAAGCAAGTGCATCACTCCATAGTAAATATAAAATTAGTCTTCAATATGTAGACCTCAAAAATGATAAAATAAAAAAAATTTCTATTCAAAAAAAGGAGAGAGAAAGAAGAAAGAAAAACACTACGACAAAAAATAGTGAGACTCATAAAAAAAAATCAAATTAAAAACATTAAATGAAGTATAGAGAAAATCCATGTTAAAATTCAACATATGATAAATTTCATCTTCTATATATGATACATAAATGATAGTGAGTCCCTTTACATCAAGTTGTACGTGTGTCCTCAAATTTAAGAGGTCACCATCATTTAATTTATCTATATGGATCCTAATCTTATAAGTCATAATTATTTTATAGATATTATACATCCTTAATATTTCATGGAGCTATTTGAACATTCTTCTATATGTGAGCATCCTACATCATTCGATCATTTTACATTGGTATATTCTTTGCACATGACATTATGGAAAACATCTTATATGGATTAGCATGATAAAAATGCAAAGAAAAAATAAATTCTAAGAAAGTTATTCCAAATTTGGAGTACTCTTTATTTTAGGAACCTATATTTCTCCATGGAATTACATCCCATTTATGGGCATGGATCCAAGTCAATAATACATTTTCTTTGATTCCTAACAATGATAAATGAATGTTATTTATATTCATTGTCATTTTCA
The DNA here is from genome assembly GCA_028583015.1 of Wollemia nobilis. Classification (NCBI taxonomy): domain Eukaryota; kingdom Viridiplantae; phylum Streptophyta; class Pinopsida; order Araucariales; family Araucariaceae; genus Wollemia; species Wollemia nobilis. The sequence continues at coordinate 7,995,542 of JAQPPZ010000103.1, forward strand.
TTTATTTTTCCATATTAATCAAACATGAGGATTAAAATATCAAGCACTAAAACCATCATAATTATTTTTCTATATTGTAGGATTGTATATATGATTTTGTTTCCTAAGTGATCCATTCTTGCTTTAATTTTTGGTAGAATAAGCACTTTGGTGGTGCAATATGTATATTAAAAAAATTCCAAGCTCAAGTTCAAAATAAAATTGGTCATAAAAACTAAGGTAAGTGTTCCTTGCCTTCCTTTTTTGTTAATGGTACCTAGGACAAGGGTAGGAATGGGTACTAAGGCCTTAAGATTCATAATCTATAGGTTAGAATTTAGGTATCCTTCCCCATTACCAATCCTCTACGTTATAAATACTTAATTAAACCATATAGGACCATATAGGTTATTTCAAGTACCTTATTAGACTTGTAGGAATTCATTCTCACCCTTGATTTCACTAGTCTCATTCACCTAAGTGATAACACCACTTTTATCGCCAAATAATTGTTCTACAATAGGTTTATATTATAGCATTATATCATTCCAATAACCTCACTCATAGAGTAGCAAATCCTAAAATTATTGTTGTTGTTGTCTCTTTCTTAGGTAAATGCACCATCTTGCTACCAATGGACATTATATGAAACATGGCCAAATAGAACACCATATTTTGGTTGGTGTTATCGTTAAGAAAAAAATAATTTTTTTTATCAAGTCATCAATTCATATTCAACATGAAGGAATCACAATATTCACAATAGTCATAATTTATCTTCTTATTTTTCATCTATCTCATATTATTTCATGTCAAAACCATCCTATTATTTTTTCTAATTTTATCCAAACTCCCCTAGGAGTGCTAAGGGATTCAAAATGAAGCCCTGTCATCATTGATTTTTAGGTAATAAAAGGATGAAAATAACTTCTTTTATCTCTAGATTAGTATCCCTATTAGAACATTTAAACAAGAGGGGTTTGAAAGTGTAGCAATAATATAAGTAGTAAAAAGTCTAAGGAGAAGTCCCAATCTAAGGAATTTTTCACTCTTCATAAAAGCATCACTATCCTAAGCTTAGTACAATCTCTTATTTTTTTAGTTGCTATACCATTTACCTTAAATATAAACTTGGTCATCCCAATATTTTCTCTTTAATTAATCTTATTATGACCACACCTCTTTATGTATTTTCCTTGGGTTTGTCTTAGTCCAAATATAGGAGAAACAATATCTTTATTAGGTCTTTAAAACTCTTGATGGAATGACATGGTATATAATAATACCACTCTAATGTTAGACCAATAAATCTATAATGGAAAATTTTAAAGAGTAACCCCTCATCATAGACAATAGCACAATAATTTATACAAAACAACCTAAGATGGTTCATATGTTCCTATTTTCCCTAATATATCTATGGTTTGAATCTAGAGGCTGGTTATAAAAGTATTTATAAGAGTACCTTTGACTAGAGGATGGATTCAAAGTAGTGGTAATTTGATTTTTTCAATTGGTTATATGGGATTGAAACGGGCCCCCCATATTACATCATCACCACATAGTGGTATTACAACTACGCCTGGATATTATCCATGTATCGCTTGGAAATATTTGAACCTTGGTATCCACTTTAAATATTGAGTAATCTAACCGGTTAAGCTAATGCCACTTGATTTATTTAAGTTTACATGGGATTTTATGAGGGGTCCCAGTCCCCTCTTATTGAGGTTTGAAATTGGATCTCCTAGATGAAAACCCAAAGGACTTACCACTATGGTATCCCTCATGGGTAATTAGTGGTGATTTGTTGTTTTAGCTACTCCATTTGAGTTTTAAGCATTTACATTTTTATAGTCATAGGATATTGAAAAATGGTATAATTGGGTTATAAAACAAATGTACTATATAGGAGTTAGATATTGGTTGATGAGTAAGTTTCCCAAGAATCCTAATGATGATTCCTAAAGTTATAGGAAAGGTTTGATAAGTACTAGCAAAGTGAATGTTTGAACCAATATTTTATGATGTTGGTGAAATAGGATTTTTGTATGGTGGAATGATGTGAATCCCACTTAGAAATCCTAAAATAGGAAAAATATTTTGTTATTTAATAAACTAAAAGATTTAACCAATACCAATTTGTGATATAGGAGGAATCATATTTATCTTACCCTTAAAAGTTTGAAGTAGTTATTCAAGGAAAGACACTAGATTTTGAGGTATGATAAAAAGTTATAAAGGGATCTGATAAGTTTTCTTTCTTATAAATATAACTAATGTTTATTTTAGTATAGAAGTGGTTGATACAACAATGTTGGGTATTTTCATAGTACCATTCACAAATTGAAGAGAAGATTCATGAACACCATTAATATTTTAATAAAGATAAGTTGAAAGAGGCCTGGTGGAGATTATAAATTGGTCAATAAAGGAGATCATCCCTTGAGAGGATTTAGAAGAGGGTAAGTTTTCTTTTATAACATTTCTATTTTATCATTTGTTATTGTTCAATAAATGAAACATATCATCGAATGGTATGAAGGCTATCCTTTCTTCATCATCATGAGCAATGCTAGGTAGGGTGGTACTATGGGAATCCTCTATATCATTAAAAGTAGTATTATCATAGTTAAGAAAGGGATTCTTTAATTATTTACAAATTAAAATAGGTTGGTAGAGTTTTTGGACTACACTTCTTATGAAGTATCACTTTTCAACCATCTTATTGAAGGACTGAGAATATTATTGAATAATTTGGGCTTAGATTTGGGTGATTATATTTTTTACCGTTTCTTTGGAATTTTTAAAGGATATTATGTATGATAAAATAGTGCATTTTTAGGTGATCCTAAAGGTATGAAACCTCCAATTTATGATCACATATCCAATGTTTCCACTACACTCATCACATTATCCCATCCCTTATAATCAAATTCACTACTACTCACCCATTGGTTGCTTACACTGCAAGTCCATATTCATCTCTACTAGTGTCACCACTGTCCACCTACTTAACATAAATAGATATAAATATTTAAAAAACCACCTCACCATTCACCATATTTTCCACTCAATTCACCCCACCAACCATATCACTTTGCCCACCATGTCCACCAAGTGTCTTGGCCCAATGGCACCTTGTAGGTATGGTGACATTGTAAGAAAAAGTTTTCATGATTGAGTCTATTCATACCATTCAAGAGCAAAAAAATGTTTTGGGACCAATCTATACCTATTTATAGCAAGTTACCAACATACCTAGAGTTAGAGATACTACAAAGGTTTTGAACTCTCAAGTTTGCTAAGCTGAAAAATAAATTTCCAAGTGCATTGGCACTCTTATAAAAACAAGTAGTTGAGGGTGGAAAGAGAATATTAAATTTTATAACTTTGAGAATTATTCCAACCAAGTCCTCCATGAGCTTGACTAGCTTTATCATCAGGTTGTCTGAGTTGGATATTACAAGAATTAACTGATATAATATAATCCAGTTATTAAATTGGTTGTTACTTAGGATAATTATACGATATGAGAAATTGGTGAAGGAGAACTAGACCAACAAGAAGAAGTAAGAAAATTCCCAAGTATTATTTTGGCTTATAGAAAAAAAAATTAGCTATAGCAAGAAATAAAAAGCTCTAAAAAATATCAAAGGAGTCCAATTGCATAGCCAATTCAAGAAGCTACAAAGAAAACTTTCCAAAAGCATAGAATAAAGTAATGACAATATCTCTCCACATAGCTTGATTAAAGATAAACCCAACACATGAAGCAACTAGAAGAGGAAAATAAAGAACTTGAGTTGTGAGTCCAACAAATGTAAGCTATGCAACAAGCAAAATTCTAGGAGATTAACCAACTCTAAAAATAAAATAAAGATATAAATAAATGAGTGAAAATGGATGAAGGACACACCTTAAATATCAACCAAATAATTTGTGGCTAGTTTTGAACCTATCCTTGACCAAGCTACAAATATTTTTTGACAAATAAAGGATAAACTTACTATGAAAGAGAGATATCAATAATTATTAAATCAACTATTTATGATAATACCAACATAGGCACAATAAATTGGGGGATAAAAAATAGTTAGTCAAATAAATAAAGGCAATTCTAGATGCCAATCAAAGACTATAGGAATGCAAGAATACACTTTCCACCCTAGAGACCTTGACCTAAGATATGAGAGTAAAATTCAAGAATTCAGGAATGTCGGGTTACCTAACATGGTGAATGATTAGAAGAAAATCCTTGATGAAGAACAATTACAAATCATATTAGAAGAGGAGAATTCCAAGGTTGAAAAATATACTTCACCTGAATGAATGGAGAAGCTAAGGTCATTTTTGGAAAAAATGAATAAGCTTGTGGATCAATAGGATAGGTTGCTAGAGAACCCTTCTAAAAATATTGGAGGATAATCCTAGATCTTGATAGACATAGGACAACCTAGATTTAGAAAATAGTATTTTTTTTTAGATATTACCATAAGAGGGTGGGGAGTATCAATAATTTTACTTAGATCAACCCCAAATTTTTAGATTGTATGTCCAAAATTAAAGGAAAGAATTTGCATCTCTCATAAATCAAGCTTACCACCTGATGAAGTCACTAGAAATATAGTAACTTGATTACTTCCTTTAAGTTCTTAGATTTCAAGAGATTTGAAAAACTAAGGAATTAAGCAATTGGAGCATACTAGAAGCCAATTTTGTAAATTCAAGTATAGAGATGTGATCTACTTTAGAGGTGTGATTGGCTTAGCAAAAGTGAAATGCTCACACTTTCAAGAGTGAATCACTCATTGATAGGTAAAGCAAGACAAGTATACAAAATTTCAAGAAGGATATTTAAGAAAGTGACTTTTTATTTTGCAATGGTACCATAACTCATGTTAGAAGCTTTATAGCCATTTATAAGTATAAATATATACATGTAACATTTGGAGGTGCATTATTTTGCTAAAGTTTTCACTAAATTATTACTTTTATTAGAAGTAAGAATTTATCACCCAAGGTAACTTAGGGATGAATTATTTCTATAAATAAGATCCATGTGATCCACTATAAATATCTTTTGGCCTTGAGAGAATCAAAGCTACACTTAGTAAGTCCCATATTATAGTTGCTCTAGTTTCAGAAACAATAATAGATTGTACAAGATTTTTTACTTTCTAATTGTAACACTACTATTTTGAATTGTGTAATTTATAATGACTATGGAAATTTCCTTATGTCCTCTTATTACTTGTTATTTCCATTTCATGTGCATAGTAATACATTAATTTTGTTCAATTTTCTCATGAGTTGATTGATCATTAACTATCCTTGCTACAACCACGATTGTATTTTATTTTTATATAGTTTACTCTAAATTTTTCAAACCTAAAACTTCTAAAATTTTAAATTCTATGTTTAATTTAAATAATTAGCTTATATTTTTTTAGATTTAATAGATATAATGAAGAGCTAACACAAATTCAAAGTTTGAAGTGGACACAATATTCCTAATTCCAATTGTTGAAATGGAATTATGGGCATAATAAAAGCTATAATTTTTAGTAATTCAATAGTTTAATTAAATGAAACCATACATATTAATCCTTATTAAATTTTGTAATTAGAGTATACAATGTTTAACTAAAGGATGTATATGATAGTAGAACCTGGATTAGATCTAACAACATACTATTAATGGGAATACAAATTTACTACAAGTATCAACCTTTGTAGAAGTTCCTTACATTTGGAAATTCTATAGGTCACCTTGTTGAAGCATTTAATTAGATGATTATAAACTATACCAAAAACATATGCCTCTATTTTTAAAATTGAACTATCACAAAAATTGTCTTGTGAGCCTTATTAGCCTTTCCCTCTTAGAGTAATTTCATAAAACATTAATCATGCTACTTGATCTAGTAGAAAATTAACTCAATTTGATGCATATCAAGAAGATTAACATTTTGATTACAAATGGTGGAAACAATAAAATTTTACAATATTGAAAAAATCTAAAGATAACTATGTTAAGGCCTATGCAATATAAGGAAGTATTATTATAGTTCTAGAAAAGAATGGATCTAAATGGTATAAATAGTATTTTATTATTTATATTTTTCTTTCACAACTATCACTTACTAGGCAAAGATAAAAAAACAAGAAAATTTAAAAAGGGTTATGGATATAAGTCCATTCTATATCCAAAGTAGGAATATTATAGATCATCATTTAAGAGTCAAAGGAAAAACAGAGAAGAAAAACACATTACACAAAAATTTATCCTAGGAAACCCTTTCGGGAAAATACCCAGCAAGAATATTTTTTATTATATTAACTTGATAATCTTCAATACAATAATATCCTATTGCTCGATTTTTGCTTGCAATTACATTTCTTGCAAATTTATTACCAAATCCTCATGCAAGTTTTGCTTTATATACCAACAACACAAGAAGGGGTTTTACAATACCATGGGCACAAAACCATGAACCGATATTACATTAACCCAAAAACACCCATATGGATCTAAAAATAGATTAAACCCCAAAAAAAATTCCTCGGGGGCTAACACTCCTGGACCCCCAAATAGGGGCTACCACCCGTATACCCCGCTTGGGGCCCAACCTGGCCTCGAACCCCAGTAAGGAAATTTTTACAAAGTGAAAAGTCCTTTCAGAGTTAACCCCTCCTGAATAACATGGAAAATATTGAACATAATTCCAACACAACATACATACTACCAACTTTTCATACAAATATTTATTCAAGCAACAAAGGCATTTTTCAATTTAAAACTAAAATGTCTATCATCAACATAATAATTACAAGGACTCTCATGCAATGAGGATTCAATAACATTATTTTAGAATGCTAGAACCCTTCAACACAAAGACCATGCATTCTCTTTTTCTCCAAGACCTTTCTCCTAATGAGTAGCTTCAAATTTGTTGTCTATTATATAAGAAGAGAAGTGCTTTACTTAATTCACATTATCCAAGAGTACCTCATTATGGGTCTCATCCATATGTTAGTCCAATTTCTAAACTAGGAATTTATTTGATACAAAACAAAGGGATAAAGTTTTATTCATGATGAATTAGACTAAAGTTCATTGTGAAAAATTTCATCCACTATTGCAAAGAATGCAGATAGGAAATCACATTGATTTCTTGTCCTTCATTTATGGTTTGTAAATGATTTTATAATTTAGTCCATTTACCAAGGCTTGAAACTTAATATTCACTTCTAGTTAATCATGCTTGGGGTTGTATAAGGATTAACTATAGCAACTTGCACTTTTTTCCAAATGTGGTAGGTATACTCAAAAGAAGTTAGCTCAAGGAGGTCAACCATGAACATAGAATTTCTACAATTAATATAGGAAAATTAAGTTATGAATTCACTAAAAGGACCAACATTATCATTTTTTATCTAATAGGGGTTAAAGAGAAGCTTTCTTATTGAAATTGAAGTTCTTTGCCTATCAACCCTAGAGGTCCTTTGATGATGGGGATTAGTATAGTATATACATAAATAAGTAATAATAATCAAAATTAAATACTCAAACTTAAACTTTCACTTGTAAAAGTCTAATAAAGTCTTCATGATATTGATCTCAATTTGCATCCTTTAGAGCACCTTATTACTCATTAATAATGAGCAAGTATTGTGATACCGTAAAAATAAATAAATAAAATATAAGCATTAGTTCCAACTATATCACATTGTTACATGTAATATATAATATCAAAAAGCATTGTAAACATTAATATATTATCTCGTCATAGTTTGAAATCCAAATTATATCAAATTATAGACTTTTTAAGATAGCATTTAAAAATCTCTAGGATATTACAACTTTTTTTTTGAAAATATGAGTGGGTTGAAATATATGAAAATATAATAGATACTTGATAAAATTGAGATAAAAGGCTTTGGAAAAATTAGAATTTATTACTCCTAAAAATATCCCTTGAGTGTATGTTTGGTCACTTGAGTCTCTCCTTATGACCTTAACATTTCTTCAATATGGAGTAAAATTATTATAGTAATAGTTTATAAAGAGAATATCATGTTGGAATTATGTTGAGTATTTTCCATGTTATTTAGGAGGGGTTAACTCTAAAAGGACTTTACACTCTGTAAAATTTCCTCATTGGGATTTGGGGGGTTTATTCTATTTTTAGACCCATATAGGTGTTTTTGTGTTAATGTAATGTCAGCCCATGTTTTTTTGTCTATGGTATTGTAAAACCCCTTCTTGTGTTGTTGGTATATAAAGTAGCACTTGGATGAAGGGTTGGGAATGAATTTGTAAGAAATGTAATCACAAGTGAAAAGCGAGCGAAAAGATATTATTGTATTGGAAACGGTCAAGTTTAGACAATAAGGAAATATTCTCACTGGAGATTTTCCCAAAAGGATTTCTTAGGATAAATTCTTGTGTAATGTGTTCTTCTCTGTTTTTCCTTTGATTCCGCAATTACTGTTTTTCTGGAATTTGTTTATCGGGGTGTTATTTATCTTCATATCATTGACTTGATTTATGTTAGAAGAAGCTAGAAACATTAGATCATCTACTTCTTCATTGTCTATTTGCTTTCACCATTTGGGGTTACATGTTTAAAAATTAAGAATTTGTTAGATTTGCTCTATTGAAATTGGAAGAGCTGATAAAATACTAGATTCAATGTTTAAAATCTAAAGCATTAAGCATTTATGGAGGATTGTTCCTCTCATTCTTTATTAGAATCTTGGGAGTGGAATAAGAAGTAGAAGTTTCAAAAACAAATATGAGAACCGTATTAATGTTCAGATCATATTATCAAGTGACATTAGCTCAATCGGTTAGATTTCTCAATATTTAAGGAGGAGACCAAGGTTCAAATCTTGCCAAGTGATACATAGATAATATCCAAGATTTTTTGTAATACCACTATGTGGTGATGATGTAATACGGGTGGGACCATTTCAATCTCATATAACCAATTTAAGAAAAAATGTTTAGATCATTGATGCAGGAGCATTCGGTGGTCAAGGAGCAATCTTGCATCCTCCAAATCATTTTATTGTTTGCTTTTATTTTCTAAGTACTTGTGTTGGGTTTGTTTCAAATCTTGGCCCAAGAGGGAGGTTTTGTAAAAAGAAGAGGAAGTTTTAGAGTAAAGGCACAAGTTGCGTTGGGGTCGCGAAATCGCGACATGTCGCGAAATCGTGACCCCAAAGCTTCGGAAGGGCAATGGCCAGTTTGAGTCGCGATATCGCGACGTCACGATATCTCGACGTCGCGATATCGTGACTCTTGTTTCGACTTCAACAGCGTTGAATTTCCGTCGCGTTATCGCGACTACAGTTGGCAATTAAAATCAAAGGCTCGGTGCAGACGAAGAAGGGGAGAAGGTTTTGGTCGCGATATCGTGGCATCATTTGCAAATTGAAGAGAGGTGACCGTTGGGTCGCGATATCGCGACATGTCACGATATCGCGACTTTTTCCGCCAAGGTGAAAGCAAAGGGACAGTGGGTCGCGATATCGCGACATGTCGCGGTATCGCGACAAGTATGAAGACAAGCTTGTGGACACGTGTTCAAATGAGAAGGAAAGCCATAGTGACACGCGACCTCCACGTGTGTTAAAGTGACACGGTCAGTCGAAGACAAAGCAGAAAAAAAAATTAATTAATTAAACGCGCGGGCTGCCACGAAGATTGAAATTGAAATTGGCGACCGCGTGTATTAAGATGGGAATGGTCTTCACAACAGTACAGAGCATGGACATTATGGGCGAAACAGAGGCACGAAAGGACGATCTGACCAAGGCGGCATTTGCAGGTCAGAGAAGATCTTTAATGAGGTTTTCATGGTGGGTAAGGCAGTGGCCATTTATGACAAAATTTGGGAAGTTCGACCGAGGGAGGGAAAATTAGAATTTGAATTTGTTAGGCAGGGCATTGATGGCCGAGAGGATCGGGGGCCTCGTTAAAAACCCGAAATGCTGTAAGGATGGGGGATGGTGAGTTCGGGATTTGGGGAGGAGGAAGTGTGCTGAGAAAAAAACTGTAACAGAGACCATATTAATGAAATTTACTGCAATTTGTGAGACTGGTGTGTTCTGAATCTTGACCTCGCCATCAAGTGGTATCAGAGCGGGAGCTCCTGAGCGTGTAACAGATCGTCGGAGAGAGGCAGTTGCACCAGGATCTGTGGAAGAATTCTAAAAAAAAAAAAAAAAATATAGAGAAAATATCATGCCTCCACGAAGGAACCGTGGAGGAGCAGGGAATGTAGTGCCGGTCGAAGACTTTCGGGCCTTGCAAAGGCAAGTTCAAGCCCTACAAGCAGAGTTACGCAGAAGACGCGAACCCGGAGGGGATGAGGAAAGTGAAGACGAAGTTGAGGAAGAAGACCAGTTTGAGGAAGAAGAAGAAGTCGTGGATCCTGCTCAAGCCCGGCTTGTATAGGGCCATCTCTCAGATTGGAAAATAGCCAAAAATGGAGGTATCTACCTACTCGAGAAATCTGAATCCAGAAGAAGTGATTGATTGGATAAATGATTTAGAGGAATATTTCGAGTATGAGGAGATTGAAGACCCTAACCGGGTCAGATTTGCTAAGACCAAGTTAAAGGGTCATGCCAACATTTGGTGGAGGGGAATGCAGTTGGAGAGAAACAGAAGAGGGAAAGAGAGAATAACAAGATGGGATAGAATGGTGGAGAAGCTTAAAAGACAGTTCATCCCGACAGATTACGAGTTGGATCTGCTAAGAAAAATGCAGAGCTTGAGATAGACAAACAAAACTGTCCAAGAGTACACTGAAGAATTTTACAAAATTTCTATTAGAACAGGGCATTTAGAGGCAAATAAAGAGAAAGTAGCCCGTTACATTAATGGGTTGAGGCTTGGTATCCAGGAAGCCTGGTTCGAGTAAACACCATTGAGGATGCTTATCAATTTGCCTTGAAGGTAGAAGAAAAGCTAAACAAAGCGGTTTGAAGGCAAGCAAAGAGGAAGAGGCCGAGGTGTAAGGACTGGTGGGAGGACCAATGGAGAAAAGTACAAGGATCCGAAGAAGACTGGTGAAGCCAGTAGTAACCGAGACCAAAAAGAAGAAGATGTTTATCAACCCCGAGATCAGAACAACTACCCAAGAGGACGGGGTGGATCTGGACGAGGGTTTGGAAGGGGAGTATTTCGTGGAACATGTTTCCACCGTGGTGAAGAAGGACACAGGGCATTTGAATGTCCACAACACCGAGAAAGAACAAACAAGAGGCCTGAGGGCCCAGCCAGAGCTGCTGTGGCAGAGGAGGATGCTGAATCTGAGCATTCCGAAGAAGCGGAGAGAGGAGAAACAATGGTTGTAAGAAGAGTCCTGTTGAACGAGGAGAAGGACACAGACCAGAGGAAAAGTTTATTCCGCACTAGATGTAAATGTGCGGGCAAGGTTTGCAATATCATTATTGATAATGGTAGCACGGATAACCTGGTTTCGAGGAAATGGTTACAAAGTTACGATTAGAAAGGAGGAAACACCCACACCCATACCGGGTCGCATGGTTACAAAAGGACCACGGAGCTTTGGTCAATGAGCAAGGTGTTCGTTAAATTTAACATTGGGAATTATTGTGATGAGGTCCTATGTGACATCTTATCCATGGATGTTTGCCACATGTTGCCGGGGAGACCCTGGCAGTTTGACCGGAGTGCAGTACATGATGGCCGTGCCAACACCTACTCATTGACAAAGAATGGTGTACGCCATAAACTAAAGCCCTTGAAGGATGCAGATGAAAAGGTATGTAATATTTCCAAAGTCTGTTTAGTTGAGGGGAGAGAGTTTCTGAACGGGTTAAAGCATGAACATTTATGTTATGCAATAATCCCTAGAGTTAGGGGGAAGGAATGCCGGGATACCCCAACGAAGTTCTAAATCTGCTTGGAGGAATTTCCGGACATTGTGTCTGAAAATGTGCCTAAGGGCTTATCCCCTGTGAGAAAAATTAGCCATCATATAGATTTAGTACCAGGATCAAGCCTGCAAAATAAAGTTGCACACAGGATGACACCTGTAGAGACTGAGGAGTTAAATAGACGGGTCCAAGAATTATTAGAAAAGGGATTAATTCGGGAAAGTTTGAGTCCATGCGCAGATTTGTAGTGCTGGCGCCAAAGAAGGATGGAGAATGGAGGATGTGTACAGATTCACGGGCCATCAACAAAATTACTATTAAGTACAGATTCCCGTTACCAAGAATGGATGATATCATGGACTGTTTAAGTGGAGCTGAGTACTTCACAAAGATTGACCTGAAAAGTGGTTATCATCAGATCCGTATCCGAGAGGGGGATGAATGGAAGACAACCTTCAAGACAAGAGAAGGCCTGTTTGAGTGGTTGGTCATGCCCTTTGGACTGTCCAATGCACCAAGTACCTTCATGCGGCTGATGAATGAAGTACTGAAAGAATTTCTGGGAAAGTTTGTTATTGTTTATTTAGATGATATATTGATATTTAGCCGGACCCTGGAGGAACACCTGATGCATATCAGGAGAGTCTTTGAAAAACTCGTGAGAAGAACAGTTATTAATAAATTTGAAAAAGTGTAATTTTGTCAAGAAGGAATTGGTATACTTGGGGTTTGTAATCTTAGTAGAAGGTCTGAAGATGGACCCCAAAAAGGTGAGAGCTATCATTGAATGGCCTACTCCAAGAAGCACAATAGAAGTGAGGTCATTCCATGGTCTGGCCAGTTTTTATAGGAAGTTCATAAAGAACTTCAGCAGTATTTGTGCACCTCTCACAGAGACAATGAGGGGAGATAAAAAGGAGTTCAAATGGACATCAAGAGCTGAAAGGAGCTTTGATACATTAAAAAGAAAAGTTACCGAGCAGCCTGTTTTGGCACTTCCAGACTTCAACAAGGTATTTCGGTGGACTGTGATGCCAATGGCAAGTGCAATAGGGGCTGTACTCGAGTCAAGGAGGCAAGCCGATTGCTTATTTCAAGTGAGAAGTTAAATGATGCGCGGAAAAAGTATTCTATCTATGATCAAGAATTTTATGCTATAGTTCAGGCCCTGAAAAAGTGGAGACATTATTTATTACCAAAGGAGTTTGTACTGTTTACTGACCATCAGGCTTTGCAATACATTAACAGTCAGACAAAACTGAACCAAAGGCACATGAAATGGGTGGAGTTCCTCCAAAGTTATACCTTTGTACCGAAGCATAGAAGTGGGAAGTCAAACAGGGTTGCAGATGCCTTAAGCAGATAGCGGACTCAGCGACCGATTGACAAGGGAAGTAGTGGGGTTTGAAGAACTGAAGGGTCTATACCCTGCAGATCCGGATTTTGCAGAAGCCTGGAAGGCTTGCTCAATACCTCTTACTATGGATAGAACAAAATGGTTGGATTTCTTAATCCAAGACGGGATGCTGTTCAAGGGTAGTAAGTTGTGCATTCCCAAAAGTTCCATGCGGGAGAATTTAATCAAAGAAAAGCACAACGGAGGATTGGTTGGGCATTTTGGTAGGGATAAGACCATTGCCTTGATTGAGGAAAATTACTACTGGCCACAACTTTGGCAAGATGTACGGAAGTTTGTGCAAAGTTGCAGAATATGCCAGATGGCAAAGGGTGTAAAACAAAATACAGGACTGTACCAGCCATTACCTGTGCCTGAGAGACCATGGGAGGACATAAGCATGGATTTTATTCTTGGCTTGCCAAGAACACAGAGGGGAAATGACTCAGTATTTGTGGTGGTTGATCGGTTCTCCAAAATGGCACATTTCATTCCCTGCCAAAAGACAAGTGATGCAGTTCACATTGCTGGGTTGTTCTTCAAGGAAGTGGTACGACTTCACGGTCTACCGAGAAGTATAGTTTCGATACAGAGATACAAAGTTTGTTGGGTATTTCTGGAGAACTCTGTGGAAGAAATTGAAGACAGACTTGAAATTCAGTTCAACATACCATCCACAGATAGATGGACAGATGGAGGTGATCAATAGAAACCTGGGCAATTTACTGCGGTGCTTGATAGTGGATCAACCCAAGGGATGGGATTTGGTCTTACCACAGGCAGAGTTTGCATATAACGATTCAGTTAATAAAAGCACAAATAAATCTCCATTCCAGATAGTATATGGAAACAGCCCGAGGAATGTGTCTGAGCTAAGAAAGTTGGACAGAAGAGAAAAATGTAGTGCCGAGGCAGAAGAATTTGCAGAGCATATAAAAAGTCTGCATGAGGAAGTAAGAAGACAAATTACAAAAATGAACAGTCAATATAAGACAAGGGCAGACCAGAAGCGGCGGTTCAAGGAGTTCGAGATTGGAGATGAGGTTATGGTGTATCTCAAGAAGGAGAGATTTCCTGCCAAGACTTACAATAAATTGAAGATGAAAAAGTTTGGGCCATGCAAAATACTGGGAAAGCGGGAGTCGTGAAATGCGTATGAAGTGAAATTGCCGAGTTGGCTTGATATTTCACCTATTTTTAATATTTCAGATCTCGTGGAATATCATGAGGGAGAAAGTACAGACATGCAAAGTCCAGAACCATGGCAATTTCCAGCCTCTACTCCAAGCACAGATGAGGCCGAGGAAGTATTAGATACCCGTGAAGGCCGGAGCACCCGAAACAGCAAGATATCGAGTATTTGATCAAGTGGAGGGGCAGACCAACTGAAGATGCGACTTGGTTGTCGAAGACGGAGGTTGACCGCTTGGGTCTCCCCTTAGCCAAACAAAAGTGAGGGTCACTTTTTTTTATCTACCCCGGGTGTCTGATGCAGGAGCATCCGGTGGTCAAGGAGCAATCTTGCATCCTCCAAATCATTTTATTGTTTGCTTTTATTTTCTAAGTACTTGTGTTGGGTTTGTTTCAAATCTTGGCCCAAGAGGGAGGTTTTGTAAAAAGAAGAGGAAGTTTTAGAGTAAAGGCACAAGTTGCGTTGGGGTCGCGAAATCGCGACATGTCGCGAAATCGCGACCCCAAAGCTTCGGAAGGGCAATGGCCAGTTTGAGTCGCGATATCGCGACGTCGCGATATCTCGACGTCGCGACTCTTGTTTCGACTTCAACAGCGTTGAATTTCCATCGCGTTATCGCGACTACAGTTGGCAATTAAAATCAAAGGCTCGGTGCAGACGAAGAAGGGGAGAAGGTTTTGGTCGCGATATCGCGACGTCGCGATATCGCGGCATCATTTGCAAATTGAAGAGAGGTGACCGTTGGGTCGCGATATCGCGACTTTTTCCGCCAAGGTGAAAGCAAAGGGACAGTGGGTCGCGATATCGCGACATGTCGCGGTATCGCGACAAGTATGAAGACAAGCTTGTGGACACGTGTTCAAATGAGAAGGAAATCCATAGTGACACGCGACCTCCACGTGTGTTAAAGTGACACGGTCAGTCGAAGACAAAGCAGAAAAAAATTAATTAATTAATTAAACGCGCGGGCTGCCACGAAGATTGAAATTGAAATTGGCGACCGCGTGTATTAAGATGGGAATGGTCTTCACAACAGTATAGAGCATGGACATTATGGGCGAAACAGAGGCGCGAAAGGACGATCTGACCAAGGCGGCGTTTGTAGGTCATAGAAGGTCTTTAATGAGGTTTTCATGGTGGGTAAGGCAGTGGCCATTTATGACAAAATTTGGGAAGTTCGACCGAGGGAGGGAAAATTAGAATTAGAATTTGTTAGGCAGGGCATTGATGGCCGAGAGGATCGGGGGCCTCGTTAAAAACCCGAAATGCTGTAAGGATGGGGGATGGTGAGTTCGGGATTTGGGAGGAGGAAGTGTGCTGAGAAAAAAAACTGTAACAGAGACCATATTAATGAAATTTACTGCAATTTGTGAGACTGGTGTGTTTTGAATCTTGACCTCGCCATCAATCATATTGTTATTCTCTTATAAAAATATTTATAAGCATTCTGCTCATCATAGAAAGTCTCTAATATGGAATAATATGTGCTAACCTCTTAGTTATAGGAAATTAATATATATTTAGGAGTGATCTAGCACTATGGAGTTAATGCCAAGGCTTTGTGTTATCCATTGTCAAATAGAAATCTACAAAAATTGAATTTATTAAACACAATTTTAATGGTACTTCTAGACGAAACCATAGGAAAGATAGTGGAGGTGATGCTTTTTAAAATAATAAAATCTAAATAATTTTCATCTACTTAGAATCGTATAAAAATTCAACAAGTAGAGGCTAGGATACCTATTACGATGATAAATATTGCAATTAAAAATGGATGGAGATATATTTCAATTGGAGGGTTCACATAATGTTACTAATGCTATAAAAATATGATTAGGGATTGGGTCAAAAATAGCATAACTATAGAGAGTAACAACTAATTTAACTAATTATACTATTGATCTATGTCAATACAAAATCTAATATTTAGAAGGTTATTAGTTGAAGGTGATATTATCTTTTGATATCACAATGTAAATGACCCAATAAAAATAATATATATATATATATATATTATTCATAGGTAGAAGAGTTGGTTACAACCACACTATTTTTAATAATTGTCAAGCTTAGGGTTCAAACCATAGGGGTTGCTCCCACCAAACCTATTCCACCTTGTTGTTGACCGGTCGCTTAAGATTTGTAACATCCTTTGTAACATCGTAATTGATCTGGTGCGTGCATGCAAAGAATTCAGATCAGACTACTACCTTTGCAAATAGGATACCCCCAAGGTTTAAACACGGGTGTCTTCTTGATAAGTGCTTGACCAGACAAGCAATTACCAATCCACCTAGCATTTGAGAACTAAAAAAAATTAAATATTATTAAAATTAATAAAGCTTATAAACCAATCCACCTAACATTTGAGAACTAAAAAAATTAAATATTATTAAAATTAATAAAGCTTACAGACCAATCCACTAACATTTGAGAACTAAAAAAATTAAATATTATTAAAATTAATAAAGCTTACAAACCAATTGAGAACTTAAAAAAAAATATATTATTAAAATTAATAAAGCGTACAACTTAAAAATTAAATGTCGTGATTAAAAACATGTCATTCCAAGCTCAAGACCCAAAAAGTCCTGAGAGCCTTCGTAGATAGTTTGAACCCTACCCGCTGTGCTGGTAGTTACTAAAAATCGTGATTGTAACCATTGCTTCTATATACCAAAAAAAAAAATTTACGTCTAATGTCTAGTTTTCAACCTAAATAAATATAAACCAGGCTTGAAGTTAACCTTTTAGCTTCGTTTTACTGTATAAGTAGTGGTTTTCATTAGCGAAACACTCTTTTTAAGTGTAAGTTATGGATTCATGTCAAGTATAACATCAGCAATAAAATCCATCACTTGTCGTGCCCACTTTAGAACTCGTCATTCAGAGAAGATGAGAGAATGATGAGAAACCGAAATGATAATGATAATATATAGATTAGTATTTTAACACGGAATCTGATTGACATAAACGCAACAAAGCTCAGTAATCTCCTGGACTGGTCTCCTTCTAAAATATATTCATCATTGTGTTTTATTCCACGTTCTGATCAACAAGCCACGCAAATTCCACTAAGTGTTGTCAGATCATTTCATTTTCATTCCACTAAGTGTTGTCAGATCATTTCATTTTCATTCTGTTCTTATGTTTTTTTAAAGTGTGGGAGGTTTGAATCTTGTGTTTGAAAGGACGTCCATATAGGCTCGTTGTGATTATCTGCTCTCTAAAATTTGGACCTGTTATCAGCCAACACCGGCCATTACTTGTCGTGTTGGGGTTCGAAAGACACGGTGTGAGGATATTTCGAATGGGTTGAAGTTTGAGGGGGACATGGAAGATGTAGCAAATATAATAGAATATACGTACAGGAAAAAAAACAAGAGGAAACGAATGGAGGGATAAGGCAAGTGAAACTGGTTGCCAGCGCGTTTGGGATTTAACAGATTATGAAAGGCCAAATAATTTCATGATGGATGTAAATAATGTATCCATTTGATCGATAACGTCAAAAATAGGTAGATACAACGGATTGCCCACTATCTAAACGATTAAATTCAAATTATTTAGTAGTTTATTTAATTAATTTAAACTTTAATTAAATCCATTCCTTGCCTCTAAATCTCATAAACAAAATGAAACTCAATGTAATAACCTTGCCTATATAACTCTACCATTTGAAACTATTATTTATTAA
Source organism: Wollemia nobilis (assembly GCA_028583015.1). Lineage (NCBI taxonomy): Eukaryota > Viridiplantae > Streptophyta > Pinopsida > Araucariales > Araucariaceae > Wollemia > Wollemia nobilis. The sequence goes on from JAQPPZ010000103.1 coordinate 8,013,728, forward strand.
CCTTCACCACATGAATATTATACAAGCTCTCAAAAGTAAGGTGAATATTATACAAGCTCATGACTTACTTTTGATGTTCACATATACCATTTGATTAGCACATACTTGATGTTAAAATTATAATTCATGGTTAAGGTTAAAATTATATGATGTAAAATTAGATAGGTCTAAGGACACTCATTGTACAATGTATTGAATTTATTATAATATTTTATTTTGTAAGTCCTATGGGTCATAGTTAACCTTGTTATGGTTATACTTAAAGTATTTCTTGTTATATTGGCTAAAGGTTAAGTTTATTTATGTATTAAAGTTTTTGGTATTGGTATAAATACCTCCTACAACTCCTCATTTGAATCATTGAAGTGTTGTAAATCTTATCTATGGATAATACATTGATATTTATAATGCCTACAAGTACTTCTAATATCTTTATCTCTTTTTCTTTCTTTTGACATTTTACACTTTTTGTAAGATTTGAGTGGATAGATTGCTTTTGTTTGTTTCTAGAAAATATTATGAATTCTAACATGGTATGAGAGCAGGTTTGGAGTGACATTACTTGGTCACACAAGAAGTATATTTGTAGCCTCTAATTCTTATAAATTTTTGGATGAATATCTCTTATAGTTCTATGCTTTCTCCATTATTTATCTTTAATGAGTGAAGTTAAGTTTGAATATGAAGAATAGTTGTCTTATTCTTTCCTTCAAATATTTTCTCTAGGCTTGCCTAGGCATTTGAAGATATTTTTGCTGAACTGATATAGGGTTGTATCTCATAAGTGATAGCAAAGGTTATTATCATTAGAGCCTTTGAATAATTTTTCTCAAACTTTAGGATTTTAGTATCACCTGTGGCAGGTCTCTTTGTTTTCCCTTTGAAAATATCCCAATGTTTTTCATATACCAAGATTTATTTCACTTTATTATTCCAGAAGAAATAATTAGGACCTTTGAGTAGTTGAGATTCTGCTAGGAAGAATTTGTTTGATGCCATTTAAATTCCCTAATATCAATCCTTAGATTTTGTGGACTTCCTTATGTCTCCCTAGTAATGAGAGTATATATATACCTAATGGAATTTTAGGTTTTGTAGAAAGCTTATATTTTATCAATGGATTTGCAACTTGATCATCTTTGATAAATATTGATATTACCAAGTTTTGTAGAATGCCTTACGACTCCTTGTGTTTTTGAAATATGATATAGTGCTCTTGTAAAATGTAGTTCAATTTTTGGTTGATTTTGTAAAGTTTTTGTAAATCCCAAAATCAACTTATATTATCCCTTATTGCTCCTATTGATTTAAGCACTTTTCCCAAATTTGAAGAGCTTTAATGTTGGATCTGTTTTGTCCCTTTTTGTGAAATTTTGACACAAGAATATTATAAATTTCCAACCTTAGAAAAAACATTAATAACCTCTTTTAATATCCCTTAGAATTTAATTTTAGTGTTTCTAACTTTCAATAACCTAATTTGGTATTGTAATCCTTATAGCTCCCAAATATAGAAAATTAGAACACAATAATATTTGCAAATATTTTAAAATCAATTTCCAGTAGAAACCCTTATTACTCCTAAGTTCAATATTGCAAATATTATATTGATTTGATAAATTATTCCCTTTGAGATATGTATTTCAATATGGTTAAATTCTTCTAAGTTTAACCTTGATTTATCAACCTTATAACTCCTAGAAATGAAAGCACATTTAAAATATGAATAAATCTTACCTTGCACTATACAGAGACCAAATAATCGATGCTAATTTTAGGTGTGCAAGGGCTGCAATATTAAAGTCTCTGCTTTGGTCATTCCCTCCAATAGAATGCTTGGAATCCTCGGATTTAATGCTCCAAATATGGCATCTTTAATCTCTACCTTTGACCTCCCTTGACCAGAGCATTAAAGGCTCTTCTCCTTGGTTCCACACTATAAAATCAGCCATGTGCATGAAGCCAATTGAGTGTTGAATGAGAATGAGTGAATGCTTGAAATTCCTTGGTCTTTGGCACCCTTTCCATATTAGTTTGTTATTAGAGCATCATGATACACTTGTGAGTTTCTTACATCAAAGGCACCATGTTGCCTAATAAATATCCTCACAAGGGTCTTTTTGTGCAATGGATAAAAAATGTTTGCATCGAAGTTATCTCAATCATGTCAAACATGGATGACATGAAAGAAAACTTCACTATTGAGGTTGAAAAAGACTACTCTTGCAAGTCACCCAAAATTGGTGAGTGTGACGATATGTTTCTTGATAATGCAACTCCTAGATTTGAACTAGGATCTATAAGCTAAAATCCCATCATCTTACCATTAGATGATATTGCCAGTGTTTTATGTTATGGATATACCATATGCTTATTTAGGATGAAGAATTGTAATAAGAGGAGGAAAATATATGGGTAACCCTTCTTAGAATGGAGAATGGTGTCAAACCTATATTCATGAAGGCTTTTGACCTGGTTGATGGGGAAGCCAATATATCTCTTGTTGTGGTCCATCATGGCCCTATAGCAACCTCAAATCCTCCAACATCATTATGGTATATTACTAAATTTTTTGTCTTAGAGTGCTTCCATAGTCATGCGATGAATTTCCTAAATTGATTTTGAATCTACTTCCCCTCGAAATATGCTTACCATTTTCATAGTGCTCGAGGGGGCATTATCTTTTATCAACATAGTTTACTCATTTGGCCACCCCTATTGTCTCCTCATCCCTTGAAGTTGTTACTTCATGGCTATGAGACACTACCTTGATGGTGCTACTAGCCTCATACCTTTGTATGACCATCCTAAACCCCTCTCACCCCTGGTTGTTCCTCTGCCACCTCCAACACAACCCTCGTGATGCTACAACATTTCTCCCATGCACCCACAAATATATAATTATGGCCCCAAATACCTCTATAAATACCAACTATGTGTATCCATTTCCTAGGATCTACCATAGACATTTATCCTATTTCATGTTTCTTATACACTGGTCAACTTCTACCTATGCATCAACCATTAAATCAACTCATGGAAGAGTCTACCCTTTGGCCACCATGTTCTTCTCTTTATCCTTGTTGATTGTCTCTACTATAATCACTTTAGTAATATCATTTGCTATGGTATTATGGAGTTGTATGAATTATTTACCACCACCATAGGGGTACTCACATTGTTCCATCAACTTTGATAACCATATTTTCTTGCACTACAACCCCAAGAATTTGAACACCAAGCCAAAGTTCTTAATATTCTACAAAATATCAAGAATGAGATATTCAATCAATAATACAATCCTAATTACATTGCTCCTCATCCACACATAAAGCACCTACAATATGTGTGGATAAACCACCTACCACCATGTACTTCTACTTAGCGATGCTCACTCCAATCTAATATTGACTCACAATAACCTATTCTTCTCTAGCATAATTTTATTTCTTCTCTAGCACAATTTTATTTCTATGCCTCTCTTTTTTCGATGATTGTGGAGCATGACCACCTTCAAACGTTCTAGGATAATTGACATCCATTGGAGGAACTTTTAAATTTTTCCTAGAGGCAGTTATTTTCTAGATATGCCATTGCATATGAAAGACATCACTTCTCTCTCCATGCCTATCGAAGGTATCATACAACTTGATCACCCAAGATATACAAGTATTTTGTAGCCACACTCCCTCTTTCCACATGGGACTAGAAATCCAAATGGTATTTTGGTCTTGGTCATGCATCAGTCACACATAGACATAGCCCACCTCTATCACTAACCACATGACACCAAGTACATTATGCTCGATTTTTCCTAGTCATGAACATTTTGAAATAAATTATCCCACCTATGTTATGAGAGTGTATGTTAATTCCATTTATGTTATCTCATGCTATGTAAAATATAAAGTGAAAAATGGAGGTCCATTTAAAAATTTTAAAATAGCATATACTACAAATTATTTTATGAGAATATTCCTTGATGTTTCAAGTTGTAAAGGGAATCCATTCCCTTATATTTTTATTGTCAACGAGACTCTTTTTTTCTACCAAATAAATGGATCCATATAGTCATGACTATAGGCTTATATATATTCTTTGAAAAACTCTTTCCAATCCTAAACCAATGGTAGCAATATTTTCAAGTTATATGAAGACCTACTCTAGATACTAAAGCATCAAAGTTTAGGTGGCCCATATTTTAACTCTTGTGATCTTCAAGCTTTTCTCCTCCCCTTTTGTAACTATTAGGATAATTAAATTATTACATTATTAGTTCTATATACTCATGTAGACGTTTTAGAATATAAATTAGAGCTTAAGTTAGTAGATAATAAGAAATATTATTAGTTTTAAGTTATAATTTCTTATTAAATTAGATATAAAAATTATTCATAGTTTGTGATTGTTGGCTAATATTAATTAGTCATTCTATATATAACACTTACATGATTGAATAAAGTATAATCCTTTCTCCTACATGGTATCAAAGTTGTAAGGATCTACTTTGATCAAACTGTGGTGAGCAAATATTAGTTCATGCTACCTATAGAAGCCTCTTTGTGGACATAACCTAAGAACTATATTTATCCTATGCAAGTGATGATGAATATAATATTATTTTTGACCTCTATAGACTACAACATAAAGCTATGAGGCACAAAGGTGAACTATTTTGCGGTCAATTTTTAGGGCCACCTATTGTCTATAAACACTCTCATGGTGGTTGTTGATAGAGAAGCTAATGTTGATAGAGAAGGCAAGTTTAGAGGGGGTGCAATCAAGCCATGCTTAGGAGGATATATAGTCCACAAAGCGTATTTTCTTAATGTTAAAAGACATCACTAGTCTAATAATCTACATGATGGATTGTTATTTGGTTGTTGGCACTAGACTGGATTGGACTATTATCTTTTGTAGGTAATTTTATCTACGTAATATTATACTATCAAATAGTCTGGATCATCATTGTGTAGCTCTCCACACTACCAATTTTTAGTTTGATATTAGGACTAAGATTGACATCTCCTTTGATGAGAGATCTAAATTATTGCAAAAGGCATATTTAAAAAAATTCTTATCTTTTACAAAAAATGGCGATAACATAGTTCCATATGTAATTTTATTTGCAATGATAACTTGGTCTATGTTGTCCATTTGGGTAGTGTGCATGAAGAAAATATTTAGAAAATACTAGTGATGGTGGTATATTTGATTCAATGGAGACTCATGATCCATATGGATTCTAGAACAAGGAGCAAAACCACTAGCAGAGTAGCCTAGTAGAGTAAAATAGGGTGGCGATTCTTCTAGTAAAGGATCTCACAAGTGGAGTAGTAGTGCAACTCGTAATTGTGGCGATGTGGTGACCTAGCAAGGAGGATATTAACAACATCTAATAGCATCTAGAGGAGTTGCATGTGAATAAATCCAAGTAGTATTGAAATGAAATCCATGAACTTTATATATATATATATTGATGGTTTTACCTAACAATACCAAGCCATAGTCAAGATAGCACTAGAGTAGTGGAGTGGTAAAGGAAACCTAGTGATGGACCAACAATAGATCCTTAGCTAAGTGACACTCAAGAGGATAAAAAACATGTGTTACCTTCAAATATTAGTGCCATCCCTTCATGACTCGATGCTTGGGTTCACCCTCCTAGCTAGTGTGTAGTGTTTCAAAAATTTTGTTGATGAGACTCGAGTTAGAATACTATCAACTTCATCAACAAATTTTTGAAAATGATAAAAAAATTTAAGGCATATTTGTTAAAAATTATTGTTTAAAAGGGGGTCATATATTAAGTCCATTTTAAAAAAAAGTTTATCAAAGTGGAGGGCTTTTAAAATTCAAAAAAAAAAAAAATACCTTTTATATGAAAAGGGGGCATAGGCATCTTTTAAAAAGTGGGTCATTTTTTAAAGTGAAACAAAAAAAGGGTGAATTTGTAAAAAGGGGCTATTTTCCCATAATATTTTAAAAAAAGGTGATTGAATATTTTTTTAAAAATAAAATCACATATTTTATCAAAATATAAGGGTGTTTTTTAAAGGCTATTTGCATAAAGATATTCATTGTAAAATAATGCAATATCAACCGAGTGTCCAACATGGCCACCCTTCTTAAAAAAATTAATGATTTTAAAAGGTGTATTTTTGGTGGAAACCAAAACCTAAAACATGGGAAAATCCAAGAAAAAACAAACCCCAAAACAATTAGAAACTCACTAGTATTTTTTTAATGTAAAAAACATTATATTAAAGAATTAAAAAATATATTTTTACAAACATAAAAAAAGAGGTGGATGAACATGCCACGTGGCTAATGTCATCAGCCCAAAAACACTATCCACATTAACATAGAGCGGGAACCCAAATGAACAATTTACAATTTACAGAACTGATGGACAATAGAATAAGCTAGTTACAAAATGATGAGGCTTAGCCACCCCTGATTCCCACCTAGAGACTTTGAAAATGAGTCCCTCCCCTGTCCAGAATTATTGGGAACATAAATCCAGCCATAAACTCTTAACTTGTCCCAGGAATCAAGTCACGTAGTGATGACCATCTCTATAAGCACCTTGATTTGGGATAGGAGTGTAGTTTGGGAGTAAGCAACACTATTGTTTGGACCTGGACTTGCTATGAGGAGTATCTTGAATTACTAAGTACGGTGTGTTCTCCCATTGATAAATAAGCTCCTGAAGATGAGTGATATCCATGGCCACCTTATTGGCCTGAACTGTAATCTAAAAATACACAAATGAAATAATATTAGACTTCTCAAAAGCAAATATGTGCAAAGAGGAAGAACACTTACCAAAGATATAGTTATTTCTAGCTCTTCATATATTGAACATGGTCACCATTCGAAACAAGTGCCACAATTTTAAAAAATAGATGGTTTTGGTGGGGGGTCTCCCAAAATGATATGTTTCCACTCAAACATGGCAAAGGAATAGGGACTAAAAACGGAAGAAATCCACTCCCAAAGGGAATGAGCATGAGCACAAACCCAAAAAATATGGACAAAGTCTTCAGACTGAATATAAAAATGGAAATAAGGGGTTGGGGATGCCTAAATGTTGCATATGCTCCCCAACAGGAAGCCCTTGGTGCAAAAGGCTCCATGTAAAATAAGAAATTTTGGGCTCCAAGAAAGGATTCCAAGTGGTCTGGAACCTACGCAACCAAACAAGTCAAGGGGAGGAGACCTTCCATCATTTATTGAGCTTATCAATCATGGGGAGGCAAGGAGAGATCCATCCATACCCTAATAAGGCCTTATAATTCTATAATAGAATGTCTAGATACCACTTCCAGTCCTTCCTCCAAGGTCGTTGTGAAAGCACATAAATATTGTGTAACATGGAGTTAGGGATAGTAACCTTGATAGCCTCAAAGGTATCCTTATTAGAGTGATTAAGCCCAAATTTAGCTCTAAAATATTCCCAAGGGAGCCAGTCCCTAGTAGGACGAGAAAAGAAATCAGTGATGCATTGCACACCTTTGCAAAATAATCTCAGCACATGAACCTAGGGAACTTGCACAAGGGGGAAACCCTGGTAGGTGATAATAGGTGACCACCAAACATTATTTTGGTTGATGAAGAGGCCATGGCAAAAGCTCTAGCAATTCCATATAATCCAAGGCTTAACACTCTCCCAAGCTTTCCAAATGCTCCTAATTATAAAGGATCCTAACACTTTGATAGACACAGGGGCAACAAGGAGGGAAGAGAACCTCATGCCATTCCAACTCTTACATCCAAAATGGGAACCTTCACTAATACAGTGTTGGATGAGAATCTTTGAGGCCTCATTGCCCATGAGGACTCAGATGACCCACTTAACACAAAGGGCCCAACCTTTATGTTGGGTATTGAGAATGCCAAGTCCACCATGGCTTTTGGGAAGACAATAATACTCCTAGACAACATGGTGGAATATTGAAGCATTATTGGAAGAGGACCATAAGAAGTCTCGTAGAAGCTTATCAAGCTTCTTATAGCAATTTTTGGATGGGACCCAGCAGGAAGAATAATAAACATGGGTGGTCATAGGGACTTTTATGCAAATTTAAAATTTACCAGCATGGGAGAGCTTCTTGGTGGATTAGTAGGTAAGTTTTTGTTCCACCCTATTAACAACTTACTTTTATAACTCTGGAAAAAACCCATTAAAGGAAAAAGGAATGCCTAAAAAACAAAAAAAAATTCCACCTCTTGGATGATCTTCCATTGATATTTATTAAGCCAGTGGGGCATTGGGTCAAGATACTGCCTATAACATTGGGTCTTTCTCCATTGAATGGAGGATCCAGAAGCTAGACAAAAAGTGTCCAGGAAAGCAAGTACTTGTTGAATGATACCTTCTTCCTTAATAAGAGTGAGGAAAGAGTCATCAACAAAATTACCATTGATCAACTGAGTCTCACCTCCAGGGAGAGAATTTCCTCGAATAGAACCCTGAGTAGTGTGGTGAGCTAGTAAATAGCCAAAACCTTCAGCAGCAAGGGCATAAAGGGAAGGAGCTAATGGTCAACCTTTTATAATGGATAAAAAGAGACCAATGGTTGAGGACTTGTGTCTATTAATGGATAAAACAATCAAAGCCTCAGCAAACAATATTTCCACATAACTAATGAAGCAGGACCTAAAACCAAGAGCTTTAAGCATAGCTAGAATGAACGACTAATCAATTATATCATAAGCTTTCTCAAAGTCAATTTTTATGAACACATATTATTGGTTAGAATTGTGAGCCTAGTCCATACCTTCCCAGATAGCAATAATATTATCAAGGATGAACTTGTCCTGAATAAAGCCAATTTGCTCTAGGTGTACAATAATAGGAAGGAGATGGCAGATGCGTAAAGCTAGGGCTTTGGAAATGATATTATAAGAGACATTAAGGAGAGTAATAGGTCTCCAATTGGTGATGATTTCAAGATCACCAGCCTTGGGGATAAATTTAATAATCCCTTGATTAATACTAGGGCTCAAAGAATCCTTAGAGAAGACCTCCTGATAGACTAAGAATATCAGGCCTTACAATGTCCCAAAAGAATTTGTAGAATTCACAAGGAAAAACATTGAGACTAGGTGATTTATCATTGACCATCTAAGAAATATCTTCCTCCAGATCCTTCAAATAGAGGGTCTTTTCATAGGCAACTCTTTGAGACTTAGAAAGTCATTTTGGGACCACATAAAGGTAGGATTTAAGGGCTTGGTCATGTTGTGAGGAGTGGGCATGAGCTACAAAATAGACTAGTAATGCTCTTCAAAAATAGATATAATACTAGGAATATCATAAACATGCTCTTAATTAATGTTAAGGGATTTAATACCCAAAAATTGATTACGAGGATGCAAATGCTGAAATAACTCCTTGGTAACCTTGTCTCCAAATTTGAGCCAGTGCAACCTCACCTTGATTTGTTCCTCTTTGGCATCATAGTGCTCTGCCATAATAATTTGATGTTTAACCATAGTGAGGTGCCTCTGAAGCTCCTCATTGAAAGGATTAGACTGAATTTGAGAAGAGACCACTTCCAACATCCGCTTAAGAGTAGCATTAGAGTGACAATGAAACTTAGCAATCTTACACCCAAGCGAGTGTAGGAAGTGGGCAGTATGTTGGATAGCAACATTCCACCATTCAATCACCCCTTTTGATCTGGGAAAACGGTTCCAAATTCTAATAACATAGGCCCTCAACATGGGGTGGTTCAAAATGGAATTTTTAAGGTAAAATTACAAATGAGAAATAGGAGGGGAGTAGAAGAAACCAATATGGAAAAGGAAATGGGGGAATTATCATACAAGCAGAGCTCAGGGTGGATGGAGATAAAGGGAGAAGAAGATGAGGGTTGCTCAAAGGATAAAATATTAGAATTTTATAGTATGGATCTATCCAATCTTTTTAGAATATGATTCTCACCTTGTTGATTATTAGACCATGTGAACCAGGTACTAAATCCATGCTTCTCTTTCCCTTGTAGGTCACCTCATGGGAAGAAGACCCAATTTATCATGTGGGAATTCAATCATATTGAAGTCCCTACAAAGCAACCAAACAACAAGGGGAAGAGAGAGTGCCACCCACCGCCACAACACACAATGATAATTGGCATCGTTAGGAGCATAGATGTTGAGCACACCAATAATATGGCCATAAATATCCTTCACAACCCAAACAAAATTATTAAAAGTGTCACAACCCCAAGAGATCAGTTTAGAATGATAAGATTCTAAAAGATAAATTATTGCCTCTCCTTTACCTATTTCATGCATAGTATGAAAGGTGTGGCCTTGAGGTTAGATAAAGGAGCAAGTACTTTATAAGATAAAGTTAGTGAATTTGAATTCCTGAAGGCAAAGGATATCAATATTACCATTTTTTAACTTGAAGTCATATAGACCCTGATGCACTATGTACTTGCACACAGGATCTCTCAAACACTTGATATTCCATGATATGCACTTCATGAGACATAATCGAGGAGCATATTTCCTTAGGACCTCAAAGTCATAGAAATATGCTAAATATTCAAAGGTATTTATGAAAAACCTTTTATGGTTTTCATGAAAAAAATCTATCTATCATCGTTTCTCCAAAGGGATGTCTAAGGTCTCTCTAATTGGACTACGAGAGCGATGAGGGTTTCATGAGGGAAATTTGCTAGGTAGATTAGATGGAGAAACATGGAATTCACTTGAGGGAGAAGACTATGGCATAGCTTATGGCTTAGCCAACTGGGAGGTTTGAATAATTGGGGAAATGTCTTTATTTTTACCAAAATAAGTACCTATAGGAAGAAAATTTCCTGCTATAGAGGTTGCATGAGAAACCCTTGACTGAGAGCTTAGTTGAGATTTCTTTTTACCAACTTCCATAGAAGGTTGTGGTCAATTTCCTTTGCCATTCTTCCTAGTGATAGAAGTCCATTCATCCCCTCCATTAGTGGGAGGGGTATATTTATTTGTGTTTGAAGGTGTCTCTACTGAAGCCTAATTTTTGAATCAACCCTCCATAATAGGGTAATATTTTATCTTGTGGGCAGTAGATTGACACCGATAACAGGTATTGGGGAGATTGATATAAACCATTCATTGTTGTAAATGGGTCTCCCTAGCCTAAACATTAATAAAATCCTTAAGGTCCTTTGATAGATCAATTTCAATGCAAATGAATTTGTATGGCCACACAACATAGAATTTTTGTGGCTCTATGCACACAAAATTGCCATGGGTGTGACAATTATGGCAAGAATGGCCAAAGGGACAAAGGGATACCTAGGAATTCCACCCCAAAGGGGACACGCAAGGAAACATTAACAAAAACTATAAACTTATGATGCCAAGGCTGAAGAATTAAAAAGGTATTTCTAATATACCAAGGCCCTTTGCTCATAACTACAACGACATGTTGTGGATCAATAAACTAAAAATGAAAAAAACCTTTAGTAATATTTTGAATATGATCAAATTTTATGCCATATGGCTTCCAAAATTTTTGAATCCATTGTTGGATTAGTGAGTCACTATGAATCCTCCCTAAAAATTACCCTACTAGGGTGTGACTTTCAAGCTAGTATCAAGCTTTATCAACATCCTGCATGGGCGGGGTTATATCTGGCACTAAGGAACTACCTTCAAGATAAATTTTTAGGATCATTTTACTAGTGCCATGGCTCTCCATAGCTACAACTTCACTAACCAATGAAATAGTGGCTTGAGAGGCAGCCATTGAAAGGGATGAAGCCCCCCACTTGAGGCAAAGTAGTTACTAATAATGGTACAGTGTGTGTAGATATGAAAAGGGTACAAATGGTATGGTGGCCGATGGAAGAATAAATACGCAACAACATGCGAGCAAAAAATCCTAGAAGAGCCTCCACAAGAAACCCTAGCAGAGCCTCCAACCTAGTTTTTTATATCATGTATCTTTTTTACTTTGTATTATTTCAACTCACTAGTATTTCTCAGTAAGTGAGGTTCTTTATGAAGACAAGCAATTCCTCACATTCAAGAGTTGTGGACAAAAAATTTTCAAAGATGTTAATATCTATGAAGATCTTCAAACGGATGGTGTTCTATACCTTATAAATGTTGTAGGGATAGTATACATGGTATTAATCAAAATAGATATAAGTAAGCATTAAAAGAAAGAGAAACTAAAGGAGAAATTGAATATAAATCCTATAGTGGTTGATGCTTGTTGTGACACAAGTGACCTTGAGCCCTTCGTGGAAAATTATTATTGTGACACAAGTGACCTCCAGATCTTGATGAAAAATGATTCTTGTGACACAAGTGATCTTATAAAAAATATAGATCTAACTTATGATACAAATGTCTTGTAGTAGTGGCCATGACAAAGGCCATAATAATAATGAAGGTGTTGAATGTCATGAACTAGAACTTGGGTGCTTTGAAAATCACACCAAAGGAATTGGTTCAAAGATAATAAAATAAATGGGTTATAATGGTACATGATTGGGAAAATATGGGCAAGGCATATGAGAGCTCATAACACCAAATATAAGGCCAAAGAATGTAGGCCTTGGTTATAATGGTCCAACAAGAAGTAGTGAGACCAAATTTTTCAAAAGAGATACCACCTATGTAGAAAAACAAACCCCTCATATAAATTATTGTAGTCATTGTGGAATATTTGGATATTAATAGCTAGGTGTTAGCATTTGCATCCTTTTAAGATTTGTGGAGGTCATAATGAATCTTAAACAACTAGTTGGTGCAAAGACAAAATAACCAACAAGATCCATATTGATTATGGATGGACAAATATCACACAATAAAACAAAATTTTGTATGGTTTCTATAAAATATGTTCTCCAAATATTTCATAGAGAAATAATATATTTACCATAAAAGAATGTAACCTTGGGATTCTTTGAGCTATACTTAGAAATATTCCAGAGGCAAACCCAAATGTAGTGACCCAAGAAAAGACCTAAAGGTCATATACCAAAGATATAACTAGAGGTAGTGACCTAAAGGAACACCTAGAGGTAGTATAAGCTAGAGCTAAGGCCCAAAAACTAGGATCAAAGTGAGAGCTAGTGTAAGAGCAAGAGCCACAAGAGCCAAAGTGAAAGCTAAAGCCAGAGCCAAGAGCCATAGCCAAATCCAAAGCCAAATCCAGAGATAAGAGCCATATACAAAGCCAAAGTAAGCACCAAATTCAAAGGTAAACCATAATTACATGATTCACTCTTCTACATTAAGGGGGTAGTAACATTTTCTATCCCAAATAATGTAATGATGAGGATGTTAGGATAATTAAAATATTACATTATTAGTTCTAGAAACTCACATGGACATTCTAGAAGATAAATTAGAGCTTAAGTTAGTAGATATTATGGAATATTATGAGCTTAATATAGACAAAATTTGTTATTAAATTAGATACAAAGTCTATTTATAGTTGGTGGTTAATGGCTAATCTTAGTCAGACATTATGTATATAACACTTTCATTATTGAATAAAACATAATATTTTATTCTACTATAACGCATTGAAGTCCAATGATTTTGTGTTTGGGAGGAATGATAGGGAATATTATATATTAATTAAATATTAATTGAAATTTAGTTTTAATTAAATTTAGTTAACTAGGTTTTATTTAAGGTTCATTAGTTTAGAAAAAAGTTGTCAGACCTTTTGAAAAGTTCTATCAGGATTTTTGGCCATATCCTACAAATGTTGTCAAGCCTTATCTTCCACTCTGCTCATGGTTTTGGGCCAATGGTTTTGCCCAACCATGGTTTTTTAAATATTTAAAAAATATTTTTGATATCAATAAAAATATTCAGGCAAGTTCTAAGGCAAACTTGATCCCCATTAATTGGATTTTAGGTTTTTGTTCTAGTTTCCATATCAAGCATGGATCCAAGGTCATCCAAGAAAAATATTATAAGTTGCATCACATAAGATAACATAAAAAATGTTATTAAGAATTTAAGGACCTACTTTGAGAGGTAAGGTTATGATCTAATGACCTCTCATTCTTCATTTTCAAAAGTTATAATGATGAGATTGAATTCTTGTAGATATTCCTTAATCAAAAGTGTTGAAGGAATTTTATATTGCAAACATTAAGTGTTGACCCATTCTATACCAATACCCTGTTGATGAATTTATCTCCAATATAGGTCATTATATAAAGAGTTAGATCTCTTGAAATTGCATTTAAAGGTATATCAATTTTATTAAATGCCAGAACAACACTATTACTCCAATAAAGCCTACTATATTGGTAATATCATTGGGAGAAAATTCTTGGGAGGCCTTGTGTTCACTCAAAAGTTTAAGCAATATGTTCCTATGGGTAGGTGATGTTCTTAACAACTCTAATATGGAGATCTTAGCAAGAATACTTTCTAACTATTATTGAAGGTTGAAATAATGTTGACTATATTTAGGAGGTCTAAGGACTAAAGGTGGTTTACCAAGATGTGATTGTTTTGATATTGTAGTGGGATCCCACTACAACCTAGCCAAGAAGGAATAGTTACAACCAAGATTCATATGGAAGCCTCAAGTAGAATAAAAATCCCCATAACCATTTTTGGCCATCAAAAAGCATGTGCCAAAGAATCATCAACCAAACATCACTAAAAGTGGAAAATGATGCAAATTGGAGAATTTAACTTCATACTCAGCAAACCATAATGAGTTTTGTATATCCCTTTTGGTGATAAATAATATTATCCTTTCCATCAGTAGTAGTTTATGATTCCTTTCAATAACAACCAAAGATATTCTACTAATGGTGAGGGTTGAACCAAAATAACAATTGGGGGATGGCTAGTAGGCCTATTTATCATCCATATTTGTTTGGTATCATGGTCCTTGAATCCTCACATGTCATTTCTCCACCACATACACAGGACACATTTATTTGGGATAAATAGCTAAGGAAATATCAATAGAAGTAGGAATAATAGGAAAACTTGCAAGAGCTCATCATTAGTGAACCTTGTGAGATATTTACTTCCATACTTTGTCAAGGATACCACTTGATTCAAAATATTTGCACTAATAAATCTGGTATAAAGGCCAAAGATATATTGGATATATGAGGGGAATAAAAGAGGTTCCAAGTTGGGAGTCCCATGAAATAAAAAATGTCATCATCTATAATTCACGCCATCACAATATTTGAAAAGACTTACCTTATAAGAACTTAAGAAGAAAGAAGAAAATATTGATGAAAAGCAAAAAGAAAATAAACACAAGCTTTATACTGAGAGGGGGGGTGAACAGTATAAGACCACTTTTTACTTTTCTTTACTCAAACAATATTATCCAATATATCAATGCAATGTCAACAACATTAATCAAAGCAATGCATAAATCACCACACACAATAAAGACACCAATTTAACATGGTTCACCCAATGTGGGCTACTCCACAAAGAAAATATTTCACTAAAATTTTCTCAACAAATATCTTAGGAATATTTTCCCTATTACAATGTTTATGGACCTCTATCCAAAGGAGACACCAATACCCTAATCAATTTCATGGATCTCTATCTATAGGAGATACCAATATTCTTAGCTGGTTCATGGATCTCTATCCACAGGAGAAATCCTTCTCCTCTACTCTGGTTGGTAATCCTCTAGAAGACTACTACCTCCACTACTCTAGTTTATGGATCTCTCTCCACTGAAGACTCTTGTCCTCACTCAGAATACCTCTATCCTCACTACCCTGGCTAATGGATATCTATCCACTAGAGACTACTATCCTTTGCTTTGTCACCTCTAAAGTTTACTCTCAACTCTGTCTCAAATCTAAACAAAACGTAGTCCTTCGGTCTAGCACAAATTTTCTCAATCTCTATCTCTGATATATACTAAACATAGTCCTTCAATCTAGCACAAATCTACTCAATATTAATATATTATTTGCACTAAACACAGTCCTTCAGTCTAACATAAATTTACTTAATCTCTGTCTCTAATATTTCCTAAACACAGTCGTTCAGTCTAGCACATATCTGCTCAATATTTGTCTCTGGTCTAGCACAAACCTATCCTCAAATTTACGCCAAACTTTGTTCTCAAATTTATCCTCAAGCCTTAACACAAAGCTTGATCCAATCACAAATCAACTTAGCTATATCTGCCCCAAGCCTTAACACAAAGCTTAAAAAAATCAATCAATCAACTTTGCTCTCAAGTATTCACAAAGACTTACCTCAAATCTGCTCAACAATTCTTCACCAAGACTTACCTCAAATCTGCTCAACAAGTCTTCACCAAGACTTACCTCAAATCTGCATTGTAAGCTTCCACAAAAGCTTACTCAATTCAATCCTTAAGTCCACTCTAGGACTTACTTAAATCAGCTCACAAGCTTTCACTAAAGCTTATTAAACTCAACTCAATATATTACAAAAAACCTCTTCAATCACACAAACAAGTTTCACACGTAATATTTTTTAATCTCATAGAAACATATAGAGAAAGGATAGAGACTCAATATTTTTTCAAACTTACAATAATATTGAATCACTTTCAAACTCTTTTTTTAACCACAAAAAAATATGGAGAATGGTTAGAGACTCAATATGTTTCACCCTCAAACATCACTCAATCACTTCCAAAATATCTTCAAATAAATTAAGAATAAAGAACAATTTGTTTCACAGAACTTGAACTATCCCTCCAACACTCTCAATCAAATATGCTCAACCAACTTCACTCAATGAAACACAACTTGCTTAAAAACCCTAAACAAGTGTTTCACTCCACTTACAACAACTCACACTATGAATCTTAATCCTTGAATCAAGATGATTGCTTATTCACATAACAATGATACTCATGTTCTTTTTACAAACCCTAATCATGCACATGAAGTTTTACTCAAATATTTCCAACAATGATTATCAGACAATTTCACATAACTATGATACTCATGATCTTTTCACAAACTCTAGTTCAATATAGTTCTCAATTTCTCTCTCAAATGTTCTCTCAAACATTCATCAATCATGCACATGAAATATTACTAAAAATGCTTATCAAACAACCCTTTTCACTCCAACTTAGCATTCACAACATTCAACAATATTTATTTTCACAAGGATGATATGCCCATACCTTTTTCTTGATGGATAAATGACCTCAAAACTTGTCTCAAACACACTCAACCTCTTTGAAAATCTCAATGGTTAGATATCAAAAATCTATCCTCAATATTTTCCTTGACAAATATTTCACCATGCCAAAATATAAAATCTCAACTAAACCTTATTTCTCCTTTCAAGACTATTTTCACAATATAGCTTTATTTCAACATATAACATATAATACCCTTGGCATACCTTATTACTCCTTTTATAAACTTTAACCACTAAAAAATTAAACACAATATTAAACCTTTACTTTCCATTTTATCTCCCTTTATATCTCATAACCCTTTTAATTTTTCCCACTATGCAATTTTAACTTAATAAAACTTTGGGAAAATTAAAAATTAATTTTCACACCTTTCAATTTTTGGATGCAACTTTAACCTTAGCAAATGTGAGCACATACCTTTGTAAACCACACCAAAAGGCCTTGGCAGGATTCGAACACTCGATTCCCTTATTCCAAGCACCTCTGCACAATGCGCACCCACCAAGTGGGCTACGTGCCCTCACACAAAAGGTAAGGTGCACGCCTTCCTTTTGACCTTCAACCAATGGTGCAAATCAAACTCATCTCCGCCTTGCAAAATAGTGATTGCGTGGATCGAACCCGCGACCTGTCACTTGCAAGAAACCTAGCGCAACCTCTAGCTACCAATCATGTTACCCAGTTCTTGGAAATATGAATGGCACTCCACTCAACTTTATCCTCTTGTATGCCTTCCTAAGCCTTAAAGCACATGTGATATATTCCTTCTTCAATCACTGCGCACGATTTCACTTAGTCATTCAAATTTTTGCATGGATAATTTTTTAAGGTAAAGCTTACCTCATTTTATATGCAATGCGCCATATTTATAAACACGTTAGTGATCCTTTAGTTCAAATTTAAATTCGAATTTGGAGCTTAAATTAATTTAAAATTAAATTTTACCTTAGGGTAAAATATTTAAATTTAAATAATTTAAACCTAATATTTTAAGATCTGTCACATGGGTCTTTTGGAGGAATAATAATTTTATAACTCCTTGGCATTTTTTTCTTCAAACCAACCTGTAACCCAAAATATTATAATATTATTATTTCCATTAAACCTGCTTCTTTGCCTTGTTGGAAAAACCATTGGAGGACATTAATAACACTGAAACTTGAACATCGTCTTCTTGAAATCAATGACAACAAACCTTGCTCATATTTCCAACAATCTTCCCCTTTTTCATTGATGGCAACCCATTTTATTTTTACCATTTCCTTTACCTTTTTCAGTTCTGCTCCCCTTGATTGAATGCTCTCCCCCTAACTCAAATCTCTCTCCCATTTGACATCAATGGCAAAGGGTCACCTTTGGGGCTTGGGGTTAAGAATGAGACTCTTAGCTTAGACCCTCCCCCACCTCCTCTTGAGGTGGTTAATTCTAGGGTGGGAGTATATTTACTCCAAATATGCACTGATATTTACCTTTGTCCACTTTCTTCCTCAAATGATCCTTTTGATTCCTCTAAATATTCTTGTTCTTGCTTGTATCTAGAATTTTTTCTCTACCCAACTTTGTTGTATGCCCATCATTATTGCACTTATAAAACTTAATGTTGTTATTCCTTAAAGGTACAAATATCTTAGGGTTTCTCTTGGTGAAGCCATATCCATTCCTGTCATGAACCCTACAATTTACTACCTTGTGACCAAACTGATTACAAGAGTAACAATACCCTTGAAAAAGATGTATGTTTTTGAAATTTCCATATTCCTGTATTTCATGTGTCCTGCACTGTGTAGCCTTGTGCCCAAAACTATGACATGAGAAGAATTGTCCATTGAAACTACCTTGCCTTGACCCCATTGATCTCTTAGTCTCTTTTACCTTGTGTTGTTTCCTATTCCATCTATTCCTTCTTTATGCATTGTTCCTTTCCTTGTTGAACTTTCTATTGTTCAACTCTTCCTCAAAAGACTTACTTCCTCTTTCACTCTCTTCTTTTGAAGATTCTTTTTCTTTGGAGCTTGAGTTTGACTCTTCTCCTTGTCTTCTATATTTTTCTTCAAAACCAAGTCCTACCTAGTTTGATGAAGATCTTTGTACCTTGATAATTTTATCCAATTTCTTTGAGCTTCTCCCAAACTTGTGTAGCTTGTATTTAGACTCTTTTACTTTCTTCCTTAGTGAAGCTACTTCATGCTTTAACCTTTCATATTCTAAAACCTTTGCATCTAACCTCTCTTTATATATCCTTGCCTTAGCTATTGAGTTGGTTAGATCTTCTATAAGCACATTCTTTAAATTGAAGCTTAAGTTTTAAGTTATGCTTTCTTACCTTCCTTAATGCATCAAGGGAAAAAATAAGCTCACACTCAAGGTCAACTTCTCGTTTCTCTGATTCTTTCTCTATTTTTTTACCTTTAGGATCATCTTCATTCCTTTCTAATTTATCTTCAATAGAATCACTTCCTTATTCTTCTATTGCCATAAGAAGACTTTCCTCTTATGGACCTTCAAGTGTATCTTCATATTCATCATCACTAAAACTGAATCCATTCCTTGTACAACTATCTTCAAGATGACCAAAGTTACCACATCTAAAACACTTAAGAATTATTGGTGACCTTTTTCTAACCACTTCTTTTTCTTCTGCCAAAAATAGAATTTCATCTTCATTATTATTTGAGGAACTTTCATCATTATCACTTGAACTCTTACCTACCTTGTCTACATAGAAACTCTTCTTATGCCTTTGGAAGAATTTATTTCCTTGCTTGTTTTGTTCATCCCTACTTTTCTTTTGATACATGTGTTTTCATGTTTCCCTATTCTTACGATCCTATTTTTCTTCATCATTGTTATTTCCATCCTCTGGACAATCAGATGCATAATGACCATATTTTCCAAAATTGAAACATCTAACTGATTTCGTACCTTTATACTTTCTTCATTCCTTGTTCTTTCCACCATAATTTGCTTCTTCATCACTGAATAACTCATTTCTTAAATCTAACTTTTTAGCCTTTGTCTTCTTAGTAGCTTTGAAGGTTGCTTCTTTCTATGGAATAGGTTCCTCTTTTATTCTCATATCAAAGGTAGTGAGAATTCTGTGTAACTCATCCCTTGTCAAAAGTTAAATATATTTTGACTCTTCTATAGCTGAAATATTTTCACTATACCTCTTTGGAAGTGACCTTAAAATCTTATCACAAACATCTATTTATTCAACTTTAAGTCCAAGTCCTTGCATGGAGTTAACAACCTCATCTACATGAAGTAGCTATGCAACAATGTTTTCCACTTCCTTAATCTTTTGGTCTTCAAATATTCTCTTGTAATTTTATAACTTTACCCTTTTGACCTTTTTGTCTCCTTCATATATACCTTTCAATTTATCCCAAATTTTCTTTGTTGATGTGCAATGCATAACCTTTATAAACTTTGTTTCTCGTAAACCATTTAAAATTCCATTTATTTCTTTTAAATTATTTATATGTAGGAGCTTACCATATTTATCTGTAGGTGGAGTAGCTGGCGGTATGTATCCATTCTCAAATGCTTCCCATATTTTATTCCCAAGTGCCATTAGGAGAATCTTCATTCTCATACTCTAAAGTACATAATTGTTCCCATTGAACAATGGTGTTGAATTCCTTGAGGATCCATTTTGAGAATCCATCTATGTTTTTGTGTGCTTTTACTTCAAGCTTTTAAACTCTTTCGAAGGAACCCGCTCTGATACCAATTGAAGAACACAAGCTTATACTGAGAGGGGGGGTTAATAGTATAATACCACTTTTTACTTTTCTTTACTCAAATAATATTATACAATATATCAATGCAATATCAAAAATAGTAATCAAAGCAATGAATAAATCACCACACACAATAGAGACACCAATTTAACGTGGTTCACCCAATGTGGGCTACTCCACGGAGAAAATATTTCACTAAAATTTTCTTGGGAATCCTTTCCCTATTACAATGTGTATGGACCTCTGTCCAAAGGAGACACCAATCCCCTAATCAATTTTGTGGATCTCTATCCATAGGAGACACCAATCCCCTTATCTAGTTTATGGATCTCTATCCATAGGAGAACTCCTTCTCTACTCTGGTTGGTGATCTTCTAGAAGACTACTGCCTCCACTACTCTGGCTTATGTATGTCTCTCCACTAAATACTCTTGTCCTCACTTAGAATACCTCTATCCTCACTATCCTAACTAATGGATCTCTATCCATTGGAGACTACTGTCCTCTGGTTTGTTACCTCCAAAGCTTACTCTCAAATCTATCATAAATGTGCACTAATACAGTCCTTTGGTCTAGCACAAATCTATTCAATCTCTGTATTTGATTTGTACTAAACACAGTCCTTCGATCTACCATAAATTTGCTCAATATTTATATCTTATCTGCACTAAATATAGTCCTTCGGTCTAGCACAAATCTACTCTATCTCTATCTATGATCTGCCCTAAACACAATCCTTTGGTCTAGCACAAATCTACTCAATCTCTATCTCTATTCTAGCACAAACTTATCCTCAAATCTACACCAAACTCTATCCTCAAGCCTTAACACAAAGCTTGATCTAATCACAAATCAACTTTGCTAGATATGCCCCAAGCCTTAACACAAATCTTGAACAAATCAATCAATCAAATCTACTCTCAAGTCTAACAAAGACTTACCTCAATTATGCTCAACAAGTCTTCACCAAGACTTACCTCAAATATGCTCAACAAGTCCACATTAGAACTTGCTCAATCTGCTCAACAATTATTCACCAAGACTTACATCAAATTTACATTGTAATATTCCACAAAAGCTTACTCAATTCAGTCCTTAAGTCCACTCTAGGACTTACTTAAATCAGCTCACAATCTTTCACAAAAGCTTATTCAACTCAACTCAATCTATCACATAAAACCTCTTCAATCACACAAACAAGTTTCACACAAAATATTTTTTTAATATCACAAAAACATATAGAGAATGGTAGAGACTCAATATGTTTTCACACTCACAATAATACTTAATCACTTTCAAACTCTCTTGTTTAACCATATAAACATATAGAGAATGGTTAGAGACTCAATATGTTTCACCCGCACACATCATTCAATCATTTCCAAACTCTATTCAAATCAATTAAGAATAAAGAACAATTTGTTCCATAGAACTTGAACTATCACTCCAACACTCTCAATCAACTATGCTCAACCAACTTCACTCAATCAATCACTCAATGAAACACAACTTGTTTAAAAAACCTAAACAAGTGTTTCACTCCACTTCCAACAACTCACACTATGAATCTTAATCCTTGACTCAATATGATTCCTTATTCACATAACAATGATACTCATGTTCTTTTTACAAACCCTAATCATGCACATGAAGCTTTACTCAAATATTTCCAACAATGTTTACCAAACAATTTCACATAACTATGATACTCATGATATTTCCACAAACCCTAGTTCAAGATAGTTCTCAATTTCTCTCTCAATTTTTCTCTAAAACATTTACCAATCATGCACATGAAAGCTTACTCAACAATGCTTATCAAACAACCTTTTTCACTCCAACTTAGCATTCACAATATTCAACATTATTTATTTTCACAAGGATGATATGCCCATACCTTTTTCGTTATGGAGAAATGACCTCAAAACATGTCTTAAACACACTCAACCTCTTTGATAATTTCAATGGTTAGATATAAAAAAGCTATCCCCAATATTTTCCTTGATAAATATTTCACCATGCCAAAATATAAAATCTCAACTAAACTTTATTTCTTCCTTCAAGACTATTTTCACAATATAGCTTTATTTCAACATATAACATATAACACCCTTGGAATACCTTATTACTCCTTTTATAAACTTTAACCACTAAAAAATTAAACACAATATTAAACCTTTACTTTCCCTTTTATCTCCCTTTATAGCTCAGAAACCCTTTTAATGTTTTCTACTATGCAATTTCAACTTTATAAAACTTTGGAAAAATTAAAAATTAATTTTCACACCTTTCAATTTTCGAATGCAATTTTAACCTTAGAAAATGTGAGCGCATACCTTTGTAAACCACACCAAAAGACCTTGGCGGAATTCGAACACTCGATCCCCTTATTCCAAGCACCTCCACACAACATGCGCACACCAAGTGGGATATGTGCCCTCACACAAAAGGTAAGGTGCACACCTTCCTTTTGACCTTCAACCGATGATGCAAATCAAACTCGTCTCTACCTTGCAAAACAATAATTGCGTGGATCAAACCCGTGACCTATCACCTACGAGCGATATAGCGTAGCCTCTGGCTGCCAACCGTGCTACCCAATGCTTGGCAATATGAATGGTGTTCCACTCAACTTTATCCTCTTGTTTGCCTTCCTAAGCCTTAAGGAACATGTGATATATTCCTTCTTCAATAACTACACACTATTTCATTTAGTCATTCAAATTTTTGCATGGATCATTTTTTAAGGTAAATATTACCCCCTTTTATATGTAATGCGCCATATTTCCAAACACTTCGGTGATCCTTTAATTTGAATTTAATTCAAATTTAAATTCGACTTTGGAGCTTAAATTAATTTAAATTTAGTTTTTACCTTAGGGTAAAATATTTAAATTTAAATAATTTAAACCTAAGATTTTAAGATCTGTCAAATGGGTCTTTTGGAGGAATAATAATTTTATAACTCCTTGGCATTTTTTTTCTTCAAACTAACCTGTAACCCAAAATATTATAATATTATTATTTCCATTAAACCTGCTTCTTTGCCTTGTTGTAAAAAACACTGGAGGACATTAATAACACCAAAACTTGGATATCATCTTCTTGATATCAATGACAACAAACCTTGCTCTCTTATTGACATCAATGACAACAAATATTTCTCATATTTCCAATAGAAAAATTTTAGATATATAGGGGTGATATAAGATCATAGTGTAAGCAGTGCTATTGTAATGTCGTGCTCATCATTTCAAGATGTCTATAAGCTAAGGATGAGAAAGGAATTAAAATATCAAGGTTTCAAAGGATCTTCATTAATTAAAAAGGTTCTAACAAATTGTATAATCCTAGGAGAGTCCTAGCAAAGAACAATTGTGGAAAATAAATTTGAAGGAGTGCTAAAAGAAAGTAATCATAGTTTAGAACCTTTAAATTCCCAAGAAGAGAAGATGGTATAAAGTACCGAGGTCATGATAAAAGGAAACCTCTAACATCTAAAGTAGCCAAAATTTCTAAGAGAGTGGTAACTCTAAAAGTTACACCTTATTCCAACATAGAAGAATTCCCAATAGTTAGAGCCACATCAAGTCATAGGAAAACAATAATGACATGAATTCCCAAAAAATGTAGATGAGGTAGGTTAATATAGAAGGACAATGGATAACATACTTAGGTCATTTAAGTATATCAATTCAAGGTGGTTCAGGTGAAAAATGAGCATAAATATATGACAACCACAATGGATAACCTACTTAGGACATTTAAGTATATCAATTCAAGGTGGTTCAAGTGAAAAATAAGCATAAAGATATGGTATCCATAATAGAAGTAGCCCAAGAATTTAAAAAGTGATGGTAGAGGGTGTCCTCATTAAAATCTCAGGATCCCTAGAATAAGTAGCTGAGAAAGTCAAATCATCCTACAATTTTTGGAAGAAAATTCTCTCTAATTGTAAACTATAAATAGTAGTAGTTTAGGATATGTAAAGGATTGGCACGTTTGTAAAGCTTTCCTTTCATTTATCTTTGTACAGCAATTTGCATAATCCTAAGCAATCTCGTGGGAAATAAAACCCTCACTCTAGGCATAATATTATGTAATACATACATACATACATACATACATACATACATACATATATACATATATACATATATACATATATACATATATACATACATACATATATATATATTTAAATTGGAGGGCATATGTTTACCTTTAATTCCATCTATAGATCTCATGCTCAGAATTGCTTCTCTTAAGTGTGTGTTTGCATCTTATGTTTTCTATGATTATCTATGTTGAGGAGAGGACAATATTCATTCTAGCACATTATTTTTAGGCCTATTGTGCAAGGAGATCTTAATATTTGGCACATCACCAACCTTTTAGCTTTGTATTTTTACTTTTTAGTTGTATTTTATTTTCTCTCTCACGCTTTCCACCAAAATTATTAGATTAGGAAGTGCACTAGAGATCCCCATATTATTAAGGAGCCAACATTTTTCAAAATATTGAAGGCCCCCGATTGAGCCAAACCTCTTGAGATTGTTCATGTCTACCTAGTCCACACAACATTTGATAGTTAGGACAATTAGAGAGGATGACATTTAATGGCATGCTCAATGGGACCCTAGTGACACATATTTGGTCTCACAATCATAACAACAAGTTAGGCTTAGACTTGGTGAGGATTATTTCCTATTTTTCTTGTTGAAGCATCTCTAACTCACCTAGCAACTACACTCAAGAATGAACATTTAGAAGAGTATTTTCTTATGAGATATTAGATTGAGGTCACAATTAAGGTTTCAATATATCTGCTCTTAGAGCATAAGTTGTACTCACCTAAATACTTCAGTCTAGATAAAGGGCCTAGAATATAAAAACAAAGGACCTATTGTTCCTTGCTACTAAAACTTGGCAAGAGTTTCTACCACCACTTGTCATCATTCCACAAATAAGAAGAGTTAAAGGTCATAACATGGATACTCCAATACCACCACCCTAGAAATCCCTTTCCTAGAATGATAGAGGTCAATTGGAACCTCCCACTTCAATGAAGTATGGGAGGAGATAGCTCAATCTACTTTAAAATATCTCAATTACTTCATTGGGGAGGAACTCACTACTCCTATTGAGCATTTGAACCATATGGTGAGTCGTGCATGCTTCATAATATATCTAAGCATAACATATCCTTAACATTATTAGGAATATATTTTAGGGAAAATATCCAAGGAAGGTATCTCACACTACCATCTGGATCAATAGCTAATTGGGACCAGATTGGCATGATATTCATTAAAAGATTCAAAGATAAGGTAGATGGGGTTTCTCTCCTAGAAAATTTATCAACTATAAAAAGATATCCTATGGAGGTGGTAGAGGATTTCAACCTTAGTATTCATAATTCTTGGCATAGATTACCTAAAGATATCCACCCTCCCCCAGGTATGGCATTCATATTTTATCTAAAGGCCTTAAATTTTAAAATTTTATTATTTATTAACGCTCAAGGTGGAAATTCTCTACCATATGCTTATGGTATAGCTATTCAAGCTTAACATAATTTAATTTAGATTGGAAGACTAGCATATAGGCCTCCCATGCCTTTATATGCCAATGTGCAGATCGCTTATTGACCTACCTTTGTGGTTCATCCAACATTTTTTAGTCAACCTTAGTCTCACTCATGTTAGCTTTTGATGCAACATGTAATGGGAGATAGCAATAAAAAGATGCATAATAATATGAAATAAAGTAAATATGTGAGAATATTAAAAATATATTATACATAGAAATTATGGAGATGTTTTCAAAAGTAGCTATGGAGGAAATGAACACTCAATGAATATAGCTACAACTTAAGAATGGGTATTGAGCATATTACACCCCATCACAATACATCTGAAGAACACAAGCTTATACTGAGAGGGGGGGTGAATAGTATAATATCAACTTTCACTTTTATTTACCAAATGATATTATCCAATATTATCTATGGTAATATCAATAGCAGTAATCAAAACAATGCACAAATCATCACACACAATAGAGACACCAATTTAATGAGGTTCACCCAATGTGGGCTACTCCATGGAGAAAATATTTCTACTAAAATTTTCTCAATAAATCTCTTGGGAATCAATTCCCTATTACAATGTTTATGAACCTCTATCCGAAGGAGACATCAATACCCTATGCTTTGATTTGTGAATCTCTCTCAATAGGATAACTCTTTCTCCTTTTCTCTCATTCATGGAACTTGATTCAGGAGAACTCTATCTCCTCAACTGGTTCATGGATCTCTCTCCACATAATAACTCTATCTTCCCAGATGGTTCACGGATATCTATCCATAAGAGAACTCTTTCCCCTTACTCTGGTTCATGGATCTCTATCCATAGTAGAACTCTTTACCCTCTACTCTGATTCATGGATCTCTATCTACAGGAGAAATCTTTCCCCTCTACTTTGGTTCATGGATCCTTATCCATAGGAGAACTCTTTCCCCTCTGATCTAGTTGGTGATCTTCTAGAAGACTTTTGACCCCACTGCTTTGGCTAATGGATCTCTATCCACTAGAGACCTCTATCCCCACTACCCTGGATAATGGATATCTATACACTAGAGACTGTTGTCCTCTTTAATCTGTCACCTCCAAAGCTTGCTCTCATCTATGTCTCAAATCTACACCAAACTCTATCCCAAGTCTAGTATAAATATGCTCTATCTCTGCTTACAAATTTACACTAAATTCTATCTCAAATATTTCCTCAAGCCTTAACACAAAGCTTGATCAAATCACCAATCAACTCTGCTTAGATCTTCCCCAAGCATTAATACAAAGCTTGAACAAATCACCAATCAAATTTGCATAGATCTAGCCCAATCCTTAACACAAAGCTTAAATAAATCAATCAATCAACTCTGCTTAGATCTTCCCCAAGCTTTAACACAAAGCTTGAACAAATAAATCAATAAACTCTTCTTAGATCTGCCCCAAGCCTTAACACAAATCTTGAACAAATAAATCCTGCTCTTAATGTTGTTTTAAGTCTTCACAAGACTTGCTCAAATCTACCTTCAAGTCCTCTCAAGAACTTGCTCAATATGATCTCAAGTCTTCACCAAGACTTTCTCAAATCTACATTCAATTCCTCTCAATAACTTGCTCAATCTGCTCTCAAGTCTTCACGAAGACTTGCTCAAATTTACCTTCAAGTCCTCTCAAGAACTTTCTCAATATGATCTCAAGTCTTCACCAAGACTTTCTCAAATTTTCTCTAGCACATGCTCAAACCTGCTCTAACACATGCTTAAAAAAGCTCATAAAATATGCTCAATCAATCTCAAATATTGCACATAATGTTATCAGATGCTTTGTCTAATATTCAAAGTAATTCCTTTAACTTGAGCAGTTTAGACATATTCTATCCAGAATTCGTTTAACCTCTGTAATATATAAAGAATGTACTCTATCAATACTCAATATGTTCTACTCAATCATTAAGTCTGTCACTTCCATATGTCTTACTTTTATTGCTCTTTTAAAGATAGATTCAATCTAGCACATGACACCTATCTTTCTGATCTACACTCTTGCTTTCACAAATATATTTTCTAATGTTTGCACATTCACTTTTAATATCACTCAAAACCAATGCTCAAGAAGTTTCACTCAATTATTTAATTAATGAAATAAAAATTGCTCACAAATCCTAAACAAGTGTTTTCATACTTCTTCAAAAAAAAAGCACAATGTGGGTCTCAAACCCTAACTTAAATAATTCTTGATCTCTATCTCAAATGTTCTCACAACATTCAAAAATGAAGCATATAAAAACTCACTCAAATATTTCCAACAATGCTTATCAAACAATCCTTTTCACTCCACCTTATATTTCACAACATTCATTCCAACAAACACTTCAAACCAAATATGATGTGCCCATACCTTTTGTTTTGATGGAGATATATCTTCAAAACTTGTCTTATAATCAACCAATCCTCCTTGTGCCACTCCAAGGGTTACATAGAAACAATCTATTTCAAAACATCCACAAAATATTCCTTCCAAAATGTGCTCACTGAAATCTGAAAAAATATACTCTATAACCCTTCTTTTGATCTCAAGGAAAATGCATAAATTTTTCATCATAATCCCACAAATACTCTTCTTCATAATGCAAAAGGTACAATAAAATTCAAACCAATTTTACACCTTATAACTCCTAATCTTGCAAATTAAATCAACCCAACAAGATCACAAATTACACAAATAATTTTTCATTTACACCTTATATCTTCTACTTGTCATTAATGCATTTCCAAAAGAAATATAACCACCATTCAAAATAATATTCCAAGGCACTTATCAACTTCACTAGATCAAAAGATAAATTATTTCAAACCCCTTTTGAGGGCAAAAATAAAAATAATTTAGAATATTATACCTTCCAAGTTAGGTGCATACCTTGTAACATAGGAACTTAGGCATCAATTTAATTAAAATAAAAAAAATTAATGCCTTGCGCGTTGCCTCTCACAGGAATCGAACCCTACTCCATTTGCCACTGTGTCTTAGTTGCGTCTTAACCCTCCTGTGAGCTAAGTGCTCACACAAGACCACTTTTGCACCCACTCTCCTTTGACCCTTCCATTGGCACTAAAACTCTTTAAAACAAAACTTCACTCTCTACTACCGCCACGTCTCAAACTCGAGACCTCCCTACTGCCACGACCTAACACCAAGGAAACACCATCTGGGCTATCCAATTGGATGGAATCAAACTGTGAAGCCACTTGTCCTTATCCCTTTCCTGCCTTGGAAACTAAACCAAAAGTTTATCTCTTGCTACGAATAGATCGATGAACAATGCATAGACTTAATTGATCGAACGAACGGGCGAAGGCATAATGCAATTTTTTTACTAACTATACCTTAGGCTTTGTAATATATATATTTCCCTTCATTACATAAACAATGTCGACGCCTTAGGGAACAAACTTAGGTGCTTTGAATTTAAATTATATTTAATTATAATTATTTAAATCCTAATGGATTAAATATTATAATTTAAATATTTAAAAAACCTTTTTGGGCCTTTCATCAATTTAAAATATTAAAACTCTTTTAGGAATTTAAGGGGAAACTTTTACCACCATCACCTTAGCAAAAATTCATCAAATAACCTTATTATTTTTTCTCAAACACCATGGAAAGGAGTTATCTTTTTTCATTGTTGCCTTATGCCTCATGTGCCATATTAACCAACTTGGACATCAAACCTTTTGATATTAATCAAACCTATTGACATTAATCAAACCTATTGAAATTAATTCCATTAAATTAGGACATCAAACCTCTTGAAATTAATGTCAACAAAACATGCTCAAATTTCTAACAATCTTCCCCTTTGTCATTGATGGCAACCCTTTTTCCTTAATCTTTCCTTTTACCTTTTTCCAATTCTGCTCCCCCTGACTGAATTCTCTCTCCCTAACTCAAATCTCTCCCCCTTTGACATGAATGACAAAGGGCCACCTTTGAGGCTAAATATAAGACTCTTAGCTTATCCCCCTCCCCACCTCCACTCCTTGAGGTGATTAATTTTGGGGTGGGAGTAAAATTACTCGCAACATACAATTCTCTTTTACTTTGTCAACTTTATTTCTCAACATACCCTTTTGATCCCTTTGAGTATCCTTGTTCTTGCTTATCTTTGGAAGCTCTGGAAACTCTGTTTTGCACCACTTGGTCTTATGCCCAACATTATTACACTTATAATACTTTATATTGTGGTTTCTTGAAGGTGTAAATGTCTTGAAGTTCCTCCTAGTGAAGCCATATCTATTTCTGTCATGACCCTACAATGAATTGCTTTATGATGAAATCTATTACAAGAGTAGCAATACCCTTGAAATAAATGTCCATATTTGAAGTTTCTCTTAGTCAAACCATATTCCTTCTTTTCATGAGCCCTGCACTGCATAGCCTTGTGATGAAACCTGTTACATGAGAAGCAACATCATTTGAATAAATCTTACCTTGGACCCACTAGTATCTTAGTCCTTCCTTCTTTGTGATGATCCTTGTACCTTTTTTGTGCATTGTTTACTTCCTCTTTGATGTTGTCACTTCTCAACAC
Source organism: Wollemia nobilis (assembly GCA_028583015.1). Taxonomy (NCBI): domain Eukaryota; kingdom Viridiplantae; phylum Streptophyta; class Pinopsida; order Araucariales; family Araucariaceae; genus Wollemia; species Wollemia nobilis. The sequence continues at coordinate 8,044,805 of JAQPPZ010000103.1, forward strand.
ATCGGCATAAGTCGTAGGTTATTCTTCAATCACTTCTTCTAATGTTCCCTTTGAGACTTCCTTTTCTTTTGATCTTGATTCCCCTTTCTATACTTCTAGATCTTCTTCATTGCCTAGTATTGTTTGAAAAATGAAGATCTTTGTGCTTTGGTAATGTTATCCAAAGCATTTGAATTTTTCTCAAACATGTGTAGCTTGTCTTTAGACTATTTCACTTTATTCCTTAGTGAAACTACCTCATGTTCTAATATTTCACATTCTACGACTTTTACCTTTAACTTTTTAGTCATACCTTCTTCAATTTTCTTTGCCTCTTCAACCTTAACCTTAAGGTCAGTGAGATCTTGTAGAAAATTTACCTTTGTTTTCTTATCTTCTTGTACTTGGGCTTTCAATCTTGAGTTCTCCCTTTTTAACTCAAAAAGTTTCTTAACTATGGCTTCCTCCTTTTCTTTTTTTGAATCTTCCTCTTCTTCTAGGTTTTCAATAAAATGTAACGTGGTTCACCAATAGAGACACAATTTAACGTGGTTCACCAATGTGGGCTACTCCACAGAGAAAATATTTCTACTAAAATTTTCTCAATTCCCTATTATGATTTTTATGGACCTATGTCCAAAGGAGACACCAATCCCCTATGCTCTGATTTGTGGATCTCTCTCCATAGGAGAAATATTTCCTCTTTTCTCTGGTTCATGGAACTTGATCTAGGAGAACTCTATCTCCTCAATTGGTTTTTGGATATCTCTCCACTTAATAACTCTATCTTTCCAGTTGGTTCATGGATCACACTCCACAGGAGAAATTTTTCCCTTTGCTCTAGTTCGTGGATATCTATCCACGGGAGAACTCTTTCCCCTCTACTCTGGTTCATGGATATCTATCCAAAGGAGAAATATTTTCCTTTTGCTTTGGTTGGTGATTTTCTAGGAGACTTCTACCACCACTACTCTAGCTAATGGATCTCTATCCACTAGAGACCTATGTCCCCACTACCCTAGATAATGGATATCTATCCACTGGAGACTATTATCCTCTTTACTCTATCACCTCCAAATCTTGCTCTTAGTTGTGTCTCAAATTTACACTAAATTCTATCCCAATTCTAGTACAAATCTACTCTATCTTTGCTCATAAATCTGCTCACAAATTTGCACTAAATTCTATCTCAAATCTATCCTCAAGACTTAACACAAAGCTTGATCAAATAACCAATAAAATCTGCTCAGATCTACCCCAAGCCTTAACATAAATATTGAACAAATCACCAATAAAATATGCTTAGATATGCCCCAATCCTTAACACAAAGCTTGAACAAATCAATCAATAAACTATGCTTAGATCTGCCCCAAGCCTTAACATAAATCTTGAACAAATCAATCAATCAACTCTACTTAGATCTTCCCCAAGCCTTAACACAAATCTTGAACAAATCAATCCTACTCTTAATACTATTTCAAGTCTTTACAAGACTTACTCAAATATACCTTCAAGTCCTCTCATGAACTTTCTCAATCTACTCTCAAGTCTTCACCAAGACTTGTTCAAATTTACCTTCAAGTCCTCTCAAGAACTTTCTCAATCTGCTCTCAAGTATTCACTAAATCAAATTTACCTTCAAGTTATCTCAAGAACTTGCTCAATATGCTCTCAAATCTTCACCAAGACTTTCTCAAATCTGCTCTAGCACATGCTCAAACCTGCTCTAACACATGCATAAAACAATCACAAAATATGCTCAATCAATCTCTGTAGACACCAAAACAACACCAATATGATTATGTGACTACAAGCATTAACTGAATTGGCATACATACCCCCTAGGGCAGCCTCCAGAGGTTAAACAGTGGTCCTAACCACTCCCAAATCAGTTTTGGAAGGTCAGAGGTCAGTTTTGCACCTTTTAAGCACTTTGCTCCCTATTCGTCCCACCCCGGGATGATTAGAATCCTATTCGTCCCACCCCGGGATGATTAGCAACAATCGCTCCAGGGTGGGACGATTAGCAGGTTTGACTGGAAAAAAGTCAAACCTTGACAAATGGCAGCCCAAATCCACCACCTAACTCCACCTTCAAGGCATGGGATTGCGAGGGAAGGTTTCAAATCAGAGAGGCTTCAATCAAGCCTGCCCTGATCATGGAGGCCTCAATCAAGGAGGCCCTAATCAGGGAGGAATCTTCTCTCCCCCAAAAAGGCATAATGAGCCAAGTGGCGCCCTCGCATGCGCATTCAAAGGAGACCCTTAGGTCTATAAAAATGTGAGCCTCCTCACCCCAAAAAAAAGAGAGCTGGAGCATTTGGAGCAACGAAGTGCTGCCAAACTATACCCCCACTCCTCTTTGTGCTTCCTACATCCCTAATCTCTCTTCTAGAAGAGAGGTTATCGGGTGAACACTAGGAACGCAATCCAGATCCAAAGACCCAAGCAATCAGCCACAATCCCACCCCAAACTCATCGACACAACCCCCTAGGAAGTTTTGGACCCATCCCACTTGGATTGGTGTCAAAACTAGGCCCTAAACGGTGGGCGTCCCACCCCCGGGCACCCCCCAAACTACTGCAGTCCTAATCGCCCCACCCCGGAGTGATTAGAAATATATGCATGGTTTTGTTACTATTATTTTTGCATTCTTTTATATCTAATGTACTTATGTTGTTGTCCAAATTTCATTGCTTTTTGACATGATTTGACCTGGTTTCTATCATTTTATGCGTCTACTAACCTACAGGGAGCACCTTCAGATACAAGATAACCTAGGAAGAATCCTCCAAATATAACCTTCTAGGTCATCTCAAAATTTTTTTTGTAGTCTAACCACAAGTTTGCAAGAGTTTTGGAGGCCTCTGCAGGACATTTGCAAGGTCACTTTTTGCAGTTTTACGACAGTCCCCACTCCCACCCCAGATGATTAGAAATATGTGCATGATTTCCTTACTATTCCTTTTGCAATATGTCCTAGATGATATCCTAATGCCTCTATTAAATTTTGAACTCATTCTGACATGATTTGATGATCATTTTATTATTTTATGTATTAACTAGCTCGTAGGGCACCCCTGTCACATACAGGAGAATCTGGGTAGGATATGCAAATTCTGAGCATCTGGGTAGTCTTATAATTACATATAATTCCTAACCCATGAGTTTTAGGTGATTTGGATAAGCATAGGTGGGACATTGGAGCGCTCACTTTGGAGAGGCCCCCGACGGGCAAACGAGCATAACGGGGCCGTCCGACGCCGCTTCGATGCAAAATTAGGTGATACCAATTCTAGAAATTGTCCTTTACATTTCCATATCATTATATAATCTACTTATCAATCTTATCACTGATATCTTCTAAGCGCCCACTGGAGGCCTTGGGGATTGCATGTTTTTCTAGATACGCATATGCTATTAACGATTTGTTGTCTTTCTGTGCATAGGATCTCACCACCAGGAATACTAGAGGGGAAGCAAGGAATGATGAACACATGGACACAAGTGGCAGCAACTTTTAGCCCACCCACTTCGAGTGTGGGCACGCGGAAGACGCTGGAAGCGTACCGTCCGATCTTGGAAGCGCGGCTTCTTTTGGGCATCCATTAATGTAACAAATTGTATCAAATGTTCTGAGCCCTAGAGGGGGATGTATTGTAATCATATTAAAAGCAATATCAATAAAGGAGGCCCCGCTTTGTTTGCTCACATCTCGTTTTTACGTCATTTCCTTCATGCATTGCTCATCGCATTCGTAGGACTTAGCATCTATATCTATTTTTGTTTGCATCATATCGGTACACCATTTTTCTACTACTTTCAGTGGTGATCATGGTGGGACCCTGTCCCCTACTATTAGGATCAAGTTTTTGATCCAAATTTTGTGGTTTTTCTTTGCAGGTGTTACTCATTCGGGCATTGGACTGCTACTCGTGCCACCCCGGGATGAATACGTATTCATCCCACCCTATGATGAATGCAGACCTGCTATTCATCCCACCCCGGGATGATTAGAGCTCTATGCATTTTCTGAGTAGAAACTCAGAGGCATCTGGTTTAGACAGAGAAGAGGTAGGCCTTCTGAACATCCTCTATGTTTTTCTACTTTCTGTTTCTGCAATTTTTTGTTTTCTTTGCTTTATTTTTAGACACTTGCATAGAAAGGTTAAGTAGTTTGTTTTCCTTTCTTGCAATAAAGAAAAAATAAAATAAAAACATAGAGTAAATTAAATGGAAGGAACTTGATTAGGAATGCATTTTTCTCTGGTTTGCTTGCATGATACTTGCACAAATGGCAAGTCCTCATTATAGGTTTCAGTTCTAGTTAGGTTTTGTGATTTCCTTTTTGCTACTAATTGTCTCTGAAAGATAAAACGTACTTTAAAGCATTGCATTAGTGAAAATCATCTTTTGTTGTATGTTTTCTTTCTTTACACAATTAAAAGGAACCACACACACCACCTAATAAAATTAACATCAAGGAGTTGGTCTTAATACCCCAACACTTGATCAAGACCAACGGTGGGTTTCATCACCACCTTGGCTTGGATTTTGCATACATATACCCTGATCGTGACTGTTGCTAGACGTAAATCCTGATGAAAGCTGACCAAGTGTAGCGGGGGTGATTCCCCATGCATGAGGATAAGTCTTCTAAGGTAGGTGTCAAAAATAGAGTGATCCCCCTTCCGTACCGCCTATGTTCCACTTACTGTTCTGCTCTCGCGTACCAATAGTTTCCCTCACGTAAGGGCGGGTATATTGAGAGGTTCGGTATAACGGCCTGGCAATGGTATATTGAAGGGGTGACCATTTTGGAGATACAAGAGCCCTCATTATGCATGTATAACAAAGTTTTCTTTACAAGATTTACATAACAAAAATCAAACACACTGAACCAGATCTAGGACACACATTTAATCTGTAAACAAGATAATCATTTCTTTGTTTGTGTGGTCCCCTTTTGTTTGGTATAGCATAAAAATTGTAAAGGAGATAAAAATATACATATATTTTTAGAAAAACCACCACCATGGTGTATACCCGTAGCCAAGCCCAATCATGGGCAGAAGCTACAAAAAGTATGCAAGGAGGCACAAGTCACCTCCGTTATAGCCCCAAGGACTTGGTTATACCACCTTGGCAGCTTGACCCACAACATAGTCCACACTATACCACTACAGAACAGGACTATAGAGGCACCCCTTTGAGGGGCACTCCCATTCAACACAGACCCTCTCAGGAGGAGTACACACATGGGAAGGCCCCCTTAGACACTCATTATGAGTGGCCACTATGCGATGAAGCGCTAGAGCAACATAGGGTTCATAAGGAGGGCCCACATGATTATATCATTCCCCCTCCACCCCTCATTACTGTTAGAACTAATAGGCCAAATCTAGAGCGCAAGGCTCTTCAGATAGGGCGAGCCAACTCTGCCCATCCCTTTCACATGTACGAAAGGGAGCACGAGGAAAACCAGTATATTCCTCAAGAGCAATACACCACGTGGGGGCAATGCGCCTCCGCACCTGCTGATTATCAAGATCACCTATTGAGGCCAGAGCCTCGGGTGAATGCTGCTAACCTCGATAGAGGAAAGTGACCCATAGAGATCTCGGATCACCATGACCGAGATAGATATGTAGGGGAGGCATCTAGGCCTCCTAGACCTAGGACGGTGGAACAAATTGACTTGGCATTTGCCAAACATGCCACCCGCCAAGCGCAAATCACGTAGCTTAGGCAAGATCAGCAGTAGTTAGAACAACTATATCATCTTAACAAAGAGCGCATTCAATGCCAGACAGATGAGTTGTTCTAGAACACTATGCATGAGAGGATTCCAACCCCTCGCATGCATAGGACAAAAATTTATGAGAGGCACAACCCCTTAGTACGAGACAGGTCTCCACGACCTTATCAAGCGTTGCCTCCAAGACCTCCTAGACCCGAGCGGGAGGCCACTCCTAGAACCAATGATGGGTGCCTTCCTCGGGCACCCATCCATGTTTATAGGTCATGCCCAAAAACTCCTCAAGAGGCCTATGAGGAATTTGAGTGAGAAGAAGAGTGGGCTGAAATGCCCTACCAAGGCAAGGGGGGTGCTATCCGGCTACCCCTCCATAGGCCTCAAGTTCCTCGTAATTCACAATGGGAACAAACCAAAGAAGAGGAAATCAAATCCTCTGATGCATACAAAGCACTACTAGAGTGCTTAGAGTCTATGGAGACTAAGACTTCGGGGCCCCAAAAGCCCACCTTACGCCAACTCCGCAGTCACCCTGTGCATCCTTCAGTTTTGGCACCCCCATACCCCGACCACTTCAAAGTGCCTCAATTGGCAATTTTTAGAGGGGATGAGGATGCCCAAGAGCACGTAACAAGGTTCCTGAGTCAATGCTTTGGCATTCAGGACAATGATGCATTGCTTCTGAGAACGTTTATAACCACGTTCACAGGCCCTGCCTCGGATTGGTTTACCCAGTTGTCGAAGCATAGCATCAATAATCTAGACCAGCTAGTGGATGCGTTCCTTGAACGTTTTGCCTTCAACACCAAGAAGAAGGCATCCTTAAGTGACCTAGCTGGCCTTAAGCAATATGATGATGAGACCATGGCTGCTTATGGGAATCGGTGGAGGACATTGCTTTCAAAGCTACCTTACCTCCCTCCCATGGCCGACATGACTCAAATGTTTTCAAAGAGTTGCTTAAGGTCGATCTCCATGCTATTGCAGCTGCAGCAATATGCCACCCTCGAAGAAGCCCTGGTGCAAGCCAGGATAATTGAGGAGATCAAAATACAAGATGATGAGATTGCCAAGCCACGCAAGAAAGAGTGGCCCAAAAATGCTAAAACTGGGCCCATGCAACCGAAACCCGTCATGGTCAATCAGGTTGCCATAACTATACCAAAGCCTGCACAAATGACACAACCCCCAAAGGCTAATTATCAAGCAGTTCCTCTTGATAACTATGAAAAGGAAAATCATAAACAAGAGCAAAATCAGCAGCGTCACCCTAGGCGACAATTCACACAATTCATGGAGTCTAGAGACTCCTTGTTTGACCGCTTGTTCATGGCAAACCTGATAAACTTGCCGAAAAGTCGACCCATAGACCCCAACATGCCAAAACCCAAGGGCTATAGGGAAGACTTATATTGTAGATTTCATCGACAGAAAGGACACGAAATCTCCACTTGTTGGAAATTCAAACACTTAGTGCAGGACTTGATAGACAACAAAATGCTCATGGTAGATAGTCCCATAGCACTGAGCAACCAACAGATGGAGGTCTTCAAAGACCCCCTGCCTGCCCATGATGCATAGGCAAAGACTTTACAAGTGAATGAGGTAACACAAAACTACCCCATGCAAGGATACGTAGGGATGATAAGCATCGTGACATGGAACAAAAGATACCCAAACACGGCTGCACCCGCTACAGCTACAGGAGATGTTCCATCAATGTCACAACCTCCACAACACCCTACGCAACCTCCCTCACCTAGACCAATGGCCATGATTCAGACTAAACTTACTCAAAGTTTAAGGACCACGTCGGCTAGGCTCTCCATTTATGAGCTCATCCAACAATCACCACCCCATCGGGAGGCTCTGATGGAGATACTCAAAGCCATTGAGCTACAACCCCATGAAGCCAATTCTTTCAACAATTTCATGGGACATGTGAGACAATGCACAGAACCAGTCATAACCTTCAGGGAAGACGAACTAAAACTGGTGACTGGTGATATGGTGGATCCACCCCTGCACGTCATTGCATGGGTCAACGAGATTCCATTCAAGAGGGTGTTGTTGGACACTGGCTCATCCAACAACATAATCATGACAGTGGCATTAAAACACCTTAAGTTGCCAGCATCCCACATTGTGGCATCCACTTACACTCTTCGAGCATTCAATGACGCGTTATGCTCGATGGTTGGCACAATTGTCCTACCCATCCAAGTAGGACAAAAGACCATTCCTACATTGTGTCACATCCTTGAGGGTGAGATGGCCTACAATATCTTGCTAGGCCGGCCTTGGATCAGGGACATGAAGTGTGTCCCTTCGATAGCCCATCAATGCCTCAAATACACATACGAAGGGCAAGTACATGTAGTCCCAGTGGACTTAGAGCCCTTTAAGTTTTGCAATGCGGTGTAGCTGATGCCACAATCGACCCTCCCATCGACACATTTGGACTTTCAATTGAATCCATCCACACAGGGTCCGATTCTGCCTACATCCTCACTGTTGAGTCCCTCAACTCACCAACCTAGCCCATCTTCATCATCTGTTCCTTCACCAACGATGCCACCTATGGTGGCCACACCGAAGGACAATGGGAAGAAGCCCCTAGAGGAGGTACCACCATTAGTCTCAACCATCTCTACCGAAGAGGTGCCCAACCGAATGGAAGTCGAGACACCTGGTTCACCCAACATGGAGTGGACTCAGGGAGAACTCCCATTCCCTCCCCCTCAACCATCGATGATTACCATTGAGATGGCCAATACGGGCCTGGGGGAGTACCTAGTGTGGAACATTGTGGCAACACCCACGCTCGAATCCATGCAAGACATGGGGAGACCTCACCTCCCCATCGACACTATCGTCCCTTTAGGCTACCCACCAAATCAGACCAATTTTGTATATGGGGGCCTCGAGAACGACATTGAACCCTACCTACAAGAGGAAGAGGATGAAGAGCCATTTGTTGAGAATGTTGACTATCTGTCCAACCCAAACTTTGCCTTGAAATACCTAGACCAATGTAATTGGCATGGATATGGATTGGGCAGATACGAACAAGGAATGCACATTCTTTGTCAACCGAGATACCAGATGCAATATGATAAATTAGGAGTAGGGTTCAACCACCCTTTGCCCCTCGACATCTTGGTAGAAACCATGCAAGGCCTAGGTCTAGGCAATAAGGATGGGTTGGCACAAGATCCATATGCCAATCCCAACACAACATACACATTGGGGGATTATCTCCCATTGTTAACAACAAACCTTGTTGACCTCAACAACCCCTCCCCTTTGATCGAGGAAGGGGAAAGTTCAAGAAGTAACCTCCAAGAGGGATATGAACAAGATCAAGGGGGGTCTTCTGAAGATGAGTCAGATTATGAGGTAGCACCTTGGGACCCTTTTGAGTCCGATAGCAATCACTCGCAGGTGACACCCATTGATGACTATCAGGAGAACTTCATGGCAATGTTCCCCTTTAATGTTTTGATCGGGCAATTGCTACCTCCAGAGAATCCAGCCCTCCCGTAGAGAGCGGAACAACCCAGAAGGGACCAAATCAACTTGCTCAAACAAAATGAGCCTCCCATGCCAGCCATAAGGCCAAGTGATCCACCGGAGGAAGAAGATCCAAATATCTTCTTCAACATCGACTACCTGCATGCCAGATTTTTGGTTTTCATAGAGAGTGAGGATAGTGATCAAGAAATGCCTAGTGGGAGGCTATACCAGCCAGAGGGGCACATAGTTGTTGGAGCCAATGAAGGCCTATGGATCTCCGATAGCGACTATGAGGATGAGACTGAGATGGCATATCTCAACCATATGAGGCAACAGGAATACCCCATAGACATCGATGATATGTTTGAACATCTAAATATGGGACCAAGGCATAGGTGGCATTTAAACCAAGTACAGTTAAACCAAGTGCTTCATCCACCACTTTGGGCATACAGGGAGCACCTCCCACCTAGAGACCCTATAGGGCCATCAGTGCCAAGGGCAGACCCTATCCTTCTATCCGCACATAGGGCCGATCCTTTTGTGCCAGTACCCACAGAGCCAGATCCGGGGTACAAGGATCACCAAGGATGTCTGAATCAACACCCACGTGGCAATGGAGACCAAATTCATTCCATCAACATGATCTCCATTGATTTAACCGCCCCCATCCGCAATCCAGCCGATCCAACATGACCATTGTATCTAGACCTAGATGCCATAGACTGGGATCACATTGACTCACCACCATCCCCATCAGAGTACTGGCCTTGCGGTGAGATGTTTCATTTCACCCCAGGATAGACTCAGGATATCTTCCATGTTGAAGAGGAACCTGACATTCCCAACGTAGATCTAAATTTAGAAAATGATATCCACCTGATCCCAACTCCACACCAGCTTGGAGGACGGATCCCACATGTCAATCGAAGAGATGATTGACGTAGACATCGGTTCTGATCCAATGAATCCATAAATCATCAAGCTGGGGGTAAGTTTATCCCTCGAAGAGCAAGCCGATTACATTGCCCTTCTCAAAGAGAAGAAGGAGGTTTTTGCATGGTCCTACAAAGACATGTTGGGGCTAGACCCGTAGCTAGTCACGCATAATCTAACACTTGATCCGATAGTCAAGCCAGTCAAGCAAAAGCTACGTAAGATGCACCCAAAAGTGGCCTTAATGGTCAAAGATGAGCTACAAAAGTTGTTGGATGCATAGTTTGTCATCTGCATAGATTACCCACCATGGTTGTCCAACATGGTACCCATCAAAAATCCTGATGGGAGGATTCGCATATGCATCGATTTTTGAGATTTAAACAAAGCGAGTCCCAAGGATGATTTCCCCTTGCCTAGCATCGATGCATTGGTAGATGCTACAGTAGGCCATGAAATGCTTTCCCTCATGGATGGTTTCTCGGGATACAACCAGATTCGTATCAATCCCGATGATCAACTAAAAATGGCGTTCACGATGCCTTGGGGGACATTTTGTTATAAGGTCATGCCCTTTGGCCTTAAAAATGTTGGTGCCACTTACCAACGCGCTATGACATACATCTTCCATGATCACATGCATAAAACTTTGGAAGATTATATGGATGATTTGTTGGCCAAATCTCTTTTGCGCCAAAATCATCTCGATGACTTACGCAAGATCCTTGATCGCCTCATCGAACACAAGGTTAGGCTAAACCCCAAGAAGTGCGTATTTGGCATCACATCTGGAAAACTCTTGGGTTTCATAGTCTCAAAATGAGGCATCGAGGTAGATCCAAATAAAGTCAAGGCAATCCTTGAAATGCTTCCCCCAACCACCATCAAGCAGCTCAGAAGCTTGCAGGGTAAGGTCGCGTCGATCAAGCGCTTCATAGCATAGTTATCTGACAAGTGCCGACCCATGAATAAATTATTACACAAGGGGGTAGCATTTCATTGGGATGACGAGTGCCAGTCAACCTTCGATGACATCAAACAATACTTGGCTTCACCACCAGTATTGGCACCACCTAGACCAGGAGTGTCATTCTATTTATACATCTCAGCTATTGAGGTGGCACTGGGTGCCATGCTAGCCCAAAAAATGAATTACATAAAGAACAGGCTAATTATTATCTTAGCCGCACCCTGGTCAGTTATGAACTTAACTATGCATACGTTGAGAAGCTATGCTTGGTGGTGGTATTTGCCACCAAAAAGCTATGCCATTACATGTTGAGCAATATGACGTATGTTGTGTCTAAGGAGAATCCATTGCGGTACATGATGAGTCATACTTATCATAGTAGTCGCATGGTAAAATGGATCATGTTGTTGATGGAGTTTGACATCGAATTCATTGGACAAAAGTCCATCAAAGGTCAAGTCATCATCGATCAACTAGCAGAGGCTCCTCTCGAAGATGATCAGCCTCTGACCATAGAGCTGCCCGATGATGGGGTCTTCCATGTCTCAGAATCGCCAGATTCTGATGAGCCTGAGTCACAGGCCGACATAACCTTATTTTTTGATGGTTCTAAATGTGAGCAAGGGGGTGGCATGGGAATCATGTTTTTCACACCGCAAGGGGCTCCAATGCCTTTATCATTTAAACTTGATTTCCCGTGCACCAATAACAATGTTGAATACGAAGCCTTGCTCATAGGTCTTCAGACAACCATCACCATGAACATCAAACGCTTGAATATCTTTGGTGATTCATTGTTAATTGTCAACCAAGTGAAAGGGGTATTCCAATGCAAATGCCCAGTTCTGCAGGCCTACAAAGCCCTTGTGGATAAATTCTTGGAAAATCTTGAATGGTACGACATCGAGGCACTCCCTCGATCATCGAATCATTTTGCGGACACTATGGCCTCCTTGGGGTCACTAATCCCGCAAGACATTTTTGGTGAGATGACAACCATTCAAGTCAAAATGTTATCGCAATCCATGATGGAGCGTGCAAGCTCTGACATAATGCCAGGAATCCACCTGATCCAGATTGAACCATCTCAAGATAGGTTCTCTCGAATCCATGATAGTCTGAATCATGCCAACTAGGGGTCTTTGTTCTCTCCAACCCCTCTTAATAGCAACACAACGCTATTTTTACAAGTTCTTTCCCGCTCAACTTTTGCTAGGGATGAACTTCAAGAGGGATCGGTCATTCATACCATCGAGGTTTCTGATCAGCAGGATTGGTACACACCCATAAGAGACTATCTCAAGTTAGGTAGCCTCCCACTTGGATTGTCGCATGCCATGAAAATATCATTCAAATAGAAAGTGGCAAAACATGTCTTGCTAGGAGACATTTTATACCGTCGAAGCTACGAAGGAATCCTCCTCCATTGCTTGGACCAGCAAGAGTCCACTTGGGTGATCACCCAAGCGCACGATGGTACATGCGGTGGCCACTTCAGCGGTATGGCCATCACAAAGTGCATTCTTTGCATGGGCTATTATTGGCCATATTTAGAGCGAGATTGTTGCGCATATGTGTGGAAGTGCGTGAAGTGTCAACACCATGCTAACTTGACACACGTACCTTCTCAGGCCTTGCAGTCGATCCAATCGGCTTGGCCATTTTTGTAGTGGGGCTTAGATCTCATCGGAAAGATCTCCCCTACATCATCAGGTCATCACACGTTTATCATAATGGCCATAGAGTACTTCACTAAGTGGGTGGAAGCAATTCCGCTTACCTCTACGACTAGGCCCCGCATTGTGGAGTTCATTTTACATAACATCATATGTCATTTTGGTATTCCATCCAAGATCATCTCGGATAATGGGACGTCATTTAAGAACAAATATGTGCATGCTTTGACAACAAAGTACAAAATTTAGCATAGTTTTTTGACACCTTATTATCCGTAGGCAAATGGGCAAGCAGAGGCGTCAAACAAAATGCTAGTTGCCATCCTTAAAAATATGGTCATAGATAGTCATAAGGATTGGCACATCCAAATACCACTTGCCCTATGGGCTTATCGCACTAGCATTCGGACGCCCACTGGGGCAACTCCATTTTTGCTAGTGTATGGCTCCGAGGCAGTCATGCCTCTCGAGTTGGAAATACCCTCCCTACGCATATCAATGCAAGAGTTCATCGATGATGACACTGCATGGTAGGCCCGGTTAGACCAGCTTACGTTACTCGATGAATGATGCATCAATGCTCTCGAGCATTTACGTATCTATCAAGAGTGACTTAAGAAAGCATACAACATGAAAGTTCACCTGAGGGACTTTCAGGTCGGTGACCTGGTCTTAAAAGAGAACCAACAAAATTCTAACTTGCCACCCCATTTAAGGGACAAGTTCATGGCAAATTGGTTAGGTCCTTATGTAATCGATAGTAAAATAGGACCTGGAACATACCGGCTCACCTCTCTTGAAGGAATCAAGGAACTAGAACCCTTGAACATCAGTCATTTGAGGCCATTCAACATTTAGAGAGCCATGGCCCACTCCAAAAGCCCCAAGGGTTCTCACCACTGCTTGGTCACCCAAAACACCCCAAAGGTATCCATAATCCCTTTGGTCAAACCAAAAGCTCCAAGGGTTCTCACAATCGCTTGGTCACCCAAAATGCCCCAAAGGTATCCATAATCCCTTTGGTCAAACCAAAAGCTCCAAGGGTTCTCACAATCGCTTGGTCAACCTAAAATCACCCCAAAGGTATCTATAATCCCTTTGGTCAAACCAAAAGCTCCAAGGGTTCCCACAATCGCTTGGTCAACCAAAACACCCCAAAGGTATCAATAATCCCTTTGGTCAAACCAAAAGCTCCAAGGATTCCCACAATCGCTTGGTCAACCTAAAATACCCCAAAGGTATCTATAATCCCTTTGGTCAAACCAAAACCCCATCCCTGGTCACCCAAAATCCCAAAGGTATCCATAATCCCTTTGGTCAAACCAAAAGCTCCAAGGATTCCCACAATCACTTGGTCAACCCAAAAATCACCCCAAAGGTATCTATAATCCCTTTGGTCAAACCAAAAGCCCCAAGGGTTCTCGCCATCGCTTGGTCACCCAAAATGCCCCAAAGGTATCCATAATCCCTTTGGTCAAACCAAAAGCTCCAAGGGTTCCCACAATCGCTTGGTCAACCAAAAATACCCCAAAGGTATCTATAATCCCTTTGGTCAAACCAAAAGCTCCAAGGATTCTCACAATCGCTTGGTCAACCAAAAATGCCCCAAAGGTATCTATAATCCCTTTGGTCAAACCAAAAGCTCCAAGGGTTCTCACCACCACTTGGTCACCCAAAACACCCCAAAGGTATCAATAATCCCTTTGGTCAAACCAAAAGCTCCAAGGATTCCCACAATCGCTTGGTCAACCTAAAATGCCCCAAAGGTATCTATAATCCCTTTGGTCAAACCAAAAGCCCCAAGGGTTCTCACAATCGCTTGGTCACCCAAAATGCCCCAAAGGTATCCATAATCCCTTTGGTCAAACCAAAAGCTCCAAGGATTCCCACAATCGCTTGGTCAACCAAAAATGCCCCAAAGGTATCTATAATCCCTTTGGTCAAACCAAAAGCCCCAAGGGTTCTCACCACCGCTTGGTCACCCAAAACGCCCCAAAGGTATCCATAATCCCTTTGGTCAAACCAAAAGCTCCAAGGGTTCCCACAATCGCTTGGTCAACCAAAAACACCCCAAAGGTATCTATAATCCCTTTGGTCAAACCAAAAGCTCCAAGGGTTCCCACAATCGCTTGGTCAACCAAAAATGCCCCAAAGGTATCTATAATCCCTTTGGTCAAACCAAAAGCTCCAAGGATTCTCGCCACCGCTTGGTCACCCAAAATGCCCCAAAGGTATCTATAATCCCTTTGGTCAAAACCTCCAAGGATCCATAAGAATCACTTGGTCCACACCCATTCAGGTTAAACCATCCATAACGAATATTCAAAAACAACAGATAATCAAAAATAACAAAAAAATTGCATCTCACTTTCATGCATAATCTTAAAAATCAAAACACAAAAAAAAAAAGTTGCATTAGGCATCGCATACATACATTGCATATTTTTTGGTCATACATGTCAAACGCACCATAGACTATAATTACTCGGCAATTCCATCATTTTCCACATTCAGTCCATTTTGTAAATGATCCATCAAGAATAACGCCATTCACATTTTTGCCATATCATAGTCAGTTGTCTTCTAATGTCTTTAGGGTTTTCGTCATTCAGTTGTCTTTAGATTTCTAGTCAAATGTTGTACAAAGTCAGACCGATTTTTACAAGGTAGAGTTTTACTTGGATCACGCCTTGTTACATAGCATCCCAACACAAGCTTAAAACACATAAAAATTCCCAAGTTGTGTGAACGAAAGATGAAACCTACATAGCGGTCTAGGATGCCATAAGTGAAATGTTATCTCGCTCATCCCCCTGTGCGAATGACCCTAAGAATGCTGAGAATTGGCAAAAGGACAAGAAAACTTCCTTCAATTCCCCAAAATAAATAGTGGTTTTCACCACTACAAAGAATTCAAACTCCAAACATCAATCTCAAAAGTGCACAAATCAAAAAGCACAAGAACACAGTGATTCTAATCACTGATCAAAATCCCAAGCTCAAACAAAATAAATAGTGATTATCATCACTACTGAGCAAATATCCCACTAAAAGAGAGGGAGTAACTATTGAATCCTTAGAATTCTTAGCATTCGAAAGGTCATGAGGTGATCCTCAGTCCCGGTTTGGTGGATAGCCTGCTGGTCACTGGTGGCAAACCTCCCGCATGATGATATATCTATCACATTAGCTGTTGGGCATATGTACAGATCAATGTTTGCATGTGGATGAGCTAGCTTATGATAGCCTAGACTGCATCGTAGATTAATCCTACTAAATACAACAAAGGAGTTAGTGGAGCTAATTAGGTGATCCTCAGTACAGGTTTGGTGGACAGCCTACCTAGCAATGGCAATCGCACACATAGGGATGTGAAATAACTTGGTCAAACTCAAGTCTGATTCATACCTTGTTCGAAAGTCTTGTAAGATAATGTACAGTCTTGACTAGTTAGTTAAAGCATCCGAGTCTCAGAAAAACCTTAACTACATTCTAAAACAATTGTTGTACATTTCATTACTTACATCACCATCAAAAAATACAAAACAAAAATTACAAATGCAAAGTTATTCCATAAAGCAATCACATAGTACAGAAAGCCAGTAAATCCTGTACAGTCTATGGTGCCACCACTTGTACACCAAATGAATCATTCCATCCATTCCATATGCATACATCTATATCATATAGTTAAACTCATCCGTAGTAATAATAACATATGCATACATCAACATAAATAAATGTGCATAAAGAACAATAAACCATGACAAGTATATAATCAAACCAAAAAAAAGAGTCATGTATATATATCAAGTCAAAATGCCCTCAGGCTACAATAAGAAGGTCCTCTGACCTCACAAAAACCAAAAACTCAAAATCCCCAAAGCCTAGGGAGTCGGCCACCATGATCACGTAGGATCGGTGTGACTGGAACTACCCCCAGTAGTATGGGTCCTATGGGACCTCTCAGGGTGGCTGCTGCTAGCCCTCGCACCCTGCCCACCAACACTACCCTCACCTAGCCACCTGCGATGAGATGATGCAGACTGCTCAGTCTCACTGCCTCTCGTACGATGCGACGAACCACCTCCATCAAGCATAGGCAACTATCCACCGAGGTGGACAACCTCTATCTCTAACTCTATCCGGTACCGACCCCACTCCATATCTCATTGGTGATACACAACCAATGCACTATCCCGTTGTGCCAACTGAGTCCGCAGGAGATCCCTCTCCTACGTTACCTCCACCAAAGCATCTCTATGCTCCTCCTCCCATCTCCATAGGAGACCCTCCAATCATGCTATCTCAGCACGAAGCCCAACCTCCACATCCCCTGAGATAGCCTGAGGCATGGGCACCTCCGGGATGGCCTACTGCTCTAGCACCCACTACTCCGGGACATCCTATACATTCGGCTACTCCGAAACCCCCAAATCATCTCCATCATCGATGAAGTCATCGACCTCCACCATGTCAACATCATCAAGCGGAGCCCCCCAACCCTCCATCGGTGCCTCTACACCCCCACCTCCTACTGCTATAGTATCCATACCTCCTAGAGGCCCCTCACTCCGCCATCACCGCATAATCCACCATCGATCATACTCTGCAGTCACCCCGACATCGTCCACATTGGGTACATCAATAACTGCATCAGACCCCTCACCCAACTGCTCAATGGTAGGCCAGACTAGAGTCTTCTCATCACCGTGATGTCGATAGATCAAGGGATCACCAAGAAATCCCTGGTGCACCCCAAACTATCGCATCACCCGGACATATGGGAAGTACTCCTGCTCTATCCCGTGTCACCCAATCAACCATCTACCCCTACGCACATGTCGAAGCCACTCTCCAGCCTCAAGCCAGGCTGGACAGTCCTGGTACGACCGCCAGAACACCTACCCTAGCACTAGACGAGAGAAGGCATCAGTATAGTGACCTACGTCACCTGCCCATCGTCGACTCTGTCCATGCTCCTCTGACCTCCGCCATAAATTGGCATATCCAATTTCTTGATCCACCATCTCACCTCGGGTGGTCCAAGGCAAACCCTGTGGCTACTCCACAGCTATGTGCTGCCACCCCTACACTGCAAGAGATAGCTGCACCCGATCCCCTTCCACTTTCGATAGCGGACCTCGTACAACTCATCGTACAACTATGCCAATAACGTCTGACCCCATCTCATAATAAGTGGAGATGATGTAGGACACTCCACCAATGTGAAAACCAACTCAAGCAGGTTCCAAGGGAACCTCGCACCTGAGGAGTCAAGAAGTAGCATATTGGAGATGAGGGTCATGATCAAAGCATGCCTCACCCCTAATACGCCCTTCTCCAGCCACCACCGCACCAGAATACCGCCTTTCTAGTAGTCAGCCTCAGCCCTCTCCACCCCTCTCTCCACTGCGAACCAAAACACCATGTCAATACCATTATCCGCTGGTCACGGTGGGTCATCCGGATAGGCAGTCCATCTATCGAAATCCGTAGAATCTGATACACATCCTCTAGAGTAACAGTCATCTCCCTTATTGGGAGATGAAAAGTGTTGGTGCGGGGATCCCACAGATTGATCAAGGCAATCAAATATGCCCGATCCCCCACCACAAGCTCCAGACGCATCACGTGCTTGAGCCCAAGGGCATCAAGCCACTCCCAATCCACAACTATCAGGGCATCCCGGCATCAGAGAAAATAGTCGACTAGCGATACCGACTCTTCACAACCTGAAACAACAAAATAAAATGAAAAAAGATATTAAGTACATACTTAATATAAACAAAAACATTAAAATAAAACTGTACAATAGAAGTACAGACTACAATTTACAATTGTACAACAAAAGTACAGCATAAGAAGTACAGTAAAACAAATGTACAACGAAAGTACAGAATCATTAAAATAAAACTGTACAACAATGACAACATACATGAAAATAACTGTACAATCAACAAAAAACAACAAAAATCATATTAGGGTTTCAACCTTAATGTGAACGCAAAACAAAACAAAAAAAAAATATTAGGGTTTCAACCTTAATATGGCAAAAACAAAAATGAAATAAAACATATTAGGGTTTCAACCATAATATGAACAAAAAAAAAAAAAAAAAAAAAATTTTGGGTTTAAAACAAAAAAAAAAAAAAAAAAAAAAAAAAAAAAAAAAGAGGGGGGAAAAAAAAAAAAAAAAACAACAAAATAACAGAGCACAAAAACATGTTGGGTTATTTTAACCTAATATAAAAAAAAAAAACAAAGCAAATAAAGTTCCTATATTAGGTTTTCAACTTGATATACGAATAAAATCAAACCAACACACAAAAAAATTAGGTTTTTAAAACCTTAAAAACAAAATAAAGTGAACAAACATTTTATATGTGAGTTTTAAACTTCATATAAAACACGCACGAATAATAGGCAGAGAGAAGGAACATCATACCGGTCTCACCTCGGCTCCTCCACTCGAAGATCCGGTTCTCGCACTCATGATGTCCATGAAATTTTAGCAGCGCTCCGCTACGCACACTCGCACTCCTCCTCACTGCTCCAAATCGCCAAGAAAAAAATATTGCAAATGAGCCCAAAACCTAGTTTTGGTCCTTATATAGGTTGTTAGGCCTGTAATCGTTCCACCCTGGGATGAACGCTCTAGTTAGCACTCATCCCACCCTAGGATGATTACAAAATTGGTATTCATCCCACCCTGGGACGATTACAGAGCAAGAAATAAAGCAACAAAAACTGCATCCAAAAAATGCACCAAAAATAACAATAAATCTGCCGAACAAAGGTGCCTTTGCACCTGACATTCATGGCATGAAAAACCATCGTCGGGGTCACAAATACTCACTATCCTACTCCCTAAGAAGGCTAGCATAGCCGGACCACTCCACGGGAAGGAGGATTTTTGATAATTTCTACCCCAATAGGCGTAAAAAAAAGGGGTCAAAACCCACCAAAAATAGGTCCGATGGTTGGAAAACTGCAATAAGCGTTCAACGAAAACAACTGAAGGCACCCTTACAAATGTCATCTTGGGTCAAGTGACTCATCGCTTTTCTCATTTTTGGTCATTCCCTCATCGATTCGTCGCTTGAGGGGGTAGTCACACTTAGTCACCAATCAACAAATACACACCCAATCAAGGAAATGGCATGCATTCAAAGAATCATTGACAAAGACAATCACGCTCCTGCTTGGGGCAGCAAACAAGCAATAATCACAGGCTAAACAAACACTTGGCATTCTGGAAGCATGAAGAAAAGGTTCCTCGGACAAAAGGTTGTGCCCTTTGCCTATTCATGTCTGAACAATGTCCAAGATCAAGTACACCTCACTGAAAAAGGTTACACTTGAGTTAAGCTCCTTAGCTCGTCGAAGCAAGGATTCAAGAATGCGTGCCCTTTCCATACTTGGGGCATCAAAATTTGGTTAGGTTACTGAGAAACCCTAATCATTAAGTGCTTTGGTCATCTATTTTTTCTCAGAACTGTGCCACACACAGCGCATCCCAAAAAGGGGCATCTGTAGACACCAAAACAACACCAATCCGATTATGTGACTACAAGAACTGACCGAATTGGCATACATACCCCCTAGGGCAGCCTCCAGAGGTTAAAAAGTGGTCCTAACCACTCCCAAATCAGTTTTGGAAGGTCAGAGGTCAGTTTTGCACCTTTTAAGCACTTTGCTCCCTATTCGTCCCACCCTAGGACGATTAGAATCCTATTCGTCCCACCCCGGGACGATTAGCAGCAATCGCTCCAGGGTGGGACGATTAGCAGGTTTGACTGGAAAAAAGTCAAACCTTGACAAATGGCAGCCCAAATCCACCACCTAACTCCGCCTTCAAGGCATGGGATTGCGAGGGAAGGTTTCAAATCAGAGAGGCTTCAATCAAGCCTGCCTTGATCATGGAGGCCTCAATCAAGGAGGCCCTAATCAGGGAGGAATCTTCTCTCCCCCAAAAAGGCATAATGAGCCAAGTGGCACCCTCGCATGCGCATTCAAAGGAGACCCTTAGGTCTATAAAAAGGTGAGCCTCCTCACCCCAAAAAAGGATAGAGCTGGAGCATTTGGAGCAACGAAGTGCTGCCAAACTATACCCCCACTCCTCTTTGTGCTTCCTACATCCCTAATCTCTCTCTTCTGGAAGAGAGGTTATCGGGTGAACACTAGGAACGCAATCCAGATCCAAAAACCCAAGAAATCGGCCACAATCCCACCCCAAACTCGTCGACACAACCCCCTAGGAAGTTTTGGACCCATCCCACTTGGATTGGTGTCAAAACTAGGCCCTAAACGGTGGGCGTCCCACCCCCGGTGCCCCCCAAACTGTTGCAGTCCTAATCGCCCCACCCCGAGTGATTAGAAATCTGTGCATGGTTTTGTTACTATTATTTTTGCATTCTTTTATATCTAATGTACTTATGTTGTTGTCCAAATTTCATTGCTTTCTGACATGATTTGACCTGGTTTCTGTCATTTTATGCGTCTACTAACCTACAGGGAGCGCCTTCGGATACAAGATAACCTGGGCAGAATATGCCAAATATGACCTTTTGGGTCATCTCAAAATGTTGTTTTTAGTCTAACCACAAGTTTGCAGGAGTTTTGGAGGCCTCTGGGCAGGACATTTGCAAGGTCACTTTTTGCAAGTTTTGCAGTTCCCAATGTCCCACCCCCGAGTGATTAGAAATATGTGCATGATTTCCTTACTATTCCTTTTGCAATATGTCCCAGATGATATCCTAATGCCTCTGTTAAATTTTGAACTCATTCTGACATGATTTGATGATCGTTTTATTATTTTATGTATTAACTAGCTCGTAGGGCGCCCCTGTCACATACAGGAGAATCTGGGTAGGATATGCAAATTCTGAGCATCTGGGTAGTCTTAGAATTACATATAATGCCTAACCCATGAGTTTCAGGTGATTTGGATAAGCATAGGTGGGACATTGGAGCGCTCACTTTGGAGAGGCCCTCGACGGGCAAACGAGCATAACGGGGCCGTCCGACGTCGCTTCGACGCAAAATCAGGTGATACCAATTCTAGACGTTGTCCTTTACATTTCCATATCATTCTGTAATCTACTTATCAATATTATCACTGATATCTTCTAAGCGCCCGTTGGAGGCCTTGGGGATTGCATGTTTTTCTAGATACGCATATGCTATTAACGATTTGTTGTCTTTCTGTGTGCAGGATCTCACCACCAGGAATACTAGAGGGGCAGCAAGGAATGACGAACACATGGACACAAGTGGTGACAACTTTTAGCCCGCCCACTTCGAGTGTGGGCACGCGAAAGACGCTGGAAGCGTACCATCCGATCTTGGAAGCGTGGCTTCTTTCGGGCATCCATTAATGTAACAAATTGTATCAAATGTTCTGAGCCCTAGAGGGGGGATGTATTGTAATCATATTAAAAGCAATATCAATAAAGGAGGCCCCGCTTTGTTTGCTCACATCTCGTTTCTGCGTCATTTCCTTCATGCATTGCTCATCGCATTCGTAGGACTTAGCATCTAAAATAAAGAAAAGGTTCCTTAGACATAAGAAGTACAGTAAAACAAATGTATAGCATGAAGAAGTACAACATAAGAAGTACAATAAAACAATGAAGAAGTACAGCATAAGAAGTACAACATCATTTGGAGCAATGAAGTACAACATAAGAATTACAACATCATTTGGAGCAATGAAGTACAACATAAGAATTACAACATCATTTGGAGCAACGAAGTGCTGCAAAACTATACCCCCACTCCTCTTTGTGCTTCCTACATCCCTAATCTCTCTCTTCTAGAAAAGAGGTTATCGAGTGAACACTAGGAACACAATCTAGATCCAAAAACCCAAGCAATCGGCCACAATGCCACCCCAAACTCGTCGACACAATCTCCTAGGAAGTTTTGGACCCATCCCACTTGGATTGGTGTCAAAACTAGGCCTTAAATGGTGGGCGTCCCACCCCCAGGTGCCCCTCAAACTATTGCAGTCCTAATTGCTCCACCCTGGAGTGATTAAAAATATGTGCATGGTTTTGTTACTATTCTTTTTGCATTCTTTTACATCTAATGTACTTATGCTGTTGTCCAAATTTCATTGCTTTCTGATATGATTTGACCTAGTTTCTATCATTTTATGCATCTACTAACCTACAGGGAGTGCCTTCATATACAAGATAACCTAGGCAGAATCTGCTAAATCTGACCTTCTAGGTCATCTCAAAATGTTGTTTTTAGTCTAACCACAAGTTTGTAATAGTTTTGGAGGCCTCTGGGCAGGACATTTGCAAGGTCACTTTTTGTAGGTTTTACAACAGTCCCCAGCATCCCACCCCAGAGTGATTATAAATATGTGCATAATTTCCTTACTATTCCTTTTGCAATATGTCCCATATGATATCCTAATGCCTCTGTTAAATTTTGAACTCATTCTGACATGATTTGATGATCATTTTATTATTTTATGTATTAACTGTTGGTCATCAAATCTGCCTAGGTAAGGGTTTTGAGTAAATGTATGCGCCCTAGATCTGGACCAACATTGAAAGGCCAAAGGGAAGATATGCCCCTCGTGCCAATCTCCGGAGAAAGGCCGGATCCTATGCTAAACTACTTGGGTGTTTTTGAGATAAAGGTGCAGGAAAGAGATAAAAGGGATAAGGGTTAGAGAAATAAATAAAAAGGGTTAAGGGGAGAGAGATTGGTGATTTGAGGTGGGAGAGAATAGGAAGCACGATCTCTAATAGGCAACTTGAATAGCAGCAAGGAACACCAAGAGTAAAACAAAAGAAATGTAGTATCAAACTCCCTATGTATCCTCCCGAACGAGTTTCAAGACACTGTCCCCGATTGCACACCGGACGCAGAGTTCAGCATCCAACATACAAACAAGGAGAGATAGAAGAATCAAGCAAGGCAGGCAGTATAAAAGAAAGCCAATACAACACTTTTCTACTCCTATGTATCCTTTTGAACTAGTTTTAGGACACTATCCCCAATCGCACACCGGACGTAGAGTTCAGCATCCAGCATACAAACGAGGAGAGATAGAAGAATCAAGCACAGAAGGCAGCATAAAAGAGAAGAATTGAGCTCAAAGTCTCTTAGTATTAATCGCAAGACATCAAGTTATAATAGCTTTCTAGTAGATATTTCCCCCCCTTTTTCCATTACAATACCTGGGTTTTTATAGAAGACCCGGGCCTCTAAATCATAATTACATAGCAAAGAAGAGTACGCCCTCGAGCTCTGAGAATTCGGCCTTCCTCAACTCTCGCGACTGAGCTTTCAAATATATTACCAAAACTAGAAACTGTGACAGGGTCAACCATGGAAAGGTGCATTGATGAGCCGTCTAGACGTCCTTGGTCTCTAGGTGCGGTGCTCGAGTAGCCACCATGCTTGACGGGTTCTCCTTCTTGGACTGGTACTTCAGGTCCAATTGCCCAAAATGATCGGCGAACCTGTCGGGCAAGGAAAAATGCATTTATGAAGCAACTGACCACCTCGGGAAATTACCCAACTTGAAATGCGTGCCTTGGAAGCACTTTGCTAGATCTCTTCTTGCAATTCTGCTTTGCGATGGGTTTGGGCCGAAGCAGATCCTTCCTCTGGGTTTGGTACTTTGGATAGTTGAGCTTAGCAGCACAACTTCAGGAGGTTTGAGTGCCAAAGTAGATCTCTTTTGGTGGGGCCCTTCATGCTCTACTACTTCACTGGTTGAATTACTTCGCCTATGCCTCAAGGAAATGCTTCATCGTGATCTTTCTTTGAAACTATGGTTCGGGAGGCTTACGGCCAAAGCAGAAATGGTTTGCAGGCGAAGGGGCCTGAGGTGGGTATTTCGATGACTTTCTGGCAAAGCATTTTCAATGTTTGCTTTGAGATCTGCTTCGCAATTTTTTGGGCCAAAGTAGCCTTTGGAAATGCTTCAGTTCCGAATTCCTTTTCTTGCCTTAGCCAATTCACCTTGCGTCTTGGATTTTCTCTTTTCGGCAGGAGAGTCGCTTCGCAAAACTTTCATCCGAAATTCTTTTGGGAATGCTTCGGGTGTGAAGCTTTTTCTGGCGCCTTCCTCATGTTTTTCTTCGACAAAACTGCTTCGCTGATTTTCCACCCAAAGTAGTTTTTGGAAACGCCTCAGGCCCGAAGTTCCTTTTATTTTATTCTTCCTCCCCTCAGTGAAGCTATCCTAGCTATGAAGCTCTTTCTATCTTCTTTGGTGTACAAGGGGAATGGCTAGGAAAACCAAAATTGCTATAACTTACATACATTTTAAAAGGTAATAATTAATATCATACAAAATTTTTGCTATTCTTCTACCCCTTGTATAATGTGAAAAAAAGTGTCAACATTCTTGGCAGCTCGTGGGGTGACGAGCTCGCCTCGGCAAAAGAACCCTTTAGCCCCGATCCATTGGGCTGCTGAGTCACTGATCCGCTTAGACCCTTCTCCTTTTTCTATCTCCTGGGGCGCTTCTGTGGTTTGCCCTTCCTCTGCCTCTGCTCTTCCTTCTGATTCCTCTTCCTCTTATTCCTGCGTGGCTTCCTTTGGCACGGCCTCTTGCTGCGGCGATGGTTCAAGTCGATCCCGGATACGTTTCATCGTTCGACGAACCTGAGACCAGGAACTTTTCGAGAAAGGTTCTTGATCTTGCAGTGCCTTAATCAAAATATGAAACCGATCAATCTGCCTGATGTCAACATGCTAGGCTCTGGTATACAGATCGTTCAGGTAGGCCGCTATCTTATAGTATCTCAGAATAAAATCAGTGACTTGTCTTTCAGTTATGGGTTCTAACCATCTGTCTATCTCCGAGGCGTCACTCTCAAATTGAAGCTATGTCGGCTTGATCTATTCCTTGGTCAGGAGGTTCCCTTCATTATCTATGAAGCTCGAGAAACCCATGGAGGAGAGATCTTGAAAATAGCCCTAGGATGTATGCTGCTCATCCTTGAAAACATCCAGGAGGTTCTTTGCCTTTCGAGTTTTTTGCACCTTGGAGAAGAAGGTGTGAACTATGGCCTGGGCCATGGACCAATCCCTAGCTATCCGACTCATTGTAGGGATCTGCAATTGTTGATATTTGGCGCTGTGAATGTCGAAAGCTAACTTGAGTTAGCTTCTGGCATTTTGAGTTATCTCATCGATGATTGGGCCTCCTTCGGTAGTGGCATTCCAAGTTTCAACAATGAAGGCCAAAATTGAAAGGGCAGTGGAGGCCCGAGATCTGAATTTTTTTAGCAGAAGTGAGCGGATTTCCTTGATTTTGCTCCTATCGCACAGCCCTAACCCTTCCTTTTCGTTCAGCTGATTTTGCATCTGCAAGATTTTTCCTTCAAGCTCCTTGGCTTTTAGGTCATTCTCGATCTACCTTTGCACTCTATTCTCAGCTGTACATTCCAACTTTTGTATTTGCAATTTTAGGGTGTGTGTTTCCTTCCTCATTAGCTTGCATTTCTCTTTAGCTTCTGCCAGCTTGGACCAGATCCTCACCAGCTCTTCCTCTAGCTTAATATGGGCACTCTCTGCTTTGAATCTACGCTGGTTTGCGATATTTGCATGTGCTCGAAAGGTTTCAATCCTGATGTGCATGGAAGCTGATTCATCGTCCACGTTCAAATGCTCCAGATCCTTAGACTTGTCTTGGTAATCATAATCCATGGGAGTCATTTTGTCTAGAGGCTTCTGGACTTTGGGGATCTTCTTTACCTTATGCAGCTTCTTGGCCTGCAAATCGAAGACAACGCATTTTTCCACTTGAGCCAATGAGTGCCCTCTCTTCTTCCTTGCTTCTTTCAGCATCTTCTCGGTATTCTGGTGGGCCTACAAGATCTTTTCGGCTAGAGCAGTTTCTTTTATTGTAGACAATTGAGACTCAAATAAGGCTGGGTCTCCAATCGCGAGGGTAAACAAATATAATGAATTAATGGGGGATGCCTCGCCAGAAGGCTCAGCGATGGGAGTGGTTGGGGCTTCGATGAGCGCAAAAATTCCCTATGTGATGGGGCAGTGGGCCATGGGGTTTGGCATTAGAGGACTACCTTCACTCTGGACTAAAGGATCAATGACGTGAGTGAGCAAAGAAGCTTCAACGGCTTTGTCTTGGCTGGATGACTCAGGTGGAGTGTGGATAGGCAAAGCATGAGGCAAACTTGGAATAGTCGTGGACTCAATGTAGAGGGGCGATTGACCTTGCAGGGGATGGTGAGAAAAACTTTCGGTCAGGGCTATAGTGGATATATGGGAGGTGAGAGTTAAGGGTAGAGAATGTGTACCTGTGTGCCCTCCTGGTAGAACGA
Organism: Wollemia nobilis; assembly: GCA_028583015.1. Classification (NCBI taxonomy): domain Eukaryota; kingdom Viridiplantae; phylum Streptophyta; class Pinopsida; order Araucariales; family Araucariaceae; genus Wollemia; species Wollemia nobilis. The sequence goes on from JAQPPZ010000103.1 coordinate 8,071,963, forward strand.
CCGTGATGACTTCTTGCGTAGTCAACTCCTGCTCGTCCTGGGCTTCGATACTTTTGACCTCCAATGCTTCCACTTCGGGGTCCCCTTCTGGTTGGAGGAGCTCCTCCATATTGATGATGCCTAAGTCTAGGACCGTCTCAGTACTTGGTGGCTCCACACTCTCAATATTTTTTTCGGCTGGAACCAGTGTAGGCTATTCGGCCGGAGCGTTCGGATGCCCTGTGCGGGGTCATTTCAGGTGGCTTGGAGGCATTTGATCAAGTTCTGGCCTTTTCTAATTTTTTCTCTCCAACGGTTGCTCTAACTCTTCGACACTTGTGTCCTCTGATGGCCTTTGTGGTAGTGCCCTTGGTGCAGCTTCAATTTTCTTCTACCTTCCTGAGGCATCATTGGTCGTTCCTAGGCTTTCACCTGATCCTGGAGTGGCTGGAGGGACAAAGTCTGTGAAGGATATGGGCTTCCATGATCCGACATTGGCTTCGTAGACAATTGCGAAGTCCCTATCTATTGCCAATATTCCGTAAGAATTCATCTTTCGACGATGGACTCTCATTATCCACCACTTCCTTAGCTATTCCTCATCCCAGTTCTTCAATTCTTACTTCAGATCGTCCTTGGCTTTCCTCCAGAATGTGGAGTCTGGAGTTGGAAATGGGTACTGATCAAGATCAAACTCTATCTCCATGGAATAAAAATCATGCCAGGGAGGTAATGTCCACACTTTCTCTAGATGCCACTCAATATCTCCCCCATTGGGATTGTTCCTCTGCTCCATTATTTCGGGGTGGGGGTAGACATGAAATTTTTTACATTTTAAGTGATCTTTCATCACCCTTATGGGATCATAAAGCAATCTCTATAGAATCTGAAGCAAGCCAAAGTTAGCAAGCTTTTCTTCCAGAATGATGTTCTGCTTTAATGTGAAAACTTCAATCACTCCCATTCTAAAAGGAAAGTCACAAGTGTGTGCCCACTTCCGACCATGGCCATAGACTTCATTGGTCGCGTCGCTCTGTCGAGCGACCTCTAGTGCAAACTGGTACTCGAATGGGAAAACCGATAGTAGGAAGGGTTTTCCCATGAAACCGAACAGGCGTATCACAAGCCCCTGTGTGAGTTGAAAAATATCCCCCTTTCTGGCCTGCACCACCCTGTCTCTTAGACTGAGGGGCACCCAAGGGCTGGACCCTGTCAATAATTGCATGGCAGGCCCCAAGAATTGCTGATTGAAAGAATAATAGGACTCTGACCTCAATAGGAGGCGAGTCCACTGGTATACAGGCAGAGGATTTCCATCCTCACCTTTTGATGTAATCGCAACATGGGGAAAATTTTTATATGCGCGATAAAAGAATAACTAGACAAGAAAAGAACATGGGCTGAAATGCTACTCCGCTCTAGAAGTCTTCATTGTGGTGAGCCACGTGTGCAGGTTTCAGGATACCCATTCTACCCAGTCAAAGAATACTGGGTTGGTGTTTGGCCTCGAAGCATCGGGAGCATAGAACTCCCCTCTGGAAATACACTCGACCAAGGACACCTGCCAAGGGTATATCGAAGTATAAGTTGACAAGCCCGCCACCCATGCAATGATGGAGAAGATGTCCATTTTCTTGAAGGCCTCCAAGGGTAGGGGCATTTGGGGTAGTTTGCCTGAAGGGAGTCCGCTTTTGAGGTTTCCTTGCAAGAATTTCAACACATAGTTATTTGAGGTGAACCTCTCCATTTGTTCGCTTAAAATGATGCTACGAACTGTATATCCCTTCGGTGGCCCCTGCTATGGCACAAAATCTGCTTGCACATCCTCCTTTAGGATAGAGAACAACTTATGGCCAGCGGCATTCAGCACTTGCCTGGAAGATGTTTTGTAGTTCTATGCGATGGCATAAATCAGCTCAGGGCAATGGTGCACAAGAGGGGTCAGATACCAATAGATTTTGGAGTAATACACGACGGCTCTCTTATTTTCTGGTGTGAGCCTACTCTTCATAAAATCAATAGTGTACTTGAGCTTAGCCATGCTTCTTGAGAGTTTTGTATCTTTAATTTTCTCCCACCTGTCGACTGGTGGCTCTACAAGTTGTTCATCTTCGAATTCCTCTCTTTCTTCCACAACTTGTTTTTCTGGATGGAGGTTCAGATTGACCTTCTTGGGTCTCTGCATTTTCTCCTCCGAACCCTTCATTTTTTTTAGGAACTATTACCTCTGGTTCCTTTCCTCTCTGGGTAGAACTTTTCTTCCCCATGTTGTATAATTATGGCAGCAACACCAGCAGCGCAGACTATTTTGACATCAGGGAGCTTCTCGATGAATGGTAGAAAAATTCATGGATAAGCAATGTGCTTCCAATATTGCACTTTCAAATAACCTTTTATTTGCTAAAGCCTTCCCTTTATATCCTTAATGGGCGACTACCCCTATTTATGGCTTTTGCCATAATTAAACCTATGCTAGTGGCCTAGGAAATTGTTGCACCATCCAATTGGCTATCCGGTGGCATCGCATGCGGAGTTACGCACCCTAATGATTACACCTTGCATTGGAAGCACATCTTGTATTTGAGTGTAAGCCCTTTTCCCAACTGAATCACCTCGAGACGTGTCTCGCCACCTTCGCCTTAAATTCGTCCGCTTCGAGCTCTTTTCAAGGTGGTAGTCGGCATATTTCTCGATACGTGCTTTAAATGCTCCCGTCCTATGCATAATCAGTTCGGTGAAGCTTGGGTTGGACTTGGGAATGCTTCACAGTGAACTTCTTCTTCGGGCTGATCTTCTGTGCTTCAGGCCCGAGGTACTCATCCTTTGCCATGCTTTGTAAGGACCACCTATCGAAACTTGTGCTTTTTGAAAAATACTTCACAGAATTTTCCACCCGAAGTGGTTGCTGGAAATGCTTTGGGTGCGAAGCTCTTTCGTGCCTTTGTTTGGACTTTGGTTTTGCCCTTCACTTCCTCGCAACCGTTACTTTGGGTAAAAATCTTCGAAGGAGATTACCCAAAAAAAAAAAAAAATTGAGCCCCTTGTGTAATGTGACAAGAGTGTCAACCTTCTTAACGGCTCGCGGGGCAATGAGCTCATTTGGGTGGGAGAACATTTAGCCTTGATCAATTGGGCCAGAGTCACCTTCAGTCCCTTCTCTCCTCTCTCCCTCTGGGAGCACTTATGTATCTAGTTCTCCCTCCTCTTCTGCTTCTCGAGACACATTCAATGGATTCTGGCTGAATTCTTGTATCTCGCCCCTTGGGATACAAAAAGGGCACAAAAAGGTGCCTTCCTCATTCTCAGGCCTTACCACTTGAGACTGCTCTCCTTGGACTACCTCCTGATGGAGATTGCAAGCAGCCACATTGTTCATTGTTGGGTCAAAGCTTGCATATTCCCATTGCTGTTCTTGGGTAAAATTTGTTTCTTGAGCTCCGAATGACTGCATCTCAAACCTACACTCAGTACGAGGAGTCTGCCATGATGAATACTGCGTAGGATGGCTAGGAGTAGTGAACAGTGATGGGTTTTCTCTCCACTGCCACTTTCCAAATAGGAACAAGAGCTATTCTGCTCGCATTGCTTCCTCAAATATCTAAGGAAATATTCATTCCCCTGATTGTAGTAAGAGAAGGCATATCTCCGGGTGAAAGGCACGAACATAGAAGAGGTGAGCTTGGGCATGCGTCGGTTGGATCTCCACTGGAATGCTCTTCCAACTTCTACAAAATCAGACATTGAAGTCCATGATGCTCTCTAGAGGTGCTCTTATGATAGCGAATAGATCCATCAAAGGCTGGGATGGATCTTGAGAGCCATAAAATGTCTTGATCAAAGCTTCGGCTAAATCGCTCCATGAGCAGATGCTTTCATACTCGAGTAATCTGAACCACCGCATCACTTCTCCTTCCAGAGACATGACCAAAATTCTAACCATGACATCTTCGTAGATTATGTTGTGGAGGTTTGCCAATGCTGCAATGTCTTCAAGGTGCCTTTGGGCCATTCCTTTAGTGCCATCATATTTCGCCAATGTATGCAAGGCTCCTCTAGGAATTTTGTGATAACCCTGAAGATTCAGAGGGGAACGGGCATTCCAACTAGGATAACGTGCTCTTTCCATTATGGCGGTGGCCTTGATTTTTTGGGACGTTTTCTTTCAACCTAAAATGCATCTACGATGAAGGAACCTAGGCTTTCAGCTCAATTAGAGTCGCCAGATGATTTTTACAGATGGGGGCAAGCTAGAGATTCACCAACTCAGAATTCCTTAAAACATGGGGGTTTTTGCTATGAAGGCACAAATTTGTATATTGGTCTTTATGACTTAGATATTTTTGGGTAAATAGAGTCACCAGATGCTAAGAGTCTTCCGATAATGAGAGCATCAGATCTCACTACCACTAGTCAGGTGAGACTGACCGGGTCGCACCGAGAACTGGTTAGAACTAGTGGCCCCGATGAAATGGGATTGTGCGTTAAAATATGGGACCTTGACTGGTTATGGATCTTTCTGAGACAGACACAGTCGGGTCCCACTAGGCATGCCAAAAACTATTGGTCATAAAATCTACCTAGGTAAGGGTTTTGAGTAAATGTATGCGCCCTAGACCTGGACCAACATTGAAAGGCCGAAGGGAAGAGATGCCCCTCATGCCAATCTTTGGAGAAAGGTCGGCTTCTATGCTAAACTACTTGGGTGTTTTTGAGATAAGGGTGCAGGAAAGAGATAAAAGGGATAAGGGTTAGAGAAATAAATAAAAAGGGTTAAGGGGAGAGAAGAGGAAGCACGATCGCTAATAGGTAACTTGAATAGCAGCAAGGAACACCAAGAGTAAAATGAAAGAAACGTAGTATCAACCTCCCTATGTATCCTCCCAAACGAGTTTTAGGACACTATCCCTGATCGCACACCGAACACAGAGTTCAACATCCAACATACAAATGAGGAGAGATAGAAGAATAAAGCAAGGCAGGCAACATAAAAAAAAGCCAATACAACACTTTTCTACTCCTATGTATCCTTACAAACGAGTTTCAGGACACTGTCCCCAATCGCACACCGGACGTAGATTTCAGCATCCAACATACAAACAAGGAGAGATAGAAGAATCAAGCATAGAAGGAAGCATAAAAGAGAAGAATTGAGCTCAAAGTCTCTTAGTATTAATCGCAGGACATCAAGTTACAGCAGCTTTCTAGCAGATAGTTCCCCCCTTTTTCCATTACAATACCTAGGTTTTTATAGAGGACCCGGGCCTCTGAATCATAATTACATAGCAAAGAAGAGTACACCCTAGAGCTCTAAGAATTTGGCCTTCCTCGGCTCTCGCGACTAAGCTTTCAAATCTGTTACCAAAATTGGCAACTGTGACTAGGTCAACCATGGAAAGGTGCGTTGATGAGTTGTCTGGACGTCCTTGGTCACCGGGTGCAGTGCTCGAGTAGCCACCATGCTTGATGAGTTCTCCTTCTTGGACTGGTACTTTAGGTCCAATTGCCCAAAATGATCGACGAACCTGTCGAGCAAGGAAAAATGCATTTATGAAGCAACTGACCACCTCGAGAAATTACCCGACTTGAAGTGCGTGCCTTGGAAGTGCTTCACTGGATCTCTTCTTGCAATTCTGCTTTGCAGTGGGTTTGGGCCGAAGCAGATCCTTCCTCTGGGTTTGGTACTTCGGATAGTTGAGCTTCATGGCACAACTTCAGGAGGTTTGAGTGCCGAAGTAGATCTCTTTTGGTGGGGCACTTCATGCTCTACTACTTCACTGGTTGAATTACTTCGCCTATGCCTCAATAAAATGCTTCATCGCGATCTTTCTTTGAAACTATGGTTTGGGAGGCTTGCGGTCGAAGCAGAAATGGTTCATAGGTGGAGGGGCCCGAGGTGGGTATTTCGATGACTTTCTGGGGAAGCATTTTCAATGTTTGCTTCGAGATCTGATTCGTAATTTTTTGGGCCGAAGTAGCCTTTGGAAATGCTTTGGGTCCAAAGTCCTTTTCTTGCCTTAGCCAAATTGCCTTGCATCTTGGATTTTCTCTTTTCGGGAGGAGAGTCGCTTCGCAAAACTTTCACCCAAAACGCTTTTGGGAATGCTTCAGGTGCAAAGATTTTTATGGAGCCTTCCTCGTGTTTTTCTTTTACAAAACTGCTTTGCTTATTTTCTGCCCGAAGTAGTTTTTTGAAACACCTCGGGCCCGAAGTTCCTTTTATTTTATTCTTCCTCCCCTCAACGAAGCTATCCTAGCTACGAAGATCTTTCTATCTTCTTTGGTGTACAAGGGGAATGGCTAGGAAAACCAAAATTTCTATAACTTACATACATTTTAAAAGGTAATAATTAATATCATACAAAATTTTTGCTATTCTTCTACCCCTTGTATAATGTGACAAAAAGTGTCAACATTAACTAGCTCGTAGGGTGCCCCTGTAACATATAGGAGAATCCGGGTAGGATATGTAAATTTAGAGAATCTGGATAGTCTTATAATTATATATAAGGCCTAACCCATGAGTTTCAGGTGATTTGGATAAGCATAGGCGGGACATTGGAGCGCTCACTTTGGAGAGGCCCCCGACGGGCAAACGAGCATAACGGGGCCGTCGATGCCGCTTCGACGTAAAATTAGGTGATACCAATTCTATAAATTTTCCTTTACATTTCCATATCATTCTATAATATACTTATCAATCTTATCACTGATATCTTCTAAGCGCCCGCTGGAGGCCTTGGGGATTGCATGTTTTCTAGATACGCATATGCTATTAACGATTTGTTGTCTTTCTATGTGCAGGATCTCACTACCAGGAATACTAGAGGGGCAGCAAGGAACGATGAACACATGAACACAAGCAACGACAACTTTTAGCCCTTCCACTTTGAGTGTGGGTAGGCGAAAGATGCTGGAAGCGTATCGTTCGATCTTGGAAGCGTGGCTTCTTTCGGGAATTCATTAATGTAACAAATTGTATCAAATGTTCTAAGACCTAGAGGGGGGACATATTGTAATCATATTAAAAGCAATATCAATAAAGGAGGTCCCACTTTGTTTGCTCGCATCTCGTTTCTACATCATTTCCTTCATGCATTGCTCATCGCATTCGTAGGACTTAGCATCTATATCTATTTTTGTTTGCATCATATCGGTACGCAATTTTTTTGCTGCTTTCAATCTCAAATATTGCACACAATGTTGTCAAATGCTTTGTCTAATCTTAAAAGTAATTCCTTTAACTTGAAGTAGTTTAGACATATTTAACCTATGGAACATATAGAGAATGATGTACTCTATCAAAACTCAATATGTTCTACTCAATCATTAAGTCTATCACTTCCACATGTCTTAATTTTATTGCTATTTTAAATATAGATTCAATCTAGCACATGACACCTATCTTTCTGATCTACACTCTTGCTTTCATAAATTTGTTTTCTAATGTTTGCACATTCACTTTTAATATCACTCAAAACCAATGCTCAAGAAGTTTCACTCAATCATTCAACCAATGAAACACAACTTACTCATAAATCCTAAACAAGTGTTTTCATACTTCTTCAAACAAATAGCACAACGTGGGTCTCAAATCCTAACTCAAATAATTCTCAATCTCTATCTCAAATTTTCTCACAACATTCAACAATGAAGCATATAAAAACTCACTCAAATATTTCTAACAATGCTTATCAAACAATCCTTTTTACTCCACCTTATATTTCACAACATTCATTCCAACAAACACTTCAAACCAAATATGATGTGCCCATACCTTTTTTTTATGGAGATATATCTTCAAAACCTGTATTATAACCAACCAATCCTCCTTGTGCCACTCCAAGGGTTAGATAGCAATAATCTATTTCAAAACATCCACAAAATATTTCTTCCAAAATGTGCTTAGTGAAATCTGAAAAATATACTCTAGAAACCTTCTTTTGATCTCAAGGAAAATGCATTAAATTTTCATCATTATCCCACAAATACTCTTCTTCATAATGCAAAAGGTACAATAAAATTCAAACCAATTTTACACCTTATAACTCCTAATATTGCAAATTAAATCAACCCAACAAGACCACAAATTACACAAATAATTTTTCATTTACACCGTATATCTCCTACTTGTCATTAATGCAATTCCAAAATAAATATAACCACCATTCAAAATAATATTCCAAGGCACTTAAAAACTTCACTAGAACAAAAGATAAATTATTTCAAACCCCTTTTGATGATAAGAATTAAAATAATTTTAAAACCTTATACCTTCCAAGTTAGGCGCATACCTTGTAACATAGGACCATAGGCATCAATTTAATTAAAATAAAATAATTAATGCCTTACGTTTTGCCTCCCACGAGAATTGAACCCTACTGCCTCTATCGTCACGCCATAGCTATGGCTTAACCGCCATGTGATCTAAGTGCTCACATGATACCATTGTTGCGCCCACTCTCCTTTGACCCTTATGTTGGCACCAAAACTCTTTAAAAAAAAACTTCTCTCTGCTGCCATCGGGTCTCGAACCTGAGACCTCCCTGCTGCTACGACCTAGCACCAAGGGAAACACCATCTGGGCTATCCTCTCAGATGGAATAAAATTGCAAAGCTACTTTTCCTTATCCCTTTCCTACCTCGAAAACTAAACCAAACATTTTTGTCTTGTGAATCGATCGAACAAATGGGCGAAGGCATAATCCATTTTTTTACTAACTCCACCTTAGGCTTTGCAATATATATATGTTCCTTCATGACATAAACGATGTCAGCACCTTGGGGAACAAACTTAGGTGCTTCAAATTTAAATTATATTTAATTATAATTATTTAAATCCTAATGGATTAAATATTTAAAAAAAAATTGGGCCTTTCATCAATTTAAAATATTAAAACTATTTTAGGACTTTAAGGGGAAACTTTTACCACCATCACCTTAGCAAAAATTCATCAAAAACCTTATTATTTTTTCTCAAACACCATGGAAATAAGTTATCTTTTTTCCTTATTGCCTTATGCCTCATGTGCCATATTAACCAACTTGGACATCAAACCTTTTGATATTAATCAAACCTCTTGACATTAATTCCATTAAATTAGGACATCAAACCTCTTGACATCAATGACGACAAAACATGCTCAAATTTACAACAACATCACACTACTACATCATGCCCCTATGGTCTATACTAATTCATATTGCTCTATTTACTCTTCATATCTATGTTCTATACCTATGGCCCTTTATATAGGAAATAGATTTCTTGGCCAACACTCTATCTAGATGTGCAAGGGACAGATTGCACTTTGACACTTGTGCACTTATTACATTGCATGAAGTAACTAGATAACTTTCCCCTAAAGTAATCTAATGTCCTAAGTATGTACCAAGAAAGGTACATTTACATAATCCAAATTATGTAATAGCCTATTTCTAACACCCCCTATATTACATTATTTGGATATTGAAGACTTTAGTCTTCAATATGGATCTTCTTCCAGTGGATAATGGAATTTGTATTCTCCTTCATTTCTTACTGTGATCAGGTTCAGTAGATAATGTGTGTCTTCATAAGATGCAAAGCAAGTTGTAGCTGGAAGTTCTTCTAGCTATTGTATGTGTTCAACTGGTTCAGTCTTTATGATGCCAAGTTTCTTTTTAGCATTTTTTTCTTCCTTTTCCTTCTTCTTCTCTTCTTGTGATTCTGCATTGGTGCTAGTAGAATTTTTTCTTCATGACAAGTTAGTTTATCATCACAATAATATTATTCTTTATCTTGTTTCTTGTGTCGAGCAAGTACAAACACCATTAGTGATAGATACACCATCGAACATTCTTTTGGTGAAAATATAACCAATATTTGTGAATTCCACCATGCTATGAAGAGAATATCATGAAGATAACCAATCAATGTTGTAAAGTTACCTTCTTTAGCTTCTTTAAGAAATAAGGAAAAATTCTCTTTGTCACTAATGGATAGATACTCATATCCTTCTAGAGTATATATTAAGTTTTGGGAGTAGTATTCTACTTCATGCAGTAGTTCTTCATTATTGAAGGCATTTCTTAAGATATCATCCATGATAGATCCTTCTAGATTTAGCAAGAATCTTTGGAGTTTACCTTGTGACTCCCTATGTTAGGATATATGATTCTTGATTGAAGAAATATAAGCTTGATTTGATAAAACCTTTAATAATATTTGTTTTGTAGACTACCTTATGTCTCCCAAGTAATGTGAGGATACTCCTAAGGATTTTTAAGTTATGAGAAAAGCTTATATTTTGTAACTTGATAATCTATGATGGATGCTGATATTACCAAGTTTTGTAGAATGCCTTATGACTCCCTAGTATGCTATGGATAAGATATAGTGCTTTTGTAGAATTATAGTTCAATATTTATTAATTTTTTAAGGTTTTGTAGAATACCAAAATCAATTCCTATTATCCCTTATTACTCCTATTGAACTAAGCATTGTTACCAACTTTTAAAGAGGTTGCAATATTGGATCTTTTGTCTCCTTTTGAAAGGATTGAGACAATAATATTATGAATATCGAACCTATGAGAAAAATATCTATATAAATGACCCTTTGGGAATTAGGTTAAGTGTATCTAATTTTCCAATTAAATGATTTGATGTAGTAGCCCTTATGACTCCCTAATATTTGGATAAATTAGATTACAATAATATTTGCAACTATTCAATTTTTATCAAATTAGAAAACCTTATTACTCCTAGGTATTATATTACAAATATTTGATTCATTTGATAAAATATTTTCCTTGATATATGGATTTCAAATGTAAATAAATTTCTCTTATTTAAACCTTATATCTCTAATGAAAGAAAGCACATATAGATGAAAATATTTTTACCTTTCTCCAAGCAATGTTTAGTGATGATTTTAGAGAAGCTTGGATTGCAGAATTTACGTAGACATTGTGGATGTTGTGGACGTATCCTCCAATGGAAGCTCTTTGTGTTTAATGTGTTCCAAATTTGGCATCTGCTAGTCTCTTCCCTTGACTTCGGTTGCCTTGAGCATTACAGTATCTAACACCTTCTTGATTGCTACAACTCTACCCTTTTTCGCATAGAAGAAAAGAGAGTAATTTTGATGATGAAGAATTCTTGTTGACTTTGCTCATCGACGTACTTAAATGGAGAAGATTCATCAGTTATGTGCCAAGTGGCACGACCTTTTTCTTTCGAGTTCTTGAGGAGAGTTTGGTACCAACGAATGTTTGTCTCCCTTCTTGTAATGTAAGGATATTACTAATGAGTGTTTATTTAGCATATATTATCTGTGATATATTGTTTGATTTCTATCTTTAAATCATGAATGTAATGGATTTTAATGATTATTTTAGTTATTTATGTGAATTATCAGTTAAAATGATGAATGCAGATTAAATTGATTAATGTATGGATTTTACACGAAATACGTGCAAGATGTGTATGATTGGACAGGAAAACATTGAAGGATGTTTCATAGGAGTATGATGCGGCAACACAAGATTCAAACCAGATCCTAAACATGAGAGAAGATAGACGTAAGGATGATGAATCGAGAAGGCTGTAGACATGGGTTACAGAACACAATGGTTGAAGACTGTTATAGAACATGGTTGCTGAAATATGTTACAAAACACAGTTGTTGAAGTATGTTACCGAAGATAGCTGCTGAAGACTGTTATCGAAGATGTCTACCACCAAGAGTTACAAAAATATTTGACCAAGTCAATTTACCAATGCACTACGTGCCACATCAGTGACAACATGGCACCCTTACATGGCAGCATATGTTATGAAATGATTCTAGTCAGCATAGTTGGTTGACTTGTCAAATATTATGCACGAGGAACTTATGATTATCGAAGTTGTTGTAAATTTGTTTTATAAAATCATATAATTAGTATGTTGTTAGGTTGTCTAGATTCCAACGCAAGATTGTTATGTCCTTCCCGTGAATAAAGGGGCATATAGTTATATTGTTATATCTTGCAAAATATTCAAATTAGATGTATTTTGTTATGTTCGTTCATGAATTACCACTTGGACCACTTAGGTTATGATTAAGTCCAAGTAGGATTAGGAAACTATGTCAGTTTAGATTATTTTTGTTAGGTACATAGTTGTCGTATTATCGAGCCAACAAAGCCACATGGAAAATATGTGGAAGAATTTTATTCAAAATTGTCCAAGTCATATTATATATTACAAAGGGAGACCTTTGAAAAGGTCTAATCGTCTAATGGTCAATCGCCTAGCTAATAGAGAAATGTATGATGCTGAAATAATGTTGGAATGATTTTGTACAATTTTTGAAGAAATGCACAATTATGTACGCCTGAATTTCCAATAATAAAGCAACACTTTTTATGGTAACTATATCATTTATTGTGTCAATTACTACATAATTTCCTTTATGTAATCACAATTGTATTTTCCCTGCATTCATAGAATAGAATAATGTTAGTAGTAATTATGCATATTAGTTACTGAGATAAAATAGTTTAGGGGAGAAAGACTTACACTATCCTCTAGGAGGCAGGGCCCACTCCTACAGTCAGTCCCTATTCTCTCACCCCTATAATAGGTTAGAAATAGTTAGTACGTAAAATTAACTTTAGAATTATAAAATAAATTAAATTACATTTTCATAGAGCATAAAGTAAAAATAGATAATCAAAACTAACTATTTGCACGAGGATCCTCACCATTAGATAAACTCACCAATAGGTAAAATCATCATTATTAGGTAAATGCACCAATAGGTAAATTCATTGTTAGGTAAATATCATATTTAATTTATTGCATATTATTTCAATTTTTGCATAATTTCTGTTTACTGCAATTATTATTTTTCTACAAAACCTGAGACTAAAAGAGATCTGAATCAAGCTTAAGAATTAATTATCATGGTACAATCTATATTGGATTTCTACTCTTTAAATCTAACCTTGATTACCTTGGATTGATAGAATTAAATGTAAGCTATTACAGCCAAACATTTTGGCATCGTTGTCGGGGAGAGTAGCGCCGTAGTGGTTAATTAGAAAAGTTGTTTGGCTGCGCAAGAAGAGAGGCTTACTTGTATGTGGAAAGAGGTACGTATGAGTCCTTGGCATGCATATGAGTTAGAGTGGCATGATATGGTCCCAACAAGCCCCTTTGTTCGATATTGCTAGGTTCTTTTATCTTGAGGAATCATTTTACTGCTTTCATAGTTAAGATTTTGTTTCCTACAAAATTTTATTTCCTACAAATTTTCCAAGCTTTGGGTGATTGCTATTATTTTCTTTGGTCTAGGTTCCCCTGTAGAAACAAGAAGTAAGTATGATTGAGTGACACAGTCATAGTGAAAAAAAGTTCCTAAATAATCAAAGAAGTGATAGCAAAATAACCTTTTACTTTTAGTAATTTCATTTCCAACAAATTTACTTTTCAAAGCAATATTTCATTTATTTTCCTGTTATACTAAAATTGGTTGTATGGATTCATAGACCGTGAGTCACACCTAGTTTTAGTTATAGCAGGATTGCTCAGAAAAATAAAAATTTTATTTTATTTTTCCTATTGTGATAAGGATAGCTATAAATTCATTTGTTATGAGTTGTACCTAAACCTGACAATAGTAGGACTATTTTGAATTGGTCATAAAAACAAAAACAAAAAAACAAATCAGAACCCAAACAAAACCAAACTCAAAAAAAAGAGAGAAGGAAGAGGTAAAAGAAAAGATTGCTAGATGGTGGAAAATAGTCTGCAACAGTCTGCACTTATAGACCTTAGAAAATTACTAATAAAACAAGAAGTTACACTTCTTTTTGAACAAGGAAACAACACATCTAGTAAAGAGTGGGAGTGTTTGTGTGAATATTTGGACATTATTAAGGAGAGATCAGACGAGTTGGAAAAGATCAAAAGAATTGACATAGCAAAAACTCTAGGACCATACTACTATTCACCTTATCTAGATCTTGGAAGGAGTTGTGAGTGTTGGCTTTGGGATAGGAGAGCATCGGTAAATCCAAAAATTTACCCTTGGAATCAATATTTTGAGGACTCCCTCATCATTCACAACTTCCTTGTAGACATAGAAAAAAGGGAAGTAGCCCTAGAATATAGCAAGAAATATCACAAGATACCTAGAGCTGTGCGCTTTAGAGAATTGTGTCAAGATTTATGCTACGAGCTACAATTTGGAAATCCCAACCCTATTCCAACACAAGATTTCCTCATTCAATTGATCCAATTAGTAATAGACGACTTTAAATTTGAAGAGGAGCATTATATGACTCTCAAACAACTCGAACCTATCAACGATATTCATAGACTATTCAAGGAAGATTAGAAAGGTCAAACACTAGAAAATTTAGAAAATTCATGAGTAGACCTAGAGACTCTAAGGGAAGGTTTATCAAAATCAATAAGCTAGAAGAAAATTTCCAAAGAGACTTTAGTGAGAATCCTAAAACTTCTAAGGAAAAAGAAACAAAAATTGCATCTTTAGATTCTACATCAACCAAGCAAATTGAAATCCTAGAACAAGATCCCAAATCATATTTATTACCTGAACCAAAGTTTGACGATCATATTGATCCCTCGTCTATATTTACTGAACCTATACCTAAACCAATTCTTGAAATCTTATATTCAATCATGGTTGATCAAGGTAGTGAACAAGGGAAAGTAAATAGAAACCAAAGGCAAAGGACTAATGATCAAGGAGAAGTAGAAAATCAAGGGGGGGTGGAAAAAGAAAGAATTTTGCCTTCCCAATTCCTTCTTCCAAAGATAGGCTAACAAGAGAACCAAAGTCGGTCTCTGTTGCTATTTTGCCTACTTTCCATGGGAAACCACATGAGGATCCCGATGCCTTTCTCTTTGAATTTGAAGTGGTGTGCCAAGCTTACTTTTACACCATGGATGAGAAAAAACTAAGACTATTCCCTTCTACTCTTAAGGATGCAGCCTTAAGATGGTTCATGGGTCTAGGGGAGAACATTTGCAACCGATGGGATGGAGAACAAGGATTAAAAGACATATTCCTAAAAATATACCAAGACTATTGCAGGGTTCGGGATAAGAAAGCAAAGTTTTGTATGAATAAAAAATATGATGAATCCCTTGAGGACTACCTCGAGAGATTTCAGTTTGTGGGATCAAGAGTAAACATTGAGTTGGATGAGGAAGTTCAGAAATAAATTTTTCTAAAAGGACTTAAGGAAGATGTCTTAGACATACTAAACCTTATGGCAAAGGGAGATGTCCATCATATGGGATTAGGAGAGATCATAAATCTTTGTAAAAATTACTCAAGAAATAAACCATTAAGAAGTAATAAATACCCATCATCAGGAGGAGTAACATGAGCTGAAATCGGTAATATGCTAGAGAATCTCAAAACCGATTTATTGAGCACATTGACATCATCCCTCGACCTCATGGATAAGAAACCGAAGGAGAAAAATATTGAAGAGATATATTATCATAGATGTAGAAAGAAATATAATCTAAGGTAATGTCCTTTGAATATTATAAATATTTCCAACATTTTTGTCTGTTGCAAAATCTGTGACAAAAACCATAATACTGAAAATTGTAAATATATCTCAACTGTCAAAACCGCTATCAAAGAGCCTGAGGTCGAAGAGGCAGAAGATGTCTACTTTATAGCTCAAAGAAGGAATGGTCCATTTAATGGTCCACCCAATTGGTCAAACTCTAATTATTCCAACCAACAGAGACCTAATTATTGGTCAAATGCACCAAATTGGACAAATTGAAACTGTATAATCAAGATTGGAACATGCCTCCTTGGGCACAATTCATGCCCAATTCATATGGAAATTCACCTCCATGGATGGCAGGCCAAAATCAAAACACATCTAGTTGGAATATGAATGGCCAATACAATCAGATAGGACCTAGCTGGTCTCAAGGGCAGCCCCAACAACAAAACTTCCAAAATCAATTTAGGGGGCAAGTACCTCAAAACCAACCTCAAAATAGACTCCTTTTGCAACCAAACAATAATCCTCCTAAATAGTCACCTTTTTCAACTTAAGCAGTCCCTAATCCTAATAACAACAAGAATATTCAACAATTCTATGAAAAAGTGAGACATGTTCTATATCTGTGGCACCCTATCAACAGATTCAATTAAGATCCGGAAAAGTGTTGGAAAATAATGTAACTCTCACAAAACTTGATAATCCCATTTCAGACTTATTTGAAAAGGAGGATAACAATGGGAAAGAAATAGAAAATTCACCAGAAAATATTCTAGCAAGACCACAAGAGATCCAAGTTCCTCAAAGGAAAGAAGTGGAGATACCATTTCCTCAAAGATTGGCGATACCAAAAGAACCATCTAAGCCAACTTTTAACTTCCTTCAGGAATTAGAAAATGTCACTATTAAAATCCCTTTATTACAAGCTATCAAGGATATCCCTATCTATTCCAAACTTATCAAGAACATATGCACAAACTCAAGAAGGAGAAAGAAGAATGAAGCTCAAACTATTCAAGTCATTGGACAATTATCTGAGATAATAATAGGAGGTAGGATATTACCAAAATACATAGATCCTGGAATACCTATACTCATAGTACACATTGGTGATATAGCCTTGTAAAATATTTTGGTTGATTTAGGAGCCACTATTAATGTCATGACTAAATAAATAGTAGAACCTTTAGGAGTACATAAATTACAATCAACTTCTATAGTACTCCAACTCGTAGATAGGTCCACTGTTAAGCCAAAAGGAAAATTGGAATATGTTATAGTCTCTGTAAGTTCATGGGAATATCCCATAGACTTTATAGTCTTACAACCCAAGAAAAATATAGGGGGACATCCCTTAATTCTAGGGCTCCCATGGCTTGCAACCGTTGATGCTTACATTAGCTATAGATCTGGAAACATGACTATTTCTAATGGCAAGAATACTAAGGACCTTAGCCTATTCCCTGAATCAACAATAGAAAAATATTTTCCAAAGAAACTATGGTATGATTTCCCTCATAATTTGGATGATATCCAAACCCTATAAATCAATGTTCTAAGTGAGTACCTTCAACATGAAATTGAGGGACCATTACCATTATTGTTAGGAAACCAAAAAGAATATCAAGGTCAAGATAATGGTTGTTCATATGAATCTACTATGGCCATTAATGAAGCAAGCATGAGTCAGTCTCAACAAATGATACCATATGACTATCACTTAAATATTCTTGAACATGAGATGATGGGGATAGATGCAAACACTAAAAAATGCAAACAAATAGATATCACACCAGGAAGAACTTTAAACATTAGTAATGAGCTCACAAGCATACAAGAATCACAATTGATAGACGTGCTTGAAAAGCATCAATCAACATTTACATGGAACTACGAGGACATGAAAGGAATACATCCAAATGTTTGTACCCATTGTATATTTATTTAAGAAGGTTGTCACCTAGTAAGACAACCTCAAAGAAGATTGAATCTAGCTATGAAATATGTGGTCCAAGAAGAAATTATTAAACTCTTACATGTTGGATTTATATATCCAATTTTCGATAGCCAATGGGTGTCACCACTTGTGATAGTCCCTAAAAAGAATGGTAAATGGAGGATTTGTGTGGATTATAGGGAATTAAAAAAGTGACAAAGAAATACTATTTTCCCTTACCGTTCATCGATCAAGTTCTTGATACCTTGGATGGAAAGAAGTATTTCTGCTTTTTGGATGGTTTTAGTGGGTATAATCAAGTTTCCATAGTTGAAGAAGATCAGGAAAAGATAACTTTCACATGTCCTATAGGCACCTATGCTTATAAAGTTTTACCTTTTGGATTATGCAATGCACCTACCACTTTTCAAAGAGCTATTTTAGCTATCTTTGTTGACTTAATCAATGAATGTGTAGAAGTCTATATGGATGACTTCACAGTCTATGGTAATACCTTTGAAGAAACTTTATCAAGCTTACAAAAAGTTCTTTTCAGATGCCAAGAACAAAATCTCTCTTTGAGTCATGAAAAGTGTTTTATGATGATGAAAGGAGGTATTGTTCTAGGACATTACATATCATAAGAAGGTGTTAAAGTAGATCCTACAAAAATTCAAGTTATTCAATCCCTTCAACCTCCAAAAACACAAACAGAGGTGAGAAGTTTCTTAGGACATGTAGGATACTACCATAGATTCATTAAAGACTTTAGTAAAACTGCTTCTCCTATGCTTAAACTCTTAACTAAAGATAGAAAATTTGAATGGACTAAAGCATGTCAAGAAGCTTTTGAGATCATAAAAGAAAAATTGATTACTTCTCCAATCTTAAGGGGGAAAACTGGAATTTACCCTTTCATATACATTGTGATGCTTCGGGATATGCAATAGGGGTAGTATTACAACATATAGAGAACAAAATACCTTATGCTATCTATTATGTGAGTAAAAAATATGCATGGAGCTGAGCTTAATTACACTATCACTGAAAAATAATTCTTAGTTGTAGTCCATGCTATCAATAAATTCAAACATTACATAACAAGGTATGAAGTATTTGTTCACACTAATCACTCTGCCATTAAGTACTTAATGAACAAAGCTACAGTAGGAGGTAGAGTGGTTAGATGGCTTCTTTTTCTATAGGATTTTAATATTACAATCATAGATAAGGTAGGAAAGGATAATGTCATTGCAGATCACCTATCTCGTATGCAAATATTTGATGATGATGAGTTAATTCTTGATAACTTTCCAGACAAACATTTGTTTGCTCTTTCTATTTTCACTCCTTGGTATGCTGATATTGTAAATTACTTAGTAATATGGTAAAATGCCTCAAAAATATACACTGCATGAGCGTAAAAAACTAATACGTCAGAGTGTCCATTATATATGGACTCATGGAGTCTTGTTTAAAACATGTCCTAACCAAGTAATTAGGAGATGTGTGCAAGAAGAAGATGTATATGACATCATTCGAGCAGCACATGAAGAACCTTGTGGAGGTCATTATGCCACCCAAAGGACAGTTAGTAAAATACTTCAAACTGGTTACTTTTGGCCTACCATGAATAAAGATGTCCATAAGTTTGTTGATAGATGTGATGCTTGTCAAAGAGCTAGTAAGCCTACACCTTCTATGGAGATGCCTTTGGTTCCACAAGTAATGCTCGAACCATTAGAGAAATGGGGGATTGACTTTGTTGGACCAATAGACCCTCCAAGTGTAGGTAATAAACACATACTTGTGTGTACATAGTGTAGCGACCCCGAGAACGCACGCACCACCCCTTTTTAACCCTACTTGCAATGTTATTAAAAAACCCAAGATGAAATGGAAAGACAAGAAGAAAAAGCATATAACACGAAATAACAAAGATGGATCTCTTTATTGATATTGAAGCTCGGTTACATGTCGGTCCCTCTTAGGGATACCCATTTCGATACTATAAGTTACAAATAGGCAAAGAGTGCCCCTTTCACGAAGAGGTGGTGCGCTTATAAAAGCTTCCCGGTTCCGCACACGAAAATGTATGAGGGCTTACAGATGCCTCCTTCTCCAGGTCTATTTCCTAGAGGGATCCCTTTTGCTCTCGTATGTTGCAAACTTCGTCCGATGTACCTGTGGCCCTGCAAGCAATGAAACAACAACACACGTTTAGGTGTCCGAGATTGCCTCCCGGATGAGGTTGTTAGTAATCAAAGAATGTAATGGAAATATGATGAAACTATGCCATGAAATCATGTAAATCTATGCTAATGATATGAAAACATAAAGAAACAGAATAAAAGATGCTATGTCTAAAACCTAAGCTAAGCCCATGGGCCACTATCCAAGACAACGACCACTAAGGTAAACCTTGCTCTCTTTACCCCAAAGCTATGGGTCAAAGCCTATATCTGATGTCGAAATAATAGGTGTTATGCTCTTCAATCCATCAGAGCTTCATCGTACACGTGATCTCAAAGAGAACTCTCCAAGTCTCGAAAGCTCTCCTCAAAAATATGTCTCTGATGATAAGATTATATTAAATATCTCTTGGTGCTCTTAGGCTTGCACCTTTTATAGTGTGAAACCCTAGGTCTATGTCCAAGCCCTAGAAATGAATTTCTCATGCGTAGTGCAAGTTAGCATGAGAAGATTTTGTCCATTGTCTATGTTTGAAGGCCAGTTAACTAAAATCTAACTACCCACTTGAGTCTTCTATGCGAACTGGTTGTTAGCATGAGAAGATTTTGTCCTTTTTTAATGCTTGGAGGTCAGTTAACTAAAGTTTAAATGCAAACTCAAGTCTCCTATGTGAACTGGTCATGAAAAGGAATGCAAAGTTACTCCCGCTCACCTTTATTGCATGCAGACTGCCACTTCCACCTGTGATTAGGCCTATTTGTCGACAAACTATTTCTTATGGCTTAGCCACTGTCATCTACAGTGGCTAAGATCTGGCCATTGTCATCTACAGTGGCTAAGGTCTGGCCACTCTAGGCTTGAGCGGCTAGGATCTGGCCACTCTTGGCTTGAGCGGCTAGGCTTGGATGGCTTGAAAAGGCCCCAAATGAGTGGTGAGAACCACTGTTGATGCTTGGAAAGTCCAATATTATGTCTTATGATCTTATGAGTGTGTCTATGTGAGCAGCTCCCCTAAGCATGACATGATTTAGGTGTCTATAGATGCCCCTTTTTGTGATGCATTGTGTGGAAAACACAACGTTGAGCAAAAATGTAGACTGATCTATTTGTAGGGTGTATGGTGATCAATGGTCTGATCAATGTCGGATGGCCCAATCATGCAAGATGGTATGCATCCCTTGAATCATTGCCTCAATATTCGGAGGACTTAGCTCAGTGGCTTTTGCATGTTAAATTGCACTCATTCCTCAAACTCAATCGGGTAGCTTCAGTTGCTACAACAATTTCGATCGGTAGGAGAGCTACAATTGAAGATGTCATGTCTGCTTACATTCCCAGAAAACAAGGGAAATTTGTGATTGTTGTATGCAATGATTCATAGGATGAACATGATTTTGCTATGATCGAGTGATATTTTGTTGATTTTGATTATGATTAAGTTGAAGTTTTGAACTACTTCCTCACACAATGAATTGGTGAAGAAATGACAATGAATGAAGCGACAAGTCGCTTGACCAATATGACTAATCTGGTTCCTTTCTAGCATTTGTTGCTTTTAATGGGCAATCCCACATCCAAGTGTGATTCCAATTGTTTATGATAATCATCCATCCTTATCCCGAGGAGCGGTCCAGCTATCAATAGCCTTCTTAGGGAGTTAGGATGAGTGATTCTATTTATGTTTAGATTGTATCACTTTGACTTAATATTTTTGATGTCATAGGGGAATTAGGATGATCCTTTCGCACCCGTGGAGCAGTCCGACCATCTTGGTCTTCTTCGGGATTGAAGGGTGGCACATCGTAATTCCAAAATGAGTTGTTTTTGCCCCAAGTGGCCTTATGGTTATCTACTCATCTCACCAAAATACATGGAGTGCAAATCGCTGCAATCATCGAGTGGATAGAGTAGGTAACTGGATACGAGGCCTACCTGAGATTGTGCTTTTATGTGATTTTTTTGTTATTTTGAACATTCTGATGATCTAAAACCACCAAAGTGTGTTTATTTGCTATTTTTGTGGGATCCCTCAAGGAGAAAATCCCTTATTTTGACCTGTGGATCTGGCCGCTGTCAGGTCCAATGGCCTCTGAGTTCCTGCCTATGGCCATTGTCACCTTGAGTGGCCAAGAAGTTTGGGCCGCTGACGTCAGCAGTGGCCAAGGCATAATTAAGGAAATATAAAATTTGCATTTTCTAGGGTTTGACCTTTCACTTTCACTATTTGAAGATTCACTTTGGGAGCTCTGGTGTGACGATGACGGTTGCGACTTTGAAACTTGCTGGTGTTGAGGACATGGCTGCGTAGGGTGAGACATCAGCTGTTGGAGGAGCCAGAGCTTCTCGAGTATTTCTCTCTTCAAAACCCTAGCTCTCTTTTCCTTATCTACGTAAAACTGAACCTCACTAAGTAATGGGCAAAATGAACCTCACTAAACCTATTGGCAATGAACAAACTCCATAATTAGGCTTAGCTTCCCCTTTGCTATGGTGGGTTAGTCCCCAATTTTATTTTTTGTTAGTGGCTTTAGCCTAGGGTTTTTGAATTTTTTCATTATTCACCTATTACCACCATTTTGGGTGTTCTTGAACTTAGCCTAGTTTTGATGCTTGGGTGGGAATATTTGCTTTCCATTTTATTTGTTTTCCCTCCCTATATTGATTTGTTTAAGTTATTTTGTTATTTTTGCAATTTTTTTTATTTTCTAGCCAAGGGTTCATGGGTTTGTCATGCCGCCCCTTGGCCATTGTCGCTCAGAGCGGTCGACTCTGAGCCGCTGTCGCTCAGAGCAGCCAAGCTTGAATCCCAATGGTCAAAAATTTGACCATTGGGTCTTGGCCACTGCTGCCTCCAATGGCCAGGTTTCGACCATTGTAGGCAACAACGGCTAAACCCTAAGCCTTGTTTTCTTGCATTTTTGTTGAATTTTATGACATTTTTTTTTTTTTTTATTTTGATTTGTTTGATTAGGTGCAATCTTATCCTTTTTTCTTAGACTTAGAATAGTCCATACTATTTTGCACCATTTTCATGTTTATTGTGAATTATGCCTTAGATGCACTATAGTTATGCTTTGTCTTTCTTCTACTTTGCTTAGATCCTTACTACTCGAGCTCGAGACCCGAAGCTCCTGCTTGACTTACTTCCTAGCTTTAATGATATGGACTGGGCATGGTTCAAAGCCCATGGGTTGTAGTATGTCATCAGGCTACCTTACATCATGGCAGATCAGGCTTACCTTATAACTTTGGCCCATCATTGGGACCCATGGACTAATACCTTCCACCTCCCGACTAATGAGATGACCATTACATCGAAGGATGTATATAGGATCTTTCAGATTCCATTTGATGGGGTGGCCATTGTCTCTTTGACCACTAATGATTAGGTGGTTGTCTTCACTCGGGTGTTTAGAGGGCACTCTATGGATGCTCTCAAGGACAACAAGTTCGAAGGAGTGTCCATCAGTCATTGGCATGGGGAGGGCATCTTTACGATGAGGCATGTCATATTGCTGATGGTGATCAACAATGTTCTTATCCTAGACTACTTGGGTTTGAGGTTCTCATGGAACCTTTTGGCGATGGTGCAGGATCTATTGGATAGTGAGGAGCCTATCATCTATGCATGGGGTAGATCACTATTGGCTCAGTGCTATGATGAGTTGTACCACATCCATCGATGAGGACGTGTCAACATTACCTATAGCTTGCTCCTACAGGTTTGGGGATGGGAGCACATTGTGGTAGATCGCCCTAAGGGGCTCCCAACCGAGATTACAATGATTGATGCTCGAACATAGTGCTATGCTGCTAGATGGGCTCGAGAGCATGAGGAGCGTAAGAGCCACACTTTCATAGGGGAGCTATCCCACTACACTGATGCTTTCACTAGACTATTGGTCGGAGATGTCATGTGGTGGCCTTACTATGAGTGTCCTACTTGGGATGATCCAACTAGCTTTACTGCCAAGACATGGTACGAGCGATGGCTCATTGGCCATAAGATTGCCATCCAAGAGTATTTCTTCTACTCTCAAGTTCTTCATCAGTATGGATTGTAGTAGGATGTGCCCTTGATACCATTCTTGTATAGGTGCCTCATAGCAGAGAAGGACCTACCTCCATGATAGATCACAGAGCTTTCAGATGAGGAGGATGCCCTAAATATTGACCCTATAGTGGTTGGGGGAGTTATAGAGGCCTACACTCAGTGGTGGGGTGATCGGATGTGGCATGGTATTGGTAGCCTAGGGCGCGAGGATGATGGTGGGGGTGATGGTGTAGATCCGATAGGATGTAGAGTTCGAGCCAGGACCGAGGTATGGGGCCAGCCAATAGAGTAGGTGGTAGTGGAGGATCCTGATGTTCCTGAGGAGGAGGAGGAGTTAGAGCCCGAGGAGAGAGACTCTCCTCTGAGAGCATAGCTACATGAGGTCGAGGTTGAGCTTTAGGCCACTAAGATCTAGGTACAGTGGTGAGATGCTACCATTGAGTAGCTCTCAACATAGATACAGGCTCTATAGGCTACTATTGGGGGTGGCGATGTCAGGATGCAGTTTGTTGTTCCTCCTTCTACACCATAGGAGGTTCCAATGGTAGGTTCAGGAGTAGATGTGGGACATCTTCAGTCTTTGTTGGATGAGCATGAGGTATGGATCCGAGGACTTGTGGATCATGTTACCCTTCTTCAGATGTAGCTCAGGAGGCATGAGATTGTCCCTAAGGATCCAATAGGTGTGGGTGGTTCATAGGTCAATGGGTGCTCCACCTCGGGGTAGTCTTCCACTCATCCTAGCTAGAGGACCCAGACTCGGATAGAGAGACCGATAGGCTCGCATCATTCGACTCGTGACACCACCACAGGGGGAGGTGGCACTAGAGGAGGTGATGCAGGGGGCTCAGGCCCGATATTTGATTGATGCTCTACTTGGTCCTTGATCCATTTTTGAGGTCGACTGACCTATATGACTATAGCCCATGGGCATTTTTGTATATCCATTGGACTTGACACACATACTTTTATGATAGCTTTGCATTATGACTTATTATGTGTATCATTTATTGCTCATGTTTTTGTTATTATTTTATTTTATGATATGATGCGATGATGGTATTATGATGATTTGATGAATATGTTAGATGATAGATGATATTTGAAGATGCTTAGATGGATGTGTAGATGCTTATATGATTTGATGATATGATGCGATGTATTTTGATGATGAATGATGAATTTATGATTGTATGCAAATGGATATTGCCTATATGTTTTATGATGTGCTTTATGGATTTAATGACTTGTTTTTGTGAATGTGATGTTATTGCTAAATGCATGTTTTAACTTTGCTTTAATTGTATGCATCTAACTTATGTGGTGGAATGGTATAAATGAACCTGTATGCTCTAATCACTTAAAACATACGGAATGCATATGACATTGACAATCTTAATGGGTGATACCATAGAAAGTAAAAAAATAATCATGAATTTAAATAATCACTCTTATCATAAGAATTGATTAAGTATTCATATATGAGATGTAATGGTGTGTAATGTATTTTCTTAATAAGTTTCTGTAAATTAAAAGATATAAAGTAGTCAGTGGTCGTCTATATACTATTTCTAATATATATGCGGTATCTGTCCTACTATGTTGATACCCCCTAATTTATAGAATCTTATAAAGAAAGTGATGGTGTGAATGATGTTATGATTTGTTGCTATGTAAGAATTTTTGGGGCTTTTCGGAGATTCAAACACTCTAGTTACCCTATCAACAATTGTCTACTTACCACTTAGACTTTTGAAAAGTAAGGCTTTTACCATGGACCTAGTTTTTCATGATCTCTGTGTGTGCAAGTGATTGTATATTTTGAGATAGAACTCAAGCATTTCCTCCGATGTCAGGCGGGATTCTTTCAGCCCATTGCTAAGATCAGGGATCCTCAAGTGTTCATCTCATCCTTATGTTGGACTTAGTTGGACTATACCACTAGGCAATATTGGGTTACCTAAGCTAGCTCATCCACATTCAAACATTGGTCTACACAAATGCATGAAGCAATTGTAATAGACATATCATCATGCATAAGGATTTCTCCTTCCAGTTTTGTACAATGCTGAGAATTCCAGGGATTCAAGCTTTATTCCCTTTTTTGCTTCTTTTTGGCTTTGGATATTTGCTCATATGTAGTGATGAAAATCACTTTTTATTTTGATTGATTTTTTTCTTTGAGCGAGGATTTTTGTAGTGATGATAATCACTGTTTATTTTGCTCATATGTAGTGATGAAAATCACTATTTATTTTTTATTGATTTTTTTGAGCTATGATTTTTTTTGAATTTTGAATATATGATTTGTGTATCGGATTATTGCTTTGAAATCTTGATTGTATGCTTGGCCTTTTGAATATGTACTTTGCTTTGGGATTTTGCTTATTTTGATTTAAGCAAGGGATTTGGATAGGGTAAAGCTTGTCCTTTTGCCAATTCTCAGCACCTTTAAACCGGTTGCATAGGGGGATAAGCAAGGAAAATCCTTTTCGCTTAAGGTAACCTAGACCGCTTTGCAACTTTCATATTTTCCTTGTACCAGCTAGGATTTTAGTGTTTCAATTAGTGACGGGATCTTGAATATCCAAGGCATTATCATAGCTAGACCTTACCTTCTACTAATCAAAGTTGTTTTCCTCAAAAGTTGATAAGATCACTAGGTGTGGTTGATTAACCAAAAAACCTTAGTATATTATGTATAGCAACAAATAATGGTTGTGTTGAAAAACACAATTACACACATGTGTTAATGGAGGTATGGATTTGAATGATTTGTGTGACAAACTGTGGTATCACTTTTAAGGCTCTCATGACATATGCAATTGTAGTGGATATGAAAATGCAATGCAATGATGTGGATGCAAGATGTGAGATGCAATTGTTTTTGTATTTTTGATTTTATGTTGTTTTTGTATTTTTGATTAATTTGACCAAAGGGCTTATTATGCCTTTGGGGCTTTTGGTATTGATTTTGACCAAGTGGTTTGAATTACCCTTGGAGCTTTTGAATTGATGGGATTTGACCAAGCGGTTTGAATTACCCTTGGAGCCTTTTTGAATTGATTTTGACCAAGCGGTTTGAATTACCCTTGGAGCCTTTGATTGATTGGATTTGACCAAGCGGTTTGAATTACCCTTGGAGCCTTTTGAATTAATTTTGACCAAGCAGTATGAATTACCCTTGGAGCCTTTGATTTGATTTTGACCAAGCGGTATGAATTACCCTTGGAGCCTTTGATTTATTTTTGAAATTTTATGTTTTTATGCTTTTTTTTTTTTGACATATTTTTTTTTTTTTAATATTTGAATTTTTTTTTTGACATATTTGAATGTTTTTGTGTTTTATGTGTAAAATGCCTTTAAGTGAATGATATTGAGAGGTTCAAGCTCTTCAACACCATCTAATGATATAAGGTGATATGCTCCAGGCCCAACTCTCTATGAAATCATGTATGGACCTATCCAGTTTACCATGAACTTATCTCGTAGATGCGGTGACAGATTCGAATTCTATTAGTTTTCTTTGAGCACTAGATCTCCAACCTTGAATTCCCTTAAATGGAATTTACTATTGTAAGCTCACGCAAGGTGATCTTGGTAAACATGAAGATGCTCTAAAGCATTGACTCGACGTTCATCAAGAAGCATCAACTGATCAAGGTGGCCTTGTCATGCAACTTCATCATCTATGAAGTCCTTTAATGCTATGCGTAGAGTCAGAATTTCTAACTCTAGTGGCATGATGGCCTCAGTGCCATATACTAGTGAAAATGGTGTTGCCCCAGTGGGCATCCGTATACTAGTCCTGTATGCCCATAGTGCAAGAGGCAACTGCATGTGCCAATCCTTGTGATTTTCTTGCACCGTCTTCCTCAAAATGGAGACTATTATTTTGTTTGAGGCTTCTGCTTGCCCGTTTGCTTGTGGATAATAAGGCATTGAAAAATTATGCTGAATATGGTATTTGTTCATTAAAGCATGCACATTTTTGTTCTTGAAAGATGGCCCATTATCCGATATTATCTTAGAAGGGACCCCAAAATGACTTATGATATTGTGGAGTATAAACTCCGTAATCCTTGGTCCAGTTGTTGATGTTAAGGGGATCACTTCTACCCATTTAGTGAAGTATTATATGGCTATTATGATGAATGTGTGTCGGCCTGAGGATGGGGGTGAGATCTTCCCAATCAAGTCTAGTCCCCATTGCGAGAATGGCCATGCTACCTGGATGGGCTGCAAAGCTTGCGATGGTAAGTGCGTTAGATTTGCATGATGTTGGCACTTACTACATTTCTTGACATACTCGCAGTAGTCCTTTTCCATGGTGGGCCAATAGTAACCCATTCTCAAGATGCGCTTAATGATGGCCATGCCACTGAAATGGCCTCCACATGTTCCATCGTGAGCTTGCAAAATTGCCCAAGATGCTTCCTGGGGCTCAAGACAATGGAGTAATACTCCATCATATCCTCGTCTGTAGAGGATTTCTCCTAGAAAGATGTATCTTGTTGCTCTCTATTTGAATGTTCACCTTTCAGTATGTGACAAACCTTGAGGTACTATTCCAAGCTTCAGGAAGTCCCGTAGTTGGGAAAGCCAATCCTGATAAGCCATGACTTCTATAGAAAAGATAACTTGCTCTTCCTATATTTTTGAGCTAGTGAACACGGATTGAGGAACAACTCTATGGTGTATGGTTGCACCACACTCCATAGGTCCTTGGGAGATCAAAGACCCCCAAGGTGTCATTTGCAAGAAATCTTTAGCTATGAAGGACCAATCCTGATTTGGCTCGATGTTGATCATGTTGACTGATTCTTGATTGTCAAAAGCTTCATGACGTATTGCTGAGTGTGAAAGCACTTTCACATGAATGGTTGTAAAATCAGTAGATAGATTCTGAGGGATTAAGGATCCCAAAGAGGCCATAGTGTCTACAAATCTATTCGATGTACGAGGGATTGCCTCGATGTCATACCATTCCAACTGGGCTAGGTAGGTGTCAACAAGTTCCTTGTAAGTCTTCAAGAGTGGGCACCTACATTGGAATAGTCCTTTGACCTAGTTTACTATGAGCAAGGAGTCACCAAAGATATTCAATATTTTAATGCCCATTGCTATGGTTATTTGGAGTCCCAGGATCAATGCTTCATATTCTATATTGTTGTTTGTGCATGGGAAGTCTAGTTTGAATGATAAGGGCAATGGAGCACCCTATGGTGTGATAAAGACAATCCCTGCTCCACCTCCTTGTTCACACTTCGAACCATCGAAGAACAATGACATGTCTCTTTCTTTCTTAGGTTCTTCGAGCTTTGGTAGATCTGATAATGCAAAGACCGCATCATCAAGCAATTCTATAGTGAGAGGCTTGTTATCCTGAAGAGGCACCTCTACTAATTGATCTGCTATGACTTGTCCCTTGATGGAATTTTGGCTTATGAACTCTAGATCAAATTCTATCAATAGCATGATCCACTTTGTGGTACGTGTATTGTGATATGTCTTGCTCATCATGTACTGCAAAGGATTCTATTTTGATATGACGTAGGTCGTATGGCTCAACATGTAGTGTCACAACTTTCGAGTTGCAAAGACCACTGCTAAACACAACTTTTTGACATACGCATATCCTAGCTCATAACTCACCAAGGTGTGACTAATGTAATATATGGCTTGCTCTTTGTCTTGTGCATTCTTTTGGGCTAACATGGTGCCCAATGCAAAATCAGTAGCCGATATATATAGTAAAAATGGTATGTCTGGCCTTGGTGGAGCCAATACTGGTGGCGTTGCTAGATAAGTCTTGATCTCTGCAAAGGCTTGATGGCATTCTTCATCCCAATGAAAGGGGACTTCCTTGCATAGAAACCGATTCATAGGTCGGCATTTGTCTGATAATTGCATGATGAATATTTTGATGGATGCTATCTTGCCTTGTAGGCTCCTCAACTCCCTAATGTTGGTAGGGGTGGCCATTTCTAGTATAGCCTTTACCTTTGTAGGATCTACTTCAATGCCTCTCTTGGATACGATGAATCCCAAAATCTTGCCAGAAGTTACGCCAAATACGCACTTCTTAGGATTCAATCGGACATTGTGTTCTATGAGGTGATCAAAGATTTGTCTAAGGACTTCGACATGCTCTTGCCGCAATAGGGACTTGGCCAGTAAGTCATCCATGTAATCTTCTAAGATCTTATGCATATAGTCATGGAATATGTATGTCATGGCCCGTTGATATGTGGCACCAACATTTTTGAGACCGAATGGCATCACTTTGTAATAGAATGTTCCCCATGGAGTAATGAAAGTAGTTTTATGTTGATCTTCGAGCTTAATCCGGATCTGATTGTATCCAAAAAAACCATCCATTAGGGAGAGCATTTCATGACCTGTGGTTGCATCTACAAGAGCATCTATGTTTGGCAATGAGAATGAATCCTTTGGTGTTGCCCTATTTAAATCTCTAAAATCCATGCAGATACGGACTCTTCCATCAGGTTTCCCCATGGGTACCATGTTTGACACCCACTCAGGGTAGTCGATAGGAACTATGAATACTGCATCCAGATAGTTTTTGCAATTCATTCTTCACCATCAAAGCGATGGTTGGATGCATTTTCCTCAGTTTTTGCTTGACTGGCTTCTTCATGGGATCCAATGAAAGGTTGTGAATGACTAACTTTGGATCTATCCCTGGCATGTCTTTGTAAGTCCAAGCAAAAATATTTGGCCTCTCTTTGAGGAGAGGAATTAGGATGGCTTGTTCCTCTAGAGATAGACTTTCTCCGAACTTGACTTTCCTTGGTTGGGTAGGATCATCGCTGATGTCCACCTCGAAAGTCGCTTCTATAGCCATATGTGACCCATCCTCTAGCTGATGAGGCATGGGTATCAAATGAATGTCATCGATGGGATTCATAGGACCTACTGACTCAGGTTCCAAACCAACATGGAAGACGTCATACGCACAACCTGATGCAAAATGGAATGGCTGTAACATATCTTCATTGGGGAAGAGGTCTTCAAGCTCTATGGGTGAATTAGCATGATCCCAATCAATAGCCTCTACATCAAGATGCAATGATTTGGTAGGATCTGTTGGATTATGAAGTGGAGTGGTCAAATCAATGGAGATCATGTTGATGGATGGGATGAAATCTCCAGGACCACATGGGTGCAATCTTGTCTTAGGGGTTTCCCTTCCATACTCGCGATGAGGTTCTGGAGGAATGGGAATTTTTGGATCTGGCCCATGAGCAGGGTGGACAATAGGATCATTGGGCTCTAATCGCTCTCTGAATGTAGGCAGAGGGGGATTGACCATCCGATGAATGGTAGCTAGGTCAATAGGTCTCCCCAAAAATCATAGATGAGGGTCTATGGCATGGAGTGCCGCCTCTCTCTCTACTAGCTCGTTGACTTGTCGCAAGTGGTGAGGTCCAAGATAAGCCATCTCGGTCTCATCCTCAAAGTCATCATCACTTATCCAAAAACCATTAGCATTGGTATGCGGCCCTAAGACAAGGGGCTCATGTCTTGGCCCCAAGTAGGCCATCTCTATTTCATCTTCATATTCTTCATCACTTATGAAGAATCCATTTGCATTTGTCTCTTGCCCCAAAGTCAGGGGTTGATGGCTTAGGCCTAAGTAGGCTCTTTCTATTGAGTCTTCTGATTCATAGTCACTTTCATCTGATGTATATCCACTCTCATCATGGATGGACCATGTGAATCTTTGTAAATAGTGAGGCCCCTGATAGGCTAAGCCAAGTTGCACCTCATCATCACTTGCTTCATATCCATTCTCCTCATCCCATGAGTTGTACCCTATTGGGGTGGAATCAATTGAGATGTTTGGATGATAAGTTTTTGGAGGTGGTATGTTTACCATGGCCACTTGTCTATTGCTCAAATTTCCTATTCTTAGGGGGTGATAAGGAATGAAATCAATGTCTTCTCCTAACCCTAAGCTTAATCTTTCCAATGCCACTACAAGAGAGTCATCTCGACCTCCGCTATAATAGCCTAAGCCAAATCTATCAGAGGGAAGCTGATATTGTGGCTCGTATGGCCGCCTGCACCCCTGCTCATATATGCCAAGGCCATAGCCATGCCAATGGCAATGCTCAAAGTAGCTTAGAGAAAACTCAGGGTTAGAGAGGTAATGAACATTGACCATGAATAATTTGTCACTATCCTCTTCTATATCTGAAGACTTATGAGCGCAGTCCAGGCCGGCATAGACAAAATTGGTTTGGTTGGGAGGGATTCCAAGTGGAACCACTATTCCTACTAGTGGCCTCAAGTCCTTAGGCCTTCCCATGTCTTGTGCAGACTCAATGATAGGTGTAAAGGTGATGTTCTACACAAGGTACTCCCCTATGCCTATGCTTGCCAAGTGTATTGATGCATGCGATGTGGATGACCCTACGGATGATACTGGTGAAGCAGGGTGATAATCACTATCTTCATCTTGATCTTGAAGATCTTCCTCTTCCATAGGACTTGGCATTTCAGCAATGGCTATAGTTGGCACTTCCTTGGGCCTTTCTTCCTTAACTAAGGGTGCCTTTAGCTTTTGATTGTCTTTTGGTTTTGATGTTGATGGTACTTTAGAAGCATTGACTATTTTGAGTGCACCAGGAGGTGTTGATGTGCATGGGTCTTTTCTTACCCCTTTGTCTTCATTATCCACTTGTGTGGTTGGGGATGAAGGTGCCACGTATAGGTGAGTAGAAGGGATTACAAATTCTCCTAGAATGTCCACCTGATTGACGTATTTAAAAGGCTCTTCATCGGCCAGAACCACATAGACTTTGTTCTCGTGCACATACTTGACACACTGGTGCAAGATCAAAGGCACACACTTCATGGCCCTTATCCAAGGGTGCCCTAAGAGGATGTTGTACTGCATAGCTCCTTCCAAGACATGACACATCATGGGGATGGTCTTGTGCCCCACCTTGATGGGTAGGACTATCATTCCCATAGTATTGCATAAAGCATCATTAAAAGCTCTCAATGTGTAAGCTCCTGGAATGATATTGGACTTGGGGATTTTGAGGTGCTCTATTGCAGTTGTTGTAATGATGTTTATCGATGAACTTATATCGACCAAAACCCTCTTGAAAGGTAAGTCATTGATTGCCACTACAATGTTTAGCGGAGGGTCTGGTAAGGCAGCGAGAGACTGTCTTAATCTCATGATCATAGAATCAGATTACGGGTTCCTGGCATATTGTACTTATCCCACAAAGTAAGTGAATGCATTTCGCATCTTGCGGTTGGAGCTCCATTGATTCTTAAAAATCCCATCATTAGAGTCTCCCTACGCTTTGGGACTTGGACTGAGAGCTCATATAAGAGGACAGACTAAGGTTTTTCCCCACTACCCCGAATAGTTCCCACGGGTCTTTGGTGGGGGGGGAAGGTTGTCTTGCCTTCCCCGGGGGGGGGGGGGGGGGGAGGGGGTTGTGGTTGACCATACCGCCTAGTCCTTGTTGCTATGTTAACAATCTCAACCATCCTAATGCATCCATGGGTAGGTATGTCGGCTCGAACCTGATTGACTTGGGCCCCTTGCTCTCGAGGGGCCTCATGATTGGGCAATGGGTTTCTGTATATGCCCATGTCTCTATTATCGGGAGCCAATGGGTTGTCAACTTTGAGTTCTCCCACCTCAATCATGTTTTGCACTTGATGCTTAAACCCGATGCAAGCCTCAATGTCATGCCCCGGTATCCTATGATAAGGGCAAAATTGATCTTCCCTATATCCTTTTGGCTTAGGATGGTTGGGATCTATAAGAGGTATATCAAGAAATCTGATCCTCCTGGCCTCGCTCAACTGATTAAAGATTGATTGCATTGATTCTGTCAGAGGCATGAAATAACGAGGTGGCTTGCATTCTCGGTTTCTTCCCTGATTGTTCTTTTGGTCGTAATTGGCTGGCGGGGGATGTGCTTGATAGTTCTAGGGTTGTTGTGCACCCCCATCCTTGGGTGTAGCCAATACGACTTGATTGACTGGAGCAGGGTTGCCCCGTTTCTACTTATACTTGTCATTCTTACCATTCTTGTTCCACTCCTTTTTGTTTCAGAGTTTAATGGTTCCCTCATCTACTTTTATTTCTTCGATGAGCTTGGCATATGCCAAAGCTTCCTCAAATGAAGGATACTACTGAAGTTGTAGCAAGAGGGAGATATGTTTAGAGCAACTTTTGGTGAACATGTGAATGATCTCTTCTATGGGAATGGAGAATGATAATTTTACCATGAATTTTCTCCATCTATTCCCATAATCCATTACTGGCTCATCATCATATTGTTTCAAGTTGGCCAGGTCTGAAAGGTTCACCTTCTTCTTAGCACCAAAGGAGAAACGCTTTAAGAATGCGTTTACTAGTTGTTCAAAGTTGGTTATGCTATGCTTAGGTAGTTGGTTGAACCATTGAGTGGCAGCACCTGAAAATGTCATTATGAATGTTCTTAGCATGAGAGCGTCATTGTCTTCAAGATGAAAATAGGCATTGATAAAATTGGTGACATGCTCTTGTGCATCCTCTTCACCCTTAAACTTTTCTAACCTAGGCATCTCAAAGTGCTTAGGATATGGAGGGCTAGGGATTGATGGGCACAATGGTTGGTTGTGTATTTTGCTCAATGTTGGTGAGTTCCCAACTACCTCTTGTTTCTCAAAGGTTTTCATCTTTTCAGCAAGCTCTTGAAATGCCTTTGATGCATGGATTTCCTCCTCTTGTAAGCCTATTCACATTGGCAATGGAGGTAACTCTCTATCCATTTTATTTGTTCCATTTTCCTCCCTCCTACGAGGGGACTCAGGATTGTGATCCCGGTTTGTTATGTTTGCCCTTCCCCCATTAGTTGGATTTCATTCATGATTTGGTGGGGGATTTCATTGTGGGCTATCTTGTCTAGTGTGCCTCTCCTTAGGTGAGTCAGTGCATCTTGTTCTTTGGTGGTCACCACCATTTGTCTATAAATTATTAAGAGCTAGCCGCTCGACTTGCTCTCTTAAACACTGCTCATGTTGGCGCAAGAGTCTTTCTCTTTGTTTCTCTTGTTCGAGAGCTTCCACTAGCTCTCGCTCCTTACGTAATGCATTTTCTAACCACCTCATTCGATCAGTTTGTGCTATCATAGAAGACTCATGTTTATCTGACTCTGTTCTTGTTGTCTTGACTCATCACAGATTCCTCGAGGAGGTTTCTGCTATATCTATACTCTTGCTAGCTAATGTGACTTGTTTAGTGTACTATTGAGTATCCCTATGATCAGACTCCATGCATCTACTATGGGGTCACTCTGAGGTACCCCTAGACTAAGAGATGTGTTTAGAAGTCATAGTTCATGAGCTTCCAGATGCAGAGTTCTCAGTAGCTACAGTTCTTTGAGTTGGTCATGTAGGAAACTGATCCAACCCATCTAGTTGTCTTGTTTTCCATGGCTGGTCCCGTGGGGTGCCATTCACTCCTATGAGGTCATAGTCTATGGGAATATTTCCTTTTGTGTGAAGGGTTTCTTCTATTTGATTCCCATGACTAGATGTAGCTCTAGTTTCTTGCCCTTCAATAGG
Organism: Wollemia nobilis; assembly: GCA_028583015.1. Taxonomy (NCBI): domain Eukaryota; kingdom Viridiplantae; phylum Streptophyta; class Pinopsida; order Araucariales; family Araucariaceae; genus Wollemia; species Wollemia nobilis. Next base: position 8,107,259 of record JAQPPZ010000103.1, read on the forward strand.
CAATCCTATTTCATATATTTCTTGTGAGTCTTGAGGTGTTGCAATTCTTGTTTGCCTTCTTGATGAAGAGGGCTTTGTGGTAACATGTTTTCTCCATGTGGATGGAGATGTAGCAGTCTCATCATCCCTATGTGAAGAATGAGTCTTAGAACCTTCTTTATGTCCATGTGAGGAGGAAGCCCTTGAAGCTTCCTCACGTCTTTGAGATGTTTCTATGTGTTTAGAGGAGGCCCTTGAGGTCTCCTCATGTCTCCTTGATGAGGATGGTTATGAAGCCTCTTTTTGTTTATGTGACTTTGTTCCATGATGTGGTTCCTTACTTGGGGTTTCTTGAGGAGATCCCCCAAGGGTTGAGTTATCACCCCTTAGGCTCGTGGAGCTACGTCTCATGGTCTTACGGGTAGGTCGTTCAATGTTACTACGACTCTGCCTATGGGTATGAGTTGCTTCTATCTCTCCCTCGATATCAGACCGAGGGTGCTTACTTCTTGTTTTGACCATGTTGTCTTATGAATTGATCTTTTGAGTTGCAATTTAGGAATAACCACACAATACCAAACAAATGTTTATCTTGATTACCGATTTAAGTGTGCCCTAAACTATTTGATGTGTTGTTCTTTCAATTTCTTTGCTCTTGTTCTTGGATTAAGAATGAGAAGACTCATCCATAGTGACAATCAAGTACACCCATGCCAAACATGATTTTCTCAAAAGAAGCTAGGGTACACCATTGAAGACCCAATGGAGGGTTCGCCTAGCTCTTCCACTCTGAACCAATGATTGTTCCAATAGTGGGAGATAGTTTGAGCACAAGTAACTTAGTATCACTATAAGTAAGTTTCTCAATCCATTTCTAGGAAGCTCTAGGGGGTAAACCAGTGGAAGGAGATGAATTCCAATGTCACTAGACTGAATTGAAGGTTGGTGATGAAATCCAACTCCCCAATGTTTAAATGAGACGTGCGTGTGTGGTGTTCATTTTAAGCTTGCATAACATAAAGTGCATCATATAGCAGCAATGAATCTTTCCTATATGCCTAAGTGCAAAAATACATTTCAATATTCAGAAATATGCATGAACTACTATGATTTGTATGAGCGCACTTTATTTCATGCAACTATGGCCTCTAGCAGGGCCTCAAAGCAAGCAAACAACATACAATGTCTAGCACATTGGATTCTAGGGTGAAATTTTTAGGCATAAGCCATTGTTCCTAGCAACGCCTAGTGGAAAATTTAAAAGAAGATCTAAGATATGCGAAATGCTTAATTCTTTCTTCTTTTATTCTTTCAATTTCCAAACATAAATGTGCTTTAAGTTCTCTATTTTAGACACATAGAAGTAGATAGAAAGCTATAAAATATTAGAGAAGCTATACCAACCTTTGATCCAGCTCAGAGAGTCGGTGTTTTGACCTCTGCTGCACTCCAGTTCTGGCCGTTATTGACCAGAGCGGCTGGTTCTTGGTCGTTGTAGCTCAGAGTGGCTAAGCTCTATTGGTCGTTGTAGCTCAGAGTGGCTAGTTTTTGGTCGTTGTAGCTCAGAGTGGCTAGACCTGCACATAAAATTAAGTTAGTATTCTAGTAAAAAATGAAAAATTAGTGGTGGTCCCACTGTGATCGCCATCTGTAGCGACCTCGGGAACGCATGCACCGCCCCTTTTTAACCCTACTTGCAATGTTATTAAAAACCCAAGATGAAATGGAAAGACAAGAAGAAAAAGCATATAACATGAAATAACAAAGATAGATCTCTTTATTGATATTGAAGCTCGGTTACATGTCGGTCCCTCTTAGGGATACCCATTTCGATACAATAAGTTACAAATAGGCAAAGAGTGCCCCTTTCACGAAGAGGTGGTGCGCTTATAAAAGCTTCCTGGTTCTGCACACGAAAATGTATGAGGGCTTACAGATGCCTCCTTCTCTAGGTCTATTTCCTAGAGGGATCCCTTTTGCTCTCGTATGTTGCAAACTTCGTCCGATGTACCTGTGGCCCTGCAAGCAATGAAACAACAACACACGTTTAGGTGTCCGAGATTGCCTCCCTAGATGAGGTTGTTAGTAATAAAAGAATGTAATGGAAATATGATGAAACTATGCCATGAAATCATGTAAATCTATGCTAATGATATGAAAACATAAAGAAACAGAATAAAAGATGCTATGTCTAAAACCTAAGCTAAGCCTGCGGGCCACTGTCCAAGATAGCGGCCGCTAAGGTAAACCTTGCTCTCTTTGCCCCAAAGCTATGGGTCAAAGCCTGTATCTGATGTTGAAATAATAGGTGTTATGCTCTTCAATCCGTCAGGGCTTCACCGTACACGTGATCTCAAAGAGAACTCTCCAAGTCTTGAAAGCTCTCCTCAAAAAGATGTCTCGATGATAGCAGATTCAAGATTAAAGATCTCTTGGTGCTCTTAGGCTTGCACCTTTTATAGTGTGAAACCCTAGGTCTATGTCCAAGCCCTAGAAATGAATTTCTCATGCGTAGTGCAAGTTAGCATGAGAAGCTTTTGTCCATTGTCTATGTTTGAAGGCCAGTTAACTGAAATCTAACTGCCCACTTGAGTCTTCTATGCGAACTGGTTGTTAGCATGAGAAGATTTTGTCCTTTGTTTATGCTTGGAGGTTAGTTAACTAAATTTTAAATGCAAACTCAAGTCTCCTATGTGAACTGGTCATGAAAAGGAATGCAAAGTTACTCCCGCTCACCTTTATTGCATGCAGACTACCACTTCCACCTATGATTAGGCCTGTTTGTTGGTAAAACTGCTTCTTATGGCTTAGCCGTTGTCATCTACAGTGGCTAAGATCTGGCCACTGTCATCTACAGTGGCTAAGGTCTGGCCACTCTAGGCTTGAGTGGCTAGGATCTGGCCGCTCTTGGCTTGAGCGGCTAGACTTGGATGGCTTGAAAAGGCCCCAAATGAGTGGTGAGAACCACTTTTGATGCTTGGAAAGTCCAATATTATGTCTTATGATCTTATGAGTGTGTCTATGTGAGCAGCTCCCCTAAGCATGACATGATTTAGGTGTCTACATAGACTATGTTACTAAGTGGGCTAAAGTTAAAGCTTTACCACGAGCACAAGCTAAACCAATAGCTAATTTCCTTTATGAAAACATTATGTAATGCTTTAGAGCATCTAGAGAGTTAATTTTAGATCATGGATCCTAATTTCTCTTCAAATTAATTGCACATTTTGTTGACATCTATCAAATAAAACATAGGAAAACCTCACCATATCATTCTCAAGCTAATGTTTAAGTCGAAGTTACGAACATAGAACTTGAAAATATTATTATAAAAACCATAGCTATTAATAGGGTTGATTGGGCTGAGAGATTAAAGAAAGTTGTATGGGCATATAATACAACTTGGAAAACTACCATAGGATTATCACCTTATTAAATGGTCTATGGAAAACAAGCTATCATGCCTATCGAATTTGAGATAGAAACTTTTTGCATAGCGATACAACTTGACATGAATTTGGATCAAGCACAAAAAGCTAGATTGGAAAAGTTAAACATTCTAGATGAAAGGAGACTAGATTCATTGCATAGGACTGAATTAACCCAACAACAAAGAAAGAAGTGGCATGATAAACATATTATACCACGAATATTTCAATCAGGATATTGGGTCTTGTTGTTTGACTCCTGCTACCAAGAATTTCAAGGTATATTAAGGACAAGATGGCTAGGACCCTATGAAATTGAAGATATGTTTAGGAATCGTATAGTCAAACTTAAGCCTATAGACGATTCAACAAGAAGACTACTATTAAACGTGCATAGGCTTAAACTTTATAAAAATCCATTATCTAAGGAAGAATTCATACACCATCTTAAGCAACAAGCTAATCTACAGTGTATATTTGAACTGCAATCAACAACTATTGAATAGCAAGTTCTCTCTCATAAAAAAAAATATTATGCTTCCTTTGTTTCATAATGGAGTTCCTATATTTGCAATATTTGTATCTTATTTTCATCAATCTTCAGTCCCAATATTTCAAAAAAATAACCTAAAAGGGTATTTCTTTAAGAAATTGTAGAAAAATGACTATCACATATTGCATAAAACCTTGTTTGCTAGATAAAATCTAGGTGTTTTCAATTACTCAACCACCACTAGTGTTTTGAGAAAATTTTCATTGAAATTTAAGCAATATTTTGGTGTTGTAAGATATTTCTAGTCAATCAAGTTGTCTCTTGGACTACTCACATTAGAACACATAAAACATTATGATATTTGGAAATATTAACTCATAAGTTACTATTGCCATAAAGTGAATGGTTTCCCTTGCTTATCCATCTATGTGCATGGTCTAGAGAACTAATTAATTGGCAAAAGGACAAGCTCACCCTTCACCTTTCTAAAAAAAAAATCCCTTGCTCCTCATCTAATCGAGCAAGTATCCCAAAAATATCTTCTTACTTCCCCTAAAAATAAGCAAGAATTCCAAAAAGCAATAAAAATCCCTTGCTCCCTTTCAAAATGAGCAAGTATCCCAAGAAAAAAAATCAAATAAGGGTAAAAGAGCTTGAATCCCTAGAATTCTTAGTGTCTCAAAAACCATGGGGTGATCCTCATTATAGTAATGGGTTGAATGAAATCTACCTAGAAATAAGGTATCCTTATGCAGTAGTGCTAAGTCTAGAAAAGACCTATGGATGCTCACAGATAAGCTAGCTTGTTGGCATAAGTGACCATTGTTTTACTCAATCCTTACTCATAATGGGAAATGAACATTCACTACACACACAGTTGGTCCTTGAGAGGCTTGAAAAAATTAGGATAACTTTAACATCATATTTATTTGAGAGATGAGTAGATGAATTTGTTTAAAGCCACTAGGATTCTTGAGTCCTTGTGAAACAACTCTAGCATATCATAAGCAAGCAAAATTCAAAAGCAAATTCCTATGAAGGTACTATAGTTCATTTTATCCTACAAAAATGTGACTTGTATTTCCCAAAATTTCACACCCTTAAGCAAAAGCCATCACAATTATATCAAAATATCTATCCCATTTTTATTGAAATTATCCAAACCTTTGATAGAAATCTATTTTTGCATATATTGATGACTGATATCAAGTTTTATAATCATCATTTTTCTCTCACTTGGAAACTCCTTAATGAAATTCAGGAAGCACAATCACAAAAATGATAAATAAATAAATATATATCCAGTATAATTGGAATAACCTCCATAAATAAAACTTATTATATATCATTCACCATAATATAAATAAAACCCTCTTAATTTTATTTTGGCTATATAACCAAAAATACAGTTTGGGGGGGAAGTAAATAAAGACATCCAAAATTCATAATACAGTTTGGGGGGAGAATCAAGTAAAGTATTCTCTTAACTCTACAATTAAAGTTTCTATAGACAATTCTTGTAGACGTCTTCTATTTTGTAGATGTTTTTTGTAGACAGCTTCTGTAGATGTTCTTTGTAGATAGCTTTTGTAGATGTATTTTGTGGACAACTTCTATAAAAAAAAATTGTAAACAACTTCTATAAGCACCATCCGTAGACAGTATTTGTAGTGCATCGTCTAAAATTTTTCTAAGTGTCGATATTTAGACTAGCCCCAAGTGAAAAGCGACACGTGTCAACACAGAATATAAAAGAACGTATCAACATAGAATATAAAATAAACTTACCAATGTTATTTATTAAGGCTTCTGGAAAAGAAAAAGGGTAAATTGCATACATATATATATATATATATATATATATATATATATATATATATATATATATATATATATATATATATATATATATATATATAACTTTCCTTGGCCACCTTTTGAAATTTGTGAAACGTGACATTCTCACTAAGGTATGGGATTAAAATTAAAATTAATATAATGCATAATTAAAATTGATACTAGGAAGTATGCCAAGAATTTTTCCATGAATGCATAAAGGTAACGCTTGAAACAATACCATAGGAAAAATATTTGACGCGTATGTCTATGATTAACACTATGCATCATAATTTAAAAAGAATTTTTTTTTAAGTCTCTTCTTGGAAACATGGATGCCTCTCCTTGAAAACATGGATGTTGACCGCGAAGGATGAGTGGACATCAATTATAGAAGCAAACGTATTTGACCATGACCAAAATGAATAATGACATAAAAGGAGAAAAATTAAAATACAAAAGTAAAACGATAGGGACAACCATGTCAGTGACAAGGTGGAAAGAGGACCGTATACATGGCATAAACGTGTAGGGGCAAAAGTTTAAGGAAATTTATTATTATGCTATGGTAAACAAAAGTGTAAGTCATAGGGAATAAAAATAATAAAAATATATATTATAACACTTGGTGCCAAAAACTAACCCTCGCCATGCAAGGTGGTGGAAAGTCTCGCACCAAGGGAAATGTTAATCATCTCAAGCTAACGATGATGCATGCCATGTGGCTCCACGAAGCCAATAACAAGCAATGCCATGGATAAAATATGTTGACCATCGACTAAGGTTAAAACTAAGGACCATGATTAAATATTGGATAAGTCGTACGCCGATTTTGAAAACTTCCTTCGAAAGCTAGCTTCAACTCCTATTTTTAGACATCATCGATCACTGACATGTAGCTACCACGAACCAATTATGAAAAAGATACTTAGACCAGTGTTCCTATTCATCGATTAAAATAAAATAGAGGGCTAATATGCATTGCATGGCTAAGATACATGTAAATGAAACAAAAACTTAAATTTTACCTTTCCTTCCATGGAAGGCCCTACAAAATTTGACAAAAAATGCTTTGCAAATTTGAAACGAAGGTGAAACTCTAAAAAAATTTCCAGCTAGATGAAATTGGAGATTTGAAACAATCGTCGGAAGGAGAATTATCGCAGACAAGCAAAATTGAGAGCAATAAAAGTAGAAACGTGGGCAAAGAATGATAAAGGGTAGGAATTTTAAAAGCGTCATCGTGGGGTGACATAGAAATTGGTGGAAACGAAAGCGGCAGAAGGTAAAACTTTTAACTATTTCAAAATTTTGTCTTTAATAATGAACAGTTGTAGAAAAATAAATATATCTTATATCCTAATCATTCTGCTACAGGAATTTTTTTATATAATCATTTTTGTTGTAAAGAATCATTGCAGAATATAAAATCATTGCTAAACCTCTATGTTTTTACATAATTTTTAGAAATTCTTTCTAGTTTGCAAGTATAAAAGAGTTTTTTTTGTCTATGAAATAATTGTTATAGGTTTTCATCCACTGAAACAAATTTTGAAACTATCCCATCAAACCTTGAACCCTTATCCTATCTACCCCTTGCTTTAAAAATACCCCGGTCTATGTTTCACAAAAGGAGTGAACCCCCGTCTATCCAAACACAGAACCCTAGTGATTCTGTGAAGAAATTATTTCAAAATGCTCATTGGTGGGATGCCCTCACAAAGTTTCAAGGGCACGACCAAGGCATGGCGAAGTAGTTTATCATGAACTATGACACCATGACTATGGTCACCCATGTTGGGGACATCCAAATTCCTGTAATTTCCAGTATAATTTTTGAAGTGTTGAGTTTTCCTGAGGTAGGAATACCCTATTACAAAAATTCTTCTAAGAGCATTACTCAAATGGTAGTAAAATTTTGAGAACATTGCACCATCACCCGTGAGAAGGAGTGGTGGATAAAAGGAATCACCACCTCTACACTCCCTCTCAAGTGGTAATAATTTGTTGTTTTAATTATCAAATTTTTCACACTAGAAGGGAGATTGTCTAGTTTTTGGGGGTATCACCTTAAGATGCTATTGAACCTAAAGTACCCGAAACAAAGGGATTGCATCATCAATTTACCATATTTCCTATTCCAATATCTAAAATCTATAGTTCTTTGCATGTACACCCTAATAATCTTGATGATAGCCCTAAGTTTCATCTTATTGCACATCACGGGCTTACTAAACTATTGGTTTTGCAAAAAGCACATGAATTCAAAATACCCTGGTAGACAATTGTAGAAGAATCTAACCTGCTAGATCATTCTGAGTCTATCAACAATGAACCCCATGAAAACAATGCATATGGGGAAGAGTTGGAACCAGAGATTCAGGAGGAGGAACCCAAATCTCTAAAATGCAAATGTCAAACCTGTACCAGGTTGACCAAACTTTTCCAACCTGCATAGAAAACCCAATGTGAAAAGTATATTCTTGAAACTCATGAGATAGGAGAAATTTTTGGATATGATTTTAACCTACCTACACCTGAGCCACCCACTGAGTCTTTGTCACATCTTCGGGGGTAGCAAACTATGCTACAAATCAAAATCAATAAGCTTCAAGAAGTTTTTTTAGAGCACTCAAAGTTATTTCAACGTGCCCTCACTCTCTAGATACACCTTCTCAAGTAAATTGCTTTTGTATAGGGTGATAAAACCTGTTGACCCCGTCAACCAACAACCACCTGTCGATGTCTCTCCAAATAAGATATCGAAAACTGGTAGACAATAACAAAAATTAGTCAATTTTAGCAAAACCATTGACTTCGCCAAGATTCTTGAAGAAGAAAGTTCACTGTCATTTCTCAGTCTGCTTCAACAGAATCATCCTCAAGAATCGAGCCCCTCCACTAAAGCCGAAGCCTCACAAAGAGACTTGATCTTAAACATTGGGATACCCCCATATATTGATGCAGTCATTAATAATATGGTTGCATCAGTAGAACAACCTCCACCTTCCAAGACGCAGGATACGATGTAGGAAGAGGGATCTGTTGAGGTAGAACATGTCAAAACTATCATGGTTGAAACCCCAACTATTGAGCAAAAGGCCAAAGAACAGGTGCAAAATGTGAAGCACAAACGAAAATTACCAGCAACACGACCGCCATCCTCACGCATTTCTACCCGATGATCACAAGTCGGATAAAAACTGAAAACTTGATAAAATTATTTTCATGATTTTACAGACATACTTTGTTTTTAATGGTTATATCAGTTCATTTCTGTAGAATACTTAGAATGATTTGTTTCATATACCTATAGATATATTTTCTTTTTGTGGTATATATATCTAAGAATAATATTGCTAATAATATTTATCCTTATGCTTGAAATAGTTTGTTTATACAATGTTTGATGTTTCATGAATGCAACTTTGATGAATTATCTCAACTCTAAGGACTCAATTTTTCTATCAGAAAACTATCATGATATTTCATTCCTTGCAAGAAATAGTTTTTTGAAAAGCTACAGCAGTTTATTTTACTTTCAGATGTTTATTTGATAATTGTGATAATATAGTACTATATAATATTAAATTCTTTATGTTTATTTCTAAGAATATTCATTTCTTATGATTGTTGTTACTATTACAAGTATTTGTCAATCAAAAAATTGCAAGAAATTATAATTTTTAGATCTATCTCATTGTCCTTGTAACAACTATACTGTCATTTTCATAAATTTGTAGGGAAATTTCTGAAGAAAGTGTAAAATTTCATTTATTTATTGATATTTTATTTATTTGCAAAAATTTGGATCATAATATCTGATATATGTGCAATATTTGTGATATTTTGTTAAATCTCATTTTCTCCATATGCATGAGGACATGCATATCTTTCAGTTTTGGGGAAAATGATGAGTGTTTATTTAGCATATATTATCTATGATATATTGTTTGATTTCTATCTTTAAATCATGAATGTAATGGATTTTAATGATTATTTCAATTATTTATGTGAATTATCAATTAAAATGATGAATGTGAATTAAATTGATTAATGTATGGATTTTACATGAAATACATGCAAGATGTGTATGATTGGACAAGAAAACATTGAAGGACGTTTCACAAGAGTATGATGCAGCAACACAAGATTCAAACCAGACCCTAAACATGAGAAAATATAGATGTAAATACGACTAATGGATAAGGTTGTAGATGCGGGTTACATAACATAGTGGTTGAAGACTGTTATAGAAAATGGTTGCTGAAATATGTTACAAAATACAGTTGCTAAAGTATGTTAAAGAATATAGTTATTGAAGATTGTTACCGAAGATGTCTACCGCCAAGAGTTACGAAAATATTTGACCAAGTCAATTTACCAACGCACTATGTGCCACATCAGTGACAACATGGCACCCTTACATGGCAACATATGTTATGAAATGATTCTAGTCAGCATAGTTGGTTGACTTGTCAAATATTATGCATGAGGAACTTATGATTATCGAAGTTGTTGTAAAGTTGTTTTATAAAATCGTATAATTAGTATGTTGTTAGGTTGTCTAGATTCTAATGCAAGATTGTTATGTCCTTCCCATGAATAAAGGGGTATATATTTATATTGTTATATCTTGCAAAATATTTAAATTAGATGTATTTTGTTATGTTCGTTCATGAATTTCCACTTGGACCACTTAGGTTATGATTAAGTCCAAGTAGGATTAGGAAACTATGTCAATTTAGATTATTTATGTTAGGTACATAGTTGTCGTATTATCGAGCCAACAAAGCCACATGGAAAATACATGGAAGAATTTTATTTAGAATTGTCCAAGTCATATTATATATTACAAAGGGAGACCTTTGAAAATTTCTAATCGTCTAATGGTCAATAACCTAGCTAATAGAGAAATGTATGATGCTGAAATAATGTTGGAATGATTATATACAATTTTTGAAGAAATGCACAATTATGTACGCTTGAATTTCCAATAATAAAGCAACACTTTTTATGGTAACTATATCATTTATGGTGTCAATTACTGCATAATTTCCATTATGTAATCACAATTGTATTTTTCCCGCATTCATAGAATAGAATAATGTTAGTGGTAATTATGCATATTAGTTACTAAGATAAAATAGTTTAGGGGAGAAAGACTTACACTGTCCTCTATTGGAAATTTTGAGTATAGTGTTGTCATTGATGTCAAAGGTTTGATGTCATTGATTGTCATTGATGTCAAAGGTGAAAAGGTTGAGTTTTGTCTTCAAGGTTGAAATAATAAATGCAAAGGAAAAGTCATCAAAGAGTATATGGGGCAGAAGTACTTTGTGAAATAAATATCAAGACAAAATATTTTTTCCATGGTTGTGAAAGCAAGCAAAGAGAATTTTGAAGAAAAGGAGTATAATATTTAAATTTTAAATTTAAATATTATTAAGAGAGTTTGAAAGTAACAAGGGTTTCATTTGGAAAGGGAGATTTTAAATTGCAAAGAAAATACAAGACTTCTCATTGGTAAAGGTCATCTATGGTAAGACTTTTCATTGACTATTATAATATTTTTTTAAATATTATAATACCTAAGTATAAAGTTACATGGCGCCAAAGATAATTCAAATTATTTTAAAATAAATTTGAAAGAGGGTCAACATCTAAAATGTGCATGGAAACGTATAAATACCCGTAATACTTTGGAAACAGATGTGGTGTATTTTTTATTTTGGTGTCTTGTGCAAAGTGGTGATAGCGAATGAGGTAGAGGGAAAAACATTGATTTTAGTAGAATGAGAATAAAATAAATAATTGTCATTTGCTTCTTGACATCATCTGTCAGGGTAGCCCAATGGTGGCTAGATTCTTGCTAAGTCGTTTGTGAGGCAGAGGTTCGCAATTCGATTCTCCCTAGTGCTAGTTTTGAAGGATTTAAATTTTTTGGTGAACGCACCAAGGGAATAAGAGTGGAGGCCCATACGTTAGGTCTCAATCACACGTTGCATTAGGAGTTTGAGGTCGGAGGGTCGATTCCCGTCCGTGCCAGCAATATTATTTTTGGTAAAAAGGTATGTGCTAAGGTTGATTAAATTTGCTTTGCATGAAGTTTGAGGGGTGTGCAATGGTGTAAAGTTTTTGGCATATAGGAGGTATAAGGGTAATTTATTTTTGCCAAATATTTTTGAAGAAATTGTTGTCATTAAGTTTTATTTTTATATATGCAAAAGTAGGAGTGATAAGGTGTAAATGGTTGATTTAATATTGTAAATTTGTGTTATGGGTCATTAAATGGTTTGAAAATTATTTTATGAAAGTGGGAGATAAAAGGTGTAAAATATGTTTTTATTGTTTGTAATATTTGGATTAATATTGAAAGACTTGGTTCATGATTTGATATTTTATTTTTAAAAACCAAGAGAGTTATAGAGCATTGGTTTGGAAAAAAATTGTGCACACATTTTGAGAAGGGTTTTTCCAATATATGAAAAGGTGTTATGCTAATCCTTTTTGTAGTTGCAAAATGTATTATTTTTGAGAGAGGTATTTGAGGGCACATCTTCATCAAGCATTTTGAGGTATGGTGGTTCAACTTTTTATCTAAGTGGTTGTGTTTTGAGAAAGTAGTTTGAGGTGGAGTTAAAAGGGTTGAATGGTATGCACTATTGGAAATATTTGAGTTAGGATTTGTGCTTCATTGTTGGATGATTTTGGAAATATTTGGGAAATATTTTGAGAACAAGATTGTGCTTCCATTATTGAAAGAGATTGAGACATTTGTGCTAGAAATTGTGAACTACTTGTACTAGGTTTGAAGACAAGTTAGTGCATCATTGTGAAACCTATTGAGCATTGGTTTGAGAGATATTGAAAGCAATTGTGAAAGTTTTTGAGATCCATTTTGTGAGTGAAAATTATGCATTAGTGTGATTGATCTTTGAGAGAAAATTTGTAAGAAAGATAGACCAGTTTTGTGAAACAAGTTATACATTGTTTTGATTTGATTTGAAAGGGATTTTACAAGAGATAGATATTGCATTGATTGAATGCAAGATTTGTGAATGTGAAGAACATATTGGGTTTTTTATAGAGCATATCATTATCTATATGTTCCAGAGGTTAAACAAATTCTAAGTAGAATTTATATGTTTGAAGAAATATTTTCTAAAAGAGATTTAAGTTGTGTTTTTATGCAAGATTTGGAAATATTTGAGCATATTTAATGAGTAACATTGAAGGCAGATTTGAGCAAGTCTTGTGAGAAGACTTGGAGCATATTTGAGGTAGATTTGAGCAAGTCTTGTGAGAAGACTTGGAGCATCTTTGAGGCAGATTTGAGCAAGTCTTATGAGAAGAATCGAAGTAGCCTTGAGGTAGATTTGAGCAAGCCTTGTGAAGACTTGAGATAGGTTTGGTGCATATTTGAGACAGAATTAAGGGCAAGTTTGGTTGCTTATTTGATCAAGCTTTGTGTTAATACTTGGGGCAGATTAGAGATAGAATTGAGAGTAGGTTTGGTTTCTAATTTGATCAATCTTTATCTTAAGGCTTGGGATAGATTAGAGATACAATTTGAGAGCAGTTTTGGTTTTTGATTTGATCAAGATTTGTGTTAATACTTGGGGGATATTTGAGTAGAGTTAGAGCATATTTGTGCTAGAATTGTGATGAGGTTTGGTGTATATTTGAGAAATATTTGATATCAAACTTTTGAGGAGACTAGAGTAGAGAGGACACAAGTCTCCAGTGGATAGAGGTCCATCAACCAGTGTAGTGGGGATAGAGGTATCCTATGGATAGAGGTATCCTGTGGATAGAGGTCCACTAGCCAAAGCAGTGGGGATAGAGGTATTCAATGGATAGAATTTCACCAGCCATAGTAGAGGGAAAATAGTTCTCCTGTGGAGATAGATCCACAAACCATAACAAAGGAGATAGAATTATCCTATGGAGAGAGATCCACAAACCAGAGCAAAGGGGAAATATTTCTCCTATAGAGAGAGATCCACGAACTAGAGCAAAGGGGAAAGAGTTCTCCTATGGAGAGATATCCATGAACTAGAGCAAATGGGAAAGAGTTCTCATGTGGAAAGATATACACAAACTAGAGCAAGGGATAGAGTTCTCCTATGGAGAGAGACCCACAAATCAGAGTATAGACAAATGGTATCTTTTGGACAAAGGTCCATAAACATTGTAATAGGAAATTGATTCCCAAGATATTTTTTGAGAAAATTGAGAAGAAATATTTTCTCCGTGGATGTAACCCGCATTGGTTGAACCATGTTAAATTTATCTCTTATGTGTGTGATGATTTTTGCATTGCTTTGAATACTACTATTGATATTGCCATTGATAATATTGGATAATATTATTTGGGAAAGAAAAGTAAAAGTTGATCTTCTACTGTTCACCCCCCCTCTCAGTATAAGCCTATGTTCTTCATCCTCTAGGAGGCAGGGCCCACTCCTATAGTCAATCCCTATTCTCTCACCCCTATAATAGGTAAGAAATAGTTAGTACATAAAATTAACTTTAGAATTATAAAATAAATTAAATTATATTTTTATAGAGCATAAAGTAAAAATAGATATTCAAAACTAACTATTCGCACGAGTATCATCACCATTAGATAAACTCACCAACAGGTAAAATCATCATTATTAGGTAAATGCACCAATAGATAAAGTCATTGTTAGGTAAATATCATTTTTAATTTATTGCATATTATTTCAATTTCTATATAATTTATGTTTACTATACTAGAATATGGATACTTTCAACTTTTTCCAGTAAGAGTAGTGTCTTTGAGGCACCTTTGAATCTGCCTACTCTCCCTATATAACCAGATTATAAATAGTAAAGTATAATGTAAAATAGTTTTAATACAAGATGATCTTGTTGCACTTTCTTTTGCACTCCTCTTTGTAAGTCTTAATTTTTAATTTTTGAGGCAGAATATTGAGTGCAATATAGGGATTTTGAGGTTGTCTCTGTATTAGACACCTTCCCCTATTTGCTTGGATATTTTATAACCAAATCCAACCTTGTAACCACATGATAGAAGTTATTTTTCTACACTATTTTATTGTTCTATGAACTTGAGACTCACCAAGTCTCGTTCAAGGCTTCTTTTGATGCTCTTATGGTGGTTACTTTATTCTATAATGCTTGGAGGATTGATCTAATTTTATGGTAGGCCACTTCAAAGTTGTAGATCTCAATGCATTAATAGTGTCTTTAGAAACTTTGAATAATTCTATTTTTGTTCCCTTCTAATGAACACAAAAAATAATATTTGAGATCAATATAATAGTGCAAAATGAATCTAATTTTTTTACTTCTACTACACTAACAATCTCACCTTATCACTCCAATCAACTCTAAAAAATAATGCACTTAATCAATTTACTACAACTAATCAAGAATAATCTAAAATGAATAATCAAGAATTATTATGAAATTTCTTTCTAAACAAGGTAAAAGGAGCTAGTCTTCAATTTATTTCCAAAGTAGAAGATAGGTAGTTGATAGATAGTTTAAGATTTTGAAATCTAATCAACTCCTAAAGTGCAAATAAACCTTAAAAAGAATCCTTTATTTTTGCACATTTAAAGACTCTTAACTCAACTCTCCTTTTTATAATTTTACTCCAATCAAGGTGCTTAAACAAACCTTATAAGTAATCCACTTAATAAATTTACTTGCACCAATAGTTGCTTATCTTTTCTGAAAGCCCTCCTAGCGACTTTTGTAGAGTATGTAGATCTTGGTTTCTAAGATCACCAAGTTTTTGTCTTGAGTAAGATCCTGCAGCTCTCCGTAGGTTGCCTTTAATAACTTTATCTTCACCAAAATATGGTATCCAACTCTCTTTCACGAGCCTAGTATTTTTGTGGCTTATTATCCTCTTATAGTATCCTCCTTTTTTTGTAAATTAGAAGAGATATTTGATTCTTAAGTGGTGCCTTCTTGTTGTGAGAGGTAATCTCCAAATCTCCTAGATTTGGTAGGCTTATTCTGTCTGAATCTTACTTCAAGATTCTTTTAAAATTATAACTTCAAACAGGATCTTCTTCTCAATATTTTGAATGTCTTGAGGTCTTATGATATTTGGAACTCCTTGCCAAATTCTTCTTCTTGGGCTTGTTGTCGGATGGTGACAATTGTCCCAAATTTTTCACTATCTCCAGTAGTGAATTTCTCCAATGAGTTCTCCTTGGAATTCATTTGATGATTTCTTTAGTAAGGCTCTCCAAGCCTTTTAATAGACGCTCGTAGAGACCTCTCTAAGGTCCTACAGCTTATTTTGGTCTTCTTTGAGACCTTATCTTCAACCTCTACTTTTGGAAGTGTTGGTGGTGAGATCTCCTCCTAGATCTCTGATTCTACTACTTGAGTAGGACTCTTCTAGTCCTTCTTAATCAATGAAATATTCTCATGATCTCTTTTTCTTTAGGTTTTGGATTGATTCTAAAGAAGATACTCTTCCTAACATTTTTATAGGAATCTTTCTCAACTCATTGAATCTACCTCTTCATGCAATAAATTATTAGTACTAAAATATGCTTCTAAATTAGATGCTCTCTTCTAAAGTATTCTTCAGGATCAAGTCTTTTGTGGACTTTTCTTCAAGGCTTCTATGGCCATTTATTTAGTACCAAGGCTTATGTGGCCTTTTATTCAAGTCTTTTATGGCCTTTTCCTCTGTATTAAGGCTTATGTGGCCTCTTATTTTGGATCAAGGATTTTGTGGTCTTTTCTTCTATGTCAAGGTTTTTATGGCCTTTTATTCTTGTGAAGTTTCCAATCTAGAAATGGAGATCTCTTATCTCCAAAATTCACTATAATTTTTCTCCATAAGTCTCTTCTATAGTGTTCTTCTCTTGCAACAACTAATCTTTGTGCTATGAAGGCACTTCAATATTTAGGAAGTGAAGTTGAAATCTCCTAGATTTTTGTTGTATGAGGTGTCCCAATCATCTGAATATTAATTCCCTGTAATAAAATAACCTTCAGGTTAGTTTCTCCAGATATCTTCTATGAGCTTTAATTGATTCATCAAACTAGTGGATCAAGTGTTGAGTCCTAGTCTTCATAATTTTTCCCTTGAAACTTTGTGGAAAGACTCTAGCCATATGCAATCTCAATATTCTAGTTTCTAAGATTTCTTTTATACATTACTTGTGTCTCTTCTTAATTCTACCATGAAGACTCTTTTGAGAAATTTTGATAGTGACTAGTCCAATGGTGCATCAGGTTCTCAAAAAACTTAGGGTCAATGATAATGGTAGTTTCCCTATAGACCTACCATAGCTCTGATACCACTGTTATATTTTGATGCAGAATAATATGAAATAAAGTAAATCTATGAGAAGACTAAAAATATACTATAAATAGAAATTATGGAGATGTTTACAAAAGTAGTTGTGGAGGAAATGAATACTCCATGAATATAGCTACAGCTCAATAATGGGCATTGAGCATATTACACCCCATCACAATACATCACACTACTACATCATGCCACTCTGGTCTACACTACTTCATATTGCTCTATGTACTCTTCATATCTATGTTCTATACATATGGCCCTTTATATAGGAAATAGGTTCCTTGGCCAACACTCTACCTAGATGTCCAAGGGACAGCTTACACTTTGATACTTATGCATTTATTACATTGCATGAAGTAACTAGATAACTTCTTCCTAAAGTAATCTAATGTCCTAAGTATGTACCAATAAAGATACATTTACATAATCCAAATTATGTAATATCCTATTTCTAACAAACCATGGTTACTATCACCCCATGTGCTCCAATCCCTCCCACTCTAGAAGACCTAAAAAAACAAGCAACACAAAATTTTCTTACATTAATTGCAAATGAAGTATTAGAAATTTTAAGAGATTGAAATACCCAAACATACCCTTATCAGAACAATTTGACATCCTTTCCTATAAGGAAACTAGAGCTATAAAGCTTCATCAAATGGATATCTCATGTCTCAATACCAAAATAATCATAAAAAAGATGAGGCCCAAGGTTAAAATCAAAAAATAGTCGTGGTGCTAACTCCTCTACAAACAAAAATCCCTAATCATACTAGGAAAATAGCCTCCATTCAAAATGTAGAAGAGTCTACCTCTTGGTACTACCCCCTTTCTATATCTACTCTAGACAAAGCAATGCAAGAGAAAATATTAGCTCCTTGTTGATGCAATGGCAAATATGATGCCTTCTTAGGCATCTACTTCATATATAGGAGCTAGGAACCAAATGGAAAAACAACCCACTTCAACTTCATCTCTTGAAGAGCTTGATTTTACTCAATAATATGAGTCTTAATGACCTAGGATGAGGAGGATATTTATGCAATATTTGATGAGATGGGAAATCTGGTGGCCAAAAGACCACAAGTTCAATCAGACTCTCTGACATAGTCTAAGACGTAGGTAATGGAGGAAAGAGATATAAGCAACCCATCAACCTTTGGAAGTTATCATAGGCTATTCTAGCTAAGATGGAAGCCTCCCATAATGGTGCCTATATAGCCAAGGGTACCTATACGTCCTGCTATCATTTAGCAATGGCTAAAAGGCTTCAGGTAGCTAGGCCAAAATAGTTGGTACCAGGTTTGGGCTCCCAATAGTTGCACCACCAAAAATCCTAAAAATCACTAAGCAAAGCGCCCCATAAGTCCTAAGGCAACAAGCACCACATCTAGATCCATCTGGGAGTACTCATATAATCAAATAAAATGTGTAGTTCACTTCATTGTATTCCACTTAGAAGGCTATCTCTCTTAGTTCATTCAACGTAGTGGACCATCTTAAGAATTCCATGATACCAATGCTCTTTTGGTATATCTTAGCATTTTTGATATAGAAAGAGCATTTGTAAAGATATCTTGAAGAAGAAGAGAGAAATCAAGGTTAGCAAAAAGCTACCATAGTATTATAGGTCTTAGCTCCTAAATTAAGTAAGCCAAAAACCCTCTCATTTTGTCTGTCTCTTATCTACAAGGATAAGGTAACTCACAATTATATGGAAGACTCAGGGGTGAGTAAAATAGTTATTCCCAAAGGTGTTGTGTATCCATTGGGATAAAATATTATGTTGGTAAAAAAGAGTGGTGTAGCTAGATGGCAGTACAATCCAAATTTTGGATGAAGTGAAAGAATTCCTATTGACCTTAAATTCATGTCCAAGTGTGACCATAACATAGTACATCTCAATAATTGATCTCCCAACTTCATTTATCCTTTTCCTGTGTAGGTACTTTATCACTAATTTGGGAGGGTATATGTTCCTAGACTAGTCCATAATGGTGTTAATAACTCGATATAGGACTAAATTTAAGATTCAATCAAAATCACTTTTCCTTCACCATGTAGAATATCTACTAACATCTAGGTCAAATGTTTATTAGATCTTGATGTTGGAGGAAGAAAAGTTTGATTCAGTTGATGAAATGCATTCATTTATGCCTAATGACCAAATAGATCAATGTGAAGCTTAAATGTGGGGTGCAAATCCATCCTAAATATATAGAGCTATAGGAATGTGTTGACAACCCAATTGGACAAAATATCCTAATCCCTATATATATTATATATATATATATATATATATATATATATATATATTATCTTTTTCCATGTAAGATATTTTTAAAGTAACAAGCAGCTAAACATTAATGTAAATATTCTCAAGATCAGCACCAAATAATATTATCACATCAGTTACAGTTTCCAAGTTTTAAAGCTTAAAATCACTTAGTATTACTCATACTAGCATGATACAAATCTAGTAGTAAAATAAATGGAATATCTCCATGCATCACACTAACAAACACAAGATATACTCAAGCTAGATGAGGGGATGGAGGCATAAATCCACATAGGAATTTTTTTATAAAATACACGTTTCATGAAAAATGTTATAAGGAATGATTAGGAACATTGATATCCACTACTAAAGTTATTTTTGAAAGACTCCATTCCAAATAGATAAGACCTAATTTTCTAGGTTTGTCTTCTTTTGTAGGCAAATGACCCCTATGAGTCATAAAATATGTAGTGATATCCCACTAAAACATAGACAAGAAGCAGTAGCTACAACCAAGAGTTGGAATCCCCAAGTGGAATAAAAATCCCCAAAACCATTTCTGGTTATTAGGAAGCCCATGACAAAGAATCATCAACTAGTCACCACCAAAAGTGGAAAATGATGCAAAGTAGACAAGCTAACTTCATACTTTATAGACCATAATGAACATCTTATATACCTTTTGATCATAAATAATTTTGGTCTCGCCATAAGTATCATTCTATAATCCATTTCAATAACAACCATAGAGATTCTACTAATGATGAGGGTTGAACCAAAACAATAATTTGGGGATGGCTAGAAATCCTAGATGTCATCCATATTTGTTTGGGATCATGGTACCTAACTCCTTGTGCATCATTTCTCCACCACATATATAGGATACATTTTTTTTGGAGAAACATTTGAAGAAATATCAATGTAAGTGGGAAGAAGAGGAAGACTCACAAGAGATCATCACTAGTGAACCTTGCTAGATATTTACTTCTATAGTTTGTCAAGAATATTGTTTGATTTGGCATATCTACACCAAAGGCTCTAACACAAAGTCCAATGAGATAGCATATATATGAGAGGCATAGAATATGTTCCAATTTGAGAGTCCCACAAACTAGAAAATATCATCATTTGTAGTTTGTATCATCTCAAAGGAACCTCCAACAAGACTTGCATTAGAATAACTTGGGAAGAAAGAAGGTAAGATTAGTGGAAAGCAATAAAAATGTATATATATAGGGATGATATAATATCATGGTGTAAGTAGTGCTATTTTAAGGTCATGCTCATCATTTCAAGACAACTATATGCTAAGGATGAGAAAGGAACTAGAAAATCGAGGTTTTCCAAGGAGCTTCATTGATTAAGAAGGTTTTGACAAATTGCATAATCCTAGGAGAGCCCCAGCAAAGGAATATTAAGGCAAAGAAATTTTGGAGAGTGCTAAAATAAATTTATCATAATTCAAAACTTTTTAAAACCCGAAGAAGAGAAGATGGTAAAAAGTACCGAGGTCATAATAAAAGGAAACATCCAACATCTAAAGTAACCAAAAATTTTGAGAGAGTGGTAACTCCACAAGTTACACCAAATACCAAAAAAAAAAGAGCAAAGTCCCAATAGCTAGAGTCACATCAAGTCATAGGACACAAATAATGACACATAAATACCCAAAAAATGTATATGAGAAAAGTTAAATATAGAAGGATTTTGGATCACCTACTAAGGTCATTTCAATATATCAACTTGAGGAGGCTCAAGTGAAAAATAAGCACAAAGATATGGCTTCCATAATAGCAGAAACCTAGGACTAACAAAAGTGATGGTAGAGGGTGCCCTTATTAAAATGCCAAAATCCCTAGAAGAAGTAGCTAAGAAAGTCAAATCATCTTACAATTTTTGGAGGGAAATTCTTCCTAATTGTAAATAATAAATAGTAGCAATCTAGGATTTGTAAAGGAGAAATAATTTTATAAATATTTCTTTTCATTTATCTCTATATAGTAGTTTATGTAATCCTAAGTGGCTTTGTGTGCAATCAAACCCTCACTCCAAGTATAATCTTGCATAATACATTTTTCTTGCATATATACATATCAATGTATATATATATATATATAATCCTCTAATTTACATCAATGACAAAAATTCTTGCTTATAGAGCAAAAGGCTAGAGGACTAGACCAGGAATGAGTGAGCTGAGGTTTAGCGAGTGCGGCAGGAGTGAGGGTTTGAATTTTTTGGGTAGGAATCTCAGCCAAGGTGGCAGAGGTAGAGCAGGTACGAAAGGGGTGGGTGGGAACCTTGAGCATGAATCAAGAGAGGATCCAAAGGAATGTAGTCAGGCTACGACAGATTTGGAGGCATGCATCATAATGGGGGCTCGACCCTCCTCAGAAATACCCCGACAAAAAAGATACGAAGGACAATGCGAGGCCCAAGAAGTGGTTATCTTTTGCTGAGACTCTTAGAGGAAAAAGAAAGGAGGTTCTCTATCTTCCACCTCTAGTTCCAATAAATAATAAAATTTAAACCCGGAAAGTTCCATGAGCCCTTTTATTTCAATGGAAGAATTCTCCCTGGTAGGCAAGTTTTTGGGAGGTAGGTCGGACATGGAGACTATCAGGGCTTGGACGACGGGTAAATGGCAACCGGTAGGCAGCTTGGAGTTGGTAGCTCTAACTCGAGGGTTCTTCATTATCTATTTTAATAATATGGAGGATGCTAACTATATTTTAACATGACGTCCTTGGTTTTTTGGCAAACTGAGCCTTTTTCTCAGACGATGGGGTGAAGATTTCGACCTTGAAAAGCAAAATATTAGCATTGCCCCTATTTGGGTTCATCTCCCGAGCCTACCTGCCCAGTTCTTCAATGAATATTGGTTGCAGGGCATAGCCATAACTATAGGGGACTTAATCTCCATTGACCATGCAACCTTGGCTAGGACAAAGATGACTCATGCATGAATCTGCATAAATACTAATTTGGATAATGAATTGCCAAGGTTTGTGGAGATAGATTATGGAGAATACTATCAAAAACAACCGATAGAATACGAGAATAGACCAACATTCTATGCAGAATGCAAAAATCAAGGATATCTATGCAATCATTGCCCTAACCTGGCAATGAATAGAGAAAAGTAGAAGCAAGGAATGCTAGACAGAGGAAATTTGAGGAGTTTCCCTAGCAGAGGCGATTTCAATCAGGAAAATTGTCTACCAAAAAAATAAAAGAGAGGGTGTGGGGTCCCAACAAGACAAAGTAAAATAATAGGTTGTTGGTAACTAAAATACTCAGGTAAGTTCCAATCCTCTAGTTTCAAATAAATTTTCAATTCTATCCAATATGGAAGTAGGAGGATTATCGGAAGACATGGAAGCCCAGAACCTTCAGCCTAACCTTTATGACTCTCTAGAATTTCCATCCAAGTTAGGATCCTTAAACCCTAATGTTGAAATTACTGTAACCCCCATGGGCATCACAAAGCAAAATCCTAATGCCCGATCTCTAGAATCCCCATCCAAGTTAGGATCCTTAAACCCCAATGCTAAAAATACTTCAAGCCCAGTGGGCATCCCAAAGCCAAACCCTAATGCTAAAGAACTTAGGAAGAAAGTTGAGGCATTGGAAAATAAAAAATCTCATCTCCCTAACATCATAACTAGGAGCCAGGTGAATCCTACTGAGGGGCCATCCCACAGACCAGGGGAATACAAGAAAAAAGGAGAATATTTGGATGTAGGGGTGGAGATATGTGAAACTCTTCAGACTGAGGAATATGGCAGTCCAGTTCTGCAAACAAATTGCCTCCCCCCAGTTTAGTCCTAAACAAACCAGGAGCACTATAAAGTCTCCTATATATTTTGGCAATGAAAAAAGAAGAGGGAGAATATCAAATGCTGAGCATCAAAAAATTAAAACTGATAATGAAATTGTCAATGGAAAATTGAGAACCTTGTTTCAACAGGTTATTTCGGGTTCTGAAGACAACAAATTAGGAAAACCCCCTCAAGGGAGGGGGAGAGGAAGAAATCCCAAACAATCTAAATGAAGTTCCTCTCATGGAATGTGAGAGGCCTCAATGGCCTGCCCAAACATAGGGAAGTTAGTGCAATAAGAAATCAAGTGAATCCAACTATTATCATGTTGCAAGAAACAAAAATTGATGAGATTCAGTCAAAAAAAGTAGCAAAAAAATCTAGAATCAAGGGGATATGGTTTTCAAATCAGCCAGAGGAGCGTCTGGAGGCCTTATGACTTTGTGGGATCCTCGGATAGTAGAAGGCACCATTATTCAAAAATATGACAGGGTTATTAGTGTTTTATTTAAAGAAATAAATAGCAACAGGTCGTGGATACTTTAAAATATTTATGCCCCAACTTCAATTCAAGGGAGAGCTCTACTGTGGGAGTACTTAGGCAATCTGAGTGAAATTTTCCATAATGTGCCCTGGATTCTAGCTGGGTATTTTAACACTCCTATTTACCCTTCAGAAAAAATGGGTGGAAATGGACCACCTATCAGGAGCATGAATGAGTTCAATGACTTTGTGAACTTCAACATGTTGATGGATGTAAAACTTAGAGGATCAAATTATACTTGGATCAATCAACGGATAGGGTGTCATCTCATTCAAGAAAGGCTTGACATGTTTTTTCTATCAAAGGAGGTTACAACTTTGTTCGGTGATTCTACCCTACAAGCCCTTCCTAAAATTGCCTCCGATCATAATCCCATTTTTTTGGAGATCCCAAACTCTCTGGCCTTCAAGAAACCTTTCAAATTTCAATCTATACATTCCAGTTTCAGAGATAACTTAATTTAGTGGTGGCAGCATCCTGTCAGGGGTAGTGCAGCTTTTAAAATTACTGGCAAATTAAAGTTTGTTAAGGAAAAGCTTTGAACTTGGAACAAAGAGGTCTTTGGGAACCTCTTTGAAAATAAAAAATAGGTTGTTGAAAGTTTGAAGATAATTGATCAGAGGATTCAACATGGTGATGTTGATGAAACTACTAGGTAGGAGGAACGAACAAAACTAGCAGAGTTTCATAACATTTTGGCCAGTGAGGAAATATATTAGAGGAAAAAATCAAGGGCTCTTTGGTTGAAATATGGAGATTCAAATTCCAAGTTTTTTCACGTCACCATGCTTAGAAACAGAAGCAATAATAAGATAAAATTTTTAAGAAAAGCAGATGGTTCTATTACTCGTGACTTAACAGAAATCAGAGAGGCAGTAACTTATTTCAATTCTATCCTTAGTCAGGAATCACAGTGCAATGAGGAGGCCAAAGATATTCTCTTGCAATCCATTCCTAGCATAATAAATGAGGATATAAACCTTAAGCTTCTAGCTCCCTTTTTTGATGAGGAAATTAAGAAATCCTTGTTTAGCATGGAGCCAAACAAAGCCCCGGGACCCGATGGCTTTCCCCCTCGTTTCTATCAAGATTTTTGGGACATCGTAAGTGAGGATGTAATTTTTGCTGTCAAATAATTTCAAGCAAGCAATCATAAACCAAAAGGTCTCAACTCTACTTTTATTTCTCTAATTCCTAAAAAGCAAACCCCTGAATCTATGGCTGACTTCAAGCCAATCATTTTGTGCAATATTTCTTATAAGATCCTAACTAAAGCCATTGCAAATAGAATGAGAGATGTTATGTCCCGCATCATAGATCCATGCCAGGGAATCTCTATCCAGGGAAGGTCAATCTTGGATGGAGTTATCATAGTTCATGAAGCTCTGCACTCTGCTCATAAGACTAACAGGTCTGTTTTTGCCCTCAATATTGATATGAACAAAGTATTTGACAAGCTAAATTGGGATTTTTTGATTGTTGTCCTCCTTAAGTTTGGTTTTCACCACCAATGGGTTAATTTGATCAAAGAATGCATTTATAAAGCATGGTTCTCAATTTTGGTTAATGGAACAACTGCTGGTTACTTTCAAAGTCATAGAGGAATTCGGCAGGGGGACCCTATCAGCCCAATGTTATTCATCATTGTAGCAGAAGCTTTAGGTAGAACCATCAAAAATGCTTGTAGTTCAAGGCTAATATCAGGAATCAAGGCAACATATCTCACTAGGGTTGTTTCTCACCAATAATTTGTCGATGATACCCTTCTATTGACTAAGGCATTGGTGGTTGAGGCCAAAAGAATTAAATACATCCTGCAACTCTATGAGGACGTTTTTGGTCAGAAAGTTAATTTTAGTAAATGCAAGTTATATTTCTTGAACACCCCCATTCAAAGGTAATGAAGGATTGCAAAAATTTTAGGGTGTGATATAGCAAACCTCCCCACTTCATATCTTGGTCTCCCTTTTTTCATTGGCTCTTCGAGAGATTCAATGTGGGACAGGGTTATTGAAAGAATTCAAAAAAACTTGTTGGATGGAAAGGTCATCTTCTATCTCAAGTAAGAAAGTTGACCCTCACTAAGGCCTCTCTTCAGAGCATTCCATTCTATTTCTTCTCTGTTTTCAAAGCCCCTGTGAAGGTTTTCCTAAAAATTGAGAAACTCCAAAAAGAACTTTTATGGACTAGATCAGAGGAGAAAAAAAGGATACACCTTGTAGGATGGACCAAAGTGTGCAGACCCAAGGAAAATGGGGGCTTAGGTCTGAGGAGAATTGATCATATGAATTTAGCTTTACTAGCTAAGCAGGCATGGCGCATCATTTTTGGTGAAGAAAATGAATGGACAGCTATCATCAAATGAAAGTATCTTCAAAATATGGAATTTCTAAGTGACTCAGTTCCAATTAGAGGTTCTACTTTTTGGAAAGCAATTCTCAATTGTAAGGAAATCATCAAAAAAGGTTTAAGATGGGTTTTAGGCAATGGTGAGAGGATAAATTGCTGGAATGATATGTGGGCTAAGGACTAACCACTGATGCAACATCCTAACTTAGCCCGAATCAGAGATATCACGGAAGAACTCATTGGCAGAAAAGTCTTCGATTATATGGTTGAGGACAGAGGTAGAATGAAGTGGAAACAAATAAGGATTTAGGGATTTCAAGTGAAATAAAATGATCTTTGTAACATTATCGGGCAACAGTTTATCCCCATGAGACCCAAGGAAGATCAAGTGACCTAGGCTCCTACGAAAAATGGGTAGTTCACTGTTAAATTAGCTTACAAGATTCTGCTTGATGACGAGGATTTTGTCCTCCAAAAGGACTTAGTTTGGATAAAAAATTTAATTCCAAAAATTGTAGTCTTTTCATGGTTGGTTATCCAAGGAAGAATTCTAACCATTGATAATATGATGCGTAAAGGTATTTGTATCACTAATCATTGTTATCCGTGCAGGGCTAATTGGGAGACCATTTATCACATTTTCCTTGAGTGCCCTTTTTCTTTGATTGTACTAAGTGGGGTTTTTTAGGCCTTCAATATTTTTTAGGTTAAACCAGCCATCGTACTTGATTTGTTTGTCTAGTGGTCTTTCCCCTTTTCAAGCCAAAGACTTAGATACATGTGGAAAATTTGTCTCAATCACTATCTTTGGCAGGTGTGGTTAGAAAGGAACCATAGAGTCTTTAATGAGTCTATCTATGATCATCAAACTATCATTTCCAGGATCCTATCCTTTGCCAATGAGAATGTGAACCTTATCCCTTTTGATAGCCATAAACCTCATCTGTAGGAGACCACGATTGCTTAATATTTAAGCTTAACCTTGTTAGATGAGTCTGTGCCTAGGGTAGTCAACCTCAAAGCCAATGTTAAGTGGTCCCCACCTCCTACGGGTTGGTTTAAGCTTAATTTTTATGGATTTTCTAAGGACAATCTTGGCAGAGCAGGTGCTGGCAGTATTGTACGATATCATAATGGAAATATGATGCTTGTATTTTCCAAATATTTGGGAACAAGGACGAACAACGAAGCTGAAGCTAGAGCTATGTGGAGAGGCCTTCAAATGACTCAAGACTTAGAAGGCAATTTGATCGTAGAAGGATACTCTATGCATGTTATAAATCTCCTCAATAATTGTAAAATACCTTCTTGGAGAATTAAAACAATTGTTGAAGAGGCTAGGATACTTTTCTAGGGAAGACAGGACAGAAAAGCCCAACATGTCTTTCGAGAAGCTAACAAAGTTGTTGATAAGCTAGCCAATTTGGGTGTCGATGGTGACGGACTTTTCAAATGGGAACACGGTGTCCCAAGTGAAGTAGAGGAGCTTATTAAACAAGAATTCCAAGAATGATAGTCAAATTTACCAATAGAGAAGGCACTATAAGTTCGAAGGCTATGAGTATTCCCGTCTCTTTTTTGAAATGGACTCACAATAAAAATTATCCGAGTTGTTAGTCTTGGTGGATGCTGCTTGGAAATACCACAAAGACTAATGGGGACAATCACATGTCAGATAACATGGCTCCTAATTGTCTTTGTAATTTGAGGTTGGTTGATAATCACAGGGCAGGAAAGAAATAGTAATATAAGACTTCGAACCAGAGCCACATGGACCACCAGATAGCCACCACCATAAATATAGCCAGCAGGTTCACTTCCACAAGGTTGATTGGACAAGACGGGATGTGGTCCCAAAGCATGTCATATATGAAAGAAAGAAATTACCAAATAATTATTAAGAGTAACTATCAATACAGAGCTTGTGGGAGTTTTTTTCAGTACTCTGCTATGTGTGTCTGCAGCTTTTTGTTTCTCCACTGTTTCAAGGAAGGGATCTGTGTCTGTTTCTTTTTTTGTAATTATGATGCAGGTGTGTTTTCTCGGGGTATACCCAAAATTTTGTATGGGAAGTTTCTTTTTGATAACAGGCTATGTGCCTTACCGGATGTAATGGCTTTGGCGGCATGTAGATTTTACATATATAGGATCCTTAGTAAGGACATGTTCATCAACAGCCCTGGGCTGATTTTTGTAAAAGGTTTCGGGTCAACCTATAAAACCTGGTATTAATGCTATAGTATCTTATCTACCAAATATATATATCTGTATGTATGTATGTATGTATATGTATATATATACATATACATACATATATATGTATGTGTATGTACATGCATACATATGTACATACATACATACATACATACTATATATATATATATATATATATATATATATATATATATATATATATATATATTGGAGGTCATGTGTCTACTTTGAAGTCCATCTATGGATATCATGCTTGGACCTACTTCTCTTATGTGTGTGTGTTTGCATCTTGTGTTTCTATGTTTATCTATGTCAAGGAGAGAACAACGTTCATGCTCACACATTGTATTTAGACCTGTTGTGCAAGGAGATATTATTTGATCTTTGGTGTATCACCATCCTTTTTAACTTAGGATTTTTACTTTTTACTTTTATTTTATTTTATCTCTTACTTCTTTTCCTCCCAAGTTGTTATTTTAGGTAGTGCACTAGAAATCCCCATCTTATAAAGGAGTCAGTCTTTGTCAAAATCATAGAGGTCCCCGACTGACCTAAACCTTATGCTCTAGATACTAGCCCTACTATGTTGCTCTACACAAGGCATGATCTACCCCATTCTCTTAGTCCACACCATATCCAATGATAGGTATAATCAAATAGGACATTAGGTACATTAGGGAAGAACTAATGGTGGTTGTTCTATGGTTGATTTCTAGCCTATTTTCTAGTTACTAGGTAGGATGGGTTAGTTAGGTAGATGGTTCCTACAAAATTAAGACCTCTCTAATTATGATCTAGTAAGGGATTTTGGAATATTTCTAAATTTTTTGTAAAGGTAGATTGTTGTTTGAAGATAATTTTTCCTATGCCTATAAGATCTTGGATGATATTTATTAAATTATTACTCCTATCATTTTTATGGCCATCTACCTAATGATAATCATAATGCTCTTGTCGATATCAATTGGGCAATTCTTTTGAAGTATCCAATGGTTAAATGGATGAAAGATTAATATTTTTTATCAAGGATAATATTTAGTATGGTGGTTTGAGTTTGACCATTATTTATAAATTAATGTCTAGGTTTGTCTTGTTTTGATAACAAGAGTTTTTGAGGAATAGTTTGACTATATTTATATTGCTTATTTGACAAGAATAAAATACACCATCCCCTACAACATGCTTATTCCTGTATTTTACTTTATTATTGTGGGATTTTTTATCTTATTCTTTACTATAATAAATTTTTCCTCATCTTAGAAGAGAAACTTCTACTATTTTTTCCATGTCTATTGCTTCCTCAAAAGAAGTGATATTAACTATCTCTAATTGATAGGATAATTGTTCATGAAGGTTTTGTATGAAGATATGCAAAATTTCCTTTGATGGGGGGATATATTGAAGTCTTCCTACTAAGGTTTTCCATTTTTATAAGAAGTCTATAAAATGTTTGATTTTAACTTGTTTAAGTTGATATGAATGGTGATATTTTCTTTGATGTAAATTGAAAATTGTTTAACAAATGCTTCATGAGATATTTAAAATTCTTAATGGAACGACGAGGTATTTAGGAATACCATTTTAAAGGTAGACCGCTAAAAATTTTAGGGAAGAGCCTAAGGAGTAACCTTTCATCATGGAAATAATCACTACAAGCAATTTAAAATAATCTTAAATGATTAATGGGATCTTGCTTACCATTATACATTTGAAATTTAGGTGTTTCAAAATTAGGTAGAAAAGGGTGATTAGTGATCATGGGGTCTAAAGGTTGACTATAAAACTCATAAAATAATATTTTTTTCCTAATGTTGTTCCCTGAAGAAAGGTCATTTGGTATTCTAACTCTTTAAATTTGGAATCTATCTTCTCTAGGTGTTCTAATTTAGCTTTTATGCTTTGGAATTGTATACTTGATTGATTTGGAGGTGCAGGTAATATTAGTAGAGGTTGAGAATAAGGTTGAGATATTAGAGGTACCATTTCTAAATGTTGTGGGACTTGATTAGGTATAGTGGGTGTATGAATATAATTGATTTGTAAGTCATTTATGAAGAAGGTATTAGAGGAAACATGATTTGGAATAGGAATAGTCATGGATATACTAGAATATGGCATTGAAATAGGCATGCCTATAGACATGGTTGGGGTAGTGGAATCTATAGGGTGAGCCATAGCCATTTTAATACTATAAGAATTAATTTGATTTTTATTTAGAGGTGCAATAACATATTGTCCATTAAAATTTCAACATTTAATTATAATTAGAGGGTTTTCTCCTATTTTGTTCCTTGAGTTCTTCTATAAGTATATCTACGAAAATATTTTTATTCTTTTTACATATTCTATAATGTGATCTATAGAATCAAAAGTTACCTTTTCCACCACATGTTTGACTTATCTATAGTTAATATTTACCTATGGATTTTCTTCCTCTTCTTCTTAAGCATGTAGAAAAGGAGGATAAGATGTTGATGTTAGGCCTTTACTATGAGTATTATTTCAATGTCCTGCCATACTTATATATGTTTTAAATATGGGAAAGGAGATTAGTTCTATTAATTCTTGATTCATATGGATATAAAATGCTATGAATATAAATCAACTAGCTGATATACCTTAGGAGAATCTCCTAATATACCTAAACCTACCTGATATACCTGAAATTTTAATTTAGCTATTGATACTCGAAGTGACTCAATTCCTTCATTATACATGATCATATGTGAGGGTAAACCTTGAGTCATTGAACTAGGACTGATATGAGGATCAATCACACCTGGATACATGACTCGATATTGATAATTTCACACTAGTTAGAGGAACAAATTATTAATCTTGATTAATATGATCTAAGTAGGTAAACAAGTTTAATGATCTTATTTAGGTTTGAAATATTTTTTATATTTTAAGGAAATGTGTGTGTTTCACATTGGGTTTACCAAAATGTAGTTACAACTTGTCACACAAGACAATAACCTAAGTCTCTTTCCAAAGGAGACCTAAAAGCCTACCTCCATGTACATGTATACATTATATGTATATGTTTATGTTTATGCAGTATTTGATGAGTTAATTGACAAACATCTAAGGGTTTTATTTCTAAGTCTAAACAATATCACTAATGGATTTGAAAGGTAAATTCAAACCTAAACAAGATCACTATTGAGTTTGAAAAATGGATTCAATAATACAATATGCAACAAATAAATTTCATAAACCAAAATGTTTTTCAATTTTCAATGACTTGCAATAAATAAAGAAAATTTTCCTTTTTAAGGGAAAACAAGAGAGGGGATGCACCATACAAGATTTATCCTAAAATTCAAGTATATGTTTTTTGAATCCTTGCCTAAACACTTGAAATGAAAGCTTTAAACTAACTTAAGAGATTCTTTGATTTATTTCAAAATAGGTGTGTTTTAGCCTAATTTACAGAAGATAGAGAAACTAGAAATGAAAAATAGAAAATGTAAATAGAGGGTTTAAGAAATTTAAATACCTATTTTTGGATGGCAGTGTAGAAGCACTGAAGGTTGTAGAAGCATTATCAACACTTTTGCTTTGTTTTGGTACTTTTACTAGACCTACAAAACTAGGGGGAAATTAGATGTAGTTTGATTTAGGGGGTTTGTATAGTTATAGGTGAATATTAAATTATCCAATTACACTAATCAACCCACATTTTTGTAAAATAAAAATTAATTATGCCTTGAATTTGGAAGTATAATTAAATCATGCAAAAGCACTGCAATTAGAAGCACTGCCAACACTTTTGCCAATGACACTTTTACTCTATGTAAAACAGAGAGGTAGAAGTTCTATTTTTTAGAATAAATAGTTATTCTATCCTTATAATAGGTTTTTTTAAGTATTTGTGAAGAATTTTGATGCTAATTTACCCCAAATGCAACCGAACATTCCCTAATTCTTAGTGCTTCGAAGCTTGGGGATTTACAAATTTTTGCCAACCAAAATCTAAATTTCCCAAAACTTATGGGAATAGTGAAATATAATATAGGATGATGATACAGGATAATAATATATCCAAAATACTTACAATCAAGATCTAAGGATGTCTAAATAGCAAGAAAATGATCTATAAATGACTACAATATGGGAAAAGGAAGTTACAAAACCTAATTGAAACTAAGATTAAATAAATTAGTGATTGTATGCTAAATGTAGTAGTATGATGCTACAATATCCAAATGGGACTTGCAATAATGATTCAGTATAGTTTTTGTAACCAAGAGATGAGTTATAAGTGGGTCAATGTGAGATTATAAAGTATAATAAAGGAATCGATAACTTATGATGATATGATATTTGAATTCAAATCAATGTAAGCATAAAAATATGCATATATGCCTAAAAATTAGAGCAATATGAATTTTAATAGATATTAGCGATCAAAAAGCATGAAAATATGAAAACTAGATTGTAAATAAAATATGTATGCCTACAAAATAAGACACTAATAAGCATCTAAAATGACTGTAAATGTAAAATAGACCTAAGATAAGTTAATAATGCATAAAATAAATTCAAGTGGATATGAAATTAAATAATATTAGTGATTTAATCACTTCTAATGTATAAACAAGAAATATAAAAAAGGTTTAGTAAGCAAACAAGATAAACAAACCTGCATAGAATGATTAAAAACTCAAAAATAATTAAAAAATATTGCAAATGGAAGCAAAATAGACACAAGATATTATTGGAAAGATGAAATTAAGGATTAGAAATGCAAAATATAAATAAACAAGAAGATTAGAAATTGTAGGATGAAACAAGTGTTAGCAAGTCTTGATAAAAGGGGAACACACTAAATAACAACAAAGGAGATAAAAGGGAAGGAAGCTAGGAATGTTACATCCTAGGAGGTCCTTATACTTGAAATAAGATGGTATCCTTGATTCAATACCCCTTTACCTTGAAACACTTTCCCAAAATCTTCATTCAAATGCCTCAAATGCAAGAATGAAAGAATGAGAGAGAGAGAGAATAAGAGCAAAATTTTGGTAGTGTAGTTAACTTAGAATTTTTTATTGAAAGCCCATCTCATGGACTCTATCTAAACATATTGGGATGGATTATCCTTGGATGGAAAGGGAGGTCAATTATGGTATTTATGGAAAGGACCAAATTCAAAATTTGTAGGCCTAAGGAGAGGATAGTGAATGCATGATCAAACCAAGGAGTGGGTGGGAGCAATCTGCATTTGTTTGGTTTGTGTCATAGAGATTACACTCATGTTCACAAAAGAGATAGATTTTGCATACGCATTGGTACAATGCTTTTACAGCCAAGTAGCACTTTTTTCCAATGATCTTATTGATTGGTCAAAGTGCTAAAACATGACTATTTTGCAAAAGTGCTATAGTCGAGCAAAAGTTTTGGTAGCACTTTTGTAAAAAGTGGTGCTTCTACAAAAGTGTCTAATTTTATGTTTTATTTAGATGGGTTAAGGTATTTGACTGATGATATGTTATTCGATGCTTTTTTGGAAGATGTAGCTAACTTGGAATGTCAAAATTGGGTGTTTTTAGAAAGTATTTGGGATATATGGAATTTCGACACCTCTTCTACAAGACCAAGAACATAAAGTATAAATAAAAATACAAAAAATATGGCTTTAATGAGTATTATTGATCCATATACAATATAGGAAGCCCTTTAGTCTACTACTTGGAAAAATACCATGAACATTGAATATCAATCAAT
Organism: Wollemia nobilis; assembly: GCA_028583015.1. Classification (NCBI taxonomy): domain Eukaryota; kingdom Viridiplantae; phylum Streptophyta; class Pinopsida; order Araucariales; family Araucariaceae; genus Wollemia; species Wollemia nobilis. Next base: position 8,141,266 of record JAQPPZ010000103.1, read on the forward strand.
ATTGAAAAATAAGACTTGGATCTTGTGGATCTTCATAGGAAGTTATAAGAATATGATTCTAGCTACAAAAGAATACTTGAACAAAACCTTTGACATGATTGATCTCAATTTTTTACATTAATATCTAGGATTGGAAGTAAAGCAAAATCATCATGACATATTTTTTTTACAAAGCAAATAATCCAAAAATCTACTTAACAAACATCACATGGAAGATTGTAAGCGTATAAAAACTCCTATGGAATCAATATTACAACTCTCATATTTTGAATCTTCTCCTCCAGTAAATGAAACACTTTATTGATAGTTAGTTGGGAGGTTCATCTACCTAATCTACACAAAACTGAATATCAGTTTTACAATGAGTTATCTTTCATATTGCATGAAGGAATCAAACATGACACATTGAAAGGTATTAAAGAGAATTCTAAGATATATAGGACAATATGGAGTATGTTTTAAAATTTAAGAAAAGTGATCAATTCCACTTAATAGCTTATATAGACATAGATTGTGCAAGTTGCATTGATGACCAAAAATCCACCTTTGATTATGTATTATTTCTAGGAACTACACTTATATAATGAGGAAGTAAGAAACAAAAAGTAGTTGCTTGATCTTAAATTGAAGCAGAATATCATGTAGTAGGGAGATCTATCTATAAATTAGTATGGCTAAAAGATATGGATAAACCTACAATTATGCATTGTGACAATGAAGGAGTACTAAAACTTGTTTACAATACAATTTTCCACAAAATGACCAAGTACATCGATATGGAGTGCCACTTCATCCATGAACATGTTAAAAAACATAAAATCCAACTAAAATTTTATCCTACTCATCAAAAATGAGTAGACATCTTCACCAAACCACTAGGACAAGTCAAATTTGAAGAATTTTGAAGTTTTCTCTTCAAGACTAATGTAATAAGGGGGCAATGTAAGGAACTATTACATTTTAATAGCTATTTATATAAGTTGAATAAGCACTCAACACATGGCTTGTATGGTCTACTATAGGACAAAGGTATAACCACCATTATAGTCCATGCGATTTAACCACCCTTCACAAGGTCTGTGTATATGGTATAGGATAGAAGTAGTTGCAAGTTTTTAATACCTAAATACTACATCCTATGTACTTTAAATACCTATCACTATTTAATGTAAAGCATTCAAAGCTTAAGTTCTTACAAATGTAATATATAATTATTATTATTATTATGGATTAGATATCGACTATAAATACCCCTTGATCATTGATCCATTATAGTAATGTGATATTAGTGCAAAATATTGTTGGCTGTCCATGGGCACCCACCTTCCTTCTTTCATTCTTCTATATTCTATTTGCTTGTTTATTTTATCTTTTATTCTTTTGCATATGATTTATGATGAATGTATGCTTTTGAATGTTTTAGAAAGCATTATAAAATTTTACACAAACTAGATCCTTTAAATATCGTTGGAAGGAATTGATCGATATGACCATTCTTCATCAAACGATAGTACTATTGTTTTCTAGAGTTCTTATACATATTATTAAATTATAACATTTTGTGCTTGATCTCAAGACCTTTTTTAAATGTATGTATTCATATTTTATCCATGAATTTGCCAAAATAATTATGACATTAGCCCCACACCATACTTTTTATTATAACTTGACAATCTCTTAGATATGAGATTACAATGTTACATATTATTACTTAAAATGCATTCCAACAATTTATGAGGAAAACAATTATTGTTGTTTTAAAACTTTTTTATCTTAATATTATATTAAGATTCATAGTCAACTTGAGTGAGTCCAATCATTAAGACTAGAACCTTCGAATAAGAGATTTAAGGTTCAAATTAAAAGGAGGTAATATTGTATACTATGATACGAGTAAATAAATTCTTAGATACAAAATTCTTTTATATAACTTATAACCTCATAAATGTTAAAAACTACTTTACTTTTTTTAACTATTGAAATTGATTAGTAATATAGTAACCTTGTTGTTTTCAATTGAAATTTTCTAAAATAAAATTATTTTTTATAGGCCCAAAAGGATAGGCTAGTTGATTAGTAGAAATTGAGTGCTTGTTGATGAACTGCCTAAATTAAATTAGAATCAAAATTTTCTTGACTTTATCTTTATTTGATAAACTAAATATTATAAAAATTCTTTATGTAACAAAAATAAATCACTAGGATTTGTTGGTTTTCATTCTTGCAACTCTTTTCCATCTAACAAAGTACCACAATTAGAACCCATATTGAACTAGAGATCATTTAGGTAGAAAAATACTGCTCACAATTTATCATGCCTTCAGAGGAGGAAGAGGAAAATATTAAAAAGGAAAGGTAACGGAGCAAAAGGAAAATATTAATTGGAAAGGTAATGGAGCAAGAGGAAAATATTAAAAAGGAAAGGTAATGGAGCATATTTCACATGGCTTCATGTGAACATGCACATGTGCAAGAACCCAATGATAATACCTATCGCAACTACGCACCCATGAAGTTCGCAGATGTCCTTGCCAGCATATTAATATTAATACTATAATTTTAGTATGAAGAATGCAACCTTGCCGGCATTGGAATGAAGTTCGCAGATGTCCTTTCCCAACAACAACCAGGTTGAATCATTTAAAGATCAGGTTGTCGTGGAGGAAGTTGTAAATTGAAGGACACATCTAAAAGGTGATATTGTCCTTAAAAAAAAATAAAAGGAAAGCTTCTAGAAACAAAAGGGACACAAAAGTCCTAAAATACAGTACAGTAGATAGTTTTCTTTTCATTTCAGAGATTATATTCAGCAATCTATTCCATTAACATTTTATTCTTCTCTTTGAAAACCTTCCCTGCCAAAGGTCTCCGTGTACCGTATCACACCATTCATATATTCCTTGGTCTTTTTATTATAATTTTAATAAGTGTTTTGTTGACTTGTTAACCAGGATAGTAAATATTATATTTACTTTAACAAAGTTGTATGGTCATGTAACTTCACTACACTACAAAGTCCACAACATCATAATAACTTTGGAACTATTTTAACTTAATAACATTTAATCAGTATAAGATGGTTATTGGAAATGAATATTTTTATATCATATTTATATATATAAAGTTTTTGGAGAGTTAGTGAATTGGTAAGTGTTTGTATGGTAAGGCATTTATTAAGAAAATACTTAGGTTAAAACTTTGGAGGCAGCTTGTTTGTAAAGATAGTAACCTGAAGATCGACAATGATGGTAAGAAGCGATCGGTCTCCTTCACGTTGGGTCAACAATAACAAAACGGAATAGGTTTGGTGGAAGCAACCTCTGTGGTTTGAACCTTGTAATTGCTAGTTACTAATATAATGTGGTTCACTATATATATATAAAAGTTTATAAATTATTAATATTTTAATATATAGCAAGATCATATATACACACCATATTTTAATAAATCAATCAATAATTATAGGTACACATGGAAAAGACTATATACAATCATAAGAATTAGAATTAAAATTGCCTATTACATTGGTCATAGAAATTAATATAGAAAAGTTTACATATTTCATATTATATGCAAGAAAAATTAAGATGTTTTCAAAATTATTCTATATTCAAGATGTGTTAAGGTGTTCCAATGAATTTAATTAAAATATATCAAAATATTTCAAAGTTATACAAATTACATTAGATCAAAGACATCATCTTAAATAATACATGTGTAATAATCAAGTGCATGCCATATGTCTAGGTTTGAATACCAACATGCATCCTAAGCTTTAGATAACAAAATATAAATATTTTCGACATTATTTCATTTTCAAGATATGTCAAGGTATTCCAATGAATTTAATTAAAATATATCAAGATATTTCAAATTTATACAAGTGATATTAGATCAATTAATATATTTAAGAATCCTCTTGGCTACAAACCAATGATGCTCTCGAAGAGTGTGCATGTACCTAGAGCAATAATTGATAGTAAAGGCTATTCCATGTCATGTGTAAGGTAAAGGAGACCTCCCACAAGAGATTGATATAAAGTAGAATCTACCAAAGGAGTTGTACAATCATCCTAGAGCTTTAGTCCTAAAGCAATAAGAGTTTAGTAGACTTGCAATACTCCATATTAAAGTATTAAAGAAGATCTGATGCATACTTGGGCTAAATCCCCAAAAAATAGTGTAGGAGCCCTAAATTAACCTGTCAAGATCAACATGTTTTGGGCTAAATATCATGCAAAGTTGAAGCACTTTGAATTAATCTGTCAAGCTCAACATGTTTTGAATCTAGAAATGAAGATGTTGTAGGTTGTGTTGCCTAAGACAAGGTCAAATCTATAAGCATTGGACCATCATCAAAAGATGAAGAAGGTACTCTAATGGGAGTATATCCTACCAAAATCTATGAAGAATCAACTAAAGTAGTCAAAGAGATAAGATAATCTTCCACCAAAAGCATAGGTGGTAGACTGGAAGGAGCACTTGGAAGGACCTATCTAAATTGCTCATGAAATCTCTCCAAATAAGAACTCCACACATATGAGGATTATAAAGGTGGTATACCTTTGAGCTATCCAATTACCGTGTAAAGATGCACTTATGGCTCTTTGATGTCTCCTAAATATATTTGGGTATGTAATCCCATATTGAAGATACAAATATACAAAATTGAGACATATCATGCTTATCACCTATCAACCCATCAAGAGATATCATACCCTGAACAACTCTATTGAAAACCCTATTAAAGATCTATGTTGCATAAGTGATGACCTTACCCTATAATTTGTGTTCCATCCCCTTGGCATAAATCATATTCTATGGTGTCTCTATGATTACCCTATTCTTCCTTTCAACCATATAATTCTACTCTATAGTATAATGAACAATCTTATGATATGTTATCCCATGAAAAGTCAAAAATCATGAAATATATTGCTCATGTATTCATCTTACCTATCTAAATTGAGATACTTAATATTCTTGTCTAGATTGAATCATCTCAAAGGCCTCATTCTTATTGCAAATGGTAAAAAACCACACATATCTAGATAAATCATCAATTAAAAGAGGAAATACCTATTTTCATAAATGGAGGATGATACCCAAGTGTCCACATGGGTCATTGTGTATGATTTCCTAGGTGTTAGTAAAACATCTCACTGTCCCTTTTGGAAAGGTCTCCCTATGATATTTCCTAATAATGCATCCCTCACATGAACCACTTAAAAGAGACATATGTGGAATTATAATGACCATCTAATGATTATCTATGTATCTCATGGGTCCATAACTAACATGCCCGAGCCTATGGTGTCATCTTTGACTCTCATCCTCTACATGAAAAACCATAGCCATAAAATATTGTTTTTCCTATAGGAAGAAACAAAAGGAGTTGACCTTTATCCTAACTTATACATTTGGTCTAACTCATCATAATACCTAGAAACAACTATCTTAAATCAATTGTCTATATTCTTGATTACCCAATGATTAGTCCAAAAATATAATTTCTTAGTCATACGAGTAATGCAATGAATATACAATATATTGGGTCCAACAATAGGAACATGAAGTACCTCATCAAAAAGAGAAGATCCATTACTAAGTTTTGCATATTATGCTACCTAGTAAAGAGTGTTGAGTGGAAATTTTGCCCAATTGCAAAGTCTCCACCATAGTCAGGATTTTGGGACAAAATCCTCTCTTGCAAAGAAGTTAGAACAACTTCTCCAAGGTTCCTTTTAGCTTAAAAGCATGCATGTGTATATTTGAAAGCAAATAAATGAAATACCAAGTTCTAGAACACCTTAGTGGTTTGCAAGTGATTGTAAACAAGGGGTATGTGGTGTAATTGATTTGTGATTACCTTACTTGAATTATTTGAATGCACTAAAATGCAAGTGCTCTTCTTTCTTATCTTTTCTTAATCTGACTTACCCTGAATCCCTATTATTGGGTTTGTTTTATCTTCAGATTAAAATTGCAAAGTTAGAGAGTGTTGTGGACTAACCACTTCATTTTAAGCATTCGTGCCTTTAATGTGAGATTGAAATTAGTAATTGTTGTTAGTAGGTTCAATTTTATCTTGCAGATTTAATGACCTACTAATTGCAAAGTTAGAGAGTTAGAATGTTAGAAAGTTAGAAAATTAGCATTCCTTTGCTTTATCTGCACTTAATCTGAGATTGAGGGTTAGTGGAGTCAGCAATTCCTTTTATCTTGATTAGAAACCAAAAAAAGTGAAGTTAGGAAGTGTTGTGGATTGTCCACTTCATTTTATTATCTTGACTTAATCTGTAATTTGTAGGTTAGTAACCCTCCCTCCTAGATGAATTTTATCTTCTTATGCAAATGAAAATTTGTGCAAAAAATGTTCCTTTTATATCCAGAAATATTATCCAAATAATTATGTAAATCAAGTGCTTGTAAAAAACAATTATTTGGAAAATATGCACTGCAAAATCCCCTGGTCATATTTATCAAAGAATTGGACCTCTTGGGATTATGAGTAACAGATTAGAAAACTTGCAAAATAAAAGAATAAAATGCAGAAAACAAAATGTAACTAAGCTAACAGAAAAGAAAACTGGAACATTAATACAAAGAACCTAGCATAATGCTACCCTACACAACAAAACCAGAGATAGTGAGAAATTTCAAAAGGGTAACCTGACCTAATCAAACCTGCAGAAGCACAATTTGGGTTAGATCAAGTGCTAGCCTCTAAGTAAAATAAATGGAATCTACACCCCACAAATATTCACATAGTGTAACCTTTTTACAACATTAAACACTAGATAGAAATCCAAGAAAATATAGAGAAAGATCGACAGTAAAACACTACCCTCCGAAATTGTCTCCTCTAGTCTTGCTCACAAGGTGCAAGTTTTTGGATTCATTTGCATTAATACAGAATAATGGTCTATTTGGTTACAAAAAATTCTAGCCTTTGTACAAGAATTTTCATGGGCTTATATAGAGGTTTTTGTGCCTTTTCAGTTATATCTCCTCAATATGACTTTCCACATTCTTCTTATTTTTATACTTCCCTCCATTTCCTTTTGAAATTAAATATCTCTTTTCTTTCTTATAACTCCCTAAATCTAATGATACCAACCCTTACATGATTATGAGAGGGAATATTTAAATTTGAATAAAACAAAACTACCAAAAAAAACTTTGATAAAACCCATTTTCAAAGCTTCCAACAAAATAAAATGTCCCTTTGAAAACCACCAAACAAAAGGCACCAATGACCACATGTATACTTACATCTACCTCCTAAAAGTGAATCATATTTCAAATTATTTTAACTAAGGTAGATGATGAAATGTTTCCATAAAATTAGTGATCATTCACCTTGCTAGATCGTTATGCATAAAGCCCATCACCCTACATAATCTATGTAGCAGCGCATGTCAAAGTAGTGCACGTCAAGGTGACTTTCGATAGGGCGGCACACAACAATACAACTCTCAGTAGAGAATCTTTTGGCAAGGAGGTTCTTGGTTGGGCAACTCATAATAGATCCACATCTACCCTCGGCATCGTGTATCTCTTGCCCTCCATGCATCTACTCTCAGCTAAATATATTTACTTCCCAGTACCATCATGTAAGATATCGACGTGACTACTTATGTCCCTGGATTTGCCTTTGCCATGTTTCGATGATGTGTTCAGTATCGAGCTCTGTGTTAAGTTTTTGTTATCAACTGTTGATGTTTAATGCTTAAGCTTCATAAACTATGAGGACCTCATGCCCATCAATGATTGTCGAGGTATCTTCCATGGATAAATGTTGAACAACAAAAAATGTATTCGTCATTGCATCTCTGCATTAGTTCTACGTCGATCTTGCATTTTCTTCAATCCCCTACATAGCAAAACTTTGACCATTGTCATTAAGCGTGCATTGTGCTCTAGTCTATGATGCTTGGCCTCAAAATGTGAGTATAGATGATTAAAATATCTCTCTATATTTGCAATCCATGATGCAAGGGTTTTTTTTATTAGGGTTGTCATATGCGTGCAAAATACTCTACACATTTCATTGGCGTTGAAAGAGGAACTTCTACACAGCCTGACGACCTCCATTATTTTAGTCCCCCTGCATCATTTATGCATCCATTATGATATTTCATGCTTTAGTAAAATGGTAATAGTTTCCCATATTTAATAGTGTCTAACATCTCCATATCACCTCTATCATTGCCAGCTCTCACAAACACACTATCTACTCCCTATTGCTAGGTCCTTATGATAAGCCCTGGAAGGTAACATAGGGCCTTAGTAACCACTGGGATGATTACTCAATTCCATATTGTACATACCGTTGCTACATCGGCCATTCATATGGTGAGATTTGTGTATGATAATTTGACTACCAATGGGTATTCGAAAACCATCGTCTCCTGATTTCACGTCGTCTGTGTGTCTCCTCGTGCTTGGTTTGGTAGCCCATCCAAATATTCTCCTACATTGATTTGAGTCACCCATTTTCCTTGTGTTGTGTGTCCCCTGCAGGATAAACCCTTTTAGAGCGACAAGGCTAAATTCAAATTAAATATAATCAAAGTGACCATAATATGCATAACCTTAGCATTAGAAATCATGGCAAGGTAAAACGAAGCTTAGGTTAACACGATGCTCGATCGCTCAAACAAGACTAGGAATAAAAGCACAATTTAAAATATAACATAAGGCCACGCTTAAATAAAAGGAGAAATATTTAAAGCAACCCAACCAACATAAAATAAAAGGGCTTAGCCCCTCATGGTAGTGAGAAATAATTCATAACCAAAGCCAAGAAATAAAATATAAACCAAAACATAAATATTAAGGCACACTATCCTAACATAACTAAAGACAAGAAAAGAACGCTAAATGAAAAAGAAACAAAGAAACAAAAGAAAAGGAAACAAACACAAAAGGAAGTAACTAAAGAGAAAATAAAAATGAATTGAATTGAATTAAAATAAACGAAATACAAATAAATAGAACAAACATTAGAATAAAATAACATTAAAAACGAAAGGAAATAAACTCACAAAAACACAAAATCAAGAGCCATGGAGCCTCATATGTGAAACCCAAAAGGGTCAATAAACTTATATATATATATTTCATATGACCCAATATACCAATAAAATTATGAGGGGAACACAAACTTCTCCCTCCTTCTATTTTAATACCAACAATGTGAGAGATTTGGATAATGCAAGAAAGTAGATCTAAGAAGTTCCAATAAGTGACTCCTAGTCCTGAGCATGATAAAGAGTCCAAATTCCTCCTTGGTTTCAAAATTTTAAGTGGGTCCCCAAAATTGGGGTAAGTTGTGCAATGGCCACAACAAGAAGAATAGTCATCCCCAATGAGAACACACTCTCTAGAATATTATTTATTGTAAACCTATAGAAGATATGTGTGCTTTGCCATGTGCCTTTTTTCCCCTAAATCTATAATCTACTTGTTAGAAGAAGTGTATGTCCAATATGATGAGTGAATCACTACATGTGTCTATGAGGTCTTTTCATCAAATATTTCTTCACCCTATGTAGAGAAGAGAGCAATATTAGCACCTCTCTTTTTTATTTCTTCCTCAAACTTCTTTATGTGAATCCAACAAAATTCTACTTATTGTCATTCCTTGCAAACACATTGTATTTTTAAATGGATTCTTAGATTATTTTTCATTTTTTTAAGATTATTATCATTTTAGATTTGGAAACCACTTATTTTGGATGGTCCTAATTTATCAAAATGGATTGCCTAACAAAGTGTGAACAAACAAGTGGATTGTGAAATAGATGATCATGGAGGCCAAACCAAATGTCATTATTGCTACCTCTACTACATGAATCAAAGTAGAGGAACTATTTAAGGTGAAGCAATTATTTCACTCATAGTTCTGGGTAAATGGTAATACCTTACATTTCATAGTTGATAGTGGAAGTTAAAAATTTTAACTTTTGTTGATACTATGAAGAATCAAAATTTACCTATGAAGCCATACCTACAACCATATAACATTAGATGGTTGAATTGAGGGAGATATATATGTGTTGCTAAATAATGTCTTCTTTCTTATGTCATCAAACCACTCAAATATGAAGTTTTATATGATGTGGTTCCACTAGATGTATGTGATGTGCTCCTTTGCCATCCATTCATGCAAAAGAGACATGGTGTGTATGATTCAAGGCCCCATAAAGTAATAATTACTCTTGGGTACCATTGATATAGGATACTAGAGGTAACTCCTCCCACCTCTATTTCCCTCATCAGTGCAAAGCAATGCCAAAGGATGATTAAAAATAAAGCAATTTGTTCTCTTAAAGATCAAGCCTCAACCTACAAGGAAGATGGGTGCTACTACAATGACTACATAGTCATCATAACAACGTGAAATAGATAAAATCATTGTATAATATGATGATATCTTCAATTCACCCATCATAGTGCCACTCCATTGTGAGGTAAAACATTCTATCAATTTGGTTCTTAGTTCTCCTTTGCCCAATGCCCCTATAGATCAGTTCTTTAAAATTATGAGATCAAGAGATAAATTCAAGAATTGATAAAAAAAAGGGTATATTGGACCAATTTCTTCACCTTAAAACAATCCAATTGTCTTGAAACAAAAGGAATATGGAATATGAAGGCTTTTAATTAATTACCAAGCTCTAAATAAGATCATCATAAATAATCAATATCCATTACTTCGAATCGATGATTTTTTAGATTAGGTACATGGTGCAAAGTTCTTCACCAAGATTATCCTCAAATCTAGTTATCATCAAATTTCTATTGAGCCTATGGATGCATAGAAATTGGTATTCAAATCTATATAGGGTCTATTTGAATGGTTGGTTATGCCTTTCAGTTTGACTAATGCACTGATAACTTTTATAATAATGATGGATGGTATTTTTTGACCCTTTACCAACTCATTAGTAGTTATGTATTTGGATGACATTCTTATCTATAGCATGACATGAGAACAACACTTGCAACATGTGTAAAATTTTCTCTAAAATTTTTAGAAGCACAAATTATATGTAAACTTGGAGAAGTGCACAATTGGCATGAAGCAAGTCTGGTACCTTAGGTACATTATTAATGAGAAAGATGTTCATGTTAATTCTAGAAATATTATGGTTATCCAAAATTGGCCAACTCTAAAGACTCTAATAGAGCTTCAAATATTTTTGGGTATTTTCAAATTTCTACAACAAATTTATTTTGGGATTCCCATATATTACATGGTTATTGAACCATGTAACAAAATGGGGATCAAAAATCAAGTTCAAAAGGGGAGGAACATAATAGTGAGCCTTTGAGAATTTGAAAGCTCAACTATTCTTAGCACCTATTCTTGCCCTGCTAACCTTTCGAGCTAATGATAGATGCACTATAGTATGTAGTGGGAGTTGTCATTATGCAACAATACCTCCTTGTTGCATATCATAGTTAAACTTTCAATAAAATTATCAAGAAGTATCCCACATATGAAAAATAACTCTATGACATTATTTAGGCCTAAAAATAGTTGAAGCGCTATATTTTTAGTAAAGAAATAATCATTCATATTGATCACATACCTTTGGAATTCATAAACATTGAACAAGTTTAGGAATGAGAGGCATAAAAAATGGACTACATATTTGCAATAGTTTCACTTGGTCACCTAACACAAGAAAGGAATTTCTAACTTATCTATAGATTGCTTGACCCAACCACCCATCATAGCACTCACTACCATTCTTGATTCTTGCCAAGATGAGACATCTAATTGGTCCACCCTATATGGTGCCAAACCTAAATTTGTTGAAACATATCAAGATATGTAGTTGTGTAAATATATTTATAATTTCAATCTATAGGGACATCTAATTTATCACATGGGACACATTTATGTGCCTTTTTTTGAACATCCAAAGATGATATGAGAAGCATACTTTAGTAGGGTTGTAGGTCACTTTGGTATGGAGAATATTCTAGTTGTTCTTTAAAACTTATTTTAACCAAATATGAGGAACTATGTAGAGAAATACATCAAGTCTTGTACACCCTATACCATTGTAAAGCCATCCAATAAGAAACAAAGCCTATATACACCCTTGACAATACTTGCCATGGCTTGAAAATCTATTTTTATGGTTTTGCTCTCAAGTTTTCCTATTTCTGAGCATGGTAATGATTGTGTTTTTGTGGTGGTTGATCACTTTTCCAAAATAGCTCTAATTATTGCTTGAAAGAAGAATGTTATAGATGAAGAGACCAAAAAAGTATCTTTCATCCATGTATAGCTTCATTTTGGCTTATCAAAATCTATTATCTTAGACTAAGATAAAATATTTTTGAGTACCTTATGAATACTCTATGGGAGATGATGGACACAACTTACTTGATACACAACATTCCATCATCAGACTAATGGAAAAATGGAAGTTATCAACAGGTTGATCATGCATATGTCATGTATGTACAATTCATAGCATCCTTGAACATGGGATGAGAATCTACCATACATTCAACATGGATATAATTGGGCTTTGCACATATAGCCCCTTTCATGTGTGTTTTGGTTTTCAACCTTTGATACCCATGGATGTGGTGCTTCTAATTTCGTTCATGGACTTCACACCACATAGAGAAATATAAACAAAAAAAGCAATAAAGTTTATGGATCATATTCAACATGTACAATAGAAATCTCATGACCTTTTGAACCAGATGAATACAAAGTACAAGTATTTCCATGACCAACATCATATCTCACACCATTTTAAAGTAGGATATAAGGTTTGATTGTGATTATAGAAGGAACACCTTCTAGGGTTTTACATGAAAATCAAACCTTTGTGCTACGGACTTTATACCATCACCAAGAAACTAGGAGAAACTGTCCTTGAGATTGATATAACACCTTATGTTGGTTTACATCCTATTTTCAATATCAAGCTTCTTAATACATATTATTCACCTTTGTAAGACACTTCAACAACAACAAAGAAGTTGTTGATTGAGGAGCTTGATCCTTAAAATATTGCACTAGTGGAGGGGGATCAAATAGTTGATGCATAGACTAAAACCACTAGTATATAGTCCATACAACTATATAGAGTAATCCAAGTAGGTCAATTTAGTCACCAAACCAAGTGGTTCACGAAGAATTAGATCAAAAAAGGGTTTCAACACTTGATGTCAAAACTTGATGCAATGGGGACCATTTCTTCTCAAGGAGGGTTGATTGATCTAGGTAGATTTCCTAATAAAGTGTAGATAGATGGATGGATGGGAAGAAAGTAGAAAATATATGAACTACAGATAGTGGAACCTAGACTACAAAATACCTAGCTATAATAGTGGACATTCTACATCTTGCAACTTGCACCATGGAATTCAAACCATCATAAATTGTATATAAACCTATAATGTATTTCAAAAAGAGGGAAATGGTAGTTGGAAAAATATCTTCTCAAAGATTAATTTTATTTGGAAAACATCTCTTCTCAGAGATTACCTTCTCCATAATTCCATTCAAGATTAATGAAACTTTCTTGTCATCTTGTATTTCACTTTCTTGCTTTTGGTTTTTGACTTTGAAGAATCCATTACCTCTAGACTTTTGGGATCATAAGTTGATGAAAGAATTACCCTTACACATTTATCTTCTAGCCTAATTATGAAGAAAGTACTTGAATACCTCATTAATTGGTCATGTAGGAGAATCACGAAAGTAGACTTGAAGAATCTCAAACGCAACTAGAACTATATTAAATGTCTTTGAAACATTATTGAAGATTATATTGAGTAGTTCGATATTCTTCCCGTTATCCAGAACTTCCTAATATTATCATGTTACCTTTGGAATTCCTTTAGCAATCAAGATATCATATTGTAATTTCTTGAAATGAATAATATACTCATCAATAGTACAAAATATTCCATAGTCAAATTAGAAATATTAGTCTACAACCTATTGATTTGTGTAGAATCAATACAATTGTATAATTCCTAAAACTTACCAAGCAACTCCTTGGGGTTCATGGTCCTGCTAACATGAGTGGCATAGATATTTTCAACATGAAAATCTATCACATGAAGAACCTCGTTCTTCTTATCCATATAGATCTACCTTCTTTCTTGAAAATAAGTAGCATAAGGTTCCTTATTCTTATATTTGAGTAACCCCTTACTCCATAATAAAGCTTCAAACTTAATTTTATAGGTAACATAGTTTGGACAATTTAGAAAGAGCACATGTTGATCTATAACTATCCTCTAAAAAAAAAATCCTTCATGTAGTCATGATCAAAAAATACACCACCAATATAGAGATCTCAAGAAACCATACAATTTGAAAAAAGAGGCTCAAGGCACTTTCATATGTAAAAGTTATAGCCCTTAGAAGTTTAACCCAAAAATAATACAAATTCCCTCCAAAAATTTTGATTTTTTTTTAATTTTTAAAAAATTTCTTAGTACCTATAGTGAATAGGAGGCCACCATTTGTCACTACATGAGTGGCTAAGGGGTACCAATTGTGCACTATCTAGACAATGTACTGATGAATAGGATGACACCACTTCTTATGATCATGAGACTATCAAATATACATTGACTATGCAAGCAATTAGATAGAGTATAAAAAACCTATATTATGGTAATTTTCATGTTCTAATTTGATTTATAAGCTACAAACCATACTATGCCATTTGTTATATTTTGATTTGATCTAAATTTATGTTTTTCCAAGTCTAGTTTTAATTATGTGATTATACAGTCACTATGTTGATGAGTTAGAAAAGTATGATTGTCTAAACCTATATTTATAACTACCATGTTGTGACCTACTTACCACATCAACCATTATATGGTTTTCCACATCATTCATCATGCTAGTTTCCATATCAATTATATGAACCATGTCACTTGTATAGACTGTATAGACTACCACATCATTGGGTGCCATGTCATTGGATTCCATGTTATCATATGTACATGGAAAATATGTGACATCATCACATACCACATCATTTTATGGTTCAACATCATCAATATTTGTCATGTAATCATCATGTGTCATGCTAACATCATTGAATCTAATTGAAAATGGTTGTGGGAGAGGTTCAAACTCAATACATCCATTATGCAAGCCATAGCATGGGCTTGCATAGCCATTACCCACAAGGTACCTCTTGGGACTAACAAGGCAATCCATAAATTCAAAATAAACCTCAATTTAAAATAAATACACCTTATGCCAAGTGTGTGATGTAGGTATGAATCAACACGATGCATGTGTATGAGTACCCATTTTTTGCACCTTCTTTGATAGGAAATATTTCTTGAAATATTTTTGGCATGTTTTGTTCTTAATTTTTTAAAATTTAAATTTAAGAAAGTAAAATATAATTAGTTGAATATAAAAATGAGACACCTAGATGTAGAATGAGATAAAAAGTTGTAAAAGACTACCCCTAAATTTAGGTAAAGAATAAAAAAATGTTGACATTTTTTTTCGTATCTATCATGGTTTTCTCTATATAACCTTTTTGTCAAATGCAACTAAATAGGAAATCCTCTCATGTACATATGAAAATAATGTTGTCAAAATATTTTAGCAACTTTTTCAAGTGGCTATAAGGCCATTGCCATGCACAAAATCCTACTCGTGACCTCTCTCGCACTAGGGGTTTGTCTAAAAAAATTAGCCTCTTCTTTTCTTTTTTTATGATAACTAAGTTGTATGTCCTCTTAATTATGCTACTATTGGGAACAAAAATTAAAAAAAAAATGAAAATGAAATAGATTTTTTTAAAATCTATATAAGATGAATGATATTTTCAAAAATCCTCAAAAAGCTCAATCTTGAAACTAGGGTATCCATTTGGTCAATAATAAAAAAAAAAATAGGAATGAGTATAAATGAGATGAACAAAGGCACCTATCAATGAATATTTTATTTTGGAGTAAATCTACTAAGTCCAATGAGATCCTTGTGATCCAAGTGCACCTAGGTTTTTATCAAAAATAGTTTTTCTAGTTTTGCTATCAGCCTACAATTGTTTTGGCTACTCCAAATATTGTTTCCATTGGAAGATGTTGTAGAAGCTAATTTACCAACAACAAATAATCAAGTAATGATAATTCACACCTTCTCTAATACCATGTTAGATTTTATAGCAGTTTCTAAAACCAAATAGTAACAACACATTACCCAACATTGGTGAAAATAAATATATACAAAAGCAATACACAATATATATGGGGGGTCTATGGACATCAAATAATTTTATTGTAGAAAAATAGATTACACTCCAACCAATAATAAAATGGTTGTATGATGGGATATGTATACATAAATGCATATTAACTATAGGTCAAGGTTAAGTAACTAACCTTTAGGTTTTAAAAAATAAAATATTATAAAAATACCATTTTTAAGGTTTACAATGGACCAAAGGACTTACATATACAATACAATATAATACAAAGGTCCATTGTGGCCTCATGTAAATCTTAATCATCATATTTCCAACATATAATTCACCATAGATATTATTTTGGGTGCCCATCCAACATACTTGAAGCAATATTGAATTATCAAACTTGAACTATATGAGTTTATTCAATAGCTATGGGAGCTTTTGGATCATGGGTAAATCCACTTGAGTGGATCCTAATGGTAAGCACCAATTATCCTTTTGAAGAAGAAACATGTCTCTATAATATTATGTATTGATTATATGTAGTTGAATAAGTTGACCATTAAGGACTATTACCATCTTTGTCATATTGATGATTTATTTGATCAAATAGAGCAGGGTTATGCATAGCAACAAATTATCATTAATTAACGAATATTTGGATTTTCAAAATTTGGAATTGAAAAATATGGGGACTCTTGACCAAGGCCCATTAGCACAAAATTTTTGGATGCAAAAAATTTTCTAGGTCAGCTTGCCTCAATTTTAAAATAATTTTATTGTCTTAAGTTTAAATCGCCAACATTACCCCTGATAATAGTGGACCTGTTTCCCTTATTTATATTTTCAAAATTACCTATTATACTCCTAGATAGTTTATTATCAGTTATGATATTTTCAATCATCGGGGTATCATTAGTCATGCAATTGGTTATTTATCATAATATGTGATTCTACCAGTCATCTATCATCACTTGTGATGCTTTTGGTCATCTATCATCATCTGTGTTGCTATCGGTCATGATAGAATCAATAAAATATTCAAACAATAGGGGAATATAAAAATCCCATTGCATTAAAGAGCCTTGCATAAATCATTCCAACAATTCATGCAGATCTCTTCAATGTTGGGAGAATTTGCATAATTGTGGTAAACCGATGGAACAAGAATAGTAGGAACAACAGGAACAAGTTACAACATTGTGCTTGCTACCATCAGGTGATGTATATACACATACATATTTCTTGAACCTAGCTTGCCTAGGTAGAAGATCTAGTATACATTGTAAATATTGAATTTTGAAATGTAAATATGAAAATTAAATAAAAGTACAATATTTCAATGCTACCATGGATTTTAATTCTATTTAATTTAGTACATTTTTTATTTTTACAATTTTTTTCAAATATTATTATAAATTTACCAATTTTTTATATTTTTTGGTGGAAAAAATGGCAATTCGCCATGTCTTCTACATAAATTTGGATTCACCCATATTTCAAAACTAATTTGCCCCATTTTCATATATACATTTTGGGGTCGACTCCATTATGCATAACCCTAAAATGAAGGGATTCAATATTTTCTCTAAGATAGTTTTGATATCATTTAAATTAATGATCAAGATATTTCAAAGACCATATTGCAAACTAGATATAGGTATTATGAGTTTCAAGTGGTATCTTTTGGTTTGACTAATGCCTCAATAGTCTTTATAATATTGATAATAATATATTAAGTCAATATTTGGATAAGTTTATTCTAGTATTCTTGGATGATATATTGATATATTCTTGTTTCCCACAGGAGCACGGAGAGCATTTGTGATCAAAGTGCCTACTAGATAATTAACTATATGGTAAACTCTTCAAATATTACTTCTTTTAGATAACGATGCAATACCTGGTGTATATAGTATTTGGTGAGGGCATCATTTTACCCTTCCAATATTAGAGTTATAGTGAAGAGGATGAGACTAACTAATGTTATAGAGCTTTAGAGTTTCATGAGTCTAGTAACGTATTACTAAACATTTGTAAATGGTTTCTCCAACATAGCTTATCCCATCATTTCCTTAAAAGAAAAGAAAAAAAATTTGAGTGGGTTCATAAATGTGAGGTATACTTCAAAAATATGAAGGAATTTATTGCTAATGCACTAATCTTAGTAGTGTATGATAGATAAGGACTTTCTTGTTTGTATCGATGCTTTAATAAGGGGACTAGGTGGAGTCCTTCTGCAATTTGACTTATTCATTTTCTGTGAGAGTAGAAATATTAAGGACCATGTCTTTAACAATCTATTTATGATCTAAGTTGCTAACGCTATAATCCAAGCTAGTAGCAGTGGCACATGCCCTTAGGATGAAATATCATTTTATTTTGGGATAATTTTTTGAGCTAAGGATATATTATTAGAGTCTTAGGTATCATTTTACTCAATCTAATCTAAATTCTAGACAAAGGAGTTGGTTAGAATTTCTTTAAAAATATGAATTTGATATAACATGTATCAACGCAAAAGATATGAAATGGTAGATACACTTAGTAGAAGAATTTGTGTATTCAATGACACAAATTTAGATGTATTTGAGGATTTGTATACTCAAATAGTTTTCTAGTGATGAGTGGTATCAATAGTTTCCTTAGATGATTTCCTTTGAAAATATTATTAGTAGTAATATAAGGGACTATAACTTTGAGAAGTATGGGATAATTTACATCCATGAGAGACTTTATATTTCTACCATTTTGATGGAGCTAGTTATGATGGTAGAGCATAATATCCCATATTCTGCACACCCAAGGGTCAATAGGATGCATACAAACTTGAGACTCTTACCCTTTTAGCCAGGTATGAGGTATGACATTGTTGAGTATATCTCTAATTGGTTAGAATGTCATAATATGAAGACAGAGTATCAATATCCTATGGGATTATTGTATACACATGATATCCCCTTTTAGAATTAGGATGTAGTCTCTATTAATTTCATTTTTGGGTCTTTTAATGTATTATTTTCACTATCATGTCATTATGGTAGTAGTGGTAAGTTGACCAAGACAAATTGATTTTGTCCAACTAGGACCACACATGACACCTTAACTTCTATAATAGTTTTTGTTAATGAGATTATGAGACTATATGGGGTTCCAAAGAATACTATTTTTTACAAATATCCTCTTTTCAATTCTCAAATTTTCACCACTTTATAGTAAGGATTGAAAATAAATTACTTTTAGTATAACTTATCATCCTTAAATAGATGGACACATGAATAGGGTTAACAAGGTTTTTGAGGATATGTGGAGGATGTATATGTTGGATTTCCAAATCAAATAGAAGTGTATACACTTAGTGGAGTTTATTTATAATAAAATCTTTCATAATTCCCTAGGTATGGCTCCTTATGAGGCTCTTTATGGGTAACCATATCATAAACCTTTAAGTTAAGACTAATTGGATGATAGAGCAATGATTGGACCAAACATATTAAAATAGATGGAGAAATAGATGTTTATGATTAGGTGACATCTTTAAGAGGCTTAGGATCATCAAAAAATATTAACAAATTCTAAGCATGTTGACCAAAGCTACATGGTGGAATATAATATCTTCCTTCGGGTGAGACACAATAAGATCCTTATTTGCAATGCCAAATATTATAAGTTGACAACTTATTATGTAGGACCCTTGGAGATTCTTGATAGGATAGAACTAGTGGCCTAAATATTAGCCTTTTCACCTTTATTAGCAAGATCCCATGATGTGTTTCATATAGACATGTTGTAAAATATATCTAAAATCCATATCTTATTTTGGATTGAATTGAGTTGCATGTAAACATAAAATTTTGTACGTACATGAAGCCAGTTTTGATGTTGGGCCATCATATTTTATCTAAAGAATTACATGGTGGACTAGGTTAGAGTCTTATAGGATCTTAATAGTGAGAATTATGCCACTTGGGATGACATAGATGTGATCAAAGATAGGTAATACCATATTTTTGTATAAATTAAAGGAGAGTTTTTCTAATGGAAGAAGGATGTTATACCTTTATATTCCTCTTATGGACCAATGAATGTATCTTTTTGCTTTTAGAATCATATACTTATTCAGATTCTATATAGTTTTGGTATGATCATTTATATTTCCTTGCTTTAGATATTATATGGATATTATGAAATGTGGATTTTATATTATGGATTATACTATTACATGGTATTATTAAGGATATTTTACATATTTTAATCTCTAAAAGAAATATAATTTATAATAGATATTCCTATTAAATGAAGATTTATATTTAATTATAGGAATGATTTTATGGTTGTACTTAAACCCTTTTAATTGATTGATGACATATATAATTAATTAATAGTAGTAATTATGACCATAGTCTAGTTATAAAAAATATTAACTTAGAAAGTTACTTAAACTATAAATATTAGATTTATCATCATGAGGATATTAGAAATAAGTAATTGTTCTCTCTTCATTTGAAAGAGAGCTCCAAAGGGATACATATCAAGTTCATATTGGAGAACCCTCTTTTATAATAATAATAGATTTGAAAAAGAGTTAAAACAAAAATATGGGAATTCATTCTACCATATGGATGAAAGGAGATAAAATATTATAGGAGATAAAAAAGCATGTTTGCATTGGAGATAATACTCTACAAGTCTAACATTACTAGATGAATTGAAGGTAGGCTCTTAGACCCATTTCCCTTCCATGGATGTTAATTTATGTGATAAATTATTAGATGGAAAAAAGAATATGGAACAATTAGAATTTTAAATTCTACACTTGCTTGTTATACTTAAATTTATAATGCATGGTAATGTTCATCTTAATTTATATTTAGGTATCAATCTACAAGTAAAACATTTAGAATTTTTTTATATTTTTATTTAGATTAAAGGTGTTAGAGGAAGTATGGTTTATTTCTTTACTTAGTGTCTACATGTGTGTATACGTCTATTTAAATTTTTTTATGGTTGTATGCATTATGTCACATAATCATTATTGAAAAAATTTAAAAAAATATAAGTATTATGGAGAGTTTACCTCATTTTTAAATAGCAATTTCTATAATATTGCTTATTTTGAATTCTATATTAAAAAAAAAAAAGTTGAGAGTGCACCTATGTAGGGATATTTTTTTGTTATGAGAGGTCCCACCTAAATTTAGAGGAAAACACTCTAGCTTTATTTTTAAATACAATAAATTGGTAAAAGGGGAATCGATCCCTTTGTAAAGATCAACACCTCCATTATTTGTCCTTATTTTTCATTCAACGTATGCGATTCGACTTGGGTAGTGAATGAATATAGTCATTATTCTACTACATAATAGATATATGGTGTTATTAGTAAATTTACATTTACCCTTAGCATGGTAATACATCTTGTATTCCCATCAATGTTGGGTTCTAAGAAGTTTCTTCTTTGAACGTATGTCGGGACTTATATGATTTATTATTTTTTAGTAATCCCATGGCCATGGGCATACACAAATAAAGGATGGATTCCACTTCTAGGTTTAAAAGTGAATGCCCTTAGATAAACCTAGTTTAAAGAAAGGTAATATGATGAAGTAGGGTTGACATCCTCATACAGGGGTCATGGGGAAGGGGTATGCTATTGAATTGATGATTGATTAGGGATTGGAACACCACTTTAAAATTTAATTAAGATTCTATAGGATATGACTTCTTACTCAAATTAATTAATGTGCACAATATAAATATATAATTCTATACTATGATTAATTTTATTTTATGATAGGTTTTCTTTACATGAAAAAGTGGGGTGTGATTTAGATTGAAAAACACAATCTTATACTAAGAGCAGGGTGAACAGTATAATACCACTTTTTACTTTTCTTTCCAATCAATATTATGCAATATAAATATAGCAATATCAATAGCAGTAACCAAAGAAATGCACAAATCATCACACACAAAGGAGACACCAATTTAACATGGTTCACCCAATGTGAGCTACTCCATGGAGAAAATATTTCACTAATATTTTCTCAATAGATCTCTTGGGAATCCTTTCCCTATTACAATGTTTATGGACCTCTTTCCAAAGGAGACACCAATCCCTTAAATCACTTTCATGGATCTCTATCCATAGGAGAACTCCTTCTCCTATGCTCTGGCAGGTGCTCCTATAGAAGACTACTGCCTCCATTGCACTGGCTTGTGTATCTTTTTCCACTGAATACTCTTGTCCCCACTCATAATACCTATCCTCACTACCCTAGATGATGGATCTCTATCCATTGGATACTATTGTCCTCTCTGCTCTGTAACCTCTAAAGCTCTATCTCAAATCTATACTAAACACTGTCCTTCGATCTAGCATTACTCTGCTAAATCTCTATCTTTGGTATGGCACAAACCTATCCTCAAATATGCACCAAACTCTGCTCCACAAATCCACATAGAACTTGCTAAAATATTCTCAATAATTCCACTCATAACTTGATCAAATTTGCTCAAAAAGTCCACTCAAAACTTGCTCAAATCTGCTCAAAAATTCCACTCAAAACTTGCTCAAATATGCTCAACAAGTCCACTCAAAACTTGCTCAAATTTTCTCAACAAGTCCACTTAGAACTTGCTCAAATCTGCTCAATAAGTCCACTCAAAACTTTCTCAAATCTACTCAACAATTCCACTCATAACTTGCTCAAATCTGCTCAATAAGTCCACTCAAAAATTGCTCAAATCTGCTCAATAAGTCCACTCAGAACTTTAACCAAATCTATATTGTAAGCTTCCACAAAAAGCTCACACAAAATCAGTCCACAAGTCTCCTCAAAGACTTGCCTCAAATCTGCTTAACAAGTCCACACATAACTTGTACAATCTCATAGAAACATAAAGAGAATTTTTAGATACTCAATATGTTCTACACTCAATGCTCAATCACTTTCTCAACTCAAATCAGAATATAGAATAGTTTATTTTATGGAACTTGAACAATCACTTTACACATCCACTTGACTAGGCTCAATCAACTCTACTCAACCAATCACTCAATGAAACACCCTTTTCTCATAAACCCTAGTCCAAGCATATAACCACCAACTCAAAATATTTCCAATAATGCTCAACAACTAATCTCACATAACAATGATACTCATGTTCTTTTCAAACCCTAGTTCAAGTTCTTTGCTCAAAAAATTACTTCAACAACAATTCTTATAAAAAACTCTTCACATAACAATGATATTCATGTTCTTTGCAAAACCCTAACTCAAGTTCTTCACACAACCAATGGCTTCAACAACAATGCTTATCAAACAAGGTTTTAACAACTCTTTATTCTAGAAAACCTTGATGCATTAACTCAAACAGTCTCAAAATGAAACCCTAACTCAAGTCCTTTTCACTCCAAACTTATTTTCCAGAAAATCAATCAATCAACTCAACTTATGGAATAATGTGCTCATACCTTTTTATTGAAGATGAAGGGATCTCATAAATCTGTCACAACCAAAAACACTTCTATGCCAAGCTCAAGGAGGTTAGAAGATAAATCTTTCTCACAATATAATGTAAATCCTCAATTACACCTTATCACTCCACCTTTCAAAAACAACCATCAACATACATAAAATATTTATCCAGTAACACATTATAAAATCCCAACTAAAGATAAATTCAAATTCCACCAAAAATAACTCAAAATCTCTTTAATCAATTTAATGGCAAAAAGAACTTTGACAAGAATCAAATCCTTTTTTCTTAAAATAACATAAATCACTTCTCAATAAAATAATCTTTCAAAAACCCTTTTAACTCCAAATGGCACAAATCAATTACCAAAAATAATTCTTCAACAAACCCTTATAACTCCAAACAACACAAATCAATTACCAAAAAATAATTCTTCAACAAACCCTTATAACTCCAAACCACACCTTAGAAAAACTTTAGGCAATATAAAAATTTAATCAAAAATTACCTTTGCCACTAGTGGGATTCGAACCCACAATATTTGCCTCTACAAGCACTCTAGCCATGAATTTGACCATCGCGTGTGCTAGACGAATGTTTGATAGCTTGGATTCTCTTCATCCCCTTTGTCCTTGGCTGGCGCTCAAAATGAGCATGTGCAAAATACTTCCCTTGGCACTCAAGACACACACCACTCACGTGAATCGATCGTGGGCTCCTCAACTCCCAACGCCTTCGCAAAACATGCACTGCCAATGGACCACTATGTCCTTTGTGATTCAACCAATATGTTCTTCCTCTTATGTCTTTCACTTGGTGCTAAAGACAAGCGAATTCCTTGTCTTCTTCCTCAACGATCAACGATTGCACGAAAACATTTCCAACTTTGTCGCATGCATTAAAATATCGAGGGGTAAATTTTGAATGCCTCTTTGGCATTAATTTATACACGAATTCCCTTTGTTGCTTAGACGTCAACGCTCCCACTTATTTGAAGATATTGGCACTTTCCAACCTTTATAATTTATAAATTATTTAAATTCTAAGGAATTTAAATTTTATAAATTATAAAGGTTGAAAAGTTTCAATGTCATAAAATAAGTGGGAGCACCGACGTCTAAGCAACAAAGGGAATTCGTGTATAAATTAATACCAAAGAGGCATTCAAAATTTACCCCTCAGAACTTGCTCAAATCTGCTCAATAAGTCCACTCAGAACTTTAACCAAATCTGTATTGTAAGCTTCCACAAAAAGCTCACACAAAATCAGTCCACAAGTCTCCTCAAAGACTTGCCTCAAATCTGCTTAACAAGTCCACACAGAACTTGTCCAATCTCATAGAAACATAAAGAGAATTGTTAGAGACTCAATATGTTCTACACTCAATGCTCAATCACTTTCTCAACTCAAATCAGAATATAGAATAGTTTGTTTTATGGAACTTGAACAATCACTTCACACATCCACTTGACTAGGCTCAATCAACTCTACTCAACCAATCACTCAATGAAACACCCCTTTCTCACAAACCCTAGTCCAAGCATATAACCACCAACTCAAAATATTTCCAACAATGCTCAACAACAAATCTCACATAACAATGATACTCATGTTCTTTTCAAACCCTAGTTCAAGTTCTTTGCTCAACAACTCACTTCAACAACAATGCTTATAAAACAATCTTCACATAACAATGATACTCATGTTCTTTGCAAAACCCTAACTCAAGTTCTTCACACAACCAATGGCTTCAACAACAATGCTTATCAAACAAGGTTTTAACAACAACTCTTTATTCCAGAAAACCTTGATGCATTAACTCAAACACTCTCAAAAGGAAACCCTAATCAAGTCCTTTTCACTCCAAACTTATTTTCTAGAAAACCAATCAATCAACTCAACTTATGGAAGAATGTGCTCATACCTTTTTATTGAAGATGAAGGGATCTCATAAATCTGTCACAACCACAAACACTTCTATGCCAAGCTCAAAGAGGTTAGAAGATAAATATTTCTCACAATATAATGTAAATACTCAATTACACCTTATCACTCCACCTTTCAAAAACAACCATCAACATACATAAAATATTTATCCAATAACACCTTATAAACTCCCAACTAAAAATAAATTCAACATCCACCAAAAATAACTCAAAACCTCTTTAATCAATTTAATGGCAAAAAGAACTTTGGCAAGAATCAAATCCTCTTTCCTTAAAACTCCAATAACATAAATCACTTCTCAATAAAACAATCTTTCAAAAACCCTTTTAACTCCAAATGGCACAAATCAATTTCCAATAAAATAATTCTTCACAAACCCTTATAACTCCAAACAACACAAATCAATTACCAAAAATAATTCTTCAACAAACCCTTATAACTCCAAACCACACCTTAGAAAAACTTTAGGCAATATAAAAATTTAATCAAAAATTACCTTTGCCACTAGTGGGATTCGAACCCACAATCTCTGCCTCCATGAGCGCTCTAGCCATGGCTTTGACCATCGCATGTGCTAGACGCACGTTTGAGAGCTTGGATGCTCTTCGTCCCCTTTGTCCTAGGTTGGCGCTCAAAACGAGCACGTGCAAAAGACTTCCCTTGGCGCTCAAGACACACACCACTCACACGAATCGATCGTGGGCTCCTCAACTCCCAATGCCTTCACAAAATGTGCACTGCCAATGGACCACCGTGTCCTTTGTGATTCAACCAATATGCTCTTCCCCTTATGTCTTTCACTTGGCGCTAAAGACAAGCGAATCCCTTGTCTTCTTCCTCAACGATCAACGATTGCACGAAAACGTTTCCAACTTTGTCGCATGCATTAAAATATCGAGGGGTGAATTTTGAATGCCTCTTTGGCATTAATTTATACATGAATTCCCTTTGTTGCTTAGACGTCGGTGCTCCCACTTATTTTATGACGTTAGCACTTTCCAACCTTTATAATTTATAAATTATTTAAATTCTAAGGAATTTAAATTTTATAAATTATATTTATAAACTTTAACTTTAAGGAGATTAAAGCCTTCCTTGGGTTTAAACTTAAACCTTTAATTTGTAAATTATTCTACCACCGTGGGTCTTTTAAAATCTTAACTGCCATCTCAATGTGTGAGGAGACTTTTATATCCTCATAATGATTTTAATAAAACCATTTAATCTTCCACCATGAGTTTACCATAAACCCTCATAAAACATTATTTTGCCAACTTTTTCTTCAACTCTTCGCATTGTTCCTGGTGCTATTGATGGTGTGCTCCATGGTATTAATGACGTCTTCATATGTTTACTTTGGCATCAATGATGACTTTTCACCTTGACATCAATGACAACTAAATGAGCTCAAAATGTCCAACAATCTCCCCCTTTGTCATTGATGGCAACCCAAATTCTTTTAACTGAAAACTTGACCTTTCCTTTGTTTTGCTCTCCCTGGGACATTGCTCCCCCTGGCTCAATGCTCTCTCAAATATCAAATCTCTCCCCCTTACTCAAATCTCTCCCCCTTTGACATCAATGGCAAAGGGTCACCTTTGGGGCTCGGGGCTAAGAATGAGCCTCTTAGCTTAGCCCCTCCCCCACCTCCTCTTGAGGTGGTTAATTCTGGGGTGGGAGTATTTCTACTCCCATAGAAAGCACTGTTCTTTACCTTTATCCTCTTTCCTTCTTATCTGATCCTTCTGATTCCTCTGACTATTTCTTTCCATGTCCATGTTCCTATCCATGTCTACATTCCTATCCCTATTTATTTTCATATTCATGTTCCTGTTCTGTTCCTATTCATATCCATGTTCTTGTTCCTATTCTTGTTCATATCCATATTCTTCTTTCCTATTCATTCCTTTCTATTCTTGTTCATACTTGATTTTGGAATGTCTGCTCTACACCACTTTGTTGTGTGACCATCATTATTGCACTTATAACACTTAATGTTATTATTCCTTGGAGGTGCAAATGTCTTAGGATTTCTCCTAGTGAAGCCATATCCTCTTCTGTCATGAACCCTGCAATTCATTGCCTTGTGACCAAACTGATTACATGAGTAGCAATACCCATGGAAAATTTATTTGTTCCCATATTCCTGTCTTTCATGTGTCCTGCACTGTGAAGCCATGTGCCCAAACTTGTGACATGAGAAGCATCGTCCATTGAAGAAACCTTGCCTAGACCCCATTGGTCTCTTAGTCTCTTCTACATGTTTCCTGTTCCATCTGTTCCTTACTTGTGCATTGTTCCTTTCCTTGTTGAACTTTCTATTGTCCAACTTATCCTTAGAAGTCTCACTCTCTCTTTTACTTACTTCTTTTGATGCTTCTTCTTTTCTAGTGTTTGAGCTTGACTCTCCTTTTTCTGCTTCCTGTTTCCCTTGTTCTTCTTTAGAACTAAGTCCTGTTTTGGTGACTGATGACCTTTGTGCATTGATAATCCTGTCCAAAGTCTTTGAATTTTCCTCAAACTTGTGTAGCTTGTCCTTAGAACCTTTTACTTCCATCCTTAGTGAAACTATCTCATGCTCTAATCTTTCACACTCTAGATATTTTATCTTTAATTTTTCGGCCATACCTTCTTCAATCTTTCTTGCCTCTTCAACCTTGATTTTGAAGTTGGTGAGTTCCTGTAGAAACTTTGCTTTTGCTTTCTCATCTTCTTGAGCTTGAACCCTTAATCCTGAGTTCTCCCTTTTTAATTCTTCAAGAGTAACCATAAGTCTTTCACATTCTATCTCTTTTACCTTTGACTTTTCAACCATACCTTTTTCAACTCTTCTTGCCTTTTCAACCTTATCTCTCAAGTCAGAGAGATCTTGTAGAAGCTTTGTCTTACATTTCTCATCTTCTTGTATTTGAGCCTTCAATTCTAAATTCTCTCTTTTCAATTCAACAAGTTCCTTAAGAGTGGCTTCCTCTTTTTCTTTTTTTGAATCTTCCTCTTCTTTCTTTCTTTGATCTTCTATAGGAGCATCTTCTTTTTCTTCTATTATTGAAAGTAGATTTTCTTCTTCATACCTATTTTGATTGTCCCTGTTATCCTTTCTTGAACCAACCTCTAGGATTTCATTTCTAAAAATATCATCTTCATCTTCACTGCTACTAAACCCATTGCAATAACTTGCATCATGATCGAGTTGACCACAAACAAAATATTCTTCACCTTCTTGTGGACAATAAGCTGCATGGTGACCTGTATTCCTACATCTGGTACAAAACTTTATCAACCTGGTTATTTCTCCATTGCTTGATTCATCTCTTGAATCTATTTCCATTCTTCCTCCCAAAACAACAATATTGAATTCATCTTCCTTTTCTTTCATGACCATGTGTGTTCTTTTCTTCTTGTGTCTCATGGTTCTACCTTTGCCTTTCTTTGCCATTTGTGTTCTTGTAAGATCTTCCTTCAAGTTGTTAAACCTTTTCCGAAGGAACCAACTCTGATACCAATTGAAGAACACAAGCTTATACTGAGAGGGGGGTGAACAGTATAAGACCACTTTTTACTTTTCTTTCACAATCAATATTATGCAATATAATAAATAGCAATATCAATAGCAATAACCAAAGCAATGCACAAATCATCACACACAAAAGAGACACCACAATTTAACGTGGTTCACCCAATGTGGGCTACTCCACGGAGAAAATATTTCACTAAAATTTTCTCAATCAATCTCTTGGGAATCCTTTCCCTATTACAATGTTTATGGACCTCTTTCCAAAGGAGACACCAATCCCCTAAATCAAGTTTGTGGATCTCTATCCACAGGAGAACTCCTTCTCCTCTGCTCTGGATGGTGATCCTCTAGAAGACTACTACCTCCACTACACTAGGCTTGTGGATCTCTCTCCACTGAAGACTCTTGTCCCCACTCAGAAGACCTATCCTCACTACCCTGGATGATGGATCTCTATCCACTAGAGACTACTATCCTCTCTACTATGTCACCTCCAAAGCTCTATCTCAAATCTACACTAAACATAATCCTTCGATCTAGCACAAATATGCTCAATATCTATCTCTAGTCTGGCACAAACCTATCCTCAAATCTACACCAAAATTTGCTCCACAAGTCCACACAGAACTTGCTTAAATATTCTCAACAAGTCCACTCAGAACTTTCTCAAATATGCTCAACAAGTCCACTCAAAACTTGCTCAAATATGCTCAACAAGTCCACTCAAAACTTGCTCAAATATGCTCAACAAGTCCACTCAGAACTTGCTCAAATCTGCTCAACAAGTCCACATAGAACTTGCTCAAATATGCTCAACAAGTCCACTCAAAACTTGCTCAAATATACTCAACAAGTCCACTTAGAACTTGCTCAAATATGCTCAACAAGTCCACTCAGAACTTGCTCAAATATGCTAATCAACTTCCACAAAAAACTTACACAAAATCAGTCCACAAGTCTCCTCAAAGACTTGCCTCAAATCTGCTTAACAAGTCCACACAGAACTTGTACAATCTCATAGAAACATAAAGAGAATTGTTAGAGACTCAATATGTTCTACACTCAATGCTCAATCACTTTCTCAACTCAAATCAGAATATAGAATAGTTTGTTTTATGGAACTTGAACAATCACTTCACACATCCACTTGACTAGGCTCAATCAACTCTACTCAACCAATCACTCAATGAAACAACCCTTTCTCACAAACCCTAGTCCAAGCATATAACCACCATCTCAAAATATTTCCAACAATGCTCAACAACAAATCTCACATAACAATGATACTCATGTTCTTTTCAAACCCTAGTTCAAGTTCTTTGCACAACAACTCACTTCAACAACAATGCTTATAAAACAATCTTCACATAACAATGATACTCATGTTCTTTGCAAAACCCTAACTCAAGTTCTTCACACAACCAATGGCTTCAACAACAATGCTTATCAAACAAGGTTTTAACAACAACTCTTTATTCCAGAAAACCTTGATGCATTAACTCAAACACTCTCAAAAGGAAACCCTAATCAAGTCCTTTTCACTCCAAACTTATTTTCTAGAAAACCAATCAATCAACTCAACTTATGGAAGAATGTGCTCATACCTTTTTATTGAAGATGAAGGGATCTCATAAATCTATCACAACCACAAACACTTCTATGCCAAGCTCAAAGAGGTTAGAAGATAAATCTTTCTCACAATATAATGTAAATACTCAATTACACCTTATCACTCCACCTTTCAAAAACAACCATCAACATACATAAAATATTTATCCAATAACACCTTATAAACTCCCAACTAAAAATAAATTCAACATCCACCAAAAATAACTCAAAACCTCTTTAATCAATTTAATGGCAAAAAGAACTTTGGCAAAAATCAAATCCTCTTTCTTTAAACCAATAACATAAATCACTTCTCAATAAAACAATCTTTCAAAAACCCTTTTAACTCCAAATAGCACAAATCAATTTCCAATAAAATAATTCTTCACAAACCCTTATTAACTCCAAACAACACAAATCAATTACCAAAAAATAATTCTTCAACAAACCCTTATAACTCCAAACCACACCTTAGAAAAACTTTAGGCAATATAAAAATTTAATCAAAAATTACCTTTGCCACTAGTGGGATTCGAACCCACAATCTTTGCCTCCGCGAGCGCTCTAGCCGTGGCTTTGACCACCGCGTGCGCTAGACGCATGTTTGAGAGCTTGGACACTCTTCGTCCCCTTTGTCCTAGGTTGGCGCTCAAAACGAGCACATGCAAAAGACTTCCCTTGGTGCTCAAGACACACACCACTCCACGTGAATCGATCGTGGGCTCCTCAACTCCCAACGCCTTCGCAAAACGTGCACTACCAATGGACCACCATGTCCTTTGTGATTCAACCAATATGCTCTTCCCCTTATGTCTTTCACCTGGCGCTAAAGACAAGCGAATCCCTTGTCTTCTTCCTCAACGATCAACGATTGCACGAAAACGTTTCCAACTTTGTCGCATGCATTAAAATGTCGAGGGGTGAATTTTGAATGCCTCTTTGGCATTAATTTATACATGAATTCCCTTTGTTGCTTAGACGTCGGTGCTCCCACTTATTTTATGACGTCGGCGCTTTCCAACCTTTATAATTTATAAATTATTTAAATTCTAAGGAATTTAAATTTTATAAATTATATTTATAAACTTTAACTTTAAGGAGATTAAAGCCTTCCTTGGGTTTAAACTTAAACCTTTAATTTGTAAATTATTCTGCCACCGTGGGTCTTTTAAAATCTTAACTGCCATCTCAATGTGTGAGGAGACTTTTATATCCTCATAATGATTTTAATAAAACCATTTAATCTTCCACCATGAGTTTACCATAAACCCTCATAAAACATTATTTTGCCAACTTTTTCTTCAACTCTTCGCATTGTTCCCGGTGCTATTGATGGTGTGCTCCATGGTATTAATGACGTCTTCATATGTTTACTTTGGCATCAATGATGACTTTTCACCTTGACATCAATGACAACTAAATGAGCTCAAAATGTCCAACATAGATTCTATATTTCATAATTTATTAGTAAATAGAAAAATCTATAGGGGGTAAAAATAATTGGGAATATATATAATTTTAAAAGCAAGTTGAATCCTTGGAGCTTGCTTGATTTTAGGGACTTAGAGGAGAATTCCTCTTTAATAATTAATTTTTACTTTAATGGTAACACTATTTGTCATAGTTTCAAGGCCCTTTTCATATTGCTTTTTTTTCTTGTTGTAGGAAATCTAAAGGGATAACAAGGCTTGAAAGACTTGGTGGAAGTGAGGCCTATCATTCCTTGCTTGCCAATATATAGAGCTTCTTTCTTCATCTACTTGTTTCAATTATAGGAGAAGGTTTTAATACCATAACCCTTGATATTTGTGGTTCCAAAATTTATTTGTTTACTTCCTCGCTTTAACTTCCTTCTCCCTATTATCCTTTTGCTTGCTACATTACTTAATAGTATAATTTTAACTACTTTATTCACTTGGTAATTTCCTCTTGTTGGTGCTATCATTTACCACCTTTCAAAATGGATTCATTTGATGAGTAAATACTTGGAAAATGCTAAAAATATGCTCATTCTATAGGAGGATAACATGTAAATATTTCATTTATCCTATCTTGTAGATGTACCAATTCTCTATGTCACATGTAACATGGATAAATCTTTTACATTTAGTGAATTTCCTAAATATTATGATGGGTAACCTCTAGTGTTCCTACACCAAATTTGATATTTGTACATCCCATATCATAAAATTTACATAAAGTACTACACTACTCAAACTACCATGTAAATATATAATTTCTCTTCTTTTTATAGAACTATTGAGTTAACATCATGAATGCAAAGATTAATAAGGTATTGTATTTGAAATCCTTTATATCATCAATATTTTAGATGTTCTTGATATTCATCTAGAAGTTGTAAATAAAGTATCTTACCAAATTATTATACTTCCCTTTGTTACCATCTTGTATACCACATTCCTATCATAATTGTTATGGAATTAAATTAGCACTTGTAGAAAACCTTCTATACTATGACTTCTATTGCAAATTAGATTTATCTTATATGGATTTGTTCACATCTTTATAATCTATTTGAATTCTTCATTTACCTAGCCTCATGGTATATGGAATCATGAAACTTTTATCCCACTGAGATGTAGTAATAGTACTTTATAACTTTCAAGACATAGGTTATTTATTTATACCTAATAATCCCATCCCAAAATAAAACCCAAGGAATATCATTCATAGTGGGAAATTCCCTTTGCTCATAAGTTGATACTAATCCATTGCAAAGTATGCGGTCTCCCTTGTGGTTCCTCAATTTTCTAATTTTTCTTTATCTTTTGGATACATAGCTAGGAATGACCACATATTCCCAAGTTTCAATCTAGACTTCTTGGTAAATATTTTTAATTATTGCATAACTCTATCTCCAATGCTTGCAAATACAACTATTTAGTCTTTCAAGAGGACTAGATTTTCATAGGGATATTGGTACTAACAATGGATTATGAAATCAAATAACTTCCAACTACCTAATTTTAATATCCTAGAGGGAGGCAATATTTTTTGTTGCATGACACTGAATGCTACTCAAATCGTACATGCAATCCACTATCTTGAGTGTGTGTCATGAAAATATAATGGGCATGTTTTTGTAAGCTACACAAATTATATGCATATCCCATCAATATGATAAATTGAATGCAAAAGTAAATGAGCAATACATCAAATAAATTTATACACAAATAGGCTAAAAGTGATGTTGCAAATGATAGAATATCATATATATATGGTACATGGGGTACCAAGTACCATCATCCTATATTTTTAATATTTTACTACAAAAATTAAATTTTTGAAAATTTTTGTAGGGATAGCAAAAGGACAGTGCTTCTAGAGGTTTTGGCATGCTTTGAACTTGTCTATGCACTTTATTTTTTCTAATTTCACTCCCAACTAGTGTTTTTTAGTGCTTTGGGTATTTTATAGGTAAATATATTTCTAGATGCATGGGGCAAGTATAAATAATATTCTTCTATAAAAAATAAATTAGGGGTATATATAGGTAAATATCAGGTATGTTTTCCTCTACTTGTGCAGTTTTTTGCTATTTTTTTGCATATTTTTGTTTTTTTATTTCAAAAAATTTATATTCTGTATTGATAGTAGAATAATTTTTTTTACAAATTTTGTTTCAATTCTATAGTATATAATTTTTATTTTTGTTTCTTTGGCTATCACATATTGCTCTTTTTCTTACTTCTTTTCCATAAGGACTCATGAGTGGCTATACCTTATGGTGTCACCTATAGTCCTTAGGGAAGGGCAATATGTGTTTGTAAAAAAAACAATATAGTCCCATCCAAAATCTAAAATTAAGGATAGTCTTATTTAAAGGACATTTTAACATGCATCCTCCAAAGCATGAATCCTAAAAATTGACAGTTCCAAGATCACCACTTTAAGTAGTGGAGTTTGGTTCAATTATTTGTAGGGTTTTAATGCATGGTCATGATGCTAGCATGTTTTTCAACCCAAGGTTCAAATAATGCATGATTTGGACTAATGGTTATAATTTGATGACCCTAAAATAATACAAAATCAATCATTGGATCCAAAGGGAAATTTATTTTATTTTATTTATTATAAATACCCACTTCACCCTCTAATTTCATCTTCATTCTATTACCATTCATTTAACTCTCAAAAACTAAACTCTCTTATATATTACTACTTTCATGTTATGCTTCTACATCATGCACCATATTTCACTAAATTTCTCTCTTGTTCTTACAAGCATAAATAAAGCCATCAACCACTAGTTCACTACCTTCCATACAGGAGGATGAGATTCTCTACTAGAATTTATACCAAAGGTTACTAACTATCATTCAAGGATTGATTTATAATGAAGGTCAAGCTCTCTACAAATATCCTAGGTGTGATATATCCTTACTTACTATGGTGATGTTGTAAGTAGGATAAGGTAGGTATGATTTTATTTATTTTATTAATAGAATGGTCCTTGATGCCCTACATGTCAAGTAATTATTTGTAATGCATTAGGATTATCCCTAGCATTTTGCTATTTTATGTATAATTTTAGTGTATTTATTCTTAAATGCTTCAAAACTATCTATGCTTGAACTAGAATAGCCTTTGACATTTACTATAAATTTACTACTTTATATTTTTGATTAGTTGGTGGAAGGGGTTTTGAAAGGGTCCCTAAACCTTTTTACATTAAAAAAACAAAAAGAGACAAACCATATAGTACAAGCCAGAAGCCATCACAAGTAGGGTAAAGAGTATTTGGGATAAAACACCAAGAGTACCCACCCTAGAGCTAAGTAAACCCCCCAAGTTAAAACCCAAATACATCCCTAAACACCAAAAACTAGTATTAATTTTGCACACAAAAATAATAGGACAGGTCAATACAAATAGACTCAGGAAACATCTCCAAGGGCTGCTTGATTATCATTGATGATGTGATTAGGACCTTCCTATCGATTCTTAAGATCGTCCAGAGTTATTGAAGCTTGTTGAAGCAATGAAGTGATCATTTTTATAACTCTAAACATAGTGTTGAGCTGGTATTCAAGATCTTGAAGATGACATTTTTTATCCAGAAGTGCCATCATTGAGAGATACAACCATACCACACAACACCACATAGGACCACATAACACCATGTAGCACCACATAGGACCACACATCACTAAACAACATCATATAGCACCATGAAACACCACCTAGAACCACACAATATCGAACACCACTAAGGACAACACCACGTAGCACCACATAACACCACGCAGCACCACCCAGAACCACATAACACCATGCAACACCACCAGATATGTTTGAGAAAAGCATGTGTCTCATAGAGGACCAATCCTATCCAACCAAATAGAAATCCACACAAAAAGACCAATCTTATTCAACCAAATAGCGATCCACACAACGACATTAAAGGAAAGTAGTACCATTTAGCTTTCATTGGGAAAATTATCACGCCACACATACAAAGACACTTGAGAAAGTCTCAGGTTGGCAAGAATGTTCGCAGTTATGTTGCCTTCCCTATAAACATATTGTATGATGTGGCTACTAATATTTATTAATGATTTTCTTTATTCCAAACTGAGGTTTTAAACAGTCCAAGATGGGTTTTGAGATCTCTTAAGGTAATTGATGATGTTTAGCGAATAACCAGGATGTAGGCAAGGAACGATAACCTTTGATGAAGTGCTCTTGCTTCAACAACATGACTGGTTTGTATTCTTAAGTTTTTAGGGTAGGCAAGGATAATATTCTTGGGGTCATCTTTGAAGATACCACCAACTCTTACAATTCTAGAGTTTCCCTTAGAAGCGCCATCAAAATTGAGCTTGATCCAACCCATTTATGAAGGAGTCCAATGAATTGAATATCTATCAATAGGGGTTGGGTAAGGTGAGGAAGAAGATAAAGAGAGATTTAGCATAGTAGTAATCCTAGCCTTGAGAGGTAAGCTAGCAGACTCATGTGAAGGGATCAGTTTAGAATTTTCAATAGTGGTAGCAAGCACTCGATTGCTAACTGAGAAGGGATCCCTAGAAGCATTGGAAAATGCTCGAGAGTTTCTCTCAATCCAAATTTACTTCTTTATTATCTTAGTTTTAGCATTTTGGTTTATCTAGTATTAATTTATATAATTATATTAGATATCCTCTTTTTCCCACAAACACAACCATGTTAGTAACTTGGTAAGCTTCATATCTATGGATTCACTCTTACATTTTGCACTATTTCCATTAATTTAGCTATACTCTCCCACTTCATGTATTGTGATCCCTTCAAAGGTCCTTGAGGATTGACTTGGTATGTCAAGTAGTATATTCAAACTTGACTCCTATAATGGTTCATGATTTACAAGATTTACTCATGTGCAAACTTTATAAGGATTTATTTAGGAACCATTCATTATATTAGGACACTATATCTTGTCCGGTTTCTTCAACCTCACTATGTTATTATCAAGACATGTTCAACCTATAACAATCCAAGCCATAGTATCTTTAGTTTTTCTATCTTGATTTTCCCATTGCAATTATACTTCAACATAATATCACCAACTCTCAACCTCATATTCTTCTAGTGCTTGTTGTGCTAAAACTTCCATTAGTATTGGGAAACCTTCATGGCAAAATTTTCCATCTCATCAAGATTGAAAAGTGTTATCATACTCTCCTCTAGGTGCTTTTGATACCCAAGACATAGTTATTCACCACCACTCTTAAAGTTGGTATTAGGAACTCTACCATCACTACTACTTTCTATTCATACATCAACTAGAGAGGAGTGTATTTTATTGTTACCTTATAAATTGTGCTATATTCCTTTAGGACTATTGGCATCTTCTCTTCCTAATTTGCACCTTTAATTACACAAGTTTTATACACAATTGATATCAACACTTTATTTGTTACCTTTACAGGCTTGTTTTCTCTTGGGTATTATAGACTTGGAAATGAATATAATATCTTAAAATAAATAAATAAATAGTTTTTTAATAATTATATTTTTTAAGTGACATCCATAATCAATTATCAATTGCAATGGAACTCAAAGCCTCGTGATGATATACTCATACATAAAGCATACAATTATTTTAGTAGAGTTATCAAAAAATGTTCTTGCTTAAACTAACCTTATTGAATATTGTTTCCACCAAAATATAAATGCATATATTATGAGTATTCAAAGGTCCCATAAATTTCAAATACCAATTCTTAAACAATTCATATGGTTGTGATGGGTGTAATGATATAAATTTCTAACACATTTATTTCCTAATAATTTGGCATGTATCGCATGTTATGACAAATTCTTTCATATTATGATAGAGAGTGGGCCATTACAACTATGCCATAAGAACCTTCTTCATGGTTGCATCTAGACCCATATGCCCTCCACCCATCTCTTCATGAACCTCCTTCAATGCCTTCTACACTTCATCCATCACATATCTTTATAAAATTTTGTTGGGTCTTATAGTGTATAGTAGACTACCACTCAATTAGAATGGTACTAACCTTATGATCATTTATTCCTTTCAACTACTAGAATCTCCTTTAGCAATTTACTCATCAATAACTAAATCTCAATATACTTGCATCAAGATGGTATTTTAGTTATCAAAAATAAATAAGTGATTGCAAACTCATATGGTACTCCTCCCTTAATATATTCTCTTGAGTGAATCCTTGAAAATTTATCCATTATTATGTGCTTCTTTCCTAGTCTCATCACCACTTAAAATATGAACTCTAATAATGTGTCAAGACACCTAGTAACGCATTATGTATCATCATATTGTTAATCAAACTCAATAATTCTTGATAATTAAAAAATCATATAAAGACGTTTACGAGTAGATGATGTGATAAGCATGATGTGTCTCAATTATATATATTTGGGTCTTCAATATGATCTCACATACCCAAACATCTTTAGGAGACATCAAAGAGCCATAAGTGCATCTTTATGTGGTAATTGGATACCTCAAAGGCATATTACCTTTATAATTCTCATATGTGTGGATTTATCATTTGGAGAGATTTCATGTTTGATTAGGTCCTTCCAAGTGCTCCTTCCAGTCTACCACCTAAGATTTTGGTGGAATATTATCTTGTCTCTTTGACTACTTTAGTTGATTCTTCATATATTTTGGTAGGATATATTCCCATTAGAGTACCTTCTTCATATTCTATGATGGTCCAATGCCTATAGTTTGATCTCATTATAGGCAACACCACCTACAACACCTTCATTTCTAGATTTAAAACATGTTGAGCTTGACAAATCAATTTAGAGTTCTTTAGCTTTGCATGATTATGTGAGTGGTGAATTTGATTTAGATTTTTTAGACTTAGAATTTGATGTTGCTTTCCCATAGAGTGCATATGCTTCTTTATTTTATCCAACACTCAAGTAGGTTTAGGCACTTCTAAAGGGTGTTCAACCTATTCTATCTCTACAAAAATACTAGTAATATCCTTCTTGAGCATTGCTCTCGAAGGTTGATTATTTTGGATATCCTCTGATATATTCTAAGGCTAAGGGACAATTGAAGTGGGAAGACACTATGCTTGTAGAGTATGAGTTCTTGATGAAGAATGTGGCATTAGAGCTTGTTCCTGTTCTAGAAGAGAAGAATGTGGTTGGATTCAAATAGGTCTATAAGACCAAGTATACTTCAAATGGTCAAGTGGAGAAGCATAAGGCACACCTTATTGCTAAGGCAATAGGATGGAGTTAACTATTAAGATACATTTTCTCTATCTCCTAGGATGGATTCTATCAAGATGATTTTTTATAGCAATATTATCTGGGTAGAAGTTACATTAGATGGATGTGAAGAGTGTCTTCATACATGTCAAGCTTCAAGAGAAGATTTATATATAGTAGTCATCTAGTTCTGATGTTGAGGGTCTTACTCCCTTGGTTTATCAAATGACTAGGTTCTTGTATGGACTTAAGAAGACACTTCACACTTTAGGTGATAAGATCCACTCTTTCTTCCTCAATTGTG
This sequence comes from Wollemia nobilis, assembly GCA_028583015.1. Taxonomy (NCBI): domain Eukaryota; kingdom Viridiplantae; phylum Streptophyta; class Pinopsida; order Araucariales; family Araucariaceae; genus Wollemia; species Wollemia nobilis. The sequence continues at coordinate 8,181,063 of JAQPPZ010000103.1, forward strand.
GTTTCAATGATGTGAGGCTATAAATGATGTTTGCATAAAACATCATGATGCGGATATTTTGGTGATTTTTCCATATATAAATGATCTTCTCATTACAAAAAATCTCTTAAATTGATTCTAGATATGAAGTTAGGGCTTTGTGCGACCTTGGAGATGACAAAATTAGGGCTACTACACTATTTTTGGAGATTTAGATTGATTAGATGAATTCTAGGATCACTATTTCATAGCCCAAGTATGCATTGGATCTTCTTTAATACTTTAATATGGAGGATTGCAAGTCTACTTAGACTCCTTTTGCTTTAGGACTAAAGCTCTAGGATGATTGTACAACTCCTTTGGTAGATTCTACTTTATATAAATCTCTTGTGGGAGGTCTCCTTTACCTCACATATAACATGATATAGCCTTTGTTATTAGTTATTGCTCTAGGTACATGCATACCACTCGAGAGCATCATTGGTTTGTAGCCAAGAGGATTCTCAAATATATTAGAGGTACTTGATCTAATATCACTTGTATAACTTTGAAATATCTGGATATATTTTAATTAAATTCATTGGAACACCTTAACACATCTTGAAAATAAAATGTCGAAAACATTTATATTTTGATATCTAAAACTTGGGACACTACATGTTGGTATTCAAACCGAGACATATGGTATACAATTGATTATTATACATGTATTATTTGAGATGATGTCTTTGATTTAATGTCACTTGTATAATTTTAAAATATTTTGATATATTTTAATAAAATTCATTGTAACACCTTGACACATCTTGAATATAGAATAATGTCAAAAACATCTTAATTTTTCTTGCATATAGTATGAAATATTTAAACTTTTATATATTATTTTCTATGACCAATGTAATAAACACTTTTAATTAATTCTTGTAATTGTATATGATGTTTTCTATATATCTATAATTGTTAGTTGGTTTATTAAGATATCATATAGATATAACCTTTCATAATTTATAAACTTATATAAATAAAGATAGTTTTTTTTTGGTAAGTTAATTATATACATAAACATAGTAACCATCTTATATACATAAACATAGTAACCATCTTAACTATTTTGAATACTAATTCACTATTATAAAGTGGTTTCAAATTTTATGATCTAACACATGAAGCTCTTATTGAAGGGATCTTTCTTATGATGTTGTGGACTTTGTAGTGTAATTTGATCTAACACATGATGTAATTTGATCTAACACATGAAGCTCTTATGGAAGGGATCTTTCTTATGATGTTGTGGACTTATATGACCATACAACTTGTTAAAGGAAACATAATATTTACTATCCTGGTTAACAAGTCAACAAAATCACTTACTATAATTATAATAATAGGGCCAACGAATATAATCTCTGAAAAGAAAACAATCCGCTGTACTTTGTTTTAGGACTTTTGTGTTCCTTAGCGGTTTTGTTTCTAGAAGCCTTTCTTTCCTTTTCTTAAGGACAATATTAGCAGGGAAGGTTTTAAAAAAGAAGAATAAAATGTTAATGGAATAGATTGCTGAATATAATCTCTGAAAAGAAAACAATCCGCTGTACTTTCTTTTAGGACTTTTGTGTTCCTTAGCGGTTTTGTCTCTAGAAGCCTTTCTTTCCTTTTCTTAAGGACAATATTAGATGTGTGCTTCAATTTACAACTTCATTGGTTTGTGTTCCTTTTAGATGTGTGCTTCAATTTACAACTTCCTCCAGCCTTGTGTGAACATAAATACAATAAGTCAAGCTGACCCATCTTTGATTTGATTTTTTTAATTAATATATACAAATAAAACAAAAACAAAAAAAAATTGAGATTATAAAGGTATCATTAAATGATTCAAATCGTTGAGCTTATGACCTCGCCTATAACCTGGTTGTCGGTTTAACAATTGGGAAAGGACGTCTGTGAACTTCATTCCAGTGCCGGCAAGGTTGCATTCTCCATAATAAAATTGGAGTATTAATAATATTAATATTAATATTATATTAAGTGTGGTACATGTAGTAATTAGTGGCCTTTCATCCACGATGTTCGAGAGGTGCGTAGTTGTGATGGGTATTATCATTGGGTTCATGCACATGTGACTCTGAGGAAACCAGGGATTTTTTTTTTAAAGAGAATGCTAATATTATTAGGTATTTGTATTATAATTTTTAATTTGTTGGGTTAGATAAAGTTATTGGATTTCAACTTTTCATGGTATTCTTTTACGTATTATTAGGGTAGCCAATCAGCATATTATTATAGCAACCAATTAGCAAACACTCGGTCACTACCTTCATGGCATTGACTTGGGGTAGTCAACCAACAAACATTCGACCACTACTGTCTAGTCTGTTTCCTTCTGGGTATGTTATGGTTTGAACCTTAAACCTTCTTAAAGAGAGTTCAAAGCCTTAACTAGCCTATCCTTTTTTGGATATGTCGTGGTTTGAACCTTAAACCTCCTCAAAGAGAATCCAAAGCCCTAACCAATGTCTTTATCGAACCATTACCTTTCCTTTTTAATATCTTCCTCCTCTAAATGCATGACAAATTGTCAGTATACTAGTACCAAAATGATCTCTAGTTCAATTAACTATTTGGTGATTTGTTAGATTGAAAAAAGTTGTAAGAATGAAAATCATCAACCCACAATAAATAATTCTACTTTAGAAAATTTCAATTAGAACAACACGATTACTATATCACTAATCAATTTCAATAGATAAAAAGTAGTAGATAGATAAAAAGTAGTAGAATAGTTTTTAACATTCATGAGGTTATAGGTTATATAAAAGGATTTGTTATCTAAAAATTAATTTACTTGTATCAAAGTATATAATGTACAATATTACTCATTTCCAATTTGAACCTTGAATCTCCTATTTAAAATTTCAAAATCTTAATTATTGGAGTGATTCAAGTTATGCTAAGAATCTTAATATAATACTAAGAAAAAAAGTTTTAAAATGATAATAATTATTTTCCAAATTGTTGGAATGTATTTTAAGTAATAGTATGTAACTTTGTAATCTCATATTTAAGAATCTATCAAGTGATAATAAAACTTATGAAGTGGGGCTAGTGTCATAATTATTTTGGCAAATTCATGGGATAAAATATGAATACATACATTAAAAAAATGTCATGAGATCAAGCACAATATGTTATAGTTTAATATATGTATAAGAACTCTAGAAAATAATAGTTCTATTGTTTGATAGAGAATTGTCATATTCATCATTTCCTTTCAACAAGATTTAAAGGACTTAGTCCATGTCAAATTACACAATGCCTTCTAAAACATTCAAAAGCATGCATTTATCATAGATCTTATGCAAAAGAATAAAAGATGAAATAAAAGAGCAAATCGATAAAAGAACCAAAAGGGAAGGTGGGTGCCCATGGGCAGTCAATAATATTTCACACTAATATCATATTGGTACAATGGATCAATGCTCAAGGGGTATTTATAATAGATATTTAATCCCTAATAGTAATATTTACATATTATCTTTATTAGAACTTAAGATTTGAATGATTTGCATTATACAATGATAAATATTTAAAGTACATATGATGCCTTATTTAGGCATAATAGACTTGCAATTACTTATGTTCTATACCACAAACATGAAACTTGTGAAGGGGGTAAATTAGCATGCCCTATCACATGGACTATGATGGTGGTTATAGTACACCATATAAACCATGTGTTGATTCGTCACTCAACTTAAATAAGCACCTATTGTGATATAATAGTTTCTAACATTCCCTCCTTATTACATTATAGTCTTGGAGATAAAACTTTCAAATTCTTCAAATTTAACTCATCCTAGTGGTTTTGTGAAGATGTCTACTCGTTGTTCTTGAGTATGACAGAAGTTGAGTTGGATGTTCTATTGTTGAACATGTTCACAAATGAAGTGGCACTCCATATTGATGTGCTTGGTCCTTTCATGAAAAATGGATTGCAAACAAGTTATAGTACTCCTTGATTATCGCAATGCATGATTATAGGTTTATCTTGTGGTACCTCCATATGTTCCAATATATGTTTTAGCTATATTGCTTCGCAGATAGCTTCCCCCTACTACACAATATTCTACTTTAGTGGAAGATCGAGAAACTATTTGTTGTTTCTCTCTTCCTTGTAATATATGTGTAGTTTCTAGAAAGAATACATAACTAGAGGTGGATTTTTGGTCATCAATACAACTTGCATAATTTGCATCTATATAACTTGTTAGGTAGAAATGGTCACTTTTCTTTAATTCTAAACCATACTCAGTAGTGTCTTGTATATATCTTAAATTCTCTTTACTACCTTCTAATGTATCATCTTTAGTTATTGTATGAAATGTGGAAGATAGCTCACTACAAAACTAATATCCAATCTTGTGTAGGTTAGATAGATGAGGCTCCCAACTAATTATTGATAAAGTGTTTCATTTACTAGAGAAGAAGAATTAAAATGTGAGAGTTGTAAGCTTGGGTCCATAGGAGTTGCTATAGGCTTACAATCTTCCATGTGATATTTATTAAGAATATTTTTGACATATTTGCTTTGTGAAACAAATATGTGATTATGATTATGCTTTAGCTCCAATCCTAGAAAGTAATATAACAAAATGAGATTGATCATGTCAAAGGATTTCTTCAATTCTTCTTTTGTAGCTAGATATATTCTTAAAACTTCTTGTGATGACTAGGTCATCTACATACACATTGATAAGTACAATCTCCTCCCTTTCTCTTTATGATACATTATTGGATCATATGAATTTCTTTTAAAATTGTGCTTTCCAAAATTTTGATCAATCTTTATGTACCATGCTCAAGGAGCTTGTTTGATACCATAAAGATAGTTGATCAATTTGCACATACCTTTGTTTCTTGTTTGGATATGATGAATCCTTCTGGTTGATTCATATAAACTTCTTCCTTTAAGCCTCTATTGAGAAAAGCACTTTTCATATCCATTTGATTAATTTTCCATCCAAATTGAGCAACTAAAACAAAAATAATTCTAATGGATTTTATTTTTGTTGTAGGAGCAAATGTTCCTTCATAATCCATGCCCTTCTTTTGTCTATATCCCTTTGCTACAAGTCTTGCTTTATATTTATCAATATTATCAACCCATTTACATCCAATAGCCTTTTTTTCTTGGTGAAGTATCCATAATATCCCAAGTTCTATTTATTCAATAGTGCTTGATATTCAATGTTTGTTGCTACAAGTATTGCCTTTATTTTATCCATATCCCTTTGCTACAAGTCTTGCTTTATATTTATCAATATTGCCATCTGATTTGTATTCAACTTTGAAAACCCATTTACATCCAATAGTCTTTTTCTTTGTGGAAGATCCATAAAATCCTAAGTTTTATTTTTCAATAGTGCTTGATATTTAGTGTTAGTTACATTTTTCCAAGCAGTAGACTAAAGGGCTTCCTATATTGTAGATGGCTTAACCATACTCATTAGAGCCATATTTTGTGTATTGTAAGTAATACTTCATGTTCTTGGTCTTGTAGAAGAGGTTTCTAGAATTTCATCTACCCCAAATGCTTTCAATTTACTAGTATACCACTTAGGCATTCTCCTCATGTGTTGTGATGGAGTAGATAGATCATCTTCATCATTGATATCATTAAAAAACTCCTCATTTGTGATTTCTTCATCACTTTCAATCATTATTTGGAGCTGAATTGAATGAATATTCTTGTGATGGTGATGAAGGGGATTTTCCTTCTTCATTAAATAAAACATCATGACTAATATATATTTTCTTTGAATATTAGATGGAATAGTCTATAGAATTTTGATTCATCATTGTAGCCTGATAAGAAGTATTGTTGAGATTTTTCATCTATTTTGTCTTTTTTCCTTTGGAATGTGCATGTATGTTGTACAACCAAATACCCAAAGATGAGAGATTAATGGTTTGTGTCCACTCCATACTTATTCTAGTGTGATATTTTCATGTGATTTAACAAGTGCTCTATTAATTATACTACTATATATACTGCTTCTAGCAAGAGTGTATAAGTTGTGAATCCTTCAAAATGCTTTGTATCATTTCCATGATTATTTTGTTTCTATGTGTTGCAATACCATTTTTTTGTGGTGAGTGAGATGCTATCAATTGTTTTTTAATACCATGTTCCTTTAAAAATATTAATATTTATTGTTTTTAAATTCCCCCTTCAATCTGAATAGATGAAATGGATCTTTCTTCTTGTGGAGGTCTCTACTTGGGCCTTAAATTTCTAAAAATGGAAAAATATTTCATCTTTTCTCTTCAAAACTTATACCCATATTTTTGGGGTATGGTCATCAACAAAGAGTTGAAAATACTTGGTCCTATTATAACTTGGATAGATGGGTTCATACAGATCGGTATGAATCAAATCAAGAGATGCCTTGGTCCGATATTGTGTAGTTTTGAAAGGAGATCAATGTTGTTTCCTAGCTACGCAACAATGACAAATTTTTGTAGACATTTATAAAGGAGGGATACCTTTGACCATATTTTTGTTTTGTAATGCAATAAGGTGACCATAACTTAGATGACCATATCATCAATGTCAAACTGATGCATATATTTTGGAGTTGAAAACTAATGCTAAGTTGTCATGATGCATTGTGTTGAGTTAAAACATATTTTTCTTTCCTTTTCTATATGCAATAATTTTATAATTTTTAGTTTTATCACAAATTACGTATACCTTGGATCCTTGTTTCTATTCAAAATCAACCTTAAAATTGTGATAAAGTAATTGATTGACAGAGAGTAGATTTTTTGTGTCTTAGAACATATAGAAATTTTGTGATTTTGTATCTGCATGATCCAAGTCATAATTTTATGGCACCTATGCCTTTTATATCATAGGATGTGTCAACCCCAAGAGATACTTTTTTTGCATGTCTTGAATACCTTAGATTTTGAAACCAATATTTTCTTCCTGTTATGTGTTTGGTTACTCAAAAATTAATATATAGGTTGGGTTTGTGTAACTAGAGCATATTCTTTTTTTTGATGAAAATTATTTCTCTTTATGCCTTTAAATTTTTTATTTCTTTTAAGAGGTACTTTTTCCTCTAAATGTGATACCTCTTCCTTTTGAAGTAGGTTCACAATTTCTCAATACTTGGTATATGCTTAGTAAATTTAGTGTCATCACAAGAACATTATATATGGATGGGTGTGTTCTTAAAATAATAGGAATTAATATTTCATTAGATACCTAAGTTATTAGTGTTTGCAATGATGCTCACAATTCTACAATTTTCCTAATGAATGCTTCTAGCTTTTCTCCACTCTTCATTTGTAGACAATAAATCTGGCTTTGGAGGAATATAATATGATCTTGAATATTGGATGCAAATATTACTTTCAAATTCTCTCATGCATCCTTGGCTATGGTCATATATCTAATGTATGCTTGGAGCTCATTTGCTACTTTGAACATGATAATGAGTCTTGCCTTTTCGTCTACCTTGTTAAACTTTTCTCTATCTTCTCCTTATTTAGTAGGACGAGTAATGATTACATATACTACTTTCTAAACTTCCTCAAACTGAAGCTATATCACGAGTTTGGTATTTCAGATAGCTTAGTTATTCCCTCTCAACACTTGGGAATTAAGTAATAATAACTTTGGTGTTCCACTAGCCATAGTAGAGTTTTACAATTTTTTTTTTTTCTTTTACTAAGTTTACCTCGAAAATCTCTTTTTGACAAGTATATATATGCCTATACTCAAATTTTAATTGCTACTTTCAAATGCAAGAAAATTGTGTCCCACTGAATAGAGGGAATATTCTTCCTTTGTGGAATATTTATTTGAAATTTTATTTTTTTAATAATATATTTCACCTTTCAAATAATATCTTTAAATGTTTTAAAAGAACAATTATGTTCTTTTCTTCAATAAAAAAAGAACTTTGTTCCTTTGCTTCAATAAAAAAAGACTTTGTTTCTTTGCTTCTTTTCTCTCACTATAATTGTGAGGTTCACCCTTCAAATATGTTCCAAAACCATTTAAAAATGAATTATAAGATTCTTTTATGCAAGAATATTTATCAAAATTATATACATTTGTTTCTTTCTCACAAGAGATGTGAGACAAAATATGTTTCTTCTATTTTTTTTTATTGAGTAAATACTTCTTATGACATCAAAATCTATTTCTAGCAAGAAAAAAAAGGTCGACTTGATTGTTATTTATTCCTCCCTTCCACACCAATAGTAGTAGCAATCACTTCAATTCTCAATAATAGGTAATAGAAATAGCAAAAACAAAAGCATAATCACATTACTATGGCATTCCCTAGAAATACAACCACTATAATAGCAACAACATACATTCACATCAGTGGCACCAAAAGATCCCAGAAACAACAACAATACTGATAGCCTCAAAAGATAACACCTTGTGGAATATAATTTTCTTCTACCTCTGATGATGTAATCCTTAAAAGAGATAAGGAAAAATTATTTTCCCATATCTTCCTCTGATCAAAATGAACTCCAATGTTTTCCAAACAATCAACTGCAACATTTCCTTCTCGATATATATGTAATATCTTCACCTCTATCATTTGTTTTAATAGGGATGAGGTATCCTTAATTAAACCTGACACCTTCTAGTTATCAACTTTTCCTTTATTAAGATCCCTAAGAATATTCATAGAGTCCCCTTCTATGATGACCTTCCTTACACTCTTTTGTCTCAACAACATAACACTAGAGTATAGGGCTTTAGCTTCCACATAGTGATTTCTTTGTATCTGTAGAGGGGGAAAATCGTGCACCAGCATACGATTATCAAGGCTGGATCTGTAGGGAAGCCTTGTGTAGTGAACCCGGGGTGCATGCACCGCTTTACTCTACTTGCAATATTATACCAAAATGAAAATGAAAGACCATGAAATGCATATAACATGGAAATAACAAAGAGAGATCCTTTTATTGATATTGAAACCCGGTTACATGTCGGTCCCTCTGAGGGATACCCATTTTGATACAATGAATTACAAGTGGGTAAGATGTCCCCTCGCAAGGGGTGGTGCGCTTTTAAAGGCTTCCCGGTTCCGCACACGAAAATGTATGAGGGCTTACAGATGCCTCCTTCTCCAAGTCTGATTCTTGGAGGGATCTTTGTGCTTTTGAATGTTGCTAATCTGTCTGATGAACCTGTAGTCATGTGATCATGAAAACAATAGCACACGCTTAGCTATCCAAGATTGCCTCCCCGGATGAGGCTATTAGTAGTAAATCTGACAATAAAAGGAAATATGCTCAATGATAATAAATGCAATGAAACTAGTGCTATGAAAGCAAATAAATGAAGCAAAATGGATCTTATGCTAATGATGTGAAATATAAAGAAATAAGAATAAGAGAAACTAACACCTAAACCCTAGACTAGGTTTGCGGGCCACTGTCCAGGACAACGGCCGCTAAGATGAAATCCCTCTCTATTGACCCAAAGACTATGGGCTTAAGTTGCTACTAATGTTAAATGATTACCATATGTGTATGGATGATTACCTCTCAGTTGGCTAGCACTTCGTTGCTCCTCAAGGGTGCTCAGATCTGCTCTCCAATCTGATAGGGCTTCATTGTGTATGCTCTCCAAGAAAAAGCTCTCTCAAAGAAGTCTGCTAAAATATCATCCTTGGTCTCAGAATTGATATCCCCCTTTGGTGCTCTCAGGCTTGCACCTTTTAAAGTGTGTGAAACCCTAGGTCTATGTTCAGAACCCTAGGATTGAATCCCTCATGCGCACTAGATGTTAGCATGAGAAATTGCCTTTTTCTATGCTTTGGAGGTCAGTTAACTGAAGTCTAAATTTGGACTTGAGTCTCCCATGTAAACTAGTCGTTAGCATGAGAAGTTTTATCTTTGTCTATGTTTGAAGGCCAGTTAACTAAAGTCTAACTTTGGACTTGAGTCTCCCATGTAAACTGGTCATTAGCATGAGAAGTTTTGTCTTTGTCTATGTTTGAAGGCCAGTTAACTGAAGTCTAACTTTGGACTTGAGTCTCCCATGTGAACTGGTCATTAGCATGAGGAATTTTGTCTTTGTCTATGTTTGAAGGCCAGTTAACTGAAGTCTAACTTTGGACTTGAGTCTCCCATGTGAACTGGTCATTAGCATGAGAAGTTTTGTCTTTGTCTATGTTTGAAGGCCAATTAACTGAAGTCTAACTTTGGACTTGAGTCTCCCATGTGAACTAGTCATTAGCATGAGAAGTTTTGTCTTTGTCTATGTTTGAAGGCCAGTTAACTTTGTGAGGGGGAATGCAAAGTTGTCCCCGCTCACTTTATTGCATGCAAACTGCCACTTCCACCCCTGATTAGGCTTGTTTGTCAACAAAATGTTTTTTATGACTTAGTCGCTATCATCTGTAGTGACTAAGATTTGGTCGCTATCATCTACAGCGGCTAAGGTCTGGTCGCTCTCAGCTTGAGCGGCCAGGATCCAGCCGCTCTAGTTTACAGTGGCTAAGCTTGGATGGGTTAAAACTACCATTTTGAGTGGTTAGGACCACTGATTGCTCTTGTAAAGGTCCAAAATTGGACATATGGTCTTCAGATGTGCTCATATGAGTGGTTTCCTAAACATGACATATTTTAGGTGTCTACAGATGCCCCTTTTTGTGATGCATTGTGTGGAAAAACACAATGTGGAGCAAAAATATAGATCACCTATGGCCATATTGTGAGTTGACAAAAGGTTTGTGATACCTTTGGGACCTTTGTGAGTTGACCAAAGGGTTTATGTTACCTTTGGGGCATTTTGGTTTGACCAAAGGGCTTATGCCCTTTGGGGCATTTTGGTTTGACCAAAGGGCTTATCCCCTTTGGGGCATTTTTATTTGACCAAAGGGCTTATCCCCTTTGGGGCATTTTTATTTTTGACCAAAGGGCTTATGCCCTTTGGGGCTTTTTGTTTTTGACCAAAGGGCTTATGCTCCTTGGGGCATTTGTTAAGTTGACCAAAGGGCTTATGTCCTTTGGGGCATTTGTTAAGTTGACCAAAGGGCTTATGTCCTTTGGGGCATTTGTTAAGTTGACCAAAGGGCTTGTGTCCTTTGGGGCATTTGTTAAGTTGACCAAAGGGCTTATGTCCTTTGGGGCATTTGTTAAGTTGACCAAAGGGCTTATTCCTTTGGGGCATTTTTTAAGTTGACCAAAGGGCTTGTGTCCTTTGGGGCATTTGTTAAGTTGACCAAAGGGCTTATGTCCTTTGGGGCATTTGTTAAGTTGACCAAAGGGCTTATGTCCTTTGGGGCATTTGTTAAGTTGACCAAAGGGCTTATGTCCTTTGGGGCATTTGTTAAGTTGACCAAAGGGCTTATGTCCTTTGGGGCATTTATTAAGTTGACCAAAGGGCTTGTGTCCTTTGGGGCATTTGTTAAGTTGACCAAAGGGCTTATGTCCTTTGGGGCATTTATTAAGTTGACCAAAGGGCTTGTGTCCTTTGGGGCATTTGTTAAGTTGACCAAAGGGCTTGTGTCCTTTGGGGCATTTGTTAAGTTGACCAAAGGGCTTATGTCCTTTGGGGCATTTGTTAAGTTGACCAAAGGGCTTGTGTCCTTTGGGGCATTTGTTAAGTTGACCAAAGGGCTTATGTCCTTTGGGCATTTGTTAAGTTGACCAAAGGGCTTATGTCCTTTAGGGCATTTGTTAAGTTGACCAAAGGGCTTATGTCCTTTGGGGCATTTGTTAAGTTGACCAAAGGGCTTGTGTCCTTTGGGGCATTTGTTAAGTTGACCAAAGGGCTTATATCCTTTGGGGCATTTGTTAAGTTGACCAAAGGGCTTGTGATACCTTTGGGGCATTTGTAAATTGATTGCTTAACTATTTGATTTTTTTGACTAGGGGAGGTATGATACCAATATTTCCCTAGTTGATGTTTAGAAATGTTTTTGTTTTGATTTTATGTTATGGATGCAATGATGGATGCTATGCCTAGATAATGATTTGATTATGCTATATGTATGTAATGTATTGGTGACATGTGCTAGCTAGATGATGGATGTATGCTTTAGATGGTATGATCTAGATGATGATGATGGATGCATATGTGGATGCATGTTTAATTTTGGTGTATTGTATGCATCTAACTCATATTGTTATGATATGGTAAATGAAATGTGTGAAATGCATTATGATGGTGATCTAATGTACATGAACCTATATGCTTTAATCACTTAAAACATAAGGAATGCATATGATATGATTTTAACAATCTAATTGGTGACACCACAGAAAGTATAACAACCATGAATGTCAATAATCATTCTTATCATAAGAATTAATTATTTAAGCATCCATATGTGAAATGTAATGGCATGAAATGTATGTCTTTCTTGATAAGCTATTAATTTAAAGGATTCAAATAGTATTTTTTTTTAATCTATTTCTTTTTTAAATTGATGATGTGATTGATGATATGATTTGTTGCTATGTAGGAATTTTTGAGGCTTTTCCTGAGACTCAAACACTCTAGTTACCCTATCAACAACTATGTACTGACCATACAAGACTTTTGAAAAGCAAGGCTTTCACTCTGTACCTAGATATTCATTATCTCTATGTGTGCAAATGAATATATATTTAGATAGAACTCAAGCATTTCCTTCGATGTCAAGCGGGATTCTTTCAGCCCATTGCTAAGATCAAGGATCCTCAAGTGTTCATCTCATCCTTATGTTGGACTTAGTTGGACTATACCACTAGGCAGTATTGGGTTACCCAAAGCTAGCTCATCCACATGCAAACATTGGTCTATACAAATGCCAAAGCTATTGTGATAGACATATCATCATGCGTAAGGATATCTCCTTCCAATTTTGTATAATGCTGAGAATTCCAGGGATTCAAGCTCCATTCCCTTATTTTCTTCATTTTATTTGGGATACTTGCTCATGTTTAGTGATGAAAATCACTGTTTATTTTTTATTGATTTTTTTCTTTTTGAGCAAGGGATTCATGTAGTGATGATAATCACTATTTGCTTTGTTTTTGTGCTTTTGAGTACTTTTGAACAATGACTTTTGGAATTTGAAATTTGCTTTGACTCAGGATTTTTGCTCATTTTGATTAAAGCAAGGGATTTAATTGGGTAGGGCGGAGCTTGTCCTTTTGCCAATTCTCAGCACCTTTGAACCGGTCGCACAGGGGGATAAGCAAGGAAGATCCTTTTCACTTAAGGTAACCTAGACCACTTTTGTAGCTTTCATCTTTCCTTGGTACTAGCTAGGATTTTAGTGTTTCAATTAGTGATGGGATCCTGAATATCCAAGGTACTATCACAACTAGACCTTACCCTCTACTAATCAAGGTGGCTTTCTACAAAAGTTGATAAGACCACTAGATATGGTTGAATGACTAGGAAACCTTAGTATATTTCTTATAGCAACATGAAATGGTTGTGTTGAAAAACACAATTACACACATGGATGAATGGATGAAGATGGACTTGAATATTGTGATTGTGATACAAATTGTGGCATCATTTGCAAGACTGTGATCATAACATATGCAAATGAAATAGATGTAATGCAACTATGTGAATGCAGATGTGAGATGCAAATGTTTTTGTATTTTTTATTTTTGCATTGTTTTTGTACTTTTTGATTATTGTATTGTTTTTGCTTTTGACCAAAGGGCTTTAAAATGCCTTTGGAGCCTTTTGTGATTTGATTTGACCAAAGGGCTTTAAGATGCCTTTGGAGCATTTTGTGATTTGATTTGACCAAAGGGCTTTAAGATGCCTTTGGAGCATTTTGTGATTTGATTTGACCAAAGGGCTTTAAGATGCCTTTGGAGATTTTTTTGATGGAATTTTGACCAAGTGGCATGGATACCCTTGGAGCATTTTTGATTAATTTTGACCAAGCGACTTAAAGATACCCTTGGAGCATTTTTTATTAATTTGACCAAGCGGCATAAAGATGCCCTTGGAGCATTTTTGATTAAGATTTGACCAAGCAGCTTAGAGATGCCCCTAGTGCCTTTCATTTTTTTATTTTACTACTTTTTGATTTGTTTGGACTTTTATGATTTCTATTGTTTTTGAATCTTTTAAAGTTATCTGAATGTTTTTGATATTTTTTGGTGTTACAGGGGAAGGTATGATACCTTAGGTACCCCAGTGTGCATGTTGCCTACTATAATGTAGTCATCTTGCTTAGGAAGAGTGACAGAAATTAGCTCTCCCAATTGGGGCACAGACCTCTATAAGGTGCCCTTGTCTTGATGAGATGAAATGAATGAACCATCTATGGGAGATGCCCCACTATCTATGAGGTCTTGAACTACATGTCTGAATCCTTTGCAATTGCAAATGTCATGGCCCTCTATTCGGTGGTAGATGCAGTAATGGTCCTCCCTATAACCCTTGGGTTTAGCTCTGTTTGGGTATAGAGGCTTTATGTCAGGTAAGGTGATGACCTTAGCTTCCTGTAGCTTTTGAAAAATATCTGACATAGACTCATTTAAAGGAGTCCAAATGCGTTGTTGCTGCTTTGATTGTTTAGCATGCTTAGGCCTGGTATGAGGACCAGGTTGAGCCCTAGGTATGTCACTTGTTGGCTTAGGGGGCTCTTGTTGAGGCTTCTCTTGTGGCTGCCCAGGAGACAATTTGACCTTAGATAAAGGTTGCTTCTATCTCTCAAGTTGGTTCATGATAAAGTGCAATGCCTCATTTTGTTTCTCCATTTGTGCCTCTATATTATAGAGGTGATTTTGCATATGCTCCAAGACTGATATGACTTTCATGTGTATTTCTAGCGATTGGTTTGAAATACCATTGTCTATTGAAGGAGGTGATAAAGTAGGTGCTAAAGATACACTAGGTAACTGTAACTCACCCATTTCCTTTATTTGAGTTGATGTGGATGCTTCATGATGATCCACTTTGTTAGTGGTATCCACATGCTCATGTTTATGACTTAGTTCATGTTTCTATTTCACTTCGTAGTGTTGCATTGTACTAGCTTTGATACCCCCTATCTGATGTGGGGGAACAATTGTTCTTGTTCTTGAGGAGGCACCATGAGAAGTGAGTTAAGGGTGACTAATGCCAATGGTTTTGATCCCTTCAATGGGGAAGCAACATCTGATTGCACCACATCTTGTTTTATCTGCTTTAGAGTCACTTGGTCCTCTATCTCGCTATTGACCATTGCCACAAACTCTTGAGAAGGCACTTTTTCTTGTGTCTCATCAACTTTCTTGTAATACTTGAATGGCTCAGGATCATGGGGGACCACATACACTTGTCCTTGATGTATGAATTTTAGGTTTTGGTGCACTATGGAAGGTATGCATTCCATATCCCTTATCCATGGTCTGCCTAGCAATATGTTGTACTGCCTCTCACCCTCCAAGATATGGCACAATGTAGGTATCATCTTTATCCCAACTTGTATAGGTAGGATTATTGTGCCAATTGTTGGGGAAGTAGCATCATTGAAGGCCCTCAATGTAAATGTTGTGTCCTTAATGCGTGAAGGTGGCAGATTTAAATACTTCAAAGTTGTAGCTGTGATGATGTTGATGGATGACCCAGTGTCAATCAAGACTCTCTTGTACGGAATTTGATTGATGCTTACTATGATGTGGAGCGGAGGATCAGGTTCATCCTGAGAGATTGTCTTAATCTCCTGCCTATGAAAGGCAATCATAGGGTCCTTTTGTAAGTGCATTGAACTTATTGTTGGTATGGACTGTGATAGATTATCAGCTTTAGTTGACTTTTTTGGTATGTTGGGCTGATCAAGGCATATTTTGCTTCTTATTGTAGTATTGATCATACCGATAAAACCCTCTTTAGGTGGGGCTATGTGCACCTCATTGACATGCTCAACTTGATTGTTGTTGGCCCCATGATTGGGGAGAAGATTTTTGAATATGTTGATGTTTTGCAATTCATTCTTATCCAACATATCCTACACTATATTCTTGAATGCAACACAATCCTGGATATCATGGCCATTTTGTCGATGGTAAACACAATAGAGATCTTCCCTATACCCCTTAGGTTTGGGGCAATTAGGATCCAAGATGCGCTCCTTAGGCAAGTTTAAAACCTTGGCCTCACAAAGGTGATTGAAAATTGATGCCAAGGATTCAAGCAATGGTGTATAATTGCGAGGGGGTTGTTTCTATTTGCCCCTACCTTGATTCTTGTTGTACTGGTTGTAATGCATAGTAGGAGGTTGATCCTGATAGTTTTCTTGTTGTTGGATCTATGCTACTTTTGGAATGTTTAACATGATCTGGTTGACATCTGTAGGTTGGGTCTGTTGTGATTGATGTTGCATGCTCTTGTTCCATTCTTTCTTGCTATAGAGCTTTAGGTCTCCTTATTCGAGCTTTATATCTTCAATAAGCTTGGCTTGAGCCAAGGCTTCTTCGAATGTATCATACTACTGTAGTTGCAATAGTAACGAGATGTGCTTGGCACAACTTTTTGTGAACATTCAGATTAGCTCTTCGATCGGGATGGAAAATGATAACTTTGCCATGATTTTTCTCCATCTATCCCCATAATCCATGACTGGCTCATCATCATACTGCTTTAGGTTGGCCAGGTCTGAGAGGTTCACCTTCTTCTTAGCACCAAAAGAGAAACGTTTTAAGAATGCATTCACTAGTTGTTCAAAACTGGATATGTTGTGCTTGGGAAGTTGGTTGAACCATTGAGTGGCAGCACCCAAAAATGTCATAATGAAGGTTCTCAACATAAGGGCATCACTATCTTCAAGATGAAAGCATGCATTGATGAAGTTGGTGACATGTTCTTGTGCATCCTCTTCACCCTTAAATTTTTCCAACCTAGGCATCTCAAAATGCTTAGGATATGCAGGGCTAGGAACTGATGGGCACAATGGTTGGTTGTGTATCTTACTCAGTGTTGGTTGGTGCCCAGCCGCATCTTGCTTCTCAAAGGATTTGATCTTCTCAGTGAGTTCCTAGAATGCCTTTGAGGCAAGGAGCTCCTTTTCTTGTAGACCCACTCATGGTGGTAATGGAGGTAACCCTCTATCCACTTGTCTTGTTCTATGCTCCTCCCTCCTATGAGGGGATTCAAGATGTGTCTGATCCTGATCTATCATGTTTACCCTTTCCCCACTAGTTGGATTTTGCTCATGATTTGGAGGGTGGTTTTGTTGTGGGTTTCCTTCTTGTCTAGTGTGCTTCTCTCTTGGTGAGTCAGCATGTTGATCTCTTTGATGATCATTTCTATTTGCTTGTTGGTTGCTATGAGCTAGCTGCTCAGCTTGCTCCCTTAAATGTTGCTCATGTTGGCGCAACAACCGTTCTCTTTGTTTATCATGTTCGAGAGCTTCTACAAGCTCTCGCTCTTTATGCAAGGCATTTTCTAACCATCGCATGTGGTTAACTTGCATGGTCATAGAAGACTCATGCTTATCTGACTTTGTTCTTGTAGTTCTGATTCATAGATTCCTCGAAGAGGTTTCTACTATTTCTCTACTTTGGCTAGCTAGTGTAACTTGATCTGTGTGCTATGTACATTGTTAAGTGTCTCTGTGGTCAGACTCTGTATGAGATTTATGGGGTCACTTTGAAGCATCCCTAGGTTGAGTGGTGCATTTAGCAGTCACGCTTCGTGAGCTTCCAGATGTAGAATATTTTATGGCTATGGTTCTGGAAGTCGGTCTCGAATAAATTTGATCCCACTCATCCAATTGATCTTGGAGCATTTGTTCTCTCTGAATTGCATGTGACCCATGTGACTGATTTGATCGGTTTGTTGTGTTGGGTCTATGCCTCTGCAACTCCGTGTGAGGGTTCTTGCCTATTTCGAATTGTGCAACAAGGTCGACAACTCTCTTCCCTCTATCTTGCCCCTCATTGGGCTGATTTGAACTCTCAGTGTAATGAGATGTGGTGGGTATGGAACCTGATTCCCTCTCTAGATTGGAGGTCTTGCTCACCATGGGAGGTCTCTCGGCCATAATTTTTGTTATAAAATTTTTGACTTTCGAAAAAGGTTGTGGGTGTCATATATTTCTTTGAAAAATTAGGGTTAGGTTGATTACCCTAGTAATGAAGAAACACACAAAGCAAACAATATGATTATCTCTTTTTAAGGATTAAATGTGTATCCTAAGAACTTGTTTTAGTGTGTTTCAGATGTGTTGTTGCTTTTGCTTTCTTGCTCTTGCTTTGGATTTAGAATGAGGGGACTCATCCATAGTGGGAACCAAGAACACCAATGCCAAACATGATTTTCTCAAAAAGAGACTAGGGTACACCGCTTAAATCCCAGTGGGGGGTTCGCCTAGCTCTTCCACTCTGAACCAATGATTGTTCCAATAGTGGGAGACAGTTTGAACATAAGTAACTAGTACCACTATGAGTAAGTGCCTTACTCCATTCTAGGATATCTAGGGGGCAAGCCGATGGAAGGAGGTGAATTCCAACATCACCGGACTGAATTGGGGGTTGGTGATGAAATCCAACCTCCCAATGTTTATAATGATACGTGTGAATGTGTGTGATTATTTTTAGATTTTGAAATAGAAAGTGATGCATCAACCAACATTCATGACTATTTTCCTACAATGCCTAAAAAGAACGTTTCATTTTTAGACAAATGCATCTATAACTAGTCTATATGATTTTAATGCACTCTCCTATTTTGTGATGAAAATAGCCACTGATTGGGCCACATGCAAGCAAACCAAAACACAATGGCCTAGCACGCTGGAGACTAGGGTGGACCTTACAGGCAGAGGTCCGTTGTTCCTAGCAACGCCTAGAGGAAATCTAAAAGAAACCTAGGAAATGCAAAATGCAGTTTTTATTTCTCTTTTTCTTTCATTTTCCCTAATTAATCTATGTTTATGCTTGCTATTTCTGGAAATCAAATGCAGAAAGAAAATCAGAGAAATACCGGGAAGGGGTACCAACCTTGAATCCCACTCAGATGATAGAAATTCTACCCTCTGCTGCACTCCAGTGTTGGCCATTGTCGACTAGAGCGGCTGATTTATGGTCATTGTTAGCAGGAGCGGCTAAGGTTGTCGGCCGTTGTAGATCAGAGCGGCTGATTTTTGGCCATTGTAGCTCAGAGCGGCCAAACCTGCACACAAAACTAAGTTAGTATTCAGGCAAAAAATGAAAAATCAGTGGAGGTCCCACCATGATCGCCATCTGTAGCGACCCCGGGATGCACGCACCGCTTTACTCTACTTGCAATATTATACCAAAATGAAAATGAAAGACCATGAAATGCATATAACATAGAAATAACAAAGAGAGATCCTTTTATTGATATTGAAACCCGGTTACATGTCGGTCCCTCTGAGGGATACCCATTTCGATACAATGAATTACAAGTGGGTAAGATGTCCCCTCGCAAGGGGTGGTGCACTTTTAAAGGCTTCCCGGTTCCGCACACAAAAATGTATGAGGGCTTACAGATGCCTCCTTCTCCAAGTCTGATTCCTAGAGGGATCTTTGTGCTTTCGAATGTTGCTAATCTATCTGATGAACCTGTAGTCCTATGATCATGAAAACAACAACACACGCTTAGCTATCCGAGATTGCCTCCCCGGATGAGGTTGTTAGTAGTAAATCTGACAATAAAAGGAAATATGCTCAATGATAATAAATGCAATGAAACTAGTGCTATGAAAGCAAATAAATGAAGCAAAATGGATCTTATGCTAATGATGTGAAATATAAAGAAAGCAGAATAAGAGAAACTAACACCTAAACCCTAGACTAGGTTTGCGGGCCACTATCCAGGACAACGACCGCTAAGATGAAATCCCTCTCTATTGACCCAAAGACTATGGGCTTAAGTTGCTACTAATGTTAAATGATTACCATATGTGTATGGATGATTACCTCTCAGTTGGCTAGCACTTCGTTGCTCCTCAAGGGTGCTCAGATCTGCTCTCCAATCTGATAGGGCTTCATTGTGTATGCTCTCCAAGAAAAAGCTCTCTCAAAGAAGTCTGCTAAAAGATCATCCTTGGTCTCAGAATTGATATCTCTCCTTTGGTGCTCTCAGGCTTGCACCTTTTAAAGTGTGTGAAACCCTAGGTCTATGTTCAGAACCCTAGGATTGAATCCCTCATGCGCACTGGATGTTAGCATGAGAAATTACCTTTTTCTATGCTTTGGAGGTCAGTTAACTAAAGTCTAACTTTGGACTTGAGTCTCCCATGTAAACTGTTATTGTTCTTTTCTATGTTTGAAGGCCAGTTAACTAAAGTCTAACTTTGGACTTGAGTCTCCCATGTGAACTAGTCATTAGCATGAGGAGTTTTGTCTTTGTTTATGTTTGAAGGCCAGTTAACTGAAGTCTAACTTTGGACTTGAGTCTCCCATGTGAACTGGTCATTAGCATGAGGAGTTTTATCTTTGTCTATGTTTGAAGGCTAGTTAACTGAAGTCTAACTTTGGACTTGAGTCTCCCATGTGAACTGGTCGTTAGCATGAGAAGTTTTGTCTTTGTCTATGTTTGAAGGCAGTTAAAGTCTAACTGACTATCTCCCATGTGAACTAGTCATTAGCATGAGAAGTTTTTCTTTGTCTATGTTTGAAGGCTAGTTAACTAAAGTCTAACTTTGGACTTGAGTCTCCCATGTGAACTGGTCATTAGCATGAGGAGTTTTGTCTTTGTCTATGTTTGAAGGCTAGTTAACTTTGTGAGGGGGAATGCAAAGTTGTCCCCGCTCACTTTATTGCATGTAAACTACCACTTCCACCCCTGATTAGGCTTGTTTGTCAACAAAATGCTTTTTATGACTTAGCCGTTATCGTCTGCAGTGACTAAGATTTGGTCGTTGTCATCTACAGTGGCTAAGGTCTGGCTGCTCTCAGCTTGAGCGGCCAGGATCCAACCACTCTGGTTTATAGCGGCTAAGCTTGGATGGGTTAAAACTACCATTTTGAGTGGTTAGGACCATTGATTGCTCTTGTAAAGGTCCAAAATTGGACATATGGTCTTCAGATGTGCTCATATGAGTGGTTTCCTAAACATGACACATTTTAGGTGTCTACACCTTGAGGTTACCACAATGGTTTTTGTAACTCTACACTTAATGTGGGGGAGGAAGGATTCACCAGAAAATGTTTTAGGACTCGCTCCAAGTTCGGGGGTGGAATGTGTTTGATGTGTTCAATTTAAGACAATCACCTATGTTTGGCCTTTCTATAACTAAAACTATGAAATGAAAGAACAATCCAAGATACAAGATGCAAGAAGACAAGATCTAACCCTAGAATGATTCTTTTCTTTGAATGATTTCTAACCCTAGGATTACAAAATAAAATATTTTGAGCAAGGGTTCAAGAGGAGATGCACAAACAATATTAAATCCTAAGTGCACACTATATGTTGTTTATATTTTCAAATGCCTAGAAATCAATTAAATATCTTCCTTTTAAATCAGATCTAGGGTTTTGATAGAAATAAAAATCACCCAACAAATAACCTAAATATTAATTAGGGCACTTATCTTTATCCAATGGTTGATCCAAGCTTTATATTTCATTCAACAATATCCCACGATTCCTATTCCTACAAAATAGCTTCACAAACACTTGAAAAATATGATCAACGTTAGGGGACCTACTTAGGCCACTGTATGGTTGTACTTGGAGGTGTAGAAATCAAGCCCCCTAGGTCCTTTTAGCTGACCTTTGAAATACAAAAGTGAAAGTTGACCTTTGGAATATGGACAAACAAAATAAAATGCAGCAAAACAATATGATAAATAGAACATAGAATATGCTATTATGATCAAAATGTAGCATGAAACACAAACCTAGGATTTTGTGATAGTAGATTGCCCCCAATCATAGTCTATGTAAAATTGTGCCTTGTATGAAGCGATCACGATTTCATAGAATGACGAAATCATGCCCTAGAATTACTAGGTGCAATATCGTAGAAGAGGATAAAACTCTTAAATTATGTAGGTGAATTAATGTGAAATAAAATCTAACTAGTATGCAAATGCAGAAGTGTGAAAACAACCTAGCAATAGCGAAAAATTAGACAAAAGGATGAAGACCCTCAAGTAGTAGATCCCTCCTTAGGGCTTCAACATTTATCCACCATAGGCAACAACACACAATAAAATGCAACAAAACATCATTCCACAACAAAGCTTCAATAGACTATATCAATCACTTGAACAATAAGCACTTTAGCATTGGATGAGAACTTGTCAATTCTCGTGTTAGCTTGATTACCTTGA
This sequence comes from Wollemia nobilis, assembly GCA_028583015.1. NCBI lineage: Eukaryota > Viridiplantae > Streptophyta > Pinopsida > Araucariales > Araucariaceae > Wollemia > Wollemia nobilis. The sequence goes on from JAQPPZ010000103.1 coordinate 8,203,331, forward strand.
GCTTAAGAGATTTCTTGAGAGCTTGGAAAACTTGTTACTTGGTCACTTAGTTACTGGGGGAAAAGAAGATTTCAAATCCTCTATTTATAAGGGATTTGAAAGAGGAATGGGTGGGAAAAACCAAGGAAAGTCGACCTCAAAATATGCCAACTTGGAAATTAGGATTTTCTAGGAGAAAACCCTAGCAATGTGAAATCGTGCCCCGTCAATGTCGATCGTAATTTCGCATAAAGAGGAAAAAAGGGGAGAAAGGGGAGAAGGGAGGCCCAAACTTGCTTAGGGAAAGTTAGAGGGTTTCCCTAAGGATCTAGGGAAAATTGCTCACTCAAGTGGGTCAATTTTTTGTGTCTACATTTTGCCCCCTCTTTGATGCATTTATGGCCTGATAAATGCATCAAAGAAAGGTGTAGATGCCTATGGGTGGAGGACAATAAGAAAAAAAGGGGTGGTTGGGTTAGAAAGGAGTGGTATGAAAATAGTGTCATTTTGAACACTTTCTTATTTTACATGTAAATCGAGGTATTAGGGACATTAATGCCTCTTAGGCCAAGGTGCCCCCTCAAATTTTAGAAGGAATATTTAAATTCCTTCTGAAAATAAAAAAGGTAGACTCAGAAGAAAGGGAGGAGAAAAATAGAAGAAAAGAGGAGAGAGAGAAGTAGCAAAACAAGCACAAAAAGGGCAAAAGGGTGAAAACCCTAATTCATTTTCACCGCACAAAAGAGGAGAAAGAGAGCTCTGGAGAAAACATGAGAATGGCACTTCCTATACACTGTTTAGTCATGGTGAGGGATGAGGCCGACACCGTAGCAGAGCGAGCACATGTAAGGACTAAAATCTATCTTTTGGATTAGGATTAGGGTAGATTTTATTGATTTTTGCATTTATTTTCAAAAAAATCTCCAGTGCCACCGAAAATGCCCTGTATGACCCCAGCGCGATTTCGCTACTCAACTACAATTTTACCCTGGTTCGTGATGGTCAAAGAAATTATACCTTGAAAACATGGGACATGATTTCACAAAATCATACCCTAAAATAAAGGGTCACAATTTCATATAAATATAAATAAGTATTAAATCATGCTTAGGGCTAGGTGAGCATGATTTTTCCACAGAGAGAGAAAACAAGGGCAAGCAAGCAAACAGAGTGAAGAAAAACACTTTTATTTTAAAAAAAAAATTTTTTCATGATCTTTGAAATTCCAAAAAAAAAATTTAGCTAAAAGTTTTTAAAAATTCAAATTTATAGATTTTTAAATTTTTAATGAGCACAAAGACTAATGTAAATTTTATTATGTTTGTGGATGCAGCATGATGTATTGGAGAGTCATGAGTGGAGACCGACCTCCTTAGAGGTGGAGCTACGAGCACTCGGGCAGGCTGAGAGAGATACCCTAGAGGTAGTGGGGTTACACCACTTGGTAGAGATACCCCGAGTTGAGGTGGATAGAGTGCTACTGACAACATTGGCAGAGAGGTGGTACCCAGAGTCATCAACCTTATGGTTACCCATAGGGGATATGATGATCACACTAGAGGATATGTGGTGCATCTTGTGCATCCCCATAAAGGGAGGGTAGTTTATAGAGCATGAGGGTGATTGACCACCTTGTAAATATTATTAGGAGGTTAGACCCACCAAGTCTAAGAGAGTGTCATCTCGATTGATGAGATGGTGGGATGCTATGGGGCTGATCCATTGATGACCATGCTCTATGGGGTGGTGGTAGGATTACTAATGTGCCACACAAGTAGGTGATATCTACCATGGGTGATGGTGGGTGTAGTGGTAAACATGCGAGATCAACGGGTGCGATTTGCATGGGATCCATATGTGTTGGCCTGCTTGTACATGATATTGTACAATATCGTGTACAAGAGGTATACAAGGATAGTCTGCATGACTTTGCTCTAGGTGTGGTGTTGGGAGCACATAGCAATCCAGAGACCTTCTACACTACCAAGACCATTGCTAGTCTAGAGTGACAAGCAACATACAGGTGGGCCAGGCAACACGAGCGGGTATAGAGGATGTATACCAAGATCTTACCACTAGGGAGACGGGTGATAGACGAGTTAAGGGAGGAAAATATCATCTAGAAACCCTAGCATATACACCTTGGATGGGTTTAGGATGCAAAGGAGCTAGCTCAGGTTAGGATAATCAAGTGGCTCTCTACAAAGAAGAGAGATATAGAGTTGTACCGATTCGATAGGATCCAATGGTAGTTTAGTATCTTGCAGGGGATCTCAAAATTAGGTGACTAATAGTACAAGAGAGTGTACTAGGACCCATTAGGAGTTAAGGAAGATTTTTATGTGGTGATGTGGGTAGAGAAGGACCTGGATGATCCACCCTATGTGGATCCCAGGGTGGAAATGTGGTATAGGGGTGCCATGCCCCATAGTATATCCCCTCTAGTGTTAGTATAGAGATGCTAGGTGATGAGCCTGGGCATGTAGTGGATATTCTGAGAGGTCATTCGATGATCCATAGAGCGAGAGTAGTAGGGCCAAGTAGACCCATAGTAGAGGTAAGCTAGGGTCTGGGTGGAGATAGCGATGGTGACCACTATCTCACTTGGGATTGAGGAGGTAGGGGTAGCTAGAGTTACCCCCATAGTGTCTAGGGTACTACTGAGTAGAGGGATAGAAGATACCTACACATCAATAACAATAGATCCAAGTGGGGCTATGTATTAGGGTGATCCAAGGAGGGAGATAGAGGTGCTATAGGTACAGGAAGCATCTCTATCGAGGAATATGGACCTAATTTGAGAGGATAGGGCCAAGAGGACAAAGGAGCTATAGAGGACCCTATGCATCATAGATGTAGAGAGGGATGTGACATGAGTAGATACTACCATCTCTAAGGAGAGTTGAACTAGCTATATGAGGAGAATTAGCGAGCTTGGGTAGAGGGGATGGCTATGTTTAGCAATAGCTAGCTAGGCGACAGTGTCTACCTACTCTAGGTGGAACTATAAAGGACAAGTAGGAGGTTGGAGGTATTCATGTAGAGGGTGACCTACTATTAGTTGATGTACTATCAAAAAATTTTGGTGGAGCAGTGAGTGCCACCACCTTCATCCTTGTAAACATCAAGCCAGACTTAGTCTAGGTCACGGATAACTACACGGTCCATGAACATGCCTCCACTAGGACCACCTCCAATATATAGGTCCAAGGGGATAGGCTTCCATGGCTAGGGAGAGGATCAAATATGACATGCCAATTTTGTATTGTGGCATGCATCCCTAGGGAGGGTCGAGTGTACCAAGGTTGGACTATGGTACACCAATCGAGAGGACCTATGTATCTCTCTTTTGACTCGAGTAATATCATGTTACTTTTATTTAGTGCAATGTGTGTGCTTATGTGATTGTTTTATGTTTATGATGGTTTTATGTTTTTATGATGATGATGCATGCAATGAATCTAACATGAACTAATTATGAAATGCACTAATCTAACTTAATGCAAAACTAAATGAGGTGGAAATGAGGCGGATGTAAACACATGAGAAGACACAAAAGCAAGAGAAAAAAAGGAAGAAAGGAAGAGGAAAAAGGAGAAACCAAAAAGGCAAAGAAAAAGGCATAAAAACAACTCTAGGTGAAATCATGCCCAATAACTTAGGAGCGTGATAACTCTATAGAGAAAAATCATGGCTCAAATAAGAAAAAGAGAGAAAGAAGAAGAAGAAGAAGGAATAAGAAGAAGAACCAAAGGCCAACAAGAAGCAAAAAGAGGTTTGAAACCTGATGTTTGAGTCAACGTAGATCATACTAGATCAGTGTGATCAAACAACCAGAATCAAACACGAAGATGGATAGACGGAGCTAAACCCACTATGGGTGTAGTACTCACTAATATGGACAAATGATGGAGCATGACCCGCTATGGGTGCAATGCTCGCTAAGATGATCAAGAGATACCCGCTAGGATGTATGCTCACAAATGATCGAGATGGAGGTTACCCCTCACGTGTGGCCATGAAGCTATCCCATGTGGGGTGTGTTATGTATGTAAGATAAATGAGTGAGTACTACCCCTAATAGGGGTGTGATGTGTGCAACTTGTGAGTGAACAAAGCAATATGAGAAAAGCAATGTGAGTGTGTGCAAGTGTTAGAAGAAAGAGAGGAAGAAGGTAAGGAGAAAAAAAAGTGTGTGTGTGCAATAAAGTGAAGAAGGAAAGGAAAATAGATGAATGTATATCCTTGTCTAGGCAAAATGCAAAAGAAAAATTGAAGCAACAAGAGGACAAGGATATACCAAAGAAAAACATGCTCCTTGACCTAGCGGAGAATTATGGTCATTTGAAAAACCTTCAAGGTCAAGGAAGACATGCGAGCAAAAAGTGAAAGAAGAGAAGAAGGTAAAATAGAGAGGAAAGGAAAGAAGGAAGACAAAACCTAGGTTGGGGATATCACTAGGCATCAGAACCCTAGTGAAAGTGCAATGCATGTGAGCTATGACCTAACTAGGTATCATCACATGCCATTGTCACAAAATTCCTAAAAATCTATATGAACAAGCAGTCATGAGCAAACAACAATGCAATTATGACAAGAAAAATGCAAGTGGGATAGAATATCAGATAAATCATGCATAGTATGATAGACAATCATGCAATATGAGCAAGAAAGTAGATGCAATAGAATGATAATGCAAATGCATGCCTAATTAATGATTAGTTTTATTTTGTTAATGCAAGTAGGCAGAATGATAGTCGACACACATTCTGATTGTGCCTCCTATCTTGATAAAAAGAATAGGTATACCTGGGATTGATCCATCAAAGAAATTCCTAGAAGGTGGACCTTCTTGATGATTAGAATCACAAGAAGGCTCCTTCAAAGGATTGTCTCTAGCAGTCTTCACACAAAAATCCACATACTCTCGAACAAAGCCACTTTTCTTAACAAAAAGAGAAGCAATCCCTAATTTCATAATATCCCTATAGGATAGCAAAGCAGTGTCCCCTTTAGAATAAAAATTTTTGTTAGAGCGCACATAACCTATCATATTACAAAACAAGATGTTAGAATAAAAGAGGGATCTTCGTCCTCATCACACCACTTTGATTTTTGATGATCTAAATATTTAGTATAAGTCATAAGATGATCATCATTATCAAATGGTAAAGGTTGATTTTTATTGGGTATGTAGCCTATGCCACATCACCTAGGCCAAACCTCAACATCCAAGGGCTCTTGAATACCCTTTTGTTGTGGCCCTAAACCTTTACCGACATATCCCATACTAGATAGGATCTTCTTAGGGAGTGGGTAATCATTGGATAAGTAGCAATGAGCAAAAGAATGCTCAATGGGAGAGGGGTTGCTACCATGAACCTTATCTTCAAAGGCTATTCCTATGAAGACAAAGGTACATGTGCCAATGTGTACAACTTCACCCTTCTTATGAGGTAAACCCATAGTCCTTGGTGAAGGTGGTAGCCTAGCTAGATCCAGAAGAGGCTCTTGAGAAAACAAATTATCTTGACCCCGTGATGAAACATTGATTAGGGGTTCCTCACTCACTTTTAAAATTTTAAGTTGCTCAGATATTTGAGATGAGGAACTTGGAGAGGCAAATGATGAAATTGAAGGATAAACATAGATATCAGATTGAGCTTGTTCAACCATCAAAAAATATTTGAATGGTCGAGGATCACTCAGGATGGTGATAATTTGATCTTTATACTCAAACTTCAAACATTGATGAAAAGTAGAAGGGACCACCCTCATCTCATGAATCCAAGGACGTCCAAGAAGAATATTAAAAGATGCAAAGCAAGGCACCACATAAAATAAAGTATCTAATATTTTGGGTCCAACCTTAAGAGGGAGGGATATAACACCACAAGATTCTTGGGACTCATTGTTGAAAGCTTTGATGATAATTTCGAATTTAGTTAAGTCTTCCTCTTTTAATCCAAAATTTTGAAAAAATTGATAAGTGCATAAATTAAGGGAAGAACCATTGTCAATCAAGATACGTTTGATAAAATTTTCCCCAATAAATGCAGTGATGTGAAGGGAAGAATCCCCTCGTGGGTCTGAGGAAGGCCTATTGTCATCCAAGAATGAGATATGATGTATCCCAAGAGAACCTACAACATTAACCATGACATTGGGAGAAATATCTGGAGGGATAGATTATTGTCTTAGAAGTTCCAACAAGGCTTCCCTATGATTAGGGGAAGTTTGCAAGAGTTCTAAGATAGAAATCTTAGTTGGGGTACTAGCTAACTATTGTTGAAGGTCAAAGGAGGCTTGAGGTTTTAAGACTAAGGGTGGGTTCCCTGCTTTTGTACTCTTCCTCTGATTACTACTTAAAACCAAAATGGGTTGTGAATGAAGAACTCTTCTCCTATTGAGGGTGTTGTGTTGACTGAGCTTGAGCCTATTTCCTTGTAGTCACTCCAACCATGCCAACCATATTACCATATGGAGGTGATTCATTTTGATAAGATATTTTATTAGTTATTGGTTGTCCATTATTAGTGGATCTTTGAAGATCCCCATATCTTGATTAGTTGTAGATGCTTTTTGAGTAGCAGGTTGATTATTTGATGGTTGAGGGCTATCTACAACAAGTCGCCCTACATCGATCAAGTCCTGAATCACATGTTTTAACTTCTTACAAGAATTTGTCCAATGTCCTTCCACTTTATGATATGCACAATGCTATCCTACCTTATACCAATTAGTTATAGTATCTGGTTGCCTTATGGGAGGTAACTCAATCATATTAGCTTCCAAAAGCTACTTTAAAACCACTTCCATGGGTATGTTAAGTTTCGTAAAGTTCCTTTGTGGAGGTTTTTGAAGTATCATATTTTGTAGGTTGTTAATGATATTGTTAATAGGCCTACTATCCATTGCACCATCTCCTACCACATGCTTATTCTTATGTTGTGACTTAGTGGTTTTATCTTCTTTCACCTTGAGTTGTCCTCTTCTGATAAGAGCTTATTCCACTTTCCTTGCTAACTCAATTGCTTGTTCAAAGGATGTGATAGTTGTAGTTTCCAATGCGTAAGATAGTTGTTCTTGTATATTTCCAATAAATATTTCAAGCATATCTTAGGGAGGTAATGTGTATCTCAAACATCCAACTAGACTCCTCCAACGAGATAGAAATTCTAAGAAACTTTCCTCTTTACCTTGTTTCATATTGTAGACATCTTTCATGGTTACATTCTTCTCAACATAGGCACCAAACTGTTGTATAAATAACTTGGTTGTCTCTTCAAAATTCCTCAAGGAATGATTGGGCAATTGATAGTACCATTCTAATGCCATGCCAACAAGACTCTTAGGAAACATCTTTAGTAATAACATATCATCATAGATGAGATCATGGCAAGTTGTTCTGAATCTTCTTAGATGCTCAATCAGATATTTTGATAGGATAAGGTCTAGCAGCAACAATAGGGTCTAGGGGTTGATTGCACATTTCTTTATAGTTGTAAGTGAAACTAGAAGGTTGAATCATCTCCACTTTTGAAACTAGTTGTTTTACCATATTTGTCAAACTTTGTACCTCAGGATTGGTATTGTTTTGCAATACCCCTAGATTCCCTAAGGTATAGGTAAGTTGTTGAATAGATACTTGGCCTATGTTGGAGGTATTGATACTATTGTGATATGTGGTATCTTGTTGGAGAGGATAACTAATAGTTGGTGGAACATAAGCAAAATTGTTGAGATGAGTAGATTGAGGAGGAAATTGAAAATAATTTTGAGGGACACTACTAGTTGGAGGGATTTGCGAACTCCCCCCAACATTGGTGGTTATAGTAGTGATATAAGTTTTTTTATGGATAGGATTACCATGATCCAAATATTTAAACAAAGGATTAGTATGAATGCATCTAGGAGAGACCATTGGAGGAGGAGGAGTCTCATATTTTTCAAGTTGAGCTTCCTACCTCATAGCTACAAGCAAGTCCTCCTTATAGCGTTTCATAAAACCCTGCATATGATCAAATGATTTAAAGAAGTAGCATCCATCGATCCCTTCAAGGGGATCATAGTTTGTTTTAGTTTCCTCATTCTCTTGCTCTTCTATATCAAGGTTAGGGTTCTCTCTATCAATCTGATCATATTCTTGGGGAACATGATCAGACTCTAGTTGCTCTCACTGACTTCTAAGGATTGGATCCATTAGAATAAGTGAAAGGATAGAAGAGAAGACTAATGAAAGACACACAAGAATATTTTTAAAGATGTTGATTAATGTTCTTCTAAATTTAAGAAAACAAATTAGTGGTCTTACTTAAAAATTTTTTAAAAAAGAAACAAACAAGGAATAGGCTTCCTAATTTGGCCACTAAGATGTGTTTTCATGTTGGGTTCACCAAATATGTAGAGGGGGAAAATTGTGCACCAACGTATGATTATCAAGGTTGGATCCGTAGGGAAGCCTTGAGGTGATCACGGTGGTTGTTGTAACTCTACACTCGGTGTGGGGGAGGAAGGTTTCACCAGGAACGGTTTTAGGACTCGCTCCAAGTTTGAGGGTGGAATGTGTTTAATGTGTTCAGTTTAATACAATCACCTATATTTGGCCTTTCTAGAACTAAGCTATGAAATAAAATAACAATGCAGGATACAAGATGCAAGAAGACAAGGTCTAACCCTAGAATGATTCTTTGCTTTGAATGCTTTCTAACCCTAGGGTTGCAAAATGAAATCCTTTAAGCAAGGGTTCAAGATGAGATGCACAAACAATATTAAACCCTAAGTGCACACTTGTTGGTCAAATATCTGCCTAATTTCTAAATTTTGCATTTACGTGCCCTAGATACGACCAACATTGAAAGGCTAGAGGAAAGAAATGTCCTCCATGCCAATCTCCAGAGAGGGTTGGCTCCCTTGCTAAATTCTAAACTGGTAAAAGACTAGGGATGTAGGAAAGAAATTAAAATATGCAGAAAGAAATGGGAAATATGGCCACAGGCCAAAGTACAGGGTTGGTGTTAGACTAACTAGCAGGAAAAAACTCAAGCACAAGTTAGCATTTATGAAAGGAAATAGAATAGAATAAGCTCATGATCTGGCCATGGCAACTATCAAAATGGCACTCCATAATTCACCTTCTTATTAGCAATTTTAAATCCAATGACAAAATTTAAACATAACAAACAAGATGAGCAAATGAAAATAGAAGCACACTACACAGAAAGCAACCACACGCAAGATCACTTGCAACTTCAAAAATTTGATGCCTTCTATTAATGCAGAGAGCTCGAAGAAATCTCTCGCAAAATGTCTAACCCCCTTTTACAATGAAGTTTGTCTAGTATTTATAGAGGTTTTCGCCTCTTTCATTAAATACATAGGAAAATAAAATATCCCGAGATCAAAGACAAAACCAACAAAATCCTCCTCGAATTCTTTAAAAATCCATCCTCCTGAGAAGACAAATTCTTGAAAATCTGCAACTCGGGCGAAGGTGCGCGGATTGCCAAAAGACATTAAATTCTTTTGAGCACCTCTGGTACATTGGAAATCATGAAAACTCGTTTCTTTTCACCTTCCTCTTCGTGATCCACAAATGGAGTTACTGAGGGCATCCTTAATTAAATGCATAAATTTAGCATCTTTGACCAAATTTCCATTCGCCCATACTTACTTTCGCCTCAATATCTGTTTGCCCCATTGCAAATTGAACGACACTCGCACAACTATAACAGAAGTACATTCACCCCTAAAAAGGGTGAATGGGACGTTCACCCCTTAGGAAGGGCGAACGTGATCCCAATGCGCCAAAATGTTGGTTCGCCCATGGGAAGGGCGAACAGGATGTTCACCCCTCAACCTGGGTGAACGTAATATAGTTCGGGCATGCACGCCATCCGAATGTCATCAAAATGTGTTCACCCCTAAGAAGGGTGAACGACGCATTCACCCCAATGTTAGGGCGAACGCGACCTTGCGCTCTAGTGCTTTTGCCTTCGTAAGCTTTTAAACATGTTCACCCCTTTCAAGGGTGAATGGGACGTTCGCCCTTCCTCAGGGGCGAACGTGAAAATATGGTGATTCAACCAAGTTCTTTTTCATGACTTGTCTTCTTCATTCTTTTAAATATTTCTCCATTAATATTTTTTAGAGATAATTCAAAAGAAACCTTTGGAACATGCACCAAAAATGTACAATTATTTACAACATCACAAAAATATGTAAAATATATATTGTCGCCGCTACATTCAAAAATTTAACCCAAAGTCTTAAAAAAAATTCCCAATGAATACAAAATGGCCAACATTTCTTGGTGACTCATGGGGTATCCAACTCGCATGGATGCAAGTGATCCCAGGCCTTTATCCATTGGGTGCAGAGTCCTTTTCTAAAGCTGATGCAACTAATTTAGCTAGAGCGGTCTTCTTTACGATGGATGCCTTTTTCTGTGTTGCCTTCTCTGCGTGCTCTTGCTCTTCTGCCTCGACCGCAACCCTGAGTACTTCAGCATGCTCTACATCCTCTACTGCTTTCATCGCTACCTCATGATCTACCACCGCTTGTTCCTCTTGCTCCATGATGGTCTCTGAAATAATATCATAAGTACGGACAACATCATGCCAAGCATCAATGCTAAACAAACAACGAACGTTGAGGGACTCATAAACGAAGCGAAGATTCTGCACATCTATCAAGCTGAGATGCTTCAAACGTTGAGCCAATTCATAAAGTGATAGCTCCAAGCACGTATACTTCTCCATCAAGGGCAATACCTATGCTTCAGCAAGAGGTTCTTTCAAGGCATCAATTTTTGAAGTATCTTCAATGAACGTACGCCAGAGTTCCTACAACTGTTCCATTGGAAGAGGTTCACCCCACTCATCTACAAAGGTGGTAAAACCCAACCGATCAATAGTCTCAAAATGAGACATAGAAATGACATGCTCACGCTCAATTGTATTAAGAATAGCCCACCCTTCCCTTACTAGGTCCATGCGCTAAAAGTAGCTCCATAGTGTTATCCGTGCTCGGGACCAAGCATAATCCATTTCACTGAGGGGACGAATATGCAAAGTAGTATTCAATAAAGCTTGTATCTTTATAGCCATCTCCATATAGGGTGAAAGTAATTCCTCCATGGAATCAATTGTTTGTTGCCCAAGCTGAATCTGTATCCGTGCTTCCCATAAGTACTGTAGTACCTTAACAACGTGCGCAACCAATTTTACAAAATTCTGAACGGAGCGGAGGCGAGCATCCTTAACGCTGTCACGTGAAAATCCTGCAACTGGCGTGGCTTTCTCTTCAAGCTGCTTCTTGAGTTCTTCTACCTGCTGCTGAAGACTATGCATTTCAATCCGAGTGGCATCGCACTCCTTCAAGTGTATCTTCACTTGATTGCGCAGATAGTCATTTTTAGTGGTTGTTTTCTCCTCTGTCACCCTACTCTTGGCCAAAGCATTTTCAAGCTCAAGCACTTTATCTTGCATCTCAAAATATCTCTCCTTATAGTGCTCCCCATGCAAATACAATGAGCTCATATCCACCTGCATATTACCCATTTTCTCAATGGGATTAATCCGCATCAGATCTTCAATTATAGTCTCAAAAATATAATCTTCAGGCTGCAATTCACCTTGGGGTTTCTGGACCATCGGAGTGTATGTTGTAACATGAGCCTCCTTGGCGATTGGATCAAAATCCACCTTCTTGATTGGTCGCACTGGCACCAAAGCTTCTTTTCACCGCATACTTTTCAACCATTGAGAAGAGCTCAGGTGCGCCCGATTTAGTTTTTCAACATTCGACTGCTTTCGGGCTACCTGCACATCTGGAATAGTCTGCAGCTCCAAAAATGGTGTAAAAGGAACAAAAACTTCTGAGCGGCTAGGCCCAGTGGACAAGGACGACATGGGTAGAGGCAGAGAAATGAATGTGGGAATAGTGGAAGAGAGAGAAAGGGTGGATGAGGTGGTAGACACGAGTGCAGTTGTAGTTACACTAATCCTAGGTGGAGCTTGCATACTAACAGTGATGATGGTAGAGGTAGTGATGACCGAAGGAAGGGGATGCAAAAAGGGATTGGACCCAGATGTATATGAACTGAAAGAAACGATGGGTGAAGGAGCGGGAACAAAAGAAGGAGCGGTAGTGGTTTTGGAAGCGGAAGGAGTAGAAGTAGAAGAGGATACCATGGAAAATGAAATAGATGAAACATCGAAGGATGGAGAAATAGAGAATGGAAGGGATGAAAATGCAATAGATGGGACCGAAGAAGAAACCACTGCATGCTCCATGAGAGAGAGAGAAGAAGAGGGAAAATATGACGTACCTTGGGGTGCAAGCACCATTTGTTTAGCTGATGGAGGAGGTTGAGCAACTAGCTCCCCTTCACGCTCTCCTTCTGGCTCTCCAACATCGAGAGCTACTTCCTCGTCCAAAATTTCAACATGTGAATCTTTAGAAAGTTGCTCCTCTTCCTCTTGTTGTGCCATTGGAAAGATCTGCGCAAATGAAGTAGGGAGCTCATTATTGGACGAAGGATTCACCATTGGCATAGAAGCGGCCGTAGAACTCAACACAATAGAAATTGCGGCACCCAAAGTCATGGGTGTTGTAACAGTAGACGTAAGGGCTGCGCTGGTTCGAGGTCGTTTGGCCACTTTTGGAAATGGGGGTGCCATCGGCTATTTCGTTGCTTGGGTGCGAGAGACTCCTCTTGAGAGTGTTTCCCCCTTTGAGACCATCTTTGGAAAACATATTGCTCTTCCTCTTCATCCTCTTTTTTGGTCTCATCTTCAACCACTGGGTCATCCTGCTCAGGTTCGCTTTCACCACTTTCGGACTGTTGAAAGCTTTGCGGAAAAATGGTGGCGAAAGCAACGGGTTGATATGATTCCACAAATTTATCATAAGCTTTGAAAAACTGAGTATCAAGCTTCAACCCATAAGCAGCGTATGGCTTCCTACGATGAACGTGCATCACCCACCAATTCATAATTTTCTCCTCGCTCCATGTCGGGTTAGCTTCCTTAATAGTTCAAAACAGACCAGGAGGAGGAATATGTGTTTTATTTTTTTCAGGATTATACTCCACTTCCTGCTCATAATAATCATGCCATGGAGGAAGGGAGGACATTTTCTCTATGTGCCAATTCATGTTTGGCCCATAAAAATTGTTACGTCACTTCTGAATATCTAGGCGTGGGCAGCAATGAAAGGTCTTTGCCTTGATAAATTCCAAAAATTTGTTGAGAGGGTCGTAACGCCATCACTGTAGCAATTCAATTAATCCTAGGTCCTAAAGCGCCACCATCAAAAGGTGATTTTGCCCAACCTGGTTCACTTCGATACCCCCAAACTTAAAAGGCATAGTACAGGTTGTCTTCTTCCCTCACCCAACACCATATATGTCATTGACATAATCTTCCTAACGCACAACTTCCATTGCAAAAATATGCGCAGTAGCAAAATAAGGCAACAAAAATGGTTTACCTGTGTACCCAAAAATTCGAACAACCACGCCCTGAGTGAGCAAAAAGATATCACCCCTATTTTTTGAAACAACAACATCTCTCAAATCGTGCGGTACCCTATCATAGTTTCCACACAGTAGTTCAATCGTAGGTCCCAGAAACCAACTGTTAAAGTTGTACACAGACTCTCATTTCGTCAACACCTGAGTCCACTTGTAAACCGGTAAAGGCTCATCTTTTTTGCTCGATTGTGTTACTGCGATAAAAGAGAAACGATGCTGCATTTGAAAGAAAAATAACCAAACCAGTAGTGAAGTGTGCCAAAATGATTTAGACTTTCCTTCCTACAACTTCTGCAACTGTGAATTAAGCCTTTGAGAAATAAACTCAGCCCAATCAAAATAAATTGGATTTCCACCTTGTCTCATAGCAGCAGGAGAATAAAATTCCACCTTGCAAATACATTGAGCCATAGCCGCCTACCATTTATGCACCATCTCATTTGAGGGCAACCCAAAAATCCAGGAAAGCATAGAATAAATATCTTGGCTCTTAAATTCTGAAAGCGATTTAGGCAAATTTGGCAGCTGCCCCATCTACAGCTCCTTGATGAGCTGTGTCTCCATAAATTGTCTCATAGTAACCGTGGAAACATACCTATCTTCCTGCTCATCTGTATGAACCTTCTTATTTACTGCATAACTTGGGGCCTTCAACCCACATGCAAAAGCCTCTCGGACCTCGTTCGGTGTAATTGTAAAGAGGATTTACTTCCTGGCGTTTCGCACAGCTTTGGTAAAAGGATCATAAAACTATGTAATTAGTTGTACCAGCTCAGGGCATGGGTGCACGGGTGAACATAGGTACCACGAAAGCTACGAATTATGAGGCGTTGTGAGCCAACTGTTAAATGAAACCCCCTGGCTCACCGTAGTCTCAACCTCTTGCCTTAACTGATCAATCCCCTTGTGTGTAATCAAACAATCCCCGATTTCTGCCATTTCATCTTTATAAGGGTCCAGGTCGACATAGTCATTCTTTCAGGCTTTCTTAGCCCTAGAACTTCTTTCTCGCTTCTTAGTCGGCTTTGCCTCTACAACCTCCTACACCTCACTCAGCTCTTTACTGCGTCTGCCCATCGTATCTAACAAAGCGCTGAGTGATTCTACAATTTTTTGCTTTGGAACCTCTAAAAATTCCTCTAAAAAATTCTTCTGCACTGGAAAAGCAAGGTACAACAAAGCAGGAAAAGTTTAAAATGATAAGGGAAAACAAAGTTGGCCCTTTTACCTTCCAAAATTTATAGGAGCACTGTCAGCTACTGTAGTGGTTACAAAATTAAATGCAGGCATGTCTTCGAAGAGGAATAATCCTCGAAAAACCTCTCATACGCTATTTCCAAGGTGCAAAAAACCCTTCCCTTTAATTTGCCATCAGATTCTCCTAGAAAATCATGCTTCTGCGTTGCGCAATCATACCTAGAAAAGTGTGCCCTAGCACCCAAAGCTTACTAGGGGAGCCAACCTAGTCGTTCGCCTACCAATCATTAATGCTTGTAGTCACCTTGGAAAGCTAAACTTGAGCACTTCCCACGTTTTAAAACTATGATTGAATTTCGGTGCTTCCTGGTTTCGATTATTGACACATAACCCAGAGGCGTATTTATTTCACAACGTGCCCCAAAACTGTTGTCTCCTCACTTTGGCGAAAATGCTTGGGCGCTCAACTATTCCTTAGTGATTTTAAATTTTGCATGGAAGTGTTTTATCTTTTCATACAGGTGGCTGCATCTTAAGATTTTCACGGGCATGATTTTTCTCAAATGGGCTTTCCTTTCAAAAACTTCGAACATGCTTTTCGTCCCTTCTAAAAACACCACGTTTTTCTTTTCTTTTTTTTTCTTTTTTTTTTGCTTGTTTTTTTTTTCTCCTCCTTCACCTGATGACGCTATAAAAGTATGTTCACCCTTTAACCTGGGCGAACGTCCCATTCGCCCCATTGAAAGGGCGAACGCGAAGTTCAATATATGTTGTCGTTACTTTTTCTTTTCAGGCGAATGACAAAAAAAAAAAAAACTTTTCCTTTCCCCTTTTTTTGTTTTTCTTCTTTCTCTTTTTTTTTTCTTTGGAATGTCTATATATATCCACTTATATACAAAAATCATAAAATACAGAGAGAATATTTACATATATACATAGTGTTACCTTTAGCAGATCACAATTACATAACATAGGCCTTCAAATGAAGGTCATTTACTAGAATGGGGAGCTCGTAACCATCCATGTCGCAGAGATGATAAGCATTGGCAGAGTTTACAGTAGAGACCCAAAAAGGTCCTTCCCATATGGCATCAAACTTATGATGATTTCCAGGCTTAGATTTCTTCTCATTCCATTTTAGCACTAGTTCACCAACCTAAAAACTTTGGTCACTTGTCTTTTTCTTAAACCATTTCTTCATCTCTGTAGAATGTTTGGCAAAATCCAGGTAAGCCTGCTCCCTTTCTTCCTATAACTGCAGCAACTACGCCAACCTTGCTTTCATGGGATCATATTCTTCATCTTCATCTTGGAATAGTTGCAAGGTTTGGAGCACTGGTAGTTCAATGTGGGCAGGGAGGACAACTTCTTTTCCATAAACCAAAGCATATGGAGAGGTTTTTATGGACTTCTTTACTGAAATACGATCGGCCCAAAGTGCTTGGTTCAATAACAAATGCCAACTCCTCTTGTTATTGCCCATCATCCTTTTTAGAATCCATAACAAATTTTTGTTAGTAGACTCAACCAATCCATTCCCCTATGGGTAATAATTGGAAGATGTCTTTAGGTAAATGCCATATCTGCTAGCGAATTCTGTAATTTTGGCCCTGATAAAGGGAGTACCATTGTCAGTTACCAAAGAATCTGGTATACCAAAATGAGTGATAAGGCTTTCCAGAAAAGAGATCATCATCGCCTAATCAGCCTTCTTAGTGGGTATGGCTTTTGCCCATCTAGTGAAGTAGTCAGTTGCCACTAAGATATAATTGGGCTCCGCAGAAGAATGTGGATAAATAACACTGATAAAATCAAGGCCCCATTGCTGAAAGGGTGCTTCCACCTAAATTGGATGTAGTGGTAATGCTCCTTTTCTGATTCGACCCACATATCTTTGGCAACTATCGCATTGTTGGCTTATCTTGTGCGAATCAGCGAACAATGTAGGCCAATAATAACCTACTCGAATAATCTTCAAAGCCATGGGTCTACCTGCGTAATGCCCTCCTGATAGCCCAGAATGGAACTCCTCCAAAATATTTTCCTTTTCGGAAGCCTTTACACACCTGAGTAATACACCATCTATATTTTTATGATATAATCCATTAGGCAACAGCACATACCTGAGCGCTTGCAATCTGAATCATCGGCGCTACGAGGGATCAAGATGGTTTGGACATCTTCCCAAAGTAAAATAATCAACCAATTCTTCCATCCAATATTTATCACCTACGGTGTGGTTTACACACATTACATCTTCATGACTTGCTTCAGTCGTTTTAGCAACAACACTTTTAGCCAGCTCTTGACACAGAGCACGTCCACAAACCAATTTCATCGGTCGGATCTCCACATCATACTCCTAGATTTTTGTGACCCAACCGACCCTCTTTTCTCCCAGCTCTCCTTGGACTATAAAGTTTCGGACATCAGGATGAATAACGTAAACCACAGTCTTACTTTGAGAAACAAAGTGATGAAATTTCTTTAATGCTTTCATTACTGCATAAACTTGCTTCTCTATAAAATTGTACTTCTCCTGGTGCGATGCTATAACCTGGCTTAGAAAAGCAATAGGCTTCTCCTCGCCATCATCTTGTTTTTGTGTCAGTACTGCAACATAACTCTCCTGCTCACCCACTGCATAGAGGATGAAATATTTGGAGTAGTCGGGATTAATCAAAATTGGAGCTTGAGTAATTCTCTCCTTGATCTCTCAAAATGCTTGCTTCCTAGCTTCTGTCCACTTAAACTCGACATTCTTCTTCAAAAGCTCAGTCATGGGCTTGACGACTTGGGCAAAGTCAGCAATAAACTTATGAATAAAGTTTATTTGCCCAAAGAAGGACCGTGATGAGGATTGATGTATGATCTTTCATATGACCCCTCTAGTAGTTCCTAGCTTAGGTTTGCTTAGTTTATTTCTAGCAAATTGATATTGTAAGTGAGTCTCTTTCTCACATGCACTTGTGGGCACTAGTTGTCTTCTAGTTGTCTTTTAGAGTGTTAGTTAGCAAGTGTGAACTCAAAGTAGGAAGTGTGAGCTTCAAGTTAGCTAAAATGGATCTTCTAGTTAGCAATCTTAACTTAGAAGTTTACGTGCATTCTTCTTTGCACCTTTGTAGCTTTTGGTTTAAGCGTGTGAATCAAATCCATGATTTCATGGGTTGGTTATGTATTTTGGGCCATTAGTGCCTATATAATGATTTGTAAATAATAGAACTCTTAGTTGGATTTTCAATCCTTTTCATTGGTATCAGAGCCTAGTTCATGTTTGCACTAGGGCTTGTGAGGTGAGAGGATAGGAGATAGAAATATTATGAGAAACGTATTCTCATTGAGGACTCGGTTTAAGCCCAAAGGGAGCTTGAAAACCATTCGGAGAAGGAAGTTCCTTCGCCGACAAACCCCTCGTTCCAACTTCTTGCTTATGCTTAAAAAGTATAGGAAGAGTTTGCCCCAGAGTTCTTCGTATACCGATCCTTGGAAGGGATTGGATCGTAGCTACGGTCCAATTAGGATTAGGGGAGCCTTTTGACCACTGCTGCCCCCCCATTTTTGAGTATTGAAGAGCTTCAGGAGGACTCCAAAGCTAGGTCGTGTGTCGACTTAGAGCTGGGTGCCTTTCAAAAGGCTGGTCGTGTGTCGACCGGATCTTGAAAGGAGAGCTACTGGTGGGAGCTGGTTGCTCACATTTGCTTAATTTAAAGTTTTTCAAATTTTAGATTAACCCCCCTGGTTAATTTATAATTTTTTTCATTTTGTTCTAGAAAAGCTTTAAAAAATTATTCAATATATTATTTTAATAATATATTTGTTGAATTGCTGATTTATTGTAAAAAAAAAAAAAAAAGGCAAAATTTTTTTTATTTAATTTTTTTACAGCACTCGGCCTTTGCCTCGGCTGTGTTCGGCAGCCTCGGCAGCCTTCGGCTGCGTTCGGCAGGCGGCCGGCCAGCCCGATTCGGCACCCCGACGCGCGAATTTGCGACAGGGGGGGAGGCGGCCGACGGCCGACAACCGACAGCATTTGGCTGTCGTTCCGACGCTGTCCGGCACGACAATCGAGACGAGCCGAGGTCGTCCGAGAGACAGCACTGCGGCCGAGGCTGTCCCGCGATAGCACTTCGGCCGAGGCTGTCCTGCGACAGCATCTGGCTGACACCTGACATTCTGTCAGGCGTGACAACGTGCGCTGTCATAGCCGACGGCGCGTCGGCCTCCCGTCCATGTTGTCTCGTCGCTGTCGCTACCCTGACGACCGGAGTCCCGGCCTGACTTGTCCATTTCGAGGTCAAGCGATCTGACCGGCTGTCAGAAGAGACAGCACCGTAGCCAGGCAGGAGGCCTGGCTACGCTGTCCTTCGGCGATCCGCGCTCCACACGCCACGTTGCAGGTAGCCGCACGGGTGCGCGCTTGGTAGCCCGCACCGGTTTTCCCTCTTTTCCTGTTTGGAACTTCGGGCCTGCACCACTTTACCTGAACTTCGTGCCTCGGGAAGCGTGCAGAGGACAAATTGGCAGCATGCAAAAATTTTCATGCACTGTAGTTTTTGTCCAGTCTAAACAGCAGAAAGGGTAATTTTATTGTAAAATTTTAAATTTTTACTATTTTAGAGTGCAAGTTAAAATTTTATTTTATTAATTTAATTTTTAATAACTTAATTAAATTCTTTAATCTTTTGATTAATTGAAATTTAATTTTTGATTAAGTTATTTTTAAATTAATAAATGTTAAAATTGCACTTTATATTAGTTAAAAATTTTCAAAATTGCTAGCCTTAGGAGTTAATTTTTCAGTTAAGCAGCACTCCATTGTAACAAGGAAATTTGCATTGTACTTCCTTGATTTAGTGCTTTCTTAAACTGTACTTCTGGCTTATACCCGAGAACACATGGCCTCTGACTTGGCTGCCCAAGTGGCAGAATTGGCCCATGTTGTAAACACTTTGGCAGATAAGGCAAATGACACTACAATGGCAGAAGTCCTTGGCAACCTTGCCATGAAGGTAAATGACATTTCTTTGCATAATACCTCCACTTCTGCTCATGATTCACGTTTGAGAGTTCGTTGTGAAGTCCCATTGTATGATGGATCCGGGAACCACTGATGTCTTGAATAGTTGGATTCTTGACATGAGTTCTTGGTTTGCTTTTTCTCAACTTTCGAAAGATGATGTAGTGCCTTATGCTAAGCTTAAACTTTATGGCTTAGCCAAAGTACTTGTGGAGCGAAAATGAGGACAAGAACTCACCACATGGGATGAGCTTGTACAATGTCTTAAAACCAATTTCTATCCTTCAAATTATTCTAGAGAATTGGTTATTAAATGGTTTTGTTTTCGCCAAGGTACTAATATGTATGTACAAGAATATATTTTCCAATTTAACGAGTTACAGAATACTTGTGAATGTGGAGGATGATGTTCCAGGTTTGATTCTCAAGTTTCAAAGTGGCTTGTTAGAACATTTGTACAGGGAACTAATGTTTGTTTCTATGGAAACATTGGATCAAGTTTTCAATCAGGCGCAGCTTGCGGAGGACAAGTTCAAGGCGCAATCGCGGGCATTCCCACTTTTGTTACTCAAGTGGTTGGAAACTCATCAAAAGGGAATAATTCTTTCTCTCAAAAGAAGAATTTTGCTCAAAAGAAGAATGTGTCTTCTCCATCTCCTTCTTCTCCTTCCCCTTCCGCTTCTACTCCTTCTTCCTCTTCTTCTAAATCTTCATCTTCTTCTTCTAAGAAATTCTGCAATTATTGTAAGAAGAAAGGGCATGAGAAAGCTGATTGCTTTAAGCTCAAAAAGAAGAGTTTAGTGATTACTACTCAAGAGGAGGATGCTTCCAAGGGTCCCCTTGAGTCCGTAGGAGAGAGTAGAGTATATACGGAATTACGAGGTAAGCTTAATGAAGTTACCTTAGTAAATGTAAGTTCTTCTAGATGGAGCTCGTGATGCTTTGTTCATCACTCGAGCCCACTTACTTCACAACTTTGCAACTGATTGTATAGTGGACAATGGCTCGCAGAAAAATCTAATTGCGAGGTCCATTGTCGAGCGTTTGAAGTTACCTATGGAGCCTCATCCTCAACCTTATTCTTTGGGTTGGAAGGATAGTGGAAGAGGCTCAGAAATCACTCACACTTGCACTTTAAAATTTGCACTTGGCCCACATTTCATAGATCAAGTCACTTGTGATGTGACTCCTATGGATTGTTGTGGGATTTTGCTTGGACAACCTTTTCGGTATGATAGGAGAGCTGTTTATGATGCTTTTAAAAGAACCTACACACTTCAAAAATATGGTAAGGTCTTTCTCATTAAGAGCACCAACACTCCTAATATCATTCTAAGTTCCAAGCAAACGAAAAGAGTAATTAAGAAAGGTGGTGATGTTGCTCTAATTTTCATTCGCTCTCAAAACACTTCTACATCTACATCCATTACAAAGCAACACTCTTCAATGGATAAAATATTGCAAAGTTATTCACACATATTTCAGGAGCCAAAGTCTCTTCCTCCAATTCGCACAATTAATCACAGCATTGAAATAGTTCCAGGTTCTTCTCTTCCTAATGCTCCCATGTATAGACAATCTATTTTGCAAAATGAAGAAATAAAAAAGCAAATAGAAGATTTGTTGTCTAAGGGTTTCATTAAGGAAAGTACTTATGCTTGTGCATCACCTATTTTGTTAGTTCTTAAGAAAGATGGCACTTGGAGATTATGCATTGATTTTCGTGCATTGAACAGAATTTCTGTGAAGAATAGATATCCCTTACCCCGCATTGATGATTTATTAGATCAGCTTCAAGGAGCTAAGTTCTTTTCAAAAATAGATCTCAAAAGTGGATATCATCAAGTGCGTATCCAAGCTGAGGATACATGGAAGACTGCTTTCAAGACGAAGATGGGCCTCTTTGAATGGTTGGTCATGCCCTTCGGTCTTACTAATGCTCCTGCAACCTTCATGAGGTTGATGAATGATGTATTTCGTGAAGTCCTTGACAAATTTGTCATTATATATCTTGATGATATATTGATTTTCTCAAAAACTTGGGAGGAACACCTTAGGCATATCCAGCAAACCCTTGATCTTCTTGCGAAGAATCAATTATATGCCAACTCTTCCAAGTGTTCTTTTGGCAATACTTCAGTTTCTTACCTTGGCTATGTGATTAGTGAGAGTGGAATTCAGGTAGATCCCCTTAAAGTTGATGTTTTGCTTAAGTGGTCCCCTCCTACAACTCTCACTGAGTTAAGGAGTTTCCTAGGACTTGCGAACTTTTATCGCAAGTTCATTCCTCAATATTCCACCCTTGCAGCTCCATTGCATTATCTCACTAAGTCCAAAACTCCATTTCATTGGGAGAAAAGCCAAGAAGTTGCCTTTGAGAAACTCAAAAAGAAATTGTGTACAGCACCGGTGTTAACTTTACCTGACCTTTCTCAACCTTTTGAGATTGAAACAGATGCCTCTAAAGTTGCCTTAGGAGTTGTGCTCAAACAGAATGGTCATCCAGTTGCTTATCATTCAGAAACCTTTTATGCTGCTAAGTTGAACTATTCTACATATGACAAGGAGTTGTATGCTTTAGTTCAAGCCATTAAGTCTTGGAGACACTATCTTTTGGGAAAAGATACGGTAGTACACACTGATCATATGCCTCTCAAGTTTTTACAATCTCAAAGTAAAATTGAAGAATCAAGACATATGAAGTGGGCCTCTTACCTCCAACAATTTCACTTGGTGATCAAGTACAAAAAGGGGAAGAGTAATACGGTTGCTTGATTGTTTGAGTAGGCCTCCGGCCGCTCTTGCCTTAACGAGTCATGTCCACTTCACACTTGGGATTTCAGACTTGGCCTAATCGGTATTCTCAGGATCCTAATTTTGGAAAAATATTTGAGCAAGTGAGTAAGCCTTCTTCTTCCAATTTGCGTCCTTTCCAAGATTTCTACATCAAAGAAGGACTTCTCTACAAATTGGACAAGGTTTGTGTTCCTTGTGAACCTAGAGTGTCGCTTCTTAAGGAAGCTCATTCTACACTTTATGGTGGTCACTTTGGGAAGCATAAAACACTTCATCATTTGCAACGATTTTTCTATTGGCCAAAAATGCGAGAGGGATGTGTTGAGATTTCTCAAGCGGTGTGCAGTTTGTTGTCGCTCAAAACCAGCTAATAGAAAGTTTGGCTTAGGCATGCCTTTGCCCATTCCTTCCCGTCCTTGGGAAAGCATTTCCATGGACTTGGTTAGTGGTTTTCCTATGACAGTGCGCCAACATGATTGTGTGTTCGTGGTGGTTGACAGATTCAGCAAAATGGCTAAGTTCATTCCATGCCGCAAGACAAGTTCTGCATCAGACTTAGCTCAATTTTTCTTTGATAGCATTTGGCGTTCCTTTGGTCTACCTACCAGCATTATCTCGGATCGTGATTCACGCTTTGTGGGTCACTTTTGGCATTCTTTGTGGAAGATTTTGGGAGTTTCCCTTAACTTCTCTACCGCCTATCATCCGCAGTCCGATGGGCGGATCGAAGTGGTAAACCGTACACTTGTGCAAAGTTTGCGAATCTATCATCACGCTTCACCGGCAAAGTGGGACTTGAGTCTCACGCATATTGAACATGCCTATAATAGGGCCCTACACTCTTCTACAGGTCATTCACCCTTTGAAGTTTGTATGGGATTTCAGCCCTTGGCACCTTATGAGTTACCTTTATCTTTGCCTTCTCCTGTCACTTCACATCTTCTGAAGGAGCAAGACAAGGCACACTCATTTGTTCAACACTTGCACAATCTTCAATCAAAGGTGGTTGAGATTTTGCAAAAGACACGACGACGACGAGAAAAAGGCCATGGATCGACATCGAATTCCTCATCCTTTTCAGGTTGGTGATAAAGTTTGGTTGCATCTTGACAAGCGGCATTTCAGTGATAAGACTCATAGCAAAATCAAACCAATTCGCTATGGGCCTTACACTATTCTTCAGCAGGTGTTCGAGAATGCTTTTCGCCTTGATCTTCCCGCACACTTGGGAATTCATGACGTCGTCAATGTGGATCTCTTGAAGTTGTACTTTGACTCTACATTGGAGACTGCACCAGCTATCAGTCATCCTGTGGACGTGGTTCCTGAAGCACAGTTACCATTGGATGCAGATCAGATCTATGACACGAAGACTCGACGGACTCGTCGGGGGTCTACCACCTCATATCTTGTGGCTCGGCGAGGACAGGCTGCCGCATCAGGCTCGTTGGATTTCTTTTCATCAGATGTCCCGTGACTTTCCTATTCTTTTGAAAGCATTGGAGTCCAATGCTTCTATTGTGGGGAGGCATGATGAGGATTGATGTATGATCTTTCATATGACCCCTCTAGTAGTTCCTAGCTTAGGTTTGCTTAGTTTATTTTCTAGCAAATTGATATTGTAAGTGAGTCTCTTTCTCACATGCACTTGTGGGCACTAGTTGTCTTCTAGTTGTCTTTTAGAGTGTTAGTTAGCAAGTGTGAACTCAAAGTAGGAAGTGTGAGCTTCAAGTTAGCTAAAATGGATCTTCTAGTTAGCAATCTTAACTTAGAAGTTTACGTGCATTTTTCTTTGCACCTTTGTAGCTTTTGGGTTAAGCGTGTGAATCAAATCCATGATTTCATGGGTTGGTTATGTATTTTGGGCCATTAGTGCCTATATAATGATTTGTAAATAATAGAACTCTTAGTTGGATTTTCAATCCTTTTCAGATCGCAAGTTTTTCTTATTAACGGGCAATGGCAGTTTCATGAGCGCTTCGGCCCGTGCAGGATCTATGGCCAATCCTTCTTGTGAGATCACATGGCCCAGTAATTTCCCTTCTTTAACCACAAAAATTGACTTCTTTGGGTTTATAGAAATCCCAAATTCTTGACACTTCTCAAATATTTACCTTAGATGGGTAACATGATCTGTCCTGCGATGTGAAAACACTGTCATATCATCAAGATATATTACAATGATTTTATTCAACAACTCACCAAAGGCGACATCCATGGCTCTCTAAAAAGTGGCACCAGCATTTGAAATCCCAAAGGGCATCCACTGATAAGCGAATGTACCCCACTTAGTAGTAAACGTCGTCTTATGTTGATCCTCATATTTTACCCAAATTTGATTGTACCTAGAGAAGCCATCTAGCAATGAGAATCTCTGGGTGCCAGCCACAACATGAAGAATTTGGTCTATCTGAGGCAAAGGATAATGGTCTTTGAGTGATGCTTGGTTTAAATTTCGAAAATCAATGCACAAATGTATGTCTCCATTATTCTTCCTTACAGGAACCAGGTTTGCTACCCAAGTAGAATGCTTAATAGGATAAATTATCTTCGCCTCAAGCATCTTCAACAATTTTGCCTTCATAAGGATTTCAATCTTAGGATTGATAGGACGTTATTTCTACGAAAAGGCTTAACCCCTTCTTGTAACTCAATCGTGTGCTGAATCACATTCTTGTCATATCCTTTCAAGTCTTGATAACTCCATGCTACAATATCTGGATATTCATAGCACATATTTCTAATGCCTTCAATCTCGTTCGACTCGCAATCAGTCCCAATCTTAATGACCTTTCCTGGTTCCAACTGCAACTCTCTGCATTTCTTGGGATCCACCTTAATCCTATGTTTATCAGCCCTATCATTCTGATCAAACAAGCTCTCTAATGAAATCAATCCCTTAGGAATATGATTATTTCTCAACTGAATCATTGCTTGCTTTTCTTCCTCTACAAGGACTCTATCATCGACATTTGCAGCTTCTTTGAGCAAAAAATTCACTATTTGTTCATCATTATCAAACACTTGCCAATAGATATTCTTATCTGGAATGGAAGGCCTGTAAATTACTCTTACTATCTTTGGCTTTCGAACCACTTGCTCAGCAGGAGAAAAATTAGCGCCAAGGGAGGCTAAAATATCAGCATGTCTGTTTTGCTCTCGAGGGATAGCCTGAATATTCAAAGCTTTAAATGCTTCTAGCAAATCCCATACTCTATTGCGGTAAGCCTTCAAATAATGTTGCTTGCTCATGCATCTATTTGTAACTTGATTGACAATAAGCTCGAAGTCGCCAAAAATCTACAACTGTTCAATTCCCAATTTCTCCGCTTTCTTCAAGCCAAGGCATAGCGCTTCGTATTCAGCCACGTTATTTGTGTAGCTCCAGGTCAATCTGTAGGAATAATTTTTTTGTATTCCCTCAAGAGAAATTAGTACAATGCCTACCCCTGCACCATTCTTACATCGAGCGCCATCAAAGAACAACTTCCATAACTGGTGTGAAATAGGTTTTGGTGACTCAAGGACCTTCTTTTTGGACTGTTCTATCTTTTGGATTGAATAACAACCAATATTTGTCCCAATCATAGCATTGAAATCCGTCAGCCGGAAATATTCCTCCAGGAGAAGCTCATCAAGTGCTTCTTCAACCAGATCAACTTCCTCCAATTCTTTGGTCATCATGTTCATCGTGCCTGAAGCTTGTTCTGCCTCCCCTATCTTTTCAATATGGAAGGGTGAAGGCTTCTCATTATGAATACGGATTCGCCTTCCCTTGAAAGGTATCTCCAAATGTGAATAATCTAGGGAAAGATAACCTCCAAGCTTAGCTATAAATTCCCTTGAAAGGCACATGCTAAAATAGGGCTCCAAATCAACAACCACCACCTCCTGGATGATAGTAATTTGAGGCATACTATGAAGCACAATTGGAATATCCTTGATTACCCCAATAGTCTTGACTGGAGTTCCATCCAACTGCAACACTCCTGGACTACTCCTTGTATATTCCATCCCCATTACTTCGCATACTACCTTTGGCATGATAGTAGTTGCAGCACCGGAGTCAATCATGCAATTATGCATGATCCACCCTTCCATTCTCAAGGATAAGTAAAATGGGGGAGGCCTATTTTTTCCTGTGACTGAAGTGGGGAGCGCCTGAGCCAAGACTATTTGCGAATAATATTTATTTTGGTCCTTAGTAGTCTTCAAGGATTCTTGTAACAAATCAATCTGCCCAGGTAAATGCAATGCGTCGTACAAGCTAATCCTTGTTGGGATTTTCTTCATTTCTTCCATAATACTATAGCTCTAAGTAGTTGAGTCTTTTTCCTCCAGGGGCCGCCGATACTTATCTCAATACTGATGCGTAGCTTCTACCCTTTACCTTTTAGTTAACGAAGGATACTTGAGTCTCTCCTTAGCTTGCTCTTTTGTTTCGCTTGCCAAAGTTGAAGGTTTAGCTTGCTCTTTATCTTGAGCTTGTCTAGGAAATAGATCTTTCACCTTGACAACATCAGATCCCTTGGTTCTAATATCAGGAATCTTCATCAAAGATGATCGCTTTTCCTCCTACGTCTTTGGTTCTGTAGGTACTTTCAAAGGCTGCAACTCCGTTGGATCAATAGTCATCGACTTCTTCCCAGACCTAGTAAGGACTGAAACTTGCTCACAGGATGGCATCATACAATTATGCTCCACTTCTCGAATCATATTAACTTGCCCACCCGAGGAACTTTTCGTCAATGTCTGAACATAGTTCAAATGCACCATACATGTATCTTCATCGTGAGGATCATTGCATGTAGAACACCAATATGCTCTTTCGGACACATCAACTTCGTCGTTTACTTGCACCGCGATGTTTTTCTCAAGTCCCCTGCTGGTAGATGCTTGCTCTCGGGTGATTGGTGGAGTCTGAAATCTTCTTGATCGAAACTCAGCTTTAGCTTGTTTTTTCCTCACCGTTGTAAGCTCATTGGATATCATCCTCAAAGCCGCATTATTGGATTTCACTTCTTGTAACAATGCGGTGAGGGGATCCGAATTAGGCGATGAGGCTAGCGCTGGCAACGGCAAAGGCGCTTGTAGCACAAGTAATGGTAAATGGGTTGGAGGCACTGGCAATGTGGGAAAATAAATGGATGAGAATTGTGGAGGTACAAATGGAGTAGGAAATCATGGAAATCTCATAGCGGATGACTGCGGGACAAGGATAGGGGCCACTTGTGGGGGGCCCGAATTCCATGAAGGGATGGGATACATGGATGACATAGGCTATGAGAATGTATTAGAGTAAAGATATTGTGGGAGATCAGGGAGAATAGGTATTGTTGCCTTTGGAGGAATTCTGCCCACAACAATTAGGTCAGATTCAACCTTTTGAGCTTGTGTACAGATCTGGGAAGGTGGTCACATTGGCTTGATGCACCGCCATATCGATATCAGTACTAAGCGCTCGGAGGTAATAAAATGCTGCTTGTTCGAGCGTTGGCCACAAACCATCTAGAACCCTCTGCCAGCTTCATGCAAATTGAACATTAAAATCTACAAGCTCTTCTTACGGATGTCTTTGAATTGTGGTGAACTGGTGCAGTAAATAATATGGA
Organism: Wollemia nobilis; assembly: GCA_028583015.1. Classification (NCBI taxonomy): domain Eukaryota; kingdom Viridiplantae; phylum Streptophyta; class Pinopsida; order Araucariales; family Araucariaceae; genus Wollemia; species Wollemia nobilis. The sequence continues at coordinate 8,231,469 of JAQPPZ010000103.1, forward strand.
TCAGCTTGCTCATGAAAATTTTTAATCAACAATTCTGCCAACTGATCCCATGAAGTAATGGTACCAGGCTGCAAGGATCGATACCAATATAACAATTTTCCTCTTAGCAACAAAACCAGAAGTTTTATCATTACGTCCTCATCAGTTATATCATGGATAGTTGCAAGAGAAGCCACATCCTGGATATGCTCATATGCAGTTTTCCCAGTACCATCGTATGTTGGCAAAGCCTTCAAAGCAGCTTGAGGTACTGGATTCTGCGCCTGCAAATTCAAGGCTCCGAAGTTGTTCCATGCAGGGAACTGCCTTGGGAGTTGTTGTTGGTGTGGTGGAGGATTCTGGGCCATGTGAACGAGAATATGGGGAGTAGGCTATGGAGCGCTAGTAGTTGTCCTAGGCGGAGGCTGAGGAAAATTGGTGGCAGTACTCACTGGACTTACGAGAGCAAAAAACACACCAACTAACCGAGAAGACGAAACAGATGATATGGATGGGATATGAGGGAGCGAAGACGTTCATCAAAAAGTGGCTATTTGAGGATGCTCTCCTAACCTTTGGATATCAAGTTCATAAAACTCAATTCGATGATCGAGATTCTTGGATTTCGATCTTGTATTCATGAGAGACAACTTTCGTCGTCCTCACACCTACGGAGTTCTGGATAAAATTTGAGTCGCCAGATGTTCTAATCTCAATGGAAATGCGAACACCAAACCTAACACTATTGGAAGTGGAACTTTTTTGAGTCCCACTAGGCGTGCCAAAAACTGTTGGTCAAATATCTGCCTAATTGCTAAAATCTGTATTTATGCACCCTAGATACGACCAACATTGAAAGGTCGGAGGAAAGAAATGTCCTCCGTGCCAATCTCCAGAGAGGGTTGGCTCCCTTGCTAAATTCTAAACTGGTAAAATACTAGGGATGCAAGAAAGAAATTGAAAAGATGCGAAAAGAAATGGGAAATATGGCCACAGGCCAAAGTACAAGGTTGGTGTTAGACTAACTAGCAGGAAAAAACTCAAGCACAAGTTAGCATTTATGAAAGGAAATAGAACAAAATAAGCTCATGATCTGGCCATGGCAACTATCAAAATGACGCTCCAACATTCACCTTCTTATTAGCAATTTTAAATCCAATGACAAAATTTAAACAGAACAACAAACAAGATGAGCAAATGAAAATAGAAGCACACTACACAGAAAGCAACCACACGCAAGATCACTTGCAACTTCAAAAATTTGATGCCTTCTATTAATGCAGAGAGCTCGAAGAAATCTCTCACAAAATGTCTAAACCCCCTTTTACAATGAAGTTTGTCTAGTATTTATAGAGGTTTTCGCCTCTTTCATTAAATACATAGGAAAATAAAATGTCCCGAGATCAAAGACAAAACCAACAAAATCCTCCTCGAATTCTTTAAAAATCCATCCTCCTGAGAAGACAAATTCCTAAAAATCTGCAACTCGGGTGAAGGTGCACGGATTTCCAAAAGACATTAAATTCTTTTGAGCACCTCTGGTACATTGGAAATCATGAAAACTCGTTTCTTTTCACCTTCCTCTTCGTGATCCACAAAATGGAGTTATTGAGGGCATCCTTAATTAAATGCATAAATTTAGCATCTTTGACCAAATTTCCATTCGCCCATACTTACTTTTGCCTCAATATCTGTTCACCCCATTGCAAATTGAACGATGCGTGCGTGACTATAACGGAAGTACATTCACCCCTAAAAAGGGTGAATGGGATGTTCACCCCTTAGGAAGGGTGAACGCGATCCCAATGCACCAAAATGTTGGTTCACCCATGGGAAGGGCGAACGGGATGTTCGCCCCTCAACCTGGGTGAACGTAATATAGTTCGGGCGCACGCGCCATCCGAATGTCATCAAAATGTGTTCGCCCCTAAGAAGGGCAAACGGCGCGTTCACCCCAATGTTAGGGTGAACGCGACCTTGCGCTCTAGTGCTTTTGCCTTTGTAAGCTTTTAAACATGTTCACCCCTTTCAAGGGTGAATGGGACGTTCGCCCTTCCTCAGGGGCGAACGTGAAAATATGGTGATTCAACCAAGTTCTTTTTCATGACTTGTCTTCTTCATTCTTTTAAACATTTCTCCATTAATATTTTTCAGAGATAATTCAAAAGAAATCTTTGGAACATGCACCAAAAATGTACAATTATTTACAACATCACAAAAATATGTAAAATATATACTGCCATCTCTACATTCAAAAATTTAACCCAAAGTCTTAAACAAAATTCCAATCTTAAACAAAATTCCCAATGAATACAAAATAGCCAACAACACTATATGTTGTTTGTCTTTTCAAATACCTAGAAATCAATTAAATATCTTCCTTTAAATAAGATCTAGGGTTTTGATAGAAACAAAAATCACACAACAAACAACCTAAATATTAATTAGGGAACTTATCTTTATCTAGTGGTTGATCCAAGCTTTATCTTTCATCCAAAAATATCCCATGATTCCTATTCCTATAAAATAGCTTCACAAACACTTGAAAAATAGATCAACATTAGGGGCCTGCTTAGGCCACTGTATTGTTGTACTTGAAGGCACAACAATCAAGCCCCCTAGGTCCTTTTAGCTGATCTTTGAAATACAAAAGTGAAATTCAACCTTTGGAATATTGATAAAACAAAATAAAATGCAACAGAACAATTTGACAAATAGAGAACATAATATGCTATTATGATCAAAATGCAGCATGAAAGACAAACCTAGGGTTTGGTTATAGCAGATTGCTCTGAATCCTAGTCTATGAAAAATTGCACCCCGTATGGAGCAACCATGATTTCATAGAATGGAAAAAGCATACCTTGAAATTACCGGGTGTGATATCGTAGAAGAGGAGGAAACCCTTAAATGATGTAGGTTAATTAATGCAAAATAAAATCTAACTAGTATGCAAATGCATAAGTGCAAAAACAACCTAGCGATAGCGAAAAAGCAGACAAAAGGATGAATATCTTCAAGTAGTAGATCCCTCCTTAGGGCTTCAACACTTGTCTACCAAAGGCAAAAACACAAAATCAAATGTAGCAAATATCATTTCACAATAGAGCTTCAATATACTATATCAATCACTTCAACAATGAGCACTTCAGCCTTGGATGAGCACTTGTTAATTCTCGCATTAGCTTGCTTACCTTGAGATTAAGAGCTTTCTTGAGAGTTTGGAAAACTTGTCACTTGGTCACTTAGTTACTGGAGGAAAATAAGACTTCAAACCCTCTATTTATAAGGTATTTGAAAGAGGAATGGGTAGGAAAAACCAAGGAAAGTTGACCTTAGAAGATGCCAACTTGAAAATTAGGGTTTTCTAGGTGAAAACCCTAGCAATGCAAAATCACACCCATCAGGGTGATCACAATTTCACATAAAGAGAAAAAAGGAGGGAAAAGTGGAAAGGGAGGCCCAAATTTTCTTAGGGAAAGATAGAGGGTTTCCCTAAGTATCTAGGAAAAATTGCTCACTCAAGTGGATCAATTTTTCTTGTCTACAGTATCCCATAACTTTCTGCATAATCCCATAATACTTCACCTTTCTTATTTCGAATGACGCCTCCTTCCCCAACTCTACCTGGGTTTCCTTTTGTAGCTGCATAAAATTTTAAATTTACCGATCCCTCCTTTGGTTTTAGCCATCTAGTGTTTACTCTTTTCAAACTAATTAGCAAAGGTGTTGCGCTAGGTTCTCCCAAGTGCCATTCACTAGTGATCCTATTTTCCAAATTATTCTCAAATTCCATATTATTATAAAAGGCAAAAAAATTCTCCCTCATTGCAATTTTGATTTTTTTAGACACTAAAAGTTCATCCTTACTTTCCTCTTGAATACTCTTTGATTTATTTCCCTCCAAAAACCCCATAAAAAATGAGGTAATAGTAAATTCTAGAGTTTTTATAACCTACTATAATAAAAGGGCATCTCCATTTTTTAAAAAGCTACCTAAAAGTACTAGGGACCACCCAAGAACAGAACATAGCTTCCATTAGAATATTAAGTACCTTGCAAAATCATAATAAATAAACAAGTGGTCAATTGATTCCATGCAAAGAGAACATATATTTGTCATTTGAAAACCTCTCTTACTTAGATTATCTAGAGTTGGAATCTTATTTTGTAAGCATAATTAAAGAAAGAAAGCTAATTTAGGGATTAACTCATTCTTACAAACCTTATTCACGGTAAATTCTTCCTTCACACCTTTGAACTATAAGGTATAAGTTGATTTCACAGAGAATTCCTTTGAAAAATTAGGGAACCAAATCAAAGAGTCATTATCTTCATTATGAGTTAAGTGGTACTATTGCAACAACCTATTCATATTTACCAGAGATTGATGCAATTCTTAATCAGCAAGATCCAAACTTAGTTCTTTTCAAAACCTCTGACCTTCCCCAAATTCTATGTAATCTTTGACTAGTGGTCCATATTTTTGAACCAAGGGATATTTTAGTCTTCTGAAATATTTCATCTATGGTAAAGGACTATCTACAATCTATGTATATTACCAAAAAATATTTCCTTGCCTTCTCCTACCACCCATATTAGAACACCTCTCAAAAATTTCCTAGTTTTTGAAACTCCATTCCAAATTGCTGATCCTATAGGAAGATTTGAACTTATAAATAATGGTATGAAACCTTCCAAGTACTTGCATTTAATAATATTAGCCCAAAGCAAATCTTGTTCCTTGGTCAATATCCAACCTATTTTAGTTAGCAATGCTTTATTGAACTGCTACAACTTTCTTATCCCTAGAAAACCTTCCCTCTTCAAAGAGTAAACTCTATCTCATGATACCAAAGCAATCCTTTGTTTTTCTTCTACCCCTATCCAAAGAAACCTTTTGAATATTTTCTCTATTCTATTTTTGATCTTGTAGGGGATTATGAAAAGTAACATGTAGTAAATTGGGATGCTTTGTAATGTTGCCTTTAGAAGTTGTAATTTGCCAGCTTGAGATAGCATATTACCCTTCCATACCACCAACTTTCTATGCTTTGGTCTATGACTGGAGCCCACATTTCTTCTTTCATTATGCTTGTGAAAAGAGGTAATCAAAGGCATGTTTCTATAATTCTACTATGTTGCATCCCAAAATCCTATATATTGTCTATTGCGCCTATCTAGTTGTGTTTTTAAAATAAACATGACTTTTTTATTGAAAATTTGATTGGAAGCTCTTTCATAAATATGTAGGATATTGAGTATCTCCTTCGCTTCTCTTATTGAGGCTTCACCCAAGATGATAGTGTCATCCACGAATTGTTGGTAAGACACTGCTGCAACATTACTTGTAGGTTTAATCCCTCTTATCTTTTCTGTGGTGGTGGTTTCTCCCAAAGTTCTACCTAAAGCTTCATCCATGATGATGAAAAAATACGGGAATATAGGATCTCCTTGTTGTAGACCTCGTTGCCCCCTAAATAAATCTATTTATCTACCATTAACTATGATCAAAAATTTTGTTGAAGAGAGTTATTGTCTCCACTTAAAATCAAAACCAAATTTTTGCATTACCTTATCCAATAAAATCCATGACACCTGATCATATGCTTTATTCATATCTAGTTTAAACAACATACCTGCAACACCCTTCTTATCCATCGAATGCAACATTTCATGTATTGTTATTACTCCATATATTAATTGTCTCCCTTGAATAAATCCTCCATGTATAGAAGAGATGATCCTTGGAAGTATCTTCTTGAGTCTATTGGCCAATATCTTAGTAAGAATTTTGTATATGGATTTGCAGAAGCTAATAGGTCTAAAATATTTTAGGGAAGAGGCTCCATGATTCTTTGGGATAAAAAACAAAAAAGTATTATTCCAATCATGAAGTAATGAATTAGAGACTTGAAATTCTCTTGCTGCCTCTACAACATATTTTCCTATTATGTGCCAAAAACTCAGGAAGAAGGGTTGGATAGGGTCTAGATGCTTAGTAGCCATGATTACAAGACCACTAGAGTGGGAGCTATGGGATTCTAAGGTAGAGTTGGCTTCTGCTAGGGTAGAACTAGTTGGTTTGTAGGAGAGGGCACAACATGCAGAGCTTCATGCTGAGAGGGAGCAAGGTAGGACTACCTATTATCGATAGTTGTACCACACAGAGGTTCCTATAGAGCGATGAGCACCTTTGCCTTCATAAACATGATCGAGGACATAGTCGATGAGTGATTTCTCGTAGTGGTCTATTGGCTTTCACCTATCGCCACCTTCATTGAGAGCTAGGGGAGGAGAGACTGGCTCTAGCTGTTAGGCATTTAGGAGTGAGTGTACCAATTTTGAGATGTGGTACACCCTTCTTTCATATGGGTTGAGTGTATCATTTTGTTATTGTGATACACCTTCCTCAATGGCATGTATGATTTGAGGTATATATAGTAATGACATTTGTGTTTGGCTTTTGAAATTCTTTGTGATGATCTGATTTCATGGTTTGATTATGTGATGTGTAATGTATTGATTGTATGATGTATTGATTTTGTGATGTATTGATTGTTGATGGTAGTATTTAGAAATTGATTGATCGCTTAGTGGTGACCTTATGAGTCTGATGATGATTAAATGCTAAGGGAGAGTAGTTACTCTATTGAGTGGTAACCTAATGTCTAATGATAGATAATCATTCAAATTTATGCTATGAGCGATGGTCTCTAGACCTGATAAAAGACAAGCACTCATGTGATTGAGACATGAAGGGTTATCCTTTGAGCCTAGATATCCCTTGCATGTTTTCCATAGATGGAAACATGATCTCATCATGCTTAAATGGTGGTCTATGAAGTTGCATAAAGGACAAGCACTTAAGACATGATGAGGTACCTATAATATGTACAAGATATATGTATTTGTTGTTAGTAGAGTTAGTTGTTAGTGGTTAGTTCTACATGCTTTGAGAGGCATACCCAAAGGATTTTATGCATGCTTTGAGAGGCATACCCAAAGGATTTTATGCATACTTTGAGAGGTATACTCAAAGGATTTTATGCATGCTTTGAGAGGTATACCCAAAGGATTTTATGATCTCATCATGCTTAAATGGTGGCCTATGAAGCTGTATAAAATACAAGCACTTAAGACATGATGAGGTACCTATAATATGTACAAGATATATGTATTTGTTGTTAGTAGAGTTAGTTGTAAGTGGTTAGTTCTACATGCTTTAAGAGGCATACCCAAAGGATTTTATGCATGCTTTGAGAGGCATACCCAAAGGATTTTATGCACACTTTGAGAGGCATACCCAAAGGATTTTATGCATGCTTTGAGAGGCATACCTAAAGGATTTTATGCATGCTTTGAGAGGCATACCCAAAGGATTTTATGCATACTTTGAGAGGCATACCCAAAGGATTTTATGCATGCTTTGAGAGGTATACTTAAAGGATTTTAATGCTTTATAATATTTTGAGAGTAATGTGATGCTTTTGAAAGAGATATGTAATGTAATGCTTGTAGTGTGATTTTGTAATGAGTGATTTGTATGCTTTGCCCTGATAAGTGTTTCTCATACAAGGACTTTGTAGTAGTGATAGATAATGGTTGCTTTCTAAATTTGCATATGAAGAGATGTTTTTGTTTTTGTCAAAGCAAGTTGTCCCCTTGGTTGAAATAATTATATTAAAATTAAAAATAATGATATAATATGTTGTTGGATCAAGTTGCTCCTTTGGTTTGAAAGCAAATGCTTATATAAAGATAATGATATTTATGTTGTTGGAGCAAGTTGCCCCCTTGGTTTTGAAAGGAAGTGATCTTGTAAAGATAGTGATATAATATGTTGTTATAGCAAGTCACCCTTTTGGTTTGAAAGTAAATGCTTTTGTAAAGATGATATAATATTATAGATTTCTTAACACATGAGAGAGGGTAACAAGAGTATATAAGTTTGTTACCTAATGCATATGCAAATATTTACATGTACGTGAGGAAGTGGACTTAATACTCATTGCCACCTCTGATGTGTTAGAAGAATTGAATGAGATTGTATTGTGAAAGTTTTCCAGTAAGGGTTATCTTGAAGATCATATGTCCCAAATCGATGTATCTACAATGTAATTGTAAGTATGCAATTTGTGGGGATATGATGAACAAGTTTACCTAAGAGGTAAGGTTTTGATTGTGTAGAATGAGTTGTTTAAGAATGTTTGTTCCTTAAAATTTTGAATGCATAAGATAAAACTCTAGGGACACAGGTCCATTATCTAACGCATATGCAAGAGTTTATAGATACGTGAGGCATAGAGCTGGTATCTGGAGCATATCTGATGTATTGAAAGATTTAAGAATTTGTAAAAATAAACAAAATATTTTAGATTGAGGGCAACACATTCATATGGAAAATCCAAGGAAAGAAGAAGCCCTTCTCCTCTTCTCGATGTGTGTACAAAGAATTGTATATGCATAGAACATAGGAAAAAGGAATCCCCTTTTCTAGGAGGTCCATATGATAGCATGGCCTTTAGTCTAAAGGATTTTGTTGTAGATGCAAAGATAACATCCATACTGGCTTATAGGCCATTAGGAAGCACAAGAATTTGATGATCGACTACTTGGCACAATCATAAATGATTATGGGTATGCAAAGTGCTGATCATCAGATCCCAATGTTCCCAAAGGGTCCATAAGTTAGCCTAGATATTTTTTGTACTATTGGATGTATTAATGATATAATGATTTTTGAGGAAAAGAGGAAATGATAGTTTGTTGTAGCATATCAATATGGAGGAAGTTCTCTATCCATTGACTAACATATTGATGTTTGTATAAATAGATAGAGAATACCTATCTATCTTAATAGGTGCTTATGTAATTATGTATATTCTTAAGATTTGTTGTTGTCGCATATTTGCATAATAAATCAATCGAGAAATAGAGCTCTGTAATCCAAATGACTTATTAGACAAGTAGCTAGTGAAGAGAGTATGATTTGTGGATGGTTTGTTGTTGTAGAAGACCAGGAAGCTATGAGGACACCATCGATCTAGTGTCTGGTGAAGCTTGCAAATAATTGTAGGCTCACAAGCCATTGGATCGAAGGAGCTTCATAGTCTGACTGATCTATTTAAATAATAGTTTGTGAGATTTTGATTTTTGTTTGATAGAATGCCAATGAAATAAACCAGGTAGCTAGGAAGACAACATAGATCTAGTGCCTGGTAAGATTTACAAATGATTGTAGGTCTACAAGATATTGGATCTATGGAGCCTCCCTAATCCACATGGTTTATCGAAGGTAATCAATGAGACTATGATTTAGATGTGATAGCATGCTAATGCAATGAATCAAGAGGAAGGTAAAGGCACCATTGATCCATTGCCTAGTGAGATTCATAAGAAATTGCAAACCTACGAGATATTGGATCAATGGAACTCTATGATCCTTATGATTTATTGAAAAGGTAGTGCATGAAGATTTGATTTATGTTTGATTGCATACTTAAATGATAAATTAAATGGGAAAGAGGACCCTATTTATCCATTCCCTTATAAGATTCACAAATAATTGTAAACCTACAAGAGAATAGATAAATAGGGCTTCTTGGCTCATGCAATCTACCAAGTAAGTGGGTTGATGATGAAATTTGTATTAGGTATGATTTTGTGAACTTAGATGATAGGCCAACTAGGGAAGAGAACCCCATTCAACTAGTGCCTAGTGAAATTCATAAATGATTATGAATTTATGAGATATTGGTTGAATGTGATTCCTCATCCATGGGTGGTTTGTCAAATGAGTTGTGCTTGATGAAAGTGATGAATAGATGTCATGATTCATTTGATAGGCTATTCTAAAGTGCTAAAATCCTCTTATACTGCATGGCATGCCTACAAAGGATTGTAATATTATGATGCATTAGAGGAGAAGTAGTGCCTAGAAGGGGCCTATTAAATAATCATGAGTGTTGATGCAAAAGGTTATTTGTTGAAGGATATTGTAGATATGTAATATTGATATTATTATTGTGAAATAATGTTGATAGTAGTGATGTGAAGGTGTGTGGGATAGAAGAAAGGGATGAGGATGGGTCATCAGGGTCATGGATGATCGTGTCATACATCACTTAACCCAAGAGAGGGAGAAGAAGAGAAGAAATATGATAGTAGTGAAGCGGGATATAGAAGAATATTTGAAGGAGAGAGTTTTGGGATTGAGAGGATTTACTCAACATGAGGTCTTCCTATGTGAATGCAATGCAAATAGATTTTGTAATAGGGATTGTATTTTGCATCATAACAAATCCTCCTAAATCTATGGTATGATCAAGAAAACTAGGCAATCATGCAAGGGGTATAATGTATTATTTTATTGTGAGGTTTATCATGCATTCAATCATATGAGAAAGCAAGCGATACAATATTTTATGCATAGTATCTTTTAAGATGCATGATGTTGATTGGTTCCTTATGTTCTTGGTCATCCAATGTGGCTAGATGGTAGGCTCTAGATCCAAATTTGGCTATGATGATGAAAGGTCCTAACCAATTAGGCTCAAATTTTCCTTTGAGGTCATTATCAACGTTGGTGTTCTTTTGGTTTTCTTTGAGGACTAGGTCCCCAAATTTGAAGGATCTTGGATATACTTTCTTGTGATAAGCATGTCAAAGTCTATTGTGGTATGTTCTAAGGTGTTCTAGAGCATTAATGCATATTTCCTCCAAGAGTTCTAGTTGTTGTAAGTGACCTAGATGATATTCATCTCCTACCAAAGAATCTTGCAATAAGACCCTTAGAGAAGGTATTTCTAGTTCGAAAGGGAAAACTACTTCTATACCATAGACCAAGGTGTAAGGTGTTGCCCTCGTGGGAGTATGCACACTAGTGTGGTATGCCCATAGAGTGGGATAAAGTTGTAAGTGCTAATCTCGATCATTTTTGTTTACTAGCTTCTTGAGGATTTTGATTAGTGTCTTGTTGGATGATTCAACTTGTCCATTCCCTTGTGGGTAATATGGTGTTGACCATTTTTGTTGGATTTTATATTTGGTACATAATTTGGAAACTTCCTTATTTTTAAAGGGGGTGTCATTATTAGAGATTAGGATAGAAGGTATTCCATAATGGTTGATGATTTTATTAAGGATGAATTTGGATACTTGAATTCCTATTATAATGGATAGGGGCATTGCCTTGACCCACTTAGTGAAATATTTTATGGTAGTGATAATGAATTTATGCCCATATAATGATTAAGGGTTGATTTTACCTATGATGTCTAATCCCCAAGAGGAGAAAGGCCAAGGAGATGTGATTAGTTGTAATTCTTGAGAGGGGGCATGGACAATATTGTCATGTCATTGACACTTGTCACACTTACTAACATAGTCATGAGCATATTTTTCCATAGAGGGCCAATAATAACCCATCCTGAGGAGTTTCTTGGCTACAACTAATCCACTAAAATGTTCTCCACATGATCCATCATGGGCTTCTTTTATGATAGTTTGGGCTTCTTCTATATTTATGCATCTAAGGAGTATGCCTTCGAAGGAGCGTCAATACAAGATATCTCCAATGATGACATATTTGCAAGATTTTAGTCTAAATTGTCTTCACTTTTGAGAGTTGGATCCCTCAAGAAATGTTCCCTCTTTGAGGAACTTAAATATGTCTTGGTACCAAGGTTCTTGAGGTGTAGATGTTTTGATGGTGCATATGTTGAGGGGTTGTAGGCATGATTCAAGTGTAGAGGACTCATTGATTGATCTTATGATAATAGAAGCTTCTTCATATTCCAAATATAAGGGGATAAGAGATGCAATGATAGCCATAGCATCAACATGGTGATTGCTAGATCGTGGGATGGCTTCTATGGTGATTTGGTTGAAGTGAGTTTTCAACATGTCTATAATATCTTTGTAAGGTTTTAATTTTTTATCCTTGGTTTGATAAGTGTCATTCACTTGGTTGATCACCAATTATGAATCACCATACACTATTATGCTTTTGATCTTTAATTTTAATGTGGCCCTAAGACCTAAGATCAATGCCTCATATTTTATTATGTTGTTGGTGCATGAGAAGTAGAGTTTAAAAGATAATGGAATGAGTTGTTGATGTGGAGTGACTAAGATAATTCTTTCCCTTATGCCTTTAGTGCACTTAGCTCCATCAAAGTACAAGATCCAAGTTTTAGGTTCTTGAGCTTCTATTGAGAGGATTGTTTCATCAGGGAAGGATATGTCTATGGGGTGTTTTGATTCTAAAGGGGCCATGATGAGTTGATCGACTATAACTTGCCCTTTTAGTGATTTTTGATTGATGAATTCTATGTCAAATTCACTAAGGGCTATGACCCATTTTGTGGTCCTTCCTGATAGGTAAGGCTTTGACATAAGGTAATGCAATGGGTCTACCCTTGCTAAGATGTAGGTATTTTGACTAAGCATATAATATCTCAATTTGAGGGATGAGAAGATGATGACTAAGAAAATATTCTCTAATGGCGTGTAACAAGTTTCGTAGTTCACCAAAGTTCTACTTATATAGTAGATTTCCCTTTCTCAATGTTGTTCATCATATTGGGCTAATAAAGCTCCAAGGGTATGTTTAGTAGTAGCTATGTATAGCAATAGTGGTTGATTTAGATTTGGTGGTACTAAGATGGGTGGTGTTAAGAGATAAGTCTTTAAGGCTTCAAAGGCCTTTTGACACTCATTATCCTACTTAATTTTTATTCCTTTCTTTAGTTGTTTAGATAAGGGTTAACATTTATCTGCAAGTTATGAGATGAATTTATGGATAGATTGTAGTTTGCCTTAAAATTGTGTATTTAATTTAAGTTTGTAGGTGGAAACATGTATTTTATGGCTAAAATATTGGAGGGATCAACTTCAATCCCATGACACGATATGATGAATCCCAATAGTTTTTCTAATATTACCCCAAAGATGCACTTTTGGGGTTTTAGCCTAACTTTGTAGTCTCATAATATTTTGAAAATGCATCTAAGATCTAGAACATGGTTCTATCTTTTCTTAGATCGACCTAAGAGGTCATCCACATAGTCTTCTATAGTTTTATGCATAAGGTCATGGAATATATATGTCATGGCTCTTTGATATGTTGCTCCTACATTTTTAAGGCCAAACGGCATGACCTGATAGCAAAAGGTTCCCCAAGGGGTAGTGAAGGTTATTTTGGATTGATCTTCTAGTGCAATTTTAATTTGATTATATCCTGAGAACCCATCCATCAAAGATAGCATCTCAGATCCTACAGTGAAGTCCACTATCATGTCTATGTTTGGTAAAGGGAAATCATATTTTGGGAAAGTATTGTTTATATCCCTAAAGTCTATGTAAATTTAAATGGATCCTTCCTTCTTAGTGATAGGAACAATGTTGGAGATCCAATATAAATAATCTATGGCTTTTATGAAGCCAACATCTAGAAGTTTTTGCAGTTCATATTTTACCAAAAGAGCAACTTTCAGATGTATTTTCCTTAATTTTTGTTTAATGGGTTTGGCATCGGGGCACACTACCAAATGATGGACTACCAATGAGGGGTCAAGTCCTAGCATATCATCATATGCCCAAGAAAAGATGTCATGAAATTATTTTAATAGGTTTGTGTATTCCATCCATTCTTCTTGAGTTAGGACTTTTTTGAGTTTGATAAGGTGAGGATCTTGATCTATTTCGATATTGATATCTATTATTTCTTCGATTAAGGCTTGTGATTCATCCTCAAAATAAGGAGGGGTAGTTAGTACCCCTAATTCTTCAAGTTCTTATGGATCTAGAGATGTTTGTTTTAACTTAGGGAGTTGGGTAGAGCTTAAATTAAATATTTTCTTAAGGGATTCTTCCATAGGGTAGTTGTCTAGAGAATCCTCAAAGTTTTCTTCTATTGCTATTGATTTTGGATGAACCATTTCTAGCATGTTAATGCTACCAAATCATATGGTTTTATAAGGTGCTTGGTTGAGGAGTGACCATAGTTCTTCTTCATATTCATCACCCCATTGAGAGCCATGTAGTGATTTGGGATAGTTATCCTCACTATATTCTTCTAATAAAGGTGAGGGTTCATTTTTGCTAGGGATGAATCCAATTCCACATCATCCTAGCCAAGGTTCAGCTTCTAGGGGCTCTTTGATACCCTATTCATAATGACCTAGGCCTTTACCTTGGTATCCCATGTTGGTTAGCATTTTCTTAGCTATAGAGAATGAGGGTGATATATAACATGTGATGTATGTTCATTCACTTGGCATGAAGTTGCACCCTTGAATCCTTTTATCAAAGGTGGTTCTCCCATAAATGAAAGCACAAGTCCCTATTTGGACTTTGAGTCCTTTCCTATTTGGCATACCTATGTCATGAGGAGATAGGAACATGCTTACCAATTCTATGAAGGGATCTAATTTTTGGTGGATTAAATTGACTTGATCATTGAGAGAGGATGATTGGGGAGTGTCCCCTAGGTTTATGAGGGGTTATTCCAGTATTTCCTTCTCTTTATCTATTTTTGGTTGATTAGTTGGTAATGCCTATTGTATGGAAGGACAAATATTAATATCTTATGTATCAATAAAGTTGCATAAGGTAAAAGGCTCTAGATCTCTAGGGACATGGATAACCCTACCTTGATATTCGTATTTGAGACATTGATGTAAGGTAGAAGGCACTACCTTCATGGCATGTATCCAAGGCCTTCCAAGGAGCATGTTATATGTCATGTCACATGATATAACATAGAAGAGGGTGTTTAGGACATGTGGCCCTACTTTGATAGGTAGGGTAATAGTGCATATTACCTCTCTTTCTTCATTGTCGAAGGCTCTAATGATGAGGTCAATTTTTATAAATTATTTATGCTTAAGTCAAAATTTTATAAAAATTTGACATTGCATACATTTAAGGTTGACCCATTATCCACTAGGACTCTTTTGATATGTTTATCACCTATTTGAGTTATGATGTAAAGAGGTGAGTCTCCTAATATTGTTTCAAGAGGGGTATCTACCTCATGGAATGCTAAGATAGCATTGTTCACTCCAAAAAACCCAACTATATTGGTGATATCATTTAGAGATATGTCTTGAGGGACTTCTTGTTCACTTAAGAGTTTTAACAATATTTCCCTATGAGCGGGTGATATTTTTAACAATTCTAGAAGAGAGATTTTTATGGGTATCTCATCTAGTTATCGATGAAGATCAAAGGTATGTAAGGTATTTTGAGAAGGTGTGAGAACCAAAGGTGATTTATTAGGAATATTGACTTTAGTGCTTCTTAGGATAACCAAAGGAGGTTGATCCAAGGATTGATTCTTTGCTTGTTGCCTAGTCACAACGTAGGAAGGTTTTGATAAATGCATAGTGCCTACAAAGTTGGTTGACTTTTGATTATGTGTTGGTAAGGGATTTTGAAAGATCCCCAAATTTTTTTTGGGAGTCTCTAGTTGATTGAATATTATTTTTCCTTCTTCTATGAGGTCTTGGATAATGTTCTTTAAGGTTATGCATTTGTTGGTAGTGTGTCCCTCTATATGGTGATATTCATAATACTCATCATGTTTATACCAATTTGGTAATTCTTTGGTTGTATCCCAAGGTCTAATAGTTGGAAGCTCCAACATCTTAGAATCAAGGAGCATTTTTAACATGACTACTTGACTTTGTCCAGTGTTTGTGTATTATCTCTTGGGTTTGTCTTACCTTTGGACAACCAAATTTTGAGGAGCATTTTGAGTTGTGTTTATGTTATTGTTTTGATGGGAATCTATTACACCATCTCCTACAACATGTTTGTTTTTGTATTGTCCTTTGCTAGAGGGTTTTTCCTCCTCTTTCTTATTATAGTTGAGTTATCCCCATCTTATGAGGATGACTTCTACTCTTTTAGCCATGTCAACAACTTCTTCAAAAGAGGTTAGGTTTATCATTTCCAAGGGGTATGATAGTTGTTCATGAAGGTTTCTTATGAAAATATGTAGGAGTTCCTTAGGAGGAGGAATATATTGAAGTCTTCCCACTAAGCCTCTCCATTTGGCCAAGAATTCTAAGAACCGTTTGGTCTTAGATTGTTTAAGTTGATAAAGGTCATCTATGGTAACCTTATCCTCTATGTAGATTGAGAATTGTTTAACAAAGGTTTCCATAAGTTCTTTGAAATTCTTAATGGAATTATGAGGTATTTGGAAATACCATTCCAAGGCTAAACCACTAATACTTTTAGGGAATAACCTAAGGAGAAGCTTTTCATCATGATTGATGTCACTACAAGCTATTTGAAATAACCTTAGATGGTTAATGGGGTCTTGCTTTCCATTGTACATTTGAAATTTAGGAGTTTCAAAATTATTTGAAAAAGGGTGATTGATGATCATAGGATCTAATGGCTCATTATAGAACTCTTCAAAAGAGTACTTTAGCTTGGATGTCCCTTGAAGAGAGGTAATTTGATGCTCAAGTTCTTCAAACTTGGAGTCCCTCTTTTCAAGGTCTAAGATTTTAGTGTTGATATCCTAAATATCATTGGATGGAGGATTAGGTGGGGTAGGTAAGGTCACAAAAGGTTGTGTAAGAGGTTGGGAAAATTTTGAGACATAAAAGGTAGACCCATGATATTTGAAGTATTTTGATTAGATGACATGGTTGGAGGGGCTTGGTTAAGCCCCAAGTTATGAGTTAGAAAAGGATTTGTAGAATTGGTAGGTATTGTGTCATTAAGAGGTGTTGAAAAGGGGTTACCCATAGTGGGTGTCCCTATGGATATGGTTGGAGGTATTGTAGAATTGATGGGTTGTGTCATAGCCACATTGAGACTAGCCAAGTTGTTTTGAGTTTCATTGATTTGAGCTATGGTTGATTGATCATTGGAATGTTCAGGACCATCATGAATTGTAGTTGATTCTTTTTCAGCTTGTTCTTTAATTTCATCCTTAAGGATATCTAAAAATATATCTTTGTTTCTTCTAATGTACTCTCTAACATGGTCTATGGTTTGAAAAGAAATTTGTTCAACAACTTGTTCTTGTTCCTTAGTCCCTTGTTGTGACCAAGGATTGACTTCTTGGTCATCATGCTCATGTGTAAAAACCTCATGAGATGAGGAAGCTAAGCCCTTATTTTGGGTATTATAAGGATGTTGAGACATGGTTTGAAAGTTTTGTTTTTGAAGGAGATCAATTTATTAGAGTTTTATTTCTAGAGTACTTATAGAAAAGAAGAGAAGATGTTTTGAAATCCTTATGTCACCTTGAAAAGCAGCCCTCCTTGTGACTCTTGCTAATCCACCATGATATACTAGCCAAAGAAGATTGCTCCCCTAAGGTTCATACATCAATTTTCTCAAGGGGTCATTATCCTTCCCTCAATAGGATTAACAATTGGTTATGTTCTTGTTATCTTGATTTAATGTGATGTAAGCTATGCAAACAAAATTAGATGATATTGTTTAAGTTTAACAAAATTTTATTTTTTTTAAGGCAAAAGGAGCATTCACGTTGGGTTCACCAATATGTAGGCATGGGAAATTTTCAACCTAACCACATCAAGTGTGCATGGGGGAATTCACTGGAATCCCTACTTTCCCACTTGAGGGTCTCTTTCCAAAGGAGACCCCAAGGATATGAATATCCTCTACATGATTAGACCCCTACTCAATGCAGTTTTTCAAGGTGTAAAAGTAGATGTAAATGCTTGTATATCGGTGTTATATGAGTTTATTCAATAAAACACCTAAAGTTTTGGATCACTAAATCTTGACTCTTTTTTGAGCCTTAAATGGTTATTTAAATCTTAAGGCTAAGATCATCTAAAATGCATGCTAAGCTTATATCACACAAATGCAAGAAAACAAGAGCTAACCTATATGCTTTTCATTTTGATGATAGACTAACTAAGGAGAGATTTGATTTCCAAGGCAAACAAGAGATGATGCAAAAGACAAGCTAGCCTATAATGCAACTATATGATTTTGATTCCTTGCCTAGATACTTGTAAGAATGAGAAAGAAATTGAGCTTTTGACCTAATATTCCTTGATTTTTCCCAATGTAAATGTGTTTTGTAAAGGAAGTTAAAACTAGATTAGGGTTCCTTGACTTTCCAAATTGAAATGTGATTTCAGATGCAAAATAGTGACAGACAGAGAGCAGAACACATAAAAATGCTAAAAAATAGAGTTTAGAGTGATGCCAAGTGGTTAGATTACCTCTATAGATGTCTGACCAAAAATTCCACTACTACAAAAAATACCACTAGCGATTTTGGTCCTGACTAGAAAATTTGGTACATACAAAAGAAGACCAAAAAATTAGGTTTTCTGCTTTGGGGGTCTGTCTAAGAGTTGGAGAAGGTGAATTTCTTGTCTAGGCAGTTGATCAGACCCCTTATTTTTGGAAAATTTGAGTATGCTTACCTCCTTGGATGGAAATAAGGTTGTACCAAAAATTCCAATTGGCTTACCAAAAATGCTAGTGGCATTTTTGGTCTAAGTGGTATTTTTGGTCTATGGATTCTAGAGAGCCAAATCACCAATTACTATAGTGGTTGGAATTTTTGGTCTGAAATAGGGATGAGATGATTGCGAGGGTGATTTTGGATGGGTTTTTGATCAATTTTGTGATGCAATGGTGGAATTGGATTGATAGAGGGATTTTCTAGGGTTGTGATGCAAGAATTCAATGGGTTATACCACAATGTTTTACAAATTTGTGATCAAAATGAGTGCAAGTGCAAAGGACAAGAGGAGACTTCTCAATGACTATTTTGAGTAGCTTAGGGAGTGCAAAGGGGGTGAAAATGGTTATGAAAATATTAGGAATATAACAAGATAACTTAATTAAATCCTAACTTAAGCAATATTTGTGAAAGCAATGAGAAATGAATGCAAATGTAATGAATAATGAGTGTTGCTATAAAATTAATGAAATCTATAGCAATAAGAAAGACAAATGCATGCAATGATGATTGAAAAGGGACTATTAGTGGGATAGAAAGGTAATAATAACCTTGTATCCAACACTATAATAGGCTGGGAATGAAAGAGATGCTTATGTGCTTGAAACTTCACCAAAATCAAGTTAAATGTGCTTGAAAGAGAGAAATAACAATGCTAAATGCTTGCAAATGATAATAGATTGAAAATGTATGAGCATGGACATGAAAAGAGAGGATTAGAATACTGATAATAAAGGTAAATAATACTATGAATGAAAATAGCAGCAAGTAGTTAAATGTTATGAAGAGAAATGCATGAAAATGACCCTACAAAATGGAGAGATTAATGAACAAAACTGAAGATAGCAAGTAGAATAGCTCCACTAAGCCTACAAAGAGATGTTAGATGCTTTGAAATGAGAGTGTATATGCTCAACCAAGACCTGAAATAAATATATTAAGACCTACAAACAAATATAGACCCTACACAAAAGGATTAAGAGCATGAAAATGGAAGAAAATTACAAGTAAATGGAGTATTCAAGTTAGCAAGGCTAATGCTAAGAGAACAAAATGCAAAATAGGTAGAAAAGTAATGGAGAGGGGAGAGGTACTAGGAGTGATATCACCTAGAAATGGTCTCTCCCTTGTATCAAGAAGATCTCCTTACCTCCAAGCCCTCTTTGCCTTGCTTGACTTACCTCCAAAATGCTTGAAAATGCTTGAGATTGCTTGAAAATGAAGAATGCTAAAGAAGAAGAGTTGCTAGAAGAATCTTAACAGAATGTAATTAGCCTTAGAATGCTCTCTATGTCTTTCCCCAAGGGTTATTTAAATAGAGTTTGAAGGAAGGATTAGGGGGAAAATTAGTTAGGACTAATTTGAAATTTGTAGGTCTGGTCCATTGTTGGAGCATGCGAGGTCAGAGTAGGGAGTGGAAGGATGGAATCCATGTGCCCCTAGCTTACACTGAGATATTTTGGCCATTAGCCAAATTCTCCACTTGTGACCAAATTTTCCAGTGGTAATTTTGGTTATGATTGGTATTTTTGGCCAAAGATCAAATTTGACTATCAAGATTTGATTTTGTGAGGCTTACCAAATTTGCCAATGGTATTTTTGGTTAGGGTGGTGAATTTGGTAGAGGTTGAAAAAGGTGCCCAAATTACTAGGTTTGGGTTGGATTGATGTTTTATGATGTTGGTGACTTGTTTGGTATCTTTTTCTTTGTTGGTGTGTCAAAATTGGGTGTCTACAAGTAAGAAACAACAAACATTTGATCAATCTTCCATCAAAGGATAATATTGTGTAGTAGGAGGAGCTATTTGTGAAGCAATATAGCTAAAATATATGGGGGTACTACAAGATAAACCTATAATAATGCATTGCAACAATCAAGGAGTACTAAAACTTGTTTGCAATCTAGTTTTCCATGAAAGGACCAAACACATCGACACGGAGTGTCACTTCATTTGTGAACATGTTCAACAATAGAACATCGAACTCAACTTCTATCCTACTAAATAAAAACAAGTAGACATATTCACTAAACCACTAGGATGAGTCAAATTTGAATAATTTCGAAGTTATCTCTCCAAGACTATGATGTAATAAGGGAGGAATGTTAGAAACTATTATATCATAATAGGTGCTTATTTAATTTGAGTGACCACTCAACACATGGTTTATAGCTATCATAGTCCATCTGATAGGGTATGCTATTTCACCATCCTTCACAAGTTCCATGTCTATGGTATAGAATAGAAGTAATTGAAAGCTTATTACGCCTAAATAAGACATCCTATGTACTTTAAATATGTATTGTTGTATAATGCAATGTATTCAAAGCTTAAGTTCTAACAAAAATAATATGTAAATATTACTATTAGGGATTAGATATAAATTATAAATACCCCTTGAGCATTAATCCATTATACCAATATGATATTAGTGTGAAATATTGTTGATTGCCCATGGGCACCCACCTTCCCTATTTGGTTCTTCTTTTTATCTATTTGCTCTTTTATTTCATATTTTATTCTTTTGCATATGATCTATGATAAATGCACATTTTTGAATGTTTTTAGAAGGCATTGTGAAATTTGACATGGACTAGATCCCTTAAATCTCATTGGAAGGAAATGATGAACATGACCATTCTCTACCAAATGATAGAACTATTGTTTTCTAGAGTTCTTATACATATTATTAAACTATAACATTTTGTGCTTGATCTCATGATATTTTTTAATGTATGTATTCATATTTTGTCCCATGAATTTGCCAAAATAATTATAACACTAGCCCCACTTCATAAGTTTTATTATAACTTGACAAATTCTTAGATATGAGATTACAAAGTTACATACTATTACTTAAAATACATTCCAACAATTTACTAGGAAAACAATTATTATCATTTTAAAACATTTTTTTCTTAGTATTATATTAAGATTCTTAGCATAACTTGAATCAGTCCAATAATTAAGATTTTGAAATTTTAAATAGGAGATTCAAGGTTCAAGTTGGAAATGGGTAATATTGTACACTATATACTTTGATACAAGTAAATTGGAAATGGGCAATATTGTACACTATATACTTTGATACAAGTAAATTAATTTTTAGATAACAAAATTTTTTATATAACCTATAACCTCATGAATGTTAAAAACTATTCTACTACTTTTTAGCTATTGAAATTGATTAGTGTTATAGTAATTGTGTTGTTCCAATTGAAATTTTTTAAATTAGAATGGCTTATTGTGGGTCTGATGATTTTCGTTCTTTCAACTCATTTCAATCTAACAAATCACCAAAATGGTTATTTGAACTAGAGATCATTTTGGTAGAAATATACTGCTAACAATTTGTCATGCGTTTGGAGGAGGAAAATATTAAAAAGGAAAAATAATGGTTCGATAAAGAGAATGCACTAGTTAAGGCTTTGGACTCTCTTTGGGGAGGTTTAAGGTTCAAACTAGGACATAACTAGAAGGAGATAGGTTGGACGCTTTGGACTCTCTTTGGTGAGGTTTAAGATTCAAACTAGGACATAACCAGAAGGAGATAGGTTGGACGATAGTGGTTGAATGTTTGTTAATTGGTTGTTCCAGGTTAATGCCACGAAGGTAGTGGCCGAATGGTTATTGGTTGGTTACCCCATTTCGATTCCGTAAAAAGTTAGGATCCTGATAACTTCATCTAATCTAACAAACTAAAAATTAATATAACAACACCTAATAATATTACTAATTCTTTATATAAAATAAAATAAAAAAACATGTTATGCACATGTCTCACAAGAGTCACATGTGCATGAACACAATGATAATACCTATCACAACTACGCACCTTTGGAACCACCACGTGGATGAAAGGCCACTAATTACTACATGTACCACACTTAATATTATAATAAAAATATTATTATAATAATAACTTTATTATGGAGCAACCTTGCCGGCATTGGAATGAAGTTTGAGATGTCCTTTCCCAAATGTTCACCGACAACCAGGTTGTAAACGAGGTCAAAAGGTCACAAATTTGAATCATTCGATGAAATTTTGTTTTGTCTGTATATATTAATTAAAAAAATCAAATCAAGGATGGGTAAGCTTGACTTATTGTATTTATGTTCACACAAGGCTGGAGGAAGTTGTACATTGGAGCACACATCTAAAAAAAAAAAATATTGTCCTTAAAAAAATAAAAGGAAGGCTTCAAGAAACAAAACCGAAGAAGAAACAAAACCGAAGAACGTACAACATATAGTTTTTTTTCAAGATTATATTCAGAAATCTATTCATTAACATTTTATTCTTCTCTTTGAAAACCTTCCCTACCAAAAGTCCCCTTGTACTATATCACACCATTGATATATTCCTTGGTCCTATTATTATAATTTTAATAAGTGTTTTGTTGACTTGTTAACCAGGATAGTAAATATTATATTTCCTTTAACAAAGTTGTAAGATCATATAACTTCACTTACATTACAAAGTCCACAACATCATAAGAAAAGATCCCTTCCATAACAGCTTCATATGTTAGATCATAAAATTTGGAACCAATGTATTCGATATTGGCATGATCTTAAACTAGTATATGAATGAGTATTCAAAATAATTAAGATGGTTACCGTCATATATATTTACATAATAGTTTATAAATCATTAATTTTAATATTTATATAATATTTTAATAAACTAATTAATAATTATAAGTACACATGAAAAGATCATAGATAATCATAAGAATTAGAATTAGAATTGTTTATTATATTGGTTATATTCAAGAAAATTCAAGATGCTTCAACACTATTTAATATTCAAGATGTGTTGGCTTTGGGGGGGGCTTTCCTCTGCCTGGGCTGTTCCCATTCCCAGTCCCAGTTCCCTGAAGCTGCTTCTGTGCTTGGACAGGATCCTTGGTCCCTGCTGCTGGGTTCCTATGGTTTCTGTTGCATGTTTCTTTCTTGGGGGGGTCTGATCTATGCATGCAGACCTTAGATCCCACTTGTATGGCTCCTTGGGATCCTTTCCCTGTGACTGTTTTCCTCTTCCTGCTCGGGATTCCCAGCCCCTGGATCCCTGTTTCCTTAACCTGCTTTCCTTGCTGTTTTCCCAGGGCGGGATCCTCGTGGTGAAGTTGTCTGTGTGCTTCCCGCTGGGCCGGATCCTGGCTCTCGGCTTCTTGCTGGGCGGGATCCCCCTGTCGCTGGGCGGAATGGCTTCTCGCTGGGCGGGATCCGCCTTTTCCGCTAGTTTTTCGTTGGGTGGGATCCGCCAAATCTGCTGGGCGGGATCCGCCAAATCTGCTGGTTTTCCCGCTGGGCGGGATTTTCACCTTTTTGCTGGTTTCCCGGATGGCGGGATTTTCTTGGTGAAGTTTTTTTGATGCTTTCCGCTGGGCGGGATCTTCTCTGAGGTGGGTTTAAGCTGCTTCCCGCTAGGCGGGTTTCTCTCTTTGGTGGTTTTTGACTGCTTCCCGCGAGGCAGGATTTTATTGTAACGGTTTTTCTATGATTCCTGC
Organism: Wollemia nobilis; assembly: GCA_028583015.1. NCBI lineage: Eukaryota > Viridiplantae > Streptophyta > Pinopsida > Araucariales > Araucariaceae > Wollemia > Wollemia nobilis. The sequence goes on from JAQPPZ010000103.1 coordinate 8,255,440, forward strand.
TGGGCGGGATCTTCTCATTGGTGGTTTTCGGCTTCTCCCCGCTGGGCGGGTTCTGTTTTATTATTTAATTGTCTTTGGTGGGATCGTCTGCTATGTCAAAATTTTTTGTAATTCGGTCTGAGATGTGGTTTCCTGTCTCAACCTTGCAGCCCTAAAGGTGCTCTCCTTCTATTGTTATAAGGTTTTGGGATCCTCTTAAAAAACCCGCTATGTATATAATGTTACTTACCAAAAAAAAAATATTCAAGATGTGTTAAAGTATTTCAATGAATTTAATTAAAATATATCAAAATATTTCAAAGTTATATAAATAATTTTTTTTTTTTTGTAATTACATGGTGGAATCGGTAGCCACCATGAATTCGGACAGGTTGTCCAGTTTTTATGGCCGCCACAGTATTATGTGTTGTCCACCCTGGCAACCGCCACACAGATCTTCATGCAGTCCGCCCCTATAACCACCATGCCACAATCATTTTAAACCTTTTACACCGCTGAAAGCACCAAGAAAGAGACAAGCGTTCAGTCCGACGAGGCCCGAGATTTGAACCTTGGACCTTCGCCCTCTTATGGGGTTTGGATGAACCAATTGGTCTACACCTCGGACCTAGTTATACAAATAATATTAGATAAAAGACATCATGTCAAATAAAACATGTACAATAATCAAGTGCATGCCATATGTTCAGGTTTTAGATAGCAAAATATAGATGTATACCAACATGATATACAAATAAACACAAGTAAACCCAATAATACATTATTACTAAATAATATATGTCAATTACATCATAATAGATATCTAATTAGTGCTCATCAAAAGCCACATTATGCCAAGTCTCCTCAAACTATTAAGTAGTCAATTCAAATCATGTCAAATGTATATGATCAATAACAATCCAAACATATAACATATTGAAATTGCATAAGTGCAACACCTACAAAACTTACTCCTTTAGATGATGATCATTCATGTAATACCCTAAATAATTTCAATTGATTTTGTTATTTGAATAAAACCATGGGCATCCCACTTTAATTGGGTAAGAGTGGCATAGTAATACACTAATACAATTAGTTGAATTAATATTTTGAAAGCATTAGTGATATCATGAGTAGTTAATTATGGTTAGCTATTAATTATTTTATTATATATTCTCAACCATTTTTATATTTATCAATGAGGTACAATTACAACATATGGTTTGTGGTCATTGTCTTCATGAAGTTGCTTTAGACCACTACAAGTTCTTTGATTGCATTTTTTAATGTTTTAATTAGAATTTGAGGTTTACCTATAATATTAACCCCCCATTATTAGAGACACGCTAGGTGCATCAAGTATATCTCCTTGTTCTTATAGATGAATATTTTTGCTAGCTTCATTTAATGAAATTATGACATAGTTGATAGAATTGAGTTTAATAGAAATCTCCAATGAGTTATATAGTGGAAACACTATGTACTAACTCAAAGATAGGTTCACCATATGAGAAGTCAAATACATTAATCATGATATCAATCACTTGGTATATAACACTAACTAAACCATTCATATCCTAATGGTATTAAAATTTTAGTAATTTAATTGATCCATAGTAACCTTGCTTTCATTTAAACTAAGACTCCCATTGAAAATCTATATGTAAATCAATTGTCAAAAGTGTGGTTATTGATTTTCTAAAGTGTGATTTTTATTTTTTAACATGCGGCTTTAATTTTTTTAAATGTCATTACCAAATTTTAAGGTGTAATCGCATTTTTAAAATGTTATAATGGTTTTTTAAATCATAATTAATGAAATTTTAAAATAGTACACATTATTAAGCTAAATATTATTGTTTTAAAACTATAACATAATTAAAATTTCACAAAATTTCTTAATTTAAAAGATAGGAATTTACAAGCATTCATTCAAAAGAAAAAAGATAGTCTTTGATCATGTACCTATGATTGAATTGTTAAATTTCAAAGCAATTTTCAAAAATAAATGGAATCAACACATTAACCAACATTGTTGTAAAATAAATACACACAAAGCAATACACACAGTATATGGGGGTGTCCATAAACACCAAATAATCTCACTATCAAATAATAGAATCATACTCCAATCAATAATGAAATGGTTTTGTAGTAAATTCTTCACTACACTATGTTTTATACCCCTTCCAAAAAACCTAAAGTTAGCAAAAAGGCCAAGTTAAGGAGGTTGCGATCAAAACAATCGGACTTCCTTAGGAGAAATCATCTAGAGAACATCATCGAATTCTAGTAACTAAAATAAAATATGGTCAACTAAAAGATATTTCGTAGTGTTATCAAGACTCATTTCCTAAGGGTAAGTTCAATGCCACATTTGATGGCGAGCTACATTTTTTTATTGTCAACATTTATAGCAAGTGGACTTGAACCAGCTTTATAATTTTTAGCATTGTACCTCTATCCTAACCAACAAGGAAAGTACAATATTTTCGCTTGTCATTATTTAGGGAGAAATTTTTGAATTTTAAACTTTAGATGTAAATATTATATATAGTCAATTTTAAAGTTAAGTAAACAACAAGTTTAATTGTTGGCATCCCTAGTATCTGGCCTTGAGCACTTTTTCTCTCAAGTTTTTGTTTTATATATTAGTTTGGACTCGAGCCTTGAGTCATTGCATGTACAGGTTGTTGAGCCTCTTTCAATTATATATAAATATAATTGTGCTTAAATATGAATGCAAGCAGTTGTGCCTACCATAAATTTTGTCTTGGTCTCTATATTCATATATCTTTCTGTGGGGGGCTATGACTAGTATTTGTCTTGGTTTTCACTGGAGATATTTTTTATTTGTAGTCATTTGTGGTTGAGATCATGTTCATTCTTAGTTTTCATGTTTGGATGCATGTGTTCATCAATCCCAATGGTATACAAAATAGAACCTATAATCTTTGGTGCATCGCCACCCTTAGCTTAGTCTAGTTAGAGAAGTTAGTTTTATCACTTTTATTTCTATCCCTTTTCCTTGGCAAGAACCTGGTAGATTAGGCTAGATTAGAAGGTAAGATCAAAAGAGAACATCAAATATTGCATTCGAATAAGGATTTATCCTTAGCAAAATAATCTTGGAGATCATCTAAAGGAGCCACATCCTATGCTCATCAAACTTCATAGACTAGTGCTCCAAGTAGGGCATAGGCACTAGATACACCCGACAAGAAAATTACTTGCCCCACATTTTTTCATTGGCTGGGACTAACTTGTAAACCTACTCGTGGACAAGTCTAGTAAGAAGGAAAATTGACTATCACTATTAGAGCAATTGACAACTATCAAAAGGTTTACCTTAGAATCTATGGAAGAATTAAATGCTAGATTCCACAAGCCCTGGTATGAATCCTATAGGAAATATGACCCGTAACAAGTTCAACTTTTACTTACTATTTGAAGGTATTCAATTTAGAATTAGCTATCATGGTAAAGACTAGGAGAGGCAATTCGTTACTTACAACCTACGGGATAGCCATTCAAGGTAAAATAGATCTCATCAAAATTCTAAGGTTATCCCTTAGGCCCTCCCAATGATACAACCCATCACTTTTTAGTTAACCTTGGCTTCAATTAAAACCTCAATACAAACTCCTATATTTATCCCCAACATAACACCTTTGATCTCCCAATCGTCAAAAGTAGAAAGATTGCAAAGTGTTATGAGGGACATGAACAATGAAATTATATCCCTCAACTACCCAAGACTCCCTTACCATTAGGGAAACCAATGAATCCTCCCCCAAATAGATATCAAAGGTACCCCCCTCAACATAATAGAGAGCCTACTCCATCTCAATATTCTAGGTGATAAATAGTGCTTATGCCCATCCCCATGTAGCAAGTACCCCTGAATCCAATGAAATATATGGTCCTAGCATAGAATAACTATGGGAGATCCCTATGGTTGGCCATATTACTACCATAATCCATACTATCTAGGCCATGGGGAGCTCTAGTAGAAAACGTGTCCAATGCCTCAGCCCCCATATCAAAGTCATATGGTGTAGGCATCAAGACCAACCAATCAAAACTTGCCATTGAAAGTTCTCTCAATTCTAGGAACTAGACCACCAAAGCAAACTTTGGTAACATGTGATAAAGGAGAGGTCTATGTCATTCTTAGATGCATAAGTGCACCATTGAACAACACGATCTAGATGAAGTCCAATGTTCTCATAAGTGGAAAGAGGATAGTAGTTGAAGAGACATAGAGGCAATAGGTCCCCACACAAGAAGTCAATAACTTGGAAGTTGGTAGACTATAGAAGATCTAATAAGTATCAAAGAAACTTCTATTAAAACCAGCCTAGGCATCTAACATTTTCATTGAGTAACCCAAGCCTTAGTGGATTCCAAGAAGCATGTCAAAGGATCAACCACTAAAATCATTCAATGTGGTTGAGCACTTAAAGAGGTCCACTACATCTATGCCACTATGGGATACCCTCACCCTACCTGAATAAATGAAGTAGTTGCAAGAGGCTTTGGAAAAGTAGATCACAAAAAAATAGGAGTAAGCTAATCTATAGAAATTTGGTTTCAATCCTGATAAGCTTGAAATGGTCGACCTACACCTAATAAAGCACACCCCTCAAGTAGAGGTGGAGAATTCAAGACCTAAGGTAGAGAAAATATAGGATTCAACCTTCATGTCAAAGAATTAAAAAGATATATAGGCCATCAAACTATGGGGCTCAAATCAATGTGATGTTGTAAAGCCAATCAATATATGCACTTATCTTATACATGATGAAAAACCTATTTTGCCTCCTCTCTTGGTATTCAGCTCCCCCCTGGTCCCCCCCCACCCCCTCCTTTCGATATTTGACCAGATGGATTGCCCCCCCCAGATGGGTCAAGCTCAACTTTGACGGCACGTCTAAAGGCAATCTCGGGCCCTCTAGGGCGGGTGGGGTCGTTCGCGATTGCCATGGGGCCCTGATCATGGCGTTCGCTGCTCCGCTTGGCTTCCAGACCAATAATTTTGTGGAAGCAACTGCTATTCTAAGTGGTCTGAACGCCCTCAGGGAGTCTCCCTGATAAGTCATCATTGAGGGCGATTCCCAAGTCATCATCAAAGCTGCCCGCAGTCTGGGCAACTGCTTCTGGCGCATACACAACTTCATCTGGGAAGCCCTCTCCATCCTCCAGGGATTCCTCGACCATAGCTTCCAGCACATGTACAAGGAAGGCAACAGGGCGGCTGACTTCATGGCGAACCAAGCCATTTCTGTTGACGCATTCACTACTTGGACCATGAACTTTCCCGAAGCTCTGGTTCACATTACCATGCAAGATCAGGTTAGCAATGTGGAGGACCTCGATGTCTAACCTTCACTGTGTCGAGGCCCCTTCTTTCCACTAGCGCGATCTCCAGAAGACCGAAGACTTCATCCCCTGTGGCACCACGTCGCCTGGTCCTGGCCCATCTCCTGCTCGCCTATTGGTCTCCCAGATCTCCCTCACGATGGCAGGCATTCTAGGCCACGCTAGAAGTTTGGTTGTTTTTGATGTGGACCTGCTTTGCTCCGTTGGTGCCTCTGGCAGTCCCAAGACTGTCTCCATGTCGACCCTTCCTGACCTTTCTGCCTCGATCGCTTCACGAATGGATCCCCATGCCGCATTAGTCCGCCCACGACATTATCCCATGTTGTACCCTCAAGGCGCTCCCTCAATCAGCTTGCGCCACCTGGTGCACTGGCAGTGGCCCCTTCCCCTGGCCTCGCGTGGCAACCTGCAGTTGCGCCCCCTCGACCCCTCCCCCTTCGTGTCGCACCCGACCCCGAGTGCCCATTCTCGACGTCGGTGCTCCCCCCTTCTTCGGCCCCCTACATGGTTTTAAATATGCCTTGCACTGAGTCTTACCACTGTGTTTATTTCCCCTATTCTCTGCCCCCGTGCTTCTGGTTAGAATTCCCCTCCTTCCCTTGCCCAATGGCTGCCAAAAGTGTTTTCATTGATCCCTCCACGTTCAATCTGAACGAGTCGACTAAGCTATTCTCCAACACCAAGCATTTCACACCCTTCTTCAGCAAATTCGCTAGAGTTGACGATGAGATCACCCAATGCTTCCTAGACTCGTGGAACGACGACGAGGTTAAGGTAAAGGGACTGCATTTTAAAGTAAACAAAGAATTTCTTACAGAGGTGACAGGCCTCCACCATGAGGATAAGAGACATGTTGTCAAGTGGGACAAGCATAATTGGGAGGAGCTATCCCGCTTCCTAGAGCAGCAATGGGACAAGGCAAACCTGTTTCGCTCCAACCTCCTGGCCCCCTTCGATGAGGCAATCGTCCCGATAATGCAATACATTACCTGCGATGACCCAGATCAGAGGCTCTTCAGTTTCCACTTGAGCTATTTCAACCACCTCCGTGGGGCCATAGTGGTCAGCACTCCCCATTTTTTGTTGTATTCCCTGGGTCTTTCCATTGACTGTGCCCGCAAAAGCCATTCTCGGCCCTCCCACCAAGGCCTCATGGTTGTGTTGTACAGGCACGCTCTAGCCAACCAGTCGCAGCTCCATCGCATTCCTCCCTTGTCTGATGTCCCCCCCTGATGCGGCTAATTCCCCTACTAGTTCCCCTACGACTTCCATTTCCAAGGAGTCCCCCTCGCCTGATGGCTCCCCCACACCGAAGCACCGTAGACCAAACTGAAAGTGCAAAAATCCGGCCCAGGGCACAGGTGGGGCCCCGACTCCTGGGGGCACCTGCAAAGGCCCCTTCCCTGGCAGCAACAGGGCTGTTGGCAGTGACAAGAGGACCAATCAGGAAGCCCCGGAGCCCGTCGATGTTAGTTTCGAGATAGGCAGCAGAATGCAGAACCTGGCTATTAGAGCCCTCCTCGACGTGGCTATTGGCTCTTTGAACGTAGTTGCCCAAAGCCTCCTCCGCTGCCACTGCTTTGGCTGAGCTCCGACATAGGCTGGGAGACGGCCTCGTTAGGGAGTAGTATTGACTAGTGTGGGGCCCCGTCTGACCAGGAGTGGTTGCTGGGCCTAGCGGTTTACTAGCGTCCAGCTTCTGCACTCTATCGATAGCGGTTTTTGGTCTTGATGGCTTCTAGTCATGGTTGCTACTGTCTTTTCTAGTTATTTTTGTAGGCACCAGGGCCGGGGCCTCGGGCCCCGGATTGCTGCCTTTAGGTGTAGCCCTATTTTTGTTTGTTTTTTTAGCCTAGGCTTATGCTGTAACTAAGGTTTTGGGATCCTGTCCAAAAAACCCGCTGTAAATATTATGTTACCAAAAAAAAAAAAACCTATTTTGCCAAAAATTACTATTGCAAAAGAAGAACTAACCAATATTTGGAAGCTCTACTTCGATGGATCTAGGTAAATAATTAGAGTAAGAGTAGGAGTATATCTTATATTACCCAAAGGAAGGAAGGCAGTACAAGCTTTTTGGCTACACTTCAATTGCTCTAACAACTTCGCAAAATATGAAGCACTGGTACATGGTCTCTTATTAGCTTCAAAAAGAGGGGTTAAATAGATGTAAATATATGGAGACATTAAAGTCATTTTCAAGTAGTTAAGGTCTCTATGTGTAGCTAAAAATATATTGATGAAGTCTTACCAAAATTGAGTCTATGATTTACTAGAAATATAAAATACAATCAATCTAATGACAATTCCTCAAAAATAAAATATAGATGTTGACTACATGGCTTCCATTGGAACTTAGTTTGATCCCATATAAGACCTACTACATAACCACGAACATGTCAAATTCATAGTTCAACCTACTATCCTAGATAATGATGCCTCATGGAAAGTATTTGACAATGATGAACACATTGTTCATTTCATAAAACAAAATATCAAGTTTGTAGAAAAGCATGCACTAGAAGTAGAAGAAGGTTACAGGGACCAAATTATTCAGCTTAACAACAATAAGATACCTAAGGGGCTTGTGACTATTGAATCCTTGTTCAAACTAGTTAATCATTTTAGGGGTAATAAAGGTGTTACCATAGAAAAAGAGAACTACTAGGACATGGAAATTGAGACCGAAAAAGTTCTACAAATAGCAAAAGTTACCACCTAGGATGGAAGGGAAAATATCATTGACCTCTACCAAAAATACACTGAGGTGATGGACTGGAGTTATGAAGACCTAAAGGGATAGGATAAAGACATCATCCAACACACTATAGAGCTAGATCTAGATACCAATCCCATGAGGAAAAATTAGAGGCTCACAAATCCCAAGATATAACTACTCATGAAATAAGAACTTGTCAAGCTTATAAAGGCAAAAATCATATATCTTCTCGAGCACACCACCTAAGTGTCCAACCTAGTCCGGGTTAAAAAGAAGAAAAAAAAGATCCAATTCTGAATGGAATTTAAATATTTGAACTAGGTATAAATAAAATATCACTACCTGTTGCCTTCTATGGACTATATCCTATAAATAGTAGCTAGGTCAGAGAGATTCTCACTCTTAGATGGGTTCCTTGGTTACAATCAAGTTTCGGTGAAAGACAAAGATATATAAAATAGTATTCACCACCAAGTGGGGCACCTTCGTCTACCAACAAATTTCTTTTGTCCTATCCAACATCATAGTGATATTCCAATGGGCCATGGATATTGCTTATATTGACCTATTCAAAAAAATCATCCTTGTCTACCTTGATGACCTCACAATGTTCTCTAAAAGGAGGGAAAATCATTTGGAATGTCTAGAAATGTTGTTCAAATGATGTCAATAATCTAGATATGCTTAAATCCAAAGAAATGCATATATTGTGCTCCAAAAGGAAATATATTGGGGTAGGTTGTATCCAAGGATGGGATAGCTATTGAACTTGATAGAGTAAAAGCTATTCTTAACTTGTTATTATCACAACATGATAAGGTCATCCAATATTTTCTTGGAAAAAATAACTTTGTTTAGAGATTCATACTTGACTTTACCTCCATTGTCATACCTATAACAAGAATTCTAAAGAAAGGGTAATAGTTTAAATGGACTAAATAAGGGAAGCAGGCTTTCTAAAAATTCAATCAAGCTATCATAAAAGCCCCAATGCTTTCTAACCTAGACTTTGATAGATATTTTATCATTCATGCATGTTGTGGTCGTTACTTAGAATAATGATAAAGGTGATAAGCATCCTATTGCATTCTTTAGCCAAAATTTGAAATATTATGAGGAGCACTATAGCTTTATCAATAGACAAGTATATGCCTTAATCTAAAGTTTATAAAATTTTAGGTATTTTATTTTAGGTAGTAAAGTGGTAGCCGATGTCGTCCCTTCAAGCATTAAATACTAACATGAATGGAGAAATCAGTGAGAAGAGAGCAAGGTGGGTCACTCATATTATTGAAAGACATTAAGATTAAGATAACAAAACTGAATAGGGGTATGTCACTATGTGAAATACTAGCAAAATATGTTGAAGAATAAAAAGAAGAAAAAGAGGCATGCTTGATCATTTAAGGATAGGATGAAGAGTGGGTCCAAGACCATATCGATTACATGTGATATGGTCGGTACCTACCAAGACTAAAACAAAAATAAAGAAGGACATATAGGCTATAGAACACACACTACACCCTCATTGGAAAAGTGTTGTTTTATAAAACTTTGACGGTGTTCTTTTAAGGTGCATGGAGACTAGATAGGTAACCTCATTATTGTAAGGATTTCATCAAGGATTATCTATAGGGAACTACTCATTGTATACCATGGAAATGAAAATAATGAGAGGCAAGTATTACTAGCCTACTATGTTCAATGACATGCATAAATGGGTAAGAGAGTATGACAAGTACAAATTCTTCGCTAGAAGAAACTAGAACGCCCCCTTCCCCTCAAGCCCATCATGATTTATGAACCTTTATCATAATGGGGACTTGATTTCATAAAAGTTATTAATCCATCCTCTAGTGAAGGGCATTGATGAATCTTGACTACCATAGATTACTTCATAATATGGACAAAGGTGGTTCCCCTCAAGTAGGCCATTGAAACGATCATTGTGATATTTTTAAAAGAATTGTCACGTAGTTTGATGTGCCACATACTATTGTAACTGATGATGCACCAACATTTGTCAAAGTAGAGGTAAGCCTATTCGCTTTCAAATATGAAATTTATATATCCTCAATGAAATGGCCTAGATGAATCATTAAATAAGAATTTGTTATGTATTCTAAAAAGAATAGGCTCGATAACCATAGGTTGAGGCATCGACAAATCCACCAAGCACTCTAGATAGATAAAATTACTTCAAAAAAGCTAGATAGGTTGATTACCTTACTCCCTTGTCTATTGAATTACTGACACTTTAGTTGTTGCATCAGCTAGAGCTCCAAGAAAATGATGTTGCATCACTCAGAATAGGGGAGTTATTGAAAATGGAGGAACAAAGGAAGACGGTGAGAGTTCACCTACAAATACATCAATAAGATGTAAAGAAATGATTTTACAAGAAGGCCACTACTCAACATTTCCAAATAGGTGATCTGGTACTCCAATGAGATGAGGATTGTAGCAAAATGGGCTGACATATTAAACTTGATGAGATCTAGAGTGAACCGTGAGTTATCACTAGACTTAAAACTAAAAATGCTATGGAACTAGCCAAATTAGAAGGACAACCACTCTTGATTCTAGTCAGTGGAATTTATCTAAAAAGGTACTACCTACAAAATAAAATCAATAATAAAAAATTCTAAAGTAGTGGAAATGCAGGGAAGCAAGAGAGTTGGTAAGCAATACAATGATCAAAGGACAAGGCTACAAAATATTACAAAATCCTACAAGCCTCACTAAAACATGAATTAGAAAAGGACAATTACCACTTGCATGTGTTTTCAAACAAGAGTATTAATTAAGGGAGATGGAGGTCAACTATCCAATCGAGCCTCACTGGTTACAAAAACGGAGTGATTTTCGATATGGTAGTCATCACCACTAGGGCCAACCTCATTTTGGCAACAAGTTTACAAAATACCAATGATGAGTGGGAGTGGAACTACACCAAGCGGACTTTGGAAAAAAAAGATACTCTAATCAACATAACCAACCATAAAGGAAAAAAGATTGCATGTGCATATAATAACAATGATTACAAGAATCATTTAAGACTTTAAACCTTTTGGTCTTGCCACTATTTCTAGTGGATTGAAAACAAATTTTAGGTCTGAAGCTCAGTAAAGCATCTAAGGGGAAGAATTATAGAGAATATTTTCAAGTAATATGGAGTCATCTAAGAAGGTTACACCCACTTGAGCAATGTGGTCTAACACCAAAAAGGGGCTTCTTGAGGATGCTAAAACAAATGAGCTACCAATCATTTTGACATATGAGGCAAAGAAGGTAGCTAATCCCAAGGTATCCATGAACACTAAGGGTTTAAGGGATGGTGATTTCCAAAGGTAACAGGAGACAAAAGCAGGATTCTTTTTGGCCAAAATATGGATGTCTTACCAAGCCCAATATATGATACTCTAGGTTTATCATTTATGGTTGCATGCACTATGAATTATGATGCGAAGAAGAGAATAGTGACTAGGGGGATAGACAATTTAATATTGTGATTTCACCTAAAGTTGTACAAGATATGTTGGTGATCCCTTAAAGGCTAGATTTTAATCCTTTTGTGGCTGACTGGCTCTATGGATGACACCATGATCCACTACAAGCTTAGAATATAGAAATTCCTAAAAAAAAGTAGCTAAGCATCATGCCAAATTTTCCTGTAACATGGATCATTTTCAAGGACAATGCCAAAGATGTCCTGAGTATGGTGGTATTCATTTTTGATGGAGAAGAGTATAAAAAGGTAAACAAAGAAGAGTTGTAAGTCATGTATACTTTGAGATATACACCCAAGGACCAAGAACTAACCTTAGACTTCAACATCTATATCACTTAATATATTTTTGGAGGATTGGAGAACTTCAATACCATTGAGGCCTCATACCTTGTGCACCTAGCACCATCCCAAAATTCTTGGTTATATAGTGGCTTGGACCTAAAAATTGTAGGAAGCCAAAGGTAGTTTGTGTCTATCAAGACGAGAACCCTTTTTGGAACTCCTCTTACTGCACTTTTGCAGATAAGTTTTTGATGCCCACCCTATGGGACCTAAAAGGAGAAGGACCAAAGTGAATTCGAATGAAATATTCTTAAAAAATATAAAACGATAGGAGGAATTGGTTGTTTTTAGAAAATCATACCATTATCCACATCCCCGACTTTGCCAAATTAGTGTACCTATTGTCGTAATATGTACTAGAGAGGGATTTTACCTTGGAAATGTTGAGGAAACTAGACATGGTGGATACTACCTATGGATCCAAGCAAAGTAAAGCTAGCTACTTAAGACTTCCAATACATCTAGGTGGAGTTAGGTAGTTGAAGAGGAGGGTAATGCCCGTATTAGAAAGAAAGCTCAAAAGTTTAGAGTTAGAGACTCTAGAGGATTCTTGGACATACAATCTAGAAGGTATGTTCCTAGAGTGGTTCTCTAAGATAAGAAATACAAAGAAGTTCACTCCTAAAATGTGGCCAAGGTTGGAACTCCACCAGAGTCTTGAGGAGAGCTTTTATACGTTGCTTTGAAAAGAAGATTTCTAGTTCTACCTTAAGCAACTGGAGCTATGGTTTGACTTTAGCAAACCTGGAAAACCCATGGATATAATCAACCCCAAAAACAAAATTTCCAAGAATAAAAAGAAGTGACTACAACAATAGGATTATCATGACATCAAAATCCAAGATTGATGGATCTACCAACAACTGATAAATGACACAACCTCTTGAAGATAAATTGAAGGATGAGCAATTTAATAACCAATATAATGAAGCAAATGTGTATGAAGGCAATAACAACTTGGAGGAGGTTAAACAAGTGATAAACATGTGACGAGTGCCAAAAAAAAAAACAAAGGACTTTTCTAATTGGTATCTAGATGCCTTTAGACCCTCCATTGAAAATAGAGGTAGGCACTCTTGAACCTCGTATTTCAAAAATTCTGGTTGCCATTGTTACCCCAGATTATAGCGATAACATTCAATAATATTACCAATTTCCCTATATAAAGGTCCCAATAACTTTGTCTAACTCAACTAAGTAAAAATTATAATAACACCCAATAATATTATCGATTTTTCTATATAAAAATATATATATAATATGAACATGTCTTCACAAGAGTCATACGTGCGTGAACACAATGATAAATACCCATCACAACTACGCACCTCTCGAACCACGTGGATGAAAGGCCACTAATTACTACATGTACCACACTTAATATAATAATAATAATTTTAATTATAATAATATTACTCCAACTTTTTTATGGAGAACGCAACCTTGTCGGCATTGGAATGAAGTTCGCAGATGTCCTTTCCCAATTGTTCACCGACAACCAGGTTGTAAGCGAGGTCATAAGGTCAAAGATTTGATGAAATTTTGTTTTGTCAGTATATATTAATTAAAAAAATCAAATCAAGGATGGGTCAGCTTGACTTACTGTATTTAAGTTCACTCAAGGCTGGAGGAAGTTGTAAATCGGAGCACACATTTAAAAAAATAAAAGGAAGGCTTCTGGAAACAAAACCGCTAAGGAACACAAAAGTCCTAAAACAAAGTACAGCAGATATTTTTCTTTTAGAGATTATATTCAGCAATCTATTCCATTAACATTTTATTCTTCTCTTTGAAAACCTTCCCTACCAAAGGTCAGATATTTTTCTTTTTAGAGATTATATTCAGCAATCTATTCCATTAACATTTTATTCTTCTCTTTGAAAACCTTCCCTACCAAAGGTCTCCGTGTACCGTATCACATCATTCATATATTCCTTGGCCTATTATTATAATTTTAATAAGTGTTTTGTTGACTTGTTAACCAGGATAGTAAATTTCATATTTCCTTTGACAAAGTTGTATGGTCATGTAACTTCACTTACACTACAAAGTCCACAGCATCATAAGAAAGATTCCAATGAATTTTATATAACAGCTTCATGCGTTGGATCATAAAATTTGGAACAAACGTATTGGATATTGGCATGATCTTAAACTAGAATAGGAATGAGTATTCAAAAAAAATAATAAAGATGGTTACCGTCATATAATAATCAATGCATATATATACATTAAAGTCTATAAATCATCAATACTTCAATACATAATGAGGTTATATTTATATAATAAATCAACTAATAACTATAGTATATTGAAAAAACATATCTAATCATAAGAATTAGAATTAAAATTGTCTTTTGTATGGGTTATAGAAATTGATGTAAATTTTTTTAAATTAAGATGTTTCAACATTATTCAATATTTAAGATGTATTAAGGTGTTCCAATAAATTTAATTAAAATATATTAAGAAATTTCAAAGTTATACAAATGATATTGGATAAAAGACATCATCTCAAATAAAATATGTGTAATAATCAAGTGCATGCCATATGTCTAGGTTTGAATACTAACATGTAGTGTGCTAAGTTTTAGATAGCAAAATATAGATGTATACCAACATGATATACAAATAAACACAAGTAAACCTAATAATACATGATTACTATATAGCATATATCAATTGAATCACAATAGATATCTAATTAATGCTCATCAAAAGCCACATTAGGCCAATTATCCTCAAACTATTAAGTAGTCAATTCAAATTATGTCAAAAGTATATGATCGATAACAATCCAAACATATAACATATTAAAATTGCATAAGTGCAACACCTACAAAATTGACTCCTTTAGGTGATGACCATTCATGTAATACCCCAAATAATTTGGTTTTAAATTGATTTTGTTATTTGAATAAAACCATGAACATCCCACTTTAATTGGGGTGTAAGAGTGATATAGTAATACACTAATACAATTAGTTGAATTAATATTTTGAAATCATTAGTGATATAATGAGTAGTTAATTATGGTTAACTATTAATTATTTTATTATATATTCTCAACCTTTATGATATTTGTCAATGAGGTACAATAAGCATATGGTTTGTGGTCACTGTCTTCATGAAGTTGCTCTAGACCACTACAAGTTCTTTGATTATATTTTTTAATGTTTTAATTAGGATTTGAGGTTTACGTATAATATTAACCTCCATCATTGGAGATGCACTAGGTGCATTGAGTATATCTCCTTGTTATTATAGATGAACATTTTGTTAGCTTCATTTAGTGAAATGATGACATAACTGATGAAATTGAGTTTAATAGAAATCTCCAATGGGTTAGTTAGTGGAAACACTATGTACGAACTCGAAGATAGGTTCACCATATGAGAAGTCAAATACATTAATCATGATATCAATCGCTTGGTATATAACACTAACTAAACCATTGATATCCTAATGGTATTATAATATTAGTAATTTAATTGACCTATAATAACCTTGCTTTCTTTAAACTAAGACTCCCCATTGAGAATTTATACATAAATCAATTGTCAAAAGTGTGGTTATTGATTTTCTAAAGTGTGATTTTTATTTTTTTAACGTGCAACTATCATTATTTGAAAATTTCATTACCAAATTTTAAAGTGTAATCGTATTTTTAAAATGTTGTAATGGTTTTTTAAATCATAATTAATACATTTTTTAAATAGTACACATTATTAAACTAAGTATTATTGCTTTAAAATTATAACAGAATTAAAATTCCACAAGATTTATTAATTTAAAAGATATAAATTTACAAGCATTCGTTCAAAAGAAAAAAACATAGGCATTGATCATGTACCTATGATTGAATTGTTAAATTTCAAAGCAATTTTAAAAAACAAATGGAATCAACACATTACCCAACATTGTTGTTGTAAAATAAATACACACAATAAATGAGGGTATCCATAAACACCAAATAATCTCACTATCAAAGAATAGAATCATACTCCAATTAATAATGAAATGGTTGCGTAGTAAATTATTTACTAAACTATGTTTTGTGGCAGACTCCTGGTACAAAACCTAAAGTTAACAAAAAGTCCAAGTTAAGGAGGTTACAATCGGAGCAACCACACTTTCTTCGGGGGGCATCATCTAGAGTACATCATCGATTCCTGGTAACTAAAAATAAGAGATGGTCAATTGAAATATACTTCCTAGAACAATCAAGACTCATTTCCTAAGGGTAAGGTCAATTAATGGCACATCTAATGGTGAGCTACATTTCTAACTATCAATATTTATAGCAAGTGGACTTGAATCAACTTTATATTTTTAGCATCATATCTCTATCCTTTTTTTGGTAAGTTAATAATTTTTCATTAAGGGGGCATTTGAAAGGTGCCCCAATGCCTTGATACAACCAAAAGGAAAGGGATGCAGAAGAAGCAAAAGTGCATCCTAGCGAAGCAGAAGAAAGGGAAGAGGATGCAAGGAAATCTCAAAATGCATCCTAAGAAAAAAGGAAAACACAGAAAGACAAACAGAGGAAAACCAGAAGGACAGGAAACCCCACAGGGTCAAAAATAGAAAACAGAGAGGAAATTACTCCAAAGGAGGTGCGACAATAGTTTCCTGTTCGCCTTCCTTGATTTCATCCTTGGGCACTTCCTTGAAGATCTCCTTAGCGATTTCAACAACATCATCCTCCTTTACTTCAGAAATACCAATGGCAGCAGAGTTAGCAGGGACCTCCTCATCAAAGGTATCATAGAAAAATAGTAGATTTAAAGCATTCCTCTGATCCTTTAATTGTGAAATGGCCTTCCCAAGAGCATCCCAAGCAGTTTCCATGTGAGCAATGGTTGCAGAGGTGGATTGGATGACCATTTTATGTAGGTATTTCTCTACGGTGTCATTGGAGTCATCCTCATCACCTTTTTTGGCCTTCTCAGGGTTTAGAGACACTTTTTCCTTAATCCTTTGGGAACTCCTAGTGGGAGTAAAGTCCACCTTGACCTTTTTCTTTGCACTAAGATATCCCTGAGATTTTTCAACCTTGCCCTTCCTTTTGGCCCCTCTCATCCTGGGGCCAGGTGTGGATGACGTATCATCCTCTGTGTTTTCCTGAGCGATGATATTTCCTTTGGGAAAATTTTGTAGCAGATAAGCATACAAAATTTTGAATAGACCTTGATGGTAAGGCCAATCCTGCTCCTTCTTGGCATGGGTGGAAGTTATAGAGTAATCCATGGACCAATAAAGGAATTTTGGTATGTTGAGGAATTTTACGTCTCTGAAGTGATTCACAAAGGAAATATGGAAACTACAAAGTTGGGACTCGGGATCATCAATAGTTATATATTGCATTATGGGTTTCATTACCTCCTTCCAAGGAGTAGGTAGGTCCTTGTGAAACAAACCTTTCTTGTGGAGCTTCCTCAGTGGTGATGTAGCTTCGAATTGACTAAGCTCCACCTCCCAATGGTGTTTGTTCCTCCTCACAGTTTGGCCTTCTGCACTCTACCCAGTCAGCTCTGCAAGTAACTCTACAGATATCTAAAAATCGACTTCATGGATTATGACGACACCATTATCCCAAGTTGAGGTGAATGCCATACTGGCATCCCAATCGGTCCCAAAAAACATCTTGAAAAAGGGGATCAATTTTCTATCTTGGAGGATAGCTTCAACGATGGGATCGATGGAAAAGGTCTCTGGCTCGACATACGTCATCCTAGCATCTTGCAGAGCCAAGGAACAAGGGTTTTTGAAAAATATGTAGAGGATCAGAGGAAGGACAAAATAAGACCCGAATAGATCTTTAACATGGTTTATAGAGCACCAATGCGATAGAAAAGGACTCAGAAGACCTTTTTCCCAGCTTCCCACATTAGAAATTCATCTAGGGAACATGAAATGCCAGATAGAAGGGGCTAATTGGTTGTAGGGATAATAGAGAAGGATTATCCGACAGACATGATCACCGGAGAAACTAGAAATGTGTGTCATGAATAGGGGATATTGACTAAAAGGGATGCTTGGGAATCTGAGAATGGATGGAACAAGGAAAGATTCAAAAACCCAAGGAATAGAAAGGCACAAAGGAGCAGATCTTGGGACTATGCGATTGGAACGACGAAAAAGGAAGGCTCTCGAACCAGTGGAAGGGGTGCATACGTGGAACAAAAGCCTAAAATGATGAGAGGTGATAGAAGAAAAGGCTTTTGGCACAAAAAAATTTAAAGCCCCGATGACAGCCAACGGAAAAGAGGTGGCAGCATGAGTAAAAATCATGGGAAATAAGTACCGCCTTGTGGAAATATGGTTCAGAAGTTGTATCGAGAAGAGGCTCCAAAAATGGGGAAGTCTAGGGAAAATAAAAATCTTAAAGAGGACTTTGGAAATTAAAATGATTATAGCAACCGCCATCATCTTAGAGATATTGGGCCCAATAAAAATTCTTTCCCTTAGATTCGAGGGCCAAATGTACATAAGATCACGTGTGGAGAGAAACTGATTCATTTGGCTGAGAAAGATTTAGATCCAACCTGGCAATTTCGTTGATGCCATGGGGAAGAGAGTCTGTCCAGGTCAAAATTCCCGGGGTAGAGGCACCAATATTCGCTAGCTTGTCAGCAACAACATTGGCTTCCCTGAATGCATGTTGAACAATGACATCCTATTGGCTTTTGAGAATTTCCTTGGATTCCTCAATTAGGTTCTTGATTTTCCAACCTAGAGATTTGGAGTTTTTTAGATAATTAATGATATTTAAAGAATCTCCTTCGATGATGAATTTTCTTGGAACCTGTTTGATGAATTGTAAGCCTCTCCATAGAGCCCTAGCTTCAGTAGAATGGTTGGTAAGTTCCCCTAAAGGTTCAACAAAAGCAAAAATGGAATTTCCTTGATGATCTCTGAGGATACCTCCACCTCCAGCTCTACCAGGATTTCCTTTAGCAGCACCATAAAAATTGAATTTGACCCATCCCAGAGGAGGGGGATTCCATTTGATGTTGGATCTAGAGCCATGAGGATTAGTAGGACAAGGATTTTCCAAGGAAATGTTAAAGGAATTAAGTAATGAAGCTTCAAAGGGGGAAATGGGTAAAAAATCAAAAGGGGCAATCAAAGCATTTTCCTTAGAAAAAAGGATAATTCTATTGGAAATAAGATCAACATCCCTGACATCCTTAGATAAAATGCACCTATTGCGCTCAAGCCAGATCTACCATAAAAAGTGGTGGAGGCAAAAACCCCATAAGCTTTTTAGGAAAGGATTTTTGAACGGGTTTGGCCATTGAATGAAAAGGTCAACAAGAGAAGGAGGAGCCCAAATGATGTTAAACTTGAGGAAAATATTGCATAGGATAGACCTGGAGTAGGGACAAAAAATAAAAATATGGGAAGTGGATTCCCAATCAGCCAAGCAAAGGATGCACCTGTTAGGGAGGGGAATACCATGTTTAATAAGGTTCTCAATCGAGAGGATTCTATCCTGAATGGCTAACCAAGAAAAAAGGCAACCTTAGGAGTTAAATGTTTAAGCCACACTAAATTGAAAGGAATGAGAACCTCAGAAGGAGATAAAGATAACAAATAAGCATATTTAACAGAGAAATCACCTGAATTAGTGGGCTCCCAAATAGGATGATCACAAGAATCCACAGCAGGGATAGGAAAGGAAGATAAAAAAGCCTCAAGAGATGAAACTTCAGCTACCCGATTAGGAAGATGAATCCTTTTCCAAGATCTAATTCCATTGGAAGTAGTAAGGAAGTCTGCAACCTTGGGGCCAAAAAGAGTATCAGTGGAATCTTTAAGCATTCTGAATTCTAGAATTTGTATAAGTGGACAATTACCTATCCATTTATCTTCCCAAAAATGCATGGAATTCCCATCACAAATCTACCACCTTAAACCTTTTTTGATGAGTTGCCTTGTGGAACAGATGGATTTCCAGAAGGTGGATCCAGATGGAGAAATATCTCCATATAAAAAATCTAAATTTTGGAGGTATTTCCTTCTTGTAATTTTGACCCATTCTACAGGATCCCTTGAAATTAAACGCCAAGCTTGTTTGGCAAGAAGAGCAGAATTTAACATGTGGATTCTTCTGAGTCCTATTCCCCCTTGATCCTTAGGTTTGCAAACTTTTTCCCAGGCAACCAGGTGAAACCTATTTTTATTTTCAGCTCCTGTCTAGAGGAAATGTTTTTGAATTTGTTCAATTTTTTGGTAGACTTTAGTAGGAGCTTTAAATAAGGAAAGGAAATAGACAGGAATGCTCTGTAAGCAGGCCATGGTTAAGACAACTTTTCCAGCCTAGGATAATAGATTACCTTTCCAAGTGGATAACTTTCTTTGAAATATTTCAATGACATTATCCCATAAGTGTTCATTGGCATTACCCACAAACAAAGGTAAACCCAGATAAGTGGCAGGCAAGGAGGATATAGCGCATCCTAGAATGTTGGCAATATTAAGTTGTCTTCTCAAAGGGGTGTTAAGAAAATATAGTTTACTTTTTTGGAAATTGACCTTTTGTCCAACAACTTCTTCATAGAGAAGAAGGATTTGTTTAATCACTTTGGCTTCACAGACTGAGGTAAATGTGGAAAGAAGAGTGTCATCAACAAATTGTTGATGAGTAATAGGTGTGGATTGAGAAGTAACCTTGATGCCAGTAATAAGACCTGACTGTCTGGCTGCATGAATAGATCTACCAAGAGCCTCTACTGCAATGATGAAGAGGAGGGGGGATAGGGGGTCTCCTTGCCTCAATCCTCTGCTGCTAGTAAAGTATCCTACTAGAGAACCATTTATTAAAATAGAGAACCAGGCTGAAGAAATGCATCCTCTAATTAAGTTGATCCAATCTTGGTGGAATCCAAATTTGGATAAAACTACCAAAAGGAAATTCTAGTTCAACCTATCATAAGCTTTATTCATATCTAATTTCAAAAGGAAAGCAACCTTTTTTGTGAAGGAAGTTGAGTGGAGGGCTTCATGAACAGAAATGATGCCATCAAGGATTGATCTACCCCGAACTAAACTTCCTTGACAATGATTAATAATGAGAGGCATGACTTCTCTCATCCTGTTAGCTAAGGCTTTAGTCAAAATTTTGTACACAACATTACAGAGACTGATTGGTCTAAAATCATTGAAATATTTGGCATTGGAGATTTTTGGGATGAGGGCAATGAAAGTAGAATTAAAACTATGAGGAATAATTTTAGAATTCTGCATTTCCTTGATGGCAACACACACATCCGAACCAATAAAATCCCAAAAGGCCTGGAAGAATCTAGGAGAGAAACCATCAAGGCCCAAAGCTTTATCTGGTTTCATAGAAAAAAGAGCATGTTTGATTTCCTCATCAGAAAGGCCAACAACCAATTTGAAATTAATATCCTCAGAAATGGAATGAGGAATAAATTGGAGAAGGAAATCCTTGGCAACACCTGAGTTAGCAGCTGGTAAATCTTCAAGTAATTGCATGAAATGAGAAACACCTTCAACTCTAATCTCCTTAATATCAGAAGTAACTCTTCCATCTTGGCAAAGAATTTCCTTTATTCTATTATTGCTTCTATTTCTCAGCATGGAGACATGAAAAACTTGGTATTGGAGTCACCTTCCTTAAGCCAAATGGCCCAGGATTTCTGCCTCCAAAAATTTTCCTCACACTAGAGGATATTATGATATTGAGATAAGAGATCCCTTTCTTCTTTTCTTTGTTCAGCAGTACAACATTGACCTTCCTGAATGTCTTTCTCAATGGTAGCAAGATGATTTTTGATTTCATGCTTGTTTTGAAAAATATTTCCAAAGATGTCCCTGTTCCAGATCTTAAGGTTTTCTTTAATCAATTTGAGATTTTGACTCAGCCTGAAAGAGGGTGATCCTTGAAAATCAATTTGCCACCACTGAATGATTCTATCTCTAAAATCAGGATGTTGCATCCACATTGCTTCGAATCTGAATGGGATTCTGAATATTTTAGGATTGTTAGTATCCAATAGGATGGGACTATGGTCAGACCCAATTTTGAGAAGTGATTGAATATTAGCATCCCCCCAAATAGTCGTGGCTTCCTGAGAGAACAAAACTCTATCAAGTTTCACTTGAATGAGCTGAGAACCACTTCTTCTATTAGACCAAGTAAACTGATTTCCTTTAAGATTTACATCCATCAAATTGTTCTGATTTATGAAATCCTAAAAATCATCCATGCTTTTAGTAAAGGACCCTACCCCTCCTCTTTTTTCAGAAGGGAACAAAGGAGTGTTAAAGTCTCTAGCAAGGATCCAAGGAAGGTTTGAAAAGGTATTCCTAACTGATGAAATCATTTCCCATAGCTTGGATCTTCCTATAAAATAATTTGGGGTATATACATTGGTAAGGACCCAAGGGGAGTTGGAATCTTTGTCAAAAAAGAGAATACTAGTAGTTTCTTCGTTGGAATGAATCAATCTGCCCTCAAAGAGAGCAGGGTTCCAAAGACAAATAAGTCCTCTAGAATCCCCCCTTGCATTGAAAAAAATGGATTCACTATTCTTCCATACATTGTTACAAACAGACTTAGCAAAAGTGTCTCCAATTTTGGTTTCTTGCAACAGAAAAATAGAAGGATTAATTTCTTTTCTTAATGACTTGGCTAGCCTCTGTTTAGCCATGCCATTAAGACCTCTCACGTTCCAAGAGAGGATTTTCATTTGGAAGATTTGATAATTCTTTTGCCTCCCTTTCCTTGAGGTTGGGGAGGTTTGGTGCATTTTGAATCATCTTTACTCAGGTTTATACCTGTGGAAAATAGGGTTTTTTGAATTCCATTAGCAATATCATCTTCAAGACCCTGCTTCCAGTGATCAACATTAGAAGGTCTGCCCTTATTTTTCTCACCACCACAATCAATCGAATATTTTTTATGGCTTCTGGTATGCTTTGGACTGAAATTGTGGGGATTAATTTTTTGAATCATAGGACTAGAGGATTCAAAGAAGGAGGAAGGGATGGCTACTTCATCAATGTGGTTCTAAGCACATATGTCAGCAGAGCTTTCAATAAAAATCTCATTAGCTTTTA
The DNA here is from genome assembly GCA_028583015.1 of Wollemia nobilis. Classification (NCBI taxonomy): domain Eukaryota; kingdom Viridiplantae; phylum Streptophyta; class Pinopsida; order Araucariales; family Araucariaceae; genus Wollemia; species Wollemia nobilis. The sequence continues at coordinate 8,278,467 of JAQPPZ010000103.1, forward strand.
CTAGGGAAACATGACTTGTAGTCCCATTTTTAGGGGAAAAATTGGGCATCCTATTAAGCGGGGAATGAACAGGAGAAATTTCCTATCGAATTTTAGGGACGAGGGTGGAAGAAGGATTTGAAATAGGGCCAGGGCTCTGAGCAACCAATTCAGTCTCATCATTCCCAGATGGTAAGTTAGACAAGATTTGATATTTATTGGGGAGAGCAAAGAAGGAACTTACCTCTTTTTCTTGGATAGGAGATGAAACCTTTTTGCCTTTGTCAACAGTAGCAAGGGAATTGCCTCCTTGATGCTTTTAATTTTTTATTGGATGGAAGAAAACCCCTTTGGAAGGAGGATATATTTTTTCTCCACCTTGGAGAAAGGAATATTATCCTTTTGCTTTTTAGTAGCAACCTCTTCCTGAGCCTTTAGAGAAGGGCATTGAGCTCTGAGGTGTCCTTGAGTTTGGCATTCTATGCAAAAATGAGGCTTATTCTCATACTCAATGGCCTGATTCCTATATAAAGACTCATATTCCAATTCCACAAAGGTAGGAAGAGCTAAGTCCAGATTAGCATTGACACAAAATCGAGCAGTAGTCATCCTTGATCTGGCAAGAGTAGCATGGTCAATGGTCACTAAATCCCCAATAGTAGTGGCAATAGCTTTGAGAATAGGTTCATGCCACAGATGCCAAGGAATATTTGGGAGCCTGACCCAAATCAGAGCATAGTTGATGCTTTGAGTATCAAGATCGAAGTCAGGGGTCCATTTCATGAGAAAAACACTTTTCCTACCCAAAAACTAGGGACCACCCGTAAGGATTTGATTCGCATCCTCCTGATTGTTGAGACGGATTCCAAAGAAAGCATTGGAAAGCCCAATAATTTCCAAACAACCTTTGGCTTTCCATTTGGAAAAATCCCACCTCCTTATAGAGTCTAAATCAGGCCTTCCACCCATAATTTTTCTAACAAGGGAAAAGGATTCCTGAGACAAATAATTGGAAGCTAAGCTCAAAGGAATCTTAACTTTATTCCCGATTGTTTCCAAGGGGGTAGAGAAGGATCAGGAATAGAGGTATTTCTTCCAATAACACTTGTGAAGGAGGGTTTTGGACCAGTGGGTCCCTCGACCAAGGGGGACCCAAGAGGAGATCCTTTGTTGGGTAAAGCATCACCCCAAAAAGCAACATCTTTTTCAACATGTGAAGAAGATAGACCTACCTCAGGAACCACCAAAGGAGGCACAGTCTGACCATCCTCAGAAACATCCTTACCACCATCCTCATGCCCTCCAAAATTTTGAAAAAAATCCTTCCCACCCTTTAGAATTTGAAAATCTGAAGTCCCACCTAAATGGATCTTGCAACATCTAGCCATTCATCCAGACATCGCTTTTGAATTCTTTCTTTTTCATAAGCTTTATACCTCTATCCAAGCATCATAACTCTATCCTAACCAAAAAGGAAAGTATAAGATTCATGCCTATCACTATTTAGGGGGGAATATTGAATTTTAAACTTTAGATGTAAATATTATAAATAGCCAATTTTGAAGCTAAGTAAAAAATAGGTTGAATAATTATCATGCCTAGTATCTAGCCTTGATCAAATTTTCTCTCAATTTTTTGTTTTGTATATTAGGCTAGACTTAGGCCTTGAGTCATTACATGTATAGATTTTCGAGCCTCTTTTAATTATATATTAATATAATTATACTTAAATATGAATGCAAGGAGCTGTGACTACCATAAATTTTATCTTATTCTTTGTATTCATATATCTTTCTATGGGGGGCTATGACTAGTATTTGTCTTGGTTTTCACAGGAGATCTTTTCAATTTTTAGTCATTTGTGGTTGAGACAGTGTTCATTCATAGTTGTCGTGTTTGGACACATGTGTTCATCAATGCCACTGATATAAAAAAATAAAACTTGTAATATTTATTGCATCGTCACCCTTAGCTTAGGCTAGTTAGATTAGTTAGTTTTGTCATTTTTATTTCTATCTTTTTTCCTTGGCAAGAACCTAGTAGATTAGGATAGATTAGGAAGTAAGGTCAAAAGAAGAGCATCAAATATTGCATTCAAATAAGGAGACATCCTTGGTAAAAAAATTTGGATATCATCTAAAGGAGCCACATCCTATCCTCATTGAACTTCCTAGACTAGTGCTCCAAGTAGGGCATAGGCACTAGATACACTTAACAAGATTGCATTACAGGTGGTTTGGATACCTATAGAACAAGAACTATTTTTGGTCTCCAATAGTTCTTTTGGCATACTCGATGGGACCTAAATAATTAAATTCATCCCTTGGTCAAAAATTATATTAAGGTTTTGATGAAATCCTCAATCCCTTGCTTTTTTAAGCACCTTGAATATTCACTTGATGAATCTAATATGAAAGAAGACCCCAAATAAATTGCCTTCCAAACTCCAGGCCAAGGTTGCAATGGGAAGCTCTATCTTGTAAGAAATGTTTTCACCACTTGGTGATTCCATTGTACAAGAAAAGAGAGGAGAACCCAAATAAAATAGTAGAGGGTAGACCAATAGTTTTATAGGCTTAGGACCCATCAAAATGTCTAGTGCAAGAGCAAACCCTTAATTACTTTTACACCCTATAAACACTGGCAATAGATGAAGAGGTTGATGGTAAAACATGGTTGACCCTTAAAATATGAACCAAAGGAGGCTTCTAACATGGAAAAATAAAGGCCCCTTGTAGCCTCCAGTAGCACTAGCCACTTGGGACAAGATTCGAGTATTCAAGCTAAATTATTTGCCATATTTCACCAAAGAGGATGCAATAATTCCAAATATATCTAATAAATGGTCAACTTGTGCACTTTCTATAACATTGAAGAACAAAATGTGATGCTAAGGCTTATGGAATATTCCTTTAAGGGCAAGGTATGAGAGTTAGTACATCTCACTTGTCCCATATTTTTCATTAATTGGGACCAAGTTGCAAACCTACTCGTGGATAGGTCCAATGAGAAAGTAGATGGGGTATCTCTATTAGAGCAATTGAAAACAATCAAAAGGGCCCCATTGGAATCTATGGATAACTTCAATGCTAGATTCCATAAGCCCTGGTATAGAATCCTAGAGGAAATATGGCCCATAATAGGTATAACTTTTACTTACTATTTGAAGGTATTCAATTTAGAAATAGCGATGATGGTAAAGACTACGGGAGACAAGTCATTATTGACAACCTACAGGATAGCCATTCAAGCCAAAAGAGATCTCATCCAAATTGGAAGGTTAGCCCCTAAGCCCTCCCAATGATACAACCCACCACTTTCTAGTTAACCCTGGCTTCAGGTCAAACCTTGATACAAACTCCTTTGTCTATCCTCAACATAACACCTTAAATATTCCATTCACCAAAAGTAAAAAGATTGCAAAGTGCTATGAGGGACATGAACAATGAAGTTATATCCCTCAAGTGCCAACAAAATTCTTATAGGTTCAATTATCAAAATTACCCAAGACCCCCTTACCAGTAGGTAAAATAAGGATATCATTCCCCCCAAATCAATATCAAAGGTACCCCCCTCAACCTAATAGAGATCCCAATACACTTCGATATTCTAGGTGATAAATAGTACCTATGCCCATCCCCATGCAACAAGTACCCCTAAATCCGATGAAAGATATGGTCCTAGACTAGAATAACTATATAGGATATCCCTATGGCTAGCCATATTAGTACTCTAATCCATTGTATCTAGGTCATGGAGAACTCTAGTAGGAAACATATCCAATGTATCAACCTACATATCAGAGTCATATGGTGTAGGTATCAGGATCAATCAATCAGAACTTACCACTAAAAGTTCCCTTGATTTTGGGAACTGGCCCACCAAAGTAGACTTTGGTGATATGGGATAAAGGAGAGGTCTATGTCATTCTTATATGCACAAGAACATCATCAAACAACAAGACTCAGATGCAGTCCAATTTTCTCACAAGTGGAAAGAGGGAATCAATCGAAGATACCCAAAGGTAATAGGTTCCCACACAAGAAGTCAACAACTTGGGAGTCGATCGACTATAGAAGATCCAAGAAATACCAAAGCAACTTCTATTAGAATCGGCCTAGGCATCTAACCTTTTCATTGAATGATCTAGGACCTAATAGATCCAAAGCAACATGTCAAAGGATCAACCACGAGAATAATTCAATATGGTTGAGCACTTAAAGAGGTCCACTACACCTATGCCACTATGGGATGCCTTCAGCCTACCTGAATAAATAAAGTGGTTAAAAGAGGCTTTGGAAAAGTAAAAGATCACTAAAAAATGGAAGAAGCAATCTACTCTATAGATATTTGGTCCCAATCCTAATAAGCTTGAAATGGTCAGCCTACACCTCATAAAGCACACTCTTCAAGTAGAGGTGAATAAGTTAAGACCTAAGGTAGAGTGAATATAGGATTCAACCTCGATGTCAAAAAATAAGAGAGATAGATGGGCCATCAAACTATGGGGCTCAAACTAATGTGATGTCGTAAAGCCAACCAAGATAGGAACTTATCTTATACATGACAAAAGACCTATTTTGCCAAAAAATAATGTTGCAAGAGAAGAACCATCCAAGATTTGGAAGATATACTTCAATGAATCTAGGAAAAAAGTTAGAGTAGGAGTAGGAGTATGTCTTATATCACCCAAAGGAATGAAGATACTGTAATATTTTTGGCTCCAATTCAATTGCTTTAACAACTTGGTCAAATATAAAGCAATGGTACATGGCCTCTTTTTAGCTTCAAAAAAAGGGGTTAAAGAGATGTAAATATATGGAGACACTAAAATCATTTTTAAGTATTTAAGGTCTTTATGTGTAGCCAAAAATCGATTGATGAAGTCTTACCATAATTGAGTCTATGATTTACTAGAAGTCTACAATGCGATCAATCTAATGACAATACCTCAAAGCTAAAATATAGATGTCAACTACATGGCTGTCATTGGAGCTCAGTTTGATCCCACAGAAGACCTATTGAGTAACCACTAACATGTCAAAGTCATATTCCAACTTCCTATACTAGATAATGATAACTCATAGAAAGTATTTGAAAATGATGAACACATTGTTCGTTTCATACAACAAGAGATCAACTTTATAGAAGAGTGGGCACTAGAAGTAGAAGAAACTTACGAGGACTAGATTATTTAGATTAACAACAATAAGATACCTAAGGGGATCATAACTCTTGAATCCTTATTCAACCCAGATAATCATTTGAGGGGTAATAAAGGTGTCGCCATAGACAAATAGGACTACTGGGATGTCAAAATTGATACCGAAAAAGTTCTACGAATAGAAAAAGTTACCACTTGGGATGAAAGAAAAAATCTCATTGACCTCTACCAAAAATACACCAAGGTAATATCCTAGAGTTATGAAGACCTTAAGGGATACAAAGACATCATCCAACACACTATAGAGCTAGATCTCGATACCAAGCCCATGAGGAAAAAGTAGAGGCTCATAAATCCCAAGATGGAACTACTCATGAAATAAGTACGCGTCAAGCTTATAGAGGCAACAATTATATATTTTCTCAAGCACACCACTTGGGTGTCCAATATGGTCTGGGTCATAAAGAAGAATGATGAAATCCAATTATTCATTAACCAAAAATATTTGAACAAGGTATAATTAAAATATCACTATCCATTTTCCTCTATGGAGTAGACCCTATAAATAGTAGCTAGGTCAAAGAGGTTCTCACTCTTAGATGGGTTCCTTGGTTACAATCAAGTTTGGGTGAAATACGAAGACCAACATAAAATGGTATTCACCACCAAGTAGGGCACCTTCACCTACCAAAACATTTATTTTGGCATATCCCACATCAGAGTGATATTCCAATGGACCATGGATATTGTTTTTATTGACATAATCAACAAAATCATCCTTGTCTACATCGACGACCTTACAATATTCTCTAAAAGGAGGGAAGATCATTTGGAACATCTAGAAAAGATGTTCAAATAATGTCAAGAATTTAGAATATACTTAAACATAAAAAAATGCATATTTTGTGCTCCATAAGGAAAGAATTTGGGTAGGTTGTATCCAAGGATGGGATAACTATTGAACCTGATAGAGTAAAATCTATTATTAACTTGTTATTATCACAACATAAGAAAGCCATCCGATATTTTCTTGGGAAAAATAAATTTATTTAGATATTCACACCCGAATTTACCTCCATTGTCATACCTATAACTAGAATGCTAAAGAAAGGGTAATAGTTCAAATGGCCTAAATAAGGTAAGTCAGCTTTCTAAAAAAATAATCAAGTTATCACAAAAGTCGTAATGCTTGCTAACCTAGAATTTGATAGATATTTTATCCTTCATGCATGTTTTAGTCCTTACTAAGAAGAATGATAAAGGTGATAAGCATCCTATTGTATTCTTCATCCAAAATTGAAAATATTATGAGGAGCACTATAGACAGGTATATGCCTTAATCTAAAGTTTATAAAATTGTAGGCATTTGATTTTAGGTAGCAAAGTGGTAGCCAATGTTGTCTATTTAAGCATTAAAGACTATATCATGAATGGCGAAATCAATGATAAGAGAGCAAGGTGGGTCACTCATATTCTTGAATATGACATTGAGATCAAGACAACAAAATTGAACAAGGGAAAGGCACTATGCAAAATAATAGCAAAATATGGTGAAGACTCAGAAGAAAAAAAAAAGGTATGCTTTATCATTTAGGATAGGATGAAGAGTGGGTCTAGGACCAGATTAACTACATGTGATATGGCTAGTACCTAATAAATCTAAAAAAAATAAAAATAAGGGCATATATGCTATAGAATACACATTACACCCTTATTGGAGAAGTGTCGTTTTACAAAAAAATTGATGGTGTTATTTTAAGGTCCACAGAGACTAGAAAAATAACCTCATTTTTGTAAGAATTTTATTAAGGATTCTCTAGAGAGCACTAATAATTGTATACCATAGAAATACAAATAATGAGATCCAATTATTACTAGCCCACTATGTTCAATCACATGCATCAATAGGTAAGAGAGTGTGGCAAATATATATTCTTCACTATAAGAAACAAGAATGCCCCTTGCCCCTCAAGCTCATCATGATCGATGAATATTTCTCACAATGGAGACTCAATTTCATTAGATTTATTAATCCATCCTCTAGTGAAAGGCATTTATGGATCTTGACTACCATAGATAACTTCATAAGATGGATAGAGGTGGTTCCACTCAAGTAGGCCATCGAAAAGGTTATTGTAAATTTTTAAGAAAAATTTATCACTCTGTTCAATGTGCCACATGCTATTGTAATTGATAATGCACCAATATTTATCATAGGTAAGCCAGTTCACTCTCAAATATGATATTTATATGAAAATATCCTCCAATTATTATCCTTAATGAAATGGCCTAGATAAATCTTCAAATAAGAATATGTTGTGTATTCTAAAAAGAATAGGCATTGATAACCAAAGGTTGTGGCATATGCACATCCACCAAGCACTTTAGATAGATATAATTACTTCAAATACGGGAATTGGTTGCTCCCCTTACTCCCTTTTCTACGATCAAGAAGCTCAAATCCTTGTCTCTATTGAATTATTGGCCCTTCAGTTGTTGCATCAGTTAGAGCTCTAAGAAAATAATATTGTGTCACTAATAATAGGGAAATCATTAAAAATGGAGGAACAAAGGGAGAATATGAGAGTTCACTTAAATACATCAATAAGATGTACAAAATGGTCTTACAATAATGCCACTACTCAACATTTCCTAATAGGTGACCTGGTACTAAAATGGGACGAGGATTGTAGAAAACCAGGCTAACATACTAAAATTGATGTCATCTAGAGTGAACCATATGTTATCACTAGACTTAAAGCTAAAAGTGCTATGAAACTAGCCAAACTATAAGTACAACCAATTTTGATTTTATTCAATGGGATTTATCTAAAAAGGTACCACCTACAAAATAAAAGTAATAATAAAAATTCAAGAGCAATGGAAATGTAGGGAAGTAGGAGAGTTGCTAAGCAATGTAGTGATCAAATAACAAGGCTATAAAATATTAAAAAATCCTACAAGCCTCACCAAAATATGAGTTAGAAAAGGACAACTACCACCTGCACATATTTTCAAGCAAGAGTATTAATTAAGGGAGGTGGAGGCCAACTATCCAATCGAGCCTCAATGGTTAAAGCAACAAAGTGATTGTCAACATGGCAGTCATTGCCACTAGGGTCAACCTCATTTTTGCAACATGTTTAAAACATACCAATGATGAGTGGGAGTGGCACATAGACCAAGGGGACTTTGGTAACAAAAAATGACCCTTATGCTCAGCATAACCAACCATAAAGAGAAAAATATTGCATGCACATATAATAACAACAATTATAAGACTCATTTAAGACTCTAACCCTTTCGATCTTGCCACTATGTCTAGAAGATTAAAAATAAATTTTTGATCTAAAGCTTAGTAAAAAATCTAGGGGGAAGAGTTATAGAGAATAATTTTGAGTAATATGGATTCATCTAAGAAGGTTACACCCACTTGAGCAATGTGGTATAACACCAAAAAGGAGCTTCTTGAGGATGCTAAAAAAAATGAGCTAGAAATCATTTTTATAGATGAGGCAAAGAAGGTAGCTAACCCCAAGGTATCCATTAAAACTAAGGGTTTAAGGGAGGGTGATTTCCAAAGGTAATATGAGATATAAGCAAGATACTTCTTGGCCATAATATGGTTGTCTTACCTGGCCCAATATATGATACCCTAGGTTTATCAATTCTTAGAATTTGTGGTTGGGTGCACCATGAATTATGATGCAAAGAAGAGAATAGTGACAAGGGGGATATATGAATTACTAGTGTTATTTCACCTAAAGTTGTACAAGATATGTTGGTGGTCCCTCAAAGGCCATATTTTAATCCTTTTATGGATGACCAGCTCTATGGATGACACCATGATCCACTATAATATTTGAATATGGAAATTCTTGAAAAGAAGTAGCTAACCATCATGCCAAATTTACTTGTAACATGGACCATATTCAAGGACAATGCCAAAGATATATTGAGTATGGTGGTATTCATTTTTGGTAGAGAGGTAAACAAAGAAGAGTTGGGAGTCATGTATACTTTGAGATACACACCTAAGGACTAGGAACTAACCTTAGACGTCAACACCTATATCACTCAATATATTTGTGAAGGATTGGAGAAAATTAATACCATTGAGGCCTTTAGGTACCCCTCATACCTTGTGCACCTAGCACTATCCCAAAATTCTTGTTTATATAGTGGTTTAGACCTAAAAATTGTAGGATGCCAAAGGTAGTCTGTGTCTATCTAGATGAGAGCCCTTTTTGGAGCTCCTCTTACTGCACTTTTGCAAACAAGTTTTTATGCCCACCCTATGGGCATTAAAAGAAAAAGGGACACAATGAAATATTCTCAAAAAATATACCTTGACTATAGGAGGGATTGGTTTTGTTTAGGCCATACCATTATACACATCCCTAAATTTTCCAAATCAGTATATCTATTGTTGTGATATGTAGTGGAGAGAGTTTTTGCCTTGGAAATGTTGAAGCAACTAGATATGGTGGATACTACCTATGAAGCAAAGCAAAGTAAAGCTAGATACTTAAGGCTTATAGTACATCTAGGTGGAGGCAACTAGTTGAATAGGAGAGCAATGTTTGTATTAGAAATCAAGCTCAAAAGTTTAGAGTTAGACACTCTACAGGATTCTTGGGTATAAAATCTAAAAGGTGTATTCCAAGAGTGGCTCTCCAAGATAAAAAAAATACAAAGAAGTTCCCTCCTCAAATGTGTCCAAGGTTGGCACTCCACCAGAGTCCTAAGGAGAGATTTTATGCACTACTTTGAAAAGAATATTTCTTGTTCTACCTTAAGCAACTTGAGTCATGGTTTAACTTTGGAAAACCTAGAAAAACCATGTGTATAATCAACCCCAAAATCAAAGTTTTAAAGAATAAAGAGGAGTGACTACAACAATAGGATTATCATGACATCAAAATCGAAGTTTTATGGATCTATAAACAATTGATAAATGACACAACCTCTATACTTGGAGAGAAATTGAAGGATAAGCAATTTAGTAGCTAATATAATGAAGCAAATGCATTTTAAGTTAATGTCAACTTGGAGGAGGTTAAGCAAGTGATAGACCCGTGAAAAGTGCAACAACAAGAAAAAAACAAAGGATTTATTTAATTGGTATCTAGATGCCTTTAGGCCCTCCATTTAAAATAGAGGTAGGCACTACTGAACCTCCTATTTCAATAATTTAGGTTGCAACTGTTGTAGTCCACTCAACACCCTTATTTAATAAGGTATCAAGAGAAAAGAAAATAATTCCAAGAAGAAGTGGAGGTTATCCCTAGATGGCAAGAAACCCAAAAAGAATAAATAGAGCAAGTCCCAATACAAGGTGTTGTCATCACACAAAAATAAACCTAAAGAAAATTCCTAAAAATCATTGGAAGGAAACCAAGATCCAAAAGGATTAGTCCAAGAACTGAAGGAAGTCATTTTCTTTACCCAATAATTTCCCATTTTTTCTATTTTTGAAGAAGTTTCTCAAGTTTTCCCTTCCATTATTTTAGCCATTTATTTTACCTTTGTCACTCCATATCCATCTCAAAATATTCCACCACCCCAATTAGCCATAACGTCCATCCCATCACCAAGACTTGTGATCCCTTCCATCATGATATTCCTAGTGGATCAAACCATTCCCTTGTAATTCATAAAGCCCTTACCTTGCCTCTCAAGATATAATTACAAGAATATAACCCCAAACCAATCTCTTCTATCCTAGAACTTATCCCTTATTTCCAACAGGCCTCAAAACATAGCCAACAATTATCAAAATAAAAAGCAAAGTGGTGAGCCACATAGCTTACAACTACATAGAATAAAACTATTATTCTTCCTCAAAGAGGGGGGCTGGGTTTGAATAATTTTGAGCCCATGGTTTCTAAAGCACTAGGAGATATATGGCCATAGGAATACTGGATATCAACCATGGAGATTAGCTTCCAAGGCATGTCCCTAGAGGAAAGAATTGAATTTTCCAAGCAGACAACCAAGTTAGTGAGCTATGAATACAAGGAGGTCACAAAGAAGCTAGCCACTAAAGAGGAGTTAGAGAAGTCCAAGAAGCTACTCAAGAGCTCTTATATGAAGTCAAAATGTTCAAAGCTAAACATACCCACGTTACAACAAAATTTGAAGAAAAGGAAACTAAGTTGAAATAATAAAAGAGAAAAGTGATGGAGCTAGTGCAAGTACCTAGTAAGCCTAATCAAATAACAAAGTTTATATAGATCATTTAGAGAGGATTCATCCAAGAGGTAGAGGGTCTCATTTTGATAATTGATTATATTTGGTCCATCTCTTCCTTGAGTGCAGAAGCCACAAAAAATCTTGAGCAATTTGAGAAGACCTTCGGTCCTAGATTCTAGAAGCCCAAGCCTTTTAATCCATCCTAGTCCAACCCAACCTCTAGTAATGGAATATAGTAGGGATTATGAACAAAGATATCATAACTCACAAGGTAACAAAAGCCCTCACTTCCTAGTAAGTAAATCATAAGTTCAACAAGAAAATTGAGACCCTATCTTGGAGAATAGAAGAATGTAAGGGACATATTTCTTCATTAGTGGTAGATGGAATTCCTTATTCTTTGGATTCTAATGGTGAATTTGTTTCAAAAGAGGAATATGGGAAATGATTAAACTAGCTAAATACCATTAAGATAACCCTAGATATATCCATAAAATAAAGGGTAAACATGGTGGTAAGACCTATTGTTAGACTAGAAGCACTCATCCAGAGGACCTGGTATGAATACACCCCACCTCTCATCAAGGGTCTATGTGAATTGGAAAAGTGTAATTGGTACTACTCATGGTCCAAGGTCTCAATGAAAAAGGAATGGAAGGAAGTCATTGAGGTAGTGAAAAATATTTAAGCTTCACCTCATGCCCAATTGTAAGGCTACCATGATATAGAGTTATACCTCCAACTAGTTGGAGGGCCCCTGAGAGCTACTATTACTATAGTAAATTATTTACTAGACTATTTTTTGTGGTAGAATATTTCCAAAAACTTGAAGTTAGTAAAAATTCCAAGGAGGTTACAACTAGATCAACCAAACTTGAGTCTAGACTGATATACAATTATATGAATAGGCCATCAAACCTCTTTCAATTATAGATTGCATGTATAGTCCATCAAGCCTCTTTCAATTATATATAAATATAATTACACTTAAATATAAATGCAAGGAGTTGGGACTACCATGAATTCTATCTTGGTCTCTATATTTGTATATATTTTTGTGGGGGTCTATGACTATTATTTTTCCTATCTTTCATAGATCTTCTCAATTTTTAGTCATATGTGGTTGAGACTATGTTCATTCTTAGATATCATGTTTGCATGCATGTGTTGATAATGTACGACCCTGGGAAGCATGCACTGTTACACTACTTGCAATATTATATAAAATTAAAGACCGTAAAGTAATAGATAACATGAAAATAATAAATAAAGATCTTTGATTAATTTCTTTGCAAATCCTAGTTACATATCGGTCCCTCTAAGGGATGCCCAATTCAATACAATAAGATATAAGTGAAATAATGGTAAAGCAGATGTCCAATCACAAAGGGATGGTGCGCTTCCATAGGCCTCTCGATATCACACATAAACTTGTATGAGGGCTTATAGACGCCTCCTTCTCCTGCAAGCCTTGATTTGGTCCTGTAAACCTATAACCTACATGTATAGAAACAATAGAAGACTATCAGTAGCATGGGAAGCCTCTCCAGATGAGGATATTATTAGAAAATTTGATAAACATGATATATGATCATAATAAGATCAAAATGCAATGAAATGAATGATAAATGTGTGTATAACTCAGGAAATTATAGTGCAAATACATAAAGAAATCAAATATATGCTAAAACTAATTAATAAATCAAAGCAATAACATATCTATGCTAGAAATTGGAAAATAATATCTGAAAATCCTAGGCTATGCTTGTGGGCCATTGTCAATGACATCAAATACGAAATGAAGCTCTTCTCCTTGTGAACTAGGGGTTGTAGAACTAGATTCCTTGCTCGAATTGATGTTCAAGGGTCACCTCTTGTGTCTGATACACTAGTTGGTTGTGAAGAATAGATGGATCTAAAGTGGATGCGTAGACGTAGCTTAGCCAGACAACACTTCACTGCTCCTCAAAGGGGGTGTGGATTCACTCTTTGATTGGCCAGGGCTTTGCTGCACAAAATTTTGATATTCGTGGATCTTTTGCTTTGATTGGGAAAGTCCATATGTAGACCTCTTAGATGCAGATTTGGATATTGATCTTGGATTCCTGGATAAGACAATATCCAAATTTACATGCAACTGACCATATTCGGAGAGGGGAGGGAAGCATCAGTCACAAATTGGCATTGAAGAGGCAGTCAGGATTCCTCGCCAAAATCTACCGCAAGCAATATAAGGTGTAGTCAGACTACATGATCTGGGCATGTATTCATGGCTAGACTATGTTTTCATGCTAGCTACTATCTCGAGTAGTGGCTAGGCATGGCTGCTCTCAGCTTTAGTGGCCACTCTGATTGATAGTAGCCAAGCCTGGATGGGCTAGAACTACTATTTTTGAGTGGTTAGGACCACTACTAGCTCTTGGAAAGGTCCAAGATCATTCATATGGCCTTTATATGTGTCCATATGAGTAGTATCCTAAACATGACATATTTTTTGTGTCTACATATACCCCTTTTTGGGATGCATTATGGGAAAACACAGTGTGGAGCAAAAAAAATAGACCACCTAGGGCCACGTTGTAGGGTGTGTGATGATCATTGATCTGATCAACATTGGATGCCCTAGTCATGTGAAAGGGCATGCATACTAGAATCATTGCTTCCAATAAGATGGAAGGCTTAAATTTATGAAAGCTTGCACACGTCCATCAAACAATCGGGTAGCTTCAGTGCTACTATAGATCCGAAAGGAGGAGAGCTACAAACTTAACTATCATATTTGCTTTTTGTCCCAACAAAGAGTAAACTTATGATAGTTTTTGGTAATGATTCGTAAGATGAACATAATTTGACATGATCGAGTGATATTTTGTTGATTTTGATTATGATTATTGATATTATGACTACCCCCTCAAATGATGAGTCGATGAGGGAAGGACAATGCATAAAGTGATGAGTCGCTTGACCAAGATGAATGATTTGGACCCTTTTAGAGGTTTGCTTTGTTGTTATAAGGTAGGTCCCATTTGAGGTGTGATCTCAACCATTTTTAGTAATTGTACATATTTATCCCATGAAGCAGTCTGGACACAATGGCCTTCTTAGGAAATCAATATGATAGCAACTCTATTCAAGCTTGTTTTGAGTCTCTAAATTCAATGATTTGTTGAAAAATATTATAGAAGAAATGAGATGAATCTTCGTTCCCGTGGGACAGTCCGACTGCCATGGCCTTCTTTGGGATTGATGTAACGTGTCTCAATTCTACCATAACTAATTTATCCCAAGTGGCATTATGGTAATTTACTCATCTTGTCAGATTACATGGAGCATAAGTCGTTGCAATTGCCAAGTTTATAGAGTAAATAACTAAATACGAGGCTTATTTGAGATTTTGTTGTTATTTGATTTTTGTTACTTTAATGCTAGGAGATGTGGTGTTAAATAGAGTTTTGTTGGCTCTCCACCATGGTGTGTGACTTCCTCCCAATTCTATAGCACGCGCATGTGGAACGATGTCCTAAAATAAATTTGCAAAGTGTTGCAATTTATATTGCTTTTTATTTTGATTTATGTGATTTTTTTGTTATTTGTGCCATTTTTTATTGTTTTGTATTGATAGGTATGTTTAATGGCCCATTTTGAGGTGCCTCATGGTGAGATACTGAGTCCTTTTATTGCTGGTGGCTAGCCACTAACATAAAAAATGATCGGATCGTAATCGCTGTCAGTGTCAGCAGCCAGATAAAGCAGGCCATTGATGCCATCAGTGGCTATAGAAATTTGGTCATATACTAGATAGGTCTATAGCCGGAGGGTCACAGAGAAGTGGGTGGAGTATATCAGGGCAGTCGTCAATGCGATCGAGCCATAGGACTAGGAATTGGACAGAGCAGACCGTAGGTACCAACTCTCGACTACCTCCCAGAGAGGACGACGAGGGTGGAGGTGGCGCTAGTGGTGCAGGCCACTCTTGAGCTTACCTTTGGTTATTTGCATTATTTTTGAGTGTAAGGTCAGATGACCTACACAGTTGTAGCCTGTGGAAATTTGTACCCTTTTGTATTTATTTGAAACACACACACACACATATATATATGATATCTACATTTTGATACTCATTATGTGTATTTATATGTTTTTGCTTTTGTGTTTTTGTGATGCAGTATTATGATTTTATGCTATATGATGTGATGTATTGATGACATGCGCTAGATGATACATGTATGATTTATATGGTGAGATCTAGATGTATAGTTGTACTACTTATGATGTATGCACATATGTATGGAGTGCTTATTGTTAAATGCATGTTTAATTTTTGATCTATTTGTATGCATCTAGCTTATGTTGTTATGATATGGTAAATGCAATGTGTGTGATATACTATTTACATGATGATGATCTAATGTAAATGATCCTCTATGTTTTAATCACTTAAAAAATAAGGAATGCATGTGATATGAGTTTTACAATCTAATGGGTGACACCACCGAATGTATATCAATCATGAATGCAAATAATAACTCTTAGCATAAGATTAATCATTTAAACATTCAAATGCGTGATGAGATGGTGTGATATGTATGTAATTTATTTATGAGATTCTGTAAATTAAAAGAATTGTAAAAAATAGTCAGTGGTCATCTAAACACATTACTAATATTCATCAGGTATTTGTTCCATTCATGCACACCATTTAATGAATAAAACCTCCTAAAGAAAGTTGATGAGTTGATTCATGACATGATTTGTTGCTATCAAGGATTTTTGAGATTTTCCATGAGACTCAAACACCCTAGTTACTTCACAAAAATTTGTATACTGACCATACAGGACTCCTGAAAGATAAAGTTTTTGTTATGAAGATCTAGATACTCACTATCCCTGTGTGTGAAAATGAATATATTAGATAAAACATAAGCATATCCCAATGCCATGTGGGATTCATGCAGCCCATTGTTGTATTGGGGATCCTCAAATGTTCATCC
Organism: Wollemia nobilis; assembly: GCA_028583015.1. Taxonomy (NCBI): domain Eukaryota; kingdom Viridiplantae; phylum Streptophyta; class Pinopsida; order Araucariales; family Araucariaceae; genus Wollemia; species Wollemia nobilis. The sequence continues at coordinate 8,294,796 of JAQPPZ010000103.1, forward strand.
TGATCCTAATTTGGACTCATTTGAATTAGACCACTAGGCGATACAGGACACCTAAAGCTAGCCCTTTATGCAAATTGCTCTAGAGATTACCCTGATGCCAGGAAGGATTCATTCAGACCATTGCTATATTGGGGATAAATTTTATGGTTTGTGGATCAACCATTATAGATATTTGAGCTCTTCACCCCTTTCTTTTCTTCACATTTATTTGGGATACTTGCTCATGTTTTAGTGATAAAAATCATTGTTTATTTTGATTTTTTTTTCTTTTGAGCACGGGATTTTGTAGTGATGATAATCACTATTTATTTTACTTTTGAATTTTGCTTCGTTTCAAGATTTTTGCTTGTTTTGATGAAAGCAAGGGATTTATTTGGGTAGGGGGGAGCTTGCACTTTTGCCAATGATTAAAACTCTAGACCGCGCGCATCACAAAATGAGCAGGTGATGACATTTCACTTAGGATGCCTAATACCACTTCGTAGCATTCATCTTTCCCTTGTTCCAACTAGGATTTTAGTGTTTTGATTAGTGATAGGATTTTGATATATGCTAGGTACTATCACAACTAGACCTCACCTTCTGCTAGTGAAGACAACTTTCTACAAAATCTGATAAAATCACTAGGTATGACTGAGTGACCAAAAAACCCTAGTATATCCTTTATAGCAATAGGAGGGGTTGTGTTGAAAAACATAGTTACTCACACGGGTTATGGATGATGATGGTTTTGAAGATGCATGATTGAGATACACACGTGGTGTCGTTTGTAATATTGTGAACACATCCTATCCTAATGCTAATGCAATGGATGCAATATGCCTAATGCAATGCAACTAATGGGTGCAAATGCCAAATGTAAATATTTTTGTATTTTTGATGCTTTTACTTGTTTTTGAGTTTTTTATTATTCTGAATGTTTTTGATATTTTTATCATTTAACTATTTTTGTGCTTTTGTGTTTTGCTTTTGACCAAAGGGATTTAAGATGCCTTTGGGGCTTTTTGTGATGTGACGAAAGGGCTTTAAGATGCCTTTGGGGCTTTTGGTGAAGTAACCAAAGGGATTTAAGATGCCTTTGGGACCTTTTGTGATTTGACCAAAGGACTTTAAGATGCCTTTGGAGCCTTTTGTGATTTGACCAAAGGGCTTATGCTGCCTTTGGAACCTTTTGTGATTTGACCAAAGGGCTTAAAGATACCTTTGGATATTTTTGTGATTTGACCAAAGGGCTTTAAGATACCTTTGGAGCTTTTTGTGATTTGACCAAAGGGCTTTAAGACGCTTTTGGAGCCTTTTGTTTTTGTAGTTTTCTATTGTTTTTGTGATTTTGATATTTTTGAATGTTTTTGATATTTTTGACATTTATTTGAATGTTTTTGGTATTTTGTTGTGCTTATGTGTGAAATGCCCTTATATGAATAATTTTGAGAGGCTCTAGTTCCTCAACACCTACTAGTAATGCTAGGTGATATGCCCCAGGTCCAATCTTCTCAAAGATGATGTAAGGACCTATCTAGTTGGCCATAAATTTATCTCGTAGGTGCAGGTGCAAATTTGAGTTATGTTAGTTTTATTTAAGTGCAAGATCCCCAACCTTAAAGTCTCTTAGGTGGACTTTATTGTTATAAGCTCATGTTAGACGATCCTAGTAAACGAGAAGATGCTCAAGAGCATTGATGCAATGTTCATCCAGAAAGGTCAACTTGTCTAGGTGAGCTTGCTACACAGTGTCATCAATGATGAACTCTTTCAATGCGATGTGTAATGTTGGAATTTCCAACTCTAGGGGTATAATGGCTTCAGTGCCATATATAAGCAAAAATGGTGTTGCCCTAGTTAACGTTCGCATGCTAGTATTGTAAGCCCATAATGCAGGGGGTAATTTCAGATGCCAATCCTTATGATTTTCTTTCATCATCTTATTTAAGATGGCTACTATTATCTTGTTTGAGGCCTCTGATTTTCCATTTTCCTGCGGATAGTATGATATTGTAAAACTATGTTGTATGTTGTATTTGGACATTAAAGCCCACATATTTTTATTTTTGAATGACGGGCCATTATCCGAGATTATATTGAAGGGGAACCCAAAATAATAGATGATGTTGTGAAGTATGAACTCTACAATTTGCGGTCCAATTATCGAGGTTAAGGGGACCGCTTCCACCCAATTGGTGAAGTGCTCAGTGGTCGTTAAGATAAATGTATGTCGGTCCAAATATGGGGGAGAGATATTTCCAATCAGATCAAAACCCCACTGAGAAAATGGCCAAGCCATATGAATGGGATGTAAGGCATGAGATGGCAGGTGCGTTATATTTGCATGATATTGACATTTAATGCATCTCCTAACATACTTGCAAAAATATTTCTCCATGGTTGGCCAGTAATAGCTCATTCGAAGGATGCACTTGATGATGGCCATGCTGCTAAAGTGGTCATCACATGTACCATCATGAGCTTGCAAAATCGCCCAAGCTGATTCTTGGGACTCCAAGCAATGAAGGACTCCATCATAGCTTCGATGATACAATATACCTCCTAGCGAGACATATCTTGTCACTTTATGCTTGAATGCTCATTTTTTGGCATGCAACAATTCCTATGGGACAATTCCAAGTTTTAGGTTATCTTGTAACTGAGATAGCCAATCCTGGTAAGCTACAACCTCAAAAGACAAGATGACTTATTCCTCCTATTTGATGTGCACAAATGCAGATTGAGAAACAACCTTATGGTGAATGATAGTACCATTCCCTATAGGATCCTATGAGATCAAGGACCCCCAAGGCACCTTATTTAGAAAGTCTTTCCCTTTATGAAACTAATCATGGTCTGGTTCTACATGAATCATGTTGACTGATTCTTTGTTATAAAAAGCTTCACGTTGCATCGTTGAGTGCGAAAGCATTTTCACATGAATGGTAGTGAAATCAATAGATGGATTCTGAGGGATCAAGGATCCCAAACATGCCATGGTGTCTGCAAATCTGTTTGATGAACAAGGGATTACCTCAATGTCATATCACTCTAGTTGGTCTAGATAGGTGTCAAAAAGCTCCTTGTAAGCTTTCAGGATTGGATCCCTGCATTGAAATAATCCTTTAACTTGGTTTACTATGAGGAGGGAGTCACCAAAGATATTTAGCCTTTTGATATTCATAGTGATGGCTGTTTGGAGACCCAAGATTAGGACATTGTATTCGATGTTGTAATTCATGCAAGGGAAGTCTAGCTTAAATGATAAGGGTATTGAAGCACCTTGTGGTGTGAAAAACACAATCCCTACACCACCTCCTTGCTCACAATTTGAACTTTCGAAGAAAAAAGTCATGTCAGCTTTGTTTTTAGGTTCTTTAGGTTCGGGTGCTTGAGACAATGCAAAGACTGCATCATTAGGAAGTTCTATGGTGAGGGGCCTACTATTTTGAAGAGGCGCCTCAACTAGTTGATCAGCTATGACTTGTCCCTTGATGGAATTTTGGCTTATGAATTCCAAGTCAAATTTTGTCAATAGCATGATCCACTTTGCAGTACATGTATTATGATACATATTTCTCATTATATATTGTAAAGGATTTTGTTTTGATATTACATACATCGTATGGCTCAGCATGTAGTGGAAAAATTTATTGGTTGCAAAGACCACTACTAGGCACAACTTTTCTATGTATGCGTATCTTATATTTTTGATATTACATATGTCGTATGGCTCAGCATGTAGTGGTACAATTTCTTGGTTGCAAATACCATTGCTAGGCACAACTTTTCTACGTATGTGTATCTTATCTCATAGCTCACCAAGGTGCAGCTAATGTAATATATCACTTTTTCGTTATCTTACACAAAATTTTGATCCAACATGGTTTCCAAAGAAAAATTGGTAGCAGATATATATAGTAGGAATGGCACATGTGGCTTTGGTGGAGCTAGGACTAGCAGCGTTACCAGGTACTTCTTGATTTCAACAAAGGCTTACTAAAATTCTTTGTCCCACTGAAATGGGACCCCCTTGAGTAGAAATCAATTCATGGATCGACATTTATCCGATAGTTTTGTGAAGAATCACTTTATGGATGCTACTTTGCCCTGTAAGCTCCTAAACTCTTTGATGTTAGTGGGTAGGGCCATTTCCAAAATAGCCTTTACCTTTGTTGGGTCTACTTCGATGCCTCATTTAGAAATGATGAATCCTAAGAGTTTTCCATATGTTATTCCAAATACGCATTTATTGGGATTCAACCTGACATTGTGTTCAATCAGGTTATCAAATACCTTCTTGAGGATCTCAGCATGCTCTTCACACAACAATGACTTGTATAGTAAGTCATCGATATAGTCTTTTAAGATCTTGTGCATGTAGTCATGGAAAATAGCCCACTGATATGTAGCACCAAAATTTTTAAGACAAAATGGTATTATTTTGTAGTAAAATATCCCCCATGGAGTGGTGAATGCGGTTTTATGTTGGTCTTCGGGTTTAATATAAATCTGGTTGTAACCAAAAAAATTGTCCATTAGGGAAAGCATCTCATGACCTGCAATTGCATCTACAAGAGCATCTATGTTGGACAACGAGAATGAATCCTTTGGTGTTACCTTATTGATATCCTTAAAATCTATGCAAATGTAGATTCTTCCATCAAGTTTTCCTATGGGCACCATGTTTGATACCCATTTTGGATAGTCTATGGGAACAATAAATACTACATCCAACAGTTTTTGCAACTCGTTCTTTACCATCAAAGCGATGGTTGGATGCATCTTTCTAAGATTTTGATTTATTGATTTCTTTGCGGGATCTAGTGAAAGGTTGTGGACAACCAATTTTGGATCTAGTCTCGACATATCTTTGTAGGTCCAAGAAAAGAGATATGGTATCTCTTTCAATAGAGGAATAATGATGGCATGTTCTTCTGGAGATAAGCTTTCTTCGAACTTGAATTTCTTTGGATTAGATGGATTATCGTTGATGTTCACTTTGAAAGCCTCCTCTATTGCCATATGTGACCCCTCCTCAAGTTGGCGAGGAGTAGGGATTAAGTGGATGTCATATGTTGGGTTTAAAGGTTCCATTGAATCATGGTAAAAACTAGTGTGATAGATATCATATACATAGCTTGGTGTAAAATGGAACAGTTGTAGCATCTCTTCATTAGAGAAGAAATCTTTAGGCTCTAGGGGTGAGTCAACATGATTCCAATAAATAGCATCTAAACTAAGACACAATGGTTTTGAAGGATCTACTAGGTTGTGAAGTGGAGTGGTCAAATCAATGGATATCATGTTGATGGATAGGATGAAATCTCTAGGACCATGTGGGTGAAACTCTTCATTAATGATTTACCTTCTATACCCAACATAAGGTTACGAGGGTATGGTGATATTAGGATCTGGTCTATGGATAGATGATATGATGGGATCGTTAGGTTAAAACAACTCTCTAAATTTTAGTGGATCTAGGAAGACCATGCGATATATGACGTCTAGATTTATTGGTCTTCCCAAGAAGTGAAGGTCAAGATATATGGTGCAGAGTATTGCTTCTATTTCAACAAGTAGATTGAATTGACATAAATAATGAGGCCCAAGATAATCCATCTCAATATTGTCCTCATAATCACTATCATCTATGAAGAAACCCTCATTTCTACCCATTAGAATTAGGTGGTGACTTGCCTGTTGATGCCTAAGATAGGCTATTTTAGTTTCATCTTTATAATTATCATCGCTTATGAACAATCCATTGGCATTTACTATTTTATCTATGATATGGTGTGCATGTCTAGGCCTAAGGTAGGCCATCTCAGTTGAGTCCTTTGACTCATAGGCACTCTCATCCGAAATGTATTCGCCCTCTGTGTTACCTTTCCAAATGAGGTTTTGCAAATACTAAGGCCTGTGATAGACTAGTATGGCTTCATCCTTAGACTCACTTGTGACATACTCATTTTTATCTCACTTATACCCATGGATTGGCTCATCCACCCATAGGATAATTCCTGATGTATATGCTTCAAGAGAGGAATTAGGGTGATACTCATCGGGTGGTTCAATATTGACCATAGACACCCATCTATTACCCAAGTAGTTTATACTAGGGGGTTGATAAGGATTCCAATCAACATCTTCCCCAAAACCCAAGCTCAGCCTATTTAGGGCTGCTATCAAAGAATCATCATGACTCTGGATATGGTATGCTATGCCAAACCTATCAGTAGATAGTTGGTATTATGATTGGAATGGAAGTCGATGCCCTTGCTTGTATAGACCTAATCCATAGTCATGCCAATGGCATTGCTCAAAGTACCTTAGAGAAAAATTAGGATTTGATAAGTAAAAAAAATACATGGTGAATGGTTCATCCTCATCCTCTTCAATATCAGAAGTAGTATGTGCACAGTCTAAACCAACATAGATGAAGTTGGTTTGGTTAGGGGGAATCCCTAATGGAACCACTGTTCCTACTAGAAAATCTGGGACTCTTGGCCATACCATGTCTTGTGAAGACTCAATAATAGGCGTGAAAGTTATGTTCTACATAAGATATTCACCTAACCATGTGTTGACTAAGGTACTTCCTCGACTATTTCCTAGGACTCTTTCTCTTCCATGGGATTGAAATTTTCTACAACTACTATAGTTGGAATTTCTTTAAGTCCTTCCTCAACTAGGGGTGCTTTCAGCTTCTGAGTATATTTTGCTCTAGATTTTGACGGCTTCTCAAAAGTGCTCATAGTTTTGGATGCAGAAGGTGGTGCCAACGTAGATGGGTCACATCACACTGATTTGGACTTTCTTTCTAGCCGTGCGATGGGGGATGAAGGCCTTATGTACAGGTGTGTTGACATAAGGATGAAGTCCCCCAACAAGTCAACCTGATGTACATATTTAAATGGCTCTTCATCTAACGAAACCACATGCACTTGTCCCTTGTGCACATACTTGATGCATTGGTGCAATATTGAGGGAATGCACTGCATGTCCCTTATCTAGGGATGCCCTAGGAGGATGTTGTACTGCATTACCCCTTCCAATACATGACACATCATGAGGATGGTATTTTTCCCTACCTGAATAGGTAGAACAACTGTACACACTATGGAGCACAGTGCATCACTGAAAGCCCTCAATGTATAGGAGGTTGGGACAATGTTGGACCTAGGGATTTTTAGGTGCCCTATAGCCTTTGTTATGATAATTTTGATCGACGAGCCCGTGTTTATTAGAACCTTCTTGAAGGGTATGTCATTTATTGATGTGATGATATGTAGAGGTGATATGCTATGGTAATAGGTACTACATTGATTTCATGACCATAGAAATGGATCATAGGCTCTTGCAACTACTACACTTGCCCTACTAAGTGTGTGAATGCATCTGGGTTCTAGATCTGGAGCTCGATCAATCTCAAGATCTCCATAAAAGTCTCCTTGTGCCTAGGATATTGTTGTATGAGCTTATAAATTGATAACTTGGCTGGATTCATTTGTAGATTTTGCTCCAATCTACTCTGAACAGTTACCATAGATCGCACTAGCAGACCTAGAAGATTGTTTTGCACATGTCTCTGTCAAGGTGCAGCCAGAATACGAATAGGACCCGCTGGATATGGTTGACCGTATCATTGACTCCTAGTTCCCATGTTGACTATCTCGACCATTCTAATGCATCCCTGAGTGGGCAGTTCAACTTGAACTTGGTTGTCTTGGGTATCCTAATCTCTGGGGGACTCATGATTTGGAAATGGGTTTCCAAATATACCCATGTCTCTATTATCGAGTGATAATGGGTTGTCAACTTTTAGCTCACCCTTCTCAATCATGTTTTGGAAAATGTGCTTGAAACTGATGCATACCTCGATATCATGCCCTTGTTGTCTATGATACAAGCAATATTGGTATTCCCTATATCCCTTAGGCTTGGGATGATTAGGGTCCTAGAGTTGTACATCAAGAAATATGATTCTTTTTGCCTCACTTAATTGATTAAATATCGATTACATTGATTCAGATAGAGGCATGGAATAACGAGGTAGCCGACATTCCTTTTTTTGACCCTGGTTGTTCTTTGGGTTGTAATTTGCTGATGGGGGGTGAGCCTGAAAGTTTTGTAGTTGTTGGCCATTACCTCCCTTTAGCATGCTTAAAACAACCTGGTTGACTTGAGCAGACTTGACCTTCTTTTGCTAATCCTTGTTGCGGTTGGCATTATTCCACTCCTTTTTTTGGAGCTTGAGGTCTCCTTAGTTGAACTTTATATCCTCTATAAGCTTGGCTTGAGCCAAGGCTTCTTTGAATGTTTCATACTACTACAGTTGCAATAACAATGAGATGTGTTTAGTGCATCTCTTTGTAAACATTCGGGTGAGCTCTTCAGTGTGAACGAAGAATGGTAGTTTGACCATTATTTTCCTCCACCTATTCCCATAGTCCATAATTGGCTCATTGTCATATTGCTTTAAGTTTTCCAAATTGAACAATTTTACCTTCTTCTTGACATCGAAGGAGAAGAGTTCAAGAAATGCATTCACCAGTTGCTCAAAGCTGATGCTATTGTACTTGGGCAGTTGATTGAACCATTGAGTTGATGCACCCGATAATGTCATAATGAACATTCTTAGAATTAGGGCATCATTCTTATCAAGCTAGAAGCACACATTCATGAAATTCATAATGTGTTCTTGTGCGTCTTCCTCTCCTTTGAACTTGTCTAGCCTAGGCATCTCAAAGTGCCTAGGGTATGTAGGACTCGATACTAAGGGGCACAGAGGTTGGTTGTGTATTTTTCTCAAAGTCGGATTTTGCCCAACTGTGTCCTACTTCTCAAGATATTTGACTCTCTCAGTGAGTATTTGGTACGCCTTCAAAGAAATAATATCATTTTATTGAAAGGGTTACTCATGGTGGTAAAGGAGGTAATCCCATGCTTTCCGAATTTGGGCATCTGTATTCATCTCCCATGACCAGGAATGGAGGTTTAGGATACGTCTACTCCTAATATTCCATCCCTGCATATTCCTCATTAAGTTATGTTTTTTCAAGATCCAGGTGTTGTTGATGTTGTGAGGCATGGTGAGTGTGCTCATCTCTTTGTCTAGTGAACCTCTCATGGTGAGAATTGACACATCTATCATATTGGTATTCCTCACTACCTATGTGTAAGTTAGCCCGAGCTAGCCTATTGGCTTGATATTCATGCTCTATTTTTTCTTCCCTCAAGCATTGCTCATGTAGGTGCAGATAATTTTTTCTTCGTGCTTCTTGATCAAGAGTTTCCAAATACTCTCGCTCAGCGTGCAATGCTTCTTATAACCTATGTATGCGATTAGACTGACCTGCCACTGAAGGTTCATGCCTCTCTAAATTTGTGTGAGGAGTTCTAATGGATAGGTCTCTCAGAGAGGCTCCTGCTTTATTCTTGCCCTTGTCTATCAAGGTGACTTGTTCTATGTATTTTTATCTGTGTTGTGTACCCCCATGGTCGAAGGTAGTGTATGTGTTATGGGGCCACTTTGAATCTTTCCCTAGTTCATTGGTGTACTTTGTGGTTATGCTACATGAACCTTGTGTTTATGCTACATGAACTTCTTGAGATAAAATGTGTGGTAGCAATGCTTCTTTGAGCTGGTCTCGAGGGAACTCGATCCAACTCATCAAGTTTTTTGGTCCTCCATAGCTGATCCTGTGGAGTCCCATTAGCACCAATTAGATTATAATCTAGGGGTATCCTCCCATATTTAGGGAGGTTATAAGATGCTCTCGGTCTACAATTGGGCGTAACTCTATTATCTTACCCCTTAGTGGGTTGATCTATCCTAAATGTGTCATGTGAAGTCTGGGGCATTACAAACCTTGCATGCCTATGTAATGATGGAGGCCTTGAAGGCTCCACATGTTTGTGTGATGATGGAGGTCTTGAGGTCTTCGTATGCCTATGTGATGATGAAGGCCTTGAAGCCTACACATGTCTATGTAGTTATGGAGGCCTTGAAGCCTCTGCATGTCTGTGTGATGATGGAGGTCTTGATGCCTCCTCATGTCTATGTGATTATGGAGGTCTTGATGTCTCCTCATGTCTGTGTGATTATGGAGGCCTTGATGCCTCCTCATGTCTTTGTGATGATGGAGTTCTTGATGCATCCTTATGTTTGTGTGATGATGGAGGCCTTGAGGCCTTCGCATGTCTATGTGATGATGGAGGTCTTGAGGCCTCCTCATGTCTACCACAAGAGGAACCAGGATATGAATCTCTCACTGGGGTTTCTCGAGGAGTCCCCCCAAGGGTTGAGTTATCGCCCCTAAGACTTGCTAAACTTTATCCAATGAAATTATGGGTGGGCAGCTCAACACCATTGTGATTGTGAGTGTGCAAAGCATCAGTTTCTGCCTCGATGTTGGATTGAGGGTGGTTGCTCCACGTGTATACCATGATGACTATGAATTATCTTCTTATGTCAATTTCAAACCACACAAGCAAAGCAAACAAATGTTTATCTCATTTAAGGATTAATGTGCGTTTCTTAAGTTGTTTTGTGTGTTTTGAAGCATTGTTTGTAAAGAAGACCTTATATCATGTGTTTTGTATTTTGTTGGATGGTATTATTGTGTTCAAATGGATTTCACCTATATACTCACATCTCAAAAACCTGGTGATGAAGTCCAAGTCATGTAATCCAACCTATAATGTGTGGTAATGAATTCCACACATAGTCAAGGAGCATAGGTCCTCTCGATCCTCACCTAGTTCACCCGTAGTCAGTGATATACCTCTTCGAAGAGAGATACATGTAAATTTTCCATGGGTTATGATGGATCTTGGAGCTGGTATTGGCCAATAATAATAGGTACACAGGATTTGAGGTAGCGGGTGGAGATGAAATCCACCTCGTTGATCTCTACTAGTGGTTGGTCATGACCTCCAACTCACTAGAATTAAAGTGATACGTGGTGTGTGGGGTTCTTTTTAGATTTTTATAATGGAAAGCTATGCATCAAAGAGAATTCATGACTATTTCCATATATGCCTAAAAAGAACGTTTGATTTCAGAAAATGCATCTCTAACTGATCTAAATGACTTTCATACAATGCAATTTCTACTTTGTGATGTAACGACCTCTAGTTGGGCCACATGCAAGCAAGATTAAAAATACAAGAGACTAGACCGCTGGAGACTAGGGTAGACCTAAAAAATAGAGGTTCATTGTTCCTATAAGTGACTAGAGGAAAGCTAAAAAAAATCTAAGAAGCTTCAAATGCATTTTCTTCCATATTTTCTTATGTTTCCTTAAATGTGATTTTACTTTTTGTTTTCTGAAAATAAATTGCAGACAGAGAAAGACAAAAAATTAGGGAGTAGCACCAAAGTAAAATTCTCGTCCGATGATGAAAGGGCTTCCCTCTTCTACACTTTTATTTTAGCCACTGTCGATGAGATCGGCTACTGTTGGCCATTAACTACAAAAGCGGTCAAGCTCTGTTGGCCGCTACCGACCAAAGTGACTAAACCTGCACACAGAAAACACATGAAAATATCAATAAAATGGTCGAAAACAAAAACTGGGTGGGGGTCCCACCATGATCGCCATCTATGCGACCCCGAGAAGCATGCACCGCTAAACTACTTGCAATATTATATCAAATTAAAGACCATAAAGCAATAGATAACATAAAAATGACAAATAAATAAAGATATTTTATTAATTTCTTTACAAAGCATGATTACATATCAGTCCCTCTAAGGGGTACCCAGTTCAATACAATAAGATACAAGAAGAATAATGGTGAAGCAGATGTTCCCTCGCAAAGGGGTGGTGCACTTCTGCATGGCTCCCAATCTCGCACACAAATTTGTATGAGGGCTTATAGATGCCTCCTTCTCCTTCTTTTGCCTAGAAGGATCTTATGCACTGCATGCCTTAAATCGGTCCTATAAAACTATAACCTGCAAGCATAGAAACAACAGAAGACTATGAGTAGCACAGAAAACCTCTCTAGATGAGGCTCTTATTAGAAAATTTTATAAACATGATATATAAGCATAATAAGATCAAAATGCAATGAACTAAATGATAAATGTGTGTATAACTTAGGAAATGATAGTGCAAATACATTAAAGAAATCAGATCTATGCTAAAAATGATTAATAAATCAAAGCAATAATAGATCTAAGCTAGAAATTGAAAAATAATATTTGAAAATCCTAGGCTATGCCTGTGGGCCACTGTCAATGACAACGACCATGAAATGAAGCTCTTATCCTCGTAAACTAGGGGTTGTAGCACTAGATTCCTAGCTCGAATTTATGTTCAAGGATCTTCTCTTGTGTCTGATACACTAGTTTATGGTGAAGAATAGACAGATATGGAAGTGGGTGCATAGACGTAGCTCAGTCAGATAGTGTGTTTCTACTCTTCAAATGGGGCATGGATTCACTCTCTAATCGACTAGGGCTTCGCTACATAAAATTTTGATATTTGTGGATCTTTTGATTTTCTTGGGAGAGTCCATATGTAAACCCTCAGATTCAGATCTAGATCTAGATCTTGGCTTCTTGGAGAAGCCAATATCCAAATTTGCATGCAACTGACCATCCTAAGGGGGCAAGCATCAATCATAAATTGGCATTGAAGGGGCAGTCAAGAGGAGCTCTCGAAGTTTCTCACTAAAATCTACTCGTAAGCAATGCAAGGTGTAGTCAGACTGTGTGATCTAGGCCTGTATTCATGACCAAACTAGTTTTTGGTGCTAGCCATTGTCCAGAGAAGTGGATAGGTGTGGCTGCTCTCATATTCAATATCCAGGGTTGGTGGCCACTCTGATTGATAGTGGCCAAGCCTGTATTGGCTAGAACTACCCTTTTTGAGTGGTTAGGACCACTGCTAGCTCTTGGAAAGGTCCAAGATCATTCATATGGTCTTTGGATGTGTCCATATGAGTAGTCTCCTAAACATGATGCATTTCAGGTGTCTACACACCAATTCTATCTATATACAAAATGGAACCTATACTCTTTTGCACATTGCCACCCTTAGCTTAGGCTAGTTAAATTAGTTGGTTTTATTATTTTTCTCTATCCCTTTTCCTTGGAAAGCACCTAGTAGATTAGTCTAGAATAGGAGGTAATATTAAAAGGAGAGCATAAAATATTGCATATGAATAAGGATATGACCTTATTAAAAAGTCCTAGAGGTCCTCTAAAGGAGCCACATCCCACACTACCTAGACTTCCTATATTGGTACTCCAAGCGAGGCCCAGACACCAGATACACCTAAAAAGACCAAATTATGGGTGGTAATAGTTCATGGAGCGTAAGGACCATTTTTAATCCCCAACAGGTTGGTGTGATGGAGGATCTATATCCAAATACAAGTTACATTTAAATCAAAGTTAAGTAATCTATATTTAGGTTTAAAATAATAAATTACTAAAAAAATACCATTTTCAAGGTTTACAAGGGACCAAAGGGCTTACATATATAATATGAAATAAAGGTCATCAATGGCCTCAAGTGAAGCTTAATCACCATATATTCCAACATCCTCCTGTAGACACCACAACTTGACCCAACCAAATGGATCAATTTTCCCTTAGATGCCTAAGTAAACCCCTAAAGTTGCTAAAATATAAATTTTCCCATTTGAATCCTTAGTTTCTAAGGATATTTTTATCTAAATGATATATCTACCCTCTAAGGTGGACCACAAAATCATGCTTTTGATAATTCCCACTCAGATTTCAAAAACTAGTTGGCATCACTCAACGTAATCCCCAACGATCATCTTAGAGATATTGTAGTTATATAAAACTAATCATGATATCACTTTCCCAAGGCAAGGACTTAAAATATTTGATTCTCTACCATCCTAGGGGTTTTGGACCATTTATGGTGCCATCCCCTTATCATCCTCACCTTGTTGTCGAATCATAAGGTGCTTCCCATTTTGGCATTATGAATTTCAAATTTACAACCTCACCTCTCTTGTCTTTAATGCCTTCTCTCTCCCCCTCCATGCCAAAAAATTATATAAAGTGAGGCATTGGTCCTCCATTTCCATCAAGCTCTCTCATGGTAAAAAAACTCTAGAAATTTGTTGACTCAAAGTTCTTAACAAGTGTACTTTTCTTGGGAGGCTCTTGGAGGAGATATACTTCGATGAATTAAGAGGAGCAGCTCCTATTTGGTGGTAGCATTTTATTTTTGTGTTTTCCCCTTTTAAAATTTAATTAGATTTAGTATTTCTTTGTTGCATTTTCCTTCTTTTAAGCTTAACATTGGTTTTTCTTTCTCTAATCTACCCTCCTACCTATTGTGAAGTTGTAGGCCAGGCTTAGATTGACCCCTTTTCTACCTTTGGAGCTATCCAATACCCTTGTTCTAACATAGTTAGGTCTCGACCCTTTACATAGGGCAATATAAAAATCTATATTTACAGGCAATGATTTCTCTTTGATTTAAGTTGGGGGCTAAACCCTGCATCATATCACCTTCCTTTTTGCTTCACATCCCTACTATTATTCTCCTCTCAGTTGATCACCCCTAGATTCAGTATAAAATACCCATATTACCTCTTTTGTCTTTAAAAGAAGCCCTAGTAGAGTGATATCATGATCCATCCTTACTATATGTGATTTTAATTAGTCAAAACTTCTACCAAGTTTGGTAGCCCTCTTTTCAGCACCCTCATTTTATCTTTAAATAATAAAATTTCTTCTAGCCTTAAAATATTTAAATCAATACATTTGGCTTAATCCCTATTGAAAATATTTCATCTGTTGTGATATGATGGTCTAAACTTACTGGGCATGATATTACTCTAAAACTATATTTTTACTTTATTTTCTATAAATCTACATTTTGTTGCTCCTTGTGTTCTATGTAATATCGTGCTCTCTATCCATAGAGCACAATTTTAGAGTCACTTTTCTATGCTTTCATTTTGGTCAGCTAAAAGAACCTAGGGGGTTTGACTGCCAAACATGCAAGCCTTGCTTCACCCTTGACTATAGTAGACCCCAAAATATTGATCACCTTCTTTCAAGTCTATTATTTTTGCAGGTTCTACAAAGTCACAATCGACTTCTATAGGGCATGATATAAATTTTGTGATTGGGATTTATAGAGTGTGATATTGCTTCAACCACTAGTTGAGGTATTTCCCTTCATAGTATTAATAGCATTTTAATTAAAATATTATTTGCTACTATTTTTTATCTCTGTTTTAAGAGAAAAATCAAAAGGAATAAAATGAACCTCTTTTTCTTATGTTATTTTAGGTTATAAATCACAAATAAAGGATAATTAAAGAACATAGCTTTAAGTTTTGATTTGTTTATCTCCTCTTAATTTTCTAGGCATTTTAAAATCCATTTGCATGTAGATTTGCATCTAGGATATTTTGTTTGTGCATTCTCTTAAACCCTTTATGAAAATAAAAATATTTACTTTCTTATACTTTAGATCTAGTCTTCATACAAGATGAATTTTATTCTAGGAATAACTCTTTTTTTATGCATTACTTGTCTAATGCATTTGTAACTTATAGTCATTTTATTTTCTAGTATTTAGCTTAATATCAAACTTAGGTGTTTTCTAAAATACACACCCAAAAAAAAGGATTTGGAGTGAATCCTTAAAACACTCATGGTGAACCCCTCAAACCCAAAACACACCAATTGAGGTGAGGACAACCCACGAGGATTTTAGCCCTTACGGATTCGCTAGGATTTTCATGGGACCTCCTCACATTTTGGTGAACCCAATGTGAACACCTCCTTATAACCTTTTCAAAACCTTCACATAATTAAAAGATAAAAATTTATTTAAACTTAAGCAAGACCACTAAATTTTGTTTGTATAGATTAGATCACTAATCAAGATTTAACAATTTGTGCCTCAAGTCATCATGGTAATATTGATATTGAGTCACGTATCCAAGAAATATTGATCCTTGTATCATTCCTAGTCTAGTACCTCAAGGTTTTCCCTCACGTATGACCATGTATATTGAGGGAACCGAGTCACCTCTAGTATCGATGGGTATATCAAGGGGGTAGGTATATCAGGTAGGTTCAGGTATATCAGGAGATCTTCTTGAGGTATATCGACCAGTTGAAATCAATATTTGTAGCTTTGCTACCTTTCTTTAATCAAGATTTAGATTAAAAATTAATCTCCCCCTCTTTTCTTAAACCATGGCTCCTAACCTTCATAGTAGAAAGAGAATCATAGATCCTAATGAAAATCCCTTATGGGATGATAATGAGCAAATTGATAGAGAAAATCCAAACATAGATGAAGAAGATGATGATACTTCAACCATGAGATCCCTTGACCCTATAGAGGGGCCCCATGGTCAACTTACCTTTAAATATCATAATCATATTATGAATTTTCTAAGACAAAATAAACACATTATGATAGAAATTTTAGAAAAGGACATTCATTTTAATGAAGTAGGTCCATCTAATAATCAACAAATTCCTAATTCAAGTTCCATGTCACTTCATAAATCAAATAATAATCCTTTATTTAATCAACCTCCCATGAATCAAAATGTAAATCCATTTGCTTCTAATCCAAATTATGCTACAACTATCACAACAAATGTAGGGGGATTTTCTCAACCACCCCTAAATAATAATATTCCTTCCAATAATAATAAATTTTCTTCTATTCCTCCTAATAAAAACCTTTCTTCTATTAATCCAAATCCAATAATTTTTCTCTATCCCACCCAATATTAATAATTTCTCTTCTCTTCCTCCTAATATTAATAATTCCTTTTCTATTCCACCTAATATTAATAAAATTCCAATTCCTCCACAAGATAATACACAATATCCATCCTATTCTAATATATAATCCTTATCATAATAATATAAACACTTCAAATATGAATCAAATTCCATTTCAAAATCCTATGACCAATAACTATAATCCACCTCTTAATAATTTTGGGATGAATATACCTACAACTCAACCTTTGATTTTGCAAAATAATAATCCAAATCTTGAAATTCAAAACCTAACCACCTTAGTCAAACAACTTGCTCAATGAATAGATACTATTCAAGCACCAAGTTTCACCTATTCATATAAAGAAATGTGTAACCAACCTTTGGATCCTATGGTAGCTTGTCGACCATACCCAAAGAATTTTTTGGCACCCCAACTTCCAATATATAAGGGTATAGAGGATCCAATTGAACATATAAGGATGTTTCGAACTACTTGCCATGACATTGCTTATGATGACATGCTCTTATTAAAAACATTCCCTAAGAGCCTTGGAGGTTCAACATTAGAATGGTATTATCAACTACCCTACCATTCTCTTAGAAATTTTGAAGAAACTATTGAAATGTTTGTCCAACATTTTGGTGCTTATGTGGAAAAGAGAGTTAGCCTCCAAGATCTTTATCTAATTAAACAAGCTAAAGATGAAAGCTTTACAGATTTCCTATCTCAATGGAGAGGATTGGTGGGAAGATTACAATATACCCCACCACCTAAGGACATGTTGGAAATTTTCATTAACAATTTACAAGATCAACTATCATATGAATTAGAAACCACAACCATCACATCTTTTGAACAAGCGGTTGATTTGGCAAGAAGAGTAAAAAATGATCTTATAAAAAGAGGATAATTAAAACCAAAGAAAGAAGAAGAAAAATCTACTAAATCTCAATATAAAAATAAGCATGTGGTAGGTGATGATGTCATCGATAATCACCAAAGTAATAATGTCAATACCACAAGCACCTTGCAAAAATTGGTTCTTAATAAACCTCAAAAACCACAAAGAAACTTCACTAAACTTAATCAACCTTTATCATCAATTCTTAAACAAATTTTGGATGCTAAGATGATTGAGCTTCCAAATATAAGATAACTTGATACTACTACTAATTGGTATAATGCAAATCAACATTGTGATTATCATAGAGTGGAAGGACATCTTACAAATCAATGTAAAAGACTTAAACATGTTATCCAAGATTTATTGGATGAAGGTCACCTTGTCTTAGGTGATTCTGAACCTACTCCTTCCACTAATCAAGATATGGGGATATTTCAAAATCCTCTACCTAATCATGATCAACAAGAAACTAATCAAGTTTCTTATCATAATGTTCCACCTCCATATAACAATATGATTGGGATGATATTTGTCACCACAAGACAAAAATCTCAATCTCAACCATCTCAACAACCTCAAACTCAAGAAAATCCAACTTCAAATCAACCTTCTAGACCACATTAATTCTAAATAAAAATAATAATAAAATCTCTAATGTTGATAAACCACCTTTAATTCTTAAACCTCAACCTAAAACATATTTTGATCTTAAACAACAACTTGCTAATACACCTACTAAAATATCTCTTCTAGAACTTCTCCAAACCTCTTCTATCCATAGAGAAGCTCTAATAAAATTATTAAGTCAACAAGTAGTCCCTCAAGATCTTCCACCAAATAATATTGCTAATGTTGTTGGATCTCTTGGGGTAAATAATATCACCTTTTATGAAGATGATCTCCCTCTCCCAACCATACAAGGGGATTCTCCCCTTTACATCATAGGCTACATAGGGGATAAATTTATCAAAAGAATCTTGGTAGACAATGGATCATCCTTAAATATATGTAGCTTTCAATTTATTCAAAAATTTGGAATGGGAGAAGATCTTGAAAAATCTGATATAATCATAAAAGCATTTAATAATGAAGCCCAAGAATCTTGTGGGATCATCACATTACCTCTTAAAGTTGGACCAAAAATTCTTAACACTCTTTTCTATGTAGTATCTTGTCCAACTTCTTTCAATCTTCTTCTTGGATGCCCTTGGATCCATGCCATGAAGGTTGTCCCATCAACTCTTCATCAATATCTCAAATATGAATTTCAAAATCAACTTATTAATATTCCTAGTGATCCTCATCCATTTCAATATTGTACAATGGTTGAGGCAGACCAAGCCAGGATAAATTTTTGTCCATTTATATCTCTAAATGAATTTCCTTCTTCATTCTTCTACTTCTTCACAAGTAACAAAAAAGCTTAAAAGCTTAAAAATTAATGATGAACCTCAAATAATTCCTCCCACTAGTGATCAAACAAATCAAACTATCCAAGATCCCCTTATAGATCTTGCTACACTACCACCTTCACCAAGAACTTTAGGATTACCTCATAAGAAAGGTGAAGTGGTGCACATTAGCATGTGCACATTTACTTACATAGGGACCTCTCATGAAGAAAATATTAGTGGTAGCAACCCATATCCCATTGAAAAACAATTTGCAACATGTTACTTATCTAAAGATTATCCCCTACCTAAGCAAATTTTAACTAATATGGGATATCAAGGCAAAGGATTAGGGCCTCAACAACAAGGGATTAAAGAACCTTTAGAAGTTGAAATTTGGCCTGGAAGATGTGGCATTGGTTATATCCCTAATAAAAATCAACCTTTACCTACAGATTTGGAAGATGATCAAATTATAACTTATGAAGAATTCATTAATCATCATGGATTAGATTGGAGTGATCAAGATGAAGAACCTTCTTCCCCATCTTCAATTATATTTTGTAATTTTTCCATCCTGAGTTGATTGCAATCCAAGGAGAATATACCGAAGGAGATACCTTTTGTGATATGAATCATGAGGATATTCTCCAAAATAGATTTTTTTTTTATGGGTCAGTCCCATGTGTGGCCCATGTTGAATCTATTAAAAATGAACAAGAAGATCAAATTCCTTTATCCCCTAAATACCTTGAGCAATTAGGGATTATTCCTACCCCACTTCATTATGAGGATGAATCCCATATCCTCATTGAAGAAACCATAGATATTAACATTGGCACTTTAAAAAATCCTAAAATTCTTAAATTAGGGCAAGCCCTCTCCATTGAAGAACAAGAACAATTAACCAATTTATTAAAAGAATTTCAAGATATCTTTGCTTGGTCATATATCAATATGCTTGGGCTAGATCCTTCTTTAGTCATGCACCACTTAGTGGTTTGACCAAATGCTAAACCTGTTAAGCAAAAATTGAGAAAAATGCACCCTAAAATTGCCTTGTTAGTCAAAGAAGAGCTACAAAAGCTTCTTGATGTTGGTTTCATCAAAGCCATCAACTATTCTAATTGGATATCTAATATCATCTATTTCATCAAGAAAGAAGGCACAATCAAAATATGCACTGAATTTTGAGATATCAACTTGGCATATCCTAAAGATAATTTCCCTTACCTAATATAGACATGATTGTAGATTTCACAATTGGATGTGGAATGTTATCCCTAATGGATGGTTTTTCAGGATATAACCAAATTAAAATTACTCCTAAAGACCAAGCTAAAACTACTTTCATCACTCCTTGGGGCACCTTTTGCTATCAAGTTATACCTTTTGGATTAAAGATAGGTGCCACATATCAAAGGGCTATGACTTATATATTTCATGATTTAATGCATGACATTGTGGAAGACTATGTGGACGATCTCCTTGGTCGCTCCATTCATCATGAAACTCATGCACAAGATCTAAGGTATATCTTTGAATGATTAAGAGAATATAAATTTTACCTTAAGCCCTCTAAGTGTGTCTTTGGAGTCACATCTAGTAAAATTTTAGGTTTCATTATGTCTAGAAGAGGCATTGAAGTAGATCCAACCAAGATATCAACTATTACTGATATGCCTCCCCCATGCAATCTAACTAAATTGCATAGTTTTCAAGGTAAGCTTCAAGCCATTAGGTATTTCATATCTCAATTAGCAGATAAATGTCAACCCTTCTTTAAGCTCCTTCATAAAAATATAGAATATAAGTGGGATGATGAATTCCAAAGAGCTTTTGATGAACTCAAAATATCTCACATCCCCTCCTATCCTCATAGCACCTAATCCAACTAAATATTTATTGCTCTATATCATTACTACAACCCAAGACTTAAGGGCTATGTTAGCTCAACATGATGATCAAAATAAAGAAAGAGCAATTTATTATATCAGTAGAACCCTTATTAGTTATGAAACCTATTATACTCCTTTAGAAAAGCTTTACCTCATTGTAGTGTTCACATCTCAAAAATTATGATATTACATTAGTAGTTGTAAGAATCGATCCACTTTGCTACTTAATGTCAAAGCCCCACCTTTTAGGTCAATTTGTTAAGTGAGTCATCTCCCTTAGTGAGTTTGATCTAACCTTCATTAGTCAAAAGGCCATAAAAGGTCAGGTTATTACTGATCAATTAGTCATAGCTCCCTTAGAATCAATCCCTAACCTAGTAATAGAATTTCTTGATGAGTGTGTCTTCAACCTCGAAGAAGAGCCTCAAGATTATTAGACCTTATATTTTGATGGAGACCATTGCTTAAAGGGTGCAAGGTTAGGAATCATCCTAGTCACCCCACAAAAGCAATTAATCCCTCTTTCCTTTAAGTTGTACTTCTCCTACACTAATAATACCATAGAGTATGAAGCATTGATCCTAGGTCTTCAAGCTGCCTTAGCCTTAAAATTCAAAAACCTTTCTATCTTTGGTGATTCTCAACTTGTAGTCAATCAAGTCAATGATGTATATCATACTAAAGATGAAAATTTAAAGCCATACAAAGATATTATTGCAAAGCTTATGTCAACCTTTGATAAGGTAACCATAGAATCCATTCCTAGGTCTTCTAATCACCATGTGGATGCAATGGCTACAATTACATCCCTTATCCATTTATAGTTAGAGGATGACCATGCTATAATTATCATCCACCAGATTCAAGAGCCAACAACCTACAATTCTAGTTAACTTCCTCTAGATGTATTGAACATTGAAACTTCTCCATATGAGCCTTGGGATAAGGATATCATTGTATTATTTAAATATGGCATGATACTTGAAGGCTTAGACCACAAAAAACAAAATATATTGTATAAAAGAGCATGTAAATTTGTGATCATCAATGATATTTTATATAGGTACTCTTTCGATGGCATCCTATTGTGATGCCTTTCTCTTGATAAAGCTAAACAAGCCCTTCATGAATCCCATGAAGGATCATATGGAGGATATTTTAGTGGTAATGCAATTGCCAAAAATCTCCTTCGCATAGGGTATTATTGGCCTTCTATGGAAAAGGATGCATGTGACTATGTTTGACATTATGACAAGTGTCAATGTCATGATAACCTTATTCATGCACCTTCACAAAATCTTTAAGCCATTTCTTCTCCTTGGCCCTTCTCCATATGGGGTCTAGACATAATTGGAAATATCAATCCCATTTATTTTTATGGTCATAAATTTATTATCACAACCATATAATACTTCACTAAGTGGGTAGAAGCCATGTTACTATCCACAATCACTAGAGTTCAAGTTTCTAAGTTCATCCTTAATCAAATCCTTTGTCGGTATGGAATTTTTTCTATCATAATTTCAGATAATGGAACTCCCTTTAAGAATAAAGATGTTCATAAAATTTATGCTAAATATAAAATCCAACATAAATGGTCTACTCCTTATTATCCTCAAGGAAATGGTCAAGTAAAAGCCTCTAATAAATCTTTAATCAAGATCCTTAAGAAATTGGTCAATAAGACTGGTTATGATTAGCATCTTCAACTTTATCCTACCTTATGGGCTTATTGTACTAACATAACTATTCCTACATGTGCAACCCCTTATGTTATAGTCTATGGGACTGAAGTTATATTCTCTTTTGAGCTAGAAGTCCCTTCTTTGCGCATCTTGTTACAAGATGCCTCTATTGGTGATGAATATCACCTCACTCATTTAAACCAATTAGAGTTGCTCAATGAAAAGTGTATTCATACCTTAGATGCATTTAAGCCTATCAAATAGGCTCAAGAATTCCTACACTAAGAAGGTCCACAATCATTCCTTTGAAGTAGGGGACCTTATCCTCAAAGAAAACCAAAAGAATACCAATGCTCAAACTGATTTGAAAGGTAAATTTGAGCCTAATTGGTTAGGCCCCTTTGTCATGACAACTAAGTTTGGCTTAGGAGCCTATCATCTAGCAACCCTAGATGAAAAAGATCTCAAAGAACCCATGAACATTATGCATCTCAAAAGATACTATGCATGATTATGTGATTCTTCACTTGCATCATGGTCTTCTCCATTTAATTTGAAATGTAGAGAAGAGGTAGAGGTCTTGACAATAATATCTTAATCTACTAGTCACCAATCATACAACTTCTCTCTCCATAATGCTTCACTCTTTTCCACCTTATCTCAATTCCTTTGTGTCTTCTACTAGATTCCTCAAGATATCTCTTGTGCCAACTTGCATTTGTTTGCTTGATCATATTGCATGGTTGCTTGTCATATATAGCATGGATTGATTGATATTTTACTCTTTGCATTTATGCTTGACATATATTGCATTTTTGCTTGACATTCATATATGCACATTCGATTGCTTGCTCATATAGATTTTTAGGGATTTTATAATGAGGTAATGATGACAACTAGTCAGGTTAGCTCATATGCATTGCACTTGCACTAGGTCACTGACGCTTAGTGAATCCCCAACCCTAGGGTATGTTTCTTTATTCTTACCCACTAGGATGCTACGATTACCCTATACATACACATATAAGGGTAATTCTATGCTAGTGGGATTTATTTCTTTACATTCATACATTTTCTTATGATTGCATCAGTTGGCACAAATCACTCTTGATTCTCTTTGCTTCCTTTTTTTCTTCTACTATATATCTTGTCTCCATCACAATAGAACCTAAAATAATTCTCCTTAAATCAACTCCTTAAAATAATTTTTTTATTTCATGTTCCTAGAATACCTCTAGATTTGCCATCCTTCTCATTACTTCCTCCATTATTCTTCTTATATGTAATCACTTAGAATCTTGTATTCTACAATGATGTCAAATGATGATCCTAGTTAGGATATGCATTTTTCATCCTTATAACACTAGATTTATTATGGCTAGTGGATCCAAGATCTCTCTTTGACATTACACATATGCTCTTATTACTTCTCACATATTTTGCTTGCTTGTAGATATCATGTGGTGGATCATGGCTCATCATTCTTTGGATTATGTATATGCTCATTTATCACATTTATATTTGTCATGGGATGATGATGCTAGGATTCATCACCTGATTCTTCATGCAATCTCAATCTTCTTTTCTTCCTCTTGCAGCTTTTGTATATCCCTTGACCTTGAAAGTATATATATATATTTCTTAATTTCACCAAGTCAAGGGATATACATTTATCTTCTTTCTTCTTCCATTGGAATAGCTCCTAATTAATCATGGAAGGTGTTATATGATATTTATGGATCAACATACATATCTTCAATATTGTACCTACCCTTGAATGTTATATGACGCCCCTTATTGGTTATTTGTGATATGGTTGGGATTTTTTATCTTCTTTTTATCAACTACATTTTCTCATTCCAATATCATTCTTAAAAAGCTATCATAGTTCATTTATATTTTATTTATTTAGCACTTTATCTAACTTAATCAATAAAATAAAATACACTATGATATAAAAACATATGAACTCCCTTTCTGCTTATCACTTGCATGACTAATATCCCCTATGTTCATTCATCCTTCTCTCATTATTACATATTTATTGATCATCTCCCAAAACCAATCATAATTTCCTAATATTTTATTGATTAAAGCACTTGCTACACAATAAATAGAACAATAGGTACATTATGATAGCATATATTGAGATGGTCTATTTTATTTTTGCCACCCTTTTTAACCTTTTGGTTGTTGAGGGGTGCTCATAGGATAGGCTAGATATTGTATGAATATTATTTTATGTTTTCATACAACCGCTAGTTATTCTACGAGTGTCTCTTGGCTATCAAAGTGTTAGCTAAGGCAACTTCTTCCTTTTCACATTCTCATGATAACAAGATCATGAGGGCAAGATATACTTACCTCTCAAACATTTGACTCATCTTGCATAATGTTAACTTATAAGCTATCTTGCCTTCATCCCTTGTTTATATTTTTTTGCACCATTATGCCTTCTCTCTCATCATTCTTTTCATCCAGAGAATGAGGTTAAGATATAATCACTTCTTAGAATTATGACTCCTTGATTTAATTATAGGATATTGGTTATATTACCAACATCTCTTGTTTACCCTTTGCATGATTATTCTTATTTCATGAAGTTCCAACAGGTTGGAACCAACTACCTCCAGCGACTGGTTTTCATTCGTATACATACTTATCTAGAAAAGTTGGTGGCTTCCTACCGCTAGAACCCCACTCACATCATATTATATTATATCCACTCATACTTCTTCATTTTTAAACTTTTAACTCATCACTTTTACATATCTTGTACATATCTTTGTACATATATTTTTTCATAACATAGGTACATAGACCTTAACTGGTCACCTCTTTGCTTATTTTTAGACCTTAACTAGTTTTCCATTATACATAGCTACTATATTGTATATACATATACATAGACCTTAAATGGTCACCTCTTTGCTTATTTTTAGACCTTAAATGGTTTCCTCATATAGGTCTTCATTGATCATTGATCATCTTAGACCTTAACTAGCCACCTCTTTACTCATTTTTAGATCTTAATTGGTCGCTAACCATCTTAGACCTTAACTGGTTGTTGTCCATTGTACATAGTTATACATAGGCCTTACGATCACTACTTATATGTATTTATATATATTGGATCATACTTTGACCCCTGATCCTTGCACTTAGGCTTACAATGACTTTGATCACAATAATATCATGACAATCTATACTAATCATAGTCCCATTACCTAGGCACCTCATCATCTCCTCCATGACCTATTTTACAATTTTTTATTCCTTCTTTTATTTACCCTTCCCTATTTTTTTTCACTCTTCTTCCATAATATCTAAAATTCTTCTTTTCAATTTAAAGACATAATGCTAAGTAAAAATCATACCACCTAATAAATAACAACAAACTAACTCATCCACAAATTCATAAATTTTTATAACCATAATAAAATAACTTTAGATATCATAAAAATCTCAAAAAGTGGTACATCCTATACAATGTGTTAGTGTAGCAAAATATTCACATTTGGCCATTCTCTCTACCCTCTCCATGGGAAGCATGCCACAATAAAAATTGGCATATCATCCCTCCTCTCCCTAGGCTTGTGAGCTAGACTCACTCACTCCTCTAGCTGGTAGTGGTCCTAGTGGTGGCATATCCAAGGACTATGAGATAGTTTGCATCCTTGAATATGTCCTACTGCATGAGTGATGTGAATATGGTGATGGTTATCTCTACTCTAAAAGAATGCCTTGATGGTACAACATTCAATAAAACATGACTCTCTCCCTAAATGCTTGTAAATCCTCTCAAGCCTATGCAAGCTCATCCTATAGTAGCATAATCCCTTGATCTTGTTGGGCACTTGTGATGATAGCCATGCCATATGCCTATGCTTCCTACCTTTCCTAACCTTATTGGGTCACCTCACCCTAAAACTTGTCTACCTCTACCCTCACCATGTTGTGCTCCATGACTAGCTAATCCTACTCTATAATTAGTTGGTCTCTTACTCATGCCACCCAATACCTCCCTAACCTCCACCTATAGCCAAGCTACCTCTACTCATAGGGTATCCCTCTTTATTGTTAGGTCCTCTTGACCCACTCTCCTATTGGGCCCTACCTCTGTCACCCTAGGGGAAAATCCTATTGTTACCTCCCTAACTAGTGCATTATTCATCATCATCTCCATCCTAATAGTAATGATGATCATAATACTCATATCTAACCATGTTTTTTATGGTTTTCCTAATCTTCTCTATTTCCTCTCCACTATCCATAATGTAGCCTCTTGACAAGATTTTAGCATACCTTAGTCCATGACCTGACACCTTTGGATCAACATCATTGGGGAAATTATTATTGACATGATCCTTCCATACCAGCATTGGTACCCCAAGGTCACTCCAAAATTATATATACCCACATTGATGAACATTGGACCATCTATGTCCTCCTTCATAAAACTGGTGGGATTTGATTGCCCACCTACCCCCACCAAATCCTTAGTCATCCTTTGATACCAAAAATATCTTATATTTGGTACCTAATAAACCAAGAAAAACTACCTCTACACCTGATTAAAATGGTGCAACTCTTGATCCTCCTAGTTAGTGATCATCCAATAGATCTATCAAACCTATGCTAGCTCCACTTCATCCTCTACCTACCTTGGGTGTTGATACCATAGGTACCAGATCATCTTGTTTAGATATAGCTCATCTACCACCTTCCTAGCCAATATCATTGAGCCTGTAAATATCTATTGGATGTACTAAAAATGGTGTTCCCACCTGTATGTTACTGGACTCTTTTGACTCAACACTACCCTTGACAAACCCTACAACCACCTCACTACTAGATGCTTCTAGCACCATATCTACAACAGTGTCCCACATACAAAGCCATATATATTTTTGTACATGGAATTATACAATGTCCTATACAAGTGGGCTAGGATCAATGGCCCCTATACAAACCACATCTAGTGATCTCACATATATCATAAATCACCCCTACCAAAGACCATGGTAAGTATCATTTTCTTGTGTGGCATAGCATCAAACATGGTATGATACCACACAGTATGCAAGTCAAGTTTGAGATCCCATAATTATCTATCATATCATTCACATGGATGCATGTGTTGTGCACCTCATGATATGGGTCTCTATATAGCCACTATAATATTACCCATTTTCCTATGGACCTATCAACCTCCATACCTCTAATAGACACCCTCAAAATCTACCACACATAGTGCAATATGATGGTCACCTCCCCTATTGATATTCTAATGGTAGATGACTCTAGATACCACCTCTCTATAAGTGCCATCATTAGTGCTCTATCACACTCCATCCAAGGCATCTCAACCAAATGTAGTAGTCCCACTACATAAAGTACTACCCTGTTTGCTGCTACCATATCCCTCATTGATGTCTCTAGTATCCTCAACTACCACTTTTGAGACTCTAAAAAATCTAACTATAAAATTATAAACAAAACTTTTCCTCAGTTACATATTAATTAAATCACACAAATTAACATCTAAAATCACTTAATCCAATAATAACACAACAATTCATTCTCTCTCTATATATTTATATTTCCTCAATTTATTTCTTATTTTCTCTCTCTCTTTCCCTCTTTTCCATCTCTTTTCTTCTTCCTCTATGATATTGTGATTCGTATTTAGTGGGCATGAAATCATGAAATGGTACCCCATTTTCAAAGATCGTGATTCATTTTCACTAAATGAAATGATATTGCAAGAGCCCCCATTATATCATGCCACTATTCATGATGATTTTATAAAAAAATTAAATAAAATTAAATAAATCTTCATTTCGATCCTAAATATAACCCTAATATTAATCTAACAAGAAATATTTGATGCTTACCTAAGCCTTTATCTCTGGTCCTCCAATCTTACCCATTAAAATGATTGCATGGTGAAATGGATGCACCATTTTATCTCTAGAGCTATTTTATCCTCTCCTCATACAATTAAAATGATTTAGTTTTTATCCTCTCCCTCAAATTCATTTATTTAAAGAAATTCTAACCAACTCATTTGTCTAGAATTTAGATCAGAATGATTAAAATTATACCTAAGAATCTAATGATCTATCCTTAGCTCAAATGATTACCCCAAAATAAAATGATATTACATCATAAGGGTATGCACCACTACTAATGTCTTAGATAATAGTGCTACTAGCGTAGATCCTACTAAGGTTATATTGTTAAATACATGATCCTTAATATTTCTACTCTCATAGAAAATGAATCAACCATCCTGCATAAGGACTCCACATAGTACCATTATTGAAGCATCAATACAAACAAGGAATTCCTTATCATACACTACTAGGATTGGTGCATTAGCAACAAATTCCTTCATATTTTGGAAGTCTATATCATATTTATCAATCCACTCAAATTTATTTTCTTCACTTTGAAGGTAAATGATGGGATGAGCTATCTTGGAGAAACCATATACAAATATTTACTAATACCTTACTAGACTAATGAAACTATGAATCTCTATAAATTAGTTAATATCATCCACTTCACTATAAATCTGATCTTAGAAGGGTAAAAAATTATGGCCTTACAAATACTATATACCTCATGTATTATATTTATATCTAAAAGAAGTAGTATTTGAAGAGTTTACCATATAGTTAATTCTCTAGTAGGCACTTTAATCATAAATTATCTTCATGCTCCTCTGGGATTTAAGAATACATCAAGATATCATCCAAGAATACTAGAATAAAATTATCCAAATATTTTTTTTATTTGATGGAAGAAGGGATTTTGAAAGGATCCTCAAACATTTTACAAAGAGAAACAAACTACCAACTTGAAAGACCCAAAGAATATAGGAAAAAAAATAGGACAAACCAAAATATCTACCATCAAAGAACCAAACAAATTCCATGGACGGCCCACAAAATAACTAATCGGACCAAAAAATCAACAACTAAAATAAAAAAGAACAACCTACCACATAAGGGAGGATCCAACTGATGAGACAACCCAACACCAAGAATGCAAAAAGCATCTGAGGATCCCACTCCTTAATTATTCATACCACTAGGTCCAGGGTTATGCATAAGGGGTAGTACCAAAAAAGTATTTATCAAATCGGGGTGAATCAACGTGAAAACTGTATAAACTGTGGGGCAAATTTTTCAAATTTTTGAAGAAATTTTTTCAAAACATGGCGATTTTTTTTCAACTACAAGTATCAACAAAATTAGTAGAAGGCGATTGGCAGAAGGCGACTGATAGAAGGCGACTGACAGAAGGTGACTGGTAGAAGGTGACTAACACAAGGCGACTGGAAGAAGGCGACTGGCATAAGGCAACTCACAGAAGGTGACTGACAGAAGACGACTGGCAGAAGGTGACTGACACAAGGCAACTGGCAGAAGGCGACTGACACAAGGTGACTGGCAGAAGGCGACTGACATAAGGCGACTGGTAGAAGGTGACTAACATAAGGTGACTAACACAAGGCGACTGGTAGAAGGTGACTGACAGAAGGCGACTGGTAGAAGGCGACTGGTAGAAGGTGATTGACATAAGGCGACTGGTAGAAGGCGACTGGCATAAGGCAACTGACACAAGGTGACTGGAAGAAGGTGACTGACATAAGGCGACTGGTAGAAGGTGACTAGCATAAGGTGACTCATAGAAGGTGACTAGCAGAAGGTGACTGACACAAGGCGAGTGGCAGAAGGTGACTGACACAAGACAAATGGTAGAAGGCGACTGACACAAGGTGACTAGTAGAAGGTGACTGACATAAGGTGACAAGAGTAGAAGGTGACTAGGAAGGGAGAAAAGGAGGAAGGTGACATAAGGTGACTAGCAGAAGGTGACTAGTAGAAGGTGAGTGGAGAAGTGAATAGTAGAAGGTGACTAGCACAAGGGGAAGGTAAGTGGCACATGGTGACTATCAGATGGTGAGTGGTGCAAGGTGACTGACAGATGGCGAGTGGTGCAAGGTGACTAGAAGATGGTGAGTGGCACAAGGTGACTGGCATATGGTGAGTGGAACAAGGTGACCGCCATAACCATAAATAATATGGTGCCACATGTCCTCCCTTCTACCATATGTCATTCATGCGTTAACTCCTGCCATGCAAAAAATCTATAAATTCATTTGCAGGGTCATTTGCAGCTTTTCCCAGAGCAACTTTAAAACCTTTTTCCAGCATTTTGAGGGCATTTTCCACAGCGGTTTTAGAGAGTTTTTAGAGCATTTCCAAGCAATTTTAGTGCATTTTGGCAGCATTTTTAGAGCATTTTGGCAGCATTTTTATAAGGTTTTGCCAGCATTTTCCTGCTTTTCAGAGATGACTAGTTGTTCCTCCCCTCTTCCATCCAAAGTTCATTTCAAGTACACCTTCTGCCCCAATCTCAAGAGCATTTTCAACACTCCTGATAGAGATTCCCAGTGGATTTACACCGTTGGACTTGTTGGTGTGTTGAAGATGCCTCAGTTGAACATTAACGTTCAGTTGATGCAACGGATCATTTCTTGTTACAACCATGACGTGTGCACTATTTCGATCCCTATGGATAACAACAAAATTGTTTTTTGGTTAAACCCTTCGATGTGCAGCGACTAACAGGGCTGCCATTTTTGGATGGTGTATTGGTGAACAACCAGTACGCCTTAACCGACGATGATAAATCCACCCTAGGAAACCTTTACGTTGTTCATCCTGACAATATGAAAGGTATAATTTGAAAATTTATTTTTTATTTAACATTAAATATTGTTTTGCTATAGTTTCATTTCTCTAAAAATGTTCTCCTTGTTTTATTTTTTGTTTTCTAATAATGTTCTCTTTTTTCAATCAATTCTTCTAAGTCCAAAAGGGGCTTAAACATTTCGAATGTTGGAGACAAATTTCTATATGCTTGCATTGAATTTTTTCAGGCAAGGCTTATTCTGCAGGGGCGACCTACAGAAATGCCTTTTTGGGCACTTTCTTTATTGCTTCATTGTATTGATGGTGGTAAATTTGATTGGTGCATGCACATTTCCAACCGCCTGAAGCACGACCTTTTGAGTGCCCAAAAAATTCAAGCATCTGCTTACACAGTGACTACCAACAATTTTATTCTTTGTTTATTTTAGGAAGCTTATTTCAACCTTCAATAGAGCAGTCCTCCCACTGCATTGCACCCCAGTTTGTTGTCTATTGGCATGTCTGATGGTGAGATACAAGTAAAAATATTTGTTGAAATATCTTTATTTTCTTTTTTTAATTTTATCTTTTTATTCTCTAATTTTGTTTTGAAAATAGAAAAGAGCATCTCAGTCTTCAAGTAAGAGGGATGCCGCATTTAGGATTATGGAAGTATCTGTTGATTCTGACATGCAATCGCAGTCATCACCAATGACTCCCAACAAACGTGTGAGGTCTGATGATGGTCGGATTCAGCATACACCTACGACACCTTTTACTGGAGAAACAGTTACAGTCGACGTAGAAGAGGTTACCTCCAACCCACAAGGTAACCTTACTCTGCATTGTTCAAAAATGCTTTTTTAAATGATTTATTTTTTTGACTTAAAATTATGTTTTTTTAATGTGTTTTACGTATTTTTCAGACAAAGGGCAAATGGTTGAAATATCAATGGTTGCAGAGTCTGAGTTAGGTATGTATATTTTGAATAAATATTTTTTAATGCTATTGTTATTTACAAATGATTTATTTTATGTTCTTGTGTGAAATTTAACAGAGGGACCTCGTAGATTCAAAAGGCTAAAAAAAATATGGCTCCACCACCTGACCCTCCATGACCATAGCCACAACCACAACCATAGCCACAACCACAGCCAAAGCAGGTTCAGGTCCACCCAAAGCAAGTTCAGGTCCATCCACTTCAGGTTCCACCTACGAGGAACCAATCACGCATGCGTGGTAAAATGTTCCTCACACCGCCACCTCACAATGCAAGAAGTGCTACAGAGACACAAAATGTGTCATCATCTAATATTTTTGTTGTACCGATATTAACCTTGGAGAATTTTTCAAATGTTGAGAGTGCATCTCAAATGCCCTCGGGAACTCTTGATTGTGACTTTCTTTATCAGGGTATGAATCCTAAAAATTTCCCTTTAAAGGCAAGTGATATTCTTGAGGATGAAGAGGGCATTGATGGAGAAGAAGATGATGTCAATGTAGATGTCATCGAAGTTTCCCCCTCGACCCACAACAAGTCATCGCCCATACTGTTATAGAAGATGATATCCTAAACGTTTCTAAAAATGTGTTATTAGTCGATGCATGTAAAGTTGTAGTTCATAATACTCTTCTTTCGGATATTGATAAATTGAAGGAATGGGAATATCGGGCCAAGGTTTTGATTAAAGCCATCAATGGTCGATATAAGAATTTTTCAAAAAGAAAAGAGTTGTTTCTCAAGATGGAGAATGAGCCCCAAAAGCTCGATGCCTTGCTACATAAAGCTGAATATGGCACTATGGAGGCCGAGTCTACATACAGAGATGAAATTCTTGTCGTTGTTATGAATCATTTGGAAAACCTCAATGCAGAAGCCCAAGCTTATTTTAATGAATGGGCACTTGATCAGAACAAAGTAGCAGTTGCAGAAACAACACGACTTACAGCTGATGTAAGTTCTACATCTAACTAAAAAATATTTTTTTGTTAAATATGTTTTGTTTATAAATATTAACCTTTTTTTATTTCTGTTTTGTAGTCTAATTTCCAGCACCTAAAGCAACAAGTCAGTGCCATGAAAGTTTTGATCAAGACTACCAAAATTAGCATTAATAATGCTATTGAATTGAAGAAGAGGTTACAACAGACGGTTAGAGAAAATAATTACCTAAAGAAGGTTATCAAATATGGGGGCCTGGATGTCGAGGCTAAACTGAAAGAAAAGGAGAAGGAGCTGAATGCACCTTTCAAAGAAGATCCAGCGAAGGAAGAGAGTGCCTTGTTATCGGGGATCAACACTACAACAGAAAGTTTGGTTAGGGTTGGGGCATTAGAAGAAAAGGATATTGAGGTAGATGTGGGTGGACCTTCAGGAAACATTGAAAAACAATAGATCTTTGTTGTGTTGGGTTTCAAGTGAAACAAAAACTCTTTATATCTTTATATTTTTATAAATATTTAAGATTGGTATTTTTTGAAAATTGAAATCAATGTTAGAGGCAATTTCTGAAAAATTCATATTATCATTTTGAAGTTTTATTTTTAATTATTGTTATGTTTTAATTTGAAGTGGAATAAATAATGTTTGATATGTTTTGATTGATATGTTTGATATCCTTTTTGAGAATTGAAATCAATGAATGAGACTATTGTCAAAAAATGTTTTATCTATTGGAAATTTTGTTTTCAATGTTGTTATGTTAAGATTATATGTGTTGATGTATTAAGTAATTTGAAGTGGAAGAAATAATGTTTGATATGTTTTGTAAATTGCAAATGAATGGTATCATTTTTTAGAATTGAAACAATGAATGAGACTATTTTCTGAAAAATATGTTATCTATTTGCAATTTTGTTTTGAATGTTGCTATGTTATGATTATGTGTTGATGCATTAAGTAATTTTAAGTGGAAGAAATATTGTTTGATATGTTTTGTAAATTGCAAATGAATGGTATCATTTTTGAGAATTGAAACAATGAATGAGACTATTTTCGAAAAATGTGTTATCTATTGGAAATTTTGTTTTGAATGTTGTTATGTTAGGATTATATGTGTTGATGTATTAAGTAATTTGAACCGAAAGAAATAATGTTTGATATATATTGTAAATTGTAAATGAATGGTATCCTTTTTGAGAATTGAAACAATGAATGACTATTTCAGAAAAATATGTTATCTATTGGAAATTTTAAGTGGAAGAAATAATTTTTGATATGTATTGTAAATAATGAATGAATGGTATCTTCTTTAAATATTGAATTCAATGAAAGAGAGTATGTTTTGATTATTTATGATGATGTAAAAGTTTGTTGTTCTTAATTTGAAGTGGAAGAAATAATGTTTGATATGTGTTATCTTTTTAAACCTTTGTTTTGAATGTTGTTATGTTTTGATTGTTTGTGTTGATATATTAAGTAATATTGAATTATGTGAATGCAGTAAGATGTTCTTTTATGTTATATGAATTAATTTGAAATGTCAAAAAATACAGCATAGGCAATTACTTTCATGAATAACAAATATTACAAGAAAAATAATGTAACATGTGAAATCAAATCAAATGAAATCAATTCAAATGATAGCATCCTTTCATTCAGATATGTGAAATCAAATCAAATAATAACATGTGAACTCAAATTAAATCAAATAAAAAAATCCTTTCATTCTGATATGTGAAATCAAATCAAATGATAGCTTCCTCTCATTCTGATATGTGAAATCAAATCAAATGATAATATGTGAAATAAAATCAAATGAATGCATCCTTGCATCATAATCCTGGAAGCTGGAACAAACTCTTTTCAGATTGTACAAAATGTTCTGCACTCATTCCCAAAATTTATGTCGTCACAATCTGACCAGTGTTACCATCATCCTCATCATTATCAATATTCGTTACACCTCTTCTCTCTGCCAAAGAACTCCAATGTGACAATGCTCTTTCGTAAGGAAACTCCTCCACCTCATAGGCCGACACATATACTCTCAAGCAATTCTCCAAATTTTTGTTCAACCTATTTCGAACTTTAGATTTTATATATGAAAGTGCACTGAACACCCTTTCATCTTCCACGGATCCCAAAATCATCGTTTGACATAATTCATATAAATGAAAATATTCACTCATAGTATGTTTTAAGACAGTACTTGGTTGTAATATTCTCCACAAACGTGAAATAGAACCTGCTTCATGACGGTTAGAGAGCTGTGAAACTTGAGCAGACATTGTTGTTCCAAAATAGTTGGATTGTTTTGTCAAAAGATCTTTGTTCAGAATGCCATTGATTTCAATGCCATTGACTACAACACTTTGACTAAAATGACCAGCAAGTCTGCCCATGTATTTGAGGAACAAAGAATTTATAATCTGGTATTCATTACAAGGATCCCAAAACATTGGATTTACCACACCCATAGCCTCTAGCAATTCATCTCTTTGAAAACGGTCTCTGATTTCTTTTGTCAATGATTATGCTATTTGTTTTAGTTTAAGTTTTGTATCGTCCACAACCACATGAAATCTATTGTAGGTTATGGGCATTTGCTCAACTTCATTTGTAGCTATATCCAATCGCACACCATAACAATATAAAGGTATTTCATTTCCATGGACATTAATACACAGATGATCATTAATATTGAACTTCAAAAAGCTCTGAGGACTATTCACACTTGTTAATGCTCTCCAACTCTCAAACAAGGGATCCATAAAATTTTGACCAGATGCATACATCATATCAATATGCATGCAAATTTGTATTCTCACCCTGATGAAATCCATAATATAAATCGATCTTTCTTGTGCAATTTTGATCAAAGTATTCATTTTTTCCAACATTGGAAGAATTCCACACAATGTGAGAAGAGTTTCAAAGTCACTCAATTGAAAAATTAAATCTTTAGCCTTATCAACCGCCCTACGATTTGCATACATAAACCCTATCAAGGATTGATATTCTTTGAAAACTCTTAATGTCGGTAGATACATCGAAATCCACCTAGTATCCACATCTTTCAACAATTTTTTACCTTCGGTAACTCCTAGTGCAAACTGTTGAAACTCTGAAAATATTTTTGGACTACGTGAAAAATATTCATGAATTTCATGGACAAGCTCTTCCACTCTAGCAACATTTGTAAATGTATCCACAATTTTGTATGCAAGATTCATTCTGTGAGCCATGCAATGAATAGGGATCAAATATGGGGCAACCGATGTTTGTAGTCTAACACAAAGACCATTCCTGTGTCCTTGCATTGTAGCAGCACCATCAGCTCCTACACATATTAACTTAGTGGCTATTTCAATTTCATTCATTCCTACTTCTTCTTTTAAACTAGTTACAACAACATTGTAAATGTTTTCTGCATTACAATTTTCCACCATTTTGCGTATTCCTAGTAAATGAGGTTGCCTTGAATGATTTTCCAATGTGTAAACATGCATGCAAATCCAAGATGTATTGTCAATCTGCAGTCACCTCATCAATTGAAAGTGAAATGAATTTTGCCTTTTTTACTTTCTCTCTGAGGTCATTCTGCTCAACCAATGACAGACATTTTGCCATTTCCCAACCACTTCGATCTGACCAATGAGCGTTGGGTAAGTTCTGCACATTAGCTAGTCGAAATAGAGATTTATAATCTATGAAATCAGACATAGGTCTACCCTTCTTAAGAATAGAAAATACAACAACAAACTGCAAACTTTTTGAAGCTAAAGTTAACTTATTCATTTTTTGAAATTGGGCTTGAATCGTTGCACCTTTCTCAACCAATGTTTGCTTTTTTTCATTTCTTTATCATATTCTTCCGCATATCTCATATGTGCGCACTATGATGCATCCTTCCACCTATAAGTTTTTTGTGTTGCTCGATCACCTTCTTTTGTTTTGATATAAACCTTTCCACAATGTTTTTCTACTGTATCTTTTTTAAGTTGCAATCTATGCTCCTTTTCGTGTTTCCAATTGCAAATTACGCATCTTAATTATGTTATATCATCACTACTATTCTCTGGAAGCATTGGCTCAATAAATGGAAATTTTGATATCCAATCAGGCTGAAATGATCTATTAATTGTCCACCTAGATAACCTTGCACGTTTATTTTTTTTAGATGAAGATTCTCCGGAAGTAGGGACTGCATAAGAACTATTAGTTTCTTTTCCACTTGGCATGTTAGATTCAGGAATCTCTTCATGTTGTTGTTCGATTTGATTGAGATTATCTTCATGTGTGGACTATTGATTATCGTGGATATGTGGAAGTGGAGGAATACCAGGGTTAACAATGTTTTCTATAGAGATAATTCTAGTGTCAATAGTAGATTCATTATCACTATGGCATTTAAAAGCATACTAGTGTTTTCTATAGATAAAAGTGAACAAAGCCATCAACCAAAAAACACACTTCTTTATGAATTGAGGACATTATATTTAAAATTAACAAAGTAAAAAAATTAACTGGTGAGTAAAGGTGTTCATACCTTCAGTTTGTGCAGATGTTGATGGCAGACTAGGTTTTGAAATATTAGGAAAGTATTTGAGGATACTCCTTTTATTGGAAGACTCTCCTCCCTTCTTTCCACTACCTGTAGTTGACATTTTTACCTGTATGAACAGAAGAATAACATGAACAAAGAACATTTTTAAATATGAAAATAATAGGTATAAAAGAGAACTACTGCTAGAGACAACAGAATCTGTGATTGTCCCATGAATATTGTTCGCAAGCAGAATAAACCTCCTTATTGAGTGTCCATTAATAAAATGAAAAATGAAATTTAATGGTAAAAGAAGCATACGGATAAATTGAGTCACCTTCTACCAGTCACCTTCTTTCAGTCACCTTCTCCAATCGCCTTGTGTCATTCACATTCTTCTAGTCACCTTATGTTAGTCACCTTCTACCAGTCACCTTCTATCAGTCACCTTATGCTAGTCACCTTATACCAGTCGCCTTATGTTAGTCGCCTTCTACCAGTCACCTTATAATCACTTTCTCCCTTCTACTCACCTTATTTATCGCCTTCTACTCCCTTATCATCCCTTCTACAGTCACCTTCTTCATCGCCTTCTGTCATCACCTTCTTAGTCACCTTATATATCACCTTTTTATCGCCTTTTCTCCTTTTATCACCTTATCGCCTTATGCTAGTCACCTTCTTCTAGTCACCTTCTGTCAGTCACCTTCTACCAGTCGCCTTCTATCAGTCACCTTATGCCAGTCACCTTCTGCCAATCACCTTCTATCAGTCACCTTCCAGTCACCTTCTATCAGTCACCTTCTATCAATTACCTTCTATCATTCACCTTCTACAAGTCACCTTCTACCAGTCACCTTCTACCAGTCGCCTTCTTCGATCACCTTCTGCATGTCACCTTCTATCAGTCACCTTTTTCTAGTCGCCTTCTATTAGTCACCTTTTGCCAGTCGCCTTCTAACAGTCACCTTCTATCAGTCGCCTTACCGATCGCCTTCCTATTGCCTTCGCAGTCGTGGACTCTAGTTTTGTCAGTACTCTACTTTGTATCGCTCGCTATCCAAAAAAAATGTTGTAATTGTATGGGAGTCGTTGTCAGGTTTAGCTATATATAATGGGGTACAAGGGGCGATTTGGGCGGGATATTTCTTATTTTAAATAAATTTAGGGCAAAAATTGGGCGGGAAACCTTATGACAATGGGGCGAATTTACCCTAAAAAAAATTAGATCCCAAAATTTTTGGGCGAACGGGCCGACCTCTATGGTCCCAAAAATCGCAAAATTGACATTTTGGAAATCCGAATATTCGTGCTAAATTGCGAAATTCGCCACTAAGCAAAACCCTGACTAGGTCCTAATTATTTCTTATCTTATTCCTATTTTTTCACGTACCACTATTCCTAACCCATTAACACCATGATTTCTTTAGCGCAAGAGATGGTCACTTGCAGAGAGTCAATGAGGAACTTTTGCAGCTTTAATAACATCCTTTTGAAGTATTGTATACTAAGAGTATCCTAGGGTCGAGTGATTATATATTTTTCCTGCTAGTTAACCCAAATAGAACTTTATATTTCTTCCTAGGAAGGGTAAAATCATTGGATTCAAATTCATCAACACAAAGTGGTGCCTTATCTGCATTAGCCAACTTTACCACTAGGTTCTTGGAACATCTGGTCCTCTCCTCGCTACCTCTAACACCTTTTGGGGAGGAATCTTCCACATTGACCCCAAAAGCTAAAGTAAGGGTCGTGTGGATGGTCTCCCAACTCTAGGAATCACTTTGCTCAGAATGAGATGAATCCAGGGACTTGATAATCAAAGGCACCACCTTAGCCAAATAATTCAAAATATCTTCCCTTGATAATCCTCTAGCTTTAACAACATGGTCAAAAATTAACTTTGCCAACCCTTGGTGAATTGGATCCGACATAGTTCCTTTCTTAACTTGACTCATAGACTTCACCATAGATTTAAACAAGAAAGAAAGGATATTAATGAGTCTCTTGTGGCATAAATGGTTTAGGAAAATGAAATGGAAGCTCCTAAGGATGTCCTGGTTCTTGTCCAATATGACGTATTGCATTATCACCAGGACCACTCTATGACAAGGTGCCTTAAGGGAAGCTCTTTTAAACACATTCTAAAATTTAACAAGCTCCTCATATTTACCTAAAAAATATTGGGATTCTATGGCCAAGGAGTTTTTATCTTTATTATGCACAAAATCATTCGTGGGCAGGCCCATAACTTTAGGAATAAGAGGAATGAAGACCTAAAAATCTAGGCTCCCAACTCTAACCATCATGTTGTTCCATGAATACACCATATGATTTACCATATATTTATTGTGGCCATTTAGATTGATCAGGAAATGGAGAAGATTTTCCTTCAAAATATTTCTCATATCCTCATTGACAATGAGAGAGCTCAACTCAAGGACTAACCCTTTTGTTTTTCCAAAAAAACTTCTACACAAGAACCACCAAAGTAGGGACGTACACAATGCATTGATATACAAGGAAATCATGTGAGTACCAAATGAACCAAGGATTTATTTTAAAGAAATTAATATTATAGAGAGCCTAAACTTTAGACATCCTCACAAAGTCCTAACTACCTTGACAACCAGTAGCCTTGAGACCTAGTGAGAAATATCAAGAAGAGAAGAAGAGAAAAAACTTTTAATTTCAAGCAAAGAGTTGGATTAGATTAAGAAATTGACATCGACCAACCCATCCATTAGCAAGTCACAATGCTACCAGCTATCACTCTAGAAATTGCACCTTGTAAAATTATCTAGATTTTAAAATCATACCTCAACACAATATTCTTAAAAATATAATCGACTATTCTAGAGTCTTGGCACCTAGTTCTAGATAATTTTATGGTGATTTCAATGGATAGGAGAAAATACCTTTTGCATGCTCTTGCAATATACCAGCTAGTGTATGACACTTCCTACATGCCAAGTGATCACCTCAACCCATGAACAACCATCATGAGGGAAAACCTAAGAGCTTAACCAATCATAGTAGTCCACAACTGACTACTATCAACCCCTTTTCTAAATCACTCTTTCCACCACTGAAAGATAATTCTATGAGTAAATTCTAACCGTAAAGCCACAATTTGGTTTGCAAACCTTGGCCAATCAAAATAATGATGGTCGACTTGACTCATACCTCCTGCCCAATTACTTTGGATATGACCAACTTGACTCATAACCCTCGTCCACAAAAAGTGATGATGATCCACTACCCCCTCCATGTCATCTACACAATCTCCTTAATTAATTGAGAATACCTATTTATCCATGTAGATGTAGAAAAAGAAACTTTTCCAACCTAGACCAACCACCTAGGTCATCACCAAGTAAGAATCCACAAACCAAGCCAAGTGGAATGAGAGGGTCCAGGTTCCAAATATAAAATTTTAAGGTGACCTAGCCACAAGGCACAAAAGGGTTCAAGCTCCATATATTAAAATTTAACACTTTTACAAACTATGTTCCAAAGAAGAGATTTAGAGAAGCCAAAATCAACAATGATAGCACATCCGATATTGAGGCCTAGGAAAAATTTGAGCCATACCCCATCCCTCAAGGTGATAAAAAAAACTAAGATGATCCAACATCATTGTCAAATTGGTTGAGACCTTCAGGGAAGGCTTCCTACTAGATAGTGATTTCTTCTTGACACAGGCCCAAATTGGTGAGGAAATCCACAAATTTATTTCCTTCCCTAAAAATATGCTT
This sequence comes from Wollemia nobilis, assembly GCA_028583015.1. Lineage (NCBI taxonomy): Eukaryota > Viridiplantae > Streptophyta > Pinopsida > Araucariales > Araucariaceae > Wollemia > Wollemia nobilis. Next base: position 8,336,374 of record JAQPPZ010000103.1, read on the forward strand.
AACTTGAGCTTCCTCTAGATTTTGGATTATTATTTTAGATTCTGAAATTAGTTTGCTATGGTCCAGTTGGGTTTCTGAAGATCATTGACTAATTTAATTATGTTTAGGGAATCTCCCTCAATAATAAGTTTCTTGAAATCCATGGCTTACAATTGGGAGATACCCTGAAACAACACTTTGGCCTCTACAAAGTGGCTAGTTTAGACCCCCAAGTTTTTAGCAAATGTTAGGAACCTACTATTAAAATAAAGCTCACGCACACAAAATACTGAGAAATAACTGAAATACATCAAATAGCATAATAACACTATGCAAAAAGTAATTGCAATATTGAAACAATCTCACAAATAACTCAAAATTGTAGGCCTCTTCGAGGGGGCAACCTCCTTCAATATTTCATTAACTCGCAAAAAGATACATTCGTACATGGCTTCATAGCTTTTAAAGAAAGACTTCATGCAACCCTAACCCTAAGCTCAAGAGTTGGCTTACATGCAAAATGCCACTCGAGCTAGAATCTTCTACCAAACATCGGTTACAATCTTGATAACGATTACATAAAATGGCCCCACTTGGCTAGGAGCCTAACTTGCCACATACATTACAAAATATTGCAAAATAACATTATAGATGGGATCCCCCACGTTGGAAGTGGGTCATTACATAATCAATGAGAATTACAAAATAATAACGTTAGGATGGGATCCTAACATGTCCTTCCCCTTCAAAAAGCTTTGTCCTCAAAGCTGAAGATGAGGAAATTGGTGTTGGAGCTGATGGAGAGACTCCCATGTAGCATCTTCTGGTTGGAGTCCACGCCACTAAACAAGGACCTCAGTAATGGTGCGGTTGTGGAGAGTGTGAGTCCGATGATCCAACAATTGTTTAGGCTCGAGCAAGATAGAACCTTCTTCATCTAACTCTGGGAGTGTAGATTGAACCTGTACCTAAGTGCCCACCACCTTTTTGAGAGAGGAAACATGAAAAATAGGATGGAGCTTGGATGTAGGTGGAAGGGCCAATTTGTAGGTTGTGGCACCAATCCATTGTAAAACCTAGTAGGGCCCATAGTATTTTGCAACAAGTTTCTAGCACCTACGAAGTTGTAGGGACAACTATTTGTATGATTGCAAGTAAAGGAAAACCATATCACCCACATCAAAGCTACACTCAAAATGGTGTTGGTCAACCTATTGGTGCATCCGATTCTAGGTCGCATCCAAATTTTCCTTCAATTAATGGAGGACATCAGCATACTAACTGAGAGTAGTGTCGATTGCATGGACCCTGGAGCTACCTGGAATGTAGGAGGAAGGCGTGAGTGGAGGGCGCCCATAAACTACCTCGAAAGGGGTAACCTTGGTTGTTGTGTGATAGGAAGTGTTGTACCACCACTCGAGCAAAAGGAAGCCACTTCACCCATTGCGTAGGATGATCAAAGGTAAAGCAATGAAGGTAGATCTCCAAACATTTGTTGACAATATTTATATGGCCATCCATTTGTGGATGATAAGTTGAACTCATTTTGAGTTGAGTTCCCTAAAACTTAAACAATTCTTGCCAGAAGTGACTAGTAAAGGTTGGGTCACGATCGGACATGATGGAGGTGGGCATACCATGAAGGTGAAAGATAGAATCAAGGAAAATTTGGGCAATGGTGGAAGTTGTGTAAGGATGGGAGAGGGAACAAAAGTGAGCATACTTCGAAAGATGATCCACTACCACAAAGATAATGGATTTACCTCTAGACTTAGGTAACCCTTCAATGAAATCCATGGAAATATCGGTCCAAACCTGGTCAAGAATGGGCAATGGTTGGAGAGTGCCTGGAGAATGCACCATTTTACCTTTCATCCATTGACAGGTATCACAAGCTACCACAAAATTTTGAATGTCCTTTTTCATGCCCTTCTAGAAAAAAGTGCGCTTAAGCCGTTCATATGTTTTGAGGAATCCTGAATGGCCGGTAGATGGGGCGGCATGTAGTTCCCTCATGAGAAGTTCCTGAAGGGATGATGTGTGGGGAACAACAAGGCATTGGTGGTAACACAAATCATGGCCATCCCAAGCGTAGCTAGGACATGAAGTAGAGTCAGTGTGTAGAGAGGCAATCAAAGTCTGCAAGCTTGAATCTTGAAGTACCTCCTATCATAAGGAATCGATCCATTATGGAATGGGTGATGAAATGGCACATAGCATACTATGATCCTCAAATTGGTGAGAGAGAGCATCAACCACAATGTTCTCCTTGCCCTTCTTATAAGTGATATCATAATCATAGCCCATGAGCTTAGAAACCCATTTTTGTTGTTTGGGGGTAGCAACCCATTGCTCCAAAAAGTATTTGAGACTTTGATGGTCAGTTTTGATGGAGAAATGATGCCCAATGAGATACGATCGCCAATGGGTTACCGCATGCAAAATTGCTAGCATTTCCTTAGCATAAGTGGATTTTCCCAGATTACGACTAGAGAGTGCTTTACTAGTGAAAGCCAAGGGTCTCCCTTCTTGCATCAACATGACACCAATACCATGACCAGAAGCATCACTTTCAATGATAAAGGATTTGGAGAAATCTGGCATGGCTAAAACTGGCATAGTGGTCATAGCATGCTTCAATTCTAGGAAATCCTATTCAATGGGTCCCATCCAAGTAAAAGAGTCCTTTAACATGGAAGTGAGGGGAGCTACAATTTTACCATAGTTACAAATAAATTTATGATAATAACCTATAAGCCCTAAAAATCCTTGAAGACCCTTGAGAGTGTGAGGTTTTAGCCATTCCTGAACCGCTTGGATCTTCTTGGGGTCAACTTTGATGCCATCCTTGGTGATAATGTGTCCCAAATACTCCACTTCTATCAACCCAAAAGAACACTTGGACCACTTAGCATAGAGTTGATGTTGTGCCAATAGTTGTAGAGTCTGATCCACATGAACAAGATGCTCTTCCCATGAGTGACTATACACCAGAATGTCATCAAAGAAAACTAGGATGAATTTTTGAAGGAATGGGTAAAAAATGTTGTTCATGAGGCTTTGAAAAGTGGAAGGATCATTAGTCAAGCCAAATGGCATCACCAAAAACTCATAGTGACCTTCATGAGTACGAAAAGTAGTCTTGGGAATATCCTCATCCTTGAGCCTGATTTGATGGTACCCAGAGCGAAGGTCTAATTTGGAAAAGTACATAGTCCCATGTAGTTCATCCAATAATTCATCCACCACTAGAATAGGAAACTTATCCTTGATGGTGAGTTTATTGAGCTCACGGTAATCGATACACAACCACCAGGACCCATATTTCTTGCACACCAATAAAACTGGAGAAGAGTAAGGACTATTGCTTGGTCGAATGATGTTGGATTTTAACAATTCTTGTACTAACTTCTCGATTTTTGACTTAAGAGCATGAGGATATCGGTACGGTCTAATGTTGGGTGGTGCATTGCTAGGTAACAAAGGAATAGCATGGTCATGAGAGTGATGAGGTGGTAATTTTGATGGTTCAACAAAAATAGAATTGTGCTTGGCCAAAATAAGTTGCAAATCTATAGGAATAGAATCCTCCTCGAAAGGGTGAGGTTGGATCATAAATATCTGAGCTATGACTCCCTGAGATGATTTTTTTAACAACTTCTCCATCCAGATTGAACTGATAATCTATGAAGGCCCTACTTTTGAGCCATGGAGAGTGTGGGACTATCCATTCTATGAAAATTGCATCCAAAGCTTGACAAAGTTCCATGAGATGGTTCCCAATGTGCCCAACCATTGAGCTCCCAACATGATATCACATCCCCCTAGTTGAAGTGCAAACATATCTTGTTTGAGCTCATAGTCCCCAATTTTTACCTTAACATTATGATATTTACCTTTGCAAGGTAAGGTCCCACCATTGGCTACCATAACCTCAAAGGAATTACATGTATGTACATAATAATTTGCCTATTGGGCAATGCGGGGATCAATAAAGTTATGTGTACTACCAGAATCAATCAAGATGGTAAGACGTAGGCCTTTGAAATAACCCACAACTTTCATGGTTTGGGGAGTAGTAATGCCAACAAGAGCATGAACAAAAATTTTAGCCTATGGTTCATCTTGGTTTTCTTCCTCCAGTTTGGGTGGTTCCTCTACTGATTCTATGTCATCATCACTTTGGTCGTTGGTGTCAGGCTCATCAACATCTATGAGGAACAACTTCTTTTGGGTGCACCTATGCCCATGAGAAAACTTTTCATCATAATTGTAGCACAACCCTTGGGTGCATCATGCATCCATTTTGATAGTAGTTAGACATTTAGATGTAATAGTGGGTGCAACAATTTTTTGTTCATTCTGATTTTAGAATCTAGGAGGAAAGGAGGGTCTAGCCTATGGAAATTTAGATATCCACCTCTAAGCTAAAAATTTGGATTCGGCCAAATGAGCCAACTTGATAGCCTGCATCATGGATTGTGGTTTAAACATCATGACCTCAGCTTGGAGATCTTCCCTCAAACCGCTAAAAAAACAACTCATAAAGAACCCTTCATTCAATCCCTTAGTTTTGTTGGCCAATTTCTCAAATTGTATTTGGTAATATCTAAACTATCGTAGTTTGTTTCAACTTTGTCAATGCTCCTGTAAAATCATCATACTCATTAGGGCCAAAGCGAGTGAGTAATTGAGACTCAAAGTCTTCCCAAGAAGGATCAGGGTTAGTGTTTTACAACCATTGGTACCACTGTAAGGCTTCAGATTCCAAGTTGAAGGAAGCCATTTGAACTCGATAATATGGAGGGACATCGTGGAGTCTAAAAAATTGAGCAACATGACATAACCACCCATCCACATCCTTCCCATTGAACTTAGGAAAGTCTAATTTAGGCATCTTAAAGGTAGGATCATGATCATAGCGAGGGTGAGAGTCATCTATTGCCCTTCCTTTACCTCTGTCAGAATGTGATTGTTCAGTATGGTACTCAGACTTGCTTGGACCACCTTGCAATTTGGACTCAACATCTGCAAGTTGTTCTTCTAGGCGGGTTCTAGAGGTATCGTAATCATCTCTAAAATTTTGAAGCTCTGCCATCATGGTTTGATTTGTGATTTGCATGCTATCAATGGTGCTTTTTAGGGTTTCCAACAATGAGGTGGTTTGATCTATCTCTTTTTGATGTCCACGAGTGCCAGCAACCATTTTGGATAGTCTTGAACCTCTTTTACTGAATTACTAAATATAGAAGTGTGGTTTTAGGAGTTACTATTTTTAGTAAGGAGTCCAAAAAAGTGCTTGGGTGTTATATATCAAAATGATCAGCTTGAAAATATGGTCACAATGAGCTATATCCCACAACACTAATTTTGGGCACCCCAAACTTTTTTATCCTCTATTTTGATGAGTCTACTAGTGTGGTCAATTTTTGATTCGGAGATATGGTTCAAAAGTTGGGTACTGGATCAACTATTTTGACCTATGCATTCTATCGATTGACCACCTTGTCACTATCCTATCTCTATCCCTATCACCTATACTATAATTACTAACATTGTTCACATCACTAACCTTGGGATCCTCTATACTATGTAGTTACTAACATTGATGATTCTATTTTTGATCCTAACCACCTATAATTTTTGACTATTATAGATGACTGTTACTATCACTATCGACCTAATTCACTATCACTAACTTGATTATTACTACCACTAACCCGATGGTACTAGAATATTTTAGACTATGATAGACACTTGTAGACTCTATCTTGACTATTTGGTGCATGCAAGTTTGTTCTTCTATGATAGGGAAGTCCTTTGTATGCTCACTTTTGTGGGGGTCGTGAATGCAGGTTCAGTAGAATAGGGAGATGTTGTTTTTGCAGGTTGAAGTTTTGATAGAACCAGGGTACGCTAGGTAGAGGAGTATGTAACACCCATAGGCCCTCTATTATACCGTAGTGATGAACAATAGTGCTCGAACCAATATTTTAGGCCACTACCCAAGGAGGATTCCACACATACCCTTGAGCACACTATCTACCTCTTTGATAGTATGAGAGGGTAATCATCCGGGATGTTGTGTCCCATGGACTATGGATGATACAAGGCCAAAAAGCTTCCTACTAGATAAAATTTTGTTTAAGCCTAAAATGGTCTCCCGATACACCCGAAGATGCGTGGGAGCTCAATTTCATGCGTGAGTGTTGTCTGAGGCCTGGGTATTGGAGCTTGATCACCCCTCACTTCACTAGATGCTTTATGGGCTATCTAGCTTAGCCAATAATGATAGCTCCTTCATGATATTTTAAAACCCCCGGCACAGGGTTTCTAGCCTACTCAACTACTAAAAAAAATGTATTTTTTTCTTTTTCTAGTTTTTGTTGATTTTTTTTTGTTTTTAAATAAAGGAAAATAGAATGAAAAACACAAGAAAATTATACCTAACAAGCAAAAATGGCTGAGCAAGAATTATCATAGTCATAGTAGAACTCGACCCTAGAAAGTGCTCTGATACCACTTGTTAGGAACCTACTATTAAAATAAAGCTCACTCACACAAAATACTGAGAAATAACTGAAATACATCAAATAACAGAATAACACTATGCAAAAAGTAATTGCAGTATTGAAACAATCTCACAAATAACTTAGAATCATAGGCCTCTTCGAGGGGGCAACCTCCTTCAATATTTCATTAACTTGCAAAAAGATACATTCGTACATGGCTTCATAGCTTTTAAAGAAAGACTTCATGCAACCCTAACCCTAAGCTCAAGAGTTGGCTTACATGCAAAATGCCACTCGAGCTAGAATCTTCTACCAAACATCGGTTACAATCTTGATAACGGTTACATAAAATGGCCCCACTTGGCTAGGAGCCTAACTTGCCACATACATTACAAAATATTGCAAAATAACATTATAGATGGGATCCCCCATGTTGGAAGTGGGTCATTACATAATCAATAAGTATTTCAAAATAATAACGTTAGGATGGGATCCTAACAGTGAAGGTTAGTAGAATATCCTCTCTATAATTTCTAATGATGCCTCCCATGCCAACCATCCTAGGATTTCCTATAGAAGATCCAAATATTTACTTGATATATTGTTGATAAATATTATGAAGACTATTGAGGCATTAGTCAAACCATAATAAATCACTCTAAACTCATAATACCTATATCTAATATGAGATATGGCCTTTGGAATATCTTGAACATTAATTTAAATGCTCTCAAAACTATCTTGGAGAAAATATTGGATCCCTTCATTTGATAAAATAAATCATCAATATAACAAAGATGGTATCAATCCTTAATTTTTTTATTAGGTAGAAAAGAAGATGTTTTGAAAGGGTCCCTAAACCTTTTACAAATTTACAAATCGGACCAACAAAGTAGCCCTAACAACATCCAAGAAAAATACTAGAGCATAGGGGAAGGCCTAGGATGCAATAGAAACATGGGAGAAATGACTGATAACAAACACAAACAAAATAGGACAACAAAGAACCAGAGATAGAACCCACCAATTCTAGATCCAATAAGAACAGAGTAAATAGATAAACTAAGAACCATAATGCCAAATAAGAGAACATAATTAGTTGTTGTCATTGATGTGGACAATATCATTTCTTACCAAAGAAATAAGGTCTTGTGGAAAATTCTCTTTCCAGATAGACATACCTTCATTTTGAACTTCGATATTGGCAAGGAAATCTGCAACCTTGTTACCTTCCCTATAAATATGCTTACTTTGGTAGTTCACAAATTTTCTTAGGAATATTTTTTATTCATCCATAAGATTACCAATATTCTAGCTGGGTGAAGCTTGTTTAGTGAGGATATTGATAATGTATAAATAATCCCCTTCTATAATAACCTTATCAACCCCCATTGAGTCAAACAAGGATAAACCTTGGAAGAGGGCCCTGGCCTCTACAAAATTATTGGTTTGGAGACCAAGGTTCTCAACAAAGGCTAGAACAATTTCTCCACTGGAGTTTCTAATCAATCCTCCAGCTCCCACCATCCCTAGATTTCATTTAAACACTCCATAAAAATTTAATTTAAGTCAGTCTAAAGGGGAAGAACTCCATTTGGTTTGTAGCCTACTCGAGCCAGCATGAGGGGGACCAGGGACCCCAATGGGTAACCCTAGGCTAGCAAAGAGAGAAGCCTCAAAAGGGGGAACATTAGAGGAGGGGAAAGAGATAACCAAGATGTTTTCAACTAAAGCACTAAGAATTTTGAAACCCATGGAGGAGGTGTTTGAAGAACGATATTTAAAGGCCCTATAGTTCCTTTCTTTCCAAACCCCCCAAAAGAAATGAGGGAGGCAGAGCTTCCATAAGATATAACATTTGGGGCTAAGGAAGGGATAAAAGTACCAATGATCAAAAAAGTCTTGTAGAGAATTTGGGACCACCCAACTAACTCCCAAGGTTGAAATAAGAAAGGAAAGGATATTCAAGGAGAAGGAGCATTCTAAAAGGAGATGTTGAGTGTTTTCCTCATGATCCCCACATAGATAACACTGATTAGGAATGACCATTCCTCTTTTCTTAAGATTCTCCAAAGAAATAATTTTGTTTTGGAGGGTAAGCCAAAGAAAAAAATTAACTTTGGGGGTAAGTTCCTTGAACTAGACTAAATTACAAGGGAACCAATAGGTATTCTCATCATCAGGAAGGTAGTAGGTAGACTTCATTGAAAAGGTATCACTCTCCTCTTTTTTCCAAATTAACGAGTCCACACAAATGGATTTCTTGACAACCTAAGATTTTAATGCAAGATCAAGGGTTTTCAAGGGAATCTCCACTCCTTGAGATGGGATAAACCTCAAAATATCTTTTCATTTTTTAATACCATTGACTTCTTCAATATAGTATGCCACTTTGGGACTAGTTGGACCTTTCTTACTTGACTTAGAAGTGCTCCCTTCCATCCTACCAAATTTTTTTGCACCCTTTCCAAAAGTGGATTCCATAGTTCTTCTTTGATCCTTCCTTTGAACAAAGGCAACCCTAAGTAAATAGAGGGGAATTTAGCAATGGTACATCCCAGGATTCTAGCAATAGCTCTTTTCCTATTAGGAGGGGTATTAAGGAAAAATAACTTGCTTTTTATAAAGTTAATATATTGCCCAATAGCTAGCTCATAGTCCTTCAAAATAACTTTGATTTCCTTGGCTTGAGGAATGGAGGAGAAGGTAGAAAGGAGAGTATCATCAACAAATTATTGATGGGTAATTGGCTCAATGGGAGAAGTAGGTTTAATGCCTTCAATGGATTTGGAGATAGTTGTAGCTTTCAAAGCTCTCCCAAGGGCTTCAACAAGAATAATGAACAAGCAAGGGGAAAGAGGGTCACCTTGCCTAAGACCTTTGGAGTTGCTAAAGTACCCTGAAACCTCACCATTAACAATGACTGAGAACATAGGGGTAGAGAAGCATTGTTTAATCAAAGAGATCCATCTATTATGAAAACCAAATTTAAACAACACCTTTTCCAAAAATCCCTAGGAGACTCTATCATATGCTTTACTCATGTCAAGTTTGAGAAACATACCAACTTTGCCACTCTTATCAATTGAATGAATTAGCTCATGGAATTTTATGATTCCATCCAAAAAATCCCTAGAACAAAGCCCCCTAATTGGAATCAATGATTTTGGGAAGGATCTGTTTGAGCTTATTAACCATAGCTTTGGCCAAAATTTTGTAAATAGTATTGCACAGGCTTATAGGTCTGAATTCCTTGAACTCCTTAGCTTTGAAACTCTTGGGGAGGAGGACCAAGAATGTGGATTTAACTTCTCTTGCCAAGAAATAGGATATTTGCACATCAAAATTTGCTTCAACAACATCAACTCCTATAATGTGCCAATACTTCTAAAAAAATATGGAAAAGTCATTTGGGCTTGATGCTTTCTCACCAACCATAGATAAAATAGTCCCCTTGATTTCATTAGGCTCAAAGGGGGATATCAATGTGGAATTAATTTCTTCATAAATGAGGTTGGGAATGTTGGCCAACAATATTCTTTCTACAACAAGATCACATTGACTTTTGGCACCCAATAGAGATTCAAAGAATTTGACCACTTCATCCTTGATATCTTTTGGATCCACTAGACTAGAGCCATCCTCTTTGATAATTTCTCTAATTTTGTTGTGACTTCTATGTTTGAGGGTAGTGGTATGAAAAAAATTTGTATTATGATCACCATTTTTTAGCCAAAGCACCCTTGATCTCTATCTCCAGAAGGACTCTTCTCTTATCAAGGTATTATGGAATTTTGAGAGCAAATATTTTTCTTTGCTTTTGAGATCCTCATTAAACAAGCCTGATTCCTGCACAAACTCAATTTCCTTCAACTACTATTTCAAATCCTCCTTTTTTTAAAAGGTGACCAAAAACTTATTTATTCCATACTTTCAATTTGACTTTTATAAATTTGAGCTTTGGAGATTAAAGGGCCTAAGAATATTTTAGACCACCATTCCTCTATTTTGGGCTCTAGCTCTTGATGATGGGTCCACATCAATTCAAATCTGAAGGGTCTTTTAAGATTTGAGTTGCCCAAGAGAATTTCTAGCACTAGGGGGTTATGGTTCGACCCTATTTTGGGGAGGGAACTCAAGGAGGAATTTCCTAGTAAATCCAAGCCACCCTTTGAGATCAAAATCTTGTCAAGTATTATCTGAATTAGTTGAGAACCAGATCTTCTATTGCTCCATGTGTACTTGTTGCCCCATAGCTCAAGGTCTAGCAATTCAAAATTGTTAACAAAATTGGAAAAATCCTCCATACTTTTGGACATTATAGAATTTCCTCCTTTTTTATCTAAGGGGTACAAGGGGTATTGAAATCACCTACTAGCATCCAACACTCATTCAAAAAAGAGCCCCTCATTTGACCAAGAATTGACCAAAGAGTACCTCTTTCAGCCATAGAGTTAGGGGTATAAATGTTGGAAAGAATCCATATTCTATTGGAAAACTTGCAACAAAAAAGAATATTAACAATTTTGCTAGAAGAGGAAACCAAAAAACCATCAAATCTTGTTGGGTCCCATAAATAAAGCAGTCCCCTAGAAGAACCTTGGGCATGACTTGCAATAAAATTTACCTCTTTCCACAAAGAGTTCTTTATCCTAAATAAATTATTCTCATCCAACTTAGTTTCTTGAAGCAAAATAATATCTGGTGATAAGTCCTTTCTCAAAGAGGAAACTAGTCTTTGTTTGGTGAGATCAGTGAAACCTCACACATTCCATAAAATACTTTTCATTTACAAGGTTTGGAATGTTTCTTACCACCATTGAATTTATGTAGAATATGAGTCCATATGTCTAAAGCGAGAGAAACATTCTTTGTATAAACATTATTTTCCTCAAACTTTAGGACCATTTGGGAACCGTTAGCAATTTATGTCTTTATAGCATGCTTTTTTAAGTCTTTATTTGAGGGTTTTCCAACTTTTTTATCAACCCCAACATCCACACTCCCTTTATTTTGAATTTTGGTCACAAGTCGAGGGATAACAGACCCACTTCTCATGGATTTTTTACCTTTTTATGGGGGCTTAAATCTTCTAGTAAGATCTTGCTAGAGGACTCAAAATCCATTACACCATAATTAATTCCCTTGGAAGGAGAATCTTGTTTAGGGGCAACCAAAATGTCAACAAGGAAGGGGGATCCCATTCGGAGGTAACCATACTTATCCCCATCAGAAACAAGGGGTTCTTTCATTTCATTCAAAAGGTCTAGAACTGAAGCTATTCATTTGAAGGGGTTACCCTTAAGGAACTTAGATAATAAATATTTAGGACTAGACTTAAGGTATACCTAAATCACTGGGTTTTGAAAATCTACAATTTATTTTGTCAGGGGAACCACTTTGCTTTGCTAGCAACCATCAACTAGAGCTCCAGAGGGCATCTAGGGATGAATTCTTGATGAAGTTCTAGCAAAATCTTGGTCTACTAAAACCTTATTTTTTCACCCAAACTTTTATACCGTGCAAATCCTTGTTTGGGCACCCACTAAGAGCATGACCACTTCTTTTTACATCCTAGGCAGAAAATTAGCATGTTCTTCTACTCAATGGATTGGTTTTGCAGGCCATAATTAGATATGAGCTCAATTGATTCTGGGAGGTCCACTAAAAGGTCGACATTGACACACATCCTAGCATAGACCATGTGTGACTTGGCTCTAGTAGTAGCATCAATTAAAAGTAGTGTAGACACAAAAAATTGACCCACTTTGAGTGGGCAATCTTCCTTAGTGCCCTTAAGAGGCCCTCACCCCTTGCCAAGTGCAAGGGAAGGCCTCTGTCCCTCCCCTTTTTAATTTTTTTATCTTTTAGCGAAATCGTGCCCCATATTTACGAGGCATGACTTCGTGCCAGCGATATCGCGCCCCATCAGGATGGGGCATGACTTCACTGTTTAACCTAGTTTTTTAATTTATTTTATTTTATTATTTTTTAAGCCCGCTTAGACCCAGGTTTAAACCTCCTCGCATGTTTTGGCATCGGTTGTGAGTTTATTTGTGCCCGCTTTCCTTCTTTCGATTGTCTATAAAAGGAAGGATGTTCTTGCCAAATCAAGAGACATGCGAAGTTTAAGTGCAAGTGTGATATGCAAACTTTTTATGTGCGATCTATATGCGAATTATTTAGAGTTCATTTCTGATTTACTTTCTCTACTGCAAGCTAACCCTCGAAGTGCGAATTTTGGATTGATCTTCTATTGCATGGATTGGATTGATTTGTTGTGTGACTTGGTGGATCCGTGGCATAGCTTGGAGAGATAGAGTGCCCATATGGATACTTGGTTCTCTTCTGCCTACTTCTGTGATGTCCATTAGGGTTTGATCACTTTGTTGTCTGCATTTATTTCATCTTCTACTTTTGCTTCTTATTTTTCTTTATTCTACAGTGAAATCGTGCCTGGCATTGGCGAGGCGTGACTTCGCTTGCCCTAATTAGGGTAAAGTTATTCGTAGAAGCGAAATCATGCCCCATCCAGGTAGGGCATGACTTTGCTGTTGCGATATCGTGCCCGCTCTAGGCGAGGCATGATTTTGCCCTAGGGCACACCGGGGGTAATTTTTAGATTCTGCTTTCACTGTTACATTCCATTCTATCTCTAGATCATACTGTTGTACTTTTCTTTCTATTTTTTGTTGCTATCTTTTTGATTTATGATTAAATCTCCAAAGGTCAATTTCTACTTTTGTATTACAAGGTCATCTAAAAGGACCTAGGGGGCTTGACTGCTGCTAGATCTATCATACAATGGCCTATGCAGGCCCCCTAATACTAATTTCATTTTTTAGTGTTTCATAAGTGATCTTGCAGGAACAAGAATCTTTGATATCATTGGACAAGAGGCAGAAAAGGGCTAAATCAACCACCGGTCTAGATAAGTGCTCTATCAATCTTATTGGTTGAGAATCTGGTTTCATTATTGATTTCTAGGCATCTGAAAGTGAAAAGCATCTAGCTTGCATCTAGGGATAATTTTTGTGTATTTACTCCTGCATAGTTCTACTTTAAAGGTTTTCTAAAATAAAACCCTAGGTTAGTGAGCATTCAAAAGAAAGAATCATTCCAGGATAGCTCTTGTATGCCTGCATTCTATTTCCAATTACATTATTCTATTTTCTGCATTGTCCTTTATCTTTTCTAGCTTAGATCTAGAAAGGCCAAATTTAGGTGATTGCCTAAAACTGAATACATCAAACAATCCTGAATATCCCGAGGACTTGGAGCGAGTCCTTAAACCATTCCTAGTGAACCCTTCCCCTTAGCATCGAGTGTAGAGTACAACATACCCCCATGGTTCACCCCACAAAAGGGTTCCCTCCTTGCGGATCCAACCCTTTTGTTTGGGAATTGTACATGGTAGGGCAGTTTTCCCCCTCTACATATTTGGTGAACCCGACGTGAACACCTCCTTTTATTTTTAAACACTAAGCAAGATCATTAAAATTGTGTGCCAAATATTTTAAAAGATAATTTCTTTGTGTGTAAGTATGTAGGTTTCTTTTGGTCTTAGTCCTTCTTCTTGTCTTTCTCCTCTTTCTCAATGGCTTTTGACCTTGAGGGAGGGAGAAGACTCCTTAGGTTTGATGAGATTTTTTAGGAAAATGATCAAATTGATAGAGAAAATCATAACCTAGAATAAGAGACTAATAATCATCTTGATCCTATCCAAGATCCTAATGGGAATATCATCTTTAAATATTTTGATCATATATGGACCTTTTATAAATATCATAAACATGCTTTGGATATGGCCTTAGAAGAAGAAGCATTGCTTGAAAAGGATATCCCACCTCATAATCCTTTGAGTGAATCTTTGAATCATGGTTATCAAACTTACCAACCTACTTATGCCACTACTATGACCACCAACATTGGAATGAATTCAACAATTTATCCAACTAGTAGTAGCACTCAAATTGGTTCTCAATTTCCTCTTCCATCCTCTAATATCAACAATATTTCCTCTATTCCATCACAAGTAAATATTCCATTCTCACAAGGCACCACCTATAACAACAACCTTCACATGTCCAACCTAAGTCAAGGGAATATTGGGAATGCACATAACTCAAAAATGCAAAATTTGGCAAATATGGTGAATCAATTGGTCTCAAGAATGGATATGATTCAACCATCAGGGTTTACATACAACTATAGGGATATGTGTAGTCAGCCATTGGATCCTATTGTTGCTGCTAGACCTTATCCTAAGCATTTTCCCATGCCAGTATTGCCAATCTACAAAGGGACTGAAGATCCAATAGAGCATTTGAGAGGATTCAGAATAGCTTACCATGATCTTGTTTATGATGATATGCTTTTATTGAAAACATTTCCAAAGAGTCTTGCTGGAGTGGCATTAGAATGGTACTATCGGTTACCCAACTATTCTTTGAAAAGCTTTGAGAAGACCGTAGAGATGTTTGTTCATCAGTTTAGTGCTTATATTGAAAAGGAAGTGACTATGAGAGATCTATATGATTTAAAGCAAAGTAGAGAGGAAAGTTTTTCAGAATTTTTAGCTCGTTGGAGAAGTTTAGTTGGCCGATTAAGACAACCTATGTCTCAGAAAGATATGCTTGATATATTTATGAGAAATTTACAAGAACAATTATCTTATGCTTTAGAAACTACTACTGTCACATCTTTAGACCAAGCAATTGAGTTAGCAAGAAAAGTGGAACAAGCCCTCATCAGGAGAGGTCAACTCAAGGTTAAAGAAGATAAGCCAACTAAGTCTCAACCTAAGAATAAACATATAGGAGGTAATAGTGATAGTAGGCCTATTAATAATGTCAATAATAGCCTACAGAAGATTGTGCTTTAGAAACCTCCTCAAAGGAATTTCATGAGACTTAGTATCCCTATGGAATCAGTTTTAAAGCAATTGTTAGATGCTAAGGCAATAGAACTACCTCCAGTAAGACCGCCAGATACTACAACTCATTGGTATAAAGCAGATCAACATTGTGCATATCATAGAGTAGAAGGACATTGGACTAATTCTTGTAAAATATTGAAACATGTGGTTCAAGACTTAATTGATGTCGATCGCATTGACACAAGTAGTTTTCAGTCTTCTAATAGCCAGTCAAATCAGAATAGAATGAGATAAGCTAATCAAGTGTCTTATAACAATGTACCATACCAATATAATAACAACATGGTTGGAATGATAACAACTACTTCAAGGAAAACAATACAGAAGATGGATGAGTCAGCAAAAATTCCACTCTTAGAACTTTTACAGAATTCTCAAGCCCATAAAGAAGCTATGATAAATATTTTGGAACAACAGCCAGTACCCCCGGATATCTCCTCGGGTGACATGACAAAAGTTATAGACTCTCTTTGAAAGCCTCGTCTAACATTTTTAGATAATGATATGACTTCTTTAGGAGTACAAGAAGATTCTTCGTTATATATCACTGCTTACATTGGTGACACCCTTATTAAGAGGGTGATGATTGATAATGGTTCTTCACTTAATGTTTGTACACATCATTTCTTTCAAAATTTTGGATTGAAGAAAGAAGATTTGATTACATCCAGTGACATCATTAAGACTTTCAGCAATGATTCTCAAGAAGCTTGTGGCACTATTTTACTCCCTCTTAGAGTTGGACCAAAAATTTTAAACACAATGTTTTATGTGGTGTCTTGTCCTGCATATTTTAATCTTCTTCTTGGATGACCTTGGATTCATGCAATGGAGGTCATCCCTTCTACTTTTCACCAATGCATAAAATTTGAATTTGAAAACCGAATCATTTCTATTATGGGTGATCCTCGTCCATTCAAATTTTGTTCACCAGAAGATCTCGCTCAAATTAATTCATCACAATCTTCCTCTAAAAATTCTTCTACAAATATTTCATCACAAGATCAAGATGATTCTTCTTGTTTAGATCTTCTCTTTAAGGAATCTCATCAAGGTTTAAAGTGGAGTGTTAAGGATGAGGGCCCACCCTCACCTAAGGTCTTAACCCTAGAGTCATGTGTTACAGATGAGGATTTATCTCAGAATGATACTGACTTTGATGGGTCTATCCTTTGCATAGCGTAGGTTGAGTCTTCTAGTTCTCAAGTGGACTTTGGTTCTATGTCTCCCGAGGACCTTGAGCAATTAGGAGTGATTCCTGCCCCACCTCCTCTTGAGGATGAGTTGTCCATCCTTATCGAGGAGACCATAGATGTGAACATAGGTTCTGAGGAAACCCCTAGAATCCTTAAGTTAGGCAAAGCCTTGACCATGAACGAGCAGGAGCAATTGACCAATTTATTGAAAGAATATCAGGATATTTTTGCTTGGTCATATGCTGACATGCCAGGGCTTGATCCCTCTCTTGTCATGCATCATTTGGTAGTTAAGCCTAGTGCTAAGCATGTTAAGCAGAAACTTTAGAAGATGCATCCGAAGGTCACCCTTTCAATCAAGGAGGAGCTCCAAAAACTCCTTGATGTCGGTTTTATCAAAGCCATCGACTATTCTGATTGGATCTCCAATATCATTCCTATAGCTAAGAAGGAAGGAACAATCAGAGTATGTACTAACTTTTGGGACATTAACTTAGCATGTCCCAAGGATGATTTTTCTTTGCCCAACATAGATCAGATTGTAGATTTCACTACCAAATGTGGAATGCTTTCGCTCATGGATGGTTTCTTGGGTTATAATCAAATCATGATTGCTCCTGAGGACCAGGCCAAGACAACATTCACCACCCCTTGGGGTACCTTCTGCTAGAAGGTCATGCCTTTTGGCCTTAAGAATGCAGGAGCTACCTATCAATGGGCCATGACTTATATTTTCCATGACATGATGCATGATATTCTCTAGGACTATGTGGATGACCTTTTGGCTCATTCCTTAGAATGAAAGGATCATGTCCATGACTTAAGATGAATCTTTGAAAGGCTTCGATAATATAAGGTTCATCTTAAACCTGCTAAGTGTGTGTTTGGGGTCACATCTGGCAAGTTGTTAGGTTTCATAGTGTCTAGGCGAGGCATTGAAGTGGACCCTACCAAAGTAGCAGCTATCATTGATATGCCTCCTCCTCATACCCTGATCGAGCTCCATAGTCTACAAGGTAAGCTACAGTCTATCCATCGGTTCATTGCCCAGTTAGCCGATAAGTGTCAACCTTTCCTTCAGCTTCTTAAGAAGGATGTGGTTTTTTGATGGGATCTCGAGTGTCAAAAATATTTTGATGATCTCAAGAGGTATCTTACCTCCCCACCTATTTTAGTTCCCCTTGTACCTGGTAGGCATCTATTGCTTTACATAGCAGCCATTGCTCATGCTTTAGGAGCCATGTTGGCTCAACATGATGATGAAAATAAAGAAAGAGCTATCTACTATATTAGTAGAACTTTGGTTAGCTATGAGACCAAGTACACTCCCTTAGAGAAGCTTTGCCTTACCATAGTGTTTGCTTCCTAAAAGTTAAGACACTACATGCTCAGCCATAAGATATTAGTAATCACAAAGTTTGATCCCTTGCATTACTTGATGTCTAAGCCTCACCTATCCGATCGAGCCGCTAAATGGGTGTTGGCCCTTAGTGAGTTTGATTTGAATTTTATAGGTCAGAAGGCTATCAAAGGTCAAGTGATTGTTGATCAGTTAGCCTTCGCTCCCCTAGAAGTCACCCATCCTATAGTTGTTGAGTTTCCCGATGAGTGCTTCAATGTTGAAATTGAAGAGTCCGAGTCTTGGACTTTATTTTTTGATGGAGCCCGATGCATGAAGGGCACTGGAGCTAGAGTCATTCTAGTTACACCACAAAAATAGCTCATCCCTTTGTCCTTCAAGCTTCATTTCTCTTGCACTAATAATACTATAGAATATGAAGCTTTGATCCTTGGTCTTAGAGCAGCCTTAGCTTTGCAAGTTAAGGTCCTTTCGGTCTTTGGTGACTCTCAACTTGTGGTTAATCAGATTAACGATGTTTATCAGACTTGAGATGATAAACTTAAACCCTATAAGGATATTGTTACCAAGTTGTTGTCTTCTTTTGAGCAGGTAACCATAGAGTCTATCCCTAGATCCTCAAACCACCATGCGGATGCCATGGCTGCTACTGCATCTTTGTTCCCTTTGGAGTTAGAAGATGATCAAGCTTCAATTATCATCCGACAACTCTAGGAACCCACATCTTTGAGTTCTTGTTTGGATCCCCTAGAGTGTTTTTCCATCGAAGATTCCCCATATAAACCATGGTATATCGACATCTTTAATTTTCTTAAATATGGCTCGATGCCTGATGGTTTAGACCGCAATCAATGTAAGCTATTGTGCAAAAGAGCGTATCAATTTGTTATAATTGGAAATACTTTATATCGACATTCTTTTGAAGGTATCCTTTTATGATGCCTTAACTCTGATGAAGCCCAACTTGCTCTTAGTGATGCTCATGAAGGTTCATGTGGAGGCCATTTTAGTGGTAATGCTATTGCCAAAAAGCTCCTTCGGATGGGGTATTATTGGCCTTCCATGGAGAAATATGCATGCAATTTTATTTGGTGCTATGACAAGTGTCAATGCCATGATCACCTTATTCATGCTCCTTCTCAAGACCTTCGGGTGATATCTTCCCCTTGGCCTTTTTCCATGTGGGGATTGGACATTATTGGGAAAGTTAACCCTATGTCATCTGATGGTCACAAATTTATCATCACTATGACTGAGTACTTCACTAAATGGGTTGAAGCCATACCTCTAGTTATGGTGACTGGAACTCAGGTTTCTAAGTTCATCTTCAACCAGATCCTTTGTAGGTTTGGGATTCCTTCGATGATTATTTTTGACAATGGTACTCCTTTCAAGAACAAGGATGTCCATAATATTTGTGCTAAGTATAAGATTCAGCATAGATGGTCAACTCCTTATTACCCCTAGGGTAATGGACAAGTCGAGGCATCTAACAAGTCCTTGATCAAGATTTTGAAGAAGCTGGTTAATAAGATCGGTCATGACTGGCATACTCAGCTTTATCCTACCTTGTGGGCATATCGTACTAGCATGCGTACTCCTACAAGAGCCTCCCCATATGTCTTGGTTTATGGGTCTGAGGTAGTGTTCCCTTTTGAGCTAGAGGTCCCTTCTTTGTGCATCTTGTTACAAGATGTCGAGGTTGGTGATGAGTTTCATGCAGAACATTTGCACCAGTTGGAGTTGTTGGATGAAAAGTGCATCCATGCCTTAGAGCATTTGTGAGCATATCAGGATAGGCTTCGATGATCTTATTCTAAAAAGGTTTGCAATCATTCTTTTGAGATTGGGGATCTTGTCCTCAAATAAAACCAATGGAACACTAATGCTCATGTTGATCTTCGAGGTAAATTTTAGCCCAACTGGCTAGGGCCTTTTGTTGTAATAACTAAGTTTGGTTTCGGTGCTTATAAGTTAGCTTCCATGGATGGTAAAGAGCTTAAAGAACCTATGAACATAATGCATTTGAAAAGATATTATGCTTAACTTGTTCTTTATTTTTGCATATGCATTTAGTTAGGTCACATTGCATGTTTGCTTGACATATTATGCACACTTGCCTGTCATATTATGCATGATTGCTTGACATTATGTTCTTGCACTTTTGCTTGTCATATTTGCATTATTGCTTGTTCATGATTGCTTGTTCATATAGTTTCTAGGGATTCATGACAATGGCATGTGATGATACCTAGTTAGGTCATAGCTCACATGCATTGCACTTTCACTAGGGTTCTGATGCCTAGCGAAGCCCCAACCTAGGGCCCATGCATTTTCATCCCTTCTTCTCTTATTTGCTTCCTTTGCTCTTTCTTCTCTTCTCTCTTCTTCTTGTATTCCTTGACTTTGAAATTTTTACAATGATCATCATTTCTCCTCCAAGTCAAGGAATGCAATCCTCTTTTGGTATATCCTTGTCTTTTTGCATGATTCTTATTTCTCCTTTGTCTTCTTTGTTCCAGATAAGGATATACATTCTTCTCTTCTTTGATTACACATTTCCTCCCTCTTGAATTTTCACTAGTTGAAACTTCAAGTTGGGGGTACACATGCATAATTCTTTGCTCCTCATTTTCTTCCTCTTATTTCTTCTAGCACATGCACACACTCATCATGTTATGCTCATATTGATTGGTCCATACATACATACGCATACACCTTCTCAGGTTGTACTGGCACATATATATATATCATTTTACATCAGCATACATTATAACACCCCTATCAGGTTACGTCTCTCTTTTGACTCAGCGGGCCCAACACCCCATTACAGGATCAGCTCCTTGGCCATTTTAGTAGGCCTCGGCATACATCCTAGTGGGTAATCGCCCCACAATAGTCACTAGTGAGCAATCACCCATAGTGGGTTACACTATACATCTCACTTATTGGTCCATATTTAGTGAGTACTACACCCATAGCGGGTTATTCACTCCATACATGGACCATATTTTGAGCATAACACCCTCTAGTTAGGGTTTTGATTCAGCTTTCTTCTCGATTTTAGATGGTTGACCTTTGGAGTTTTATCATTATTTTCTTCTTCTTCTTTCGCCTCACAGTTTTCTCTTTCCTCTCTTCTTTTTCTTTCCCTTCTTATTTCTTTCCTCTTCTTCTATTCATCCATGCATTTCATGCTAGTTGCATTAGGTTCATATTGTACCCAGTACTCTTTGGTTTGATTGTTTGTTTGCTTGCTTTGTTCTCTGTGTTCTCTATGATTTACCTTTTCTTTCTTTACCTTTTTTGAGTTTCTTAAGGAAATTTTCTTTCCTTTCAAAACTCGAGGGGGCACCCTAGCCATAGAGGCATTAATGGTAGTAATATCTCACCCTTTTACCCAAACCTGGCACCCCTCTTTTCTATGTTTTTGTCTTCTTGCCCATAGGAGTTTACATCTTTCTTTGATGTATTTACTAGGCCATAAATGCATCAAAGAGGGGGTAAAATGTAGACACGAAAAATTGACCCACTTTGAGTGGGCAATCTTCCTTAGTGCCCTTAAGAGGCCCTCACCCCTTGCCAAGAGCAAGGGAAGGCCTCTGTCCCTCCCCTTTTTAATTTATTTGTCTTTTAGCGAAATCGTGCCCCATATTTACGAGGCGCGACTTCGCGCCAACGATATCATGCCCCATCAAGATGGGGCATGACTTCGTTGTTTAACCTAGTTTTTTAATTTATTTTATTTTATTATTTTTTAAGCCCACTTAGACCTAGGTTTAAACCTCCTCGCATGTTTTGGCATCGGTTGTGAGTTTATTTGTGCCCGCTTTCCTTCTTCCAATTTTATCTATAAAAGGAAGGATGTTCTTGCCAAATCAGAGACATGCGAAGTTTAAGTGCAAGTGTGATATGCAAAATTTTTATGTGTGATCTATATGTGAATTATTTAGAGTTCATTTTTGATTTACTTTCTCTACTGCAAGCTAACCCCCGAAGTGCGAATTTTAGATTGATCTTCTATTGCATGGATTGGATTGATTTGTTGTGTGACTTGGTGGATCCGTGGCGTAGCTTGGAGAGATAGAGTGCCCATATGGATACTTGGTTCTCTTCTACCTACTTCTACAATGTCCATTAGGGTTTGATCACTTTGTTGTTTACATTTATTTTATCTTCTACATTCGCTTCTTATTTTTCTTTATTCTGCAGTGAAATCGTGCCTGGCATTGGTGAGGCGTGACTTCGCTTGCCCTAATTAGGGCAAAGTTATTCGCAGAAGTGAAATCGTGCCCCATCCAGGTAGGGCATGACTTTGCTACTGTGATATCGTGCTCGCTCCAAGCGAGGCATGATTTTGCCCTAGGGGTAATTTTTAGATTCTGCTTTCATTGTTACATTCCATTCTATCTCTAGATCATATTGTTGTACTTTTCTTTCTATTTTTTGCTACTGTATTTCTTATTTATGATTAAATATCCAAAGGTCAATTTCTACTTTTGTATTAAAAGGTCATCTAAAAGGACCTAGGGGGCTTGACTACTGCTAGATCTATCATACAACGGCCTATGCAGGCCCCCTAATACTAATTTCATTTTTTAGTGTTTCATAAGTGATCTTGCAGGAACAAGAATCTTTGATATCATTGGACAAGAGGAAGAAAAGGGCTAAATCAACCACCGGTCTAGATAAGTGCTCTATCACTCTTATTGGTTGAGAATATGGTTTCATTGTTGATTTCTAGGCATCTGAAAGTGAAAAGCATCTAGCTTGCATCTAGGGATAATTTTTGTGTATTTACTCCTGCATAGTTCTGCTTTAAAGGTTTTCTAAAATAAAACCCTAGGTTAGTGAGCATTCAAAAGAAAGAATCATTCCAGGATAGCTCTTGTATGCCTGCATTCTATTTCCAATTGCATTATTCTATTTTTTGCATTGTCCTTTATCTTTTCTAGCTTAGATCTAGAAAGGCCAAATTTAGGTGATTGCTTGAAACTGAATACATCAAACAATCCTAAATATCCCGAGGACTTGGAGTGAGTCCTTAAACCATTCCTGGTGAACCCTTCCCCTTAGCATCGAGTGTAGAGTACAACATACCCCCATGGTTCACCCCACAAAAGGGTTCCCTCCTTGCGGATCCAACCCTTTTGTTTGGGAATTGTATGCGGTAGGGCAGTTTTCCCCCTCTACAAGTAGCTCACCAATAGATCTGGCAATACCTTTAAGAATATCTTCATGCCAAAATTGTAAGGGTATTCCTAAGGACCTAACCTAGATAGGGGTAATGTTAATATTTTGTGTGTTAGGATTGAAATCCAGCCACCATCATCTAAGGAATAGACTCCTTTTTCCAAAAAACTAGGGATCACCCCCCAAAATTTACTTTATGTCTTTTTATTACATAATATTGATAAGAAAGAAACCCTTAGGTAAAGCCATGATTTCCATTAGGTCTTTGGGATATCACTTTGAAGAGGTCCACTTTCGAAAGGCATCAATTTTTGGGTGAAGAACTTGCCAACCAAATTGCAAGCACCTTCTTCAACATTGAGATCCATCAGGCCCTAGGGCACTTTCAAAGACCTCTCAAAAGGGATAAGATAAAAAATACCAATAGTAGGAGTTAATTTATTTTAAAATTTAGACACAACATGTGCAAAATACCTCACTTCTGGGTTGAAAGAAAAAAATACCCATCGATCCCCGAGGGGGTCCACATATTCAAGTGGGATTGGAGGATCCCCATGCAGACCTTGAGAATATCCTAAAAGAGGTAGAGTAGGATAACATACCTCTAACATCTCCACATAACCAAAAATGCCATCACCAATGCCAATCCCACACACCACCTCACCATGCTCCTACTTCTCACTCATAGATATTTTAAAAAAATCCTAAAACCACCAAAATCATATTTTTGCGATTATCAACTTTGTTGTGCACTATAGAAACCCTGATTAGCATTGTAGAACCCCTACTACACACTGCAAAAACCTTACTGAGCACTATAGAAAATCTGATGCACATTGTAGAAACCCTGCTAAGCACTATAGAAACCCTAATGCACTATGTAGAAACCTTGTTGTGAATTGTAGAAACCTTACTAAGCACTGTCGAAACCCTAATGCACATTGTCTCCACAATAAATTATTTAATTATAGATAAACTAATATCAATCCCTAATTCAACTACATATAATAAATGCATCATATTATAGAGACACATTTCTTATTTATAAATATAATTGGTGCTTCCCACTGGGAACCAGTTAAGTGGATTGACCCATGATCCAAAATCTCCCATAACTATTGTATTGACTCATATAGTTCAAGTTTTACAATTCAATATAGTTTTAGGGATGTTGGGTGGGCACCCAAAACAAGATCTATGGTGAATTTTATGTTGGAATATGTGGTGATTAAGATTAACTTAAGGCCACAATAAACCTTTGTATTGTATTGTATTGTATTGTATTGCATATATAATTCCTTAAGTCCCTTGTAAACCTTAAAAATGGTATTTTTATAATATTTTATTTTTTTAAACCTAAAGGTTAGTTACTTAACCTTGACCTAAAGGTAACTTGTATTTTTGTATAAGCATCCCATCATACCAACCATTTTATTATCAATTGGATTATAGTTATATTTTTCTATAGCAAGATTATTTGGTGCTCATAGACACCCCCATATATCTTGTGTATTGATTTGTATATATTTATTTTTGACAATGTTGAGTAAAGTATTGATTCTATTTTTTTTGGAACTACTATAAAATCTAACATATTGGCCTCTATAATATCTCCCAAGGAAAATAGTATTTGCAGTTGCCAAAAGATTGTGTAGGCTAATAGCAAAATTAGAAAAATTATATCAGACTTAGTATATTTTCTCCAAGAGAAATATTAACTAATAGGTTATTGTATTCCTCTCATTGGTACTCAATCATAATTTTTCCCTTGACCATATGGATACTCTACTTTCAATATTGAGATTTTGAGGATTTTTGTAAATCTCATTTGTATTTTACAGATTTAAAAAAACAAATCCATTGCCTTTTCTTTTTTGACTTTTTGTATCTAATAGTAGCATAAATGAGAGGACATAAAACTTAGCTATCATGAAAGAAGAAAAGAAGAGACTAAAATATTTAGATAAACCTCTAGTACAAGAGAGGTCATGAGTATGTTTTTGTGCATGGCAATGGCCTTGAAGCCACTTGATAAAGTTGTTAAAATATTTTGAAAAAATTATTGCTACATGTATGTGAGAGGATGTCCTAATTGGTTGCATTTGACAAAAGGTTATATATGGAAAACCATAATAGACATGAATAAAATATCAAAAAATTTGTTCTTTACAAAATTTTAGGGGCATTATTAGTTTAGCTCTTTGTCTCATTCTACATCTAGGTGTCTCATTTTTGTGTTAAAAAAACATATTTTTTCCTTTTTAAAATTCAAACTTCAATTTAAAAAAAAATGAATATGCCAATGAATATTCAAAAAATATTTCCTATTATGGAAGGTGTAAAAAAGGAGGTACACATACACATGCATCATGTTGATGAATGCCTACATCACACACATCACATAAAGTGGACCCATTTTAATTTGAGGTTTATGTTAAATATATGACTTACCTTATTAGTCCCAAGAGGTAAGGGATGTATTGAGTTTGAACCTCTCCCATAATCCTTTTCTATCATATTCAATGATGTTAGCATGACACATGATGATGGTATGGAAAATATTGTTGATTTATAACCATACAATGATGTGGCATGTAATGATGTCACACTTTTTCCACTTGTATATGCTAACATGGCACCCAGTGACATGGCATCTAATAATATGGTAGTTTGTACAATATGTACAAGTGACATGGTGTATGACATGGTTCATATAATTGACATGGCAACTGATATAATGAATGTTGTGGTGGATGATGTGGAAACCCATAAAATGGTTGATATGGCATATAGATCACAACATGGTAGCTATAATATAGGTTTAGCCAATCATATTTTTCTAACTCATCAACATAGTTATTGCATAATCACATAATAAAAACTAGACTTGACAAAGCATAAAATTTAGACCAAACCAAAATACAACAAATGGCATAGTGTGGTTTTTATATTTTAGAGCAAATTAGAGCATGACAATTACCATAATATAGTTTTTTGATATCTTATCCAATGGCTTGTATAGTCAATACACATTTGATAGTCCTGTTGGTCAAATGTCTACCTAAACAACAAACACTGCGTTTGTGCACCCTAGATACGACCAACATTGAAAGGTTGAAGGAAAGGAATGTCCTCCGTGCCCTAGAGAGGACTGGTTCCCAAACTAAATCCTACACTAGTTGAAGACTAGAGATATAGGAAAGAAATTAGAAAATGTGGAAAGATATGGGAAATATGGCCACAGGCTGAAGTGTAGGATTCGAGGGTAGACTAACAACAGGAAAATCACCAAAAATATAACACTCTAGCATTTAAATAACACTCCAACATTCACTCCCTCACTAGAAATATTTAAATCCAAATGCAGAATTTAAATCTAACAACAAACAAGAAACATGAATGTAAAATAGAAGTGCAGAGTACATAAGGAAATTGCACACAAGATCACTTGCAAATTCAGAAGCCTAATGTCTTGTATTAATGCAGAGAATTTGGAGAGCATTCTCGCAAAGTGTCTAACCTCCCATTTACAATGGTAATTTGATTAGTATTTCTAGATGTTTTCACCTCTTTCATTAAATGCATAAGATAATGAAATTATTGTAGATCAGAAACAAGAATGATAAAATTCCTCCTCAAAATCATTGAAAATATCTCCTTTAGAGACAATGATCCATATTTCAGGGAATAATTCCCAGGAAACCAGCAACTCAGGCATCGATGCACAAATAATTTGGAAAACATTGAATATTTTGGAAACATATTTATGCCTTGGAAATCATAAACATTCTCTTGCTCTTCTCGCACATCTTCTCTCCTACTTGGGATCAATGATTTGAGTTACTTATCGCCACCATTATTTAATGTTTGCAAATATGGTGCCCTTGGAGGCCTTGATCATGATTCATTTCACCCGAAACTATGTTCACCTCAAAATATAGTTCACCCAATCTCCCTTTAAGCACTTCATGATATTTCCCTAAAACACATTCACCCATGGGAGGGGTTAATAAGATGTTTTCCTCTTGACTAGGGTGAACGTGATATTATTTTCTTCTCAGGGTACGTTCACCCAAAAGAGGAGCGAACAAGATGTTTACACCCCAATAGGGGCAAACACGATGTCGTGTTATATTCAGGTGAATGCAAATGCATTCATATTTTGGAGCACATTCACCCGAAGGAGGGGCAAACAAGACATTCGTCCCTCAACTAGGGCGAACGTGAATGTATTTTTTTGAACTTCTTCCTGCTTCCTCTTGAATGTTTCAAATGTTTTGTTGTTTCCTTCACTCGATCGTAGGGCGAATGGGGTGTTCCCCCTTGCTTGGGGTGAACGCACTGAAATTTCCAAAATACTGCACTTCTTAATGTTCTCCATCAAATCATGCATTGTTTTTTTTCATTTCCATAAGCCCAGAGATGCCTTTTAACAAAGCAAACTTAAATTCTGAATCAAACTCTACAAAAACACTTATAGCACCAATACAAAAAGAATACAAAAGGAATAGATGGAATTGTTTTGAAATAAAATCCACCATAGAAAGTCAAAATTGTATCATCATATTGCATAAAAATACATCAAAATACTCCAACAAAATCCCCAATGTGGCAAAGTGCAAAATTGCCAATATTTTTGGTGACTTACGGGGTATCCAGCTCGCATGGATGCAAGTGATCCTAGGCATTCATTCATTGGGTAACAGAGTCTTTAGTTTCACCTACTGTGGGTGACACCTCTACTGATGTTGATGCTTCTTGACACACCTTTTCCTGAGCTCGCTCTCTCTGCTATGCTTCCTCTGCCACTCTGAGCACTTTGGCCTGCTTTGCTTCCTTCGCTGCTTTCTTAGCTGCCTCGTGCTCTGCTGCTGCCTGCTCCTCCTGCTCTTGGGTAGTTTTAGAAATGACCTCGTAGATGTGAACTACTTCCTCCCAAGCATGAGTAGTAAATAGGAAAGGGACACTGAGGTATTCATAAATGAAATGCAGATTCTGAACATTCATCAAACTGAGGCGCTTTGCTCGTTGGGCCAACTCGTACAAGGATAGTTCTAAGCATGTATACTTATGTAGCAAGGGCAAAACCTACGCTTTAGTGAGGGGTTCCTCCCATGCATCAATATTGGAGGTATATTCAATGAACTTTTTCCAAAGAGCTTCAAGCTGCTCCATGGGAAGGGGTTCTCCCCAATTATCCACAAAGGTCAAAAATACCAACTCACCAATGGTCTCAAAATAAGACATGGAAATAATTTATTCACGTTCAATAGTGTTGAGGATGGCCTGTTCTCCTCGTACCAGGTCCATGCACTGGAAGTAACTGTGTAGTGTAATTTTCATCGTAGACCATGCGTAATCCATCTTGTTGAGGGGGCGAATGTGTAAATTGATATTAATCAAAGCCTGTATCTTTACGACCATATCCATATAGGGTGACAACATCTCCTTAGTAGTATCAATTAGTTTTTTTCCTAACTGTATATGTATTTTTGCCTACCATAAATAGTGCAACACTTTAACAACT
Source organism: Wollemia nobilis (assembly GCA_028583015.1). Lineage (NCBI taxonomy): Eukaryota > Viridiplantae > Streptophyta > Pinopsida > Araucariales > Araucariaceae > Wollemia > Wollemia nobilis. Next base: position 8,365,079 of record JAQPPZ010000103.1, read on the forward strand.
TGCGCGACCAAATTTTCGTAGTTTTGAGTAGAGCAAAGGTGGGTTCCACTGACATTATCTCATGAAAATATTGTGGCCTATGTTGCCTTCTCTGCTAACTACTTCTTTGCATCTTCGAGCTATTATTGAAGCTTGTGCATTTCAATCCTGACGGTGTCTCACTCCTTCAAGTGGACTTTGACCTGCTAGCATAAATAGTCATTCTCAGTAGCCGTCTTCTCCTCTTGGGCTCTACTTTTTGCTAGGGCATTTTTGAGCTCAATTACTTTGTTCTGGTTTTAAAAATATTTCTCCTTAAAATTCTCGCCATGCAGGTACACTGAGCTCATATCTACTTGAATGTTACCCATATTTTCCATAGGATCTATCCATGTAAAGTCTTCTGTTATAGTCTCAAAAATGAGATCGCCTGAAAACAACTCTCCTTAGGATTTTTACCAACGGTGTAATTGTGGTAATATGAGCCTCCTTCATGATGGGATAAAATTTTTTTTTTTTAACCGATCGAGCTAGAGCCAAGGCCTCTTTGTACCGCATACTCTTTAACCACTATGAAGAGCTCAGGTGTGCCCAGTTGATCTTCTCTACGTCAGGTTGCTTATGGGCTACCTGCACATCAGGAACTGTCTGAAATTCCAAAAATGGGGTGAAGGAACCAAAAAATTTGAGTGACACGGCTAAAAGAGGTGGAATAGAAATGGTAGTTTTTGTGAAGGAAGCAGGTTTAGCTATAGTTACGCTTACTCTAGGAGGAGATTGCGTACTTATAGCCTCAATGGCAGTGGAGGTGAGAACAAAAATATATGGGCACAAAAAGGGATTCGGCCCTGATGCATATGAATTGAAAGAAATGGAAGATGAAGGAATGGGAATAGAGGAGGAAGCAACAGTGACTTCGAGGGTGGGAGAAGATGAAAATAAAATGGATGTGGAGGGCATACTGAAGGGCAGATAAACGAAGACTGAGGATGATAAAAATGGAATAGACATAAGTGAGAAAGAAATCACTACGTACTCTAAAGAAGAGGAAGGAGAAAGAAAAGACGTACCTTTGGGCGCAAGCACCATGTGCTGCAGTGATGGAGGTGATTGTGAAACTGTTCTTCTTCGTGCACTTCTGCCCTTTATCCAATGTCCAAAATCTCTTCTTCATTAATTACTTCGATATGAGATATTTCAAATTTTTGATCTTCCACCGATGCTTGAGCCATTGAAAATACTTTGGCAACTTTGGTTGTGAGCTCTTCCATGAGTGAAGGTTTTACAACAGTTGCCGATACATTAGTAATCGTGGGAACAGTTACAACTGACACTGTAGAAACTATAGCAACTAAAACTACACGGGCCTCAATGGTAGAAGTTATAACTACACTATACCTTGGCCTTTTTTATGCCTTTGGAAATGGTGGCACCTTTGGTAAATTTTGCTTTTTGGGTGCGGGCGTCTCCTCTACTTGTCGCTTTGTTCGTTAAGACCTCCTTTTGGAAACATATTGTTGTTCTTCTTCTTTTGGAGTCTCATCTTCAACTATGGGCTGCTATTGCTCAGTTTTGCCTTCACCACTATCAGAATGCTGAAAGCTTTGTGGAAAAATATTGGTAAAGGTGATGGGCTGATATGAGTTTACAAACTCGTTGTAAATATCATAAAATTGCTCATATAATTTCAACACGTAAGCAGTGATCAACTTTCCACGATGAATCCGCATAATCCACCAATTCATTATATTTTATTCAGTCCAGTCGGGTTTGACTTCCTTAACAGAATTGAATAAGCCTGGTGGAGGAATTTGAGTCTTATTTTTGGTTGGATTATATTTTACCTCTTTCTCATAATAATCATGCCATGGTGGGAGGGTCATCATTTTTTTAATATGCAAGTTCATGTCTAACCCATAAAAATTATTTCTCCTCTTCTGGATATTAGGTCGAGGACAACAATGAAAAGACTTAGCCTTCAAAATTGCTAAATTTTTTTCGATAGGATCATATTGCCAGTGCCGTGGAAATTCAATCAAACCCAAATCCTAAAGTACCACTGTTAAGATCCTATTCTGCCCACCTTGACTTACTTCTATGCTACCAAATTTGAACAACATGTTTCCTGTAGTCTTCTTCCCATGCCCATATCCATATATATTGTTCATATGATCAGTCTAGCACACAACCTCCATAGCAAACATATGCTCCATGGTGAAATATGGTAACAAAAATGTCTTACCCGTAAAACCAAAAATTCACATGACTATACCCTAGGTAAGTAGAAAAATGTCACCCTTTTCTTGCACAACGACTGCGTCCCTCAAATTTTGCGACACACTCTCACAGGTACCGCAAAGCAACTCTATCACCGGCCCCAAAAACCAACTGTTAAAGTTGTACATTGACTCCCTCCTTTTCAAAATAGGAGTCCACATATAAATTGGTAAAGGCTCATTCTTTTCGCCTAGCTACATCACTGCAATGAAGGAAAAGCGCCGCTACAACTTTAAAAAGAAAAACCATACTAAAAATAATGTATGCAAAAATGACTTGGACTCCCCAGTTTGCATTTTTTACAATTGAAATTTTATCCTTCAGAAGATATAGTCGATCCAATCAAAGAAAATAGGATTGTTGCCTTGCCCCATGGTAGAGGGATAAAAATCTACTTTATAAATACACTGTGAACAACTACCTGACATTTATGCACAGTTTCATCTGAAGGTAATCCAATGACCCAAGACAACATGGAGTATATATCTTGACTCTTGAATTCTGAGAGCGGTTTTAGCAAGTTTGGAAGTTGCCCCATATGTGGCTCTTTAATAAATTGTGTATCCATAAATTGATGCACTATCACTATGGAGACGTACCTATCCTCTTGCTCGTTGGTATGCAACTTTTTATTAACTGCTTAAGAGGGTGGCTTCAACCGAAAAACGAAGACCTCCCAAATTTCATCCGAAGTAATGGTAAAAAAAATCTCCCTCTTGGCATTTTTGACAGCCCTAGTGAAAGGGTCATAAAACTAGGTAATAAGTTGCACCAACTCAGGGTATTGATGAACGGGTGAACACAAGTACCAGGACAACTGCGAATGACATGGCACTATCAACCATTTTTTTGATGACACTCCTTGACTCACAACAACTTCTACCTCTTGCCTCAACCTTTCGATTCCCTTATGCATGATAAGGCAGTCTCCAATTTTTGCCATAGTGTCCTCATATGGGTCTAAGTCCACATAATCATTTTTTCAAGCCCTTTTGGCTCTAGAGCCACCCTCCTTCTTCTTTGATTTCTTAGGCTCTATAGCCTCTATGACGTCCTTAGGCTCCTTGCTATGTATTCTCATTTTTCTTCTCTCTGACAAATTATCTGAGGAAACTCTGAAATATTCTGCAGCTACAATCGTGAATAGTAGTAAACAATTTTTACAAACCAAATATAAACTACAACTTTTAACTCATGGTCTTTATAGAGCCCTCTGACATATTTCGTAGTAAATGTGGAATTAATTGCAAGCACTTTCAGGAGGGAAAGGGTATTGAACTGCTAGCATGGCACAATTCTTGACGTATCAATGACTTCTCCTTTGATTCGTTGCTGGATCTTCCTAAAAATGTGTGCCCCACTCACCGCGTAATTTCATTGTAAATTGTACTCTGTGCCTGAAGCTTGCTAGGGAAACCAAATTGGCTGCTTAACAACCAATCACTTAATTTTTGCCATTCCTTGGAAATAAAAATATGGCACTGTGCACATTTTTAATTTAATGCTCTTTCACCTATACTATCGCCCTTCAATTTTTGACACGTACCCAAGGGTGCTTTTCATTACACAACGTGCTTTTGAAACCGCTGCAATTATTTTCTCCTTCTGGTAAAATCACTTTGGGTGCAAAGTAATTTAATCCTTCCTGGCATCTTCGATATTGAGGTCAAAATTTCATACTTTACTTAATTTGGGCGCCTTCGATCTATTTAAAATCTCCATGCGAATAGCCCTTCTTAAAGAAAACTTTGTTTGCTTCTGCTTTTTCGCATGTACCTCAAAAATAAAATTTTTCTAAAAATAACCTAAGGCCCCTCTTTTCCTTTTTTTTCTTTTCAAAAGTGCTTTATAGATAAAAAGCTTCGAAAAAGCATGCGCTTTTAATTTTAAACTTATGCAAAAAAACTAACTTTTGTCACCCCTCTTGACGTGTTTGCCCATAACAAGGGTGAACGGGCCGTTTTCCCCTTCCTTAGGGTGAATGCGATTTTAATCCAATGCTCACTGTCATCGAACCTGACATCTGATTAAGTTCACCCCTTCGAAAATAAACGATCAAGTTTCAATTTACCAGGGGCGAGCATATTTTGCACATAATACATTATTTATTCTTATGAAGGCATCCTCTTGGGCGAAGGGAAATTTTTTGCTTTTCTGTCATTTCTCTTTTTCTATCACATATAACCTCCCCATATAACAAAGTCACCTCATTCTTAGGGCGAGAAGCCCTTTCACCTATTCTTGGGGTGAATGCACTTCATACCTTTTCTTCTTTTCTTTTTTTTTTTCCTTTTTTTTTACTATATATAACATATAAATCATCAACAAACTAAAACAACAACACTCAAAAAAGATATTTACATATGTACAAAATGGTACCTCACTGAAATATCATCATGAAATATAGACCTTCAAATGAAGGCCATTCACAGAGATGGGGAGATCATAACCCTCCATATCGTGAAGATGATAAGCATTTGCTGAATTCACCATGAAAATCTGAAAAGGGCCCTCCCAGATAGCATGAAACTTATGGTGATTCCCTGGTTTAGCCTTATTTTCATTCCATTTTAAAACTAGATCTTCCACCTGTAAACTGTCGTCGATCATTTTATTTTCAAACCACTTCCTCACTTCTCTCATATGCTCAACAAATACATGGTAAGCTTGTTCCTTGTTCTCTGTTAGGATCCTCCATCCTAACATTATAAGCTAGTATTATTAATTATTTAATTCTTATATTATTAATCCATAAAGTGAACCATCACATCTCTTCATACGTGAACCATCACGTCTCTTCATAATGTGAACTATCACGCCTCTTCACCAATGTAGCTTTAGGGTAGATATATATATTAGGTTGGCTTTTCACACAAATCATCCAAGAAGAAGAATAAGAAGCATATACTCTAAAGAGGGAGTCCCATATAAGTGGCAAGGAGGGAGCTCCCTATAGTGGCAAAGCGATTACAAGGGATACCCATTTAAGTGGCATGTTATTATATTTTATATTAAATTATTTATCAAATTTACACAAGAACATCAGGGTTCTTGCATTTGGTATCAGAGCCATGTGGGACCCAATCATGTGGGAATTGCTCAAAGATATTTGTCAAATAACTTATGTGCATGAGTATCAAACTCGGTTTGAGGATATCACCAAACACAACATAGGGTTGGATGAATCAATTCTCATCAATAGCTTCATTAGTGGATTGAAAGAGGAAATTAGAATGGAGGTGACAAGGTTCAATCCCTATACCATGATGCAAACCTATGGATTGGCCAAATTAGCCGAAGAAAAATTCAATACTCAAAGTCGATTAGGAAAAACACCTATTGGGAAAGCACAAACCACTTACAATACCCCAAAACCTAACCGACCCTTGTAGGTTGAGTACCTCAGCTCGAAGGAAGTGAAGGAATGACAAGTGAAAGACCTCTGCGATAATTGTGATGAGCAATTTGGATCCCATAAAAAATGTGTTACACTAACATTGTATTTATTGAAGGAATTTGATCCTTGTCAATCCCTAAAAGGTGAATATGAGGTAGTTGTGTTCGAAGTGCCTGGCGCACCTACTCACAAAAATAAAGACAATGAGGTCGATATGCCAAAAGTGATCGATGCATCAGGCAAGGATGAGGTAGACATTCCTGAAGTGACTCATTATGGCCAAAAATGCACTCTACAAGAACTACACTCAATTTCCTCTCCAATAGTGAGTTATCACCATAGGGTCAAACCTATTAAAAAAAAAGACAGAAAGGTGACTGCACACTCCTCCATTGCCTCTCCCAAGGAATAACAGGAGAATTTATAAGTTTTACCACCTCTTTTTATGCATCATTTTAAGGCATTTGAAGAACCCCAAGGGTTGCCTTTCCCTCATCACACATTTGCTAATTTTTCTGTAAACCCCACGCTAACACTTCATCCTTCTCGATATCCCTGCCTACGGAAGGATGACATTAAAAGAGTCCAATAACTTACGCAAATCCTTCTTGGAAAAAAAAGTACAAAGCTCCTCACTTTGAGCTTTAAGGACAAAGCTCTTTTTAAGGAGGGTGGCATGTTAAGATCCTCCATCCTAGCATTATTAGTTAGTATTATTAATGATCTAATTATTATATTATTAACCCATAAATTGAACCATCACATCTCTTCATACGTGAACCATCACGTATCTTTGTAACTTGAACCATCACGTCTCTTCACCAACGTAGCTTTAGGGTAGATATATATATATATTAGGTTGGCTTTTCACACAAATAATCCAAGAAGAAGAATAAGAAGCATAGATTCTAGAGAGGGAACCCCCTATAAGTGGCAAGGAGGGAGCCCCCTATAGTGGCAAAGCAATTACAAGGGAGCCCCATTTAAGTGGCCTGTGATTACATTTTATATTAAATTATTTATAAAATTTACACAAGAACATCATGGTTCTTTCATTTTCCTCTAACTGCAACAATTGTACCAACCTTGCACCCATAGGGTCATATTCTTCATCATCATCCTGAAACAACTATAATGTTTGGAGTAATAGGAGATCAATATGTGTAGGGAGGATAACTTCTTTCTCATAAACCAAGGCATACGGGGAAGTCTTGATAGATTTCTTTACTGAGATGCGATCTGCCCAAAGAGCTTGATTCAACAACAAATGCCAAGCTCTCTTGTTACTGCCCATTATTCTTTTTAAGATTTGTAGCAAATTTTTGTTGGTGGATTCGGCAAACCCATTCCCTTGCGGATAATAGTTGGACAATATCTTCAAATAAATTTTGTATTTTCTAGCAAACTCTATAATTTTGGCCCCAATGAATGGAGTGCCATTATCGGTCACAATAGAATCTGGTATGCCAAAATGAGTAATGAGCCCCTCTAGAAAGGAAATAATAGTAGCTTGATCGGCCTTCTTAGTGGGAATAGCCTCTCACCCATCTAGCGAAATAATCAGTCGCCATCAAGATATACTTGTGTTCTACAGAAGAATGTGGATCGATGATGCCAATGAAATCAAGACCCCACTACTGGAAAGGTGCTTCCACTTGAATTGGACGTAGAGGTAAAGCTCCTTTCCTAGTTCTACCAACATATCGTTGACAACTATCACACTGCTGGCTTATTTTATGAGCGTCGGTGAACAAAGTGGGCCAATAATAACCCGCTCGAATAATTTTTAAAGCCATGGGCCTACCTGCATAATGTCCTCCAGATAGCCCATAATGAAATTCTTCCAATATCTTCTCCTTTTTGGATGCTTTTACACACCTAAGAAGAACTTCGTCAATGTTCTTATGAGCCCCCATATAATCCATTAGGCAACAATACATACCTGAGCGCTTATAGCTTGAACCTCCGATGTTGTGAAGCATCAAGGTGAGTTGGACATCTCCCATAAGTAAAATAGTCAACCAACTCTTCTGTCCAATCATGATCACTCATAGTATGATTCACGCAAATTATTTCACCTATGTCCTCCATGTGCACCACATCCAACGTCTCAACGACAATACTTTTAGCTAACTCCTGGCATAAAGCTCATCCACGAACTAGCTTTGTCGATCTTATCTCCACATCGTATTCTTTAATTTTAGAGACCCATAATGCTCTCTTATCACCTAATTCTCCTTGCAGTATAAATTTTTGAACATCAAGATGAATAACATAAACAACAGTCTTGCTCTGAGAAACAAAGTGTCGAAACTTTTTCAATGATTTCATCACGACATAAACCTACTTCTCAATGAAGTTGTACTTCTCTTGATGTGGTGCAATAACTTGGCTTAAGAAAGCGATTGGATTCTCTTCTTCATCTTCTTGTTTTTGAGTCAACACTGCAACATAGCTTTCTTGCTCACCTACTGCATAGAGAATGAAGTATATTGAATAGTCAGGATTAATTAAAACTGGAGCTTGGGTGATTCTTTCTTTGATTTTCTAGAAAGCTCATCTCCTAACTTCCATTCACTTAAACTCAACATTCTTTTTCAAAATCTCAGTCATGGGATTCACAACCTAGGAAAACTTGGCAATAAACTTGCGGATGAAGTTAATTTGACCAAATAAATATTGTAGGTTTTTCTTATTAGCATGCAACAACAATTTCATGAGCACTTCGACTCTTGCAGGATCAATCACTAATCCTTCCTATGAGATCACATGACCCAACAAATTCCCTTATTTTATAATAAATATCGACTTATTTTGATTGATGGAGATTCTGAACTCACAACACTTCTCAAACACCTATCTTAGATGAGAAACATGATCTTCTCTACGATGCAAAAACATAGTCATATCATCAAGATATATTACAATAATTCTATTCGATAACTCACCAAAGGTGACATCCATGGCTCTCTAGAAGGTAGCTCTAGTGTTTAAGAGACCAAAGAGTATCTACTAGTAGGTGAATGTACCCCACTTGGTAGTGAAATTTCATTTTATATTGATCCTCGTCTTTTAACCAGATTTGATTATATCCGGAGAAGTTCATCTAATAGTGAGAATCTCTGAGCACCGAAAACCACATGAAGAATTTGATCTATCTGGGGTAGAGGGTAATGATCTTTAAGTGATGCCTGGTTTAGGTTGTGAAAATCAACACACAACCATATGTCTTTATTCTTCTTCCTTACTGGGACTAGGTTCGCCACCCAAGTCGAGTGCTTAATCGGGTATATAATCTTTGCCTCCAACATCTTCAACAATTGCCTTCATGAGTACTTCGATATTAGGATTGAAAAGACACTACTTTTCTCGAAAAGGTTTTACCCCTCCTGCAACTCTATGGTATGTTGGATCATGTTCTTATCATATCCCTTCAAATCCTGATAACTCCATGCCACAATGTCAGGGTACTCGCAGTACAAGTTTTTAATACCTTCAAGTTCATTCGGCACACAATCAATCCCGATATTGATAACCTTTTTAGGGTCCAACTACAATTCCTTGTACTCCTTTGTGTCCACTTTAATCTTGTGCTTATCAACTCTATCATTTTGATCAAATAAACTTTCCAACGAGATCAAACCTTGAGGAATATGATTATTCTTTAATTGAATCATCCCTTATTTCTCCTCTTCATCAAGTATTCTGTCATCTACGCTAGTAGCTTCTCTGAGAAGAAAATTGACTATTTGTTCATCATTATAGAATACCTGCCAATAGAGATTCTTGTCTGGAACTGAAGGTCTATAGATCACCCTGACAGTCTTGGGCTTTCAGACTACTTGCTCCACGGGAGAATAGTTTGCACCAAGAGAAGCTAAAATATCTGCATGTTTGTTCTGCTCATGAGGAATCACCTAAATGTTCAAAGCTGTGAAAGCTTCAAACAAATCCCAGACCCTATTGCGATAAGCTTTTAGGTAATGTTGCTTTGATACACACTTATTGATGGTCTGATTAACGATAAGTTTAGAGTTGCTTAATGCCCAATTTTTTAGCCTTTTTTAATCCAAGGTACAACACTTCATATTTTGCTGTGTTGTTTGTACAACTCCAAGTCAACCTATAAGAATAAGTCTTTTGTATACCTTTAGGAGAGATCAATACGACACCAGCTCCTGTGCCATTCTTACATCTAGTGCCATCAAAATACAATTTCCATAACTGATTTGTGTCAGAACCCTATGAATCGAGGACTTTCCTTTCAGTTCGCTTAGGCTTAGTTATTGTGTAACAACCAATGTCTGCATCGATCATTGCATTAAAATCTGTGAGCAAAAACTCATCCTCCAAGTGAAGCTCACCCAATGCTTCTCCTACCAAGTCAACTTCTTCTAGTTCTTCAATCATCATGTTCATTGTGCCTAGAGATTGTTCTTTCTCTTCTAACCTTTCAATGTGAAAAGGTGAAGGTTTTTCATTATGGATACGAATCCATTTTCCCTTGAATGGTATCTCCAAATGTGAATAGTCCAAGGAAAGGTATCCTCCTAGCTTAGTCGTGAACTCCCTTGAGAGGCACATGCTAAAGTATGGCTCCAAATCAACTACTACCACTTCTTGGATGACTGTGATCTGCGGCATAGTGTGGAGGACAATAGGGATGTCTTTGATCACTCCCACTATCTTGACCAGAGTCTCATATAGTTGTAACACTCCTAGGATACTTCTCATATATTCCATCCCCATAACTTCACATACTGCCTTTGGCATGATAGTAGTTGCAGCTCCGGAGTCGATCATATAATTGTGTACAATCCACCCTTCCATTCTTAGTGACAAATAAAATGGGGGAGGCCTATTTTTTCCTATCGCAGAAGTGGGTAACGCTTGCGCTAGGACCATTTGAGAAGAAATTTTTTTTGATATTTAGTAGTCTTCAAGGATTCTTGCAACAAATCAATTTGTCCTGGCAACTGTAGCGCATCATACAAGCTAACTTTAGCTGGAATCTACTTCATTTCCTCTACGATGCTATAACTTGAGATAGCCAAAACCTTCTCTTCTGGAGCTCATTCATATTTATCCCGATACTATTGAGTAGCCTCTACTCTTTGTATTTTTTTCAAGGATGGGTACTTAAGTCGCTCCCTGGCTTGCTGTTTTATTTTTTTTTGTGTTTGATCAGCCGCTACAGGTTGCAAAACTGATGCCTTATTTTGTACTTTATCTTGAGCCTACTTAGGCAATAAATCTCTCAACTTGATAGACTCTTGCTCCTTAGTTCTCACACTAGGCACTTTCGTTGGAGGTGGCCGCTTTTCATCTTGTACCTTTGGTTCTGTAGGCACCTTCAAAGGTTCGAGCTCGACCGGATCTACAGTTACTAGCTTCTTTCTGGACCTCATAAGGACCGAAACTTGCTCCAAGGATGGCATCATGAAATTGTGTTCGACTTCTCTAATCATATTAACTTGTCCAACAACAAAAATTTCTGCTAGCATTTGCACATAATTCATATGCACCATGCAGGTTTCTTCTCCATGAGGATCATTACATGTCGAACACCAATATGCTTTTTCTACTGCACTAATCTCCTCATTTGCCATCACTACTGGGCTCTTCTCAGGGCCTCTACTTGTAGAAGCTTGTTCTCTTGTAATAGGTGGGGTCTGAAATCTCCTAGACTAGAACTCGACCTCCGCTTGCTTCTTCCTTACTGTGGTAAGCTCATTAGATATTGTCCTTAAGGCTACGTTATTGGACTTTACTTCCTGCAACAACGCCATGAGGGGGTCAGGATTAGATGGTGGAGTGGGCATTGGCAAAGGTAAGGGTGCTTGTAGTGTAGGTAACGACAAGGGAGTTGGGGGCGCTGACAATGCTAGGAAAGGGACAGGCACTGGAAACTAGGGAACTAATTGAATTGATAACTGAGAAAAGCCTGACGTCAGACATTGCGAGACAAGGATCAGAGCAACATGAGGTGGGATAGAAGTCCATGAGGGAACATGTTACATGGAAGGTATGGGTTACAAAAATGCACTTGAATATAGATACTATGGAAGGTCAGGGACAATGGGCATAGTCATCTTTGGGGGAAGCCTACCTACAACAATCAAATCAGATTTGACCTTTTGAGCTTGCGTATACAAGTCTAGAAATGTAGTCACATTGGCCTACTATACAACCATACCAATTTTGGTGCTAAACACCCTAAGATAGTAGAACACAGCTTGCTCATGTGTGGTCATAACCCATCAGGGACTCTTTGCTAGCTTCGTGCGAACTTGACATTGAATTCAACTATATCTTCTTGCAGATGTCTTTGAATCATCGTGAACTCATGCAACAAAGAGTATGGATCAGCTTGTTCATGAAAATTTTTAATCAGCAACTCCATGATCTGATCCCATGATGTAATGGTACCAGGTTGTAGATCGGTACCAATAAAGTAATTTCCCTCTTAGCAACAATACCAACAATTTTATCATTACATCTTCATATGTTATGTCATGGATGGTCACCAAAGAAGCCACATATTGAATATGTTCATATGCAATTTTATCGAGTACCATCATAGGTCGACAAAGCTTTCAAAGAAGCTTACGGGACCGGATTCTGTGCTTGTAGATTCAAATCTCCTAAGCTATTCCATGCTGGGAACTACCTTGGCAGAGGATTTTGAGCCATATGGACTGGTATATGGGGTGTAGGCTGAGGAACACTAGTGGTTGTATGGGGCGGAGGTTGTGGGAAACTTGTGGTAGTACTTACTAGGCTTATAGGAGCGAAACATACACCCGCTAACCGTGAGGATGTAATAGATGGTATGTGGGATATATGGGGTAATGAGGATGTATGCCAAAAAGTAGCTAATTGAGGATGTTCCTCCAACCTTTGAATATCAAGTTCATAGAACTCGATTTGATGATCTAGATTTTTGGCCTTCGATCTTGTATTCATGAGACATAGCTTTCGCTGCTCTCACATTCAGATATTTTTGAGTATAGTCGAGTCACCATATGTTCTAATATTACAGCACGAAGGTAAACATCAAACCTTAATATTGTTGGAAGTGGAAACTTTGAGGTCCCATCAGGTGTGCCAAAAATTATTGGTCAAATATCTTCCTAATCAACAAATATTGTGTTTGTGCACCCTAGATACGACCAACATTGAAATGCCGGAGGAAAGAAATGTTCCTCGTGCCAATCTCCAGAGAGGGTTGGTTCCCAAACTAAATCCTACACTGGTAGAAGACTAGGGATGCAGGAAAGAAATTAGAAAAATGTGGAAAGAAATGGGAAATATGGCCACAGGTCGAAGTGCAGGATTCAGGGTAGACTAACAGCAAGAAAATCACCAAAATATGAAATAACATTTAACAAAGGAAAAAGCAACAGAATTTACTTATAAAATTGCAGTAACAACCTTTAGAATAACACTCCAACATTCACTCCCTCACTAGCAATATTTAAATCCAAATGCAAAATTTAAATCTAACAACAAACAAGAAACATGAATGTAAAATAGAAGTGCAGAGTACAGAAGGAAATTGCACACAAGATCACTTGCAAATTCAGAAGCCTGATGCCTTGTATTAATGCAGAGAATTTGGAGAGTATTCTCGCAAAGTGTCTAACCTCCCTTTACAATGGAAATTTGATTAGTATTTATAGAGGTTTTTGCCTCTTTCATTAAATGCATAAGAGAACAAAATGATCACAGATCAAAAACAAGAATGAGAAAATTCCTCCTCGGAATCATTGAAAATCTCTCCTTTAGAGACAACGATCCATCTTTTAGGGAATAATTCCCAGGAAACCAACAACTCGGGCGTCGGTGCACAGATAATTTGGAAAACATTAAATATTTTGGAAACATCTTTACGCCTTGGAAATCATAAAAATTCTCTTGCTCCTCTCGCACAACTTCTCTCCTACTTGGGATCCATGATTTGAGTTACTTATCACCACCATTATTTAATGTTTGTAAATATGGCACCCTTGGAGGCCTTGACCGTGATCCATTTCACTCGAAACTATGTTCACCTGAAAATATGCTTCGCCCAATCTCCCTTTAAGTGCTTCATGATATTTCCTTAAAACGCATTCGCCCATGGGAGGGGCGAACAGGATATTCACCTCTTGACCAGGGTGAATGTGACATTATTTTCTTCTCAGGGTACGTTCACCCAAAAGAGGGGCAAATGGGACATTCACCCCCCAACTAGGGTGAATGCGATGTCATGTTATATTCAAGTGAATGTAAATGCATTCAGATGTTGGAGCACGTTTGCCTGAAGGAGGGGTGAACAGGACGTTCACCCCTCAACTGGGGCAAATGTGAATGTATTTTTTTGAACTTCTTCCTGCTTCCTCTTGAATGTTTTGAATGTTTTGCTATTTCGTTCGCCTGATCGTAGGGCGAATGGGGCGTTCACCCCTTTCTTGGGATGAACGCGCTGACCTTTCCAAAATACTATGCTTCTTAATATTCTCCATCAAATCATGCATTGTTTGTTTTTATTTCCATAGGCTCAGAGATGCCTTTTAACAAAGCAAACTTAAATTCTGAATGAAATTCTACAAAAACACTTATAGCACCAATACAAAAAGAATACATAAGGAATAGATGAAATTTTTTTGAAATAAAATCCACCATAGACAGTTAAAATTGTATCATCATATTGCATCAAAATATTCTAGCAAAATCCCCAATGTGGAATACTCCAACAAAATCCCCAATGTGGCAAAGTGTAAAATTGCTAATAAGTCCCATGATCAAGATAAGTAGTGTCATCCTATTCATTAGTGCATTGTATAGATAGTGCATAATTGTCACCTCTTAGCCACTCATATAACAAAAAATTATGGAGTCCCATTCACTATAAGTACTAGACACTTAAAAAAAAAATCAAAATTCTAAGGGATATAACTTTTGCATACAAAATCATTTTGAGCCCTTTTTATTTAATTGTATAGTTTCTTAAGATCTATATATTGGTGGTGTTATTTTTTTATCATGACTACACGGAGTATTTTTTATTTTGGAGGATAGTTATGCATCAACATGTACCCTTGCTAATCGTCCAAACTATACTACCTAGAAAATTAATATTGAAGCCTTGTTATGGAGTAAAATGTTACTCAAATATATGAATAAGGAACCTTATGCTACTTATTTTGAAGAAACAAAGTGGATCTATATGGATAAGAAGAATGAGGCTCTCCATATGATAGATTTTTATGTTGATAATATCTATGACACTTATTTTTGTAGCACCATAAACCCTAAGGATTTTTTTGGTACGTTTTAGGGATTATACAATCATATTGATTCTACGTAATTCAATAGGTTGTAGGATAAGCTTGCTAATTTTACTATGGACTCTTTTGTGCTATTTATGAGTATATTATTCATTTAAATAAATTTCAAGATGATAACCTGATTTCTAGAGGAATGCCAAAGGAAACATGATAAGTTTAGGAAATTGTGGATAATGGGAAGAATATTAAATTGCTCAATATAGTCTTCAATAGTTTTTCAAAGATATATGAGATAGTTGTAGTTGTGTTTGAGATGTTTCAAGTCTATTTTTTATTCTCCTACATGACCAATTAATAAGGTATTCAAGTACTTTCTTCATGATTAGGCTAGAATATAAAGGTGTAAGGGTAATTTTTCATCAACTAGGTCCATCCAAAATAAGTGGTTTTCAAAGCTCAAATGATAAGAATCTAAATAGAATGAAAAATAATTCCAAGAATCCCTTAAAAAATATAGCATGTGATTATTGCAAGGAGGAAGGAAATAAATTAGAATTTTTTTTGGATTCACATCAAGAAGTTTGAGGAAGCAATGAAAAAGAGAGGTGCTAATACTGTTCTCTTCTATGCATAGAGTGAAGAATAATTTAATGGAAGGACCTCATAGAAAAATATAACTATTAATTCATCATATTGGACATCCACTTCTTCTAATGTGTGTATTATAGATTTAGGGGAAACAAGGCACATAGAAATGCACAAACATCTCCTATAAGTGTATAATAAATCACATTCTAAAGAGTGTGTTATCATTGGAGATGAATATTCTTCTTTACATGTAGCACAATGTGGAGAAATTAGTAGTGGATATTCTTTTTTTGAAAAGGTACTTCATGTTCCTAGTGTTGGCCTCAAAGCATATTCTATTCATTGCATTACCCATACGAATAATAAAGTAGAATTATGGCCTAATCCTTTGGTAATAAATAATATAGACAATTAATTAAAGATAGTTGCTTCTATTTATTGTGATAAGTCAAACCAAATGCATAATTTAGGGGAAGGCCAGCTCCTTTTATGGCTATGGTTGTTCATTAAGATAATAAGAATAAAATATGGAACCATAGGCTTGGGCATATTAGCTATGGATCTATGATATACATGAATCATAGTTAGATGGTAATTTGACTTCCACACATATATCCTTTGAGTGGTTCATGTGAGGAATGTATTCTTTAGAAACATCATAGGGATACCTTTCCAAAAGAGACAACAAGATGTGTTACTAACCCTTAGAAGGTCATACATAATGATACATGTAGAAACATGGGTACATACTCCATTTATAAAAATAGTTATTTACCATTTTAGTTAATGATTTCTCTAGATATGTGTGGTTTTGTACTATTTGTGCCAAGGATGAGGCCTTTGAGAGATTCAAGGAATTCAAATATCTTGTAGAAAATTAGCTAGACAAGAAAATTAATTGTCTTAATTTAGATAGGGGAGGTTAATACATGAGCAATGCCTTTCATGTTTTTTGACTCTTCATGGAATAGCATGCTAGAGGACTATTCATTATACTCTAGAGTAGAATGGTATGGTTGAAAGGAAGAATAGTGTAATCATAGAGATAGCACACTATATGATTTATGCCAAGGGGATAGAATACAAATTCTAGGGTAAGGTCATCACTCTTACAACATAAGTCATCAATAATATATTCATTATAGTTGTTCAAGGTATGACACCTCTTGAGATGTTGATAGGCGATAAGACTGATGTATCTCAATTTTTTATATTTGGGTCTTCAACATGGTCTCCTATACACAAACATCTATAGAAGGAGGTACTAAAGAGCCATAAGTGCATCTTTATGGGTTAATAGGATATCCCAAAGGCATATTGCCTTTATAATCCTTCGATGTGTGATGTTATAATTTGGAGAGATATCATGTTTTATGAGGTCCTTCCAAGTGCTCCTTCCAATCTACAACCTAAGCTTTTGGTGGAAGATTATCTTGTCTCTTAGACTACTTTAGTTGATTATTCATATATTCTAGTAGGATATATTCCCATTATAGCACCTTCTTCATCTTCCAATGATGGTCTAATGTCTATATATTTAACCCCATCATAGGTAGTACCACCTACAATACCTTCATTTCTAAATTTACATGTTGAGCTTAACATCAATTTAGAGTGCTTCAACTTTGCATAATGATGTGAGTAGTGAATTTGATTTATATTTTTTAGATTTGTATTCTAATATTTCTTTCCCACATAGTGCATATGGTTCTTCTTTAGTTTATCCAACACTGAAGTGGGTTTAGACACTTTTGAAGGATATTCAACCTAGTCTATATCAAAAAAAGTAATTTTAATATCCTTTTTGAGCATTGCTATCAAAGGTTGATCATTTTATAGATCCCCTTATAAATTATAATGCTAAGGGCCAATTGAAGTTAAAATATTGTATGCTTGTAGAGTATGAGTCCTTAATGAAGAATAGGATATTAGAGCTTGTTCTTCTTCTAGAAGGGAAGAATGTGGTTGGATGCAAATGGGTCTATAAGACCAAGTATGCTTTATATGGTCAAATGGAGAAGCATAAGGTATACCTTATTGGTAAGGCAATAGGAGGGAGTTAACTATTAAGATACATTTGCTCTAGCTCCTAGGATGGATTCTACCAAGATTATTATTTAGGTGGAAGTTACATTAGATGGATGTGAAGAGTGTCTTACTACATAGCAATATTCAAGAGGAGATTTATATGTAGCAGTCATATGGTTTTTATGTTGAGGGTATTATTTCATTGGTTTATCAATTGACTAGGTTTTTGTATGGACTTAAGCAGACACTACATGCTTCATGTGATAATATCAACTCTTTCTTCCTCAATTACAGGTTTCAATGATGTGAGGCTATAAATAATATTTGCATAGAACATCATGGTGGAGAGATGTTGGTGATTATTCTATATGTAAATTATCTTATCATTGCAAAACTCTCTTACCTTTATTTAAGACTTATATTTGAGATGATAGATTTAGGGCTCCTACACCATTTTTGGAGATTTATATTGATTAAATAGATTCTAGGATCACTATTTCATAGCCCAAGTATGCATTGGATCTTATTTAAATATTTAAAATAGGGGATTGCAAGTTTACTAAAACTCTTATTGCTTTAGGACTAAATATCTAGGATGATTGTACATCTCTTATGGGAGGTCTCATTTACCTTACATGTGATATGATATAACCTTTTCTATCAGTTATTACTCTAGGTACATACATACTCCTTGAGAGCATCACTAGTTTGCATCTAAGAGGATTATTAGATATTTCAGAGGTACTTTTCAGATAGGCATTCATTATTTAGTTGGTTCATATTTAATTTTGATAATGTTTTTAGCTATTAATTGGGCCATTGATTTGGATGAACAACACTCCAACATAGACTATGTGTTCTATTTGGGTTCTAGATCTATTTCATGGTGCTCCAAATAATTGTCTATTTTATCTTAGTCTTATATGAAAAATAAATATTATGCTACCAATGAGGTAGTTAAGCATCTTTGGTGGATGCTCATGATTTTGGAGGAAGTGGGTATTCCTTAGACATATCTAGTCACTCTTCAATGTGATAGTCAAAACACCATCTAACTTGATTTGGATTTATTATTTGAGATGGATTTATGCCCATGGGATGCTTGATCATATTTTTATGTCTTCAATAGAGTAGAAAATGACTATCCTAAGCAAGGTTATACACAAGGTTTCTTTCATGTACATGTGAGATATACTTAGTGTGGGAGAATGTCCCTTAAGGTAAATGGCATATAATGTTCTCCCTTCACATACCCCTTTCAACTTAAAGAGATATGTTGGAATATACGGTAATTAAGCTTCACTTGAGGCCATTTTTGACCTTTGTTTTATACTATATATGTAAGCCCTTTGAGCCCTTGTAAACCTTGAAAAATATATTTTGTAATAGTTTATTATTTTAAACCTAAAGGTTGATTACTTAAATTTTATTTAAATGTAACTTGTATTTGGATATAAATCCTCTATCATACCAACCATTTCATTATTTATTAGAGTGTGATTCTATTCTTTAATAGTGATATTTTTTATGTCTATGGATACCCCCATATGTTGTGTGCATTGCTTTGTGTGTATTTATATTTCAGCAATATTGGGTAATGTGTTGTTTATTTATTTTTGGAAATTGCTTTGAAATATAATAATTAAATCGTAGGTATATGTTTAATGCCTATCATTTTTTTAAATTAATACTTGCAAATCTATTTCTTATAAATTAAGAAATCTTGTTGAATTTTAATTCTCATATTTTTTAAATCAATAATATTTAGTTTGATTGTAACGTTGATAGGTATGGAATCACATGGAAAAGCATTGAAATATATTTTTTGGATATATATGTTTTGTAGCCTATGCAACTATGAAAGCGTAGTGATGGATTTGCCAGCAAAAAGTCCCATCATTGGATGTCATTTTGAACATGGTAGATGTAGTGATAGTCTGCTTAAAATACTTCCCAATGGATAATGCTCATGAACTACCCCATCTAGACACATAGTAACCACATAAAAGACCTAGGCAGACTTCTCGAGCATAATGATCAATTATTTGTGAGTAAGGGAAATATTTTGAGGGCATAAAGTTTCCAATTATTAACGGTTATTGAGAGAAGTCCTTGTGAACAACCAAACTCAAGGACAATATTAAGGGCTAGTGGTAGGTGTGATCTAATGATGGTTTGGATTGAGGGGAGGATCAATGGTCTATGAAGGAGGTTTGCAACCCTTTTGATATTTGGGTAAGGCCCAAGAGACATGTCAAATATGTTTTTGGAGTTAGGATGGTAGTCTAGAATCAGTTAAAAATATTTGAAAATTGATGGAAATAACCCAAAATTTTATAGCCCTATAAGAAGAGGTTTTGAGTAATAGGACTAGTGTTGCCAACCAAATAGTGTAAAAGGGTTTGGTCCCTTTCAAAAATCCAATTTTAACCATAATTATAAAATATATATATTTAGTTTAATGATGTGTACTATTTAAAAAATAATTAATTGTGTGATGAGCACAAAAAATGCTCATTATATTCATGCTTGTGAGGGTATTGCATTGGCACATTTAACATTATAAATATACTTTTTGTATGATTATTACGTATATTTTATGAAAAAATGAAGTAATTATACTTATTTGGTGTTTTTAGCTGAATATGTGTGTAGCACAGGCTTTTGCTAATTCTTTCATGTTTTTAAGTCAAGGTCCCATACAAACCTGGCACTATGTGAAAAGAATAATTTTTTTGAGGGATGATGACATTTTAAAATGAGACTGCATCAAGTGTAGGGAGGCACATACATCCCAAAGTGCAAAAAGGTACCTACATCCCAAAGTGCAAGAAGGTGCCTATATCCCGAGTCTAGGAAGGCACCTACATACCGAACGTAGGAAGGTGCCTACATCTTGAAGTGCATGAAGGTGCCTACATCTTAAACATAGGAAGGTGCCTACATCTATAATGTAAGAAGGTACCTATATTCAGTGAGAATGTAGCATATATATCTTGAATGTTGACTATTGACTAGAAGACCACACAATTTTTAGAAAGATAACAAAATTCATTGCAAATTATAGAGGAGCATCATTTTTAGTCATCGGTGATTGATTTTAAAGAACGACCAATATTTTAATGGCAGAGATTGCATTTGTATACGTGGTTGTTGTAACAAAACATGATTTATGTTTAATTTAGAATTTCTCAAATATTACATGGTTGTAAAAGAGATTTCTTGCATTCTGTATAAAAACACAAAGCAATTTTGAAGAAAGAGATTCGTAAATTTTTAAGATAATTATTTTGTACTCCAAGTTTATTTTCTCAATTGATATTCAAGCATTTTTGTTTTCACATGGACTAAGAGATTATTTTTTAGTAACAAATCAGGTGGATCATCTGTATGAGCTCGGGTCCACTCTTGGTAGTAATCTTCCCCTATGTCTTTTATTCTTGTTATTTCTAATTTTTAGTGTGTGTTTTAGTTATTTCATGCAGTTTATTTCAGTTGTGTATAGATTTATTTATATTTCACAATTCTAATTTTGTTTTTATTTCGATTAATTTTATTTTGCAAGTGTGTTAATCACTTATTTCCTGTACATATTTGTTTTTCTTGAATTAGATTTATTTGTTTTATTTTAATCATTCATTTTTTATGAAGTTTGGTTGAAATAGAAATACAAAAACAAACAAATCCCCCCATAAAACTTTTAGGCATAGAGGGACTCATTCCCCTACACTATAGGCATATATTATGCATAGCACTCACAAGTTTACAAACTTCCAGATTGACATAAATGGATAAAACTTAACCTTTTTATATAACACCTTTCTGCTCATCATTTTGGCATCATTGCCAGGGAGCTGCCAAAACTATAGTGTTAGGATCCACATGTTAGTCAACCTGAAAGTGCACATTTAGACTACCCTACCTGTAGATCCCCTGCCTAAGAATAAATGAGTCCACCAAGACTAAGAGGACCTGACATATGATTTATTAGAACAGAGGTCACCTCAAAATCACCAACACATGATACTCGAAAATACCTTCAAAATATTCAAAGACATTCCTCGAAGAAGAACAATCCCTTCCACCTGATTCACCTTGGTACATTAACCCGATGTACGGTACATTTGGTGGATCAAACCAAAATTATAACTAGCTTAAAGATTTAATAATGTGGAAAGCACTCAAAGAAGGGGCTATCTCATATTTTTATTTTAGGAATATTATTGGAGGATAAGAAAAATTAGTGTGATGCTCTATTAGCTACTATAAAAGTAGTTGAATTAGAACCTGCATCACTTGTAACCAGAAAAATGGTTGGAAATAATGAAGCTTACACCAGTTTTGAATTCCCAATTGAAGAATCTAGGGGAGAAACCAAAATGAAAAATATTTCTCTTACAGACCTCCCTACATTTAGAGGACTACCAATAGAGGATCTTGATCTATTTCTTTTTAAATTTTATGTTCTCTGTAGATCAGTTGATTACAAAATAGATGCCTAAAAATTAAAACTTTTTCCCTCCACATTGGATGACTTAGCACTACATTGGTTTATCGATTTAGGGAATAAACAAATAAGTACTTGGGAAGATATGAAGAAACTATTATTTGAGCAATACTAGGACTTTGGAATGGCAAGGGATGCTTAATAATAAGTCCTAGATATGTCACAAAGGGAGGAAGAATCATTAGAGGATTACTAGGGTAGGTTTAATTTTAATCTCCAACATTCACCCCATACAAAATTGGGAGAAATATCATTAAGGAGCATATTCTTAAGGGGTCTTACAAATGAATCATTGGAAGCCTTAAATTTATTAGTAGGAGGTGATGTTTACCAAACCCAAATGTTAGATATCCAATGATTATGTCAGAATTACTCTAAGAGAAAATGTAAACCCCTCACCCAAGGAACAAAAACAATAGCCTCAATAACTAAAGTAGAAATAGGCACCTTGCTAGAAGATATGAAGAGTGATATTTTATCATATCTTGTAATCCAATTAGATACATTCTAGCTTTAGAAAAAGAAGCAGGAAACAAAGGTAAAATTGGAATTTTTTTATCCAAGGTGTAGGAAGAAGAACCCAAAAAATAAATATCCAAAATACAAGGTACGAGTATTCGAGATTTTTCAAAGGGACCACAAAATGAATTTGTGCCCAAAATTAGAAACCATAAAAGAGGAACCAAAAGTAGCTAAAACATATTTCATGGGTAATAGAAGGAATTGGCAATAGCCTCCTATGGGAGGTTGAATGCCAGGGATATCACCACCATATGGTGGGTCTAATTTTATGAACCAAGGGTAGGCCCAAACACCCAATATGTTTTGGTGGGATCAACCACCTTAGATGAGCACCACCCAATATCCTACTCCCTAGACACCATACCCATGGGTGCCATACTAGTAATCTAGAATGCAATGAAAAAAAATTAATATGCGGAATTCACCTCCACAGATAACAACACAACCCCTACTATAGCACAGTTTACCGACACCACCTACTTCTAGACCACAACAACTACCAACATAATCAACTCCAAATCCTAGCAACAAATCAAATCAAACAACATATTAGGTAGATACGGGGATGTATCCAATATACCATATTAGTGTAGATTATAGCCCAATTTATCTTAGATCAGGTAGAGAAGTAGGAGTAGACCAAACACCTATGGTAATGGAGGAAGTAGAAGTAAAAGCATGAATAGAAAAAACATATTCTATAGAGGAAGGAGTAGAGGTAGAATAAAACCATACTACTGAACAATCAAACAATGAAGGGATCTCACATTTTCCCAAAATATTGCAAGAAACCAAGAAGAGGATGCAACTAGAATTTGATATAATGGAGGGGTTGAAAAACCTTATTGTCATAATTTATATATATCAAGGAAATAAATCATTGCAAAATATAGAATAACATTGCGAAAGATATGGAAAAATAATACTATTTTATTGTTGAGCTTCGATCATGTACATTGCTGGAAATGACAACTACAGAGACTTTGTCAAGGAGTGACTTCTTCAACTTCTATTTTAGAATGCAACAATTGGAGGACCTTTTCAAAGGCCTCTTCATTGTAATTTATACAATAATGTTTAATGAAGTCTTCCGTAACATTCTCTATCTCTATCTAACTAACAAATCTAAATCCTAACCTTCATACTAACAATTTTCCTAAACAAATATAATTTCATAACAAGATGGATCTTGGACTAATCAATGCGAGCCCAAGTGCTAAACGACTTATTCTAAACAAATACAACTTTATAACAAATGGGACTTGGACTAATCAACGTAAGCCCAAGTGGCAACCACTTTAACAACTTCTAAATTTAAGGAATAACAAGAATAATATTTTGCCCTATTCTCAAGGAAAGAGAATATAAGTTGGCGGAATAAATCAACAACTTTGATCCTTCCAACTTTAATAAAGACTTTACAACTTTTATTAATAATAATCAAAGATGCCAAATATTCTTTTGCCCACGTTGACAATCAAATGGTTGACTGTGTATAATATGCTCATGTTGGATGTGACGTGGCAACAAGGTTTGGTCAACTTTGACTCAGCTCTTCCATAGCACTCCTTTTGGTAGATGCTTTTAGTAGCGCCTTTCTGTAGCACTTCTCCATACACCTATCCACAGCTCCTATAAGTGTGCCATACGTCCAGCCATTCTATGTATGCCTACCTCCTGGTTCATCAACCATGGACTTTATCCAGCTTCATACACATTTACCTAACAACACAATAACTTACACAAAGTTTGTGTAAAATATATGCATAAATAACTTTTATAACCATTAATCATATTGATGCATAAATGACAATATTAAAGTGAAACAATAATAAAAATCATTCATATCCATTCATTTGCAAAGGAATATATAGGTAAATCAGATACATATACTGTAACACTTTGACACTCATCATTCCTCCAAACTGAAGGTGATGCATGTCCTCATGCATATAAGTTCATGGATTCACAAAAATCTTATATGTCATTTCTTGATTTACTCAATGTTTACAAACATCAATCATTCTAAAACTATAACAGTTCAATTGAATGGATAATCCATAAAATAATTTTAGACATAACTGAATACACAAAATAATTTTATCTTTCTGAATGTTGTGACTGATAACAAAGATAGTTCTGTAGATAATAATATCTGCAACTATAAACAATTGTGCACATAGTCATCTGTTCCTAAAAAATATTGCAGTGTTGTAATCCAGAACAATTACTGTGAAAAAGAAATAATAACAATACTGTAGTCTCTTTTAGAAATGATTACATTTCATACGAAATAATGCTATCTACAGAATTCATGTGATGAAATAGTCTTTGCAAAACCAACATATTGTTAATGAACTACAACACTGTATAAATATTTCCATCATATGCATCTTTTAAAAAGAAATATGTATTGCAGAATATTAAAATGATCACTATCCTATGTGAAATAAAATAATTTTTGCAAAATCAGAATACTATAGAACTGTATTATCTATTTCACCATTTGCATCTCAAAAAAATGAAAATTCATGTAATAATCAGGATATATATATAAAATAAATCATGTCTACAATTGAAATATTTGAAACAACTTACACATACATACATGCATATACATACGTTCAAATATTATGAAAATCATTAAAATAATAATAATAATAAATTTTGTAACCAGATAAAAGAATAAACTTGTTTTTCTCTCTTTGTATCATCTTCCTATAATCCTGCTAATGTCTAGACCAATTTTAGCCCTAAGACGAGATGAAACCCGTGTAGGCGGTGGCTTAGTTGGGATATTTCTCTCTTCCTTTACCTTTTGTACCTATGCCCTTCTTACTTCTAGATCTATTGGGATATCTATAACTATGGTTTTGATATGCTCTACATCCCTAGATCCACTACTATGAGACTCACTCTACGTTTCCTACATATTTGGAGGTGAGCCTACTATCTCCACAGTATAATTGATAATTTCATCAATATTGATGGGCATACCTACCTTAAGTGCTAATCCTTCTGGCCATATCCCTATATCCTTGGATAGTTCTGAATTTTATGGATGACTTGGTTGAGGTAGTTCGGATTGTGGTGTTGAGTTGTCTTCCTCTAACACCTTGGAGAAGTCAATAACTTTGGTAAAGTTGATCGAATTTTGTGGTTTCCTACCAATTATAGTACTCTTCTAAGGAGATGGACTGATAGTCATAGGTGCAATGACTGAATCAACTAGTTTTACCACCTTTCTCTCCATCAGTTTCCTAAGGATATCGCTCTAGATAGTAAGGGATTTGGTCACCATTGTAGCATGTTTTTCAACCAGAGTTGTGAGCTCATCAATTTTGATGTGCAATAAAGTTTACTGCATCTTAAGGAATTCAATAGCATTGGATGGCCCTACAAAAGGTGAGTGTAAAGTAGGTCTAGGTGTTTCTTCTTGTAAAGGTACTTCTTCTTTGAGAGGTGTTTCCTGAGATGATTCTGCTATAGGAGATGATTCTCTATTGGTATTACTTGGAATAAATTTTTCATATTTTGATTTTCTGGTAGATTTAGAGGTTGTGGTTGATTTGGAGGTGGTGGGTCATTTTCGAATAGGAAGATCTTCTGAACTTACTTCATCAGACTCAGACTCCTGAATTGGTTTGGACTCACTAGGTTTAGACATCGGAGAAACATTAGCCCCGTCGACCAAGGTACTCCATGCAATTTTTGCCTTAGTAGCTTGGTGTAAGACCAATAACTTAATTAAGCCATGATAAGAGATAAGATGTAGTTTAGGATCTTCATAGTCATTTAATGGCTGCACACGAAGGATGGTAGCTTTCAAAGAATGAAACAAGAAATAAGGTAAGTTAATTATGCAGTCTTCCCTCTTAGGAAATTTTAGATTTAAGAGCATCTTCAAATGGTATCCACCATAGCTAGATAACCTACCCTCAAGGGTAAAGAATTTCATCACAATTATGACTACCTCCTACCATTTTATTGGTAGAGAGGAGGTAGCTACTCCCTTTATCCAGCCATTTCTATCCTTGGTGACTGAACATTTCTCCCCAAATCTGTCGACCATCTTACTCACTCCCTTGTAAGTAGATTTAAAGTATCTCTAGCCAGTTTTTGATAGGCTTAAGACTTCTACAATTAAACTAGGTGAAATTTCAATTTTGAGCTCTCCAACGTGGGTTGTCATGGAAGCACGATTATAGTTCAGAATGAACTATTTTATGACACCCATATCATGGCCTTGATATTTCATCAAGGCATCCCACCATCGGGCCCCCTAAAAAAATTTCTTCACTGCATCACTCGGGTTTTGGGTTTCAATTGATGAGGGTTCACTTTTCTTATGGAACGTAGTCCTAGGCATGATGGCAGTTTTAAGGAAAGTAAGGTTTAGCAGTAGGACATAGTAGAAGGAACCCTACATCATAAAAAATAGAATGAATGCATTGCATGAAAACATAAAAATTTTCCTTTTTTTTTAAATCTCTTTTTAAAAGGAAATCATGAAATTATCCTAAATTTTGCGATTTATTTTCCTAAAAAAGAGCACAGAGAGATTTTTTATTTATTTTATATATATATATATTTCAAAAGAACATGAAATATTCTAAGTCTCCTTAAAACAATAGATATATGTATGGTTTACAATATTTGTAGGAGAAAATAGGAGAACTTCAAAATTTTTCATAGAATACAATAGTAGAACTTCGAAATTCGTCAAAAAATTTTAAGGAGAGCTCAGAACAAAAACAAACATTCAATGCTTAGAAAATTTAGGGAAAATTTCACAAATTTCTAATGAAAACAGAGAAGCCTTCGAAATTCCAACCTTCAACTTGATTCAATAAATTTTGCAAGATTTTTTTATAGAAAAACAACATATTTTCTTTTAATTTCATCTTTTACAACATAATTTCTCAGAATTTCTATAGGGTTTTTAAAATTCTCTCAAAAACAAGGTTGCTTACAGAATTTAAGAGGAAGGGTTTTAAATTCCTTCCATAATCGGCTTCTAAACCAATTTTCAGACAATTTAAAAGAAATTCCCCTAAATTTCTTCATGCAATTCTTACAAGAATAATTTCATAAACCCAAAATGATTTCTGAGAAAAATCCCTAAAGAATTATAGTGGAATTTACCTTACAATCGATGGTCGCTTCCTGTTTTACCTCGGCCTCTACTTTTGGCATCATCTACAACTCAAATTTCTTCACCCTTCTATAGCTATGCAACTTCCTCAATGATTTACATCATTTGTGGGTGGAGACTGAGCGCAAGGTGGTGGATTAGGGATTTTTACCCTAAATTAACTTTCTAATTTCCCATTAAACCCTTATCATTGGATTATTTCCAATCCGATGGAGGAGATCTTATGCAGGGTTGGCTTTTTTGCATATGCAACATTGTCGACATGTATCGAATTTCATAGCCCTTAATTTTCTTTGCTAATCAATGGTTGAAGTTGTTGATCCATGACTCTGCTTCGTATAGGGTGCATGGGTATGATGATATTGATCGAGGTGCCTCCCCTTTTCACCATACCTTGGTACATTCCATGCAGGTTTATTTATCACTACATTAACCAATGGGGGTCCACATGTCATCACCCAGAATTAACTTCCTTACCACATCATGTTTTCCCCATGTTGTGCTACTTACTTGACACAAAATTAACTTCCTTTCCACATCGTCATGTTTTTCCCATGCCATCATGCCTTTGTTGGATGTGCTAACCAATAGAGTGTCTCCAAATCATTTCCTAGGTTTGACCTTTTGCCAAGTCACTTTGTCATTTTTCACCTTTGCATTACCTACCCATGAACTTATTAATTTCCATGGTCAAGGTTTTAATTATCCATGGCTACTTTAACCCACATGACTTCCAATGCTCATGTGGCTATGAAATGGTAGTGAGGTGTACCTTACATCCTTTACTTGATGCTTTCATGGTAGTATAAAATCTTATTCTTATTACATTAGCCAATCAAAACAAACCTATGTTTACATTCTGCTTGACACGTCAATTCCAAGATCAACTCATATTTTGAGGTATATTCTTACTAGATCTTAACGTCATCCTTGCACGGTAATCAAGACTTCATGGTGAAAATTAAATAATGCCAATCATACCATAAAAAATATCATCTAACCCCTTTTTCTCTTTTTAATTAAAATAATTATTATTTATTTTCTAAACTTCTACCAACAAGATGAATTTAAAACATTTTTGAAGTCCGAAGGATGGCTCTTATCATTACAACATATTAAGAGTTATTTGGGGTCCAGTGCATAGGTCACATCGTTAAGGCAAATTTAGAAAAATTTTGAAGTCCATACTACTCTAAATTAAAATTTTTTTATCCGCTTAGCTCTTAGATTTTCCCACCAAAATGATGCTTCCCTCAAATTTAATTTTCCCGCCAAAACACTTAGGATATTTTTAGTGCAGGTCTACGAAAATATTGCTACTGAAACTTTGCTAAGGAAACTCTACTATGAAAAATTGTATTAATGAGGAAAGTTTCATTTTATTGCAAATTTTTTCTCCCCCCAAACTGTATTATGGACTTAATATATTAGCCTTATACCTCCCCCAAACTATAATTTTGGCTATATAGCCAAAAAAAAAATAGAGGGAAAAAGATGTTGATATTTATTTATTATATTATTTTATTTATTTAATGGTATGGGGGTAAATATATATATATATATATATATATATATTTTATTTTTTTATTTTTTTTTATATATATATATATATATTTATGGAAGATTTTCTTCTTTTGATTTCATAAGGAGTTCCATTTGGGAAAAATAAGGGATACAAATCGAATATCAATCATCAATATATAAAGTGGATCTTTTACCATAGACTTGGATGATTTCAACAGGAAAATAGGATAATTGTTTTGATGTCATTTTGATGGCTTTTCTTTCCTTTGGGAGTATACATATTTTTATTGCTCTTATAGGGGTGCAAAGCTTTGGGGAATTGGATTCCCAACCACTCTATCAAAGTCCTGATGGGAATTGTAACCCTATCCTTACTGCTTTGTCCCTATAAATATTAAGGTTCTTGGGAAATACAAACCACATTTTTGTAGGATGAGATAAACTATAGTACCTACATATGGAATAGAAATTTGCTCATGAATTTTGCTTGCTTACAACATTCTAGAGTTGTTTTACAAAGACTCAAACATCCTAGTGACTTTGAACAAATTCATCTATTCATCTCACAGATCAATATGATGCTAAGGGTGTCCTAATATTTTCAAGCCTCTCAAGGACCAACTATGTGTGTAGTGAATGTTCATTTCTCATCATGAGTAAGGATTGAGTAAACCAATGGTCACTTATGCCAACAAGCTAGCTTATCTATGAGCATCCATAGGTCTTGTCCAGACTTAGCACTACTGCATAAGGATACCTTATTTCCAGGTGGGTTTCATTCAACCCATTGTTGTAATGAGGATCACCCCATGGTTTTTGAAATACTAAGAATTCTAAGGATTCAAGCTCTTCACCCTTATTTTATTTAATTTTATTTGGGATACTTGCTCATTTTGAGAGGGAGCAAGGGATTTTTATTACTTTTTGGGATTCTTGCTCATTTTAAGGGGGAGCAAGAAGATAATTTTTGGGATACTTGCTCATTTAGAGAGAGAGCAAGGGATTTTTTTTTCAAGGATGAAGGGGGAGCTTGTCCTTTTGCCAATTCATTAGCTTTCTAGACCATGCACATAATTGGATAAGTAGGGGAAACCATTCACTCTTATGGCAATAGTAACTCATGAGTTAGTCTTTCCAAACTTCACAATATTTTATTTGTTATAATGTGCGTAGTCCAAGAGGAAACTTGATTGACTAGGAGCAACTTATAACATCCAAAGATTATTTGATTTTCAATGAAGATTTACTCAAAACACTAGTGGTGGCTGAATAATTGAAAACACCTAGATTTTGATTTAGCAAACAAAGGTATTATGCAAGATGTGGTAGTAATTTTCCTACAAACTCACAAGCTGATACAAATAAAGAAATATCTTTTTAGGATCATTTTGAAACAATATTGAGACTAAAAAATTGATGAAGAATAAGGTAAGAGTACTGCAAACATTGGAACTCCATTATGGAACAAAAATAAGCATTATCCCTTTTTTTATTTATGTATTATTTATATGTATATATTTTATATATATGTATATTTTAGGTATAAAGCAACAACTTATTTAATAGGTAGTGTATTTGTTGCTTATTAAAGAGAAGTATTTATTCAATAGTAGTGATTTGCAGTTTAGATATACACTGCAAATTAGTTTGTTGCTTAATATGGTGCATGAATTCTTCTTTAGAAAGTGGCTTTTTATATAATTTAAGCCTATGTCCATTAACTAGCAATTTTATGGTTGAGTCATCAATAGGCTTGAGTTTTACTATACCATTTTTGAATATCTCTTCAATTTCATAGGGCCCAAGCCATCTTGTCCTTAACTTCCCCTAAAAATCATGGAAGTGGGAGTCAAATAGCAAAGCCCAGTCTCCTGGTTGAAACATTCTAGGTACAATGTGTTTATCATGCCATTTATTTCTTTGTTGTTGTGTTAATTCAGTTCTATGAAGTGCTTCAAGTCTCCTTTCATCAAGAATATTTAATTTCTCTAACCTAGCCCTTTGTGCTTGATCTAAGTTCATATCGAGTTGTACTATTGTGCGAAGAGTCTCAATTTCAAACTCGATGGGCATGATGGCTTGCTTACCATAAGTCATCTCATAAGGTGTTAAACCAGTGGTAGTCTTCCAAGTTGTGTTATAAGCCCATACAACTTCTTTCAATATTTTTACCCAATCTATTCTACTAGTGGCCACAATTTTAGTTATTATCTTTTCAAGCTCTCGATTGGTTACTTCCACTTGTCCATTGGCTTGAGGATGATATGGTGAAGTTTTTCTATGTGTTTTATTTGATATATTGTGGTGAAATGTTCTATTAATTTAGAGATAAATTGAGTTCCTTGATCCGAAACTAGTTCTCTAGGTGCTCCAAAGTGCAACATAATGTGTGAATAGAGAAAATTAGCAATAGGTTCAGCTTGTGCTCGTGGCATAGCTTCTACCTCTACCCATTTTGTAACATAATCTATGCACACAAGTATATGTTTATTATTTGCACTCGGAGGATCTATAGGTCCAACAAAATCAATTCCCCACTTCTCAAATGGTTCAAACATAATTTGGGGTACCAAGGGCATCTCCATTGTAGGGGTTGGTTTACTAGCCCTTTGGCATGCATCACATCTATCAACAAATTGGTGAACATCCTTATTTATAGTAGGCCAAAAGTATCCAGTTTGGAATATTTTACTAATTATTCTTTGGGCTGCATAATGACCTCCACAAGGTTCTTCATGTGCTTGCTCTAATGATATCATACACATCTTCTTCATGCACACATCTCCTAACTACATGGTCTGGGCAAGACTTGAATAAAATCCCATTAATCCATGTGTAAGGGCCGCTTTGATGTATTAACTTTCTTCGCTCATAAGGTGTGAAATTTTGAGGTATCTTTCCCATTACTAGATAATTTACTATATCAGCATACCATGGAGTGAAAATAGAAAGAGCAAATAGATGTTCATCTGGAAAGCTATCAGGAATTAATTCATCATCATCAAGTATTTGCATACGAGATAAATGATCTGCAATGACATTGTCTTTGCCTACTTTATCTATGATTGTGACATTAAATTCTTGAAGCAAAAGAAGCCATCTAACCACCCTACCTCCTACTGTAGCTTTGTTCATTAAATACTTAATGGCAGAGTGATCAATATGAACAAATACTTCATACCCTATTATGTAATGTTTAAATTTATTAATGGCATGAACTACAACCAAGAATTCCTTCTCAATAATTGTATAATTTAGTTCAGCCCCATGTAAATTCTTACTTACATAATAGATAGCATAAGGCATTTTATTTTCTATTTGTTGAAGTATTGCTCCTATTGCATATGTTGAGGCATCACAATGGATATGAAAGGGTAAATTCTAGTTTGGCCCTCTTAATATTGGAGCAGTAATCAATTTTTCTTTTATGATTTCAAAAGCTTCTTGACATGCTTCAGTCCATTCAAATTCACTATCTTTAGTTAAGATTTTAAGCATAGGAGAAGTAGTTTTCTGAAATCCTTAATGAATCTTTGGTAGTATCCTGCATGCCCTAAAAATCTTCTTACCTCTGTTTGAGTTTTTGGAGGTTGAAGAGATTGAATAACTTGTATTTTTGTAGGATCTACCTTAACACCTTCTTCGGATATGTAATGTCCTAAAACAATACCCCTCCTCATCATCATGAAACACTTTTCATGACTTAGAGAAAGGTTTTGCTCTATGCATCTAGCTAGGACTTTTTGTAAACTTGCTAGAGTTTCTTCAAAGGTGTCACCATAGACTGTAAAGTCATCCATATAAACTTCTACGCATTCATTAATCATATCAGCAAAAATAGCGAGAACAACTCTTTGGAATGTAGCAGGTGCATTGCATAGTCCAAAAGGTAATACTCTATAAGCATAAGTTCCTATGGGACATGTAAAAGTGGTCTTCTCTTGATCTTCCTCAGCTATTGAGACCTGATTATATCCACTAAATCCATCCAAGAAACAGAAGTATTTCTTACCAACTAGAGTGTCAAGGACTTGATCAATGAAAGGCAATGGAAAATAGTCCTTCTTTATCACTTTATTTAGTTCTCTGTAGTCTACATAGATTCTCCATTTACCATTATTTTTAGGAACTATTACCAATGGTGAAACCCATTGACTATCAGAGATAGGGTATATAAATCCTGTGTTTAAGAGCTTAACAATTTCTTCTTGAACTATATCTTTCATAGCTGGATTTAATCTCCTTTGAGGTTGTCTTATTGGGTGACAACCTTCTTGAATGAAAATACGATGGGTACAAATACTCGGATGTATCCCTTTCATGTCCTCATAATTCCATGCAAATTATGTCCAATGCTTCTTTAACACTTCTATCAGTTGTGATTCCTGAATGTTTGTAAGCTCATTGCTTATATTTAAAGTTTTTCCAGATGTAATATCTATTTGTTTATAATTATTATCTATACTCATTATTTCATGTTTAAGAGTATTTAGTTGATAATTGTAAGGGACCATCTGATGAGGGTAACTTGTGCTTGCTTCACTATTAGTCATGGTAACTTCATTAGCACCTTGTTCCTCATCAAGAAGTGAAGCTAAAGGCCCTTCAATTTCTTGTTGAAAACACTCTCCTAACATATTGATTGATAAATTTTGTAGATCATCTAAGTCTTTAGGAGAATCATACCACAATTGGTTTGAAAAATCATTGTCTTTTATTGATTCAGGAAATAAGCTAAGATTTTTAGTATACTTGCCATTTGAAATAGTCATATTCCCAAATCTACAACTAATATAAGCATCAGTTATTGCAAGCCATGGTCTTCCCAATATCAAGGGGTGTCCCCCTAACTTTTTCTTTGGCTATAAGACTATAAAGTCTACAAGGTATTCCCATGAACTTACGAAAACTATAATATCTTCTAGTTTCCCTTCTAGTTTAATGGTAGATCTATCTGCAAGTTGAAGCACTATAGAGGTTGGTTGAATCATGTGTACCCCTAAATATTCTATTATTTCCTTTGTCATGACATTTATGGCAGCCCCTAAGTCTACTAAGACATTATGCAAGGTTGTCCTACCAATGTGAACTATGAGTATAGGTACTCCAGGGTCTGTATACTTTGGTAACAATTTCTCACCAGTCATGATTTCAGATAGTTGCCCAATAACTTGAATAGTCCTAGGTTCATTCCTCTTTCTCCTTTGTGAATTTGTTATACTTTTTACCAATTTGGAGTAGATGGGAATGTCTTTAATAGCTTGTAAAAGAGGAATTCTAATAGAGATATTTTCCAATTCTTGAAGAAAATTGAAAGTTGGTTTAGATGGTTCTTTAGGTATAGCTAGTCTTTTAGGAAATGGAGCTCTTATTTCTTTTTGAGAAATTTGAACCTCTTTCTATTGATCCAACACTTCTTCTGGGGGAATTTCTATTCCTTCCTCACATTTATCATCTTGTCCTTTTTCTTTGCTCAAGTTTTTGGTAGGTTCTTCAAGTTCTATGAGGGTTGCTCTATGATCTTCCAATACTTTTCTAGATCTTAATTGAATTTGTTGACAAGGCATTATAGATATTGAACATGCCTCATTTGTTTCATAGACCTATTGAGTATTTTTATTATTATTGGGATTAGGCACAGGTTGAGCTGGTAAAGGTGGTTGTTTAGGAGGATTGTTGTTTGGAGGTGGAAGGAGTCTATTTTGAGGCTGGTTTTGAGGTACTTGCCCCCTAAATTGATTTTGAAAGTTTTGTTGTTGGGGCTGTCCTTGAGACCAGCTAGGTCCTATCTGATTGTATTGGCCATTCCAACTAGATGCATTTTGATTTTGGCCTGCCATCCATGGAGGTGAATTTCCATATGAATTGGGCATGAATTGTGTCCAAGGAGGCATGTTCCAATCTTGATTATATTGATTCCAACTTGACCAATTTGGAGGATTTGACCAATAATTAGGTCTTTGTTGGTTGGAATAATTAGATTTTGACCAATTGGGTGGACCATTAAATGGACCATTCCTTATTTGAGCTATAAAGTAGACATATTCTACCTCTTCGACCTCAAGCTCTTTTATAGTGGTTTTGATAGCTGAGATATATTTACAATTTTTAGTATTATGGTTTTTGTCACAGATCTTACAACAGGCAAAAATATTGGAAATATTTATAACATTCAAAGGGCATTCCCTTAGATTATGTTTCTTTCTACATCTATGACAATATATCTCTTCAATATTTTGATCCTTTGGTTTCTTATCCATGAGGTCGAGGGATGATGTTAATGTGCTTAATAAATTAGTTTTGAGATTTTCTAGCATATTATCGATTTCAGCTCATGTTACTCCTCCTCCTGATGATGGGTATTTATTACTTCTTAATGGTTTATTCCTTGAGTAATTTTTACAGATATTTATGATCTCTCCTAATCCCATATGATGGATATCCCCTTTTACCATAAGGTTTAGTATGTCTAAGACATCTTCCTTAAGCCCTTTTAGAAAAAGTTATTTCTGAACTTCCTCATCCAACTCAATATTTACTCTAGATCCCACAAACCAGAATCTCTCAAGATAGTCCTCAAGGGATTCATCATATTTTTTATTCATACAAAATAATTCTGCTTTCTTATCCCAAACCCTACAATAGTCTTGGTATCTTTCAAGGAATATGTATTTTAATCCTTGTTCTCCATCCCATCAATTGCAAATATTTTCCCCTAGACCCATGAACCATATTAAGGTTGCATCCTTAAGTGTAGAAGGGAATAGTCTTATTTTTTGCTCATCCATGGTGTAAAAGTAATCCTAGCACACCACTTCAAATTCAAAAAGGAAAGCATCAGGATCCTCATGTGGTTTCCCATGGAAAGTAGGCAAAACAACAATAGAGACTGGTTTTGGTTCTCTTGTTAGCCTATCTTCGGGAGAAGGAATTGGAAAGGCAAAAGTCTTTCTCTATCCACCCCCATTTGGTTTTCTACTTCTCCTTGATCCATTGTGATCTTTACCTTTGGTTTCTATTTACTTCCCCTTGTTCACTACCTTGATCAGCCATGACTGAATATAGAATTTCAAGAATTGGACTAGGTATAGGGTCGATAAAGATAGATGAGGGATCGATATGATCATCAAACTCTAGTTTGGGTAGAAAATATGTTTTGGGATCTTGTTCTAGAATTTCAATTTGCTTAGTTGATGTAGAATCTAAAGATGCAGTTTTAGTTTCTTTTAACTCAGAAGTTTTAGATTTCTTACTATGGTTTTCTTGGCAATCTACTTCTGGTTTACTAATTTTAATAAATCTACCCTTTGAGTCTCTAGGTCTGAACATGAAATTTTGAAATAAATTTTAATCTTCCTTGAACAACCTATGAATATCATTGATAGGTTCGAGTTGTTCAGGAGTCATATAATGCTCTTCATTAAATCCAAAGTCTTTTGTTACCAGAGTAATCAATTGGACAATAAAAGCCTATTTTACAATTGGATTAGGGCTCTCAAACTGTAGTTCATAATGCAAGTCTTGACATAGTTCTCTAAAGAGTACTACTCTTGGTGCCCTATGATATCTTTGGCTATATTCTAGGTTTACTTCCCTATCCTCTATTTTTGCTAGGAAACTATGGATGGTAAGGGAATCTTCGAAATACTGATCCCATGGGTAGGTTACTGAGTTTACTATTGCTCTCCTATTCCCTAACCACCATTCACAACTCCTAATAAGTTCAAGGTAGGGTGAGTGATAGTCTGGCCCTAGAATTTGAGCTATGTTTATCCTCTAGATTTGACTCAATTCATTTGATCTATATTTTATGGTATCAAGATGTTTGCACAGGTGTTCCCACTCTTCCCTAGATGTTTGGTGTTGTTTTTCAAAAATAAGGTTAACTTCTTGCTCTATCAGTAATTTTTTGAGGTCAATGGATGCAGATTGTTTACTATTTTCCACCATCTAGCAACTTCTACTTCTCTATATATATATTATTTTTGGTTTTGTTTTGTTTTTGGTTCTATTTTTTTCTTTTCTAAATAGTTCCTACTATACTGAAACTAAATGGATTGGCCAGATAATTTCAGCATAATAAGAAAAAGTAAAACTATTTTAAAGCAGGTCTTACTGACTAAAATCAAATGGATTGGCCAGGTGATCTTAGGTCAATAAGGGAAAAATAAAGCAAATCTTATTATAATGAAATCAAATGGATTGGCCAAGTGATCTCAATATAATAAGAAAAAGTAAAATTATTCTAAAGCAAATCTTATTGTGGCTGAAATCAAATGGATTGGCTAGATGATCTCAAGACAATAAGGAAAACAAATCTTACTATAACTGAAATCAAATGGATTGGCCAGGTGATCTCAATATAATAAGGAAAAGTGTTGTTGTTACCATTTTACTTCTAAGGGATGTTTTCACTGTGGTTGTGTCACTCAGTCACACCTACTTCCTGTACTACATTGGGTTTCTACAGGCCAAAGAGTCTTAGATTTAAACTAGCAACAACCACACTATGTAGGAAAATAAATTGCTGAAAAGAAAATTGTAGAAAAATAAATTGCTGAAAAGTAAATGCTTGAAAAATAAATGTTGGAAAATAAATGCTGGAAAATAAATGACTAAATTCTAGGAAAACAATAAAAACTGATTTTAAGAAAATTGGAACCTGGTCCACCTAAGGTGGAGGATGCTTGTTGTGCGTGTGCATTGATCACTGCTTGTGCCACCCTCCACACGCAACTCTATACGTGCGTTGATCACTACTTGCGCCACCCTCCATGTATCCGATTAGACTACCAAGATGCACTCTTATCAGCACCATATGGCCTCCTTGGGTAACCTTCAGGGGTTAAATAGTTTTTCTTACCACTTTTGGGAAGTTTTGCCCCACTTTTAGGAATTTTTTGGCCATGCATCCATGTCTGCCCTACCCTGAAATGACCACTAGTTCATGGTCATCCCACCTAGGGATGACCACCAACGGCCACCCCTGGGTGGGACGACCACCAAAAACCATCCCTGGGTGGGACGAAAAATCCCCTAAACTCTGAAAAAGTTAAGGGCAAGATAAATGGCAATCAAATTCTACCATTTATCTCACCCATTGATTCATGACAGATTGAGGGCACATCAATTCTGTCACAAACCTACAAATTGGAGGCCCAAATTGGAGGTTTCTCCTACTCAATGCATGACAAGGTTCAAAAAATGGTAGCACTTTCCTCACATGGCCAAAATCGCCCATTTTCCCTTATGCTCTCTTGAGCTATAAAGTGGAGCCAATCCACCCAATTTTAAAAAAAGAGTATTTTGCAATATTTTGCAACAAAGTGTTACCAAGATTCAATCCCTCTTTCATTGTGTACTTTACCTTGAAATCTCCATCAATAAATTGAGGTTTCCATGTGATCCCAAATACATAAATCTATTCTAAATACACCCATTTTAGTGAATTGGATCGCCAAATTTGATGACAACACCGCTAGGAATAGTTTGAACCAGATCTCAAAAGAATTGGAGGTAAAATCCACAAGGTTTAGTGGCCACCCCACCTTGAGGTGGTTAACAATCCTAATTGTAATACCTAGGGATGGCCATGGGTTATGCATCTAATTTCATATTTGTTTTAGCGTAGATCAATTCTAGAGTAGAATATATACACTATACTAAGTTTTGGTGCCATTTTGAGTCATTTTGCACCCTCTATTATGCTTTTCATTTTTTATATTCAATATCAAATGCATCTCTTCGATTTCATTTCAATCTGCATATGCTATTAACAAATTTGAATTTTTTTGTGTAGATCCAGGGATTTCAATGCGCAAGGAAGGAACTACAAGTTTGAATATAGATAGATCATCACAGCGATATCAAAAATCTATTTTTAAATTCGTGAGTGCGAGGAAGGCCTTGAAGCACATCTAAGTTTTTTTTTAAAGATTAGATACTTTCAACACCTTGTAATGATTGTATCAATTCAGAGCCCTCAAGGGGATGCATTGTAACCATGGATTCTACAAGTCAATTAATATAAAGAGGACCCCCATTTCTTTTATATATTTTTATCATAATTACGTCACTTTTGAATGCTTAAATAAATAGGTGCAATTCATTTCCCTTTGCTAGATGTGCTATTTTTCCCCTCTATAGTGGTGATCACGGTGGGACCCTTGTCCCATTTTATTTAGACAAGTTTTAAATTTGTCTTTATCGTTGAAATATTGTAATTTTTGATCGTTCTGGCATGAAATAATCTCTAATTGCATAATTGGAACACCCATGGGTGGCCACGACAATCGTTCCACCTTGGGATAGCCTCTACATTGGCAACCATCACACCCTAGGATGACCACCAAACAAGGAGCCTGCAGCTCAAATTGAAAGAAATAGCAGCAAACTTAGGCTTTCAAGATGAGTATCTTAATCTTATTTCGCATCCTTACTATTTAGAGAAAGTTAGATTTAGATTTTATTTCTTTTCCTTGTTTGTTTGAAAAGTAGATTTTGCTTTTTTTAATCTCAAAAATAATAAAAAGAATAAAAACATAAAAAGAACCAAGTAAGAATGTATTTGTGTGGTTTGATTGCTTTCGACCTACCTAATGGATAGGTTGCCATATAGGTCATACATTTTGTAGGTTTGATCATTCATCCAATACTTCTAAAAGTGAAACGTTATTTTATATTTAGTGAAGTTATCATTGAGTGCTCTTTTATTTTTACTTTTTATAAGTATAAAATGAACCACACAAACCACATCACATTTGAACATTAGTGAGTTGGAACTTCATCCCCAATCACTAATCGAGACCAACAATGGTGGGCTTCATCTCCACCCGTTGGATCACATGATTGTTGATATGAAACCTATTTTTTGGCCAAGGCCAGCTCCAAGAACCATCTTAGCTATGTAAAATAGCACACATTCCTCTTCAAAGGGTGTATCGTTGCCCACGGTCAATATGGGTGAGGACTAGTAGGACCTGTGCTCCTTGATCGGATATGGGTTTCATCTCCATATTTTGGTGGGTATGGTTGTCTGGACTTCATCACCAAGTTTAGTCCCTAAGAGTATACAGGTGAAATCCCTTAAACAAAAGAATATCATCCAATGAAAGGAAAACACGTGAAAAGAGATCTCTTTGCAAACAACAAATAAAAAACACACCAAATAGTTTTAGGGAACACATATAAAATATTTAAAAGAGATAAACACTTGTATTATTGTGTGTTTTCATTCTTGTGTGTTGCATCATTAAAATTTGTAAAAGAGATAATCACATAGGGTTTGGAATAAAGTAGCTATGGTATGCACCTGCAACCAAGCCCATTCAAGGTTTGATGCTGCAAAGAGTAGGGAAGGAGACATAGACCATCTCTTATTTAACCCTAAGGATATGATTATACCTCATTGGCAGCCTCCTATTCACTCAAGTCCTAGAATTTCAAATCAGGAACCTAACCTACAAGGGACCCCTATGCAGGACACCCCTACAGGTCTTGATCCTAATCAGGGAATATACTTTCCATATATAGATACTTCACACACCTATCAAGAATGGCAACTGTGTGTTGAGGCACAAACAAATAGAGCAATATCATGCATCCACATGCCTGCTCGGTCTACCTTGCACACCTACATGCAAGATCAAGATTACACACCATGGGTAGGGCCAAATGATCAAACTACACCCTTAAACCATCCTCGTAGGTCTCAGCAACATAAGTACCAAGATGAGTATGATACTCATCACTTTGGGTGATAAAATTCAGCCCTTACCTTCCTCATTAATGAAGGAAGACACGAGGAGAGTCTTGATTATCCTCAATTTCATTATTCCATGCAAGCACGATGTGCTTCTGCGCCAGCTAAGTATAAAGAATGTATGTTTAGGACTGAGCCTCAAGTGAACTTGATCTCTCTCGATTGATGGAATCTCATAGTTGATCTTTTAGATCCTATTGAACAAGATAGACCCAATGGAAATACTGCTAGGGCTACTAGACCTCACATGGATGATCAAATAAATCAAGCTGTTAAAATATATGTTGATTTCCAAGCTCAATTCAATTAGCTTCGATTGGATAAACAGTGCTTAGATTGCTAGCATCAGTTAGAAAAGAAAATAATTGAGTAGCAAACCCATGAGTTATTTAAAAAGACCTTACATAACAGGGTCCCTATCCTAAGTACTTATATATAGGGGGTTCATCATAAGCTACCTATATTTAATGAAAATAGGCTTCCTAGGCCTAACCAAACGTTACCTCTTCAACCTCCTAGGCCTAATCAGGACTTGCCTCCCAAGCCAAATATAGATCGCCTTTTTCAGGTGTTTGTTCCTCCTTGTAGGCCAATTTAGGAAACACCTTATGGAGCCTACGATGATCTTGAACCAGAAGAGGAATATCTAGAAGCACCTTATGGAGGTATGGTTGATGACACTCAACCACCACACCATATTCTTGACATTCCTCACCCTTCCCCGTTGGGACAAAGCAAATAAGAGGAGATCAAATCCTCCTATGCATATAAAGCATTTCTAGAATGCATGGAAATAATAGAAAAAAAATACCTCTAGATTCGAGCTTCAAAAACCCACTTTGCACCAGCTTTGCAGTCAATTGCTTCACCCATCAATACCTTCCCCTCCATACCCAGAGCATTTCAAAATGCCCAAGTTGGATAGATTCAAAGGAGAGGAAGATGCATAGGAGCATAGGTTTATGAACCAATGCTTCTGTATCCAGGATAACGATGCTTTACTTTTAAGGACATTTCTTATTACCCTCTCTGGCCCAGTTGTAGAGTGGTACAATCAACTCCCATGGTACAACATCCATAGCTTTGAATAGTTTTTGAATGCATTCCTAGAATATATCTCTTTTAAAATTAAGTGAAATGTGACTTTGACTAACTTGACGGGGTTGAATCAGTACAACGATGAGTCAATCACGAATTATGGTAACAGGTGGTGAACGCTTCTTGCTAAGCTACCATACCTACTACCAGTGACTGAGTTGACTCGCATATTTTCCAAGAATATTTTAAATCCAATTTCATTATTGCTACAACTCCAACAATACCAAACTCTTAAAGAGGCTCTGGCATAGGCTAGAATAATTGAAGAAATCAAAATTCAAGAAGGGTAAATCGCAAAACCTTGTAAAAAGGAGTGAAATAAGAACACAAAAGGCAATCTGATACAACCAAAGCCGAAAGTAGTCAATCAAATTACCATTAGTATTCTAGGGCCTATGAAACCAATGCCACCTCAGAAGGCTAACTATCAGGCCCAACCTCCTCCTACAAACTATAATAACAACACTCAGATGAATCAAAGGTAAAACCAGCAACATCACCCTCAGCAACAATTTACACCTTCCACTGAGTCTATGGATTCCCTATTCGATCATCTATGTGCAACCAAAGCAATTACTCTACCAGATATCTGGCCTATGAATCCAAATAAACCAAAGTCCATGGGACACCATGAATATCTATACTATAAGTACCATAGGCATAATAGCCATGGCATACAAATGTGCTACTCAATCAAAAACCTAGTATAAGACATGATTGATAGGAATGATCTTCAAGTTAATAACCCTCTTGCAATAAATAATCAGCAAATGGGTATTTTTAAAGACCAATTGCCCTCTCACAAGGTGCAGGCAAATCAAACAAAATAATTAAATGAGGTCTATATGACACCCCCTAAACAAGGGTTTGTTGGGATGATTAAGATCGTGACAAGGAATAGGCGTTATCCAAATCAAGCTGCACCACTTGAATATTTGAACAACATTCCCTACATGTCACAACCTCCACCACCTCTAGTGAAGAGCCTTCCACCTTGTCCAGTGGTCACCATAAAAATTTAGCTTGCTCAAATATTGCAAATAATATCAGCCTGACTCTCTATCTATTAGATTATCCAACAGTCTCGACTTCATCAAGAAGCTCTTATGGAGATCCTTAGGTTATTTTAACTGCAGCCCCAAGAGTCTAACTCCTTTATCAATTTTGTGGGGGATGTTCATGTAGCCACTCGAAGCGTGACCATACCCATTAACTAGATGTCCAGGGAGAGAAGAGAAGAAGGAAAGAAGAAGAAGAGGAAAGAAATAAAAACAATACTGGTGAATGGAAATGAATGATTGTGAATGCAATGTTGTGATTTTTTTGAGTCCGTATGACATTTTCAATGCCATACTAGTTGCTTGAGAATGGCAACTTTTGACTGCTTTGCTTTTGCGACCAGATCAACGTGGTCCAAAAGTATGAATAGGACAAAAGCCTATCTAAATATTTGCTATTGATTGATTGATGAGAACATGGTGACAAGTGTCAAACCATTTGAACTAAAGGGACATTTAGCTTATTCAAATGTGTCATTCATGATGTTCCATGAACACCAGAT
Source organism: Wollemia nobilis (assembly GCA_028583015.1). NCBI lineage: Eukaryota > Viridiplantae > Streptophyta > Pinopsida > Araucariales > Araucariaceae > Wollemia > Wollemia nobilis. The sequence continues at coordinate 8,408,748 of JAQPPZ010000103.1, forward strand.
ATAAATACTCTAAATTTTGCGCTAGGATTATGCCAAACGTATCATTCGTCATGTACTCGACGTACAAGAATTCTAGATTGACTTCTCCATAGAAATGCATAGCTCTCGTGATATAACGCCTGTCTATTTGAAATTGAAATTATTTCGTATGATAATCTTTAGCAAAAATTTTTGTAGACAAATGTGCTATTGCACTTTTGGATTTTCAGTTATATGGTTGCATGCAAAGCTGACTTTGGATATGAATACCCCCTCAAACAAGGAATCAGCAATGAGGCAAATGAAATGTGGTGATTTAATGATGCAGCGATTGATAAGATACCAATGCATGATGAAAATGATAAAAAATAAAGATAGAGGAAAATTTGAAGTTCCTAGCTTTTTAAAAGAAATTTGCTTGGTTTCCTAGGGTTTTGGGGGCAGTTAGATTGATATTGGAAGGTTTTAGCTAAATTCGCCACCCGAGGGGTGATTTTGACATAAATCACCACCCAAGGGATGAATTGGATCTGGATTCACCACTCAGGGGGTGAATGCGAGATTAAAGCATATTTTAGTCCAAATTTCCTTAGCATTGGCTCATTTTGATGATGGGAGAGATTGGAGAGTGACTTGGGAGAGCTTCTGACAATGCAAGGAGAGCGCAGTTGGTGATTGCAAGGGAGACGATGACGAGGGGATGCAGTGCAGCGGGAAGCAGGTGCGGGAGTCCATCGATAAGTGTCCTTTCTCTTTGTTTTTTTATTTTGTTTTATTTTTCTCGATAAATGTGAATGAGGGGGGGAGGTTTTCATCTCGTTTTTAAAATTTTTATAATTTTTTATTGAAATTTGGAAACGTAGTCTAAAACTAGCCAAATGGGTACCCAAAAACATGTTTTGTTTTTGAGTCTGACTTTTTTGGTGTCGATTTGGCCGGGTGATGGGTAAAGTAGGTGTGAAGTTTGACCGTCCGTTTGTGAAGCCATGGTGTATTGTTTTTGGAATGTTATTGCATTTTGTCCGTAAAAGTGGGAAATGGGTATCTTGTTATGTGATTGTTATATTTTTCTACCTTCGTTTGGTGTGATTTTGAACTGTGTTGTTTTTAGGTGTAAGGTAGTGAACTTGGACTGTTCTATTTGCCATGTTAGAGGTAATATTTGTGGAAAATGACAAAACTTTCACCTTAGAAGGGAAAAATGGGTATCCAAAAATGTTGTTTGTTTTTGTAGATGATTTTATTTGGCATGCCTTTGATTTGCATGCCAAGGTGTGAGTAATGTGAAATTGAAAATGAGTTGTAGGAAGCTCGATTTATACTGTTTTCTGCATATGTTTCAACTTTTGCCATGAAGTGGGTAAATGGGTGTTCAAAAATATGACTGTTATTTTTGAATTGTGTGTTTTGATGTGTGTTCCGTTTTGGTGTATGTATGGTAAAATTGACCTTGAAATCCGTGTTAATTTGTATGTTATTTTTGAATTTTGTCGACATTGTTACCGCAAAGTGGGAAAATGGGTACTCAAAAATGTATTTTTTTTTTGTATGTTGAATGAATTGATCGTGTTTTGAATTGTGTGCTATAGTGGATATATGGGTCAATTTGAATTTGACTGTTGGAAGCCAAATATGTACTATTTATCACATTTGTTTGAAATTTTGCCATAAACTGACAAATGGGTATCCAAATATGTGATATTTTTGTTGATATGTTTCGCCATGTGACTTGTGCACTATTTTTGTCTTGAAGTGTGTGTCAAATTAAATAGTTTTAATTTGTAAATTTTGATTCATGAAATTTTATTTGATTGCATTGTTATGTGAATGGCTAATGTGTGTTTTTTTATTTTTTTGTGGGTGAACAGGTGAAAATGCTCAAAACCCGTCATCGTGTATGGAAAATGAAAGAGGGTTTTGATGAGTTGATGAATACGCCTGATGAGCTGAAGTGGTTGTATGGCATCTGGTTCTAAGGTATATGAAAGTGTAAGAGTATACACACCAACAAGGCATATGTGTCTGCATTATGTGAGTGGTGGGATGTGGACAGGAACACATTTAATTTTCCTACTAAGGAAATGACTATCATGTTGGAAGATATATATCAGATTTATAGGTTGTCGATCGAGGGTGTTTCGGTGAGAGTGACAGCTGATGAGAGTAAGGCGATTATGTTAGAGCGATTCTTTGGTGTGGATTGGAGAGACATAGATGTCTCTAAGATGGATTACGAGTGGTTGTGGTTGAATAAGAAGATATCTGATTGGCAATGTGCAGTCATGATGATGATTTCCACTTATGCATTGCCAGATACTTTTGGGGTTCTGTTCACCTAGAATATGCTAGATGTGGTGAGTGACATGGTGGAGCATAGGGTTGTATTTGCGTGGGCACCTGCACTATTGGCCCAAGTGTATCGGGAGTTACACGATGTTGTGCGAGGTAGACGCATAGGATTGAGTTTGATTTCCTTATTACAGGTATGGGCATGGGATCAAGTTGCTATTGAGAGACCATACTTATTGCCTTACCTTGTGCATGTGAGGGGAAAGGAGTATTTACCCTATGCCTTGAGGTGGAGTACAGTGGCTGAGCAATGTATTAAGAGGTTGCATGAGGGTGAACCATTATTATGGAGGGGTAAGTTTGGATACCTGACTCCTAGTGACATTAGGTGGAGGTCTTGGTTGGGTGGAGTGACCTGGGATGAGGACAGTGAGCAATTACACACCATCTAATAGGGCATGTGGCTTGTAGGGAGGAATACTTAGTAGGCTAAGTACTTTTAGTTTGATTGAGTGAGACGGTAGTTTGGGTTACGATAGGATACTCCAGGGGCTCCTATCATTTACTTTAGGTGGTGAGGTGACAGAGGAGAGTGGCCTATGGTTTTATGTTAGGTTGGGGAGAGGGATCCACCTATGGCTACCCTTGATGTTGAGGATGTCAAGATGACTCTAGAGTTTGATACCTGGTGGGCGATGCAGGGTTGGGAGCCTAGCAGAGGTGTGATCGATCGATGGGTGGCACCTTATATTGGGGCACCTCCACTAGAGGGGAGAGCTGGCAAGGGTGCTCGAGCTAGGATAGAGGATGTGGTTGGTGATGAGGAGGAGGTTCCTCTATGACGGTCATGACGAGGGTTGGGTGGTGTAGCGAGAACCTAGGGAGTGAGGGTAGAGGAGGTACCTGTGGATGCTGATGTGACTATGGGGTAGGATGTTGGAGCCTAATATGAGAGAGGTGGAGCTACTATTATGGGTGTTATAGATGATACCATTGATATTAGTGTGTTCACAGATTTGGATAGGATACCTATCGATGTTTTAGAGAGGTGGGATGCAGAGCAGGAGGTACGAGAGCTAGGAGGTAGGGTGCATGAGTTGGAGGTTGATATCCATAGATAGGAGGAGGCTACTGAGGCTAGATATGCTAAGGTAGTAGCTGATATGGAGTAGATGAGGACCATTATGGTTGGGCAGGTGCAGGACATTGAGATATTGACTAGTCAATTGGTGGTGGAGTCTACAAAGAAGTTATTATGTGAGACTTCTCTAATGGTGCATGGGATTCCTCTCCCATATTATGCTCAGGTGGTATCACAATCTAAGTCACGATCACGAGTGCAGGCACCCTCACATCACAAACAACAAAGTACTACTTCGATAGGACATATGGATGCTAGGATTGTGGTGCAAGATCAGCCTACCGTGGATCTAGTTCTAGAGGTCAGGGCAGAGTCGAGCTGGGCTGTAGAGATATGGGCGAGCCGTGAGGGACATGGAGAGACTACTTATGGTAGATAGGATTACTTATGATTGTAGCCTGCGGGTATTTTAGATTATGGACAATGATCATGGGCCCAGTTTGTAACCTTCGTGTATTTTGTGATGACATATATATAGACATGTTTGATTTCAACTGTGATATATACATGTGTTATTATTATGGTTTGAAATGTGTTCTCTTTATTTTTGCATAGATATTATGACATGATTTGTGGGTATGTATAAATAATGGATATTCATGTGTATTGTGATTTGTATTTACTATCACGTTGTAGTGTGTGTATGTTGTAGAGTAGGCTTGCATGACTTTATTTGGAATGCGATGAGAAGTGATAAAATGTGAAATGATATTTGTAGTAAGTTCCTGTAATGTAATTGATGGAGTGTGAGATGATATATGCCTGATGAACACCTTGATTTAGAATTTGATGTGAGGCATGCAATGTAAATGAAATCATGTAATCCTTGATGTGATGCATGTCATGGAAATGCAATAATGTGATCTGTAATGTGATGCATGTAATGGAAATGCAATAATGTGTGTTGTGTAATAAATATGTGTAACATAGATGCATGGATGCATGTATGAGAATGCTAAAATGTGCAAAGGAAGCACTTGTATCATTACATGTACCTATGTGGATGTGATCCCTTCTGTTATCTCATAGACGTAGGATAATATAAGGCATATGTAACGGCTTTGACTAATATAGTTTTGATGATAAAATCTCATACTCACGACAGTGTGAGTTTATGTGGAAACTCATAACTAGTTGGACTGGTTCAGAATCTATCATGGACTTGTGTGTGTAAATGAGTGGAGTTTATTTTTCCATTTTGAGAAATAGGTAGGATTAGTCTGTTGTAGACATGATCGATCTAGCTAGCTCATCCGTATGCGAATAGTGATCTATACAAAAGCCGATAGCTAATGCAATAGATATATCGCCACTTGTAAGACTATTCCACTGGTAGACAGGCTCTTGGAGCCTATTGCTAGCGATATAAATCATCCCATGGTGTTATGTTAAACCTAAGGACCAAAGGCGATGAAGGATAACATGGGTGATATCAGGAGGCTTTTCCTTTTGTTTTTTGCCCCTCATCTATTGTTGACCTATTTATCATGGTACTCTTTTCATATTTTTCTTTTCTTTTTTATTTTTTTTTGTTTCTCTTTTTCTCTATTCTTTTTTTCGCTATTCTCTTTTTTGATATTCTTTTTTTTCTCTTTATTTCTATTCTATGGGTGGTGTCTTTTGTTTTTTACCCCATTCTTTTACTTTTGTTTATTCTTATCCCTTTTTTTATCCCCAGGTCATATGTTGACCATGCAAGTGATAGGACGAGCATGGGAGACCGTTTGCTAGATGGTGACATCTACTCCATGTGTCATATTTCCTAGATCCAAAATTTGTTTAATATGTAACCTATTGTAAATGGTCTATGAGAGAAGTTGAACTAGCCTAAAGAACCATAAGAATAATGTAAAACCTGTCAGCTAGGAGTGACATTTGACTGACTTAACTAGTGAGTAGTCAAAGCTAAACATGACACCTATGTATATCCTAATCTTGAAAAGGGGAAGTGGACATCCAGGTGGTGATGCTAACAAGTGCATGTATTACTCCTTTGGAAGGCGCATTTTGGGTTAGAATGTACAAACTTAAAATGAAATTAATATGAAAAATATATGGATATGTGCAATGGATGTAACGTAAATGATGCAAGTGGAAAATGCAATATTTACAAGAGGAAATTTACGATGTGTAGAAGGAGAAGTTTAGAAAATTTATTTACAGATGAGTATAGTGTATCATAATGACCAAAAAGTGTGATGCTATAATAATGGTTGCCCCAACATGTGGGGTGTGTGTGTAGTAGGTGTATAAGCTATAATATGTTAGATGCATGTGGTAGTGTCAACCAGAGGATGGGACTGCATATGGTATGTACAACTAGAAGAAAAAGTAGAAGAACTGGTCTTTGGTAACCAACAAGAAAAGGTGGTGCCTGAGCCTCTAATGTGAAAGGGGCATTGTGATGAGTAGGGATGGATGTATGGGGCCATGATGATGAGGCATCAGGGTTAAATTATCTAAGAGATTGTATAACTTGGTGAAATGGTAAGCCTCAAAATGGTGAATATGGGGCCTGCAATATGGGTGGCATGGGAGATGGTACTAGACAACGACATGAATGAGATGGAGGTATGTGCACGCGGTCAGCTTGGGCATAGGAAGATTCACCATTTGGGAGTGGAGGTGGTAGGCCTGAATGGAGGGTTTGTTGAGGTGTGTATCCTCTATTTGGTGGGTGATAAGCGTTACTGGGATGATATAGGGAATTGGTTGGGCAGTACGAGTTCCTTGCCTCTTCGAATAAATGAGGAGGAGACCCACATGGATGGGTGTTGGAGGTCTCCTTCTCCTCATCGAAGGAAGACATGGAGACCTAGCCATATCTATAGTGGGTTTAATAGGAAGAACCTCAATGGCGAGGTAATCTATGGTGAGGTGACGAGTGATGATCTGAGTGTGATGAATGTGACATCTGTCTCGGGTGAATGATAGGTAACAGTTGGGCCAGGTCAACCGGTGTAATGGGTATGGATTGTGGTGGTGGAGCGTTCAGCATGGTGATGCATGGGGACATTGTAGTAGTTTCTTGTTGAAGACATGGATCCTGCAAAAGGAAAAACAAATACCCATAGCATAAAAATGATATAAAGATGAAAGGACATGTATAGTAAATTAATAACATAAAACAACATATCTACATAGTGATGTGCTTAGTGACTTGTAAATAGAAGTGTGTGGCACTCGTGATGATGGATGCTTTTGTGTATTAAGCATTGAATGCACGGAGATGCAAGATGTTAATAGATTCAAGGTCGTTAAGGCCTTCAAGATTGGCTAGTTGATATGCTCCTAAACTATATTTGTGTGTAATAATGAATGGACCCAACCAGTTTGAGGCAAACTTGTCACATTGTTGGTGAGGCTAACTCGTGATTTGCTGGTTTTCCTTGAGAATCGGGTCATCGATTTTAAACTTGCATTGATGTACCTTACTATTGTAGGCATGATGAAGGCAATCTTGATAGACTCATGTGTGCTCGATTGTGTGAATGTGACATTCATCAAGAAGTGTTATTGATCTAAATGAGCTTGGTGAGCAGTGTTGTCATAAATGAAATTCTTCATAGAGATCCTTAAGGAAGGTATCTCAAGCTCAAGAGGAATGATGGCTTTAGCCCCGTATACAAGTGAAAAAGATGTTTCTCTAGTAGGATTACAAATGCTCGTACGATACACCCACAAGGCTAGGGGTATTTGGTTATGCCAGTCACAATGATATTTAACTACGATTTTATGAAGGATGGAACAAATGGTTTTGGTCTTGGCTTCTACCTGGCCATTACCCTGAGGGTAGTATGGGGTAGAAAAACTATGATGTATGTGGAATTTGTCACATAGGTCTCGGACAGTTTTATTCTTAAAGGACTTTCCATTATCATAAATGATTTGGGAAGGGATTCTAAAATGACATATGATGTGGTCTATGCTGAATGCTATAATTTTAGCTCCTATGGTTTGGACCAGTGGGAGGGCTTCGACCCACTTTGTAAAATACTCTGTGGCAGTGATGATAAATTTTTGGTTGCTTGAGGAAGCTGGTGTAATCTATCCAATTAGATCTAGGTCCATTGGGATAAAGACCACATGGATTGGATAGGTTGAAGTGCTTGGGATGGGAGATGTGTTAGGTTCACATGTTGTTGGCATTTAATGCAACACTTCACATATTCGTAGCAGTCATGCTCCATTTTGGGCCAATAATAACCCATACAGAGGATGTATTTGGTGATCGCCATGCCATTAAAATGGCCACCACAAGTACCATCATGGGTTTCCTGTACAACCCATTATAATTATTGTTGTTCTAGGCAACACAGGAGGATGTCGTTATAGCTAGAGTGATACAGGATGTCCCCCAGTAAGGTGTAGTTGATTACTCTTTGTTTGAAGGTTCGACATTGACCGTGGGGTAAATCACAAGGTAGGAAACCTAGTTTGATGTATTATTTAATTTGTGAAAACCATGGGTCATGGGGTTCAGATTTTATCACATACATACCATCATCGTCTATAGGAGGTGTGGACAATATGGTAGATTGAGTGAGTGTATGGATGGATACATATTTTATGTCACATGTTGGGTTTTGTGGAATGAGGGATCCTAAGAAAGCCATAGTATCTACAAAATGGTTTTATGATAACGAAGTGACTTCGAGGTCATACCACTCAAATTGGGATAATAGTTGTTGTCCAATTTTCTTATATTGTTGGAGGACTAGGAAATTGCATAGCCAACATTCCAACACTTGATTGACTATCAGGAGTGAATTGCCTATGATATGGAGGCGTTTGATATGCATGGAATGTGCTTGTTTAGTCCTATAATTAGGGCTTCATATTCTATATTGTTGTTTGTGCAGGGGAAGTTGAGTTTAAATGAAAAGGGGAGTGGTTCTTGTTGGTCATCAAATCCGCATAGAAAAGGACTTTTCGGTGGGTTTGCACGCCTTGCACCTATGACCAACATTGAAAGGCTGAAGGGAAGAGATGCCCCTTGTGCCAATCTCCGGAGAAAGGCCGGATCCTATACTAATCTACTTTTGGGGTTTGAGATAAGAGTGCAGGAAAGAGATAAAAGGAGTTCGGGTTAGAAGAATAAATAAAAAGGGATTAGGGTTAGAGAAAGAAATAAAAAGGATAAGGGTTAGAGATTGATGATTCAAGGTGGGGAAGAACAGGAAGCACGATCACTCACTAATAACTCAAATAGCAGCAAAGAACACCAAGAATAGACGAAAGAAACGTGATACTCGCTTTCCTATGTATCCTCTGGATGGGTTCACAAGGTTCTCCTTTCTCTCTCGCTAAAATTTAGGGTTCAGAGTAGCAACAATTAAGACAAGGGAATAACAGAAACCACGACCCACCAGGCAGCATAAAAGAAATTTTATACGATGTTTTTCCTCTCCTATGTATCCTTTAGGGCAAATTTTAGGGTACAGTCCCCAATCGCACACCGGATTTAGGATTCAGAGTCTCAGTATACGAATGCAGACAGACAAAAGAATTAAGCACAGAAGGCAGCATAAAAGAGAGAAATAGACCACAAAATATCTTTAGTATTAGATGCAGGATATCAAGTTACAGCAAATTTCTAGCAAAAAGTTCCCCCCCCTTTTTACATTACATGCCTGGGTTTTTATAGAGGACCCGGCCCTCTGAGTCATTATTACAAAAAATGGTAGAGTATGCCTTCGGGCCCTGAGAAATTGGCTCGTCGCTGCTGCTGCGGATGATCTCTCAAATCAGCTACCAAAATTGGTAATGGTGACCGAGTCAGTTGGGGAAATTCACATTAAATGAGCCACCTGGGTGTCATTGAACTATAGGTGCGGTGCTCGAGTGGCGGCCATGCTTTGCGGGCTTTCCTCCGTGGATTGATACTTTGCATCCAATTGCCAAAAATGAGTAGCAGGCTTATCGGGCAAGAAAATATGCATTTATGAGGCTCTCTGATCGCCTCGGGAAAATGCCCAACTTGGGAAGCATTCCTGGGAAGCGTCTCACTGATTTTTGCTTCACAAAACTACTTCAGGGGTGTGGAGTGCCGAAGCCGATCTCCCTCTATCCTTCGCTGCTTCGTTGGTGAAACTACTTCACTGATGGGTCGGGAAAAACACTTCGGGCCGATCTTCTTTTGAAACGGTGGTTCGGGGGAGTTTCGACCGAAGCACTTTCTTGACATCTACTGCTTCGGGTGAAAACTGGTCGAAGAGGATTTTAGAAATACTTCGGGCCCGAAGTAATTTCTTTGCCTTAGCTAATTCGGGCTATCTTTTCTTCTTCGACGAAATTGTTTGAATGTCGCTTCGCAAAAATTTTCACCTGAAGTACCTGTTGGGAATGCTTCGGGTGCGAAGCAATTTCTTTGTACTTTCTTCGGTAATATTTTCACCTGAAGTGATGATTTGAAGAACTTCGGGCCCGAAACTCTTTTCTTTTTCATTTTGTCCACCAGGGGATAATAGGGAAAGCCAAAATTGCTATAACTTATAAATAAAAGAAAACTTTCAACAAAACAAATATCATACAAAGTTTTAATTTTTCTGCCCCTTGGTGGAATGTGACAATATTGTCAACATTCTTGGCGGCTCGTGGGGCAACGAGCTCATATCGGTGGTAGAACCCTCAGCTTTTATCCATTGGGCTAGAGTTACCTCCAGACCCTTCCTTTTGTTCCTTTTCTGGGGGCACTTTCATAGCTTGTCCTTCCTCTTCCTCTTCTCTCTCCTCTTCTTCCGCTATTACTTCTTCTCCTCCTATCGCCATTGCTTCTGCTACGTCTTCGACCGTTGGCAATGGGGCCAGGCGGGCACAAACGTCTCTTAAGGTTCGGCGAACCTAGGACCAGATGCTTTTTGTGAACAGCTCCTGCTCCTCCAGGGATCCGACCAAAGCACGAAACCGATTTATCTGTCCGATTTCTACATGCTAGGACCTGGTATATAGATCATTTAGAGAGGCGGTGATTCTATAGTATTTCAATATGTAATCAGCAACCTACTTCTCTGTTATTGGTTCAGCCCACTCGTCTATCTCCGAGACGTCGCCTTCAAACTGTTGCCATGTTGGCATGATTTCTTCCTTGGCTAAGGGCTTCCCATCATTATCTGTGAAGCTCGAGAAGCCTAAGGAGAAGAGGTCCTCGAAGTAGCCCATTTACAAGCGCCTCTCGCTCTCAAATGCATCCAGTAGGGCTTTCGCCTTTTGCACTTTCTTGGCTATGGAGAAAAAGGCACGAACTATGGCCTGGGCTGTTGACCAATCCCTTGTTGTCCGACTCATCGCTGTGAGCTTCAAATCTTGATACCTTGCAGTTTGGACATTGAGGGCTAGCTTGAGTTAGGCTCTGACATTCTGAATGACCACTTCGATGATTGGCCCTCCTTTGACGGTGGCAACTTGGACTTCTATTATGTAAACTAAAATTGAAAGGGCACTGGCAGCCTGAGACCTGAAATTCTTGAGCAGATGTGAGCAAATCTCCTTGATTTTGCTCCTGTCAAGTAGCCCTAGGCATTCCTTCTCGTGCAGCTAGGTATGAGCTTGCAAGATCCTACTTTCAAGCTCTTTGGTTCTCAAATCATTCTCAACCTGCCTTTGTGCTTGATTCTCGACTGTGCACTCCAGTTGTGCTATTCGTAGCTTTAGGGCGTGTGCTTCTTTCTTTATCATCTTGCACTACTCCTCGACCTTTGCCAATTTGGAGCAAACCCTTGCTAGTTCCTCCTCCAGCCTGATGTTAGCATTCTCGGCTTCGAACTTGTGCCTATTGGCAATGTTGGCATGCGCCTTGAAGGTCTCGATTCCAGTGTGCATAGAGGCAGACTCCTTGTCCACGTTCAGATGTTCCAAGTCCTTTTCTTTATCCTGATATTGATAGTCTGTTGGAGTCATTTCATCCAGGGGTTTTTGAACTTTGGGTATCTTCTTTACTTTATGTAGCTTTCCCACCTCCAAATCAAATATGGCACACCTCTCAACTTGAGCAAGCGAGCACCCCTTTTTCTTTCTTGCCTCTTTGAACATTCTCTCTATGTTCTATCGAGCTTGGAGGAGTTTTCTGGCCAAGGGAGATTCCCGTATTGAGGACAGCTCAGAGTCGAATGCGGCTAGATCTCCAACCGAGGGATTGAACAAATATAAAGAGTTGAAGGGGGTAGCCTCACCCGAAGGTTCAACAACAAGGGTTACGGGGGCTTCGGCGAGTGGGAGCACGTTATGTACAACAGAGGAATGAGCCTCAGGGTTTGACATTGGACTATTAGCTTCGCCTTGGTCGATGACTGAAGGATTTTCGGTGTGGCTGGGTGAAGTAACTTTGATAGGTTTGTCCTGGCTGGAAGACTCGGGGGGAGTAGTTAGGGACATGGCGTAAGAAGGCGACTGACCTTGTGGAGGTAGGGCGGACGGGTGAGAGCTTTCGACCAGGGCCAGTAGACTTACGAGCAACCAGAGCATAAGGTGAAGAAAACGTACCTACGTGCCCTCCTGGTAGAGCGGCCATGGTGATCTCCTGGGTGATTGGCCCTTGTTCCTCTTGGGCCTCGGTACTTTTAGCTTCCATGACTTCCATGAGCTCCTCTGCATTAATGACATATTTTTTTGGGATCATTTTGGCACTTGGTGGAGTTCCTCCATCGTTTGTTTCGGTTGAGCCCGATGCTGGTATTTCGACAGGGGCGCTCAGAGTGCCTGTACGCGGTCGCTTTGGGAAACTCGGGGGTGCCTGCATAGGTTCCCACTCCTTTATTTTCCTCCTCTCGAGGGGTTGCTCTGATTCCTCTATTTTTGTCTTGAGGTCTTCGTATGGACTCCATAGTAAAGCTTTTGGCGTGGCCCTGGCTACTTTTTCCTTAGGGACATTCTTGGTCCTTTCAGGGCTTTAGCCTGAACTTGGGGTGGCCGATGGAACAAAGTCGATGAAGGACAAGGGTTCCCAAGACCCAATATTGGTCTGATATACAATTGCAAATTCCCTGTCTATTGTCAGAAGTCCATAAGAATTCATCTTTCGGCGATGGACTCTCATGATCCACCATTCTCTTAACTGCTCCTCGTCCCAGTCTTTCAACTCCTCTTTTAGATCGTCCTTCGATTTTCTCCAGAAAGTGGAGTCGAGAGTTGGGAATGGGTATTGGTCTGGATTGAATTCAACCTCCATAGGATAGAAGTCATGCCAAGGAGGCAATGTCCTCATCTCCTCTAAGTGCCACTCTAGGTCCATACCATTGGGGTTATTCCTCTGCTCCAGAATTTCATGGCAAGGGAAAATATGGAAGTTTTTGTTTTTTAAGTGATCTCTCATCACCCCCAACGGGTCATAAAGCCACCTCTGTAGTATCTGAAGCAGACCAAAATCGGCGAGCTTCTCCTCCAGGTATATGTTCTGCTTTAGGGCAAAGACTTCGATCACTCCCATATTGAAAGGGAATTCGTAGGTGTGTGCCCACTTTCATCCGTGGTCGTAGGCTTCATCGGTCACGTCGCTTTGTTGAGTAACTTCCAAGGCAAATTGGTACTCTGAAGGGAAAAAAGGCAGCAAGAAGGGCTTCCCCGTGAAGCCGAAAAGACGGATCACAAGCCCTTGTGTCAATTGAAACACATCCCCCTTTTTCTCCAGTACCACTTTATCTCTAAGGCAGAGAGGCACCCAGGGGCTAGACTTTGTCAGAACATGCATCGTAGGTCCCAAAATTTGCTGATTGAAAGGGTAATAGGACTCCGACCTCAGCAGGAGACGAGTCCATTGATATACAGGCAAAAGGATCCCATCCTTGTCGACTGGTGAAACATCACAATGGTGAAGGGTTTTATGTACATGAAATAAGAAGAGCCAAACCAAGAAGGAACAAGGCTGGAAGTGCGGTTCCTTGCCAGCATCCTTCATGGATGTCAACTGCATATGCAGATTTTGGGCCAGCCATTCTGCCCAATCGAAGAAAACTAGGTTGGTGTTTGGCCGCGAAGCATCGAGGGCGTAGAACTCTCCTCTGGAAATGCATTCGGCTAGCGACACCTACCATGGGTATACCAAAGTATCGCTTTACAAGCCTCCCACCCATGCAATGATAGAGAATATATCCATGTTCTTGAAGGCCTCCAAGGGCAGGGGCATCTGGGGTCGCTTGCCGGAAGGAAGTCCGCTCTTGAGGTTTTCACATAAAAAACTCAGGATGAAGGGATTAGAGGCGAACTTATCTGTTTGTTCGCTCAAGCTGACATTGTGAATAGTATAGCCTTTTTGTGGCCTTTGTTGTGGTGCGAACGCTACCTGCACATCCTCCTTTAAAATGGAAAACAACTTTTGACCCGAGGCATCCAACACCTGCCTGGTTTGTGGTTGGTAGTTCTGAGCGATGGCATACATGAGCTTGGGGCAGTGATGTGTAGGAGGGACTAGATACCAGTATATGTGGGAATAGTATGCCACGACCCTCTTGTTCTCTGCCGAGAGCCTACTTCGCATGAAGTCGACGGTATGCCAAAGCTCGGCCACGGTTCTTGAGAGCTCTGGGTCTCTAATTTTCCCCCACTTATCAACAAGTGGTTCTGGGCTCGTCATCAGACTCTTCCCTTCCTTCCATCACTTTTTTTCCTGGGCGTGGGGGAGGATTGACCCTCCTAGGTCTTTGTTTCTTTTCTTTTGCAGCTCTTGCCTTCTCTGGAACCGTCATCTCTGGTTCTTTTCCCTTATGAGTGGGGTTCTTATTTCCCATTGTGAATGACCACAGCAGAATGACTTGTGATATAGCAGATTTCAGTACCTCAAAACAAGGGACAGGGTAATCATGGCGAACACAAAGAAATAGAATGCAGACTTGATTCTCACACTTGCAAATGGTTTGTTCCTAATGGGCATTTGTATTTTATAGCTTCAGAGGGCAACTTCCTGCATTTATGGCAACTGTCATAATTACTTCATGGGCCTAACCTAAAAGTATCGCTGTGGCCTCTGATTGGCCATATGGCGGTGTTGTACGTGGGGCCATGTAATTTGGTGATGATTTTGTATCAGGAACGTAAATCGCTGCCACCTGGTACTTTTAGCGTGGCTTTTTGGTTAACGAACTGCCTTGGGATGAGTGTCATTTCTTTTGTATTGAGTTTATCTACTTTGGCCCCCTTTTGAGGCTGTTGTTAACACGTTCCCTGAGGTGCCTCATATGTGGGGTTAGAAAATACTTCACCGCGAAGTTCTTATTCGGGCTGATTTCCTTCATTTCGGGCCCGAAGTTCCCCTTTGCCACGTTGTTGCTTCGGTTCACGAATATCGTCGATCGAAAACCGTTTCATCGAGGAGGAGTTCGCCAAAAATTACTTCAGGCAATGCCTTCGGCACATTTCTTTTAGCGAAGCATTTTCCATGTCCTTGATTTGCATGTGGTTTGGTTCTCCGAGGATGAACTGCTTCGCGGCAAACCTCCCTTCATCGGCTACTTCGGACCGAAACCCCCCGAAGGCAATTTCGATCATGCTTCATGAAGCTGAAGTCAGGAATCTAGCTTTAGTGGTTGAAGTGGCGATTGCTTCACGATCCTTTGAATAGACAAAGAACTGAAAACCCTATATACAAAGATATATACAAGAATTTTTTTTTTTTTTTTAGAGCACAAACCTCAGCGATTGAAGGTCTTCAGGTGGAGACCATTGACAGAGATTGGTAAAACTTGGCCATTCGCATCCTTGAGGATGAAGGAGTTGGCAGAATTCACTTTTACTATTTCAAACGGTCCGTCCCAGAATGCATCCATTTTGTCATGATTCCCAGGCTTGGCCTTCCATGAATCCCACTTCCATACCAGGTCTCCTGCTTTGAATGTGCGATCATATGATTTCCTTTTGAACCATTCTTGGGTGACCTCAGCATGTCGTGCGAAGTTCTAGTAGGCCTTTTCACATTCCTCCTCTAGTTGTAGTAGCTGGACCAGGCGTTCCTCCTTCGGGTTAGTTCCATCCTCTTCTAATAGCTGCAATGCAGGTATCTCAATGTGAGTGAGCAGGATAGCTTCCTTGTCGTAGACTAGAGCATAAGGCAAAGTCTTGATTGACATTTTGATAGAAACCCGATCGGCCCACAAGGCCTGATCCAGAAGGAGGTGCCAAGTTCTTTTGTTTTGATCGATCAGCTTTCTTAATATCCTCAATAGGGTTTTGTTGGTGGATTCTGCCAATCCATTGCCCTTGGGGTAATAATTGGAACACACCTTGTGATATATCCCATACTTATATAGGAACTCATTGATCTTTGCACCCGTGAAACCAGGACCGTTATCTATAATAATAGCTTCAAGGATGTCGAATCGGGTAATCAATCCTTCCAGGAAGGTGACGACAGTATCTTGATCGGCGTGTTTTGTGGGGACTGCCTCGGCCCACCTGGTGAAGTAATCAGTCGCAGTCAGAATGAATTTGTGCCCAGCAGAGGAATTTGGTGATATGGCCCCTACAAAATCTAGCCCCCATTGTTGAAAGGGCATTTCCACCTATATAGGTCGGAGGGGCATAGGAGCATTTCTGCTTCAGTCGGTGAATCTCTGGCATTACTCGCACCTGTGGCAGATGGAGAAGGCATCGACAAAGAGTGTGGGCCAATAGTAACCCGCCCTGATTATCTTTAGCACCGTCGCTCTTCCAGGAAAGTGTCCTCTAGATAGTCTTGAGTGAAATTTGCCCAGGATTCTCCTCTTATCATCATCTTTTATGCATCTAAGGAGGACACCGTCGATGTTCCTAAAAAATAGACCTTCTGGGCACATAGTATATCGGGCGGACCGCATCTCGAAATGTCTTCGCTGCGAAGCATTCAGATGTGAGGGGCATCTATCGATGTTGAAATATTCTACTATTTCACTGACCCAATCTTTCTCGACCTCTTCCTGGTTAGCGAGGCATTCTCCTATTGGCGAGTCATCCGACTGACAGTCTATTATTTCGATCGTTGCGCTCTTCGCCAGCTCTTGACATAATGCGCGACCATGAACTAGTTTGGTGGGCTTGATCTCAATATCAAATTCTTGGATTTTTCTTACCCAACCAGCTCTCTTGCTTCCCAATTCCCCCTGAATAATGAAACTACGCACATTGGGGTGAATGACAAAAACTATGGTTCGACTCTGAGAAATGAACTATTTGAATTTCCTGAGAGACTTCATTACTGCATGCACTTGACGCTCGATGAAATTTTACTTTTCTTCATGGGGATTGATTATCTGACTAAGGAACGCGATGGGACGTTCCTCTCCATCTTCCCCCTTTTGCATCAAGATCACGACGTAGCTTTCAGGTTCTCCTATTGCATATAGGATAAAATCTCGACTGTAGTCAGGGTTGATCAAGACCGATGCCTGAACAATTCGGGCCTTGATCTCTTTGAATGCTTTTATCCTTTCTTTTGTCTAGATGAATTTTGTGCCCTTCTTTAAAAGCTCAGACATCGGCTTAACAACCTGGGCGAAGTCTGGGACAAATTTCCTTATGAATTTAATCTGATCGAAGAAATATTGAAGGCCCTTTTTATCCATTGGGATTGGGAGCTTCATCAGAGCTTTGACTCTGTCATGATCCACAGTGAGACCCTTTTCCAAAATTGCATGTCCTAGAAGCTTTCCTTCGCTGACTGTGAAGATAGACTTTTTTGGATTGATTGAGATGCCAAATTCTTGGCATTTTTCAAAAAAAAATTGAAGATGTTCTGGGTGGTTCTCTCTTCTTCAGGAGAAGACGGTCATGTCATCCAAACAGATAATGATAACCTTGTTCAGAAGCTTGCCAAAAGCTAGGTCCATCGCCCTCTAGAAAGTAGCTCCCGCATTCGAGAGGCCAAAAGGCATTCGCTGGTAGGCGAATGTGCCCCACTTGGTTTTGAACGCGGTCTTATGCTGGTCTTCGTCCCTGACCCAGATTTGATTATATCTAGAGAAACCATCAAGCAGGGAGAATCGTTGAGCTCCAGCCACCGAATGTAAGATCTCATCGATCTGCGGGAGAGGATAGTGGTCCTTGAGGGAAGCATGATTCAGGTTGCGGAAGTCCATGCATAACCGGATTTCTCCATTCTTTTTTCTGACAGGGACCAAGGTCGCTCCCCAGGAAGAATGCTTGATGGGATAAATGATCTATGCTTCGAGCATTTTTAGCAATTCGGCCTTCATCAGGACCTCGATCTTTGGATTAACCGGCCTTTGCTTCTGTCAGAAAGGTTTGGCCCCTTCTTGTAATTTGATTGTATGTTGGATCAGCTGTCGATCATATCCCTTGAGGTCATGATAAGACCAATCCATGATGTCTCGGTACTTCTTGCACAAACATTGGATTCGCTCTATTTCTTTTGAAGTACAATCGGTCCCGACCTTTATTATTTTCCCAGGTTCCAACTCTAAATCTTGATATTGTTGCACGTTGATCTGGATCCTATGGGAGAGCGATCGATCATTTTGATCAAAAAGGCTCTCAAGCGTTATCAATCCCTTGGGAACGTGGTTGTTCTTCAGCTGGACCAATCCTTCGTATTCTTCCTCATCAAGGCTTCGATCTTCGACTGTAGCGGCTTGTTGGATCATGAAATTGACAATCTGCTTGTCGTTGTCAAAGACTTGCCAGTGTAAATCTTTGTCCGGGATAGAGGGTCTATAGATCATCCTTACAGCCTTCGGCTTATGCACCATATCGTTCATTGGAGAATATTGAGCCGTGATAGATGCCAAGACATCTGCATGTCGATTCTTTTCTCATGGAATAGGCCATAGATTGAGGTATTCAAACTGGTCGAACAGGTCCCATACCCTATTGTGGTATGATTTAAGATAGTGCTTCTTTGAAGAGCATCTGTTGGTGACCTGGTTGCAAACTAGCTCAGAATCTCCAAAGATTTGAAGATGCCTTATGCCTAACTTGTCAGCTTTCTTGAGTCCTAAGCACAAGGCTTCATACTCTGCTGCATTTTTGGTGCAGCTCCATGTCAATCGGTAGCAATATTCCTTTTGCTCACCGAACGGCAAAATCAGAAGGATTCCTACCCCGACACCATTTTTGCATCGGGCACCGTCGAAGAACAATTTCCATAGTCCTTCTTGAGTAGAAACCTTCCCCTCCATTTTGGTTGGTTTCTCGAACTTGGCGATGGTGTAGCACCCCACCTCAGTTTCTATCATGGCATTGAAATTTGCCAATGAAAATTCATCCTCACAACTCAACTGTGCAAGGGATTCCTGGACCAGATCCACTTGCTCTAGTTCCTCCACGATCGCATGCATAGGGTCACTGCCCTCTTCCTCGGACATCTTCTAAACTAGGAACGTAGAAGGTTTTTCATTATAGATCTTCACCTTCTTCCCTTTGAAGGGGATCTCCAGATGAGTGTAGTCCATGGAGAGATATCCGCCCAGCTTTGCCGTGAATTCCCTCGACAGGCACATGTTGAAGTAGGGCTCAAGGTCCACGACTATGACCTCTTGTATGACTATGATTTGAGGTGTCTTATGTAGCTGAATAGGAATGTCTTTGATGACACCTACAGTATTTACTAGGGTACCGTCCAACTGGAGGACTTCGTGACTGCATCGCATGTATTCCATGCCTATTTCCTTGCATACTACCTTCGGCATGACTGTCGTCGCAGCTCCAGAATCTATCATACAGTTATGCACAATATACCCTTCCATTTGTAAGGATAAGTAGAACGGTGGTGGTCTATTTTTTCCCGTGATGGACGTGGATATATTTTGTACCAAGGCGAGTGGCTCTACCTTCTTTGTATTAATCCTCTTCAATGATTCTTGCAGCAGGTCCACTTGTACAAGAAGTTGCAGAGCATCATACAAACTGATTTTGGCTAGAATCTTCTTCAATTCTTCTACAATGTTGTAGGCTGGGGAGCTATGCACCTCAGGTTCTTTTCTTGGTTCGTACTTGGTGTGATATTGCTCTGTTGCTTTGACCCTTTGTCACTTGGTGAGCGAGGGAAACTTGAGCTTCTCCTTAGCCTGTTCTTTGGTCTCCACCTGAGGTGGTTTGGTAGTGGCCTTTTGGGCCTTTTCTTTGACTGGAGCTGGTGGAGGAGCTTCATTTGGGGCTGAAGAGGATGATTGTCCCTTCTCAAAATGAGTGTGTATCTTCAATGGAGCCATCTGGGTAGCATCCACCTCTATCGACCTTTTACCTCCCCTGGTAAGGACTGCAACTGGCTCTTCCTCGCCGATTGACAGGTTCTGATCTGATTGTCTGATGACGTTGACTTGACCGCCTTGACTGCTGCTTGCTAGTGTCTACACATAGTGTTGATGCAGCATGCAGGTATTTTCCTCGTGAGGATCATTACATGTAGAGCACCAATATACATGATCGGAAGTGCTTGGGGCTTCATCTATCGTAGCATTCCTTACCGAAACTTTTCCTTGATGGACCGCTTGATCTCTAGTGAGCGCAGGTGTGGGATAAGACCTTCTTGGTAGAAACTCTTGATGCACTTGCTTCTTCTTGACAACGGTCATGTCGTTGGACAAGGTCTGCACTATGGCATTTAACAATTGCATTTCTTGCAGTATCTTGGCCTGCATATCATCGGCCTTGGGAACTGATGGCAAAGAAGCCATAGTCGGTATTGGAGGCAAGGCAGGATGTTGGAGGGGTGCTGGCGACATTGGAAATGTTAGAGTAATGGTTGGGGGCATAGTTGAAAGTGTGGGGAAATGTATCTGTGGAGCAGTGTTCTGTGACACAACAGGATTCAGGTTCCAGGATGAGATCGGGTATGCAGGGATTGCAAAAATCTGTGGAGCGATTGCGCTCACGTACTGGGCTTGAAGGAACTTGGGGAGTATGGGCATTGGCATTCTTTGAGGGAGTTTACCCATGGCTATGAGGTTTTTTTCTACTTTCTTAGCTAACCCATACAATTCTGGAAAAGTATTGACATTTGAGTACCTTATCAAAAGACCAATATCAGGGTTGAAGGCCCGAAGGAAGTAGTACGCCATGACTTCGTCGGTTGGGCAAAGTCCAACTAGGACTCTTTTCCAGGTTCGAACGAACCTAACATTGAAGTCTACAATCTCTTCTTGTGGATGTCTTTGGATTGAAGTGAATTGTTGCAGAAGAGAAGTTGGATCGGCGGACTTGTTGAAGCCTTGCATCAATTGCCCGGCTAACTGGTCCCATCCTGTAATAGTGTTGGGTGGCAGAGATCTGTACCAATAGAGGAGTTTTCCTCTAAGGGAGAGAACTAGGAGCTTCACCATCACTCACTCTTCCATGATATTGTGGATTTCCGCCAGGGAAATTATGTCCTGAATATGCTCTAGAGCGGTCTTTCTGGTTTCGTCGAACATCGGGAGTTTTTTAATTACAGTAGGTGGAACTTGCCCTTGGCCAACGAGATTCAATGGTGACAAAGAATTCCATGCTAGAAATAATCTGGGTGACGGTTGCTACTACATTTGCTATTGTTGTTGTTGTTGTTGGACCATATTTGTGCCTAGGTTCTGTGGAGTAGAGGTCCTCGAAGTCCCTCTTGGGATGCTCATCGAAAGGCTAATGGGAATGGAGGAACTAGGATGCTTCGATGAGTTGGGAGGATTCAGACAGAAACTAACTACTGTACTATCGAAAGTTAGGCCTTCCTCATCAACAGCAGCCTCTTGCGAGGAAATTTCGTGTAAGAGATATTCGGGGGTGACTAACCTAGAGCGTTCCCCAAAGGCGTCAATATCAAGCTCAAAGAACTCGGTTTCCTCTCCTCTATTCCTAACTCTCCATCTTGTTTGCATGAAGGCATAGGCTTTAGTACTGGTCTTTACGACTTGAAGATTCTCGGGTAAAACATAGTAGTCAGATGCTAAGAGTATTTTAGTAATGAGAGCATCGATTCTCACTACTACTCAAAAGATGAGACTGACCGGATCTCATCGAGAACTTGTTAGAACTACTGGCTCCGATGAATACGGGCTAGAAATTTTCTCAAATATGGGACCTTGAGTCCCACCGGGCATGCCAAAAATTGTTGGTCATCAAATCCACACAGGAAAGGAATTTTCGGTGGGTTTGCATGCCCTGGACCTGCAACCAACGTTGAAAGGCTAAAGGGAAGAGATGCCCCTCGTGCCAATCTTCGGAGAAACGCCGGCTCCTATACTAATCTACTTTTGGGGTTTGAGATAAGAGTGCAGGAAAGAGATAAAAGGAGTTCGGGTTAGAAGAATAAATAAAAAGGGATTAGGGTTAGAGAAAGAAATAAAAAGGATAAGGGTTAGAGATTGATGATTCAAGGTGGGGAAGAACAGGAAGCACGATCACTCACTAATAACTCGAATAGCAGCAAATAACACCAAGAATAGATGAAAGAAACATGATACTCGCTTTCCTATGTATCCTCTGGACGGGTTCATAGGGTTCTCCTTTCTCTCTCGCTAGAATTTAGGGTTCAGAGTAGCAGCGATTAAGACAAGGGAATAACAGAAACCACGACCCACCAGGAAGCATAAAAGAAAGTTTATACGACATTTTTCCTCTCCTATGTATCCTTTAAGATGAATTTTAGGGTATAGTCCCCAATCACACACCGGATTCAGGATTCAGAGTCTCAGTATACGAATGCAGACAGACAAAAGAATTAAGCACAGAAGGGAGCATAAAAGAGAGAAATAGAGCACAAAATATCTTTAGTATTAGATGCAGGAAATCAAGTTACAGCAGCTTTCTAGCAGAAATTTCCCCCCCCCATTTTTACATTACATGCCTAGGTTTTTATAGAGGACCCGACCCTCTGAGTCATTATTACAAAAAATGGCGGAGTACGCCCTCGGGCCCTGAGAAATCGGCTCGTCACTGCTGCTGCGGATGATCTCTCAAATCAGCTGCCAAAACTGGTAATGGTGACCGAGTCAACCGAGGAAAGTCGCATTAAATGATCCACCTAGGTTTCCTTGAACTGTAGGTGCGGTGCTTGAGTGGCGGCCATGCTTGGCGGGCTTTCCTCCGCGGACTGATACTTCGCATCTAATTGCCAAAAATGAGTAGCGGGGTTATTGGGCAAGAAAATATGCATTTATGAGGCTCTCTGATCACCTCGAGAAAATGCCCAACTTGGGAAGCGTTCTTGGGAAGTGCCTCAATGATTTTCACTTCGCAAAACTGCTTCAAGGGCGTGGAGTGCCGAAGCCGATCTCCCTCTATCTTTCGCTGCTTCGCTAGAAAAATTGCTTCGCTGATGGGTCGGGAAAAACGCTTCGGGCTGATCTTCTTTTGAAATGGTGGTTCGGGGGAGTTTCGGGCGAAGCACTTTCTTGACCTCTACTGCTTCGGGTGAAAATTTTCCGAAGAGGATTTTAGAAATACTTCGGGCCAGAAGTAATTTCTTTGCCTTAGCTAATTTGGGCTATCTTTTCTTCTTCGATGAAATTGTTTGAATGCCGCTTTGCAAAACTTTTCACCCGAAGTACCCGTTGGGAATGCTTCGGGTGCGA
Organism: Wollemia nobilis; assembly: GCA_028583015.1. Lineage (NCBI taxonomy): Eukaryota > Viridiplantae > Streptophyta > Pinopsida > Araucariales > Araucariaceae > Wollemia > Wollemia nobilis. Next base: position 8,431,620 of record JAQPPZ010000103.1, read on the forward strand.
AGCATTTTCTTTGTACTTTCTTTGGTAATATTTTTGCCCGAAGTGATGATTTGAAGCACTTCGGGCCCGAAGCTCTTTTCTTTTTCATTTTGTCCACCAGGGGGTAATAGGGAAAGCCAAAATTGCTATAACTTATAAATAAAAGAAAACTTTCAACAAAAAAAATATCATACAAAGTTTTAATTCTTCTGCCCCTTGGTGGAATGTGACAATATTATCAACAGTTCTCCTTTAGGTGTGAAGAATACAATGTCTGCACCCCCAGTGTGGATACATCTAGAGCCATCAAAGAACAAGGTGAGGTCAACTACTACTTTGGGTTCAACATATTCTTCAGCTTTGATTATGTGGAAGATAGAATCATCTAGAAGCTGAATGAGGAGGGGTTGACTATCAGTAAAAGGGGCTTCAACCATTTAGATGTGCAAGAATTATGATAGCTCTTATTCATCATGTACCAAAGGGGATTATCTTGAGCAACGACAAAAGTTGTGTGATTTAACATGTAGTGGCATAATTTTTGAGTGGCGAATATGACCACTAGGCATAATTTTTCCATGTATCCATATCTTGTTTCATAACTGACTAGCATACGGCTAATATAATAGATCACTTGTTCTTTATCAAGCATGTTCTTTTGAGCTAGAAGTGTACCTAGCGCAAATTTTGTGGCTGAAATGTACAGGATCAATGGCAACTTTGGACGTGGTGGTGACATAACCGACAGTGATGTGAGGTAAGTTTTGATAGCATCAAATGCTCCTTGATAGTTTTTTGTCCCATTTGAAGCTTACTCCATTTTGTAGGAGGTGGTTGAATGGCTGACACTTGTTAGATAATTGCACTATGAATCTACAAATATAAGTGATCTTGCCCTGGAGGCTATGAAATTGCTTTAATATGGTAGGAGGGGGAATCTAGATTATAGCTTTCACCTTACTAGGATCAACTTCAATGCCTCATTCGGAGACAATGAATCCTAGTATTTTGCTCGAGATGACACCAAACACGCACTTCTTTGGGTTCAGGCGTACATTGTGTTCTAATAATCGGTTTAAAATCTGATGGAGATCTTTGAGATGGTCTGCACGTTTCTTGAATTTGGCAATGATATCATCTACATAGTCTTTGACATTTTTGTGCATCAGGTTTTGGAAGATATAGGTCATTGCGCGTTGGTAGATTGCCCTAGCATTTTTTAGGCCAAAAGGCATGACTTTATAACAAAAGGTCCCCTAGGGTGTTGTAAAGGAGATTTTGTGTTGATCAGCTAGGTTGATCCTGATTTGATTGTATTCATAGAATCCATCCATGAGAGATATCATCTCATGGCCTGCGATGGAGTCAACAAGAGAGTCGATGTTAGGTAGGAGAAAATTATCTTTGGGATATGCTTTGTTTAAATTGTAAAAGTCCATGCAGACACGAACTTCACCAGATGGCTTAGGTACAGGGACCATGCTGGATACCCATTCGGGATAGTCGATGGGTACAATGAAATCAATGTCTAGGAGCTTTTGGAGTTTGGATTTTACTATTAATGCGATAGTTGGATGCATGCATCGCAACTTTTGTCTTACCGGTTTGGTATTAAGATCGAGTACAAGGTTATGAACCACTATGGCAGGGTCAAGTCCTAGAATTTCCTTGTATGACCATGCAAAAACTCGAATGTACTTGGAAACGAAGTTTTTTGAAAGCAATGTGCTCCTCAGGTGAGAGGCTATAGACTAGTTTAAGGATGTTGTGATTTTTGGGATCATCACCAATGTCAACATCGATAGTGTCTTCAATGAGCATGCGAGATATATCACGTAACTATTCGGGGACGGGAATAAGGTTAAGGTCATACATAGCCTCCCTGAACTCATATTCATCATCTATGTAAACACTCTTGTGAGATACGTGAGAGACTTGGGTGGCATGGATGAAAAAGGAGCATTTTCCACTTGCAAGACATCAGGTGCAAGAAGAAAATCTCAAGGCACTAGTATGGGTGATATATGCATGAGATCTATAAAATTTGGATTTTGGGTATCGTCTCGAGTATGCTGGTGACTGTAACAAAGGGGAGAGAACAAGTCTACCTCAACCATATTGAATGATGATGTAGGTGAAGTAGGTGGGGAAGAATCTGGTGAGTAAGGCTCAGTGGTTCGTGCGCGCCCTAAGAGACTCAATGGAGGTCATAGAAAAATTGGGGGTGAACAAGAATGAGCAACCGCTCTCTATAATTTCCTATGTATAGGTGAGAATGTATCTAAGCATGTTGGTGATGACTTAGGAAGGACCGTGTCGGGCTTCGTTAGTGGTGCATTTAAGGATAGGGTAGCAAATTAGTCTGGCAGTCTATCAACATCACAAAATGAGGAAGTTTTGAACATAGAGGATTCTTGAAAGAAGTCGTAGGGGACTGCAATGGTAGAATGAGGTGATGAAGTATCCTTTATAACGTCCATGCTGATATATTCTTCTAGAGTGTGCATTGGAAGAGGGGTAGGATAAAGGGATAGGTCTTGAAATTCATCTTCTAAGGTATGCACTGCTCTAAGATTATAACCAATACCAAATTTATCGGTTGGTGACTGAACTCGAGGATTGATAGGTGTGCGTAATCCTTGTTCGTAGTGGCCTAGCCTAAATCCACACCAATGAAAATGTTGCAGGTAGTGCAAGGTGAAGTGAGGGTTGGCCATGTTGTCTAGCATACCACAAAAGTTGTATTATGGTGGAAGAGAAGTTGGTGGCAGGATTGAAGAGTCGACTCCTATGTAAACAAAGTTGGTATGATTTTTGGGACCTCCTAGTTGTACGATGATTTCAATGGTAAGTACCAAGGCTACAGGGCAACCTAAATTATAGGTATATTGGATAGGGGGCTCACGTATGCGTGCGTCGCACACATTGTAGTATCTTAGGTCAGAATTTGTCATGAAAATGGAAATACATGGTGTGGCACGATCTGGTGACTGGATGGGGTGTCAGAATCATATGACAAAGGCAAAATATATGATTCCTTGATTATAGTGGGTGAAGGGTGTGGGAGTTTTTTATCTGAACTAGGTGTTGGTTGTTCCTGTTCATGATATTTGGTTGTTGTAGCTTGAGTAGGATGTTTGGTCTGTGTAGGGGAATGTATTGGCATAGGCACTAGGCTACGTGGAGAAGTGAATTTCCTAGACCACAGTCAAAAATGAAGTGGAGGTGTTTGTGGCATAGGAAGGATAGAGGCTTTCATAGGCAAGGATGGGGGAGGTAACGTGATAGGTTGTGTAATGGGTGGTGATGATGATTGTGACATCACAAGTGGGAATTGGAATGATAGAGGTTGGGATGATTGTGGAGGCCATAAGGATGGCGATGATAAAGGTATGGTAACAGTTTTTGGTTCTACAAAATATGGTACTAGTAGTACGGATATCGAGGCTTATGCTCTTGATGAACATTGGGATATTTAGGTGGAAGTTAGGGAGGATATCGATGCTCCTATCAACTGATGAGAGGACATAGGGAATAGTTGGAATGATGAGAATGACGATGCAGGGGGAAGGTCTGCAACATTGCAAAACTTGAAGGGATCTCCATCGGCTGGGACACAGTGAGCGAGTTCGTTGTGGATGTATTTGAGTCAATGGTGTAGTGTGGAAGGGACACACTGCATGTCTCTAATCCATAGGAAACCAAGGAGAATATTGTATTGTATTTCCCCTTGTATGATGTGAAAGAGGATACAGATGGTACGAATACCTACACGGATAGATAAAACTATATATCCTATGGTAGGTCTCATGGAGTCATCAAATGCACGCAGGTCAAGGGAAGGTATGGTAAAATGGGTTGGCAGGATGTGTAGGTGATGTAGAGCTACTGTAGATATAATGCTAATGGATGAGATTGTGTCAATGAGTACCCGCTTGTAGGTGATATCGTTGATTGTGGCTTGGATGTGGAGAGGGGGATCTACTCCTTCTCCAACGAGTTATGTTATCTCGTGGTCATGGAAGCTAATTGAGGGTTGGAGGCATCATGGGATATTTCCTACAAAATTGACAACGGTATTCATGTCGTGTGTCTCTAATTTAATGGAGCGTAGGATGTCGTTCAATGCCTCATGATGGTGTTGAGATTGTTGTAAGAGATCAAAGATGGATAGCCATGCAGGAGCGTTACGTAACTGATGGGTTAGGCTACCTCAGATGGTAATCACATTTTAATATGGTGGTGGTACGATAGTAGGCATTTGAGCTACTTGCAATGATGTGAACTGAGCTGGCAGGGAAACAATAGGAGTTGTTTGGTGTTATGGGTACCATTGGTTTCTCGTAGTAAGGTTGATCATACCTACTACACTATGTGATGGAGGATCACGTTGGATACTATTCACTTGGTGAGGTGGTGTTGGAGGATTGTTTGGAGGTCTAGGAGGATTGGGTCCTTTGTGATCAAGTAGAGGGTTTTGAAATATCCCTAAATTTTTATTTTGCAGGTCTAGAGGGTTTGCAACCTAAATTATGCCCCTATCGATTAGGTCTTGAACTTTCCCATGGAAGGAGTGACATGAATCGATATCATGGCTATGTTTCCTATGGAAAGGGCAAAATATTTGCTCATTATATTTGTGAGGTTTGGGTAAATTTGGATCGAGTGGGCGGATATTGGATAGGAGGAGATGGTTGCCCTCATACAATCTATGAAACAGTGCTGGTAATGGTTCAAATAATGATGTGAGGTTGTGCGGTGGAGCCTATGGGTGCATTCCTTGGTATTGTTGTGGTCTAGATATAGCGAGAGCATTAGCTTGGAATGCTTGTGGTTGTAGTGTATAGGGTGGAGGAGTAGGTTCTGGAACTAGAGTAGTGGTTACGACTTGGTTGGCTTGAGGAAATCGAGGGTAAGGTTGATTTGGTGTGGTCTTGTTGAAGTGGAAGTTGGGGTTAAAGTTGGATTTGGTTCTCAACTTAATTTTCCCATATTCGACCTTAATGTCTTCAATAACTTTTGCTTGTGAAATGACATCTTCAAAAGTGTGGCTTTGATGAAGCTGAAGGGATGTGGAAATGTGTTTGTGGCAACTCTTGGAAAAGAGTATCATGAGCTCAGTAGTGGGGAGGCTATGGGTAAGGTCATGGATGATCGCTCTCCATCTGGAAATGAACTCAGTGATGGGTTCATCATCAGCCTGTCATAAGGTATACACATCTAGAAAATGTGGTCTTTTTCCTGATGTTGATGGAAAAGTGTTCTAGGAAGGCATTATCCAGCTTCTCAAAAGTATACAGGCTATGGCATGGGAGAATGTTGTACTAGTTCAATGTTGGCCCAATGAGCGAAAGGGAGAAGGTACGTAGCATGAGGGGGTTACTACTATGAAGCTAATAAGGATGAGCGGTAGTTGCTCACATGCTCTCTAAGGTCTTCCTTACCTCTGTACTTGTCAAAATTTGGTATTTCGAAGTGATAGGGGTAGGGAGGAATGGGAACTTATGGGTATACTGGCTTGTTGCATAGTTCATCGTAACAAGGATTTTGTAGACCATATATAGAGGTGTGCAAGTTTAGCATTTTGACTTCATCTCGTAAGAGTTGAATTTTAGGTGTCAGAGGGGTGGGATACTAGGCTATGATAGGCTGAGTCTATGGATGTGATAGATAATTGTATTGTTGATATTCCTAGTATTGTGAAGAATATTGTTGTTCCTGATCCTGGTAAGGTGGGTACTGGGCAACATGTGATGTCGTATATACGGGTACACTAGGTTGTGGGGTAGTGTTTATTATGGGTAATAATATTGTGGCTAGGAAGCATGTGGTCATCGTGCAGGTATTTGTTGGTTTGGAGCCTATTATAATGGTTGGACCATAGGTGGAAATGACCAAGCTAGAGGAGGCATAAATAATTTTGGTGTAGCTGGTAATGGTGTAGGTGTCAGGGCTACCGATACTAGGAGTAATCGAGATGAGGTATCAAAGGATGGGATCTGTATTTGTCCTGGTGGGTAGGAATCAGGGAAGCTAAACTACATGGAATAGATTGGTGGGGTGGGTGAATGAGTTGTTGATCTCGATCTATAGGTGGGAAAGAGATTGGTAGTGTGAGCTTGGACAGGAGGAGGTGACGGTATCCTAAAAGTTACCACAAAAAAAGGTGATGCTAAAGTCTGGGTATCGTATACTTTAGATACCTGCGAGATTGGCAAAAAAGCTATCGAAAAGGTAGGGTGATCTGTTGAAGTCAGAGCTCGGTCGAGGGGAAGGTGTATGTGTACACTCCCGCTTGGGTTTGTGCATATTGCATCTAAAGGGGTTGTTGGGATATGCCTTTAAATATGGTGAAAAATGGCTCTTGGGAAGACGATGGTTGAGACTCTTGTGAAGAGTACGGGTGTGAGGTTTGAGGAAAATGCTTGTGGTTCCTATTGGGGAGGGAGTTGTTGTGTAGTTTAGAAGGATGGCTTCTGGTTTCCCACAACAGAGGAATATGGGTCAGACACCATTCCTACGATAGGGGTGAATTATGTGACCTTTGGATGAGTACGGTTTAGGAGGGAAGAATCACTCTCTAAAAGGGATTGAGATAGGTTTTGGAAGAAAGGGTGTACAAAGGTGGAAGAAGTAGGTATGACCTCGTCATCTATGGTAAAGAACATATGAGATTGTCCTAGCACTGTGTATATCACATGGTTGCAAAATGTGGTCAGTGGAGTAGGTGAGGATGGGGATGAAAGGAGCGGATAATCCTCCACGAATGAAGTATCGAGGGCTTCACTCAAGGTTGATGCCTCATCATGAGTCATCATGTGTGTGAGTTGTACATCAGATTCTATGTGTGAATCATATGTGTCTATGGTCTTCCCCTTCATGATCAAAGGAGTAAGAGTGGACTGACTAGAGGAAGTGGCAGGCCATTCCTCTATAAAGCGTGCTTGCTCATGCACTCTACTATGGGTGACTACATGCATAGTAGCATGTGTAGGAAGGGTTTTAGAAATAAACCCTATATGATAGAGACTCAACTGTGTCTAATGTAAGTGTAAATTAAGTGACATGCTATGTATGGAAAAATAATATGTAGTATAATGTGATGAGACCGGTACATGATCATGAAAACAACGGTAGACCGGAATCAATTATAAATACTAAAAAATAAGTGTTTTGTTTGTTTTTGTGTATTGTAATGTTGATACTCCCTATATAGAATCACTGGTAATGGAGTGAACTCTCTAGAAAATCAAGAATATCATCAATATAAAACCTCATATAACACCCAAATATTCACATAATAGTATGGTATCGCAACATGCAAATGGTGACATGTATGGAAGGTGTAGTAAAATGATATCCTAAAAATGGGGGGAACTCACTATACTGAAGCGAGTTCACAAATTCCTCTCACGAAGAGAGGTGGTACTATCTAATACCTGCTACTAGCATACCCATGCTTTCGCTTCACCCTCGAACGGGATTAGTCAAGAACGACAGATACCAATTCCACTAATTATACTAGCCTTATGGATGAAGGTGCTAATCCTGTCCCACTCTGCAAGTAACCGCTGGTGATGAAATCTAGGGCCCAGTCACAAAAATGAGGGATTTTTCGATGATGAAATCCATAAAACCACCCCTGTGGAGCTGTTAGGTGTCTAGGGGGTGAGCTGATGGAGAGTGCAACTCGATCCACACCAGTCTCGAGCGATGGATTGGGGATGAAGTCCAATATCACCACTTGTTTAGATACCATGTGAGTGTGTGTGGGTTTATGTTTTTCTAACGGTGTCTGCAAGGTAAGAAACTAACTAGTTGCCTTTTCAAAAGAGAGACTAACCTAATACCTTTTCGAAAGCAAATGATTAGATAATTGTATTCTTTGCAAAGAAATAGTCTAGCCCTAAATGCCTTTATGAAATAAACTAATCTATTTTACAAAGCATGGAAACATGCAATCCAAGTGTGTGGAGTAAGGGGATTAGGAAATCCTAATTTTCAACTTTAGGATACAAAATTCTTTTGAAAATTAAATACATGGAGAAGGGTATTAGGAAACCCTAATTTAAAATTTAGTATGCATACGTATTTTAGAAACAGATGCTATGAACAAAGGGGGAAACAATATAGGCTTATACTATATGCAAAACAAAAAGGGAAAATGTAAATTTATTTGAAAATTAAATTAAATGAAGTTGCTGGAAAGTTGCATGTTTTGTAACTTCAAAAAAATTTAACGATCCTACAAGCTCGAAATGAGAGCAAATTTACACATAGAAACTGGCATTTAACTAGTGAACACTTTATGCTTTCAAAATTTAAAAAAAAAGAGGGATAAAATGGGAAATACCTACACTCTGATGTTGTGGATAGTCTTATTAGGTCTTGTACTACTCACCCCTACAATTTTGGTGGTTTTTGAGGCTATCTGGTTGACTTCGCCACTCGGGGGAAAATTGAGATCTGATTCACAGGGCAGGGGGTGAATTGGATCTAGAGACCCCAAATATTTGTTCTGAGGGCCTGATAGGGTTACCAGGGCTTTGAAAATCTTTGTGAAAGTTAGATTCAGTACCTTCAAAACACACAAATACAAGATAATATCAGGTTTATCAAAAAAAATTATCCTGACACTATCTGTTGTGGGGGTCGCACCAGGCGTGCCAGAATGAAATGGGTAGAAATCAAAATTTGATCTATTAATACAAAACACAAATGTACTAAAAAAAAGGTTGTATTTCAATAATATTGAAAAATATGTGTTACAATAGGGACATGATGCCCTTTAGCCATTTCTTCTTCTAATAATGCTACAACAAGTTCGATGTCGTCTTCTATTGTCCCTCAATGTAGATGGGCTTGCGTACCACCGCCGGGTTGTACTTGTAGCTTCTTTCCCTCCTTGATTTTGGGTCAAACTTGTAGAAAGGGATTAGTTCATTGGGGGGCTTGCCTTAGTCAGGCCCCATGTTTAGAAAGACAAAATAGATGGTGAAAATGCATTGAAAACTAAAATTAAAGGTGCAAAAGCTGATAAAATGATAAAACAAAGCTTACCTCCCAAATATGAGCTGATTTGGGACCTATAGAACCAATTCACCACCTAGGGGGTGAAATGATGCCAGATTCATGGGGTGGGGGACAAATCAGACCCTAAGAACTTTTTTATAAAAATACTTCAATGGGAAGGTTCCTTGGCTATTGTAATGTTGTTGTTCAACTTGGATTCACTGTATCATGCATCGGTATCCATTTGGGTAACATTTATGTGCTTAGATCATTAATGGAGAGAGAGGTAATTAGGGGTTTAAGACCCACTATTTATAGGAAAATGCAAGGTGTAGGGGGGATATTTAAGTAAAATAACCCTAGGCTGAAGTCTAACCAAAGTTAGGTTAGGGTTTGTTAGGTGGAGGTCTCATATTCCTCATAGGAAATAGCCTATCCTCACACATGTGTGAGGAAGGATTGTCTAATTAGGATTAGGATGTCCTAAGTGAAATTAGAGTTTGATTAGGGTTTCTAGAAAAATATCTTAGATAACCCTAATTACACACATGTGGGAGGTGTTAGTCTCACAATGACACTAAGAGGGGGGGTGAATCAGTGTAGCTATTTAAATTCAAATCTACAACTCTTAACGCCAAAACAATGAAAATTTAAAATCAGATAAAGCAAGTATAACAAGAGAGCATTCCACAACACACGATGTAACGAGGTTCACCAATTTGGCTACTCCTCAAAAATGACTGCTTGGATTCCCATCCAAATCCAGCCTTTGCAAAATACCAATTTTACAATCAATTTACCAGCACCCACTGGAAGGAGCACCAACCCTTGATTTATCTACACCAACAGAAAGGAGCACCAACCCCTAATTTATCTGCACCAACAAAAAGGAGCACCAACCCCTAATTCCAAGCACCAACTTGGACTGCAATTTTGAAACTATAAGATTGACATAAAAATGCCTTCGCTTATACAAGACCCTGACTGGTCTATTGCTAACCCAACCTCTCTTGCTATTCACCAAAACACCACACACACTTAAGGCTCTACTTATTGCACTTTTATGGCCCTCTTACAGCCCTCTTTCTGTGTTTCTTACTGCACTCTTACGGCTCTCACGGCTCTGCTTAACGCTCTCTTACGACACTCTTCCAACCCTCTTTTTGTAGCACTTTCACTCTTTTTCGCCTTAGTAATTCTCCACGCAGACCTCCTTTTATAACAAAGTTCTGACTCTATTTTTAACTTCCATATTTTTGCATGCAACTTATTAATAGAAACTTCTATATGTAACTCATTTATCACACAGTATTCTCTCATGCAGCCTATTAATAGTTACGGCTCTTTGTTTGGTCTTCGACTGATGACTTTCAGTTTAATCGTCGCTCGATGATTTCACTCCGTAACTGGCCCTGTAACTGTTGTTCTGACTTTAGTTCACTGTTCTTATTTTAGCTGCATGATTTTTCATTGTAACTGCACCTGTAACTGTTGTACTAACTTCAGTTAACTCTTCTTATTTTAGTTGCATGATTTTCTTCTGTAACTGTCGTATAACTTCAGTTAACTATCACATATCTTATTTCGGCTGGGTTCTCTTCTTAGCTCGTGCCAAAGCGACCTATCGTGAAATCACGACACTTCTACCTCTTTGTCCTCTTCTCGGATTTTGCCCACAAAAACACATGTTGCGATATCGTGACACTTTCGCCTCCTTGCTTCTTTTCTTGGCTTGTACCCGCAAAAACACAACATGTCGCGATATCGCGACACTTTCACCTCCTTGCTACTTTACTTGGTTTGAACCCGCAAAAATATAACATGTCGCGATATCGCGACACTTTCACCTCCGTACTCTTCCTCTTTACTTTTGTCGTGATATCGTGACACTTATGCCTTCTTACTTTCTCTCTCCTCCTTTAGTCGCGAAAATGCGACATGTCACGATATCGCGACACTTTTTCTCCTTTGCTCTTTCTCTTGCCTTCGGGTCACGAAAACGTGAAATGTGATATCGCGACACTTTTTCTCTCGGACTCTCTCTCTTGCAATATGTCACGAAATCGCGACACTTTTTCTTCCGTACAATCTCTCTTGCAATATATCGCGAAATCGTGACACTTTTTCTTTCGGACTCTCTCTCTTGCAATATGTTGCGAAATCGTGACACTTTTTCTTCCGTACAATCTCTCTTGCAATATGTCACGAAATCGTGACACTTTTTCTACTTGCCTTTTTCTCTTCCAACATGTCGCGAAATCGCGACACTTTTTCTACTTGTCTTTTTCTCTTCCAACATGTCGCGAAATCACGACAATTTTTCTTGCTTGCGCTTTCTCTTCGAACATGTCATGAAATCACGACAGTTTTTCTTGCTTGCGCTTTCTCTTCGAACATGTCGTGAAATCACGACAGTTTTTCTTGCTTGCGCTTTCTCTTCGAACATGTCACGAAATCGTGACAGTTTTTCTTGCTTGCGCTTTCTCTTCGAACATGTCACGAAATCGTGACAGTTTTTCTGCTTGAGCTTTCTTTTCGAACATGTCACAAAATCGCGACAGTTTTTCTTGCTTGCACTTTCTCTTCGAACATGTCGCAAAATCGTGACAATTTTTCCTGCTTGTGCTTTCTTTTCGAACATGTCACGAAATCACGATAGTTTTTCTTTCTTCTCAACATGTCATGATATCACGACAGTTTTTCTTTCTTGCTCAACATGTCGCGATATCGTGACAGTTTTCTTCCTTGTGATTTTCTTTTGATTTTTAGCATATGGGCCACTTCGATATTTTGGAAAATAATTGTACATACTCTGAAGAACCTTTTAACTCCTGTCCACTGCATCAACCAATATGTCTGACTGTGTTGACAACAATGACAATACTGTTGATGCACCTTGCTCAACAATCTCCCCATTTGGAATTGTTGGCAACACACATGCAATTTCCTGTAATTCTTCTCCCCCTTTGACAATAATACCAAAGGGCTGCTGCAGACTCCCCCTGAGTCCATGCACAACATTCTCAGGCACAAATTATTACAGTTAGAAAAAATTACAAACATGAGCAAAAAGATAATCAAATATATAAATGCTCCCCCTAAGAATGTGGTCCCGATAGCTAGTCAGTTCTTGGGAAGCGTGACCACTCCCAATTTATTGTGAAGGTACTCAAAAATTTCCTTGGGCAGCGGTTTTGTGAAGATATCCGCTACTTGCTCTGTAGTTGGGACAAAATCCAACTTAACCTCACCTTTCGCAACTTTCTCCTTCAGAAAGTGATATTGGATAGCAATACATTTTGTGTGAGAATGCATAACCGGATTCTTTGAGATGTTAATGGCACCGGTGTTATCACACTTAACTAAAATTGGCTCACTGAAGTTAATGCCAAGATCTTTCAAGATTTGTTTCACCCATAAGACCTGCATACAACACGTACTTGCTGCAATATATTTTTCCTCTGTTGTGGATAAGGAGACTGACTCTTATTTCTTACTGTGCCATGCGACCAACCTGTCTCCAAGATAGAATGCACCTCCATTGGTACTCTTTATGTCATCGACACATCCTGCCCAATCTACGTCTGAATACGCAATAAGGATGAAGTCCTTACCTTTCGAATACCATAACCCATACTCCATAGTACCCTTCAGATATCGAAGAATCCTCTTCACTGCTATCACATGAGTCTCCTTGGGACTAGCCTGAAGTCGTGCTACCATGCAAACTTCCTACAAGATATCTGGTGCAGTAGCCATCCAAATACGATGAGGCTCCCAATCATAGATCTCGTACATGGTTTGGTCAACATCCGGAGATTTGTCATCCTTGCTCAACTTGCAACCTTGTCGTCATGGGAGTGCTAACGAGGCTTACAATCCTCCATTGTGAACTTTTTTAGCATCTCTTTCACATATTTAACTTGAGAAATAAATATGCCCTTCTCATTTTGATTAACTTGCAGTCCGAGGAAATACAAAAGTTCACCAATCATTCACATTTCAAATTCTTTCTGCATCTTATTTTCTAAATATTTACATGACTCATCATTGCTGCTACCAAAAATGATATCATCTACGTATACAACAAGGACAATGAGATGGCCATTCTCTGTTTTGACATACAAATTGCTATCCACCATAACTTTTTTGAACCCTTGTTGAGTAAGATAGTTGTCTAGCCTTGCATACCATGCTCTGGGTGCATGTTTCAAGCCATACAATGCTTTCTTCAACTTGCAGACGAAGTTGGGATTATCACCGAGTTGGAAACCATTTGGATGCTCAATATAGACCTCTTCTTCAAGTTTTCCATTCAGAAATGCTGATTTCACGTCCATTTGATAAACTTTGAAATTCTTGTGAACTGCTAAAGCCAAAAACATTCTAATTACCTCTAGTCTAGCCACTAGTGCAAAGGTTTCCTCAAAGTCAATACCTTCAACTTGTGCATAGCCTTTATAGACCAATCTTGCTTTATTCCTGACTATCTGTCCATCTTCATTCAATTTGTTTCGAAAAATCCATTTAGTACCGATTATATTTTTATTTGCAGGTCTTGGTACTAACTCCCAGGTTCTTTTTTCCTCGATCTTATCTAATTCTTCATTTATTTCCGTCATCCAACTTTCATATTTGCTTGCTTCAGCAACATTTTTGGGCTCAATGCTGGATAATAGAGAGTAGTTACTTACTACTCTTCTTCTTTTCTGAACACCAACTGTGGGGTCTCCAATTATTTGCTCTCTAGGATGATTTTTCTAATAGCTACCTGTTTTGAATTTCTTGTTTTCTTCCTCTTTTGAATCACTACTTAAATCATCTGAGTCAATTTTCTGTTTCTTTTTCGTTTCCTTTTCCTCATCTCCTTCAATAACCTCTTCATAAATTGGGTAGTTTTCTTCATAGCTTATTTCTCGTTCCCTACCTTCATCAACTTTAACATCGACACTCTCCACAATTTTCTTTAGCCTCTTGTTGTAGCATGTGTAGGCTTTGCTTTTTGTCGAATAGCCAAGAAAAATACCTTCATCAACTCTATCTTCAAACTTACCAAGATTATCTTCGAGTTCTTTTGATGTAACACTTGCTGCCAAAAACTTTAAAGTATCTTGTTGTTGCCTTTTTACCGAACCATAGCTCATACGGAGTTTTGCTTTCATGCGTCCTCAACATGCACCTATTTTGGATGTATACCGTAGTATGGACTGCCTCTTTCCAAAATATGTCTACTATTTTGCTCTCAGTCAACATAGTCCATGCCATTTCCTACACTGTCCCGTTCTTTCTTTCTACCACACCATTCTACTGAGGTGTCCTTGCTGCTAAAAACTATCTCCTAATCCCATATTTTTCACAGTACTCTACAAAATCCTCTGAAATGAACTCTCCTCCTCTATCTGATCTTAAACATTTAATCCTTTTTCCTGTTTGATTCTCAACTTATTTTTTGAAAATCTTGAACATCTCAAAGGCATCTGATTTAAGCTTCAAAAATAGTACCCATGTCATCCTGGAATAGTCATCTATGCACAACATAAAGTATTTGTCACCATTTATGCTTTGCATTCTCATGGGTCCACATAAATCAGTATGTATTAGTTCTAAAGGTTTGCTTGTGAAGTACTCTTTTGTTTTAAATGTGGCTCTAGTTTTCTTCCCCTTTTGGCATGAAGCACAAATGCTATTTAATGGTTTGCCAATGGTGGGAATATCTCTCACTGCCCTTTTTGAGCTGATTTTTACTAGATTATCAAAACTGATATGACCGAGCCTCTTGTGCCATAGCCAATTTTCTTCTTCTCGTCCAATAAAGCACGCTCCTTCTAAAGTCTCCGAGAGAGTATACGGGTTTCCGGATGTCCTTGATCCGATTGCTATCAACTTTCCATAGTTTGTTGTTCGACTTCACAACCTCGCTTCTTGAAAATTACTTCATGACCTCTGTCACAAATCCGACTTATGCTTAACAAGTTATGCTTCAGACCAATCACAAACAAGACTTCTTTTGACTTGATTTTTTTGTCATTGATCTTAATTGATCCTTTGCCAACTATCTTAGCTCCATCATTATTTCCAAATTTTACAGAACCACCTTCATATTTTTGTAACTTCTCAAATTTTTGTTTGTCACCTATCATATGACTGGAGCATCCACTATCAAGTATCCATGGTGCAGATTTGTTATGTGCTTTAAATGCTGTCTGTACGATCAAGGATTCATTTTCTTCCTTGGGTCGCTCCTTTTATTTCCACTCTGGTTTGATTACAGTTTTGGTCACTTGTTTTGACTTTTCTTTGTTAGTAGCCTATGCATGTTTTTCGAGAAATTTTCTATTTTGTCTCAAACCATTTGGTTGAAATTTTCTTCCCTGATGTTTATTTGTTGCAAATGTACTTCGACAATTTCTTGCAATGTGCCCAAAATTATGACAGTTATAACATTCTACTGCATAATCCATCAACGGTGAAAAAACATTTCTACTGGTAAAGTTCCTTTGTCCTACATTATACTTGCAATCTGAAATATTATGTCCATAACCATTGCATTTAAAACAATAACCAAAAAAGGAATGAGTGAACCTGGGTGATGGTCTTTGCCATTTTGTAGTGGGAGCCATAAATCTTCTTCTCCTTTGATGAGTGACATTGGTGAATCCATCATTGTCAATACTCCTCTCATGCCTGGCATTATTGCTTTCTTTAGCATGATTCATTTTTTCTTGATCAACCCTGATCTTATCTTCATTATTTATGGGTTCTACAGTTATGGCCTTTGATCCATTTGATGATTCTCCTTCGACGAAGCCTAAACCAAATTTGATGCCTGTAGTCCTTTGGTTATTTATAATCTTATCTAGCTTCACAGAACTTTCTTCAAGTTTGTGATAACAACTCATTTTTCGATTCATCTCTTCTAGCTGCATCCTTAAACCAACAATCTCTTCTTCTAGCTTGCTGCACTCATCTATTTTCATGATTAATTGTACTTCGATATCTTCAGATATTTTCTTAAATTCATCTATCTGTACTTTCAAGCTAGTTATGATTTCATTGGCATCCTCAAGCTTTCTTGAAATTTTCTTATTCTTTTTCCTTTCTATACTCAGCTCTTTAAGTGCAGCGACCAACTCACCTTCTAGATCTACTTCAGCCTCAGCCTCAAGTTTTTTATCACATTCCTATTTTTCCTCTGTTTTTTCTTCTTTGAATGCCATGAAAAGAGCTTCATCTGTTTCTTCTTCAGAATCCTCATTAGAGCTGTCTTCTGAAGGACTGACATTCTTGGATATGAAACTTTTCTTCTTGAAGTTGCCTTTTCTAAAATTTGGTTTCTTCTTCCAGTCACTTCTTTCTTGGTGTGAACCTTCATCACTTTTGTTTTTCTCATTAAGTGGACATTTAGCTGCAAAGTGCCCAACACCTCCATAGTTGAAACACTTAAATGGTAGCTTTCCTCTATATTTTCCTTTTCCCCTTATTAGTTTTCAAACAAAGTTTGCTTTCGTTTCATCTGATGTCTCTTCTTCCTCGGATTCTTGTTTTGCTTTTATATTTTTATGTGCTTTAAAAGCAACTTCTCTGTCTGTGGGTTTAGTTTTTCCTATTCTCATCTCATATGCAGTCAAAGAACCATGCATATCATCCATACTAAAAGTATTTAGATCTTTAGCTTCTTCTATTGCTGAAACTTTAGAATCAAATCTTTGGGGAAGAGATCTTAGTACCTTTTTCACGATGACAACATCTTCCATTTCCTCGCCAAGTCCTCTAATCGCATTAATGATTCCATTAACTCTCAGCATGTATGCCTCTATGTTCTCATCGTCATTCATATTTAATGCTTCGAACTGAGCTCGATGCATTTGTAACTTAGCCTCCTTGATCTTGTCGTATCCTTCATGAATGCTCCTTAGTTTGTCCCACATGTCTTTTGCCATTTTACAACTCATAATATTTATCAGTTCGCTGTCCACTAAACCGCACATGATAGCATTCTTTGCTTTAGAGTTATTCTCAAACAGTTTCTTATCGGCAACATCGGTTGGAGGAGTGGTGGGTATTGTGTATCCACTGTCTATTGACTCCCAAATGTCGTATCCCAAAGCACACAGATATGTCTGCATCTTGAGTCTCCAAAATGCGTAATTAGTTTCGTCAAACAATGGTGCTTTGTTTGATGAGAATACTTCACCACCTGCCATTGTCTCACTTCCAAGATCACCTTAGTCGATTAAGCTTGTTCAGGAACTTGGCTCTGATACCAATTTTTAGTCTCACAATGACACTAAGAGGGGGGGTGAATCAGTGTAGCTATTTAAATTCAAATCTACAACTCTTAACGTCGAAACAATGAAAATTTAAAATCAAATAAAGCAAGTATAACAAGAGAGCATTCCACAACACACGATGTAACGAGGTTCACCAATTTGGCTACTCCTCAAAAATGATTGCTTGGATTCCCGTCCAAATCTAGCCTTTGCAAAATACCAATTTTACAATCAATTTACTAGCACCCACTAGAAGGAGCACCAACCCCTGATTTATCTACACCAATAGAAAGGAGCACCAACCCCTAATTTATCTGCACCAACAGAAAGGAGCACCAACCCCTAATTCCAAGCACCAACTTGGATTGCAATTTTGAAACTATAAGATTGACATAAAAATGCCTTCGCTTATACAAGACCCCTGATTGGTCTATTGCTAACCCAACCTCTCTCGCTATTCACCAAAACACCACACACACTTAAGGCTCGCTTCATCGCACTTTTACGGCCCTCTTACAGCCCTCTTGTTGCGCTTCTTACTACACTCTTACGGCTCTCACGGCTCTGCTTAACGCTCTCTTACGGCACTCTTCCAACCCTCTTTTTGCAGCACTTTCACTCTTTTTCCACCTTAGTAATTCTCCATGTAGACCTCCTTTTATAACAAAGTTCTGACTCTATTTTTAACTTCCATATTTTTGCATGCAACTTATTAATAGAAACTTCTATATGTAACTCCTTTATCACACAGTATTCTCTCATGTAGCCTATTAATAGTTACGGCTCTTTGTTTGGTCTTCGACTGATGACTTTCAGTTTAACCGCCGCTCGATGATTTCACTCCGTAACTGGCCTTGTAACTTTTGTTTTGACTTCAGTTCACTGTTCTTATTTTAGCTGCATGATTTTTCTCTGTAACTGCACCTGTAACTGTCATACTGACTTTAGTTAAATCTTCTTATTTTAGTTGCATGATTTTCCTCTACAACGGCCCCTGTAACTGCCGTATAACTTCAATTAACTATCACATATCTTATTTCGGTTGGGTTCTCTTCTTAGCTCATGCCAAAGCGACCTGTTGTGAAATCGTGACACTTCTGCCTCTTTGTCCTCTTCTCAAATTTTGCTCGTGAAAACACAACATGTCGCGATATCGCGACACTTTCACCTCCTTGCTTCTTTTCTTGGCTTGTACCCATGAAAACACAACATGTCGTGATATCGCGACACTTTCACCTCCTTGCTACTTTACTTGGTTTGAACCTGCAAAAATATAACATGTCACGATATCGTGACACTTTTGCCTCCGTACTCTTCCTCTTTACTTTTGTCGCGATATCGTGACACTTCTGCCTTCTTACTTTCTCTCTCCTCCTTTAGTCGTGAAAATGCGACATGTCGCGATATCGCGACACTTTTTCTCCTTTGCTCTTTCTCTTGCCTTCGGGTCGCAAAAATGCGACATGTCGCGATATCGTGACACTTTTTCTCTCGGACTCTCTCTCTTGCAATATGTCACGAAATCGTGACACTTTTTCTTTCGTACAATCTCTCTTGCAATATGTCACGAAATCGTGACACTTTTTATTTTGGACTCTCTCTTGCAATATGTCGTGAAATCGTGACAATTTTTCTTTCGTACAATCTCTCTTGCAATATGTCACGAAATCGCGACACTTTTTCTACTTGCATTTTTCTCTTCCAACATGTCACGAAATCACGACACTTTTTCTACTTGCCTTTTTCTCTTCCAACATGTCACGAAATCATGACAGTTTTTCCTGCTTGCGCTTTCTCTTCGAACATGTCACGAAATCACGACAATTTTTCTTGCTTGCGCTTTCTCTTCGAACATGTCGCGAAATTGCAATAGTTTTTCTTGCTTGCGCTTTCTCTTCGAACATGTCGCGAAATCGTGATAGTTTTTCTTTCTTGCGCTTTCTCTTTGAACATGTCATGAAATCGTGACAGTTTTTCCTACTTGCATTTTCTTTTCGAACATGTCACAAAATCGCGACAATTTTTCTTGTTTGCACTTTCTCTTCGAACATGTCGCAAAATCGTGATAGTTTTTCCTGCTTGCGCTTTCTTTTCGAACATGTCGTGAAATCATGATAGTTTTTCTTTCTTCTCAACATGTCACGATATCACGATAGTTTTTCTTTCTTGCTCAACATGTCACGATATCGTGACAGTTTTCTTCCTTGTGATTTTCTTTTGATTTTTAGCATATGGGCCACTTAGATCTTTTGGAAAATCAATGTACATACTCTGAAGAACCTCTTAACTCCTATCCACTGCATCAACCGATCTGTCTGACTGTGTTGACAACAATGACAATACTGTTGCTACACCTTGCTCAACAAGAGGATGTAATTAGTGTTAATTAAGAATTAAGAGTTCAACTAATCAGTTTTGCCCTAAAAAGGTGACTTAAGTGAAGTCAACATTAAATTAGATTTTAAGAATTGACTTGATAATTTTTTTTGTCAATTAATGACCTATGGGGGCCTTAATTGAGTGCAAATAGGCTGTCGAAGGATATCCCAATGCATGGGATGTGATTTTGAAGGCTTATTAGGGTTTTGGACCTAAAAGCTAATGAAGTGGTATATGGAAGTCTACATATTGCTATGGCGAACTATAGCAATCTACACATGACTACGTGTGACTATGCATGACTACAATAGTCTACAATAGCCTACAATAGCCTACAATAGCCTACAATAGCCTAGGGATGCTTGGAATCACCTATGGATATGTAGAGACAGCAATGTGTGACTTTTGGGTGTCTACAGTTCAATAGTTCAAAGAACCAATAATCACATTTCATGAACATAAACTAAAACCAATATCAAATGACGTGGTTGATCCTTCCTTACACATCATTGCATGTGTAAATGGAACACCTTAAAAAAGAGTTCTAATTGATACTAGTTCTTCAAGCAATATCATCACCATGACTGCTCTTTGACATCTAGGTCTTTCAGCATCCCACATTGTTCCATCCACATATACCCTTCGATCATTCAACGATGCTCTATGCTCAATGGTTTGCACTATAGTCTGTATGAAATTTTGAGAAATATTAGTTGTCATTGATGTCAAAACATTCTAAGAAGAATTACAGTTTGATTTGTTCCAAAAGAGCTTCATGGGAAGCATGATCAAAGGTTTTTATGAAAACTATGGAGGGCAAAAATCAAAGGTTAATTATCCATGATGGGCAAAAATAAAAGGTTTTTATTAAAAACCAAGGTGGCTTTTAGTTTGGTTAAAAAAATCCCAAATATTAATTATTTATTTAATTTATAATATTTAAATTTCAAGATAATTTAAATTATTATAAATAAATAATAATTAAAGTTAATTCGAATATTTGAAATTCGAATTTCTAATGCATTGACGTGTGAGAAATTTCCTCCATTCATGTATAAAAGGTGGATCATTTCACCTTAGACAATTACCATGCTCATTCAATTTAATGCCCTCGAAACCCTTGCAAAAAGTATCTTTGATTTTCATGCGCTAAAGTGTTGCGGCTAGTGGACAACGTGTGGTGTTCGAAGGAGGTCAACGTGTGTGAAGAAGAGCATAAGGTGAAGGAAGCTCCACTTCCTTCACATGGGTATTGCTAGCCCACACGGTGGAATCCCAAGTTATAAGTGATATATAAAATGTGTTTTTTCTTGGTAATTATTTTTGGTTAAAAATAATTAGGAGGAATAAGGAGTTAATTGTTTTATAAAGCTTTTAATATATTTAGCTTATTGGAGAGATAAATGATTTTAAGTGTTGACTATTATTGAAGATCTATTATTGCCATTAAGAAGTGTTGAGAAAGTAATTATTTTGAAATTATTTTTTGGTGGTTGATATTATTTTAATTGGGATAATATAAGGTGTTATTGGACAAATATTATGTATGTTGATGGTTGTTTTTAAAGATGGAGTGATAAGGTGTAATTGAGTTTTTGCATTATATTGTGAGAGAGATTTATCTTCTAACCTCTTTGAGTTTGGCATAGAAGTGTTTGTGGTTGTGGCAGATATTTGAGGTTCCTTCATCATCAAAAAGGTATGAGTACATTCTTCCATATTTGAGTTGATTGGTTGATTTTCTGGAAAATAAGTTTAGAGTGAAAATGACTTGATTAGGGTTTCCTTTTTGAGTGTGTTGAGTTAATGCTTCAAGGTTTTATGGAATAAAGAGTTTTTAAAACCTTGTTTTATAAGCATTATTGTTGAAGCTATTGGTTGTATGAAGAACTTGAACTAAGGTTTGAAAATAACATGAGTATCATTGTTATGTGAAGATTGCTTTATAAGCATTGTTGTCGAAGTGAGTTGTTGAGTGAAGAACTTGAACTTGGGTTTGAAAATAACATTAGTATCATTGTTGTGTGAAATTGGTTGTTGAGCATTGTTGGAAATATTTTGAGTGAGTGATCATATGCTTGGACTAGGGTTTGTTAGCAAGGATTGTTTCAGTGAGTGAGTGGTTGAACAAATGTGGATAAGCCTAGTCAAGTGAATGTGTGAAGTGATTGTTTAAGTTCCATAAAACAAACTATTCTATATTCTAAATTGAATTGAGAAAGTGATTAAGTATTTAGTTGAAACGTATTGAGTCTCTAACAATTTTATGTATGTTTTTAAAAGAGTAATTGGAAGTGATTGAGTATTGAGGTGAATGTGAAGCATATTGAGTCTCTAACAATTTTATGTATATTTCTAAGAAGGTGATTGAAAGTGATTGAGCATTGTGATGAGTATAGAGCATATTGAGTCTCTAACAATTCTATTTATGTTTCTATGATATTGGACAAGTTCTAGTGTGAACTTGTTGAGCATATTTGAGGCAAGTCTTTGAGAAGACTTGTGGACAGATTTGGGTAAGATTTTATGGAAGCTTACAATACATATTGAGAGCAAATTTGGATAAGTTCTTGAGAGGACTTATTGAGCATATTGAACAAAGTTCTTGAGAGGACTTATTGATCCAATTGGACAAAGTTCTTGAGAGGACTTATTGAGCAGATTGGACAAATTTCTAGAGAGGACTTATGGACAGATTGGTGTGAGCTTTTATGGAAGCTTACAAGGCATATTTGAGACAAGTGTTTGAGAATACTTGTGAGCAGAGTTGATTGATTGATTTGTTCAAAACTTGAGTTAAGGTTTAGGGCAGATCCAACAAATTATATTTGATATTGATTCAAGCTTTGAGTTAAGGCTTGAGGATAGATTTGTGCTAGACCGAAGTACTATGTTTAATGCATATCATAGGATAGATATTGAGGACATATTTTTGCTAGATCAAAGGACGGTGTTTAATATAGATCAGAGGATAGATATTGAGGATAGATTTGTGCTAGATCAAAGGACTGTGTTTAGTGCAAAATTGAGAATAGAGTTTGGTGCAGATTTGAGGACAAGTTTGTGCCAGACCAGAGACCGATATTGAGAAGATTTATGTTGGACCAAAGGATTGAGTTTAGTGTAGATTTGAGACAGAGATTTGGAGGTGACAAAGAGATGACGACTATAGTCTCTAGTGGATAGATATCCATTAGCTAGGGCAGTGAGGATAGGTCTTCTAACTGAGAACAAGAGTCTTCAGTGGAGAGAGATACACAAGCCAGTGTAGTGGAGGCAGTAGTCTTCTAGAGGATCATCAGCCAAAGTAGAGGAGGAGTTTTCCTATGGATAGATATCCACAAACTTGATTTAGGGGATTGGTATATCCTTTGGACAGAGGTCCATAAATATTGTAATAGGGAAGGATTCCCAAGAGATTTATTGAGAAAATTTTAGTGAAATATTTTCTCCGTGGAGTAGCCCATATTGGGTGAACCACATAAATTGTTGTGTCTCTATTGTGTGTGGTGATTTGTGCATTGCTTTTATTATTGCTATTGATATTTCTATCTATACATTGCATAATATTGATTGGAAAAGAAAAGTAAAAAGTGGTCTTATACTGTTCACCCCCCTCTTAGTATAAGCTTGTGTTCTTCATAGTCTTACCTATTCAGGTGGGACGCAAAACCATACCAATATTGTGTCACATCTTAGAGGGTGCAATGGCCTATAATATCTTACTAGGCAGACCTTGGATTAGGGACATGAAGTGCATGCCATCCATAGCTCACCAATGTTTGAAGTACACTCATGAAGGGCAAGTACATGTTTCTCCGTAGACCTTGAGCCCTTCAAATACTACAACTTGGTGCAGCACATCCCCGAGTCGACCTTACCATCAACTCATTTGGACTTCCAACCAAATACATCCATTCAAGGTCTGACTCCTTCATTATCACCTTCCATTGATCCATTACCATATTCTTCTATACCATCCTCATCATTGGCACCTTCAGATATACCTTCATCATTATCAAATCCTCCACAGAGGAACATGTCGAAGAGGCCTATTGACGAGATCCCTCCAATCATCTCTACTATTTCCAAGAAAGAAATTCCTAGTCTAGCAGATGAGGAACCACCTCATGAGGCAAGCATTGATTCATCTCAAGCCTCACTTCCATCTCCTCCATCCTCACCATCACAAGTCACAATCCATCTGGCTACTACTGGCTTAGGAGAATACCTAGTAAGGAATATTACAACAAATCCAACCATTGAGATAGTACATAATATGGGACAACCTCATCTTCCCATAGGTACCATCGTACCTCTAGGTATACCTCCCAATCAAATGAACTTCATATATGGGGGTATTGAATATGGCATAGAACCAT
This sequence comes from Wollemia nobilis, assembly GCA_028583015.1. Taxonomy (NCBI): domain Eukaryota; kingdom Viridiplantae; phylum Streptophyta; class Pinopsida; order Araucariales; family Araucariaceae; genus Wollemia; species Wollemia nobilis. The sequence goes on from JAQPPZ010000103.1 coordinate 8,455,642, forward strand.
ATCCTCAACAAGAAGAGGATGAAGAACCCTTTTTTGAGGACATCAATTATATGTCCAATCCCAACTTTGCCATGTGATATCTCCATCACTACCATTGGCATGGCTATGGTTTGGGGTTGTACAAACAAGGTACTCACATTCCTTTCCAACCATAATATCAAATACCATATGATAAATCTAGGCTTAGGACACAACAAGCCTGTGCCTCTCGACATCCTCATAGATAGTTTAGAGCACCTGGGTTTGAACTATAGGGATGAGCTTGCACATGATCCTTACACTAATCCTAATCATGTCCACTCTTTGGGGGATTATTTCCCCACAACTATGATAGATCAAAGGATATCTCACAATTTCACCCGATCCTATGAAGAAGGTGAAGGTTTGCATACTCTTCCATCCGATAATGAGGAAGAGGATCAAGGTTCCCCTTATGAATGGACAACTAATGATGAATCGGATTATGGCGTAGCACCTATTAACTCCCCTAGTTCAGATGAAGAATACGAACAGATCATCCCATTGGATGACGAAGAAGAGTTCTATCTGCGTGTGTTCCCATTACCACATCCCATCTAGTGATAGCTTCTACCATTCGAGGAGCAGGCTCACCCCCTTCCACATCGACCACCTTCGGTCGTTCCACCTCCACCGCAACCACCTTCGCAAGTCTTGCGACAACCTCTTGTCAATAGACCCAATCACCCATCCAACGAAGATCATCCATCCATCCATCCATATGATTTCCATAGATCTTACCCATACACCCTTGCCATGTGTTACCAAAAAGCCCCAAAGGTACCCATAAATCCTTTGATCACCCAAAAATCCCCAAAGGTACCCATAAACCCTTTGGTCACCAAAAAACCCCAAAGGTACCCATAAATCCTTTGGTCACCCAAAAATCCCCAAAGGTACCCATAAACCCTTTGGTCACCCAAAAATCCCCAAAGGTACCCATAAACCCTTTGGTCACCCAAAAAGCCCCAAAGGTACCCATAAACCCTTTGGTCATCCAAAAATCCCAAAGGTACCCATAAACCCTTTGGTCACCCAAAAATCCCCAAAGGTACCCATAAACCCTTTGGTCACCCAAAAAGCCCCAAAGGTACCCATAAACCCTTTGGTCACCCAAAAAGCCCCAAAGGTACCCATAAACCCTTTGGTCACCCAAAAAGCCCCAAAGGTACCCATAAACCCTTTGGTCACCCAAAAAGCCCCAAAGGTACCCATAAACCCTTTGGTCACCCAAAAAGCCCCAAAGGTACCCATAAACCCTTTGGTCACCCAAAAAGCCCCAAAGGTACCCATAAACCCTTTGGTCACCCAAAAATCCCCAATGGCATCCACTAAGCCCATTGGTCAAATGTATATATATATATATATATATATATATATATCATAAAAACATCATTAAAATAATAAAAATACAAAAATATTGCATTACATTTCATATCGTTGCATTATACAATCACTTGCATTAAGCATACCCATCATTGCATTTTGCATTCTAGAGTTGCTCATACATGTCTAGCACCAGGTCTATACACTAGCCATCCTTCAAAATCAACTTTGTCAAAAGTCATTATTAACACCCATCTACATTACAATTATCATTTCCATCCACATTCCCCACCTTTCGTATTTGTGTTTGTTTCCCTTCACCTAGTCATTTGTTATAAGGCATCATTAGGGTTTTTGGTCACTCAACTATCTCTAGTTTTCTTTTCAAATTTTGTAGAAAGCTATCCTAATTTTTAGAAGGTAGAGTCTTGCTTTGATTATACCTTGTATACATCATAATCCCAACACATTCTCACATTAATAAATCCAAGTTTTGCACAAGGAAAGATGAAACCTACAAAGTGGTCCTTGTTACCTTAAGCAAAAAGTTTACCTTGCTCATCCCCCTATGCGCATGGTTCAAAAATGCTAAGAATTGACAAAAGGACAAGCTCCTCCCTACCCAAAGCAATAAAAATCCCTTACCCCATGCCAAATCTGGGCAAGTATCCAAAGAGCAACAAATACAAAAGCAAAAATCCCCAAAAGAAAAAGTGGTTTTTACCACTAACAAAAGCAAAAAGTAAAATAAACAATGGTTCTCACCACTACCAAAATCCCTTGCTCACAAAAACAAAAATGAGCAAATCCCTAGAGCAATTCAAAAATAAAAGAAAATAAGGGAGTACTGAACTTGAATCCCTAGAATTCTCAGCATTTGACAACCATGAGGTGATCCTCATTACAGGTTGGGTGGCATCAAGCCTACCTGGAAATGGTGGTATCCTTACGCATGATGATATGTCTATCACATTAGCGACCTTCTTTTGTATAGACCAATGTTAGCTTGTGGATGAGCTAGCTTTTGGTAGCCTGTATTACCTAATGGTCTAATCCAACTAACATACAAAACTTAGGATCATGATACTCGTAGGGTGATCTTCAGTACAAATGGGCTGCATAAATCCTGTTTGGCACTGGGGTAACTTTATGCGTTATTATAGCAATGAACTCACATGCACACACAGGGATATTGAATATCTTGGTCATCCTAGCAGATTTATACCTTGCCAAAAAGTCTTGCATGGTTAATATATAACTTTTGACTAGTTCACTAGAGTGTTTGAGTCTCATGAAAACCTCAAGGACATTCTATAACATCTTACTATTCATTCCATTCCATACCATTTTATCACATGTTTGTTCAGTTTACATTTTCATAGTCCATTACATAATCTTATGATAATGTTAAAAATGAATCGATGAATTTTATACAATCTATGGTGCTAGCATCTAGTGTGTCAAATAGTATTCATAATTCATCAATACAGATTAACAAATCATCCATTTCATTATGCATACACACATGTACATATCATCAACTAACATCATATTACAATACATGCATCCATGATATTGCATCCATAAATGCATCAACAAACCAAGAAGCAGACATAAATGCATATCTTTGCTCACCATCAAAAATCACAAAATTAACAAAAAAATCAAATAATCATAAAAAATTTCAAGTGAGCCTCGTATTCAGTTATTTACCCTATAAACTTGGCGGTTGCAACTCGCCCACAAGCAAGAGAAAACAAGCGAACAAAAAGAAAAAAGAACACAACCAAAAGGAGGAAAAAAGGAATAAAAACCATCAAAAATCACAAAATAACAAAAAATCAAATAATCATCAAAAATTTCAAGTGAGCCTCGTATTCAGTTATTTACCCTATAAACTTGGTGGTTGCAGCGACTTGCACTCCATGCAATCTGGAAATATGAGTAAATTACCATAAGGTCATTTGAACCAAATTATTCATTGATGAATTGAAAAGTCTCCACTTCAATCCCTAAGAAGGCCATTGCGATCAGACTGCTCCACGAGAATGAGGTATTCATTTCCTTTCTTCCATGAAATATCATCAAAAACCACCAAAATCTTAACAAAACTGATAAATTTCACAATGGGTAAATATGAAGGAACCCTAATCAAGTCATATTGGTCAAGTGACTCATCACTTTCATCATTGGTCATTCCCTCATCGACTCGTCGCTTGAGGGGGTAGTCATAATTACGAATTCATAATCAAAATCAACACTCAAACACTCAAAAGTGCAACTTGCATACATTCAAAAGAATTATTGCCAAAGATAATTTCAAGCCCACACTGGGGCACATAATTAAGCACCAATTCCACAAAACAAAGTCTTGGTCTCCTTGAAGCCTTGGGATGACTCCCGAAATAGGCTTATAAGTGAAACAAGGAACCAAGACCAAGTATACCATAAGCCTAAACTTGTCCTTATAGTGTAGCTGAAAGGTTTACCAAAATCAAATCCTTCAAATATGTCAAAAGCAAGGATTCCAAGAATGTATGCTTCTTCCACGATGGGGGCATCTAAAGTTGGTTAGGTTACTGAATAACCTTAATCAGTTGATAGTTTAGTCATCTATTTTTGCTCTGTACTGTGTTTCACACAATGCATCCCAAAAAGGGGTACCTGTAGACACTAAAATCATGTCAATCCGATTAGACTACCAAGATGCACTCTTATCAGCACCATATGGCCTCCTTGGGCAACCCTCAGGGGTTAAATAGTGGTCCTTACCACTTTTGGGAAGTTTTACCCCACTTTTGGGAAGTTTTGGGCCATGCAGCCATGGCCGCCCCACCCCAGGATGGCCACCAGTTCATGGCCATCCCACCCTAGGGATGGCCACCAACGATCGTCCCTGGGTGGGACGGCCACCAACAACCACCCTTGGGTGGGATGACCAAGCCCCTGGACTCTTAAAAAGTCAAGGGTGGGACAAATGGCAATCAAATTCTGCCATTTATCCCACCCATTGATTTATGATAGATTGAGGGCGCATCAATTTAGTCACAAACCTACAAATTGGAGGCCCGAATTGGAGGTTTCTCCCACCCAATGCATGGCAAGGTTTTGAAAAATGGTGGCACTTGCCTCACATGGCCAAACTTGCCCATTTAACCTTGTGCTCTCTTGAGCTATAAAGTGGAGCCAATCCACCCAATTAAAAAATGAGTCTTTTGCAATATTTCACCATGAAGTGCTACCGAGATTCAATCCCTCTTTCACCATGTATTTTTCCTTGAAATCTCCATCAATCAAAGGAGGTTTCCAAGTGATCCCAAATACACAAATCCATTCCAAAACCCACCCATTTTAGTGAATTAGATCACCAAATTCGATGACAACACCCCTAGGAATAGTTTGAACTATATCCCAGAAGAATTGGAGGTAAAAACCACCAGGTTTGGTGGCCGCCCCACCTCGGGGTGGTTAACAGTCACAATTGCAACACCCAAGGATGGCCATGGATTCTACATCTAATTTCATCTTTGTTTTAGCATAGATCATTTCTAGAGTAGAATATATGCACTATACTAAGTTTTGGTGCAATTTTGAGTAGTTTTGCACCTTCTATTATGCTTTTTGCTTTTCATATTCACTATCACATGCATCTCTTTGATTTCATTTCAATTCGCATATGCTATTAACAAATTTGAGTTCTTTGTGTGTAGATCCAAGTATCTCAGCGTGCAAGGAAGGAGCTACAAGTTTGAATATAGATAGATCATCGCAGTGGTACCAAAAACCCACTCTTCAATTCGTGAGTGCGAGGAAGGCCTTGAAGCGCATCTGAGTCTTTGAAAGGATTATATCCTTTCGACACCTTGTAATGATTGTATCAATTCAGAGCCCTCAAGGGGACGCATTGTAACCATGAATTTGACAAGTTGATTAATATAAATAGGACCCCATTTCTTTTATATATTGTTATCATGTTTACATTAAATGTCGCTTTTGAATGCTTAAATCAATAGGTGCAATTCATTTCCCTTTTCTAGATGCACCATTTTTTCCTTTGCTAGATTGGCCAGGTGATCTTAGTATAATAAGAAAAAGTAAAACTATTCTAGATCAAATCTTACTATGGCTAAAATCAAACGGATTGGCTAGATGATCTTAGGATAATAAGGAAAATAGATCTTACTATAACTAAAATCAAATGGATTGGCCAGGTGATCTCAGTATAATAAGAAAAAATGTTGTTATTGTTTTACTTCTAAGGTATTTTTTCATTGTGGATGTGTCACTCAGTCACACTTACTTCCTATACTACATTGGGTTTCTACAGGTTAAAGAGTCTTAGATTTAAATTGGCAACAACCACACTATGCAGGAAAATAAATTGCTGAAAAAAGAAATTGTTGGAAAATAAATAAATTGTTGAAAAGTAAATTGCTTTAAAAAGTAAATGTTGGAAAACAAATGACTAGAAAATAAATGACTAAATTCTAGAAAAGCAATAAAAGTTGATTTTAATAAAATGGAACCTAGTCCACGTAAGGTCGAGGATTCTTGGTGTGCGTGTGTGTTGATCACTGCTTGCACCACCCTCCACATGCAACTCTATATGTGCATTGATCACTACTTGTGCCACCCTCCACGTATAGTTAAGCTTCCTTCCTTTCATGGTCCAATAGCCTACAAATTAATGTAATGACACTGCTCTCCCCGACGAAGATGCCAAAAATGTCTAGCTTGCACAACTAATCATTTAATTATCAATCCAGGTCTTAATCGATTTAAATAACAGATTTCTTGTATAGATATTCCATGACATTAACCAACTTAATTAAATTCCTTAAGATCTAGTTACAGAAAAGATAAAATATTTTAAATGCAATTCTTTTTAATATGAAATTAACCTAATAAATGTGAAATTGACCTAATGAATGAATGTGGATCCACATGCAGCTAATGATGTTTTAACTATTTTAATTTTGAAATAAATAATGCAGATTAATTTCTATTAATTCTATTTTATACTAATCTAATCCTATTCTATTGCAAGAGCGGGAGAGTAGGGACTGGTCTTCTAGAAGTGGGCCCTACCTTCAAAAAGGTTAGTATATTTCTCTTCTTTACCCTATTTTACTTCAGTGACTACTTATTTCATTTAACCTATTCTAACATTTTAACTATTCATTGATGTAGGAAAAATAAATATTTTACAGAAGGAAATAAATCATTGCAAAAGATAGAATAACATTGTGAAATATATGGAAAAATTATACTATTTTATTTCTGTACTTTGATCATGTACATTGTTTGAAATGAAAACTACAGAGACTTTGTCAATGAGCGACTTCTTCAACTTCTCTTTTAGAATTCAAAAATTGGAGGACCTTTTTAAAGGTCTCTTCATTATAATTTATACAATAATGTTCAATGAAGTCTTCTGTAACATTATTTGCCTCTATCTAACTAACAAATCTAAATCCTAACCTTCGTACTAACAATTTTTCTAAATAGATACAATTTCATAACAAGACGGATCTTGGACTAATAAACACAAGCCCAAGTGCTAAATGACTTATTCTAAATAAATACAACTTTATAAAATGGGACTTGGACTAATCAACGTAAGCCCAAGTGGCAACCACTTTAACAAATAAATTTAAGAAATAACAAGAATAATATTTTGTCCTATTCTCAAGGAAATAATATAAGTTGGCGGAATAAATCAACAACTTTGATCCTTCAACTTTAATAACAACTTTAAAACTTTTATTAATAAAAATACCAAATATGATTTTGCCAGCGTTACAGTTAAATGGATGAATGTGTTTAATATGCTTATATTGGATGTGATGTGACAACAAGTTTTGGTCAACTTTGACTCAACTCTTCAATAGCACTCTTTTTGGTAGATGCTTTCAGTAGTGCCTTTCTATAGCGCTTCTCCATACACCTATTCATAGCTCCCACAAGTGTGCCATACATCCAGCCATTCTACGTACGTCTGCCTCCTAGTTCATCAGCCATGGCCTTTACCTAGCTTCATATACTTTTACCTATCAAAACAACTTACACACAATTTGTGTAAAATATATGCATAAGTAAATTTTATAACCATTAATAAAATTGATGCATAAATGACGATATTAAAGTGAAACAGTAGTAAAAATTATCCATATCCATTCATTTGCAGAGAAATATATAAGTAAATCAAATACATATACTATAACACTTTGACACTCATCAAGTGGATGATTATTAGATGGATTTTACTCCTATAGGAATTTGATGTTACTATCATAGACAAACCCGAAAGAGATAATGTGGTTGTATATTTTTTATCCAGATTTATTTCCCAATACAACACTAAAACTGAGGACACATTCTCATATGAGCATAGCTCCAGATGACCAGACACCATGGTATGCTGACATGGTCAATTATCTAGAAACTAATAAAGTATCCCCTGTAGTCACTCCCTGAGAAGCTCAAAAATTGATTGACAATAGTGCAACCTTCTCATGGATTGATAGTTTCTTATTTAAAATTGGTCCTAATTAGATCATGAGAAGGTGTGTGGTATAAGAAGAAATCCCAACCATTTTGAAAGTTTACCATGATGAACCGTGCAGTGGGCATTTTGCAGGAAAAATAATTACATTTAAAAATTTACAAACAGGGTATTATTGGCCCTCACTATTTAAAGATGTAGTTAAACACACCAACCATCGTGATCAATGTCAAATAATGGGTTGACCAACCGCAAGAGAAAAAATACCCCTCTAGCGACATCTACACATAGAACCATTTGATAAGTGGGAATGGATTTTATTGGGTCCATCAATCCATAATAGAATGTTAAGAGTTATATTTTAGTATGTATTGATTATGCTACTAAGTGGGTTAAAGTACAAGAATTACAAAGCACCAAGGAGGAGGATGTGACACAATTCCTGTATGATTTCATCTTCATATTTACCAGATTTGGTGTTCCTAGGAAAATTACCATTGACCCGAGAACTCAATTCACTTCAAAGATGATACAAGAACTGATGTAGAAGTACCAAATCTGGCACAATAAAACCACTTCATATAACCCACAAGCCAATGGTCAAGTGGAGGTTACCAATTATGATTTGGAAAATATTATGTTAAAGATAGTGCAACAACATAAAAAGAATTGGGAGAAACATCTTCCAAAAGCAGTCTAGGTATATTAGACTACATGGAAGACTACCATGGGATTTACACCATTCCATTTGGTGTACAAAAATAATACGATGATACCCATAAAATTTGAAATAAAAACTCTACAGACTACTATAGAACTTAATTTTAATCTAGACGTTATAGAACAAGAGCATATTCATCAACTGAATCATATGGATGAATACAGGCAAGAAGCTTTGTAGCACATAGAAGCAATGAAAAAATAGAGATCAATGTGGAACAACCACCACATCAAGCTAAAATGATTCAAAGAAGAAGAATGGGTATTATTGTATGATTCTTGGTTCCAAGAAAGGAAGGGAAAGCTCATGAAAAGGTGGTTGGGCTCATACGAGGTGATCGAAGTGATAAATAATGGGATCATTTGTATTAATTTAATCTATGATAGTAGAGTAATTTTTACTATCAACAAACATCGATTACGACCTTACCATACACCTCAAATTCACTAAATTAGCTCAGATACAGGCATGGGGGAGATCCCATCTTCGAAAAAAAATTCAGCAACATGATGAACACCCACATGTTCATTGAAAAAATAGAGAAAAAAATGTTGTTTTCTAATGCTTTTTAGATAGGTTTTATTTTATTGTTGTTTCATTTTGTAGGGCGGCATGGAACCCATTGCATAATGTAGGTGGTCATGCCTATCAGGCAAGAGCAACTTGGCCCTATTTTTTTTGTTTTTTAGGAGTGATATAATATAGAGAGATGCATACTTCCCATCAGGAGGACGATGCCTATATTTATGCCATAGTAGAGGCACCTACTTTCCACCAGGAAGGTGATGCCTACATCCATGCAACACAAATATACCCACTTTTTGACGAATGGAGTATGCCTACTTCCTAGTTGCCAATAATAAAATATTTCTACTCCCTAGCTTCTAACGATGGAGTATGCCTATTCCCAATGATAAAGTATGTTTACTCCTAATAATTTAATGGTGGGGTACACCTACTTTCGAGTCCCAATGAGGAAGTGTGTCTACTGTGATGAATAATAATTTATGCTTTTAAATTTCAACATGAGACCTAAAAATCTATAACTATGCAATACCCAATAAAACCACCTTCAATGGGATCACACCACATGAGGAATAGTGTGAGCTACCAATTCACTGGTACACCATAATCATGCATTAACCAATTACTCTGTACCATCGGGCATAATATGCATAATGTTCTACAAACTACACCTAGGTATGTATCAATTTTTTTGTTAATTATATGCATGATTATCCAAAGAGTCATTTTTTGTGTTAAGTACCAGTGCATGCCCCACCTTTCTCCTATCCAATCATGAACCCCATGTCAACAATTTTCCACATGGATCCAATCAGGCATGGGAGGTTTGTGATAGAATTCCACTATATTTAGATGCATGAATCAAAATTAATTATGAGGATGTCATAATTATCATTAATAATGGGGTGTAATTGAATGTAGTTGCACACTACTAATAGGGGTATAGTTGTTGTTGAGCATAGGTGGTACAGAGAACAAATTATGGTAGCTATGGAAGGATCATTTAATAACCACACTCAAAATAAGAACAAGCCCATCAACCTAACAACCATAATAGGGGTAGTTCGATAGTAATTTGAATTCATAGGATGGATGAATTACTACAATATGATCAGTTAGGACCAAGACCTAGCTATGGCTCATAAATTTATAGCATTCGTGGATAATGCGGTCATGCAAATGATGGGCCTGGTCATACCTATGATTGAAGAATGTATTGTGACAATAATCGACCTACCATGCACAAGAGAGCAAATGTATAAGGGCAACAATATTGAGCGGTGTACCTAGAGATTATTCAAATAGTCAATGACACATTTGATGCATTCATGGTTGCCAAAGTAGTACTTTCCAGATGCATGAAATTCTATATTCAAGCAATTGACTTGATTTTTCACCTGCACTAGAAGATATTCGTTCATCAACACAAATCACTTTCACTTCCTGAACCATCTATTACATGGTGATCGGATCAACGTCCCATTTTATCTTATGAGTACCCTATAGGAAGAAGCTAAAAAATACAAGACTAACACGTAGACTACATTGGCTCACCATGGGCTCATTGCAGTCCTAATTTAGTATGCAAAGGAGTAGCAAGTTATGCTACCATTACTAGCCATCATAGAAGAATAGATTGTGTTAGAATCATTAGAAGAGAAACATGAGGATACCCTTGATAAAGAAGCAGAGGCATCTATCTCCTGATAAAGCAGTTCGTATGGTAAAGCAAAGCAACCTAAATTGAGTCAATTATGGATAAAATTACCATCTACATCCAAGATTAAGACAGAAGTGGATGTGTTGGTGGACTATATTTCATTGAAAGAAGAAGAGGGCCACACTCTATAGGATGAGTAGGCTACCCAAGTGATGTAGGATTTATCTTCTATTGGGTTTCCCTATAGTAGGTATTTCGAGGAAGCTCTTCGAGATAAACTAAAAGAGATCCAAGCACAAGCCTCCAATTGGAAGAAAAAATACAAATCTATATAGGTAAAATTTAGGAGTTTCAACAAGTCATTGTAGCTAAACAATAGCAATCAAAAAATATTATGCAATAGTTAGAAAACATGGTGCAATAATTACGGTAGTTGCTTGTCAAAAAGGAAAATAAGGTGGATGTTGTTATCCAAACGGACTGGGCCATGGACCCAAAAATCTCTTCTAAGTATTCTCATAAAAAGGAGGCTTCTAGAGAGGTATACTAGTTTGATGCCAATGGACAGTTTCAGATAGCCAATAATATAACAGTGGAGTTTAGCAAAAGGTATTTATGGCAAGAATTCTAGAGAAGCATGGAAGCCTTGTAATGTAAGAAAGGCCAATCTTTGTAGATATCTCTAACAGTGAGGAAACCCAAGTAGGACACCTTGCAGCTGATCACTCTATTGAATAGTCGGTTGCAGGGCCAGCTTTAGAAGAGCCACCAAATAATTTGGTGCCTAGTCATTCTACCATTAAATCACCTAAAAAATTAATGGAGGACGACCTGTAGTTGCCACCACAAGAGGAAGAGTCAGTGTCCATCCCTAAGGAACCTATAGCCACAAATATCTAAAGAAAGGATAGGGAGAAAATAAAGAGAGTGATCCTAATGTAGCATCATAGAATGAAGTGAAAGATACATAATAACATTGATTTTGATGAGGAATCGACCATACCACTAAAGGTTTTTTAGGCCTAATATCAACAACTAGAAATATTGAGGGTATGTAGGAGGTCAAAATAACAAGGATACAAAGTATATGTAGAGAGAGTTAGGCATTTGCATCACCCCTGTAACTAAGAAGCAGAGAGAGGTACTAAGAATTCTTGTTGATGGATGCCCTTCTCTATAATTTTTATTTGCACCACCCATAATTGAGTATTTTTATCAGGTGGTACTGTTCAAAAAAGAACCTATGTGGGTACTCCTAGAAGAGGCAAAACGAACTCGATCTTTAGACCTTGAGGATATTGAGGAAGAGACCAAGGAAGGGTGTTGAAGAAGAAGAAGAAGAGGCACCAATAAGGGATATTTAGGTACCAATTTTTCCAAAACCTCAACTAATTGACATGTCACAGTATTAGCCATAGAAAACTCTAGAGGTTGCAGAAGTAGTGCGTCTACCTGAGAACCATTTCCTGTGGCAACAGGTAGAGTCAACGATTCAACAAGGAGTGGTTAGCATTATTGGGAAACCATTGCCAAAATCTCATAATCAACCAAACAATCAATCAAACAGATAAGGTCAATGACCAAGGAACAGACAAAGAGACAATTCCAAAACTCGAGAGCGATGTCAACAAACCAGGGCGAACTAGTGGAGCATCAACGAAACTAGAAACACTAGTAGAAGGTGACATGAGGACATGTCACAAAGTAAGCATGGGGGTATAATGAGCACCAAAAATACTCATTTTATTCATGTTTGTGACGGTATTGCATTAACACATTTAACATTAGAAATACACTTTTTGTATGATTATTGCGTATATTTAAGGAAAAATGAAGTACTTATACTTGATTGATGTTTTTAGCTGAATATGTGTGTAGCACGGGCTTTTGCTAATTCTTTCACATTTTTAAGTTGAGGTCCCATACGGACCTAGAACTATGTGAAAATAATAATTTTTTTGAGGGATGACAACTTTTTAAAAATAAACCACGAGTGTAGTTTATTCTGCAAGTGTGTTAATCACTTATTTTCTATACGTAATTGTTTTTCTTGTGTTAGCTTTATTTGATTTATTTAAATCATTAAATTTTAATAAAGTTTAGTTGAACTAAAAATATACAAACAAACAAATTCCCCCACCAAACCGTTAGGCATAGAGGGACCCATTCCCCAAACTATAGGCATATACTATGTGTAACACTCACAATTTTACGAAATTTCGGATTGATATAAATAGACTAAACTTAATCTTTTTACAGAACACCTTTCTGCTCACCACTATGATTTAAAATACCATAAAATTTTAAAAATATGATTACACCTTAAAATTTGGTAATGACAATTTAAAAAGTTGATAGTCGTACTTTGAAAAATGAAAAACACTCTTTAGAGAATCAATAACCACATTTTTGACAATTGATTTACATATAGATTATCAACCAAGAAATACTTAATAATAATTTAGGATATTTTTTTATTTCTTGATCTGGGCAGCCATGCTGGAGGAGTCGATAATGGGAGCATTTTTCAGGTAATGAGTTAGGGCACGACAGGTCGGTGGACACAAGAAGAAGAAGTGATGTCTCCTCCTAAAATTATCTATTACTCTGGGCCGTAGTGGATAGGCCATACCCACATTCATGACAATGAGGAACTCTATTTAGGATGAATAATTGACCCATTTCCAGTAAATAGTATTGTAACTTTGTATCGAAATGTGCACTATTGAAGATGCACAAGTGTTTGACAAATTATCTCAAGGAGGATGTAAAATTTATGGGTGCCCTTTATATCAGGTGTGCATGAAACCTAAATAACGTAGTTAAACGACTTTGACATAAGGGTATAGGAAGCACAAGAAATTTTTGAAGCTAAGAAAGAAGGATTTTGATTTTTACCTGAGTAAAGATAGAAAAGGGGTGTGGGTGAAAACAAGGGTAATAGTAAAGTCCATTGACGAAATTTTTTTGAATCTATATGAAAATTAGAAACAATCTCTTGGAGGGATATGTAGATCGATAATATCTAGAATAATTTAGTATATTTCATGCCCACAAACTCTAATTCAAAGGTGAATCATACCCATTATGTTAAATTGTTTTGTGACCTTGAACCAATATAAGCACTATTGAAGTTACATAGCAAGTGTTTGATAAAATACCTCATGGATTCTGTCAAACCTCTGGGGTTCATTTTAGTAGGTGTGCAAGAAGCATAGTGAATTATAGACTTTTAGCATCCTGCCCTTGGTAAAATTGATCTGTGCAAGTTTAGGTTAAACATGTCCATTTCTTTACCAAGAATTGCTCAATATGTAGGATTAGATCGTATACTGAAAGCCAATCAAGTGTTTGATCAAATACCAAGCAGATATTATATCATATGGATAGGGGTTAACATTTTTAATCTAAATCTTGAATTTCCAGAGGAAGAAATAACTCTTTTCATCAAATTCAAAGAACAAACATTTAGACTGAATAATTTACCTTTATGGAGAAGTTTAAAGACCATAATAAAGGTGATATGTGGGAGTGTCAAGGATACTTGATAGGTATTTGATTGAATACCTCAATGAAATGTGGTAATGTGAAATTATATGGAGTAGGGATACGTACAGGTTTGGTTATGCGAGAAATAGTAGTGCAAGATGATGGTGGAAAGGTTTGAGAAATTGTCTAAACTTATCTGAGATAAATGGGGGTGTTTGAACTACCAAGTTTATAGGGCTTACACATATTGGGGTGGATGATTAGACCTTTAGGGTAATACTATTAAATTATAAAAGAAGTGGAATGGACGTAAAGGAGTGGAATAGACTACATAGATGGCAGGAATTGACATACTTGGCCTTGACAAGCAGGCTCTCCATTGGTTTATTCAAATAGTTGGATTGAAGTCAACAAGCAATTGTACACCTGCTGAGTAGAACATATAACTCATAGAAATAATTGTAATTCATGCAGAGTTGCATTTTTTTTTTAGTCAAGGAAAATAGGGCATTTATGTCTTAATATTTGCTTTGATTAAGGTGGAAGAACAAGATTTTTGATGAATTTTGAAGAGGATATTGTGGACTACTCGGAAGATCCCTTTGAGGGGTAGCACATTTTCATCTCTTCAAAGGTTAGTGATCACTCTCAAGGGATACCTCCACAAATCTACTCAAATACAAAAGAACCTCAAAGTTGTTTTATTGGATTGAATTTGGAGGATGGAAAAGGGGTCTTCTTGGAAATCATAACAAGGGAGTTAACAAATAAATTGGACTTAACACACATCCCAACAAAGGTTTTTAGTGGTGACTCTTCAGTAGGTTTTCTTGGGAACCTCTTAAGAACAAAGGAAATGGTGGTAAATATGGAAGAATCAATTTTTTTTGGGGCTTCAACGAAACATGGAATAAAAAATAAAAAGAAGTGTGTGAAAATGAAGAAGGAAAAAGTAAACCTTGTTTTAGGTGAAGATATTGGTCTAGATAAAATTCTAGAAATGGAGAAGAAGACCCTTACTGGAAAATTTTCCAACAAATTATATTCTAAAAAATTAGTTCAGCAATGGGTTGGAGAAGTTTGGGGCTAGGCTTTGGGCTATACTCCAAAAATATATCTTCTGGATAGAGGATGGGTTACCTTCTCTTTCAATAAGGAGGAAGATGCAAAAGCTATATTAAACTCAAAATGGTTTTGGGGCTCTTCATTGTTATCCCTGAGAAGATGGTCTCCATATTTTGACCCACAAAAAGAGTTATTGACATCCAAACCAATATGGGTCAAACTTCCAGGTCTGCCTTTGGAGTTATGGACTCACAATATTTTGAAAAAAAATGGTGACATTATAGGAATATTCATTAAAATGGCTGACAGGCTCATTTCAAATGTTTCTAAGATTGTGGCTCAGATTTTGGTTGTTTTGGACCTGAAGGATGGCCTTCCTGAAGATATTTATATTGCATTTTGTAAATAGAAATACTCTTAGCTTGTCATCCTCTTTTGGATCCCTGAAGCTGCTTGTTGGTGGAGTTGAAGGTTGCTTTGGAGTTCTTGCTGTATTTTTTGGCTTGAGGGCAACCCTGTGCTTTTTGTTGGTAGCTTGTGCTTCATGGCTCCTTCTGTTGAGGTTTTCTGGGACCTCCCCACCTCTTTCTCATGGCCTGTTGCTCTACACTATTTTTCTCTCTGTCTCCTTTGGCTCCTGGATAGTTATCCTTTTTGCATCATATTTTCCAAGCCTGCTGCTATTTTTTCTCTGGTTTTTTTGTTGGTTTTCAAACCGTGCTGCTGCATCGTCATTGCTACTTCCTGGTTTGCACCTTCCTACTGCATCTAGGGTTGTCCTCGGTGGGAATGTTTTATTTTCAATTTAAATTTTAAATGTTAGTAGTGGGTGGGATGGCCTTAATTTTTTTCATTCCTTCCTTTAGGCAGGATTGGTTTGTATTTTTCTTGCTTTTAGTGCTTTGTAATGCATGTATTATCTTTCAAATTTTTCCAGGGGTCAACCTTGCTTCCATCTTGGCGGGATGGCCCCGTCCATCTTTTCCTTTCCTCATGTCGTTAGGTTATATTTTGCTCATGTATTTTTGGACTTTTCTAGGCGGGATGGTGATATCCCTGTCTTCATTGTAATGTTTCAAAAAAAAATATATATATATATATATATATATATATATATATATATATATATATATATATATATATATATATATATATATATATATTTGTCCTTTAAGGCTATCCTCTAGCCTTTCTGTAAGGTTGTCCTTTTTCTGTCCTGATGGTCTTATGTAATTCCTTTGGTTATTGGGATATTTTTCTTTGGCCTTGGGGCCTTGCCTTTAGTCTTATGACTTTTTTTAATCAGTTTTTGGGATCCTTGATAAAAAAAACCCATTTTTAATTATTTTAACTGACAAAAAAAAAAGAAATACTTTCAGACCTTGGATTATATCAAAGTGACATTTTGTTGTACACGGTGCCATGTTTATGGACATGTGGCCAAAAAATGTTCACAATTTTTTTGTAAGAAATTATGGAGGGCTAAGTTACCTATGTCTCCAAGTACAGGGAACACATCCTTTGATAGGAATCAAATATCTTCAGTTGGTCGAAGAATACAAGGGGATATAGGAGAGGGTCAAAGAGGGCATTTTCTTGGAAGTGTAGGTGGAACTTCACATAACAAGGAAGGTGCTATGTTATCCAATTTACTCGAAGGGACAAATGTCAGCCTACCAATTCCAAAACAAGTAGGATGTACAGAAGGTTTTATGAATAGATTATACATGCCGAGAAATTTTTCTACTCCTATTATGGAACCCATAACTGTTGGAATAGATCAATCAAATAAGGAGGATCTTTTATCATAATCCTAGCACAACAAGGTTTCTTTTTTTCCACTTGATCTCTCACAAGTACTTGAAACTGCTTCTAGGGATCTTGAAAAAACTTTTAATGTCTATAAGAACAAATATTGGAATGGTAAGGAAGACATAAGGAGGGTTAAATACTATGTGGAAGATAGTTTTCTATTTGGTAAAGAATATTCCCCTCTTAGAGAAGCAACCTCAGACTTAAAAAATAATACTCACCCACTTTCTTACTCTCACTCTCTTTCTTGTTCTGAAGATGATCCACATTTAATTGGTAAGAATCATTATTTCCTCATATCTCAAAAAAAGGTTGTAGCATATGAAATAGTAATTAGAGGTGGTCTGAGTACTGATGGGGTGGGAGCTATGTTATCAGGTAGTTCAAGAAGGAAATATTTTTCAAGCATTCCTAAAGAAAAAGCCTACATATAAATCAACCAAGGAAAGCAACAAACTATAATGGGGGTTCTTAGAGCAACCCAGGGAAAGATCTATAATGATTATACTATCTCTAAATGTTTGAGTTATGGGTAGTACTCATAAAAATTACCTTAAACATGTTAGTGAAGGTAAAAAATCTTGATATTTTGATGCTACATGAAACCATGGGGGAGGGCAAGAAAACCATAGGTGATTTGCTTGTTTTCTAGGATTTCCTCTTAGAGGATGTTGAAGGGAGATCTGGAGGGCTAATTTTGGGATGGTAAAAAATCCCGATATTTTGATGCTACAAGAAACCATGGGGGATGGCAAGAAAACCATAGGTGATTTGCTTGTTTTCTAGGATTTCCTCTTAGAGGATGTTGAAGGGAGATCTGGAGGGCTAATTTTGGGATGGAAAAAAAGGTCCTTCCAACTCATAAATATTGTGGATCTAGTCTCAAGCCTAGGTGCTGAGTTATTTTCTTTAGATCTGGGCAAAAAAATTATGGTGGTTAACATCTATGGCCCTTATGATAATAGATTGCCTTATTGGGAAGCCCTATTCTCCAATATATTTTTGAAACATAACAGTTTGATATTAGGTGGTGACCTAAAATTTACTACCAAAAGAGCTGAGGTTTGGGGTTTTTCGGTGAGGGTGGATTCAAATGCTATTTTTTTCCTTCATAAAATAGAGGGAGCAGGTTTAGTTGATATAGATCCTATAAAACTTGTTCTAACTTGGAGAAATAATAGGTCTGGAAGAGCTTTAGTTACTAAAAGGTTGCATAGGTTTCTTATCTCTAAGTCTCTACTGACAAAAGGTGATATTATCATAACTTGGGTGGAAACCAGAGGTGATTCTGATCATTCTCCTATTGTGTTACAAATTGGACTCAAGTATCAAAATGCTCCTAGTACCTTCAAATTCAACTCTTCCTGGCTAGAGTAATAAGAGCTTCAAGATTTAGTTAGGTATGAATGGAGGAAAATTTATGGCTTTCTTACATATTTCGCTTGCTCACAATTCACATCTATTTTGAAGGAAGTTAAAAATACAATTTTGAAATGGGCTTACCAAAAATATAAATCTCAAGAACAAGATCTTATTTTGGTGGAAAAACAAATTTCTGATTTCTATGACACAGATATGGAAGGGGATTTTTTTGAGGCTTCCAAACAGCAAATTAAGAATCTAGAGATAAAAAGAAATAATTTACTATCCAGTAAAGAGGCAACTTGGAGACTAAAAAGTAGAGCCATTTGGCTAGAAAAGGGGGATGAAAATACCAATTATTTCACAACTATGCAAATCAGAGGAAGAACATAAACACCATTTGGGAGATGCTGATAGGAGATGGTAGTGTAGTAAGGAATTTCCAAGAGATTGCCAATCTTAGGGTCTCACACTTTCAAAATATGTTCAAATATCCTAAAAAGGTCAATTAGCTGATATTTTAAAGCGAACTTCTTTCTTTTGAAGATTTGCTAAAGCAGAGAACAATGAGATGTTACTTTATGATGTGTCAAAGGATGAACTAAAAATAATTTTAAACTCTATGCAAAAGGATAAAAGTCCTAGACTTGATGGTTGGACAAAAAAAAAATTCATTGGTTTCTATGAGATGATTGAAGAGGATTTATTTGTTAGAAATAGAGTCTATTCCATCATTTGGGTTATGTAAATGTATCTTCCAAGGTACATACTTAGATTACTTTAGGGGCAAGTTATCTAGTTACTTCATGCAATGTAATAAATGCACAAGTGTCAATGTGCAAGTTGTACATGTGCAAGTTATCCCTTGCACAACTAGATAGAGTGTTGGCCAAGTATCCTATTTTACCTATATAAGGATGGCCTCATAGATAGATAGATATAGAGTCATAGATACAGAGAGAGTCGGGGGACATAGTGTAGCTTAGTTCTGTGTGTGACACCATCCATTGGTGATGGGTGCAATGTAGTTCAGTAGCTTTATAATGGAGTGTTCATTTCCTCCATAGCTACATTGTAATATTTTATATCATTTCTATTTATTGCATATTTCAGTCATCTAGCAGATTTACTTTCTTTCATATTATTCTGCATCTTGTGATTGCTATCTCCTAGTGCTTGCTACATCAAAAGCTAATAGTGGTATCAGAGCTACGGTAGATCTAGTCTATGTAGGTCAATAGGAAAGCCACCATTATCATTGAGCCTGAGTATTTTGATAAACTAACGTACCGCTAGACCAACCACTATCAAAAGCTCTCAAAAGAATCTAGGTGGTAGAATTAGGGAGAGTCACGAGTGAGGACTAAAATAAATCTCAATTCCAAGAAATACTGAGATTGCAATTGACTAGAGTCTTTCCACAGAGTTTCAGAAAAAACTCGTGAAGACCAAGACTCAACATTCAAGCCACTAGATTGACAAATCATTTAATGAGGATCATCCAAGATATCTAGAATTTTCTAACTAGTGCCTAAAGTTTCTTTTATTTGTAGAAAACTAATTCTCAAAGGATTGGGACTCCTCCTACAATAGAAATCTAGGAGACTCCAACTTCATTGCCCGAAGGTCAATGTGCCCTCATAGTGCAGATATTGGTTCCTTGTGCAAGAGAAGAATACTATGGAAGAAGACTTCTTGTGAAGAGTTGTGGTGAAGTTAGGAGACTGAAGATCTCCATTGTTGAATCAAAGAACTTCACAAGTTGAAGAACAAGCCATAGAAGCCTTGACATAAAAGGCCATAGAAGCCTTGGAGAAAAGGCCACAGGAGCCTTGAAGGAGAAGCCATAGAATTCTTGATACCAAAAAGGCCATAGAAGCCTTGGTACTAAAAAAAGCCATAGAAGCCTTGATCCTGAAGAAGAATTCAAAGAGAATATCTGATTTAGAAGTAGACTAAATATTTTAGTACTAATACTTTGTTGTAGGGAAAGAAGATTCAGTGAGTTGGGAAACTTCCTACAAGAAAGTTAGGAAGGGTATCTTCTTCAGAATCAATTCAACACCTAAAGCAAAATCAAAGAGATCAGGAGAAGATCTCATTGTAGAACTTCTAATCAAGGAAGGAGAAGGAGAATAAGGACTAGGTGAGTCCTGCTCGAATCCAGAAGTAGTAGAATCAGAGATCCAGAAGTAGATCTCACCACCAACACTTCCAGGAGTAGAAGGTTGAAGAAAAGGTCTCAAGGAAGACCATCAGAAGATATAATATCAGAGACCTTGGGAAGGTCTTATCGAGCATCCAGAAAAAGGCTAGGAGAGCCTTACTGAAGATATTCTCAAAGGAGAACTCATTGGAGAAATCCACTACCAAGGAGAAGCCCTGATAGTGAAGGACTTGGGACAATTATCGCCATCCGACAACAAGCCCAAGAGAAGAAGAATTTGGCAAGGAGTGCCAAATCTATGAAGAAGAATTTGGCAAGGAGTGCCAAATATCAGAAGAAGATCCTACTTGAAGTCAGAAATCGACAAGAAGACTTGAAGATAGAAGAAGCTCACCAAATATTGAAGATTTGAAGATTACCTCTCATAGCAAGAAGGCATCACTTTAGAGACAAAGACTTCTCCAAATATATAGCAAGGAGGAGAACAGAAGAGGAGAACAAGCCATCAAATCCTAGGCTCATAAAAGAAAGGTCGAGACCATCATTTGGTGAAGAAGGAGTTATTCAAGATAGTCTACAAAGAGTTGCAAGGACATACTCGTAGCAGCAACTTGGTGATCCTAGACACCAAGATCTACATCCTCTACAGAAGCGATAAAAGAGCTACTACAAAAAAGGTATGCAACTTTTTGGTGCAAGTAGGTTCATTAATTCATTTACCTATCAGATTTGTTAGAAGCACCTGAATTTGGATTAAAGTTGCAAATAGAAAATTGGATTACAGTCTTCGAAAGTGCAAAAATAAAAAGTTATTTTTAAGGTTCATTTGCACATTAATTAGGAGTTGATTAGATTTCAAAATTGCTTCTATCAACTACCTATTATCTATTTTGGAAAAATAAAAAGAAGACTAAGTCCTACAATATTAGTTGTAGTGAAATTGCAGAATAACTCTTAAAGATTCATTTTAGGTTATTCTTGATTAGTTGTAGTAAATTCTTAGTGCATTAATTTGAGAGTTTATTGGAGTGATAAGGTGTAATCTTAGTGCATTAAAAGTGAAAGACTTGTACTATTATACTACTCTCAAAAGAAATTAGTTTTTGTGTTCTTGAAGGGCACAAAATCTGATTTGTATCAAGTGTCTAAAGACACTATTGAAGCACAGAAATCTGCAACTCATAGTGGCCAAAAGAAGCCACCCAAAAAGGTTAGAATCCTCCAAAACTTGGAGAAGAACACAACTAACCAAAAATAGAAATAGAAGCTTCAAATATTGAGACTTGGTGAGTCTCAAATCCAAAGCATTACAAGATTGAATGCAAGAAAAGAAAGTGCAGAAAATTGCATAAATTAAAAAGCTTCTATCTACTGTTATCTAAGCTTGGAGTTGTTATCAAAGTGTCCAAGAAAAAAGGGGAAGGTGTCTACTCATAAAAGACAACCTCAAAACCCTTGTATTGTAGGAGAAAAATCTGCCATAAAACCAGAATTTCTGATCTGAAATAAGAGTGCAAAAGAAGGTGCATCAAAGGAGGTTTATGTACATTCTATAGTACATTTTATTGCACTACTTTAATCTAGTTTTTTACAGCCCAAGAGCATATTTGAATGTGCCCCAAAAAGGCACAATATCTATAGGAAAAAGTAGCCAAGAAAGGTCGAACGTAAGCACTCTTCTTCCCAAGCAATAGGAGCCACTCAAAGGGCTCATCTTGGATGGTCGAACCTGTAGAAGACAAGGCATAAGGGAAGATCAAGCAATGTATAAAGCAAAAAGAAGTCAAAGAAAATCAAAGCAAAGGAGCACTCTTATCAAAGCAAGCTACAAAGCATTTCTACCATAAGTGAAAGCTAACAGTGGAGTGAAGCATCAAGGAGTCTTCATCCAAGCGCTGCCATTCAGACTCCATTCAAGGGCCACCAAAGCTCCTCCATATCTCCACCAAAGCTCCACCATATCTCCACCACAACTCAACCATTAGCATTGCTTGGCTGGAGATATTTCAACATCTACATAAAACAACAAAGAACAAGGTGGAAAATGCATTGGAGAGTCTTCAAGTAAGCATTGATAAAGAGAAGGGCATGCAACTGCCACTTGTCATTCTATGAGATCCTCTATAACACTCACAAAGAAGACATTACATTTCTTGGTGCCCATACTCCATGCAAAAGGGGAGTTACGTACAACTAATAGCTTGATATACGTTACAACAAAGAAGTCTTGTAGACGTTGAAGAAGGAGCATTTCTTGGACAATGCTCAAAGGAGAATCAAAATATCTCAATCCAAAGGTGACATTTGTCACAAGTAGTGGAGTGAGTTTGACACCTCCACCAAATAGTCGAAGCTTCCATGAGCATTTAAAACTTCTATCGTGACACTTGTCACTCATCCTATCACATATTAAAGATGCCTTGGACCTTGGAAAGGAAGCGCAACAGTTGGAAAGTAATACACACAGTAGTTTAGAAGCTACTCGATAGTGGATTGATGACACTTCGATAGATCAACGATAGATGCTCAACGATAGTTTGAGTGCGATTCGATAGGGATCCAAAGCAAGTCAGGTGTAGTAGAAAATACTCTCGATCAACCAACATTTAAGAAGAGCATTAAAGCCACAACTTACCTTGGGGAATTCATGCTCAAGAAGGAGATTTTACTACCATATTCATCCAACTTCATAAAGGTACAAAGCCTTAATCAAATTTCTCATCTAATTTGCTTTCATTTTAAAAAGGGAGTTATAAGGTTATAAGATAAGGTTGATATATTAATTGAAATCAATATTTGTTTGAAAGCAAAACTTAGGGAAATTAATATAATATTTGCAAAATATAACTTAGGAGAAATAAGGGATACTACTTGGAATTAATCCATTTAATGTTTGCAAATATTAATGTGTTCTAGTTTTCCAAATTTGGGAGTGATAAGGGTTACAACATCAAACTAGTTTTTTGGAAATTAGAAACACTTGAATAAAATCCTAAGGGTTTCAAAAAGGGGTTATTAAAATATTTTATCAAAGTTGGAAATTTATATTCTTGTCTCAAAAATTTCTCAAAAGGGACAAAAGAAATCCAACATTAAAACCTCTTCAAAAATTGAAAAGTGCTTAGTTCAATAGGAGTATTAAGGAGTTAAGAAGTTGATTTTTGATCTTTACAAAACTTGTACAAAATCAACCAAAAATTGAACTATATCTTACAAAAGCACTATATCATACTCCAAAAACATTAGGGAGTCATAAGGGATTCTACAAAACTTGATAATAATATCCATCAAAGATTGTCAAGTTGAGAAGATATAAGCTTTCTTCAAAAAACCTAAAATTAGGTATTCATACTCTCATTACTAGGGAGACATAAGGAAGCCTACAATCTAAGGATTAATAAAGGTTTTATCAAATCAAGCTTATATACTTCAATTAGGGAGCTGCAATTCTATCTTATTTCTTCTTCAAATGGGTAAAGGAATGTCATACAATCATGAATACATGTGGTATATTGACTCAGGAGCCAGTCATCATATGACAGGAAATATACAATGGTTTGACTGTCTTGAAATTGCTAAAGGTTACAGACTAAGAATTGCAGACAACCAAACGTATCCTATACATGGATATGGATGTGTAACACCAAGCAAATCATTTCCAAATATTCTACTATAGAAAGTATTGTATGTTCCTAGATTAACATTCAATCTCATCTCAGTAAGCAAGTTAGTTGAAAATAACTATGTGATTAACTTTGGATATATGGATGGGATCAATACTTGTCTCATTATGAATCAAGATGGCATAAAAGCAATAGGTTCAATTCATGAAAATACATACATCCTGGACTCAATGGAAATCTCACAAGACATTGTGATGTTTCAAAAATATGCTAACATATTTACAGAGGAATAGGTTGAAGAAAATGAAGAACCAGTACACCAAAAAGGTAAGCACAACAGGATCAAAAATAAAAATATGAGAGGACAATTGCATCATGCCCTGCTCATTCATCAACAATCAGAACCAGATGGAGATACTTGCAAGGAGAACTATAAAGGTGGTTGGATAGAAGACAAGGAAGATGAATCTAAACAAGTCAAGGATCACCCAATGAAAGAAGAAGCCTCAGCTCCAACTTACTCTGCATCATATGAAGACACATATTACCTACTGAACCTGAACACAAAGAATGCAGAGGAAGAATACAAAGTTCAGGAAGAAGAAGAAGATCCATATTGAAGACTAAAGTCTTCAATACCCAAATAATGTAATACAGGGGGGTGTTAGAAATAGAGTCTATTCCATCATTTGGGTTATGTAAATGTATCTTCCAAGGTACATACTTAGATTACTTTAGGGGCAAGTTATCTAGTTACTTCATGCAATGTAATAAATGCACAAGTGTCAATGTGAAGTTGTACATGTGCAAGTTGTCCCTTGCACAACTAGATAGAGTGTTGGCCAAGTATCCTATTTTACCTATATAAGGATGGCCTCATAGATAGATAGATATAGAGTCATAGATACATAGAGTCGGGGGACATAGTGTAGCTTAGTTCTGTGTGTGACACCATCCATTGGTGATGGGTGCAATGTAGTTCAATAGCTTTATAATGGAGTGTTCATTTCCTCCATAGCTACATTGTAATATTTTATATCATTTCATTGTAATATATTTATTGTATTTCAGTCATCTAGCAGATTTACTTTCTTTCATATTATTCTGCATCTTGTGATTGCTATCTCCCAGTGCTTGCTACATCAAAAGCTAACAATATTAAGGGTAGTGGAGGAGACAAAAAACACAGGCTTTATTATGATGGATATAAACTCTACCTTTATAACTCTTATCCCCAATAAGGATTCTCCCACATCCTTTGATGACTTTAGGCCTATGCAATTACCTCTATAAAATTATAGCAAAAATAATTACCTCTAGGTTAAAGAATGTTTTTCAGCTACTATCTCTTTGGAATAGTTTGGATTTTTAAATGGTAGGTAGATTCATGATGCTATAGGTGTGGCACAAGAATGTTTACACTCAATTAAGACAAATAATATGAAGGCAATGGTCATAAAATTTGACCTTTCAAAGGCCTACGATAGAGCATATTGGATGTACCTAAGGATTATACTTTTACACACTGGGTTTAATCTTCAAGTTGTAAATTGGATAATGATATGTATGACCAATGTTTCTTTTGCTATTTTGATGAATGGTTCGGCTTCAAAATTCTTCACCTCTTTGCGTGGATTAAGATAAGGTTTCCCTTTATCCCTAATCCTTTTTATTTTTATTATTGAAGGCTTAAGTAGGGCTCTCAGAGAAGCAAAGCGTACAAGAGTTATAAAAGGCATAAGGGTGGGCAGATCTATTTTCCTTACTCGTATTTAATTATGGATGACATTGTGTTATTCTATGAGGGACATTTGAGGGAAGCCACAAGTCTTAAAGGTATCCTTGAAAATTTTTGTAATGCTACTGGAATGATGATAAACATGACAAAGTCTATGATATCCTTCAATGGTCTGAAATAAGAGGAAGAAAATCATTTCCAACACCTTTTTCATTATCCAAAATGTGATTTTTAGTTGGGTTTTAAATATCTTGGTTTTTATTTGAAACCAAATGGTTATGGGAAAAAATACAGGAGCTAGCTTATTAACAAAATATATAAAAGAATAATTTTGTGGTGTAATAGATGGTTCTCCCTTGGTGGAAGATTAACCCTTGTCAAAACAGTCTTGGAAGCTATCCCAATTTTTTTGCATAGACTGGCATACATTCCTAATGGGGTCCTTGACATCATAAGTAAATGTTTTAGTTTCTTGTGGTCATGGAATAGGGTCAAAGAAGGTATTCATTTAGTTAAATGGAAGCACATTGCAAAACCAAAAAGGGAAGGTGGTTGGGGACTAAAAATATTTTTAATTTTGGGAAAGCTTTGGCTGCCAAAATTTTGTGGAGAATTATTACTCACAAAAATATTTGGAAACAAGTTATCATACAAAAATATATTGAACCACTTACCCTGGTGGAGTGGATCAGAAGCCCAAATAAGTCCACAAACAAGGTATCAATTATCTGGAAAGCTTTGTGTCTTGCTTTTCCTTTAATAGGCAATTGATTAGCATGGAAGATAGGCAATGGAACAAAAGTCAGGTTAGGTGTTTATTTGTGGGTAGACAGTGGAGATCAATATAAACTCTCTAACGAAATCATAGACCTAATCCATCGGCTTGGTATTTATACAGTTGCACATGTGGTCGAAAATGATGCCACTACCATTTGGAAACAAGGATGGAAGAGGGTAAATCAGCTAGATTTAGAAAACGACCATGCAAATCAGTGGAATGCCTTTGTGGAAAATCTTATCAGTAGTAATGTCAGGATAAATGAAAGGTTCGATGAATTGATATGGATCGAAAATCCACTTACAAGTAACAACACTCCAAAGCTTGAATACAAAGTTTTTTTTATAGTGGGGATCATGCTGACCGAAAATGGTGGTGGAACCAAATATGGAAAATAAAGTCTCCAATTAAAACCTGCACTTTTATGTGGCTAGTTTTAAGCAAAAAGGCTTTGACATGGGATATTATTATGAAAATAAATTGGCACAGACCCAACATATGTACATTGTGTACAGAGGCTGAGGAAACTAGTCATCATTTATTTATGGAGTGCAAATACACCAAAAATATTTGGTCATAAATTGAAATCTTAACCAGATGCAAAGATGTATGGAAATGGCAGTCCCTAGATGAATGTTTCAAAAGTTGATTCGAAAGAAAAGAGTTGAAGGTCTTTAGAGCTTTGCCTCTAGTCATAGTTTGGGGAATATGGCTCTCAAGGAATGCTGACATTTTCAATAATTATTCTATTCCTCCCTTTCAATGCTCTCAACAAATTCGATCCATTTTTGAAGGCCTCGAGAGGAATTATAAGTACCAAAGGAAAAGGCGGATTTTAGAAATCCATATTTACAAATCTGGTGCATGGGGTTATTTTGATGGTGCTCAGAACGGTACCACATCCTTATGTGGGGCTAGGGGTATTCCATATTTATCTGATAACCATCACATAAAATTTAAAGCAGGTTTGGGGCATGGTTCAAATAATTATGCTGAATTACTTGCTTTAAAATTGCTCATCAAATTAGCCATTGAAAAACAGGTTGAATAGATCAAAGTTTTTGGGGATTCTTTGTTTGTTATTAATTGTATGAGGGGTTCACAAAGTATGAATGTACTACTTTTAAACCCAATTTATAAGCAACTGAAAGGATTGGAAGGGGCTTTCAAAGATATCACCTTTTCTCATATTTGTCGAGAATTGAATATGGTAGCAGACTCTCTATCAAAAGATGGTATTCACATGGAGCATCGCATATGGTTAAATATGGAAAGGAAAGATGGTAAATTGTTGGGCACCACAATCAGTTCTATCTATGACCCATAATTTAATACCACTTAAAGTTTTAAGCCTCTTTCCAGAAGTTTTTTGGAGGATAGCATGATTTTTTTTCTTTTTCTCCATTATTTGTTGTTTTTCTTCACTTTGACTGTTTGGCCCCGATGGGTTCAAAGTTATATTTTAGGTTGGTTAGTTTTTACCTTCTGCTTTTTCCCTGGTTTTTGAACAGGGGGTATTTTCCTTTTTTTTCTTGTTGGGGTTTTTCCCCAAGATCGATGTCAATTGCCTTAGGCATCTACAATATGTAATATTTTTCCTTTTCAAAATAGAAATTATGATTTTTCTTGGAAAAAAAAATATTCTCAATCATGTTTCTTAATTTAAAGAAAGGGGATTATTATGGGTCAATAAAATTACTAATATTATAGTACCATTAGGATACCAATGGTTTAGTTAGTGTTATATACCAAATGATTGATATCATAATTAATGTATTTGACTTCTCATATGGTGAACCTATCTTTGAGTTATTACATAGTATTTCCATTGTCTAGCTTATTGAAGATTTCTATTAAACTCAATTCTATCAACTTTATCATTATTTCATAATTATGAAGTTAATGGAAAGGTTAATCTATAAGACAAGGAGATACTACTCGATGCACTTAGTGTGTCTTCAATGATGGGGGTTAATATTATACATAAACCTCAAGTCCTAATTAAAACATTAAATAATGCAATTAAAGTACTTGTAGTGGTCTAAAGCAACTTCATGAAGACAATGACCACAAACCATACGCTCTAATTATACCTCACTAACAATATCACGAAGGTTGAGAATATATAATAAAATAATTAAAAGCTAACCATAATTAACTACACATGATATAACTAATGCTTTCAAAATATTAATTCAAATAATTGTATTAGCATATTATTATGTCAGTCTTACACCCAAATGTCCATGGTCTTATTAAAAAAACAAAATCAATTTACAACCAAATTATCGAAGGTATTACATGAATGTTCATAACCTAAAGAGTAAGTTTTGTAGGTGTTGCACTTATGCAATTTCAATATGTTGTGTGTTTAAGTTGTTATTGATCATATACATTTTGACATGATTTGAATTGACTACTAAATATTTTGAGGAGAATCGGCCTAATGTAACTTTTGATGAGCATTAATTAGATATCTATTATGATGCAATTTACATATATTATTTAGTAATCATGTGTAATGCTTGTATTATTGGATTTGCTTGTGTTTATTTATATATCATGTTGGTATACATCTATATTTTGCTTGGGAAAGTGCTTGTTGGTATTCAAACTATTTAATTATTACACATTTTATTTGAGATGATATCTTTTTATTGGAACACCTTAAAGAAAATCATCTGCTGTACTTTGTTTTTAGGACTTTTGTGTTCCTTAGCTGTTTTGTTTCTAGAAGCCTTCTTTTTATTTTTTTAAGGACAATATGACCTTTTAGATGTGTGCTTCAATTTACAACTTCCTCCGGCCTTGTGTGAACATAAATACAATAAGTCAAGCTGACCCATCCTTGATTTGATTTTTTTAATTAATATATACTGACAAAACAAAATTTCATCAAATCTTTGACCTTATGACCTCGCTTACAACCTGGTTGTCGGTGAACAATTGGGAAAGGACATCTCGAACTTCATTCCAATGCCGGCAAGGTTGCAGTATTAATATTATTATTATAATAAGCGTGGTACATGTAGTAATTATTGGCCTCTCATCCACGTGGTTTAAGGGTGCGTAGTTGTGATTACGTATTATCATTGGGTTCATGCACATGTGACTCTGAGGACATGTACATGAAACCATGTGAAATATGTACTATTATCTTTTTCTTTTTAATTTTTTTAGACTTAAATTCAATTTAGGGAATATTTTTAGACTTAACTTCAATTTAGAGGAAGTGGCCTTTCCTAATGTACTTTAGTTTATCACTAAAGTAGTAAGAGCAGTTTTTAATATTTATGAGCTTTTAGGTTTTAATAAAAGTATTTCTTACTCAAAGATTTGTTTTTCCGTATCAAAATATATAATGTATATATAGATTTATTTTTTTCTAATATGAATCTTAAATCTTTTATTTGAAGTTTCAAAATTTAATCATTGGATTCATTTAAGTTATATTTTTATTTGAAGTTTCAAAATCTTAATCATTCGACTCACTCAAGTTATATTAAAAATATTAAGATAATGTTACGAAAAAAAGTTTCAAATGATAATAATTGTTTTCCTTGTAAATTGTTAGAATGTATTTTAAGTAATAGTGCTTAACTTTTTAATCTTATATCTAAGAATCTTTACAGTAAGTCGTATGAAGTGGGGTTAATGTCATAATTATTTTGGTAAATTTATAGGATAAAATATGAATACACACATTTTAAAAAGTCATGAGATCAAGCACAAAATGTTGTGATTTAATAATATCCATAAGAACTCTAGAAAATAATAGTACTATCCTTTGATAGAAAGTGGTCATATTAATTATTTCCTTCCAATGAGATTTAAAGGACCTAGTTCATGCTTTCTACAAACATTCAAAAGCATGCATTCATCATTTGTCATATGCAAAAGAATAAAAAATAAAATGATAGAGCAAATAGATAAAATAAGAACAAATTAGGAAAGATGGATGTCCATGGGGAGTCAACAATATTTCACACTAATGTCACATTGGTACAATGGATCAATGATCAAGGGGTATTTATAGTAGATATCTTATCGGTAATAGGGATAGTGACATATTACCTTTGTTAGAACCTAGGCTTCAAATGCTTTGCATAATACAATGATAAGTATTTAAAGTACATAAGATGCCTTATTTAGGTATAACAAACTTGCAACTACTTTTATCCTATACAATATACATGCCTTATTTAGGTTAAATCACATACCCTATCACATGGACTATGATAATGATTATGTCTTTTCCCTATAGTAGACCATACAAACCATGTGTTGAGTGGTTACTCAACTTATATAAATACCTATTATGATGTAATAGTTCATTATTCCCCCCTTATTACATCATAGTCTTAGAGGGAAAGCTTTAAAATTCTTCAAATTTGACTCATCCTAGTGGTTTGGTGAAGATGTTTGCTCATTGTTCTTGAGTAGGACAAAATTTAAGTTGGATGTTCTATTCTTGAACATGTTCACAGATGAAGTGGCACTCTATGTCGATGTGCTTGGTCCTATCACAAAAATTTGGATTGCGGACAAGTTTTAATACTCCTGAATTATGTCAATACATGAATATAGGTTTATCTTGTGGTACCCCCATATGTACCAACAAATATTTTATCCATATTGCTTCACAAATAGCTCCTCTTGTTGCACAATATTTTGTTTCAAAGGAAGATCGAGCAACCAATTGTTGTTTCTTGCTTCCCCATGACATAGGTGGAGTTCCTAGAAAGAATATATAACCATAGCCATTAATGGAACTTGTGTATTTGTATCTATATAACTTGTTAGGTGGAACTGATCACTTTTTTGAATTCTAAATCATACTCAGTAGTGCCTTGTATATATCTTAGAATTCTCTTTATTGTCTTCCAATGTGTCATCTTGGTTCCTACATGAAACACGAAAGATAGCTCACTACAAAACTAATATCTAGTCTTGTGTAGGGTAGGTAGATGAGACTCCCAACTAATTGTCAATAAAATATTTCGTTTACTAGAGAAGAAAAATCAAAATATGAGAGTTCTAAGCTTGATTTCGTAAGAGTTACCATAGGCTTCCAATATTCAATGTGATATATATTAAGAAGATTTTTGGCATATTTTCTTTATGAAACAAATATGTGATGATGATTCAGCTTTACCTAGAAGATAATGTAACAAACCAATATCTCAAAGGTGAACACTTTCCCCTCTTAATGTAATACACATAAAGACATGATTGTAATGCACCAACATCTTAAAGGTGAACACTTCTCCCTCTTAGCATGTTAAGAAGAAATTGCGTATAAAGGAAATGGAATAGAAATTAGTTAGCCATGGCCTTTAGTATACACACATACATACAAGACATGGGATAAAAAGAGTCAAATAATCATAGCCTCAAGAATATCTATAAATGTGAATATGAAAAGTTATAGATAATATTAGAAGTTGGGGCTTGAAATCTTGTTTGCAAACCACTTGGGGTTCAGGTACTACTATATAGAATAAAATGAAGGTAAAGTTATACAACTTGTCAATCCTTTGCAATTCCTAAACAAATACTATTTATAGATTAAAAAAAGGGTATTTTCTCTCCAAAATTGTATAGGAGTCTTAATAAAATATATATGTTTCTCTACAGATTTGATACTCTTCTATGTCACCTTTTAGTTTCTCAAGGTTTGTGGTTTAGTTTTGAGCTGCTAGATATTCAAACACTACCCTAGGGATCTTGAAAATTGGTCAGAAGCAACCTCTACAATCAATATTATCAATTTTGGGATTGTGGCTTCCATGCCTCTATCTTCAACAAACCACCTACCTTTCTTGGATTGTTGAGATAAAGTGACACTAGTATGTTATCTTTAACCTCCCTTATTAATGGTATATTAATCTAGCTCATCTACCCTTTATGGGAGCTTGTGAATCATTATTGATGTTTTGCAACTTAATCTAACCATTCTTATGAGTGGATGGATTTCTACCCTATGCTTTAGTTCTTAGAGTGCCCTTATTTTCTTTAAAAATTATGATGTAGACTATGGTTGCTTGTTAGAAGTTTTTTTTTGCATTGAATCTTTGAAAACCTCTAAGATCAGGCTAGATTCTTTGACAAAGATATTTTGAGGAAGTCCTCTCTTATTTTTAGCAATATTACATTATTTGGTACCTTGAGTACCATTTTAAATATTTAGATTAGGAGATTGAGTGCATTATTTTTTGAAGATATTTTGAGGAAGTCATCTCTTATTGTTAGCAATATTACATTATTTGGTACCTTGAGTACCATTTTAAATATTTATATTAGGAGTGTGAGTTTATTATTTAGTACGTAGAGTGTTTACATGTCATGTAATTAAGTGTGAATGTGAGTTATGAGTGAAATGTGTCATGTGTGTAAGTATGAGTAAAATATGTCATTACTCATACTTACACGCGTAACACCTTTCACTCATAACTCACACTCACACTTAAATACATGACATGTAAACACTCTACGTACTAAATAATAAACTCACACTCCTAATATAAATATTTAAAATGGTACTCAAGGTACCAAATAATGTAATATTGCTAACAATAAGAGATGACTTCCTCAAAATATCTTCAAAAAATAATCTAACCTGATTTTAGAGGTTTTCAAATATTCGATGTGAAAAGACAAAGAAAAGTTCTAATAAGAGTGGAAAGTCATATGTGTAAGTGAAGTGTCATGTGTGATGTGTCAAGATTAGAAGTAGAAATTTTTGTAATTATGAGACTTTATCATAATTTAAGAATGGCATATGAAAGGTTGCATCTCTCATATATTTTAGGAGAGCAAAATTTAGGAGTATTGAAGAGTCTTATGTAAAGTTATATATTGATGACAAAGCTTTATGCAATGAAACTGAAGAAAGAGGTTGATTTTATATGAATATTCTGATTATCAATAAAGTTTTTATTGTGTGAAATATTGGTGTTGTGATTGTATGAGATTATTTGCAAGTGATTATTTGATCTTGGTAAATAGGAACTTATGATATTTGGGCCCATTTTCTAACAATGGTATCATATCCACTTTACTAATCCCTATCTAGGGTTGATAAAGAGAGAAAGATATTGTGAGAAGATATTGAAGGGAGATTTAAGAATAAATAGTACTAAAAAATCTGGTGTGAATATTGGACGTGTGAATTGGAACATGTGAATATTGGACATGTGAGAGATTGAAGAATAGTTAGCACCAAAAAATCTAGTGTAAATATTGGACATGTGAATTTGGAGGAGTGAGAAGAAGAAGATTGGAGAAGTATATTTAAGGAGGAATAATATTATTGGAGCATTGGAATATTTCTAAAGAAAAATAAGATTGAAGGTGTGAATTTGGAGAATATTTGACGAAATATTATTAAGTACTGCTTGGAGAACATTTGTTAGAGTTTGCTAGAGAGAATATGATTACTGGATTTTGTTAGAATTTGCTAGATAATTCTTGGAGGAACATGTAGGAGATTGAGCACAGTAATCCTGATTGGATCCTAGAACCAGTGCAGAAGGAGTAGCCATGATGTTTGAGTAGCTTGGAACAAAAATTCTAGAAGGAGAAATAAAACATATAATAAAATATTGGAGGAACATAAATTGGAGCCAAAAAAATGAATATTGGAGTAAAAAAATCCTAAAACTTGGGTAGATTGGAGTCAAACATTGAAAACCTAAGTGATGTACAATTGAGGATGGGAGAATGTTAAGCAACCTGAGAGAGCATAGATAAATTTTTAGGATATGAAAATGTAATGTTTAAAACATTGACTAGAACGTGAGCATTTCATGTAATATATTTCTTGGATTCCCTAAATCAATTCGAAGTGAGACTTGGCACCATACTAAGCTAAAGTTTTGATTTTGAGGAGGGCATACTTTATTTATTTGCTTAGGCACATTATTTGAGGGAAATATTTGATTTTTTACGATTTTGGGAGTTATAAGATTTTGTTAATTAAATGAGCAAAGTTAGGAGTTAAAAGGAATATTAAAAATCAATGAATTAATTGGGAGTTATAAGGAAATTAAACATTTGGTTTAGAGATTGATTAATCGAATATTGAGAGTGAATATTGAAATAAGAAATAATTGAATTTGAAATTAAAAATTAGGAGTTATAAGAAGTGAATGAAATGAATTGAGTTTGAAGAATTAATATTGATTGAGATTTAATGAGAATTTGAAGGAGAAATAAGATTTTTTTTTAAATTAATTGATTGAAGATTAGAAATTGGAAATTGAAGTTGAATAAAACCTGACAAAATTGATTTTGAAAAGAAATATTGATTGATTAAATAGATTTAAAAATTCATCATAGAATCTGAAAAAAGAAATAAGAAAACAAGTATTCAATATGTTTCATCCAAAAATAGTGCAGTTAAAGAAAAGACATCAAGAAGTCATTTACAAAATATTACTGAAGTTGGAAGCAATGGATCAAAAAAATTGATGAAACATTTACAATTCATCTACAAAAGGACTAAAGAAAGAATGGTTTTAATACTTCAACATTGTTTACATTGTCTTCTCAAGAATGCTAATAGCCATTATGCATATAAAAAAAGGATGATAATTCAAAATGTAGAAATAATATACACCATATGGAAAATGTAATCATTGCAATAGATTTGGATACAAGGAAGAGAAATGTTGGAATCTTTATCCTTGTAAATTCTATGGAAGAAATAATCATCCTCAAGAATATTGTTGGCACAAAAAATAATTATCATGATAAATGGAAAAAAAAAATA
This sequence comes from Wollemia nobilis, assembly GCA_028583015.1. Lineage (NCBI taxonomy): Eukaryota > Viridiplantae > Streptophyta > Pinopsida > Araucariales > Araucariaceae > Wollemia > Wollemia nobilis. Next base: position 8,491,204 of record JAQPPZ010000103.1, read on the forward strand.
ATGATGGGACTGGACAAGCTTCTTTAGAGAATTATCTTTAAACCAATTCCATAGGCAATAAGAGTCATTACCAAAAACTAAATGGAACCAAAATCATGGGCAATGCTAAATCCATGATTCTAAAGTCAAAGGATGAAGACAAGAGATAGATATCGAAGATAAATATATTTGCAACAAATAATCTAATACAAGGAGAGGGGGGTGTTGGTGATATTACATTATTTGGTACCTTGAGTACCATTGTAAATATTTAGATTAGGAGTGTGAGTTTAATATTTAGTATGTAGAGTGTTTATGTGTCATGTAATCAAGTGTGAGTGTTAATAATGAGTGAAATGTGTCATGTGTGCAAATGTGAGTTATAAGTGAAGAGTCATGTGTGATGTGTCAAGATTAGAAGTAAAAAGTTATGTAATTATGAGAGACTTCATCATAATGTAAGAATGACATATGAAATGTTGCATCTCTTGTATGTTTGAGAAGAGAAAAATTCATAAGTATTGAAGAGTGTTATGTAAATTTATATATTGATGACAAAACTCTATGTCATGAATAGAAGAAAGAAATTGATTTTCTATGAAGATTTTTACTATCAATTCAAGTTTTATTTTATGCAATATTGGTGTTGTGATTGTATGAGATTATTTACAAATGATTATATGATCAATGGTGTAGTGAATTCTTACTAAAATTGGGAGGAGTAAGAAACTTCTCTAGTTTTGCAAAGAAAGATTTTTATGGAAAATGAATTAACAAGGATCCCAAGAAGAGCAAAGATATGTGCATGAATTGATGCCCAAGTTTTTTTGGTCAAAGTTGACAACAAGAAGACATGACTGGAGTTTTGGTGATAGCCCAAAGTGGTAACATGTGTAACCAAAGGGACAAAATTACTTGGGAACACTTTCCCAATATAAACATTTAGTGATCATAGGCTAGTGGTGATAACCAAATATTGAAGGGAGAAAATAAAAAGTCATACATTGACTGGATAAACCAAGATATTAGGTGAAAAACAAAGGAATAATAGTTACTTGAATTATGGTCAAGCTTGCATCACCCATTCTCCCAAAATTTAGGAGATCACATTTTTCTTCAAGAGGCTCCATATCGCTAAACCTCACACATTATGCTAAGGCATTTAGTTCCCTGAGATGTACAATTCCTCCTCTATAAGGAAGTGCAACATTCAAAGCATCATCATGAGAACTCCAAAGAAGTAGCCATGGACTTGATTAAGAATTAATGGTAAAAATATCTTGGCATCTAGTCACCATAGATATTTGATATGGTCAAGATCTCACCTCATGCAACTCCAGATCTAGAAGTCTCAAGATTACACTCCATTCATGCAAAAGTACCTCATGCAAGAATTTTGAAAGGAACCATTTTAAATTTTAAGGGGGGAAAAGGGCTTCCAAATATTATCTTTAAATATTTATGTCCTCTCATTGTAAAGCATAGAAATCTAACCTTACTCATGCTTAGTATTTATCCTTGTGTGGGGTTTTATTTCATTCTCTTCAGTGTCTCATCCTAGCTCAAGCCTTGCATTGTTGGTTGATTAGTTTTTGAGCCTTCTTTTTTGGCATGTATGTAATCTAGAGTTCACATGAACCATGACTATAGTGTTTCTATCCTAGTTATTGTGTGGGTGTTCTGTATGATGAATATTTTTTGGAAATGTTTTTCTTGTGTGTTATTAGTTACAATGCATGTATTCACTCAACCCTCCATGATACAAAGAGTCTCTTATATCTTTGGAACATCGTCAACCATTACTTAGGCTAGTTAGTCTACTTAGAATTACTTTCATAAAATTTTCTTTCAAGTTATTTATTGCTTTATCTCTCTCCCTTTTCCTTGGCAAAAACACCTGATAAAGTAGGCTAGATTTGGAGGAAGAGCACCAAATATCACATCCAAGAAAGGATTTGTCCCTGGTATAAAATCTTGGAGGTATTTCGAAGGAGCCATATACCATGCTCCGTAGGCTTCCCAAACTTGCACTCCATGCGAGGCCCTAGGAATTGGATACATCCATTTAGAGAGACATGTACCCATGGGGATAGTGGTCCCTAACAGTTAAACTAGCATGTCTAGTGGAACCCAAATTGTTAAATTTACCCCTTGATTAGAAATTAGATTGAGGTTTCAATGAAGGCCTCAATTCTCTGCTTATTGAAGCACCTTGAATATCACTTGGTAGCTCCACTATAGAAGAAGAGCCTAAAGGAATTGACATTACAGTATGAGGTTATAGTGGAAACCTCTATCTTACCAACAATAACACACCTCTTGGTGACACAAAAGAGAATACCTAGAAGAATCCAATAAAAAAGCACTAGATCAAGATTCTAACAAAGCTCCTACCCATCAGCTCTTAAAGCAAATTTAGTATTTACTTGATGACTTTTCTCAAGGTACCTAGCCTAGAATATCACAAGGAGCTTGCTACCAAATCCATATGTCTAAAAATGGCCACTTCCCACCTCTTCAACTTTGTCACTTGGAGTAAAAAATTTTGTTACAACTACTAGTACCACTAGATGAATGGGATTACATTATGATGTTAGTGATCAAAACTATACCATATCATATTGATGAAGGTTTGTCAGACATACTGATGCATCTATCAATCATGGTCTGCTTCTACCAACTGCACAATATCATGAAGTAGAACGTGGCTTTAAGGCTACTTGTAGCATCATATAAAGTAAAAGCTTGAGAGTGGTATGAATCTCTTCCTTCACACTCAATCTATGAAAATGATCAACTTGCTATATTATTTGTAGATGGGTTTAAGAAGATAGATCCACCACCACTAGCTATCTATTTGATCACTCCTTATCCTTACCACTCAACAACTTGCTAAATTTGACCACATTACAACCTAGAATGAGGAAAAAGAGTATGCAAAAGTAGAAGGAGCAACACACAATAGGCCCCCAATATAAACTAGTAACCATACATACCAAGATATAGTAGGGGTAGCGGTTTCCACCCCCTATAAGGTACTTAAGCAAGAAAGCAAGTGCACCTAGTGGGCTTGAGGAAGGAGCCCCTCCACCTTTAACAATTCATAGGAGATAATAAAGAATATGAGTTGGGATTTGTGGATATACTCTAAAAGGATTGAGAGTAGAAAATGAGTTGACACTGATACTAACCAACCTGCATTACTGAAATAAAAATTCTTCAATACTAGTCTACGTGAAGTAAGGGGGCTACCTAAGAGCCCCAATTCTTTAAGGGTAGAATTGTTTTACCCCTAGAACTAGAAAAATGTAGATGGCCCAGGTGGCATCTGGAGGGCCTTTTGACTCCATGCCCAATGGATAAAGGCCACCCATTGTACATATGTACTATAGTTTAAATTTTTTGTAGGCAAGTACTGGAATTTATATGTGAGTCTAATTTTATAAAGTTGTAGGAATAGGAGGTTGCATCCTCACCTCCACTCCCCTCCCTACTTTTGCCTTAAAATGTTGACTCTACACCCACTAGATAAGGCAATGGCTTCTTTGGGTTCCTTATCCTCATGAAGCTAAGAATACCTTGTGAGCTACCAAAATTGTAGTGAATTCTCACTACACTCAAGAAGAGTAAGAAACTTGACCAATTTTGTGAAGAGAGATTTCAATGGAAACAAAATTAACTAGGATATAGAGAAGACTAGAGATAGGTGCATGAACTAGTGGATAGAGTTTTTTGTCATATCTAACAACAAGAAGATATGACTAGAGTTTTGATGACAACCCAAAATAGTGATGCATGCAACCAAAGAGAAAAATGACTTGGGTACACTTGCCCAATATAAACATTCAATGATCATAGGCTAGCGGTAAACCAAACACTAGAGGGAGCAATCGAAGAGTTAGTGGCAAGGTGCATCAAACAAATAAACTAGGATGCCAAGCAAAAGATAAAAGGAATAATGGTTATCCAAATTTTGGTCAAGCTTGAACCACCCATGATTCTAAAAATTAGGAGGTCAAGTTTTTGCTTCAAGAGGCTCCTCTAGCTTTGGATCCCATATATTGTTCTAAGGTATTTAGTTCCTTGGAATGTATGGTTCCCCCTCTACAAGGAAGTACAATATTCAAAGCATCATTACAATAAATCTATAGGAGTTACTACAATACTAACTAATCATTAATGTTGAAAATATCTTGGCATCTAATCACCATGAACCTCTAGCATGGAAAAGGTCCTACCTCATGTGACTATAGATCCAGAGGTCTCAATATTACACACTATTAATGTAGAAATACCCAAAGAAATAATTTTGAAAGGAACCATTTTAAATTTTAAGGAGGAAAAGGCTCCCAAATATTATCTATAAATATTTATGTTATGTTAGTTATAAAGCATCAAAAACTAGCTATACCCATGCCTAGTATTTGGATTTGTGTAGGATTTTATTTCATTCTCTTTTGTCTCGACCTGTATTGAGCCTTGCATTATTGGGCAATTAGTTTTCAATCCTTCTTTATTGGCATGCATATAATTTGGAGTTCACATGAATAAGAAACTATGACTACAACATTTTTGTCCTCATTCTTCCGTGGGTGTTTTGTATGATGCATGTTTGGGGGAAATGTGCTCATTGTGCACTGTTGGTTACAATGCATGTGTTCACTCAAATTTATATGGTGCAAATATTCTCTTAGATATTTGGTTTTTCACTACTTGAAGCTTAGGCTAGTTAAAATTACTTTCCTATCATTTGCTTTCAAGTTATTTATTGCTTTTCTCTTTCCATTTTTCTTGGAAAAAACACTTGGTAGAGTAGGCTAGCTTAGGAGGAAGAGTCTCAAATATTACATCCAATCAAGGATCCACCCTTGGTAAAATATCTTGGGGATCATTCAAAGGATCCTCATCCCATGCTCCATAGACTTCCTGAACTGGTGCTCCATGTAAGGCACTAGGTACTAAACGCACCTGCTCGGAGAGACACTACATCTATGACGGTCATGGAACCTAGAGCATAATGACCACTCTCAATCCCTGACACCTAGGAAATAGGAACTTATGATATTTAGGCCTATTTTCTAACACTTATTTCCTCTCATTTTTTCAATGGATTATATGGGATTAAAACGAGCCTCACTCGTATTACATCATCACCACATAGTGGTATTACAACAAATCTTGGATATTATCCATGTATCATTTTGAAATATTTGTACATGGATCTCTTGCTTGAAATGTAACACTTATTTCCTCTAGTTGGACCTTTTAGCATTTTGCTTTTTGGGAGTTTTGTTTCATGTAGTCTTCCCTTTGAATCTTTTCTCCCTTTTTTCCTTCAAATATTTAAAAAAATTTGACCATTAAAAGGCTTTTCCTCTCTTGTACCCATTGATATTCTCTTCCACTTTCTACCTTTTCAATAATCTAGGCCACAAAAGTGCTCAAGACATTTACCTCACTCTCTCACTCAAAACTTTTGTAAAGTTGCATGAATTTTCTACACGCATCTATCTGATATCTCTTTACCTGCATCTTCCATATTTCCTTTATTCTACTCTTCCTCCTAAATATACCTAAGGCAAAAAACTTTACATGTAGTGAAGAAACCACTGCAAGACTCACTTTCTTCTTGCAATCCATAGATAATTTTTTCATTCTATGAATCTTTAAACCATTTAAAACTTGAACTTTATTATTTGGTTTGACCTAGATTGTAGGATGCACTTATGGATTAGATTTTGGGCCTTCCTTAATTAACATAGATCATTATCTCTATCTCTAACCATAATGCTCTATTTTTACATATTGTATTATAAGTTGTTCTTTTCCTTCTTAAAATTTGCTCTAGTATCAATATATTAAATTTATCCCAATGTTAGCACTTTATATGAATTTGAAAATCTGATGTGATTCAAATGAAATTTGAATTAGAAAAATATCAAATGCTCTTAATTTAATTATTTTTTCAATGCATTTACACAGGTTTTTATGAGGGGTCTCGGTCCCCTAATACTAAGTGGGATTTGAACCTTGGACCTCTCAAAGAGAGTCCAATGCCCTTACCACTACAGTAAGCTTGCAACTGGTCTTAATTCAATTATTAAGACAAGTATAGAAGCATGTTATAAATAAACTTATCTAATTCTTATTTGATGTAATTAAATTGCATTAAATAAATCAAAAACATCACATTATATATTTAAAACAATATGATAAATGGAGAATATCCCCTTTGGATAGAAAGCCTCCATGATAAGTATATCCAATATCTATTATTTCACTAATAGTTAGATATTCATGCATATTTGGAGTCTCGGGCTCAATAATTAGAAAAACCTACTATTATTTATAAACCTTAGTTATTTTTGGTGGATATCCTTCAATATCACACCCTCATAGGATTCATTGATTTTATTATGTATGTTCTATAGGAGGGGTCACTAAGTAAAACTCTAAAAAAAAATTGCATTCACATGGTTCTAAATAGTGTGCCATATTTTTCAAATTTACCACCTCCTACTCTCATTTTTAGTCATTGGTTTGCACTACTACCCCTATTTGTTCCCATATTAATAGTTTAAATATTATAAAAAAAACACCCTTATATACATCCACATGGTGTTAAATACCATTTCTACAAACAAACTAATATGATTTTTATAAGCATTAGGTCTTTATAATTTTTTTTCTCTTGTGAATTGATTTTTATCCTTTTAAACCTTTTCTTGAGATTTATTTGCAGAGTAGTTATAGTTCTAGTATGTGAAAAAATTGTATGGGATACTGAGAGCTCTAAAGTGTCCACATTATCTAACCCAAATAGAATAGTTGTGCTACTTAAAATAAGAGTACTACCCAAAAAATATATCCTAAATAGAATAGGTTTCAATAGCTCCAAATCATGTTTTCCAACTTCATATAACCATCTCATAGTTTGCTTTGATAAATAAAAGTTTAGAAAAAAATAAAGTAATAGTACTAATCAGTGTATACAATAAAATGATAAGCAAGTTAGAAATATATATTTTTTAGTTACTAATCACCCTAAATAAATATAATCTTCATAATTTGAAAGGAAATGTTTTTTAAATTACAAGTGAGATAATGTTATATGTGATTATGTCAACTTAGTGTTGATGGATTCTAGTTTGTATTATGTTGTTTGGGCTTCCATATCAATTTCTCAATAAGGATGTTTTGAAAAGTATTAGTAATACTCTATTGGAATTTATTAGAAATATCCCAACTACCAAGAAATAAAAGCATGCCATGTATAACTAGATATATGTTACCATGCATATATCAACACTTATTACAAATTCATTACTATTAATCCATATAAATATAATGGGATCAACAAGTAGATTATGAAAATATTATATTCTAATGTCACAAATGTTATGATGCTAGATCAAATGGTATTAGTTTAACTAGTTAGATTCCTCAACTTTCAAGAAGAATGCTTGGGTTTGAATCTTGTCAAACAATACATGCATAGTAGTCAAACCATTATAATACCACTATATGATAATGATGTAATAGGTGTGGGGCCCATTTTGATATCATATAACCAACTAAAATATTGTTATGATGATATATATATATATATATATATATATATATATATATATATATATATATATATATATATATATGTGTGTGTGTGTGTGGTGTGTGTGTGTGTGTGTGTGTGTGTGTGTGTGTGTGTTGATAGACTACAAAGTGAAAATGATTGAGAAAGAGATGATCTTTTTTTCATAAGAAAACTTCAAGATGAAGCAAGAAGATTATATTGTAGTTGAATCCATCTTAGATAAATGATTTTCCCCTCCAAGAAAGTGGTAAAGAAAACCCCATGTGCATAATCAGATGATGAATGCCTTCATAGTTTATTCAAAGAAAATAATAGATGAAACTAAAAGGAATGCAATGGATGAGAAATCACAATGTGTAAGTTTAAATTCATAAGGAATTAAATATGTGAAGGAAATATTTAAAATGAATGTAGTAGAAGAGTTCATGTTTAATAAATAAATCATTTTCACTTTTCTTGATCAATGGAAAATCATCTCCTTGCAATAAAAATAAAAGTACAATATAGAGTTTATACCCTACACTTTAGGTTGTTGAGGGCAATATAATAAAGATAATAGTATGGAGGATATAAATTGTGACTTAAGTTTTTAGGTAAGTATAAGAAAGTAACTATTGTGGAGGATGACCTTTTAACTTTAGGTTTCCTAGGGCATCATAAATAAAAAAGAGTTTTCAAACTTATCCCTTTGTAGTAATAATCCCATTTTTAATCTACTTAAATATTTTTTATATGTATGTGTGTGTCCAAGGAAATACATTGTGTCCTTTCATAATTTCAAAACATACATAGCTAAAATAAAATTCATTAAGTATAATACTTGGATAACTTACTATCACTATATGAGTTCTTGTAGGATGAATGATGAAAGCATTAGGATTTGTAACTACTTGTTTAATAAATCATATTTTTTATGATGTTTACATTTTAGGTCAATATATAAATAATATTGATCTTTAGAGTGCTCTCTCTCTCTCACTTACACACATTTTATCACTTTTAGGTTTATAAGCAGGTATAGCATCTAAATTTAACAAAATTCAAAAATATTTTTTGGGAAATAATGTGAGGAAAAATTTAGGTTTCTTCTTTATATGTGGAATAAGGTTTCTAAAGGAACTTGTGAAAATAGCATAGTTACGAATTTAGCATTAGGGAAAATTTTCGTTGGAGATTATTAAAATATCAAGGAAAGTATTGGACAAAAATGTTGCTTCATATATATAGGCTCTATGGATGTAATAAAAATGTTAAGGAAGTAAACCCTATCTAGGGTTTCAACAACATGGAACTTCATATTAGAGAGTTTACAATTGATAAAGAAATACATTAGGTTGTCAAGCAATGAGGAATATTTTATAAATATCTAGCCTAATGAATGGTTGAATTGTTATCCTCTTATTTTTTATTCCAAAATGGAAACTAGGATTAGTATTATTTAGCTCATAGAGGTTCACAGATCAAAAACTATATTGATGTGAGAAACAACTATACCATGGATTTTTATTAGAAACGTGCTTGAGGAAGAGGACCTAAAAAAATGGTAGCTATTTACCTATTTTTATGCAAAAGTGTGAGCTAGTTTGAAATCAATTTAAAGATGATGGATAGTCAATGAAATTGGGATTTAAGGATTTGAAGCAATCAAAATATCCACTCCTAAAAATTTAATTTAGAAGAATTTTTGGTCACATAAGGCCATCCGTAAGGCCTCAAAATTCCTTTGGGTTAGCAATTCAAAGCAATATTGTTGGATTTTTAAGCCTTAGTACCACAAAATATCATAGGTCCCAATATAAAATAGCCACAATATTAAAGGTCATAATAATAATATGAGTAGAATAATATATGAGAAAATTAATATGTATATCAAGGCTTATATAATAATGAAATAAACATTCATTTATATAATCAAATATGAATGTAAATAGCCTAAATCATTCATGAACTATGCATGAAGAAAAATTACAATATTAATTGCTCAAATTTGTATATAAGCATTTTTCATTTTCTTCCTATTACAACTCTATAACCTGTTTATAATTTAAATTACTATTGGATTTCTTCTTATGGAACATTATTTCCATAATATAACCATAGTAATATGACTCTTCAAGTACTTGTCTATTGCTCTCCATATGAAAAGTCTCATGACTCTTGGCTTATCATCTTACCACTTGCATACAAGACTTTTCACTTTCTTTTATGTGGACACTTGACCCTAAGACACTTGCACACATAAAAATGACTCTTACACTTCTACATTCACTCATAATCTAATATACTTGTGCATATTCTCACATTACATACTTGCACATTTATATACAACATTTGTGCACAGTCTCTCAATCTACTCTTGCATTCTCACTTACATGACACTTGGGCATTTTTTGCACATTGACACTTAATTAAAGGGGAAATATAAATCACACTCTAAAATATAGACTTAACCCTAATCTATTACATATTTACAATTGTACCATGAAGGTACCATGGGGGTACATTAGCATGTACCATATAATGTAATATACCTCAAAAAATATTTCATAGGTGAGAATTTGCAAAGAAGAGCATATCACTAACCTTTTAGGTGTGCTTTGCATAATAAATATCTAGAAATATTAGATCATTTGATCAATGGCCCTTTGCTTCTACCATTTGGAGATAATTTTGTAAAAGATTGTTAATATGTTGGGTAGCTTTTTTAGTATTGAAAGCATTGATGATATGTTGGATTAATTCTTTCAAAGCTAAAGCATTATGCATTATATGGAGGATTGATCATATCATTATTTATTGGAATTTATGGCTTATAAAGAATAATATAATTTTAATAATAAATCTTAGAGTCATGTCCAAGGTTGCAATCATATTATTGCCTCTCTTGAAAGAGGATGAATGTTGGATTAATTATTTCAAATCTAAAGCATTATGCATTCCATGGAGGATTAGTCCTTTCATTATTTTTTGGAATTTAAGGCTTAAAAGGAATAATAGAATTTTAAAAACAAATTTTAGAATCATGTTCAAGTTTACAATTATATTATTGCCTCTCTTGTATATTTTTTATAGGCATTGTACTCATCATGGGAAGTCTTAAGTGTGGAAAAATAGGTGCTAGCCTCTTGGTTAAATGATTTTGAATAGACATGTAAGGGGCATCTACAATAATAGTTAACAAAAAGGATCTAAGTAGATCCATAGTAAAATGAAAAGTTCCACAAGTTGTGTTCATCAAAATTAATTTTGATGGTGCTTCTAAAGGAAGTTTGGGAAAAGAATACAAAGGTAGTGTTTTTTGGAATAATTTAGGTAAAAATATCCTAATTTTCTCAAACTCATATGGAACTTCAATTAAAAACTATGCAGAGGCTTTGAAACTTCTTACAAGATCATGATTGTCATTGAAAAATGATGGAAAAATATTTCAATTGAGAGAAATTTACAAATTATCTTTAATGCTATCAAGAAAAATGGATGTAGTAATGGGATAAAGAATAACATTATTTTTTATGTTTGTCACTATTATTGGAGGCAATATTTAAAAAAAATCAACATATCTATAGAGAGAAAAACAAGATAGTAGATAATTTAGCTAATTGCAATGTTGATCTTTTTCTTGGCCAAATTAAAATTTTAGAAGGCAAAGAATAATGGAATTATGTTAAAGGGTGAGTGAGTAGCCGAGTTGGTGTGAGGCTACCAGTTGAGGTTTGTGATCCATACCATAGGTCCATTCAACTCTAGTTCAAATCACACTAGCTACCATAAGCCCTTTTAAAGGTGAGTGAGTAGCCGAGTTGGTGTGAGGCTACTAGTTGAGGTCTGCGATCCATACCATGGGTCCATTCAACTCTAGTTCAAATCACACTAGCTACCATAAGCCCTTTCATCCGCATCAGGTACCTTATTGGCAAGTTCCCTCAATCCTTAAAAGGAGGTTTGAGGTTCAATTCGGTTGGCTTGTATCGGATACAAAAAAAACCCCGACTAGCCTAAGGGGTATACCCGGATGGGTAGCCCTTTTCAAAAAAGGGTGAATGAGTTGTCGAGTTAGTGTGAGGCTACTAGTTGAGGTCTGTGATCCATGCCATGGGTCATTTCAAATCACACTAGCTACCATAAGCCCTTTTATGTGCACTAGGTACCTTACTAGTAAGTTCCCTCAATCCTCGGAAGGAGATCTAGGTTTCAAGCCTGGTGGCCTACATCGGATATAAAAAAAACCCAACTAGCCTTAGGGGTATACCCGAATGGGACATGTCCCATAGAACAAAAATTCTTGACCCCCAAGGGATACGAGGAACGATTTTTCTTAATTAAGGTTTTGTTATCGAGGACTAGGTGGATTGGTAAGTGCTTGTCTGGCCAGACACTTAACAAGAAGACACCCAAGTTCAAACCTTGGGAGTATCTTGTTTGAAAAGGTAGTAATCTAATTTGAATCCTCTGAGTGCATGCCAAATCGATGATGATAGTACGAATCCCGAGTGATCGATGGTCCCCTTCACGACGGGTCAATAATAATGAAGCAGAATATGTTTTATGGAAGCAGCCCTTGTGGTTTGAACCTTCCGCTTGTCAATTACTAAAAATAGTGTGGTTGTGACCAACTCTCCTATGTAACCGAGAAAAAAAAATAAAAGACAACTAGCTGATGAAGACTATCTATTAATGAAAATGATATCAAGGTGTTGATTGCAGAACATGGCAGCCTGATAAAAATAAAGAATATATTTAATAGAAAAGTAACTTGGTTATGGTTTAGTCAACACAATAACAAATGTAATATTATGTTATTTTGATGGGAGTGACCCTCAATAGAAGTCAAAAAATAGTTTTTATATTTTATTTTAGTATCGTTATTAATGATCTAGTCATCTAGTTTATTATTATTTTATTGTGTATACATGCTTCCAATGGATTTGAGAGTAATAGTTACAATTTGTCAACTTGTTTGTTTTTCTCTTTCAATTTGTAATTTGATATTTTTACCATAATTTTAAATAAAAAATAATTAAAATAAACCAACATTATAAACTATGAGTAAAGGATGGGTTGATCACGGGGAACAATCTGATGATCATAAATATTGCTAGCATTCTTGACAATTCATTGCTTAAATTATATGTTCTATAAGTTTTCAAAATGAAACTATGTGTTGTAAAGTTATCTCAAATTTTTAGCAACAATGTGATGGCCATATGTATTACTTATTTTTTAGGCTTGAAACTATATATTCCATATTATATACTATGACCAACAAATACGTTGATTACCATTAACAATATGATGACCATACATATTACTTGCATTCTTGATACTTTATTGATATACCTTTTAAAGGCTTAGAGGGTTACGGTACCACTATATGTCAAAATGTTGCATTTCAAAATCTTCCTTAGGTCCATGCTTGTACTTCTACTACTCTACTAGTCTCTGAGTAATTTGTTCTAGAGGTGATTGAATTGGTCCAATTTGTTAGTGATTCTAACATTCCCTAACGTTTCATTTCTTTGGGCCAATCACTCCACTTTGTTAACTGATTTTTTTTAGAATAAATCAAAACTTATATAGTAAATCGACACTTGCCTTGAACTTAGGCAAATTTAAAGGGTTTTAGAAGACATTCATGGACTAATTTTACTATTTTGTAACTTTCTAAAATTATAATTCAAAACGTAGTAACTTATCGCTATAACAACCTATACCCATATTTAGTATACAACCCTCTTCCCTTGAACCTCTAATTTAGAGTTCTAAAATCTTAACTATTAAGACCTCCTTTAAATAAACACTTAAATAACCATATTATATTATATAACATAGACATAACAAACATAAAAAATTGTCTTGGGGACAATGCAATTGTTTGAGGTTTGATTTTTCTTCAAACGATCCAAGGTTCAAACCACTACGTGTGTTAATTTCCTATTGATAAGCATAGTTCTTGACCTTACGAGGGGTCATTGTTAAAAAGAGACTATTTAACCTTATGCATGGATTATAGGGATTTATCACACTACCAAAAAAATATATATATATATATATATATATATATATATATATTTATTTATTTATTTATTTTAAGAGTTGGTTAGTGTGAGAAACCCCTGCGACCAACACACAAGGTTGGGCAATCTCCCCCTAGCTATGATCCCTCGTAAAGCAAAGAGCTATGCTTATCAATAGGGAATTTAACACACACCCACCCCCTCACACACTCGCCCAAACCGACGCACAGGGTTGGGCAATCCCCCCCAACTACGACCCCTCGTAAAGTCGAGAGCTACGCTTATCAATAAGGAATTTAACACACACTCACCCCTCACACACTCGCCCACACTGCGATTTGAACCTTGAACCTTCCCAAAAAAAAAAAAAAAAAAAAAAAACCAAAACCCAAACTATTGCGATATTCGTGGGACTAAATAAATAAATAAACATAACCATTAAAAAAAGCTACTTTCACTTCTTTTCAATTTCTTTCCGAGCAATACCTAAATGAATTTATTTACAATTAAGTTGACCCATTCAGATTTGATTTCAACGAAAGTGCTAAGGCCACCAACATAAATCCAAAATATTAAATTTAGTGGAGGTAGTGGAGGTATATTTTGTTTTAAAACTCACATGCCTAACATAGTCTTTGTTTTTGAAAACTTTATAGCAATCATTCAAGTTGGTGTTAAGGTAGGAAAGACTACACTTTCTAATGGAAACAAGAACCGAGTTTCATGCTTATCCCCTCAACATGTTAGGCCACACTACACTGTCTGATGGAAACAAGAACAAAGTTTCATGCTTATTCTATTAACATGTTAGGCCTTACCACCATTACAAAGTCAATGGTGTTAAAATTCTTTGTCTAAGGAGAATGCCATTCTTTAAACCTCATCTTAAGACTTGTTCTTTAAATAGCTAAGTCAATGATCTTAGAATATATATTCCCTGCCCATCTTTTCAAAGTTTTATTAAACCGTGGACACCAAATACACTTTTAATCATTAGAATACATTTGTCTGCATATGCTCATTATTTTATTTTTCATTCCCAAGTAGGTGTTTACCTTTACAAGCTTACCATATTTTTTAAGCCTTTACATACGACGAATCGTCTTAAAATAATTGAAGTGACAAATTTTGATTACATGCTCTTCTCATTCATCTTTAAATGTGATGATTTTTTTAAATCTTATTTATTTTTAATTAAAAACATAACAAGGTTATTTAAATTTAAAATTTTTTAATAAAAATTTAAAAACATAACTATTCATTTTTTATAACTTCACCGTCCTCGATGGTGAGTATAAGGTGGATCACCAATTTCTTTGGAATTTTGTGCGTTCATACATATGACATGGTAACTTATTATGTTATATTGTATTTTCTATTATTTTATATAATATTATTTATTTAAATTATAAGATAAAAATAAAAATTATATTTTTTTAAGAGGTTGAAAAGTAAAGGCATATCAAGATCATTTTTTAAATCAAATTTAGGTTTTTGTTAGAAGGTCCAATACTTTTACCATTGTTTCATTATTATAATTAATGAATTAAAACTAAAAATAATATATAGTAGATATTTACAGTGTTTTAAATTAACTTATATCTTATCATAGTAAACAGATGCATACAAGTGGAGTAGTATTCTGCATGCTATTAACAAACAAGTCATTAGATTAATTAGAAATCAAGATAATTTTGTAATCTATAGTTTTACTTAAAAAAAAAGTATGGAACATATAGTTTCAAGCAATGGAGTTTTAAAAAATTAAATAATATATATGATCATGGCATTGTTGATAAAAAAAATAAGATAATTTTACAACACAATTTAATTTTAAAAAATATTTGGAGGTGCATCATTTTATTATAGATGTCACTAATTTTTTACTTCTACTACAAGTAATAGTTTCTCACTTCATGTAATTTAAGGGTAAAATATTCCTATAAATAAAAGTCATGGGTTCCATTATAAACATCTTTTGGCTATGAAGAATTCAAAGCTACACTATGAAACCCACATTGTGCTCTTGAAATTCATGAAATTAGTGGGAAATTTATAAGTTTTTTGCCTTCCATCAATGACACCACCCTCTTGGATTATAGAATGCATAGTGATTGAGGCATAGCCCTTTAAATCATCTTGTCATTTCTCGCATTATTTTATATTAATTGAATGGGAACATTATTGTTATTCAAATTCTTCATGCATTGATTTTATCGCACACTTTCCTTGTTATGGTTACAACTATATTTACTTTTTTTTAATAGGTTTATTTTTCAAAGAGTTTACACAGGTTTTTATGAGGGGTCCCGAACCCCTCATATTGAGTGGGGTTTGAACCTTGGACTTCTCAAAGAGAGGCCAAATCCCTTAGCACTGCAGTAAGCTTACAACTATAACAACTATATTTACTTTTAATTCCTCACACCCTACAATTATAAATTTGTTTTTTATGCATTTAAATTTCAAGTAATTAGATTGGATTAGATTAGAATTTAGCAAGGATAGTGGGGGTCGACATAAATCCAAAGGTTGAAAAAGACCATAAACCCTTCCATCTAACTACCATTGAAACTAGAATTGTAGGCGCTTAAGAAAAACCTTTACATAATTGAACATAGGTTTTGGAAAAATCCTCATTATTCAACCTATAATATGCTTTTAAATCATCATTTGGATGAATTATTCAATTTTAGCACCAAATTTGCATTTGACCATAGGTGGCAACAATTTGTCTAAAATTGAAGGGTTTTTTCCAAGTTTCAAAATAGCTAGTGATTTGCTCCAAATTTGGAACGATTCACTTTAAATTGAGTCAATCATCTAAAAAATATCGTAAGTCCAATTCTAGGAGTGATTTGCTCCACATAACTAATGATTAAATTTGAATCTACAAAAATTTCATAATTTAAATCTAAAGTAATTTGTCTAGGCCAAGGACTTGATTTATCAAGTCCAATCCCAAAATGACCCAAAATTTTACATTTTTTTCATTATTATGGCTAACTTTTACATGTGCTTTTGGAATAACGACTCCATTATGAACTTCAAAATCATAAAACTCTCATGAAGTAAGCAATCAAGAGAACATCAATATGCAAGTTCTCTCAAATTTAACTTAAAATTTTGCATCTACCACATGAAAAAAAAATTTGGAACAATTTTTGCTAAAATTTCACCTCAGCTAGCGATTCACTCCATCCAACTAGCAATTCACTCCAAAAAAATAAATTCAAGCTTGAGGAGAAATTCACCTAGTTTTTGTGGAGTGATTCACTCAAAAAGACAAGTTTACTCCTAACTCCTCCAAGGAGAGTGGTTTGCCCTGAAATAAAATTAATTTACTTTAAGCAATTTTCTTGGTCCTCTACTTGATAAATCTTTCAAAGTTCAAGTTTTGCTAGCAAATCATCTAAACTTATTGTTGATTTGCTCTAGTTTGTGGGCAAGTCACTCCATAGACCAAATTTTACAAAATGTTAAATTTTTACCATGAAATACTATCTATGCGAGTTCATATATGCATAAGGTTCATATACACTAGAAAACATAAATATTGAGTATGGGTATGGGTATTTTATTTTATTACTAGTTGGGAATCAATAATAGAACCCTTTATGTGAATATTTGGTAGTATGGGTATGGGCAATTTATTTTATTTCAATTAAATGCCATGCAAAGGCACAATTAGGAAAATATTCATGATTATAACACTATATTATTGAAGACTTTGAATTTGATTCTATAAAATGTTAGGCCAAATGAAGAACAAGCATTGCCATATTACATCAAAGTTTAAAATTTGACATGGCTTTGATGGTTTGTAATGCTAACCATAACACTCTAACTACAACCTTTGAAGAAGCAACTTGCATAGAGGATATCTTTATTATGGTAGGAAAGCTACCCCCTACCCCACTAATGGCCTATACCATCACCCATATTGCCCAAATCTTGTAAATTCCTAGATCTACACTCTTTACCTCACATATTCCAAACATCCAACTAGCTAACAACCCAACCTCCTCTCCATACACCATAATGCATCCTAACCAAATCTCATCATCAAATATTTTCTTCCATCTACAATTGCCAACCTTAATTGCTCCATCACTATCCAATAGTAGTGATAAATCCATCATGAACCAATATAACATTAGTATGAAAGATACGTTGGAATTTTTTAGGACCTTGATAAATCAAAAGAACACTCTAAAGAGGCAATGGAAGTCGAGTAATGACCAATAATAATAATGGAATTGGCATCCCAAGAAGACCCCCTATATTAACAAAGATCAAATACCTTTAGAAGATGCTAATAAGATTTTAAATCAAGTATAGAATAGTATGGTAAACACAAATTTATTTATTAATGCATTGTAGTGTTTTCTATGTAATGCAAGACATGATCTTATAGATTGTGTATTAGCCATAAGGTATTCTGAGCCATGACCAGTAGTATCAATCTCAATAGGCCATCATATTAGGTCAAATGACACATATAATAAATCAACCTACCTACCAAAAACCTCAAACATAGTAGGTGGTTCCTTCCTTACCAAATCCTAATAATGCAATCCTTGTCAACTTTAGTGTAGTTGAAGGGACAAAGATTCTAGGTTTGAGGATGACACCATATATGCAAATAAAAAAGGGTTTAGAACCAAAGGCAAAAGGAAAGCATCTAAGGAATAGTCCTCAACATATAAATAAGATAAAGAAAATGAAGGTATTATTATGTGTAGGAGGATAAGGGCATAATTATACTTAAAATACAAGGGGCCAATAGTAGCTACCTAACAATAAAAACAAAATAAAATAAAAAACTAGAAAAAATATTATAGATACATACCAAGTCGATGCATAAGCTACAAAGAACAAGCAAATGGATAAGAGAAAGGAACTAAAAATTGAAAAGATGAACCACAGAGCAAATAAATATAATAAAGGGAGAAATAATGAAGATATGGACCAACTCTAGGAGGAAAAACAACATCTCAAATGCCCTTTTATCACTAGTGAAGGATGCACAATGGCTACCAAGAAATACAAAAAGTTCACAACACATAGTAAGAGTAGCTAAATCGAGTTCAAGTTTATTATAGTTAAAGAAATGAAGAAGAAACCTACTAAGTTAAGAATGTAGGAAGCAGTATCCCTTCCAAAAAAAATTATTTACTATAGAAAGTTGTTAAGGAACAAGAAACAAGTTATGCCAAGAATAGGTAACCTAAGCCCATTTAACCTAGTCTAGATAAACAAAAAAAACTTGATAACAAAGAATACATCTAACAATCAAGTCAACACAATAATTATACTAAATGCTCCACAACCTAAGAAATTAAAGTCATTGTCATTGTATATGATTAAATTTTGAGAAGTACCTATTAATACGTTGCATAGTCGATTTAGGGGTAATCATAACTTTGATGCCAAAAGTAGTTTGTGAAGATATAGGATTTCCTTACACCAAAATAGCTAGACTCCTAATCTAAATGGATGGAACTAGGGTAAACACTATAGGAATTCTGAAGGGTCTTATTATGACCATAGTAGAGTATCTAGAGCTAGTGGTAGTAGAGGAGGTAATAATAACTAATATTTTACCATATTTTGACATGTTGTTATCTAGAGAATGGATGTCTAAGTTATCTGATGATGGGTACTTGGAAATTGATTACACACACATGAAGGTGACCTAGAATAGGAAAATGATAAGAATTAATAAAGAACCTAATGCAATTACCTATTACACAAGTTGGATGAAGATGGAGAAGTCAATTGAAATGAGATATTAGAGTTTGTAGATGATAAAGTATTCGAAGATAATTAGATGTTTGAGATAGACATGATTATTGGCATTCTTTAGGATGATGAGGACCCTAAAATAGAAACTGAGGAAATCAAAATTGGGAATTACCTCATATTAGAATAACCATCTGATATACGAACTCTATCAAACTAGTAAGTGCAAGGGTTAGACAAAACATGTATAATATATTTTATTGACGCAAGAACCAATAATGGAGAAATACATGTATTTAATTCATTGATTAACAAGGTACACAAACTAATATTGCATGCCAATTGTATTGGAGGTGAAGAAAAATAATACCCCGATAAACAAAATCTAGAAAAATAGTAAGTATAGAATCAAAAAGGAAAAACAAAGAAGAACACATTACACAAGAATATATCATAGAAAACCCTTTCGGGAAAAACCCAACAAGAATATCTCCTTATTGTATAAACTTGACCGTCTCCAATACAATAATATACTTTCGCTCGCTTTTTGCTTGCGATTAAATTTCTTGCAAATTCATTACCAAACCCTCATGCAAGTGTTGTTTTATATATCAACAACACAAGAAGGGGTTTTACAATACCATGGATGCAAAACCATGGGCTGACATTACATTAACCAAAAAACACCTATATGGATCTCAAAAATAGCTTAAACCCCAAAAAAATAGCTTAAACAATTTGATGACCATATATATTGCTTGCATTCTTGAAACTTCATTGCTTAAATTATATGTTCTATAATTTTTCAAAATGAAACTATGTGTTGCAAATTTATCTCAAATTTTTAGCAACAATGTGATGACCATAAGTATTACTTATTTTGTAGGCTTCATTGCTTGAAACTATATGTTCCATATTATAGACTATGGCCAAAAAATGTGTTGATTACTATTAACAATGTGATGACCATACATATTAATTGCATTTTTGATACTTTATTGATATACCTTTCAAAGGCTTAGAAGGCTTCTAAAATGAGTTATGGTACCACTATATGTCAAAATGCTGCTTTTCAATTAGGTCCACGCTTGTACTTCTACTACTCTACTAGTATGTAAATGGTTTTGCTTTAGAGGTGATTAAATCGGTCCAATTTGCTAGTGATTCACCAACATTCCCTAATGTTTCATTCATTTGGGTCAATCACTCCACCTTGCTAACTGATTGTTTATAGAACAAATCGGAACTTATATAGTAAATCGACACTTGCCTTGAACTTAGACAAATTTAAGGGATTTTAGAAGATATTCATAAACTAATTTCACTGTTTTATAACTTTCTAAAATTACAATTCAAAACATAGTGACTAATCGCTATATCAGCCTATACCCACATATAGTATACAACCCTCCTCCCTTGAACCTCCAATTTAGAGTTCTAAAATCTTAACTATTAAGACCTTCTATAAATAAATACTTAAATAACCATATTATATTATATAACATAGACATAATAAACATAAAAAACTATCCTGGGGGACAGTGTAACGGTTTAGAATTTGACTCTTCTTCTGGAGGTTCAAAGTTCAAGCACGACGTGTGTGGTTATATGTTAATCCCCTATTGATAAACGTAGCTCAACACCTTACAAGGAATCATAGTTAGAAGGAGATTGTTTAACCTTATACACTGATTATAAACATTTATCACACTACCAATAAATAAATAAATAAACATAAACTAAAAAACTACTTTCACTTCTTTTCAATTTCTTTAGGAGCAATACCTAATACCTAAATGAATTTATTTGCAATTAAGTTGATCCATTTGAATTTAATTTCAACTAAAGTGTCATTTATAATTAAGGCTACCAACATTAATCCAAAATATTAAATTTATGCGGGGGATATTTTGATTTAAAACTCAAATGCCTAACATAGTCTTTGTTTTTGAAAACTTTATAGCAATTATTGAAGTTGGTGTTAAGGTAGGAAAGACTACACTGTCTGAGGGAAACAAGAACAAAGTTTCATGCTTATTCTATTAACATGTTAGGCCTTACTACGACTACAAAGTCAATGGTGTTAAAATTCTTTGTCTAAGGAAAATGTCATCCTTTAGACCTCATTTTAAGACTTGAAATAGCTAAGTCGATGATCTTAGAATATATCTTCCCTGCCCATCCTTACAAAGTTTTATTAAACCATGGACACCAAATACACTTTTAATCATTAGAATACATTTGTCTCCATATGCTCATTATTTTATTTGTCATTCCCAAGTAGGTGTTTACCTTTTACAAGTTTACCATATTTTTTTAGCCTTTATATACGTCGAATTGTGATTATATGCTCTTTTATTTTTATTTATTTTTAATTAAAATTTAAAAGATTATTTAAATTTATTTTTTAATAAAAATTCAAAACCTAACTAAAACCAAAAACCTTCCTCTATATTATTATTATTATTTTTGTGGTGGTTGTTATAACTTCAACGTTCTTTTTTTTTTTTTTTTTTTTTGTGGTTGTTAAAACTTCAGCGTTCTTGATGTGATAGATCACCATTTTCTTTGGAATTTTGTGCGTTCTTACATATGAGATGGTACCTTATTACGTTATATTGTATTTTTTATTGTTTTATATAATATTATTTATTCAAATTATAAGATAAAATATAAAAAATATGTTTTTTAAGAAATTAAAAAATAAAGACATGTTACCGTTATTTTTCTTGTGAATCAAATTTAGGTTTTCGTTAAAAGGTTTAATGTATTTTACCATTGTTTGATTATTATAATTAATGAATTAAAAATAAAAATAATATATAATAGATATTTATTGTTTTTTAAAATAACTTATATCTTATCATAGTAAATAAATGGATGAGCAAGCAAGCAATATATCATCGTAAATTCAATGTTCAAATATTGAAATAACACCTACACCACCTAACAACAATGTCCAAAAAATTGTAATGCCTGCACCACCTAATAGCAACGTCCAAAGATTGTAACGTCTGTGCCACCTAATAACAATGTTCAAAGATTATAATGTATGCACCACCTAACAAGGAAGAACTACGTCCAAAGGCTACATGAAATGCCATGTGGTACGCAAGACAAAGGAGATAGTCAAGTATTAATAGCCCAAACCTGAAGAGTGCACAAATATCAATCTTCCAAGGTCAGAGAATATTGAAGAGGATAAGGAAAACAATCTAAAGTGGAAGAGTGTGCCATAGAAATAGGAGCAATAAATGCAGTATTGTCATGCCTTGAAGTCTGAGGAGAGAACATCATCCAAATAGCTTGGAAAGTGCAGTCAAAGGAGGAATCAATCAATATGTAGTGTCTCACCAAAGGTATATTGACATTGAATTATTATTTGCATTCCATGAAGTTTAAGGAGGCATAAGGTCTATTATTTCTAAGGCTAAGTTTAACTAATTAATGCATGGAGATATAAGGAAATTACAACCTTAGATAGTTCGTTGATGGATTAGAAAGGCTATTGAAGTAAAAAAATTATAACTTAAGAGTTTTTTCAAAATTGCTTTATTTGAGATTCAAGTATCAAAATATTTACAAATTATTAAACTAGGAGATATAAGGTTTTCTACCTTGAAATTGAAGCATTATTTTTGCAAATATCCTCATTTTCTACATTTTTAATTAAGGAGATATAAGGAGTTCAACATCAAATTAAATATCTTGAAATTTAAAAACCATATCGTTGAGAATTAAAGGATATAGGAAGCAAAATATAGAATTGCTTGAAAGTTAGAAAATTATTGTTGATACTAGTCTCCTATACAAATTGAAGGGACAAAAGGAATCCAACTATAGGGTCTTGAAAATAGAGAACATTATCAAAATTGAAAGTGCATTAAAATATCTTTAGGGAGAAATAAGGTGAAAATAGTAGTTGAACATTAGGGAGATAAAAGGGATTCAACTCAAAAGAAATCTAAAGAAAGCTAAGCCTACTATCAAGACATATTCAAAATATTTGGTAGAGATAAGGTATTCCACAAAACTCAAGAATTGAAAGGTAGTATTTGATCATATACTCAAAAACACTAGGGAGTCATAAGGTAGACAACTTCATACTAGAAAATTGAAAGCTTTATAGCTATGGACCATTGGTATATAGATTCAAGAGCAAGCAAACATATGACTGAAAATAAACAATGGTTTGATTCTCTACAAAGGAAAAATGAGAAACCAGTTGCTATAGCGGATAGTAAAACTTATTAAGGGGATAGGAAATGTTCTAGTAAATCTAATAAATGGAAAAGGAAAATTAACAATGTATTATATGTTCCAGGATTGACTACCAATCTTCTTTCAGTTTCTAAACTCATGGATCAAAATATGACAGTAAAATTTAAATTTTCCAATCGAAGAAAACAATGTCATATTTTCAAACAAGGGAAAAAGATAGTGTCAGGTTCCTATATAAGTGGTCTATTTGTTATGGATACTACTACACATTCAAATTTTTTAGTTAAGGCTTCAGATCTATGACACAAATTACTAGGACATACCAGTGTATTCTCTTTAAATAAAATGCTTAAATATCAAATGGTTGAAGGAATACCAAATCTATCGTTAGAATCTACTGTTTGTCCAGAATGCTTAGTAGGAAATAACATAGAATTCCTTTTGAACTTCGTCAACATAGGACTCAATGACCATTAGAATATATATATGTGTGTGTGTGTGTATGTATATATATGTGTATATATATATATATATATATATATATATATATATATATATATATATATATATATATATATATATATATATATATATATATATATATATATATATATATATATATATATATGTGTGTGTGTGTGTGTGTGTATTTATGTGGTCCAATGAATATCACTAGTATTGGAGGACATAAGTATTTTCAATTATTTGGCAATGATCACACCAGAAAAATGTGGGTGTACTTCATGAAGTATAAATTAGAAGCATTTAGTCGTTTTAAACAATTCAAACATCAAATTGAGAAAGAATTAAGAAAGACTATCAAAACTATTCATTCAAATAGAGGAGGTGAATTTGTATCAAATGAATTCAATTCTTTTTTAGAAGGAAATGGAATTAAAAGATAACTCACTACAATATATTCACCACAACAAAACAAAATTGTAGAAAGAAGAAATATGCCTATATTGGAAATGGTGAGGTGTAAGCTCATCGTGATCGTCAATATTGGGTAGAAGTAGTTAAAAAAATAGTATACTTACAAAATAGATTACCTACAAGAATACTCAGGCATGTTAGAACAAAAGAAGTATGATTAGGACAAAAACCAAATATAGAAAAACTAAGGATTTTTGGATGCAAAGCTTATATGCATATTCCAAAATAAAAAAGGACAAAATTAGATGACAAAACTATGGCTGAAATATTTTTTGGCTATGATGATGAATCTACAAGGTACAAAATAATAGATCCGTGCACAAAGAAGATATACATAAGCAGAGATGTAGTTTTTGATGAAAAAGTCAATATTGACTCTAAAAAATAAAGTAATGATGCATAAGTTTTTATAAATCTCTCAGAAGAAAAAATGGTTAATGAAGAGACAAAGTCATAATCTCAAGACGAAGATAGTGAATATACAAAAAAATCCATAATTCCTCAAAGGAAAGAACCAATAT
Source organism: Wollemia nobilis (assembly GCA_028583015.1). Classification (NCBI taxonomy): domain Eukaryota; kingdom Viridiplantae; phylum Streptophyta; class Pinopsida; order Araucariales; family Araucariaceae; genus Wollemia; species Wollemia nobilis. The sequence goes on from JAQPPZ010000103.1 coordinate 8,516,214, forward strand.
GGCTTAGAGACACCCAGGGAATCAAACTTAGAACAAATGCTAGATCTTACTATTACAAGACCTTAAAATTATAGTCAAAATAGAATAAATAAAGGATTACTAAGCACTACAATAGAGCCAACATCGTCACTTTAAGATCTAAATCACTCACATTGGAAGGTAGCTATATAATCTGCATATGCATCGCTACAAAAGAATAAAACATGGAATATAGTGGAATTACCTCTAGGAAAGAAAGTTTTAGGTTGCAAGTAGATTTACAAGATTAAGTATAAAGCATATGGGACACTTGATAACTACAAAAAGTGATTAGTAGCCAAAGGATACACTCAAATTGAGGGAATTGACTATGAAGAAACATTTGCACCAATAGCTAGAATGACTATTATCAGAATAGTTTATGCTCTAGTAGCTCATCAGGGTTGGAGACTTCATAAAATGGATGTAAAAAGTGCTTTTCTTAATGGTGGCTTAGAAGAGGAGGTCTATATGTCACAACAAAAATATTTTTTTATTAAGGACAAGAATATAAGGTTTAAAAATTAAACAAATCCTTATATGGTCTAAAGTAAGCTCTCAGAGCATGGAATATAAAAATTAATAATCACTTGTTACCACATAACTTTAGACAAAGTACATCCGATCCCAACCTATATACAAAGAAAATTGGAAATGATATATTAATTCTTATAGTATATGTTGATGATATAGTGATTATTGGAAGTTTTGGAAAACTAATAGGTGAGATAAAAAAGGATCTTGAGAAGGCATTTGAAATGACAAATCTAGGACTAATGAATTATTGTCTTAGTCTAGAAATTCATCAAAATGAAGATAATATTACAATTACTCAATCAAAATATGTAGAGGCCTTACTTGAAAAATATAAAATGAAGAATTGTAAGCCAAAAGATACACCTATGGAACAAGGGATTCAATTATCCAAAAATGATGGAACACCTTTGGTTTCAGCTAAAATGTATCATAAAATAATTGGAAGTCTTTTGTATTTACAAGTAATTGACCTGACCTAGTATTTGTTGTAAATTATATTTCACGATTCATGCAAGAGCCAAGAGAGAGTCATTGGAAAGCTACAAAGAGAATACTACAATATATTAAGAAGACTATTGATTATGAAATAACTTATATGAAGAATGTTAAATATTTTTTTCTACAGGGTTACTTAGATTCTAATTATGTTGGTTCTATTGATGATAGAAAGTCTAATTTAGGGTACGTGTTTTATCTTGTATCAAGACCGATATCTTGGCACAACAAGAAACAACATCTAGTGGCACAATAATCTACTGAAGTAGAATATCGTGCAGTAAGAGATACAACTTGTGAAGCCTTATGGTTATAATTTATATTATCTGACATGGGCATCAAATGAACTCCAACTCTAATATTTTATGACAATCAAGAAGTACTCAATTTGATCAAAAATCTAATTGTACATGAATGAACTAAGCATATTTAAACATAATGCCATTTCATTAGAGATCACTTTCAGAATCATCATATCAATTTAAAGCATATTCCTATAGAAGAACAACTGGTAAATATTTTTACAAAAGCTCTTGGGCGAAACAAGTTTCAAACATTAACAGATCATCTATGCAAATCAAGGGAAGTTCATACCAAATAATGTAATACATGAGGGTGTTATAATATATTACATTATTTGTTATACATACCAAGTGTCATGTGAAATAGACCAAGTGTCACTTGAGGAAGACCAAAGGTCATTTTGTAAAACCTATATTATGGACTCTTAGTTCCATACTTCATTGTACAATTTTATTCAAGTAATATGAAGTGATGCTTATTCTTCCTCATGTAGTTCTTTTACTTTCTCATTTCTTCTTAGCAATTATGTTTCTTGATTAGATTGAATACAACAAAAACTATCTATTAAGTCTACATTAAGGAATGTTTGACTAAAGATAAACATAAATTCCTAAAAATTTAATCAAGAGCAAAGATAAGAGATTCATAATGAAATTACAACAAGGGTTAGTAAATAAATGAGAAAATAAGCCTACACCAAGTGATTAGAAGCTAATAAAGAAACTAAACACAATAAATTGTTAGAGCCTAAAAATAAGGATTTGAAATTCTAGAGACGAAGAAATATAAGGATTAGTAGTTGTAATAAGAGAAACCAAGTTTTATCAAGTCTTCAAGAAATATTAAAATGCATAAATGAGAAGCAAAAGAGATGAAAAAGAGTATCTTTAAATTTCTTTTTGAATGCTTCTCCCATAGGATCTATTGAAATAATTTTCGGAGGGTTGATCCTTGGAGGGAAATAGGGTCAAAGATGCAATTTGGATAAGGTAAGGAATTCAATTTTTGTAGGCCTAAGGAGAGGACAAAGCATGCATAATCAGACGAGAGAGTGGGAGGAAGGAATTTTCATGCTTTTGGCTTCTGTCATAGAGATTCCACTTATATTTTCAAAAGTGTTGGACTTTACAAAAGCATTGGTGTAGCGCTTTTGTTCAATGATCATGTTGACTGGTCAAAATGCTAAAATAGGTCTATTTTACCAAAGCTTTGAAGTCAAGCAAAATTACTAGCAGTGCTTTTGCAGTAAGTAGTAATCCTATAAAAGTATCTAATTTTATGTTTGTTTGTTTGGGTTGAGGTCCTTTATTGATGATATGTTGTTTGGTGCTTTGTTGAGAGATATAGCTAACTAGGCATGTCAAAATTGGGTGTCTATAGAGGTTATAAGAAATTGGCAAGTCCTTATGCATCCTATCAGTAGCACCACCCCTATGGTTTGCTAAGTATGTAATGGTTGTGACATGACCCTTCTAGCCCATCTTTTCATTTTCTTATAGAATTTATAATCAAATGAATGCATGGACATTGATGTTATTTGATTTCTTATGTGTTGAATGATCACATGCTTTCCTTGATATGGTGTAGCAACCATATTTGCTTTCATTTTTCACACTCTAAACTTCAAAATTTTATTTTCCATACTTTAATTTTAATCAATTTCTTTTTACATGTTTTTACTTTAATGCATTTTAGTTTAGATATAAATGATAAAATTTGGGAGTTGATATTAATGCAAAAACTGGAATAAGCCTTTGGCAAACCCATCCAACCTTGTTAAAACTTGAATTTGGAGGCACAAAATATAAATTAAAATTTAGGAGAATTCACTAAATCAATACTTAGGATCACAATTTTAGAAGGTTACAAAATAGTTAATCAGTTCGTCAATGCCTTCCAAAACCCCTCAATTTTTGGCTAGGTTCAATACAAGTGCTTATTCACTCCATAAAGACCAACTTATTTAAGGATCAATTAGTTAGCAAAGTGGGAAAATTACCTAAATTATCAAAGTGCTAGGGAATGCTAGCAAATCGCTATGAAACTAGAGCGATTCACTTACCTCCTAGAGCAAATCTCCTGTAGACTAGTAAAGGTCTAAAGTACAAGTGCACATCCTAAGGAAGATCTTTGGAAAGAAACATTTTGACATGTAGTGGTACCATAATTTATTTTGAAAGCCTTATAAGCCCTTGAGGCGCATATATAGAGACATGTAATATTTGGAGGTGCATATTTAGAGGCATGTAATATTTGGAGGTGCATTATTTTGTTAGAGATGTTATTTAATTTTACTAGGATTAAAGATAGTTTCTTATCCGAGGTAACTGATGCAGGAGCATCCGGTAACAGTGTCGGAAATCTTGCATCCTTCTAAATTTTCTTTAAGTTTTTGTATTTTGATGTATTTTGGTTCCTTTTCGGAGGAGGGAAGATGTTGCAAAGCAGAAGGGGAAGTTGGTAGAAGAGCTAAGGCAAAAGTTGGGGAGGTCGCAAAATCGTGACCTCCAAAGCGGTGGCAAAGGCAGGGACCAGTTTTGTCGCGATATCACGACGTCGCGACATTTGTTTGCAGTTGGAACATAGGGAGGATTCCGTCATGATATCGCGACGTCGCGATGTCGCGACGGTTGTTGAGAAGCAAAGGCAAGGGGTGATCTCCGTCGCGATATCGCGACGTCGCGATATCGCGACTTTATTTTAGAGGCGGTGGTGAGGAGCTTTAGACGTCGCGATATCGCGACGTCGCGATATCGCGACGGTCTACAGAACATGGCGGAGGAGTTGAGTCCTGTCGCGATATCGCGACAAATCAAAAACTGCCACGTGGCGTATTTCCAAGGCAGTACCAAGGGTTAAGACAAACCCAAGATCATGGCAAAGGACCTCAGAAAGGTGAAGACGAAGGTGGAGGGGTCGACCGCGACCAAGTAAAGTTAAGGTCGAAGAAAATAGCGGACGACCAGACAAGGCCAAAAACTGACACGTGGACTACCACGTGTATCCTCGAAGTTGTAAAGGGCACGTGCCTTGAAGATTGCGCATTAAGGAGAGGGCAAGCCGAATTTAAACACGTAGTTAGCTACGTGAATCTGGTTAAAGATGGAGGCCACGTATCACCGAATGAAATTTTATAGCCGCATGCATTAAAGAAAGAGAACCACCTTTTAGAGGGAATTTGTTTTTCGACAAAACGATAGATTCAGAGCATGGACAGTATGGGTGAGCAGAGGCTCAAAAGGACAGTCTGATCGGAGCGACGGTGCAGGTCAATGAGGCCATTAATGAGGGCTTCTTGGTAGGTCGGGCAGTGACCCATTTGTGACCGAGAAATTTGAAGCTTCGAAGGGGGGGAAATTCGAATTCGAATTTTTGTTAGATGAAGGCATTAATTGCCGAGAGGATCGGGGGCCTCATTAAAAACCCAAAAATTTGTAATGGAAGGGGGGACGGTGGACCGGAGAACAGAGGAGGTAGTACAGTGGAAGAACAGAGCCGAAGTCGGCCATTGTAAAGCCTGCGGGCTGTTTCATTCAAGCCTGTAAAATTTGTTTTTTTTTAATTTTTAATGAAAAGGCAAGCTTCTTGAAGTGTTGGTTCCCGGTGCCCCGTCAGTAACTCAGGGGTAAACTCTTACTATAAATAGGATTCATAGTCTCCATTGTAAACATCTTTTGGATATGAAGAATATAGAGCTACATTAGGTGAAAACCATGTTATGCTCTTGAAATTCATGAAAATGGTGGGAAATTGATGTTTTTCTCTCCATCAATGGCATTGTCCTTATTGATTGCATAATGTGCGATGATTGATATGTGCCTTCTTTTTCCATATTTTCATTCCTCTCACCATTTCATATTTAATTGAATAAAAATATTATTATTATTCGGATTCTTCATGCATTGATTGATTGCACACTTTACTTGCTATAGTTACGGTCATGTTTACTTTTAATTTGTTGCACCCAACATTTACAAATTTGCTTTTCATTTATTTTAATTTTGTATTTACTTTCCATATCTAAATTTCATGTAATTAGTTTAGGCTTGTTTAGAATTTAGCAATAATAGTGGAGAGTTAGCCTAAATCTAGATATTTGAAGAGGTCGTAAACCCTTTCATCCAACTATCATTAAAACCAAAATTTTGGGTGCTTAAGAAGTCATACTTTTTCAGAATTCAATAGTTGATAAACACTTGAATAACGATATTATCCTTTAAACTAATAATTTTTAAATAACTAGTATTATATTATTAAACTAAACCACCTTATAACAATGTATGTCAAACTATATATATATATATATATATATAAACTAGAAATATAACTTAGAGATAAAAAATGTATCTAGTTGTTCACTATATTTATATTTTATTCAATTTTAATATATTTTTAAATAATAAAGATATCTCAAATGAGACATAGAAATTTATTCTAATTATTATCTTTTAGTTCATGAGTAGAATGGAACTAATAGAACATAAGTGTAATTGTGGAGAATTGTAACTTAATTTTTTTTAATAAGAAATGACACCTATTCAAAAAGGAATTTTGTCGAGGAAACCAGAATTGAAGAACATGTGCTTATACTGAGAGGGGGGGTGAAAAGTATACAATAAAATTTTTTGCTTTTTAACCCATATAATAGCATCAACATTACTAAAGTAGTAAACATCACATAAATCATCACACACATGAGAGACATAATTTTTACGTGGTTCACCCAAAGATGGCTACCTCCACGGAGAAAATATTTCTTATAATTTTTCTCAAATAAATTCTCTTGGGAATCCTTTCCCTACAATGTTTATGGACCTCTGTCCAAAGGAGATGTTGATCCCCTAAATCAAGTTCGTGGATCTCTATCCATAGGAGAACTCCTTCTCCTCTGCTCTGGCTGGTGATCCTCTAGAAGACTACTGCCTCCACTGCACTGGCTTGTGGATCTCTCTCCACTGAAGACTCTTGTCCCCACTCAGAAGACCTATCCTCACTACCCTGGCTGATGGATCTCTATCCACTGGAGACTACTATCCTCTCTACTCTATCACCTCCAAAGCTCTATCTCAAATCTGCACTAAACATAGTCCATTCGGTCTAGCACAAATCTACTCAACAAGTCCACTCAGAACTTGCTCAAATATGCTCAACAAGTCCACTCAAAACTTGCTCAAATCTACTCAACAAGTCCACTCAGAACCTGCTCAAATATGCTCAACAAGTCCACTCAGAACTTGCTCAAATCTGCTCAACAAGTCCACTCAAAACCTATCCAAATATGCTCAACAAGTTCACTCAGAACTTGTCCAAATCTTAAGCTTCCACAAAAGCTCACACAAAATCAGTCCACAAGTCTCCTCAAAGACTTGTCCAAATATGCTCAACAAGTCCACACAGAACTTGTCCAATATCATAGAAGCATAAAGAGAATTGTTAGAGACTCAATATGTTCTCAACTCAATGCTCAATCACTTTCTCAACTCAAATCAGAATATAGAATAGTTTGTTTTAAGGAACTTGAACAATCACTCCACACAACCACTTGACTAGGCTCAACCAACTCTACTCAACCAATCACTCAAAGAAACAACCCTTTCTCACAAACCCTAGTCCAAGCATGTAATCACCAACTCAAAATATTTCCAACAATGCTCAACAACAAATCTCACATAACAATGATACTCATGTTCTTTTCAAACCCTAGTTCAAGTTCTTTGCACAACAACTCACTTCAACAACAATGCTTATAAAAAAATCTTCACATAACAATGATACTCATGTTCTTTTCAACCCTAACTCAAGTTCTTCACACAACCAATGGCTTCAACAACAATGCTTATCAAACAAGGTTTTAACAACAACTCTTTATTCCAGAAAACCTTGAAGCATTAACTCAAACACTCTCGAAAAGGAAACCCTAATCAAGTCCTTTTCACTCCAAACTTATTTTCTAGAAAACCAATCAATCAACTCAATTATGGAAGAATGTGCTCATACCTTTTTATTGAAGATGAAGGGATCTCATAAATCTGCCACAACCACACAAAACTTCTATGCCAATCTCAAAGAGGTTAGAAGATAAATATTTCTCACAAAATAATATAAATACTCAATTACACCTTATCACTCCACCTTTCAAAAACAACCATCAACATACATAAAGTATTTATCCAATCACACCTTATAAACTCCCAACTAAAAATAAATTCAACATCCACCAAAATAACTCAAAACCTCTTTAATCAATTTAAATGGCAAGAAGAACTTTGGCAAGAATCAAATCCTCTTTCTTTAAAAACCTTAATAACATAAATCCCTTCTCAACAAAACAATCTTTCAAAAACCCTTTTAACTCCAAACACAAATTAATTAAAAATAAATCTTTACAAACCCTTATAACTCCAAACACAAATAAATCTACACAAACCCTTATAACTCCAAATGACCCTTTTAAGAAAACCTTAGGCAAAATTTAAATAAAAAATTACCTTTGCCACTAGTGGGATTCGATCCCACGATCTCTGCCTCCCCAAGCACTCTAGCCGCGGGCTTGACCACCACGTGTGCTAGGTGCACATTTTAGAACCAATGAGCACTTCGTGCTCTTTCTCTTATTCCTGGCACTCGAAATTGAATGGAAACAAAAAGACCTTCCTTGGCACATCCATGAGAATCGAACGTGGGCTCTTCCTTTCCCAACGCCTTCGCAAAGCGTGTGCCACCAATGGACCAGTGTGTCCTATGTGACTCAAACCATGCGTTGTCCTCTTTTTATTTTCTTCCCGACAGTAATAAGACAAAGCTCTTTGTCTTCTTCCTCAACGTTCACGATGCACGAAATACCTTCAACCTTTTTGCATGGGAGTTAATTCGTCGAGGGGTAAGTTTCAAATGCCCCTTTGGGCATTAATTTATACACAAAACCACCATTCGAATTTAGACATCGGCGCTCCTTAATTTTGATGACGTCGACGTTAATTTAAACCTTTATATAATTTATAAATTATTTAAATTCCAATAGAATTTAAATTTTATAAATTATATTTTAAAACCTTTGACTTTAATAAAATTAAAGTCTTCCATGGGGTAAATTTAAACCTACAACTTGTACTCCATTGATTTGATTTAAAATATTCTGCCACCATGGGTTTAATTAAACCTTCATAGAATATTATTTTTCCAACTTATTCTTCAACTCTTTGCTTTGTTCCTGGTGTTAATAATGGTGTGCTCCATGGTGTTGATGATGGCTCCATTTGTTCACTTTGGCATCAATGACGACTTTTTCACCTTGACATCAATGACAACTAACTGAGCTCAAAATGTCCAACAATCTCCCCCTTTGTCATTGATGGCAACCCAAATTATTTTAACTGAAAACTTGACCTTTCCTTTGTTTTGCTCCCCCTGGGGCATTGCTCCCCCTGGCTCAATGCTCTCTCAAATACCAAATCTCTCCCCCTTACTCAAATCTCTCCCCCTTTGACATCAATGGCAAAGGGTCACCTTTGGGGCTCGGGGCTAAGAATGAGCCTCTTAGCTTCACCCCTCCCCCACCTTCTATTAAGGTGGTTAATTCTAGGGTGGGAGTCTCACTCCCAATTTTCCTCGAAGATACTCAAAATTTTCCTTTGAAAGTGGCTTAGTGAAAATATCTGCTATTTGTTCCTTTGTGGTGACATATTCCAACCTGACCTATTTATCTGTCACCTGTTCTCTCAAAAAATGGTACTTAATTGGAATGTGCTTTGTCCTGGAGTGCATTACTAGATTTTTTGAGATACTTATAGCACTTGTATTATCACATAGTATGGGAATGGGATGATCATGCTTTATCTTGAAGTCTTCTAGATTTCTCTTCATCCATAACACCTGTGTACAATTGGCTACTGTTGCAATATATTCTACCTCTGTTGTAGATAAATATACTGAAACCTGCTTCTTACTTAACCAAGAGACTAGACATTCTCCAAGAAAGAATGCTCCTCCACTTGTACTTTTTATGTCATCAATGTTATCGGCCCAATCTGCATCTGTATAAGTTGTTAGTGTGAAACTGTCACTTTTGGGATACCAAAGCCCAAAATCCATAGTCCCTTTTAGATACCTGAAAATTCTTTTTACTACTACCACATGTGTTTCCTTAGGTGCTGCTTGAAACCTTGCCACTAATCCCATTGATTGTACTATATCTGGTCTTGTAGTTGTAACATATAATAAGCTGCCAATCATAGATCTATATAATCTCTTATCTACCTCTAGAGATTCATCATCCTTACTCAACTTGCATCCTATGACCATAGGAGTACTTACCGGTTTACAATATTCTAACCTGAATTTCTTTAACATTTCCTTTATATACTTGGCTTGTGAGAGAAACACTCCCCTTTCTGATTGTGAAATATGAAGTCCAAGAAATAAGGACAATTCACCAAGCATAGACATCTCAAATTCATTTTGCATGTTCTTGGAAAATTCCTTACACATATTATCATTGTTTCCCCCAAAAATTATGTCATCAACATAAAAAACCACTATTAGAAGATCACTCCCTTCATTTTTGATATATAAATTATTGTCTGCCATTCCTTTTTTGAATCCCTATTTTTGAAGATACTTATCCAATCTTGAGTACCATGCTCTAGGAGCCTACTTTAAACCATACAATGCCTTTTTCAATCTGCATACCTGATCTGGTTTATCTGCTAGTATGAATCCCTCTAGTTGTTCAATATAAACCTCTTCTTCTAGAACCCCATTTAGAAATGTTGACTTGACATCCATCTGATATACCTTGAAGTTATTGAAACTTGAGAATGCTAGAAACATCCTTATAGCTTCAAGCCATGCAACTGGAGCAAAAGTCTCATCAAAGTCAATTCCTTCTACCTGTGCATAACCTTTGCATACTAACCTTGCTTTATTTCTGACCACTTGTCCATATTCATTTAATTTATTTTTGAATACCCATTTTGTGCCAATCACATTTTTGTCTTTTGGTCATGGAACAAGTTCCCAAGTTTTTCTCTTCTCTATCTGATCCAATTCCTCATTCATTGCCTTAATCCAAAATTCATCCTCACTTGCTTGAGTGAAGTCTTTTGGCTCAATCTTAGAAAGCAAAGAAAAATTTGCTTGTTGAGATGATTTTATTATTCTTCTCCTTGTCTGTCTTTCCTCTGGATTCTCGATGATCTATTCTTTTGGATGATGTTTCTATACATACCTGGATGGAGTTTTGGGAAGAAGTCTTCATGTTTCTTCTTCTTATTTATCTGATTCCTCACAAAATTCTTCTTGACAACATCCATCTTCTTGATACATAATTTGCTGAACTGGTTCTCTTGAATCTATCTTCTCATCAATTGTTACATTAATACTTTCCACCATAGTGTGTGTTCTTTTGTTGAAGCATCTGTAGGCTTTACTCTTTGTGGAATAACCAAGAAAAATTCCCTCATCACATCTTGGATCAAACTTGCCTAAGTTTTGGTCTTCCCATCTTATGTAACATTTGCTTCCAAAAATTCTGAAGTGTTTTACAGTGGCAGGTCTTCCTTTCCAAAGCTCATATGGAGTCTTGTGATGATTTACCCTCATTTGAGCCCTAGTGATTATGTATATTGTTGTGTTTACAACCTCTCTCCAAAAACCATCTGATAACTTAGATTCATTCAACATAGCTCTAGCCATGTTTTCAACAGTCCTATTTTTCCTTTCAACTACCCCATTTTGTTGAGGAGTTCTTGTTGCTGAATACTCTCTCTTGATTCCATGTTGTTCACAAAACTCTACAAATTCATTTGAAGTAAATTCTCCTCCTCTATCAGATCTCAGACACTTAATCCTCTTGCTAGTTTTATTTTCAACCAATTCCTTGAATGCTTTGAATTTTTCAAAGGCCTTTGACTTCTCTTTTAGGAAGGTTACCCAAACCATTCTGGAATAATCATCTATAAAAAACATAAAGTAGCTCTCACCCTAAATGCTTTGAGTTCTGGTAGGACCACACAAATCAGTATGTATTAGGCTCAATGGCTCAGATGACATATAACATTTTGGCTTAAAGGTTGTCCTAGTTTGCTTTCCATGTTGATAGGGTGCACAAATTATGTTTTGAGGTCTTCTTATTTTGGGTAAATCTCTAACTGCCTGTTTATTGCTTATATTGACTATGTTGTCAAAATTCAAGTGACCCAATATTCTATGCCATAACCAACTCTCATCTTCTTGTGATAGAAAGCACTTTTCCCCTTTGATCTCATTGAGCATGTATAAGTTGTTTGGGGTTCTTCTTGCATTGGCAATGATTTTTCCAGTTTCTATTTTCCTTATCTCACATCTATCTAGATGGAAAGTAACCATGTATCCTTGATCACAAAGTTGAATTATACTCAGTAGATTGTGTTTTAACCCTTTAACATACAAAACATTCTCTGTTTTTGTTTTTCCATTGTCTAAACTTAGAGTTCCTCTTCCACCAATCCTTGTTGATCCATTATCACCAAAACTTACCGATCCTCTATTTGTTTCTTTTAGTACAATGAATTTGTCTTTGTCTCCTATCATGTGACTAGAGAAACCACTATCAAGATACCATTGTTCTTCTTTATCCTGAGCATGAAGGGTTATTTGTACTAACATTGATCTACCCTTAACATTTTCTTTTTCATATTTCCTAGTTGTTGAAATTGTTTTTCTAGACTCAGGAAGTATCATTTTACACCATCTAGCCTTGTGCCAAAAATTATTGCATTTGTAACATGTAACATCATCATCCATGAGAGGTGCAAAGGAATTGAAATTTCTATTGTATCTTGCATAATGAATACAGTGTATAGCTTTATGACCATATTTATTGCAAGAAAAGCAATGACCATGGAAGAAATTATGTAACCTGTTTGGATGTCTTGGAACTTGTGGAGAAGTCATCTTCCTCTTGTGATTAACTCTTATCCAAGGTTCTCCTTTGCTTTCTTCCTTTCTGATATCCTTTGCTTGCTTATCCTTGTTTGAGGTTTCTACTTTCTGAAGACTTGATTCCTCTTTATGTTTCTCATATTCTGTATCTTGTAGTACCTTGGTCCTTTCAACTTTATTCCTTAGGTGAACAATTTCTACTTCCAATATTTCACATTCTGTTTCCCTAGCTCTTAATAGATCTGTCATGTCTTGCTCAATCTTATTTCCTTCTTCTACCCTAATTTTGAGATCTGTGATATTTTATAATTCTTGAACTTGTTCCTTCAAGCTTGAATTTTTCTCTCTTAGTTTTTCTAATTTTTTTAGAGCAGCAAATAATTCTTCTTTTATGTCAAACATAGTCTCTTCTTCACTTTTTGAAGTCATGTGTGCTACCGATGGATCCTCTCACAAGCTATTAGTCTTTTCATGGAGAGACCCGCTCTGATACCAATTGAATAACATATGCTTATACTGATGGATCTCTCTCCATTGAAGACTCTTGTCCCCACTTAGAAGACCTATCCTCACTACCCTAGTTGATGGATCTCTATCCACTGGAGACTACTATCCTCTCTACTTTGTCACCTCCAAAGCTCTATCTCAAATCTACACTAAACATAGTCCATTTGATCTAGCATAAATCTGCTCAACAAGTCCACTCAGAACTTGCTCAAATATACTCAACAAGTCCACTTAGAACTTACTCAAATCTGCTCAATAAGTCCACTTAGAACTTGCTCAAATTTGCTCAACAAGTCCACTCAGAACTTGCTCAAATCTGCTCAACAAGTCCACTCATAACTTGCTCAAATCTTCTCAACAAGTCCACTCATAACCTTTCCAAATATATGCAACAAGCTCACTCATATCTTGTCCAAATATGATTGCTCCAACCATCCACAAGTCTCACTCAAAGACTTGTCTCAAATCTGCTCAACAAGTCCACACAGAACTTGTCCAATCTCATAGAAGCATAAAGAGAATTGTTAGAGACTCAATATATTCTACACTCAATGCTCAATCACTTTCTCAACTCAAATCAGAATATAGAATAGTTTGTTTTATGGAACTTGAACAATCACTCCACACAACCACTTGACTAGGCTCAACCAACTCTACTCAACCAATCACTCAAAAAAACAACCCTTTCTCACAAACCCTAGTCCAAGCATGTAATCACCAACTCAAAATGTTTCCAACAATGCTCAACAACAAATCTCACATAACAATGATACTCATGTTCTTTTCAAACCCTAGTTCAAGTTCTTTGCACAACAACTCACTTCAACAACAATGCTTATAAAAAAATATTCACATAACAATGATAATAGTTTTTCAAACCCTAACTCAAGTTCTTCACACAACCAATGGCTTCAAGAACAATGCTTATCAAACAAGGTTTTAACAACAACTCTTTATTCCAGAAAACCTTGAAGCATTAACTCAAACACTCTCAAAAAGGAAACCCTAATCAAGTCCTTTTCACTCCAAACTTATTTTCAAGAAAACCAATCAATCAACTCAACTATGGAAGAATGTGCTCATACCTTTTTATTGAAGATGAAGGGATCTCATAAATCTACCACAATCACACAAACACTTCTATGCCAATCTCAAAGAGGTTAGAAGATAAATATTTCTCACAAAATAATATAAATACTCAATTACACCTTATCACTCCACCTTTCAAAAACAACCATCAACATACATAAAGTATTTATCCAATCACACCTTATAAACTCCCAACTAAAAATAAATTCAACATCCACCAAAATAACTCAAAACCTCTTTAATAAATTAAATGGCAAGAAGAAATTTGGAAAGAATCAAATCCTCTTTCTTTAAAAACCTTAATAACATAAATCCCTTCTCAACAAAACAATCTTTCAAAAACCCTTTTAACTCCAAATAGCACAAATCAATTTCAATAAAAAATAATCCTTTACAAACCCTTATAACTCCAAACAAAAATTAAAAATAAATCTTCACAAACCCTTATAACTCCAAATGACCCTTTTAAGAAAACCTTAGGCAAAATTTAAATAAAAAATTACCTTTGCCACTAGTGGGATTCGATCCCACGATCTCTACCTCCCCAAGCGCTCTAGCCACGGGCGTATGCTAGGCACACATTTTAGAACCAACGAGCACTTCATGCTCTTTCTCTTATTCCTGGTGCTCAAATCGAATGCAAAAAAAAAGACCTTCCTTGGCATGTCCACGAGAATCAAACGTGGGCTCTTCCTTTCCCAATGCCTTCGCAAAGCGTGTGCCACCAATGGACCACCGTGTCCTATGTGGCTCAAATCATGCACTGTCCTCTTTTTGTCTTCTTCCCTGGCACTAATAAGACAAAGCTCTTTGTCTTCTTCCTCAACGTTCACGATGCACGAAATACCTTCAACCTTTTCGCATGGGAGTTAATTCGTCGAGGGGTAAGTTTCAAATGCCCCTTTGGGCATTAATTTATACACAAAACCACCATTCGAATTTAGACGTCGGCGCTCCTTAATTTTGATGACGTCGACGCTAATTTAAACCTTTATATAATTTATAAATTATTTAAATTCAATAGAATTTAAATTTTATAAATTATATTTTAAAACCTTTGACTTTAATAAAATTAAAGTCTTCCATGGGGTAAATTTAAACCTGCAACTTGTACTCCACTGATTTGATTTAAAATATTCTACCACCATGGGTTTAATTAAACCTTCACTGAATATTATTTTGCCAACTTATTCTTCAACTCTTTGCTTTGTTCCTGGTGTTAATAATGGTGTGCTCCATGGTGTTGATGATGGCTCCATTTGTTCACTTTGGCATCAATGACGACTTTTTCACCTTGACATCAATGACAACTAACTGAGCTCAAAATGTCCAACAAGAATAGTTACACCATAGGGTAATACTGTACAAAAGTTAGGACAAACTTTAGACCCTAGTAAGAGGACTAGGAAGACAATAACTTTTGGTAAGGGTCTTGAGATGATAGTGAACACAAACAAGAATGTTGGAGTACCATAAAAACTTGATAGGAGGACAACAAATCTTTCCTTCATGATAAAATTGCTCCAAGAGCATTTGGAACAACAACAAAAGTTAATAGATTCCTTGGTCAATAGGGAGGCCAAGTACTAGAAATGAAGGTTGGCAGGAAGAAAATCTTGTTCAAAGAGGCCAAGAGAGCAGAGCTCGAATAGAGGTTGAGCTTGTAAGAGACCTTAAGAATGTTATGGTAACCAAATATATTAGAAAAATAGGAGGAGATGTGGCCGAGCCATGGATGAAGGAGTTAGAAGATGAATGGTGGCCCACGCAGTTTGATAAATAATCAAACATATTAAGGGGCAATCCTTTCAAAACCTTAATTAAAAATAATAATAATAATTATACATATTAAAAAATATTTATTTTTAATATTCTACAACCAAAATTTATTATAAATTTTATCAAGCTTTTTTATATACATATATATTCCACACCAACTTAGATGTGAAATTGGAATATGAAAAACACCCCAAGAGGCATGGTTTGAATGGATATGTGTCTTTTGCACAACAAAAACAATGAAGACTAAAAAGTATTTTGTCATGGAATGCAAAGCCTACAAGTACATAAAAAGTGCATATGAAGAGGCTCTAAAAGTAAACTTTTTGGCTTATTGGCGAAACTTCTTAAAGAATAAAGAATAAAAGAACAAAGGAGACTTCTTATCAAAATCAACAAAACGTTCCGCTCATGTAGAGGAGTTGGAGACTCTCCAGTTAAAATTGAGAGGCCCTAGGTTCAAATCTCTCCCCTCACATGCTGGGGATATGCTATGTACATAGAGGTTACAAAATCAACAAAACGAAAAAAATACTCCAAAAGATGATAAGAGAATGTTGAGCTTATGACTTTGTTCAATATTTTTTAAAAAAAAAATTGTAAAAGGCTATACTATTATTATTTTTTTGGATGTTGTTAAAGCTTCTAGTCCCTTAGATGATTTTGGTCTTATGATCATAATAAATAAATTTATTTCATTTTAGTTGTTTCATTAAATAATATGAAATTAAATAATATGAATGATGTGCTTATAATTATATTAATATTTTTAATAAGGTTGTGTAAACCAAAAAATTTAATTTGTTAACCATAGTTGTATATAATTATGTATTTAATATTTCTCATATAGTAGACCACAAGTTCTTGGTGGAGTGTTGAGTAGGGGTGCTCGATGTCAAAGGTTCAAACTTTGGGGTCTCAAGTCTAAATCCAAATCCAAGTTTTTAACTCTTGGATAAAGTAATAATAGTTTACATATAATTGTATATATCTATGCATTTAATACTTTAAATATAGTTCTCAGAGATGATAAGTGAATGTTGAGCTTATGATTTTGTTCAATATTTTTTTAATAAAATTTGTAAAAGGCTATACTATTATATTTTTTTTTGGATGTTGTTAAAGCTTCTAGTCCCTTAGATGATTTTGGTCTCATGATCATAATAAATAAATTTATTTCATTTTAGTTGTTTCATTAAATAATATCACTGATGTGCTTATAATTATATTAATATTTTTATTAATACTTTTAATAAGGTTGGGTAAACCAAAAAATTTAATTCGATAACCATAGTTGTATATAATTATGTATTTAATATTTTTCATACAGTAGACCACAAGTTCTTGGTGGAGTGTTGAGTAGGGGTGTTCGATGTCAAAGGTTCAAACTTTGGGGTCTCAAGTCTAAATCCAAATCCAAGTTTTTAACTCTTCAATAAAGTAATAATAGTTTACATATAATTGTATATATCTATGCATTTAATACTTTAAATATAGTTCTTAGAGTTAAATTTAGCATTTGAAATAATTTAATTAATTTTAATCGTTAATACAATTAAAAATATATATATTTTTCCTATTTAAACAATAACATATTAGATAAAATAATATGTTTGTGCAAGTGGTATGACATTACAAAAATTTTATATTAAAATAAAACAAAAAATTAATTAATTTTTTTTATGAACACACACCCACGCCTACGGTTTGAACCTTGGACCTCCTGAAGAAGAGCCAAAGCCCAAACCGTTACATTGTCTCCCTTGAACACAAAAAATTAATTTTAAAAAATATACATTAAAATTAAGTTTTGCAAAGATAGTGCTTCTACATAAAAGTTGTTCGAGGTGGTGTTTTACTCCTCACTCAAAATCATATTGAACTTCATCTAACAATAATGCAGAAGATGGAGTATTTTTTATAGAAATCAAAATTCATAGTTGGAAAATGATGAAAATATATTTCAACACAGGGAGATTAAAAACTGATGTAGGAATTAGATAAAAAATAATATTATAACTAATGTTCATCATCTATTGTTGGAGGCAATCTTGAGAATGTAAGCATAAACAAGATTATTGGACAGCATATAATTTATTCAATCACAATATTGATCTTGGTGAAATTCAAATTTTAGAAAGGTAATCTCTTGAAAATGTGAGCATATCTATAAAGAAGAAAATTAGATAATAGATTATTTAATCAATTATGGAGTTGATCTTGGTCTTAGTGAAATTCAATTGAGGCAAATAATAAAGCAAGATTTTATCTCTTAACAAAAATGATGTCAAAGATTTGATTGAGAAAACATAGCACTTTGAGGAAATTTGATAAATAAAAAATAAAAAAATATCTTTGATAAAAAAATAAAAATAAATTAACCTAATAATAAATATAATATTTTAATAAAAATGACCTCTTAGAATTTATAACTTATTACTTACAACACTAAGTTTTACAAATAAAATAATTAATTATTTATAAATAAAAATCAATATATATATAATTATAAGAATCAATCTAAAATCCTTGACTATAATTATTATAAATTAAATTAAATTAAATTGTATTTAAATATATAAATTAAATTTAAAAAATATTTAATTGACTAATAAATGCGATACATCAAAATATTTACACTATATCTACCTAGCTAAAGTGATTGAGATGAGTCTCTTGTATGGCTCAAGTTTAAGTATGTGCATGAATAAATACTTTTTTAAAGAGAGTGGTACCGAGTTAAAAGGAAAATATATTGAGAAAACTAGTTTTATTTTAAGATTTTTTATTTCTTATTAATTTCATAAACTTTAGTTAATGAAGATTTAAAAAAAAAAAATACATATAATAAATTATATTATTAAATAATATAATTTATTAGTTTTATTATAGTTGTTAAAAGTAAATTATTATTAAATATTGTAATTTACTAGTTTGATTACAATTGTTAAAAGTAAAATATGATTAAATAATGTAATTTATTAGTTTTTTTTTTTTTTGGATTTGGTTATTGTGAGAAACCCCCTATGACCGACGTAAAGGGCTGAGCAGTCTTTTTTTTATTTGGTTATTGTGAGAAACCCCCTATGACCGACGTATAGGGCTGAGCAGTGTTTTTTTTTGGATTTGATTATTGTGAGAAACCCCCTATGAGCGACGTGCAGGGCTGAGCAGTCTCCTTCCAACCATAACCCCTTAAAAATAAAGCAAATTATTATTAAGACTAAATAATATTTATTTTAAGTTTACATGATTATTACGTTGAGAGGCGTTCCTACAATGGCAGACAGGGGTAGGAGGCAAAGAGGTCATACATATACATGTCACGCCGTACACAATTTTTTTATTTATTAAAAAATCCGATATTAACAAAACATTTAAAATATTTAAACTAAAACAACCGACTAACCAACCGTTGCAAACATTTAAAATATTTAAACTAAAACAACCGACTAACCAACCGTTGTAATTGTTTAATAAACTAGCTTAGATATAAAGGATATATATCTAAAAACGCCGAGAGTTATCAATCTCGAGGTGCCTATCTTGGAGATCACACCCCCAAGAAATGAGATAGGCACCTAGAGATTGATAACTCTCGGCGTTTTTAGATATATATCCTTTATATCTAAGCTAATTTATTTGTTATCACTCGTAGGATCTCAAACCTCTTGGATTTTACTCGAAAGACATAAAATAATATTAAATTATATATATATATATATATATATATATATATATATATATATATATAATTTTAATAATAAGTATGGTTATAAAAAATTATTTGTTGTCACTCGTAGAATCTCAAATTACTTGGAAGACATAAAATAATATTAAATTATATATATATATATATATATATATATATATATATATATATATATATATATATAATTAATTTTAATAATAAGTATGGTTATAAAAAATTATATACTTAAATATTAAGTAAAATATGTAATTTTTGTTCAAAATCTTATCTCATATTTTTATTTTGCTTAAATGAAAAGTATAGATATATAATTAAAATAAATTTGAAAGAAAATAATTCACATTAAAGTAGCAAAGAAATTTTTATTTTGTCAATTAATATGGTTCACAATTAAATTAATAGAGGAGTAAAAATTTAAAGATTTATATACACTTTTATTTAAATGCTCAGTATAAATTTATTTTAATAAACTAATGCTTAATATAAATGTAATAATCACACTAACCAAAAAAATGTTATAAATATCAATCATATTTACTAAAAAATAATTTGAAAATAAGTCTCACCATGGCAAAGAGGGTTTGTGAGGGCCTGAGCCTCACCATGGCAGAGAGGGTTTGTGTGGGCTTTGAGCCTCACCATAACAGAGAAGGTCAATGAGGACCTAACCCTCACCATGGCAGAGAGGGTCTGTGTACACCTGAGACTCACCATGGTAGAGAGGGTCTGCAAGGGCCTGAGCCTCACCATACCATAGAGGGTCTCCCACTCCTGTGCTCACAGACCCTTTCTCTTTGAGTGGGAGAAATTTCACTCCTTTCTGCTGGGTTTTGCCTCTGAGATATTGATGCTAGTTGCTTGTGTTGGTTAGTAAGGTGTTACTTTGCGGAATCCTTTGGTTTTGCCCTTCCTTTGATTCAAAATAGGGGAGACCTGGTGCCTTCAACGTTTATGGAGTTATATTTGTGTTGTTTGGTCACTCCAATTGGTGGGTGTTTGATCTTTTTCCTAACGGTTGTTGGGGACAATTTTTAGATGTGGGTGCCATTTTTGGGGTTCTTTCTTTGTGGTTATTTTATGGTATTTCCCCTTCCATGATCAGACTTTAGGGGAGACCTTGGCTCAATAACCGTGGAGGAAGGAATTTGCTGATGCCCCCCCATTTGGTGGGTCTCCTAGTTTCGTTCGATTACAGGGGGTGTACTAGCTAATAGATCCAGCTTTTTTGGCTGTCGGATCTTAAGGTTCCAAAGCCCTAATTTTTCAATGGGATCTTCCTTTTTGTTCTTTCGAGTATTATTTTGGATCAGTTTATCCGGATTGTTCTCTTCATTCGACCCCAAGGTGGTATGGACTCTAACGAGATCTATGGATTTCAGATGCTTTCTCCCAAGCTAGACTATGTTTTTATCACCAGTGTCCTCAATTGTAGATCTTCTTTTACTGGCTATTTTGTTATTGTTGTTCGCCCCTTAATAGAGTTCCAAATGTTAGTTGGGCCACATGTTAGAGGAAGGTGAAATTCCTTAACTGGCTTTTCCCATTGGGTGAGTTTGTATTATTATCCGAGTGCTCCTTAGTTTTTACGATTTTAAAACTTTGAGCACTTAGACTTTTTTATTTTGTTTATTAGGTGAGCTTTGATGTTAGGATCCTATCCTAACGCCATTTTGTAATTCTCATTTACTTATGTAATGACCCACTCCCAACGTGGGGGATCCCATTATAATATTATTTTGTAATACTTTGTAATGTATGTGGCAAGTAAGGTGCCTAGCCAAGTGGTGCCATCTCATGTAACCATTTTTATCAAGATTGTAACCGATGTTAGGTAGGAGATTCTAGCTCGAGTGGCATTTTGCATGTAAGCCAACTCTTGAGCCTTTAGGTAGGGTTGCATGAAGTTTTTCTTTAAAAGATATGAAGCCATGTACGAATTCATATTTTTGCAAGCTAATGAAATATTGAAGGAGGTTGCCCCCTCGAAGAGGCCTGCGATTCTGTGTTATTGTGAGATTGTTCCATTTTTGCATTTAATTTCTGCATAGTGTTATTGAGTTATTTGATGTATTTGAGTTATTTTTTAGTATTTTGTGTGAGTGTGCTTTATTTTAATAGTGAGATCCTAACAAGTGGTATCAGAGCGCTTTCCAGGGCCGAGTTCTATTGCAACTGAGATGATTTTTGCCATCCATTCCGCCTGTTAGGTATAATTTTTCGTGTGTTTTTCGTTTCTGTTTTTTCCTTTATTAAAAAATCCAAAAAAATACAGTCTATTTTTTTGCCAAAAAACCAAAAAACACACAAAAAATATAGTCTCTTTTTTAGTAGTTGTGTAGGTTAGAAACCCTGTGTCGGGGGTTTTAAAATATCGTGAAGGAGCTATCATTATTGGCTAAGCTAGATAGCCCATAAAGCGTCTAGTGAAGTGAGGGGCGATCAGGCTCCAATACCCAGGCCTTAGACAACACTCGCGCACGGACTTGAGCTCCCACGCATCTTCGGGTGTATCGGGAGACAATCTAGGCTTAAACAAAATTTTATCCATTAGGAAGATTTTCGGCCTTGTATTATCCATAGTCCACGGGACACAACATCCCGGACGATCACCCTCCCGTACTGTCAGAGAGGCAGATAGTGTGCTCAAGGGTATGTGTGGAATCCTCCTTGGGTAGTGGCCTAAAATATTGGTCCGAGCACTATTGTTCATCACTACGGTATAACAGAGGGCCTATGGGTATTACATACTCCCTTACTTAGCGTACCCTGGTTCTACAAAACATAACTTCCACCTGCAAATCAACACCATCCCTGTTCTGCTAACTTGCATTCACAACCCCAAAAGTGAGCATACGGAGAAGGCATTCCTTATCACAGAAAACAAACTTGCATGCACCAACAATCAGGACAGATTTTGCAAGTGTCTGCAATAGCCCGTGGTCAGAAATAGAATAGTCAGGACAGTGATAGAAATAGTCTAGTCAGTAATAGTGATAGTCAGGTCGACAGTAATAGCCCTCTATAATAGTCCAGAATTACAGACTTCTAGTTTCAAAAATAGTATTGTCAGTGTCAGAGAATCCCAAGGTCAGTAACAGGAACCGTGTTAATCACCATAGTACAGGTGATAGAGGAAGAGACAGGATAGTGATAGGGTGGTCAGGGGTAGACTGGTAGTCAAAGACAGTTGATCCTGGACCCCAACTTTTGAACCGTAACTCCAAATCAAAAATCAACACTAGTAGACTCATCAACACAACAATATAAAAAATATCTGGGGTGCCCAAAATCAGTGTTGTGGGGTATAGCTCATTGTGCCTATTTTTTTGAGCTGATCATTTTGATATACCACACCCAAGCACTTTTTTGGATGCCTTACTAAAAATAGTAACTCCTAAAACCCCACATCTATTTTTAGTAACTTAGTAAAAGAGGGCCCACAATGGTGAGCAACACTCATGGACAACAAAAGGAGTTAGAACTTACCACAATATTGGTCGACATGCAAAAATCCCTTGATTACTTGACCACTACAAACCTCACCATAAGAGAAGAGATTCAAGAGCTTCGAACGGATCATGATGCCACTAGAATCCGCTTAGCAGAACAACTTACAGAGGTGGAGACCAAATTGCAAGGTACTCTCACATCTGAACACCAAGCTGAAAACTTTGAACGAGGTCGTAGAAGGGAAACAGAAGACCGAAGAAGGGAAACAGAAACCACTCACTATGATCATGATCCGACCTTCAAAATGCCTAAATTGGACTTCCCTAAGTTCAGTGGAAAGGATGTCGATGGGTGGTTATGTCGGGTTGATCAATTCTTTAGACTCCATAATGTCCCTGTATATCATCGAGTTCAGATGGCTTCCTTCAACTTAGAATCTGAGGCCTTACACTGGTTCCAATGGCTACGAGCCACTACCCCTGATCTATCTTGGGAGGACTTTGAGTCCCAACTACTCACCCGATTTGGCCCTAGTGACTATGAAGACTTTACAGGAGCTTTGACAAAGTTGAAACAAACAACCACAGTTCATGATTACCAGACACAATTTGAGAAGTTGGCAAATAAAACTAAGGGCTTGAATGAGGGATTTTTTATGAGTTGTTTCATGAGTGGGTTGAAAGATGATCTCCAGGATGAAGTCAAGATGTTTAAACCCCAAACCATGATGGAGGCTATCAGTTTAGCCCGATTGGCCGAATCTAAACTCTCAGCTCAAAGGCGGACACCACGATTTTCTCAAGCTCGACCTCCCTTTCCTCCTCGGTTCCAAAATAATACTGATAATAAACCTCCTGCTCCTAAGCGACTGACTACAGATGAAATGGATGCGCATCGTGCCCAAGGGCTATGTTATAATTGTGATGAAAATTTTGTGAAGGGGCATAGATGTGCAAATAAGAGATTGTTCTTAATAGATGCAGAGGAACCCGATAGCAATGACCATAGTGATGAGGAGAGTGACACAGCTGAAGCACCAACTCAACAGGAAGAGGAAACCCAAGAACCTCAGGCAGAAATTTTAGTCCATGCTCTTGTTGGGATTACCACTCCACAAACCATGAAAGTTGTGGGTTTTTCAAAGGCCAACGCCTTACTATTCTTATTGATTCAGGTAGTACACACAACTTTATTGATCCTCGAGTTGCTAAGCAGGCCAATTGCTATATACACACATGCAATTCATTTGAAGTCATGGTGGAAAATGGAGGCACTTTACCTTGTAAAGGTAAATGTCAAAATGTTAAAATAAATATGGGGGATTATGAACTCAAGCAAGACATGTTTGCCCTCCAATTGGGAGGATGTGACATTGTGTTAGGAGCTCAATGGTTGGGCACCTTGGGCACTATCTCCTGGAACTTTGCAGAACTATGGATGCAGTTTTCACAACATGGACAAACACACACCCTCCATGGTACCAAAATAGGCCCTTCCCAAATTATCAGTTCCAATCGTATGGAGAAGTTGTTGAAAAAGTCATCCCACGGGGTCATTGCACAAATATTTTCAATTCAACCAAGCACTTCCACAGTGGATCCAATTCCAGTAGATTTGCAACTTGTTCTGACCAAGCACGATGGCATTTTTTTAGAACCAACTACCCTACCGCCTCGTCGCTCACATGACCATGCTATTCCATTGCTACCAGGTAATGCACCACCCAACATCAGACCGTATCGGTATCCTCATGCTCTCAAGTCTAAAATCGAGAAGATGGTACAAGAATTGCTCAAAGCTGGTGTCATTCGACCCAGTACCAACCCTTACTCTTCTCCAGTTTTACTAGTTCTCAAGAAATATGGCTCGTGGCGATTGTGTATAGACTACCATGAGCTCAATAAAATTACCATCAAGGATAAATTCCCCATTCTAGTAGTGGATGAATTGTTGGATGAATTACATGGAGCTATGTACTTCTCCAAGTTAGACCTTCATTCTGGCTACCATCAAATCAGGCTCAAGGATGAGGATATTCCCAAAATTGCATTTCGTACTCATGAAGGTCACTATGAGTTCTTGGTAATGCCATTTGGTCTGACAAATGCTCCTTCCACATTTCAGAGCTTGATGAACAACATCTTTTGCCCTCTCCTATGGAAGTTCATCCTGGTTTTCTTTGATGATATCTTGGTTTATAGTCGCTCGTGGGAAGAACACCTTATCCATGTGGATCAGACATTACAATTGTTGGCACAACATCAACTTTTTGCTAAGCGGTCCAAGTGTTCCTTTGGTCTGATTGAAGTGGAGTATCTAGGACACATTATCTCCAAATATGGCATCAAGGTCGACCCCAAGAAGATTCAAGCAGTTCAAGACTGGCCAAAACCTCGCACTCTCAAGGGACTTCGGGGATTCTTAGGGCTTACAGGTTACTACCACAAATTTATTCGTAATTATGGTAAAATCATAGCCCCCTCACATCCATGTTAAATAAGGACTCTTTTACTTGGATGGGGCCCGTTGACCAAGCCTTCCTCGAATTGAAGCATGCTATGACCACCACACCAGTTTTAGCCATGCCAAATTTTTCCAAGCCTTTCATCATTGAAAGTGATGCTTCCGGTCGTGGCATCGGGGCAATGTTGATGCAGGAAGGGAGACCCTTGGCTTTCACTAGTAAGGCACTCTCTGATCATAACTTGGGAAAATCTACATATGCCAAGGAGATGTTGGCAATCTTACATGTCGTAACCCATTGGTGACCATATCTCATTGGGCATCATTTCTCCATTAAAACAGATCATCAGAGTCTCAAATACTTCTTGGAACAATGGGTTGCTACCCCGGAACAACAAAAATGGGTTTCTAAACTCATGGGATATGATTATGATATCACCTATAAGAAGGGCAAAGAGAATCTTGTGGCTGATGCTCTCTCTCACCAATTTGAGGCCCTCAATATGTTATGTGCCATTTCCTCACCTATTCCTCAATGGATAGATTCCTTACGATAGGAGGTACTTCAAGATGCAGACTTGCAAGCTTTGGTGGCCTCGCTCCATGATGATCCTACTTCATACCCAAGCTACAATTGGGATGGCCATGACTTGCGTTATCACCAACGCCTTGTTCTTCCTCGCACGTCCCCACTCCATGAGCTTTTCATGAAGGAACTACATATTGCTCCCTCTACAGGCCATTCAAGATTTCTTAAAACATATGAATACCTCAAGCGCACATTCTTCTAGAAAGGTATGAAATAGGACATCCATGATTTTGTAGCAGCTTGTGATACCTGTCAACGGATGAAAGGTGAAACGGTCCATTCTCCGGGTACTCTTCAACCCTTGCCCATTCCAGATCAGGTTTGGACTGATATTTCCATGGATTTTATAGAAGGGTTACCTAAATCTGGCGGTAAGTCTATTATTCTCATGGTAGTGGATCACCTTTCGAAGTATGCTCATTTTTGTTCCCTTGGCCATCCTTACACAACCTCCATCATTGCCCAAATATTTCTCGATTCTATTTTTTGCCTTCATGGTATGCCCACCTCCATTGTGTCCGATCGAGACCCAACCTTCACTAGTCATTTCTGGCAAGAATTGTTTAAGTTGCAGGGAACTCAACTCAAAATGAGTTCAGCCTATCATCCACAAATGGATGGTCAAACTGAGATTGTCAACAAATGTTTGGAGACCTATCTTCGTTGCTTTGCATCAGATCATCCTACTCAATGGGCGAAGTGGCTTCCTTTGGCCGAATGGTGGTACAACACTTCCTATCATACAACAACCAAACTCACCCCTTTTGAGGTCGTTTATGGGTGCCCTCCACTCACGCCTTCTTCATACATCCCAGGCAGCTCCAAGGTCCAGGCAGTCGACACTACTCTCAGCCAACATACCGATGTTCTCCGCCAGCTGAAGCAGAATTTGGACATGGCCCAGAATCGGATGCGACAACAGGCTGACCAACATCATTCTGAGCATAGCTTTGATGTGGGTGATATGGTCTTCCTTCGCTTGCAGTCGTACAAACAATCATCTCTACAACTCCATAGGTGCCAGAAACTTGTTGCAAAATACTATGGACCCTACCAAGTTCTACAATGGATTGGTTCCACTGCTTACAAATTGGCTCTTCCGCCCACCTCCAAGCTCCATCCTATTTTCCATGTTTCCTCTCTCAAAAAAGTTGTGGGCACACAAGTACAGGTTCAATCAACATTACCAAAATTGGATGAAGAAGGGTCCATATTACTCGAACCTGAACAATTGTTGGATCATCGAACCCGCACTCTCCACAATCGTACCATCACAGAAGTTCTTGTTCAGTGGCACGGGCTCCAGCCAGAAGATGCTACATGGGAGTCTCTCCATCAGCTCCAACACCAGTTCCCTCATTTTTAGCTTTGAGGACAAAGCTTTTCGAAGGGGAAGGACATGTTAGGATCCTATCCTAACGCCATTTTGTAATTCTCATTTACTTATGTAATGACCCACTCCCAACGTGGGGGATCCCATTATAATATTATTTTGTAATACTTTGTAATGTATGTGGCAAGTAAGGTGCCTAGCCAAGTGGCGCCATCTCATGTAACCATTTTTATCAAGATTGTAACCGATGTTAGGTAGGAGATTCTAGCTCGAGTGGCATTTTGCATGTAAGCCAACTCTTGAGCCTTTAGGTAGGGTTGCATGAAGTTTTTCTTTAAAAGATATGAAGCCATGTACGAATTCATATTTTTGCAAGCTAATGAAATATTGAAGGAGGTTGCCCCCTCGAAGAGGCCTGCGATTCTGTGTTATTGTGAGATTGTTCCATTTTTGCATTTAATTTTTGCATAGTGTTATTGAGTTATTTGATGTATTTGAGTTATTTTTCAGTATTTTGTGTGAGTGTGCTTTATTTTAATAGTGAGATCCTAACATTTGAGGGCTTCGAAGCAAGTGGAAATTTTAGTTTAAATATTTCTATTTTTTCGCTAGGTGATTTGAGGATTTTCAAATTTAAAGTGGAAACTTGTGTTTAATTCCTCTTGCCGATATTTTTCAACGTCATACCTTTGATTTTTGACTCTTTCACCTAGAAAATAATCCTCCTTTTGGTTGGGTTTTCCCTTTGATATCTTGTTGTTGGTTGCATGTGTTGGTTAGTCAGGTGTTTCTTTGCGGAATCCTTTGGTCTTGCTCCTCCTCTGATTCAAAACAGGGGGAGACCTGATGCCTTCAATGTTTGTGGAATTATACTTGTGTTGTTTGGTCACTCTGACTAGTGGGTGTATGGTATTTTATCTAATGGTTGTTGGGGATATTTTTTGGATGTGGGTGTCAATTTGGGGGTTCTTTCCTTACGATTATTTTATGGTCTTTCCTCTTCCTTGATAAAAATTCTAGGGGAGACCTTGGGCTCAATTATCGTGGAGGAAGGGTTTTGTTGATGGCCTCTTCGTCTAGTGGGGGCTCCTAGTTCCAATGGGTTGCAAGGGTTGGACCAGCTGATAGATCTAACTTTTTTAGTTGTGTCAGATCCCAAGGTTTCAAAGCCTTAATTTTTTTTATAGGATCTTCCTTTTATTTTCTTTCAAGTGTTGTTTTGGGTTATTTTATCCAAAATATTCTCTTCATATGATCCCAAGGTGGTTTGGGCTCTACCAGGATCTATGGGTTTTGGATGCTTGCTCTCGGGCTAGAATATATTTTTGTTGTCGGTGTCCTCAGTTGTAGATCTTATTTTACTAACTGTTTAGTTATTATTTTCCATCCCTTGATAGGGTCCCAAACGTTGGTTGGGTTGCATGTCAGAGGAAGGCAGGGTTCCTTGTTCTATTTATTGGGTGAGCTTTGAGGGCTTCGAAGTAAGTGGAAATTTCAATATAAATTTTCCTGCTTTTCTTTCCACTGGGTGATTCAAGGGTTTTCAAATTTCAAATGAAAATTTGTGTTTAATTCCTCTTGTCGATATATGTCAATACCATACCTTTGATTTTCGACTACTTCTCCTCGCACCATAGTTGTATCTCGTTAATGGTTGATCATGGTTTGCTAGTTCATCAGACTCTCACTAGACATAATTTTTTCATTTTCAATTTTTGATTGTAAATCTTGGTGTTTTTTACCCAATCTCTCTTGAGTACCTCAAAATTCTTGGTGTTTTTATCCTTTGGTGCTTGATGGTTGATCCTCTTGTCGGAAGTTGGATTCAATCCAATTGATGTTCTTCCTTTGAGCTCATTGAATACTCTTTGGATTTGTAATGGTTTGGGATCCCTTCCAAAACCCCTTTGTAAAGGTTTGGGGACCCTTTCAAAACCCCTTCTACCATCTAATCAAATAATAATAATAATTTTAAAATTAAATATATAAATTTTATTTACCTTAATTTAGATTAAAAGATACTACATCCAAGTATCTCATTTCAGGGTGAGTAATGAATAAGGTGGTGTAAAATTAAACTCTAAAGGTTTTTTTAAAAAAATTTAAAAGTTATTTTTTTAATTTTTTTAAAGTAAAGCAAATGCAATGTATACATAGACAATTATATGTAATTTTTATTGGGGTAATTTTTTATCAAAGTAAACAAAAGGTTATACTTGGGTCCCTCAAAATTATAACTTTATCTAACTCTTTGCAAATCATATGTCTTTCTTTTAGAGCTTGAGAATTTACAAACAAATTGAATTCTCATCTCAAATCACATGTTATAGCTATATATATATTTATTAGGTGGAAAATAAGGGGCTTTGAAAGGGTCCTCAAACCTATTACAAATTTACAAACTGGACCAACAAAGTAGTCCTAACAACACCTAAAAAAAACATCATAGCAAAGGGAAGGGTCTAGCCCACAATGAAAATAGAAAAGAAACATCTGACATCATGGACACAAAAATAACATGACATCAAAGAGCCATAGGAAGAGCATTCTAAACCCAACAAAAACATAGTAGTAGAGAAACATAGAGCTAGAGTGCCTACTCCAGATCCTCCTCACCATAGTTATTACAGTTCATGAGCTAAATCAACATCCAAGCAACCTATTTCCATGAAGAAGGTTGTCTAATCAATCCTTTTTCAAAGAGGAAATCAATCTTTGTTTGGTGAGACCATTG
Source organism: Wollemia nobilis (assembly GCA_028583015.1). NCBI lineage: Eukaryota > Viridiplantae > Streptophyta > Pinopsida > Araucariales > Araucariaceae > Wollemia > Wollemia nobilis. The sequence goes on from JAQPPZ010000103.1 coordinate 8,546,143, forward strand.
AGGTATTGCATATTCTATGAAATGATATTCATTTATGAGATTTGGAATGTTTATTGCCACCACCAAAATTATTCGAGAGATAAGTCCTTAAGCCTGAAGAGGATGAAGCATTCTCCACCTAAAAAATACTACCCTCAAGATTCAAAATTACTTGAGAACTATTGGAAATGTTCGTGTCTTTAGCTCGCTTCCTTAGGTCTTTGCTTGAAGGTTTTTTTATGCACATTACTGGAGCCATAACTTGTGAACCGTACGCCCGTTTGCCTTGAAATTTAACAGGTGGTTCTGCGTGCATGTTCTACATTAGGATGATCTATGATCCTACTGACCCTCCAAAAATCATGTTTTCGAGACCTAACTCCGACATCTAGTGCCCCAAAATTAGCTTTTAGAATAGGTTCTTGGGTTTTTTGGCTGTTAGAAGTTTATTATCTTTTGTTATACCTTAAGTTGAGATCTAATATTTTAAATTAAGGTTCATTATTGTAAGAGGTATGTGTGCACCAAATTTGGGCGTAATCCAACTCATTTCTATTTTTAGCAGTTTTTAGGAAAAAGATCTATTTTTAGTAGTTTTTAGAAAAAAGATATTTTTAGGTTTTATTTGGTTTTCGGTTGCTATATGATGGATTGTAATATTTTGTAGAAGGGGTGTGAATTCAGGAATGAGAAGAATATCAATTGGCAGTTTTATTCCATTATTGCATTTGTGTTATGTGATTGGAGTCCATTTTGTTGGTCTCTTGTAGTTGAGTTTACATCATTTGGTATCAGAGTGGGTGTGATATCTCTATGTGATATCTCTAGTGAAGGGAAGATGCCACCTAGAATATATGCCCAGATGAATAGGTAGATCAAGGATCTAAATGCAAAAATAGCACGGCTGACTGGTGTGATTGATCACATGGGAGAGAGATGTCCCAGGGCACGTGCAAATCAAGGATTTGATGATGAAAATATACCTAAGGAACGTGGATCTGAGGTCCACGCAGAAGTAGAACCAGAGGGTCCAAAGGAAGAAGGGTACAGTTTTGAAAATTGATTGATATGAGCTTTAGAGGGGCTTAAGGGAAATCGATATGGGATCAATATCGAGGTTCCCGAGTATGCTGGTGGGTTGAAACCAAAGGAGTTGATCGATTGGATCAATAGCCTAGAAAAATATTTTGAATGGAGTAACCTTGTTGAAGAGAAGAAGGTTAAGCTCGCATGCACAAATTTGAAGGGAAATGCATTGATTTGGTGGGATCATTTATAGACTACATGACAAAGGAATGGAAAGGAAAATATTAGGGATTGGACAACGATGAAGAAGAAGTTACAAGAAAAATTTATACCTGTAGACTACTCCCAAACCCTATTTTGTAGATTTTAGAATCTTCGACAAAAGGATCAAAGCATTGAGAACTATACTAATGAATTCTACAAGTTATCCATTCGAGTGAAGCACAATGAGTCAGAGGACCAAAAGGCTTCTAGGTATGTAAATGGCCTAAGTTTTGCTGTTCAAGATGAGATGAGCATGCATCGCACTCTTACAGTGGAGGATGCGTATCAAATGGCCCTAAATGTGGAGGAGAAATTGAAAAGGATTAATAGAAGAGATAATAAGGGATTCACACCCTCTTCAGGTCAGGGTCAAAGTGGATTTAATTTTCTCAAGGGAGAATCCTCAATACCTGCTAAACAAGAAGAAGATGGGCAAAATCTGAGAGGAAGAGGATACCAATGAGGTAGAGGTTACGGTGGTGGATGGAATGGGAATGATCCGAGGAGGTCGTATACCTGTTATGGATGTGGTGAGGAGGGTCACAGAGCATTTGAGTGTCCCCAATGTGATGTCCAAGAAAGAGGTCAAAGAGGACAAGGAAGGGTCAATCTGGTTGATATGGAAGAGCAAGATGAGGATGAAGTTGTTGCTGACATGGGGGAAGAACTTATGATAAGGAGGACATTGATTACTTCTAAGAAAGAGATGGTGTAGAGCAAAGCAAAGGAGCAGACCATATATGGTTAAGATTCTTGGCTGTGAATGAACATATTTCGAACAAGGTGTACATCAGGAGGGAAGGTATGTAACATTGTCATTGATGGTGGTAGTTGTGAGAATATGGTGTCAAATGTCATGGTTGATAAAATGCACCTGAAATGTGAAAAACATCCTTATCCATATCACATCTCATGGTTTAAGAAGGGGAATGACGTAACAGAAGATCAGAGGTGTTTAATTAAATTTTCAATTGGGAGCACTTACAAGGATGAAGTGTAGTGTGATGTGATCTCGATGGATGCATGTCACATTCTATTGGGAAGACCTTGGTAGTACGACAGGGATAAAAACCATAATGGAAGAAAGAATACTTACACATTCTGGAAGGATGGTGTAAAGGTAGTTCTTGTACCATTGAAGGAGGATGGACTGAGTGAGAGCTTGTTGATGATGAAGGAGTTTCTTGCAGAGATCAGGGACGCTAGCTTCTATTATGCCTTAACAACTAGGAAGCTACAAACAGAGGAAGTGATTATGCCTACAGCAACAACTAAGTTGCTAAGTGAATATAAAGATATCACACTAGATGAGTTACCAGATGGGCTATCACCAAAAAGGGATATCCAACATCACATCAATTTGATTCTAGGATCAACGCTCCCAAATCAGGTAGCTTATTGGTTGAACCCGACATATAATGCAGAGTTGAGTAGGCAAGTGACAGAGTTGATAAAGAAGGGATTAGTTAGGGAGAGTATGAGTCCATGTGTGACTGTAGCATTGCTGACCCTGAAGAAATATGGTGACTGGAAAATGTGTGTAGATAGTAGAGCCATAAACAAAATCATAATAAAGTATCGGTATCCTATGTCGAGAGTGGATGACATGATGGATGGATTGGCTGGAGCTAAATACTTCAATAAAATTGATCTGCAGAGTGGCTACTACCAGATCAGAATTCGATAAGGGGATGAATGGAAGACAACTTTTAAGACAAAATATGGATTGTACGAGTGGATGGTGATGCCATTTGGGTTGTCTAATGCACCAAGTACATTTATGCGGTTGATGAATAGAGTGCTATGGGAATATAATGGTAAGTTTGTGGTTGTGTATTTTGATGATATTTTTATTTATAGTAAAAGTGAAGAAGACCATTTGTTACACTTGAAATTAGTGTTAGACGTGCTCAGGAAGGAGAAATTGTATGTCAACCTAAATAAATGTAGATTTCTTCAAGATAGTTTAGTGTTTTTGGGATTTGTAATCTCGAGAGATGGCATGAGGATGGATGATGAGAAAGTGAAGGCGATTCTGGAATGGCCTCTTCCACGATCTATAACAGAAGTAAGGAGCTTTCATGGACTAGCTACCTTTTACAGGAAGTTCATCTAGAACTTCAGTAGTATAGTTGCCCCTATAAATGAGTGCACAAAGGGGAAAGAGTTTGTATGGAATACGACAGCAATAGAGAGTTTTGAACTCTTGAAGAAGAAGGTGTCGGAAGCCCCTATTCTAGTGTTACCAGATTTTAGTAAGGTGTTTGAGGTTGATTGTGATGCCTCATTTGTTGGAATTGGTGGTGTCTTAAGTCAAGAGGGCCGACCTGTAGCATTTTTTAGTGAGAAGCTGAATGATGCAAGGAAGAATTATTCTACATATGATGTGGAATTTTATGCAATTGTGCAAGCATTGCAACATTGGAGGAACTACTTAATCTCAAAGGATTTTGTGTTGTTTACTGATCATGAAGCATTGAGGTATGTCAATTCTCAAAAAATGTTAAATAACAGGCATGCCAAATGGGTTTCATTTTTGCAACAGTATACATTTGTCCTGAAACACAAGTCGGGGAAAATAGAATAAGGTTGCTAATGCATTGAGTAAGAGAGTCTTGTTGTTGACCACTATGGAGAATGAAGTGGTAGGATTTGAGGGGATTAAAGATATGTATGAATCTAATGCGGATTTTGGGAATATTGTGCAACAATGCAAAAGTGCGGTAGGGGGCGAGTCCCATACTATTTTTGAAGAGTATTTTTTATAGAATGGTTACTTGTTTAAGGGTAATCGATTATGCATTCCCAATGGCTCTATGAGAGAGAACATCTTGAGGGAATTACATAGTGGGGGTTTGGCTGGTCATTTTGGAGTAGCCAAAACTACCACTCTTGTAGAGGAGAAGTACTATTGACCAAAAATGAAGATAGATATAATCAAGTTTATCTCTAGATGTAGATTATGTCAAATGGCTAAGGGCCATGCGCAAAATACAATTTTGTATATTGCACTGCCAGTTCCTACAGGACCATGGACCGATCTAAGTATGGATTTCGTGTTGGGGTTGCCCAAGACACAGAGGGGTAAGGATTCAATTTTTGTTGTGGTAGAAAATTTTTCAACAATGGTGCATTTTATTGCTTGTCAAAAAACTAATGATGCAACTAGGACTGCAATCTTATTCTTTGATGAGATTGTGCGGTTGCATGGTTTTCCAAAGACTATTACTTCTGATCAGGATACTAAGTTCTTAAGTCACTTTTGGAGGACGTTGTGGAAAAATTTGAATACCAGGTTGCAGTTCAGTAGTGCTTACCACCCACAAACCGATGGGCAAACAAAGGTAGTGAATAGAATCTTGGGAAACCTCTTACGATGCATAGTTGGAGAAAAACCAAAACAATGGGATTTAGCCTTATCACAAGCCGAATTTGCATACAACAGTTCAGTGAACAGGTCAACAAGTAAATCTCCTTTTCAAATTATTTATGGTCAAAATCCTAGAGGTGTATTAGATTTGGTTGAGTTACCAATTGGGGAAAAATTTAGTGATGATGCGAAAGCATTTGCTTGAGCATATCCAGAAAGTGCAAGAGTCAGTGAGGGAAAAATTGCAGAGTAATAATGCTCACTACAAAGAGTCTGTTGATGCACATAGAAAGGTAAAAGTGTTTGAAGAGGGTGATATGGTCATGGTTCATCTTAGGAAATAAATATTTCCTAAGGGAACATATAACAAACTAAAACTTAAGAAAATTGGGCCATGTAAGATTTTGAAGAAGATCAATGATAATGCCTATAAAGTGGAGTTACCCGATGAATTTGATATTTCGCCCATTTTTAATGTTTTTGATTTATTTTAGTATCCTGGTACTACCGAGGATGGCAAATTACAGGATACAGTAAATTAGGCATGACAGGTGCCTAAGAAGAAAAAATATAGAGTTGCACAGGTGCTCGATAAGAAGGTGATCACCACCAGACATGGGAGCTACAACAAATTCTTGGTTTAGTGGGAAGGATTACCATAGTCAGATAACACTTGGGTTTCAAAGTCAGAGCTAAAGAAAATTTATAACCAGAAGCTACAAGATTTCAATTCAGCTGAACTCGCAGGAGTTGAGTTCTTTTCACCAGAGGAGAATGATGCACCTTGTCGGAGCCATAACTTGTGAATCGTATGCCCGTTTGCCTTGAAATTTAATAGGTGGTTCCATGTGCATGTTCTACATTAGGAAGATATCTGATCCTCCTGACCCTCCAAAAATCATGTTTTAGAGACCTAACCCCGACATCTTGTTCCCCAAAATTAGCTTTTAGAATAGGTTCTCGAGTTTTTTGGGTTTTTTTTGTTGTTAGAAGTTTATTATCTTTTGTTATACCTTAAGTTGAGACCTAATATTTTAAATTAAGGTTCATTATTGTAATAGGGATGTGTGCACAAAATTTGGGTGCAATTCAACTCGTTTCTATTTTTAGCAGTTTTTAGAAAAAAAACATTTTTAGGGTTTCTTTGGTTTTCGGTTACTATATGATGGATTGTAAAATTTTATAGAAGGGGTGTGAATTCAGGAAAGAGAAGAATATAAATTGGAAATTTTCTTCCATTATTGCATTTGTGTTATGTGATTGGAGTCCATTTTGTTGGTCTCTTGTAGCTAAGTTTACACCATTTTCCAACTTTTTTAACAACTCCAACATCCACACTCCCTTTTTTGAGTTTTGGTCATAGGTCGATGTATTACAGAGCCATTTCCTATGGATATTTTTCCCTTGGAGGGAGGACTTAGATCCTTTAATAAGATCTTGCTAGGGGACAAAGGCTCCTTTACAACATTGCTAATCCCATTGGATGAAGAACCCTGTTCTGGGGTAATCATCATGCCAGCAGGGGAGGGGGATCCCACTGTAAGGCAACTAGACTTGACACCAAAACCCTATTATGGGACAGTCATCATACCATATAGGAAGGGAGATCCCATTTTAAGGCAACCATACTTGATACCAAAAGACTCTAGGGGCTCCTCCTTTTATTTAGAAGAGACTAAAATTAAGACTAGGCATTGAAAATAATTACCCTTTAGAAAATTATCCAGTTAAATTTTAGACAAAACTTTAGGTTACATGTCTGGATCACTGGGATTTGAAGAGACACTATTTCTTCTGCCATAGGGACCACTTTACTTTGCTAGTAGCTATCAGTTGGAACACCAAAGGGCATCAAGGGCTAATATCCTGATGAAGTTCTAGCAAGCACCTGGTTAGCTAAAGTCTTCTTCTTCTTTTCCACCCATACTTTTGAAGTATAAGAATCCTTGTTTGGGCACCCACTAAGAGCATGTTCACTTTTTTTACATCTTGAACAGAACACTGGGTTGTTCTCATACTCGATCGGTTGGTTTCGAGAGCCATAGTCAGATATGAGATCAACTGAATTTGAGAGGTTCAAAAAATGTTATCATTGACACACATCTTGGCGTAGACCATATATGACTTGGATCTAGCAGCTGTATCAATCAAAACCAGCTCATTGGTAGACCTGGAAATACTCTTCAGAATATATTCATGCTAGGATTAGAAGGAAAGGCCTAAGAGCCTGATCTAGAGAGGGGTAATGTTAATATTCTACATGTCAGGATAAAAATCCAACCCCCATAATCTGAGGAATAAACTCCTTTTTCTAAAGAACCATGGTTCATCCCCCAAAATTCGCTTCATATATTCTTCTTCTAGAAGCTTTATTTGAAATAAACCCTTAGGTAAAGCCACAATTTCCATTAGCCCTCTAGGAGACCACTTTGAAGAGGTCCATTTTTGAAAGGCATCAATGTCCAAGCAACCTCCTAAGAATTTTTCAACCAAATTGTAAACACCTTCACCAATATTAAGACTCATGAAGTCTCGAGGCACTCTCAAAGATCTCTTATTAGGAAGAAGATCAAAATGACCAATAGGGGAGGTTTGTTTCTTTGAGAAATTGGACATAACATGTGCAAAAGACCTCTCTCTTAGGTTGAAAGGGAAGAAAAGACTTCTTTGTCCCCTAGGAGGTTTGCATATCCAAGCGGGACTAGGGGATCCCTAGGAAGACCTTAATAATCTCCCTATGGGGGTGGAGAAGGACAACATACCTTTGGAGTTCAACCAAAGTCACCATCAACAACATCATTCTCATAAACCACCATGTCATGCTCTTAGTTCTTCTCCTCCCACACAACACCTCCACATACCTGCTCAAATCACCATTCCTCACCATCCTTATTGGCACCTTCCTGCTCTCCCTCAATTCAAACCTAAATCCATAAGGTTCCTACTTCTCTACTTCTCCAAGACAGTTGCAAGAGTCCACATTCCCTCTCTCCCTAAAATTATTTTAGGGTTTGTGCCACTCTCCCTCTATCTACATATTTTTCATAAATTCTTAATATTCATGTCCTGGATCTTCTTCAAAAAAAATTATAAATACAAATATTCAACATACTTCTTTTTGACATTTTGCTTGTAGTGAAATAAATAAATAAAAAATTTAAAAATCCCTCTGGAGTGAAAATCGTATGAGCCATTTTTCCATATATAAAAACCAGAAAAAATAGTATTCCTTTGTTGGCTCTCCATCCTAAAATCCTATGAGTCACTTTTACACACACACACACACACATATACTAGAGAAATTCATAGAAAGAGCATCCCCTACATTTGGAAATTATGTTGAATCACATTTTTTAAATAAGCAAAAGTTTAAGTTTACATAGGTTTTTATGAGGGTCATTTCCCCATATATATAAACTAGAAAAATAGCATTCCTTTTATATATATATATATATATATATATATATATATATATATATATATATATATATATATATATATAAACTAGAGAAAGTCATAGAAAGGACATACATTCCCTTTGGAAATTATGTTGAATCATTTTTTTTTAATAAGCAAAAGTTTAAATTGACATGGGTTTTTATGAGGAGTCTTGGTCCCCTCTTACCAAGGTTTAAACTTGGGTCCCCTAGATGAAAACCCAAGGACTTACCACTATGATATACCTCATAGGTTGTATGTTGAAGCACTTTTCCATATATATAAACTAGAGTTTTTAAAATTCATTTAAACATTTGACTTGCAAAATTATATGAGTCAATTTTACATATATATAATGGAAAAATAACATACCTAAAAATAATTTTAGAGTGAAAATATATTGAGTCACTTTTCCATATATATGAACCAGAAAAATAACATTCCATGCTCATAGAAAGGAAGATAAAATTGATTCATTGAAGAATTAAAGTAGCCTTCACAATACCAAAACTCCACCTCTACTATTTATGGACTACATCTTAGTTGAGTAATATTTTCAAAACTTTGTGTTATTATAGACTACCTTACTAGGTTTAGACTATTAGTTTCCTTCCTAAAGCATAAGTGCAACCATAAGAACTGTAATAAAAAGTTTAGCAATATCATAAATTTGAAAGTACCAATCCATACTCTGACCCATAATCCAACCAACAACTCAAATCCATTTACCCATGACGTGCATATGATATCATCTTCTTTTGCTTCAACATACAAAACTTCTAATCACTTCATGAAATCTTAGTCTACTTTACCAAATTTAGATTGTTATTTTCCTCCATTACATCGATCTATAAATGGATCCCCTGTAACATTTTGTAGTCCTCTAGAAAATTATTTTGAATTTGCTCCTTTCAAATTTTTCTTGTCAACTTTAGGTAAACTTACTACTTCCTTTAACCGTGGGAAAGATAATTTAACTTTATGATCCTCTATTAAAATTCCTCTATTGGATAGTCTATCTACACGTGTTCTCTTCTCTTAACATATGTGTAGATGATTTCTTCAAACGTTGTAGCAAGGTCTTACGTTTCCACACTGATCTCTTATATGTTCTATGGAGCCTTTGCTTTCCTTAAAATTGCATTTATTACAATCAATGAATTCCCTTCCATCCATACTATATACTATATAATTTGTCTACATATTTTTAATCCTTCCAAAGCTCCCCAAGCTTCAACTTTATTATTTGTTTTAAATCTAAAAGTATAATGTGACAAAATCTCACCCCTTTAATTTCTTATTATTCCTCTTCCTTTTGTTGGTCCTATATTTCCTTTATATGCTCCATTAAAATTCAATTTGACTAAATCTAGTTCTAATGATTTCCACTTAATATTATTTTTCTTACCTTTATTCTCCTATACCCAACATCATAATTCTCTTTCATGACTTGAATCCATCTATCAAAGCTCTCTGCTTCAATATTAGGGATCAGGTAAGTTGATAGGGTTGGTTTAGACTCCTCTATGGATAAATAAATCTTTCTTTTCATTACCTCTAAATCACTTCCATTTCCTTTAAATATTATATTTTTCCTTTCTAGCCATATAGTCCAAAGTACTGTATCTTTTGATGTATCCTAGATTGTTTGTAATACCTCATTTTTAAAAGTTCTCTGCCATGGCTTTAACCATTCTTCAATTTTATCATTCATCAACATGCATTTACCAAAAATATTAAGAATCCATTACCATAGTTCCAAGACTATTGAGCAATATATCAAGATATGGTCTATACTTTCCTCCTTTTTACATAGAACACATTGTGAGGGGCCATGGAAACCCCTTTTCATTAGGTTATCCCAAGATAAAAATTTCCTATGACCTACTAGTTATACAAACATTTTAACTTTTGGAATGCTTGGGCTATCCCAAATATCTCTCCATATTCTTGTAGTATTCCTATTTTGTTGGTGCTTTACATTATATTCGGTTCTTGTTGTGTATTCATTCAAGCTATTCAACTCCTAAAATAGCTTATCCTTAGCTCTCCTCAAAGTAATCACTATTGTTATCTTTCTGCTCAACTATATCCTAGCAACAAAGTCTGATATACTTGTAAAAAATATCCTTTCCATTTCTATCTTCCTGATATTTGTACATAATGTTTGAAACCCTATCACCATATTTCTCTTGAAGTAATCTAATACATGGTTTTAAAAATGGATCTAGATTGAGTGGTTTTTATCACACCAAGTATCCATCCAAATAGAATTTTTTTCTCCACTCACCACCACCCATCTTAAATTTTTAATCACTACGTCAATTAATTTTTTTAAACCGTTATATAGTGTAGAAAAAATTAGCAGTGAGAATATAGTAAATATTAATCTTGAGTCTCTGGAATCAATGTACTTAGAATAATTCTTGCCTATGTTCTTTGACTCTCTTTGTACAATATTCAAATTACTTTTCCCCTTAGAGCTAATTTTGCATATGTAAGAACTCTTAAACTGGGACCTCCCCTAGTTTTATCATCACATACCTTGCTCCATTTCACCCAAAAAAAATTCCTTTTATAATGTAATCCTAACCACAAAAACAACCACATAATATAGATTAAAGTTTTTCTACATATTTTTGCATAATATACAAGGACATATAATATGTTGGAATGGATTGTAAAACACTTAATTAGTTACACTCTTCCTACTAATGATAACCATCTACCTTTCCATTATGGTAGCTTATATTAAACTTTACTTATAACTAGATTCCAAAATTTTATCCTCATTCTCCCTTAAAATATGGACATCCATAGATATGTTGCTAGCAAATTTGCCTCCTCCATTTGAAGTAACCTGCATATCCCTACTTTGATTCTAGCTAAAGTGTTTAGGAAGTAAATTTTTTATTTTTTCTTATTAACTTTCTGCCTAAATGATCTTTCATATTTCTTTAATAAGTTAATCTAATCTTTGGCCTCATTTTCCTCTACCCTCTCAAAAAGGGTTGTATCATCTACAAATTGTTGATAGGTGATGTTTTCAATGTTAATACTAGACTTAAGTTTACTTATTAACCCATGGGCATCCCTAGATATGTTGCTAGCAAATTTGTCCCCTCCATTTGAAGTAATTTGCATATCCCTACTTTGATTCTAGTTGAAGTGTTTAGGAAGTAAATTTTTTATTTTGTACTATTAAATTTCTAGCTGAGTCTAATTGTGTTTCTTTCTCTATGTTTGCTTTTATTTCCTTGGCTCTCACTTGATAATTTAAAGGTTTTATATTTTTTTCTCACTAGTATTGGGGATAGGTATTATTATTCCATTCCTCAATATTCTTTCACAACTTTTATTTTCATCAGATTTATCCTCTCTCAACTCTATTGAGGAAGCTTTTGACTTATCCTACTCATTTTTTTGGTATTTCCTTGGTAATGGTAGAGGTATTAACATCTTACAATATTTTTTATACCAATTTCCTTCTCTTGAATGGTGCAAGATACTTCAAGAGAGTCTTCAAAATATTATGATGCACATTCCTTAGGTTCAGCAAGAATGTTCATCACTAAATTGGGTTTAGATTGACTAGGTGGTTCCTTCTTAATATTTCGATCCTATTGTACCACATCCTCTAAGATCTAGTCTACTTTTTCTTCATAGGTTAAAGCCTCAAAAAAATTGGTATTTATTCCAATATATTTACTTATTGATCTCCATTGTTTATTTACTTTTATCTATCTAGACCTATAATTGAAATTTGAAAACCATCCTCATCTATATCCATTTGTAAGTTTCTCTTGTGGTTTTCTACATATATTTCTATTGGACTTTTATTAGGGCATGATCTTTCAATATGTTCCACCTCATGACATATTCTACATCTAAAATAAATATTTTCATAATTCATGGTTTGGGTCTTACCCCCATACTTAAGAATGATTGACTCTAGTAAAGGTTTATTGATATCAATCATGACCAATATTTAAGCATAAATAACCAAGACTATCTTTTGTAGTTTTTGAAATCTCAAGAAAATATCCTAGAGTGTTTCTTATTTTCTTAAAGTCATTTATTTCTCATAATTCAATGGGTAACCCATACATCCTGACCTAGACTGATATTAAGGATAGATTTATGTTTTTAGGTGCAAAGACTTTAGACCAATGAGTAAGGAAGAGTCTTGCTCTACCCATAAACCAAGGATCCCCTTTCAGGATTGCATCCCTTTCCTCTCTAGAATAGAAAATGCTTAGAATAAACCTTTGGGAAGAAAGGATAGAGTCACTCCTAGATACTTCCATCTCATATCAATCCATTTTATCAAAGCCAAAACCCTTGGCCAAGACCCATTAAAAATACCAATGACTGCTTTATCTTTGAGCAACAAGGATCACTGATCTATGAGGTCCTCTCTAAAATCTACTACTAGGGATGATTCTAAGGTTTTTAGCTACAATTTAGTCCATGGGAAGGATACTATAACTTGATAGGAAAGTGCTCTGATACCACTTGAAAGGAATCTCCTTCCATTTCTTCACGAATTATAATAATTTTAAATCAAATATTCTACAACACATATACTCACAAGTTCGAATAACACACAATGTAGAAGAATGAATAATGATTAAATAAAGTCGCCACACAGGGAGGGTAGATCCTCGCCATGAAGTGGGAAAATAATAATGCGAAATCTCGGATGAAAATAATGATAAGATGATGAATAATAATAAATCAACCTACAACTATATATAATGATAAATCAGAAAATTATTTATCACTTAGAAATATAGCCGACTTGGCTATATTGGTATTGTAACATGGCTCCCTCCCTTAAAAGCTTTGTCCTCAAAGCTTGGGAAGGATTGGAAAATATTCTTTGTCTACTTTGTAGCATCATCTTCTGGAAGGCCCTACCATTGAATTAGGAACTTTTGAATGTGGCATGGTCGATGATGGTGTACTCTGGATTGTAGCATTGTTGGAGGTAATTATCAACTTGTCTCAACTTTCAATAGTCAAAATATTTCAAATTACAAGGTCACTTGTTGCTGACGACTTTACACCAAATGTTGCTGACAAAAATTGTTGTTGACAACTTTTTTTTTCAACAAATGTTGCTGACAACTTTTTTACCAATTCTTGCTGACAGCTTTTGAAGATGTTGCTGACAACTTTTTGAAAATGTTGTTAACTTTTGAAAATGTTTTGATGACTTTTCAAATTGTTGTTGACAACTTTTCGAATTGTTGTTGACGAATCTTCAAATTGTTGTTGATGAATTTTCACCAAATTAATAAATTTTGCTAAATATTTTTCATCCAATTTTACTAACAACTTGTTGCACAATACCAACGGCTACTAGTTGTGCTTCAACGACTACTAGTTGTGCTTCAACAACTACTTGTATTTGATCCTTTGAAACTGCCTCAATAAGAGCTACTAGGAACCTTGATGACACTGACTACTACAAGACATGACAAAAGACATGACAAACCTGACGACACTGACTAATACACGACACATCTAGACATGGATGAAGGACCCTTTTTTGGATGTGGACTAGACACCACACACACTCTTTGGACATACCACATGATACTAACACAGACCACACTTCTAAACATGGATGAAAGACACGATGCAACTGAACCAAATTGAACACCGAGCATAGGATGTCGTCAAAAACCACTAAATCATCAGTTCAGCTACCCAAAGCCTGCCAAGTGGTGCGTGTTTATTGGTAGTTGTTTTAGGGTTTAAGAATTGATTATTTACTAGGTGATTCATGTTGCTTCTAAAAACTAACTTTGTGATAATGAAATTTTTTCCAGCTATCCAATGAACTGTAGGACTGCTATTTATTTATCTTCACCTTTTTAAATTTAATTGCTGATGATGTTAATTGTTTTTAACCATGTCCAGGACTCCGAAATGACTTTAATCAGACATAAATATTTTATCAGCTGTGATATGGTTGGCTTCTGTATTGGGTAAAAATGTGAATTGACTAACGCCTTAATCGTTGCTTCCTTTGGAGAATTTGTCTACCGATTGATTTTTTACATCGCAACGAAGTATTTGAGCCTCCAAACTTTATATATAACAACGCTACTTTTTTATTTTCATATAAAAATTCTCCAAATAAATTTAATCTTAAATTTATTAAATCTTCACCCGAAATGCGCGTTAGCCCTGATTGATTTCTTATTACTTTATAATTAAATTATTGGACACTATTGGCTGCTATAAATTAAATTATTTTCGGGTTCACACATGTAATTTTGCTCAGGTTTTCTTTATATTTAGCCTAACTGCATGTTATGTAGCTTGGAACAAACTGATCAATTTATGTGTTGTCACTTGATTGGAACCACCAGAATCCTTTAACAAGTAGTTTAACTAATGGTGGTTTAGGGTTAGGTTTGCCAACTTTGTACATGTAAAACTTGGATATTAATCATCAAAATTTTATTTTTGTAGTACTATGAATATGCTAATTAATGTTCTTTGAACTCACAAGTGCTACTCTGTCTGCGCCTTGTATCAACAACGCCTTCACTATTTGCACACCTTGCTAGATCGATAGGATACATTAAGTTGGTTTGGTTTTTACGCATATAACTTTTGACACTAATCCTCTATGAACTCGTCACAAGTTGTTGAAGCTGGAAAAAAAAATTAGCGTGATTCTGGGCTATCACAAATAGATTTCTTGTAATCACTTGATTCCCATGATTGCTAGGAAAGTGCTCTGATACCACTTGAAATGAATCCTCTTCCCTTTCTTCACGAATTATAATAATTATCAATCAAATAATATACAACACATATACTCACAAGTTCAAATAACACATGATGCAGAAGAATGAATAATGATTAAATCAAGTCGCCACTTAGGGAGGGCAGATCCCCACCACAAAGTGGAAAAATAATAATGCGAAATTGTAGATAAAAATAATGATAAGATGATGAATAATAATAAATCAACCTACAACTATATATAATGATAAATCAATAAATTAATTATCACTTGGAAATATAGCCGACTTGGCTATATTGGTATTGTAACACTCCTAGATACTTCCATCTCTTATCAATCCATTTTATCAAAGCCAAAACCCTTGGCCAAGACCCATTAAAAATACCAATTACTACCTTATCTTTGAGCAACAAGGATCACTGATCTATGAGGTCCTCTCTAAAATTTACTACTAGGGATTATTCTAAGGTTTTTAGCTACAATTTAGTCTATGGGAAGGACACTATAACTTGATATCTATTAAAATATATTCGTATATCCTATAGCAATTATATTATTTGAAAATAAACCTATGATATTTTACATTCAAAAATTCAAATATAATGAAGGGATAAATGAAACTTTGCTAAAAAACTCTACATCCAAATGGATTTTCCCATCTCACTGATGTCCTAACCCTCCATTGCTCCTCGAATCATCCAAACCCTAGCTGAAAGATATATACAAATTTGTTATTTAAAAAATTGTCACTGCCCTTGTTATGGATATTTGACTTCATAGGGTCATATATTCCTCAATATAACTTATATTCCTTCATATAACCACTCAAAATCTCTTCAAATGCCATGCCAAGTTGGTCCAAGAATCACTTGAATCCAACAACCCTTTGCAAATAAACGACTCTTGAAAGATGAGATGTTTTTCTATAAAATATTTGCCCTAACATTTCCTTTATTCTAAATGGTTGTTTTCATATGGTTATATCTCCCTCAATACTACTTGGATTCTTTTTTATGGCCACTCATTTCAAAGCTCTTCAAATTCCACGCAAAATAGTGTAAAAATGTAAATCAAACAAATCCATGCAAAGATATGGCTCCTAAAATATGAAATATTTTTTGGTAAAAGTTTGCCCTAACTCTTCATTGAAGGAGAAAAGTAACCAAATAGTTAAATAAAACATATTTTGTATTTTTATCAAACATGTTTTTTATCTACCTTTTTATTAATGATATTCTTCATCTTCCTCTAACTATTATGTTTCCAAAATAAAATCCTTGATATGACTTTCACTAAGAGATAAAACTCCCACTTGGTTGGATGCCTTCTAAAATTTCAAAATTTCTGAGACAATGATCAACATCACAATTGGCTAAAATCTATGTTATCATGTTTTCTTTTTTATAGATATATTAATATGTTTTTTGCCTCCAATAATAGTTGATTGAAATGTGTTTTTTTAATAATCTATATGTGGCTTCTATTGGGGCCACTCCCATCTAAATACCAAAATATTACATTTGCTATTAGGTCAATTAAACCATATCTAGCATGTCTTTTTATCATAGATATTTTTCATTTATCTTTATGTCAAATATATTATTGATCTTCCTAAAAGTACCATGTTTTCATAATCAACTCCTTCACATCATTTTCATTAAGAGATAAAATCTCACTTGACAAGTTACCTTTTAAAATTTGAATTTCACCAAGATTAATATCAAGTTATTAGCTAAACCTTCTCCATAGATATGCTCACATTCTCCAAGAGATGAGCATCAATAATAATTTTTACCAATCCCCGCATCCTTTTTTGTTGATAGCATTAATGATATTTTGGAAATCCCCCTCAATTTGTAGATAAGGTTCTCCTTACCTTGTTCTTCAAATCCTTGAGGTTGTTGCACAAAAACCTCTTATTTCAAGTACTCATTAAGGAAGGCACTCTTAACATACATGTGTTGAATTTTCCACCCTTTGTGGGTAGCCAAGGAAAGTACTAGTCTGATGGTCTCTTGTCTAGAAACCGGAGCAAATGTTTCCTCATAGTCATCCCATACTTTTGAGTAAAACCTTTTGCTACTAGCCTTGCCTTGTGTCTTTCAATGCTCCCATCAACATTGAACTTGGTCTTATAGATCCATTTACATCCAATGCATTTTTTTCTCTTAGGAAGCTCCACTAGCTCCCATGTGTCATTCTTTTTTATAGAGGTCATTTCCTCTTTCATGGCTTGTTGTCATACATCATGAGTACATGATTTTTATAACTAGGTGACTCTAGATCTACACTAGCTATTAAAGCATAGTTTACAACATCTCCTTTAAGCTCTTGGGAGTCTTCATCACCATACATGTGCAAATTTTCAAGTCTTTTTAAGACTTCATTCATCTCACTAGCTTGGATTTTAGTGTACCTTCTTTGAAAATTCTTGTCCATCATTTGAAAAGAAGGATGGTGCTGAAGTGTTCTCTTACCTCTTGATGGTGGATCTACTTCCATGGAAGAAGAACTTGATGATCTTTGTGGAGAAGAACTTGGAGTAGCACTTGTTGTACTTGAAGTAGAACTCTTATTTGGACTTGGAGGAGGATTTCCAATGTTGTTCTTGTTAATGGGTTGCACTTGAGAGGAGATTGCATCTTGAGATCCATCATAAACAACAATTTTTTGATGATCCCATTCTCCTCCATAAAAAATTACATCTCTTGAGATTACAACTTTGTGTGTTTTTGGATTGTAGAGCCTATATGCTTTTGAAGACTCACAATACCTAATGAAAATACATGCTTGAATTTTGGGATCAAGTTTCTTTCTTGTCTCATCAGGAATGTGTGCATATGCAAGACAACCAAAAAATTTGAAGTGCTTTACATTTGGCTTTTTGCCATACCATCCCTCATAGGGAGTGATCCCATATAAACTAGAAGTGGGACTCCTATTCAAAATGTAAACACTTGTCCTAACAACATCAACCCAATACATGTTACTGAGTTGCTTTGTTTAAAGTATTGATCTAGCCATTTCTACAATAGTGCGGTTCTTCCTTTTAGCCACACCATTTTGTTGTGGGGTGTAGGCAGTAGTGAATTACCTTTTGATCCCACAATATTTACAAAATTTGAGAAATGCATTTGAGAAAAACTCCCCTCCTCTATCAGTCCTTAATATTTTTACAACATACTCACTTTGATTCTCTACATTATTTTTTAAATCCTTGAAACATTCAAAAGCTTCATATTTATTTTTCAAAAATTAAATCCAACACATTCTAGAGAAATCATCAATGAAAGTGAGAAAGTAAGAATTGTTACCCAAGCTTTTGGTATGCATTGGACCACAAATTTTTGAATGTACCAATTGTAGTGGATGGCTTGCTCTCCATGCTTGACCTCTTGGAAAATTTATTCTTGAGTGCTTTCCCAAAGCACATCCTTCACACACCTCCTTGTGCTCTTCAACTTTTGGTAATCCACACACCATAGCTTGTGAAGTCAACAACTTCAAGCTTAAAAAATTAAGATGACCATATCTCAAGTGCCAAAGCACACTTGGATTTTCTATGGCCACACTAGCAAGTTGAGCATCTCCTTGTTCCTCAAACTTAAGAGGAAATAACCTATTTTTTGTCATAGGTACATTTGTGGCAACTCTATTACAATTTTTTTGTCAAAAATTACATATTTTCCATCTTCAAAAACAAGTTTATAGTTCTTTTCCATGATTTTTCCAACACTAAGCAAATTATGTTGGAGTTTAGGAGTGTAATAGATATTGTTTACCTTATTTGTGTCTTCTTTTGTTGGAACCTCCATGGCTCCCATAACTTCAACTTGTAGTGCCTTGTCATCTCCCAATTTGATCTTGGACATGTATGTGGAATCCATTGTAGCAAATAACTCTTCTTTGCCACTCATTTGATTTAAGCAACCAATATCCAAAATCCAAGTTTCATTAAGATATATTTTTTATTTTCCATATGTGAGGAACAAATTTGAAGAAGTTCCTTCCTCTTCTCCATATTTTCCATAATTATTACTTCTCCCTTCTTGATAAGCCTTGAGTCTACAATCTCTAGCAAAGTGACCAAGCTTACCACAATTATAACAAGACTTGTGTGATTTGTCACCTCATCTTCCTTTTCCTTTTCCTTGGTAGCCACCTCTTGATCTACCTCTTCCTCTTCCTCTTGAAGATTATCCTCTCCTTTGTCCTCTTCCTTGTGCATTGCCATGAGTCTCACATTCCTTGGATGAAAATGCTTTGTCATCACCTCCAAATCTTGATGATGTAAAACCTTGGAGTCTCTCTTCATGGGACATCAAAGAACCAATTAGTGCATCAAATATTAGAGTAGAAATATCTTTATATTCTTCAATAATAATGGCAATATGATTCCACTTATGAAGAAGTGTTCTCAACACTTTCTTCACAACAACTTCAGTTTTTATATCTTCTCCAAGGGTCTCCATTTTGTTTACAATTGCTTTGAATCTCACACAATAATCTCCTACTCTTTCATCATCTTACATTTTGAGATTCTCAAAATCTCTCTTCAAAGTTTGAAGCCTAAATTGCTTCACTTGATTGCTCCCTTGATAGTTATCTCTCAAGGCACCCCATGCTTCTAGGGTTGTTGAACAAGAAGCAATCCTTGGAAAGATGCTTTTATCCAAAGCTTCTTGGAGATGGTAGAGAGCAAAAGAGTTCTTCTTTTGGGAATCCTTCTTAGTAGTTCTATTAGCTACACTTAAAATAGTCCAATTTGTTGGTTTGGTGTAACCTTCTTCTACAATGTCCCATAACCCTTTGCCTATGAGTAAGGTCTTCATATTGATAGACCAATACTCATAATCTATCCCATTAAATTCAGGAATGGGTAAGTTAATAACTAGCAGCCATTGCTTTCTAATTAATCAACAAGATAATTGAAATAACAAACTACCTCTCTCTCTGTATTTCTTGCACCAAATTGCATCAATTCAGCAAGAAATCAGCAACAATTCTCATGGGCTTTCAGGACATTTACACCTTCACTTCGCAGCAATGTTTCTTTCTCAATGTAGGTTTTTTTTTTAAACAAGGTTTGGTTCATTCATGTCTTGAAATGCAGGTTGTTGTAAACTGTTGTTTCTTAACATCCAATTACCAATCTTCACAACAAATTACAATTTACACAGCAAATGTGCATCTACTATATCAATAATAGCAATAAATTGCAATGAAATGAGCATAGCATTTTGGCTTATTTGAATGGTCTCCAAGCGGTTGACCAGACTGTAGCAATGTAATATGGGCTTCAATTCTCAGCGATCATGAGGCCTTCTATGATGTCCATGATGTCTACGATGATATCACTATGACCTAAAACGGAGACCCACATCTTCTTAAGTGAATGTTACCTTCAACAAATGCTATAACACCTTCGTCTCTCCATGCTTTCTACAAGGTACTCCACTATTACATGATGCGCAACACAGTCAAACTTAATGCACAAAAGTCTTTCCACCCATTACATCAAGTCTCTCCACTTTTGATTGTTTATCCTCAATCACGACATATTCAAACATTAATATGGCCTTTTGGACCTTCACGCAATGTTTAACATTGTGGATTTAAAGAGCTCACAAACTCCATGCTCACATCGCAGTAGACTCCATGCTCACAGTAGACTTCATGTTTCATCACGTCATGACACGTTGGACCACCACGCGCCTCACGTTGCAAATCAAACAATTTTTACAGGATGTAGAAAATGAAAAGTTTTTCAAATCAAATGCTCCTGACTTTCTATTTGCACGTTCTCACCATACGCCAGACTCCAAGCTTCTTTCACGGTCTTCAAAGATATCAGATCCATGCAGAACAAAACCAGAGCTAACATAGAACACATCTTCTTTCATGGTCTTTCACAGTCTTCAATGACGTCATAAGCACTCAGTGAACAACACAACTTACAAACATTCCATAATCAAATCAAAGAATGTAACGATGCAGTGAATCATAATGCACCGTAGGTTACATATTCGTCTTCTTCTATATAGGTTACGTCTTCAAAAAAAACTCCGCGTTCTCCTTCACATTGTAAAGTCTTGCTGCGGTGCACTCATAGCAAAGCATAATACGTCTTTTCTACAACTAGATAATACGTCCTCACAGCTATAAAATTCATGGAGAAATCATCTTCACACCTTTGCTGGAAACCACTAGAAACTAGAGACGTAGAACTCCAACGTGCAATCTAACACGACGTCTCCAACGCGCAGTCTTCCAACGTGATGTCTCCTCACAGCTTTTCTGACTCTTCAATTAGGCTCTACAATCAAATCTAAACTTTTATTCCATATTTGATTTCACATTGCAGATTTTTGATCACCTCATCAGATATATGCAATGTACTCAATTCGTAGCAAAACTTAAGTTTAACAGCAAACTATAGCAGCAAGGTTTCACAGCAAGGATGCTCCTTTCATAGTCTTTCTCAGGATTCACAGGTCATTACCTTACTTGGACTGAAATCACAGGAGTTGTGATAGGTAATCCACAAGATGCAAACACTTCTCTTAGGCTCTGATACCAAAATGAGATTCAAACTCACTATATTAGAAAAAATTGCACATGATTATAATTTATAGGTTTGAGAAAAACTAATTTGTGCTCAACAATGTTGGAGCACCATTATTTACGTAAACAAAATATGCTAGACATCTTAACATAGACAAAGTATAACTTACATCCTATATGCTCTCAAAAACTTCTAGAACAAGATATATGCTAACCAAACTTAGCTACGTATGAATACAAAGATATATGCTAAACTAAGCTATCAAAGTCCAACAATTTCCACCATTTTTTAATTGCAATATTAATCCCTATAAAAATTACCCTAGACTCTATATAGTTGTTAGTTGAGGTTCCATATGATTCTGAGTAAACAACACTTCCATATTTTCTCATATTTCATTTAAAAGCATATCAAAATTAATTTTGATAAACCCAAATTTTGAACATTTTTATTTTACTCTAGACTTCAGTACATCCATTATTTTACTACCATTATTGTAGATTACTCTTATGCGTATGTTCAAATCCTATAACCAAGTTATTACCACCTCTTTTTACACATTTGAGACTTCCCATGATGAGCACCATATCTATAAATATTTTGTAAGAGAGATAATCTCCACCCTATAATCCTAATTAGGTTTTAAGTAAAATTTTCCATAATTATTTTGTAAGAATTATGGAAAAGTTTACTTAAAAAATATAGGTTTTCTTAGCACCATATCTAAAAGCATTTTGTAAAAGAGATAATCCTAACTTGGGAATGATTTCAAGACTTATTTTAAAAAATTATATTATTACTTTTGATCCATAAATTTAGACAAATAATGGTAGGATTAATCCTCCACAAATTATAAAATGCTTTAGCTTTAAAATATTTAATCCAATATGAATTCACACACACACGATGAAGGTGGAGCTGGGAGCTTGGAGGAGAACTAGATTTTGAGGTAAAGATATGGTAGAATGCAAGGCTTAGGTTGGGACTTCTTTGCATCAAACTATGTTCAGAACAATTGCAGGTACTTTTTATTTGTCTATTTTTCTCTTGGTGTGAATTGTTAGGGTTTTTTCAAATTTTGTGGTTTTCAATGGCCCCCAACCATGGTGGGCTATCAAAGTGCCAGAAATATTGAGGAGAATATAAGCAAAAATAGAACCCATATAATAGCCCCAAAAATATTTACTACTGATGATTCATAAGTCAATCAGGGATATGTGTCCTTCAACCAATGATATTTTGAAGAAACAATTAAGGGTAACAGTAGGAGAGAGGTCCACACAGAGGCACAAGCTGGAAAAAAAATGCAAGAATAAAATTAAAAAAAAAAGATACAAAACCAGAGCAAACACGGAGAAATAGGTGTTTTCCTCAAGCAGACTCAATTCTTGTCCTTGAGATTGCAGAATAATTAATTGTAGAAGACATCATGTACAAATCCTCCCATGCTTTGATTTGTAAATTTATGGCGTTGAGGCCATCCCATCATTTCTTATACAATTGGGCAAGGAAACATTGGGATTCCCAAGGAGAAGATATTTTTCTTCTTTCAAATGGGTACTTTGTAGTAGATTTTAAATTGGTATCAGATAAGAACAAGGCTTTTGAATGGGGACCATAAAACATTGGATTGACAGGTTTATTCATGCAACCCTGATGACCTACATTTGATCCTTGTGTGGAGCCATCGACCGCCTCAATATGGCTAAAGCTCTTTGCTCTCCCGCTTGAATTTTGGAGAGAGGATATCCTTGGGATGATTGGTAACCTCCTGGGCACATATATAGGAATATCACAAGAATTAGTAGAGGGGGGATCAACAACATATGCAAGGATATGTGTGGATATGGACTTGGAAAAGCCACTCTCGACAAAAATTGAATTACGAGTGGGAATAAATACATGGAGACAAAAAGTGGATTATGAATCAATTCCTTTTAGATGTAGAGCTTGCCATGGGTATGGGCACTTGGTAAGAAAATGCCCTAAAATAGGGAGAGAGGAGATGCATCAACCTAAAACTAATCTTGAAAACCCTCCTCCACACAAAGAAAATGATGAAGGGTTTCAAATAGTAACAAGGAGAGTCCAAAGAAATAATTATCAAGCAAGAGGCCGAAATCCAACTAAAGCAGGAAAAATGAACCAACGCCCAGATTTGAGGGCATCTTCTAATAAATATGAAATCCTTAAATTATATGATCCAATGGAAGGGCAAGAGGATTCAAAGGTGGAACCGATCAATGACAAGGGCCAACAACAAGAAAGAGAACAACAAATCCATCGGGAGTACACCCCCATCCCATAGGAGACAAACCCCTCCCAAATTATAATTGATCAAAATTTTAAAATTGGGTAGAGTTAATAAAATTAGAAGATTATGATGCAACAACAAGAATCAGAGACATCCAAGGCCCAATAAATTGACTTGTTAGGGGCTTAGGAAGAGCAACAACAAACACCAATGATATCTATATTTCAATAAAATGATATGGTAGGGGTAATTATAGTGCATGTACAAGATCAAAATCCATCAAAAGATATCATTATGAGAGTGGTAGAGAAAAACAAAGAGAAGCCAACACTAGGAATCAATCAGATAGAGAAGCGACCAGAGAATTTAAGTTCACAAAGGGTGGGAAGAAAAATAAATAAGGATAAAATACAAGGAGAACAAATGAGAGAATTTGAAATGGTGAAGTCCATTTCCAACTTCTACAATACATACCCTCAATGATTATAAACACATGGAATTAAGGGGTTTAAACAACCACCCTAGATAATTGGTTGTTAAAAAAATGATTTTAGAAAACAACCTAGATGTGGTTTTGCAATAGGAAACTAGAAGCTATGGAAAATATTGCCAAGAAATGTTGGGGGCAGGCAGATTTTATGGCCCAAGCCTCTCAAGGATTTTCTACAGGAATAACCACTTTATGGAATAAAAACGGCTTCCAATTGATGGACTCAGCTTCAGCCAAAGGAATCCTCATGACCAGACTTAGGGAGAGGAACTTTGGGTTGGTTTGGATGATAATTAATTTTTATGGCATGATAGAGGTACGAGATCAAAAAATCCAATGGAAGGTAGTACAACAGTTGAGGGAGACCCATCAGGAAGACTTTTGGATAGTGGAAGGGGATCTCAATGTTAAAATGTTAGTGTAGGATCAAGAAGGAGGTTTGACCTAGCTCAATAAGAAGGATAGGCTATTTCTAGCTCAATAAGAGCACCTAGATTTGATTGACATACCCCCGCCAAGATGCAGAAACACATGGAATAATAAGAGAAAAGGAGCATTCACAATCAAATCTAGATTAGATAAGTTTATTGTGGAGGACAAATTCTCCACCCTTTGGCATTGTAAATCACAAATTTTGAATTGGTTAGCATATGACCATTTTCCAGTATCTATCTACATAGGAAAAAGACCTCAGTTCAGGAATCATCCTTTTAGATTTTGTTAGAATTAAAGTGCACTATGCCTTCACCTTGACACTTGTCAGTTTCTCTTGAAAAGTGTCATGTGTTTCATATAGGCTTATGCCTATATATTGTAACCATTTGTATCAATAAAATAACCCCATTAGTTTCAGTCCCAACATTTGGTATCAGAGCGATGAGATCCACCTGAGGGACCTTAGGGTTTAGGAGCCTGTAGAATATGGAGTCAGGGAGTATGCTCTCCACTCATTGAGTGGATCAGAAACCAGAAACTCCATAGAGGACAATCCTCGCCATCCGAGGACATGCCTCTTTCCAATTTTTTTAAGGGGTTTGTGTGATGAGTTAGGGTTTGGTCTTCCCGTGGTAGACTGTATTTTTATAGTAGATCAAACCGAGAAGTGCTTTTAAGATCTGCTCAACCAAGATTGGTTTAACTGCTATATTTTATAGTAGGAGCGAGCTAGTGTTCTGTGGTTTGATAGAAAAACTTTATTTTTGATCAATACCAACAATTGTGGCATCAATCAGGGAGATCTATGGCAGTGATTTTTTTTAACCGTTGTTGAAGTTTCAAGCTTTCTTTGGAATGCACATGCAGTTCCCTTCCAATTAGTGCCTCAAAAACCTGCTATCTGCCACTTGTTAACGTTAATGCTGCTATGCCTCGAACTTCCAAGCATCCCGTGCTGGTGGTGGCGGAAAGAAACGTGCCCAAGCAGACCGGAGCTCCGAATGAATTTTTTTTTTAAACAACCAGCACATTGTTAGAATCGAGGTCTCTTAGACAGAGGAGAATCAGGTCAATACGAGTGTATACGGGAGTGAAGCTATTATCAATATGAATCTTGGCATCCATTTTACGCATCCCAACCAACCGAATGATAATTTGAATGTGGAGTCATCTGTTACATGCCAAAGCTCCTATGTAGCGTCGAAGCTCGCAATGCGGAGCACGTCTTGGCCAAAATTGGCCCATCACTACCAGGCTTGCACAATAGGAAGATCTGCTATAGCCAAAATTATCGAAGATCGAGGACCACGCCAGCAAACTGCTGCAATGATGATCCCGAAGCTTGCGTTGACGTTGTCGGCATGTTTGAGTCCTGTATTCAATTTTTTCCCACATTGTTATGACATCATGCAACTGTGATCACCGTGATTGGTGATCGTGAATATATTTGGCATCATTCGTTGTGTTTTGGCCATGGAGCTATGTGTTTTTGGCATAGCGAAGAGTTTGTTAAATACTGTGACGAATGTGACAGTGTTGGATAACCCTGCGACATTTCTCAATCCCTTCCCGTCTGTGGACTGTGGCATTTCCATCTGGGGTAAGATTTTGTCTATTTTTTTTTATCTACACAGGTGTTTTGGCATGCCAAGAAGAGGCAAATTCAGAACATCAACGAATCCAGTCTTCTACATATTTGAAAAATCCACAACTGACACCAGGAGCAATCTCTCGACATGTTTGGAGAAGATTTAAAAGCAAATTTTTATTAAAACTTCAAATTCAAGCATAAATTTTTAGAATAGCACTCGGATGGGTGACCATTTGGGAATGTCCCGGAGCTGCACACATTTAGAAGGTCTTTTTTTATTACCTTTTTAAAGCATCAAATTGTACTCGACTATAGGCTTATTTATAGTCGTTGGAAAGAGAATTTTGAGGGGGATCCATTGGTGAAATTATTTTTCAGTTTTGAGATCATTTATTCAGCTGAATTTTGACTTGAAGTTGAGATTGTAAAACAGAGTGCATTTTCGGTAGCATCCGACACTCTTGGGTGAAAAATTGCAAACTTGTGAGGGGCTCAAATTTTAAGTCTATAGGGGGACTTTAGGCCAAGTTATTCATTCACTTTGGCAAGATTAGGGGTAATTTTATCCTTGAAGGCATTGAACTTGTATCATTTTTCAGGCACATTTGGGGCTAATTTGTTCTTAGCCAAGTTTTCAATACAAATCATCAACTTAAGGGGTGATTTAGGACCCCTTGTCCCTTGTCAGTGGATTCATTTTGTGGCACTCTCTTGGCCACTAGGTGTTTGTTGCTTGCATCTTCTATTTGGGCTTTGTATACATTTTATGCTTGCTATCACCCTTGCATGACTTTGGGTTTTATAATTGTAATCAAGTGTAGTTCCAATTCATACACACTTGACACTAAGCCATATACAAGCAAGCAAACACATACAGGCATTTTCAGCAATAATACATTGGCACATTGATTGTAATAATTCTACAAAAAGCAAGCATCACACTTTTATAACCGCCTATGTTCCACGTATCAACTTCTCAAAATACTTATAGTCTCCCTCACGTAAGGGCGGGTATATTGAGTAGTTTGGTATAAAGGTCTGGCAGGTTATTCCCTTTCAGAATCGCCTATGTTCCACGTATCAACTGCTCAAATACTTACAGTCTCCCTCACGTAAGGGCGGGTATATTGAGAAGTTTGGTATAAAGGTCTGGAAAATTTCTAATTCTTACTCTCTTTGGATAGAAAAAGGCACTTATGTTCAACTTAACCCTCCCACTGTTGGAATCTCTTGAAGATTCAGAGTGGAAAAACTAGGCGAACCCTCCTCTGGATCTTCAACGGTGTACCCTAGATTTTTTTGAGGGCTCTAATTTGGCATTTGTCGTACTTACTTCATCCTTTGTTGAGCTCCCTTTTCTTTTGATCCTTTTCTAAATCATGGCTACTACAAATCTATTAAGTGGACTTACAAAGAAACTTGAAGGAGCACAGACTTTTGCAAATTGGAAGTATGAGATGGAGTCAATATTGATGATGAATGACATGTGGGACTTTGTGAGAGATAGGCAGACTAATGAAGACCCACTTACTGCACCTATAGACCCTAAAGAAAAAGCACAATTTGAGAAGAATTCCAACATAGCTTTAAGTTTAATCAAGCTAGCTACAGGAATTCAATGCAGAGAAACTGTAAGGGCTGCAAAAACACCTAAACAAGCATGGGATGCTCTCAATAGATTGTTTGATAGGCCAAGTCAAGATAATATTTTGTATCTCAAACAAAAATTGCACAATCTATGTATGAAAGGCTCACTTACCGATTATCTTATGGAAGTGAAGTCTATTAAAAATGATTTCTTAGTTTGCTTGGTAAAACCCTAGATGATAATGAATTAATTCCAATAATGTTGCATGGTCTTCCTTCAAAGTTTCACTCCTATGCTACCATGTTAGACTTGAGTGGTAAAACAATGAATTCAACACTTGAGGATATTGAGATCCTACTTAAGAAGCATGAGCAAGCCCTAATCAAAGATGAAGAAATTGAAGCCACATCAGTAGCTTTTGCCACCAAGGCAACTTTACAGACTAAACAAAACAAGGGTCAAAATCAGCATAATCAGAATCAAAGGGGTAGACAACACCAGAGATACACACAGTACCAGCAGTAGCCAAATCAACAGTACCATCAACAACCACGTCAGCAACAGTACCAGTAGCAGCCACAATAGCAGCACTACCAACAGTAGCAAAGATGGACAACAAGACCTCAAGGGGGTCAAAACAACAATCAACAAGGGTGTGAATATTGTGGAAAATGGAATCATAATATTGCTAATTGCTATCAAAGGCAAAGAGAACAGGGAGAACCACAAAATAATAATATGAACACATTGTATGCAACCAACCAAGTTAATGTTGAAGATAAAGAATGTTGGTATATTGATTCTGGAGCAAGCAAAGCACATGACAAGAAGGCAAGATTGGTTGACCAAGGTTCAGACCACATCAAATCAATTCATTACTTTTGGTGATGAAAGTGCTCTACCCATTGAAGGTGTTGGGGAGGCACCACTTACTTTGCATGATGGTAATAATGTTCCTGCAACAGATGTTTTGTATGTGCCTGGTCTTAAAAGGAGTCTTCTTTCTATTGGACAACTTACAGATAAGGGCTATAATGTCTATTTTGAAAAATAAAAATGCTACATTAAGGAACCCAATGGCAATGTCAAGGCCATGGGAGTGAAAAAGGATGGTGTTTACTACCTCCTTACAAAATCTGTAACACAAACATCTTTGCATACAACAACTACTTTCTCTTTGGAGTACATGTGGCATGAAATATTGGGACATTTAAATTTTAATAATCTTCAAATGATGGCTACAAAAGGATTAGTTAAAGGACTCCCACATCTTAAGGAGTCAAAATGTTTTTGTGAGCCATGTGTAATAGCCAAACACCATAGGCAACCATTTGAAACAGGAAAGGCATGGAGAGCTAATAGACCTTTGCAATTGATTCATTCAGACATTTGTGGGCCAATGTCTGTTCAATATTATATTGGGGCAAAATACTACATCACTTTCATTGATGATTACAGCAGAAAGGTATGGATCTACCTAATTCAATATAAGTGGCAAGCCCTTGATAAGTTCAAAGAATTCATCGCACTTGTTGAAAGAGAAAGTGGCTATCAAATCTCCACCTTAAGATCAGATAATGGTGGAGAATATGTCTCCAATGAATTCTTTAATTTTTGTAAGTATCATGGGATAAGGAGGCAATTCACAACCCCTTATACCCCGCAACAAAATGGAGTTGCTTGAGAGGATGAATCAAACAATCACAAATAGGGCAAAATCAATGTTACATGCTGCTATATTACCTAACTCATTTTGGGGAGAAGTTGTTCTTACTGCTGCATACTTGACTAATAGGTCATACACAAAGGCCTTACATGAAAGAACACCTGAAGAAGCATGGAGTGGAAGAACACCCTATGTGGGCCATTTGAGAATATTTGGATGTGATGCCTATGCTCATATTCCTCATAAGAAAAGGAAGAAGTTTGATGATAAGAGCCAAAAATGCATCTTTGTTGGCTATAGTGATAGTGCCAATGCATATAAATTATATGAGCCTATTTCCAAGAAAATCATTTTATCTAGGGATGTTACCTTTCATGAGTATCCTCCATCTAATCCTCCTAAAAACCCCACCTTAGAAATAACTAATGAAATAGTTGCTCCATTCATGCATACAATATCATCTAGTTCTTCCCCTTCACTCATAAATCAAGAAATTCATCCACAAGAAGAACTTCCTACAAATGATCCATGTCCTCCATCTCCTCCTCCTAATGATCAAGTAACATCATCCAATCCTTTACCCAAGTGGGTTCAAGCCACAATAGATGAAGCCCAAAATCATTTGCCCACCTATACGGGTAAAAGGCCTTCAGCCCTAAGACACCAAGTGAATTATGCCCTAATGGCCAAAGTCCTTAGCCAACCTGAACCTTCTAATGTCAAAGAAGCACTTGGTGATCCTAAATGGGTTCATGCCATGGATCAAGAATTGGATTCCATTGAAAGGAATCACACTTGGGAGTTAGTTGATTTACCCAAAGGAAAATATACCATAGGCACAAAATGGGTATACAAAGCAAAATATAAAGCGGATGGCTCACTAGATCGCTACAAGGCTCGCCTAGTAGCTCAAGGCTATAAGCAACAAGAGGGAATTGATTATGAGGAGACCTTTGCTCCTGTGGCTAAGATGACTACAATCGGGACAGTTATTGCTATGGCAGCTCAAAAACATTGGCCAATATATCAAATGGATGTCAAAAGTGCATTTCTAAATGGTCATTTGAAGGAGGAAGTGTATGTGAAACAACCACCAGGATACACGGTTGAAGGCCAAAAAAACAAAGTCCTCGGATTAAAGAAAGCTCTATATGGGTTGAAGCAAGCACCCCGAGCTTGGTATGCAAAGATTGACTCCTATTTTCTCAACCTTGGTTTCACTAGATCTACAGCAGAATCTACTCTCTATGTGAAACATTGGAGGAACCGCATCATTTTGGTTACATTGTATGTGGATGATCTTCTCATTACAGGTGATGATATAGAAGGAATAAGGTTGCTCAAGGAGGACTTATGCAAGAACTTTGAGATGACAGATTTAGGCCTCCTCCACTATTGCTTAGGAATAGAGGTATGGCAATAGCCTGGTAAGATTTTTATCTCACAGGCTAAGTACATTCGATCTATTTTGGAGAGGTTTCGCATGGAAGAGTGTAAGCCCTCTCTAACTCCCATGGAAACTAGATTGAAATTGCTAAATAATGATGAAGAAGAAAGGGTTGATGGTACACTTTACAAGCAACTAGTTGGAAGTTTGATCTACTTAACTTCAACTAGACCAGATATTTGCTATTCGATTGGCCTTATTTCCAGATTCATGCAGGATCCTAAGAAGAGCCATTGGATAGCAGCTAAGAGGATTGTGAGATTCCTAAAGGCCACACCTCATCATGGCCTTATGTATAAATCAAGTGATAATTTTTCTTTGATTGGATACACGATTCAGATTGGGCCGGTTGTCCCGAAACCGGAAGATCTACATCAGGTTATTGCTTTCAATTAGGCCAAGGCTCTATTTCATGGAGCACAAAGAAGCGACACACAGTTTCACTATCTTCGACGAAGCGAGAATATAGAGCAGCGAGTTGAGGCAACTAAGGAGGCAATATGGTTGAGGCAATTAATTCAGGATATTGGGCTATTCATACATGGTCCAACATAAAAAAAAAAAAAAAAAAAATATATATATTGTGACAATCAAAGTACCATCAAGATGACCAAGAATCCAGTTTTCCATGCTAGAACAAAGCACATTGAGATCCATCATCACTTCATTAGAGAAATGGTCCAAGAAGATATTATACACATGAAGTATGTACCAACTCAATATCAAGTAGCAGACATCTTCACCAAGTCACTTGGGAAAGACAAGTTTTCTCAGTTTAGCAATTTGCTATATCTATGTAAAAGAAGTCAACATTAAGGGGGAATGTTATCTAATGTTGACTTATTTTTTAGGATAGTGCACATTAAGGGGGAATGTTAGAATATTATTATTGTTATAATGTGCACTATGCCTATAATTGACAGGTTGACATTTGTCTTCTGCCACTTGTCCCTGTCTTCAGTTTGAGTTGGAGTGGTGTCTTCTAAAGACACTTGGAGTGGAGCTTATGACACTTGTCATATCTCCCTCCTAAGCTTGATGCTTATATATTGTAAGATAACTTGTAAATAATACACGCCTTACGAGTACTGGAACAAGCAGCTGTCAGAGCGGCTTATTTTTTACTGGAACAATGGGATACTGGTACCCGTTGCTAGGTAGAAGTCTGCATAATGGCTTCACCTCATCGATAATAATGTCGCTCCGAAGTTTCAAATATCTGTAGCTAAAGTTCCCAATGTTCGTAGCTGAGCTTTGATGAAGACACACTTGGGCCACAACAGAGAACCTCTGATGCTTGGTGCCATCGAGAATTGCTATACACTATTCATAGGTTTGATCAGTGTCGCGCGTCTTGGAAAAAGTAGTTGTAGCCAGAAGAATATGAGTTTAATGCAGTTTGGGTGAAAAAAAAAAAAACCAGAACCTGTGATGAGTTTCAAACCACATGTACACATATAAGAACCAGTGTGATAGATCTTAGAGTGGGTGAAAGTTTACTGTTTGGATCATGTGGATCTGTTGTTTAAAATCTTTCCAGATAAAATGCAATGTGGAGGACAAAGCCGCTCCTATAGAATATCGAGATCCTCTTACAGTGTTGTTGTTGTCCTTGCAGATCAAGGTCATCTTCTTGAAGTTTCACATCATCTGTAGCGCCCATTTCCATTTCCATTGCCATGGAATTTCTGGTCTGTCTTTTGTTTTTATCGTTACCTTCACCTGCAATTATTCAAAAATCTGCTTCAATGGAACCTGATATAAATTTGCTTAGCGAAAATGCAGATGGAAGTAAATTAGTTAAACATTGTTATCATCTTGCACTAAAGGTAAAAAATGTGATGGATTGATTGGAGAATGTTTTCCTAAGGAGGAGATGATGATGGATTCAGAGTCGAATAGAAGGATTTTAGCGACGCGACAGTATATCAGTTATGGTTCGCTGAGGGCGGATGCGGTGCCATGTAGTGGAGACTGAGCGCTGATTTTATGCACCTAAAATCCCATGATCACTGAATGTCAACAAGTCTATTGGGGTAAAGGAGATGCGCAGGTGGTGTTACCTGCAGTAGTTTATGGGGCTGCGTGTAGACGAATTCATTTTATTTTTCCATATGTGGGCCTGATATGATGTTGTCCTCCGTAGCCGATGCAATTGGCGCCCTTCAAAGACCTTTCCCAAGATGCGTGGAGAAGGTCCATGCATGAACACAAGTGGCAGAGGAAGTGCAAAATGAGTGCACTTAATATTCAATGCTTTTGACAGTGGAGATCGATATTAATTATTTTTTGCTATTTTTTTATTTCCTCTAATGTTGTACTGCGCCTTTCACATTGTATAATGGCCGACAAACTTTACATATGCATTGGTGGGGGACATTTTCTTTCCCACATGCCTCACATGGCCATTTTTTTCAAACATTCTAATTTTTCTTGGAGGGAATTTTGTTTTTAATCATGATGGCGGATTTGTAATGGCCGACAGTATGGCCTATTTGGCCATCTTTTTAATGTTTTTTTTCCACATGGAAAGTGGAAGTGAAAAGGCCCACATGGCCCTATTTTTTTTACATGGAGGTGGAAGGCCTAGATAGCCCGAGTAATTCCCCTATGAGGGAAATTTTAAGACTATTTTTATTCCGCCTGAGAGCGATGCCGCCATTGAGCGATGTTTATTTTGCTGCCTAGATAGGCATGCTGTCGTTTTTCTAGCAAGTTGAAGGCCCCATTAAGACACAAGTATAGGGGTATTTATAGTCATTGGAAATGTTTTTCCACGACGGACACAATGGTGGTGTCATATTGTAATTTTGAGGTTGTTTCAATTTAGTTTTTTTTAGCCTCAAAATTTTCTACCTTGGAGTGCACTCTCGGTTGAACCCGACACTCCCAAGGCACTTGTAAGTGAACCTAGTATCTAGTAGTTCCCTCTATCTACTTGGTGGATGCAACGGCTGGTTACCCATGCATTCTGATAATATGGGGTGACTACCATAAGGACACTTATTCTAGGGACTACAGACAAAGACACCCTAGACTCTATCCGAGTTTTATCCGGATCTACTTCTGAAGACTACAGATGAAGACACTTCAGAAGATTCTCTTCTTTTCTTTTTTCTTCTCCTCCATATTTGGATCTATGGCTCATTTTATTGTATTGAGTGCATTATCGACAAAGACCGACACTCTCATATGGATAATTTTTCCTTTGTATTAGGTGCATTTTTTGGCAGAGACCGACACCTTCTAGATTGAGTTCACCAAATTTGATATTTATGGTGGGACTAGTCAGTGACCTATGAGAGGCAACATCCTCTGAGTATGACCTGCAGAGGCAACAGACCCAGAAGTGGCTGACCCTGAGGCACCCATGATGATTCTGAGGCACTTAGACGGCTGACCCAGTGGCAACAGACCCATGGAAGTGGCTGACCCTGAGGCAACATACCGAGATGTATACACAATGAATCTAGCATTATTCACAGTTGGAGAGCCAAGCGCAAAGAGCACGAGCCTAGACCAAATCAGCAATAAGAGAGGATGATAGGTTGTTTTAGAGAAGTCAACATTAAGAGGGAATGTTACCTAATGTTGACTTGTTTTGTTTCTTCTTTAGTTAGGATAGTGCACTTTAAGGGGGAATGTTAGAATTAAAGTGCACTATGCCTTCACCTTGACACTTGTCAGTTTCTCTTGACAAGTGTCATGTGTTTCATATAGGCTTATGCCTATATATTGTAACCATTTGTATCAATAAAATAACCCCATTAGTTTCAGTCCCAACAGATTTGAGACTTTTTGACTCCAAAATAATGACTTACCAAAGCTAATGAAACAGTGATTGAAACAAGGAAAACTAGAACATGGGACAACATAATTTCAGCTTCACTCTAGATTAAAGTTTATCAAAGGTAAATTAAAAAATGGAGTAAATTTCATCGAACAGATTTCCAGCAACAGAAAGCAAATATTTCAGTTCAAGTGCAAGAAATAGCAAAAATGATCCGCTCAAAACCTATCTTTGAAGAGCTTCTCCACAAAGAAAGTCTTTTGATGCAAAGAGGAAGAAGAGTTAGACAAGAAAGAGGAAGCCTACTGGAGACAATGAGCAAGAATAATCTAGTTGCAAGAGGGAGACAAGAATACAAAGTTTTTCCATCACTCAACCACAACATGTAATCACTATAATCGGATTGATGCCTTATCCACAGGGGATGGAAACAGGGAAACTACTACCCTAGGTATGCAAGAAACTGCAAATAAATACTTTTCAACTTTATTTACTGCAAATCCACACCTTTCCACTCAGCACCAAGAGGAAATTTTAGAATGGATACCAATATTAATTTCACAGAAACAAAATGAGGAGCTCTTAAGAGATATTAGAGAGGAAGAAGTTAAAGAAATAGTTTTTAATATGCAGACAGGGAAGGCCCTAGGTCCAGATGATTTTCAGTAGAGTTCTATAGAGCCTATTGGGATATAATTGCAAAGGATGTAACCCAAGCAATAGAAGAAGTCAAGACTAGTGGAAGAATCCTTAAAGCCTCGAATCACACCTTTTTGGATCTCATATCGAAATATGGAGATATGGAAAATCTCACTAACTATAGACCAATTACTCTATGCAATGTGGTTTATA
Source organism: Wollemia nobilis (assembly GCA_028583015.1). Taxonomy (NCBI): domain Eukaryota; kingdom Viridiplantae; phylum Streptophyta; class Pinopsida; order Araucariales; family Araucariaceae; genus Wollemia; species Wollemia nobilis. Next base: position 8,581,664 of record JAQPPZ010000103.1, read on the forward strand.
AGATCATAGCAAATTGATGGCAAATAGGTTGAAACAAATCGTACCAGGGTTAATCTATCCAGAACAAGGGTGATTTATGTAGGGTAGACAAATTTTGGATGGAGTTGTGATATTTACGAGCTTTGCCAAAAGGAAAACTAAGGTATGTTCCTTAAGCTAGATTTATCCAAGGCATATGACAGAATAAGTTGGGAATTTTTAGCCCAAATATTGTAGAAATTTGGTTTTAGCGAAGAATGGATAAAATGGATTATGGAATGCATCTATACAGTTTCTCTCTCAGTGCTCATAAATGGTAATCCATCCCAACTATTCAAAGCTTCCAAAGGAGTCCGGCAAGGGAATCCACTTTCATCATTTTTATGGAGGGTTTGGGAAGACTCATACAGAAGAGGAAAGTAAAGAATACCATTTCAAGGGTAAGGATAAGCAGGAACACAAAAATTACTTACCTCCTATTTTTGGATGACACAGGAATGTGGGGGGAAGCAAACAATAAAAGAAGAAACCAATATCAAAAAAATGTTGGAGTGCTACATAGCGGTTATTGGACAACTACTAAATGAAGAAAAATCAATAGTATTTTTTTAATGTGATAAAAAAATTATGAGAACAAATAACTCACATCCTCAGATTCTTAGAGGTATCACTGCCCTTAGAATATTTGGGTATGCCCTTAACAGAGAAGGGCCTCAAAAATAAATATTGGAAATCAATAAGAGATAGAATCCACTCGAAACTTTTGCATTGGACCTATAGGTGGTTAAGTTTTGGAGGAAGAGTAACATTGTTTAAATTAGTTTTACAAGCAATTCTAGTGTATAAATTCTCCATTTTGGCTACCCCAAAGAGCATCCTAAAATATTTAGACAAGATGATGAGACACTTTCTTTGGTCTGGAGTGCAGGGTAACCACACAAGGGCACTAGTCAGTTGGGATAATATTTGCAAGCCTAAGGAAGTTGGAGGTTTGTGAATTAGAACAACAATGACAAACAACCAAGCTCTAACAACCAAGTTGTATTGGAGATGGCTAACTCATCCTGACCAAATATGGAGCAAAGTATTGAAAGTTAAATACTATTCCTCATAAAATACAAAAGATCTTTCTCATCTTCCAGTATCAGGAGAGGGATTAGAGACCTGGAAAGCTCTAAAGAAAGAAGCATCACTTATCAAAAAAAGGTTATACTGGAAAGTGGGAGATGACAAAACTGCTAGACTGTGGGAAGATTCTTGGGAACATTTTCCACCCATAATTGATCAGTATCCCCACTTAATAGGACTCAAAGAAAACTTTTAGAGGAAAGGGTGGAATCTCATAACCACTATTTTAAAATTCCAGATCAACTAGAGGACAATCTTAGTCAGTGGCAAGTCCCAGAAGAGATGAGGGAAGAATGGGCTGAGGAGAAAATAGAACTGAAAGAAATATTGGATAGACGAAAGTGGCCAAGGAGTAATGGACCCGATCAACTTGGTTGGGGACACACCCAATTAGGAATTTATACTATCAAATAAGGTTATCGAAAGATTATCGAAAGCACTCAAATTGGTCCAAAACCCCCTTGGTTGCAATTATGGCAACCCAAAGGATGGCCAAAGATAAATTGCTTTATGTGGTTGGTTGCACATAACAATATTATGACTCGGAATAACATGAGGAGACGTGGATTTATTTGACCCAACTGGTGTGTTATGTGTCACCAAGAGGAGAAGACAATGAGCCACCTCCTTTTTTTGTGTCCTTATGCCCAAACAGTCTGGAGTTTATGGTACAATATTTTTTGTCAATCAGAAAGATCCATTCTCACTGAGAACAACTTTTGGGACTATTGGAAGACCAATAGATTCAAATCAAAGACCTTGAAGATAGCTTGGGATTTGGGTTTGGGTTTCATTTGCTGGCAACTTTGGTTGAAACGAACTAATAGGATTTTCAACGAGGAATTTAGACCAGAGGAAAGAATCTGGGACACTCTAATTAGGAAACTTTTAGAGATAGTGCAGACTAAAATCCAAGAGGACTCTTAGATGGCAGAGGATGAAGCAGATATATGGACACAACTCCAGAAGCAACTGCAATATGGAAACTAAGAAAGGAAAGATAAGAATAGAAAGAGAGCTTTATAGAGTCAGGATGAAGTCTATGGATTTAAAAGGAAAGGGTAAATGGAACATCTTTAGAGGTCATCCAGTAGGGACTAAAACTTCTAAAAGTTGGACACTCAACGAAACAAAGTTGTGCCGCATTTTGAGCCTTGCCAAGAAAGGCAAGTTATCAACAATATATGTATAATTTGAGTTTTTTCAATAAAGTGTTTACCTTTTTCTCAAAAAAATAAATAATAAATAGTACAATTGGGGTTATATTTTTCAAGAACATAATAACAAGAACCTTTCTTCTTGTGATTCATACTAAAATTGGATGTCCCACCCAAAACCTTCTTTTTAATGATTGATTAAAAATTTATTAAGATTATTTACTAATAAAATATTATTATAAATTTTAATCTATATACGAATTAAATATATATTTTTAACCAAACCAAACTTTTGTTAAATATATTGTTCAAAATATCTATTTTAAGATCATTGACTTAACCATCTAAAGACCAGGACCTAAGATAAGGTTTAAAGGTTGACATTTCGCCTAGACAAAAGGGTTTTAACATCATTGACTTTTGAGTGGTAGTGTGGCCTAACATGTTGAGGGGATAAGTATGAAACTTGGTTCTTGTTTCCATCAGAAAGTGTAGTCTTTCCTACCTTAACACCAACTCAGTGCGTTATATAAAGTTTTAAAAAACAAGGATAGTTTTAGGTCGTGCGTCATTGTTTATATTAATTTTGAATAAGTTTAATAAATGAATTATATTTTGCATTTAAGTGGTACCACGATAATACCATTTAACCTTAAAGGTACATGACATTTAGTTTTATTCCGTATCTCAGCGGTCTTTCGTGTTGGGGAACCTAACTCTAAATGGCAGCCTAGTTGAGATTAAACAGATAGCTCCCACATGGGTTAACTTAATTCCATAGGTTTTATGTTAGGTATTGTGTTTGTTGTGAAAAGGTTAAGATTAAATATTTTTATAATATTTTAAGAAAGTTAATAAGATTAAATTTATTAATTATTTAAAATTAATTAACTAATTAATTTTATTTTTTTATTGAGTAAATACTTCTTATATATCCGTCGTGGGGTTGAACCCGGGTCACATCACCCATAATAAAATTGATTTATTTTATTAATTACTTTTTAAAATTAAATAAATTATAAATATGATGTTGTAAATAAATTATTTTAATTAAATTAAAATTAATAAATTGTAAAATTGAAATGAAATTTGTTTTTACCATTGAACCTTTCTTTTATATTATATAAAATCACATAAACACTTTTATTATATGTGTTTTTTTATAAAAATAATTTTATAATTATTATTAAATTTTAACATTAAAAAAATTATAATTTATTTTTATTTTTATTTTATTTTGTATTTTATATATAAAAATAATAATTTTATACAATGTTTAAACTGCATGGGCAAGTGTGTGAGGGGTGGGTGTATGGTGGCTTTGTGTTAAATTCTCTATAAAAAAATAATAATTTTATAAATAATTTAAATTACATATAAATAAATATATTTTTTAAATAATAATATTAAAATAACTATAATGAAATGGATTTTAACAAATGGTTGACTTCTTTTTTATATTATGTAAGATCATATAAACACCTCACTCAACACTTGTGTCATCAAATAATTTACAGTTACTATTAAGTTTTGTGTCATTAGTAATTTGTTGTAATCTGATTCTTGGGTTGCTTTTCTATTTCAATAAAAAATTTACCCTTATTACAAAAACAAAAATTATCAATATTACAATATTAAAAAAGGTCATGTTGTAGACAGGTAGTTGCCCTAGTGGTTAAATATGGTGGTTGTTTCTTAAGTGGTCTTGTGTTCAAACCCCTTGAGGGTGGTTGTTGATGTAATTTGTAAACGCTTGAATGAAAAAAAAAAAAAAAAAAAAAATTATGTTGTGAAAATGTATTTTAATATAGTGAAAAATAAATTGCAATGTATGAACAAGGTTTTATAGTTTATTGTTTATAGGTAAACATGTTGATAATAAGCTATGAGAGGAATATATTATTTTTTTATATAATAAATTTAACAATGTTTTGATAAATATGAAAATATTTTTTTTTTAATAAATCAAAAGACCACTATCTAAACCAAATATGCATCAATCATCGTTAAACGTGTCATCTAATATTTAGTATTATTCTTTTATTTTCCAATATCTTTCATTTGAAATTAATTTAAAAAACAAAAAAAAGACTAGATTTAGATATTATCAAAAATTACAAAATAATTATTTGATGTTATTTTTTTTTTATTGAATAAATACTTCCTATACATATACATATCCGCCGTGGGGGTTGAACTCGGATCACATCACTGATAATAGTATTTGATGTTACTTACTATTAAAATAAAATAAAATAACATCAAAAAATAAAATAAAATTAATTTGGACATCAAAAAGCCTTGCAAAATAATTCTCTTCTAAAAAAAAGCTGAATGAATGGTAAATATAAAAATATTGATCAAAGAGAACCTACACAATCATTATATTATTGCCCATCATATATATATATATATATATCTAAAAGGTTAGTTATCTTATTTTATCTTAAATCTTACACTACCATAAGATCATTAATACTATCATTTTTTGCTCTTAAATTCTTTTTTTAATAAGCTATGTTTAGGGTCACTTTCATCAAAATATTACATTTGCTATCACATCATTTTTTTATATAAGTTATATGTGGCTTCTTTGAGGCCACTCTTATCAAAATATCTAGATATTACATTTGTTGTCAGGTCAATTAAACCATATCCAACATGCCTTTATTTGCTATCACATCATTTAGATCATATCTAAGTAACATTTTGATTGATGGAGGGGTTTTGAAAGGACCCAAAAACTTTTACATAGCTAAACCAGAAATCCAAGGAGGGGTTTTTATGAATCATTTTTAACTTGTCTTTCTATAAAAGATATTTTCTAGCCCCCTCAAATCATTACTTTTCTTCTATCAAATTTTTGATATAACTTTTATTAAGAGATAAAATCTCCCTTGGCTAGTTGCCTTCTAAATTTATCTGTCACCACGTTTCTTTGGTTATAAATATGCTAATATTTTAAGTATATGACCTCCATCAATAATTGATGGATAAAGTTATTATTGATTCGATTTCAATCTCATTAGTTTTTCATAATGACATTAATAATAATCCATTAACCCCCCTTAATTGAAATATATATTCATTATATTTCAATGGAAATCTTGATCCCTACAATACTTGCTCTAAACTCTGTATACTTATTTGTTGAAGTTTTCAATATGATTTTTAGTAGGTGAGGAGAATTTTGCCTTTATTATTTTGAAAAATGGGATGTATGCCAACATTCCCATAATTTCTTGTAGAAGCACCATTAGAATTAATTTTGATAGACTAAACTTCTAGACATTTTTATTTTTTTGGGGATTGATGCACATCCTTCACATTAACTTAATTGTTGCAAATTATCCTATATGTATTCAAATTTTGTACTGAAGAGACTAGTCCATATTTTCACACTTGATAGTCCACATTATGAACATCATGTTTATAAACACATCATAAAGGAATAAAAAAAATATGAATTTAAACTTGGTTATGATTATGAGACTTTTTTAAAAATTTATCATTCCTTCATAGCCATAAATTTCGACAAATAATGATATGTGAAATCTTTCATATAGTGCTTAATAATTTTACTTTGGAATAATAAATCTAATATTTCATCAACTATTATAATACATATGTAAAACCCTAATAAATTCTTAAATATCAAAAGCAACCCCAAATAGTTGAAGTAAAAGAACTATCAAGAAGTAGATGATTTAATGTTTCCAACTCCCCTTACCTAAAGGATACATAAAATGTCTATTATGTTATTTTTCTTTATAAATTATAATCCATAATAAGTTTGATTTTGACTACTAACGAAAGAAATGTTGAGGCATTAGGGAGGTCCTTAGGTGACCAATATTTTTCCAAGTAAAATACTTAGGAGTATGAAAAATTGATTGCTCCAAAGTCTTATATCTTAAATTGAGCCAATATCCATCGATAGATTTCAAACTAAATCATTATTTCAATATGAAAGGGATACATAGACTTTTAAATTGTCCTATTATTTTCTCATAGCATGATAGGATTGGTTTAAATCCCATGGCATTGTTAATTGAAAGGATTACTTAAAAATAGAACCATCAACTAATTGGGGTTAAAATTTTAATACCTTTGATTTTACCTTTCATTCTTTTCTTTGAAAGAGTTTTGTCCAATTATCATTATGAAAAATAAAGATATGAGGAGATATAGATCACCTTAAAGGAGTAAACAAGATGATTCAAAATATTCAACAAGAAATTTGTTGCTAAAAATGAAATATGTTAGAGTGTGGACGTGTGCTCTCTTAGAGAATTATTTTACCAAGGGTCAAGAAGGCCCCTAGTTTTTTCTTTGACGGTCTGCAATGAATTTTCCTTCCTGGGAGAGCATCCTGTGGACATGTGCTCTCTCGAAGAGATATTTTGCTAGGGCCCAGGAGGACCACCAGTTTTTTCTTCAGTGATCTACAATGACTTTCCCTTCTTGGGAGAGCATCCTATGGACACATACTCTCTTGGAGAGCTATTTTACCAAGGGCCAAAAGGGCCCCCAATTTTTCCTTTAGTAGTCTACGACTTTTCCTTCTTGGAAGAGCATCTTGTGAACGCGTGCTCTTTTGGAAAGCTATTTTACCAAGGGCTAGGAGAACCTCCAATTTTTTCTTTGGTGATCTACGATGACTTTTCCTTCTTGGGAGAGCATCCTATGGATGCATGCTCTCTCAGAGAGCTATTTTACTAGGGTCCATAAGGGCTCCCAAGTTTTCCTTTGATGGTCTACGATGGCTTTCCCTTCCTAGAAGAGCATCTTATGAACGTGTGCTCTCTTGGAGAGCTATAATACCAAGGGCCAAGAGGGCCCTAGTTTTTCCTTCGACGATATGCCGTAACTTTTCCTTCCTAGGAGGGCATCCTATGAACGTGTGCTCTTTTGAAGAGTTATTTTATCAAAGGCCAGGGTGACCCCCAATTTTTTTTCAATGGTATATAGCAGATTTCGCTTCTTGGGAGAGCATCTTGTGGATGCATGCTCTCTCGGAGAGCTATTTTACCAGTGACTAGGAGGACACCCAATTTTTCCTTCAATGGTCTACTATGACTTTCCCTTCCTAGGAGAGAATCCTGTGGATGTGCGCTCACAGAGCTATTTTACCAAGGGCCAAGAGGGTCCCCAATTTTTCCTTCGATGATCTATGACAACTTTCCCTTCCTAAGAGAGCATCATATGGATGCATTCTCCCTCGAAGATATATTTTACTAGGGTTCATATAGGACCATTTTTTTATTCTATGGTCTATGGTGTCTTTCCCTTCCTAGGAGAGCATCCTATGGGCATGCGCTCTCTTGGAGAGCTTGTTTTACCAGGGGTCAAGAGGGCCCCCTATCTTCATCCGGTGGTATGTAATTGCCTTCCTAGGATAGCATCCTATGGACATGTGTCAGCGTGTTATTGGGTTTGTAGTGCTCTAGAATACTTCTTTCCCCTCAAGTCTCAAGAAGTTTTCCTTGTTTGATCAATCTTGGAGAGATCCCTCGGGGGGGTTTTTTTTCAAATTTTTAAAATGATAGTTTGAGCGGGATTCCCATGCCTTGGTGAGAGTTTTTCATTTTTGAATTTCTTGTTTGAGCGGCACCCTTGCTTAGGCATAAAAATTCAAATTTTAATCCTTTGTGGACCTTGTCTTAGTTTAGTTTCTTATTCTTTTTGCAACCCCCCTTTGTGGGCTTTCTTGCTTTGTAAAAGGTTTGGGGACCCTTTCAAAAACCCTTCTTCCAACCAATAAAAAACAATATCGATTCCATTCACACCAACCTTAATCAAATTCAATTGTTTTGATAATATCATATAGAAAACGCTAGCAAACATTATCATGTGCTTTGTTCCTATTCAATTTTACAAGCATATTTAGTATTTTTATAGATCAAAGAGAATGTCTAGCCTCTTTGCAATGATTCTAGCATAAAGGATTTGTTTAAATACCTTAAAAAACCATTTTATTCATTCAATACAATACAATCTAGAATGTTCTTTGATCAATTTGCCATATTTTTGAAAATATTGTAAATCATATTATAGAAAAATTTTCAATAAAAATAACCAAAATATTTTATCTTATATTTCATAGGAATTAACATGGTAATTGTGGCATTGATATTAATTAAAGCCTTATTTTCCCTAGCATCTTCTACTATAATTCAACATATCACTTTTCAACAAATCCTAGTATTTTTCGTAATAGTTATGCAAAATCCATAAAGAGTCAATTACCTTATCAATAAAGAAAGAGAAAATTATATTTTGTAGCTCCTCCATTGAAATCATCCTTGTTAAGCTTCCGTTTTATCTTTTTTTAATAATTTGATCAAATAATTAGAAAAATATTGATTAAACCTCCTTATCCAACTCAATTTTGATATAATGTCTTTAAAACAATTGATTGCTTCTTTTTGTTTTACTTTTCTTCCTAAACAAGGAACTTCCATTTGGAGCTTAAATATTTTTATCCAATAAAAGACAAATTTATTTTCATATTAGCTTAGAAAATGTTGATATTTCTATAATATTTAGTGCATCTCTTTTAAGGTTTTGGGATCCAATACAACTCTTGATTTTATAATATGTTATGATAATTATAAAATAAATAATTTTATTTTACAAACACACATTGGTCTATTCCATTGATTTTCATTATCTCTTGTACATTCTTGATATTGAATCTAGTATCTCTATTTATTAGAAATATGTTACTATAGGATTTAATATTCAATATCTTCATAATACCCTTAAGATGTTTTAAATTTTGAACAAAATTATAGATACATATTCCTTTAAAATTTGTTTCTTTCCATGATAACATAGCCATTTGGAATAAATCAAGATGTTGAGTCCATGTGGACTTAAATAAAATAGCTTTGGATGACCATAATTAGTGTATTTAATCCTACTTTGAGTACAATATCAAAAAACATTGTAGGCTTTGTTTATAACCAACTTCTAGCTAACATAAATTTATCGAGTCTTTCTACCACATGAGATATCCCAATATGCTTATTATCCCATATAAGTTTAAATATTGGAAGAATATAATCCCAAATACCAATTAGATTGAACAAGAAAGCAAAAATATCCATTGATAATGGAGTAGCTAAGATTATCACCCTTCTTGAAGAAAGTAAAGTTGTATTGAAGTTCCTCCAAGAATCTAAACTTTACAATCATGAATTATCATTTATTTGACATATATATTGAGATCCTTCCAATAAAATATTGAGTAGTATCTATATTTGGAGCATATACATTTACAAATCCAAGTTCCATGTTTTTTCCTTTCTTACAAAAAATATTAGCAACTCATTTGCAAATTACTTATAGCAATTATCCATCAAATCTGTGATTATCCTATGCAACATCTTAAAGATTTTATAGAAAAAGCTACTAGTTAATCCCCCATCTTCTAAATATTTTTGAATGCATCTCTATATTCCTCACCACCTATTTTTATTTTCTCTTTTAAACTAAATTTAATATAATAACAACCTATTTATTCCTTGGTGACTCTTTTTTCGAGGGTGATATTCATATTATGAAGATTCAAAGATATCATCTTCATCGCCATTTTTTATTTTTATTTGTGGGATTATCTGCACATCTTATTAATATTTGTGATATATATTCCTAGCTTCCCAAATCAATCTTCATCTAGGTTTTATTTTCTCTTTGTTCCTACTTTGGGGTTCTTACAAATCTTTTGTTTTATTTCCACCTATGTTTTAGTTCTCATCTATCTTTTTCATTACCCATATTGTTCACAATTTAAATTATAATATATTAATATAAAATTACTTTCCTTTTCATCCTATGATAGCGTAAAGTACAAAGAATAAACTCCATACTATGTTATTTTTTTTGCTTCCTTAAAAATTCGAAAGTGTAATGAACAACCTCCATACTCATTTATTTATTCCTAAGGAACCTTAAAGTCAAAAGGAAAACCTTCTACCGAGGTGTTGTAGGTGAGTTGGAGAGGAGAGGGAAATCCTCCAAGAGAGGTCCCAGGTTCAAATCTCCACCCTACTAAAAAGCTGAATTGGGTATCCAAAATCCAATTGATAATGTTGGTGCGAGCAGGGTCGGGTGCGAATCCCGCGTGAATTTGATGGTGTAGAACCCCCTGTTCGTGGTCTCTCAGACCAAGGCGGCCCCGCAAGGGGTTTTTCGCTTTAAAAAAAAAAAAAAAACCTTCAAACTATTTTTATTTTTCTATTATAAGAATTTGTTTTCTATAATTAAAAAAAATGAAGATAGTTTACACGGATTAAACTTAAATTATTTCATCCTCCTCATTGCTTCAATAATTGAATTCAAACTTAACTTTACTTTCGTCTAAATTTGAACTCTCATATTTAAAACCCCATCCTATGATTCCATCTTGGATTCTTCTTATGTTTCTTTCAAATGAACCATGACAACCTTTTCCATATGATGAGAGAAAAAGGATTTTTGCTATTTTTTGAAGTGGATAATTCTTTATCTACTTCATCTTCTAAACAATATTATCCCCTTGCTTTGAAACTTTGAGTTTGTCGCATGATCACATCTTTTTACCTTGTTATCATTTTTTAAAAAATATCTTCTTGTAACTAGTCTCATAGCATATATTACATCAAAATGCAATGTTTTCTTATCCCACATAGCAAACCTATTATCTTGATTCAAATTTAATCACAATGAATCTTTACAAATATTTTAAAATACCTATGACAATACATAATTGTTATATATATATATATATATATATATATATATATATATATATATATATATATAGTGCATCCCAGATGAACACCTTTAGAGCATTACTAATATTCTTGAAAGCCTTCTTATTGATAAGCTAATATGAAATTCTAAATTTTTAGAACCACATTGAAATCCTTTCAAGAGTTTCCATCTATGTAAAGACCTTTTCATTCATTATCTTAAATACAAGCCAAACCTCTCCACAAATCATGGGATGCAAACTATTATTTTATCCCTAATTTATAAAGTAGGAAATATGATGATGAAAAATCATTTCAAATCCTAATTCCATTCCATCCTCTTTCAAATCCTTGAAAAACTTCACTAATATATATATAGAACTTGCATATTAATCCTCTACTTTAAAAGTCATTGTATCATACTTACCATCTCATTCATGATAATCACTTTTCATGAATCATCTACCAAGTGGATGAGAAATACCATAGATTCATTTTATTTTTCTTTTCTAATTAGTATAAAATTACTTCCTCCGATTAGGACATCCTTACCTCTAACTAGGATTTTCACGAACAACTTTTTTGTATTAATACCCATATTTTCCTCATGAAAATACTTCATTCTTCAAATTTCTTTAAATATATAGAGCAAATCTAAATGCGAGGTTCGATTCCCATTCACACTCATTTCTTTTTCTATTAATTTAATGACTTATATAAATTTTATTATATTTTTAAGTAGGTCAGATTTTCATGCAAAAACACATTTAAATATTTTTAAACATTTTTTTTAGTAATTAAAAAATTACATATAAAACTGAAAAATTAAACTGATATGTTTATAACCACATTTTTAAAAATATTAATAATATAGTTGTAAAGACCTAATAATGTTAGTGATCAATTGATTTGAATCTTTACATAGAATGCATTGCATAATATGGCAGTGGGTCTTAAAGGTGGGTGAAAGAGGACCACGTCTAAGATTTAAACCACATATATGATTAAGAATTTTATATATGGTTATGCTTTCAGGTAGGTGAGTTTATTACTAAAAAAAATAAATTTACAATACTATAAAACTACACCAAACAAAAACCATTGCTTCCAAAAAAAAATTGAAGGTTATCTTTCATAAATTATATTAAGTAGTTGACAATATGGAAGGTATTTTCAAGGACATCAAGTTTTATACAAAAAAATCTTTCTCTCCTTGTAATGCCTCCCTACCCCAAAAAATAAAAATAAAATTCAAACAATATTTAAAAAAAATAGGGTCTTCCAAAGTATCTTTAAAAATCCAAGCACCATTTAGAAAGACGTTGATAAATATTTTATTATTCTCTATAAACACAAATTGGAACAAGATTTGAACTCTCATAAACACAACTATAACCATTATATCCATTGTTCCTAGTGAAGCATACTATCATATTATAAATACATTTTAGCAAATAATTTTTTTCCTTTGCCATCCTATTCATCATGAGCTATACAACTTCCTCGTTAAGCACCCATTACAATGCTTTAAGTCCTTTTAGTGCCCTTGTTGTGCTTCAAGCATATTTTAAAGACAATTATGATGTGCTTAGATTTTATTAGAATAAAACATCAACCATGTAATTCAACATTATGTTTATGTCAGTTTATTTTTAATATTCTTCATATTAACCAACATGATTTATTTCCTTTCTCCTCATGTCATAAGGGTACTCCTATTACATTGCTCAAAATCATGATCTTGCCATGAATTTGAACTAGGTTGTTCACCTTCAAAGTGAAACTAAATAATTCACTTTCAAAATGAACCACAATGAGAAAGTTTAATTAATCACATAAACTATAGTTCTCTTCCTCCATGAATCACATATTATCATGTAAAACATAATCTTTGTTCATGAAATCATATATAGACTTGTCTCCATTCTAATTGTTGCTTGAATCCATCAACTTCATGGTTGTCAGTAGTAACAAAGATGCTCACACATCCTTCAATGCAATGTAAAAATTCATACTCTTATTCTCTACACTAAGATTTCAAACCAGCAAAAAATAATGGTGTGTTCAAGCATGAAAATGACTTTCAAATCACCTTTCCAAGTGTCTTCCAAGGCATATCTTATTTTTGGTTGCCAAAGCTAGTACAAAGAAAAAAGTTCCCTAAATAATTAGATATTGAAGGCTAACCACCTTTCATTTATGGTATTTAAGATTGAACTATGTGTCTATGGAAGGTGAGCCTTTCTACCACCAATTAGATAATAATATCTCATCCATAATCATTATGTGCATCATACTCAAAATAACTTTAATCAATACTCCCACTATAACATGTTTTTTTCTATGAGTTTACACATGTTTTTATAAGGGATCTTGGTCCCCTCATACTGAGTGGGGTTTGAACCTTGGACCTTTTAAGTTTACATAGGTTTTTATGAGGGGTCTTGGTCCCCTCATACCGAGTGGGGTTTGAACCTTGGACCTCCGAAAGACAGACCAAAACCCTTACCATTGTAATAATCTTGTAGCTTAATACTACCACTATAACATGTTATATTGATGATAAGTTTGCTATTCAAATAAAAAATATATAACATAAAAAAATAATTTTGATTATGTTTTAAACAATTAATTATTTTAAAATAATCAAATTACAATTTCTAAATAGATTTATTTATATGTTAAAATTAAAAACAATATTAAATAAAAACTTTATGTTTAATTGTTTATTATTTAATTTTAAAACATAAAACTCATGTATAAATATTAACTAATAAAAATTATTAATCATATATATTGCCTAATAGATAATTTGATGATGAATTTTTATCTTTCTTTTCTTTGCAGTCATACCATCCTTAATGTACTTTGCACATAGATGGTTTTCAAAAGGTTACTCTTTTTCGTAAGAGGTTGAAAAACGATGGCATATCAGGGCCATCATTCCCGTGTTAAAAGAACCCAATAACTTTTACTATTACAATATCCCTTCCATAACTAAAAGGTTATTATTGGATTTTGGAACTTTAAATTTTTTATAAAACAAAAGTTTATACTAACCTTTTTACGGTAAAAAGGTTAGATGTCACCTTCCATTTGAGAGAACAATTTTTTCAAACAAACACTTCCCTCTCCCGCTCAATCAATCATTCAACATATATTTTTCTAATAGCCGACAATACATCAGTATAATCAAGCTTACACCATTCAATCATTCAGAGCAAATGGGTGCAAGTACCATGCCACCCATGTGGGGCGGCCTCTTGGACCAATCCCCTTAAGGAAAAACAAATCTCATTAACCCTTGATAACTCTATCAATTGATAATTGTTTTTCTCAAGCTGCTTAAAAGTGAGACCACTCTTAATCAACTGCTTTCTTCTTGTTTAATCTAACTCAAAAGTTATCGTCATAAAATAAAGAAATGAACTGACCAAACTGGTTGGAGAAACGTCACTAGCACGGTTGCCAAAATTATCACCAACACATTTTGCTTGTTCACAGATTAGCAGCAAAGAAAAAGGTGATAAAAACATTTTAGGCCCCTCACGCAACTGCCTTACACAACATGAAGTGTTGAGTAATTAACAAATTAACATCTACCCTTGTTTGTAGTAAATAAAATGTTATTCACGAATTTTTAACCCTTTCGTAAAAGGATTCACCAGAGATAATTTAAAAAAAAAAAAAAAATCGGTGTCCCTCTGTATGTGACGAAGATCCATTTGCATTGCCGGGTTCTATGGAATTCTGTCTCTTTCATCCCTATTTCACTCTAATGTGATGTGTCAACAAGGTTAGCAGCGACGGGGTTTACTCCACAACCATGGAAGTACGAAATTTATCAAATAATAATGTTGAAAATTTCAATTTTCAACATTAATTTTATTACTGCCAAAAACCTACCGACAGGTTGGATTTGCTCCAATTCTGTAAATCCCCAAAGAATGACTAGTGACCCACCATACTCTTTCCAGCTGTGATGTAGCAAGTAAAAGTCAATGGAAGAGATAGCACCAGTTTTCATGAAAAGTGGAGCGCTGGAATATCTTTCTATTCCCTCTCTTTCTTTTGTCTCTAATGTCAATGGGAATAGGCTGATAAACAGAACACCATTTCCATGGAAGACAGCGAGCATGATCTTCTGCTACTTGACATGAAGAAAAAGCTTTTTAGGAGGGAGTGACGGTGTCAACAAGAAATCAATTATGAGGTGTGGACGAGATTCGAAACAATGACCGCCTTAAAAGTCTTCGAGTTCGAGTCCACCGGCGGCACCGAAGTTTGAATTCCAGAAGGTAGAAAATTCCAGCCTCCCTAATGCGGTGCGGGATTTTGCCCTAGAATGCGACTTCCAAGTTCCAACCAGAGTTTGGTGCACGTTTTCCATCAATAGTAGCTACCGGAAATTGTTAATAAGGCCGGCCACCAAACAAAAACTAATAGTTTTTTGAAGGCCGAGTTTCTTTGTCAAACATCTTTATCAGCGTCTCCTACCACGAAACACAAAGGAAAGCCTCCCGAAATCTCAGTCGCCCCGGGATTCAACATTTAATTAATTATACACGCAGTACAACCCAAGTAACCATGACATCCCACCGACAACCAGCTAACCAGTTTGCGACGGTGGTGTACAATACGGAACCGGACAAATTTGGAAGGATTCATGATTCTTCTAAGTTCCATGAGTTACCATTTAATAAATGACTTAATAGGGCCCTCCGGCTCTACCCTTGGAAAGGGCACGTGCGCCTCGAGGAAAGCAAAATTTCTGTCTTTCCCCAGTCCCGTTTTGTCTATGGAGATGGTCATTCCAGTTTCCAAATCAGCGCCCACATAGTCATTGTCAGAGGGAAAAAATAAATGTTAAGTCGAGCCGGTTAATTAATGGCAACGTTTGAAGGCTTATAACAGTTGAACTAACGAGGATTCGATCGTGGGTGGATGAGGATCGTGTCTTACTCGGGCTTTGACGATCCGTAAATCACGGTTGTCTTGGGAATAAAAAGTATCGAAGCTGGTAAGGACTACGACTGCGACTACGCAGGGCTTCGCTGGACCCCACAAAAATTAAAAGAGGCAACCGATGCGTGTAAATTATGTTCTTCTATATCTTCTCTTGGCGTTGTACACAGGTACAACGCGGTTACTGTCGGTCGACAGAGAGTGAGAGGAGAGAGGGAGAGAGGAGAGAGTCAGCCTTTGGTTTGCTTTGGTTCGAATCTCTTTGGCGTGAATTCTGGTGGGGGGACCCGTCGAGGAGGGTGGAGGGTACTGATTTGCTGTGTACGCTATATCTGACAGGATTTAGCACCCTCACGAAAGCAGACAGACAGTAACCACCCAATTCTAACAACAGGCTAACCATTTCAGTTGCTATTCAATTTTTTTTGCCTTTTATTCCGCTACGGTCTAGTCCTTGTAATGTCGTCCTCTTGCATTTATATTCATTTCCCTGTTCACACAAGAATTTGGTAGGGACGCTCGGTGTTTTGAGGGATTGAGATCTTGGTCTCTTTATCTCTCCTTTTGTCTGAGGATTTATTGCATATGCATTGGAGTATTGGACCTTTGAATCTTGACCATCTAGTTGCTCTTTAAAGACAATCTGTGGCTGCAGGATAAGCATATGCAGGAGCAGCATTGCTGCCTTGCAAGGATTTCTTAGCTTTTTGTGGATTTGAACCCGGGACATCCCAATTGAAAGCAAAGATGATGTCGTGCCTGTCAAAATGGGCGAGCGTTCTTTGTTTACTTGTCATGATAAGCAATCCGGAGCTGTTCCACCTAAAGATGACTGCGGTGGCGAGAATCATCCGCGACCGGAATGAGAAGAGCCAAGTATCGAGAAATGTTCCGAGTTTTGCCAAGCTGCCAAGGGTAGTTCTGGATCGCTTGCATCTTCCGCGCAGATCTTCGAGGCTGCCGGTTTTCCAAGAAGCTCCGGCCTTCCGCAATGGTAAAGAATGCGTTACTTCGTCGCAAGAGTGGATGATGCCCGCGCAAGTAGAAGAAGAGCTGTGTGATTCGAACGCTGTGCATATTGCAATGACGTTGGACGCCGCTTATTTGAGGGGAGTAGTTGCCGGAATTTTGTCCATTCTTCAGCATGCCGCCTGCCCGGAGAATGTCGTCTTCCATTTCTTGGTTTCGCAGCGGGAAGCCGATCTCAAGGCTACGCTGCTGGAAACTTTTCCTTACCTGCGCTTCAAATTGTATCATTTTGATGAGAATATCGTCAAGAACAAGATCTCGTACTCCATCCGGAAGGCTTTAGATCAGCCTCTGAACTACGCCCGCTCTTACTTGGCCGATATTTTGCCTTCTTGCGTGGGGAGAATCATATACCTCGACTCCGATTTGGTCGTTGTGGAGGATATAGCAAAGCTTTGGGAAACAAGCCTAGAATCACACATACTGGCCGCTCCGGAATACTGTCATGCAAACCTCACAAAATATTTCACGGATGATTTCTGGTGGGATCCGGTTTTGTCCCGAACATTTGAGGGAAGAAAAGCTTGTTATTTCAACACAGGGGTTATGGTAATTGATCTTATGAAGTGGCGTCAAGGGCAGTACACGGCCAAGATTGAGGAGTGGATGGACTTGCAGAAGATGAGGCGGATTTACGAGCTCGGATCTTTACCGCCATTTTTGCTCGTGTTTGCAGGACGCGTGAAGCCGGTGGATCACCGTTGGAATCAGCACGGCCTGGGCGGGGACAACTTCGAAGGACGCTGCAGGGATCTTCATCCGGGGCCAGTGAGCCTCCTTCACTGGAGTGGCAAGGGCAAGCCATGGCTACGTCTTGATTTGAGGCAGTCTTGTCCCCTTGATTCTCTCTGGGCTCCATATGACCTCTTCCAGCCTGCTTATTTTCTCGACGGATGAAATCTTAAGTCATTCTTGTTTGATTTCAATGTCTTCCCCAAGCTTTCTTACTGTGGAAACCACAGGCAAAATTTAGAAATTACGAGTTTATACCAGAGCAGGAGCAACAATTACAGAGGAAAATCCATAAAGTATGAAATAATGTGTCTTTTGTTTGAATTTCTGGACAAGGGTACTCTGACGATGTTTGTACATTGCCCGGTGAAGAAGACGACCACCGCAGTAAATTTCAAATGTTTCCGGTTACTCGCAATTGTAAAAAGAGCATAAACCTTTGTTATTCCAATTCCTCATGTATTATTTTGATGTAAACCTTTGTTCTAATAATAATTGTAACCACTTGCATACCATGTTAGGTTTTTTTTGCTTGTCAGTCTTTGACAGAGTATTCAATTTTTTTTTTTTTTTTTGAAGATCTTTCAACTTTATTAAGATGATTCCAAAATGATCACAACTGTAATCCCTAGTTCCAAAAAAGTCGTGTTTGATTAATTATTGACAAGTTGTTGGAATCAAACGAATAATTTTATTTTTTACCCGTTTCTGGATGGGAACTGTATTTGTTTATGGATAGAAAGAGTGTCGGTGAGAAAATGATGATAACAGTATTGACATATATGCAACTCGCAATAATTGATGTAGTTTCCTTTTGATTGCAGGGAGAATGTGTATGACTGTAAGAAGTCACTTCAGGTGATGCGCGTGTTTTTTATTTCTTTTGGTTGAAGGAAATTGAAGTGGACCCTTGGTCGCCGCACACCATCCATATAAAAAAAAGGCTTGTACGAATAGGTTGAAGAAGATATTTTACTTTCCGTGGGCATGTTCAACACCTGATAATAACCATTTCCAAAGTTGATGGGATGGCTCATACCTGTAAATTTTGGAGCTAACTTAAATTCTAGATGCCAGGTAAAAGTATTATACATTACTAATGGTGAAGTGGTTAGGTTTTCATAATTTTTTTATGGGGGTTTTTAATATTTAAAGGATAGCATCCTATGATTACTAATTTGAAGAAAAATTAAAAAAATTATAGTGATCTTTGATGGCATCATTAGTTTAAAATGCAATGATGTTGATTTTTCAAATTATTCCTTAATGTTCTGAGTAGCTACGTAAGTGTGCATGTAGCGTGTACCTAAAACACAGTTGCGTATAGAAGCTGAAATTCTGATTAAAATGGAATGGACGTTACTTATTTATTTCAATGGATTCACTACCTATGATTTAGTTTGACCAGTAACAGTAATGCCATCCAGACAGGATTGAAAGCTTAAAGGTAAGTGTTAATTATTTATTAGATTTTATTGTTCGCATTATATATTTAAAAATAAATATTTTTTCTTATAATTTATATATATAATTTATTGTTAATTTCATAATTATTAACTTAATATTACTGAATTATATTTCTAGCCTCTGATATATGATGGAAAGCTTAAAAATAAGTAATTGTTTTTCTAGATTACATGTTTAGATGTTAATTATTTATAGATTTTGTTAAGAAATATGTTGCATTCTATAATAGTTTAAATTTTATTTATAAATAAAATTTCAAGTTATAAATAAAATTTTAATGTATTTATTTAAAAAACAATTAATTATATTAAAATCTATGTATTTATTATTTCTTTTACAATTAAATTTTGTTATAAAAATTTGAAATTAATGGCCTTAATAATATGTAAATAAATTATATTATAAATAAGATTTTAAATATATTGAAAAAGTATATATATATATATATATATATATATATATATATATATATATATTAGTTGTTCTATTAAATAATAGGGGACATGTATAATTATACATTTAATACTTTCAACACAACTTTATATAGAATATATTTAATACTTTGAATATAATTGTATACAATTATGTGTTTTTTTTTTTTTTGATGAGGAACCTTTTATATACAACATATCCGCAACATGTGAGGGGAGAGATTTGAACCTGGGCCTCTCGATAACTGGAGAGTTTTAACTACCCACTTGCTCTCCAAATCCTCTACATGAGCGGATCAATTATGTGTTTTATAATTGAATATTATTATATATAACTAAATAATTAATACTTTGAGTATTGCATTAAAAGTTCAATTTAAAATTTGAAAATATTAAATTATTTTTAATTATTAATATATATTTAATGCTATGAATATAAGTGTATTACAACTGTGTGCTTAAATAAATTTTCAACTCTAAATAACTCTCTATTTAATATTTTGAATATAATTTTAAAAGTTAAATTTAACTATAAAATTATGTTTAATAATTAATACAATGTAAAAATAAAATTAAAATTTTAAAAGAAAGTAAGTAAAGAAGGTTTATTTTTAAGTTGCAAGCTTACTGTAGTGGTATTACAACTGTGTGTTTAAATAAATTTTCAACTCTAAATAACTCTCTACTTAATATTTTGAATATAATTTTAAAAGTTAAATTTAACTATAAAATTATGTTTAATCATTAATACAATGTAAAAATTAAATTAAAAATTTAAAAGAAAGTAAGTAAAGAAGGTTTATTTTTAAGTTGCAAGCTTACTGTAGTGGTAAGGGCTTTGGGCTTTGGCCTCTTATTGAGAGGTCCAAGGTTCAAACCCCATTTAGTATAAGGAGACCAAGATCCCTCGTAAAAACCTATGTAAACTTATTTAAAAAAATGTTTAATGTATTTAAGTGATTAACAGGTAAGATAAATTAAAACAAATTTACAGAACATCCATCTAGTTGAGTTTGAGTGGTTGAGATAGGTTATATTTTATTAAAAAAAGGTTTAGAATCAAGTCTCGAGGAAGATAAACCAGTTGTTTGCACCTTATAACCCATTAAAAGAAAATATATTTACACAACTAAATTTTTTCATAAGATTTTTATTTATTTTTATTTTATGAATATAAGTTAATTCATATATATACATGATGCACTTAATACACATAGTAAATCATGTGACTATTTTATTAGATAATGCAAGTGCTTTCTCTAGTAATTGGTTGAGATAGGTTGTCTTTTATTAAAAAAAAAAAAAGTTTAGAATCAAGTCTCGAGGAAGATAGAGAAGTTGTTTGCACCTTATAACCCATTAAAAATATATATATTTAAACAACTAAATTTTTCATAAGATTTTTATTTATTTTTATTTTATGAATATAAGTTAATTCATATATATACATGATGCACTTAATACACATAGTAAATCATGTGATTATTTTATTAGATAATGCAAGTGCCTTCTCTAGTAGTTGGCTTCTATATGGTCTCCACTATGAACTTTTTCCATGATCTCTCACCCTCAAGTTTTATTTACGTAAAAGAAAAATGATTGTAGAAACTAAATAATTGAAATATTATTTAAAATATAAAATAATTATTTAAAATATTATGTTATATTTTAAATTTATTTAAGCACCATACAAAAAGTGTAGTTAAACAATAATATAATATATATATTTTTCTTTCTTCATTAGAACTCAACTTCCTCCTCTAGTGGCATATTCCATGATTGTGATTTTGTTCCACGTTAATACCTATTTATTTATCTTCTTTCTCCCCATGCATCATCTCTTTTCTTATTACTATGTGAATTAGCCTCCTCTTGGTACTCTTCTATCATTGCATATTTACTATCTTCAAGAATCATCATCATGTCGTAACATCATGTCAAGTATTTACCAAAAAATATAAAAAATAGATTTCTAGACCTTTTTGTTATCTATATTATCCAATATATACCATGTAAGAAGCACATTTATATTTTTTAAATAAGCTATATATTATAAAATATCAAAATATTGCATTTGTTATTATATTAATTAGAATATATCCAAGAAATATTTCCTTCACTAATTTTAGCTTGCTTTCTATCAATCTCAAATATTTTTTATATTTATTTAATCATTCTTTTCCCTATATCAAATGCTTGGTATAATTTTCATTACGAGAAAGAGTCTTCCTCAATCATTTATCATCTTAAACTTGAATTTCATTAAGATAGATAAACTTGAATTTCATTTAGATAGATATAATAGTGTGATTGGCTAAATTATTTGTCATCTTGTTTCTTTCTCTCTAGATATGCTACCGTTTTCAATATACTACCTTTATCAATAATTGAACATAATAATAATGCTAGTACTTATCTAACCCCTATATTCACTTTCCTTACCAACATTAAAAACAATTTGAGAATACACATCAATTAAAATTTAGTTTCATCCTTTTTAAACGATAATATTGATCCCCATAAGAAATGCCCTAGTCACTACATAGTTGTTTGTTGAAGTTCCATGAGATTTTGAGTAGGCAAAGAAAATTTTCCCTTCATTATTTCCCAAAATGTCACCTCCACCATGTTTCCTAGGGTCTCCTTTAGAAGTACAATTAAATTTTAGTATGATGAACCAACATTTTGGATATTTATCTTTTAACATGGATTGAATCATACCATGTGTTAAACCCATTATTGCAAATCACCCTTATATGCATTTTAAATCTTTTAAATAAGAGGCAAGCACATTTTTCAAGGTTTGAAACTTGTTGTGTTGACCACCACACTTTTAAGCATTCTAGGAGAAAGGTAACAATATGAATCTAAACTTGTATATGATTTTTAGATCTACTTTTCAAAATTGTATTATTCCTTCAAGTTATAGATTTCAACAAACAAAGGCAGACCCAATCCTCCATACAATACCTAATGCTTTAGCTTCAACACAACTAATCTAAAATCTTAATAACTCTATCAATGTTGAGAAATTCAATGAATTCTTAATTTCTTGAAAATAGAGCCCCAAAGGATGGAAGAAAATAGGCAATGAAGAAGTAGATGGTTTGATGTTTATATATCCTTCTTATACAAAGCACACTCAAAAGATCCATGATGTCCTCTTCCTTGAAAACTATCACATATAAGAATTTTACATTGGACATTTAACCAAATAAATGTTGGGGCCTTAGAGAAGGCCAAATTTGGCTAAACAATCTTCAAAGAAAAATGATTGAAAGTAGGTTCCAATTATGATTGCTCCAAAATTATTGGAAGTAGGTACCAATTATTATAAATCATAATATATAAATAATCGCCCATGTTTACTTGGTTTCACTTAGTTTTGAATGATCATTAATAGTTATTGCCATCATGTTCATCTTCTCAAGTTGCAAGCTAAATGCTAGACTTACCAATATATTCAAGAATCAATGAAAACAACTCATTACTCAACAAGGTAAATATTATATAAGCACAATATAGTATGTAAATATACCCTTAAACACCAACTAAATAATATTATTAATGAATAAAGAATTATCTCCAATTGATAGTCAAATGGTTAGACTCAAGGGGGTATAAATATCCAAATTATAAGTTACCATAGGTCAAGGTTAAAGAACCAATCTTAAGGTTAATATTTTATAGTATTACAATACAGTCACTATTGAACTGGGGAATCATCCTAACTTCTAATTGAGATTTTGTACCTCCAATTTGAGTTTCAACAAGGTTGGAAGGGATTTCCAATGGTTTCTCCCATCCTATAGATTTAGAATGACTCTTCATAGAAAAATTATATGCTAATATAAATTAACTTGCATTAAAGTAGGTGTGGAAAGAGAAATGGAAGAAAGTAAAGTATAAAAATAAATTGCATGAAAGTTTAAGGCTGTGATATATTTAAGCAAATACATGTTTTAAACCATAGCAAGGAAAGTGTATGATCAACCAACACATGAGAAGTTGAATAATTTTAATCTTCACCCATTTATTAGATTATGAAATTGATAAGAAAATGAAAATATGGGCTATAAGGGTTGTGCCAAAACAATTGAATATCTAAGAAACCAAAAGGGTTGTGCCACTAATGGAACACCTAAGGACTTGCCAATTTTATAATCTCGTGAGTACAAATCATAATGTGGGTTTCACAAAGTGTAGCTTTGGATTCTAATGGCCAAAATATGGTTATAATGAGGGACCTAGACCCCTATTTGTGGTAAACATTTACCCTTGAGTTACCTATTTCACAACACTCTGATGAGAAATGAAGAGTATGAGGGGGTATTTATAGAAATACCAAAACCCCAATTACATCATCAATTTTAACCTAATATGAACAAGTGGGCTTTAGGTTAATTACAAATATTAAATAAGATTTATCATAACAAGGTTAACCATGATTCATTGGGCTTAGATTATAAAATATAGAAAATATTGCATAATGAAATGCCTTAGGCCTATCTAATACATCATGCAATGCCAACTATTGACCACAATTTGGATTACATTTTCAATGAAAGGTTCCCTTAGACACCAAACAATCACATGAATAAATAAATTTCTAATCAAGTAGTTGGACTCGTGGAGGTATATATATGCAAATTAGAAGTTATCACATGTTAAAATTAAAGAAGCAACCTAAATATTAATAATACAATATTACAATAAGACCACCTATAAAGGGTGTACAATGGCCTATTAGGCAATACACAAGATCATCCATGGACTTACATGATGATTAACACCATATATTTCAAGAGTATGATTGGTGTAAGGATGGTATAAATATACCCTTCCTTACTTCAATGTGAGAATGATACACCAATGTAGAGCTCATAGGCTTTATTTCAAGGATTAATTTATGAACACCTAAGTTATGGGTTATTATTATGGTCTTTAATAATTATCAATTAAATATGGACGATAAGTGAAGCATGACAAGTGAAATATATATATAATCTATTTATCCTTTTGCATAACTAGAAATGAATAAATTTTTGATAAAATGTAGCAAAGAATAATTTAGTCATGTAATAATATACTTTGAACTTGAAGACCTAGAGCAATGCTTGTTGTTATAATATATTATAGTACAAATATTTGAATAATTAAAGTTATAGAAATGTAAGCACTCCTGAGAGAGAGTAATAGAGCAACACTACAAGGAAATACAAATACAATACAATGAAATCTTAGCTCAATGGTCCAATGAGCTAGCTCTAAGCATAAGCATGTGAGGAGATGATGTTCCTATTTTATCCAAAGGTACAATAAATTCATACAAAGTAATCAAAGAAAACTAAAAAAATATGTCAACTATAGTAATTTTTAGGGGTATACTGAGATTAGAGGAAGCGATGAGATCTCCTTGGTCATGTAGTCAAAGCCCTATTCCCTTTACAAAAAAATTAAAAATAAAAGATATGTAAATATAAATACATGCAAAAATTATTATGTATGGAAGCCATAGAGAGTAAAGAGACAAGAAATAAATATGATAGCCTGAAGTTGAGTGGGATATAGATTGAATCTAGGCTCATTAAGACAAACATGTTCATGAATATAATTCTCATTTAGTCATATCGACAACTTGACCAAGATAAAACATGCAAGGAGCTCATCAAATTTAGTAGTCATGAATGTATACCTCAAAGTAGAGTACTTAAAATTAGAAAGATAAATAAAATTCAGATGTACTATGTTATCATGTATGATCATTGATTATGCCTATCAATTGCATATGATCTTAGAATTTTTTATATTTCTATGTATCCTATATAATATGACTATCTACTTGTATGCGTCAATATCCATAAGAGCTATGCTTTATAGATGTGTCTAGAGGGACTTTTACCATTGTAAAAAAATAGAACTAAGTTACACTTTACAATATTGAGCAAGAATCATGGATTTGTGATGGGTCAAGATAAAAAATCCCTGGGTGACATGTCGATTAGGGTCCTACACAGGTAACCAATGACGAGATATTGGGTCATGACGAGGTCTATTTACAAGGTGGGTTTGAACATTGACCTTGAAGAGTGGTGATGATATAACCATTACCCAATTCGAGCAATAAATGGGAAATCCTCGTTCAACATCAAAGAGACAAATGATTAAAGCATTTACCAACATATGCAACCTTGCATAAATGCCAATTAAGTTTTTAAAGTTGCCTAGTGTTGCCTAGTTACCGTGGTTATAGTTGGATGGTTTCCAAGTTTCCTCTCAATAAAAATCTTAGAATATGGTAGTGGGAAATAAGCTCGACTCATGCTTATTGCCTTAGCTTATGAAGATAACTAATACCATTGTACCTATTAGAATACCTCTGATCGAGAACGTGGTATACACATGACTAGGTATATCCATAAATGGATGGTTTCCACATGGAGGATCCATGGTATTCTATTTTAATGAACAATCTAGATGACATAATAGAGGATCCACGACATAGATAGGGATCCACAACACGAATGGGGATCCTTGAAATAGACAAGAATCCATGATCACATATGCGAATCCATTATGTAGATGAATATATATAGCATGGACATAGTGCTTAGCATAAATGGGATCTTCTACCTAGGGGGAGAGTCTAATATTAGTGACTGCTAAAAGATGATTATTTAATCAATATTTTTGAGCTTAGTTCTAGGAGTGCTTGTTTGAGAATTTTGCAAGGCTCATTTCTACCCTAAGTGTGTGAACAATAAATAAGTAAACTAAGGTGCACAAAATTAGGTGTCTATATTTTACCCCTTTTTGATGCATTCATTAAAAATGAGTGTGTCAAAAATTTATTTTAGGGACCTTAATTTTGTATTAGGAGAATTATGTTTTGAAATTACAACTTGCCCCAGGTGTGCCCCTCAAGTTTAAGAGGGGAATGCAATTTGTTTTGAAGAAAATTGAAAAAGCACATATAGTCACATAAATAGAAAGGAAAAAAGGTACATTGAGAGTGGGTCATTCTTGAGGACAGATGGGCACAAGTAGTTATGTGTGATGCAAAATAAATTATGGTGTCAAAAAAATATAGGTGTTAACTAGCCAAAAGTGTAGATCTCAATACAATGATAGGAGTGTGATACAAGGAAGAATAAATGCCACACATGACATTCTATAAATTTAAGAAGTGATAATTCATGCCACATGTACATAAATCCAAGTCATGCATCATCGATGCATGGAAAATGATAGCACCTCATGAGCTACAAGGATCATGATGACAATAGCTATAAATATGTAGTTAGGGATGAGTTGTCCAAAATGGCTAAGGGTTATTTGTAACTAAGATTTTAGGAGAAAATGTGGTTTTTAGATTTGTAGATAGGATGGCATGCAAATTAATCAAGAGAGATCCGATGAATGTGGAAAAAATACCACAATTCCTAAAAGCAAAGGTGCTCTTAGAAATAGTTTGTTAGATGGCATATTTTAAGTGGTTTTAGGGTATGATGAAGAGGTAGCCACTGAGTTTACAACCAATAGGAGAGAAATCCAAACAAAGGTGTGAAGCCTAGACATCGAGATGGAAAGGCCATAGTAGCAAGAGTAACCAGGTTATTAATGGAGGGGCAAATGAAATTTAGGGAGTTTATCACCATGCAACACACACATGTAGATTTCTTCTTACCACATGAGCAAAATTCTTGTGAATGTTTTGATGGTGCGATGATAATAAGAACAAAATAGCCTTTTCCATATGACATGATTGAATTATACTATTTGAAGTACTTCATAGGTGATGGGAAATTCTTTGTGGTCATGGGACACATTTTTTGTTTTTGGTATATATTAAGCATAGAGAGGAGGCTAAGGGCTTCAAATTGAATGCGCCATAGAATATTTGGCAAGCACTAGAAAATGAGTGCCAGATACCAAGGGAGTGTGTTATACTCATGGTAGTAAAACTGATAATAAAATACCAAATTAGCGATCAATGAGTATCATGGGTAGTATGGCTAATAGGGTAATGCTCATCATGAGCAACATGAAGGAGAGGAGCAAGAGAGGTTTTGGTAGTAGGAGGACACAAAATTACTAAACATAAGGAAGCCAAAGATCCATGAAAGAGGTGAAGGAACCTAAGGGGTTGATCATGACTAGCTGTAGGAGAAATATCTATCAACTAGTCGATGTCCATTGGTAGTAAAGGAGGACATGAACTAGAGGAAACCAGACAAATCTAAGGTTCACAATGAAAGATAAGTGGGGTAGCCATAGAGAAATAAGTAGATATGGAGAATTAGCTAAAAGTGGCATAGGAGAGAATTGCATAGTTAGAGTAAGAGGTGTTTTGTCTAAAGAAGGAATTAGAGACATAACCATGAGAGACCATAGTCAACCTACTCAGATTACTTCCAATTCCACCAAGTTACAAGGTGAATACAATGACACAATAAGAGAAGGTACCTCTAGGGAAGGAAGAGTAGGAGGAATGATAGAAGAAGAACCACCTAGAATGACCACAATAACATAGGTGATAAGGATGCTACTCAATTTTATTGAATTGATGATGCAAGTCTTGAAAACAACCTTGGGAGAGGAGAAAGAGTGGTTGGCTCTATAGGGTCACATAGAGGAATATATTGGCCAACTATTAGTGAAAAATAATTGGTCAGAAAAGGAAATAGAAGAAAAGGATGATAGGATCACCACTTAGGAGGAAGATAAAAAGGGCTATGATTAGATCTCAAATGAATACAGGCATAGAGGAGCATGGTGGGGCAACTAGTCTTAGACCTACTAGAATGTAGGGCCCCACCTAGAGTTTATGCACTCATGCTTTAGGAGTAAATTATTTTATTTAAATTTTTAAAAGTATTATAAAATTCATTGTATGAGATGGACTCATACGAGAAATTATATGCACTATTCTTCATAATAATGTCAAAGCACCGAGATCTATTATACAATTATGTTGTAAAGAAGGCCATAGAATAGATATTGAATCCCTATGTAGGAGAAGTCTAGCTATAATATTTTCTTTTAATGTTATAGGTAGAGTCATAGATGGGAACCTAGAGGGAAGAATATTAAAGGTAGGAGATTTGGGTAAGTCTAATGGTTTGCACAGAGCATCGACATTAAAATATAATAATAATAGAGTATAGGAAACTGCTATCAAGCCCTCAGTGCCATGATAGAATGTATGAGATGTGGAAGGCTTATCTCTAGTGGTTGAATGAATTGTTGATGGAATGCCTAAGGGACACAATAAATGTGAGTAGACAAAGGTACAATAGTTTACTTACACATCTATAGAGATGGGAGATGGTCTTAGTGGACAACAAGTCAACAACAATGATGCACATGAGGATTCTTATTGGGAAATTGTCACAAGAAGGGCTTAGGTGGACTGGCTAGCAGTTTTGATTCTCATTACTATGGTATCTAGTATCAAACTACTAGAATTCCTTTAGTGGAAGTCCAAAGGATATATAATAAGAGTTCAACCAAAATATTGAGATAAAGGGAAACCAAAATAAGGTAGATATCAGCCATGCCAAGGCATATAATTTTAGTGCCTAGGTGGCCCAAAGTTGGCCTGCATGAAGAAAGAAAGGAAAAAAATAAATCTAATCAATGAGAAATTGGTTACTTAGATAAGAATATTTTTTTATTGATATAATGAAGTGTAGACACTAAAATCTGGTCAATCCGATTATGCTACCAAAAGCAATGGCTAAATTGACATACCAAAGCCCTTAGGGCAGCCCTCAGAGGTCATGTAGTGGTTCTAGCCACTCCCGACAAGGTTTTGGAAGGTTTCGACCCATTTTTGGGACCTTTTGGCTCCTTGTTCCTATTCGTCCCACCTTGGGATGAATAACAACATTCATTCCAAGGTGGGACGAATAGCAAGTTTGATCCCAATAAAGTCAAATTTTGGACAAATGGCATATAGAAACGATCATTTACCCTACCTAGCCTAGCATACAGATCAAAGTGTACAACAACCTTATGACATGATCCATGAAGGAGGCCAAATTAGGAGATTCTCTTCCCCCTCCAATGCATGCCACCCTGGTGGCCAAGTGGCACCTCTTGCCATGCATGCCCTTGCATGCCTTTTTGCACATGAGCCCCCTGTGGCTATAAAGTGGATGCAATTTCCACATAAAATATAGAGAAGAGTGTTAGAAAAAATAAAAATAATGCTACTAATATTTCCTTCAACCTGTTTGTGCCCCTTTTCCCTCAGAATATCTACCTAGCGAAGGAGGTTTGCGGGTGATCCAAGAGGTACAATTTGTCACATAACCGGACCATATGAGTGAATTTCTCCACAAAATTTGATGAAAATACCCACAATAGTATTTTTCATAAATCCCCAATGAAATTAGTGCCAAATTTTAGGAAAATTTATGGGCGTCCCACTCCCGGGCGCCCCCCAATTTGTGACAGTCTTATTCGTCCCACCCTATAACGAATAGAAATATGTGGATAATTTTTATGAATTTTTTTTAATTATTTATTTTCCATATGTTCGTATTATTCTTCTGTTAAAATTTCATGTCATTATGAGTTGTATTGGCCGAGATATTACAATTTTAAGGTTTTATAGGCTTGCGGGACCCACTGGAGCATGCACCATGATATGAGATTTATTTATAAAATATAATGACATGGGTTGTCTTAAAATGTCTATTTATACTTACTGTACAAATTTCATAGGTTTTGGATATGTTTAGGTCAAGAAATTGCATGCTTTGGGTTTTGCAGGTTGAGGAAGTGCACTACGATTACGCCACATCAACGGACACAATTTCGATGTGATTTTTGGTGATATATTCCCAAAATATCCTATTATGATTATATATGTAATTTCACATCATTTGGAGTTCATTTGATATAGGCACGTCATATATGCTCTTTTCTTGCCTGTGGAGATTGCATGTTTTACATCATACGCACTTGCTATTTGACATTTTTGGTTTCCTTGTGTGTAGGTGAAGGTTTTAAAGTGCATTAGGAAGGATCATATGATATAAATATCCAAGATACAAGTGGTGGTAACCTTGGCCCGCCCACTTCGATTGTGGGTACGAGGAAAGACATTGGATGTGCACCCGAGTTACTTGAAGGATTTTTATCCTTGGGCACCCGATTTGTAAATAGTTGTATAAATAATTTGAGCCCTCAAAGGGGATGTTTTGTAACCTGGATTTGATCTACCTAATTAATAATAATTTGATTTAATTTACCTCATTTCTTATTATTCGCTATATTTTCCATCTTACTTGCATGTTTCCGTTTGATGCTCTTGAGTAGTAGGACATAGATCCATATATTTTTTATCATAATTTGGTGCATCGTTTTTCCATAATTTAGTGGCGATCACGGTGGGACCATCCATTTTGCTTTAGGTATTTTAAAACTCATTTTTCATATTTTCATGTTGTAGGTGCTATTCGTTCTGGGCTGAAACGAACCTTGACCTGCTATTCGTGCCACCCTAAGATGAGCGTGAGTTCATCCCAAACTGGGATGAATATACACCTACTATTCATATCACCCTGGAGAAAATATAAACCAGAGATATTTTGAATCAGAATTCCATAAATAGCAAGTTTTTGCAGTGATGAGGTAGGCATCTGAATCTTCCATCTCTGTTTTGCACTTTCAAAAACTATTTTATTTTGGTTTTTCTCGCATATTTTGCTTGTTTAGAAAGGTTAAAAGTTAGTTTTACTTTTTATTAAACATAAAATAACAAAAAATATAAAAGGATAAAAATCAAAAGAAATCAAAGTAGGAATGCATCTCTATGGTTTGCTTGCTTGTAGCCTACCCGATGGGTAGGCTAACATTTAGGGTTTTGCATTTCTAGATACATTTGTGAGTTCTTTTTATACTATATTTCTGAAAGTAAAATGTACCTTATGCATGCATCTAGTAAAGGATCATCGAGTGCTTTCTTGTTTACTTTCTTTTAAGTTAAAAAGAATCACACACACTTGCACGTATCACAATAATATTGGTAAGGTTGGATTTCATCACCAACCTCCAATTCAGACCGGTGATGTTGGATTTCACCTTCTTCCACCATATTTCCCTATAGATGCCTTAGATAGAATAAGGCACTCTCTCAATATGGAATATGTCACTAATGTTCACACTGCCTCCCACTGTTGGAAACACTGTTTTAGAGTGGAAGAGCTAGGCGAACCCCCCACTGGCTTTTAGCGGTGTACCCTAGAATATTTTGAGAAATCATGTTTAGCACTAATTTTCCTAGTCACCACTTTGGTTGAGTTCCCTCATTCTAATTCCAAAACAAGAACGAGAAAGCAAGAGCAAAACAACACATCTGAAACACACAAAATAGCTTAGGGAACACATTCTAATCCTTAAAGGAGATAATCACATTGTTTGCTTGTGTGCTTATTTGATCATTTGATTGTGTGTTTCTAATATTTAAAAGAGATAATCATATACATCCAATCCTTAAAAGAGATAATCATATTTTCTACTTTGGGTGTTTTCTTATTGTTTGGGTAGTCAACATAAGATCCTAGATCTAGGACCCTAACCCTAATTTTTCAAATAAAAATAATTAACAAGTAAAAATCTACTTTTTTATTATACATCCAACGGATTGAGAATTGTGCAAATCAGGACTATAACGAAAAAGTTATTTTGGTTTTGTGATTACTCTATTTTTGAAGCCGAAAATAGGGAAAAACTACACTAAAACGATCATAAAATGGCCTAGACAACCCCAAAAATTGCCAAATTTGATTTGTCATCTTAGTTAGCTCCTTCTGCACCTCTCCTAGAAATTTTGAGTCCCAACTCTTCATAGTTCAAAAATTTCCCAAAAATTCCTAAAAGTGGACATTTCCCCACGAGCCCCGGTTGGCCAAATATTTCAAAAATACGAATTTTTGACCCAGAAGTCAGATTTTGGAGCCATAGCCCATTATTTTTAGTTTTTCGCATTGATAATTTTGATATATAACACTTATGACCTTTTTCAAAAGTCAAAATTTTCTTTAGTATGGGTTTCCTTCAGGGTTTGCCTAGTCAACACATCATGACAACCATTCATAGTCGAGCTCAACCATGAGCCAGTGAAGCATAAAACTATAGGAGATGCCCTGAGAACCATCATTATAGGTATGAGTATCTCCTCACTCCTACATGGATCCCTAATAGTAGTTACCTTCGCTATTCTCCTAAGGATCTCATCATTCCCACACGACACCCTGAAAGTCATCGTAATGTCAATTCCTCATTCAGAGGACCCGACCACCAAGATACCTCTATCCGAAGAACATAAATGGGTTATCCACATGATCAAGTGGATTATTTTGTTAGCCAACACCGATTCCAGTCCCAAACCAAATATAATTAGTCTTCCAAGGGGTCTAGTAGGGAGATCTACACTCCCTCTACATCGTGGTCTTCACCACCCAGAACTCCCATACAACAAGTGCTAGCAACCCAGAGTAGGCCTGTACAAAGTTCGCATGCACCATCAACCAAAATTACCATGAGTGAGCTTCTACTACAGTCCTCCAAACACTGGGAACCTTTCATGAGGATCTTGGATTCCATTGGGGTACAACCTCACGACTCTGATGCTTTCACCAACTTTATGTAATACATACAAATATACAAGAATCATGTTATATCCTTTCAGAATCATGAGGTCAAACCTGTGCCTACTAATTCACCAGATCCTACTTTGCACTTCACCGCAAGTATCAATAGGCTCCCCTATAAGCGAGTATTGGTTGAAACAGGTTCCTCAATAAATATTTTTACCATAGCTTCACTAAAACATCTCAACCTTCCATCCTCGCACATTGCACCATTCAAGTTAACCTTGCAAGAGTTCAAAAATGCTTTATCCTCCACTGTGGGCACAATAATTCTACTTGTTGAAGTTGGACAAAATTTTGCACCTACATTGTTCTACATCTTAGAGGGTGCAAGACAATACAACATACTAATTGGAAGGCCATGGATAAGAGAAATGGAATGTGTTCCATCTATAGTGCATCAATGCATCAAATGCATTCATGAAGGTAAGGTCCATGTGATCAATGCTGGCCCAGAGCCCTTCAAGTATTATAAGCATGTGGACCATCCATAAAAGCGTGCTATATCACCCAAGAATTTGGACACTAAACCCAATGACCTTATCCAGAGTCCAGATTCAACCCCATGGTTAGTCGTGAAGTTACCTTCACCACTGCTAGTACCACCCTTTGTTTCTTCGAGCAAGGGAGAATCAGAAGATCCAACTATAGAGGATCCCATAGCTATCATCAATACATCTATAGAAGACCTTCCCACTCCTACTAACAAGAGGGAAGCCATAGTTGATGCAGATGAATCAGATCATATCATGCTCGAGGAAACAATTCAATTAACCCATCCTAAAATTGATAAGTGTATAGTACCCAATCATGCATTCACACCTATAATCAAGTTGATCAAGGATCTAGGGCATCCTCCTGTCGAGTTGCCACCCATTGATAGCATTCCTGATGCACCCCCTAAATATGGGGGCCAAGAAAATCACCTTGGACAAGTTGATGAGGCAGCCATGACTTGTCCAAATGCAAATGCATCTTCTCATGAGTTTGTGGGAATGATCAATGTGATGACAGAGAACCAAAGTCCTCTAAAACCATCTATACCACTTGCAACTCCATCCAACATTTCATCCATACAATAAGAGATACCATTGATGGATTTGGTTACACCTGATCCATCTCACTCAACATCTCAACAAAATCAAGAACAGGTGTACCCACTACATCAAAGTGGAGGTAATCCAACTGCCATAGTTAAACACTCTGAGTTGGAATATGAGCATGAATTAAATCAATAACAAGAACATGTGGATATACTTACTAGTTCCAATCATCATGAAGCATCCACATCTGCTCAGACATTAAGGACTTTTGATCCACCTCCACCACCTATTAGTTGCCATCCAACTTCCTCAGTAGCCATCCAGTCATCGCATCCACTATTTTCACAACATATCTTGGATAGGTTAGCCAACATGGAGTTACAAGTGAGTCAACAACACAATGATTTACAAAAAATCTTTAATCGACTCACAAGCATTGAGTTACAGTTGAGTAGTCTAAAACCTCAATCCCCTGATTTTCAGGACCAACCCACTCCTGTGCAGTCAAATGCTAAGTCTCAAACAAATCAAGGGCCAAACCAACAACGTCACCCTAAGCGACAATTTACACCCATTACTGAGTCCATGGATTCTCTATTTGAGCATCTGTGTGCAACAAAAGCAATTAACCCACCTAAAATTTGACCTATCAATCCAAACGCACCAAAGCCCAAAACATATTGCGAAGACCTATAATGCAAGTACCATAGGCAAAACGGGCATGATGTGCAAATGTGCTTCAAGTTCAAACACCTGGTATAGGATATGGTTGACAAGAATGATATTCAAATCAACAATCAACAAATTGATATATCTCAAAATCTGTTACTTACAAATGGGGGTCAAGAGGAGCAACCTAAACAGGTGACTGAGATGCATACAACCCTGCGGTCTCATACAACGAGTCCACCATGTTCACCTCATTTAATACATCAACATCGTACCTATACTCCATTATATGATCCCATGTCAACCATTTTTCACAACCTGCAAGATACAGAGGTAATCGTCTTGCCATACATACCCCTGTTCAACCCGAATAGGCCTAGATATAAACTATACAGGGAGGATCATTCTTACCTTTATCACTGAATGAGAGGGCATGACATTAGCAATTGTCATATTTTTAGACACATGGTCCAAGATATTATTGATAGGGAAGCTTTATCCATGGATGGGTCACTCCTTTCACCCCATAGAGATATTGGTATTACCCAAAATTCCTCATCAAAATGGGGGGAGTAAATTTCTATCACTCCTCCTAGCCAAACCAATAAAATTGCATCAATAACAGTACATATTGGGGGTATCCAAGGTGCCACACCTTCCCTACTATTTACATCACAAGACATGAATCTAACTTGGGATTCTAAAGGTATCACACCTTCCTCGCTTCCTTTGAAAATCACAAATATTGAGGGTATACGAGGTATTGCACCTTCCTACTGAGAACACAAAGTAAGAAAAGTTACAAAATGATCCAAGGGTATCTACATACCGCTTGGTCAATATATATATGTTTAAATTGTGTCTGATTAATGATGAAATACTGACTTGTATAATGATAATCGTTAGAAAAAGAAAAGTAAAAGTTTAAGATTAATGGTTTAAATATTTTAAGATGTAAATTATGACAAGGGCAAAGGTAAATTACACGAACCAAAGGGACACAAGGGAACTTATGAAAACTTTCCACCATAGACTCAAGAATGGTGGACATGGATATGAGTTAGTATGGATTACAAACATTGGTTGTAGAGGCAGATCTAGGGTGTGAGTTCCTGAGGCAAAATATATAGGGCACTAAGCACATGGTTGTATTAAATGTTATGCATGTAATTTAAAATTAAGGGACAATAAGCGACAAGTATCAATGCCAATAATACACCTATAATGATGTAGATACCCAAAACCATCAAAGAAATATTGGGCGACATCTAAAACTATTTATCTCAAATTAATAAATTGTTAAGGGCATTGAAATCCCATTTCACACATTGAAGAGGGACAAGAAACATAGTAATCATATGTTAAGCAAAGATGATATGGAAACAAGGATAGAGCCTAGATTTTTCACATGCCAAGAGTGATAATGGCAAGATGAGAGGAGAGTAAATAACCATAGGGTTGACTAGGGTAGATAAATATTTGTGAAGAGAGTTGGATAGCACAACTGAGTTGGAGCAATATTCTAAGGTTGAAGCTTTTTTTGAGTGACTAGGGTGGATGGGTTATTTCCAAAAGCTATAGGGATATGATAAAGACATAATAGTAGAATTCATTTTAAATTTTAATAATAGGTGAACCACTATAAAGGTGATAATTGTGAGGGTAATAGATCTTCCTAAAATCAAAGAAAATCACTTCAAAGAGACCTTCATGATTATGCAAGCACTTGAGTTCTTATTCATACTTGATGAAAAACATAACTACAAAATAGTAAGAAGGGAAGTCACTATATCATTTCTCCATGTGTCATACAACACTATTGCCTATTTATTCCTAATGTGTGTAATGAGTAATGAACAATTTTTTATGCTAGTAGGCCATCATCTCTACTTTCTAATTCATGCAAAGAGAAACAAATAAGGAGAGCAATTTCAATCAACCTACCCAAATATCTAATGTGTTCATTGAAGAACATGGGCAAATAGTATCGCCAAAGCTAAAATTGAGGGTTACTAGCACATCATGATCTCATGGCACTTTTGGTGTAGGACATGCAATCCCAAAATGGGAAGCTAAAGAACTTATCAATTATAGAGGATGTAAGTCTACCTAGGAAAAATAAATAATGCCAACATCCTTGATAGAGCAAGGTGATCATGCTAGAAGCATCCAGAAGCATGCAAGGGCCCAAAACTCTAGTCTAGCCACTAATGTCATCACAACATACAACAAAGGAAGGTTTAGAGGAGAACAAGTTGGAAGACCTATCAAACAAACATAGGGTGTAGTTTAAAGAAACATAGCTATGAGTGGAGGAGCAAGAATAACAAGTGTTCCAATTGTAGAGGCACCCAATGGAGTCACTTGCAAGGGAAGAAAAATTCATAGAAAGAGAAGTAAAATTTCTCACTAGAGTGGGACAAGCTAAGGGAGAAGGGTGCCCTCACATCTAGAAACTTACACATACAATGGGAGTAATAAGCCTCTTCATTGGTGCTAACTTTGGGGCAATAAATTCCAACACCTAAATAATAGGTAAAAAAGAAAAGGTGGCAAACCTCATTATTATAGAAGCATTAAATGTAGAGGAAAATAGTAAAAATACCAGTATCATGGATGGTCACTATTGTCATCTTTGATTTTCCTCCCAAGACAATAACACCTCGTGTCGAAGCAACACAATGGGCCACAGTTGAGAGTATAAGGTTCAACTCAATTGAGGGTCTCTAAGAGCTTTTACAAGGTCAACTCCCTATAAGATGCAATATTTAAGGTGCTTGCTACTCTACCAAGGGAACAGGGATGCAAGAAAGTAAGAAAAATAAAAAAATAAAAGGAAAAGGTAGTGATGTACCAAGAGATCTACTAAGATCTTCCTATAAAAATAGGTCTAAATGCTATATTCTAGCGGTGAATACTTCCTCTCCTCAACACTATGAAGAGCAATAATGATCTACTAGTTATAAGCGTGTATGAGTAGGCAGGTCCCATAGGAGATCCAAGCTAATAAGTGACTCAGTCAAAAAATATATGTAGGCCCCTCACACACACATACACTTAGAAAACCTGATATTCACACAAAAAATCACAAACACATACACATCAATGGGTCTACAGGCAAAGGCCAAAAAATAGACATAGGATTCTATGTATATATAAATGCAAATAAACCTTTACATAGATAGTGCTAGAAGCGAGGGCTCAAAATTAACCACAAGACACTTAGGAACCACAACTATTTTTACAAAGAGAAATGAAAGGAAATCCTACAAATACATGGTATTAAAAACTTACCGATCCTTTACAAAGATAATACTACTCCTATTTATAGATTTATAAGGGAGGGTTTTCCCTTCAAAACTCATGCAGAGATCTCTAGGTAGCTGCCATTTTAGATACTTAGTCATGTCATTTTTTGAATGTTTATCCCTTTAGGATTTTCTATATTTGAAGATATCAATGTCAATAAATCCTAGCCCTTGGATGAGTAGCTACCAATTTAATTTCCATCTACCAATTTTTACGGATTTCCATCAGCTAGGTGTAGAAGATTGATTTAATTTAATGTTTTGGATCTTCGAGCTGCTTCTATTGTGGCTCCATGCTACTATTGTCCTTTCTTAGAGATACAAGATATATTTTATAGGAAGGACAATCTTCCTCAAATAATGTGCACTTTATTGATTTTACCTTTGA
Source organism: Wollemia nobilis (assembly GCA_028583015.1). Taxonomy (NCBI): domain Eukaryota; kingdom Viridiplantae; phylum Streptophyta; class Pinopsida; order Araucariales; family Araucariaceae; genus Wollemia; species Wollemia nobilis. The sequence goes on from JAQPPZ010000103.1 coordinate 8,620,362, forward strand.
GGCATTGGCATTTTATTCTTCAAGAGTTTTTCTTCATCCTCAAGGACCACTTGTATTTAGATCTTTGGTAATTTCTACCTTAAATTCCTTGTTGGGAAATTTTTTTATTGCCTTATATCCATTACTCAGGAACTTTTGACCTTTGGAATTTTCTTACTCATGAGATTTATCCTCCATTTGATCGGGTATTTATAATTGGGCCTTTCTTCATGTGCTTTTTTACAGCTCAAACTTCCACTTTCAAAATGTATATTGATTTATCACTACAATTTGGGTAGCTCTCAAGGGATATTTAGCTTACTAAAAATAAGGAACTCAAAAATTGGTGCCTTAGTCCATTGGGCATAGAGTCAGGAAAGTTTCCCTTGAAAGAAAAAATTTTCAACAAAGGGGCCACAACTTGAAATTTTGTAGGTGATTGGGACTTCTGCTATATCATGAAACTGAGATCGCCTATTGTACATATGTACTTAATTTTAAGTAAGTGGCCTTTATCCATTGGGAATGGAGTCAAGGGACCCTCACTTATTACTTGAGCCTCAATAGTATTTTCTTTCTTTTCTTCTAATTCTTTGAGAAGATTATCTTTTCCCTCCTAAGCAATTTCCATGGCTCAAATTACCTTGTACCCTAGTCTGAATATTTTGTTTCTAAGGTAAGGTTGGTACCAGTTCCAAATCACTTCTTTTATTTGACCCTGATAGCATGTTTCTTTCTCCTTTGACTTATATTATTTGCCTCCTTTGAGCCCATGGAGGGGAAGAGAGTTTCCTTTTGTCTTGTGGAGATGTTCAAGCTTACTTGTTTGAATACATTTGAGGCAATGGATTCCATGACCTCTACTATCCTCTTCTCCATTGGATTTTCATCCTAGTACTAGGACTTGATGAGAACTTTTGCCTCTACCCCCATGCAATCTTTCTCCTCTTCCCCAGTTGGTGTAATTTTGTGAGGAATGGTGCTCTACTAGGTAGGAAAGGGTTAAGAAACAATAATTTGGACAACCGGTATTGATTGTTCCCTCTCCTTGAACCCATTTATGAATAGGCTAGTGAGCTGATCCCATTCTACAATTGACAGTGGGGGAAGGGAATAAAGTTCCTTACAAGCCTTTCCTTGGAAGGAATCCATTACCAATATTAGGGCCACATTCTACTTTGTGATTTTGTGCAATTGGTAGAAGTAGACCATATCTTGTAGATGCTCTTGTTAGGTTGACAATCCTTTGTCATTGTAATATGGTAAAATTTATAGTATAGACATTGGATAGTCATCCCAAACATCTGGTGGTATTGAAGGTCGCAAAGGGCTTCTTCTCTTCCATGCTAAGAAATTAATAAGCATTGAAATATTCATCCTTTAGCATGATGTATCCATTATGGATCTTTCATTATCCTTTTAGATCCTTTGAATTGTAGCAAATTTTCCAGGTGAATATAGCTTCTTGCTTCTAGAAAGTAGGTAGACAAAGGTCTTCACACGAACCTTGATATAGTAAATTTAGTAGCAACATCTTCTGATCATTTTGGAGTGGAGTCTCCAAGTGAGAAAGAGGTGCTTTAGCAAGTAAGGAAAATACTAAGAACCTCACATAGTCTTTAGCCCTACTGCTTGTTGTGATTATGGTACCAATGATGTGTCATTGAGGTCCTACTAGGTGTACCATTAAATTATTATCATCTTTGATTACCCCTACATAGGACAATCATGCCTTGCATTAGAGTGACACAATGGGTCATAGTCGATAGCATAGGTTTTGACTCAATTGGGGGCCTCAAAGAGTTTTTACAAGACTGGCTCCTTGTTAAGATGTGTTTTTTAAGATGCATGCTACTTTACCAAGGGAAAGAGATGCAAGAAGGTAAGTAAACTCAACAAATAAAATGAAAATGTTGTGATGCACCAAGAGATCTACTAATATTTTCTTGCAAAAATAGTCCTAAACACTATGTTCCAGTGGTAAACACTTTCTTTCCTTGACATAGTGAAGAGTAATCAAGATCTACCAATTATAAGCATGTATGAGCAGGAGGGTTCCACATGAGAGCTAAGCTAATAAGTGACTTAGTCCAAAAATATAAGCAAGCCCCTCACACACACATACACTTAGAAAACTTGATATTCATGCAAAATATCACAAACACATACACATACACATCAATGGATCTATAGGCAAAGGCTAAAAATTAGACATAGGCTTCCATGTATATACAAATATAGGTAAAAATTTACATAGATTGTGCCAGAAGTGGGGGTTCAAAATTACCCACAAGGCACTCAAGAACCATAACCATGTTTATAGATAGAAATGAAATGAAATACTACAAATATATGGAATTTTAAACTTGTCAATCCTTTACAAATCTAATATACTCCTATTTATAGATTTACAAGGGAGGGTTTTCTTTCCAAAAATCATGCAAATATCTCTAGGTGGTTATCATTTTAGATACTGAGTCATGTCCTTTTATGACTATTTATCCCTCAAGAATTTTCTAGATTTGAATATATGAATGTTAGTTGATCCTAGCCCTTGGATGAGTAGCTATTGCTTTAATTTCCATTTACACATTTTCTGGGGATTCCCATCATTTGGGTACAAAAAATTGCTTTAATTTAATGTTTCCTATCTTTGAGCTGATTTTGTCATGGCTCCATGTTGTTGTTGTCCTTTCTCAGAGATACAAGATATATTTTGTAGGAAGGACAATATTCCTCAAAGAATGTGCACTTTATTGATTTGATCTTTGAGGCGTTGATATTTTCTTATTCAGGAATTTTTCATCCTTAGGGATCACTTGTCTTTAGATATTTGAGACTTTTTACCTTCAATTTCTTGTCAAGAATTTTTATTTTTACCTTCTATCCATGACTCAAGAAATTTTGACCTTTGAAATTTTCTTGCTCATCATTTTTGGCCTCCGTTTGGTCACGTATTTATAATCAATCCTTTCTTCATGTACTCTTCTATGACTCAGAATTTCGCTTTTGAAAGGTGTAGTGATTTATCACTACAGTCACACTAAAAAAGGGGTGGCATAGATGATAGCATCATGGATACCCACATAATTAATAAAAAAAGCATGAAAATCAGCATCATGGATACCTGCACCATGGATAGGTAAAACACAGATACCAACATCATGGATATTTGCACCACTAACATGGGTTTAAGGGGTGCACTCTCAAGAGGAGGGAATACAACTATCAAAAAATCCAATGGTTTTAATATCAAGGAATCAATATACCATGACCAGACATGCATTGTATTCTTCTAGAGTGGAGACACAATCCCAATTAGTCAAGACAACCTCATCAAAATCTTAAGCAAACAATGTTTAGCCAACACTACATTGAGGGATGTTAGCTTTTGAAGCTTTAATACTAATGTAAATCTCATAGAAAAATAATCACAGGATTGAATATAATGAAGTTGTAATATAAGGAAACAAATATAATAACTCAAAATAAGAATACTCACAAAATAATCATATAACAATGCTCACAATACTACACATAAAATACTAAAAATACTATTGAATAAAGGTCTACTAATGCAAGCATAAAGCTATGCATGTTTGATGAATATTACAATGCTTTGTCACAAATATATAATTGTATGTGACTCCTCATATGCTGCACTCTTGACCTTCACTCTTCTTTACAACTCTTCACTTTCCTATTCTAAGGACACGTGTACACTTACATATTAGACACTTGTGCACATTTACACTCATAACACTTGCACACATATTTACATGATACTTGTGCATTTCCTGCACATTATTACATTACATAAAATATTTACTCACACACTAATCTAAGACACAACCCTAATCTAATATTTACAATAATGTACCAAATAATGTAATATTCTCCAACACCCTCTTGTATTACAATATTTGGTTATTGAAGACTTTAGTCTTCAATATGGTCTTTGTCCTGATTTTGGAGCCTGTGCTATCTTCTCTTGCTTTCTTCATATTCATGTTCTTCAATTTTTAATCTACCTCTAGTATATCGATATTTTATTCCTTAATATGAGATTCTTCTTTGTCTTTTGATTTAAATTTCTTGTTTTCTTTCTTGAACTGATTTCTCTTCTTGTTTCTTCTTCTTTGTTTATGCACTTTCATTTGAGATATATCTAATGATATATCTTCTAGACATTGAGTTAGTAAATCATCACAATAATATTGACTTGATTCCATTGATTTTTTACTAACATAACATTTTTCTTCATGTTTCATTCTTTAAAAGAACTCAAAATAAATTAAGGATAAATAGATCATTAGGCATTCCTCTGAAGAGAAGATAATTGCATTTTTAGCATTCCACCAAGTTTTGAATATTTTTTCATGAATATAATTCATTAAAGTTGTAAAACTCTCTTCTTATGCCTCCTTAATAAACTAAGAAAAACTTTTACTTTAAACCAATAGGCAAGTGTCTATTTCCATCAAAGTTATCTATTAAGTTTTGTGAATAAAATTTAAGTACATGAAATAGTTCTTCACTATCTTCATTGAATGCATTCTTAACAATTTCATTCATTTTTCTCAATTAATTTCCTTTGATGTGGACTACCTTTTAACTCCATAGGTTTTGAATAATAGAGTCTAAGTTTTTAAATTTTATAAGCCTATGAAGTTGAATTCCTTATGTCTCCCTAATTGACTAGAAACTAGGAAAAGTAAGAATATTGCAAATTAATATTCTTAAATTTGAAGTAGACTTCCTTATCTCTCCAAAATTAATTTGCAAACATACTATGTATATTTGAATTTCAAGGAATAATAAAATAAAACCTTTCAAATACTTAAATAACTTTATAAAAATTTAAACTAAGAAATCTTTACCTCTACTTATTACTCCAACAATTCTAAAAGCAAATAAAATATCAACTATACTATTAATTAAATTATCCATCCTAATTAAAAACTTTAAAAATATTTATAACTAATAATCCCTATCACTACTTATCACTCCATAAGATTTAGGTATAATCAAAAACCTAATTACAATATAAATGATTTGTCACTCCATATAAAACTTAAAAATTAAAACTTAACATTATAAATATCAAAACTAACCTTATGCCTCCATTCTCTATTCGACGTTAGGTAAAAAATTAATTTTAAAAAACAATTCTCTTAAACCCTAATTTTACCTTATGCTGTGTAGTGGCTTTCTAAAATTCAAAACTTCACTTGGTGCTCAAGAGTTTTCATTGTCCACTTTGAATTTGACCTCCGAATGTGTGTTCTTGTTGTTCACACATAAGCATCTTAAAAACAAATGTTTCACTCCTACCATAAAGATGTTTTATCTACATCCTAAAATTGGCATTTGCATGGTACTTTAGTTTGGTGTAATGATGCTTCCAATGCTAAAACATTCTAATATTTCCTAGTGCTCAACTTGTCTTCATTTCCCTGTGTATTTCACTGTATTACTGCCTACCACAGAATATGAGTTGGACTTCATCCAAGTGCTTTATTTGAGAATGTTGGAAGACATTACAACTTAATATACCCAAAAATTTTAATTACGTCAAATTGCATTTGAATCTCCGCCATGCTTATACATTACAACTTGATTCAATTTTCCATGACATTTCACTTTTCCTAATGAGGTGCCATTATATTGCTTTGAATTTATAATTTGATGGCTTGAGGTTTCAAAATTCTTTTGATTCTTTCATGTTATGATTGACATCTAAACCTTTTCTAGGCCTTTTGGACTTTGTCTCCTTTGTGTCACTTTAGTTCTTTGACTTCTTACATCTCTTTACTCCTTGCTAGGATTAATTTCCTATGATGCTTCACTTCTACGTTGTTTCAATTCTATGGCACTTTGATTCTATTGCACTTCATCTCTATGCACTTAGATATCGACTCTTGGTTCTCCTGACACTTTACCCTTGGATCTATGCTTGGCTCTTAGCTACAAAACTTGCTCGATGAGAATGAAGTTACCTTTCGTCTTTACTGACTTCTCCAATGACCTTTTTAATATACTATTCTTGCTATCTTAGTGTAGATTTAGGTGGATTCTCTTCTTGGATTATCCTTGTAGATGGCACTTCTATGATTTACTTATATTCTTGATGTAGGTGTAGGTGCAGGTGATTCTGCTTACTGGTTCAGGGTGTTTCCAAGATCAACCTTGAACTATGATCTCTTAAATGGTTACATTCATTAATAACATAAACTTCTAAAGAATACACTTAACCACATTTAATATACAACATTCTCTACCATTTATATTTTCATCCTAAACACTTCAACTTGCTACCAAAATTATTTTCTTCGTAGACATATCTATTATAGGTTGCATAGAACTATTTCTTTGCATTAAATCTATCCTTGATGTCTTCAATATTAATGCCTTTGATGTCTATTCTATCTAAAATTTAGCACCTTATTGCTGCTTCTATTTCAATGTTGTCTATCCGAGCACTTCCCTTTCATTGCATGAGTGCTTCTCCAAGCACTTCTTATTCTCTTCTTGTTTGAACGCTTCTCAATGAATGCTTCTCCAATGCTAGATGTGGGATTCTATATTAGACCCTTAATTTGTTCTTGCACTTGTATATGTTTGTATACTCCTTTTCCTAAGGAGTTTATCAAAGTCAATTGCTCTTATATTTAACTCTAAGGCTTTGGTATTTTTTTTCTTATGCTAATGGCCATGTGTTTATAACAATGACTTACGGAATATATTTATCTATTCACTGGTCTAATAGATAGTTGTCTGCATGCTTGAACATATATGGTTCTTTTGATTTTTTGATCACTTTTCCTTGCATCAAATCTAACTAAAATTTCTTCTTATGCAAGCTTCTTGGAACCTTCAAATATTTTATCTCTGACTCACTACAAATTTCATTTTTTTAATCAAGTCTCCTTTTATTTTATTTAATAAGGAGCTTAAATATTGACTTCTTAGCTTTACTAATAAGCTACTATATCTCTTATGATGTACCTCTTTCATATAAGTCTCATTCACTATCTTTAATCTTCAATGGGATTTCTTTCTTGGGTCTCCTATATCGTTGTCTTCTATGGGACCTCCTTTCTCAGCTCTCATATCTCTAACTTCTATGGGACCTTTTTTCCTTAGGTTTCCTATCTCTGTATTCTATAGGACCTCTTTTCTTGGGTATCTTATCTTTGACTTATATGGGACCTCTTTTCCTTGGGTCTCCTATATTTACCTTCAATGGGACCTCTTCTAACAGGTCTCCTTTGTCTACCTCTTTCAATAGCTATATCAAGGTCTATCTTCAAGACTAGAATCAATCTTATAGATTGCCTTCTATTTTGAATAGTTTCTTGGAATAGGTAAACTCAATCTATATTATCAAGGTCAATATCTTAATGACCAATAAATTTTATAAATATCTATCTTTGAGACCTAAAATTATACTAGACTACAACTTGAATCAATCCCTGCTTGAGGAAATATTTATACCTTCTTCAAGCACTCGAAGATAAAAGTCTTCTCTATCTATTGTAGGGAGCTTCTCACTTATAAATATCATTCTTCACTATAGAAATATATTAGGTTGGTGCAACCTAAATCTTCTTCTTTTTCAAGGTGATAATAAACTTCCCTGATACTCCAAACAAGATAGCTTGATTGTACCAACTTATTCAATTCTTTTGATAGAAATCAGTTGCCAAGAATTTGTCTGTCTCTAAAATATCTATTAATGTTAGGATGACTATTTCTTGAATGACCAACTTTATATTGAGTTGGTTCTACCTCAATATTCAAATCAATAATAGGGTTAGCTATTTCCTTAAATGTTTAACTTTATTTTTGAGTTGGTTTTCTAAAATATGAATGCTATTCTTCATTGGTTTTTCTTCAACCTAGTGGAAATATTCTATATTTTTCACTGGTTATTCTTCAACCTAGTGCAAAGACTCTAGCCTTTCTAATTTTTGTAACTTAATAAATCCTATGCAAGAAATCTTGTTGTAGATCTGAGACCCCTATTAGTTTTTAAAGATTTATTACTAATGTAAATATCATAGGAAAATAATCACAGGATCGAATATAATGAAGTTGAAATAGAATGAAATAAATATAATAAATTAGAATAAGAATACTCATAAAATAATCATATAACAATGCTCACAATAATGCACACAAAATACTAAAAATATTATTAAATAAAGGTCTACTAATGCAAGCATGAAGATATGCACATTTGATTAATATTACGATGCTTTGTCACAAATATATAATTGTATGTGACTCTATATGCTGCACTCTTGACCTTCACTCTTCTTTACAAATCTTCACTTTCCTATTCTAAGGATACATGTGCACACTTACATATTAGACACTTGTGCACATTTACACTCATAACACTTGCACACATATTTACATGATACTTGTGCATTTCTTACACATTATTACATTACATAAAATATTTACTCACACACTAATCTAAGACACAACCCTAATCTAATATTTACAATAATGTACCAAGATGGTACATTGGTATGTACCAAATAATGTAATATTATCCAATAATGGACATGGTCCCTATTAGCAATAAATCAACATTCACCTACCCAAAAAATGGTGATAGCTTATCACTAAAAATGTGAGGAGGAAGAAATAGGAGAGAAAGAGAGCACAAAATTAGTCATAATACATCAATAAAAATGGTTACATCGATCATTAAAATCCTATACGAACACTATTTGGTTTAATATGTGCCATAGAGCCTAGGTTGATTCCTTTGTATAGACATAGGAGTATTGTATATGAGAAGGAATACGGATGGATAACCTATTATGAAGAAATGTAGGACTAGGTATTCAATCTGATAAAAGGTAAGATAAAACTGAGGCTGACCTTAAAGGCCAAGGACAAATAAAATTGAAGACCAAAAAGTAACATTAGGTCAAGCTAAGGAGCAAATGATAATAGTAGGGCATCTAGTGTCAGTGTTATTGGAATTCAATCCTATAGCATGGGTTTAATATCTAATGCTATGAGAATAGTACATCATGTTTAGTATTTTGAGTCTCATTTTAGGCTTATTAAATGAAGTTGATACACTAGGACAATTATGTGAGGCATACTATTCTATAGAATTTGCCCTATGAGCTATATGTGCATAAGTATGTTGTTAATGGAACCTCATGGTGGAATCCCAATCCACACATTGGGGAGGTGCAGCTAAGGGCCTTAATGTTGGCCCTCTAGATAGAAGTGACCAGAGCACACCATATGGAAACCTATCAAAATAGAGAGTGCATAGAGGGATTTATGGTGTGAGTGGAGCATCCCAACCTAGAACAATTCATCCATTGATATGATACCTTACTTCAAGATAGAAGGTGTATTAAGAGGATGATATAAGCCTTGCATTAGTGCTCTCATTGATATCAAAACATCTTTATCGAGTTTAATGAACAAGCACTAAAGGAGAACACCAAGGGGTTTGATGAGATACCTTAGTCTCTATAGAAGAGAGAGCCCATGTTAGCTACTAACTAGGTTACGACTAGGATGAGGGCCACATGGATGGTAGAAGAATTGAGAGAAATTGAAATTATGTATATTGGGCATAAGTTTAGGCCCCCTACTATGGTATCATGTACCAAATTATAGGAATTTTTTTAAGGATCCTAAGGATGTAAAGGATAATTTTAGTAGTAATCTATTTTTTAGAGGTTATTATAGGGCTAATGAGAAACTAGAGAGTGAACCTTGTGATTCTAATGAGTGGGTGACTGACCAATGTTCCTCAAGGTAAGGAAAATAGTGTATTGTAAAAAAGAATATTAGTTATATGAATAAGAAAAAAATATTGTAAAAGTGCCTGTAATCATGCATTTACCTCTTTTTTTTGTGAAACCATGCACTATGTGCATAAAAAAAAACCTTAATTATATATACCAAATCATTATTAATTGGTGGCCTGATATACCTAATGAATGGACTATCACTTAAGCAATGATACCAACTAATTTTTGAAGAGGCTCACTCTTAAGGGACTTAATAGATGTTTCAAAGCTCAACCAAATGGGTTTTCCAAAATAAAATAGAATGCTCACCCATATAGGTTTTTGAGAAGTATGCTCACCTCAAATGGAGGTGTTTCAAAATATATGTTATGCAATACTCACCCTAGGTAGGGTGTTTTAAAAAATATGTTATGCAATTCTTACCCTAAGTGGGGTGTTTTAGAATATATGCTATGTAGTGCTCACTCCAGGTGGGGTGTTTCAAAAGATATGCTATGTAGTTCTCACCCTAGGTTGGGTGTTTTAGAATGATATAATATGTAGTGCTCACCCTAGGTAGGGTGTTTCAAAATATATGCTATGTAATGCTCACCTTAGCAAGGGTGTCTCAAAAGATATGTTATGGTGTGATCACCCTAGGTAGGGTGTTTCAAAATATATGCTATGTAATTCTCATCCCATATGGAGGTGTTTCAAAAGATATGCTATGCAATGCTCAACCCATAAGGAGGTGTTTCAAAATATATGCTATCAATACTCACTATAGGTGTGGTTTTTAGAATGATATGCTATACAATGCGCACTCCAGGCAAGGTGTTTCAAAATATATGATAAGTAATGCCCACCCTAGACAAGGTGTTTTAGAAGATATACTATGCAATGCTCACCCTAGGTAGGGTGTTTTAGAAGATATAGTATTCAATGCTCACCTCATAGAGAGGTGTTTCAAAATATATACTATACAATACTCATCTCGAGTAGGGTGTTTTAGAATATATGCTATATAATGTTCATCCCATAGGGAGGTGTCTCAAAATATATGTTATGCAATGCCTACCCCATAGGGATATGTTTCAAAGGATAGATGAATATACAAGAAAAATTACCCTTCATAGGACCTTTAACTAATTATTTATGTCATGCTTAGATGCCCCTAAGCATAGGGGAGAAGAAGAGATGGATAGATACTTGAAATGTGAATAGGCTTCCTTGTTGACCTAAGGCCAAAAGAGGTAGTATGGGCTTTGCTATTCCATTGCTCAAATTTTATGCTTTGTGTTAGACATCTATCCTAGCCACCTAATGTTAGCAAAGGCAACATAAGGTTTGTTATTCTATTTTCTAGTAATTCTATTGAATCTTATGTTTCTACCAAGTGCTAGAATGATAAATACAATTCTACCTCCAAGCCTCAAGGGTGCAAGGGAAGAAGATTTATGGGCTATGATTGGCATAAAAGAGAAGAAGAAACAATTATTGAATCCTATAATCTACCTTAGCAGATGCCTTTGAAAGGCCATGGAGTTGTTATTTGTTGCACTATCCAGCCATGATTATATCCTAATGATAATTTAATAATAAAACATTGATTTTATAAGGGCACCTATAAGGTACGTGTAAGATGTAACTAAGAATAGATTCAACATTTAAAGGTGATCATCCCAAGCCCTTTATATACCTACAAGGATATGTAATATCTATATGCCATATACCTAAGGTCTATAAGAGTCCTTATGATAATGAACCCACACATAGAGTTAAGGAATTAAGAAATTGAATCAATGGTTAAAGTTATTAGAGGTAATATATGAGTGATATATGATCAAATAATCTATTAACAAAATATCAAAAGATAACAAAGCATCCGTTGACAAGGAAAAATTATAGACAAAGTTCATAACAAGATTTTGCAATAAGAGGTCCACATAGCATTAGAGACCTAGCATAAGTGTCATTGGAGAAACAAAATGCCCTACCTAGGATCATCACTACATCTTGATAAGACTATGGATTTATAGAAGAAATGATTTAGGTCAGTATTTTTCTCTTGATAACAACAATATGAAAAGAATAACATTGTACCAAAATTTTACCGATGCTCAAAGTCTATCACTACCCATTGAATTGGGCATATTATCAATGTTTTGTTACCTTTGGCAAAGCTATTTCAAGGTAAAATAGTGATGTGTTACAATTTCAAATAATATGATGATATAAAAATTTGAATGATTTTCATGCCAATAAAGAGTATAAAACAAGTTTGAGATGAGATAAAACAAGAATTCCAAAAAACTAAGGAGAAAGGGGAGATCCACTAGTTCAGTAACTTAGTGCAAGTGTTATGCACATGTAATCTCAACCTGAATAGCATCATCATAGAATATTTATGGATCCCTTGAATCTTAATGCAATCAAGTAAACTAGGTAGAGCATGCACATGAAGTAAGTAAAAGTGAGATCAATCAGTCATGCAAAAAAGTAGTCGTGTAATAAAAAAACAACTAAGTAGAGCATGTAAGTTCAAGCATAGTATATTTTTAAGTACATTATATTAATGGGTTCCTTTAGATGTTTCACATCAAGGATGACTAGGTTATAAGCACACAATCTAAACTTTGATAGTGATCATGAATGGGCCTAGCTATTTGGGCTCAAATTTTCCTTTAAGCTCATCTATTGTATTGGTGTTTCTCTAATTTTATTTAAGGAGTAAAGCACACACTTTGAAGGACCTAGGGAAAAATTTCTTGTCATAGGCTTGTTGTAGTTTATCTTGGTAGAACCACAAGTTCTCAAGGGCAAGGATTTTATTCAAGGGCAAGGATTTTATTTTTCATCCAACAACTACAATTGGTTAAGGTGGCTTAGGCAATATTCATCACTTATAGAAAAATATTTGAGTAAGACTCATAAGGAAGGAACTTCAAATTTATGAGGAAATGGGGGCTTCAGTTCCATAAACCAACACATAGGGAATTTCCCTAGTGGGGGTGTGAACACTAGTGTGATATGCCCATAAAAGTAGGAAATAACTATAAATGCAAATCCATGTCATTGTTGTCAACAAGATTCTTAAGGATCTAAATTATAGTTTTATTTGAAGCTTCTACTTGTCCATTGACCTACAAGTAGTAGGGTGCTAACCATTTTATTTCTTTTGAATATCCTTGTTCTTGAAAAGAGTCCCATTATCTAATATGAGAATGGTAGGTATGCTATAATGGCATAAAATCTAGTTCAAAATACAATTAGAGACTAGTACTATGGTAACTAAGGATAGTGGCATGACTTCTACCCATTTAATGAAGTGTTAAATTCTATATGTCCATTAGACGGTGATCAATGAATCTTTCTAATGAAATCAAATACCCATATATTAAAATGTTAAGGGGAAGTGATTAGTTGGAGAGCTTGAAAAGGGGCATGGATCAAGTTATCATATTTTTGACACTTGTTACCTCATTTGAAATAGTCACATGAATACTTCTCAATAGATGAATAATAATATCCCATGCATAGGATATTTTTAGCTATGGAGACTCCACTGAAGTGGCCACCATAGTATAATCATAAGCTTCCTTAGCTATTATAAGGACTTCATCCAAATTCAAATAGCAAATTAAGATGTTATTAAAAGAATGATGGTACAATATATCCCTAATGGTAGCATATTAATAGTAGACACTCTACCTAAAATTTTATGCTCATTTTTATTAATCCCTTAGGAAGCATCCCATATATGAGGAAGGTGAGAATGTATTTATACCAAGGATTAGGAAGAGAGGGTGTACCAACCAAAAATATATCCAAAAATACCTAATTAGATAGGAGTGTAGCTACTTCTTAGATCTACTAGATGACAACAAAATATTTCTCATATTTGAGCTCTAAAGTAAAGAGGAAAGAAACCTATCCATAGCATCAGTGTGATGATTACTAGATCAGGGAATGGTTTCAATAGTCACTTTATCAAAGGAATCCATTAAATTTTCTACAATCGATTATAAGGATTAAACTTGTCATCCTTAGTATGATATATGTCATTAACGTGGTTGATAGACAACTAAGAATCTTCAAATATGACCAATGTCTTGGTTTTCAAGGCTAGGGTAGCATGAAGTCCTAAGATAAGGGCTTCATACTCTACGATGTTATTAGTACAAGAGAACTACAATTTAAAAGATAAATGGATCAACTACTATTGAGGGGATTTTAGGACAATTCTATCTCCTACTCTTTTGATGCAATGAGCATCGTTAAAGAAAAACATCCAAGAATCTGGTTTGTTAGCCTCTAGAGTAAGGATTGACTCATCTAGGAATTCTATAACCATGAGGTGGTTATATTACAAAGGAGTTATTACTTAGTATTTACTAGAACCTTTATGGGTTTATAATTTATAAAATCGAGGTCAAACTCATTTAGGATTAGTACCCTCTTGGAAACCTACCTGGACAAGTGGGGTTTAAACATAAGGTAACACAAAGGATAAACATTTATAATGACATATGTCTTTTAGCTGAGCATGTAATTCCAAATTTATTGTAAGGAAAAGAAAATGATGACACATAGCTTCTAAGGGGTTATACCAGGTATCATAACTAACTAAAGTTTTATTGATACAATAGATTATCTATTCTATATGTTCATCATGATGAGCCAACATGGAACCTAAGGCATGAATAATTATAAAAATATACAATAAAAATGGCTAGGTTGGGCTAGGAGGGATGAGCATAGGGGATATAGAAAGTAATCCTTTAGATCATTAAAGGCCATATGATACTTATTGTATTAAAAAAATTCAATTTCCCTTTGCAAGATCTTAGATAAAGGCTAGCATTTATTGGCAAGTTGGGAAATAAACCTCTATATAGATTGAATATTTCCTTTGAAACTATATAGCTTAGATAAATTCTTAGGAGGTGGTATGGTGTCAAGGTGTTTTGACCTTGTAAGGTTAGGTAAGTTTCGCACATGGGTGCAATATTGTCGATGGGGAGGTGATTTCTAAGACTTGGGATGATCAATTTACTATTACTAGTCGGTGAACCAAATCATACCGTTGTACAGTCTCTACAACTAGCAATATGCGACAAGTTTTTAGCTTATACGGACACTAAATCATACCACTGTACGATCCCAAATTGTACAGTGATAGAGCTTGTACGATCCCACACTTAGTCAATATTTCATAATTGGTTTTGAAAGCTGTTGTACATAGTTTTGTAACTAAGAAGTCGATTTACCCAAATTGCCAAATCGGATAAATTCCCTTCAATCGCATAAACTGCCAAATCGGGTAAATTGTCCTTTGTACGATTTGTACGAAACGAAGGTACACAAAAGTGCCAAATTGGATACTCTACTGAACTAAACTATCTCATATAGGTTTTATAAGGATTTAATATGGCAATTAATCCTTTTCCAGTAACATGCAAAACATATCAACAGGGTTGGAGAGAGTTTCACATCCAATGGCGACGCCCAAAAATTGTACAACAAGTTTCAACACATATTACTCAATATTCCCATTATCCTATATTATTCCACAAAGCTACAATAGTTTTGGTTTAATTCCATTCTCCATGGCAATACATGAAAATAGCCAAAACCATCACAAATAAGTACATGCAACAAAGATAACCTGGGAATTGCTATTCAACCTCTCTAGGATCGTATAATACATGAGAGAAACCATAAAATATGCTCAACTATATTATTATTCAATAATTTCAATCACAATTAGAGATAAATAATAACACTTCACAACCAAAACTTAGACTAACCAGAATATATCAACATATCATGGCCAGAATATAACCAAAAGTTAACCAGAACATCAAAATTGAAAATGGGGCCTTATATAACGTTGCCCAGGTCGTTCTAAAGTGGTTCTTGAGGCAATTAGTTATTATTACCTCTGGAAAGTTATCTCTTCCCAAAATCGTGGTTACCTCTTCCCTGGGTAACTTCTATGGGTGTTGTACATGAATATCTGCAATTCTCCTTGTACGCTCCTCATTGCTTACCCATTCTGTTATTTTATCCAACTCGAGAGACACTTGTTTCTCCCATAGCTTTAATTCTCCCACGCATCCAATTTAAAACTATAATTTGGTGCTAGATATGGCATTGCCTATCTAAGAGAAGAAATGTTCTACTTTATCTTCTACTCCTTGTGCCTCCTCCTTAGTTTCAATCTTGTCGAAGTGTGGTACCTCAAAAAGGTAGCTTTTTTGCATTATCTGTAGTTCCTCCTCTGTAGGAGTTTATTCTTCCTCCTCTTCCATGTGGTGGCTAGAGCTTCCCTCGAGCTCTAGTAGTGCTCTCTCTATATTTATATTTTCCCTTGGTTGAGTCCATTCTACTATCCTCTCCACCTCCACATCATCCTCTATATTTATAATATCCTGCTGAGATTATTGTTTCTCTATCAACTCTTGGGATTCTTCCTATTTTATGGAGCCCACTTGTTTCTCTTCAATCACTTACTCTTCTTCTTGGTTCTGTTGTATCTCCATCACTGTGAATTTTTCAACAACATGTTCTTCTTGTTCTTGTGATGCTTTCACCTATTCTTGCACATCACTTTGATTATTTTGATTTAAACTTTCCCCCATTACAAATTTGAAATGAGGCTTCTTATTTTCTATGGACTTCCTCTGAGTATTCCACTCTCATTTTAGTTTTATCCTTTTCCTCTTGAGTAGTGGCTACTACTTCCTACGCTATCTACCTCACCTCTGTATCCTCCCATAATTTTGAAGAGTCTAAAATTTCAATTTGTTTTATGCTAGAAGATCTGTGGGGATTCTATCATCTTCTCTGCTTCAGATCTAGATTATTTGAGTCTGACTATCTCTTTTCCTCTTGTTGATCCTTTTGTATAGTCTCGATATGTTTTTTTGCAATGGTATTCTTAGCCATTCTTTCCCATTGTCTCCTTGTCCTTATTTGTATTGGATTAGACTGCCTCCCCAAAATTTCCTCCCTTTCTTGAATCTACTCCTATTGCCATTACTGAATTGCTTGTTGCTCTATTTTAGGTTCCAACTTCCTAGGCATTTTTCTTTGGGGGTGTACATCCTCATAATCTGAAGAAGTATCCTCATGTATCTCAACAACCTGTTGCTCTTTCTTTTTCTGAGACTTCTCTAGAGTCTCCTTATGAACTTGTACTGAATTTGCCCACCTTAATTGGTTGGCTATCCTACCCTAACATTCCTAGGTTTCATCAATCCTAGAAAGTGGATTTCCATTTCCGTAATAACATTCAACATCAATCCAATGGCATGGAATGTCATTCCAAATTTCTTTGATATTTTTGTCAGTACTTTGTGCATATTCCTTTCTAGATAGGTACCCTAATCATACTTGATCCCTTTGGTGATACCTTCTACATATTAGACCATCTAGATAGGCATCTCTGTAGCCCATGTATCTTCTGATAGTTGAGATATTACAGTATTCATAGCGCATGGCCAATCGTTCCCTTTAAACTGGCTCTGCTTAATTCCTCGAGTCTCTTAACCTAATATATTTGCATCATTTGGTGAGTTCACATTGGTTAACAAAGTGATGATACAATCAGATCAACTAGATTCTTAACTATCTCCATGCCATATGTTGACAATACAAATGTTTTCTTGAATGCCTCCACCAAAAATTCTACTCTCACTGACCTCTTGCCCACATTGACATAGGTAATTCTAGTTGCAGGATTATACGCCTGAACCATCTGCAATAAATAGTTGTAAAATAAGGTCTTCTGGTGTGGTGGCACTTGTGCTATTACAACTACACCAGCCTCCTCAAACTATTTTCTCCATGGGTGGTTCTTGTTCTGTTCATTACTCCACCACCTCCTGCATGTCTCTCCTCCATGCTATATAAATGATATATTCATTATATCCACCTGAACATCCTCAAGTCTGCTACTTAGATCATTATTCGAATCTATAACATGTACCTCACTCCTCAATTCCATCCTTGGGATCCTCTCTTGTGCCATCCTCTCCTCTCGATGTCTTGGTGGTGTTCTCCTTCGGTCAACCTACTAGTACCTGTACCATCTCCATAACCTGTATCCTCCTCTCCTCCAAGTATGAGTACCACGCCAACCATGGGACTAAAACTATCATCCTTGGTACTACCGCAGGTGTGACTCTCTCTCATGTAGGGGTCCTGGTGACCGTTCCATCCTATTAGTTGAAATTATTCTTAACCGTCATCCGAAATCCTTGACTAAAATCATTTTCTTGCCATACCTCTAGTTATATTGTTACTTGAACATCACCAATTCTGTAATTAGAAGTGTTTTGAAAATCATACAATATGCTTTCCCACTTGCTCCTATATGGTTTCCTTATCAGTAGCCACCTCCAGATCATACACTATTCAATCCTCGACTGTTCTGTCTTCAACTATTTTATCTTTTGCAAATCGTACAAATGTAGCCTAAAATTTTACAAGGACGTAATACTCCATACAACATCCCTCTCTAGCTACTTTCCCTCATTGAATCCATACAATTTCTTATGATTTGCTAAAAATGGCTTAAAACAACCCAAAAATTGCTTGAAATTGCACAATATTTTTCCTGAGACTGTACACTCCACCACCAAATCATACAGTATGTCTTTTCAAACCCTTATCCACCTAAAAATCACATTTTTCACTTTTCTTTTATGATTTCTCTCTGACCCAGTTGCCGAAATACCCCGATCTATCTTTTCAATACTTTTCGAGAGCGATTTCTCAATTCTTCCACCCTTGGTGCAATTTATCCCAAAAAACAATTTTTTTTGGTTGTTCAATAGGGCTGTACGGTCTTCTTCTTCCTTTCCTCTATATTTTCCAAATTTTTTGGCTACTTTTGTCCGATTTAGGGTTTGCAGCTATCTTTTCCTTGTAATTTTTCTCCATCGGCTCCAATCCACCAGTTCCTTGAACCTTAATGTACATTTTTAAACAACCTGGTTCATATTTGGATGCCTTCTACTGCAAACCCTCCTTTATTTTTGGCTAAACTTGAAATCTTCCTTCAATGGAGTCAAACCCTTGCTTTTTCTCCTTTTTCTTCTCCGATTCGATTTCTTCGAATGCAAAAAATCTCCCTGGTACGTGTTTAAAATATGGGTCATGTAATTTTTGTAGCTCCTTGATGTATTTCAATGCCCATGTAGTTGTCTTTATTCAGTTGCATGCTTTTCACCTTCGTCCTGAAAATTTTGAATTTCGCTTTGTACAATTTTAAAAATTGGTAGAGTTAGTCTTCTATTTAAACTATATTCAAACCCTAACCACTCCAAATTTGAAATTGTGCCACTTTACATGCCTTTTTATCTTCCTTTCCTAAATGATTGAAAAATCATCACTTTTCATGCAATTTTTAACTTTTTCCAGTGCTTTTTCGAAAACTCATCATTCCACACATGCAAACATTAAATGTGATGATTGAAAATTGTACAACTGCACCCAGAACCATACATTGTATGATTTTGCATGTAATTTTTCTCAATTTTACTTGTACAATATCTTACTTGTGCTTTTTCAACTTAAATTTGACTTTGTACGATCTATCACTTTAGAGAATTTTTCTATTTTCTCTCTTTTAAGAGGTCGTTGTTTCTGGTTTTCAACCCACTTCCTTTTTAATTGCGTCCTGAGGGATTTTCACAATTAAGGCATTTTATTTTTATTTTTTCCTAACCTATTTACACTTACTATCATGGAAATTGCATAGTGATATTCACTTGTATGATTTCATCCCATTCTTCTCTTGGAGGTTCGACCATGACATTCTGAGTGGTTGTGTCACTTGGCACCACTTGCTCTCTAGGTAGATTCATCTTCGCTTGTGATGTTATTGAGTTCCATGGCCTTCCCATACAATGTATACAATTTGGAATTGTAAAATTGCAAGCTGGAGTATCTTCACCTGGTGTTATTTCCTCTTGTCGTACAGGTGATTGATCCCTTGGTAGTGATGTCCTTACTACTATACTATCATTCGAGCAACTTCTCTACCTATCCCCTTAGATCAATTTTGTTTCTAGACTTGGTGATCAGATCCTTTGCTATCCCTAGTTTATTTCATATACAAAATGCACTCTTCCTCTACCAGCAAGGCCTCTACTGCACGAGTGTCTTCCCTATCCTATTCCTCTTGACACTGGGCTTCTCTGCACTAGTGGTGATTCTTCCCTTTCTTGGAGTACTCCTTTGCCACCTACCACTCTTTGAGGTCCTCATAATATTAGAGATGGTTGCCCCAATAGATAATGCCTTGTAGGTTTTGGTAAGATCCCTCTTAATTATGGTAAACCTTGTAGATTTCTTGTTCAATTGAAACAAGCTAAGGGTGTATCTCCCAACCATCTAGGAGTAGGGGATCAAAATATTCCTCATATTATTCCTCCTCTAATTGTAACATCATCTTGTCCTTGCTAACTTAGTATTCGAATACCTCATCCCCTTCCTATCTGAAGCCTTAGGGGTCCTTCTCTATTCCTTCCTCCCATTACTTGGTTATCAGGGGTTATCTCTACCAACTCGATGTTGGCTAGTGGAATTCTACTTCTTCTTCTTCTTGGTGATAATTTTCATAGTGCTCTGATTCTAGGATTTACACATGCTAAGTTATGTCTCCACATTCTTTCCTCAAAGCTTCTTTACGGAGACGAAGTTGCCAAGACATCTATATATGCGTCATAAAAGTCTATCTCATAACTTGAGTTATTCCGATTCTCTTCTCTCTGTTCCACCCAATCTGTTGGAAAATTTATTAGTCTCTCCAATATTCGTACTTATCTCCTTTGTCTTCTCAAATGTCGATGGACTATTACATATGCTTGCAGATCAAGGTTGGTTTGATACTCCTGTGATCTCCCTAGTTGTCGTTGTGTTGTTGTACATGTTGGGGGATCATGATTATATCAAAAATTATGGGGATTCCCTGGGTAATCATCATCATAACTACTTTTTGTGCTAGGTTCCCTTACTAGCCAAGGCATTCATTCATTATTGGAGTCACTCAAATCTAGTCATGCATTACCTTGTGATTTAGGTGATGTGGTTGCTTCCTTAATGTCTCGCCAAAGCATATCTGCATCTTCATTCGTCATTGGTAGATCACCTGGTGGTACTTGTGAACTTGTGCTTGCACCATCATTCCTTATACCACTTATTGGAGTTATCCCCTTATCTTCTTTAGGTTCCCATTATAGCTCTTGTAACCTAACTATTATTTGCTCATCCAGCCTTCGTATTGTACTATCCAATTCTTGGATGATTTATTCTTTCAACCTTGCATTATGACCTCATAACGTTTGATATTCTTCCTACAGTTGTTGAGTCTGCAGTTGCATTCTCTAATATAATAGCCTTATCTAAGCCAATGGAGTAATTTTAGCTAATTCTTCATCGATGGTCTCATTCCTGTCTTCTTTCGAAACTTCCATTTCAAAGGTGTCCACTATATCTTCATATTGTACTGTTAACCGTATCCTTCTTCATCCTTCAACTTGCTGGGGTAGTTCCCTCCGTTCTACCTGAGGATACATCATATTTTTGATTATATGGAGTGCTTCTTTTTATCTTCCCCTATTTCTATGTAATAGTACTATCTCCTGATGTCCTCTTTCATCTGGAGGAATCCATTCTTCATATTCCTCTTCTACTTGTTTAGTCCCATCTACAAATCTGACATGCACTTGCAATATTCTTCTTTCTCTAGGTTGAGGTGCCAAATATTGCTATTATATGGTTGGTCATGTATCCTCCCCTTCTACAAATAAGTGTGCGAGTCTTGTATCAGGCTCTTCCTATGATGGACCTAGCTCATCTTGAGTCCTCCATTGAGATTTTGCTCATCTTCTTTGTTTGATTTTTTTTTAAGAAATGAATAAGCATTGTACCTTGTAAGACTTCAACTTTGAGCCATTTATAGTGTCAAGTACCTCCATCCCATTTAATTTCTACAACTTGACTACTCTATTATTCATTACTTCAACCACTTTATAGGGACAAAGCCATAATGTCTTCAACTTATCGGTCTTGATTTCCCTCTTTCCATTAAAATTTAGAACCAAGTCACTCGGACTAAGTTCTAACTTTCTCAAATATTTTTCATGCCACACATTCCTTCTTTTTTGAGCTACCTCAATCACCCATAGTACCATGACTCTTATTTCATCTAAATTGATCAGTGTTGTCAGTCGCTCTTCCAGCATTTTGTCCATACATCAACTGGAAAGGTGTATGCTCTATCGTTGGTTATTCTATATACCCATAAAACAGATGGTGGACTTTCCTCCCAATATTCTCCTTATATTCCATAGTTTTTCTACAAAGTAGATACCAATACTTTGTTTGTTGCTTCCACCTGCCCATTTGCTTTGGGATAGTACAAACTAGAAAATGAGGGAAAAATCTTAAACTCTATCATCAACATTTTTATGATTTCATTGACAAAGTCTCCTCCTTGGTCACTTGTGATCTGTAGCAGAATACCAAATCTTGTGATTACCTACTCATATAATAATATCACTATACTTTTAGCTTAGTTATCAGGTAATGCTCTTGCTTTGACCTATTTTGTCAAGTATTCTATTTCTACTATGATGTATCTACACTTCCTTCTTCGAGATGTCTTCAATGGTCCGACGAAGTCCAATCCCCACATTTCAAATAGTTCTTGGGGTTGTGATGGATGCAAAGGTATAAATTCCCTCTTTAATGGATTTCCTACCGTTTGATAAGTGTCACATGCTTTCACATACTTCTTTGCATCGTTATATAGTGTGGGCCACCATAATACAGCTAATAATATTTTCCTAGCTATCGCATCTGGTCCCATGTACCCTCCTACTAAGACTTCGTGAGCTTCTTTCAATGCTACTTTGACTTCTTCTTCCATCATACATCTTCATAAGATACCATCACTTCTTGTAGCACCCCAAAATTGGCGCAGTAAACCTTAGCAAATAATTAAAATTACTTTAGTAATAATTCAAAATTCAATTTTAACCCCGAACCGCCCGTTAACCGCTTGTTAAACAGCTTTCCCCATTTTTTGTGCCATTTTTAGGATTTGTTGTGACCGTTGGACGATATCGTCTCCGATCAGACGATATCGCCTCAGATCGAACGATTTCGTCTAGAGCAGAACGTCCAGACGATCTCGTCCCAAACTGATTTGTGCATAATTAGATTCTGTTCCAACGACGTCTCTAATCTAGGCAGAAGCGTGTCTGCACCGTTAGAGACCCTCCCCATTGGAGATCTCCCAAATTAGGATGATCCCCAACCTCCTAACCTCCCTCCTAAGCCTATTTAAACCTTAGGACCCCCCTTGACATTCCCCTGGCTGAATTTTCCTGTAACTTGACCTTTGCGCGCATTAGAATACCCTGGATTACCATCTGCATTTGTGCTTTCCAAGTTTTCTTGTAGGGACCTCATTGATTTTCAGCCGGAGCAAGCTCAGATCGTCGCAGACGATCCTGTACAATCTTGGACGATCCCATCAAAATTCGAGATGATTTCGACTACAGTCTGCATTGGGGGCAATCAATGCCCAGAGTTTGCACTTTTCCTATACTTTGCTGCTATTTTATTCTGCATTTAGTCAGTTTTATTATTATTTCCTATTATTCTGCATCTTGGAGTTCACCCATGTAGTTTAATTGCATAATAAAATCATGATTAGCTATTAAAGCATCATAATTTACTTGCATTTCTATTCGAGATTATCTTATTAACATCCTTATTATTATTTCACATCATTTTCCTTTATCAGTATAGCTGCATTTTCTGTATTTTGTATCTATTTCTCTGTTTGTAGGTCTCTGACGAATTCATCAGATCTCAGACGATCTTGTCTGATTTCAGATGATCCTGTCAAATCAGAGGCGATCTGGACTGCTTCAAAAATTAGAATCTCCATCAGACATCCGGAATCAGGTATGGCTTTTCTCATCTAGCATATTCTCTGTGTTTTATGTTTAATTCTATTTTCTGTATTCATTTAATTTGCATTTTCATAATAGAACAACTTAGATTCATTTGGCCAAACCTAGGATTTGAATGTTTAAAGATAAAATTGAACACATTAAACACATTCCCAACCTAGGCGTGGAGACTGCCACTAAACGTTTCCTGGTGAACCCCACCATCCATCAAAAAATCACCTTAATACACCTCCCCCGAGAGGCGGGACCTTCAAAGGGCCTCTCAGTCCGAGGTATTGTCCCATCCTTCCCGCATCCCCCTTCCGGGCGTGGATCCTTTAGCCTGAAGGTAAGGGTGCAGAAAATTTGGAACGATACATTTTGGTGAACCCGACGTGAAACTAAAACCTTTTGAAAAAAAAAAAAAACAAAAACATAGATGCATTTAAAATCATTAGAAAACTACTAAGTTGCATATCATGTCTAGATGGTAGCTCCTAAGAAAAGACTAGTCTGTCACTATAAATGTTGAAAACCAATTAGCAGCCATAGAAGTTAATTATGTGCTTAGTGTGCCTGAAACAGATAGAAACCAACTTTTGTGGAAAGAACTTGATAGGAGGCTAGGTATCATTTCATCTAGATCAACCGAACTTAGACAAATCAAGAGGTTTGCCCTAGATAGGATCCTGGATCCTCATCAACTCATTTTTTATCATGAACTTCGGAGAGCCTGCCATAGGTGGTTAGCTTATAGGAGAGCTCTTGTGTCTTCGAAATTGTTCACCTTCGAGGAATACCTCGAGAACGCAGCTGTTATACACCAATTCCTAGTTCATGTAGAAGTCCAAGAGATCGTTCTTATGGATAGGGAAATGTGGAGTAGAGTTCCTAGAGCTATGTTATATCGAGAATATTGTCATGAGATTTATTTCTATCAACCGTAATCTGAGATAGATAATATCACTATAGCACTTTTTATCAAATTCTTGAAAGAAAATTTTCAATTTGAAGAAGAACACTTCATGACTCCTGAAGAACTCGAGCCCATTAATGATATTTATAAATTGTTTATAGAAAACTAGATCATTGCTTTCATTATTATTATTTCTTGCATTTAGTGT
The DNA here is from genome assembly GCA_028583015.1 of Wollemia nobilis. Classification (NCBI taxonomy): domain Eukaryota; kingdom Viridiplantae; phylum Streptophyta; class Pinopsida; order Araucariales; family Araucariaceae; genus Wollemia; species Wollemia nobilis. The sequence goes on from JAQPPZ010000103.1 coordinate 8,645,217, forward strand.
GTTGTTTGTTATCTTTATAATATTGTTACAAAAACAAAAAATAGAAAAAACAAGAAAAACCAAAATATAACAAAACCAAAACATTTTATTTTAAATACTATAGTAGGTATATAATTAAAATATATACCTCTTAAGCTTGTTGCACATATATATATATATACAAGTATATATATATTTGCTGAAATCTAAATTTAAGCACAATGCCTAGACTTAGGAATGGTAAACAAACTGAAGAAGAAGAAGAAGATTGGTTAGGAGACAAAACAAAAAACCCAAATGTCCTTCCCGAGGATTCAATTCCGGAAGGAGGAACTCTAGAACAGCCTAGAAGATGAGCTTGTTGTAGATGAACAAGAAGAAAATCTTAAAGAGGAAGGATCCTCATCCCCTAGAATGGCTCCGGATGGAACTATTGCTTTTGATAACTTAGATCATTTCTGGAAATTTTTCAATAATAACATTGGTGCTCTTAATATGGCAGTTCGTATTGATAGAGGACAAATTAGTGACACTCAAGCAGCCATGGAAGATATGTTTAACATACACACTAATCCCTTGTCCTTTGTTGATCAAGAAAGTGATAAGGCTGGACCATCCAATAGAGATATGGTCACTATGATTCAGAACATGCAAAAACAACAAGTTACCCAACCCCCTAAGGAACCTGTTATTGAGCCTAAAATCATTCCCACACAAAAGAAACCTTCATTCACCGCTTTATTTCGCCAAACTATTGATCAATATGCTTCAAATCGACAAAAACCTAAAATGAAGCCAAACACCAATTTTCAACAATCTGGGATACAACATAATACAACTTCAAAACTTCTTCATAACACCCTTCCTACCAACAATTTACACAATAGCAATATAGCATCTAATCTTCATGTCCCTCCATCATATGCTCACAAATCCCATATTAATACCCTACCGAACCAATATGGTGGGCAAACCAATAATCTGGAAGCCATGGTGAAACAGTTAGCTTCGCGTATGGACCAGATAGATCCCTACCGTCCCTCGTACAATTATCGAGAGATGTGTAGTCAGCCTTTGGATCCCATAGTTGTAGCACAACCATACCCTAAACACTTTCCCATGCCCGTCCCGCCTATATATAAAGGAACCGAAGATCCCATAGAGCATCTTCGCATGTTTAGGATAGCATGTCATGATATATCACATGATGACTTGCTATTACTAAAAATGTTCCCGAAAAGTTTAGGAGGAATGGCATTAGAGTGGTACTATCAATTGCCCACTCATTCTTTGAGAAATTTTGAAGAAACAGCTGAATCTTTTGTCCATCAATTTAGTGCCTACATCGAGAGGCATGTCACCATTAAAGATTTATACAACTTAAAACAAGACAAAGATGAATGTTTTGCTGATTTCTTAGCTAGATGGAGGCAGTTGATAGGAAAACTGCACTTTGTGCTACCTTATAGGGAAATGTTGGATATTTTTATCAATAATTTACAAGAACAAATATCCTATGAGTTATCAATTGCTACCTTGACCACCTTCGATCAAGCTATAGACTTAGCTCGAAGAGTGGAAGATGCTCTCATTAGGAGAGGCCAGCTTAGGAAGAAAGATGATGAGAAAACATCCAAAAATCAGTATAAAAATAAACAAGTTGTAGGTGACGGAGTCACTGACAGCAGAAAATGTTGCTAATATCAATACAACGAAGACAACAAAAAAATTTATATTGAAACCTCCCCGATAAACCTCCTCGAGAATTTACTAGACTCAATCAACCATTATCAACTATTCTACCCCAATTACTCGAAAGAGGTTTGATTCAATTACCAACTATCCGAGAACCTGATCCAACTATACCCGGATACAGAGCTGATTTACATTGTGATTTTCATAGAGGACCTGGACACTCTACAAACTCTTGTAAAATATTGAAACATAAAATACAAGATCTGATTGATAATAATGAAATGGAGGTGCAAGCCTTCCAACCTAAACAAAATGCTCCTAATAATGCTCAAAAGACCATTCCCCAAAATCAGAATCAAAATGCTAATCAATCATTGGATATATTTCAACATCCTTTACCAAAACATGGTAAAGAAGTGGCCAATCAAATTGAGCATCATAATGTCCCTCCTCCTACCCGATATGTAGGAACTATTAGCGGACATTTACCTAATCATGATTTACAAAAATTTGACACAACTTTATCCATGGTCACGACCAGGCCCCTATATAATACTCAAACTCCGGATCTCAGTGATGTAGAATCGGATACCGAAAGTGAAATAGACATCACCTCAAATCAATTGAATAGTTCTAAAAACGAATCAGACCCTATTCAACCTATCACAGATTTTATGGTTCCGGAAGAACCATTTCCTAGAAGAGTTACTACTCGACCCTCTTCTAATCAGTTCCTTCCTAATGAACAAGCCATAAACGCTCAACCGAGACCAGTTCAGCGTCCTCAATATAACATTGTAGGTACCATCGGAGCCGTTACTAGACAACAAGCTCAAAATTCTCAACAGGATCAAACTCATAATGATGGATCAGCTCCATTTATTTTGAAAAATCCCAATAAAGGGAATCATATGTCTAATGTTCAACCAAAACCTCCTTACAATATTAACGAACAATTATCCAATACTACAGCCATAATTTCCCTTTTGGACTTGTTAAGATCTTCTCCTACCCATAGGGATGAATTAATGCTCACATTAAGCCAAATGATGGTACCTCAAAATATTCAACCTCGAAGCCATGTCCAATACTATCATCACTCGAGAAGTCGATTGTATTGACTTTCGAGATAAAGATATACCACAACATAGTCTACATAAGGATAACCCCTTATATATTACTGCCCTAATTGGAGATGTAGTCGTTAAACGAGTCTTGATTGATAATGGTTCATCTCTAAACATATGCACTTTTGAATTTTACCAAATATTTGGCTTTAGAAGTGATGAAATGAAAAGAACGGATATGATTATCAAAGCCTTCAATGACGAGACACAAGAAACGTGTGGAGTCATTACTATACCCTTGCAAGTTGGTCCTAGAACCCTAGATACAACCGTGTTTATTGTACATTGCCCCGCATCGTACAATATACTCTTGGGTCACCCTTGGATCAATGCGATGCGGGCTGTCCCATCAACTTTACACCAATGTGTTAAATTCGAATTTAAAAATCAGTTGGTCACTATTCATGGTGATCCTAGACCCTTTGATATGTGTGCCTTGGCGTAACCTGTTGGAGTTCAATTTTTCCCTGCTCCGTCATCCACACATCCTAATTCTTATTTTTCATCTAAAAGTGTGAAACACACACCTACAAATTCATCTATTTCTCCTCCATTAATTTCACCCCCATGTATAGCTCAACAATCTTCCGAACAAACCACACTAGAACCTCAAAAAGATCTTAGATCTACAACCAATCCTTCATGTTCCATCCCTATAATTTCAAAACCTATAGACCCATTTATTAACACCTCCACATTATCTACATCTATCATACCTTCCACATCTAAAGATATAGGGAATGATCCTTCTACATCTTATGCTCTTTTTGATGAGCTTTTACCGGATTTATCTAAAATTTTAATATCAGAAAAAACAAATGCTTCTATGCAAGATTCACTTCTTTTAAATAATTTGCCGCCATCTCCTCGTACTTTGGGCCTCCCACAACCTATGGGAAGTACTTACCAAGTCGGGAGTTGTGCTTTTATTTATAAAGGATATGATTGGGGAAGAATACCCCAAAACATCAAGACGCATTGTGATGGATATGCTCGATGCTATTTTGCTAATGAATATATTAAAGCTAAACCTATAATGCTTAAAATGGGATATAAAGGGAAAGGCTTGGGACCTTTCCAAAATGGTATGAAAGAACCTATCGAGGTAGAACCATGGCCCGCCCGATGTGGTGTGGGCCTGTTTCCTAGTAAGGGTCAACCCTTCCCTTTTGAAGGTGATGATCAACTCATATGTTATCAAGATTATCTAGATAAACAAGATTCTTTGTGTCCAAAGAATAATCCCTTTACATGCAATATGCTATCCATAGCTTACCCTGAATTGATTGCTGAATCCGATGATGAGTTGGAAGGAGATATTTTCCATGATGTCTCCGTTGAAGAGTTGTTACACAATGGTTTTTATTTTGATGGTTCTATACCTACTATAGCCCAACTTGAGGCCACGACTCCTCAAGATGAATTCTCCAAGTTAACCTTAAAATAATTACAAGAATTGGGTGTCTCACCCGCCCCACCTAATTTTGAAAGAGATCTACACATGGAAGTAGAAAACGTCATTAAAGTTAACATTGGAACTGAGGATAATCCTCACATAATCAATATTGGATCAGAATTAAGTCAAGAAAAACAAGATGAATACATTGCATTTCTTAAAGAATATGAAGATGTCTTTGCTTGGACATATGAAGACATGCCAGGTCTGGACCCTTCTGTAGTCATGCATCATCTAGTAGTCCATCCGGATGCTAAACCTGTTAAACATAAACTTAGAAAAATGCATCCCAAAGTGGCCTTGCTAGTCAAAGGGGAGTTAGAAAACTCCTGAATGTTGTTTTTATACAAGCTATTGATTATGCTGAATGGATCTCAAATGTAGTTCCAATCACCAAGAAAGAAGCTACCAAAGTTAGGGTTTGCACAGACTTTAGAGATATTAACGCTGCATGCCCTAAAGATGATTTTCCTCTTCCAAACATGGATCAAATCATTGATTTTACTACGGGGAGTGGAATGATGTCCCTAATGGATGGATTTTCTGGCTATAATCAGATCAGGATAGCTCCTGAAGATCAGGCTAAAATAACCTTTATTACCCCTTGGGGTACCTTTTGTTGGAAAGTGATGCCATTTGGTTTAAAGAATGCAGGCGCAACATATCAACGAGCCATGACTTATATCTTTCATGATATGATGCATGATATCCTACATGATTACGTAGATGATATTATAGCTCGCTCTATTAAAGAAGATGATCATTTAGATGATTTGAGAAAAGTATTTAATCGGTTAAGAGAATACCTTATTCGATTAAATCCAGCCAAATGCATATTCGGAGTTAAGTCCGGTAAACTATTAGGGGTTTTAGTTTCTTTACGTGGTATCGAAATCGACCCTCTCAAGATTGTGGCTATCACTGATATGCCCGCACCTACCAATATATCTGAGTTACGAAGTTTACAAGGTAAACTTCAAGCCATCCGTCGCTTCATCGATAAGTCGGCGGACAAAACCGGTCCCTTTCTTAAGCTTCTTAAGAAGGATGTCCCTTTTAATTGGGACGACGAATGTAAGGAAGCTTTTGAACTTCTCAAACAATACCTCCTTAACCCACCTGTGCTTTCACCGCCTAGACCTGATCGCCCGTTTATCCTGTATATTTTAGCTTCAGATTTTGCTTTAGGAGCTATGCTAGCTCAACTTGATAATGAGAAAAGAGAGCATGCTAATTATTATATTAGCCAAACTTTAATCAGTTATGAAACCCGCTACACAACATTAGAAAAACTATGTCTAGCAGTCATATTTTCTACGCAAAAATTATGCCATTATATGCTCAATCAAAAAACATATGTCATTGCTAAATATGATCCCTTGCGGTATCTTATGAGTCGACCTTATTTATCGGGTCGTACAACAAAGTGGGTTCTTGCTCTAAGCGAGTTTGAACTCACATTCATAGGACAGAAGTCTATTAAGGGTCAAATCATAGCAGATCAATTAGCTGCTGCACCCTTAGAGTCTACCCATCCCCTCATCATTGAGTTTCCTGATGAATGCCTTCAATTAGAGGCAGACCGTGTTGAACAATGGTCCTTATACTTTGATGGAGCCCGATGCATGAGTGGGGCTAGTGCGGGTATTATTTTAATATCCCCGCAAAAACATCTTATACCTTTGTCCTTTAAATTAACATTTGCTTGCACCAATAATACTGCTGAATATGAGGCTCTAATCCTTGGATTACGAGCTGCCTTGGCGCTAAAAATCAAACATCTGCTAGTTTTTGGTGATTCTCAACTTGTTATAAACCAAATTAATGAAGTTTATCAGACCGGAGATGATAAATTGCGCCCATATAAAGCATATGTTTTACAGTTAATATCTCTATTTGATCAAGTTACCTTGGAAGCTATTCCTCGAACTAGCAACCGTGCAGCTGATGCTATGGCCGCAGTTGCATCTCTTCTACCCTTGGAGTTAGATGACGAATATGCCACCATCATTATTCGTCGACTCCAGGAACCCGCTTCAAATAAGTCATGTTTAGAACCTTTGGATGTGTTTCTAATCAATGAAACTACTCCCGAACCTTGGTATACGGATATATTTGATTTTCTTCAAAATGGGACTTTCCCTGCCAATTCTAATAGAAACCAAAGTCGGTTATTACGTAGACGAGCAAGTCGATTTGTAATAATTGGCAATACTTTATATAGGAGATCTTTTGAAGGTATCCTATTGAGATGTTTGAATCTAGAAGAATCCAAATCAGCTTTAAGTGAAGCCCACGATGGATCTTGTGGAGGACACTTCAGTGGTAGTGTCATTGCTAAAAAGCTCCTTAGGATAGGATACTTTTGGCCTACCATGGAAAATGATGCACATGATTATGTGCGCCATTGCGACAAGTGCCATAAACATGCTGACCTTGTCCATGCGCCTGCACAAGAGCTGCAGGCTATTTCATCTCCTTGGCCCTTTTCAAAATGGGGCTTAGACATTATTGGCAAAATTAATCCTGTGTCATCCGATGGACACAAATTCATCATAACCGCCACCGAGTATTTCACGAAGTGGGTTGAAGCTATGCCTTTAGCTTCCCGCACTGGAACACAAGTCTCTAAATTTATTTTTAATCAAATTATTTGTAGGTTCGGAATTCCTGCAAATCTCATCTCAGACAATGGAACTTGTTTCAAAAATAAAGATGTTAAGAAATTATGCCAAAAATATAAGATTCAACATCGCTGGTCCACTCCCTATTATCCTCAGGGTAATGGTCAAGCAGAAGCATCTAACAAAACCTTAATCAAAATTCTTAAAATATTGGTCAATAAATCTGGTCACGACTGGCACATTCAATTATATCCAGCTTTGTGGGCATATCGCACTAGCGTTCGAACTCCCACTGGAACTTCACCTTTTGTCTTGGTTTATGGCGCTGAAGCTATTTTTCCCTTTGAATTAGAAGTTCCTTCTTTGGCTCTACTACTTCAAGATACCGAAGTAGGAGATGAATATCGAGCTGGCAGACTCAATCAGCTGGAACTCCTAGATGAAAAGCGCATCAATGCTTTGGAGCATCTTCGTGCCTACCAAAACAAGCTTAAAAGATCATATGCCAAGAAAGTTCGTCATCGATCCTTTGAGGTCGACGACCTTGTTTTAAAAGAAAATAAAAAAATACTAATGCAACTAAAGACCTTAAAGGTAAATTTGAGCCCAACTGGCTTGGACCATATATTATCACTGCTAAATTTGAATCGGGAGCATACAAATTAGCTACCTTAGATGGTAAAGATTTAAAAGAACCTATGAATATTATGCATCTTAAGCGATATTACGCATAAAATTTAGTCATTTCATTTGTACATATTTTGCATGTTGTCTCATTTTAAAAATATATATAAACTGTTTAAACAAAAACAAACCAACAAAAAAAAAGAAGAAGAAAGAGAGAGTCAAAATTATCAAACTCCTCAAAAATATTTGTTGTATATATTTCTTCTTAAAGTATTGCAGTTATATTTTCTTATTATCTTGGATAAATTAGCATTTATTTGGAATCCCTCACTTTTGCAAACACAAAAATAAATATCTTGATTTTATCTGGCATGATTACTAATCTCTCTTATATCAAAGTCCACAAAATTTAATTAAATAAAGTTTGAGCATAGAGAATTGATCTTGTTATTTACTTAAACCAAGCATATTCTTTCACAATAAAATGATTACATTTGTAATTTCCATGCTATGCTACATAGTAGAAGTGGTTTCTTGAGCGAAAAGTTTCCCTTGCTATCCTATCATGCACATGGTCTAGAATCTTTGAGAATTGACAAAAGGACAAGCTCACCCCTACCCAGAATAAAAATCCCTTGCTCTACAGCTAATCCGAGCAAGTATCCCTAGCATAGGAAGCAAAAGAAAAAGAAAAATCAAACAAAATTATGAGCAAAAGAAGCATTATTCCAGTATCATTTTGTACTATCTCAGCACTATTTCAGCATTATCTCAAATACAAAAGCAAAAATACAAAAAAAAAAGCAAAAATACAAAAAGAGCAAAAGAGAAAAGCAAAAGCAAAAGCAATAAAATCCCTTTCCCTACCCATTGAAAAGAAAAGAAGGGTTGATGAGCTTGAATCCCTGGAATTCTCAATTATTCGAAAACTGTGAGGTAAGCCCCATAACAAGTGGTTTGTGCCCAACCCGCTTGGCCTTGGGTAACTCCTAGCGTGGTGATATGTCTGTCACATTAGCGACCTTCCTTTGTACAGACCTATGTCCGCTTATGGATTAGCTAGCTCTTGATAACCCGACTTACATAGTAGTTTGGTATGGTTATATGCATCTAAATCATGGTTAATGAACACTTATTTGGTTAATTCAAATCACTTGTATCAAATTATCTTGCTCAAAACTGGTAAATGCACAAAGCAATTGCACACACATTTGTATTTGAGAGATTTTGTGTATCATTATGATAAATCAAGATTGGTAATGAACTCACATACGCACATGGGATTCCTTATAAATCTAACTGTTGTCTTTAAGATACTTTGAAATATTTTTGCAAATTGTTTGGAATAATTTCATTTTCTTATTTGAGAACAGCTTGTTTAGTATAAAGACAACTACATACATTTTCAAAAAAATCAAAATTTCTTTCAAAACATACACTCAAATCATATATATATTATCGACTTTCACGACGATGGTATAGTTCCAAAACTTAAATTGGAATTTTATGCCTAGCGCAAGTCCTCATCTTCATATTATCTAGTTTATTTTCAAAAATTAAAAAATCAACCATGCAATAAAACTATCAATTTCTTCTTTGGATTTCGCGATGATGGTATAAGTCTATACCTAAATATTCTATGCCTAGCGCAAACCATTGTACTAATTTTATTTCCCATTTATTTAAATTCATCAAAACATGTGACTTAAATCATTATGTTACACAATTATGCTTTAACAACAACGCACATTGTTTCTATTTCATGTCATTATGTCAACTTCAATTTTGCAATGATGGTATAATTCCTAGGGAATTATTCAAAAATTTTATCACACTTAGGAATTTATGCCTAGCAAAAATCATCTTTAATATATTTCATGCATAATATTTTCATGGAAATCTGAAAACAAATCACCATCATCATCATCATTTGCATCATCACAACAAAGTCTTAAGACAGTCTCTTAAGCACTCTTTTTCTTTTAACAATATTTCTATACCGGGATTAGCTTGACGACCGAGTGAGCGGCGACTCCATGAAATGGTCTATAATAGCGACAATGTCCTTTGAAATTATTGTTAAAAGTCCCTTTTTTTTATCATTATTATCCCACAAACAACCAATTTGTTTACATCAGATTATTTCATTTAAATTTTAAAAAGCATGACATTCAAACCATAATATTTCCAAACGACATAATCACATGAATCATCAAATCAATCACACCAAAACATTAAAGCATCATACAAACACATAAGACAAGTCATATGATCAAATATATATATATATATATATATATATATATAAAAATCAACAATATATGTACATCATATCAAAACTAGATTGGTATGCCACAATCTACATCTTGGCATACTCAATCCTCTCAATCATATATTCAATCTATGCAATGAGTAGCCTAGCCTCGAGAACCCCTCGAGCTCTCAGCCTCATCTCCTCCCCACCCCGAGGTGGACGAGGTGGCCCCATCGTAGTATGTGTGGTACTACGAGTCCTAGTCATCGATCGAGATGAAGTCCTCGATGACCCAACCCTGATCGGATCCGCAATGCCGGCTGGCAGCTATACCCTCTGGCCCTCTGGCACCAGCTGGAAGTAGATACCCTAATAGAACGTGGTCCGAGCAATCGACCATGCCAGCTCCTGAGTGCTCGCTCCTCCGCTCCGTGCTCCGAGGCGTGCAACCTCATCTCCGAGCTATGTAGCCTCAGCTCGATGGCGTGTAGCCTCATCCTGTAAAGTCTACACCTATGCCTGGAGATGGATAGTCTCCACCCGGAGAGTAGCCATCTCACTACTCTCTCCCGTGTCCACACCCTTGCCCTTATCGGGCGATGGTGGCCTCTCTCTCCATGGAGAAGGGGGTCTATCCTCCCTCCTCTCCCACTGTCATGGCCTCTGCCGAGCCTCGTGGCCTCCTCCTGCTCTCTCCCACTATGACCCTGTGCCACCTCAATGGCCACCTAGCACTGCCTCCCCATCTAATGCATAACTGCATGAATCAGACCCCGAGCCCTAGTCATCCGAGGAGGGCGGATGCCTGTGTACTAGGCATCATAGCCGTCGGCTACCCCAACGTCGTCCCCATCCACTGGCTGGATCGGGGCGTCATCTGCATCCTGACTCTAGAAGCGCTGCATATCTGGAGCCCCGCTAACTGTAGTGTTATCCCGGACGGTCCGAGAAAACTCGTAGTCTCTGAGAGATGGGATCCCCTGTTGTAGACCGAACTGCCTCAAAACTCGGTCGTAGCGATGGAGCTCCACCTCTCCCCTCTCCATCCTCAGCCAGTAGGTTCGCCTAACATGAGCCAGCTCTTGTCCATCCTCGGCCCACCCTGGATGATCTCTCCAAGGCCTCCAGGTGATCTGGTCGAGACAAGGTCATCAAGTAGTCTCCGAGACATTGGCAGATCTATCCGCCACTGTGACCCTCTTCGGAGCCACCAGTAGAAAGCTCGGGGCCTCTCCCCATCAATCCCTATCAGTGGGAGCCCTACCGGCCTCTGCACCATGATGTGCTCCCAACACCAAACTTGTAGTAGTGATGTCATGACCAGACATCGACCGCCCTTGTATACGACCCCATGCAGGATCCTATACAATCGGCATAGTACAAAGCTCCCCCAAGCAAACCTGTACCCATGGTCTCTCATGTCGTAGACCACATCTGTCAGTAGCCATGGTACTCTGCATCCACTCTGATGGCATAGCAAGAGACCACCTACCACCCCAACCAAAACTCTGTGTCGCCTAGATGCCCTGCATCCGGCGTAGCGACTCGATGTTCACTCCGCCCTTCTCCAGGGCGAAGCTCGGATCTCCGCACAATCGCATCATCGCGTGGCCCTTATTGGCCATGGGAGTTATTAGCCATCCTTGTATGGGGATCCTCAAAATCCTCCATACATCCTCCAATGTGGGAGTCATCTCCCTTGTCGGTAACCGAAAATAGGAAGAACCCGGATACCACCTCTCTGCTAGGGCCGTCAATAGCCCCATATCTGTAGAAACCTGTGGCATATCTGCCACATGCTCGCAAGCCGACTTGAGCCAACCGATCTCGCTCCGCTCGAGATAGAGCGGCCAAGTCATCCCTCACCTCACTCGTATTTCCATTCTCTCGCTCTTTAGTAATCCTCTCGCAACATAAACAACAAAACAATAAAAATCATTAATAAAATAGTGATTAAAAATGCAAGTAACACAAGTTCAATTTGAGCAAATTCATCTTCGATTTTGCAAGCCGAAATCGTCCCTTATTTGACGAAATCGTCCCCATTTCGTCGATTTCGCCCCTGGACGAAATCGGCGATATCGAGACGATTTCGACGAAATGGAGACGATTTCGTCCCGACGACGTCGACGGCCCAAAAATGGCCGCGATGCTCAAAAATCATTCAAAATTAATCTAAAAAGCATAGAAAATCAAAATTAAAGCATTCTAAACTAAGTTTAGACTCTTACCCGTAGCCCGCGCTGGACCTCTGTCGATCTGTGCACTGTCTCGACCATTTTGTTTGCAGAGCTCCGAAACCAGAAAATGAAAATGAACAGTAATAATGAATTAGGGTTTTTCCCTATTTTTCTTAATTTTATTCAAAAACAATTAAAAACATTTTAAAATTTTGCTTTTCCATGTTTTTACCTCAAACGTTCGATTTGGGTAAAAACACGGAGGGGGCACCATAGTAAGTTGTCGTACGATTCGACCTAGAATCGTCGCCTAAAAATGGGAGTAAATTTTTGCTTTCTCGTAAATCGAGAAGAACTCGTCTTTAACGCATTTTCCTCAAAAAATTCGCTAAAGAGGGGGCAAAATGTAGCACCCCAAAATTGGCGCAGTAAACCTTAGCAAATAATTAAAATTACTTTAGTAATAATTCAAAATTCAATTTTAACCCCGAACCGCCCGTTAACCGCCTGTTAAACAACTTTCCCCATTTTCCATGCCATTTTTAGGATTTGTTGTGACCGTTGGACGATATCGTCTCCGATCAGACGATATCGCCTCAGATCGGACGATTTCGTCTGGAGCAGAACGTCCAGACGATCTCGTCCCAAACTGATTTGTGCATAATTAGATTCTGTTCCAACGACGTCTCTAATCTGGGCAGAAGCGTGTCTGCACCGTTAGAGACCCTCCCCATTGGAGATCTCCCAAATTGGGATGATCCCCAACCTCCTAACCTCCCTCCTAAGCCTATTTAAACCTTAGGACCCCCTTGACATTCCCCTGGCTGAATTTTCCTATAACTTGACCTTTGCGCGCATTAGAATACCCTGGATTACCATCTCCATTTGTGCTTTCCAAGTTTTCTTGAGGGACCTCATTGATTTTCAGCCGGAGCAAGCTCGGATCATCGCAGATGATCCCGTACAATCTTGGACGATCCCATCAAAATTTGAGACGATTTCGACTGCGATCTCGCATTGGGGGCAATCGGTGCCCGTAGTTTGCACTTTTCCTATACTTTGCTGCTATTTTATTCTCGCATTTAGTCAGTTTTATTATTATTTCTTGTTATTCTGCATCTTGGAGTTCACCCATGTAGTTTAATTGCATAATAAAATCATGATTAGCTATTAAAGCATCGTAATTTACTTGCATTTCTATTCGGGATTATCTTATTAACATCCTTATTATTATTTCACATCATTTTCCTTTATCAAGATAGCCGCATTTTTTGTATTTTGTATCTATTTCTCTCGTTTGCGGTGTCTCGACGAATTCGTCGGATCTCGGATGATCTTGTCCGATTTCGAGACGATCCTGTCAAATCGGAGGCGATCTGGACCGCTTCAAAAATTAGAATCTCCATCGTACATCCGGAATCGGTATGGCTTTTCTCATCTAGCATATTCTCTCGTGTTTTATGTTTAATTCTATTTTTTGTATTCATTTAATTTGCATTTTCATAATAGAACAACTTAGATTCATTTGGCCAAACCTAGGATTTGAATGTTTAAAGATAAAATTGAACACATTAAACACATTCCCAACCTAGGCGTGGAGACCGCCACTAAACGTTTCCCGGTGAACCCCACCATCCGTCGAAAAATCACCTTAATACACCTCCCCCGAGAGGCAGGACCTTCAAAGGGCCTCTCAGTCTGAGGTATTGTCCCATCCTTCCCGCATCCCCCTTCCGGGCGTGGATCCTTTAGCCTGAAGGTAAGGGTGCAAAAATTTTGGAACGATACACTTCCCATATTATAGAACAATCCTACTATCAATTGGAAAGGTGTTGAATTCATGATCACTTTCTTTTTCTTGGTTGCCATCATTTCCTATGGCAACTCTCATATGGAAAGATACTAGCCAACCAACTTGTACCATGATGGGACAACATTGATGGTGAATAACTATGAATTAGGGAATTCATCTGGAACTCCTATTCCTACAGGCTCTCCTAATCGTATCTAAGACAACTGGTCTACAATGACATGCTTCTTAACAAGTCTCACTACTACTCAAAATATACACTACTGTAGGGTGAAAATACACCTACTAACCCATCCTTGTATCACTGGTTTGTTTATTAAGTACAAAATGACTTAATGATCTATGCAGAAAGCAAAGGGATTCACCAATAGGTAATGCCTAAACTTCTGGACTGCAAATACCATTACCAAAGCTTATCTCTTAGTTGTACTATAATTTCTCTCCGACATTGATAATAGGCGACTAGCAAAGAAAATAGGTTGATCCAGCCTAAACTGTCCTTCTTGTGCCAAGGCACATCCGATTAAAAAATTTGAAGCATCAATATGGACATGGAATTCCTTATCCCAGTTTAGGAAAACCAAAATTGGGCTACACACCAGCTTGGCCTTTAACTCTTCAAAGGCTCCTTGGTGCTCCTCTGTCCATCTGAAAGGAACATTCTTCTTCATCAAGGAAACTAATGGATAGGATACATGTGCATAGTTATAATATGGATAGCTTTGGATTATCATCACCAAAATATGGTTATAATGAGGGACCTAGGTCCCTATTTTTGGTAAACATTTACCCTTGATCTACGTAGGTTGAGAAATAATTACTCATAGTAAAAGTAAATATTTAGGAGCAATTTTAGCAAAATGTTGCACCACCAAATATTACATGCCTCCATTTATGCTTGTAATAGGCTTATAAGGATTCCAAAATGACCTAGTGTGGAACTACATGTAAATTTATTATTTTCTAAAAGATTTACCTTGAGATCTATACCTTCAATTTACCTTTGTGATTATTCGAGCAGTTTGCTCTGGGTTAGCAAGAGAATCACCCATATTTTATGAGAAAATGACTTGCATATACAAGCATGTTGACCACTTTTGCTAAGTGAATTGGCATTTTGATCCAATCGGTCCTTTTTAGCTAGCAAATAGACACTTGGAGGCAAATGATAGATTTTTGTACGTAGATTGGTCCTTATCCATAGTCAAATTTTGAGATTTTTGGGATGCCTCTGCTATATTATCTCTATTACCATATTTTCCTTCAAAATTTATAATAATTTACAAGGTACTATTGGGGTATTACATTTATAGCTACTTCATGGGATGACAAGCTCAATTATCATAAGATACCAAATTTTGTCTTTATCTCTAGGCACAAAGTCTATAAAATTGGGACCTTCATGTTAAAAATATGTCAAAAATACTGATTCTCCTTATTTGGTCTTTTTTAGTAGCAATCCTGGTCATTTTTGCTACTAATTATATGGATATTGCATTGATACAAGGTCTTATGCCTCCCCCATTAGGTCTTCACAAGAATATTATGATAATTCTTCTTGCTTGGCAACTAGCTTTTGTAGCTTGGCATGAATTGGTTGTAGCCTCTCATAAATTTTAGTTGCATCCCCTTTCTTGAATTCGCTCTTTTCTTCCTCAAACATAGAAATTATGATGTCATCATCTAAGATATGTTTCTATTCATTAAAAATTCCAAGCATCCTTGCAAAAATCATCTCTTGAATCTCTTTATACATTTCTTGAACTTGGGTTCTCAAATATGGTAGGTTATATTTACAAGCTTGAAGGTTCCACAAGACATCTGGTATATTTCTTAAATTTTTAACTAATTTTTTGTAGTCTATCCCTTGTTGCTATGCCTATGCTATCATCATTGAAGCAAATATTTTGAGGACCTCTTGATATTCATCCCTTGCAGATAGTTACCCTTTCACGTGCCTTATAATTTTAAGGACTTGTTCTAGGATTTATTCTATGAAGGATATCAAATAGAAATAAACATAAGCATTCAATATTTATTTCTTGAAATTTTCCCAGAGGGACTTGACCTTTTGAATGTCTTGAGCTTCCTTCAAGTCTATAGTTACTTTTGTTGATTTTGAGGTTGTTAAATCTACAATTTGTTAATCTTTAGAACACAAGCTCTCTTGGAGTCTATTCTTCTATTTTGTTAGCTATTGCATGAGGTATTTAAGAACTTTTTAGATTTTCTTAGGCTCAACAAGTTGGATTTTAAGTTTATCAACTTTTTTCTTCAATTGATATTTCTCAGGAACATCTTTCTTCAACCCCTCATTTTCTCATTGGAATTTATGCTTCAAGCTTCCTATTCTTGATTTGCATTACTTCATCATTAGCTACAATACAACCAAATGTTCTAGCCACACCAAGAATGAGTTGGTTTACCAATTGGAACATTTGGTATGAATCCATATTGTCTAGATTTAGCTTGACACTCTAGAAATCAAGTCAACGGTATTTGTTGCTATCTTGGAGGGGTTCATTTTTGTGGTCTTGATCATGTTCACCTTGTCCTTAATTTCTTGATAGTTATGATTGCATGAACACTAAATCCATAGAGGTTATTTCATTGAGACTTTTATATTCTTTTTTCTACCTTTTCTCCTCAATGACAAGGACATCAAATTCCATGGTGATGTCTCTCTCTAACTTTCCATGCAAATACTAAGCTTGGCCTACTAGTTATGCTAGTTAATGGGGTATCTCTTGTAGACTCAACTCCTTAGGCTAGGAAGGTGGGCATTGTTACCTGTAGGAATATTTTCCTTGCTTGATATGGTGGGTGTGTGGAAGTGGAAAATGAAGAGAGAGGTATAATTTATGTGATGATTATGGGGGATGTAGTGGAAGTGGGATATGATGCCAACTTTATCAAGGTGTTGGTAAGAGGTGACATAGTTGGTGATGGTAGAGCTTATGGAGGATATGTAGTGTAGGGGACTAGTGGTTATAAGGTGATATTTTGAACATTGGGAAATGAGAAGGATGTAATAGAGGTAGTTACCACTATAACTATGCTCATTTAGAACAAAGTACCTCTAAGAGAATTACATATTGCATTGGTAGAGGGTGAGAGAAGTGAAATAAAAGAATGGTAAGGGAGAGAAGCAGTAATAAAAGAAGGGATGAAAATATAAGAGGGATTAGTGGATAGTGGGGGAGATGTGGAAGTAGATGTAGTAGTGGCCACTTGATTGGTCGTCTCTAGCTTGGAAGGAAAAACTCCTCAAGGGATTTTTCCTTCTTCAAGTTGAGTTATTGGCTATTGTTGTTGTTGATATTTCGTCACTGCTATTTTTATAAACATAAAACCATAACTTTGAGACCCCTTTTGCCCCATAATTATTGTCATTCTAATTTTTAAAATAAACACTAATAGGATCATCAATATAGCTAAAATGGTGATCTCTTGCACTGTTCTCTTTTTAGGGTTGAGTTTTTGAGGGGTCTAAGTATTGGCTACTACTTCAATTATTATTTTGACCATTTTCATACTCTGGTGTCTCCTATCCTAGATGCTAGAGGAGTAAATATTAGATAGACCATTTCTAATAGACTTGGTGATCATGTTTATCTTATACCTCATCCTCTACCACGCAATGAGTTTTTGGTCTATGTACTTGGGTTTCCTAAGCACATTCAATATCTGATGATTTAGCTTGATGTTGGGGTCAAAGTCAGCCTTCTTATTTATGTAGAAGGTGTGACATCCTAATGGGTTGGAATACCAAATTTAAATCTCATATTCATATCCATGGTTGCTTCCCAGAGTGGCAATGGTTGTTTCTTCATTTTGATTGACCTCTAGTTGTACATTGTATCTCTTCTCATGGGAAAATAAGGTATCTAGCTTCTTCTCTCAAAAGGCATATTCAAAGTATCAATTTGGATCATAGGACCAATGTTATCTAATTTTTTCTAGGTTTGTCTCTCTTAATCATGCATATGTCATTGAGTGGAAGTCATGCAACTTTAAGATAACATTAATTATTGGCTACTTGAGTAGGTAGAAGTGGTTTTCTTCTATCCCTTGAAGTACTTCAAGTCCATGTAATCAAGTGTATATATTCCAAGTTGAACATGTAGTTGGGCACATGTATAGGTAACTAAAAGGGTATGGATGAGAATCCATATAGCCAAATAAACAATTTACTCCTCTCCAAATAGAAATCCCTGCTAGACCTTTTTTCATCACTTAGAAACTATCATGCCTCATCTAAAAATATTGGTACCTTCCCCTTGAAATTCTCCATAATGACCTTGTACACCTCATAGTAGAAGAAATAGGAGGTATTTCTCACTTCTTGATAGGGTATGTCTATGCACTCCATAATTAACAAAGGTTGACCATCAACTTGTACTTGGTCTAGCTAGAGAGTGGAAAATCAAAACTTCTTCTAGTATAGGATTAGCTTGATCAAGTAGGAGGTGTAGTTCAATTTTATTTTTTCCTTGAAATACTTTAGTTGACCATCCATTTGATCAAAAATATATTTGGCATAATCAATAATTTAGGAGTTCCTTGGATAGGTTTGTACAACATGTAATAGGGTTGTGTGCTCCTCATAGATATTTTGGTTGCTTTTTTCCCCTTGGACTATAGCTATTATTGGAATCACCATCTAAAAATCATCATTGAATTGGCTCAACTTTAGTGGGATATTGAAGTTGGATGGTAGGTTTATCTTCTCCAGGTAAGGGGTTAAGAATTTCTACCAGTAAGCATTAAAGTGCTCATAATAAAATTATTAGATGTCCTAGGGCTATATGAGATCCACATAGTTGGGTCATCAATGATTTTCAACATATTTAATATGACTCATTGTCTTATGTAGAAGGTGTCTTTAGTCTATTACAAAAGCCTAAAAATCTTTGTCATAGGGTTGTACTTCTCTGCTACTACCCCTACCAACTCTAGGAAACTCTAGACTTGGGCATTAAATTCATTGCTAACTTTGAAGTTCATATCTTGATTATGCTCTAAGAATTGCTTTGGGGCCCTAGGTTGAATATTTGGAGGGCATCCTTCCTTATTTTCCTAGTTGGATGGGTGTAATTTCTCTCCACCTTTTGATATGGGTTATCATAGTATTCCTCTGGTCTCTTTGGAGGTGAGGAGCCATATCGCTTTCTCTTTCTCCTATTCATATTCTATTGTTATCTCTTTGATGCTCCAACCTCTCATAATATGATGGGAATAGGTGAAAGTGGAATGATAGTGGTTGGGGTAGTGTTGTAGCCAAAATTGATACAACATGAATATACCCATAATTTCAAAATTTTGAAGGTCCTAAAAGGTACACATTTTGTGATAGGCTAATAAAGAATTCAAATCTAAATAAAACATTTTCTGTCTTCATAAACATCTCCAACCCCTAAGTGGCTTGATTTTTTTCCTTCCATTAAAAATTAAGGGGTTCCCCATCTATTCCTTCCAAAGAATCCCCCCTTGACCCAATTGGCTGAACAAAAATGATGAAATCCACCCTTCGATGACTAACTAAAAGTATCTACCGAAAAATGCAATCTTTAAAAAACTAAGCATAAGGTCTTTTTGACTGATAGAAAATAGTAGTCGATCGACAAAAAAGAACAAGCAGTCGAGCCTAAATCATGTTTCAATCGAAACCTATGGTAAAAGAGCCGACGATATTTTTACAAGCAAGAAAATTTTTAGTCGATTGATAAAAGGTTTTGGCCGATCACTCAGGCCAAAGAGCTGAAGCAAATAGAACGTGCAAATTTTAAATCGATTGACAAAAAGAAAATTGCTGCAGAAAATTTTTGGCTAAACAAATTCGGTTCGTTAATGCCCCTTTTTTATTTATAAGAAGAAAGCATAAGCCAAAGGTGAAAGGCATTTCGATCAATATGAAGTAAATGGTAGTCGACTAACCAATCGAATGATCATGAAAAGTGATTACTTTTTTGATCGACCATAGTAAATAGTCAGTCAAAATATTTATCGATCGAATATAAAGCAAGTCGCTCGATGAAAATATGCTCGAAATGAATTAAGAGATGACCAAAAAGTCAAAAAGTCAATAAATTTTCCTTCGATTGGCAAAAAACAAAAGATGGTCACTCAAGCAAAAGCGAAATTATTGTTCGATCGAAGAAAAGCCTTTATCGGTCGAACAATGGAAAGTATCGATCGATGATTTGGTCAAAGTGCTACCATTGAAAATATTTTGGCCGAGAAAAGAAGAGCATTAAGTATCCATGGTCGAACACATCCTCACCATTAAAAAGTCATCGACCGAACGAAATCAACGGGAGAGATCAACCCAGCCAATCAAAGGTAAAATCAACGAAGATTAAGGTATGTCGCCATTTAATTTTGCATGCATAAGATCTCAATTAAATATTGTTATTATGAGCTGACATCCTTGATAAAAGCTATCGCAAGTTTTAAAATGTAGTGCATACAGAAGTACACAAAGCCATTTTGGCCGAATAATGGTGTCCAATGATCGAATCTCTATTCGTGCAAAATCAAAGTGATCCACCAACCAAAATTTGATAGAAGAAAAGAGGTAATCGATTGATCATCCAATCAATGAACTATATGTAATCAACTGAATTAAACCATTGATCGATCGATATGTCATCAATGATAGCTGAAGCACAAAATCCAAATCCATGGACCCTCACCCAAGAAAAGCTGATGCAACACTCAAACCAATGATGATCTCGCTGACATGGCCACACCACTTTGGGTATTATGGGTACACAAGCCAATCGTAGGCCTCGACCTCAGATCTCTCCAAGCATGATTTTTAAAATGTGTACCGATCAAATGACTCAAGATCTGACACATGTATGATCTGGTATCTTTTGTACAAATCAAACAGATGACGATGATTCATGATCAACCGATCATTATGGAGGATTGAGGTGGTGAGCTGAGAATAGCAACAATGCAGTGATAGTTGGTACGATGTTAATAAATCTTCATGCATGAACCAATTTAAATACATGGCCATAGTGACAAGCAACTCACAGTGCTTACAAAGTTCTCAAACTATTTTGATGAGTTGAGAAATTCGACGATAGAGATTTGAGCGATGGCCTCCTCCAACAGGGTAGCCCTCAAAATGAGAGTTGAAGCATTAGATGAGAAGGTGCCATTCAAGAAGTTGAATAACAAAAATACTGGAGAACAAGTATGGGGTGAGGATGAACTCACTAAGTTCTGCTTCTAGTCCAGCATAGAAGAGTGGCGATGCCCACACTACCTATTGAAGAACATCTTCAACCAAGCATATGAAGACAAAGACAAGAGAGCTCCTCACTACAACAAATGGAGAACCAACCTGGCAAAACTCTTGTGCCCAAGAGTGCATTTCTCCTCTGAATTATTGTCATGGCTAGCCATATCATATGATCCAAGAACTAGGGCCATCGTTAATGGGTGAAACAAGCCCATTTACAGGATTACACCAAAAAGGTCGAACAGGTGTTCGGGCTAGAAATGACCAAACAGTGCTACGATGCGAAGGTGATTTCAAAGCAGGCACGACACATGATCGACACCACCTTCTATGAGAAGTTGTTTGATTATGACAAACCAGTGTCGATAGATTTTCCAATTCATAAGAATCAGTTCCACAAATGGGTGAGAGACTACGCCAACATGATTCATGTAGTGTTGGGAGTTGAGGACCTCAACTGGGTCAACGTCGAAGTGATGTATTTGATAGTATAGTGCAACAAGACCTGGAATATGCCCATGTATAGGTGGCAAGATGTAATATGTGACACAATAGACAAAGAATTCAAGGAATTACAAGATGCCATAAAGAAAAATATGGATCTTATGCCCCATTTCTCGCACTACTCATTCCTTGTGCACCTAATCATCGGGTAGTTCAAAGATGATGCTATCCAACAACTCAGAGGAGTGTCAGGGGAAATTATCCAGGATAGGTTGCCTTGCATCTATGATGGCACTTCCCCTTATTCAGAATTTATGTGGAATGTTCTTAGCATCAATGTACCATGTGCTCACTGAGAAAGAACCACCCAGAATGAGCCCAGGTATAGTCAAGTATCTCCAAGATATGGAAGTTGGAGATTACTTTCTTGATGAACATTTCAGTTTTATTAGAACATACGAAGGCAAATTGCCATCGAAAGCCTTGCCCACTTATTGCCCCAAATCATTGGCTACCTTAGAGATAGTAAGGCAGTCTACAGAAGAAGCCAGACTAAGATGGAGGAAGAAGAAGACCAGAGTTCCTTGGATCACAACTCCAAGAAAAATAGGGGAGTATGTATACCGAGGATATCCAACGATGATAAAAGCTTTGCCCATAATGGACTTCTTTTGTTTCATAGAAATCACTTGGAGACCATATGATCCCAATGGTCATTACAAAAGTATCACTTTGGAGTCTAATCCAATGGAACACAGAGAAGATGAGTTTGAGAAAAATCTTCTATGGGTGTAGAACAATGGAATTAATCTCGAATAGATATGGAACAACAAAAACCTGGTAAAAGCACATACTCACACAGAAATGGTTGGGGACTACTCCACAGACTTGAGGATGGTAAGAAAAGATACATTAGATAAAAAGGCACCTCAAGTAACCGCCATCCCACCAGAATATTTCATCGATCCTATTGTGGAGGTTATGAGCCTGAATCCTGAGCAAATCAAAATCATAGCTGAGGTACAAGATCAAGCAACGAAAGAAAAATTTGGTACTTCTTCTGCCTCTCAGTCCCCTAGTGCGAGTAGAGGAAAAGAGATTGTGCCTATTTTTGCTACCCCAAGGAGTTTCACAGTCGAGAGTTTGGCATTGACTCTAATGGCCTCACAACATCTACAACAAATAGCTATAGGTTCACCATGGGTAGTACCAACAACCTTCATGGAAAACAATAAAGAAATTAGGATCTCTGCCATGGCGTGGGAGAGAATAAAGAAAGCTGGAGGATTCAATGATATCTTCAAAAATTATCAGGTAGTGATGCTCGATACTACAGGATATCCTCCTCACAAAAGAGCAAGGATTGGATCGAGCACCAATGAGCCTATGAGCATCACCCTGATCAAGAAAGAAGACTTTATACAATTCACTATTGAAGAAGAGGAACAAATTGAAGCTATCATGGAAGATAGGGTGATGGAGGTTCGAAGTAGAAGTGGAATTCATAATTTACCTCCATCAAGTTCAGAGCCTACTTCCAGGGCCACCATTATCATTCCCACTGATGGAATACAATCACTCCAAATAGATCCCAGCACGGGTGATGCATCGATAGGAGGAGACTCAATCTCATTATTAAGACATGGAGTGCAAGTCCATGCACAGACTGCACTAGTCATTGAGAAGGAAGTGATAGCCTAGAAGTCTAAAGCCGAATTATTGCAATCAAAAAATGAGAAGTTGAAGGTTGAAATCAGTAAGATTCAAGAGCAAAGGCCTTCTAAAAATAGTTCATTACAAGTTCCAAAACTTGCAACCAAATTCAAAGAAAATATGATCAAAATCATTGAGAAAGAAGCAGGAATGATCGAGACCTATTGCAAGAATTTTGGATCAATAATAGAGATAAATAAAGAAATAAAATATCTATTAGAAATTGTAGATAAAAAGGTAGCAGCTATATCCCTAGTGTACAAAAAATGCAAGGCCAAATATGAACAGATTAGGTCCATGCAAGTAACCACCATTGATGGTAAGACTCATAGCTGCCAAGGAGAGTATGAAAAAGTTGTAAGTTTTAAGGTGGAAAGACCCAGATGGAATAACTTGATCAAAGAACTAGAAAAAGTAGAAAAATATATTGTTATCCAGCTGAAGCACCTCAATGTCGACCTCCACAAATTACTCAACATAAAAGGTTTCTATCAAATAATCATCCGAGATATCAGAGAATTCTCTTGTGAAGAGGTTGACGAAGATAAGCTATCTGACCAACTCATCTCTTTGACAATGTTCTCCCTGGACATCGTCAGGTTCTTTCAGAGTAGACAACCATTCATAAGGGAAGACAAAAGCAAAGGAATCAGGGCATTAGATAGGATTCGCACGATCAGTAAAATTGATGAAGAAATCTAGATCCTTATAGCAGATTCCATTGGTGCAAGTCAAGATGAGCAAGAAGTAATTAAGAAGATTCAAAAGATATCTAAGTCAACAAGTAGCATGGGACCCATGATGATAGAAAAAGGAAAAGAGAAGGTAAGTGACAACTAAGCAGGGCTTCGACCAATTTTTCTAAAACATATTTTTGAGACAGTTAGATAAATAGACTATACAACACCCGATCGATGACAAGGTAGGAGATGGCACCAGGTGGATGGTTCAGATACAAATGGTTCAGGTAGTTACAAAGCTGCTACAACTATAAGAAGGACGTCTACAACCAGAATAAGGATCGAGCTTTGACATAGCATATTTTTTCTAAGAGGTATACTCGAGTGCCCATTCTTTGTTGTTGTATCTCCTTTGTTTTCTTTCTCCTTTTCATCTCCTCATTCCTCCCATTATTGTGCAGGTTTTTGATAGGAAAGTGCCCAAGAAGCTGAGAATATTTCTAGATTATTGAGCTAGAGGTCTAGAGACTCGATTATTGTGATATTCGAATGGAAGAGTGAAAGGTCCTTGTTACAATATTCGAATGAGGATCTTTATTGTATTAATCTTTCTAAGAGTTAAATGGTGATTCCAAGCCAAATCTTCATGTAATATCATTCAAATATTAATACAATTCTGGGCTTCTTTCTTATTATCTTTATGTGTTTAGCTTTGTGTGTGTCTTTGTTATGGGTTACATTATTTGAATGCATAATGAACGCTTCTCTCATTGGTCAACTGTTATGTTTATTATGATATTTGAATGAACGTAATTGCATCGATTATTTCATCTCTCTTTATTTCTATTTTTATTGAAATGTTATTAAATCTTGCTACAATAGCCCAAAGGATTAAAGCATCGGTCATACATAAGGTATAATAGAACTATTATTGTTTTAGCTCGGTCAAAATTTATAATTGTTAATTCATCACCATAAATCTAGAAGAGCATGAACTTAAAGAATTTAAGCTCACCTCAAGGGTATCCTTACCATACTTGGTCTGTCTAGAAAATATTAAAGAACTCTATTCCCAAGTTAAAGAGGTAGGTCGACCAGAGCCTGTAATAGCTCGTTGGTAGTAGGTTTTCCTGTAGCATGATAACTTATCCTAAGGATGCAGGAAAAATCCCCAATAGTTTTTTGGCATCATTGTCAGGGATCGAATGCGTAATTTTCATTACAGTTTGGAACCTAACGATAAATATTTATTGGCAATAATTAGCTTAAATAAGGAATCAGAATATCAGTTTATCTTAAAATATTTTCAAATCTGTTTCCCTTCTATGCTCGTAGTTTCCAATTTTCCTTTTTCAAGAACGAACAATTATATTATTTTCTTGATTCTCTTAAGTTTCTTGATTTTCTTGATTCTTGAAAAAGTTTATGCCCTGAGTGATTGAGAGTTCTATAAGTTGAGTAATCTCGACCAGATGTTTATTCCTTCTGCACACATAGTGTTGGTGACTCTGACTGGATGAATCCAAAAATATCAAAAATATTAAAAGAAGAAGAAGAATGTTGGTGCAAACGAGAAGAACCGCTTAAGAGTTGTACCCCAAACTCTCAGATCCAAAGGTATTTTTTAGAACTAATCCTTCTAATTCATCTCCAAAAATTTTTGACATAGATATTGTTACATTAGGAAGTTTATTTGAAATACCTCCCACTATTCCCAGTGGAATTACTAACACACCTCCTACTATAATTCAAGCACCTCCATTAGTTAACATGGCTAACCCACCACCTGTTCAACTATGGAGGACTAATAGATATAGACCTTTTCAGTTACCAACGCCTTTGCATGATCTCCCTAGTAAAGCACACAAATATTTACCTAAGTTTCAAGGAAACAATGCAGTCACTAGAGAAGATCACATCAAAAGCTTCTTGTATGCTTTAGATAGTCTAGAAGTAGAACATGAAGATGTGGTGTTAAGGTTGTTCTTACAGACTCTAGAGAAAGATGCTAGAGAATGGTTTAATACTCTTCCTAATAATGATATTGCTAATTTTTCCAAAATGGAAACTATCTTTTTAAAGAAATTTGGTGAAAGGAAGAATGAACAATCATTACTGATAGATCTGGAAACAATGAAAAAGAAAGAAAATGAATCAGTAAGTGATTTCAATAGAAGGTTTTCTAAAGCTAGAAATAAGATTCCCACTACTCTAAGGCCAAATGATATCCAGTCCATCTATTTTTATAAGAATACCTTCCCAGGAGAATTCAACTATGAATTAAGACAAGAACAGGTAAATACAATAGATGAGTGCATGGAGAAAGCTATAGACATTGAAAGGAATATGTTAGACAGTGGGAAAATGAAACCATACTCCCTAGAGGATAATCATCCTGATAGGAAGCCTAAGAAAGTAGGATTTAACCTACAAAAGAGAGTTGAACATGATCCCATGGAGAAGTTGGCTAATCAAATGATAGAAATGTTCAACACAATGAACAATAGGTTGGCCAGGATAGAAAGAAATAAAGAGAGCAATGGTGAAACTTCTCACCCTCAAGCTGATAGACAACAAGGTGACAACAGACCACCTTTCAAGAGAAATTTTAATAGAAATTGGAATAATAATAATCCTGATGAAAGAAATAGAAATAATGGAAATAACTAGAAAAAGAGAGAAACAGAGAAGGATCTAGACTTGGTTCCTAATCCTATACCCACTATCAATTTAGAAAAAAATTCCCTTACTACTGTTCAGCCTGTGATGCTCCTCACAATCCAGATTGTTGTGGTATTTACCTAGGCATCCACCATCCTATAGATTTGGAAGAAGAATCCAAAGAGGATATCAGGATTAATGCATGTTGGACCCTTGAAGATGAATCTAGAGAAAGGTTATTCGAAGAAGACATGGATTTATATGCTTCGAATCACCACCCAAAAATCCTAGTTGCAGAAAACACAAAGATCCTACAAAGAGGACAAGAAACTAGGTATGATAAAATGAAACAAGGCAAACTAGTTCCAACAACACAAGAGGTGGAAGAACTAGAAGCAAATACCCTGAACTTGAGAAATAGGACTATTCCTAACAAAACTGATAAGAATTTAAACAAAGAGATTAGAGAACAACCCATTGAGAAAGATCAAAACAAAAAGGTTCCTAAAAATGTAGGAATAAAAGAACCACCACCTCATGATGAATGCTCCAAGACTTTAGATGTTAAAAAGATGGAATTTGATGCTGGTTAGAGTTGAGTAAACAGAAGGTCAACATTACCTTTGGTGAGTTAATGAATATTCAAAAGTATAGAGAACAAGTCTATAAAGCTTTTGGCTTAATTGAACAAAAGGGAACTCAATCCTGTAATGTTGTCAAACCTTCCAATCATGAAACTAGAACCCCTCATCTATCAGACCATTTTATGTGTCACTCAGGTATAATTTAGATGAAGGAAAAAGGTATGTCATTCACAACTGCATGCTAGATAGTGGTGCATCCCATAACATCATGCCCAAATAGATAGCAGACCAACTAGGGTTGATTTGCACTAGGGAGTCTCCCCTTGTATCAGTAATGGATAGTAGGTAGATACCCTATGTAGGTATTATCACTGGCTTGTTAGTCTACCTTGATCAACATCCTAAGAAAGGTATAGTTATGGATATTACAATGGTTGATGTAGACCCTTTCTTCTCATTACTATTAAGTAGACATTGGGTAAAGCAATTAGGTGGCTCCATACAATTAGATTGGTCTTATGCCATAATCCCTATTTCAAGAAAAGAGAATGTAACCTTAAGGAGAGAACCATTTAACAAGTACTCAATCGAACTAGTGAGACCAGATGACACCATGGTTAATTTGGTTAGCTCCATAGAAGAGAAATAAATAGGAGTATACTCGATTTGGCATAACCCTTTCCTAGTCAAAGTCCTTAAAGTGAAAGATATGGACCCTAAAACTAGAGAACTAGTAGATACAGAATCCGATAGGATCCTTACCCAAGAAATGTGGACCATATCCTTTGATAGGGCTAAATCTCAAACAAGAGTAGGTGTTAGTGTCAATTTAATAGATATTAAGGGAAACTATCTTGGGATCCCTTATAGATTAGAATTTCTATGCACCAATAATGTAGTTGAGTATGAAGCCTTACTATTAGGTCTAAGAAAAGCTAAAGAACTAGGGATAAATTTCTTGACTATCACTGGAGATGTTGAATTAATTATACAATAGGTTAAAGGTAAGTATCAGACAAAACATCCCAGATTAAAACAATATAAATCTATAGTTCTAGCAAAAATTGATAAGTTCCTAGCCTTTAACATCTCATATATTCCTAGAGAACAGAATCACATTGCAGATCTGTTAGCTATTAATGCTTCAGGTACAGATTGTCCAGAAATAGACATTAAATACATGGATAGGTTCCCAACTATCTCTATATACAAACCTTTTGTACCTGACAATGTTGTATATCTACAAGTGTTTCAAGATGATGTGGATATCAAAGACTTCATGACCCTCCAGAATATGTATTCAGATGTTATATGTGAGGAGGAGGATGAAGAAAAATTGAAGAATATTATTGGAGAACCAGTTGAAGTAATTCAGCTCAAAACCAATAGGATCCCTAAAGGGTTAGTTTCTTTAGAAAGCTTATTTGATGATTTTGATAAAGCTTACAAACCACTCCTCAAAGAAACAGAATCTGATGATGTAAATATTGGAACAAAAGAGGAGCCCAGGTTTGTCAAAATTGATAAGGCTTTACCAGAAGAAGAAAAAGAATAGTACATTAGCTTTTTGAAGAAAAATAAAGAATATTTTGCCTAGAGTTATGAAGACCTGAAGACATTTAAAATAGAGGTCATGACTCACATAATTCCCCTTAAGGAATATGCTAAGCCTTTCAAGAAGAAGCAAAGGAAATTCAATCCCACATTGCATCCAGTTATGCAGAAAGAAGTTCAAAAATTACTGGATGCCAAGATAGTCAGAAAAGTGAGGTTTTCTTCCTGGATAGCAAACTTAGTACCAGTAAGGAAGAAGAATGGAGAGATCAGACTTTGTGTTGACTTTCAAAATCTAAATAAAAGTTCTCTCAAGGATAATTATCCCTTGCCCAACATGGAACAACTACTACAAGCTGTAGTAGGCTCATCCAGGATGTCATTACTGGATGGATTCTCAAGATATAATCAAATTCAGGTAAATCTTAAAGATAGATATAAAACTGCTTTCACTACCTCCTAGGGTACCTTTGAATATCTGAGAATACCATTTGGATTAATGAATGCAGGAGCCACCTTCCAAAGAGCCATGGAATTTGCTTTCAAAGGTTTGATGTTCAAAATAGTGGTTGTCTATTTAGATGACATAACAATATTTTCAAAAAACCCTAAAGATCATTTTGAACATTTAGCTATAGTTTTTGCTAGGTGCAAAGAGTTTGGAATATCCTTGAACCCAAAGAAATGCATATTTGGGGCAACACAAGGAAAACTCCTAGGACATATAGTTTCTAAGAAAGGAATTAGTATTGACCCATCCAGAATAGAAGCTATTGCCAAGATACCCCCTCCAAAAAATCTGAAAGGAGTCAGATCATTCTTTGGTAAGATTAATTTTGTAAGAAGATTTATGCCAAATTTTGTTGAAATAGCTCAACCTATCAATAACATGATTAAAAATAATGTTGACATCAAATGGACTGAAGAAAATCTTGAAGCTTTTCAAAAAATCAAAGATGCCATCACCACTGCCCTAGTCTTGAATTGCCCTAACTACTCAAATAATTTCAATATATATTCATTCACTTTCGAACATACCATTGTTGTAGTCCTTTCTCAAAAGGATGAAGAAGAGAATGAAATACCTATAGCTTTCATGAGTGCTAGACTCAAAGGAGCTCAACTGAGGTTCAAAATGATTGAAAAATAAGCTTATGTTGTGATTCAAGCTTTGGAACATTTTAAATGCATTTTTGGTTCAAATAAGATTATATGTTGTATTCCATTTACTGCTATAAAAGATATTTTCACCCAACCTGAGCCAATAGGTAGTCCTGCTAGATGGATGGTCAAGTTACTACAATATGATGTTGAATTTAAGGTAGTAAAAATAATCAGAGGACAAGGTCTAGCTAAATATCTAGCTAACAAAGAAGGAGAAGACATGCAGAACATGGCCATAGTTGATGACATGCATGATATCAGAAGAACAGACAATGTGGAATGCAAATGGTATGATGATATCCTGTTATACCTCCAAACCCTATCATTTCCCAGAGGTATATCTGCAAATAAAATGAGATCAGTCAAGCAACAATCTCAGAAATACTATGTTCAGGAAGGTAAACTCTATTGGAAACATCCAGATGGAGTACTATTACTATGTCTTTTTGAAAAAGAAACATTAGAAGTAATAGAGGAATTTCATGATGGATTATGTGGAGGACATTTTGCCCCAAAAGCAACTACAAATAAGATTATGAGAGCAGGTTATTATTGGTCATCCTTATTCAAATATGTTCATAAATATGTAAGGAGCTGTCATAATTATCAAATATTTGTAGGGAAGAAAAAGTTAGCAGCAATGCCTCTCCAATCAGTGATCATAGAAGCACCCTTCACACAATGGGGAATTGACCTCATTGGGGAAATTAAACCAAACTCTTCAGGTCAACACAAATGGATTATCACAACCACTGATTATTTCACTAAGTGGGTGGAGGTAGCTCCCCTAAGGAACTCAACAACTGTAGTAGTCATCAGTTTCTTAGAGGAGAATATATTGACCAGATTTGGAGTCCCAAAGAAGTTAGTAACAAACAATGGGAAGTACTTCGTCTCATTCGAAATGATAGAATTCTGTGCAAAATATGGAATCAAACTTTCTCACTCAACAAACTACTATCCTCAAGGAAATGGGCTTGTCGAATCATCAAACAAGAATCTGATTACCAGAATTAAAATATCAATGGGCAAGAACAAGAGAGGTTGGGATAGTGAATTGAAATTTGCCTTATGGGCAGATAGATTGTCTGTGAAAAGGAACACAGGTAAAACTCCTTATGAAATGGTTTTTGGAGAAAAAGCTCTATTGCCTCCCCAAACAGAGAGAATAGCTCTATCCCTACTACTACAAGATCATGAGAGTCCAGATGCCTTACAGAGGAGATTGGATCAGATTGCACATTTGCAAGAAGAGAGAAGAAATGCACTGGATAAGATGTTTGAACAAACTCAGAAAACCATGCAGCTCTTTAATAAGAAAGCCAAAGGGACCCCATTCTTTGAAGGAGATATAGTCTTATATTGGGACCCTAAAAATGATAAACATGGGGAAAAGGGTAAACTTGAACCTAGGTGGATAGGTCCTTACCAAATAATTCAAATTTTTGGCCCTAATACTTATAGATTGCAAACCTTGCAAGGAGATCTCATGGAAATCCCAATAAATGGCCTACACCTAAAGTTATACCATCCTTGTTGGGGAACCAAAAAAGAATAAAAAAAAAAATTATGTATTTTATAAAATTTTTTATTTTTTTTTCCCTTTTTAAGCCAAGTTTGTTTGCTTATCTGTTCATTAATTCTAGGATTTTAGAAGGTTGTTAAGTTCTCTTGTTATGTTTCTACTTGTCTATGAAGGAATTATCTTTAGTCAGATGAATGAAGAGAATTTGGGATTGAATACAGATGAGTTGACAAAACTTAGGAAGCTAAGTTTTAGTGATCATCTCATAAGGATTGGAATACAGCAAGAGAAAACTAGGAATGTTGACACATCAAGCCAAAGCCATATAATATCATGATCTCAAAAGTAATTCTAGAAATCAGGGAATCTAA
The DNA here is from genome assembly GCA_028583015.1 of Wollemia nobilis. Classification (NCBI taxonomy): domain Eukaryota; kingdom Viridiplantae; phylum Streptophyta; class Pinopsida; order Araucariales; family Araucariaceae; genus Wollemia; species Wollemia nobilis. Next base: position 8,676,920 of record JAQPPZ010000103.1, read on the forward strand.
TCAACTTTGATAAGGCAATTGGGCTAAATACAAACACACTCAACAATGTAGCCTTATAGATCCTTAACCCAGAAAGCACGCTCTGAAATAACTTGCAATTTATCAAAATTCTTCCTAAAAGAAGAAAAATCTCTATAATGCAAAATGAGCAAGTGCTTGGGGCTATCTGGATAACCTCTAATGGGGCTATAGATGCATGTCTAGCAGTAGAGCAGGTCCTAAGGATCAAGGTCATCTCCATCAAAGCTATAAATGCTTGACTGGCAGTGGAGCAATGACAAGGTGAAAATATTTAAAAGAGTGAAATCATTAATATGCCCAACTCCTTTCAAATTGATGAAAATTCTACCTGATCTGAGAAAGTAATAAAAGAACACATTAGCACACACACTGAGACTAGGCTTGATGTGGCAGTTATTTCTGGTTAATTTTGTTTGAAACCACTTTAAAGATATTGCTAGAACATCTAACCTTCAAGAGTGAAAAGTCCACTTGTTTTTAACACCATAATCTCTGATTTTATCTGATTAAAGGTTTCTCTCTTCTTAGATTGTTTAGATCTCTTTACTATTTTTCTTGTTGTAATAATCTGGTAAAAGAAGGTCATATCCTTGTCATCATAGTCTTGTCATTAACCGGAGAGTCTAGAGTCCTCAAATACCTCATGTTTTCACCATCTATCCCAGTCAGAGCCTATGTTGTAGCCAAAATTGATACAACATGAATGTACCCATAATTTCAAAATTTTGAAGGTCCTAAAAGGTACACATTTTGTGATAGGCTAATAAAGAATTCAAATCTGAATAAAACATTTCTATCTTCATAAACATCTCCAACCCCTAAGTAGCTTGATTTTTCCTTTCATTAAAAATTAAGGGGTCCCCAACCAATTCCTTCAAAAAATATCATCACCTTTTTTGACCCATTTGGCCAAACAAAAATGATGAAATCCACCCTTCGATCGACTAACAGAAAGCATCTACCAAAAAATACAATCTTCAAAAACTAAGCAAACTTTTCGAGAAAAACAATCGACAAAAAGAACAAGCGACCGAGCCTAAATCATGTTGAAAGATTTTTCGATCGATGCCCATGGTAAAAGAGCCGACGGTATTTTTACAAGCAAAAAATTTATCGATAAAAGGTTTTGATCGATCACTCAAGCCAAAGAGCCGAAGCAAGTAGAATGCACAAATTTTAAATCGGTCGACAAAAAGGAAATTATTGTCAAAATTTTTGGTTGAACAAATTCAGTTTGCTAACCCCCATTTTCGATCGATAAGAAGAAAGCAAAAGCCAAAGGTGAAAGGTATTTCAGTCGACGCGAAGTAAATGGCAACCGACTAACCAATCAAATGATCACAGAAAGCAATTACTTTTTGGCCAATCGCAGTAGATAGTCAACCAAAATATTTATCGACAAAATATAAAGCAAGTCGCTCGATGAAAATTTGTCGAAACAATTAAAGAGACGATCAAAAAGTCAAAAAATTTTCCTTCAGCTGGAAAAAAACAAAATATGATCGCTCAAGCGAAAGCAAAATTATCATTCGACAAAGAAAAGCCTTTATCGATCAAACAATGGAAAGGATCGATCGATGATTTGGTCAAAGTGCTACCATTGAAAATATTTCGATCGAGAAAAGAAGAGCATTAAGTATCCACGATTGAACACATCCTCACCATAAAAAATTCATCGATCGAATGAAATCAATGAGGAGATCAACCCAACCAATCAAAGGTAAAATCAGTGAATATTAAGGTATGTCACCATTTAATTTTGCATGCATAAAATCTCAATTAAAGATTGTTATTATGAGCTGACATCCTCGATAAAATCTATCATGAGTTTTAAAATGCAGTGCGTATAGAAGTACACAAAGCCATTTTGATAGAATAATGGCGTCCAACGATCGAATCTCTATCTATGCGAAATCAAAATGATCCACTGACCAAAATATGATAGAAGAGAAGAGGTAATCGATTGATCATCCAATCAATAGACTATACATTTTTAACCGAATTAAACCATTGATCGGTTGATCAGTCATCAATGATAGTCAAAGCACAAAATCCAAATCTGTGGATCCTCACCCAAGAAAAGCTGATGCAACACTCAAACCAATGATGATCTCACTGACATGGCCACACCACTTTGGGCGTTATGGGCACACAAGCCAACCATAGGCCTCGACCTCGGATCTCTCCAGGCATAGTTTTTTAAAACAATGTGTACCAATCAAATGGCTCAAAATCTGATACATGTATGATCTAGTGATATTTTATGCAAATCAAACAGATGATGATGATTCATGATTGATCGATCATTATGGAGGATTGAGGTGGTGAGCCGAGAATAGAAACAATGTAGTGGTAGTTGGTATAATGTTAATAACTCTTCATGCATAGACTAATTTAAATACATGGCCATAGTGACAAGCAACTCACAATGCTTACAAAGTTCTCAAACTATTTTGATAAGTTGAGAAAACCAACGATAGATATTTGAGCGATGGCCTCCTCCAATAGGGCAGCCCTCAAAATGAGAGTTGAAGCATTAGATGAGAAGGTGCCATTCAAGAAGTTGAATAATAGAAATATTGGAGAACAAGTATGGGGTGAGGATGAACTCGCTGAGTTCTACTTCCAATCCAGCACAGAAGAGTGGTGATGCCCGCACTACCTATTGAAAAACATCTTCAACCAAGCATATGAAGACAAAGACAAGAGAGCTCCCCACTGCAACAAATGGAGAACCAACCTAGAAAAACTCTTATGCCCAAGAGTGCATTTCTCCCTTAAATTATTGTCATGGCTAGCCATCTCATATGATCCAAGAACTAGGGCCATCATTAATGGGTGAAACAAGCCCATTTACAGGATTACACCAAAAAAGGTCGAACAAGTGTTTGGGCTAGAAATGGCCAAACAATGCTACGATGCGAAGGTGATTTCAAAGCAGGCATGACACATGATCGACACCACCTTCTATGAGAAGTTGTTTGACTACGATAAACCAGTGTCGATAGATTTTCCAATTCATAAGAATCAGTTCCACAAATGGGTGAGAGACTACGCCAACATGATTCATGTAGTGTTGGGAGTTGAGGACCTCAATTGGGTCAGCATCGAAGTGATGTATTTGATAGTACAATGCAACAAGACCTAGAATATGCCCATGTATAGGTGGCAAGACATAATATGTGACACAATAGACAAAGAATTCAAGGAATTACAAGATGCCATAAATAAAAATATGGATCTTATGCCTCGTTTCTCACACTACTCATTCCTTGTGCACCTAATCATCGGGAAGTTCAAAGATGATGCTATCCAACAACTCGAAGGAGTGCCAAGGGAAATTATCCAGGATAGGTTGCCTTGCATCTATGATGGCACTTCCCCTTATTCAAAATTTTGTGGAAGGTTCTTAGCATCAATGTACCATGTGCTCACCAAGAAAGAACCACCCAGAATGAGCCCAGGTATAGTCAAGTATCTCCAAGATATGGAAGCTGGAGATTACTTTCTTGATGAACATTTTAGTTTCATTAGAACATACGGAGGCAAATTGCCACCGAAATCCTTGCCCACTTATTGCCCCAAATCGTTGGTTGCCTTAGAGATAGTAAGGTAGTCTGTAGAAGAAGCTAGACTAATATGGAGGAAGAAGAAGACCAGAGTTCCTTGGATCATAGCTCTAGGAAAAATAGGGGAGTATGTATACCAAGGATATCCAATGATGATAAAAGCTTTACCCGCAATGGACTTCTTCTATTTCGTAGAAATCACTTGGAGACCATATGATCCCAACGGTCGTTACAAAAGTATCACTTTGGAGTCTAATCCAATGGAACACAGAGAATATGAGTTTGAGAAAAGTCTTCTATGGGCATAGAATAATGGAATTAATCTTGAACAAATATGGAACAACAAAAACTTGGTAAAAGCACATACTCACACAGAAATGGTTGGGGACTACTCTATGGACTTGAGGATGGTAAGAAAAGATACATTAGATAAAAAGGCACCTCAAGTAACCACCATCCCACCAGAATATTTCGTCGATCCTATTGTGGAGGTTATGAGCCTGAATCCTGAGCAAATCAAAATCATAGCTGAGGTACAGGATCAAGCAATGAAAGAAAAAGTTGGTACTTCTTCTGCCTCTCAATCCCCTAGTGCGAGTAGAGGAAAAGAGATTGTGCCTATTTCTACTACCCCAAGGAGTTTCACAGTTGAGAGTTTGGCATTGACTCTAATGGCCTCACAACATCTACAAAAAATAGCTACAGGTTCACCATGGGTAGTACCAATAGCCTTCATGGAAAACAATAAAGAAATTAAGATCTCTGCCATGGCGTGGGAGAGAATAAAGAAAGCTAGAGGATTCAATGATATCTTCAAAAATTATCAGGTAGTGATGCCCGATACTACAGGACCTCCTCCTCACAAAAGAGCAAGGATTGGATCGAGAACCAATGAGCCTATGAGCATCACCTTGATCAAGAAATAAGACTTCATACAATTCACTACTGAAGAAGAGGAACAAATTGAATTGGGTAATGGTTATGTCCTCTTCTATAAATTTTGGTAGTTCATTCTAGTTCACCATACTTTCATCATCAAGATTGTATAGAAGGTAGTTTCAAGGTGGTTTATTTTCAATCCTAATTACTTTTTCATCCTTAGTTACATTCATATGAGTGTATTCCTTTGCTAGGTAACCATATCCTAACAAATTATACATCTATTTATTGGACAACAACATATCAATGTACAAAGGTAGGCCCATGACTATCACATCCTACACTACTAGAAATTTTAAATGGCTGGCTATAATAATGATCAGGTCTTTGAATACCCCAATTGCATTGACCTTTGTGATGTCTATTTGGATTGGATGTTTTTCTATCTTTGTGTAAGGAAGACCCAATTATTTATAAACAACATTAGGCATAACTATTATTATTGCACCCTAATAAACCGCCCAACTTTTGAGTATATAATTTTAACATATATATCAAATAAAATGGAGGTATCTTTAGCATCTTTAGTTTTGGGGCATTTTGTATATTTGAATCATTGACTTGGACATTCATAGAATGCTTTGCCATTAAATTATGTTGATTTTCTATGTTTGTTGGAGATAATTCTAGCTACTTACCTCTAACATAAATTAGTTCTTGCTCTTTTGGAGCTTCTTGAAGTAGGTCTCACTATCCTAGAAGAGCTAATGCATCTAGGATAATATTCTATTTATTTCCTCTATGATATTGAATTTGTACTTTGTGTCATGAAATTTTGATATTACTTCATAGTTGTAGCTCACCTTTCACTTGTGAGATAGGGATACTTTAGTTACCTTTTTGCCTCCTCTTGAATTTGTCCCCTTTTTTTATTACCCTTCTTTTTAGTAGATTTACCAATTGCTTTTTTTCTCCTTTATCTATTACAAGTTCTTTCCCTTTATCTATGCTCATGTCTTTGTTGTTTTTATCCCTTCCACCTATGAGGTGTACTTGTGGTTTTATTTTTGTATTATCCTTCTATTTATATATTTTTTCTATACCATAATGGTACCTTTATCCTTCAAGTGCAAAGACAACCTCTCTCTTGTAAGGACTGTTGTACCTTTTCAAAATTTAGTTTATTTCTTGATTGATTATTCTTTAGAGGTATTTCTCTCATCCCTAGTTTCAACACCTTGTAGATTAGAACATATGACATCATATTTAAATATTGATTCTTTATCTGTTTCCATTGAACTAAGATTTAGTAGTATTATATTATTAGCATTGGATAAGATAGGCGTTGATTTTAGAGTTTAGCTTTATTGGCACATTTTTTGGTTTTCTATAAGGACTAGTTGGCATATGATAATGGCTTGCTGAGCCTAACATTATTGATATACTAAATAGTCTAGGAATATATTGTGGATCCAATGCATTCTACGGTATCATTCCTATAATTACACTAAAGACACCGCATTTGATCTACCTCAATATTTTTGCTAACCACATGATTGTGAGTTTGATTAGCTTCTTGATTAACACCTTTCAGAGGCACATGATATTTTGTAAGGTATGGAGTTTTTTGAGGTTACCAATTCAATCATTTTTTCCTATATTGCTTTATAGCATTATTTTGATCCACCAATATTTTTATCATCTCCAATAATTCACTCATTACAAAATTGTTGTTAGACTCATACTTGAGGGATAGAGTAGGAAGGGCTAGAATTTGTAGTTAAAAGAATATAGTGGATGACATGTTTTTACTAGGATGAGTAATGACTTATGGTGATGTAGAAGGATGAAGAAAAACATTTGGTTGAGGATTAGTAATAGGTGATATGTTTGGTGCGGAACTAGGTATAGGTGTATTCTAGAAAATTTAGGCTACATAGGCCATTGGTGGAGTAGGAGGTATTTTTCCTAATCAAGTGATAACATACTCTCCTCTATCCACTTCTTCAAAATTTATAGCTAGCACACTTGGTTAGCATTACAAAAAATAAAAGCTAAATCAAATTGTAAACCTTTTATGTAATATAACAATGCTTATTCTTTATTTGACCTAATATTTTATAGGATTAATTTCAAGGACCTCAATAACATAGTATTGAAATCATGTATATTTTCTTGAGGATGTCTTTGCATTGTATTTAATTAAAATAAAATTGAGTAACCATTCTGAGAAACAATGGTGAAATTGTTCTATTGATCAACAATGCATTACATAGTTTTATAGTTCTTGAAAGAACTAAAAATAGACACGATGGTTGAGAGAAATCCTCTTAAAATTATTACAACAAACTAACTTAAAGATAGATCTTATCCTAACAACAAACAACATGCTAATCTTGGACTATGGTCAAACATTGACCAACCAAGCCAAAACCTCAACGTATGCTAATCAAATTAACTAGAAATATGTAAATCAAAACATTAAACTAAAACTAAATACTAGGAATTAATACTTAGGACTAAGGAGGCAATGTTGAAAATATTCCAACATTCTCCCCCTTGATGGTAAAGACACTCATGCAAGAGTTCTTTAAGCATCACAGAGTTGGAAGAAAATATTTCTCTTACGTTTCCTCCAATATTGAATCAAGAAATCAGAATTTACAAAATACTTATGGTGGCACTCCTTCCACTCTTCATGTGGGATTTCCTGCAAATGCTTGAGTGCCTTCTTTTTTTTATTAGCTCCCCCTTCAACAAAAGTATATCCTCTTGTGATTTTCAGAAACCACTCTCTTACATCTTTATCATTATGGTCTTTAAACCATGCTCTCACATTTTGATCTTCTTTTACATCTTCAACACTAAACAATACTCCACATGAGTATTTACAATTAATCATCTCACATAGATGATTATACCATACAAATCTTTCACATATTTCCACACAAAATATCACAACAAATATGGCCATATAATGACCAACTACATATGCAACATAAAGTTTCTCCTCACACAAATATTCTCTCACAACAATGACTTTACAAGAATCCTTCTCCCAAGGAATTTTGAACACATCATTTTGATCCATGTGACCCAAGTTCTCCATCACTATATTCTCTCCAAGAAGACTCTTCATCAAAGTTGTCTCAATGAGACAATCACATTTCTTTTCATTCCTGCTCACAAAAACAAATCATTAATCATAAAAATATTACCTTTAGTATGAGTAGATTTGGTGCTTCCCATAAAGCTATTTTGTAGCAGTTCTCCTTCAAGGTATGTTGCTTCAAGATCAACCATAAAAACTTCACTAAGATTTCTCCTCCTTTTTTCAATCCATGTTGGTGTGTTGAAACACCATTCATTCAAGCAATCATACATTGTTACCTTTTCAAGACAACTCTCTTTCTAAAATGTAGTCACTCCAAGTGAGTGATCTTCATCCATAAGTGATGTTTCCTTTGCCATTATGACAAGAAAATCAGCAATCTCATTTCCATTTTCTGTTTCTATCCCATTTGCCCTCTCACTTTCCATATCCCAAATGAGAGAGTCTTGTGTGTTATTTTCTTCACACAACACATCCTTCACCCTTGATGAGTGATATTCAAACAAGAAGCCTATCGCTTCCATATCCTCTTCATCAAAATTTTCTTGTGAATCATCATACCACATTACTTTATTTGTTTTTTCAAGAGAGCACACATCCATTCCAATTGAATGGTCTTCAAGCCAATGATCATCCATGAATATTTCTTCTCCATCATCATCTTCTTTATTCTCCTTCATGAGAATTGTAGGTGCATTATCCATAATACACTCTTCATTTATCTCCTCCAGGAGATATTCTTCATCATACATTTCACTTTTATGGTATTCAAGCAAGGAACACTCCAATGTGAGTGTTTCTCTTCCTTCATCTTCAAATTCTTCTTCCACTTTTGAGTGGTCTTCAATACAAGGTCCTTGAGCAATTGTATCTCCATTGAGAAATCCATCCTATTTTCTATCAATGTGAATGCTTTACAAGCATGCCATTCCTACAAAAAATTTATTAGTACAATTTTTATTTTCATATTTTTCTCCTCCTAAAAGAAATAATTGACTATTACAATTTTCCATGTCATTACAAGACATGTCTACAACTATGGGTGTCTCACAATAACTCTCTCCAATGAGAGCTATACAAGGCTTCTTTGCCTTCTCATCCTCTTCTCCATGAAGGGATTCCTCATATTTGTATCTCTTCTCTTCAAGAATTTCATCATCATATTTTATTCAAACATGTCTTCCTCTTCAATGAAGAATTCACCATCATAAGAATGTATGTCTTCATATGAGTCTTGAAAAGACTCTTCAAAAACTCCTTCAAAAGGATCTAATTCAGAAAATTCTTCAAGGAAGCAAGGCTCCTCCTTGCTTAAACAATATTCATGATTTTCACACATGGCTTTATGGGTGTCCTCATCAAACCCATAATCATCCTTCAACACTTTCCATGCCATTGTAGCTGATCTACAATTGGCTATGAGAGGAAAAACATTTTTTTCCATTCCTCTCCTCAAATCCATAAGAGCTAAGCAATTTGCATATTGATGCTCCTTCTTCTCTTTTCTCTCCTCGCCTTGTAGCTTGCTCCAAGTGGGTTCCTCATAGGATTATTGAACTATATCCTATAAGTCTTGAGCCTTAAATAAGGTCTTCATCATTATGCTCCAAATAGCATAATTATCTCCATTGAATTTGGGTACTTCCAATTCTTTATACATGATGGTCATTCTAAAATCCAACACTCATCAATCTTCCACCTAGCTCTTAGACACTCCTTTCCTGTAGAATTTTGATATACTTATCTAAAAATCCACTAAATTTTAGAAGCAAATTCACACAAATGAGAAATATGTGATCAATTTACTTTTGCCCTTTCTAGATCTTAGAGTGTTTTTTAGACAACTTCAATGTTTTCACATAAATAAATCCATACAGATCCAAACTTTTTGAAAATTAAACCCAGTATTTCTGAGATAATAATCTGAAAACCCTCTAAATTTCAGAAGAAAATTTGAAAAGGTGAAAAATATGTGATCATTTACTTTTTCCCTTTTTATCACAATTTCGGATCTAGGATTTTTGAAGAAAAAATCAATATTCACAAAAATAAATCAATACAGATCCAAATGACCTGAAATTTTGTCTAAATTATTATTTTATCTAAATAATATTTCTCCCAAAATTTGAGAAGGAAATACCCTTTATTCCACCTTCTAAAACCATTTTATTGAAAAATTAAAAATGCTAATAAAATCATTAAATTAGCTCCAAATCACCTAAAATTTGGACTGCATCCTCTTTATACAATTATATAACAACCCTAAAAATTTCATAAGAAAATACCTCAGGATTAATGAGATATTAATGATTTACTCGAGCTCTTCCTTGCAACTCTGTTGAGTGATGGCCACTTGAATTTCTCTAACAAAGTGTGTGCTTTAGATCTCTTCACACCACTCTCCACAAGTTTTGATCCATCTGAGAAAACCTGCTCTGATACCAAATGAGAAACAATGGTGAAATTATTCTATTTATCAACAATGCATTACATAGTTTTATAATTCTTGAAAGAACTAAAAATAGACACGGTGGTTGAGAGAAATTCTCTTAAACTTATTACAACAAACTAACTTAAAGATATCTCTTATCCTAACAACATGCTAATCTTGGACTATGGTCAAAAATTTACCAACCAAGCCAAAACCTCAACGTATTCTAATCAAATTAACTAGAAATATGTAAATCAAAACATTACTCTAAAACTAAATACTAGGAATTAATACTTAGGACTAAGGAGGCAATGTTGAAAATATTCCAACATATTTCCCATGGTACTAAATATACTCATAAATGGTTCCACTATTGATGCCCAACTTGTAACTAAAATATATAATAGTTCTATATACCATAAGGTTACCTTATTATGAAAAGAATACATGAGGAAGCATGTCATTATATCCTCCTATATTTGGTAAATTGATTTGAGTGTCAACAATTTGTTAATATGATCCAATATCATTTTATTCCCATTTCTATAAAAGGTAGGTAATGCTTTCATAGTTGTGGGAATGGGGTAATAGGAAACCAAATTTAGTGGTCCTTGGTAAGTCTAATCAGGAAGTGTGTTTGGTGGTCTAGGAGATACTCTTGTATGTTTTGTTAATGAGGCTAACCAAATTATTATTGAGGAGGGGGTACATTGCATAGTCATGAGGTGAGTATGGAGGATAATAAGGTGAAGGGTACTAAGGTGGAAGATTCTAGTAAACCTACTATTGGTTTTGAGGTAGTTGGTGGAGGATAATTTAGGTCTATTTGCAAGATTTTCTAGTTTTAGGAAGGTGCACCTTGCATATTTTTCTATGCTTGAATACCTAGAGGTAATGTTGATTGATGGATGTTTTCCTAGAATACTTGTGACCCCACCTGCTCAGTCATTGCTTACATATTTTGAGCAAGTTTTATATTTAAGCTTGATGATCCTATATTAGGAGTTGACGATTGACCTAGAGGGTTAGTAGATGCATTTGATAAACTAGTTCTAGGTGGACTTTGGGTTGATGAAGCACTTGTAGGAGGTACATATTGTGTACCAAATGTTAGTGGTGGGTTACTAGAATATAATTGAATTATAAAGAGTGGGTTATTTGTAAGGTTATTTATTTCAACTAGTATCTCATAAAGAGGATTAGTTTAAGTTAAGGTAGGAGCTAGATAAAATAAGTTTGATTCAGTAGAGCAAATGAATAACTCATTTGTTGGATCAAGTAACCAATTTATTTTGACATGAAGCCTTAACTAAATGAATTGGCCATGGGGCTTTTACCTTTTTATATGGTGGGAATAGATATTAGAATCTCTTTGAAATTGTATTTTTTATGCACCCATGTGATAGTTTATCTCTCTCTTCCTTTAGTATTTCTTAAGTGGTACATAATGATGTACATTATTTTATGATATTTCCCTATTTTATGAACCTTTGATCATGTATTCATAAACTTGTGCATGAGTACCTACATAGATAAACTTTTGAAGTGAAAATTTGTAGAAACTCATAAATTTACCTTTGGAGTTATCACTTGCAAAATTAGAGTGATTTAATCACACTTTTGGGGTAATTCGCTAGCATAAAGAGTTTTTTATGTTTTTCATGTGGAGCATATTGCTTAAAAAATGGAGACGATTCACTTGCTACTTTTGAGCAATTGGCTCATTAGATCTAGAATTAGAAAAAAATTGCAAGAAGAGTTCCAAGTGGATCTCTTGGAACAAATTCTCTTTAAAATTAGATAAAATTTCCTTCCCATGAGGGAGGAAGGAATAAACTTATCTTTCCTAGTAAATCACTTCTCATATTTAGGTCAAATCTCTCATTGGATCTATCTTGGATATTTTTCTATCTTAGAGTGAATCACTTGCTTATTTTGAGCAAATTACTTACTAAATTGGTCTTTGGAAAACTTTACAATCTACCTTAAGTGCTTTCTACTAGTGATAGATGCACATACAAGGTCATATTTAAGTTTTTGTTAATAATAAAATACTATTGAAGTTGTCATATTTGCAAAAAAAATAAAATTTTGAAGTTCATGTTGGAGTTGCCATTTCTAAAGGGCTTACAAAAATTCTATACAAATAACAAAAGATGATCAATTTCAAAATCAATTTGAGACTAGAATTAAAAAATCATGTTGTTGGCCTCGATTTGACTTCCTTTGCATGAGCCTATATGTGAGGAGTTCCATCACCACAATTCCACATTACAACCTAAAAGTGAACTAGAAGAGAGAGAAGTTAGATCAAGAGTAAGTCTTTTGGGATTTTGGAACATAGAAATTATATGAACTATTAAGTTCAATATCTAAAAGGAGGGAAAGAGTTTACCAATGATAAACTTAACATATTTGACATCATATTTGTTTTACCTCTAGAAGATGCAATATTTGCTCTCAAAGCCTTATTAAACTCAACAACTTAAGAGAAGAAAGCTCTAATTCTAAGCAACTTAGTTAAGTAGTATTAACATTTGCAAAATGTTCATGCAACTTTGACCATACCTTGGTAGGGTCACTTTCTTCTTGATATAAAAAATAAACCTTGGTTCAATCATCAAAGAAAATAAACCTAGAGCTTTTTTATCTTCTAGTGTTGAGCTTCATCATAAAGAACTATTTATTTATCCTCTTGAAAGATACACCACAAGTTCTTACTTTATAGCAGGTTGATCTTTTGATTTGACTAGATACTATAATTTTACTCATTAAGGTGAGTAACTAGGGCTTTGTGGTCCATCTTACCAACCTAACCCCTAACACTATAGCAAGTCTATGAACTAATTCCACTTGTGTCTAGAGCTCAAAAAATCATGTGATTTGAAAAAAAAGGGCTCAAAATGCTTTCATATGCAAAATATGTGGCCTCTAAAGTTTTTGCCCTAATGGAACCTAAAAAATAAAAAATTAAATCTCCAAACCTTTGGAATTGCTTACAGCCACTTGAAAATATGTTACTCATTGGTGTCTTCCACTTATCACTCATAACTTCAATGTCTTTGGATTAGTGTGACTATGATAGTTGTCCTATTTTAATTGGTTTTAATATTGTGTATTTATATAAAAGGCTATATGTGGCATATGCTAATGCCAAGTTGACCACCATGTTAGCCAATAAGTTATCCAAATCCAACACAAAGATTCAATCTTGGATTTGTTAAAAGTTAAGCCTTTTGTGCTAACTAGGTTTCCTTAGTGAGTGTTAAGGCTCAAAACACCAAAATTTCCTTTTGAATTTTGTCCTACGATCACATGCCTCCAAATTTAAAAAATCTTTATTTGTAATATTTGACCTCATGATGCATCCCTCCTAAAACACTTATGTTGGCCATTATAGCAGTAGGTATCTTTAAGCATAAGCTATTGACCCCTCCTTGAAGAAATCCATCCAGCCAACCAAGGTCTCTTAGTAGATGTAAAATGACATAGGCATAGGTATTGAACCCAACACTTCCTCTTTCTCATGTTCCTTTCCATATTACTTCTACCATAAATATACCCATGCGATGGTGTCTAAAGTGTTAATGCATTGTTGAATTAGGTATGTTTCTTCCCTAATTAAAAAACTCAATGTCTCCTTGACTTAAATTTTCCACCTTTATCTTATGCCCTCATGAGGACCATGGTAGCCATGCTTGTACCTCTTGTCATCAAAGTGGAGCATCTTGTTCCCCAACATAAAACCCTATGGAATGGCACCAAATACCTTGGCCACAATGCACATGTGCCTTTTTTAGATTTTTGAATTCAAAAATTGGTGCCAAAAGAGATTTCTAAATTCTAAGACCTAGAATCATGTTTGACCTTGAAACAAAATATTTTTAGTCTAAAATTGAACTCAAAAATTTTAAATTTTAGATAAGCATAAAATATAAAGGGTAAGATATGAATCCTCCAACAAAACTAGGAAATTTGGATGATAAAACATGGAAGGAACCTTTTTAATTTCTTATTTTGGACATCAACCTTGAAAAGTGGTGATGATATAACCATTACCCAATTCGAGTAATAAATGAGATATCTTCATTCAGCATCAAAGAGACAAATGATTAAAGCATTTACCAATATTTGTAGCCTTTCATAAATGTTAGTTAAGTTTTTAAAGTTATCTAGTTATCACAATTATAGTTGGATGGTTTCCAATTTTCCTCTCGATGAAAGTCTTATAATTTGGTATTGGGAAACAAGCTAGATACATGCTTATTGCCTTAGCTTACTAAGACAACTAATACCATTGTGCCTAGTAGAATAAATTTAACCAATAATATGGTATACACATATCAAGGCATACCTATGAATGGATGGTTTCCATATAGAGGATCCATGGTATTCTATTATCATGAACAATATAGATGGCATAATAGGGGATCCATGACATAGATAGATATCCACGACACATATGGGGATCCTTGACATAGATGAAAATCCATTATCATAGATGGGAATCCACAATGTAGATGAAAATCTATAGCATGTACATAGTCCTTAACATGGATGGTATCCTCTACCTAGGGGAATATTCTAATATTAATGACTGCTAAAAGACCATTATGCTTATTAATCAATATTTCTAAGCATAGTTCTACAAGGAGTGTTTTTTGGGCATTTTACAAGGATTATTCCTACCCTAATTATTGTTGAGCATGCAAATGATATATTATCAAGGGATTTTCAACGTACTTGGGACAAATATTTGTTCCCTTTTGAAAAGGAAATCTCTTTCTCCCAAGTTTCGGGTATGTCAGGTCTTGGCCAGTGCGGATAGACTCAGAGGTCATTGATAACTATTCCTTTTAAGGGGTCCTTTGTTGGTTATGCTTTAAAATATAAATTTCCTAGTACAATGCTAAAAATTGAAATGCTTGACTATATGAAAGTAATTCTACTCCTAATATAAATGAGCTTCAAATAAAATTCAAAGGTTAAAGGGTGAGAGAAAATAAAATAAAACAAGTTGATACTGCCCTGAACTCCAACTCCAATCCGGTAAAGAAACAAATCCAAATTAAACCAATCCCAACCCGACCAGTATTCACATAGTCTGAGTTCCAAGATGGTGCAATTTTCATAGGATCAACAAATTATGAAATGAACTGAGTGCAACCACCATCAGCATGTGTAGATTGAACACAACAAATTTTGATAGCCTTTATATTAAAAGATGGTCATTAAGTACAATGCTTCAGGTTTATCCACTTTGGTGGATTGAAGGAGTCCAGCTAATATATGGTTTTCAACATTTGTAATAGGCTAATGAACTACCATTTATACAATTTTTGGTCTTCACCTAGTGTGACATTTTACAATTAAATGCCACCTAATTCTAGGGTGTGCCTCTTGAAATTAAATTTCTTTCCATACTACAATCACACCTTGTTAAATGGGCACTACTTTGGTCATGCCTCATAAAGTCTTCATCTATAATGAGCCTTGCAATAACCACACTTTATTAAATTTTAATTTGCACGATACTCATGAATTTTAGAATGGCCACACCTCTTTAACTCTTTATTAGTCCGCCAAAATCTAGGTTGATCATTAATTTCCCTATCTTCCATATTACATGGTTGTACTTACCTAGCTCGCATTGAAATTCCATGCCCACCATCATATCCACCATACTTAATGTAGTCACCAACAATTTTTTTACAAAAAATAAAAAAAATTAAAGGTTAGAACATTAATATTATTATTAATTTAATTGTTTAATTTTCCTTTAAAAAAGTTATTTTTTTATTTTTAAAATTTTTTTCTAAGATTTTTGGCTATAGAGGCATCACATAGTTTTCAAGAATTTTGATCATGCTTTTTTGGGACTATATCATCTCTCATTGCTAGGGCATCAATACGAGTGGCCTTCAATCGTTGAGCTCAACCTCTAAGTGCTAGATTACTACCAATTACTGGGATTCATTCTATAAGATCCAGGTGTAAATCCTAATTTTTGGCCTTCATTTTCAACTACCATAATTCATTTCCATTTTCAAACTTCACCTTCTAGTTTTTGGGCTTTATTTCCACTGTCAAGCTTTCCTTTCTAATTTTTGGGCTTTATTCCCTTGTTGGGCTTCATTTTTAATTGATGGATTCACTTTTCTATTGTTAGGTTTCATTTTTTTAATGGTTGAGATTTATTGCCTTCACCTTGGAGTACCAGATGCATTTGCAATTGCCAATAATTTGGTTTTTATTATATCTCTTGACATTAGTGGTACAAAAGTTCTTACAATCTCTACACTTAGAAAAATTTTATTTTTTTGCAAGTCGACGAAATTTTTTTACCTCTCCTCACTCCGCTAGGGCACAATATTTTTGACAACTTCCACACTTAGTCAAATTTTCAACTTGCTTTTCAGTACGCCGATGAACTTTCGGTATCCTTTTGCACTTTGCTAGGGTACACTATTTTTGATAACTTCCACACTTAACCAATTTTCTTGCTTGCTTTTCAGCACACCGATGGACTTTTGGTACCCTTTCACCCTCTGTTAGGGTACAATTTTTTCTGACAACTTCCACGCTTAGCACATTTTCCTTTCTCAAAGCTATCAAACTTTCAGTACCACTTTGCTTCCCGACATGGTACATGATTTTCGACAATCTCAACACTTAGAAAATTTTCCTTTATCAAAGCTACCAGACTTTTAGTACCACTTTGCTTCATGGCATGGTACATGATTTCCAACAATCTCAACACTTAGCACATTTTCCTTTCTTAAAGCTATCAAAATTTTGGTACCACTCCGCTTATCTGTATGGTACATGATTTCCGATGACTTCCACACTTAGTCAAATTTTCAACTTGCTTTTCAGTACATCGACGGACTTTCGGTAACCTTTCGCACTCTGCTAGGGTATAATATTTCCAGGAATGTCCATGCTTAGCTAAATTTTTGATTATGCATTGTGCAATTGCTTCCTAGACTCTCATTTCATGCACTTTACATTTTAATGGCCTATGAATGATTTTCTCACTATTCGACAATGATTTTCAAAGCTTGACAATTTCCATTGCCCAAAAAAGGATTTTAATTGCTAGAAAAAAAATTCAATATCCCGGATATGAATTCCAAACGTTCAAAAATAATTTTAAGTGCCCTAAAACAATTTTCAAATGACTCGAAAATAAATTCCGATATCCTGAAATTAATTCTTGATTATCCAAAAATAAAATGCAACTACACAAACGATTTTTTAAATGTCCAAATATGAAAATTAATTGCTCGAGAACAAATTTTTAAACTGCCCAAAAATGAAATTTAATGCTCGAAGGTGACTTTTAATTGCCCATAATTGAATTTTTTACTGTAAGGCAATATATTTTCAATGCTTGGAAATGAATTCTTGTTGCCCAAAGATTAAATTTAACTGCTTGGAAAATATTTCAAATTGCCCAGAAGTGAAAAATTTCATTCCACTTGAGCACTAGGGTTTCAAAAAATGCATAAGGCTTTTCTAATAACTTCTTGGGTGATCCTGGTAGTGGCATATTGAACAATATGTTGAAGGTAAACAAATTTAGGCATTAATTTTCCTTAGAGCCCACACCAAAAACTCACTTTTCAAAAAGCTATTTTTAGATAGCATAAAATAGAAGAAATTGCAAATACAAACATGAAAACAACTATCACAAAAAGCTCATGACACAACAAAATTTAAAGACGCAAAAGAGCTTTCAACTAAAAATTCTTAAGCTCAACATGATTTGAAAATGCATATAAACTTGAAAAAAATAAGAGAAGGCCTATCAAAAATTCAAAAAAGTGGGTCCCCAGTCTAGATTAGGGAATTGTTGTGGTTGATCCACAACACACCCCAAAATTGGGGACCCACCTTTTTGCAGGCTTGCAGAGAAGAATCTCGGTGACCCAGATGCTAAAATTGAAGAAAAGAGAAAAAATTCCTAAGTGTTGAAAGTGTCGCGAAATCGTGACTTGTCGCGCCATCGCCGGAAACAGGAAAGTTGTCGCGAAATCGCGACATGTAGCTCCATCGCTGCCGAAGAGGAGAGAAAAGAAAAATTGAAAGTTGTCGCGAAATCGCGACATGTCGCTGAGAAGAAAAGAAAAGGTGTCGCGAAATCGCGACATGCCGTTGAGAAGAAAAGAAATGGTGTGGCGCGAAATCGCGACATGCCGTTGGAAAAGAATGAAAATGGTCGCGATTTCGTGACGTGTTTTGCCGAAGCGTACGGATGATGAAAAGTGTCACGATTTCGCGACGTGTTTTGGCAAACTGTACGGACGGAGAAAATGGTCGCGATATCGCGACAGTTTGCAAATATACGGAGAAAAAATGGTCGCGATTCTGACGTTGAAGGTCGAAGGAGAAATGGCGATATCCGACAGTTTTGAAGTGAGAAAGGTAGCGATATCGCGAGCGGCATGAAGGTCCGAAGGTGAAATCGCGATATCGTAAGGTAAAAAATGGTCCGAATTTCGACAGTTTCTGGAGAGGCGTACGAAAGAGAAAGCGGTAGCGATATCGCGTACGTTTGGCAAGGTTCGAGGACAAAAGCGGTAGCGATATCGCGACGGTTTGTTGAAAGAAGGCAAGAGAGTGATAATGGTCGCGATATCACGACGTAAAGTTGCCAAAGAGGTCCGAAAGAAAATGGTAGCGATTTCGCTACAGCTTTGTGAGAAGGAAGCCCGACGGAGAGATGGTAGCGATTTCGCTACAGTCTTGTGAGAAGGAGGTTCGAAGGAGAAATGGTAGCGATCTCGCTACAATTTGTGGAAAGAAGGCTCAAAAGCAAAAATGGTCGCGATATCGCGACAAGATGCTGCCGAAGACGTACGATCGGGAAGAGTGTAGCGATATCGCGACATGTCGCATTTTTGCGGCCAAGAAGGTGAACAGGCGGCATGCAGTTTTTGTCGAGATTTTCGTAGAATGGCGTTACAGAAGGCGCAGAGAGCGTGTGACACGTGGCATGCAGGTGTCAGGTCTACAGAAGCGTTACATGCAACGGAGGATTTTAGGCGTTTCGACGTTAAACATGGAATAAAGACAAGGAAAAGGTGGGAATTCGAAAGGTCACATGCAGGAAGGTGAAGCGAAGCGACCAGGGAGAATCGAAGAGCCACGCTAGACAGGATAAATCCAGAAGCGCAGATTGAAGGAAGGGTTGGAAATTGCCGATTGCAGAGTTGCAGAGACAAGAGCTTCGTGCTATTCTGGGCCTGCACTTGGGCAATTTCCTTCTTTTTGTTCTGGAATATTTATGCCTGGAACATTCTTTGAATGTAATTGACATATCATTTAATACAAAATACAGAGAGTTGGCATCTAATTGATGAGAAAGAAGGAGTCATTTTTTGTATGCATGATTTAATGTTATATCATTCATTCCAGATTTATAAGGCTTTTAGGTGAAGTTTAATGCAAGTGCTCTTGGTTGCTTCATGCGAATGCCTGAATCTGGAATTACGATGAGAAACCTTAGAAGCCCGCACCTAGCTTATTTGGATTGTGCGAGTTTGCAGAGTTCATTAGATTAGGTTGCATGCATAAAACCTCATTATCTTCGGTTTCATCGAATTGATGGCAGCATTCTGACTGTAGTTTAGTTTCTCTTTCATTTACTTTTCTTTATTGTTCAAACCCTTGCTTTATTTTCTGCAGTTTAATTACTGTATCCAAATTAATAACTGAAAATCCATCAAAATCCAAGATTAAAGTACAATTATTCACTTTGAGTCCACTGTAAATTCAAATTATATAAACCCCAGTGCCCCTTGTTAACATCCACTTGCAAACCCTAAGGTATTCCTAGCATTTCATTTGAATAACATCATTGGTAGAAAAAGAATCAGCATAACAAGAACCTTGGAGAAGTTACCTTCTTTGCAAGCAGAGGATTTTAGGACTCAGATCCTACCGGAGAGTGTGCTTTCACAATCGGGTGAAAACACCACTCAACAGATTGGCGCTAGAAGGAGGGCTTGAATTGGTTTATCTATTTTGATTTTCATATCTGAATATTTTGTTTTTGATTTAATTTTGAAATCATTTACGGCTAAACTGCAACACTATTTTTGTTTTTGTTGCAGGTTTTCTTCGAAATAGCCGAGGGTTTCCTCAGGCAGGCTGGACCCACCACGCCGTATTGCGACCAGGTCTCAAACAACCGGAGAAACCATTTTTCATGACCTTACTGGTACTCCCAAGGGTAAAGCCAAGCAAGTCGTAAGCACACCAGTCGCAAAAGACCTATTTTCTCCAGGAACGTCGAGTGGACCTACGCCAATAATATCCGTTGCCCCTAGTGTGCCTATAGTTAGTAATATTTCTACTGCTATTGTAGGTCTGTCTACATCAATTCTGAGTCAAATGGCTCAAGCTCCAGCAGCTCCTTGGTATGGAGCTAACAATACTCCTTTGAATATTGCTGGGGATATCCATGAAATCCCCAAGAACATTGAAATATTTTTGCCTAAATACAAGCCAGATGGCCTAAGAACAGCAGAAGAACATATCCAAGCCTATAGGGATGTTTTAATTAGGCTGCAAGTTCAGCATGAAGATGTAGCCTGCAGACTTTTCCCCATGAGCTTGGATCCAATAGCATATGAATGGTATATATGCTTGCCAACTGGTTCAATCACCTCTTGGACACAAATGGAAAATGCCTTTGTCAATCAATTTAGATCACCCTTAGATCCCGCAACTATTTACAATCAGTTTATTACATGCAAACGGGGCCAAGGGGAACCAATCCGAATGTTTAATCAGAGATTCCAAAAGAACTATAATAGAGCAATTAGACATTTTGCCATCGATCCCGCAGTGGCTTTGCAGATATATTTTGGGGCATTGGACCCCATGACAGCTATGTTTGCAAGGCGCAATCCTCAGGTCACCACGCTGGCTTTGGCCTATAATGAAGCCATGACTATTGAGCAGCAATTGACACCGCAAGGCTACGGGTTTACCCAGATGCCTATGATGGGACAGTGTGCTCCATATGGTCAAGCTCCCCAGGCAAATCAACTCATGGCACCACAAATGCCAAGTATGAACGCCTTCCCATATCAGCAGCCGTATCCACCAACACCCGCATATGCACCCATTCCAATCCAACCAATCACAACCATTCCACCTGTTCTTGCATTTTTGCAGAACAGTCAATCAACTACGCAGGAAACTAGTCAAGTCAATCCTCAAGCCATAGTTCCTTTTCCGAATCCGATCCCGATTCAAAGTGTCAACCCATATGGGAATCCAATTCCTCAGAACCCGACCCAAATGTGGAATCAAGACCCCATCAATTATGCAAATCCAATGGGGGTTAACAACAATGTGGTTCCACCGAAGGATGTTTTTTCGAAAGTCGAAGAGCTCAAGAAACTAGTGCATAAACTAAGCAATGACAGGGTTCAACAGCAGAAGTATGAGTCCCATGCCCCTCACCCAAATCAGAATTTTAACAATAGAGGGAGGCACTGGAACACCAAGCCAAACAATGGGGGAGTTCCTGCTCCCATTGCTAATCAATTAGATGCTTCTGCAGGCCCTAGCCAATCCAATTCTCTTTTGAATCTTTCAGATTTGGCATGGGAAAGGGGGTGCAGGTTACATAACACAAAAGAACACAATGAGAGGAATTGTCCTGAGATTGCTAGATACACTCATTGTCTTCAAGCACAAGTTGATGATTTGGAATTGGTATCAAATGAGGATCCATCGTATCATCAAGATGAAAATATTATGGTGATGGAAACAGTATATCACCAAGAGGGTGAGAGCGAGGAGGAAGAAGACGAAGTTTTGGAACAGGAGGTGCAAGCTTTTCGAGATTTCAGAAAGGGGACTCATGGGTACCATTTGAGGAGTAAATCTAAAGCCCCTAAAACCTCATCAACACCTCCAAACAATTCTATTCTTCCTCTATATACAAAGGCAAGTAACAACCCTCCCCCTCCACTCAAAAGAGAAATGTCTAATGACGTCCGTAAGACAGTCAAATTCGAAAAACCAAATTATGACGTAGTGGAGGATATGAAGAAGTCCAAATCTAGCCTTTCATTCCTGGACGCAGCTAAATTGCCTGGTCAAAAGGAGGCGTTGATAAGAGCTTTGAACTCACCTGATCCGATGTGGAAGGAAAAAAGAGTTGAATCCCATCTGATTTTGCGAAAGGAGAGAAGGGATGTCCCGCCATTCTTATTGACTCGAGAATTGCGGGTAAGAACTTGCATAACTCGTTTGGTGGACACAGGAGCCACGAGCAACCTCATGCCTACGGAGATATGTCAAATGCTGGGTCTACAACCGGTTTCATCCAAATGCACGGTCTTGCAATTGGACCGTTCAGAGGTAAATGTAGTAGGGACCTTATATGATGTCAAGATTCAATTAAATTCTGAACCCAGGGTCCAACAGAGTTGTAGACATTTTGGTGGTTAACATCCCAAGTAGGTATGGAATGTTACTTGCGAGAGACCGGATGAAAACTCGAATGGTTATTTTTCAACAGACTGCTCACATATGTGGCTGCCATGGAAGGGCATTGCAAACCAAATCAGAGTGGAAAACGAACCGAGGCTTAAGGAGATTATAACGGATTTCAACAAGCCGAATGAGGTTCAGTTTTCTGAGCCAGACCTAGGGGTCTATGCTCTTGATGTTGAGAAAGCTGCTGACGAGCTTACAGAAGAAGTGTGTCATGGTGGTTCTTCTGAGGAAAAGGATTACACGTGGTTGCTCAAGTTTGATGGATCAAAGTCTAGACAGGGAGCAGGAGCTGGAGTCGAGCTCACCGGTCCAGGAGGTAAACCATTATTGGCTGCCTACAGATTGCAATTTCCTTGCACAAACAATGTGGCAGAATACGAAGCATTGATCTATGGTTTACGTCTAGCATTGAGCAAACATGTTAAATGCTTGAAGGTTTTGGGAGATTCTGAGTTGGTTGTCAAGCAAATCAAAGGACAGTATACATGCCACGACAAAAGACTGAGCCTTTATAGAACTAGGGTTATGGACCTCATGGAGGAGTTTGATGCATTCAACATAGCCCTTATTTCTAGGAGAGGAAATCGAATAGCAGACTCTCTTGCAGTCACCGCGGGCATGTTAAACCCGATGGATATAAAAAGATGTAAAAAGTTTTCCATTGAGCTGGTTCCTTGTCCATCAATACCTGATAATGTAAAGAATTTCCAGGTTTTTGAAAGTGACAGGCACATCTTCAAGTTTGTCACAAACTCGGGTATTTTTGAAAATCAGGTGATTGATGAGGAACAAAGGTGGCAGGATGAAACAGAAGAAAGTGAAACTGCGTATCAATCCAACAAAATTCCTAAAGACGTGGTTTCATTAGAAAAGATGTTCGACATGGAATGCAAGAACAAGAAAAGAAAAAGAGTCCCACTCCCCAAAGATGCATGCGATTCAATTAATCTAGGGAGTGCAGACAATCCAAAGGAGGTGTACATAGCAAAGGCATGTACAGAGGAAGAAAGGAGCAATATAATACAAGCATTGAAGCATTACATAGATTGTATTGCTTGGAACTACAATGAGTTGAAGACTTACAACCATAACATTATCACACATACCATCCCTTTGAAGCCAGACTCCAAGCCTTTTAGGCAAAGACAGCGAGTTGTTAACCCGCTATTGGAGCCTTTGATCGAAAAGGAGGTTAAAATATTATTGGAAGCGAAAATCATTTTTCCCGTTAGGCACTCAACCTGGGTGGCCAACCTCGTTCCAGTAAGAGAAAAAGAGTGGAGAGATTAGGCTGTGCATAGATTTTCGAAATCTTAATAAAGCCTCTCAAAAAGATAATTATCCATTACCATCAATCGATGAAATTCTGCAAATGGTAAATGGATCTGAAATGATGTCCTTTCTCGATGGATATTCGGGGTACAACCAAATTCTTATACATCCAGATGACAGGATGAAAACAACCTTCACTACCAAGTGGGGGACATTTGCATATAAGAGAATGTCGTTCGGACTGTTAAATGCTGGTGCAACTTTTCAACGCGCCATGGATTACGCATTCAAAGGGCTAATAGGCAAATGCATCATCGTGTATGTGGATGATATCCCAGTTTTCTCGAAGAAGAGAGAGGATCATGTTAAAGATTTGAAGAAAGTGCTTCAAAGATGCAGAGAACATGGAATTTCCTTAAATCCCAAAAAGTGCATTTTCGGAGTGACAGAAGGGAAATTGTTGGGTCACATCATTTCAAAAGAGGGCATATCCATCGACCCAGAAAGGATACAAGCTATCCAAAACCTACCTCTCCCGAGCAAGTAAAAATAACTGATATCTTTCTTTGGGCAAGTCAATTTTGTGAGGAAGTTTATCTCTAGCTTTGCTCGAGATAGCCAAACCTCCGAACCGGATGCTCAAGAAAGATGTGGATGTAAAATGGAACGAGGAAAGTAGAGTGGCTTTCCGTAATATCAAAGATGCCATTTCCAGAGCCCCCGTCCTTATAAGCCCGGACTACTCCAAGCCTTTTTATATTTATGCTTTTGCATCGTAACACTCCTTTGCGAGTGTCTTAACCCAAAAAGGTGAGGATAGTGCCGAAAAACCCATTGCATTTTTAAGTGCCCCCCGAAAGACGCTCAATTAAGGTATTCAATCCTTGATAAGCAAATGTACGCACTTTTTAAAACTCGTGAAAAAATTTAGGCACTACATCGTGCACAGCAGAATTATCGCCATCGTGCCCGATTCTCGTCGTCAAGACCATGTTTTTACGTAATGAACTAGGTGAGAAGAGAGGAAAATGGATTTCAACCATCCAAGAATT
This sequence comes from Wollemia nobilis, assembly GCA_028583015.1. NCBI lineage: Eukaryota > Viridiplantae > Streptophyta > Pinopsida > Araucariales > Araucariaceae > Wollemia > Wollemia nobilis. Next base: position 8,701,778 of record JAQPPZ010000103.1, read on the forward strand.
TGATCTCGAAATCCAACCAATGAAACTAGTTCGAGGACAGGGACTGGCGAAGGCGATCGCAGAAAATAATCCGCAAATAACAGGTCAATGCTCAAATACATAATACATGGCTAAGGATGACTCGTATGTTGATATTGTGCAATTTTTATTGACCGGTAAGTGTCCTTCTAATCTGAATTCAACACAGAGAAGAGCCTTAAGGCTTAAATCTATCAATTATCTGATAAAATCTGGTGTGCTTTACAGGAAGAATCATGAAGGTATCTACCTGAGGTGCTTGAACAAAGAAGAAGCTGCCAGGGTGTTGCAGGAATTTCACGGGAAACATGGAACCGGTCATGGTGCAGCCAATGCTACAAGACATCAAATCCTGAGAGCAGGATACTACTGGCCACATATTTTCAAGGATGCGCATACCCATGTACGATCTTGTCATATCTGTCAAGTGGCTGCAAATAGAGAGAGAAATGCAGCCATGCCGTTGCAACCTGTAGTTGAAATGAGACCATTTGCACAGTGGGGACTAGATTTCATCGGGGTTATTAACCCAAATTCTTTTGATTCTCATAAATTCATTTTGACAGCTACGGACTACTGTACAAGGTGGACAGAAGCGATTCCTACTAAACATGCCACCACAGATGTTGTGATTAAATTTCTTGAGGATCAAATTATAACAAGATTTGGAATGCCCGACTCTATTGTCAATGACAATGGTAAAGCTTTTATTTCTACACAATTTGCAGATTGGGCATATGATAACAAAGTGAGCTTAAAGTTTGCATCCAATTACTATCCTCAAGGAAATGGGTTGGCCGAGTCTTCAAATAAGAATTTGTTGAATACTATTAAGAAGTTGCTTGGAAAAGAACCCTCGGGATCGGCACGACCAACTAAAGTTTGCCCTTTGGGCGAGATAGGACCAGAGTGAAAGAGTCCATAGGGAATACTCCTTATCATTTGGTCTATGGGCAAGACCCTATATTTCCAACAAATTTGAAGTTACAGACCTTACATTTCATACAAGAGTACTTGGGGACAGATGATCAAGTTGAAGCCAGAGTTGAGCCGCTTGTTGCACCTTGATGAAAAGAGAGAAGAGGCCATGAATCACATGAATAAACACCAGGCAGTTATCAAGAGATGGTTTGACAGAAGGGCCAAAGTTAAATCATTCAGAATTTCAGATTTGGTATTACTATGGGACAAAAGACATGAGGAAAAAGGGAATCATCAAAAGTTTGATTGTCTTTGGTTGGGCCCATATCAGATTTCAGAGATTCTTGGGAAGAATACCTTCAGGCTAAAAACATTAGAAGGGGAAGATTTCATGCTACCGGTTAATGGGCAGATTTTAAAGCATTATTTTAGCCCTTAGGTTGTGAGACTTTGATATTATTCTTTTGGTTTTGGTGGGGATTTTCAGATTTTGTTTTTATTGTTTAGGATTGTTAGTCTAGCTAGGATTTTGGTTATGGATTTGATTTCAATTGACATGTGTGTTAATTTTGATAAATAAATAAAAAAATAAAAATAAAAAATAAATAAAGAATAAAAAATTGAGATGTCAACTTATGCTTAAGGTTAGGAGAATATGAAATATTGGAATTATCTTGTAAAAGCTCCACAAGTAACATAAAACATTTTAAGTTATATTGTTTGATTTTGTGATGCATGAAAGAATCAGTTTTGCATGACAATTCATTCCATTTGTAATTCAAGAAATAATGCATTCATGTTCCATCTCACCTTACATACATCTCATCTTAGTTACATATGCATCTTAGGTACAAGCCATTAAAGTATGTCAAATCCTCTTAGGGTTGTGTTATAACATATATGTAAGTAACTCCTAAGGTTGGAAACTGAGTCTTGAGATATCTAGAACCAAGCACGTCTCATACATTAAAAAGGATCTTGAGCAAAATGATCAAAACCTAACTTGGAGGAAAAGGTTGGGCGAAAGAAGTTATTCATGTCTATCCTATTTATGCAGCATGATCCTTAAAAAAGTGGTTTTGACCACTTCCATAGAGCTTAAAGCCTAAAATCGGAGTAGTAAGGATAGGGTTAAATCCTCATCAAACTTAGGTTGAGGATCCAATTCCCCAAAGCTTTGATTTGACCCACATGGAGTAGTAAGGATAGGGCATAAATTCTCATCTCGCTTAGGTTGAGAATCTGATTCCCCAAAGCTCTTATGTCTCATTTCATAATAAATCTTGGATTGTAAGGATCGTACTATTTGTCCTCTGCAAAGGATGGGTAGTCATCCCCAAGGTCTAAGCAACAAAATTAATATTTTCCATTTACATCTAAAGTTTGGATTGTAAGGATCGTACTACATGTCCCTAGCCAGGATGGGTAGTCATCCCCAAGGTCCAAGAAGTAAAAAAATAATAAATAAATTTTTCCCATCTCATATTTATATTGGATTGTAAGGATCGTACTACTTGTCCTCTGCAAAGGATGGGTAGTCATCCCCAAGGTCCAAAGAAATGGAGATAAGTTTTGGATTGTGGGGTTAGATATGCCCATGCATGGCATCATGTCTTGCCTAAAAACAAGACCACTGATTGTCTAGAGGGTTAGACTAGCATGACCATTTCTTCCATAACTGGTTTAATTATTTTGCTTAAAGTGAGGTAATGAACTCTAAATCAGAATAGTAAGGATAGGGTTAAACTCTCATCTCGGTTGGTTGGGAGTCTGATTCCCCAAAGTTCTGATTTCACATTCACTTGCACATGGGTTCTAGATAGTAGGGACTCATAACCAACTTTGGGATACAATAAGGTAATGAATTAGTGGATCCTAAGAGGGTTTGGCAATCTTGAATGCTTGTACATAATAATAGAAGAAGGACCATGCCTTTTATGAAAGCAAAATCTCCTTGCACATTCATTAGGGTACACAAATCATTCACCATCCCACATATGCATTCATGCAAAACTGATAATGGAATGTTGATCAATTTCAAACGATAGGGAATGAAAACACATTGCACACACCGAGCTAATACTTATGATTCTCGATGATTCATGTACTTTCGATCTTTGGGCATTTGTTATTTTGCTTATGTGCTAACATATGTTTGCGAGTTTGTGATATGTTTCAAAGTTGGGTTCTTACTAAAATGCTCAAGAGCATTTGACAGCAGAGTCGCCATTTGTTGTGGTTGATCCACAACACACCCCAAAATTGGGGACCCACCTTTTTGCAGGCTTGCAGAGAAGAATCTCGATGACCCAGATGCTAAAATTGAAGAAAAGAGAAAAAATGCCTAAGTGTTGAAAGTGTCGCGAAATCGCGACTTGTCGCGCCATCGCTGTCGAAACAGGAAAGTTGTCACGAAATCGCGACATGTAGCTCCATCACTGCCGAAGAGGAGAGAAAAGAAAATTGAAAGTTGTCGCGAAATCGCGACATGTGGCCGAGAAGAAAAGAAAAGGTGTCACGAAATCGCGACATGCCGTTGAGAAGAAAAGAAATGGTGTTCCGCAAATCGCGACATGCCGTTGGAAAAAATGAAAATGGTCACGATTTCATGACGTGTTTTGCCGAAGCGTACGGATGATGAAAAGTGTCACGATTTCACGACGTGTTTTGGCAAACTGTACGGACGGAGAAAATGGTCGCGATATCGCGACAGTTTTGGCAAAACGTACGAAGGAGAAAATGGTCACGATTATCGCGACGTTGAAGGCGAAGAGAAAGGTACGATCACTTAAAGATAAAAAGCGGTAGCGATATCGCGACGTAGCAAGAAGGTCCAAAGGTGAAAACTCGCGATATCACGACATGAAGGTCAAAAAAAGTCGCGATATCGACGAGTTTCTGCCAAGGCGTACGAAAGAGAAAGCGGTAGCGATATCGCGACATTTGCGCAAGGGTTCGGGCAAAAGCGATAGCGATATCGCGACGGTTTGTTGAAAGAAGGCAAGAGAGTGATAATGGTAGCGATATCGCGACGTAAAGTTGCCAAAGAGGTCCGAAAGAAAATGGTAGCGATTTCCACAACTTTGTGAGAAGGAAGCCCGACGGAGAGATGGTAGCGATTTCGCTACAGTTTTGTGAGAAGGAGGTTCGAAGGAGAAATGGTAGCGATCTCGCTACAGTTTGTGGAAAGAAGGCTCAAAAGCAAAAACGGTCGCGATATCGCGACAAGATGCTGCCGAGGACGTACGGCCGGGAAGAGTGTAGCGATATCGCGACATGTCGCATTTTCGCGGCCAAGAAGGTGAACAGGCGGCATGCAGTTTTTGTCGAGATTTTCATAGAATGGCGTTACAGAAGGCGCAGAGAGCGTGTGACACGTGGCATGCAGGTGTCGAGTTTACAGAAGCGTTACATGCAACGGAGGATTTTAGGCGTTTCGGCGTTAAACATGGAATAAAGACAAGGAAAAGGTGGGAATTCGAAAGGTCACATGCAGGAAGGTGAAGCGAAGCGACCAGGGAGAATCGAAGAGCCACGCTAGACAGGATAAATCCAGAAGCGCAGATTGAAGGAAGGGTTGGAAATTGCCGATTGCAGAGTTGCAGAGACAAGAGCTTCATGCTATTCTGGGCCTGCACTTGGGCAATTTCCTTCTTTTGTTCTGGAATATTTATGCCTGGAACATTCTTTGAATGTAATTGACATATCATTTAATACAAAATACGGAGAGTTGGCATCTAATTGATGAGAAAGAAGGAGTCATTTTTTGTATGCATGATTTAATGTTATATCATTCATTTCAGATTTATAAGGCTTTTAGGTGAAGTTTAATGCAAGTGCTCTTGGTTGCTTCATGCGAATGCCCGAAGTCTGGAATTACAAAGAGAAACCTTAGAAGCCCGCACCTAGCTTATTTGGATTGTGCGAGTTTGCAGTGTTCATTAGGTTAGGTTGCATGCATAAAACCTCATTATCTTCGGTTTCATCGAATTGATGGCAGCATTCTGACCGTAGTTTAGTTTCTCTTTCATTTACTTTTCTTTATTGTTCAAACCCTTGCTTTATTTTCTGCAGTTTAATTATTGTATCCAAATTAATAACTGAAAATCCATCAAAATCCAAGATTAAAGTACAATTATTCACTTTGAGTCCACTGTAAATTCAAATTATATAAACCCCAGTGCCCCTTGTTAACATCCACTTGCAAACCCTAAGGTATTCCTAGCATTTCATTTGAATAACATCATTGGTAGACAAAGAATCATAACAGGAACCTTGGAGAAAGTTACTTTCTTTGCAAGCAGAGGATTTTTGGACTCAGATCCTACCGGAGAGTGTGCTTTCACAATTGGGTGAAAACACCACTCAACAGGCATGTTGTGCAAGCACAAAAACAAATGGTGACTCTAATGGAAAATGCTCTTGAGCATTTTGGGAATAGAAAGAACCCTCTCTAAAAACAATGAAACTTCAAAACCAACAAAACTAAAAATTTGGCATCCACCCAAGGCTAGGGTTGGGTAATTTTATCTGAAAGCAATACTCCATTTTGTTGTAGCAAAATTATGTGCATATCAATTTATTTTGTTCTAGAATCAGTTAAAATTTGCCACCATAGTTTGGAAATTAGTCTTGTTAACCCCTAAGAGAACATTGGTCTACGGATGATGAATTTGCTACATAGGTAGACATATCACCAATTATTGAATATTTCTCCATTGCTAGCTAGGTATTTATAGCCTTGAAAAAGTTATCTCTAATCCCATCCTAGACCTGGCTCTCCTACCAACTAGGCATTTATAGCCCCGGTAGAGGTTTTCAGAATCACCCAAACACTTGAAGCCCCCTTTTTTTTGCTTTGTTTGGACATAGATTCTCTTTTTTTTAATACCAAAAATTCATGAGCATTGGGTTCTGCTTTTGGGTTGGGGATCACTATGGCAAATAAGAGGAAAAACACTTGAATGACTTTCATCTAAAAACCAAACCATAATGGCTTCATTCCTCCTGACCTAGAACTTCCTTAAAGTGTTTTTAGTGTGATGTTGCAACATCATTTTGTAGTACTTTCAGATTCATCTACTTTGTCCTAAATAATGGATAAACATAAAATAGTCGATTAAACTAATTTTAGCTTCATTGATCTCAGTGTGGGACTTTTCACCCCCAAATTGTGCAAAAACCCTTCCATCTTAGAGCAACCACAAGTAGGTTACACTTGGATGATTTAGGCCAAACCAAAGGAAAGCACAAAATAAACTAAAATTGAAAACAACAACAAAGTGAAACTAGCATAAAAAAACAAAGCCAAAATTATATTCAAAACTATTTATAGAATAGGTTGGGACAATTCTTAGGCATTGGAGTAATGTTTGAGAAATTTCCCATTCACTGGTAATGGGACATCTTCTCTAGTTAGGCTTTTTAACCTAAAAGTATTCTCTCCTAGAATCTCAAATATTTGAAAGGGACCTAACCATAGGGTGTCAAATTTTCCATGGTCTCCTTTATTTTCATGGGCCTTATCCCATAGTAACACTAGATCAACAATTCTAAAGGCTTTTATTTTGGCCCTCTTATCAAACCATTGTTTTACCATTTCTTGATGCTTACTAAAATTTTGTAGTGCTTCTTCTCATTTTTTCATCCAAGCTCATCAAATTCAATAACCTAGCCTCTACCCTATCATATTTTCTAAGTGGTCTTTCATGAATTGCAAGGAAATGATCTTGATGTTGGTGGGAAATATAATATCCTGATCATAAACTAGATGATAGGGAGATGTGCCTAATGAATACTTATCCTTATTATTTCTAATCACAATGCATATTTTATTTTATTATGCAAATCCCTAGGAATTTTATCTAAAATTTTCTTAATTATTTCCAACAGGTTTTTATTAGTCGATTATGCTAGTCCATTTCCTTGAGGATAATAATTAGAGAAAAATTTTGAGTTACCTTGTTATCGTAAGCCCATTCAACAAATTGTAAAGAAGAGAAAGTAGTGCCATTATCACATACTAGAGTATATAGCATCCCAAATATGATCACGATGTTATCTTCAATGAACTTGATCATGATCTTAGTTGTGCAATTTTTTAATGCTTGAACCTCTATACAATGTGTGCAATAATTACTGACAGTTAGGATGAACTTATGGTTAGATGTTGAGTTAGAATTAATGACACCAATAAATTCCAATCCCCATTATGCAAATGGATGAGTTTCAATCACTGGTTGCAATGGCATGGAAGAATTCCTCTCTCGATGAGTTGCAATCTGACAAGCATGACATGATTTGGCATGTGCATGTACATATTTAAATATGTGGGGCCAATAATAAATATCTCTAAGTATTTGGTGCATTGTGGTATTCCTAGAACCATGCTCGGTTCCATACTTGCCATGAAAGTCTTTGAGAACCTCAACAACTTCTTGCTTGTTTAAACACCTCAAGTAGATTTCCTCATGATTTTTTGATATAAAATGCTTGCTTTAATCATGAAATTTACATTCTTGAGTTGCAGTGCTCTCCTTTGGATGGAATTCAAGTGACCAGGGCATACTCCATTTAGAAAATAATAAAAAATGTCTTGGTACCACTCATAATTTGTAATTTCCCCCATAGAATACTATTGGTATAAAATGTGAGGATCAACTTCTGCTAGTGCTTTGCTTAGGCCTTGTCCTCTAATAATTCTCATAGGCTAAATTTCCAAATCAAACTCTTGCAATATAGACATCCACTTTTCCTTGCATTCACCTAACTCATTCTACATCAACATCATTTTCACTATTGGATCGGGTACTAGCACAAACACTCTGCTATGTAGGATGTAATATCAAAATTTCTTCATAGCATTGATTAAAGTAAAGGTCTATTTATTAGTAGTTGAATATTTGAGTCGAGCATCTTTCAAAGGTGAGCTTACAAAAGCTATTGGTCTCTCATCACCAACCTCTTTCTTTTGAGTTAAAACACTAGTAGTTGAATTCTCAGATGCAAATGAATAAATATAAAATGGTTGAGTGTAATCAGGATTGATTAATACCGGAGCATTCATGATTGCCCTTTTAGTTTCTTGAAAGGCAATTTGTGCTTCTCCAGTCCATACTATCTTGGCATCCTTTTTAACATTGCATTTAGAGGCTAAACTATTTCTGCAAAACCAAAAATAAACTTTCTCACAAAATTAATTTTTCCAAAGAAAGACTTCAGCTCCTTTTTACTTCTAAGAAGGGGAATTTTTTGAATTGCTTCAACTCTATTTGGGTCGATAGAAATACCAACTTCAAAAATGACATGCCCCAACAACTTTCCTTCTATAACCCCAAAAATACAATTTTTTGGATTCAATGAAATTCCATGTTCTCTACACCTTTGTAGTACCTTCCTTAAGTCTTCCACATGGTTTATACATTTCTTAGAAAAGATAGGGAGGTCATCCATATAGATCACAATATATTTCCCAATGAGATCCTTGAAAGCGATGTTCATATCCCTTTGGAAAGTTGCTCCTGCATTGATTAGGCCAAATGAAATCCTCCTATATGCAAATGTTCCCCACTTGGTAGTAAATGTAATTTTAATCCTATCATGGGGGTCCACCGTTACTTGATTATACCCTGAGTAACCATCTAGGAAAGACATCATCTGAGAGCCATTCACCATTTGCAATATTTCATCTAGGGAAGGGAGGGGATAATTATCCTTCTCATATGCCTTGTTAAGATTTCTAAAATCTACACATAGGCGTATTTCCCCATTTTTCTTACAAACATGTACCAAATTTGCAACCCAAGTAGAATTTCTTATCGAAAAATAATGCGGGCTACCAATAATTTTTGTATTTCTTTGAGAATGAGGAGCTCCAACAAAGGATTCATTGGTCTTTGTTTTTATGAAAAGGTTGCATTCCTAGCTTTAAGGGAATGGTATGGATAATGATGGATGTGTCATACGTTCAAATATTCATATATTCATGCTATGACATCTCGATAATAATTTAATTCTTGGAATTTCTTCCTTTATTCCTTAGTACAAGCTTTCTCCAAGGAAAAATTTAGGGGTGTCTCAACATTTCCTAAATTACAATCTTCATATGATACCTTCTTTGATGGAGCCGTTTGTTGCTTTTGAGCATGGTAATCCATATAAAATGGTCTCTCCAAAGAAACCATACCTTTAGGAATGGTATTTATTTTTAAATTCAATTCACCCTCCTTCTCTAGCTCTGCACAATTTCTATCTTCCTCATCTATGATATGAGCTTCAAATATGCTAGAGTTAGTGATAAAATCAACTACATGCTTGTCATCCTCAAATACCTAAATTTTTTGAATGTTGTCTGGTATAGAGGGAGTGACAACTACTGAGAACAGCTTTATCTTGGAATGGGAAATTGGTTCTAGGGTACTTGCTACTATTTCCAATGAACCTATAGTGTGATTATTTTTATGTGGAATAGTCTATATATTAAAGGCATCAAATTCCTTTATTAAATCCCACAAAAGACTACGATAATTTGAGATATGCTTATCATGATAGGCATATTAATTTTGCACCTGCTTGATCACCAATTCAAAATATCCTAAGACCTATATGCATTTAACTTCCTTCTTTTTGGTAAATTGTGGTCCATGAATCAATACCTCATATTTTGTATTATTGTAGGTGCAAGGAAATTAAAGTCGATAAGCAACAAGATGTGATTTACCTTTGGGATTGACCAATTCAATTCTGACATCATTGCCATGTTTGCATTTTGACCCATCAAACTTGAGAGTCCACAACTGATATTCAATTATTTTTTATTTTCTTGGTGGGGTCTCTACTACCAGATTATTCTCTTTGGGCTTGGTTTCCACTACTATAGTGTAGATTCCCAATTCTAGCTTAGTGTACAAAATCTCATTAACATTGTTGTACTCTATAATTAGCTCTTTCAACCTTGGCTCTCTTTCTACGTGTATTTGATTGGCTATGCCATGCCATGGGAGCCACATATACGAGAAATCAATTGCCATGTAACCATTCAAGTTTCTTGACCAATCATAGCTAAGCAACATCCCATATGCATCTGGGATATCCACCACCTAGATATCAATGCATTGTTGTATTCGAGGTTCAAAAGCTAACTGTATATGGATATGGTTCAACATCCCAACCACATTCACCTCTATCTTATCTAGGTGAACAACCTTCTTGTTTGAGGGAGCAGGAGTTAGTCCTAATCTTTGGTTGACTGCATATGGCATCATGTTGCCAAAAGCACTTGAATACACAAGATAATTACGAAATTTTTTGCTAGCAATTCTAATGGTCAAAATAAAAGGAGGGAATTATACCTTCTCTTTGTATACTACCACTTGACTCTTGATCATCAATAGTCTTTTTAATTCTTTTTTACCTTGACCAAAGAGCATTTTGTGCAATAAATCCTTCTGGTTAGTTAATTGAGCTACCTCAAGTAGAGAAATATTTTCCTTGGTTTTCTTAAGGTCTTCAATGATATTATATCGAGACTTGTTTTGTTGTACGTTTTTCTTTGCCTGTGGTAGTGAAATATTGAGTTTTTGTGGAGTAGGCATTGTAGGACCTTTAGGTGGGACTAGGTTTTTGTTGGCTTGCTCATTAGGTGGGATGGAGGTTTTGTTAGGAGGTGTAGAAGAAGTCATAAGGGGTTTTTCTTTATGCATATAATTGTTGCCTCTTTGAAACTATCGGTAAGCTTACACCTCTTCTTCTAAGTATTAATTTGATTCATCTTCATCCACTCTGGAGAATTCATAAGTATCTAAAACTAGAGTTGTCCTTGCATTCTGATCAACTTGATTCCCAATATTCTCATTGGTGGGCACTAACTCCAAAATTTCCATCTCCTTTTGGATGATATCCAAAGTAGTTTTAAACTCAGGAAAGTCAGTTTCTCTATGTTGAGCTATGGAATGGACCCTACACCAACTGGGAAAAGAAAGATCTACCAAATTTATTGAAGTATTTGGGTTTTTATTTGGTTGGTTTTGGTTTCCAACAGGATTTGGAACTCCTCTATTATTTGGAAAAGTATTCAATGGAAAATTGGTCCTCTAAAATCCAAAGTTTCTATTCTAAATGTTATTATTTGCATGTGGGTTTTTAGGAACTTGCCTTTGTAGTTAAAGCATAGCATTCCTTAGTTTTTGAACAATCCTTTATATGTTGTCTAACTGAGGATTTAAATTATTGGGTTGACTTGGTCCTAGCTAACCTATTACATTATTCACAGGTACAAATGTATTAAAAAATACAGGTAAAACTAGTTGATTATTTGTAGGAGGTGCATGATTAAGAATATTATTTATGGTAATCTGATTTTCCAAATATGTGGGAATGGTCCGTTGATTTCTCATGTTAGGCATTATTTTATTCAAGAGAGTTAGATTGAATGGTTGATTATGGTTTGGATATATGGCTCCTAGAAATGGATTTAGCATGGGAAGGTGTTGTGTAAGGGCTTGATTTATTAATGGTATCTGATTATAAACTCCTATTTTCCCAATTGAAGGTAATTGGGCCAAACCAAAACCATATGGTATTAACCGTTGTTCAACATTTAGAGCTTCACTATATGCCAAGGTTAGGGTTGTTATCTATGGGGCTCTCCTCACAATCATAAAAGTAAAAGGATCCAAAGCTTTGAGGTATATTTGGAGAATTAGTCTACCTTTATCAACTTTGGATTTTCTATATGGAGAAATATTGATAAACTCAACACCTTCGATAGATGACTTAGACCTTGTGATGATGATTTTAGGCTTTAAATTTAACAGTCAAGATGTACAATATAAATAATGCACCAATAAAAGTATAGTTTTAATGACCCTCCTTCTAGTACCAGTTCTATTGAGCATGCAAATGAAGTATTGTCAAGGACATGTCAACGTACTTAGAACAAATATTTGTTCCCTCTTGAAAAGGAAATCTCTTTCCCCCAAGGTTTGGGTATGCCAGGTCTTGGCCAATGTGGATAGACTCAGAGGTCGTTGATAATTGTTCCTTTTAAGGAGCCCTTTGTTGGTTATGCTTAAAATTATAAATTTCTTGGTACAATGCTAAAAAAAATTGGGATGCTTGACTGTATGAAAGTAATTCTACTCCTAATATAAATGAGATTCAAATAAAAATTCAAAGGTTGAAGGGTGACAGAAAATAGAAGAAAACAAGTTGACACTAGCCTGAACTCCAGCTCCAATTTAGTAAAGCAACAAACACAACTTAAACCAATCCTAACTCGACCAATATTCACATAACCTAAGGTCCGATATGGTGTAATCTTTAGATGAGAAACATACTATGAAAGAACTGAGTGCAACCAACATCAACATGCATAGATTGAACACAATAAATTTTGATAGCCTTTATATTATAAGATAGTCATTAAGTACAATGCTTTAGGTTTTTTCACTTCGGTGGATTATAGGAGTAGAGCTCAAAAAACCAGAGCCACTTGGTTCAGAAATACCATCTAACTACAAAGAAAAAGAAAAGAAAACTAAAGGATGCTAGCTACTAAATGGCTTTTGATTTTTGTAACAGGCTAATAAACTACCATTTATACAATTTTTAGTCTTCACCTAGCATTACATTTTGTAATTAAGTACCACCTAATTCCAGGACGTGCCTCTTGAAATTAAATATTCCAGCCTATTGTAGTCACACCTCATTAAATGGGCACTACTTTGACCATACCTTATAAAGTCTTCATATATAGTGAGCCCTACAATGATCACACTTTATTAAATTTTAATTTGTACAACACTCAGGAGTTTTAGAATGACCATACCTCATTAACTCTTCATCAGTTCACCAAAATCTGGGTTGATTATTAATTTCCCTTTCTTCTATCTTGCACGGTTGTACTTGCCCAAATTGTATTGAAATTCCATGCCCGCCATCATATCCACCATACTTAATGCAACCACTAGCAAAATTTATGCAAAAAATATAAAAAAAACAAAGGTTAGAATATTATTATTATTATTAAATTAATGTTTTAATTTTCCTAAGTTTGAACCATGGACCTCCCGAAGAAGAGCCAAAGCCCAAAACGTTGCGCTGTCCCCTAGGAAATGTAGTGGTATTATATTGCTTAGTAAAATTTGATTGGTCTTCCCATTGGTAACCCACATTTTTAGCAATGTTATTTAAAAATGAAAACTAAAATTATAGAGTAGATTAGCCATTTACTACTTAACATTTATCTTACATAATTAACACGTGCACATCTACACTCAACACACTTGCACACTTAACTACATGATACTTGTATATTTCTTGCATATTATTATATTACACAAAATATTTACTCACACTTTAATGTAGGGCACACTCCTAATCTAAATATGTACCCAAAGTGGTACATTGGCACATCTACACTCAACACACTTGCACACTTAACTACATGATACTTGTATATTTCTTGCATATTATTATATTACACAAAATATTTACTCACACTTTAATCTAGGGCACACTCCTAATCTAAATATGTACCCAAAGTGGTACATTGGCATGTACCAAATAATACAAAATAAACAGACCTCTGGTACGATGCCCTCGGGCGGTGCTTGCAGGCCCTTCGTAGCCCGACGTCGAGCGCGGTCGGGTTTGGGACCGGTCAAGACCATTTTTAGGCGGGCATCGGTTCAAGGCTACCACAACCCCCTGCCACGATGTTCACCTGACGTCGACGTGCGATGGTGCGGCCCTCTGACGGTTGCACCCGTGATCCAGGTCACGGGGAGGACACCCCGTCGGACGGAACCATCCTCACCCCTAGCCCTTGTGCCTTCGTCTGGCAAGGCATGGAAAACCTATCTTTCCCCATTGTTGCTCGCCTCCCCCATCGTGGCTCTACATGGTCATTGAGAAGATAGTGGTTTTTGAGTAAACATAGTCATTGTTGAGTAGACATAGCCGTTGAGGATCGAAGCCCCCGTAACCAAGGAGAGCCGAGAAAATTATGCTACATTGTGATAGCCAGAGTGCTATTCAATTATTGAAGAATCCAACATTACATGATCGCACGAAACACATTGATGTCAAGTACCACTTTATCAGAAATATGGTGGAAGAAGGTAGGATCTTGTTGCAGAAAATTTACACTGAAGTGAATCTTGCATATATGCTTACAAAGCCGGTCAAGGTAGAGAAGTTTGAATGGTGCATAACTTCTCTGGGCTTGCTGAAAAAGTAACAAGGGCAACATTGGGAAATTAGCACTGGATGAAATCTTTTGGCAGAAGAATTCCCGAATACTGACTTCAAGTGGGAGAATGTTAGGTATGAAGGCAGTATACTATAGAGGCATCACATCGTTTTCAAGGATTTGTTTTTATTTTTCAAGGTAATTTTTTTTTAATTTTAATTTTTAAAAATACAAATTTAAGGATTTTCAAGGTAATTTTGATTTTTTTATTTTTTTCATACTATAGAGGCATCACATCATTTTCAAGGATTTGTGTTTTTTTTCAAGGTAATTTTTTTTTTAATTTTAATTTTTTCATACTATAGAGGCATCACATCATTTTCAAGGATTTGTTTTTTTTCAAGGTAATTTTAATTTTTTTTTCATAATATATATTTTTTTTAATTTAAATTTTTTCATACTATAGAGGCATCACATCGTTTTCAAGGATTTGTTTTTTTTTTCAAGGTAATTTTTTTTTTTAATTTTAATTTTTTCCTAAGGTTTTCGACTATAGAGGCATCATTTTCAAGGATTTGTTTTTTGATATATAGGGGAATAGGTTACATCCACAAACCTTTTCTACTACCAAGCAGGGTTCAAATATTGGGGCTACCCCTTATAACCCCTATTCATCTCGTTGTTGTTGACCCAGTGTGAGATGGAGACCATCAATCACTCAGGGTTCATACCATCATCGTCAATCTAGCATTCACTCAGATGATTCAAATCAGACTACCTTTGCAAAGGATAAGCTTCCTCCCCAAGGTTTGAACTAGGGTCTCTTCTTAGTAAGTGCCCAACCAGTAAGTGCCCAACAAGACCTGCACTTACCAATCCACCTAACCCTTGGGGGATGCTTTTTCGAGACTATATCATTGCTCATTCCTAGGGCGTCAATCTGGGTGGACTTCAATCATTGAGCTCAACCTCTAAGTGTTCTATTACTACCAATTACCAAGTTTCATTCTTTAAGATCTGAGTGTTAAATCCTAATTGGTAGCCTTCTCTATAAACTACCAAGATTCATTTCCATTGTTGGACTTCACCTTCTAATTTTCAGGCTGTATTTCCATTGTCGGGATTTACTTTCTACTTTTCAGGCTTTATTCCATTATCAGACTTCATTTTTTAATTTTTTGGGCTTCATTTTTAATTTATGGATTCATTTTTCTATTATCGGATTTCATTTTTTTTATGATCGAGCTTTATTGCCTTCACTTTGGAGTGTCAGATGCATTTTCAATTGTCAAGATTTTGTTTTTTGTATCTCTTGACATTAGTGGTACAAAAATTTTAGCAATCTCTACACTTAGAAAATTTTTACTTTTTGGCAATTCGACGGACTTTGTGTACCTATCCTCACTTTGCTAGGGTACAATATTTTCAACAACTTCCACATAGTCAAATTTTCAACTTACTTTTTTGCATGTCGACGGAATTTTGATACCCTTCTACACTCTGCTAGGGTACAATATTTTTGGCAACTTCCACACTTAGGAATTTTTTGACTTACTTTTTGGTACATCGATAGACTTTCGGTACCCTTCCACACTTCGCTAGGGTATTATATTTCTGGCAACTTCCACACAACATATTTTCTTTTCTCAAAGCTATTGGACTTTCGGTACCACTCCGCTTCTTGATATGGTACATGATTTTTGACAATCTAAACACTTAGAAAAATTTTCTATTTCAAATTTGTCGGTCTTTTGGTACCACTCCACTTCCTGACATGGTATATTATTTCTGACGATCTCAACACTTAGCACATTTTCCTTTCTCAAAACCACCGAACTTTCAATACCACTCTGTTTCACGATATGGTACACAATTTTCGATGACTTCCATACTTAGTCAATTTTTCAACTTGCTTTCTAGCATGCTGACAGACTTTTGGTACTTTTTTACACCCTATTAGGGTACAAGATTTCTGGGAATGTCCATACTTAGCTGAAATTTTGATTATACACTATGCAATTACTTCATAGACTCTAATTTCATACACTTTACATTTTAACAGCCTGTGAATGATTTTCTCACTATACCACATTGAATTTCAAAGCTTGAAGACAATTTCCATTGCTTGAAAAAGACTTTTAATTGCTAGGAAAGAATTTTCAATAGCTTGGATATGAATTCCAAACGTCCAAACATAATTTTAAGTGCCCTAAAACAATTTTCAATTGATTCAGAAACAAATTTCAATAGCGTAAAATTAATTCTTGATTATTCAGAAATTAAATGCAATTGCACATAAAGGGTTTTCTAAATATCTAGAGATAAAAATTAATTTCCTAAGAACAAATTTTTAAATTACCCAAAAATGAAATTTAATGCTTGGAGATGACTTTTAATTGCCCAAAAATGACTTTTTTACTGTTTAGAAATAAATTTTCAATGCTTGGAAATGAATTCTTGTTGCCCAAAAATGAAATTTAACTGTCTGGAAAAGATTTTAAATTGCCTAAAAATAAAAAATTCATTCCACTTGAGTGCTAGGGTTTCAAAAAATGCATAAGTATTTTCTAATAACTTCTTGGGTAACCTTGTTAGTGGCATCTTGAACAATATGTTGAAGAAAAACAAATTCAGGCATTAATTTCCTTAGAGCCCACACCAAAAACTCATTTTTCAAAAAGCTATTTTCAGATAGCATCAAATGGAAGGAAATGCAAATACAATCATGACAACAATTATCACAACAAGCTCACGATGCAACAAAATTTAAAGATGCAAAGGAGCTTTCAACTAAAAAATCTTAGGCTCGACATGATTTGAAAATGCATATAAGACTGAGAAAAATAAGAGGTCTATCAAAAATTCAAAAACGTGGGTCCCCATTCCATATTGGGGCATGTTGTGCAAGTACAAGTATATGAACAATGAATAAGCAAACTAAGGTGCACAATATTGCGTGTCTATATTTTACCCCTTTTTATGCATTCATTAAAAATAAGCATGTCAAAATTTTATTATAAAGGCCTCAATTTTGTATCAGGAGCTTTATGTTTTGAAAGTACAACTTGCCCCTCGTGTTCCCCCTCAAGTTTTAGAGGGAAATGCATTTTTTTGAAGAAACTTGAAAAAGCACACATAGCCACATAGATAAAAAGGAAAAAAGATACATTGAGAGTGGATCATTCTTGAGGATATATGAGCACGAATACTTATGTGTGATGCAAAAAAAATGATAGGTGTTAACAAGCCAAAAGTGCATATCTCAAGACAATGATAAGAGCATGATACAAGGAAGAATAAATGTCGTACACGACATCCTATAAATTTAATAAGTGATAATTCATGCCACATTTACATAAATCTAGGTCATGCATCATCAATGCATGGAAAATGATAGTGTCTCATGAGCTACAAGTATCACAATGATAATAGCTATAAATACACAGTTAGGGGTGAGTTGTCCAAAATGACTAAGGGTTATCTGTAACTAATATTTTAGGTGAAAATATGGTTTTTTGAGTTGTAGATAGGATGGCATGAAAATTAATCAATATAGATTCATTTTAATATAGTAAAAATACCATAATACCTAGAAGTAGAGGTGCTCTTATAGAGAGTTGGTTAGATAGCATATTTCAAGTGGTTTTAAGGGTAAGACAAAGAGGTGGCCACTAAATTTGTAGCCAATAGGAGAGAAATCCAAACAATGGTGTGAAGCCTAGACATCAAGGTGACAAAGGCCATAGTAGCAATAGTAACCAGGCTATCAATAGAGGGGAAAATAATATTTAGGGAGATAATCACCATGCAACATACACATGAGAATTTTTCTTGATACACAAGCAAAATGTATGTGAAATTTTTGATGATGGGATGATAATAAGAATAACATTGCCTTCACCATATGACGTGATTGAATTATACTATTTGAATTACTTCATAGGTGATGGAAAATTATTTGTGGTCATGGACCACCATTTTTTATTTTTGGTAGATGTCAAGCATAGGGAGGAGGCTAAAGGGTTCAAATTGAATGTGCCATAAAATATTTAGTGAGCACTAGAAAATATGAGTGCTAGATACCAAGGGAGTCTAGGGAGCCTATTGCACCATGGGTTGATAAAACTTATAATAAAAGACAAATTAAGCCATCAATGAGTATCATGGGTAACATGGATAATAAAGAAATGTTCATCATGAGCAACATAAATGAGGGTAACAAGAGAAGTGTTGGTAGTATAACACACAATGATTGCATCTAAGGAGGCCAAAGAGAAATTAAAGAGGTGAAGGAGCCTAAGTGGTTGATCAGGACTTGTTGTAGGAGAAACCTCCATAAACTAGTCGATGTCCATTGGTAGTAAAGGAGAACATGAACCAGAGGAAACCAGATAGATCCAAGGTTCACAATGAAATATAATGGGGAGTAGCCATAGATAAATAAGTAGAGATGGAGAATTAGGTGCAAGTAGCATATGAGAGAATTACGTTGTTAGAGCAATAGGGGCCCATCTAAAGAAGGAATTAGAGACATAACCATGTGAGACCATAGTCAACCTACTTAAATCAATTCCAATTCCACCAAGTCACAAGGTGAATACAATAAGAACAATAAGAAAAGGTACCTCTAGGGAAGGAAGAGTAGGAGGAATGATAGAAGAACCACCTAGCATGACCACAATAACATAGGTGACAAGGATGCTATTCAGTTTTACTAAATTGATGATGCAAGTCTTAAAAATAGTTATGCGAGAGAGGGAGAAAGAGTGGTTGGACCTATAAGATCACGTGGAGGAATGTATTGTCCAGCTATTGGTGAAAAATTATTGGTCAAAAAATGAAATCAAAGAAAAGGATGAGAGGATCACCACTTAGGAGGAAGAAAAAATAGAGCTATGATTAGATCTAAAATGAATATAGGTCTAGAGAAGCATGGTGGGGCAACTAATCTTAAGCCTAATAGAATGTAGGTTCCCACCTAGAGTTAATGCACTCATTACTTAAGAGTGGTTTATTTTATTTAAAATTTCAAAATTATTATTAGATTTATCGTATGAGATGGATTTATATTAGAAATTCGATGCGATATTCTTCATAAGCATGTCAAAGCACCAAGATATATTATACAATTATGTTGTAAAGGATGTCATAGAATAGGTACTAAATCCTTATGTAGGAGAAGTCCAACTACAATATTTCCTTTTAATATCATAGATAGAGTCACAGATGGGCACCTAGAAGGAAGAATATCGAAGGCAAGAGATGTGGGTAAGTATAATGGTTTGCATAGAGCATCGACATCCAAATATAATTATAACAGAGTATAGGGAATTACTATCAAGCCCCTAGTACCATAAGATAATGTAGGAGATATGGGAGGTCTATCTCTAGTGGTTCAATGAATTATTGATGGAAAGCTAAGGGACACACTCATTAGGAGTAGGCAAAGGTACAAAAGTCTACTTGCATCTCTAAAGAGGTGGGAGATGATCTTAGTGAACAACTGGTCAATAATGATGGTGCAAACAAGGGTTCTTATTGGGAAATTTTCACAATAAGGGCTTAGATATATTAGCTAACAATTTTGCTTCTCATTACTATGGTATCTAGTATTGAAATACTAAAATTCCTTTAGTGGAAGTCTGAAGGAGATCAAATAAGAGTTCAACCGAAATGCCAAGCTAAAGAAATACCAAGATAAGGGAGAGATTGGCCTTGCCAAGGCATTTATTAAGTGGCCCAAAGTTGACCTGCATGAAGAAAGAACGGAAACAAAGAAATATAATTGATGAGAAATTGGTTATTTATATAAGAATATTTTTTTATTAATATAATGAAGATGTTTGCTTATTATGCTAAAATATGTGATT
The DNA here is from genome assembly GCA_028583015.1 of Wollemia nobilis. NCBI lineage: Eukaryota > Viridiplantae > Streptophyta > Pinopsida > Araucariales > Araucariaceae > Wollemia > Wollemia nobilis. The sequence goes on from JAQPPZ010000103.1 coordinate 8,721,779, forward strand.
CTTATGTTTTTAAAGCTATGAATGGATTAAAAATGTAGATGAGCATGTTTAAAATCAACAAAATATTATTTTGAAGTTTGCATGTTTTAAAATGTGAATGATTAAGTTAATATATTAAAGCAATTAGGGAAAATTCATATATATTTAAAGTATGGTTGATTAATAATTAAATAACATGTATAATGGTAATCATTAGGAAAGGAAAAGTAAAATTTTAAATATATGATTGAAATATTCTAAGATATAAATTATGAAAAGGGTTGAGGTAAATTACAGGAGAAAAGGGGCACAAAGGAACTTATGAAAAATTTCCATCGTAGACTCAAGAAAAGGTGGACATGGATATTAGTTAGTATGAATTGTAGATGCATATCTAGGGTGTGAGTTCCTAAGATAAAATAAATGGGGTACTGAGCACATGGTTTCATTAAATGACATGTGGTTTAAATTGAAGGGATAGTAGGGAATAGGTGGTAATGCTTAATAAGCCACCTATCATGACATAGACACCCAAAACCATCGAAGGAAGATTAATTTGCATCTAAAACTATTTGTCTCAACTTAATAAATTGTTAGGGCATTGAAATCCTACTACACACACTAAAAATGGACAATAAACATAGTAAGCATAATTCAAGCAAATATGAGATGGAAGTAAAGGATAGAGCCCAGGTTTTTCTTATACCAAGAGTGATAATGACAAGATGAGAGGAGGGTATACAACCTCTAGGTTGACTAGGATAGAGTAATATTTGTGAAGATATTTGTATAGCACAACTAATTTGGAGAAATATTATAAGGTTGAAGCTATATTTGAGTGAGTAGGGTGGATGGGTTGTTTCCAAAATCTATAGGGATACGATAAAGGCATCATAGTAGAATTCACTATAAATTCTAATTATTTATGAGCCACTATTAATGAGTTAGATGTTAAATATTTAAAGGCAATAATTGTGAGGGTAATAGATTTTCCTAAAACCAAATGAGAGTGCTTCAAATATCCCTACATGATTATGCAAGCACTTTATTTCTTATTCAGACTTGATGAAAAATATAACTACAAAATAGTAAGAAGGAAGTCACTATATCATTACTACTTGTGTCGTACATGTTGCCTATTTATGCCTAATGTGTCTGATGAATAATGAATTTTTTTTTGTGTTAGTAGGCCATCATCTCCACTTTCTAATTCATGCAAAGAGAAGCCAAGAAGAGGAGAAATTTCAACTCAACCTACCCCAATATCAAATATGTTCATTGAATTACATGAGCAAATAGTATCATCAAAGCTAAAATTGAGGGTTACTAGCACATCATGGTCTCATGGCACAGTTGGTGTAGGATATGCAAGACAAAATGGGAATCTAAGGAACTTATCAATGATATAGTATGCAATTCTACCTAGGAAAAACAACAAATTTGACATCCTTTATGTAGTAGGGTGATCATGCTAGAAGTAACCACAAGAAAACAAGGGCCCAAATTGCTAGTCTAGCCACTAATGTCATCACAACATACACCAAAGGAAGGTTTAGAGGAGCACAAGTTGGAAGACCTATAAAAAACTTAGGGTGTAGTTGAAAGAAACATAACTATGAGTGGAAGAACTAGAATAGAAAGTGTCCCAATTGTAGAGGAAACTGGTGGAGTCATTTGCAAGGGAAGAAAAACATAGAAAGAGAAGTGAAATTTCTCACTAGAATGGGGTAAGTCAATGGAGAAGGGTGCCCTCACATCTAGAACCTTTTACATACAGTGGGAGCAACAATCCCCTTCATTGGTACTCACTTTGAGACAATAAATTCTAATACCTAAATAACAAGCAAAAGAGAAAAGGTGGAAAACCTCATTACGATAGAAGCCTCAAATGTAGAAGCAAATAGTGAAAACACCAGTATCATGGATGGTCACACTATAAAGGGGGTGGCATAGACGACAATACCATGGACACCCACATCATGGATATACAAAGCATGGACATCAACATCATGGATTTCTGCACCATAGATAGGTAAAACACATATGCCAGCATCATGGATATTTAAACCATTGACATGGGTTTGAGGGGTGCACTACCAAGAGGAGGGAATACAACTGTTAGATAAACCAAAGCTTTCAAGGTTGAGGATTCAATATACCATGACCATACTAGAACTGTATTCTACCTAAGTAGAGACATAGTCCTAATTAGTCAAGACAACCTCATCAAAATCTCAAGCAACCCAAGTTTAGCCAACATTAGATCGAGGGACATGGTCCTTGTAAGTAATAGGTCAATGTTCACCTACCCAAACAATGGTGATAGTTTATTACTAACAAGAGGTGAGGAGGAATATATATAAGAGAAAGAGAGTACAACATCAGTCAGGATAAATTGATAAAAAATGGTTTGGTCGACCACTAAAAATCCTATACAAACACTATTCAATTAAATATGTTCCATAGAGCCTAGGTTCATCCCTTTGTATAGACATAGGTGTATTATCTATGAGAAATAACATTTATGGATAGCCTATTATTAAGAAATGTAGGACTAGGTATTCAACCTGATAAAAGGTAAGATAAAACTAAGGTAGACCTTAAAGACCAAGGATATAGAGATTGAAGACCTAAAAGTAGAATTGGGTCAAGCTAATAAGTGAATGATAACCATAGGGCATCTAGTTTTAGCATTTTAGAACGTAGGCCTCTAACATGGGTGTGTTATCTAATGCTACAAGAATAGTACATCTTGTTTAGTATTTTAAGGCTTATTTTAGACTTATCCAATGAAGTTGATACACTAGACCAATTATGTGAGGCATACTACTCTAGTCCACTATCATAATAGGATTTACTTTATGAACTATATGTGCATAACTTATTGTTAATAGAACCATAGGGTGGACATCCAATCCACACATGGGAGAGGTGCAGCTGAGGGCCTTCATGTTGGTACTCTAGATAGAAGTGACAAGCACACCAAATGGAAACCTATCAAAATAGAGAGTGCATAGAGGGTTTTATGGCATGAGTGGAGCACCCCAAATTAGAACAATTTATCCATTGATATGACACCTTACTTCAAGATAGAAGTTGTATTGAGAGGATGATATAAGCCTTGCATCAGTGCTTGTATCAATATCAAAATATATCTATCGAGTCTAGTGAGCAAGCACTAAAGGGTATCACCAAGGGGTTTTATGAGCTACCTTAGTCTCTATAGAAGAGGGAGTCTATGTTAGCTATTAATTAGGTTATGGCTAGGATGAGGGCCATATGGATGGTGGAAGAATTGAGAGAAATTGAAATTATGTGGATTGGGCATAATTTTAGGTCCCCTACTATGGTATCATGTACCATATTAAATAAGGACATTTTTTTAGTATCCTAAGGATGTGAAAGATTATTTTAGTAGTAATCTATTGTTCACAGGTTATTATAGGGCTAATGAGAAACTAGAGAGTGATACTTATAATTTCAGTGAGTGGGTGACCAACCACTAGTCCTCAAGGTAAGGAAGAGAGAGGATTGTAAAAAGGAATATTAGTTATATGAATAATAAAATGATACTATAAAATTACCTCTTATCATGAATTTACCTCTTTTTTTGTGAAGCCATTAATTATATATACAAATCATTCTTAAGTGGTGGCCTGATATACCTAATTAATGGACTATCACTTAAGCAATGATACCAAATGAGTTTTGAATATGATCACTCTTCAAGGACTTAAATAGGTGTTTCAATTCTCAACCATATGGGTCTTCCAAATTAAAAGATAATTCTCACCCATATGGATGTTTGAGAAGTATGTTCTCCTGAAGCAGAGTTGCATAAAAAAAAACACATACAATCCACTGAAAACCAGAAATGCTAAAAGGAGCCAAAGCTTTCCATTACTTTCATGCTAAAAATGAGGATCCCAAAAGAAGAGCCCTTTTACAATTTCGAAAATTCCTACTTATGCCCTATTTTCCCCTTTTTTCCCACCTAAAACTTGAAATTTCAAATTTGAAATTTGGGGCAACTTGCGGAGGTCATAACTTCGCGCTCGTTGACCCGATTGACTATTACAACATATTTTCGGAAATGGCATGAAACGAGCTAAGTGGGGCAAACCTTGGATCTTTGTGCCAAGGCTCGTGTCTAGCCAAAAATCCTCAAATTCGACCTCTAAGACCTTTAAAAATCTCCTGCAAGAAAAACTAGTTTTACTAGTTTTTACTAGTTTTACAAAATTAAACAATTACAATATTTTTTTGGGTGATGCAAGATCACTTTTACACCATTGGATGCTCCTGCATCAGACACCCAGGGTAAATTGAGAAGTGACCTTCACTTCTTTGTTGTTGGAAGAAAACCAAGGCGTTCAACCTCAGCCTTCGACAACCAAGATGAATCTTCAACAGGCCTGCCCTTCCACTTAACCAGATATTCTGCATACTGCCTATTTCTTGTGCTTTTGCCTACATGGGTATCTAGGACCTCTTCTATCTCTTCTATATCTGGAGTAGATGTGGGAATACTCCATAATTCTATGACTGGTCCACCATTATTGTCACCTTCATGATATTCTGCCAAATCTGAAATGTTGAACACAGGTGATATATTCAGCCCACTTGGCAATTCTACCTCATAGGCATTCCCTGAATCCCATTTCCCTATGACTCTGCATGGTCCAAAATTCTTCATTTTTAACTTGTTGTAGGTTTTAGCAGGAAATATTTCCTTTCTCAAGTGAACCATAACTTGATCTCCCACTTGGAACTCCTTAAGTCGTCGTATCTGGTTTGCTCTTGTCTTGTATTGAGTGTTCATCTTGTTGATATGTTGCTTCACTTCATCATGCAGGCTCTTCAGGTGCTCTACAAAGTCCTCAGCCTCAACACTGCTCTTTTCCCCTCTATCCATCTTTCTCAACTCGAAAGCATTCCTTGGGCTGCTCCCATACACAATATGGAATGGGGATTTATTAGTACTCCTATTGATAGAATTATTGTATGCAAATTTTGCCTATGGAAAAACCAAATCCCATCCCTTGGGCTTATCTCCTACCAAGCACCTCAGTAGATTGCCCAAACTTCTATTCACCACCTATGTTTGTCCGTCAGTCTGTGGGTGGTATGCAGAACTAAATTTTAGGTCTATCTTCAATTTCTTCCATAGGGTCCTCCAGAAATACCCAACAAACTTGGTATCCCTATCGAAAATGATACTCTTTGGTAGACCATGTAGGCATACCACCTCTTTGAAAAACAACCCTGCAACATGAACTGCATCATTAGTTTTTTGGCAGGGAATAAAATGTGCCATCTTCGAAAACCTATCAACCACCACAAATATGGAGTCATTCATCCTCTGTGTCCTTGGTAAGCCAAGAACAAAATCCATGTTGATGTCCTCCCATGGCCTATCTGGTATAGGTAACGGCTGATATAATCCAGTGTTCTATCTCACACCCTTGGCCATCTGGCATACTCTACAACTCTGTACAAACTTCTTCACATCTTGCTGCAACTATGGCCAATAGTAGTTCTCACTAACGAGGGCAATGGTCTTATCTCGACCAAAGTGTCCAACCAACCCTCCACTGTGCTTCTCCTTGACCAGATTCTCCCTCATTGAACTCCTTGGAATGCATAATTGATTTCCTCTGAACAACATCCCATCTTGGATTAGAAAATCCAACCACTTAGTCCTGTCTAAAGTAACAGGTGCTAAGCAAGCCCTCCAAGCCTCTACAAAATCAGGATCTTTAGGGTACAAACCCTTAAGTTCATCAAACCCTACAACTTCCACCTTCATTTCTGTCAACAAACACTGCCTTCTACTTAAGGCATCTGCAACTCTATTTGACTTCCCACTCCTATGCTTCAACACAAAGGTATAACTCTGTAGAAACTCAACCCACTTTAAGTGCCTCTGATTTAGCTTCCCTTGGCTATTAATATACTGTAAGGCCTGATGATCAGTATATAGAACAAACTCTTTTGGCAACAAATAATGCCTCCACTTCTTTAGAGCCTGAACTATAGCATAAAACTCCTGATCATATACAGAATACTTCTTCCTAGCATCATTGAGTTTCTCACTAAAATAAGCAACAGGTTTACTTTCTTGACTCAACACAGCTCCTATGGCACTACCACTAGCATCACAGTCTACCTGAAATACCTTATTGAAATATGGAAGTGCTAAAATAGGTTGTTCTGTGACCTTATTTTTCAACATATCAAAGCTCTTATCTGCTCCTAAGGTCCACTTAAATTCTTTCTTATCCCCTCTCATTGTTTCTATTAGGGGTGCACAAATACTGCTAAAATTTCTAATAAATTTTTTGTAAAAACTTGCTAGACCATGAAATGATCTTACCTCAGTTATGCTCCTTGGAGTAGGCCATTCAATGATAGCCCTCACCTTTTTTGGGTCCATTTTTAGACCTTCAGCTGAGATAACAAATCCCAGATACACTAACTCCTTCACAAAACTGCACTTCTTCAAATTAATCAGCAATTGCTCCTCCTTCAACTTCTCAAAAACTCTTCTGATATGCATCAGATGCTCTTCCAGGGTCTTGCTAAATATTAAAATGTCATCCAAATAGACAATGATGAATTTTCCTAAAAACTCCTTCAATACCTCATTCATCAGCCGCATGAATGTGCTTGGTGCATTGGTTAGCCCAAATGGCATGACCAACCACTCATACAAACCCTCTCTGGTCTTGAAGGTTGTCTTCCACTCATCCCCTTCTCTGACACGAATTTGATGGTACCCACTCTTCAGGTCAATCTTTGTGAAGTACTTGGCTCCACTCAAACAGTCCATAATGTCATCCATCCTTGGCAATGGGAACCTATATTTTATGGTGATCTTGTTAATAGCTCGGGAGTCTGTACACATTCTCCACTCTCCATATTTCTTTGGTGCTAGTACTATAGGTACTGCACATGGACTCAAGCTCTCCCGAATCAGTCCCTTTTTTAGCAACTCTTGGACTTGTCTGTTTAGCTCCTCACTTTCTACAGGAGTCATTCTATGGGCTGCCTTATTGGGTAAACTAGATCCTGGTACCAAATCTATATGGTGGCTGATCTTCCTCACTGGTGGCAAACCCTCTGGTACATTATCTGATATAATATCTAGAAATTCTTCTAACAGACCTGAGACTTCTACTGGGGTATCTTTGCATTCTTCTTCCCTAACTCTAGGAATTAATGCATAGCACATATGCTCATGTTTCAAACCATCCAAAAACCTTCTACCTTCAACTAAACAGATTCTGGCACTACTACATACCTTTTCGTCCACCTCCTTTAGGGGCTTCAGCTTATGGCGCACTCCATTCTTTGTCAGGGAGTAAGTGTTGGCACGCCCATCATGCATTGCACACCGATCAAACTGCCATGACCTTCCCAATAGCAAATGGCAAGCATCCATAGGCAGGATGTCACACAGGACCTCATCACAGTAATTCCCAATATTAAATTTTACCAAGCACTGCTCATTGACCAAAGCCCTATGGTCCTTCTGCAACCACGCAATCCGATATGGATGCGGGTGTCTCTTCCTCTCTAACTATAGTTTGGTAACCATTCCTTCTGCAACTAGGTTATCCGTGCTACCATTATCTATGATAACATTACAGACCTTACCTGCACATTTACACCTTGTGCGAAATAAGCTCTTCCTCTGATCTGGATCTTTCTCCTCATTCAACAAGGCTCTCCTTGTTATCAGTACTTCTCCTCTTTCTGCTTCTTCAGAGTGCTCAGATTCAACACCTTCATCAACAATAGCAGCTCGGGCATTACCTTCAGGCCTCCTATTTGTTCCTCCTTGGTGTTGTGGACACTCGTATGCTCGATGTCCTTCTTCTCCATAGTGGAAACAGGTTCCACGAAATCCTCCTCTTCCAAACCCTCGTCCAGACCTTCCTCTTCCTCTCTGGTAACCATTATTTTGGTAGTTATTATTCTGCTCACGGGGACGGTAAGCATTTTCTCCCTTCTGGTCTTGACTGTTGCTTGTATCCCTAGTTTTCTTTTGGTCCTCATTCCATCCTCCATTTGTTCTCCCACCAGTTCTTCCACCATGACCTCTTCCTCTCTGTTTGCTTTCAAACCTCTTGTTCAACTTCTCTTCTACCTTCAAGGCAAACTGGTAAGCATCTTCAATGGTGGTCATCCTGACCAGACTCAACTCTTCTTGAATACTTGCTCTTAACCCATTAATATAATGGGCTACCTTCTCCTTGTTGGCCTCAGAATGGCCTATTCTAATCAGGATCTTATAGAACTCCTCTGTATATTCTTTGACAGACTTACTTGATTGTCTCAAACCCTACATTTTCTTGAGCAGATCCAACTCGTAATCAGCTAGAATAAATTATCTCTTCAACTTCTCCACCATCCGCTCCCACCTTGTTATCCTTTCTTTTCCTCTTTTGTTTCTGTCTAGCTGCACTCCCTTCCACCATATGCTAGCATGACCCTTCAGCTTGGTCTTAGAAAACTTGACCCTCTCGGGATCTTCTACCTCCTCATACTCGAAGTATTCCTCCATGTCATTGATCCAGTCGATCAACTCTTCTGGGTTGAGATTTCCAGAATATGTGGAGACATCAAACTTTGGTCTCTTTCCAATCTATGATATGGCCTTATACAATCTGGCTTGTGCAGGATCTACTGCCTCTTCTTCTTCTTCTTCGAACTGGGCCTCTTCTTCTTCAACTTCATCTTCACTCCCTTCTTCTCTCCTTGGCTCAAACCCTCTACGTAGCTCCTCTTGTAGAGCTTGAACTTGCCTCTGCAAAGATCTAAAATCTTCTTTGGCACCATATTTCTCCCACCACCATGGTTTCTTCATGGAGGCATTCTTCTCACTTCTCCCACAAACCCTAACCACAGATCCTGGTGTAAACTGCCTCACGTTCGGCGCTCTATTTACACACTCAGGAACTCTCGCTCTGATACCACTTGAAGTAGAGTTGCATAAAAAAAAACACATACAATCCACTAAAAACCAGAAATGCTAAAAGGAGCCAAAGATTTCCATTACTTTCATGCTAAAAATGAGGATCCCAAAAGAAGAGCCCTTTTACAATTTTGAAAATTCCTACTTATGCCCTATTTTCCCCTTTTTTCCCACCTAAAACTTGAAATTTCAAATTTGAAATTTGGGGCAACTTGCGGAGGTCATAACTTCGCGCTCGTTGACCCGATTGACTATTACAACATATTTTTGGAAATGGCATGAAACGAGCTAAGCGGGGTAAGCCTTGGCTCTTTGCACCAAGGCTCATGTCTAGCCAAAAATCCTCAAATTCGACCTCTAAGACCTTTAAAAATCTCCTGCAAGAAAAACTAGTTTTACTAGTTTTTACTAGTTTTACAAAATTAAACAATTACAATATTTTTTGGGTGATGCAAGATCACTTTTACACCATTGGATGCTCCTGCATCATCTACTCAAAGTGAGGTGTTTCAGAATATATACTATGCAATGCTTATTCTAGGCAGGGTGTTTTAAAAAATATGTTATGCAATCCTCACCCCATGTAGGGTGTTTTAGAATATATGCTATGTAGTGCTCACTCATGTGGGATGTTTCAAAATATATGCTATTCAATGCTCACCCTAGGTGGAAAGTTTCATAATTATATGCTATGCAATACTCACCCTAGATAGGGTGTTTCAAAATATATGCTATAAAATGCTCACCTTAGGAGGGGTGTTTTAAAGGATATGCTATGTTGTGCTCACCCTAGGCAGGGTGTTTCAAAATATATGCTATAAAATGCTCACCTTAGAAGGGGTGTTTCAAAGGGTGTGTTATGGTGTGCTCACCCTAGGTAGGGCGATTCAAAAGATATGTTATGTAATGCTCATCCCATCAGGAGGTGTTTCAAAATATATGCTATTAGTTCTTACTATAGGTGGGGTTTTAAAGAATGATATGCTATGCAATTCTCACCCCAAGTAGGGTGTTTCAAAAGATATTCTAAGCAATTCCCACCCTAGGTAAGGTGTTTTAGAAGATATACTATGCAATCCTCACCCTATACTGGGTGTTTTAAAATATATACTATGCAATGCTCACCCCATAGAGAGGTATTTCAAAATATATACTATGCAATGTTCATCCCAAGTGGGGTGTTTTAGAATATATACTATATAATTCTCACCCCTTAGGGATGTGTTTCAAAAGATATTTCATGCAATGTAGGAACATACAATACATCTTACCCCCTGTTAGGACCTTTAACTAATTATTTGTGTCATGCTTAGATGCCCCTAAGCATAGGAAAGAAAAAAATATGGATAGATAATTGAAATGTGAATAGGCTTCCTTTTTGACCTAAGGCCAACAAAGGTAGTATAGTACTTGTTATTCCATTGCTTAGATTTTATGCTTTGTGTTAGACATCTCTCCTAGCCACCTAATGCTAACATAGGTAACATAGGGTTTGTTATTTCATTGCCACCCATTCTATTGAATCTTATGTTTCTACTAAGTTCTAGAATTATAAAGCCCATACTACATCCAAGACCCAATGGTATAAGGGAAGAAGATTTATGGGCTATTATTGGAATAATAGAGAAGAAACAATGATTGGATCTTACCATCTACCTTAGAAAATATCTTTGAAAGGCTATGTAGTTGTGATTTTCTGGACTGCCCAACCATGATTATATCTTTGATGATAATTTAATAATAGAACATTGATTTTTCTAAGGGCACCTACAAGGTAGGTGTAAGATGTGACTAATAATAGAGTCAACATTTATAGGTGATCATCCTAGCCCCTTTATAGACCTACAAGGAGATGTATTGTTTGTATGCCATATACCTTAGGTCTATAAGATGCCTTAAAATAATGATCCCACACATAGAGTTGAGGAATAGATACATTGAATCAATGGTTAAATTTATTAGAGGTAAGATTTAAGTTATTACTAGAATATCTTATCAAACAATCTATCAACAAAATATCAAAATATAACGAAGTATCTGTTGACAAGGAAACAATATAGATAGAGTGCATAACAAGATTTTTCAACAAGAGTTTTGTATAACATTAGAGACCTAGGATAAGTGTCACTAGAGAAAACAAATTTCCTACCTAGGATCATCACTACATCTTGAAAAGCCATTGAGTTAGAGAAGAAATGATTCGGGCCATTATTTTTCTCTTGATAGCAACCTGATGAAGAGAATAGCATTATACCAAAATTTTGCCAATGCTCAAAGTCTATCACTACCCATTGATCTGGGCATATTATCAATGTTGTGTTACCTTCATCAAAGTTGTAAGGGAAAATAGTGATAGGATACAAATTCCAATAATATGATGATATAAAAATCGGATGATTTTCATGCCAATAAAAAGAGTATGAAACAAGTTTAAGTTGAGATAAAACAAGAATTTCAAAAATCCAAGGACAAAGGGGGAGATCCACTAGCTTAGTGACATAGTGCAAGTGCAATGCAAATATAGTATAAAATTGACTATCATCATCATATCATCAAGTAAAATGGGAAGAACATGCACATGAAGCAAGCAAATGTGAGATCAATTAGTCATGCAAACAAGCAGTCGTGTTATCAAGCAAACAACTAAGTAGACCATGCCAGTTTAGGCACGGTATATTTCTAAATGCATAATATTAATGGGTTACTTTATATGTTTTCCATAAAGGATGGCTAGGTGATAAATACATGACCTAAACTTGATAGTGATAATAAATAGGCATGTGGAATATCTTAGTGCTCTCCTCACCCCTCCAACTCCTTTTTGTAACAAGATGATCTAAGGCTACAAATAGAGATGGAGGAGATAAATACAACGATAGTCGAATATGTTTCACTTCAGTGGAAAGAGGTAGATAATTAGAAATTATAGATAAGTATGAATAAAAATCCAAAGAGCCTAAATTTCTTAAGGGAAGAAGCCAACTGCGACATCACAACATTGCAATATGTCACCGTGTCATAGTCATAAAATGTTGGAAAGACTTGAAGGTAGATAATATCATGATAGTGCAATGTGTCGTCACATCATGTTTGTAGAAGCTTAGAGAAGCATACGGTAAAACGTTACCATGACATCACGATATGTATCCATGTTGCGGTTACAGAAGTTCAGGCAGATCAGAAGCAAGGAACTACCACAACATCCCAACAAATCTCCACATCGTAGTCATGAAAGCTTACGAGATATTAAAGCCAAAAGATGCTACAACATCATGACATATCTCCATATTGTAGTTACAAAAGCTTAGATAAGCTTAAGCTGAGGAAATGGCATGATAGTGCAACATGTTGTATCTTAGTTATCGATGCTCGATCAGTTTGAAAGTGAAAAGGAAGTCATGGCATTGCAATATGTTGTTGCATCATGGGTGCAAAGGTCCAAAAATCTCAAGAGGCCAAGAAACATCATGATGCCATGACATATTTTTGCATCATGATCACAAAGTTATGAAAGTCTCGAGGACACAAAATAGAGTGTGATATCATGGCATGTCTCTATGACGCAACCACGATAGCTTGCAGAGAATAAAATCTTCAAAAGAGTTTTAGCCTACCAATATTTGTTACAGATGAACGATGGTAGATTGGTTTTAAAAATGAATAATGGACCTGATTTAAGTTCATCACCACTACTTTCTTGCATGCAGGTGATAGTTTATCTATGGTTAGAAATTGAGCATGTTTTCCTAGATTATATTAGTCGTGTTGCATGGTGTCTTTGCGGACCCAGTCATCTAACATTTTTGTTGTAACTATTTTTCAAATAGGAAATATTTTTGTAATTTCAAAATATTGAACCATAAAATATATTATAAACAAGAGCAGTGACCTCTTGTGAAGGGGTCGGCTCTTAGGCGTTTACAAGTTGCATGTATGAAGAATTTTTGAAGAAATAAATACAACTGGGACTTCTGTTTGACCTCTGGTTCACTATTTTGTAGAACATGTATGTATGAGTGGATGATTATTTTTTTTTTAGTTCAATAAATGTGTATGACATTAATTCTTATGTCTGGATTTCTGTACATGCTCATTCTCTAGTCCTAGAATTCATAATCTACTAGGTTGAAAACTAAAATGATATTGTTCTACATTTTATAAAAATTGGTTGGTCTGTTAGGAAGTTTGGATATTTATTTTATTTCATAATCTTCATGCACTTCTTGATGTTGCTTAACTTGTACCACCTTAAGTTCTAGCTTTAACTACATTTATTTATTTTTGCACCCTTTTCCCACCATAGTTTTGGCTAGTTAGAACCTTATAGGAGCCAGCCTTCTCTAGATATTGACCTGGATAAGCCTTGCATCTTGATCGATCATTCAATGTTGGCCAAGTCTAAGGCACACATTTTACCATAGGTAAATTTCATTCCAATAATTTTTGGCATACCCAGTGGGACAATGGTCCCACCATTTTGATAAATTAGGGTTTCAATGATACCTATTCTAAGAAATAATCCTCCCCAATCACATGGTGACTCTACTGCAAATTCAATCCCATATCTATGATAGGTTACCTTTGAAACTCTAGTTATATCTTGCTTTTCCTGAAGGACTTGAAATTTTATGAGTAGTCTCAACCTCAATTATGCATACCATCCAAAAATATATGGAAAAATAGAGAGGGTGAACCAAGTCCTAAAGGACATGCTTTGCATGTACCGCATGGATCAAAATTCTAAGTGGGAATACTTTTTGCATTTAGTGAATTTACATATCATAATGGATACCATGCATATTTTGGAATGGATTTGTTTGAGGCTTTGTATATAAAAATATGTAGAACACCTCTATCATGGGATAATATGAAATATCAGGTGGTGATTGGACTAGACATTGTCAGAGAGATGGAGCAGCTTAAAGTGATTTGATAAAGGCTCAAGGAATTTATCAATCACCAGAAGAGCTATGCTAATATGAAAATATTACCAAGAGAATTCATTGTGGGAGACAAAGTCCTCTTAAGGGTTAGACCCATGAAAAATGTCATCAAGTCGACTAAGTTGGATTCTCGCTATGTTTGACCTTTTGAGATCATTGATAAGATTAGTCTAATAGCCTATAGGCTCACTTTACCACCCAACCTATCAAAGATCCATGATACTTTCACATATCCTTGCTTAGGAAATATGTTTTTGATCCTTCTTATGTTTGGAATGTTTCAAAATTGTAGATGGCAGATCCCTCTGCCATTGAGGTGTGATCGATAAGGATTCTAAGGTTTTTTTCCAAGATGTTAAGAAAACAAACCCTAGATCAATGTAAGGTACAATGGGACCAATATTATAAAAATTGTGCAACTTGGGAAGATGTTGAAGAAATGAGAAAATAATTCTCATATTCATTAAAATTAAATATTTGTGCTTTATTTTCACAAAACATAGAGGATTCTGTTTAGTCCAAGGAGGAGTATGTAACGACCCTCATTAGTAGGACTTATTCTTGATATTTAATTTATGTATTTATGAGTGGATATCTAATGCATAATCTCATTTTATGTTACCAATATGTGTTGGTAGTTGCACTTTATGATTTGATTATACTATTTTAAAATATGGTATTGTTGATGAATTTGTGGTTCCATGACTAGGTACTCTCACCAATGGATTGGTATGGGACAACAACCAGATTTGAGAGAAAAATAGAAAAGGATGAATGACATTCTCATTGACATTTCAAGGGTAAAATAAACCCTTCATATAGGTGCATTGCATATGTGTCTGTTTTATTAGATGCACCATTGGGTAAGGAGGTTGCTAATTAAGCAAAAGAACCATCCTTAGTAGGAAGATGATAGTGTCACAATTATCGTAAAACCTCCTACTTAAGGAGAAAACTTTGTTGTGCATATTGTTGATTGCATCTTAGTTTGGTTGGTATGGCTTAGCAAGAGCCTTTGAGTTATTGTATGATTTATGTGATGTTGATGTTAATGTTTAATATTAACATTCGGTAATAAAATTAATTTGGTGAGTAGTTAATTTAATTATTGTAATGGGGTGGCTTTAAAAAATAAATGTTAAGAGAGTTTTTTAATTAATCAAAGTGTATTAATTAAAATGCAAGCAATGCATGACACAACATATATTTTTTTTTAATGGGAGTGGCCCTCAATAGAAGCCACACATAGCTTATTAAAAAAATGCAAGCAAGGCATTACTTTCTTTCTTTATATATTGTCTATGCTTATAAGAATGCATTTGGTTTAAAGGAAAGAAATTAGTGTCCAATATTTAACTAAACAATTGATTAGCACTAAGGTTATTATTATTTGTTATAGCCTTAATCAAGAAATAAAATAATTGAAGTGCCACTTCATGTTTTGCTTTTAATTTATGTACATAAGTAATGTCACGTATGTATGAGTTTGTGGGTATGCATTATGGATCCCATAGAAAGTTTTGAGTCTAAGATAATGTTTGGAGTTCAAGAAGATGGCAAATCGTATATTTTCCCACCCTTGCAATGATTCGTTGGAAGCATAATGGAAGGAGTCAAAAAGAAGGTTTCCTTTATGTATCTCTAGAAAGGTAGTGAGGAGGGGATTTTTGTTTTAGGAGCATTGATAGAAGGAAGTTGGAGGATATTCAAAAAGAAAATCAAAGAGGTCATATTGTAGGGAGTGGCACATTGAAGAGGTATTTGAATCCAAGGTTGACTTAGGATAATTAAGTTATCCTTTATGTTAGATGATATTCGATGTTTTTCTATATATGTTGACTGCCTTGCTTTTCCAATGTATGACTTGTATTGTTGTTTGAGATAACGATGTTTTTGTATATTTGTTCTTGGGAATAGCGGCCTTAGTGGCTTCTTGGTTAAGTTTATCTTGTGAGAGCCTTCTTTTTTGATAGTCATGTTTTTCCTTCAAAATATTTTATTTTTTGTTTTGGTAGAGGCTTAAAGTATCCTTTATGTTTAGCTTACTTGATTATCTCCTTAAGATCTAGAATGATGTTCATGTTGTAAGTTTTGGGTTGTATACATCTCTTTTTTTCTTTCATTATGGTTTTTTTGTTGGTTGTTAGCTTTTTTAAGGTGTCAAATGTTTAGTTGTAAGCTTCTATTCATTTTCCTTCAAGTAAGTGCCTGAGTATGGTTGTGTATCCAGTGTAGGAGTTCGATGATCACAACCATATTGTTATTTAGATAAGTCATTGTTGTGTTCCATATTTAATTTGGTGACTAGTTTTGTTGAGATTTTATGTTGCTTGAGCATGGTTTTTAACTTTGGTCTTTCATTCTTTAGATTAAGTTAATCTTTGGTAAATGGTAGCAAGATCTCTTTCTTTTGCTTTGGAAATGGAGATAGTAGCTTATGTATGCTTTTGAATGAAAAATTTAATTGCTTCTTTATTTTTAAATCATGTAATTTTTTTGAATGCTTTTTTTAAGCAATTCTATGAATAGACTTTTTATATTTTATTTTTTACTTGGTTAGTGTGAGAAACCCCTATGACCAATGCTCAGGGTTGAGCAGTCTCCTCCTAACCATGATCCCTCATAAATCCGATGGCTATGCTTATCAATAGGGAATTTAATACACAGTGACCACACACCCACCCCCTCACACACTCGCCCATGCTGCATTTTGAACCTTGGACCTCCCAAAGAAGAGCCAAAGCCCGAACCATTATGTTGTCCCCCTAGGATGGCTTTTTATTTTTAAAAGTTGTAGGAAGCTTTTATTAGTTGGTTAAGGTGTGGTGTAGAAATTGAAGCCTATGTTTTTAAATGGATTGATGAATAAATAGATCTAAATAAAATGGATTAAGTTAGGTTGAAAAGTTATCTTTTGGGAATAGTGTTTATGATGTTCTTTAAAATAAGGATAATGATCTATTGTTTATCCTTTGGAAGTAATGGTTATGTTGTTCCTTTGAAAGAAAGTATTTTTGAATGCATAAGAAAAGTTTGTTGTAAGAGTGGTAAACTGTTGATGGAAATTATGCTTGAGAGAAGTATAATATTCTCGTAATGTATGCATGGAACATGCTTGTATGATGTATGTATTGCATGGTTGAATATTTTTGCATAGTTCATGTTTAGCTTACATATGCATATCATGAGTTGTCCCGATCCCTAAGTTCCTTCTCGAGTTTGTGGAAGATTCTCCTTCATTAAGAGGATCATGAAAGAATATGATGCTAGGGACCTCTTAGATGGAAAATATATTTTGAGAATGAAAGGAAAAGTGATGTTATTCTTAATTTGGGAGTGTATTATAGAGTAAATATGTTTTCCAACTACTTGTTATATTTAAAACTTGAATGAAGAATGGAAGGATTATATGTTGATTTCTTATATGTAATATGAGAAAATGGAAAAGAATGAATTGGATTCTAATTTTATGGATGATGGAATTATGCTTTTCGATGTTTTTCATTCTTCCTTTCTAAAATATAGGAATTTCTATATGATGGTAATGTGGATGAAAGTATTTAATTAAAAATCCTAGTTCTAGCATAATTCCTTTATTTATAGAGATGTTATTTGATTTTATTTATCATTTGTGGGTTTGGTGTGGGTTCTTGAGCATGGATCTTGAGCCATATTGTGACAATCCAGAAAAACATACACTAGTTGTAGAATTCAAACTCACTTAAAGGTTGGTCAAACTAAGATGATGGTGGATAAGGGTAAATTTTCTTCATTTTCAAGGATTAGTTTTGCACATTTTTATATCAGTATGCAGCATGATAAGCTACTTCTAGAAATTTAACCACTACATATGGCCTTGCAAGTGGACCATACTAATAGGGTCCCATAGAAAAGTGTCATTTAGTGATTCCATCCATATCACCCACTGTACCGATGCATCTAGAATCATGATGTGGGTTATCCTCTAGGGCCCATAACACCTAGAGGGGGATGCATAACTCCCATCCTTACATGTTTAATGGTAACTCTTGGATAGTATAACTCCCTATACTAATTCCATAGGTTACCAAACATGTAAGGGGTTTAGCGTAAATGTTGCGATGCTTAATTGGAGACCATGATACACCATGGAAAATTAAGGATTATGTCATTCCCTTGATCTTTATCATTGATTACTTGAAGGTCTTGCAAATACAGTGGTATGTCCCATTCCATACCACTGAGGAGTCTTATTTTGGAGTTTCAAATCTTCCATCAAGATCCCTTATTTTTCAACCCCTCATGAGGTGACCTAGATGGACATCCCATACCACCCATCCTCATCAATCATTCACGAATTCCTCATTGGTTACTCACTCATAACCCAATGGGGTAGGGTGACTTGCTTTTCTTACTCATCCTCATCGATGAGTTTAGTTTAGGTTAAAATTATTTTCCCCCTAGTTGGATCATACCCCCCACCACCACTATAAAGTTCAACTTATCCACGTTCCACATACATATAAAACTATGTTTGATAACAAACTAGTCTCTTTTTTATTTATTCAATATAGAAATCACATAATCATTTATATTAATTTATTTTACCACCAGGGAATCTCTTTAGATATTTTACCCAATAATTAGAGAAGGCCTTTGGCTAGGTTTTCCAATCTCAAGGATTTAGGTCTCCAAATCTTCGTATAGAATGCTCCTATGATA
This sequence comes from Wollemia nobilis, assembly GCA_028583015.1. Classification (NCBI taxonomy): domain Eukaryota; kingdom Viridiplantae; phylum Streptophyta; class Pinopsida; order Araucariales; family Araucariaceae; genus Wollemia; species Wollemia nobilis. The sequence goes on from JAQPPZ010000103.1 coordinate 8,740,382, forward strand.
TTTTCCTAATTATCCCTTGGAGAAACACTACCAATAATATTGTATTCATTAAATGTCATTCAACATAAAGCTATATAAATTCTATAGCAATCTGAAAAGGATGTTCGAATCTTCCAATCAACTAGAGGTCCATTAGAGGTTTTAGGGTGAAAGTCTTAACATTAAGGGCTATATCCCCTATATCCCCCTCATAAGTTTTTCTAGGGTTTTAAAAAATAACTTAGTGTTCTAGAATGATCGTTCCTTAATAGAAAGGTTTGTGGAAACTTAGGTAGTAACACATTAGGTTGAAGTTTATTAAATTTATTACTTACTAATCTACCTAATATAGGTCTAACAATGATGAATAATCAAATCTAAAGGAGATCAAACATTATTCAAATATTAATTATTCTAAGGAAGGCTGAATTTCACCACATAACTTTCCTAGACCCCAAAGAGTGTAGGTAAGAACACTTTTACTCCTCTTTTTATTTTGCATATCAAATTTTTCTAGCTTAACCTTAATTTAAATATTCACTTTTCTTTAGTTTTAATGAACATTATTTAGATTCATTATTCATCCCCAAATGCATGAATTGTTAAAAGTCCATTAGCTTGTATAATTATTATTCGGGTTTGTTACTTATCCCGAAAATAAAACATTAATATTATTGTTTGATATGGCATGCTATTGTTAACATTAATAATTCTCTCGGGTAAACCAAGGATTACCTATTCATTGAAAATTTCTTTATGTTTCCAAGAGCATTGGAATAGGCTAATTATTTTAGGAATGCTTATACCAAAGAGGCACTTAGAAATGAGGGTTAATTCAAATGTTATTTTATGGTAACTTTCAGAAAAAAAATGATTTCCAGAGTATAGTTTATATAAAATAAATTAATAACACCAGCTATAGTTTAAAGAGACAGTTTCAACGTTCCTAAATTTAAAATCATTTCTCGACCTCCTAGAAAAAATAATTTTAAAACACCAAGAAGAATATATCCTCTTTTGTTTTTAGCTATTATAATTTCAGATTTTATTGCATTGGATGCAATGATTACATGAAGGCATTAGTTAACTAACTACAACCCTTAGTTTCACTCCACTAAGTCTTATCATCCTGCAGTAATTTATTTTTAGAGTTTATCATTTATGATACTCTTCCAATCAGGTTAAGCTACGTTTTTTTTATATAATTTAAAATTTGTATTCAGGTTTTGACAGGTTTCCAAAACTTGATTACATAAACAAGAAAAGTGTTGAATAAGTAGAATACAAAGCGATAAGTAAAAAGGGGGAACACAGTCCCATAATAAGGAAGGTAAAAATGAATAGAAAAAGAGATGATGGGAAACAAATGAGGATGCCCTGAGACAAAAAAAAGAGCATGCACACAAAAAACATAAAGCCTCCTCTTCAGCTTCAACATCTTCATCCTTAGGCTCTTCTTTTATCTCGTTCTCACCTTCATCCTCAGTGTTGTCAGAAGTCGCAAAGTTTTTCTCATCATCCTTGACTTCATCAATTACGTTGTCCTTGCCATCATCCTCAGAGAACTTCTTTTTGAAAAATAGAAGATTCAGGGCGTTATGGAGGTCCATAATGTGAGAAATATAGTTGGAAATAGAGTTAATGATGTATTGCTTCAAACATTGGTCAGGCACATCCTTATCCTCCTCATTTGAGTCAATACCAATGTTTAATTTTGTTGTGCAAGATTTTGAATATGTGATGAGGATATTAGGACTTTCTCTAATTTCTCAAGAACCTCAAATTTTTTTTTCTTGACTTCTTGATTTCTCAGACTTTTGATTGCCTCCACAGTTGCTCTTTTCTTGGACAACATGGTTGGGGAATGAGAGAGGGATAGACTAGTCTGGGTTTGGTTGGATTTTGTAGAGGTAGGGCTAGGTTTTCCTTTGGTGGAATGAATGGTAGGGATAGTAATGCCTTGAGGGCAATGGGTAATTAAGCTAGGTTTTCCTTTGGTGGAATGAATGGTAGGGATAGTAAAGCCTTGAGGGCAGTGGGTAATTAAGTGGTTATATAGGACATTGAAGAGGCCCTGATGTGAGGTAAAGTCATCACTCTTTATATGGATGTTCTATATAGAATAGATAACAGAATTAAATATAAATTGGGGTATGTTCACAGGATTGACATCCCTAAAGTGATTATAGAAGGTAAAGTGAAAACTACAAAGTACCTTCTTAGGATCATCAACTATAACAAATTTCATAATTTGCTTCATTATACTATTCCAAGGGGTGGTGAGCTCTGTCCGTTTCATTCCCATCCTCGCTTTCTTGCAAAGTTTTTTATCCTTGATTTCCTTTATTTTTTGCCTCCCAGTTATGCTTCTCACATTTAATAGACCTCCCTCTCGTTGGTTGGCCTGTGAGTTAAGCGAGCAACTTGATGTTGATCTCGTAAGTTTTGTCGTAGATGATCACCTTGTCATTGTTCCAACTATCTAGGATTGCCATGGTTATCTCAATTTCATACCCTAAAAATATCCTAAAGAAAGGCATAAAACCTCTCTCAGTGAGCATGGCTTCAGCAACGGAGTCCATGACAACAATGGTTGGCTCAACAAAACTCATGGTTGCTAGGCAAAGGGGGTGCTTGGGAATGGAGCAGAGGAAGAATTGCTGCAAGTAATAAGATCTGGGTTTGCTATAAAGAAGTAACAAACATATGCCACTATTGGATTTGGGGAAATTTCCTTCTTGTATTAGGAGCCAAACAATCCAAACAATTTGGACATTGCAAATATCAATGTGAGGATTCCCATGCATACTTGAAAAATCTATAAAAAAAGGCTTGCAATTGGATGGCCAAACCACCTTGGTGGGCCACGTGAAGAAGTTATGATACGTTAACCTAATAACAACTTTAGAATTTAACAAATAAAATATTAAGGTTCTCCCTTTTTCTTAACCTATAAGAGGAAGGGATCAAATGAACAAAAAACCATAATTTCTTCTACAGTGAGCAAAGTAATATTAAATTCATGATCTATAAAATAATAAATTACAAGGGGGTAGATTTCTTAGTGATGATGTTCACTCATTTTTTCACCACATTCAATGTATTATAGAACCTTCAAGATGTTTTCTCATAATATCAGTAATGAAAGGATTCTCAAAATACTTGTCATATTTTATTATGATTTTAAAAATGCTACAGTTGTAACTAAACAATTAAGAGAAGGAGGTAATTAAAGCACACGCAGACATTCCCAAGCATGGTCTTCCTCAGACGTAAATTCATCAAATGATTCAATCCCTATTTAAGAATTATAATAAGATTTTGGTACTACCAAAAGTAAATCATATCCGAAGGAGGATAAAACGTAAGCTCCACACGGTTCTACTTAATGAGACGTATAACCAAACATAAATGTTAATATGACTTGTGTGTTGCATGAATAGGGATGTGTACTACCACTAAAACCCAATCATAATAAGAAATAATATTTAAACAATAATATTTTACAACTAAACCATTTAAATCATTTACACACAAATTCACTTGGCTAAGAGGTATGTATGGGATCTCTTAGGCTAAGCAGATGCATATGTCTCATCTAATAATCTTAATGAGTGTAAACTTTTCAAAGAAGAGTCTCCAAGTTTAGAGGGTTGTTGGCATTACCCGAAAAAATATTTTTCCAAGATAATATTTTAACTTAGACAATTTTCTAGCAACATTAAAGGGATTTCCAAAGGCTAGAATAATTAAAGTTATCGCCTTTTTGAAAGGAATTTGAACACCAACTACTTATTAATGGACCTATCAAGTGAAAATATTGTGTGGATAACTTAGACTGCAAGAGAGAATTAAGTTCTAAGTTTTATATTTTAAAGCTTTACCTAAACAATTCGGATCTGGATAAAAGGTATTTATTAGTTGTCATTAAAAAGTTGAATTTTTATTGTAATTTTCGAGTTTGCAAATTTCAATCTGGCATGTACTGAATTAAAATATTGTATGAGGCCAAAAAAAAGTAAGAAAGGTAAATCATCATAAATAGCTGAAATTCTACGAAATAATTACAAACATTCTTTTTGCTCATTTCAATGTGTCAATAAAATTAGTTTCTTACTAAAATCCAACAATAATTTACTGTGTACCCAATAATGAGATTCTTTAATTAATCTCTCAATCATCATAAGTACAAAGATCAAAGTAGCATCTTGAGAGAATAAATCAAATTATAAGCATTAGAATCTATCATATATGCTTTGATACCATCTTCTGAGAAAGAATACAAATATACAAAGGTTGTTATATTTTAACAGTGAAACTAGAACACCCTTTTGGCCTCCCAACATCATATAAAGTATCAAAAATAGGAAAATATGCTAGACATGAAGGGCATCAAAGGATTTACAAGAGACATAAAACTCCAGGTGCAATCTCAGCAATATACTGGGTGTAATACATCAATCCCTTAAATGCTTCTGGAATGGCAATAATTGGGCATTTCATGACAACTTGCCTTCATGCGATGCTCACGCTCACCTCGACTAGACACCAAACTTTTGGTCAAGTTAGTTGTATTCTCCAGCCCGCTCTTGATATTTTGGGACTTAAGAGAGGATCAAAAATTACCTAAGAGTGTAAGTCTAATTGCTATCTTAACTATTATTATGCACAAAATAACATTCAAATTTCCATAAGCTTTAATCATATAATGTTTTTTCATAATAAACAAGTATTGAGAAAATGGCTTTCTTAATTATACATATATCCCATGCAATTCAGGCGTTACTGCTTCTACAACCTTGCTTAATAAATTATCTTAAATGAAGAAACAATAAACACACAAAGGCACACCGTAGTTATAGCATAGCACCAATTGATGGATTTTTATCCTTACACATAGGAGTATTTAGCTTATCCTTAAGGTACTTTTATTTTTAAAAGGTTACATGCAATGTAGGTTTGCAGGTGTATAAGTTCACCCAGATACTAAATATAATTTAACAAATCACTAACATATATCATAGCATTTATCATAGTATATATATCATGACATATCTCGCGTACAACATATATCACAACACATATCACAACCAATATCACAACATATCATAGCATACATCACAACAAATGTCACAAGAGAAGTGAAATATAATTTAACAAATTACTTGCATATATCTTAGCATATATCATGACTTGTGTCACAACATACATCGCAAATATTACAAGAGAACTGTAGATATAATTTAATAAATTACTTGCATATATCTCAATATATATCTCGGTATGTGTCACAGCATACATCGTAACAAATATCACAAGAAAAGTGCAGACATTGATTATAATTTAGCAAATCACTTCAAATATCAAAACATAAATTATAGCATATATCACAACATATATCGCAACATATATCACAAAATAAGTGCAGATATAATTTAATAAATTACTTGCATATATCTCAGCATATATCATGGCATGTGTCCCAACATACATTATAGCATATATCACAAGAGAAGTGCAACCCTTGCTTGGGTCAACTCTAAGGAAATAGTTTGTTTTTCTACAAACTATTCTCACTTCATAGTAGATTTTAAAATAAAACTAAATATCACCCATCAGCTAGATAAAGATAACTTGAAGCCAAACATCTTGAAAATGCTATCGTCTGCTCTTCTCTCAACTCATATTGTGGCACTTCCCAAGCGCCAAGACCAGCAAATGGTGTCTACTAACACACACCTCCCCAAAATTGTGTCTCCATTTTCACCGAGCTAATTATTTATAGGTGAGGAAGAGTGGAGTCATCCAACCATCACAATCGTACTATGCTAGGTGGCTAAGCCATAATGTTCCAAGTTTCTTATCAAGAGGGAATAGAGACTTTATCAAAAAACATGCTCATTAATTTGATATGCTGGATACCTTATTCTGAAGTTTATATAGTTATTTATATAATAAGCACTTATATTATATATATATATATATATATATATATATATATATATATATATATATATATTTCAATTAATAAATTTTTATTAATTATTTATTTCTATAAATAAAATAATTTAACACCTCTCTTCTTTTTCGAGCAAGCAAAAGAAGAAAAAAAATGCACACATAACTATTCAAAGTTTAAAGCAACCATTTGTTTAGAATGCATTCACACAATTAGTTGCACCTAAATGAATGCAATTAATTAAATTTTCATGCACTCACAGTCATTGGTGAAAGTTTCGCTTGATAAGGCCATTTTTGTCCCTATCATGCGGATACCCCACCGGTCCTCATTTCCCCTCTTCCTATTTTGAGGACTTATACCTGCAAAATAGAGACCATTAGCAACACCATATCCTCAAAATAACATTGCATAATATATATATTTAAAAAGAAATGCTTACTAATCATATATATCCATATCATAGACATTCATCAAAATATAGCAATATCATAGTTGTTCAGTAATCATAGTAGCAATGTCATAGAATGTTTTGGGGAGGACCATTACACATATTAGGACCCTTGATTCAAGAAGGTATCCCAATCCTATAAGGAGTTGCGATGATGTAATATCTAGAAAGTTGTGAATCCTGAAAGGAGTTACGGCGATTTAATTGCCAAGAATTCACTAATCTGGGAGGATTTGTGATGATCCAATAACTAGATAATTATGAATAATACACCATGAACAATGAGGCTTGGGTCTTCCAAAGCAATGATTTCTTTGGAATCATTCATAAAGCACTATAGTGGTGGCTCCTTGAATGGGTGACTATGATGATTACCAAGTGAGTGGTAATAGCCTTAGTTAGCCCGTGGAGGTGTGATAACTAAGCACTAAGGTATTACACTAGAATAATTCTACATAGACAGACATATGTAAGTTTAGTAAATAGGCATATTCATTTAAGTGTTATGGGCCTTAAAGGACAATCCTTGTATTATGGTCAAGTTATCCTATATCAATAAGGATATGGGAAAGATTGGGGGACCACTATTGTTGTCTTCCTAAATGGTGAGGTTTAGAAAGGTGAACCCCAAAAATATGGGATGTTGGCCACTCCTATCCACTTGAGTGTCATCCGTAGTGACATTGAACTCAAAATATGGTTATGCCTTACAATATTGAAAAGTATTGGGACTCCCTTTCTGAACCTTGCTTATGATAAAAAAAATTATCTTGGATTGGTTTTGGTGGGTTGTTACAAATTATTTCAAAATGCATAAGATGTTATTTCATAATACTTCAGATGCTAGACCTTTAAGCCTTTTTTGATATTAGCATTTTATATTTATGGCCATTCCCTATACTTCATCAAAATTTGAGTTCAACGTAAAAAACAAAAAGATGGGCTCTTCTACCGTAGTTGAGTTCTAAGCTTCAGCTATGTCAAATGTTAGATATTTTATATTTATTGTTGACATCATCATCTTAAAAATCTAGTATCTCTCTACTCTTATCAAAATTTAGCATTGTGGTGTTTCTTAGGCTTAGTAAATAATCCTTAACTACCTTCCTATTGATTTGATGACTATTTTATATGCCCGCATAAGTTTTTGAAGCTACCTTACCAAAATGGAAGAATATTTGATGGTAAAATTCTCTTCTTCTAAGGAGATAGATGTGAGTTATTTATTCTACCCATATTATTGGTGCCTTATAGGGGGTTTTTGTTTGTAGAAGTATAGAACCCATATAGCCTTATCCTATTGGAAAATGGAGTCAAAATGAAACAAAATGGAGCAAAATAGAATCAAAATTATCTATACAAGGGATGAACTCCTCTATGCTTCCCATCTCTAGGGTCCTACCTATTCCACTAGATTCTTCCTGCTCTTCTTTTATGATCGTTCTAGATGTTTTTCCTTGTTGACTAGTTGTTTAAGTCGCTAAAGGAGCTAATGTCATCTAGATAAAATATGAACATTTTATCCCATGCCTTTTGAGATAGGATATGTATTACTTAAAATTTATAAATAACTTCCTGGAATTTAAAGTAATGATCATAGGAGGGATTTTGATATCTTTGCACCAGTTCTTGGGATTTCAATAGCAACATAGAGATCCTATGGAATAAGGTAATGATCCGCTTTTTTTCCAAAGGTTTAGGTAATGCATTAATTTCATTTTTTTTATTAAGCTACTAATTCAATCATTGGCTGAGTTGTTTTGCATTACAAAATTGGTCATTCATATCCCAAAATTCTAAGAAGCCAAGATCCATGACCTCTTGTACTACCAATTTTATTTTATCTATGCTTAATTTGAGAGCACTGATTATTTCTCCTCCTATGATTAGTTGACTTCTAGATATTATCTGGGTTGAGCAAAATCTTGACTCACTTAGGTATCTCTTTGAGTGTTTTTCCAGGTGGGGGTGTTCCCATCTATTTCATAGCATATGAAGTGCACCCTCTACTTGTTGCACTTTACTCATTAATTTATCTTTTCTTTGCATCTTGGATCAATTTTGTAGTGTATATTATCCTTCTTACCAAGGAGAAAGCTTTCATCATAGCATCCTTGATATTGGTTCAATACTAGTGTTAGAACCCCATCCTAACACCTTGATGTAATAGTCCTCGTGGAATGTGGGTAACACCCATGTTAATATTTTATAATGTTTTGTTATATTTTTGGATTAAGAAGCGCTAACAAAATGACACCCTTCTATTGTTAGAGTATATTATATCATTTGGGTCATGTAAATGTACCACCTTTGGTACATAGTTAGAGTAGGATGTTACTTTAGGGGGAAGTTATCTAGTTACTTTAAATAATGTAATAAATGCACAAGTGTCAATGTGCAAGTTGTAATGTGTAAGGTGTCCCTTTGTACAACTAGGTAGAGTGTTTTCCAAGGAATCTATCTTCCTATATAAAGGACCTCATAGTGAGACATCAAGATATCAAGTACATCAAGTTGATATAGTGATGAGTAGTAGGTGGTGGTAGAACTCCTTGATGGAGTACAATGTAGTTCTTTAGCTTATATCAATGGAGTGACCATCACCTCCATACTGCATTGTATTTTTACCACTTTCTATTTATAGTATATTTTAGCCATATTGCAAAATTCTATTCTTTCATATTTTCTATATCTTATTAGGACCTATGATAGATCTCTCCCAATGCATATATCCTCAAAATCTAACAGTGGTATCAAATACATGGTGAATTTAGAGAGGAATAGGAAAAGCCACCATTATTATTTTTGACCTGCATATTTGCAAACCAGATTTGCCATTGTGTTTTGTTACATGCAAATGCTTCCACTAGGAATTGATTGATAGGAAGAGCTATAGTAGTCCAATAGGATTAAGGAGAGTCACAAGTATGGATTGAAATAAATTTTAGTTATAGAAATTCTGAGATTGCATTTGGCTAGAGTCTTTCCACATATTCGTAGAAAAACTTGTGAAGACTATGACTCATCATTCATTCCACTAGTTTGATGAATCAGCTAGTGAAGATTCATCATTGCTAGATTCAGAATCATTATACTAATACTTTGTTGTAGGAAAATGATATTCAGAGAAAGTTGTGAAGCTTCCTACAAAGAGCTAGGAATAATACCATCTTTAGAATTAATCCAACACCAGAAGCAACAACTAGAAGATTACAGATTTGGAGGCCTGTAGAAAAGATCCCATTGCTAGAGATTGCAAACCAACAAGATTACTGAATAAAAAAAAGGCCACAAAAGCCTTATTGTAGATCTAAGAAGAGACTCTAAAGAAGATTCCTAGAAGACTAGAGGTTGGTGATCTCCATAGAAGACTGGAGATCGGCACATTGCATAAGAAAAGACCATAGAAACCTTTATCTAAAATAAAATTCCATAGAAGCCTTGCACCTAAAAAAAATATCATCGAAGCCTTGATCCAGAAGAAAGGTCCACAAAAACCTTAATTATGAAGAAGACTCTAGAGAAGAGTTTCTATTCCAGAAGAAGACTCCAAAGACTAGTTTCTAAAGAAGATCACATAGAAGAGTTCTAGAAGAAAAATGTAGAGAATATTTTTTGATCTAGAAGAAGACTCCAAATAAGAGTCTATGAAATAGGAGATTGGTGATCTCTTTCACTGATTAAAGACTTCTTTCTAAAGAAGCTAAATATTTCCATGGAAGATATTATTGGAAAACTTCCAGTCCTGGAAGAGATAAAGAGGGACTATCAAAGTCCTGTTCCTGATCAAAGAAATCACAAATCTTAGAGATCCAATAAGAAGGTCTCATTAAAAACACTTCCACAAGAAAAAAGTTTGAAGGAAAGGTCTCATTTGGAAGACCATAGAAGCTGCAAGATTTAATACCTTGGAGAGGTCTCAAGGAGGAAAAGGAAGAAGGCTTGGAGAGCCTTGTTGTAGAGCTTGTAGAAGCATCATCAAAAGAGTTCCTATAAAAACTCATAGGAGAAATCCACTACCAAGGAGAAGCTCCTAATAGTGAATAACTTAGGACAATTATCGCCATCCAAAAACAAACCCAAGAAGAGAATAATTTGGCAAATAGTACCAAATACCAAAGAATAATCCAGTAAAGACTTCAAGATATTCATAATATTAAAAAGAATATCATGTTTGAAGTCAAATTTCAATACTAATATTGAAGGAGGATTCATATAGAAGAAGCCTACCAAATCTAAGATATTTGGAGATTACCTCTCGCAAAAAGAAGGCACTTTTTAGATATAAGAGTTTTCTAAATCTACAACAAAAAATTAAATATCACTTGAAGGATCAAGCCACCAAATCCTAGGCTCAAAAAAAAATGTTTAAGACCACAGTTTGGTGAAGCAAGAAGTTTTTTTGGATAGCCAACAAGAAGCTACGAAATTCATTCATCTCAAGGTAGCAACTTGGTGAATCTAAACACCAAGATCTACATCATCTATAGAATTCATTAAAGGTAAGAAACTTGGGTGCAACTAGTTAAACTTTAAATTAGGGTTCATTATAAAATTTCATTAAACACCATATCTAGATTAAATTTGCAAGGAGAAGGGCTTTTATTATAGTCTCCAATAAAGTGCAAAAATGAGAGTTCATTGTAATATATATTTGCACATTAAAATAGTAGTTGGGTGTATTTAGAAAGAAATAAATATATCATCTATGTATTATCTATCTAGAAAGCAAGAAGACTACATCCTACAATATTGATTGTAGTGAAAAGTGCATATTATTCATTAAGGGTTCTTTATAAATTACTCTTAAAAGTTGCAAATATTATTAAGTATTGTTGGTTACGAATATGCCACTAGGATAGGATTTAGTGTAATGTGCCCTAGATTCATCCAGTAGATTGAAAGATTGGAAGGAATGAATACCTTTCGTGCCAATCTTCGGAGGAGACCAGCTTCCTATGTTTTCTTAGTTGTTTATCAGCTCAGAGTGTAGGAAAGAAATTATAAATGTAGAAAGAAATATAAATGTATTTGTATTGGGTGGGAGGATAAGCAACACAACAACTATCAATCACCACTACTAACAGCAATTAAACACATAATACGTTGCGGAAACTATCAATGTCATTCATCCTATGTATCCTTTAACTTTGCATTCCAGGAATACTTAACTATCAAATACCAATATCTAGATAGCAGAATAGCAATAAGCAATAACATAAGCAACATGAGGCAGAAATGCTAAATAAAGGTAGCATATAGAACAAGAATAGTTAATAAATCCAAGTGTATTTATATTCAGAAGCAAACGCACAGGTAAAATGGTTCCCTAGCAATATATCCCCCTTCCACCCTTTTACAATGATATTGTTGAGCTATTTATAGCATAAATTTCCCCCCATTACATCATTGGGCACAGGATCCCAGACCTGACAATTAACCGAAGAAGCTGACAAAGCTGACAAAAGCGGTAAAAAGTGGCTAATGTTGACCTATGCCAGCATGGAATGTGCTTGCGGTAAGGTCCACCTGAAGGATTGGCAGCTACATGGTGATGAGGGGATGATGCTCTGAGTTAGTTTGACTGAGGGAAGCTTAAGTACAAGAATCCAATTCATGCTCGTACACCACCCGTCACATCTCTAACTTGAATCCCGAGGCTGGACACCTGTCAAAATTTGATAAGGGAAAAATCTGCCTTGGGATCTTGTCTCTCTTTATTGCCCGACTTCGCTTGAAATTGGAGCATAATCAGACAGTGCAAGGGGGAATTAGCGCAGTTGGGGAGGCCTTCGTGCCTTAGAAAATTTTTGGGTTGTCTTCAGCTTTCTGCCCGAGTGCGCACAAGTAAGCGGGCGCAGCCCGACTTCACTGCAAAGTCATGTTGCGCATACAACACTTAGCCACTTTTTCGGTCATATTGACTAGACTACACATGAACTTGAGGGCATAGCCTGACTTCACTACGAATTCAGGTTGTGCACCCAACACTTAGAAATTTCAGGGCTCCACTGATGCCCAGGTGCATACAAAAATGAGTGTGCACCCCAAATTCGCTGCGAAGTCAAATTGCGCACTCAGCACTTAGCAAAATTTTGATCATCTCTTCACACTTCGGTTCCCAAAGTGTGCTTAAACTCAAGGGTGCAGCCCGAATTCGTTGTGAATTTGGGTTGCGTACTCTAATACTTAGAATTTTTTAGGGGCCTTTTGCTCTTTTGGGGAAATTGTCAAAAAAAAGGAAAGGAGGAAAGGGGGGGAATGAAGGGAATGAAACTGATGGAAGGGAAGAAAGGGGATAGTCAAGAAAGAGGAAGGAGGAGGAGGGAAGGGAGAGCAACATCCTTACAATAAAAATGAATACATGGCACCCCGTGCAAAATGTGGCAACATTCTTGGTGGCTCACGAGGTGTCAAGCTCACCTCGATGCAACGAACCAGGACTTTATCCTTTGGGTGCAGAGGAACTCCCTTCCCCTGCATATCGCTACTCCTACTACTGTTGAGTCCCATTTTTTGATAACTGTTCTTCTACAAACTCACTTTTAGTAGTCTTTTCTTCTAATTCTCCTCCTCTTTCTGAATCTAAATACTCACCATTGTCGCCTTCTCGCTCGGTAGGTTTCTCCCACTCATGGATGTGATTGTATGCAGTCTTAGCCTGGTCCCAAGATGCTACCTGGAAGGGCCCTAAATCGTTGACATCCTTTAGTGCTACTTTGAATGCCACAACCATGTGTGCATCGATGGTGTCATATCTCTCTCCCAACTCCTAGCAGGAGGTGTTAATCTTGCAAAACCTTTACACCATTTGGGTTACCTGCGTCTCCTAAACTGGCTCGGCCCAGCTATCAATTTTTGATGTATCTGCATCGAAAGATAGCCAATCCAAATTTACTTGTTCAAGGGGTAGAAACACCCCATCCTTGACGAAGCTCGAGCATCCAAGCTTAGAAAGAGTATTGAAGGGAGCTAGGCAAATATTCATTTCATGGTTCAATGCGTCCAACATCTTCCTGGTAGTCCTTGTTTTTTCTATTTTTTCAAAGTAATTATGCAAGGTTACCCTTGCATCTACCCAATCTAGGGCAATTCGAGACATGGGGGTAAATCAAAGGCCTTTGTGTGCAAACTCTTCAAGTTTTATTGCCAAGTCCAGCCACTTCTTCGCTTGGCGTTAAACCTCCTCTACCACAGGCTTTCCCTGGGTAGATACTTCTTGGATACTGGATACGAAATCCAAGATGGATAGGGACCTGACCACATTAGCCCTGCATCCTTGCAGCAAACCAACCCACATCTCCTTGATCTTATCTTTCAAAAAAGTAGCCGCTTGGGATACCTTCTTCTTTAGCTAATATTGGGCCTGCCTCAACAAATCCTGTAGCTGAGATACATGTTCCAGTGCTGCCCTCTTTTCTTTTGACAGCTTTTCGGTCATATTTCTTTGTGATATAGCCTCCCACTAAGATGCGATGAGTTGAGCTTTCAAGTCCTCAATCTCCTTCTGGGAAGACTCCAACCACATTGTGGCCTTGGCTAGATCTTCCTCCAGCTATCTCGAGTTATTCTAAAGCTAAAACAGCTTCTCTTGATTCTCGAGTCGCTTAACTGTCAGTCCTGCGATGAATATCATTGATTTCGTATTCTTCGCTTATGTCATAAAAATTCTTCTCCTTGATCCAGTGTTCATATTCATCCTCGATCATTTCTTGGAGAGGCTTCTCTACTTTAGGGATCAATTTCTCAGTTCGCAACATTCTCCTGTCCAAGTCAAACTTGGTGTGCTTCACCGGGGCAGCTATCTCCTTGACTCTTCTTCGTTTGATGCCCTGGAGGAAAGAAGCGGAACACCCTACGACCTTCACTACTAGAGGCTGATCATATTTAATTTGCAACTACTTCCCCATGAAATCAAGTTCTGCTAGCATAGGATATGCCAAGGCTAAATCCTGCTGCAGCATCCTTCCTATAAACAATAAAGTAGGAGATATCCCAGAAGGTGAGGTCGCTTTCAAGGGTGACTGGGTCCTAGGGGAAATGGTGGGGTTGAGTGGGAGGTGAAGGTAGGGTCTTGAATAATTAAGGTGAGTGGCACGATGATGTAGGTACAACTTTGGCACTGGCCATGGATGAGGGGTCTAGGGTTTGACCCAGGGTTTGGAAAACGTTCAAGTCCTGGGAAAACTATTTGAAATAATGGGTACTATGGAAGGATTTGGAGATAGGTGATAGGGAAGATGCAACTAAGGCTTGCCCTAATACAGAGGGGAATAGCATCACAGTAGGGCCAACTGGGATTTGAGGAACCAAGGAAGATGACGTACCTATGGGCTTTTCCTGAGCCACTGATTAGAGGATTTCTGCTGTCCAGACTTCTACTTCTTTCCCTAGGTTGTCCAGAGAGATGATTTTCAATGTGGCTACCTCTGTTCATGCCATAGTAATTTGATATGTAGACTCCTTATTCGACCGCTTGGTCTTTTCGCTCCTTTTTCTCTTCTTTTCTCCTAGAGTTGTAGTTTGCTCAAAGGATGCGGAGGCGGTCGGTGCGACTGGAAACGATGTTCCCACGATGAATTTATACTTGGACTTTGATGGACGGACACCTATTGCTGATGTCCCACTGGTTGAACCTTCTGGTGCCCTTTGCTTTTGCAACACCACTTCACTGGTTGAATTTTCTAGATCTTATTCTTTTTGAGGTGACGCTTCGAGAGCTGGATGCAACATCGGGTCCACCTGACTGCTTGTTGGCATCCTTGTAGGAGTTTTTTGAATGGATAATTATTGGGGTGGGGGCTTCCTTTTATATCTCTTTCTGGAACCTAGGGGAACGTAATCTCGAAACATGAACAACTCCCATTTGTTGATGTATTTAACATATAAGGCCAAAAACTCATCATCTATGGCCAATGTATTTCGATTAGACTTATCGTGTTGTGTGCAACACCTCATCTTCCAGCATTCAATGATTTTATCTTTTTCCTAGCTGAGGGGTGTCACCTTTGAGAGGAATTTTTTGAAGCCTACTGAGTCTAACCTATGATCTGGATTGTGCTCCGGATCATACTCCACCTCCTCATAGTAAAAGTCCTGCCATGGTGGCCATGATTGCATCCGCTCAATGTGTCATTCCAGGTCTATGCCTATTTTATTGCACCTCTCCTCCATGATTTTTGCTCGAAGGTAAATATGTACAAATTTTCCCCTGACCCCAATCAGGTTGTATTTCTAGTGCTGCGATAGCTATATCAAGCCCATTTTGAGAAGTTCCTGTTTGAGGTAGATATACTGCCCAATCTCATGCACTTGAATGTTTTCCCAGGTAATATGATACTTGAAAATATGGCCCCTATTCTTTCCCTGGCCGAATTCCTCTTCTACATAGTCTATTTGGCACGATGTCTCCATATCGAACTGATGCTCAATGCAAAAATAGGGCAGCAAGAATGGCTTCCCTTTGAATCCGTAGATTCTGATCATAATACCCTGAGACAACCGAAAGGTATCTCCGCATTTGTACTTCCTCAGGTAGTTCGTCATGGCTAGTGGAGGGTGAGATGCTTTACCGTTGAACAACGCCAGGGTCATACCTAGAAATTTGAATTTGAAGTTGTAGTAAGACCCTCTCCTATACAGGACTTTTACCTTCTCATTTACCTTTTTTAGATCAGGCACTTTAATTTGGTAGTACGTATGGTATAGGCACAACCATGTGAGGAATGAGTAGTGCCAAAACTTAGTTGTCTGATTCTACTGTATCCTAACTAGATTCAAATGTATGGCGTACACCACCCAATCCACCCAATCAAATAAAATCAGGTGTATTTCGCTCCTTTGTGCAGTGGAGTCATAAAACTCTCCATGCAAGATGCATTCCATGAGTGCCAGCCGGTACGAGTGCACCATTATGTCTATGCCGCAGCCAAGTATCCATGCAAGGATAATATAAATATATTTGTTTTCAAACCTCTCCAGGGGTATGGGGCCTGATGGCCACTATCCTACTAGCAGCGAGGTCTTCAGTTATGAATCAAGAAACTCTCTCATCCTTCTGCTCTAAACGAATCTGCTCGCCTGCTCATCCAAGTTAATTCTTTTGACAATGGCATTGGGGTCATATTGGAGCCTTGGGCGAAGGCTGGATAGACTCTTTCTCTAAAGAGGGTGAACAACACCCTTCCTTGGTTGTCATAGACTTACCGGGTAGTTGGTTTGTAATATGTCACAATAGACTCAACCAGCTCTAAGAAATGGTGGACGGGAGGGCACAAAACCAGTATAGGTTTGACTTGTATGTAGCTCTGACATGGTGCAAGGGTGAGACTTTGCCTACCCACTTTGCAATATTTGGTTACAGCTTGGTGAGGCTAATGGAGTACTCGCCATCCTTATACCCAGCCAGGCGATTGATGGGCGATGGTGGAGCTTACCCTTTGCTTCTCTTTGACCTGGATTTCCTTGTCTAATCCTAGGGCACTTCACTCTCATGAGCGTTGGATTCTGTGTGTTTATCATCCTCTTGTTCTGTATCACTGGACTACAGCTGCATTGGCACTTTTCCCTTGTCCATTTTCTATTTTCTGCTTGTGGTGGTAGAGATAGGAATTCTAGTCACCAGTCTTTAATTTGTGCCTTTCTTCCTCCTAAATGCGTAGCTTAGAAAAAGCTTGATAATTCGAATGTTCTGAGTATGCCAGGACTCTTTTCTAGGAATGAAAACATAGCATTAATGGCATGAGGTGGGGTTTAAAGTGATTTACCCAAAGTAGGTAGAAAGCGTCGTTATTCCTTGGTGGCCATGCATGGGATTTTTCTTTGGAATGCGCACCTTGTACGTGGTTGGTCCTAATACGCTTGCTTCTTTAATGACATCTACTTTGAAATCCTCACAATCATTCCTTAAAAATTTAAACCTCGTGCTTCCAATGACGTCACAGCCATCGCTTGGGAACACACTTTGAGGGAGACTTTGGCTCAAGGCTCAAGAAGGGACGCATCCTAACTTTGTGCTATACACATTACACCACCTGGGCCCACACTTAGAAATTTTTTGTCACTTTGTTCTCCCTGACAGGTCATTCGAAGTGCACCCAAAATCAAGAGCGCACTCGGACTTCGCTCAAAAAATATGCGCAATCTGACTTCGCCTAGAAAATATTGCGTAGTAGGGATTCCACACTTAGCCAATTTTTTCTTCCTCTACTGCCCGAATTCACTCCCAAGATGGTGTGTATCTCAGCTTCTTGTTTGCTCTTTTCTCCCAAACTCTCAACATCGCACAATTCATGAAGCGACACCTGACTTCTGTATGAATTTGGGGTTTGCTCTATGCTTGGTCGGATTTTTTAGCAGCACAAAATTTTGCTCCTTTTCTCACGCTTAGCCCATTTCGCTTTTGAAAATTGAAAACTGAATAACTAAAAGAAATATTTACATTCTAACATAAACTAAAATGCAGGAAAAAATATGTACAAGGAAGGACCTCTCGGGCACCTTCAGTGGTGATAGGCCTTTAGGTGGAAACCATTGACGGGAATATGGAGAAGTTGTTCCTCCATGTCCCTGAGCATGAACATGTTGAATTGGTTTACCCGAGAGATCTGATAAGGGCCCTCCCAGAGGGCATCAAATTTGTCATGGTTGCTTGGCTTCACTTTGAGTGAGTCCCACTTGAGCACTAGGTCCTCGATTTTGAAAACTCGGGTGGTGGCCCCTTTTGCAAACCAGCTCTGGGTTACCTCGACATGTTTGGTAAAGGCTTGGTATTCCTTCTCCCTTTCCTCTTCTAACTGCAATAGTTTACAAAGTCTAGCATCCACTGGATCCCTGTCGCCTTTCTCTTCATCTAACAACCAGAGTGCAGGAATTTCTATGTGGGTAGGCAGAACTGCCTCCTTGTCATATACAAGCATGTAGGGGGATGTCTTGATAGATTTCTTGAAATATATGTGATCCGCCCATAACACCCAGTTCATAAGTAGGTGCCACTTCCTCTTGTTTCTTTCTACTATTTTTTTTATAGTCTTCAGCAAATTCTTGTTAGTGGACTCGGCCAGGACATTCCCCTACAGATATTAGTTTGAGGAAATCTTGTGATAAATGTCGTATTTGTTGGTGAACTCTATGAGGACAGCACATGCGAACCCTAAACCGTTGTCGGTAACTATTGCCTCTAGGACCCTAAAATGGGTGATGAGGCACTCAAGGAACCCAATGACCGTTTCTTGATCTGCATGCTTAGTGGGGATCACCTCAGCCCATCGAGTGAAATAATCAGTGGTTGTAAGGATGAACTTATTTCCTACTGCAGAGTTAGGCATGATGGTCCCAATGAAGTCCAAACCCACTACTGAAATGGAGTCTCGGATTGAATTGGATGGAGGGGCAAGGGTGCCTTCCTATTCCTGTCGGTGAACCTTTGGCATTTTTCACATAGACCACATGTGCGTCTGTGAAGAGGGTGGGCCAATAATACCTGACTTTGATAATATTTAAGGCTGTAGGCCTCCCTAAATGATGTCCTCTAGGCATCCCAGAGTGGAACTCTCAGAGGACCTTTGGTTTGTTTGATTCCCTGACACACCACAATAGGATGTCGTCAATATTTTTAAAATACAACCCCTTGGGGCGCAGTACATATCTCAAGGCATTCAGCCTAAACCTCCTTCTTTTTGAGGCATTGAGATGATTTGGACATATACCTATGCTAAAATACCACACCAGGTCATTCGTCCAGTCACTCTCCTCTGATAAGGAGTTGGCAAGGTTAATTTCTACCATTGGATCCTCCCACTGGCAAGCAAATATTTTAGCTGTAGCACTTCGAGCCAACTCTTGGCACAGGGCCTGACCTTTGATCAACTTCATTGGCTATACCTCTATTTCAAATTCTTGGATTTTAGCTATCCATCCTGCCCTCTTATGACCTGGATCCCCTTGCACAATGAAATTCTTGACATCCGAATGTATCATAAAGATAGTTATCCAGCTCTAGGAGACAAAGTGCCTAAACTTCCTGAGGGATCTCATGACTGCATGCACCTACCACTCAATAAAATTATACTTTTCTTCATGCGACTGAATCACCTGGCTTAGGAACGCTATGGGGCGCTCTTTTCCATCATCCCCCTTCTAAGTCAGGACTGCAGCATAGCTCTCAGGCTCTCCCATCACATATAGGATGAAATCCTCGAAATAATATGGATTTATCAATACTGGAGCTTGCACGATTCTAGCCTTGATCTCTTCGAAGGCCTACTTCCTTTCGTCAGTCCACAAGAATTCAGTATTCTTTTTTAGGAGTTCGGTCATGGGCTTGATTACTTGTGTGAAGTCTGGTATGAACTTCCTCACGAAGTTGATTTGGCCAAAAAATGATTGTAGCCCTTTCTTGTCAACTGGGATGGATAAGCGAAGAAGGGCTTTTGCTCTGTCAAGATCCACTGCAAGGCCCTTCTCATAAATGACATGTCCTATCAGCTTACCTTCCTTTATCGAGAAGACTGACTTCTTCGGGTTGATGGAAATGCCAAATTCACATCTCTCAAATATTTTCTACAAGTGAGAAGCATGGTCCTCTCTCTTATATGAAAATATAGTCATATCATCCAAATAGATGATAATGACCTTGTTGAGCAGCTCTTGGAATGCCAAGTCCATAGCTCTTTGAAATGTAGCGTCGATGTTAGACAGGCCGAAGGGCATGCGCTGATATGCAAACGTTCCTTATTTGGTTGTGAATGATGTCTTGTGTTGATCTTCGTCCTTTACCCATATTTGGTTGTATCCAGAGAATCCATCCAAGAGAGAGAACCTCTGTGCTCCAACAACTATGTGGAGGATTTGAACTATTTGGGCGAGCGGATAATGATCCTTCAGTGAAGCTTGATTGAGGTTTCTAAAATCCACGTAGAGGTAGATGTCTCCATTATTTTTTCTCACAGGGACCAGATTCATGACCCAAGATGAGTGCTTGATGGAGCAGATGATTTTGGCCTCTAGCATCTTTAAGAGCTCTGCTTTCATCATGGCTTCAATTTTTGGGTTCACTACCATTTGCTTCTGCCGAAAAGGTCTTGCATTATCTTCCAGCTCTATAGTATGCTGGATCATATCTCTGTCATACCCCTTCAAGTCTTGGTAGCACCAGGCCACAATATCAGGGAACTCTTCACATAAAGATATGATCTGCTCCAGTTCCTTTTAGTGTAGTCTGTCTTGACCTTGAGCACTTTTCCAGGTTCTAGTTCTAGGTCCATGTACTGCATGGGGTCCACTTTGATTCTGTGGGATATGGCTCTATCGTTCTGATCAAAGAGACTTTCTAGGGTAATCAGTCCTTTTGGGACATGATTGTTTTTAACTGTATCAACCCCTCGTATTGCTCATCATCAGGGTCTCTACCTTCTATTGTACTTACTTTTTTTATCAAAAAAGTTATGATATCCTCATCACAGTCGAACACCTGCTAGTGGGTGTCTTTATAAGGCACAGAAGGCCTGTAGATGGTATGAATCGGCTTCAGCTTCTGGACAGTGTCATCAATCGGGACATACCTGGCTCCAATAGATTCCAGAATGTCAGCATGCTTATTCTTCTCACATGATATGGCTTTGACATTCAAAGAGTCGAATGACTCCATCAGATCCTAGACACGGTTACGGTACACCTTGAGGTAATGCTTCTTGGAGGCACACTTATTTGTAATCTAGTTGCACACCAGCTCTGAGTCGCCAAAGATCTACAAATGTCTTACCCCCAGTATCTCTACCTTTCTCAAATCAAAGCACAAAGCTTCATACTCTGTCGCATTGTTAGTGCAGCTCCAAGCCAGCCTGTAAGTGTAGTCCTTCTAGACTCTGGATGGGGAAACTAGAAGTACACCTGCATCGCAACCATTTTTGCATTGGATGTCATCAAAGAACAGCTTCCATAGCTTTTCTGGTGCAGGTCCAACCTCCTTATTTACTGATTGGTTAAGTGATGTAGGAGCATCTAGCATAACCTGATGCAGAAGCATCTAGTGGCAGGAGGGCCACTTCAGAAAAGTTGCCCAAGGAGGAAAAACGTCGCGATTTCATGACGTGTCACGAAATCGCGATAGAAAAATGCAAAGACGGTGAGGAGAAAAACTTGTCACGATATCACGACAGGAAAATTTTCACGATATCGCGACATGAAGAGGAGAGAGGAGAAGACGGAGAAATGTGTCGCGATATCGCGACAGAAAATGTGTCGCGATATCGCGACACAAATGGAGAATGGAGCCAGCAGGAAGAAGATGTCACGATTTCTTGGCATGTCGCGATTTCATGACCCAAGCAGGAAGGATAATGCTGCAAGCATAGATGTCATGATTTCATGACCCAGGAGCAGAAGGATAGTATGGAAGGAGCAGATGTCATGATTTCGTGACATGTCATGGTTTCGCGACCTGAGGAAGAAAGAGGAAGCCAAAAGTGAAGATGTCGCAATTTCATGACCCAAAGGCAGGGTGAAGAGCAGAAGAAGAAGATGTCACGATTTTGTGACATGTCACAGTTTTGCGACCCGCAGAAGAGAGAGATGGCACAGCAGAGAAGATGTCGCGATTTTGCGACATGTCGCAGTTTTGTGACCCGCCAAGGAAAGAGGAAGCGAGGAAGAAGAAGTGTCGCGATTTCACGATAGGTCACAGTTTCATGACCAGAAGGCGAAGAAGGAGCCAAGGAAGAAAGATGTCATGATTTTGTGACATGTCACATTTTTGTGACCAAAGGGCAAGCGAAGAAGCCAAGGGAGGAAGATGTCACGATTTCGCGACATGTCGCATTTTCGTGACCAGAAGGCGAAGAAGAAGCCAAGGGAGGAAGATGTCGCGATTTCGTGACATGTCACATTTTCATGACCAGGAGGTGAAGAAGGAGCCAGTGGAGGAAAATGTCATGATTTCATGACATGTCGCATTTTCACGACCCGAAGAAGCGAGAGGAAGCAGAGAGGAGAAGATGTCACGATTTCGTGACATGTCGCATTTTCGCGACCCGAAGGAGAGAAAGGAGGCGAGGAAGAAAAATGTCACGACTGAAAGAGAGAAGGATGAGCAGGAGAGCAAAAATGTTGCGATATCATGACATGTCAGGTTTTCACGACCCGAAGAGGAGAGAGAAGGCGATGGAGCCGAAATGTCACGAAATCGCGACATGTCAGGTTTTCGCGACCCGAAGAGGAAAGAGAAGGTGATAGAGCAGAAATGTCACGATATCACGACATGTCATGATATCGTGACCAGAAGAGAAGAGGAAGAGGTAAAGGAAGAAGATGTCGTGAAATAGCGACAGGCTGCATTTTCAGAAGTCGTTACAGAGTTACAGGTGGCATTCTCGAAATCCGTTACAGAGTGACAGGTGGCAACTTTCGAGGCTGTTACAGAACGATAGCGCGACAGCAAACAAAAGTTGTAACGGCAGTTGTAGAGCCGTTACAGGAGAAAGCGGTCATGAACGGGAGTGGACGACAGTTACAGAGGTCGTTGCAGAATGCAGTTATGGAATTGAACAATCATGGCAAAGACGAATCGAAGGGCCACCAGTTGGAAGACAGAGAGTCAGAAATAAGTGATAAAAGGGCAAGCAGAGGCATGCACAATGGGTTGGAAAACCTACAGTTGCAGTTACACAGTCGAGTTGCAGAATCAAGGGCCGAGAGCCATTCTGAAATGGCTTGGGTGCGTGTTCCTTCCAGAGTTGCAGAGTGTGAGATCTGCAATAGAGTGTGAGAACTGTGTTGCGCGCCAGTTGTTGTAAAGCCTACGGGCTATAAATGTAATCTTTGCAAGTTAATTAATAGAACATTGGGTTTCTTTTTCTTGTAAAGTGTGTGTCCAAATTTTTTGCGTGATAATTCGGATTTGGTTGTGAGTTTGGGGTTGAGCGTATTTTCGTACCCCATCATTAAGTCTTTCAATTTGGGTGACAGAGTAACAACCTTATTCAATCTCAATCATGGCATTGAATTCTAGCAAGGAGAACTCATCCTCCACTTGTAACAGCTCGAGGGCCTCTTCTGCCATATCCACCTCTACCAGTTCTTCAGTTGTCAGCTGAACCATGCCATTCTATGGCTCTTCTCTGGGTATCTTCTCTACCAAAAATATGGAAGGCTTTTCATTATAGATCTTCAATCTTCTTCCTTTGAAGGTCACTTACATATGTGATTAATCCAGAGACAGATATCCACCCAGCTTCACAGTGAACTCCCTAGAGAGATACATGCCGAAGTAGGGTTCCAAGTCGACCACAATGACCTATTGTATGACCACTATGTCGAGGGCTTTATGTAGTCATATCAGGATATCCTTGATGACACCAACTATCTTGGCATGGGTTCCATCTAGCTGCAGCACAACTTGGTTTGTCCTTGTATATTCCATATCGATCTCCTTGCAGATGGCTCTCGACATGACAGTAGTGGAAGCACCATAATCCACCATGCAGTTGTGTACTATATAGCCTTCCATCTACAATGATAGATAGAAAGGAGGTGGCCTATTTTTCCTAGTAGTAAAAACTGTTAAGGGCTGAGCTAACATAGCAGGCTGCGTCAGCTTTCTATCTTTTATTTTTTTCAAGGATTCCTACAACAGATCAACTTGCCCTGGGAGCAGAAGAGCCTTGTACATACTTATCTTTGTCTAGGTCCTTTTTAGCTCATCAACTATATTGTAGGTTCAAGTGTCGGCTCCCTCTATCTCTTTCACTGGATCATACCTGGTCCGATATTGTTGCATGGCTTTGACTCTCTGTCTCTTCATCAGCGATGGATACCTCAGCTTCTCTTGAGCTTGTTATTTTTTTTGGCTAGAGGTTGGGCTGCGTGAGCCTTCATTGTAGGAGCCTTGAGTGTAGGGAACCTTTCTTTGGTTGTAGGATGCAAAGGTGACTTGTCAGGTGGTATCCCAATAGGTTGTGCCCTCTATCTTCTGACGTATACCTTCAATGGCTTTGCTTGGGCCATGGCAGCCTCAATGGGCCTTCTGCCTTCCTTGGTCAAGAGCGACATAGGATCTTCTTCTAGGACTACAAAGTTGCCTTCACCATCCAGGATCATGTATGCTTCGTCCTCCATGGCGCTACCCAAAAGGTTTTGAAGATAATGTTGATGCAGCATGCAACTCTCCTCTCCCTGTGGATAGTTGCATGTGGAGCACCAGTTAACCTAGTCATAAGTGCCAGGTTGAACATCATTGGCAGCATTCCTTATCGAGGGCCTTTGTGCTTGTGCAGCTTGATCTTTTGTTAGCGTCGGGGGAGGATATGGTCTCCTTAGAAGGAAATCCATCTGGACTTGCTTCTTCTTCATTATTGTCATATCGTTGGAAATAGTATGATACCCAGAGGCTAGAGTCCATACCTCCTAAAGGATTTTATTTTGAATATCATTATCAGTAGGCACTAGTCGGGCCGATGAAGGTATTTTAGCTAAATGTGGAGGTGCAAAATACATCACGTAATGAGGGGGAGCTAGGAGTGCAGGATACTATGGAGGTGGAGGTGGTGGATTAGGATAATGGATCTGAGGCTGACCATAGGGATTTATAATCGATGTTGGATTCCATGGTTATTGGTGGTACTAGTTTGATGAGGATGGCATTACACCAGACATCGATGGATATTGGGACTGAGGGAAATTAGGATAAATGGGAGATTGCATCCTATGCAGAAGTCTGCTTATAGATATTATGTCTAACTCTGCTTGTTGGGTAGCTTCATATAGGGTAGGGAAAGTGTCTACCCGAGCTATCTTGATAAGTAGGAAAATATCCGAATTGAAAGACCTCAGGTAATAGTGTGCAGCTTGACCCGTCGAAGGTCACAGTTTGTGAGGTACTCTCTTCCAAGACCTCGTAAACCTTATGTTGAAGTCTGATATCTCCTCTTGCGGGTGGCGTTGGATACTCTGAAACTAATGCAACAATGAAGAGGGGTCGACAGACTTGTTGCATCCTTTTACGAGCCTACCTGCCAAATGAGGCCACCCTATGATATCTCCTTCTGGAAAATATCTCCACCATTAGAGAAGCTTCCCTCTCAGAGAAAGGGCTAATAGATGGGTCTTGACACTCTCACTCATAATAGAGTGCAGTGCAGCCAATACCATAATGTATTGGATGTGCTCATATGTCATTTTCCTGGAGCCATCATAAGTAGGGATGGATTTCAAGGCAACGAGGGGCACAGCCTCTTGTTCGACTAGAGCCAAGGGCCCTATGGAGTCAATTTCTAGGAAGAGGTCATCATCATTTTTTTGGGAAGCCATGTCTTCTTCCTCTTCGATCATGTCCTTGGTATCAGTGTTGTCCGAAGTTGTAGGTTGATCTTCAATTTTGACCTCTTTGACTTCAGCTTCTTTGATCTATCAGCTTTGAGTTTGTCTATGTGAGCTCGGTAGTCAACCAGCCTTATGCACTCTCCAGGAGCATTGATGTCAATTTTGTAGAGATCAGGCTGGTTTCCTGGATTCCTTGCTCTCCATATTCTTGTATGCATGAAGGCGCTTGGACCGATCTCATGGACTCAAAGGATATTCAGGTACTTTTAGAGTCACCAGGTGTTCTGATTTAATAGCAATGAAGTGAACACCAATGCTTTGATTCTATTTTGGGTGGGAAACTCCTGTGTCCCATCGGGCGTGCAGAGAAACTGTTGGTTACAAATCTGCCACTAGGATAGTATTTAGTGTAATGTGCCCTAGATTCGCCTAGCAGATTGAAATACCAAAAGGAAGGAATGCCTTTCATTCCAATCTCTGAAGGAGACCGACTTCCTATGTTTTCTTATTTTTTTATCATCTCAGAGTGCAAGAAATAAATTATAAATGTAGAAATAAATATAAATGTATTTGTATTGGGTGGGGAGGATAAGCAACACAGCAACTATCAATAACCACTACTAATAGCAATTAAACACATAATACGTTGCGGAAACTATCAATGGCATTCATCCTATGTATCCTTTAACTTTGAATTTTAGGAATACTTAACTATCAAATACCAATATCCAGATAGTAGAATAGCAGTAAGCAATAACATAAGCAACATGAGGCAAAAATTCTAAATAAAGGTAGCATATAGAACAAGAATAGTCAATAGAGCCAAGTGTATTTTGTATTCAGAAGCAAACGCACAACTAAAATGGTTCCCTAGCAATATATCCCCCTTCCACCCTTTTACAATGATATTGTCGAGCTATTTATAGCACAAATTTCCCACCATTACATCATTGGGCACAGGATCCCAAACCTGATAATTAACCAAAGAAGCTGACAAAGCAGACAAAAGCAAAAAAAAGTGGCTAATTTTGACCTCTTTTAGCATGGAATGTGCTTGTGGTAAGGTCCACCTAAAGGATTGGTAGTTACATGGCAGTGAGGGTATGATTCTCCATGTCAATTTGACTGAGGGTAGCATAAGTACAATAATCCAATTCATGCTCACACACCTGTCACATATCTAACTCAAATATCGAGGCTAGACACCTATCAAAATTTGATAAGGGATAAATCTGCCTTGGGATCTCGTCTCTCTTTCTTTCCTGACTTCACCCAAAATTGGAGCGCAATCAGACAGCGCAAGGGGGAAGTAGCGCAGTTGGGGAGGCCTTCGTGCCTTAGAAAATTTCTAGGCTATCTTCAACATTCTGCCTGAGTGTGCACAAGTAAGCGGGTGCAGCCTGACTTCGCTATGAAGTCATGTTGCACACCCAACACTTAGCCACTTTTTTGGTCATATCAATTGGACTGCGCATGAACTTGAGGGTGCAGCCCAAATTCACTGTGAAGTCAGGTTACGCACCCAACACCTAGAAATTTTAGGGCTCCACTGATGCCCAGGTGCGCACAAAAATGAGAGCGCACCCTGAATTCACTGTGAAGTTGGGTTGCACACTCATCATTTAGAAAAATTCTAATCATATCTTCGCACTTCAGTTCCCCAAGTGCGCTCAAACTCAAGGGTGCAACCCGACTTCACTGCGAAGTCGGGTTGCGCACTCTAATACTTAGAATTTTTTCGAGGCATTTTGCTCTTTTGGGGAAATTGACAAAAAAAATGAAAGGAGGAAATGGGGGGAATGAAGGGAATGAAACTAATGGAAGGGAATAAAGGGGATAGTGGAGAAAGTGGAGGGAGGAGGAGGGAAGGGAGAGCAGCATCCTTACAAGAAAAATGAAGACATGGCACCCCGTGCAAAATGTGGCAACAAGTACATTTGGAATTATTTTGAGAGTTTATTTATAGGAGCAATAAGGTGAGATTATTGTTACCTTTTAAGTGCATTAAGTTAGAAATATTATTGATTTATTGCACTATACTAGTTGTTCATTGAAACTAGTTACTCTCAAAAGGTTATTTTATGCATTGGTTTGTAAGATCAAGGGCACAAAACTAGCAGATTATCAAAGTGTCTAGAGACACTATTTGGTGCACAAAACCTATAGCAATTTGTGGTCCAAATAAGCCACCAAAAATAGATCATATTCCTCCAAGGATTGGAGAAGAAATCCACCACAAAAATTAGTAAAATAAGCTTCAAATCGAGACTTGGTGAGTCTTAGATTTGAGGTGCACTAAGGGTTCTTTATAGATATAAATTAGAGCAGAAACTCCATAAAAAACTTCTATATACATGGTTATTAGCTTGGATTTATTACTAGATTAACCAAGAAAAATGAGAAATTTTTCTAGCAAAGGAGACAACATCAAATCAGCCCTTGCCTATGAGAAAGCCATCATTAAAACCAACAGAAAAAAATGCAAAAGGAGGTGCAAAAAAAAAGGTATTCTATTTACAATTTTATTTACATTATCTTGCACCATATTATTCTATCCTACATAGGAAAAATAACAAGTTCTAAGTGTCATAAAAACAAATCCTTCACTAGCAAGGATCATCTCAAAGCAGCTGTAGAAAAGCTTCATCCAAGCAAGGTCAAAAGAGCATTCAAGGAGCTCACACGGTTTAGATAGCCACAATAAGCAACCTATATAGCATACATATCATAGCACAAGGAGCATTCAAAATCACCATTGGAGTGTCACAAAACCTCCACTAAACAGTTTCTCATTATCCTATTTCAAAGCCACTCAACCTACACCAAAGCATTGCTTATCTGGAACCAACTCACATACCAAGTGTCATCTAAGAATTGAGGAGAATATACAGAAAAGAAAGAGCTATAAATAATACATTGAAGCTTACAATAATACATTAATGAGGCATCTAAATAATTTGAAGAGGAAGGCTCATGCAAAAGAGAAAAGGTGCCACTTGTCACCATTGAAGAAACCCTAATGAGCCCTTGAAATAATGCTCAAGCTTACATGCATGAAAGGAATTATCCAAGGAAGCATTACATAGGAGAGCATTGGTTGTGTTAGATAAGGGGTGACACTTGTAACCAAGGCATACAAGCCCTCATATAAATATTGTAATGTCTACAACAAATTCCAAGTGTCAAAGAGCATCTACCTTCTTCAAGTGTTGAAATAAAATGGCCATGACACTTGTCATTCTCTAGAATATCATCTTCCTATTTAAGGCACCAAAGACCAAGAAGGGAAGTGCATTCGGAGCAGCAAGAAGTTGTAGTGTGTAAGAAGATATAATAGCATTTAAGGCTCTTGGTCAAGACATTCGGAGCAAGTCAATGAAGACAGATTTAAGACACCACCATTCAAGGATTGAAGTCAAGGTAGAATCCAAATCTACCATCGATCATAGTGCCCAAGAGAAGCACTAAAGAGTGATGTCATCCACATCCAAATTTTGCACTGAATACTTAAGGGTTTGCAACATTATAAAGGTAAAAAATTTACCTTTGATTTAAATTTGCTTTCATTAAAGGGAGTTATAAGGGTATATATAAGGTTGAAACTATAGGGAAATCAACCATATTTGGAAGCAAAATTAAAGGAAAACTATACACCAAAAATAGCTTAATATTTGCAATTTAAAACATAGGAGAAATAAGGATTTCTACTTGGAAAAATTAATTATTATTATAAATATTATTGTTTTCTAATATTCCAAATTAGGGGGTTATAAGGAATACTACACCAAAATTAAAATTATTGGAATTTAGAAACATTAAAAGGCTATAAAAGGAAGTTCATTAAGGGATATCAAGGGTTGGAAATTAATTGGTATACTTGTCTCAAAATCACATTAAAGGGATAAAATAAACCCAACCATTAGAACTTCATCAAATTAACAAGTGCTTAGTTCAATAGGAGAAATAAGGAGTAATAGAAGTTGAATTTTTTTCTATTTACAAAATCAACCCAAAATTGAACTACTATTCCCAAAAGCACTTTATCACTCATATAGCATATTCAAAATCACTAGGGAGATATAATACATTCTAAAAAACTTGATAATAATAGCATCTATCAAGGTTTATCAAACACTCAATCCATTTGGGAGTCATAAGGTTTCTACTAAACAAAATTCTACAAGGGTTTTACAAAATATAATTCACATACAATAACTAGGGATATTTAAGGACTTTTAAAAATCTAAGCCTTGGATAGGTTTATCAAATTGGATCATTTACTCAATTTACTTGATAAAGATACAATATTCAACAGATATTAAGGAAATAAAAAGAATACTACAGTTCATCTACTAGGAAGACATAAGGATGTCTACTTCTAAAAATACAACAAAAACTAATAAGAATAATTCCTTTAGAAAGGAAAAAGCAAGTGCCATAAAAATCGGGATCATGAATCTACTCATGAAATCTGAAGAAACATTAGACCTAACTTCAAAAGTGATTCATAGTGAAGCCTTAGAAGATAATTTTGATACTATGGAATGGTATCTTCAATCCTGTCTCAATGAAGAAATCGATAATGAAAAAAGTAACATCTCACTTCCTTTAGACTTTGTGAGCATATTGTATATGGCATTACTCACATACAAACATTACAAGGATGAAAGTATATAACAAAAATTATTGATATAAATACTCAAAAATAGGTCATGTTTGAATGAATCGTATTTAAAAAAGCTTTTTCAATCCTCATGTAGCATTGGTACTTCAAGTTATACTAATTCAAGATCTTATCTTGATGCTTTAATTGGTTGTTCAGAAGCTTCTGTTCAGAGTAAGAATAGAGAAGGAGAAACATCTTTGCAGGAATCAAGCAATAGTACTACCACCTATAAGAGCATAGAGACTAGATTCAAAGGCAAAACTAAAGAGGAAGAGGAAGATGAACCAGATAAAGGAGGATTATAGTGCA
Organism: Wollemia nobilis; assembly: GCA_028583015.1. NCBI lineage: Eukaryota > Viridiplantae > Streptophyta > Pinopsida > Araucariales > Araucariaceae > Wollemia > Wollemia nobilis. Next base: position 8,771,060 of record JAQPPZ010000103.1, read on the forward strand.
AAACCAATTGATCAAGCCAAAGAGCATCCACAAAAAGAAGACCAATATTGAAGACTAAAGTCTTCAATACCCAAATAATATAATACAGGGGGGTGTTAGAATATATTACATCATTTGGATCATGTAAATATACCACCTTTGGTACATAGAGTAGGAGATTAATTTAGGGGGAAGCTAGCTAGTTACTTCAAGAAATGTAATAAATGCACAAGTGTCAATGTGCAAGTTGTAATGTGAAAGATGTCCCCTTGTACAACTAGGTAGAGTGTTGGCCAAGGAATCTATCTTCCTATATAAAGGGCCTCATAGTGAGACATCAAGATATCAAGTACATCAAGTTGATATAGTGGTGATTAGTAGATAGTGGTAGAACTCCTTGATAGAGTACAATGTAGTTCTTTAGCTTATATCAATGGAGTGACCATCACCTCCATATTGCATTATATTTTTACCACTTTCTATTTATAGTATATTTTAGTCATATTACAGAATTCCATTCTTTCATATTTTCTACATATTATTAGGACATGCGATAGATCTCTCCAACTACATATATCCTTAAAAGCTAACATCTATGTAACCATATTTCAAGAATGTAACTGATTATAAGTAGGATATTCTAGCCCAGGTGGCATTTTGCATGTAAGCCAACACTGGGAGTTAGGTGCTAGAGGAATTCCTTAAAACTACGAGCGGTAGTATTGTATGTATCTTTTTAAATAATTGAATTAAGTATTGAAGGAGGTTTCCCCCTCGAAGAGCTTTATGATTTAGTTATATTGTGAGATTGTTCCATTTCTAAAATCTATTTTCTTAGTGTGCATTTTATTTCCATAGTGTGTTTATTTTCTATATATGTGTGAGTGTATTTATTTTTAATAGTAGGTTCTTAACAAGTGGTATTAGAGTGCTTTTCAAGGCCATGTTCTATTATGATTGTGACAATTTCTACCATATCAACTGTTAGAAATAAGATTTATATGTTTTATTTTTTTACCAATTTTTTCTTATAAAATATATATATACAATCCTTTTATCAACAATAGTTTAGTAGATTAGAAAACTTATGTTGGGGGCTTTAAAATATCATGAAGGGGCTATCATTATTGGTTAAGATAGATAGCCCATAAAGCATCTAGTGAAGTGAGGGACGATCAGGATCCAATACCTAGGCCTAATAAAACACTCAAGCATGGATTTGACCTCCCATGTATCTCCAAGTATATCAAGATACCATCTAGGATTAAATAAAACTTTATCCCTAAAAATTTTATTGGTCTTGTATTATCCATAGTACACCAGACATAGCATCTAAAAATATTACCCTCTCATACTGTTAGAGAGGCAAATAGTGTGCTCAAGGGTATGTGTGGAATCCTCCTTGGGTAGTGGCCTAAAATATTGGTCTAAGCACTATTGTTCATCACTATGGTATAACAAAGGGCCTATGGGTATTACATACACCTTTGCCTAGCGTACCTTGGTTTTGTTTAAACTTGTAAACAAAGTTTGTTCCTCCTAGTCTTTTTAAACCTGTAATTAAAAATTTGAACCTATTATAGTATCCTTCATAGAAGTTGAGCATACGAAGAAGGCATCCCTATTTCAAAGTTCCTGCATGCAAAATAGATAACACAAAATCACAAAAGAGTATAACAAACAGAGAAAATACTTCAGAGTCTAAAATATGAGAAATAATGGGGTCATAGTTAGTTACAATAAATAAATTTCATTAGTAATATTCATTACAGGGTGGTTAAGATATCAGTGTCATAACAGTTAATTATGATAGTCATAACAGTTACTTGGATGGTCAAAACAGTTACTTGTGACAATCAGAATGAAAATATATAGGAATATTTGTGATAGAGTTAGAATCATATAATATAAAATCAATAGTCAGATTAGTCAAAACAAATCATCAAAAAAGGTGTTCAACATAGAACTCATTTTTTGAACCAAACCTCCAAAGAAAAAACTGACCACACCAGTAGACTCTTCAAAACAACAATATAAAAAAATATCTTGTTGTGGCTTAGATTGACATCAAGATGAACTTGAACTATGACTATTATTTGTGATGTTTTGAAAGGTGAGAACCTACTAATGAAAGACCAAATCATACATTGGAAGGGTTAAAATACTTCAATCCAACCTCCAGGGTAGATTGGTATACCTTGTCAACTTACTAAATGTTGACTCATTTAAGCTTGGTTAAATGTATGAAGATAGGGATAGAAAGGGAAAGGGTTAAGAAAGAAATGAATTAATGGTGGATAGATAAAGCTAATAGCATAGGCATCTCCAAAGAACCTCTAACAAATCAACTTCTAGTAAACAATACTTAGGACTAACAACATTAAAAACTAGTCATTTTCATCGTTAATAAATAATAGTGTGTTTCAAGAATTATTTCAAAAATCTAGGGTATCAATAATCCAAATTAGCAAAATTAAATTAATAATTTGACTAAAAAAAAATAATCCTTTCCAAGCATACATTCAGACATGAAGCATCCCAATTTTCTCTAAGCTAGCAATCCAAATTAGCATAATACACTAACCATAGCAGCAGTAGTAGAAATGACTTCAAGGGTTTACAATCAAAAGAAAAGAAGATAAAAGTTTGAGGTAAACATCCAAGAAATGCTCCTATTTAATTCTAGAGAGTGTAAAATAGTAGTACAAGAATACACTTTAGAGTCGACCCTTTAAAATGAGGGTCCAACCTCTATTTATAGTTTTGTAATGAATTTGAAAGATTTGAAAGAATTGGAAATATTACAAGGAGTTGAAGTGCCAAATCAACAAGATGTTGAGGTGGTAGCCTCCCATTTGATTGAATAAATAAGAAATCATCTACTTCATTGATCCCCTACAACTAGCTTCTACAATTTTTTTAGCCTGCGTTGCTTCTAGTTGTAGATCTCACCAAGAAAACATTAAGGTCATCCCTTGTTCTTGTTTTCGCTACTTTGTCATAGATCTAGAACTGAAAGAGCCTCTGGATCTTGGATTTTATCACTTCATCTTCTTAGCTCACCCACAATGGCTTAGAACAAGATCATACAAAAAATTACTTTCTTATGTCATTTTGAATCTTGAATTTTTACATGATTTCTACTAGATTCATCGTGGATCATCAATTTGCTTTTTGGATGGCTAAGATTATAGCTTTACAAAGCTTGGCACATTTTAGTGGTTTTAGTTTGGAGCATATCACGGCCTCATGTTATAGAAAGGAACTATTTCATGAAGTTACCTTTAGCTCTTTTCATCTCTTGTGGCATATAACATGCTCTAGTCTAGCCTTTTGATCCCAAAGTTTAGTCCTTTGACCATTTTAACTGTGGTATAGAACAAGGGTGTGCTAATCCAAGATTGTGTTGTGAAAATTTACGTGGGATAAAACTTTGTTCTAAGCTACGTGGATAATAACCTTGTTCTAATCCATGCTTGGGATTACTCTACATGCAATTTGACTCATTTTGACCATGATGTAGAGCAATGCACTAAACTAAGGTTTGATGTCACCAGATGTAGATTTGACCAAGTTTGATCGTAGACTAGTGCACCTTTACAACCTATCTTGTTCTAGGTTGGAGCCACATCATGAAACTTCACTTTTGGCTATTTGTATCACTCATGGTAAACACTTATTCTATTCTAGATTTTAATTTTGAAACTTGGTCATTTGACTACTTTGACCATGGCATGGAGTTAAATTGTGCTAGGCTAGGGTCACCTCGATAAAAATCTTGCTCTGGGCTCCACGATATAGAACCATGTTCTAGTCTGAGATTTGAATCACTCTCCAATCACTTGACTCATCTTGACCATGACATGAAACCATGCTCTAAGTCATGAGGTGTAGAACCTTATCCTAAGCTAAGGACCTCATATTCTACTTTGAGTTGTGTATGTAGAACCTTGTTCTAGGCCACTATTTGCAATTCCAAGATGGCAACTTTGATTGCGTTGACCACGATGTAGAACTATGGACTAAGCCACATGATATAGAACCTTATATTGATCTAACTCCATATTATACTCTAAGATACAATTTGAGTTGCTTGGAAATCCTATTTTACCATGTTGACTACAATGTAGAACAGGTTGCACTAAGTCGTTGTTGCAGTCTAGAGCACATATCCACTATTTGAAAAAATTTACAAAAAAATTCTATGTAGCCTTTTGGGCCTACATTATGGCACCTTCTAGGGAACTTTGCTAGCAAATTTTGAGAACTCAGAGTCTTATCCTTTGGGTATATGGAGTCAAAATTTAAATGGATAGGTATTATGAAATGATGATGTGTACGAATGGAGGCAGTAAATAAAAATGAAAGAATGAATGGAATAAGTGAAAGAAAATATGAATGAATGAAACCAGGAATAAGGAATTGAAAATGAATATGAATGAAAAATGAATGGAGGTAAATGGAATGGTAGCATGGATGAAGGGAAACAAGAAGATATAATAGACTCCAATTAGCTACAAATTATGTCTTAGATAATTACTTCCCTATGGCCATCACTCTCTTGAATATTTATGAAGATATCCAAAGAGTAACGGTTCATATAAAAGCAATGCAAGAGGTAAATATTTATCTTCTTTGTAGAAAAATACTCTTTCTTTTAAAGGCTTAGTTGCACTGCTTCTTCATGACTTATGCACGATCATGCTTTTCTCATTGTTTCTGACAACTACCATAATTGCAAATACTTGCAAAGTGTGTCTCAAACTCCATTCACAATAGTGGTACTCATGAATGTTCAACTTGGTTTAAAGGATATCTTTGTTATTCTTATGCCCCTTCTTGTTGAGTTTGTTCCTCATTAGGTTTATTAATTTTTTTCCTCATTTTGACCCTCTTCTTCTTGATGTACTCTTCAAAATCAATTTCTTATTCTTCCTTGTCTTCATTACCATACTCTTATTCATCTTCTTCCCTATCACTTTCCCCTTCATCTTCATTGTCATCCAGCTCTATTTTTTTTTCAAATAACTAAACCATATGATCCAATTCTTTCAAAGCTTTATCCCAAGTTGTTTTAGTGGGATTAGCTATCTCCATCAGTTTTTTGTGAATGAATTTAAGTTTAGTCATTTTCTCGTAGGACATAAAATATCCTTTCTCCACCAAATATTTCACTAAATCTTATTTTGGTCAAATCTTTCACTAATTGAGTGACTTGATCTTGATTAATAGGGTCCTATCAGGAATCTATTTCATATACATCTTGCATAATTGATATCAGACTAGTCTAAAGATCTTCATCAGTTAAAATCATATTCTCCTCATCCCAAAGCCCTTGGAAACCATATTACATCATTTCCTTGTTGGAATCAACAATTTTCTGGAGATTGTTTTTGACTTTATCCACTAATAGCCACCCTTTCTAAATCAACTTGTTTCTTCTAAGGATATTCTTAGCTATTAACCTTGCACTAGTCCATTCTTTGTTGGGGATGGGTTTATATACATCACTACATATAGCTTTAGATAACATTTATATTCTTCCTGCCTGTGAAACCATTGGTTGTATTTCACCTTGAGCCTTTTTAATATCTCCTTTGATTGTTACCAACAAATGACTAGCTTCATCTATGAAATCAATTACAAGATGGACCTTTGAAAATTTCTCCATAATTTCATACCATATTTTTTTTTGATCTTTTTGACTTTATATTTGGAGAATCCTACTACTCTAATCTTCCCAACTTGAAGCTACTATTGCAGAGCCTATATTTTTTTGGCATAAGCTTCATTTTGTTTCTTAAGCTCTTCATCTTGCTCTTTGAACTTGACCATATCTTGGTACTTGCTCTACCACTTCTTGGCTTCATTTCTTACAACCTTTTTCACTTTTCTCTGGTTACTGATTGTATATTCTAGCTTTTCAACCTTTTCCTTTAGTTTCTCATATTTCTCCCTACAAATGTTGCTTTACACATAGATGGTCTCAATGTGGGCCTTAGCTACAACAAATTCATCTTTCGGGGGCAATTGAGAAATATCTTCAATGTGCTCCTCCAATTGATAATCTTCTATGGTCATGTCCTCTAGTGTATTAACAATAGGGGTGAGAGAGATTCTTGTTCTTTGTCAAGAAATAGGATCAAAAATCATATTTTTCTCAATCGAGCAGCCTTTTAGAAGGTTAAGCTAATTTCTTGCTCCAAAAATTTTGAGTTTTTAATGAAACATTTTTTACCTTTTTCGAAGAGGCTAATATAGGATGATTAGCAGGCATGGAGGCAGTGATAAGTGAGGGTAAAAATAGAATTGGTATATATGGAAGAGGTGTAGTGGTGATGATGGTGGAATATATACTTATGGTGAGGGTTGCAACAGGCATCACAATGGTAACAAATGTTATAATTGTAGTGGATGGTGGAGGATATGGAAGTGTTTTTTCTCCTGATGACATGAGTGGTGATGATATCAGAGGTGAAGGGATGTGATTTGGAGATGATGACATCAGAATTTTTTATGAATGAGGTAGAGATGGGATGGTATGAGATGAAAAAGAAATTGGTAGATATGGAGGAGGATTATGAGGTGGTGATGATATCACTTGTTCCTTTTGCTCTTGAGAATGAGAGGGAGAATTCCTTGGGGAAGGAGAAAGAGAACGTAATTAAGGAATAGAAATAATACCTATGCCTACTAAATTAGACTGTTGAAAAATATCATTAACACTTTGTTGTTGAACTTGTTGAGTTGATTGCTCTATCACTGTGACCTATGTCTATTCAACTGCTTATGCTTGATTCAATTTCTTTTTTTTACGGATCTCCTTATTGGTCTCCCCAACTAAATATTTTGCTATTCTTTTGAATACAATGGGAGTTTAAGGGTTAACCCTTGGAGCATCATCTTGTTATTATGAATTTGGTGGTGGAATCTCTTGAACAAGGGGACTTGAGGGCTTAGAGGAAGCTACAGTAGTAAATTTAATAGGAGAATAGGCTAAGCCATGACTTGCTTTGTCTCCCATTGGATTTTTTGAAGTAGTTTTTGCTCCCAAGGCTAATAATTTTGACCTTTATTCCACTTGAATATTTTTTACAATCCCTAATTTATCTTTTCCTAGTCCACCACCAGAATATCCTATCTTTTCATCATTACGGCTCCCACAAGGAAATGATACAACTATTCTTGTGAAGTTTCATAAATGGGTTGTGTCTTTTCAATCACTAAAGATGAAGTTATTGTAGTATTATCCTACTATTGAGATTGTGGGGAGGGAGAAGCTAGAGGTGTTTGATCTTTTTTCTGATTTTTTACCTCTGAATTTTTCCCTTTTGCCTTACCCTTTTTTCTTTTCTCGTTTTAGCCTTTCTAAAGCTCAATGCTAAGTTTTTACCATTTTTGACCATCCAAGTCTTAAAATTCTTATCATACTTATCATAGAAATCAGTATCGAATTGATGGTCATACTTGGGGGTTATAGTATTTATCTCAACTCTCATTATCCACCATTCTAGAATTTTGGCTTCATCCCAACCAATATTTTGTTGTATGTTTTGAATTTGTGCTTCTTTCAAGTGGTGAGTTTTCTTGTGTTCTGGGTCATTATCATCGACATGATCATAAAATTTCCTCCAAGGATGCAGTGGTTCCATTTTTCCAAAATTCCATTCTAATAGGGAGTCCTTATCATTTTTTAATTTCTTAATTTGCAACCTCAGAGTTCTTTAAAATTTGGGTACCTTATCACCATCGAGATTTTTTAGCTTTTTCAAAATTTATTAGTTGGATCATACCTCCATCTTTGAATAAGTTGACTAAGACCTAGTCTTTCCATGTTTTGAGTAATATGTTCATACTGACATCTTGTTACTGTAATATCTTCCACATTAATAGGGTAATTGACCATTTGTATCTCTTTATCCTAGTACCAAAAGTGTAGTTAACATAGTCAGCTTACCTACAATGTTCTTGTAACAAAATAAATGAACACAACAAAGATAAACATAGAAAGAGAAGATTACCAAAAAGAATATTCCTTTGTATTGATATTTGATACAGTGTTACAATGAATTTTTGAATTGCCCCAAATGTGTTGGGGGTAATGTTACAATGCTTTTTCTCTTTCTAAGACACAATGCTTTGATAGAAGAGGGGAGGTCTTCCAACTCTTCAACAATATATGGTGTTCTTCGTTCCTCTGCTACAGCTCCAAGGGTGAGTGGGCTTCAAGTATCCAATGTGGGGACCACTCCAACTTCATTAGCTTCTCCAAAGTACCTGTTATCTACACACATGAAAACCAAAGAAGGTTAGTAGCACCTACAAATCAAGATATAGAATGCTGCTACAAAAACCCTAACTGGAGAAAACATGTAATGCAAAAATAGAGAAAATAAATTAAAGATGCCTTGCTACAAATGCCAACTTACTGATCTGGTCCATCGTATTTTCTTGGCTTTGAGAAACTGCATGCATGCGGTGAAGGCTGACAAACCATGCATGGGCGGTGGGAAAACTGTGCAGATGCAGTTTCGACTATGAAACCACAGAAATACGATGTAGATTGATGTAATATTTCTTCAAAAATGGGCCTCCGATCTTCATATCTTGGTTCTCCTTGGGATACGTGTAGAGTTCTAGTCCTGTTTTGGCAGCCTAATAGTACAAATGTTCAACCTCCTCTAGTGGATGGGGTGAAGGTGCCTTTATAGTTCCCTTAGGATTTTGTAGAGGAAATGAGAGGTGGCAAGCTAGGATTACCAAGTGGTAATCCTAGGCTACCAAATGGAGGGGGCAGTTAGAGTGAGTCACCCAGAGTGTTTCACTTAACTAGGGTGATGTGGTTGCAATTGGAGTGCTATGCGAAGGGTTACCCCATGTGAAGGGACAAGGTGACAAGGGTGTATGAGATGTGGCAAGGGATGTTGGTGAGATGGCTAGGACACATGTCTAGTGGGTAGGCAGGATATCCTAGGCTGATTTTCCAAATTTAATAAATCTAAAAAATAGGATAATGTGCAATATTTTATATACCTAAGTCTAAACTTAGGTATATAAATTATTATGTAGGATTTGATGTGGGGTGCCAAATGTAATGTTGTGGATGACTAGTTTTTGGTGTCTACAGATACCCCTTTTTGTATTGTGTTGTCTGAAATAGGATGCGATGCAAAAACCAATGACACCTATCTTTATATGATGGATGGACTCAAATATTCTTGATGCACAAGAATCAGTGATTTTTGAAAACTTTTTGAATAATTTTAATGACATTTTGATTTGTTTGCTTACCCCCTCAATTGGAAAATAAGTAAAGGATGAAACCCATGAGAAAATTGACCAATTGTGGATGCTGAAAGGAGGTGGATGCTGACTGATATAAATATGATGCAAATGTATGATATTAACTCAATTTGATGCCCCAAGTTTGGGATTGTTTGTGTTTTACAAATTTACCTCTGGTTTGTTTGTGGCAATTATTGTGGTAAAACCATCAACTATGTTTGGAGTTCTAGTTACATTGTGACTACAACAATTCCTTCCAAATGATGGGTTAAAGGAACCAGTCATTCTGGAAATTCGATGATCATGTAATTTTTTATTATTACCAAAATTGATTTTATTGTATTTTGCTTTTGTCCCAACGAAAGGGGTTGAAAAATAACCTTGTGCAAATATTTTTTGAACATAGCCAAACTCAAAGGATTGAGGGACCTAGCTGATTAATTCCATTTTTATTTGATGATAAGTGTTCTTATGGTGAGCTATCCATCCTACTGGATTGCATGGATTAATATTCACTGCAACCACTAGGTGTATAGGATAATTTATTAGATATGAGGATCACTAATTGATGTGTTGATGATGATGATGGTGATGTTTTTGTGAAAATGGATGTGTATTTTGATTGAGATTTGTTGTTTTGTTTGGACTTTTCTCTTTTTTTTGTAATCGCGTATGTCCAGTTTTGCTTCCCCTTAACCGTGTGTCTGTGTTCTACTTTGCAAACTATAGGAGCGCATTTTTGCATGCTCTGCAAACCGTGGGTGCATGATATTTACCATGAAAAGTGGTTATATAAATGGGAGGGGTCATTTTCATTTCATTGTTATGGTGCAAATTTTTTGAGTGGTTTGAGAAGAGTGAGTGAGAATGGATGTTGGTGAGGGAAGTAGAATTGGCACAAAATTAAAATCACACAATGAATCTCAGCTGGCAATGGGGTATCCTTACGCGTGGCACCACGTCTGTCACATTAGCGACCTTATTTTGTATAGAACTAGGGCCACTCTCATATGAGCTAGCTTATTGGCATAGGTTATAATTGATTAGTTTGACCTAATTCATAATGGAAAATGAACAATCATTGCACACATAGTTGGTCCTTAAGAAACTTGAAATCACTAGGATAACCCTTGCATAATGAATATTTATGAATTACATAAATGGGTTTATTTGAAATCACTAATATGTTTGAGTCTTTGTAATAATGCCCCAAATTATCCATCCAATCACACCATTTTCATTACCACATAAGTCCATGTCCATACCATCTATCTATGCCCTTAATTAAACAACAAGATAATATTGATAAAGCAAGAGTCTATAAATTCCAAATGAGCATTAGAGAATAAAATTAATCACATTACATCATTTCATATGAATCCATACATACAATAAAACAAAAGTGCAACAAAAATGATCATAATAAAAATCCATGTATATATATATGAATAGCATGAGTACAAAATGCCTATAGGTTGTATATATCAGAGTATTAATGCTCATAAAAAAAAACATAAAACTATAAAAAGAGGTAATAATGCACTACTAGCTAGCGCCCCCATGATCCCTACGAGGTCCAAGCACCGATGACCTAGAGGTATAATGTAAGCTAGAATGCCAATGGGATTGTGAGCTACCAAGCCTAGACTCGCTCCACCTATTGGAGCCTGACACTGAAGAATATAGCTATAAGGGTAGTGAAATCTGGTGTTGGTACAAAGTATCCTCAAGGAACACCATGTACCGCACCTCTTTGAGTAGCATCCAAATCTTGATCCTCATGTGCTACCCACTAGACTATCTCATCCCTATGTGATGGTAGCAACATCACCACCCCCATTCAACCTAGCCTATAGCTCCTCCACCTTACCCTACATCCAAGTTACCTCACCCTACAACCTCATGATCTATGCATCCTATGTTGAAAAATCATCACTTTCACTCAGCCTACCCTACAACCCATCGACCTCACCCTGCATTTGGGTCACCTCGCCCTAAAGCTGAGTCACCTCACCCTTAAACCTCATCACCTCCTCATCCAAGCTATCCCACTGTACCTATAATATACCCCACTCCTCCTCCATGTGATGAGGAGGAGCATCCTGGCCCTAATCACCTTGATCATCTTTGATATCTACATCATCACCCACATCCACATCATGCCCTACATTATGGCCTCCATCACTGCCATCTCTACCAACCCCAATACCAACATCTATCTATTGTATTCCAACAACAGACTACCTCCTACCCCCACTACCTCAATTTTACTTCTGTAATCTAGGAGCCTAATCACCAACATCAAACTCATCCCCATTGATAGCATCATCCACTACCTAGATTGGCCTCCAAGAAGGTTGTGTTGAAAACCAAGAATAATAGTCGTAGTCATCCCCACATCATCTTTATCAGTAACATCCACTACTATGTCATTTTTTGTGTTTTCAACAATTTATAAGTCCAGAGTCAAGGTAAGATTGAGCTAATCTCCCCACTGCTTGTACATCATGGGAGCATCTGGAACTCCCTACACCAGGTCAAATTATCTCATCACTCATGAGGACTAGATGTACTCCATCTCTCTCCCATGGCTCCTAATCATCCATCTATCTAGTCTCACTCGATAAATTTGCACAGCATCACCCTCTCAAGTCAGACCCCTCCAAGGTTACTGGCAGATGTCATCACACATAAAACCACTCAGACTATCCTAGTATGTCTCTACAATGTAAGGAGGGCGAGTAGGAGAGGACTCCTCACTAACCCACCAACGGAGAGCATGAAAAAGTAAACCATCACAGGCATAGGGTAGACCCTCTACGTGACCAACTCTGATATGTTCCCACACCCAAATATAAAGCACTAAAATGCAACCAAGACCCTTTCAATCTCATCTCTTCACCTCATAAATCTCCTTGTACAACTAACACAAGAGAGCGAGAGCTCAAGCATAGATATGTGGCTCTGCTATCAACTATAGTACAATAGAAACCTGGTTCCAAGGGAACCTCGAGCCCATACTATTATGCAACAACATGTTGCCTAGTATATACATCAAAAATTCATAATGTCACCCAGCTTTTTACCCTTGTAGAGATCAATGTAAGGAATATCGCCCTTCCCGTAGTCAACATCCCAATCATCACCATAAATGGATCTTAGTACCACTTGCTTTTCATGGCCCACCCTCACTGGTAGACCCTCAACAGGCACATGGAAGATGTGATATACATCCTCCAAGGTCACAGTAAGCTACCTTATCGAAATCTAAAAATAACCCCTATCAGGGTCTCATCTCTCACCAATGCAAACAGTAGCTCCTCATCAGCTCGGACGGTCTCTACACATTCGCACCCCTCCAATCCAATAGACTCAAGAAACTTCCACTCCTCAACTGTGAGAGCTTTTCACACCTTGGAAATGGTACGGGGTCATCGATGTCAAGCAGTAATAAACTTAACCTGCAACACAAACAAAGTAAAAATTAGTGTGTATTCAAAGAAAAAAACAATGCATTGCATATCATCCTAGCGTAAAATGCATTGCACATCATTTTACATACATAGCATTTCAAAAACACTAAAAACACAAAAAAAATGCATATCATACTAGTGTAAATTACATATTATTTTACATACATTGCAAATACCCAAAAAACATTGCATATCATACTAGCGTAAATTACATTTCAAAAAAAACAAAACAAAACAAAAATTTTGCCAGCCCCTCTTAGTGGTTGCAAAAACAAAAAAAATTAAAAACAATAAAAAAATTTGCCAATCCTTCTTAGTGGTTGCAAAAATAAACAAAAAAATCAAAATTTTGCCAGCCTCTCTTAGTGGTTGCAAAAAAAAAACAAGCAACCAAAGCACTCAAAAAAAAAAAACAAATAAAACAAAGGCTAAGGGATATAACACCTACCTTAGCAAAGAGGACACTGAATTTCACTCCAACCGAGCCACCACCACCCGCACCCGCACCAACTCCACTCCCCTCACCAACATCCATCCTCACCCACTCTTCTCAAACCACTCAAAAAATTTGCACCGCAACAATGAAATGAAAATAAAAAAATTAAAATGACCCCCTCCCATTTATAAAATGCACTCTCGTGGTTTGTGGAGAAGAACATGGATGCACGGTTAATGGGAAGCAAAACCACACATACATATTTTAAAAAAAAAGATAAAATGCCAAACAAAATAGCAAACCCCAACCAAATCACACATCTATTTTTACAAAAGCATCACCACCACCATCATCATCATCAACACATCAACTAGTGAACCTCATGTCTAGTGAATTATCCTATACACTTGGTGGATGCAGCGACTAGCAATCCATGAAATCCAATAGGATGGATAGCTCACCATAAGGACACTCATAATCAAATCAAAATGGCATTAATCATCTAGGTCCTTCAATCCTTTGAGCTTGGATGTGTTCAAAATAGATTTGCACAAGGTTATACTTCAACCCCTTCTGTTGGTTCAAAAGCATAAAATAATCAAATCAATTTTTGTAATAATAGAAAATCACATGAGCATCAAACTCCCATAATGACCGGTTCCTTGAACCCATCATTTGGAAGGAATTGCTGCAATCACAAGGAAACTAGAACTCCAAACATGGTTGATGGTTCTACCATGACAATTGCCACGAATGAACCAAAGGCAAATTTATAAAACACAAATGATCCCAAACATGGGAAAACAAGTTGAGTCAATGTCATATATTTACATCATATTTACATCAGTCATCGTCCACCTTCTTTCAGCATCCCCAATTGGTCAATTGGCTCATGGGTTTCATCCTTTACCCATTCGCCAATTGAGGGGGTAAGCAAACAAATCAAAATGTCATCAAAAAAATTCAAAAAGATTTCAAAAATCATTGATTCTTGTGCATCGATAATATTTGAGTCTATCCATACAATAAAGATAGGTGTCATTGGTTTTTACACCACTTCATGTTTCACACAACGCGATACAAAAAGGGGGATCTGTAGACACCAAAAATTGGTCATCCACAATATTACATTTGGCACTCAACATCAAATTCTGCATAATAATTTATATGCCTAAGTTTAGACTTAGGTATATAAAATACTGCATTATTAGTGTAGATTATATTCTTACATTATATTATATTTCGCTTAACAACATTTATTATTGTTAAGAAAATATATATTTCACATGCATTTCTAGGTGGTTAGGGATATTTTTCAGTTATTTGAACCATAATTTCGTTAGGGCATGGGCATGTATTATATATTGAACCTCTTTCAATACAATTGGTAATGCTTACCTTTCCTTCATCGTATCAGAGCAAAGAAGGTGTTGGGTGTTTCTAATGATTTGGTGATCTCTAGATACCCTTGGCATGAATCTTGAGAAGCAGGACCAGTGGACCAGATCTTGAGGATAATTCATGACTGACCGATCGACTAGACTAGATTGGACAACAATCGATCGACTAGACCACTAGATAGCACTCGACTGACTAGACCACTGGATTGAATAAGACCCAAAAAATCTGATGGATGGACTATCAAACTCCTAACCACACCATCTAATCACCAATGATCACCTACACATAGAATGAGATAGACATATGGTGATATCTAAGTGCTACTAAAGTTATGGCTAGCTTATGTGAGTGTTGGCATGGCTGTGAAGTGTTGATGTGGCAAGATGACTAGGCTAAGTGTTGATGTGACATGATTTCCAATGATGGTTGATGTGGCATTGTCTCATTAGCAGACACATGGAGGTATTTCATTTATTGTCATCGATGACCAAATCCTATTCATAGCCTCCTCGATTTCCCATAGGAAATCAAAGGCTTAGGTGAGAGAAATTATTTTTAAACACTCCACAAAGTCTCAGTGGGGTGCATGTGGGACTAAAGTCCTAAAAATTGTGACAAATAGAGTAGAAGGAAATAAATTGCATGTCCCTCACTACTCATTCCAACAAGCATTGTATCCCAATTAGTAGCATGGGCAGGCACTAAGATACTATGTGGGAGGTCTGGGGATAAAACCTCGCGCACAGGCAAACACTCCTTTTTGATGAAAAACACTTTCAAAGGTATTTTTTTCAAATACTTTGCCTATTTTTTTGCAAACAAAAACAAAGAAAAAGGGGCACCATTTTTTGCAAAATACAAAGACAAATAGTGCATTTTTTTCTCACAAGGAGGGATACAAAACAAACAAAATTGCACATTTTTTTTGCAAACTGAAAGGGTTCTCAAAATTCCTTCAAAACCTTGTTTATTTTGCAAACAAAAGGGGGGACAAAACTGTATTCTTTTTTGCAAAATTATAACACAAGGGGGGGAATTGTGAATATCAATTTTTGCAAACACAAAACAAAATTTCTTGCAAAAATTATTGTAAAAAGGTGCATTTTCGATTGCATTCGACACCTTAAAATTGGCATTGTAAAAATAGGTGCATTTTCGATGGAATCCGACACCTATGCTTTAAAATTTATGGGCACTTTTGATTGTATGTTGCATTTAATTTCCTATTTTTTGCACTTACATCATAAGTTAAAATTCAAAAGCACATAAGACCCCAAATTTTAAACCTTTTTGTGCAATTTATTGCACAACAACATTCAGTATTTACGGTACCTCTAGCCCACACTTACAGGTAAAGTTGTCATGCTTTGGGCTACTATATCTAACGCCTAATATAGCTGCAACAACGACATATGAGCTATTGTTCTCTATAAATCATCGAGGAGAAATAAGGAAAGCCAATTTTATTTTGATATTCACTCCATCATATACCCTAATTCATTCCTATTGCTTGGCTTAATTTCCTCCAACTAATCATCCTTTTTCGAAAGGGTTTTTAGGTAGGTGCCATCAATTTGAGTGAATTCTCTTTCAGTACTCATTTGTGGTATATCGAAAGAGAGACCATTTTGGTGATATAAGGAACCTTCATAATGGGCACTATACACAAATATCTTTCAGATACACAATTGCTTAAAGGTTCCAATTTTGCTCCATGGAAAACCAAAATGAGAGCCATTCTACAGGTTGAAGATTTGTGGGATGTAGTGACTGGCACTACAAAACGTCCTACTACAGCAGGTACAGATCAAGAAGCATATGATAAAAAGGATAGAAGGTCCCTCATGCTTATCTTGCTTGCTACTACTGATGAAGTACAACCTCACATTTGTGATGCTAAAAATGGTAAAGATGCTTGGGATGCATTAGTTACCATATATGAAGGGAAGAATCAATCCACCATTCTTAACCTTCAATCCCAACTTCATACTCTCAGTATGAAGTCTGGTGAATCAGTAGAATTGTTCCTATGTAGAGTGGCAGAATTGAAGTCCAAGTTGAATGCTTTGGGAGAAACAGTAGAGGATAAGCTCTTGACTTCAATCATTTTGAGAGCTTTGCTAGATTCCTACAAGGTGTTGATCACATCCCTTCAAGTGTCCATGAGACAAGTTACTTTTGTGGAGTTGGTAAATTTGCTTCAAACTGAGGAGGCAAATCAACTTCAAAGAGATGAAGTGACAGATAATGCACTTTACTCAAAATAGGGGTCAAGGAAATAGGGTAACTTTCAGAGGGGGGATCTTCTTCCAAAGGTTCCAAAGGCAAGCAACCTCAACAAGGACAAAAGAAGTATTGCAAAATTTGTGATATGGACAACCATGACACCAACAGGTGTTGGTTCAAAAATAAACAACCACATGACCAAGGTCAAAAGAAAAAGGGCAAGTACAAACCACAAAAGAAGAATAAGCAACCAAAGGGACATGTTGCTTATGAGGAATCAGACTCAGATTCTGAGAGGGCACACAAGGTGCTCATGACTCACACAGATTCTAAGCAAAAGGATCATGTGTGGTATATTGATTTCGGAGCCAGTAAACACATGACTGGTGATAAATCATGGTTTGAGACATTTGAGGCTAAGGAAGGCAAACCAATTACCATAGTTGATGATAAGACCTACAGAGTCCAGGGTGAAGGAAATATTTTAGTCACTCTTCCAGATGGAAAATGTCAGATTGAGAAAGTCCTTTATGTTCCAGGATTGGCAAACAATTTGTTGTCAGTACCTCAAATCTTGGATAAAAACATGGTGGTTGATTTCAGAGTTGAGGATGGAAAGAAGCGTTGCTTCATCACAAGGAAGGGCAAACATGTAGCAACAACTTCCTACAAGCATGGCTTGTTTGCTTTAGATGCCATTTCTACACCTCATGTTGCCATGGCGGTAAACACAAAAGAGGCCACTTCTCTTTGGCACAAAAGATATGGCCATCTAAGTTCAGGATATTTACTTGAGTTGAGTAAATATGAAATGGTGAAAGGTCTTCCCAACCTTTCATCCACTTTACCCATTTGCTCGGATTGCTTAGCAGGGAAGCAACACCGAGTACCTTTTGAGTTGAGCTCCTCACGAGCCAAAAGACCATTGGAGTTGGTACACACCGATCTGTGCGGTCCTATGCCAAACAGTTATGGGGGAAAGAGGTATTTTCAGTTGTTCGTTGATGACTACTCACGGAAGATGTGGGTTTTCTTTCTACAACTGAAGTCAGAGGCCTTTCTATATTTTTAGCAGTTCAAGAAAAGTGTTGAGAAGGAATCAGGATGTTCTATTAAGACCCTCCGCTCAGATCGAGGGGGGAATATACCTCAAAATAATTTTCCACATTTCTTAGTGCACATGGGATTAAGAGGTAGCTTACTACAGCCTATACTCCGTAGAAAAATGGAGTTGCTGAGAGGAGGAATCATTCCATCATGGAAATGGTTCGTTGTATGCTTACAGGGGCACATCTTGAGCAACAATATTGGGCAGAAGTTGTCAATACAACAATGTACCTCCTGAATAGAGCACCCACAAAATCTCTTAAGGGAATGACTCCACAAGAAGCATGGAGTGGTAGAAAGCCCTCCATTTCTCATCTCAGGATTTTTGGGTGTAAGGCATTCATGCACATTCCAAAAGCAAAGAGAAAGAAGTTAGATGAGAAATCCTTGCAGTGTATTTTTCTTGGTTATGATGAGCATTCCAAGGGATATCATTTGATAGATCCTAAAACCAAGAAAACTCACATCAGTAGAGATGTGGTATTTGATGAAGCTTTCACACCAGATAACACATCTTCAGTTGTATACCTGGATGATGAGGAGCCTAAGAAAGAGACTCCTCCCCCACAGAAGAAGATTCCAAAATGGTATACAAGCACAATGAGAGATTCAAAAGTGACTACACCTCCAGATCTAACTTTAGATCGACCTCGTACACGAAGTATGACTCATCAAAAGAGAGCAGAAGCATCAACTTCAGAGGTTGACGAGCTTTGCCAACACTTTGAAGAACTTTCTGTAGATGCAGAGGAAGATAGAGAAGAAGATATGGAT
This sequence comes from Wollemia nobilis, assembly GCA_028583015.1. NCBI lineage: Eukaryota > Viridiplantae > Streptophyta > Pinopsida > Araucariales > Araucariaceae > Wollemia > Wollemia nobilis. Next base: position 8,789,741 of record JAQPPZ010000103.1, read on the forward strand.
GTGGATGATGATAGGGTTTTTATGTCTTCATTGGATGAGCATGAACCTACCACAGTCCAAGATGCACTTAGTGAGCCTCAGTGGAAGGCAGCTATGGATGCAGAACATATGTCTCTCATCAAAAATAACACTTGGAAGCTAGTTGATCTGCCTTCTGGAAAGAAGCCCATTGGCTGCAAATGGGTATACAAAGTGAAGTATAAGGCAGATGGAACTATAGATAAGCATAAGGCCCACCTTGTTGCAAAGGGCTATGCACAGAAAGAAGGCATTGACTATGAAGAGACTTTTGCACCCACTGCTAGAATGACTACCATTCATGTACTTTGTGCTATGGCAGCTCAGTTCGGATGGAAGCTACATCAGATGGATGTAAAAAGTGCCTTCTTAAATGGTGATCTCAAGGAAGAAGTGTATATGACTCAGCCAGAAGGATTTGTGGTTGAAGGCCAAGAGCAAAAGGTTTGCAAATTGGTTAAATCCTTGTATGGGTTAAAACAAGCTCCACGAGCTTGGTACATAAAAATTGACAATCACCTATTGCAACATGGTTTCAAGAGAAGTCCTTCGGATGCTAATCTCTATATCAAGAAAAATGGTTCTGAAATAGTGATTCTAGTACTCTATGTTGATGATCTGATTATCACTGGCAGTTCAGAGAAATTGATAGATGCAGTGAAAGGTGACTTGAAAAAGTCATTTGAGATGATAGATCTAGGACTTCTTCATTATTGTCTTGGTTTAGAAGTGGAACAGAAGAAGAATCACATCAGAGTGACACAGAAGAAATATGCCAAGACATTGATTGAGAAATATCGCATGACTGATTGTAAGCCTAAAGCAACTCCAATGGAAACAGGGCTACAATTATCATGATATGATACTTCTCCACAGGTAGATGGTACTCTCTATCGCCAGTTGATTGGGAGTCTCATATATCTGACCAACACCAGGCCAGACATCAGTTTTGTTGTGAATTATCTTTCGAGGTTCATGCAGGAACCTAAGGTTAGTCATTGGAAAGCAACGAAATGAGTTCTTCATTATGTCCGTGGTAGTACAGAATATGGCCTGGAATACAAGAAGAATGACAACTTCTTCTTGCAAGGTTACATGGACTCTGATTATGCCGGGTCAATTGATGATAGGAAATCAACTTCTGGATACATTTTTCATCTTGGCTCTGGTCCTGTCTCTTGGCATAGTAAAAAGTAGCAGGTGGTTGCTTTATCATCTACAGAGGCAGAATATCATGCAACACGTGGAGCAGTCTGCGAGGTGATATGGTTACGTCGCATTCTTGCAAGTATGGGTCTTCCCAAGAAACTTCCAATCCACTTGTTTTGCGACAACCAAGGTGTTTTGAAGCTCGTCAAGAATCCAGTGTTTCATGAACGCACCAAACACATTGACACTCAATGTCATTTTATTCGAGATGAAGTTCCAAAACACAAGATACAACTCCAGTACATTCCCACCGATGAACAAGTTGCGGATATTTTCACTAAGGCACTTGCACGTGTCAAATTTGAGTTGTTTCGCAACACTCTTTGTATTTCAAAATAATGTAATAAGGGGGGATGTTAGCGTAGATTATATTATTACATTATATTATATTTCACTTAACAACATTTATTATTGTTAAGCGAATATATATTTTGCATGCATCTCTAGGTGGTTAGGGATATTGTTTAGTTATTCAAACCATAAGTTCGTTAGGGCATGGGCATGTATTATATATTGAATATCTTTTAATACAATTGCTAATGCTTACCTTTCCTTCAGCACATTATCCAATTTTTGAGATTTATTAAATCTAGAAAATCGGCCTAGGATACCCTACCTACCCACTAGACATATGTCCTAGCCACCTCACCAACATCCCTTGCCACATCTCATACACCCTTGTCCCCTTGTCCCTTCACATGGGGTAACCCTCCACATAGCACTCCACTTGCAATCACATCACCCCAATTAAGTGAGACACTCTGGGTGACTCACTCTAATTGCCCCTCCATTTGGCAGTTGAGGATTACCACTTGGTAATATTGGCTTACCACCTCTCATTTCCCTCCAAAACCCTAAGGGGTCTATAAAGGCACCTTCACCCCATACACCAGAGGAGGTTGCACATTTGTACCATCATGCTACCAGAATAGAACTAGAGCTCTACATGCATATCAAGGAGAACCAATATTTGGATCTTAGAGGCTCATTTTTGAAGCAATATTACATTCAGTATGCATCGCCCGTCTACAATTTCATAGTCGAAACTGCATCCTCATGGTTTTCCCATCGCTCGTACATAGTTTGTAAGCCTTCACCGCTCACCTACGGTTTCTCAAAGTCGAGAAAAGATGATGAACTAGATCAGTAAGTTGGCATTTGTAGTAAGGTATATTTAATTTATTTTCTTTGTTTTTGCATTACATGTTTTCTCCAGTTAGGGTTTTTGTAGTAGCATTCTATATCTCAATTTGCAAGTGCTACTAACCTTCTTTGGTTTTCATGTGTGTAGGTAATAGGTACTTTGGAGAAGCTAATGAAGCTAGAGTGGTCCTCACATTGGATACTTGAAGCCCACTCACCCTTGGAGCTGTAGCAGAGGAACGAAGAACACCGTATCTTGTTGAAGAGTTGGAAGACCTCCCCTCTTCTATCAAAGCATTATGTCTCAAAAAGAGAAAAATAATTGTAACATTACCCCCAAAACATTTTGGGTAATTCAAAAATTCATTGTAACATTGTATCAAATATCAATACAAAGGAACATTCTTTTTGGCAATGTTCTCTTTTAGTGTTTATCTTTGTTGTGTTCATTTCTTTTGTTACAGAAAATGGTGTGGGTGGTGGTGGCTCGACTGGAGCGAAAGTCGATTTCTAATTTACTAAGTTAGGTGTTCTATCCCTTAGATTTTGTTTTATTTGTTTTTTATTTTTGAGTGCTTTGTTTTCTTGTTTTTTCTTTTTTGCAACCACTAAGAGGGACTAGCAAAAAATTTTATTATTATTATTTTGTTTTTTTGTTTTTACAACCACTAAGAGGGGTTGGCAAAATTTTTGATTGTTTTTAATTTTTTCGTTTTTGCAACCACTAAGAGGGGCTGGCAAAAGTTTTGATTGTTTTTTTTTTCATTTTTGCAACCACTAAGAGGGGCTAGCAAAATTTTTGATTGTTTTTTAATTTTTTCATTTTTGCAACCACTAAGAGGGGCTGGCAAAAATTTTGATTGTTTTAATTTTTTTTCGTTTTTTAAACCACTAAGAGGGGTTGGCAAAAGTTTTTTTTTTGAAATGTAATTTACGCTAGTATGATATGCAATGTTTTTGTGTTTTTTTGGTATTCGCAATGTATGTAAAATAATATGTATTTTATGCTAGTATTGTATGCAAAAAAAATTTGTGTTTTTCATGTTTTTGAAATGCTATGTATGTAAAATGATGTGCAATGCATTTTACACTAGTATGATATGCAATGTATTATTTTTTTTAATATGCATTGATTTTTACTTTGTTTGTACTACAGGTTAAGTTTCTTACTACCCAACACCAATGGTCTTGCACCATTTCCAAGGTGCAGAAAGCTCTCACAACTAAGGAGTGGAAGTTTCTTGAGTTTGTTGGCTTGGAGGGGTGTGAACATGTAGAGACCATTCCAGTTGATGAGGAGCTACTATCTGTATTGGTTGAGAGATGGGACCTTGATAGGGTTTTTTTTAGCTTCTGACAAGGGAGCTTACTATGATCTTGGAGGATGTATATCGCATCTTCCATGTGCTTGTTGAGGGCCTATCAATGAGGGTGGGCCATGACAAGCAAGCGGTACTGAGACCCATTTATGGTGATGACTGGGAAGTTAACTACGGTAAGGATGGTATTCCTTACCTTGATCTCTACAAGGGTAATAAGTTAGATGCCCTTATAATTTTTTTATGTATATACTAGGTAACATGTTATTGCCTAATAGTGTGGGCTTGAGGTTCTCTTGGAATCAATATTCTATTGTACTACAATTGATAGCATAGACACAAATCTATGCTTGGTCTCCTGCTCTCCTGTATCAATTGTAAAGGAGTTTGGTTGTAGTTTAGTGCTTTTGATTTGGTTGTGGAAGCATATCATATTTGGTTTCCCAAAGGGTCTACCCTATGCCTATGATGGTCTACTTCCTTGTGCTCTCCGTTGGTGGGTTAGTGAGGAGTCCTCTCCTACTTGCCCTCATTGCATTGTAGAGACTTATCGGGACAACCTGAGTGTTTTGACGCATGACAACATCTACAGATGACCTTGGAGGGGTCTGACTTGGGAGGGTAATGCTGCACAACTTCATCAAGTGAGACAAAGTAGATGTATGACTAGGAGCCATGGGCGAGATATGGAGTACATACAGTTCTTACGAGTGACGAGACAATTTGGTCTGGTGCAAGGAGTTCCATATGCTCCCATGATGTACAGTCAGTGGGGAGATGAGCTCAATCTTCACTTGACTCTAAAATTTTGGACTATTTATGACACAATGGATGATGCAGGTATGACTACAAACTATGATTCTTGGTTTGTAGCTCAACCTCCTTTGAGGCCAAGCCAAGAAATGGATGATGTTGTCAGTGGGGATGAGCTTGATGTTGGTGATCAGGCTCCTAGGTGGTAGAAGCACCACCGAGGTAGTGAAGGTAGGATGTAGTCTACCATTGGCATATAACAAACAGATATTGGTATTGGGGTTGACAAATATGGCGGTGATGGAGGTCATGATGTAGGGCATGATGTAGATGTGGATGATGATGTACATGTTAGCAATGATGGATATGATGGAGCTAATCAGGTCCAGGATGCTCCTCCTCGCCACACGATGGAGTGGGGGATATCATAGGTGCATTGGGATAGCTTGAATAAGGAGGTGATGAGGTTGAAGGGCGAGGTGATTCAGCTTTAGGTTGAGGTGACCCAACTATAGGGTGAGGTGGATGGGTTGTGGGGTAGTCCAAGTGAGAGCGATGCTATTGTAGCTTAGGATGTAGATATCATAAGGCTGCAGGGTGAGGTGAATCGATTGCAAGGCAAGGTGGATGGGCTATAGGCTAGGCCAAGTGGGGGTGGTGATGCTGCTACCATCACATCTCTCAGAGCTAATATAATCCAGTAGGAAGCATGCGAGGGTAAAGATTTAGATGTTTCTCAAAGATAAGCATGGTAAGTGGCATCCCTTAAGGACCAAATTCTGCTACCCTTACAACCATCTTCTTCAATGTTAGGCTCCAGTAGGTGGAGCGATTATAGACCTGGTAGCTCATGGTTCCATCGGCCTTCTAGCTCACATGCTCCCTCTAGGTCATCAGTGCATGGACCTTGCAAGGGTCATGGAGGTGCTAGCTAGTAGTGAATTATTACCTCTTTTTTTAGTTTTGTGTTTTTTTATGAGTCTTAGTTCTCTGATATATACAACCTGCGGGCATTTTGTACTCATGTGATTCATATATATATATATATATATATATATGCCTTTTTGTTATGATCATTTTGTTGGCAATTTTGGGTTTGAGATCCTAGCTTCTTGTCTATGAGTTTTCATTGATGTCAAAAGGAACTGGCATTAATGTCAAGAGGATTTATTGGCTTCAAAGGTTGAAGATTCCAAAGAATCTTTTCTAGAAGATTTCGGAGAAATTCCATGTGGCAGATAAAAGGTTTTTATCAAAACCATGGCAGGTTTAAGGGTTTTTATTAAAACCAGGTGGATGCATTAAGGGTTTTTCTCAAAACCACTCTCGACTTAATGCAAAGGTCGGAGACACTTATTAATTAAATAACTTAATTAATAAAACCTTTTTAAGGTTTTTTAATTAATTATTTATTTGATTTAGTGATTAAATTATTTTAATAATTTAATGGGTTCTCCGCCTAAGGTCTAAGGTCTAAATGACCTTTGATTATTTTTTAAAATAATCAAAAGAGTTTCATAAACCCTAAAGTTGTTTCGAAGGCGCCAAAGTAATATTAATTCGAAAAGTTCAAATTATCCTCCCGCCGACGTCATGCATAGCATGGAAGTTTGGCTATATAAGCCATAACCTATAGTCCAAAGCAAATGGTGTGAAAGAAATGGAATTGCACAAAGGTTGGGAAGTAAAAGCTACGGCTATCATTTTTTCGCCATGTTTATCCACCGCCAAAGGGTTAAGGAGAAGGAGACTCTTGCTAGCCTTCAAGCTAGCGTCGTTGGCCTAGTGGCAATGACTGTTCTACGAAGGCGCTTGAAGGGAGGTCAAGCATTCGACTCCCGCCATGGAGTGTGAGAAGAGTTTTTGCGCTTCGATTTTTCGAAGGCACTGTTGACCCGCAATTTTCAGAAGCATTTTTTGGTAAGGTTTTTTTTTTAAATAAAATTTGCATTTTGTTAAAGAAGTGGTTGGGCAGATTTATTTAAAATAAATTATTTTTAAGGTTAAATGCTTCTTTGGAGATATAAGGTTGATAGTGTGTGGTTGAGATTTTTGGCTTGATTTTTGAGTGAGATTTGCTTAGAAGCTATTATTCCTTGAGCATGGTTTAATTAATTTGGAGAAATAAGGTGTAAAAGAATATATTGTTTGTATGCTTTATATTTTTGGTAGTTGACTTCTAAGGATTGGAGTCATAAGGTGTTTTATGGAATAAATATTTTTGTGGTTACTTTTATGATCTAACCCTAACTTGGTGGCAAAGTTGAGGGTGGTGTTGGTAACTGGTTGAAGAACTATTCTCTTCTTCCTCAAACAAAGGTATGGGCAACTTCTTCCATGTATATTGTTGATGGTGTATTTTCTGAAATTGAGTTTGGAGTGAAAAGGTTGTCTACTAGGTATTCTTGTTGGTGTAAATCCCAATTTCTGGATATTGAAGATTGTTTATGCATTAAAATCATTGATGAGTTTTTTGGGTGAATGCATAATTCTGGTTGAGGAAGAGGAAGCATTTTTGCACTAAGGTTTATGTTAGTAAGTCTTGCTACTTGCTTTGATTTTGTGAAACCCTTAGTTTGTTGTTTTGAGATTGATGGTTGAGTTGCTTCCATAGAGGTTTTTTTGATCAAGTTAATGCTTTACTTGTTACATGATTTGGGCTTACTCCATTGAGATTGATTTGAGCAAGTTATTCTTTGCATTGGTGATTTATGTTGGTGGCTATTTTGTTCAAATATCTTTGGAGGGAAAAGGATGTCTACTAGTTTCCTTTTCATGTAGTGATTGGTTGAATGCTTCAAGGTTAATGTTGAGTTGAATGATGTTGGTTAAACCTTGTCTATAAGCATTGTTGTTAAATCCCTAATTGGTTGAGAAAATATATTGGTTGTGGAAAGAACATGAGTATCATTGTTATATGAGATATTGCATGGTTGGCAATTGTTGGGTTGTGTTTCATGTTCTTGAGAAAAGCATACTACATCTATCTTATTCTTTTGAGATTGAGATTGAGTTGAGATTGAGATTGGGAGTTAAGTATAGAACATATTGAGTCTCTAACAATTCTCTTTATGTTTCTATGAGATTTGAGATTGAGATTGGGAGTTAAGTATAGAACATATTGAGTCTCTAACAATTCTCTTTATGCTTCTATGAGGTTGATGAATCACATTGGGTCTCTAACAATTCTCTTTGTGGGTTCATGCTAAGCAAGTTTTTCTTGGTGAGCTTGCTGATTTGGACCAGGTTCTAGTGAGGACTTGTGAGCTGATTTGGACAGGTTCTAGTGAGGACTTGTGAACTGATTTGGACAGGTTCTAGTGAGGACTTGTGAGCTAATTTGGATAGGTTCTAGTGAGGACTTGTGAGCTGATTTGGATAGGTCCTAGCAGAGGACTTGAGGACAAAGTTGAACTAGTTCTTTGAGAAGAACCTGAGGACAATTTTGACAAGTCTTTGAGAAGGCTTGTGTGCAGCAGAGATTGATTTGTTCAAGCTTTATGAGTTGAGCTTGGGATAGATCTAACAGAGTGAGGAAGACTTGTCTTTGGACTGACTGACTATGTTTAGTACAGGTTGATGAGTTGCTATGGAGGTGATCAGTGAGGACAGAGGTCTCTTGAGGTTGAGCATTAAGGACAGGAGGTCTTCTATGGAAAGGAGTTCCATGTGCTAGCAAAATAAGAGGCAGGTGATCTTCTGAAGTATCATTTCCAGAACAGAGGGGAAGTATTCTCCTTTGGGCAGGAGGCTCATAAATTCATGAGGAGGGGAAGGATTCTCCTTTGGGCGGGGAGGCTCATAAATTCGTGAGGAGGGGAAGGATTCTCCTTTGGGCAGGAGGCTTATAAATTCATGAGGAGGGGAAGGATTCTCCTTTTGGCAGGAGGCTCATAAATTCATGAGGAGGGGAAGGATTCTCCTTTGGGCAGAGGCTCATAAATACTTGAGTAGGGGAAGGTTTATCCTTTGGGTTGAGGCTCATAAATATTGTAATTGGGAAGGATTCCCAAAGAACTTTGAGAAAGCTTTTTAGAGAAAATTTTTGTGGAGGTAGCCCATGTTGGGTGAACCACGTTAAAATTGGTGTCTCATTGTGTGTTGCTTTATGCATTGCTTTGATATTTTTATTGGTTCATTGCTTTGTGAAGTTGAAGTTAAATAGAGAAAGTAAAAAGAGGTCTTATACTTGTTCACCCCCCCTCTCAGTATAAGCTTGTGTTCTTCAATTGGTATCAGAGCAGGTTCCTTCAGAAAGTTTAACAGCTTGAAGTAAAAGTTTGTAAATAACACAATGGAATCTACAAGTGGTAATGCAGCACCTATTCTTGATGGGGCAGATTTTGGGCTTTGGAGTGCTAGGATGAAGGTTCATCTTATGGCTCTTGGAAATGAAGTTTGGGGAAGTAATTGAGGATGAGTATACCATTCCTGAGCATGGTCCTTCTACTAAGGAAGAGAGGCTCCTACATCATAGAAATTCAAAGGCAATGAATGCAATCTCGAAGGGTTTACTGAAAGCGGATCTTACCAAGGTGATTCACTGCAAGACAGCTAGTGAAATGTGGAAACAGTTGAAGGTGGTTCATACAGGTGATGCAAATGTCCGAAATTCCAAGTTGAGACACTTCAAAGGTATGTTTTAACAACTCAAGATGAATGATGAAGAAAATATTAGTGACTATATGCTTCGTGTTGATGATATTGTTAACTCTATGAAGGAATTAGGTCTTGAGCTTGCTGAAAATGATATTTGTGATAAGATTTTGAGGTCTCTTCCAAATAGATGTAGTGAAAAGATTTCTTCTATTGAGGCTAAGGATTTGGATAAGTTGAAAAAGGATGAGCTTCATAGTATACTTGCAGCATTTGAGTTGAGAACTCAAGTGAAGGTTGATGTTAAGAAGGAGGCAGCTTTCAAGGCTACCAAGAAATCCAAGGGTAAAGAGCTTCAAGCTAGTGATGAGTCTTCTAGTGATGAAGAGGCATATTACAGCAAGAAGTGCAAGTTCTCAAGAAAGCACAAAGGTATGAAATATGTCAAGTGTTTCAATTGTGGAAATTTTGGTCATTATGCTACTAAGCTGTCTTGCTTGCCAAGGATGAAAGTGATGAAGATAAACGAGGATTATAAGAGCAAGGATTCTGAAAGGCACAAGCATCAAAGGAAGAATAAATATGAGCAAAGCAATCAAGGAAAGAGGTACTCTCACAAACACAAGAAAATTTTCTACCTAGACAAGGCAAGTAAGTGTTCTAGTAGTGATAGTGAAAGTTCTTCAAGTGATGTTGGAAATGAGATGTTGTTCCTAACAGAAAAAGAAGAAGAAAAGAAACATAGATTTGTCCTTATGAAATGTTTTAGATGTGGAAATTTTGGACATCTTGAGGATGATTGCACAAATGATGGATTGATTTCTAGTTATACTATGTATGAGGATGCTTCGGAAAATTGTGAGGAAGATCTTTGTATGGATTTAGAAAAGGGTAGCACCTCTAGTGATAAGAAATCTGAAAAAGTCATTGATGTTTCAAAAGGCAAACAAATAGAGGAAGTTATAGAGGATGGTGAAGTAGATCTTGAAGCTGAACTTGTTAGTGCTCTTAGTGCTTTGAAAATGGAAAGAAATAAGAATGCTAGACTCAATGATAAATTGGATGAATGTTGTATTGAGAGAGATGATCTTATAGAAAGTCTTGACTTCTCTATAGCTAAGACACAAAAACTTAAGGATAAGTTAGAGTCTAAGGTTCTTGAGTGTAGAGAGTTGGAACAGAAAGTGGCTTCCTTGAAAGAGGAAACTAAAGAGTACAAGGAGAAGCTTTATAGGTTTGAAGATAGCACCAAAAAGGTAAATTCAATCATCAAAGATCAAATAAGGACAACAGATAAAATAGGTCTTGGTTTTGGTAAGAAACACATGGAACAGGTTGGCGACTCTACTGGGGAATCTAGTAAAATATTCCAAAAGGAAGAGAGTTCTGATGAGGAAAGTACTTCAGAAAAAGAGTCCTTGAGTGATAGATGCACAGAATCAGAAAACAGGAATCAGAAAAAGGAGAGAAAGTTTACAGGACCTAAGAGGTCAAATCAAGGAAAGTTTAATGACAGATGTTTTGCTTGTCACAAGTTTGGTCACATGGCTTCACATTGCATGACTCAAGTGAGGAAGGTAAATGACAGATTCAGAGGTGGTAATTTCTTTCAAGGGTATTTCTACTCTTGTAAACATTTTGGGTACAAGGTTGTTTATTGCAAGGCTAATAACAAGAACAGGGTTGGTCAGAACAGATGGAGTCAAAGATCAGGTATGCCTCAAAGAAATAACATTGTTAGTTGTTATAAGTACAACAATGAAGGTCACATAGCTAGACAGTGTAGAGCTAAAATTCCAAGGTACAGGAACAGGAACATGGGTATGAACAGGCACAAGAATCAATACATGGATAAGAACAGGAATGATAATAAGAACGACAATGATGACATGAACAGGGAATAGGAATATGGACAAGGAGAACAAGAGAAGACATGGTAAGGCATCTATAGACACCGATGAAGATCGAGTGCCTAATGGGAGTTTTACTCCCACCCCAGATTAATCACCTCAACGAGGAGGTGGGGGAGGGACTAAGCTAAGAGGCTCATTCTTAGTCCCAAGCCCTAAAGGTGACCCTTTGCCATTGATGACAAAGGGGGAGAGATATGAGTAAGGGGGAGAGCTTCAAGATAGGGGGAGCTGATTATTTTGAGTTTCAGTGTTGTTGAGAAGCATGGTTTTCCATCAATGACAAAGGGGGAGATTGTTGGCAATTTTGGGTTTGAGGTCCTCTCTTCTTGTCTATGAGTTGTCATTGATGTCAAAAGGAACTGGCATTAATGTCAAGAGGATTTATTGGCTTCAAAGGTTGAAGATTCCAAAGAATATTTTCTAGAAGATTCTGGAGAAATTCCATGTGGCAGATGAAAAGGTTTTTATCAAAACCATGGCAATTTTAAGGGTTTTTAATAAAACCAGGTGGATGCATTAAGGGTTTTTCTCAAAACCATTCTCAGCTTAATGCAAAGGCTGGAGACACTTATTAATTAAATAAATTAATTAATAAAACCTTTTTAAGGTTCTTTAACTATTTATTTATTTGATTTAGTGATTAAATTATTTTAATAATTTAATGGGTTCTCCACCTAAGGTCTAAGGTCTAAAAGACCTTTGATTATTTTTTAAAATAATCAAAAGGGTTTCATAAACCCTAAAGTTGTTTCAAAGGCGCCAAAGTAATATTAATTCGAAAATTTCGAATTATCCTCCCACCGACATCTTGCATAGCATGGAAGTTTGGCTATATAAGCCATAACCTATAGTCCAAAGCAAATGGTGTGAAAGAAATGGAATTGCGCAAAGGTTGGGAAGTAAAAGCTACGACTATCATTTTTTCGCCATGTTTATCCACCGCCAAAGGGTTAAGGAGAAGGAGACTCTTGCTAGCCTTCAAGCTAGCACCGTTGGCCTAGTGGCAACGATTGTTCTGCGAAGGCGCTTGAAGGGAGGTCAAGCGTTCGACTCCCTCCGTGGAGTGTGAGAAGAGTTTTTGCGCTCCAATTTTTTCGGAGGCACTGTTGAACATCGATTTTTGGAAGCATTTTTTTGGTAAGTTTTTTTTTAAATAAAATCTGCATTTTTTTAAAGAAGTGGTTGGGCAGATTTATTTAAAATTATTTTTAAGGTTAAATGCTTCTTTGGAGAGATAAGGTTGATAGTGTGTGGTTGAGATTTTTGGCTTGATTGTTGAGTGAGATTTGCTTAGAAGCTATTATTCCTTGAGCATGGTTTAATTAATTTGGAGAAATAAGGTGTAAAAGAATATATTGTTTGTATGCTTTATATTTTTGGTAGTTGACTTCTAAGGATTGGAGTCATAAGGTGTTTTATGGAATAAATATTTTTGTGGTTACTTTTATAATCTAACCCTCACTTGGTGGCAAAGTTGAGGGTGGTGTTGGTAACAGGTTGAAGAACTATTCTCTTCTTCCTCAAACAAAGGTATGGGAAACTTCTTCCATGTATATTGTTGATGGTGTATTTTCTGAAATTGAGTTTGGAGTGAAAAGGTTGTCTACTAGGTATTCTTGTTGGTGTAAATCCCAATTTTTGGATATTGAATATTGGTTATGCATTAAAATCATTGATGAGTTTTTTGGGTGAATGCATAATTCTGGTTGAGGAAGAGGAAGCATTTTTGCACTAAGGTTTATGTTAGTAAGTCTTGCTACTTGCTTTGAGTTGGTGAAACCCTTAGTTGGCTGTTTTGAGATTGATGGTTGAGTTGCTTCCATAGATGTTGTTTTGATCAAGTTAATGCTTTACTTGTTACATGATTTGGGCTTACTCCATTGAGATTGATTTGAGCAAGTTATTCTTTGCATTGGTGATTTATGTTGGTGGTTGTTTTTTTCAAATATCTTTGGAGGGAAAAGGATGTCTACTAGTTTCCTTTTCATGTAGTGATCGGTTGAATGCTTCAAGGTTAATGTTGAGTTGAATGATGTTTGTTAAACCTTATCTATAAGCATTGTTGTTAAAGCCCTAATTGGTTGAGAAAATATATTGGTTGTGGAAAGAACATGAGTATCATTGTTATATGAGATATTGCATGGTTGGCAATTGTTGGGTTGTGTTTCATGTTCTTGAGAAAAGCATACTACATCTATATTATTCTTTTGAGATTGAGATTGAGTTGAGATTGAGATTGGGAGTTAAGTATAGAACATATTGAGTCTCTAAAAATTCTCTTTATGTTTCTGTGAGATTTGAGATTGATATTGGGGGTTAAGTATAGAATATATTGAGTCTCTAACAATTCTCTTTATGCTTCTATGAGGTTGATGGATCACATTGGGTCTCTAACAATTCTCTTTGTGGGTTCATGCTAAGCAAGTTTTTCTTGGTGAGCTTGCTGATTTGGACAGGTTCTAGTGAGGACTTGTGAGCTGATTTGGACAGGTTCTAGTGAGGACTTGTGAGCTGATTTGGACAGGTTCTAGTGAGGACTTGTGAGCTGATTTGGACAGGTTCTAGTGAGGACTTGTAAGCTGATTTGGACAGGTTCTAGTGAGGACTTGTGAGCTGATTTGGACAGGTTCTAGTGAGGACTTGTGAGCTGATTTGGACGGGTTCTAGTGAGGACTTGTGAGCTGATTTGGACAGGTTCTAGTGAGGACTTGTGAGCTGATTTGGACAGGTTCTAGTGAGGACTTGTGAGCTGATTTGGACGGGTTCTTGTGAGGACTTGTGAGCTGATTTGGATAGGTCCTAACAGAGTACTTGAGGAAAGAGTTGAATTAGTTCTTTGAGAAGAACCTGAGGACAGTTTTGACAAGTCTTTGAGAAGGCTTGTGTGCAATAGAGATTGATTTGTTCAAGCTTTATGAGTTGAGCTTGGGACAGATTTGACAGAGTGAGGAAGACTTGTGTTGGACCGACTGATTGTGTTTAGTATAGGTTGATGAGTTGTTGTGGAGGTGATCAGTGAGGACAGATGTCTCTTGAGGCTGAGAATTGAGGACAGGAGGTCTTCTATGGAAAGGAGTTCCACGTGCTAGTGGAATAAGAGGCAGGTGATCTTCTGAAGTATCATTTCTAGAGCTGAGGGGAAGTATTCTCCTTTGGGCAAGAGGCTCATAAATTCGTGAGGAGGGGAAGGATTCTCCTTTGGACAAGAGGCTCATAAATTCATGAGGAGGGGAAGGATTCTCCTTTGGGTAGGAGGCTCATAAATTTGTGAGGAGGGGAAGGATTCTCCTTTGGGCAGGAGGCTCATAAATTCGTGAGGAGGGGAAGGATTCTCCTTTGGGTAGGAGGCTCATAAATTCGTGAGGAGGGGAAGGATTCTCCTTTGGGTAGGAGGCTCATAAATTCATGAGGAGGGGAAGGATTCTCCTTTGGGCAGAGGCTCATAAATACTTGAGTAGGGGAAGGTTTCTCCTTTGGGCTGAGGCTCATAAACATTGTAATTGGGAAGGATTCCCAAAGAACTTTGAGAAATCTTTTTAGAGAAAAATTTTGTGGAGGTAGCCCATGTTGGGTGAACCACGTTAAAATTGGTGTCTCATTGTGTGTTGCTTTATGCATTGCTTTGATATTGCTATTGGTTCATTGATTTGCGAAGTTGAAGTTAAATAGAGAAAGTAAAAGAGGTCTTATACTGTTCACCCGCCCCTCTCAGTATAAGCTTGTGTTCTTCACATTTTTGTTGTGCTTTTATTTTATTGCATGTATGGATGCATATGAAATGATGTGATGTAATGTGATTAATGTTATTCTCTAATGCTCATTTGGTATTTATAGACTCTTGCTTTATCAACATTATCTTATTATTTAATCAGGGTCATAGATAGCTGGTATGGACATGGACTTATGATATGTGGTAATGAAAATGTTATGGTGTGATTGGATGGATGATTTGAGGCGTTCTTACAAAGACTTAGACATCTTAGTGACTTCAAACAAACCCATTTATGTTTTTCATAGATCTTCATTATGCAAGGGTTGTCCTAGTGATTCTAAGTTTCTCAAGGACCAACTATGTGTGAAATGATTGTTCATTTTCCATTATGAATTAGGCCAAACTAATCAATTGTAACATATGCCAATAATCTATCTCATCTGAGAGCATCCCTAGGTCTGTACAAAAGGTCTCTAATGTGACAAATATGGCACCACGCGTAAGGATACCCCATTGCCAGGTGGGATTCATTCAACCCATTGTTATAATGAGGATCATCCCATGGTTTTCAATACACTAAGAGTTCCAAGGATTCAAGCTCCTTTCCCTTATTTTATTACTTTAGATTTTGGGATTTTGATTTTTGAGTTTGCTCATTGTTGTGATGGATCAATATTTTTTTTTTGATACCTTCTCATGTGAGAAGGAGCAAGGGGAACTTATTGCTTTGAGATACTTTTTAGAATACTTGCTCGCTTTGAGGAAGAGCAAGGGATTTTAATTCTTTTGTAATGTTTTTGGGATACTTGCTCGATTTGAGGAATAGTAGGGGATTTTCTCTCTTTTTTGGGGGGGATGAAGGCGGAGCTTGTCCTTTTATCAACTTTGTAGCATTCTAGACCATGCGCATAATTGGATGAATTGGGGAAGCCTTTCACTTATGGCAATAGCAACTTTGACATTGTTATTCCCAAGGTTCACAATGTTTTTAAATGTGTTTTGATGTGCATGGTTCAAGAGAAAACTTGATTGATTAGGAATAACTTATTTCTTCTAAATATTGTTTGACTTTGAATTGAGGTTGTTCAAAACACTAAGAATGGCTGAGTGATTGAAAATATTTTGAATTTTCTGATGGATTTGATGTTTTGTAATGTTTACGATACTTTGATGCAATCTTTTGAAAATTAAAAAATGCACACAAAATAGTCAGTGGCCGCATAATCGTTATTGCTAGCAATTATACGACATCTGTCCTACTTTATGTGAGTCTCTTAATTAGCTAAATATTATAAGGAAAGTTGCATATTATTGTGATTGATGGATTTTTGAGTATTGTAGGATGCCCCTGATTAAGGCAACTAGACATTGTGGACTAGAGATCATCCAAATTAACCAAATGATCTAATGTAATGAATGGTATGAACAAAATGCCTAAAATGCATGTATGGATTGCATGAATGGATGTATGAGATGTAAATGAAATATTTTTGGTATTTTTATTTTTTAGCCATGTATATGTACATATAATAATATATATATATATATATATATATATATATATATATATATATATATATATATATATATATATATATATATAAGTTGCACTATGCATAGAATATCTTTAAATGTATTACATTTAATGTCTGAGGTTCCAATTTTTCTTCTAAATTGGAAAGTCTATATGTTCCTAGACCCAAATTTTGCTTGACAATGTAAGAACCTAACCAATTAGCTATAAATTTATCTCTCAAATGTGGCAATGCATTGGTGTTCTATTGATTCTCTTTAAGGATGAGATCTCCCACCTGGAATTCATGAGGATGGACTTTTGCATTGTAGACATAATTTATGCAATCTTGATATACTCATATCAAGGAGTGTTAATTGGTCAAGACGTGTTTGTCTAGCTGTGTCGTCATCCATGAATTCTTGCAATGTAACTCGTAAAGAAGGGATCTCAAGCTCAAGAGGTATGATTCCAATGAAAAAGGTGTTGTTCCAGTTGGTTTTCTGATGCTTGTTCGATAATCCCATAGTGCCAAGGGGAGTTGAGTGTGCCAATATCTATGATTTTCTTTGACAAGTTTTATGAGAATGGCTATCATAGTCTTGTTGGTCGCTTTGGCTTATCCATTTGCATATGGGTAGTAAGGAGAAGAGAAATTATATTGGATATTGTACTTGTCGCATAAGGCTAGAACATCCCTATTCTTGAAAGAATTGCCATTATCATAAATGATCTTGGAAGGAATTCCAAACTGACAGATAATATGTTAAAGTATAAAATTCACTATTCGAAATCCAATCGTTGTCATCATTGGAATTGTTTCGACCTATTTTGTGAAGTATTCCATGGCTGTTATGATGAACTTATGTTGTCTCGAAGAGGTAAGTGAAATTTTACCAATCAAATCTAGGCCCCATTGTGAAAAGGTCCAAAGGATTTGAATGGGTTGTAAAGCTTGTGATGGTACATGAGTAAAATTGATGTGATGTTGACATTTTTGACATTTCTTGATGTATTGATAACAATAAATTTTCATGGTGGGCCAATAATCACCCATGCACAAAATGCACTTTGCAATTTCCATTCCACTAAAGTTGCCACCACAAGTACCATCATGGGCATCAGTTGTAGCTCGTTGTGCCTCAACGGGATCTAGACATCGAAGTAGGACTCCATCATAGCCACGTCTATACAACACATCCCCAAAGAGAGTAAAATGAGCTACTTTTTGTTTGAACATTATTTTTGTAGTTTATGTCATTTCTAATGGGAGGGATCCATACTTGAGAAATTCTCTTATCTCATCAAGGTAAGAATTGTATGGCTCCACGCTAACCAAACAAACGCTCTTCTCACCCTCAAATTTTGTTCGTTTGATTGCTAACTTAGACACTATTGTTATGATAAGTGGTTGGACTTATCCATATTCATTCTTAGGAATAAAGGATCCCAGAGAATCCATTGCATCCATAAATCTATTAGTCTTATGAGGTAAGTTGCTAATTTCATACCAGTCAAATTTTTCTAGCAATTTCATTGCTACTTCTTGATATTGTTTCAATACTAGTTCTTTGCATTGGTACTCTGCCTTCACTTGAAAATAGATAAGTTGAAAATTTCTAAATATGCTTATTAATTTAATGCCCATAGCTATATTTTATTGAAGTCCTAATATTAGGGCTTCGTACTCTTCATTGTTACTTGTGAATGGGAAGCTAAGTTTGAATGATAAAGGAATTGGAATTCCTTCAGGGTATAAAACACAACTCCAGAACCTTGTCCTTTTTGCACTTTGATCCATCAAAGAAAAGAGTCATGTCAAAATTTTCCTTTGGAGGAACTAGTTCTTCTTTTCCAGTGACAAAAAAGACCGAATCATCTGGAAGCTTTATAAGTATTGGTTGATCATTTGGTAATGGAGCTTCTACGAGTTGATCGGCTATCACTTGATCTTTGATGGATTTTTGGATAATGAATTCAAGTTCAAATTCTATTAAAAGCATTATCTATTTTGTGGTATGGATTTTATTGTATGAGCGAGTCATCATTTAATGCAGAGGATTCTCTCTAGCTATGACAAAGGTAGTGTTAATTAGCATGTAATGTCTGAGTTTCTTAGTGGTAAAAACCATTGCTAAGCACAACTTCTTGATGTAAGCATATCTTGTCTCATAACTTACCAATGTTCGACTAATGTAATAAATCACTTGCTCTTTATGATTCTCATTTTTTTGAGCAAGCATTTTCCTTAGTGCAAAATCTATTGCAGAGATATAAAGTTGAAAAGGGACTCCTATACGAGGTGGCATAAGAATTGGTGGTGAAGACAGATACTTATTTATGTCATCAAAAGCCTTTTTATATTTAGTTTTCTAGGAAAATATCACTCCCTTCTAACTCTCTCAGATTTGTTGGAGGTGGCATCTCGATTATGGCCTTGACCTTATCAGAATCCACTTCAATGCCTTGCTTGGAGATAATGAATCCTAGAATTTTTCTTGATGTGACACTAAATACGCACTTCTTAGGATTCAACCTTACCTTATGTTCAAGAAATTGATCAAAAACTTTCTCTAGAACCTCAATATGCTCAAGACATGTTTTAGATTTGGCAATCAAATCATCCACATAATCCTCAATGATTTTATGCATATAGTCATGGAAGATGTACATCATGGCACGTTGATAAGTAGCTCCTAAATTCTTAAGACCAAAAGGCATCACCCTATAACAAAATATCCCCCAAGGTGTGGTAAATATTGTTTTGTGTTGATCCTTAGGATTAATTTGAATCTGATTGTATCCTAAGAAATTTTCCATTAATGAAAGCATTTCATGGCCTACGCAAGAGTCTACAAGTTGATCGATGTTGGGTAGAGGAAAATCATCCTTGGGGTATGCTTTGTTTAGATCTCAAAAGTTAGTGCTTATGTGTACCCCCCATTCAGCTTACAAATAAGCACCATGTTAGAGAGCCACTCTGGATAATCAATTAGGACTATGAAATTCATGTCCAATAGTTTTTGTATCTCTTCCTTGATAATTAATGCTACGATTGGATGAATTTTCCTTAATTTTTTCTTGAAAGGATTAGCATCTGGTTCTAAGGTAAGGTTGTGGACCACCAAATTGGGTTCAAGGCCAGGCATATCCTTGTATAACCACCATTGATATTTATTTCTTCCTTGTTAAGATGTCAATCATATGCTCTTTCTTCTCTACGGATAAATATTTTGCAATTTTCATGATTTATGGATTATTCGCATCTTGGCTAAGGTTCACATCGATAGATTATTCGATAAGCATGCAGGAACCCTCCTCTAGCTTATGTGGAGTTGGTATGAGATGGATATCATCCTCCACATGCTCAAATGACTCAGAGGACTCCCCCTCTACTTCGGTTTGGAAAACTGATGTAGAGGAGGATGAAGGTTGTTGTGGAATGTATGTGTTTGAAGCTCACAGCAAGTTTTTCAAATAGGATAAATTTAGTGATGGATGGTAGGGATGAAATCTTATCCATGGTGATAAGGCTAGCATCAATTGGAATCAGCTTCACCAAATTGTATAGGTTATGAAGTGGGGTGAACAAGTCAACAAAAATCATGTTAACTTGGTGGAAATGAGGTGGTTGTGATTCGAGGAGTGATGGCTCACTCTCTCTAGGTTGCAACTGACCTAAGGTGGATGAATGGTAATGTTTTGGAAGCGACCAAGGTGGTGGTGGTGGATCTGTCTCAGGGCGCTCATGTTCCTTGTTAAAGCAAAAAATAGTGTGATCTATGGGAAACATCTTGGTATAACACTCATCTCTCTTGATTGTCTTTTTAGGGGCCACATCTTCTTGGGGAACATCAAATATTCGAATAATACAATCTAGGTTTGCTTCCATCTATTGGAATTCCCTAAAATCTTCATCGAAGATATAATCCTTGAAATCTTCATCAAAGATGTAATCATCTGGAATATGATCAAATCGTGAATTTGTATAATACAATTTCTAGAAAGGTCTCATGTAAATGAGGTGCAAATTCAGGGTCTAGGTACTCATCATTAGTATCATCACAATCATTGATGTCCTCATCCTTTTCTTCATACTCAAGAGTGAGTCATTGAAAGGTATGGTTGAAGGAATATTTTGAGGTAGAAGATTTGTATCCTAAGACCAGAGTGATCATGTGCACCCTACTCATGTTGTCCAATTTTGTATCCCTACTAGTTGACCCTATGAAAATATCACAAAGGAAAATCCAAGTTGGATAGATATTCTAAATTGGTATTAAACTCTTGTAAGGGTTCCTTATTAGGAAGAGGTGGATCAACGAAGAATCCATTCTCCCATATATAAAATTGATCATGTCTGGTCAGGAACCCATTTTGTACACTGCACCTATGGCTAAAGGTGAGTCGCGTGGGCAACCATAATATCTTATTGACTCAATAGGTGTTGTAATTGTGATACTTTCAAT
Source organism: Wollemia nobilis (assembly GCA_028583015.1). Lineage (NCBI taxonomy): Eukaryota > Viridiplantae > Streptophyta > Pinopsida > Araucariales > Araucariaceae > Wollemia > Wollemia nobilis. The sequence continues at coordinate 8,810,386 of JAQPPZ010000103.1, forward strand.
GATGTACTCGCCAATGCCTAGATTGGCAAGATGCACTGCAACTTGAGCTAGTTGGGATGATGATTGCTTAGTGGATGAAGAGGGAACTTCTATGGTATCTTATGGTTTAGGTGGAAGTGATGGCTCCTCTTGGATAGGTGATCCTATCTGCGAGATGATGGGTGGTGATGTTTGAGGTGGGTTAGGCTTTATGGGATTGTTAGTTGATGGAGTAGGTTGAGCTAAAAATATGAATGGTGTTTGTGAAATGGGTGATGTGGTTAATGAAGTTGGTGATTGGTTAGCAGGATGATCGGGTGTGGTGGAAAAATTAAATATGGTGGATGAGGTTTGACTAGAGCTGATGCTTTTGGATGCAAAAGTAGAATCAACTATCGACAATTCCTTTGATATGGGGGCTTTTTATGAGGTGATGTTAGTGGGATTGGTTTGAATGATGAGTGGTTGAATGGATAGGTTGGTGGATAGAAGCAGTGGCTCATAAGGATTTGAGATCAAGTTGTAGTATTTAAAAGGCTTTGTGTCTGCTTGGATGCAATGTACTTTACCCTCGTATACATATTTTAGACATTGGTTTAATATCTAGGGCACAAACTTCATATCCCTGATTCAGGGGTATCTAAGAAGTATGTTGTATTGCATCACCCCTTCCAATATGTGGAAGAGTACATGAATAGTCTTCACCCCCACGGTGACAAGAAGAACTACCTTCTCCACAGTTGAGCATAAAGTGTCATTAAAGGCTCTTAAGGTGAAGGTGGATGATGTAATGTGGGATGATGGTAGGTTAAGTTGCTTGATGGAGGGAGTGGTAATGAGGTTGATGGAGGAGTTGATATAAATAAGCACCCTCCTGAATGGATTTCTATCAGTATGAGTGACTATGTGCAATGGAGGATCTGGTAAATTTGATGATACACTCTTCTCCTCAAAGTTATAAAATACTATTGAGGACTCCATGCATTTTTGTACACTCCCACAAAGGCATTGAAGGTATTAGGATCTTCTGATTGTACTTGGATGGATTTTAGAATCTCCATTAATACCTTTTGATGTGGTGGAGACTGTTGTATTAGCTCATAAATTGATAATTTTGTTGATGTTATTTTCAAACTTTGTGTTAACCGATTGCCTAGGGTGATGGTTGGGTGAGATGTATTACTTGGATTATGGATGGGTGGAGGTGGAATGGATGGTCCTAGTTGTATGGGGATACTAGGTTGTGTTACAATATCTTGGGTTGTGTTATTCGCTTGTCTTTGCCAATGGGTGACCACATTGATAGCGCTTACAAAACCTTGGTATAATTGAGACACATAGTTAACTTGGTTGGGAGTAACTGTAGAAATTGATGCTCCTGTTGGTTGTTGATTTGTCTCGTGATGAGCCAAAGGTGTTTGATATATACCAAGGTTCTAATTAGGTTGGGCTAATGGATTGTCGACCTTGATCTTTCTCACTTCTAGTAAATCTTGCACAATACCTTTAAAACCATGGCAAGTTTCGATGTCATGCCCTTTTTGCCAATGGTAGATGTATTATAAATGCTCTCTATAATCCTTTAATTTTGGCTTACTAGGATATTTGGGTTTAATCTTCAGCAATGTGAAAAGTTATTTCGCATACAACTTCTGAAATACAAATTGCAATGGTGTGTAATTGTGTTTGGGTCTAAAATGATATTGTTGTCTTTTTGTAGGTTGGGTTTGATTCTATACATGCTATGGGGGTGGAACCGCTTGATAATTCAATTGTTGCAGTTGTTGTCATTGCTATTGGGGTTGTTGGATCTAAACTTGGGCTTGTTGATTTGACTGTGAATGTTGGCCCAAGACTATCTGATTAATCTGTGTGGTCATGGACTGGTCGTGCTTATTCCCCTTTTGGTTCTTATTTTACCACTCTTTTTTCTTAGTCTTGATCTCACCCTCTTAAATCTTTATTTCCTCTATCACTTTGTCATGGGCGAGTGCCTCATCAAATATTCTATATTGTTGTAACTATAGTAAAAAATAGATGGGCTTGGCATAACTATTCATGAAAATTCTTGTTAATTCTATCATAGGGAGGGATAATGACAATTTGATCATAATTGCCCTTCAATAATTGCCAAAATCATGGACTGATTCATCATCGTATTGCTTCAAACTAAGTAAACCGTTCAATGTAGTTTTCTTCATGACATTTAGGGCAAATCACTCAAGGAATTGGTTCGTAAGCTGCTTGAAAGTGTAAATACTCTGATGTGGTAGGTGGTTGTACGAATCTTGGGCTTCTCCCCCAAGTGTCTAAGTAAATGTGTGGAGCATGAGTGCGTCATTGTTTTTTATCCTAAAACATGTGTTAACAAATCTAGTCACATGCTCTCAAGGGTCCTCATCCCCCTTAAATGTATTAAACTTTGATATTTAAAAATCCATTGGATAAGGCAGTGTGGGTATAGAAACGTGGATTTGGTGATTGAGTACCTATCATAAGGTAGGATTTTGCTACTGCAAACTTGGTGTCTGCATGGCATGGCTATCAATCTGGTTTTGTAAGAACTGGAACTTAGGATCTTCCATAGGGTTAAAACCTTGGTTTGTTGGATGTTATTGGTAATACTATGCATTGTAAGTGGAATGCAAATGATGGGGGATGTTATGCTAAAATGCATGATGATATGATGGTTGATGAGGGTTCTAATATTGATGAGGTTATGGGTGCATGTTAGCATGTTTACCTGATGAGTTAGCATACATGTGATAAAGTGGGTTAGTTTCTATGGTAGTGGTTGGGGGTGCAATACCCAAGATGAATATTGGATAAAGGCATGGGCTTGATGAGATGTTGATGGTGGATTCTAATCAATCCTCTACAAATGTTGTTGCAGGTTAGGATTAATGCAATGGTTAGCAGTATCCAAAATTATTTGTTATAACTGCAAGAAGACTTGTTGCATGGCAATCATAGATGATGTGGGCACAGTCACATATGAAGTGGGTGGTTGGGCTGGTTGTGAGACAACCATATCAGTATATGTATTTGGAGGGTATGTGGCAAAAGGTATTGTCATCGAATGAGGGATGATAGGACATGTGGGGCCCATAGGGCAGTAGATGGAATGGATATGGGGACCTATGAAGTGACCTAAATTTATGCTTCATAAAGGGGTTTGGTGAAAATGATGTTCTAATGTGGTAAGGTGTTGGGTGGTTGGTTATATGATGATGGGTGACTAGCCAGGGTGGTAGCAGTCAGATCAAAAATTAGATTCGTGAAGGCTAGGTTGAACTTCTATGAGTGTGTGAAGGTAGACTCTTGATGTAATGATGGCATGGTGTGATATGGGATTTTAAGCGATGGTAATGATGGAAAAACCATAATAGCTACATTCAAGTATATCCTAATGGTATCCATATCTACAAGTGTGACACGACCATCCATTGGTGTGGGTGGTTCACTCCTATGAGTCTTAGGAATAGCGATATGGGTAGCCCTATGCATAATATCTCTATCCAAAATAAGGGCACTAATGGAGGGCCCTACATTTAAGTTATGGGACATACTAGGGACGACACTAATTTTCCCTACCATCAAAGTGTTAGAAACTTGACTAGCCTGAGATGGATCCATAGGGGAAGACAACTGACTCTGAATTAATGCAACTTTTTGGCCTGACCACGGATCGTTACTATATGCTAAGGTGTGATGATGTGTAAAATGAAATTGTAGGTGTGTGAATGTGTGGAAGAAGCACAATGCAAAATAGCACTCAAAGCAAACAAACAACAAAGTTTTCATTCCTAAGTTTGCACAAAGTTTGATTTTTTTCTTTTGAATTTTTTTTGAAGTTTTGAAAGTTTTTTATTTTTTGAAGTTTTGAAAGTCATTGATTTTAAAAGAAAAAGCAATGTTCAATTTTTTTTCCCTAAGATGTATCTATGATTTCACCTATATAATCGCAATGACTAAACCTAGTGATGAAGTCCAAGCAGCCATACCCACAAAAATATGGAGATGAAACCCATATTCGATTAGGGAGCACAGGTCCTACCGATCCTCACCTAGCACACCATGGGTAGCGATACACCCTATAAAGAGGATTGCATGCTATTTTCCATGGATAGGACAGTTCTTGGAGTCATCTTTGGCCATAAATTGGGTAATGATATGTTGGTGGTTGGTGATTAACTCCAACCTAGTGCTGATGAAATCCAATCATTTCCAACATTTAAGTGAGTGTGAGAGGCTTGTTTAACTTGTTGTGTTATGCAAACTACAATGCAATTTTTCTTTTATTCCTAATGTAGAAAATAGGAAACAAATAATAGCAAACAATTTAGAGCAGGGGCTAAGATTTTTTATTTCAGGTAAGATCTGGTAAAGTTCTATTGTTAGGGATAAATCGTAGGTGGGTGGTTGGTTTTGATAAATCGCGTGTGCATGGTTTACCAACCATGCACAAGCGTTTGGGAGATCCCAACCATAGGTGCACGGTTTTGACTAAGCAGTAGAATAGGTAATACCAGGCCCAAACCCTAAAAATATGCCTAAGTTATTTCTAACCTAGCTATGCAAAATACTCTATTACCTATTATGCAAATGTAGATACTTTTATTTTTTCCTTTTTATGTTTTTATGAATTCTTTAACGGAATATAAATATACCTATCCTAAGACCTAAATGCAAACAAGGCACATAGGACAAAGACCTCTAATCTATATAAATACAATGCTAAAAACCAAAAATAGAGGAAAAATGGGTTATAGGGGTATAGAACTATGTTCCTTTCATCACTCCTTCCATTCTGCTTCCATCGCAGGTTCGCACTTCTATAGTGTCGTAATCACCCACGTGAATTTTAATAGGCACTCTACCATAAATGCATGGTTCTGTAGATATGCACTACATGTGCACATTTTATCAATTGATCCACTGTAGGTGCGGGTTCCTTAGGTTAGAAACTGTAGGTGCACGATTTCATAGTAACAAGGTCGAACAACAATAGGTCTCAAATCAGCCGATCCAAGATCGAATCTTCGTGTGCTTCCAACTCCCAAAACCTACAATCACAGAGAACACATATCAGTAAAATAAAGTAGGTAAGGCAAAAATAAATAAGACCCTTAAGAGGTCCCATCGTGATCACCATTTTTTGTAACAAAAAAAATGAACACAACAAAGATAAACATAGAAAGATAAGATTACCAAAAAGAATGTTCCTTTGTATTGATATTTGATATAGTGTTACAATGAATTTTTGAATTACCCCAAATGTGTTGGGGGTAATGCTACAATGTTTTTTCTCTTTCTGAGACACAATGCTTTGATAGAAGAGGGGAGGTCTTCCAACTCTTCAACAAGATATTATTTTCTTCATTCCTCTGCAAGTGGGTTTCAAGTATCCAATGTGGGGACCACTTCAGCTTCATTAGCTTCTCCAAAGTACCTGTTATGTACACACATGAAAACCAAATAAGGTTACTGTTGACAATTTTGTCACATTACACAAGGGGTAGAAAAAAATCAAAAATTTCTTTTTGTAAAGTGTTTCTTTTTGTTGCTTCGAAAGCATTTGTAAGTGTTGCAACAATTTTGGCTTTCCCTACCACTCCCTTGTATACAGAATGAAGAAGAAAAAGCTTCGCTGCCAAGCAGGCCAAAGAAAATAGCTCCGCCAAAAGAAAGAAAAGGTGTCGCGATATCGCGACATGTTGCATTTTCGCGGCTGAGAGCGAGAAAGTGTCGCGATATCACGACATGTCACATTTTTGCGACCGACAACAAGGAAAGAGTGCAGCAAAGAAAAGTTGTCGCGATATCGCGACATGTCGCATTTTTGTGACCAACAGCAATGAAAAGTGCTAGAATGAAAAAGTGTCGCGATATCGCGACATGTTGCATTTTCGCGGCTCACAGCAAGAAGTGCCAGAAGGGAAAAGTGTCACGATATCGCAACATGTCGCATTTTCATGACCGACAGCGAAGAAAAGGCGCAAGAACGAGAAAGTGTCACGATATTGTGACATGTCGCATTTTTGCGACCGACAACAAGGCAAAAGTGCCAGAATGAAAAAGTGTAGCGATATCACGACATGTCGCATTTTCGCGATCGACAACAAGGCAAAAGCGCCAGAATGAAAAAGTGTCGCGATATCGCGACATGTCACATTTTCGCGACCAACAACAATGAAAGAGTGCAGCAAAGAAAAGTTGTCGCGATATCGCGACATGTCGCATTTTCGCGACCAACAGCAAGGAAAAGTGCCAGAATGAAAAAGTGTCGCGATATCGCGACATGTTGCATTTTCGCGGCTCACAGCAATAAGTGCCAGAGGGGAAAAGTGTCGCAATATCACGACATGTCGCATTTTTGTGGCTCACAACAAGAAGAAAGCGCCAGGAGAGAAAAGTGTCGTGATATCGCGACATGTTGCATTTTCACGGCTCAGAGCGACAAGGAAGGGCAAAAGAGAAAAAGTGTCGTGATATCGCGACATGTCGCATTTTCGTGACTCCAAGCAACAAAAGAAGACAAAGACATAGAAATGTCATGATTTTGTGACATGTCATATTTTCACGATGCAACAAGAAGAACCAAGCTGAAGGCGTAGAAATGTCACGATATCGCGACATGTTGCTTTTTCACGAGGGGCACACACTCCAAGCTAGGTATTTTCTCGAGACCATCAAAGTGCCTCATGAATGCATTTTTGCTTGCCCGATAAGCTCGCTGCTCATTTTTGGCAATTGGAAGTGAAGTATCAGTCAAGCATGGCGGCCACTCGAGCATTGCACCTAGAAACCAAGGACACTCAGATAGTTCATCAATGCATATTTTCGTAGTTGACTCGGTCACAGTTACCAATTCTGGTAATGGATTTGAAATCTCAGTCTCGAGGGCCACAAGGAGCCGACTTCTCAGATCTCAAGAACATACTTCGCCATTCTGTGTAATTATGACTCAGAGGGTCGGGTCCTCTATAAAAACCTAGATTTTTTAATGTAAAAAGGGGGGAACTATCTGCTAAGAAAGCTGCTATAACTTGATGTCCTGGGATTAATACTAAAGAGCTTTGGTCTCAATTCCTCTCTTTTATGCTGCCTTCTTTGCTTGATTCTTTTGTCTCTCTTCGTTTGCATACTGAGAAAGCTGAATCCTGCGTCCGGTGTGTGATCGGGGACAGTACCTTGAAACTCATTCTGAAGGATACATAGGAGTGGAAAACATCATATTGACTTTCTTTTATGCTGCCTACTTTGCTTGATTCTTTTGTCTCTCTTTGTTTGCATACTAAGAAATCTGAATCCTGCATCCGGTGTGCGATCGGGGACAGTACCCTGAAACTCGTTCTGGAGGATACATAGGAAGGTTGATGTTACGTTTTTTTCGTTCATTCTTGGTGTTCTTTGCTTCCATTCAAGTTGTCAGTTAGTGATCGTGCTTCCTGTTCTCTCCCACCTTAAACTACTTGATCTCTCTTCCCTTACCCCTTTTTATTTATTTCTTTAACCCTTACTCCTTTTATCTCTTTCCTGCACCCTTATCTTTAAACACCCGAGTATTTTAGTATAGGATCCAGCCTTTCTCCGGAGATTGGCACGAGGGGCATCTCTTCCCTTCGGCCTTTCAATGTTGGTCTAGGTCTAGTGCGCATACACTTACTCAAATCCTTTCCTAGGCAGATTTGATGACCAACAGTTACTATTTACATTTCAATTATAAATTTATTAAAATATATGTTTCCTTTTAAATAATTAAATTATAGAAATATTTATCCTTCTATGAATTTATACATTATTCTAACCCATTAGAAATTTATAGTTAAATTCAACCAAGTAAAAACAAGATACCAAATTCAGCTATTTTTCCTAAAGAAGTTAGGTACCTTTAACATATTCGCTAGAAAAAGTTGGATGGCATCCAAAATATTGTGACAGGGCAACTGGTCGAGGTTTCAACCACAATTATGAACCACTCATTACAAATTCAAAAATAGAAACAAAAGTTAAAAAAAGAAAAAAATAAGACCCCATAAATATTTTGGTCAAAGGTGGTAACCTAGGGCATTTTTTGTACATGATTTTCAAAGCAGGCCCTCGGAATTCTAAATTAAACTTGTAAACAGACTCTGTGCTCCTCAAATGAGTGGTCCAATAATATACAAAGATAGGGTCTCTCTTATCATTTTTCTCTTTCATCGAAATCCAAGGCATCATGTGCCTTACAGTAGCATAGAACATCCAGACCAAGTTTGAATAATGCCAAAAATATGGCGCTTCTAAATCTTTCTTCATCCTTACCAATTGCTCATGCATTCATTTGGCAATAAAATCTAGCCAGTCAAAGTAAATGACCTTTATACCCTCCTTCTCTACGTCATGTTTATACATCCTTTCTTTTGAAATGCAGTACGTAGTGGCTATTTTCCAATCCCTTACAAATTGGTCAAAATCCAAACCCTCTAAATAAGCTAACATGGAGTAAATTTCTGGGTTGGCAAATTGGTCAATTGGAATTGGGGTATTGGGAATCCTTTTTTATACACCTAAATTGGAAACAAAGCCATTTTTTTACAACTTCCTTTTCATCAGAGGTCATTAGCAAAGAATAAACCCTAGCTTTCTCTACTATGTCAAATGGTTTGGGTTCTAGAGGTGGGCCTAACCCTAGGGTAAACAAATCATGACAAGCTTTTGCAGTAATGGTAAATAATGTTATGCCATTATCTTTTCTCACCGCCCATACCTTAGGATCATATAACTTAATGATTGCAAAAATTAACTCTGGGTAATGATGAACGAAATCACAAATGTAAGAAAATAAGAGATATTTTACAACAACGATACCTTGAGGTCAAATTGGCCTTCCTTCGATGTACCTAAACTCAAAATTCCTCCTTAAGAAGGTTCTCCTAACTTGCATCATCACAATATCTGCTAATCCTCTTGTCTATTTTATGTAGCCTTCTAGCTCTGCATTTCTTTGCTATGCATCCTTTGGGATTAGGGGCCATTTTCATGAAAATTCTTAGAGTATCCCTTCCTCTCTGGTATTTGCAAACAACTCTTTGTTGCTCCCTTACTCTTTCTGCTAGGTAGGCATTGCTTTTGCCAAATGAACGAGCTTTGTACTTTGGACACTCTTAAATATTATTGCATGTACACCTTTCACTATTAATGTGGTTGCTGCAAGAAACTGTTCATTTGCATGCTTTTCAATTCAAACTAATGCATCTTGGCGGCTAGAGATGTTATGTTGATCACTGATTGGTTCTGGTACGAAGCACTTCACTAAACCTATGATGCCTTTCATCGTCTTTATTTCCTTTGAAGTGGTGCAGGAAACTCACATCGTAACTCGTGAATATTTCATTCTTTGGAGAGCGACGTACCACAAGTGTTCGGTTTTTGCTCTAGAATGATCAAGAGCTTCAGCGAAATGAAACACATAATGTGATCCGCTACCACCTTAGCTTATTTAAGAGCGGTGAGGAACACATGCTATATTCTGCTATAGTCTTAGCTTATTGAAGAGCAGTATGGAACCATGTTGTATTTTGTTGCCAACTTAGCTTATTTTGCAACTTGTAACTTGATTTTTCGAAGCAAAATTTAATCTCTTTTTTTTATAAATTTTTTTACCAAAATGAAAACTTTGAAGTAAAGGGAAAATAAGGATATGATACAAAAATTTGTACATATATTACAAGGAACTTAACTCAATCAAAGTAGAGTTTGAGATGGAAACCATTGATCAGGAACGACTACATATTTCCTTCAATATCTTCAAGCTGGAAAACATTGGTCTCCTTAACCTCTGCTATTTTGAAAGGACCATCCCAGAAGGAATCAAACTTATGATGGTGCCCTAGGTTTAGTTCTTTCCACATTCCACCTAAGGATAACATCTTCAACTTTAAATTCTCTGAACCTGGATTTCTTGTCAAACCATACCTTGATATAAAATGAGTGCTTTTGGAAATCCTCATATACCTAAGTTCTTTTCTCTTCTAGCTACAACAGATGTGTCAACCTGGTTTCAACTAGATTTTGCTCAGATTCATCTTCTGTGTCTACCAACTTGAGGGCTAGAAATTCCAATTGGACAGGTAATACTACTTCTTTACCATATACCAAGGCGTAAGGAGAGGTCTTAATGGATTTTTTGATGGTGATCCTATCTACCCATAGAGCTTGTTCTAACAGTAGATGCCAGCTTCTCTTGTTACCCTCCAATGATCTTCTCAAGATTCTTAGCAGATTTTTGTTAGTTGATTCTGCTAATTCATTCCCTTGGGGGTAAAATTTAGAGGTATTTGTTATAGTAATGCCATACTTGCTGGTAAAATCAATGTATTTAGCCCCTATAAATGTTGGTCCATTGTTGCTCACTAACGCTTTTGGGACCCCAAACCTTGTGATTAAGCTTTCCATGAGGTCTATTACCACCTCCTGGTCTGATTTCTTTGTGGGGATGGCCTCTACCCATCTAGTGAGGTAGTCTATGGTAGTCAAAATGTAATTATGCCCAACTGAGGAATTTGAATTGATAACCCCTATGAAGTCCAACCCTCATTGTTGAAAAGGTTCTTCAACTTGAATTGGCTTGAGGGAGAATGATGCATTCCTTGTTCTTCCCACATACCACTGGAATTCATCACAAGCTCTTGTAACTCTGAAGGTGTCAAAAAATATGGTAAGCCAATAATAGTCTGCCCTAATGATCTTCAAATTTGGGACTCTTCCTGATAAGTGTCCTCTAGAAAATCCCCCATGGAACTCCTCGATGACCTTTTGTTTCTGATCATATTTTAAGCATCTTAAGAGGACTCCAAATTTTATCTTATATAGACCTTCTAATAATAGGATATACTTCAAAGCCTAAAGCCTCTATATTCTTATCTATGATGGATTAATATTAGAAGGACACACTCCATTCTAGAAGTACTTAGTCATCTGATCCACCCAGTCTGATTCTCCTGATTATAGTTCTTTAGTCTGATCTTCTGTTGTTGACTGATAGGTTGTCATTTATGCTATAATTGTTGCTTCTATCAACCCTTGGTATAATGCTCTACCTCTGACCAGCTTGGTAGGATGAATTTCTACATTATATTTTTGGATCTTGGTAATCTAACCAGCTCTTTTATCTCCTAGTTTACCTTGTAAAATGAAACTTCTCACATCTTGGTGAACCACATAAACCAAGGTTTTACTTTGAACCAAGTATTACCTAAATTTTTTCAATGACTTCATCACTGCAAATACTTGTTTCTCAATAAAATTATACTTGACATGATATTCATGTAGGGTCTAGCTCTAAAATAATATGGGGTGTTCTTCTCCTTCATCATTCTTCAAGGTGAGCACTGATGCATAACTCTCTTCAGCTCCATAAGCATACAGAATGAAATATTTACCAAAGTTAGTATTTACTAGAACTGGAGTTGTAGCAATGGATTGCTTGATGATTTCAAAAGCTTACTTTCTTAGCATTCTTATTTAGCAGTTCTGAGATAGGTTTCACCTTTTTGAGCAAAATTAGAGATGAATTTTTTGACAAAGTTTACTTGACCAAATAAGGAATGCAAAGATTTCTTATTCAAGGGTAGTGGAAGGGTGAGTATGGATTTGATTCTATCAGGATTAATGGTCATACCTTCCTTGGAGACCACATGGCCTAACAAATTTCCCTCGTGAACTACAAAAAATGACTTCTTAGGATTAAGAGAGATGCCAAATTCCCTACACTTATACAATACTTGCTCTAGATATGCTAGGTGGTTTTGCTTATCATGGGAGAATAAATTCATGTCATATAAGTAGATTAGAATGAATTTGTTGATCAACTCTCGAAAGTCATAATCCATTTCTCTTTGGAATGTGGCTCCTACATTAGACAGACCAAAATGCATTCTCTGATAGGCAAAAGTACCCCATTTGATGGTGAATGTCATTTTAAACTGATCTTCATATTTCACCCAAATTTGGTTATAGCCATAGAATCCATCTAATAGTGAGAACCTCTCTGCTCCTGCCACAATCTGCAAGATTTTATCGATCTGAGGGAGGGGATAGTGGTCCTTTAATGATGCTTGATTGAGGTTTCTAAAATATACACACAAGCAGATGTCACCATGCTTGATTGGATAGATGATATTAGCCTTCAGTAGCTTCAATAGTTCTTCTCTCATTATGGTTTCAATCATGGGATTCACAGGTCTCTATTTCTACCTGAGGAGTTTTGCATTCGACTCTAGCATAATTGTATGTTGGATGACCTTCTTGTCATATACTTTAAGATCCTTATATGACCAAGCTACAATGTCTTGGTATTTTATGCTAATAGCTTCGATATCCTCCTCTTTCTCTGGAGAACACCGGACTCCAACTTTGAGCTTCTTTTTCTTTTCATTTTTAATTTCTTTGTAGATATTTTCATTGATTTCCATGGATTTGATCTTTTTCCTATCTTCATTGTCAAACAAAATTTCTAGAGTAACCAACCCTCTAGGTATATGATTATTCTTAAGTTGGATGACATCTTTTTGGTCTATCTCTTCTATATTTTCCTCTTGAAAGGTAGATAGATAGGCTTCTCTCACCAATAAAAAAATTATTTGTTCGTCACTTTCAAACACCTGCCAGAAAATCTGCTTGTCTAGTATTGCAGGTCTAAAAATTATTTTTATCCCTTTGTCTTTTGTAACTCGTATATCTGTAGAAGGGTTGAAATTATCTCCCCTCACTGCCAAGAAATCGGCCAAAGTGTTCTGTCTTCTAGGAATAAAATTAATATTTAGGGCATCAAAATATTCCATTAAATCCCATACCCTATTCCTATATCCCTTTAGGTAATGGTGCTTACTGCTGCACCTTTATCTTACCTGATTGCCAATCAATTTAGAGTCACCATATATATTCAATATCTTAATACCCATGCTTTCATCCTACATTAGCCTAAGGTATAAAGCCTCATATTCTATAGCATTGTTAGTGCATGACCATGTTAGCCTATATGCAAAAATCTTTGTCCCTTCTAATTGGTACTGCAATAGTATACTAACACCAACACCATTTCTACATCTTGCACCATCAAAGTGCCTGGTCCAAGTTTTTATTTCTCTCAGATACTGATTAGATATAGCATAGATTCTTTTCTCTATTTTTATGGAAATGCTATATGTACCCATACCTATCCCAAATTGACTATAATCCTCTCTGAAAGGTAGCCCATCTTCAATCTCTAGCTCTTCAAAACTATCCACTAGTTCAAATTCCTCTAAAGAAGAGAGATTATGTTGGAAAGTTACCATTAGTAAAAAGGTTAAAATTTTGATTTTACCTTGGGTAAAGGTAACTTACCTTTTACCTTACCTGGACGGCAGTGGACGACAACATTTGGGCGGCAAGAGAACTCAAGTTTACTTTCTTTTCCCCCAATTTCTCCTTTCCCCCCTTTTCTCTCAAAATGGTTATTTACTGTTTATTTAATCTGTGTAACCTTATGATTTTGGTTAATGCAATTTATCGTTTTATCTCCACACTCACCTTTCACATTTGGTATCAGAGCGGAGAGCCGAGACCGGCCCGAATCCCGAGGCGGTGGGGCCCGTAGTTCGAGGCGACGACACGGATCCCGAGGCAGCCCGCAGGAGCCGAGGCGGCACGGATCCCGAGGCGGCCCGTAGGTGCAGATCGGCATGATTCTCGAGGCACTGGTGGAGCTGGACGAGGCGGCCCGTAGGAGCAGCAGATCGGCATGATTCCTGAGGCGCTGTTGACGTGGCGTGGCGACCTGCAGCACGCAGCCCGAGGCACTGGTGACGTGGCGTGGTGTGACGTGGCGACCGACAGCACGTAGCCCGAGGTGCTGGTGACGTGGCATGGTGTGACGTGGCAAAATGTGGTCTGCACTGTCAGAGACTGCCCGCAAGCAGTCAAAGCACTATCTGTGCTTAGCTCTTCTTAAAGAGCTAAAACATCGCCTCACGGGCGATGTGGGACTAAAGTCCCAAGAAAATAAACTGAGCTTCGCGCCGAAGCGCGAAGCCAATAATAGCTTCGCGCTCGACGCGAAGGCTATAGGCCAGGGAGCCCGCTTAGCTCCCGGATCAGCCCGGTAGCACAGCGGCTACCCTAAGCCTTGACTCCCGCGAGGTCGAACGTTCGATCCTCGGCGGGGTCATTTTTTTTAAAAGCTTCGCGTGATCAAGCGAAAGCTATAGGCCAGGGAGACCGCTTAGCTCCCGGATCTGCCCGGTAGCACAGCGGCTACCCTCTGCCTTGACGCCCGCGAGGTCGCACGATCGATCCTCGACGGGGTCAATTTTTTTTTTTTTTTTAAATTTAAGAAAAAACTATAAGGAAATTTTTTAATTTTGTTAAAATTGTTTTTTATTTATTGTAATTTCCTGAGAGGAAATAACTGTACAATTTAAAAAAAAAAAAATTAGCAAAGTTTTATTTATCATTTAAAAGTAGATCAAAGACATTTCCTAAGAGGAAATAATTGTAAAGTTTTTTAAAAAACTTTGAAAGTTGAAATTCTTTTTAAAAAAATTTCCTAAGAGGAAATCTTTGTAAAAGAAAATTTCTGGGAAATTTTCTTAAATGATAAGATCGGAAGGATGTTATCATGCCCTCTGCAAGTTATTACTGAGAACAAACGCTGAAAACTTTGATAGGCACGTGAAAACACTAGGACTTAATACAGTTTTTTCACAGTTGCAAAACGCGGTTATTGCACACCAGAGAAATCCTGATCTAGGATACGAAGCAGATTCAGAAGATAACTCCTTTGGCAGCAGGTTTGAACAATCCGACACAGTGGCAATTGTTTCACAAGGATCTGAATATACTCATTATAGTAATTCAGTTGAAATCCTTCAAACTCCTTCTCCTGAAATAATATTGATCAGTGACGATGATGAACAAGTCGCTGACAATTTTGTAATTGCTGAACAACAAGAGTGAGTTGTTTATGATTGTAAATCAAGCAAGGCTTGATAGTTTGTAAAGTCTTTTTTGAAATAAGACTATATAAGAGAGAGGTTTCTTGTTTTAGTAGATAATAATGGGATCACATAATAATCTACCAATTCCCGAATTCAGTGGGGATAATTATGAGTACTGGTCCATCAAGATGAGGACATTACTCATCGAAAAAGGACTATGGGATATTATTGAAGACGGATACATTGCTCCAACAGATTGGACTACTTTAAGTGCAAATGACAAGAAGATCTACAAAGATGCACAGAAAAATAATTCTTTTGCCTTATACCATCTTCAATCAAGCATTAGATCCAAGTATCTTTCCTAGAATTGCATCTTACTTAACTGCTACATGTGCATGGAATGCCTTGAAAGAAGGATTCCAAGGAAGTGATAAAGTAAAGCAAGTCAGGCTTCAGACCTTAAAAAGAGATTTTGAAAATCTCAGAATGAAGGAAAATGAAAGAGTCGGAGACTACTGTGTACGAGTCAAAGCAGTAGTTGATATGATGCAAACTTTAGGTGATGACACAAAAAATGAAACAATTGTGAAGAAAGTGTTGAGAACACTTCTTCCTAAGTGGAATCACATTGCCATCATAATTGAAGAATCCAAAGACCTTTCTACTCTTACATTTGATAGTTTGATTGGATCATTAACATCACATGAAGAGAGACTTCAAGGAGCACCTTCACCAAGCTATGGAGGTGATGACAAAGCCTTCACTTCGAATGAAACTGCAAGACGAGGACAAGGAAGAGGCCGAGGCAGAGGACAACAACAAAGAGGCAAAGGCCAAAGCAACTCCTACAGAGGAGGTAATCAAAACAGAGGTGGAAATCAAAATAGAGGAGCCAATCAGAACCAAAGCGGCAATGCAAGCCGTGGAAATCAAGGACGAGGAAGTAACAAGACTAAAACAACTTGTTTCAATTGTGGGAAACAAGGACACTTCGCTCGTGGATGCTGGTCAAAGACTTCAAAAGATCAAAGCAGTCAATATGGCTCATTCTACGGAGAAGAAGAAGGTCCACCAAATATTTTTCTCTCTTATGGACAGCCAGATCAAAATCTAAATGATACATGGATTTTAGATACTGGTTGCTCCAACCACATGAGTGGCAAAGAAAATCTCTTTGCTACATTAGATACAAATTACAAATCACATGTTAAGTTAGGGGATAATAAATCCTTGCAAGTTGAAGGCATAGGAGCTATGGAAGTTCCAACAAAAGAAGGCCTTAAAAATGTGAATGACATATACTATACTCCACAGCTACAACACAATTTGTTGAGTGTTGGCCAAATGATGGAGAAGCATTACAAATTAGTTTTTGATGAAAGAAAATGTACAATCTTTGATAAAAACAATTGTAACCGAGTCATCACAGAAGTACCTATGACAAAAAATAGGTTGTTCCCTCTAAAATTTGGTGAGCCAGGGGGAGCTCAACTTGCAAACATTGCTATTACAAATCCAAGTGAATTGTGGCACTTGAGATATGGTCACCTCAATTCCGCTAGCTTGAAAATGTTAACATCACAAGCTATGGTGACAGGACTACCAAAAATTCCAGAACATAAAAAGGTATGCGAAGCATGTGCTTTGGGAAAGCACTCCGCAACGAAGTTTCCAAGAGGCCGAGCGTGGAGAGCAAGCTATCCTCTTCAACTAGTACATTCGGACATCTGTGGTCCAATGCAAACAAAAAGCCTTGGAAACAATTCTTATTTTCTAACATTCATAGATGATTATTCTAGAATGTGTTGGATCTATTTTCTGAAACACAAAGATGAAGCATTTGATTGCTTCATAGACTTCAAAAATAATGTAGAAAAGCAAAGTGACTACTATGTCAAATGTCTTCGCACTGATAAAGGAGGAGAGTACTCCTCAAATGAATTTTTACATTATTGTAAGCAAAATGGGATAAAAAGGCAGTTCACCACTGCCTATACCCCACAGCAGAACGGTGTGGCCGAGAGAAAGAACCGCACCCTTGTTGAAATGGCACGAACAATGCTTCAGGCAAAGCATCTCACAAACAGCTATTGGGCAGATGCAGTGAGAACAAGTGCATATATTCTAAATAGAAGTCCGACTTCTAGTTTAGATGGTATCACTCCTTATGAAGGATGGTACGGTAAGAAACCAAATGTCAAACATTTTCGAGTATTTGGTTCTTTAGCTTATGCACACATTCCTGAGGAGAAGAGAAAGAAGCTTGATCCAAAGAGTCAAGCATGTGTTTTTGTAGGGTATTGTGATTCAACCAAAGGGTATAGATTGTACAATCCCAAGACACATAAAATCATTATCTCCAGGGATGTAATTTTTGATGAAGGGGGAGAATGGGGTCATAAAAAATTTGTTGATTTTGACTCTAATTCGGACAGTTCCACATTAGTACCTCCCACATTGGTACAACCCAAGAAAAGCAGTGGAAAAAATCCTTCTCCACAAATTCCACATCAGGAAACTTCATCAAGTACATCAAGTGGTACACCAAGTCCAAGAGGGACTTCTTTGTTGGCACCCCCAAATTCTCCAAAATGATTTCAGAGATCTGTAAGCGCTCCAAGTCCGATGGATATTGATCCAGTTTCTCAAAGGAAAGAGACAAATAGAGGAAAGCGCATACTACAGAGTCATCCATCTTCTCAAATGTTGGATAGGAATTTCCAACAAAGATACACTAGGAGTCAAGCTAGTGAGATGGACGACATTTTGTCAAGACTCAAAAATCTTCAAATGTCAGGAGATGATGAGTCTCATGAACCAAGGGGTGATGTAGTCAATTATGCTTTGTTGGCTGCTGCACAACTAGAACCATCTAGCTATGAAAAAGCTTGCACTGAAAGTATATGGCAAGATGCCATGGAAGAGGAAATATCCTCAATTAAAAAGAATGATACTTGGGAGCTTGTGAAGCTTCCCAAGGGAAAAAAATGTGTTGGATGTAAATGGGTCTATAAGACCAAATTCAATGCTGATGGAAGCATTGAGAGGCACAAGGCAAGATTAGTAGCTAAGGGTTTTACTCAGAAATATGGAATAGATTATGAGGAAACCTTTGCTCCAGTTGCTCGACAAGAAACAATCAGAACTGTTCTTTCCTTGGCAGCTCATAAAGGATGGAACATTCAACACATGGATGTGAAAAGTGCATTTTTAAATGGATACCTGATAGAAGAGGTGTATGTTCAACAACCTCAAGGTTTCCAAGAACCAGGAAAAGAGAACCTTGTTTATAAATTGAAAAAAGCACTTTATGGCCTCAAGCAAGCACCACGAGCATGGTACTCACGAATTGACGGCTATTTCAGCAAATATGGTTTCACAAAAAGCAAGAGTGAACCAACTCTATACTACCTGAAGAATGGAGTAGATATCCTCATAGTTTGTTTATATGTGGATGATCTAATATTTATGGGTAGTAATAATAAAATGAATATGGAGTTCAAAAACTCCATGATGAATCAGCTTTGAGATGAAGGATCTCGGATTAATGAGATACTTCCTAGGAATGGAAGTACATCAATCAAAGAATGGGATCTTCATATGTCAACAGAAATATGCTCATGACATGATCAAGAAATTTGCTATGCAGCAGTGCAAATCAGCTGCAACACCAACCGGACATGGAATCCAGCTAAGCAAAGAAGATGGAGCACCAAAAGTTGACTTGACCAATTTCAGAAGCATGGTTGGGAGTTTAATGTTTCTCACCAACACTAGGCCAGATATACAATATGTTGTTTCTCTTGTATCACGTTTTATGGCATGCCCATCCGAGCTGCATCTTCAAGCAACCAAACGAATTTTACGATATGTAAAAGGTACATTGGATTTTGGAATCCATTACCACAAGTCTAACTCTGTGAAGTTAATTGGTTATAGTGACAACGATTGGGGCAGTAATATAGATGACAAAAAATCTACATCAGGGAACTGTTTTAGTCTAGGTTCAGGACTAATAACTTGGAGTTCCAAGAAGCAATCTGTTGTAGCATTATCATCTACAGAAGCTGAGTACATAGCCATTACTCATGCTAGTACTCAGATCCTCTGGTTGAGGAAAATCCTTGAAGAGATTGGCGAAAAACAAATTGGTCCAACCAAACTGAATTGTGATAATATCAGTGCCATACAGTTGGCATATAATCCGATCCACCACAAAAGGTCAAAACATTTTGATATGAAGTATCACTTCATAAGAGATATGGTGGAACAATGAGACAATTGAGCTTCAATATTGTAGCACTTTGGATAATACAACAGACATCTTCACCAAAGGCATGGCTAAAGCTCAATTTATAAAGCTGAGAGACTATATAGTCAGTCCTCTCAACTTTAAGGGGGAGAATGTTGGAAAGTTACCATTAGTAAAAAGGTTAAAAATTTGATTTTACCTTGGGTAAAGGTAACTTACCTTTTACCTTACCTGGACGGCAGTGGACGACAGCATTTGGGCGGCAAGAGAACTCAAGTTTACTTTCTTTTCCCCCAATTTCTCCTTTCCCCCCTTTTCTCTCAAAATGGTTATTTACTGTTTATTTAATCTGTGTAACCTTATGATTTTGGTTAATGCAATTTATCGTTTTATCTCCACACTCACCTTTCACAGATTACACATCTTCTTCAATTTTCTCAATATGATAAGACACTGGCTTCTATGGTGTTATTATTATCCTCTTTCCTTTGAAAGGAATCACCATGCTAGAATAATCCATATACATGCATCATCCCAATTTTGTAGTGAATTCCCTTGAAAGACACAAGCCAAAATATGGCTCTAGATCCACTACCACTATTTCTTACATGATGGTTACCTCTGGAGCTCTATGTAGCATCATCAAAACATATTTTATTACTTCTACTATCTTCACTAATGTCCCATCTAACTGTAGAACTCCAGGGCAGGATCTAGTATATTCCATCCCCATCTCCTCGTAGACTTCCTTGGGCATAACTATGGTGGAAGCCCTTGAGTTGATCATGCAGTTGCATATAACCCACCCGTCCATCCTCAGAGAAATATAAAAGGGGGGGGGATTGTTCTTTAAAGTAGCAGGGGACGTCTTGTCTTTTCTAGATAGCATGATGAGGATTGTGGTGGACTATTTTTCTTGTGCATATTTATTCAGAGAAGCTTTCAACAAGTCTATTTAGCCAAGAATGAAGAGGGTGTCATATAAGCTAGCCTTGGAGGGTATTTTCTTCATTTACTCCACAATGTTATATTCTGACTTGGCAAATGTGGGTCTCTCAGACCTTCTTTCTATCTCACCATACTTTCTCTTATACTATTGTGTGGCCTCAATTCTCTACCTCTTGGTAATGGAGGAGAATCTAAGACTCTCTTGGACTTCATTCTTGGATCTCATTCTGTCTCTCTCATTTTCCTTCTTGAACCTCTTGGGAAAACTGACTTTCTTGGCCTTTTTGGACCATGTCTCTCTTTTCATTATCCTGGGGGATAGGTAATGTATCACTGCTTTGGGCAGATTGATCCTTCTTCTTTTGAGATGAGGCCTAAAATTGATCCATCTTTGTTGATCAACTAGCATTTTCTTCTTGCCTGACCTTGTCATGATAGAAATAGGTCCATCCTCATCAAGATATTTTCCAACCATGATCTGGTCTAGTTTCCAGAGCATATTAACTCTTCCTTTATTATTTATTTTTGCTTTATCCATAGCTTGATGTACTTGGTATTGGTACATAACACAATATTCTGAGTCATGGGGATCATTGCACACCAGACACCATACATTCACCAAACTTTTTTTTGAAGAACATTCTGGATCTTCTTGCATCACATTTACTTTGACCTTGGTGCTATTACTAGGACTAGGCCTTTGATCCTTGTTGACATAAGGAAATATCCTTTGTTGAGATATCTCTATTTCTCTTTTCTCCATTGTATTCATCTTGTTGCTGAGATTTTTTAAAGTATTCTGGATATCAAGGAGCACAAAGGATTATTGGGGTATTTGAGAAGGAAGTAGTGGGAAAGGGACTACAGTAGGTGACACTTTTGAGTGAGGGATAGGGATCATTTACAGAAGTGGAGATGACAAAGGAGGAGGGTCCATGTAAGATGATATAGTTGTCTAACCTTGGAAATTGGGAGTTTCCAAATTGTAGGGCAACATAGCTTTAGGGGAAGTCTTCCCACATTAATGAGGATATTTTCAGTATGGATAGTTGCATTGAATACTTGTGGAAAGGTATATACTCTAGCTTGTTGGGTTTGCAAACCTAACTCTGATCTAAGGGCTCTAATATAATATATGAAATCGAGGGTTGAAGTAGGTCTAGATTTAGGAGGAATCCTCTTCCAAGTCCTATTGAACCTCAAGTTGAGTTCTTAAACGGTTTCTTGCTAATGCTTTTGTATGGATGTGAATTGATTAAGGAGGGAAAAAGGATCAGCAGACTTATTGAATTCTTCCACAAGGGGTTCTACTAATGTTACCCACAAGGTAATAGTATTGTCCTCTAGGGTCCTGAACCAATGTAGAATCTTTCCTCTAAAGGACAGGGCTAAGATTCTGATAATAATATCCTCATTTTTTATGTTGTGAATTGCTACTAGACTCAGAATATCTTGGCAATGTTCATATATAGTTTTACCAAATCCATCATAGGTGGGAATGGCCTTAGACACAGCCTAAGATATGTCATGCGTATGGGCTAATCTAAGGGGACCAACTGTATTCCAGATATGATACTTCTGTAAGGGCTGATTTGGAACTGCATTTTGACTTTGGTTTTGGGCCATGTTCCCAGGTGTATTTCCTGTTGGAGGTGGCCTTGGGGGTACTGCAGGATATACCTCAGGGGGAGTTTCATCTGAATAAAAATCCTAATTTAAATCTCTTATGATATTAGACCCTCTAAAAGGGAGCTCGTAGTAGAAAAAGGATTTTGGGTTATTCCTTGTGGATGCCCTAGTATTCATGAAAACTACAAGCTACATGGATAATTTTCTAGTTTTGTAGACTAGGGAGTCGCTAGGTGAATTTACTTCTCACCGCTTAACAAGGTCAAGACAATTCACCAAGTCTTGATTCCTTCGGGGAAATATACAAACAATAAATAATAAGATAGGTTCTAGTATTTATTGTAAACAGGTCCCACCGAGCATGCCAAAATTGTTGGGATCTGAATTGACATCAAGTAAACTTGATACTGCAATTGTCTATCTTCCAAATTTTTGATTAGGCTTGCACCCGCTAGTCACAACTCAAAACTCAACATTGGATGGACTAAATATTGCTCTAGCCCAACCTCTAAAGTAGGTTGGTTCCTTGTCAACTGACAGAGTGTTGACTCAATTAAGCTCAATAATGGTTTTAAGAGATAGGGTTAGAAAAGGGTTTAGGGTTAAGAAGTTATGAGTAAAACAGTGGTCGAATAGAGCTAACAACATAGGCATCCATAGGGAAAACCTTTCAATAAATTATTTCTAGTGTCCCACACTCAAGATTAGAAGCACCCAAAATAGAGTAATCTTCATACAATAAAAATAAAGCAGAGATATGCTCCAAGAAGTAATTTCAACATCCAAAATACTAACAATCCAATCTATCAAAATAGATTAGTATCTAGATTTAACAGAAATAAACCTCCTGCAAGCACAGATCTAACTATGAAAATGTTTCAATTGCTTTACAACTAGTAATCCAATATCAGTGGAATGAACTAACCATAATAGTATTAGCATAAATGTGATTCACGGCTCGAAATCTCAATACAGATATCAAATATTATAGTTCTTGAGTCAAAAATTTGAGTAATGCTCCTTCCATTAATTTGCAAAAGATATTACACAGTAGGGCAAAGCAAAAACTATAGAGCTGACCCTAAAAATAGAGGGTTCGACCTCTATATAGTTTTACAATGAAATAAATTAGGTGGAATATTACAAATATTTAGATCGTGTCAGATCAGTAGACTACTATGGTGGTATCATTTCATTCATCTGCAAGGTCTGGGAAATATGTTCGATGCCACATGCCATGGCATCTCGGCTCTGCAACTTGCTAGTTTTGTAATGGTAGTTAGACTCCAGGTAGTTAGAAATAATATCTAAACCATTAATATTTCTTGGGAACTTCTCTCCTATCATAGATCTGCAACTACCTAGGTTCTTGGTTCTTGGCTCCATGGATACTTCGTCTACCCACTCAAACCAATTGGTTCTCGTTTACCAATAATCCACCTTTGCATATTCAAGAAAATGTTAGCATGATATCCACTGTTGATGCACTTTGTGAACGGCCACGATTAAACTTCAATAATTCTTTGTAGACGAGCGATGTAGAACATTATGCCAATCTGCTCTAAAAAGAACATTGATATTAACTTGGACTGCTTTGGCCAGCAGTGTGAAGCATTTGTGAAAAATACACTAAGTATTGAGCAGAATGTAGCATGTCACCAGGCTGCTCGCTTAATTCTTCAAACTACTTTATTTCCCTTTCACATTCATGATGTAGAGAATATGTTGTAATCTTCTCCTTGATATCCGCTCCTCAATATTTGACCCAAGTTGACTACGGAATGGAGCATATAACCAATCTACTCAAGAAATAGTGTAAAATATCACTTTGCACTGTGTCGATTCCTTGTACTTATCTTGGGGTATTTTGACCTCTTTGACCAGTGGTGTAGAGCATGTCACCAATCCACTCTAGAATATATGTGGGACTCAATGGTGTAGAACATATTTGATACTTAGTCATTTTAGTGTGTGGGATAGGAATGTGTGCAAATCCACTCTTAAAATAATGTTGACGTTAGTTTAGATTGCTTTGGCCAGTGGTGTAGAACATCTACGTTGGATCACTGTAAAATGCACTAAATACTGAGCAATATGGAACACATGCTTATGTTATTGTGAGAAAACACTAAGTGTTCATCTTGCACTGGGTTGCTCTGAAATACACTATATCCTGAGCAGCTGAGAGCATCTTCATGCCTTAGAAAATATTTTCAAAAATTTTACTAAGGATGTAGCCATTTTGGGTCTACAATTCTAGATTGAAATCATAAAAGTAATAATAAAGTGATTGGGGATTCATCAGCTTAATCTCTTGTGGCACTCTTTTTCATGTTCTATTGAATCTAATGTTAAATTTCACTATTACTTCTTTAGGATGTCTTTGTAGAGTGGTGAATTGGATTAGCATTCAGAACAAATATGCTTGTTCATTAAATTTTTGAACCAGTCTACCAACAAGCCAAGCCCATGAATGGATACTACCATCCTAAAGGATCTGGTACTAATATAGTACCTTACCTTTGAATGATAATACCAGCAACCTTAATCAAGTGGTATGAGCTTAGTCAATTAGATTCCTCAATATTTCAAGGAGGAGACCCAAGTTCAAAACTTGCCAAATGATACATAGATAATATCCAAGCTTTGTTGTAATACCACTATGTGGTGATGAATGAGTGGTGCTCGTTTCAATACCATATAACCCATTGAAAAAATATAATACCAGTAGCCTTATCATAATATCTTCATCTTGAATATTATGGATTGTTGTTGAGGAGGATACATCTTGAAAATGCTCATAGGTTATTTTTCTAGTGCCATCATATGTTGGCAAAGCCTTTAATGTTGCCAGAGGAATGGGGTTCTCATTTACCAGGTTAAGTGATCCTGTGTTATTCCAGTTGGAAAATTTTTATGGAAGTGGGATTTGGATCATTTGTTCAATTTTAACTGAGTGGACAGATTGTGGAGAAGTAAAATGTGTAGATCTTTTACTTTTTGTATGACTTGAAGAGGAATATGTAGGAGATGATGATGATCTATGTCTTCTAAATTCTAATGGAGATAGTTCTACAGATAGTTTTGGTTCCTCCAGCTTCTTAGTTGTTGCTTTTGTAAGCATAAGCTTGTAAGTTAAATGGTGACTAGGTTTCTTTTATAATTATTTCATTTCAGTGGAGTCGCTAGGTGATTGGGTTCACCATGGTTCTTCTCAATTAGGAAGATAATATTTGTGTCCCATCAAGCATACCAAAAAATCTTGGTCCAAAATTTACTTAAGTGGATGAGTTGCACCCTCAATACCTTGACCAAGATTGGAAGACCCAAAATTGGGGTTTTTTGAGTCAACCTCTAGAGTAGGCCAGTTCCTATGATTCTAGCTAACTAATAAAAGGGGTTGTATACTAAAGTAAGAAATGCATAATGTTAGAAAGTATACTTAAAGTGGAATAGATTCAACAACATAAAAAGATACAAATGCATGAGATTCTCATTTCCTTAATTAAACTAAAATTCCTAACAAACCAAATGTTATCATATGTTGTAAAACATTAAATTATTAGACACACATCTAAGAATTCCAAGAATTGAAGAAACAATAATCTAGTGAGGAATTCAAATAGCAGAATAACTCTTTATGGAATAAACCATTCATTCAACTTTTACAAAAATGCTTAATGAGAAAGTCATACATACATATTTTGTAATAATATTTTGATTGAGGCCAAACAACACATCAGTTTTCATTAAGGGGTGTATAGCCTTCACTCATATAAAATGTGCAATTGTAAAATCCAAAGAGTCGACAACTTGAATGAGCTATATTCAAGTATATATAGCTTTACATTTGCATTCAGTTATTTTAGCATGATTGCTCTTAGAGTGGAATGCAGGCTTGTCAAGTTAGTGTAGCACATATGTGTCTCTTTCTAGCTTATTTTATTAAAACTGAATTGGTGCCATGATGTTGATATGGCTTGCTTCTACTTCATCTAAGAGAGTGGTGGCCAAAATATCTTCATCTAATCCATAAGATCATATAACAAGTTTGTTTTTCTTCTGGTTACCCATGATTAGTCTAACTATATCAGTACAAGTGTCAATTAGGAAAACTTTTAGCTATCGATATTCTTTGATAGTAGATTGTGATTGTTGAAAGCACACTTGAGCACTTTGTTGTCTCACAAGACTCCTCTATCTTTACCTAAAATCAATCCATCCTTCTATGATGCAGGCACCCTTGGCTTCATTATCTATTTGATGTTTTTCAACACTTAGCTCAACTTTTTATCAAATTTTGGGCTTCTTAACTTACCTTTATGACATTAGTGCATTTGTAATTTGGCCACCCCTCTTGCTTAGCTACACTATTATGCATGACTTTGGAAGTTGAAAGCTATATATTTTATCTCCATGCTCTATTCCTTATAAAATCTTCATTCGACACTACTTCATAGTTAGATTTTTATGTGCCTTATGATGATGTCAACATTTGAAATATTTGATGCTCTTTGATACTTAGCCAATCTTGTATAAAGCATTCTGTCAGACACCATATGAGCTTCTACTTTACATTGTCCTCAATGTGTCAGTTTCAATGCTTTAGAATAATTTTTGCTCAGGCTCTATTCTGTTGTGTTGGGATTTTATGCAACCTAATATTAGTGTTAAAACCTTCAAAAATCTAGCCCTCTTTTCTACATAGTCAAGATTTTACTATATCTAGAAAGCTTTGCTATAACTTCAGATGTCATATTCTTACCCACACTTAGCCAAAATTATTTCATAATGCATCGGATGCTATTTCATAATAATGCTCCAGATGTCAAACCTTTAGTAAGCCTTTGCTCACATAATCATTTTAGATTTTTGGCCATGTTCCATAGTCAAAATTTGAGTCCAACACAAAAAACAAAAAGACATACTCTTCTTCCTTAGTTGAGTTATGAGCTTTAGAAACACCAGATGTCGGATATTTTTATGTTTATTGCTAACACCATCATCTCAAAAATCTAGTAGCTCTACTCTTAGAAAAATTTAGAGTTGTGGTGTTGCTTAGGCTTAGTTGATCCTTACCTACCTTCCTTTTGATTCAGTGGTTGTTTTAGATGCCCATATAAGTTTCTAAAGCTACCTTACTCAGCAAAATGGTAGAATATTTGATAGCAAAAATTATCTCCTTTTGAGGAGATAGATGTGGGCGAGTTATTCTACCCACAGAACCTTAGACCTATATTTAGAGTTTTAAAGTCTCTATCGTTAGGCTACTTATACACACACACATACATACATACATACACATATATATATAGTGATAGGTTATATGTAGTTTCTATTGGGAATTACACCCATCAAAATACCAAAATATTACATTTCATGTTACGTCAATTAAACCATATCCAACATGCCTTTTAATTACAAGAACTTTTCATTTTTTTAACCAAATATATTTTTCAAATTCCTCAAAGTTATATGTTTCCACATCAATTCCTTATCATCATTTATTTAAGAGATAAAATATCACTTGGCCAGTTGCCTTCTGAAATTTGAATTTTACCAAGATGAAGATCAACACCATGATTGGCTAAATTATCTATTACTTAATTTCCTTCTCTATAAATATGTTGACATTTCCAAGAGATTTACCATAATATTAGATGATTAACATCAACAATAGTACTATTTTTTATCCAATCCCTACATCCATTTTTGTTAATGGCATTAATGATAATTTGTGAATCCCTCTTAATTGAAATAAATTATCTTTTTTCTATTACAATTTTAAGTCATATAAGAAGTGCCATATCCTCTACATAGTTGTCAGTTGAAGTTCCATATGATTCTAAGTAAGTTAGGAGAATTTTACCTTTATTATTTTGAAAAACACCACCTTCATCGACTTTTTTTAGATTTCCTTTAGAAGCGCCATCAAAACTAATTTTGATACACCTAATTTTGGACATTTCCATTTTATCCTAGATCGAACTAGATCCTTTGTTTTAATTTCATTATCACATATGACTTTTCCATGTATGTTCTAATCCCATAACCAAGTTGTTACCACCTATTCTTTTGCACTTGAGACTTCCCATGATGAGCACCATGTCTCTAAATATTGTACAAGGGAGACAATAATACGACTACAAACTTGGGTATGAATTTGAGATTTATTTTTAAAGAATATATTATTCCTTTCAAGCCATAAATTCCAAAAAATAATGGCAAGGCCAATCCTCCATAGAATACATAATGCTTTAGCTTTAAAATAATTAATCCAACATTTCATCAACTCTTTCAATTTTTATGGAGCTATCCAATATATTTTCATATTTTTTAAAAATAACCCCAAATGGTGTGAATAAATGGACAATGAAGAAGTAAATGGTCTGATGTTTTTAAATTCTTCTCACACAAAGCACATCTAAAAGGTCCATGATATTCTCTTCTTTGTAGGCTCTCTCTTGTAAGAATCTTACTTTTATGAATGGTTGTGTGTCCCTATTTACAAGTAAAGTATTGTACCTGTGATTGGTTGAGTGTTTCCTTAATCACAAAGATTTATAGACAGATGAGTGTGTCCATATCTACTTATGATGTAAAATCTTGGATAGTTGTGTTTGTCCTTATCCTTGATTGAGTCTAGTGTGGTTAGTCCCACTAAGATGAGCAATTGAGTTTGTCCTTGTTCACAATGATGTAAATCATGGACTAATGTGCATGTCCTAGTCCATAATTTTTTAAACTTTTTGAATGTGTTGATTACTACCCCTATTTAAGTATGATGTAATAAAGGGGAAATATTAGGAATTGATTGCATCATGTAATATGGTTAGAGTTAGTTATTCAAGATTTGTACCAAATAGGTGGTTGATAATTTGTTATTTAAACCAACCACTTACACCTTCATTGTATATATACATAATTTTCATCAATACAATCTAATCTCGCACCTTGTTGATCCAACAGTTAAAAATCAAGAAAAGAGATAAATTTACTATTATTTTTTTATATTACATTTCTAAAGACTAAAAGAAAACAAAAATATGAAACAAGAGCTAATTATTAGGAAACATAAAAGACAAACAAACATTTAAAAATATATTATTATTAAGAGTACAATATACAAATTAGGCATCCTATCATAACAAGATACATGAACATTTTGTTGTATGTTTCAATTTAATTTTAAATAAAATAATAAAAAAATTGAATCTTGGAAAACTCACTTGTGGCATAGTGAAAACACAAATAAAATCTCTAAATGTGTTTTTAAATCAATATATTTATATGCAAAAAAAACCTACATTAGTTTTGTGGTTTATGGTAAGCGACTATACATATTTTCCCTTTCATTGTTATTAAAATATTCAATAAACTTCTCAATACAATTAAAGCTCCAAGATAAAGTTTATATTAAACTTTATGAATCTTCTAAATCTGGTTGAATCTCTAGGATAAAACACATATTAAATTATTTTGCATATGAGAAATTGTTCTTCCTTTTCCTATATCATGAAGATAACTAAGCAAAGTTTTTTATTTCATTTTTAAAGATGAAACTATATTATATATATATGTGTGTGTGTGTGTGTGTGGTAAAAAAGGTAAAGTAGTTTTTAACATCCACGATGTCATAGGCCATATGATATGGATATTGTTTACCCAATCTATGGTTATCCAACCATACTTTGGTTGTCAAAGCATCGTCTCCAGCCCTGCCCCCATAGAATTCAAACCTTGGACCTCTATTCAGAGTTCCAAAGTCTCTATTATTAGGCTACTTTGACATACACTCACACATGCATATATATAGTGATGGGTTATATGTGGCTTCTATTGGGAATCATACCCATCAAAATACCAAAATATTATATTTCCTTTTACGTCAACTAAACCATACCCAACATGCCTTTTTATTATAAATATTTTTCATTTCTTTTTTATCAAATATATTCTTCAATTTCCTCAAAGTTCTATGTTTTCAAAATTAGCTCCTTGACATCATTTTGATTAAGAGATAAAATCTCACTTGACCAATTACCTTCTAAAATTTAAATTTCACCAAGATGAAGATCAACACCATGATTGGCTAAATTATTTAATACTTGATTTCCTTCTCTATAAATATGCTCACATTTCCAAGATATTTCTCATAATAATAGATTATTAACATCAACAATAGCACTATTTTTTATCCAATCCCTACATCCATTTTTGTTAATAATATTCATGATAATTTGTGAATCCCTCGTAATTGAAATATATTTCTATTACATTTTAAGTCGTCTAAGAAGTTCCCTAGCCTCTACATAGTTGTTAGTTTAAGTTCCATATAATTCTAAGTGAGAAGACTTTTGACTTCATTATTTTGACAAACACCACCTCCATCGACTTTTTTCAGATTTTCTTTAGAAGCACCGTCAAAACTAATTTTGATAGACCCAATTTTTGGACATTTCAATTTTATCCTAGATCAAACTAGATCATTTGTTTTAATGTCATTATCACATATGACTCTTCCATGTATGTTCGTAACCAAGTTGTTACCACCTTTTTTTTTGCACTTGAAACTTCCTATGATGAGCACCATATCTATAAATATTTTACAAGGGAGACAATAATACAATTCCAAATTTGGGCATGAATTTGAGATTTATTTTAAAAATTCATTATTCCTTTCAAGCCATAAATTCCAAAAAATAATGGTAGGGCCAATCCTACACATAATACATAATGCTTTAGCTTTAAAATAATTAATCCAACATTTCATCAACTCTTTCAATATTTTTTCAATTGGTTATATAGGATTGAAATGGGCCCTAGCCATATTACATCATCACCATGTAGTGATATTATGACAAATATTGGATATTATCCATGTATCGCTTGTTAATATTTGAACCTTGGTCTCCTCTTTAAATATTGAGGAATCTAACCAGTTGAGCTAATGCCACTTGATTCAATGAGTTTACACAAGTTTTTTATGAGGGGTCTTGGTCCCCTCATACTGAGTGGGATTTGAACCTTAGACCTCTCAAAGAGAGGCCAAAGCCCTTACCACTGTAGTAAGCTTGCAACTAACTCTTTCAATGTTTATGGAGCTATCCAATATATTTTTATATTTAAAAAAAACTAATCCCAAATGGTGTGAGCAAATGGATTATGAAGAAGTAATTGGTCTGATATTTTTAAATCCTTCTCGCATAAGGCACATTTAAAAGGTCCATTATACTCTCTTATTTGTAGAGTATCTCTTGTAAGAATATTACTTTAAACTACTAACCAAAAGAATGTTGATGCCTTAGGAATAGCCTCTAGTGATGAAACATTCTTCCAAGGAAAATCTTTGGGTGTAGGAAATTTTGATTGCTCCAAATCCTTATATTCCAAATTGACCAAGTATCCACCATATTTTGATAGGTTCCAAACCAACTCATCCTTTGGTGTAAAGAATAAATAAATAAAACTCTCAAAGCATCTTTTGAAGTTCATCTGTAATTTGTTTAAATTAAACCAAGCATCAAACTAAAACTTTGCATAATTCCCCTCATTGACTGACCATATAATATGTTTCTTTATCAATTACAAACTATCTGATATGAAGTTACATGTTGAAATTCCTTTGGATAGGATTATTTTCCTAAGAAAATCATTGCATCAAGGGAACCTATATATTTTTGAAGTAATATTTTTCCCATTTTTTTCTTGATCTCTAAATAATATCCAACTAAGCTTTGCCCCTAAAGTTCCAAACTCATAAGTTTACAATTTTACAAACCTCATCGTCCAATATTCTTTATTTTGCAATCACTATCCCACTTCCAAAGAGAAAACCTAAATTTTTCCTCACATCCTTCCCAAAGAAATTATCTTTAAATTTTATCAATTTCTGATGTTATACCTACTAGCAATCTTAAAAGTGATATCATATAAATAGGATGGATTGCAATGTAGTCTTTATGAGTTGTAGCCTTCTTGTCATGGTTAAGAACTTACCTTTCCAACCTACCAAAAAACATTTTATTCTATCCAAACAAGAGACCTAAAGCTCATTTTTATTTCCTTTATGAGACAAAGGAATAACCAAGTAGGTTGATGGAAATTTTTCAATTTTAAACCCTAAAATATCCATAATAATTTGTTGTAAATATAAGGAAGTGTTAATGAAAATCCTAGATTTTGTAGTGTTAACCAACTATCCAATAGACTTATCATAGCATGGTAATAATTATTTAAATTCCATGGCCTCATTGACTAAGGGTTGGACGAAAGATAAGTATCATCAATAAATTGGAGATAAGATTCAAAGGGACCATTTTTTGCAACTTGAATACCTTTGATTTTTTCTTCCATTTTTTCCTTTGAGAAAGCTATCCCTAATACCTCTATAAGAATAATAAATAAATAAGGAGAGAGTGGATCACCTTGGTAGATTCCACAAGATGACTTAAATTAATGCCACTACAAGAATAATGAATAAATAAGGAGATAGTTGATCACCTTGGCAGAATCCACAAGATGAGTTAAAGTAATGCCTCTACAAGAATAATGAATATATAAGGAGATAGTTGATCACCTTGGCAGAATTCACAAGATGACTTAAAGTAACTTGTAGGAGAAACACTGATCAAAATAGAATATTTCATAGTTTTATAACAACATTTAATTAATTTACACCAACTATAATCAAAACCATTTTTTTTTATTATCATCTGGAAAACTCTAGAAAACCCTATCATATGCTTTGTTCATATCTAATTACATAAGCATACCTAGTTTTTCATGGAATTAATAAAATGTATAGCCTCCTATACAATGATTATACCATAAATAATTTGTTTATGATGAACAAAACCACCTTGTTCCTCTGAGATAACACAATCTAGAATACCTTTCAACATGTTTCCCATAATTTTTGAAATAATATTATAAATCATATTAATTATCAAAATATTTTGTCTCGCCTTTTGTGGGAACTAATTTAATGAAAATGGTATTTATCTCACTTACTATAGCCTTCCTTTTCCAAGCCTCTTCAACCACAACTAACATATCACTCTTCAATAAACCCTAAAATTTTAAAAGAAAATTGTAGGAAGTCCATCGAGGCTAGTGCCTTGTTAGGATGAAAAGAGAAAACTACTTCATGTAGTTCTTCCATATATGTCTTCTTCATCAAGATTTCATTTTTTTTGTGTGATAACTAATGGAATATTTTGTAAAATCTTATCTTGTACCTTCTTATCTTGCCTAGTATTTGACAAAATAATTTTAAAATAATTAATTGCTTTCTTCCTTCCTTATATCTTCTTCCTCAATATTTCTTCTATTTAGAGTTAAAACATTTTTGATATGACCAAAATAAAAATTTGTTTTGTTGTAGCATGAATTTTTTTTGTATTTATATCTTCTTCATGTTGGGAACTATTACATCATAGATAAAGTGAATGTAAGTTGAGTAAAACTACTCAACACATGATATGTAAGATCCACTAGAAGTTAAGGGTAATTGAAGGGAAAAATATCTTAGGGTAAACAACCCTACCAAGGACCAACATTCTATTGGTCTCAGGGTAAATAATCTTGCCAAAAGACTAACCTCTTGATAATAAGGGTCTCAGATAAAGAATCCTACCAAATACCATAGTAGAAGTAGTAGTGATCTTAGGATAAGAAATCCTACCGAGGATTAACTTAAGACAAGTTTTATGCCATACAAATTTAAAAGGACAAATTGAAGGAAATCAAGGCATCAATATTGAACATTGCCAGGCAAAAGAAAGGCACCAAGGCTACAAAGCAAAACCTTCAAGAGAATAGAGAAGCCCTCTACATGTTTCTCAACAAGGTTTGCACGATCCTTTGTTTTGTTCCAAAAATAATAAAAACTAATCACCTATGAGGTGCATATGGGCACAAACCAACAAGGTGCACATAGGCACAAACCAATGAGGCACACATAGACACAAACCAATGAGGTACACATGGGCTCAAACTAATAAGACATACAAGTACAAATCAATATCTTTTTAACCTAAAATAACACATTTCCAATGTCAAGGTGTTTCTCAAGTGAGCCATGATTTGCATAATATAGCACAAGACATGGAGTCTTATATAGAACAAGCACTAAAAAAGAGGAATTATTATCATCATCAAGAAAACTGAAGTCTAGATAATGATACACCCTCTCATAGCAAGACGATTTGACCAATCGAATATAATTCTAGACATCAAAGACATAACATGTTGAACATCAAATGTTGGTACAATCAAACATCAAATGTTGGTACAATCGAACATCATTTTTGAATGCATTGGAAAAATAGAGATTTCAAGAATATGAGTCAATACATTAGAAGCATTTAAATCTTCTCATGATGTCTTTAGTCAGATCTTCATCACAAGCACAATACAATATCAAATGGAAGAAATTATTTCATGTTCTCATTTGAGGACCAAGGGTGGCACCTTAAAATTATGATCGGATGTGAAACATATTTTTGAAGGCGTCAATAGCAGAACTTACATCTCTTGGACAACTTAGAAGACTCCTTCAATAGTAGAAGGATAGTGGATTCTTGGGAACGAGCTTGAGAAAATGAAAAAAAGTATTATTTTCTAGCACTATAGATATTGTTGTCAACATATTTCCATTGGAAACTATGGGTTGCCTAACATTTTTTGAAAGGTACAACATTCAAACAATACATTGCAGTATGATTGGGTAGAGTGAAAACAATAGTTTCACTATTATCGAACTGCATTTTCAACAAAATAAGAGGATTTCCAAGTGAACATAAAGTCTAAGGTATGATTTATCATGAGAAATTCAAATCCAAATGTCCTCAGAGGAATCATATTTATTTCTTCCTTGCAAATCACAAGTTCCTCTGTGAAATCCATCCATCCATGTTATTGGTCAAAGATTGATTAAATTAAATCTACTCAATGGAAAGAAATAGTGGACATCTAAAAAGTAGAAAGTTGCATTTCTGATATCCCATATTGAAAGTGGAGAGACTAATTAAAGCCAATATATTATTATTTTTTCCTTTGTTTTATTATAGGTGGAAAGGAAAGGCACACATAATATTTTAAAATACAAGAATATTTCAAAGAATATTCCTTTTTTTTTTAAGCGAAAAACCCCTTGCGGATCCGCCTTGGTCTAAGAGACCACGAACAGGGGGTTCTACACCATCAAAGTCACCCGGGGGTCACACCCGACCCTGCCCGCACCAACATTATCAATTGGATTTTGGATACCCAATTCAGCTTTTTGGTAGGGTGGAGATTTGGACCTGGGACCTCCCTTGGAGGATTGCCCTCTCCTCTCCAAATCACCTACAACACCTGGGTTTTCAAATAATATTCCTTAGAGGAAGAATATACCCTCTAATTATTTTGCTCGATAAGATACTATTTTTCTCACAATTCGAAGCATCATCCAAGTTTGTTTAATTTTCTATTTTTGCTCTACCTTTTATTCCTTTTTTCTCTCATTGCTAAATGGATCATGATTTTCCTTCCCTATTTGTATGTATTGGAGTCCAATTCTTCTATAGTGGGGAGGAATGATAGGGTTTAATACGTGGCCACTTTCAATTAATTAGAATATTATATAATTTGGCCACCTTTTAGTTATATTTTTATGTAACCACCTTTCTAGGTAATATTTGATACATTGCTACCTTGACGATGGACACCTTTGGTGTTATACGTGGCCAATTTTAATTATGCATGTAATAAGTGGCTACTCAATGAAGTTTATTTTATGCCTTTTGGCAAGTGATGTATCTAGCTATTTATAGCCCAGTTGGTAATATAAATAATTAGCTTGGTGTAGTTTAAACCTCACCCCAATCTATTTGTATCACACTATACTTTTTGCTATCCTTTGTTTGCTTTGATAATGTTGAAGCCATTATCCCTTGAATTTTTATCTTTGTTAGGTTGTCTTATCTAGTCTTTGGTTTGGCTAGGATGCTTCATTAATTCTTTTTATATGATTTGAGAGTCATATTTCTCCACTTGGCTATTTTTTTTTTGTTTTGACTATGTAGCAAGAACTAATTTAATTTGTGTGTTCCATCATGATCCGATGTATACATATCTTCCTTTTCTCGCTTGGACAAAGCTTTTCACTAGATATATTTCTTCTAACTATGCTTTGATAGAAGCACTAACAACTTCTCCTTCTTTCATCTTGCTTTATGCTTTCTTGCATTCCTTCTTGGAATGTTTGTTCAATATTTTTCTTCTATGTACACCTTGTTTTTATGTCTACAAACATTGCTCCTCTTAGTTTTGAGAACCTCTTTCAACTTGGAGAGGTATTAATAACCTTTGAAATATTTTAAAAGAGTATTGTGTTGCTACTTAGCAATAACTTCTTGTAATTCTTCTTGTGAAGCTTCAATGTCTTCCTAAATTATCTTTCAAATCTTTAAGGAGCTTCTATAGCTTCCTTTTCTTTTTGAGGAGCTTCTTTTTGGATCCCTCTCTTGTAATTGGTAAGGATATTCTATGGCTTTTTTATTCAGCTTTTTGAAATGGCAATTTTTCTTTCTTGCTAAGCTTGGCCTAGTTGTTTCTTGTAGGTTTTACAACCTTTGGCCTTGAGAGGTATTGAAACCCTTTTTTAATTCTTTGAAAGTCCTTTTCCTTTTGTAGGGGTTTTTCACCTTGAAACTTCTTGAATATTCTATGGAATTTTCCTTCACGGTCACAATCTTAAACAAGGTAATTTTACCCTTGAAACTACTTTTCTCAAATTTTAATATTTATGCTCTCACAGAGAGCACACTTTGGCTTTCTCTATGTTGAAACTAGAGGAGGATCATAAGGATAATTCTTTCTTCCTTCTACCTGCTCTGATACCACATATTATATCTTAATGATTTGAATGATTATATTATGGTAGTGAACGGTGTTTAAGTAGATAATATTTATATTTCAAGCATAACAAACCTTCAAACAAAATTGCAAATACTTTATCCTATATTACATGCATGTAAATTTGAGGGGTGGTTATACCACTTGAATTTTCACATGGTATTTAATGTAATAACTATATTCCACAATTATATCCTCATTCTCGTCTCAAATAAGGGCATCCCTAGATATGTTGCTAGAAAATTTACCTCCTCCATCTAAAGTAACACGTATATCCCTATTTTGATTCTAGTTAGAGTGTTTAAGAAGTAAATTTTAGATTTTATCCTATTAAATTTTTTTCCTAACACTCTTTCATATTCCTTTAATAAGTTATTCAAAGCTCTAGCCTTGTTTTTCCTTGCCCTCCCTAAAAGTATTATATCATCTACAAACAATTGATGGGTGATGTTGTCGACGTTATTACTAGAATTAAGTCTATTTATTAGCCCATATTTGTATGCCTTCTTCAAGTTACTTCCCAATACCTCTGCCATAATAATGAACAAATATAGTGATAGAGGATCTCCCTATCTAAGACCCCTCTTAGCTTTAAAAAAATTTGTTACTTGCCCATTGATCAACACTAAATATGATACTATAGATACATAATCTTTAATCCATTTGACCCATTTATTTTCAAATTCAAAGTTTTCTAATACTACAAAAATAAATTTCTATTTAACCTTATTATAGGCTTTATTCATATCAAGTTTTAAGATCATTGCTCTTTTTTCTAGAAGATGCTAAATGCATTACTTCATGAGCTACTATGATCCCGTTTAAAATTTTTCTTCCTTTCACAATTCCTCCTTGCTCTTTTGAAATATTTTTGTCTAATAGTGGTCTTAACCAATTTTCCATCACTTTGGAGATTATATTATATGCCATATTACATAGGCTTATGGTCCTAAATGAATCAAATGACTTTGCATCCTTATTTTTTGAAATAAAGTTAAGATATGTTGCATTTATTTTATAAGGTATGTACAATTTTATCCTAGATTGTTCCACTACCATTGATAGAAAATTCTTCACTATTTCCTAGTTATGTTGATAGAATGCTATAAAGATACCATCTAGAACTAGGGATTTATCCTTATCAAAAGAGAAAAGAGCTTAATAAAAAATTTCCAAAGTAATAAGTTCCATCAGTTTGCTATTGTCTTCATTTATTATAATTAAAGGTACTTCTTGCAGTAATTTATTGTTATGAACTTCAATATCCTCTAGTCCTAGAATATTTTGGTAAAATATTCTATCCTTATTTCTTATTTAACTTTGGTCTTCAATCCAAACCCCTTCTACTGATTCAATGCTACTAATTCCAGATATTAATCTTTGTACTATTGCCATCCTATAAAAAAACTTTGTGTTTTTATCTCCTTCTTTTAACCAAGTCTATCTCGATTTTCATCTCTAATTTTTCTCTTCCTTACTCAAAATATTATGATATTCACTAAGCAACTCTCTTTCCTTCGAGCTTGGATTATTGTGCTCACATTTTTGGAATTTTAAAATTTTCTCTTTTAGTTATTCTTTCTTCTCAAAAATATTTTCAAAAGTGTTCTTATTCCATTATTTTAATCTAGATGTCATTTATTTAATTTATTTTGGAAGTGTATATAGACCACCGTTTCCTAAATAATTCTACGCATGCATTATCATATTAATAAATTGAGGATGGTCTTTCCACATTTACTCATATTTACAATATGATCTTTTTTAAAAATCACTTAATACCATTTTAACTCTTATTTTCTAATGATCTGAATCAATCCTTGTCAAGGTATTAATTTTAGCACAAGTGTCTTCATCTAGAAAATGATTTGAAATTATCTATCTATCTAATTTTTCCCTATCATGTTCTATCCTATCCTGTTATTAGTACATATATAGTTGTCCTCTTCAAAATAAACCTCCCATAGATTATTGTTTTGAATAAAAGATGAGAAATCTCTCATAATTTTGGTTATTTTCCTATTTCCCCCAAATTTGTCATCCAATTTGGTTATGAATTTAAAATATCCTATGATCATAAATCGGATTTGGTCTTTAATTCTCATAAAGGCTTCAATACCACTCCATACCTCTAATCTTCTTAACTGAGTTGTAGGTCCATAGACATTAATAAGGATGAAACAAATATCTACAAAGTAGCATGTGACTAATGAGGTTATCCAATGCCTAGTTTTATGAATGGTTTCACAGGAGGTTCTAACTAGATTCCACTCCCTTGCCACTCCTAAATCTACAACATTCCATTCACATCTTGTCCATACTCCTTTCATAGTTTTGAAAACCTCTTCCTTTGTCTTTTTACTTCCCTAGATAAAAATAATATCATGCTTATTACTTAAATAGAGGTCCCTAATACATCTCTAATTTGAGAAGGCATTAACACTCCTTATATTCCTTGATATGGTAATCATATCTCATTAGGGGTTTTTGGCCCCTCCTGCAAATTACAAATATTATTTTATTGTTTGGTAAAGAGAAATTCAACCAACTTAGATTGTGTTTATTTCTCTATGTTTTATCTTGCTTGATTAATTAAAGGTTTTCCTCTTTTTACGTTGCCAGTATAGGGAGTAGGTCTTATTATTCTATTTCTCAATATTCTTTCACAACTTTTCTTTTTATTAGATTTATCCTCTCCTAGCTCTGCCTGCTCATTTTTTGGTATTTCCTTTTAAATGGTGGAGGTATTAACATCTAATATTGAGTTTTCTCTACCACTTTTATTCTCCTGAATGGTGCATGGTACTGCAAGATAGTCTTCAAAATTTAATAGGGCATATTCCTTATGTTCAGTAGGAATGTTCATCCCTAAATCAAGATCATATTGAGAAGAAAATTCCTTGTTAATATTTGAATCTTGGTGTACCATATCCTCTAAGATATGATCTACCTTTTCTTCATAGGATCAAGCCTCAAAATAATTGGTATTTCTTCTAATAACCTTACTTATAGTTCTCCATTATTTAGTTACTTTTACCTGTTTAGACCTATTTTTGAAAGTTGAAAAC
Organism: Wollemia nobilis; assembly: GCA_028583015.1. Classification (NCBI taxonomy): domain Eukaryota; kingdom Viridiplantae; phylum Streptophyta; class Pinopsida; order Araucariales; family Araucariaceae; genus Wollemia; species Wollemia nobilis. The sequence goes on from JAQPPZ010000103.1 coordinate 8,850,129, forward strand.
CATCCTCATCCATATCCATTTGTAAGTTTCTCTTGTGGTTTTCTACATATGTTTTTGCTAGAGTATTTTTAGGGAATGATCTCTCAATATTCCTCACCTCATGACATCTTCTACATTATTTTTTCATAATCCATGATTTGGATCCACAACTTACCCCCATACTTAAGAATGATTGATTATGATAAAATTCTACTAATATTAATCATGACCAATATCTAGGCATTGATAGCCAAGACTCCATCTTTTGTAGTTTTTGAAATATTAAATAATTCTCCCAAAGTGTTACCTATTATCTTAAAGGTATCCATTTCCAAAAATTTAATGGGTAACCCATACATCTTGTCCCAAACTAGTACTAGAAATAGATTTATATTTTTAGGTGCAAAACCTTCATACCAGCAGGTAAGGAAGAGTCTCACTCTTCCCATAAACCAAGGATCCACTTTTAGGATTCTATATCTTTCCCTATTGGAATAGAAAATTGCTAGAAAAAATCTTTGGGAAGAAAGGATAGACTTACTCCTAAAGACTTCCTTCTATTATCAATCCATTTACTCAGAGCTAAAGCCCCTAGCCAAGACCCATTAAATTTACCAATGACTACCCTATATTTAGGCAAAAAGGATCACTACTCCATGGGATCCTCCCTAACCTATACTATTAGGGATGATTCTAAGGATTTAGTTGTAAATCGATCCATGGGAAGGAAATTATAACTCTATATCTACTAAAATTTACCAATATATCCTATAGTAATTAAATCAAATCTACTCAATGGAAAGAAATAGTGTACGTCTGAAGATTAGAAAGTTGCATTTGTAATATCCCACATAGAAAGTGGGAAGACTAATTAAATCCAATATATTATTGTTTTTTCCTTTGTTTGATTTAAGGTGGAAAGAAAGAGCACACATAATATTTTAAAACACCATAATATTTCAAAGAATATTCACTAGAGGAAGAATAAACTCTACTTATTATTTTGCTTGATAAGACACTATTTTTCTCACAACTCGAGGCATAGTTCAAGTTATGAGTATAGGATTATATATATATGTTGGAAATCATTTTTTGAAACCAATCTAGTGGAAGAAAAATTTTCTAGTTTTGTGAAAGATTTAAATGGCTAGTGGTACACCAAAGTTTCTATTGCATGATTCCCAACTATTGAGGGGAATAATTATGCTACATGCAAGACCAAAATTAGAACACAAATCAAATTTGAAGAATTATGGAAAGTTGTAGGCAGGTCCATACACATCTTGATATAGAATATGAAGAGCAAACAAATTTTGACAAGGCAGATAGAAAAGTATGATTGATCATCATGTTTGGTGTACATAATGAAGTACAACCATACATTTGTAATTCTACCACAGCTAAATATGCATGGGAGAAACTTCAAATAATATTTGAGGCAAGGAACCATAATCAAATCCTATTTTTTCAAAGTCAACTTCATTGCTTGAAAATGAAGAATGGAGAAAAACTCAAATATTTCTTGAGGAGAGTTGCTAAACTAAGAGCATCACTACAAGCCTTGGAAGAAAATTTATTTGATGAGACACTTGTTCCTTTTATTGTAAGATCTCTTCCTTCACGATATAATGTAATTGTGACAATGTTGAATATCACTAAGCAAACACCAACATTTGAAAAGTTGGTGAAGTTACTTTAAATAATAGAGGCTTCACACACAACACAAGAAGAAGAACAAGTGCTTCTTAAAAATAAAAAAGGAAAGCAATAATTTATAAGAGGTACAAGACCTCAACAATGCTTCTAGCAACAGATAAATAGTTCTCACAAGCATAAATACAAGTAGTAAAAAAATTCATCAATTGATTCAAATTGGGAAACAATGCATTAACAACATAACAATGTTGCCAAAAATGATCATTCTAAATGAAAAGAGCATGTATTTGTTGCATATACTTGAATAATTCAACTTAATGATATTTTATTTATTGATTCAAGAGCAACTAAACACATGACCATTCAAAGATATTGGTTTCATACTATAGATTGTTCCATCCATATAGGAAAATAATATTTGGGAAATGACACATCATATGATATAAAAGGCATAGGTGACTTCAAATTACAACTAGGGTCTCACATGTGCAAGATTAAATACGTCTTGTATATTCTAAGACTCGCCAGGAACCTACTCTCCATAAATCAATTACTCAACCACGAGTTGAAAGTTGTTTTTTACAAGCAACAAGAATCCTAGGAATACCTCAATCATGATAAAACAAAGAATTCTAAAATTAATACATATGGAAAGGAAATGGGATAAATGTTTGAACTTCACATAGGTTGTTATGATAATATTTTTTTTGTTGGAGAAAAGGAGGTTGTATTGAGATCACCCACCCTTGATAAATCATAACTATTTTCTTTAGAGCTTGAAAGTTTACAAATAAATTCAACTCTCATCTTATTTTAGTTGCTATAGCTAGATACCTATAATAAAATTCTAAATTCTTGATTTTCATTTTATGCATCTTCTTCAATTTTCTTTGTAAATGCAAATATTTAAAATTCAACATCCTTCTTGAAAATTTCTTGTAGCATCCTTCACAATACCAAAATCCCACTTCTACTATCTATGCACTACATCTTAGTAGATTTATATTTCCAAAAATTCATGCTATCATAGTCTGCTTTACTAGATTTGGATTGTTATTTCCATCCTTAAGCATAACTGCAACCACAAGAACTATAATAAATAGTTTATATGAAAGCACATTAATGTTATAAAATACAACAAATATTACCAACCAAAAACATTAAAGTAAATATTAATTGTTATTTGATTCAAACAACCAATATTTTCTTGTCAACTTCAACTAAATTTACTACTTTCTCTAACCATGAAAAATACAATTTAATTTCACGATCATCTATTAAAACCCCTCTATTGGCTAGCCTATTTGCACATTTATTCCCTTCCCTTAACATGTGTAAACCTTATTTCTTCAAACTTTGTAGAAAGGTCTTGTATTTATACAATGATCTCTTGTATGTTCCATGGAACCTTTACTTTCCTCAAAATTGCATTTATTACTATTAATGAATCGCCTTTCATCCATACTCTCTTCCATTTTATTTGGCTATATATTTTTAACCCTTTCAAAGCCACCCAAGCTCCAGCTTTATTATTTGTCTTAAATCCACTATTGAAAGAGTAATGTGATAAAATATCGCCCCTATTATTTCTAATTATTCCTCCTCTTTCTAGTTCTAGATTTCTTTTAGATGCTCCAATAAAATTCAATTTTACCAGCTCCACTTCTAGTGGTTTCCACTTTATATTCTTTACCTTTCTTTTTTTTCTTATACCCAACATTATAATTCCATTTGATGACTTGACTCCCTATATTAAAGCTCTCTAATTCAAGATTAGGGATTGGGTGTGTTGATAGGGTTGGTTTATACTCCTCTATGGCTAAAAAAAACTTCCTTTTCATTACCTCTAAAATGCTTTCCTTTCCTTTAAATATTATTGTATTCCTTTCTAGCCATACTATCCATAGTATTGTACCTTTCAATGTATTATAGATTTTTAGTAATGCCTCACTTTTAAAATTTCTATGCCATTGCTTTAACCATTCTTCAATTTTTCCATTCATCACCATGCATTTACCAAACATATTAAGAATCCATTGCCATAGTTCCTAGACTATTGAATAGTGTCCCAAGAGATGGTCTATACTCTCCTCATTTTTACATAGAATACATTATGAAGGATGGAAACCTCTTTTCATTAGATTATCCCAAAATAAATAAAAAATTCTATGACCTACTAGCCATACAAATTTTTTAACTTTTGGAATTCTCAGGCTATCCCAAATATCTATTTATATTCTGGCGGTATTCATATTTTCTTGGTGATTTACATTATATCTGCTTCATGTTGTGTATTCTTTTGAGCTATTCAACTCTCGAATCAACTTATCCTTGGCTCCCCTTAGAATAATCATTGTTGTTATCTATCTTCTCAACTACCTCCTAGCAACAACATGTTAGCAAGTGAGCCCAAAGATTTCATAGGTCCAAGTTCCCAAGATCTTAAAAATACTTGTCAATAATCACAACATACTTTCAATATCATTATTGCATAAAATATCTCAAAAAATAATCTTTGTTCAATTACATTAAAAATATTTTATTGCATCTAATGTTTTATTGATTCAATTACATAGGACCTTACATTACACAGAGCTTTATCTCCAATATATAATAATACTCATGACTTTTGCTCTCTTTAAACTCCTTGGAGATGCAACCTTTCACATGCCTCACATTATGATAAATCTCTCATGATTATATAACCTCCTACTTCACATCTTGACACATCTTACATGACTCTTAACTTCCATACTTGACACCTATGACTCTTCACTTTCTCACTTGGCACCTTGCATAATTGCACTCTTGACACAACACTCTTTACTTCTTGACACATACTTTATTAAACACACTTCTTAATTTGATATTTACAATAGTACTCCATGGTACTTCAATGTTAATAATGTAAAAAATATTCTTGTCATTTGTATCTTCCTTCATAATCCTTATACATAATGTTTAAAACCCTATCACTATATTTATCTTGAAGTAATATCATCCATGGTTTCAAAATTGGATCTAGATTGAGTGGCTTTTTATCACACCAAGTATCCATCCAAATAGATTTTTTCTCCAATTCCCACCACCCATATTAGAACTTTAATCACTAGATTAATTGATTTTTATAAAACCATTTCATAGTACATAACCATCTAGTAGTGAGTATGAAATAAATATTAAGCTTGGGACAGTAGGATCAACATACTTAAAAGAATTATTACCCATTGTGCTTGGGTCAGTGGGCTCAACATACTTAAAATAATTATTACCCATTGTATTTGACTCTCTTTGTACAATCATAAAATTACTCTTCCCCTTAGAGCTAGTTTACATCCATAAGGACTCTTAAATAAAGACCTTCCCTAGTTTTATCATCACACGCCTTGCTACATTGCACCAAAGGAAATTCTATTTTATCATGTAATCCTGACCACAAAAATGGCCACACAATATAGATTAAAATATTTTCTACTAGTTTTGGCATAATATACAAGGACATATAATATGTTAGAATGGCTTGTAAGATTGATTTAATCAGTTACACTCTTCCTAATAATAATAACCATCTACCTTTCCATATCGGTAGTTTATTATGCACTTTACTTATAATTGCTAGATCTTAATGCTTCGAAATATTATATTATGGTAGTGAAGGGTATTTAAGTACATAGGATGACTATTTTAAGCATAACAAACCTTCAAATAAACTTACAACTACCTTGTCCTATACTACATGCATGTACCTTATGAGGGATAGTTATACCACTTGTTTTCTCATATAGTCTATGATGTAATAACTCCTAACATACCCCCCTTATTAAATCCTAGTCAAAAGCACTATTTTTCTTATGACCAAATATTAATGTCTAGGGTGATGTAGGAATTTGAGATAGAAATACCCCCCTCCTCTTAATGTAGACTTACTACATAGATACTCACGAGTGTCAGTTCTACCAATCATACACTCCAAAGTTATTATAAAATACGTATTTAAATTTGAATTACATTTCTTCGGTGTGGAGGATCTTCATTAAATACATGAACTATTGATGAGATTAAATGTTCTCTTGCCATCTATACTTGTTCCTAAATATTATCTTGATCAATGTCTTCCACTAAGATGAGATCAATCACCTCTTGTCTCTTCTTCTTTGCAATAGCTTCATTTATTTGATTGTATTTGCTCATGATGCATGATGTATTCCGCCTTCCTTTATTCTTAATTATGATGTGCTACCATTCATCCTATAACAAGCATAGAATTGACTAGTTTTTAATACTTTTTATGTATTATCATATATTTTGTTCAAACTAGTTTCCATTTCAAGTTTTGATTATCTCTTGATGGAGTGAGATCAATCATCTTCTGCTTATTCTTGGTATTGTTCATCTAGAGAATATATTGTTTGTGGTAAGTAATGTATTTATGCTTTCTTTTATTTTATTGATGGTTAAATCTGCAATGCATGTTGCATTGATTCCTCATTCTCTTTATTATCTACAAAACTTCTATCGATGGTGAAGAGTCACATTTTGAATGCACATCTTCACTCTTAAGTCCTTGGTTATCGATGTTCATGGTTGCATTGTACCAATAATAATTTGGATGATTTGAATGCATTCAAGTTTATCAATCTATCACATGTTTGGATTCATGCCAAATATTGTTGTATTGTCTTAGTTATCCTTGTGCGACAAACACATGTTCTTCCTCTCCTTGAACTTCTTTTTCTTCTTTGACTTGATTCTCTTTGGCTACATTACTTTGATGTGCCCTTCTTTGATTCTAATTTTGTTGTTTTTAAGATGACATATTTTATTGTTGGTTCATCTCTCATGTAGGAGGTCCATTTTTAATAAAATATACCAACATTCCCTCATTTATATCTATTTCTTTCGCAATATTCATATATATTTTGCATGTAAAGAGTACTCATTTGAGAATCATTTCTCTAATTCTGATATATTTTAAATTTTTTTCTTCGTTGGAAGCACTATGGAGGTCTCATGCCTCTTCTAATTGGTTATTTTCATCTTTGACTTGTAAGTAGTAATTGTTCTTTTGTTGTATGTGAGGCCTTCAATTTCTAAAGTAGATTCACTAGCTTCTCAAAGCTAGGTGTTCGCTTAGTAATATATAGGGTAGTCACAACAACATTATACTTTACTGGGAGTGATATCAAAAAATATGAACATTTCATCAAATACCTAAGTTTCCAATGCTTGAATGATGCTTGCAATTCTCCTCATGAATGATTCTAGATTTTCTCAACTCTTCATTTTTAGAAAATGGAGTTGTCTTTAGAGGAATAGAATTTGATTCTAATTCTTGGATTTAAATATTATTTTCAACTTCTCCAATGCATCATTGGCTATGGTCGTAGCCCTAATATATGCTTGGACCTCATTTACTACTTCAAATATAATGATTAATATTTCTTTTTTGTCTGCCTTGTCAAAATTTATTTGATCTTCTGCTTCTATAGTAGGATAGGAAATGCTTCCTTCTACTACTTTTCATACTTCCTCAAACTCAAGTTGTGTCATGAGTTTAGTCTTTTAGGCAACATAATTATTTCCCCTCAACAATTGGAAATTTTGCAACAATAACTTTGGTGCTCCACTAGCCATAGTAAACTTTTACAAAATTTAAATATCTTTTTTTAAATGAATTAGCACTAAAAAATTCTTTTCAATGAGTATATATAAGATTATAGTTAGATTATTAATTGATGCTTCAAAACTCAAAAGAACTGTTTTGTGAAGTAAAAACTTGTTGTTGGAATATATTACATCATTTGGTACATGCTAATGTACCACCTTGGGTACATCTTTAGATTAGAAAAGTGTCTTAGATTAGAATGAGAGTATTTACTTTATGCAATGTAATAAATGCACAAGTGTGCAAAGTATTTTGGCAATGTAAATGTGCATAGTTGTTCATATGTACATGTTTCATAGAATAGGAAGATGAAGAGTCATAGGAAGAATGAAGGCCAAGAAAGCTCCATATGAAGAGTCACGTTCCTTTGTATAGATGTGTATATGAAGGTGTGAAATATATAGCAAGATATAGAAAGATATAGAGTGATTAGTCATATATAGTCATAATGGAGAGTGATGAAGTCTGATGTATTTGGGTCTTTGTTTAATAAAGATCATATTTTCGTGAGCATTTATTAATGGCATTTATATGATTCATTTTTGAATTAATTTATGAGTTTTATATGCTTAATAGATTGCCATTATCATATTTCATATTGCAACTTTATAGATCTTGTGGTTACTTTATCCTATGTCTAGCTTCAAAAGCTAACAGTGGTATTAAAGCCACAATAATATTTTGTCTTGCACAGGTTTTTAGTTGCAAAGGAGATTTCTACTGGTTAAGGAGAGACCAGTAAAGTTGAATAAATTACTTCTGGAAAATAAAACCAGAGAAGATAGGATTTCTCACTGTGTTGAAGGAAAACCAGTGAAAGTTGAAGATTTACCTATTTCAAGAGTAAATTTGGAATAGGAGATTTACAGGTATTGAAGATAGACCTTGACATTAAAGATATTGAGATACCATTGAAGGAGGTCCTATTGAAAATTTTGATAGAGAGAAGAAGATTTCAAATTAAGTTTGGGCTAGTCTTTCCACAAGGTTGAAGGAAAACTCGTGAAGACTAGGACTCAGCATAGATTTGGTTCCACTAGTATTGGGAATAGCTAGTGAAGTTTATTTATTTTTGAAAGTTGAAACTTTGAATATATTTGGCTATTATAGTCTAACTCTTTGTTGCAAAAAAGTAGACATTGAATATTAAGGAGATCCAAGAAAGAATACCCCATTAAATATTAAGGAGGTCCAAGAAAGAAGGCCTCATTGAAGATTAAGGAGGTCCAAGAAAGAAGGCCACATTGAATATTAAGGAGAACCAAGAAGGAAGTCCTCAAAGAAGATTGCAGACTATAGATTTAAGATTGAAGAGACCCATAAAAGAGATCACATTGAAGAACTTCCAGATTTAAAAGATTGAAGATTAAAGGTTGAAGATAAAGGACTATAAAAAGGTCCTATTGCAGAGTTGAGAAGCAGTAGATTTTGGAGATCTAAGAAAAGATATCTCATTGCATAATTTCCATGATTGGAAGATTAAAGAAACCAAGGTAAGGTTTCATTAAATAATTGATTAAGAATAATAGAGTAGCTACAGGATTAGAAGACCCAAAATAAGATATCTAAAGAAGATTTTGGATAAGAAGAAGGCTAGAGAAATCCTCATTTTAGAATTAGAAGACCCAAGAGAAGAGTTCTCAAAAATATTTTAGAGAAGAAGAAGAAAGCTAGAGAAAGACTCATTTCAAAATTAGAAAACCCAAGAGAAGAGGTCTCAAGAAGAATTTATTAAAGAAGGCTAGAGAAAGCCTCATTATAGAATTGAAGCAGTGGTCATTGGAGGAGATTTGAAGAAAAGTTCATGTTAGAAGATTGCAAGTAGGAAAAGCTCCTAATAAGAGGAATTTGGCACAATTATTGTCATCTAACAACAAGCCCAAAAGGAAAAAGGATTTGGCAGGAAGTTTGCCAGATTTTGGAAATATTTTTTAAAGACCTCAATACATTCAAATTCCTGAGGAAGAAGATAACGAACGAGATTAGATTTGAAGTTAGAATTTGATAAAAACATTGAATAAAGAAGAAGGATTTAAGAGGCCACAAATTTGAGATATTTGAGAACAACCATGAAGATTTTTAGGCTAACATTGCTGATTTTCAAAGGAGAAGTTGAAAGGTCACAAGACATCAAATTGAAGAAAGCATAGAGTTGCAATTTGGAGAAGCTTTGGAAATATTTTGGAGTATTTTTGGATAGCCAATTGAAATAAGGCTTGATAGTAAAAGAAGGAAGCAAATTTTAAGATTCTTGGACATCAAAGAATCATATTTTGTAAGCAGCAAGTTGAGAGATTTGAGCTATGAATTTGGGCAGCATTGAAAAGAGAAAATCAAGTTGTATTAAGTTCAAGGATAGATTTGGAAGAGCTTTGGACAGAAAATAATAGAATTATTTAGAAACATTTGAACACGTATTACTGTTGTAAATTTGGATAGCAAGAGGGTAGCATCTATAGCTACAAATTTTAGAAGTTGATAGCTTTCATTTGAAGGAGAAATAAGAAGAAAAAGTTATAGCAAGAAAGTTGATTCTTAGGCAGCAACTAGAGCTGCAAATAAATTACTCTAAAGTTGCAAAGGAAAAGGGAGTATAGCTACAAAACTACACAAGTTCAAGACAACAAAATAGCAAGAAGAAAAGTCAAAAAGTAAGCCATAAAAGGTGTGTATATTTGATGCTAAAACAAGTATTAATTTTATAAGTATTGAAAGTAATTATTATAATTTTTTGAAAGTGTCATTTTGAGAGCTATTAAAAGCTAGCAAGAAGGATATTGATTAAAGTATCTCAAAGCCAAAAAATACACCGTTATTATTTCTTAAAAAAATTCTAAATAAAATAGCAAATATTAGAGTTACTAAGTATTAAAAGGAGTGATTAGAAAATATTATATGTTGTTTTTTACATAACAAAAAATGTGGATTTATATTGTCTTATTGAGGTCGAATAGAGCTCACAAAGAAGGTAGATTTAAGGTGTTTAAAAACACCAATAGAAGCATCAAATCTACATAATATTTTGGTGAATAAAACCACCAAAAAGAGTGGTAAATCTACCACTGAAAGCACCATCGAGTTACACAGGTTAAGCACCGTAGAAAAGTGCAAAGGTGACAACAAAGTATAGGGGGGCAAGCACCAAAATGTTGCCTAGAAGAACAACCACCAGATAGGAGAGGAGCCACCACCAAAAAGGTGAAGAGATGCCGTGGAAAAGCCACCAAAAGGAGCACCAAAAATCCACCATGGAAGAGCCACCAAATAAGAGCGCCTATGTGGAAGAGAGCCATTATGTTACACTCCAAACATAGTATACGTCAGCTATTTTCCAAGCGTGTTAAATTTAGTATATATGATTCACAAATAGTTTAAATTGAAAGATCATCTTATTTTTATATATTTCATCTGCGTTTCGCATTTAGCCTATACGGCGAGGGTGTGCCCACCTCAAGTGGCCATTGAGTTATTTTTATTTCTTCCGCTTCTAAATTCCTCTTCGACATAATTAATTCGTCTTTCTGTTTCGAAATCTTTGTGTGTAAATTTAAATTGTGCAGAAGGATAGTTAAATCCTTCCAAGTGGTATCAGATTCCTTCGATCCTGATGAAACCGCATCATTTTTTTGAGTATCCGTCTGTCTTTCGGTTTCAAATCGCGTTCGCAGGCGTCCCAAACACCTTGCGTATCCTCCCGAACAACTTCGCCGGTCGTCGTGAAACATTCAACATCATTTTGAAGGATATAACCGTGCATATCAGGTTTCTTGCATTCAACAGACAGTCGAACACTCACCAGTGCAAACGCGTCCGGTATCCAATCGATTCAAAAAATAAAACTGGTGCAAGAACGTGCTGCAGGATTAAACGCACCGCAGACGAATTTTCCGGCAATTCGGTGGAAGCAATACATCGTTGGCAGTCCTAAAAACCTTGGCATCTCAGGAAAGGCGAGAGCCAGTTCTCCAATCGCCATTACCCGTAGGGAAATTCAAAGCTAGCACGCCATTAACGCAGAGAGCGCTATCGGCCAATCAGCGAGCGCGAAATAATCTTATATCGCGTTATATTATAAGGTACTCAATTTTTTATTTTTATTTTTTTATTTATTCCCACCCCACCCCCCCCGCTAGGCGCCCCCATTAGGTGTTTATAAGGCGCTTAGCGCACATAGTGAGTCATGGTTTTGGCCACACGCTCACCTCCTTGCGCTTGCCTTGCTACTCTGTCTGCGTCCTTCGTGTAGTCTTCCGATCGGTCTTTGGTCTTGTCGTCCTCCGTGTAGTCTTCGTCTTCCGTTCGGTTGGTCTTCTGTCATCCGCTCGCGTGTCGCATCTTCGTGTTCTGTTCTGTCTTGGTCCGCGCATCGTGTCTGCGTGTCGCATTTCTATTCTATTTGTTTTAGGTCTAGCGTCTGTCTCGGGGGTCGTGCGTCGCTTTGTCATTAGTTGCGTCGCGTCTTCTGTCAGTCTTCCGTTCAGTTCTATCTCGGTCTCGCGTGTCGGTTTCGGGTGTCGTGTCATCGCATGTGTCTAGTGTCTCGCGTGTCAAAGTTGTCCCGTCATGTCGGTTTCGGGTGTCGTGTCGTCGCATGTGTCTAGTGTCTCGCGTGTCAAAGCTGTCCCATCGTGTCGCGTCGTGTATTGCTAAAAGTCGTCAAAAGTTGCTCGTGTCACGTCGTGTATTGCTAAAAGTCATCAAAAGTTGCTAAAAGTTGTCAATAGTCGCTGAAAGCCGTCAAAATCATTGAAGTCATCAAAAGTTGTGGTTAAGGAGGTGAGCCAGCAAAATTCAAATCCGCGTCGCAGTTGGAGCGACAGTTGAAGCGGAACCCACATTTTTTTTTGCTAAATTCAACCAAATTTTGCGATAGTTGAAGCGGAATCCCAAGCAGGTTATGTTAACAAGTGCATGAGCAAACAGTGGACAAAAGGTGCTGACGGTCGATTATCAAGCTCGAAAATGACCAATAACAACACAAGAAGACCTAATCGCAGCCCAGGTACTAAAAATTCTCTTTCTCCTTTTAAAATTGGTAGTTATAATCCACATCATCCACTAGTAGATCCTATGGCTACTAATCCTCCCCCAACTCACGAAAACATCACACAAGGAAACTCAAGTAACTCAGCCATTTCCAATGATGATTCTCTTCGACTCTTACTAGAGGGTATGAACGAAATTGGTCTCCTCCTAAAAAACCTAGTGCAAGCACAAAACCAGCCTAATCCCAATACTAATCCCCAAAATCACTCCCATGCCCAAAGGAATGAAGAAAATGTCGATCAAGATGACGATTGGGAACAACAAAGAGGCAATTCGAATAATTACAGGGATCGCTATCATAGACAGCGGTATAACCAAAATCAAGAAAGGGACACGGGTTATCACCAACCGAGAGGCCCTAATAATAATTTTCCACGAATTGATATGCCCACTTTTGAAGGTCAAGATCCTCGTGGTTGGATAGCCAAAATGGAAGGCATTCTTGACTTATATCAAATTAAGGAAATTGATAAAGTCCCTTTCGTCGCATCAAAACTAGGCACCGAGGCCTACCAATGGTTTGTATGGCTTAAACGAGAGAAAGGAGCTACTATTAATTGGAGAAAATTCACTACCTCTTTTTTAGAAAGATTTGATGAAGGAGCTACATCATCATACACAGTAAGACTCTTATCTCTTAAACAAGAAGGGTCAGTTAGCGAATTCGTTTCGGAGTTTACCAGTTTACTACCATACACTTTAGACCTCAGTCCCGACACAGTGGTAGGAGCCTTTCGCAATGGTTTGAAAGAAAGTATTCGAGTGGAGGTAGACATGCACAATCCAACCTTGCTGAACGATTGTATAAGAATAGCCAAGTTGGCCGAGAAGAGACATCAGTTGTCTGCACGGCGTGAAACTTATAGTCGTCCTTCATATCGCAACAATTCCTTTCGTAGAAATGATCAACCATCAAGATATTTTTGCTATAAATGTCGCACTCATCACCCCAAGGAACAAGCATGTGCCCAAAAACAAAACTTTCATATTGAAGGTGATCAATGTGAAGGAGAAGAGGAAGAACCTTACCAACCAGAAGAACCTATGCCAGAAGACCTACCATGTACTATAGAAGAAAAAGAAGAGGATACAATGGCGATCTCCGTGCATGCTCTCATGGGTTTAACCGCCCACCATACCATCAAGGTACCAGGATTTCTCCGCGTGAAAAAGGTGAATGTGCTAATTGATTCTGGTAGTACCCACAATTTTATCGACATCAAAACCGCAAAAGCTTTGAATTTATTCATTAACTCTTCCAACAAAGACAAATTCCAGGTTCTAGTGGCCAACGGGGTGAACGCACAATGTGTTGGTCGCACATCTCAAGTTTCCATAAAAATGGGAACTTATACTTGGTTTGGATCCCTTTTCGTCATGAATTTGGGGAACTCGGATGTCATTTTGGGAGTTGAATGGTTGGAAACATTAGACACAGTTAGCTTCAACTTCAAAAAATTATTTGTGGAATGGAAGGAAAACGGTCGAGTCATTCGCTTACAAGGCATTACTACTCCTCCATCACAAATGGTGAGCTCTCATAGTATGGAGAAGATGTTAAAAAAGGGTGGATATGGGTTTATAGCTCAAATTAATTGTTTGGAAAAACAATCTCCAACAAATTCGGATATTATTGCTCCAGAGTTACAAGACATCATAACACATTACGAAGAGGTTTTCCAAGAACCTCAAGGATTACCACCTAAACGATCTCATGACCATGCCATCCATTTGATTCCAGGGAGTGTTCCTCCTAACAATCGTCCTTATCGCTATCCTCAACCACAAAAGACAGAAATCGAACAGATCGTTCAAGATTTGTTGGATCATGGAGTCATTCGTCACAGCACTAGTCCTTATTCCTCACCTGTAGTCCTGGCTAGACGAAAAGATAACTCTTGGCGTATGTGTCCTGACTTTCGTTCTCTCAATAAACTCACTATCAAGGACAAATTTCCTATCCCCGTCATAGATGACCTATTAGATGAGTTGCATGGTGCAAAATTTTTTACAAAATTAGACCTTCGCTCCGGCTTTCACCAAATCCGTGTTAGAGAAGAAGATATTCCCAAAACGGCCTTTCGTACTCATGAAGGTCATTACGAATTTTTGGTCATGCCTTTTGGTCTCACTAATGCACCATCCACATTCCAAAGTCTCATGAACCAAGTGTTTCGTCCACTCCTCCGTAAGTTTGTGTTAGTTTTTTTTGATGATATTCTCATATACAACAAAACATGGACGGACCATTTACATCATGTGGATAAAGCCCTTCACATTTTACACAAAGAAAAATTATTTGTTAAACGTTCCAAATGTTCATTTGGTGTTCAAGAAGTCGAGTATCTTGGTCATATAGTTTCACATGAAGGCGTCAAAGTGGATCCCAATAAGATTAAGGCAATTCAAGAGTGGCCTTTACCTAAAACCATCAAGAAACTTCGTGGTTTTCTGGGTCTCACGGGCTACTATCGCAAGTTTGTGCACAACTATGGTAAGATTGCAGCACCTCTCACCGCACTCACAAAGAAGGATGCTTTTCGTTGGTCGACAGAGGCCTCTCAAGCCTTCGAAGCTCTTAAGAAAGCCATGTGTACAACTCCAGTATTAGCAACTCCCAATTTTCACAAACCATTTATTATCGAATGTGATGCATCAGGAACAGGAATTGGGGCTATACTAATGCAAGAAGGTCATCCATTGGCATTTGAAAGTAAACAGCTTTCTGGGAAAAATTTGGGAAGATCAACATACGAAAAAGAAATGTTGGCTATTCTTCATGCAGTAGAAAAATGGAGACACTACCTAATCAGTAGCCGCTTCATTATAAAAACAGATCATAGTAGCCTCAAGCATTTTTTGGAGCAAAGGTTTTCTTATCCGGAACAAAATAAGTGGTTAACCAAACTGTTGGGCTATGATTTCGTTATCGAATACAAGAAAGGGAAGGAAAATATAGCTGTCGATGCGTTGTCCAAGAAATATGAAGATGAAGTAGTCATTAACGCTATTTCAGGTCCTTGCTCCCAATGGGTGAATCAATTACAAGATGAATGGTTGTCCAATAGTGAAACTGCTCAGATAATTCAAGAATTATCTATAGGGTCCTCTAAACACCCTTTGTTCTCTTATGAAGATAAAATCCTCCGGAAGAAGAACCGCATTTACATTCCACACAATTCAGAACTCAAATCAAAGATCCTCGACGAATCACACGCTTCTCCATCGACAGGACATTCAAGATTTTTGAAGACATATTTAAGGGTCAAACAATCATTTTGTTGGAAAGGATTAAAAGCAGAAGTCAAACAATGGGTAGCAGAATGTGAAGTTTGCCAGCGCAATAAAGGAGAAACAGTCAAATCACCAGGATTGTTACAACCATTACCCATCCCTGAACGACAGTGGGAACATATATCCATGGATTTTATTGAAGGTCTTCCAAAGTCAGAAGGCAGGACAGTAATCTTCGTCGTCGTAGACCGGTTATCCAAATACGCTCACTTTCAGGCTTTACAACATCCATTTTCCGCAAGCAAGGTGGCAAAGGTATTTATGGATTCAATTTTCAAATTACATGGTATGCCAAAAAATATTGTAAGTGATAGAGATCCCATCTTCACTAGTAACTTTTGGCGGGAGTTATTTCGACTTAGTGGTACCAAATTGAACATGTCTTCAGCCTACCATCCACAGACAGATGGTCAAACAGAAGTAGTTAACAAATGTTTGGGTACGTACTTAAGATGTTTTGCTCAAGATAAACAATACCAATGGAGCCATTGGTTAGCATTGGCAGAATGGTGGTACAACACTTCTTACCATTATTCAATTAAGATGTCTCCATTTGAAGCATTGTATGGCACCAAACCTCCAGCAATCGCAGATTACGTACATGGATCATCCAAAGTAGCCAAAGTGGATGATTGGTTCCAACAAAGGCAGTCTACACTCACCATCCTCAAAGAGAATTTAGTCCAAGCACAGAATCGTATGAAACAACAACAAGACTTGCACCGATCAGAGAGAACTTTTAATATAGGTGATTGGGTGTTCCTAAAGTTGCAACCCTACAAACAATCCTCGTTAAGGATAAAGTCCAGCCAAAAGTTGGCTCCACGATTCTATGGTCCCTACAAAATTGTGCGCCGCATTGGAGAAGTAGCCTATCAATTAGAGCTACCTACATCATCACGAATACACCCGGTATTTCATGTTTCATGTCTTAAAAAAGTAATTGGTCAAAAAGTACAAAGTCAATCAGACTTACCAGTGCTCGATGAGGAAGGACGCATACATCTCCAACCTGAAGATATACTACAACATAGAACCCGAAGACTGAGATCACGTCAGATTCAAGAATTTCTCATTAAATGGCAAGATTTACCAGAGGAAGATGCCACATGGGAACCTGAAAGTATCTTCCAGACATTTCCAGCTTTGAGGACAAAGCTTTCCGAGGAGGGGAGTCATGTTACACTCCAAACATAGTATACGTCGGCTATGATTTCCAAGCGTGTAAAATTTAGTATATATGGATTCACAATAGTTTAAATTGAAGGATCATCTTATTTTTATATATCTTCATCTGCGTTTCGCATTTAGCCTATACGGCGAGGGTGTGCCCACCTCAAGTGGCAATTGAGTTATTTTTATTTCTTCCGCTTTTAAATTCCTCTTCGGCATAATTAATTCGTCATTCTGTTTCGAAATCTCTGTGTGTAAATTTAAATTGTGCAGAAGGATAGTTAAATCCTTCCACATTATTGAAGAAGTTGAAGTGCCATCTACAAACTCAAAAATATAAAAAACAAAATAAAATAAGGCTTTTGTTATTGAAAAGGCATTAAGGAGACAAAATATCTAAGTTCTTACAACCACCAAGAAGGTAAACAAATAGAATACATGCATAACGTATTGTGCAACATTGCACTAGCTTGTTGTGTAGAGAAGAAGAACATAACGTAGCCAGGGAAGAAAAAGAATCAAAGAGCATTATAAAATTCATCCATAAGTTTTGGGAATGTTATAACATTGCTTGTACCACTTGTCATAAGAAAGAAGCAGCGCTATAAGGCATCCAAGAGTCATAGGTTATATTCATATTGTTTGTATCATTTGTCACAAGAGAGGAAGAGTGCTACAAATATTTGAGAAGCTACAAGTTACGTTAAAAGGACCAAGAAAATGTTTCAATGACACTTGTCACTCATCTTGCAAAAAATCAAACATTACTAAGGAAGACTAAACATTTTCGGAGCACCATTTATTGCATGAGAAGGAAACAAATTGGATATCTTCATCCACAACAACTAGAAGGAATTCATTGGAGTTGAAGGAGCTTGACCATCCAAATTGGAGTATGAGTGCCCAATTTCAAAGCAAGACCAAATTTCTTTTTTGGATAATAAGGGGTTGTACTCGGGTCCCCCACCCTTGAAAAATTACATATCTCTTATTTAGAGCTTGAGAGTTTAAAAATAGATACACTTTTCATCTTAATTGATATGTTATAGCTAGAAACCTCCATAATTTTACATAAAATGTTTTAATTCTTGATTTTCATTTTCTGGATCTTTTCAAATTTTTGTATGAATACAATTACTCCAGAATTTAGCATCTTTATTGACATTTTTCTATAGCAGCCTTCACAATACCAAAACTTTACCTCTACTATTTATGCCTTGCATCTTATAAGAGTAATTTCTCTAAAACATCACACTATCATATTTCGCTTTACCAAATTTGAATTGCTAGTTTCCTTCCTTGCTAAAGTCATAGCCCTTCATTACTCTTCCCATCGTTCAAACCCTAGTTGGAGAATATTTGTAATTTTATTTTTCGTGACTTGAAAAAATATCACTGCCCTTGTTTCAAATGGTTGACTTCACAGTGTCGTATCTCCCTCAATATTGCTCAGATTTTTGCATATGACCACTCATTTTAAAGCTATTCAAATTCTACACAAGTTGGTCTAAGAATCAACTAAATTAGATAACTCTTCATGAAGATATGGCTCCTAAAATATGAGATATTTTTCAGGAAAAAATCCTAATCCTTCACACTTTGAAATTTCATTTTTTATGACTTGAAAAATTGCCATTGCTCTTGTTATGAATGGTTGACTTCATAGGATTGTATCTCCCTCAACATTGCTTGTGTTTTTATATATTACAACTCATTTTAAAGATATTCAAATTTTGCACAAGTTGGTCCAAGAATCGGTTGAATCGGATAACTCTTCGCAAAGATATGGCTCCTAAAAGATGAGATATTTTTTAGGAAAAAACCCTAATCCTTTGCACTTTGTAATTTTGTTTTTCTCATTGTAAGTAGCCTTCCATGCTCCTTCAGCCTTCCCAACCTTCCACTCAGCATCCCAGCCTTCCATTGCAGCTCCTTCAGCCAGCCCAACCTTCCATGCTCCTTTAGCCTTATCGGCCTTCCACATTCCTTCAACCATCCTAGCCTTCCACCCAACATCCCAACCTTTTTTTGTAGCTCCTTCAACCAACCCAACCTTCCATGCTCCTTCAAATAACCTAGCCTTCTATACTCCTTTAGTATTGACACTCTAAATATCAACTCATAATTCAACCTTCCACGCTCCTTCAGCCTCCAACCTTCCATGCTCCTTCAACCTCTAGCCTTCCACGCTCCTTCAGCCTCCAGCCTTCCATGCTCCTTCAACCTCTAGCCTTCCATGCTCCTTTAGCCTCCATCCTTCCACACTCCTTTAGCCTTCATATTTTTTGATCGTTAAAGCAGTAGACCATTTTCTAGGCCCCTTAGGGGGCAACCCCCTTCCTAAAATCAAGCCCAAATTTGATATAAATATTGAAGTCTTGTTTTTGAAGTTTTGTAATTTGCACATTTGAATTTACAAAATAAATTAAAATATTTGCAATTTGATAATTTTGGAGAAATAAGGTATTCTACATCAAATTAGGAATACACAAAACTTGCAAATGTTATTTTTAGAATTTCTAAATTTCTAAAGTTGGAGTTATGAGGAATCCAACATCAACATAGTTTCATGAAATTTAGAATTGGAAAATTATATTCATAAATTTGGGAGATAAAAGGAATTCAACATAGAAGTTCTTGACAAAGGAAAAATTGCATTAATCTCTAATCCAAAATTATTAGAGATATAAATTTGAAGATTTGCAATATTTAAAAATTGCATTCAAATCATTGATTGATAAAAGGAAAATAAAGTTGTTATTTTTAAAGAATAAAAGTTGAAAAATTATATTGTCATATTCATTCATTAGGGAGATACAAGGAGTTATACAAAATATAGAATTGAAGAAATTATATTGATTAATCATATACTACAAGATTTGAAGAATTAAAGGATTTCAACTCAATATATAGAAGTTGAAAAGTTTTTCAAGAAAGACAATATATTCAAAATTGAGAGATATAAGGCTTAAGTATTTGGAAGGTCAAAATTGAAAATTGTCCTTAGTCTATCATTCAAAGCTAAGGAGAGATAAAGAATAGAAAATTTGAGATTGCTTCAAATACTTATTTGATAAATTAAACTAGGGAGTCATAAGGAAGTCAACCTCAAAAGTTTAAAAGGATTCTACTAAAGTTATATTTCATTTTTTGAGACTCGGGAGTTACAAGGAAGTCTACATAAAAAACAATATGGATAACATAGTAAAGGAAGTATTTAATGAAAATAGTGAAGAAATATTGCATGCACTCAAATTCTATTCTCATGACTTAATATCAAACATTGATGGAGATCAAGTATTTGATATTCTAAAAGAGAAATTGATCTTATTTTTCAAAGAAGCTAAGGAAGGAAAATTTACTACCTTTATGGAATTTCTTCATGGAAAACTTTTTAGATCTTGTTGGGAATCTCAAGACATTATTATTACTACAAAAGAATGTCTAATAATGTATCTTTCATTAGTTGTTTTTGAACTCTTCCAAGGAAAAATACATGTTGAAGGAAATATTTCATATGATTATCTCAAGGAAGATTAATTTAATCCAAATCAATATTATTGTGATGATTCACTAATTCATAATACTAAGGATATATCACTAGCAGAAGAGCAGGGACAAAGAAAGGAAAGAAATCATATCAAAAGAGACAGGGAGAAGACTGAAACTAACAAAGATGATTACTTGAAGCATTTAGGACAAGAGCGAAAGTTGTATAACTTTGATTATATGCTAACACAATGCTTAGAAGGAAAAACACCAATGATTGTACAAAAGCAAGGAAAAGAAAAGAAGAGGTCACACCAGAAAAGTTAAACAAGAATCATTTTATGCAAATTCAGAAATTGATCTTATAGAGATAGATTGAAGACATGAAGATGAAGACCATATTGAAGACTAAAGTCTTCAATAACCAAATAATGTAATAAAAGGGGGTGTTGGAATAAATTACATAGTTTGGTACATGTTAATGTACCATATTGGGTACATCTATAGATTAGGGAAGTGTCTTAGATTAATATGAGAGTATTTACTTTATGCAATGTAATAAATACACAAGTGTGCAAAGTATTTTGGCAATGTAAATGTGCATAGTTGTCCATATGCACATGTGTCATAGAATATAAATATGAAAATTCATAGGAAGAGTGAAGGCCAAGAAAGCTCCATATGAAGAGTCACATTCCTTTGTATATATGTGTATATGAGGGTGTGAAAGATATAGCAAGATATAGAAATATATAGAGTGATTGGTCATATACAATCATAATGGAGAGTGATGAAGTATGATGTATTTGAGGTCTTTATTCAATAAAGATCATATTTTCATGAGCATTTATTAGTGGTATTTATATGATTCATTTCTTAATCTATTTATGATTTTTATATGCTTAATAGATTGTCATTATCATATATTTCATATTGCAACTTTATTTTAGATCTTGTGGTTACTTTATCTTATGTATCTAGCTTCAAAATCTAACACTTGTGGAGATGAAAAATATTTTCTTCCCTCTTTCCAAAAATAATATTTTCAAATAGTTGCAAGCTTACTACAGTGATAATGAATTTGGCCTATCTTTGAGAGGTCCAAGTTTTAAACCCCACTTAGTATGAGCAGACCGAGATCCCTCATAAAAATTGTGTAAACTCATTGAAAAAAAAATACTTTCAAATCCTCAAAAAATAACAATTTATTATTTTTGTATTTTTTTCTTCAATCAAAAAGGAACTTTGTACCTTTGTTTTCTTATTTTCTTCCTCTCACTATTAATTTGAGGTTAAATATTCATCTTCCTTGATCTTGAAGACAATTGAGCGAATCACATGCCCTTTCACATTTGTCATATTGCATTCTTTTCTTTTGGAAAACGCGTTATCTTAACCTTTGGTACATTCAAAACCTTTGGCAGCGCCTAATATTTTATCATGAAATATTTTTAGACTTTTATGGATGTAAATGATTGCCTTCTTTGAGCAATTAACCTCTCTCTCTCTCTCTCTCTCTCTCTCTCTCTCTCTCTCTCTCTCTCTCTCTCTCTCTCTCATTATCATTTATTTTCTCTTCACATAGATCCTTTACACTAGAATGATTTCAATTACACTTTAAATAATGGTTTGGAATGTGTAGATGCCCGAGTGTGCACTCTTTCTCATTTGTGTTCTCTTCACATGGATCTTTATGCTATAATACTTTCAATTGCATGATGATTGTTTTTACTTATGCAAGGCTCTACTTGGTTCTTGTTCTTTATATCCTTGGCTTTGAGGATGTTTTGTTAAGACATGAGATCTCTACCCAAAATTGTATTCACAAGTTGATTGTTGTTCAACATTCTATTTTTATCTTTTTTCTTTGCTTGTTACTTTGCGAAAAATAGATGAGCATCTTTTTCATGCACTCTAATAGGGTTAAATATGTGGCCACTTTTTATTAATGGTAATATTATATAATTTGACCACCTTTTAGTTATATGTTTACATAGCCACCTTTATAGGTAATATTTGATATATGGCTACCTTGATCATGGACACCTTTGATGTTATATGTAGCTAATTTTAATCATTCATGTAATACGTGGCCACTCAGTTAAGTTTATTTGATGCCTTCTGGTAGGTAATGTATCTAGATTTTTAGAGCCTATTTGATAATGTAAATAATTAGCTTGATGTTGTTTAAAACTTGTCTCTATATGCCTGTATCATACTAGTATTAGAGCAGTTTGCTCTTGTGGAATCTCCTAAAGGGGAGGATTTCCTCCTAAAAAAATTTCCTTCCTCAAAGTTGCTATTGCTATTACCTTTGGTTTTATCCTTTGTAAATTTATCTTTATTTGTCTTCATGAAACTTCATGGCCCTTCACAGTTTATTTTCCTCTCAATCCTAATTATCATGTTGACCTTACATCTGCACTAGTTTGCCTAAATTATTTTTGTAATGCTTCAAGGGTCTATTTGTCAAAAATAGGTTTGTTTGTCGTAGTTTGTTCATTAGATGACATTGACCCATGTTTAAGACCCATGGCCAAGGCCCATAAAACATCATCAATTATACACTAGCATGTTCTTATGTTTTAGACACGTTCATGTGGTTTTTGCATCATTATATCTATTGAACTAAAAATATCCCTTGTGATGATTTATGTGATCCCAACTACGAGCTTTCAATTTGGTGGTCCTTAATAATGTTTGTTAGTATGGTGCTACTCATCGATGAAGCTTTTCTTCCTTCACTTTGGTTGTAGGGTGTGCATGAACTTTTGCATGGTACATCCTAGATCCATGTGTATTAATCCATATTCTACATGTCTTCTTTTGGCACTAGATACATGGCATGTTTGACATATGATAATTTATTCTAAATTTTATCTAATTTGGTGGATGTCAAGTTGGTTATGTGACACCTTTTGTCTCTAAATCTCATTGTGCTACATTTTTTGGTAACAACTTCATAGCCTATAGTTTATCATGTAGTTTTGGTCCCAAGTGGAAGTCCATAATCCATATCTAGATACACAACTTCATACAACTAGGTGTCCTCTTCTTGGGATGTTGCCTAATCGTTGACCCTGAATTGTAAGTAGAAAAATCAGACATGTTGAGGCATTTCTAATCCTTATTTTTGTCAGTTGTTGGCTACATGAATTTATGGACCTGCTCACTTGTTGCATCTTTGCTAGTCTCCATTATTCCCAATATGTGTGAGATTAGACAATTATAGCTTGTTTGTGCATGGAGATAGTATCTTGTTCACACAAAGATAATGCCTTGGGATTGGAACATATTTTTCTACTTGAAGTTGCACCTCACAGTTTGTTCACAAACCAAGGTGGGGTGCTTCACTATGAAAGACCCTTCTTCACATCTATTAAAGGTTGAGGAAAGCCTTTCAGTAAATTTGTGTGAGCACGACAACTCTCAATATGTGGTTTCCATGAATGGTAGGGTCATGATCATCAATGGC
Source organism: Wollemia nobilis (assembly GCA_028583015.1). Taxonomy (NCBI): domain Eukaryota; kingdom Viridiplantae; phylum Streptophyta; class Pinopsida; order Araucariales; family Araucariaceae; genus Wollemia; species Wollemia nobilis. The sequence goes on from JAQPPZ010000103.1 coordinate 8,873,906, forward strand.
ATTATCCTACATGGAAGAGCCCTAGTGCTTGGCAGTCCTCGACTACTAACTTTTTAAGTCCACCATGGCCAATTACGAATTGATAGTTAGCTTGATGGATGCATAGCCATGCAATACTATAGTCTCCTCACTTGAGCCACGTAGTAGACCTATGCTCTAAGTCCAACACACATGGCATGAGTTTCAGTTGTAACATGCCAGGGGCTTAATAATTTCTTTTACCTTTTAAGACTTGTTATCCCACATTGCATATGGGGTTGCTTTTGAAGCTTTTTATAAGTTATGTTTCCCTAATTTGAATATGTGTTACTCGCATGAGGGGCCATACTTTTAGTCATCTGTATTCCACATGGAGGCATTTGTGCAATATTTGTTTTTGGACTATTTATATTTGTTTTCTGATTGATATGATCCCTTTTCGGTGATTAGAATGCATTAGGGGGATATTTGTCTTTTGTCCATTGTTATTTTAAAAGTGGAAAATGAAGTCAGACACCATAACCTTTTGAATACCCAAAGATTCTCTGAATATTCCAAGTCCATATAAAGTGTATTTAGTCCCTTTTACTTTTATTTTCAGGAGATATCTTGTTTTAGTAAACCAAGCCTTTATTTAGACCCAAACATAGCCTTATTTATAGTCGTTGAAAAGCTCTTTTCAAGCCATATCTAGTAGAAGCATTAATTTTATGTTTTGTAAAGGTCTACTTTAACCTCTAGTACTTTGAAATTTCTATTGCCCAAAATTACTTCATTGTATCTCGAAGTGCATTTTTTGTTATAACTGACACTCCTTTGTTTGAGCAATTGTATTTTGTCAAAACAATCCACTTTTGACTTTTGACATTAGAACAAGTATTATGGCAATCTTGTTTTGTGTCCTATTTTGAGGTAAGTTTTATGGTAGACTTATCCTCATTTGTCTATTGAATCAAATTTTAGTTTTGATTCTTGTTTGTATGTGATCAATAGGTATCACATTTGGTACTCCTATCATCAAAGTTTGTTTATCCCTCTAGTAGCATAGTGGATTTCAACATTTTAGCTTTTCAACTCGATTTATATCTTCATAAGAAAAACATCATATTTCATAGGGCAACATTACATCAGTTCATTCTAAATTAGCTTTTGCATTTGGTTCATTGGATCCTCAACTATTTCAACTCTTGCTTCTATCTGATTGTTTTAGCTCTTGCTTCTATACAGTTGTTTCAACCCTTGCTCCTATCTTGTTGTTTTAGATTCTGCTCCTATATAGGTGTTTTAGTTCAAGTTCCTGTTCTTGTTCCAAATGTTTCATTTCTTATTTTTGCTCTACCTTTTGTTCTTATTTTCTCTCACTACTAAATGGATCATGATTTTCCTTCTCTATTTGTACATATTGGAGTCCAATGCTTCTATAGTGGGGAGGAATGATAGTATTTAATATGTGACCACTTTTAATTAATTGTAATATTATATAATTTGGCCACCTTTTAGTTATATGTTTACGTAGCCACATTTCTAGGTAATATTTGATACATGGCTACCTTGATCATGGACACCTTTAATGTTATACGTGGTCAACTTTAATCATGCATGTAATACATGGCTACTCAGTGAAGTTTATTTGATGCCTTATGGAAAGTGATGTATCTAACTATTTATAGCCCGTTTAGTAATGTAAATAATTAGCTTGGTATTTTTTAAACCTTGCCCATGTCTTTTCGTATCACACTCTAATTGTTGCTATCCTTTATTTGCTTTGATAATGCTAAAGTCATTATCCCTTGGTTTGTTATCTCTTCTAGGTTGCCTTCTTTGGTCTTTAGTCTGGTTGGGATGCTTTGTTAATATTTTTCACATGATTTGAGAGTTGTCTTTCTTCACTTGGCTATTCTTTCTTTTTTGGTTTTGACTATGTAGCAAGAACCAATTTACTCCCTACCTTTTATCATAATCCACTATATAGCTATCTTCCTTTTCTTGCTTAGACAAAGCTTTTCACTAGATATATTTCTTTTAGTTGTGCTTTGATAGAAGCACTAACAACTTCCCCTTCTTTCATCATGCTTTATGCTTTATTGCATTCCTTCTTGGAATTTTTATTCAATACTTTTCTTCTATTTACACCTTGTTTTTATGTCTACAAACACTGCTCCTATTAACTTTTGAGAACCTCTTGCAACTTGGAGATGTATTAATAACCTTTTTAATATTTCAAAAGAGTATTTTCTTGTTGCTTAGTAGGAACTTCTTGTAATTCTTCTTGTGAAGCTTCAATGGCTTCCTAAATTTTCTTTCAAATCTTTAAGGAACTTTTATAGCTTCCTTTTCCTTTTGAGGAGCTTATTTTTGGATCCCTCTCTTTTAATTGGTAAAGAGATTCTATGAATTCTTTATTCACATTTTCGAAATGGAAATTTTTCTTTCTTACCAAACTTGGCCTGGTTTTTTCTTGTAGGATTTACGACCTTTGGCCTTAAGAGGGATTGAAACCCTTTTTTATTATTTGAAAGGCTTTTGCATTTTGTAGGGGTTTTTCACCTTGAAACTTCTTGAATATTCCATGGAATTTTCCTTTACAATCACAATCTTAAACAAAGTAATTTTACCCTTGAAACTACTTTTCTCAAATTTGAATAATTATGTTCTCACACAAATTACACTTTGGCTTTCTCTATGTTGAAGCTAGAGGAGGATCAGAAGGAGAATTTTTTCTTCCTTCTACCTGTTCTAATAACACATATTATATCGTAATGCTTCGAATGATTGTATTATGGTAGTGAAGGGTGTTTAAGTACATAGGATATCTTTTTCAAGCATAAAAACATTTAAACAAATTTGCAAATACCTTATCTTATACTACATACATGTAACTTTGAGGGGTGTTTATACCACTTGACTTCTCACATGGTCTTTAATGTAATAACTTCTAACAATAACTAGATTCCAAAATTATATCCTCATTCTCCCCTCAAATAAGGGCATCCCTTGATATGTTGCTAGCAAATTTACCTCCTCCATATAAAGCAACCTGCATATCCCTATTTTGATTCTAGTTGGGTGTTTAAGAAAAGTTTGATTTTTTCCTATTAACATTTTTTCTTGACACTCTTTAATATTCCTTTATTAAGTTATTCAAAATTCTAGCCTTGTTTTTCCTTGCCCTCCCAAAAAGGGTTGTATCATCTACAAATAATTGATGGGTGATGTTGTCGATATTATTACTAGGATTAAGTTCATTTATTAGCCCATATTTGTATGCCTTCTTCAAGTTCCTTCCCAATACATTTGCCATAATAATGAACAAATATGGTGATAGAGGATCTCCTTGTCTAAGACCCCTCTTAGCTTTAAAATATTTTGTTACTAGCCCATTGACCAACACTGAATATGATACTATAGAGACAAAAGCTTTAATCCATTTGACCCATTTATTTTCAAATCCAAAATTTTCAAATATTACAAAAATAAAATCTTATTTAACCTTATCATAGGCTTTATTCATATCAAGTTTTAAGACCATTTCTCTCTCCTTTCTAGAAGTTGTTAAATGCATTACTTCATGAGCTACTATGATCCTATCTAAAATATGTCTCCCTTTCACAAATCATCCTTGCTCTTCTGAAATAATTGTCTAATAGTGGTCTTAATTAGTTTACCATCACTTTGGAGATTATATTATATGCCATATTACATAGCCTTATGGGCCTAAATGAATCAAATAATTTTGCATACTTATTTTTTGGAATCAAGGTAAGATATGTTGCATTTATTTTATAAGGTATGTATATTTTTATCCTAGATTGTTCCATTACCATCGATACAAAATTCTTCACTATTTCCTAGTTATGTTGATAGAATGCTACAAAGAGTCCATCTAGAACTGGGCATTTATCCTTATCAAAAGAGAAAAGAGCTTAATAATGTTTTTTCCAAAGTAACAAGATCCATAAGTTTGCTATTGTCTTCATTTGTTATTATTAAAGGTATTGTAGTAGTTTATCATTAAGAACTTCAATATCCTCTGATCCTATAATATTTTGGTAAAATATTCTTTCCTTCTTTCTTATTTCACTCTAGTCTTCAATCCAAACCTTTTATACTGAATTAATGCTACTAATTCTAGATGTTAATCTTTTGTACTATTGCCATCCTATAAAAAACTTTATGTTTTTATCTCCTTTTAACCAAATCTATCTTGATTTTAATCTCCAAAATTTATCTTCCTTACTCAAAATGTTATGATATTCACTAAGCAACTTTCTTTTCTCTGAGCTTGGATTATTGTGCTCACCTTTTTAGAATTTTGGAATTTTCTCTTTTAGTTCTTCTTTCTTCTCAAAAATATTTTCAAAAGTGTTCTTGTTCCATTATTTTAATCTAGATGTCATTGATTTAATTTATTTTGGAAGTGTGTACAGCCCAAAGTTTCCTAAAGAACCCCATGCCTACACTATCATATCAATAAATTGAGGATGGTCTTTCCACATCTACTCATATTTAAAATATATATTTTTAAATCACTTACTGCCATTTTAACTCTTATTGTCCAATGATCTGAACCAATCCTTGTCAAGGTATTAATTTTAGCACAAGTCCCTTCATCTAGCAAATGATTTGAAAGTATGCATCTATCTAATTTTTTGGCTATAAGGTTATAGCCTATCCTATTATTAGTCCATGTATAGTTGTCCCCTTCAAAATCAACCTCCCATAGATTATTTTTTTGAATAAAATATGATACATCTCTTATATTTTTGTTATTTTCCTAATTCCCCCTATTTTTCATCCAACTTGGTTATGACATTAAAACATCCTATGATCATGAATCAGGTTTGGTATTTAATTCTCATAAAGGCTTTAATCGCACTCCATACCTCTAATCTTCTTAATTGAGTTGTAGGTCCATAGACATTGATAAGGATAAAACAAATATCTACAAAGTAGCATGTGACTAATGAGGCTATCCAATGCCTAGTTTTATGAATGGTTTAACAAGAGATTCTAACTAGACTCCAACATGTTAAAATTTCCCTTACCACTCCTAAATCCACAACATTCCATTCACATTTTGTCCATATTGCTTTTATAGTTTTGGAAACCTCTTCCTTTGTCTTTTTAGTTCCCTAGATGCAAATAATATCATGCTTATTACTTAAATAGAGGTCCCTAATACATCTCTTCTTTGAGGGGGCATTAACACTCCTTATATTCCATGATATGGTAATCATGTCTATTTAGGGGTTGCTGTCCCCTTCTGCGAATTACTAATATCATTTTGTTGTTTGGTAAAGAGAAATTCAACCAACTTAGATTTTGTTTCTTTCTCTATGTTTTATCTTGCTTCCCTAGCTCTTGCTTGATAATTGGAATGTTTTCCTCTTTTTACCTTGCCAGTATTGGGATTAGATCATATTATTGTATTTCTCAATATTCTTTCACAGTTTTCCTTTTTATTAGATTTATCCTCGTCTAGCTCTGCTAAGAAATATTTTGAATTATCCTATTCATTTTTTTTAATTTTCCTTTTAAATGGTAGAGGTATTAACATCTAAAATTATGTTTTATCTACCAATTTCCTTCTCCTGAATGGTGCATGGTACTTCAATATAGTCTTCAAAATATAATAAGGCATATTCCTTAGGTTTAATAGGAATGTTCATCCCTAAATCAATATCATATTTTTTTTTGGTAAATAAGGTACAAATTCATTACTACTGGGTTTTACAGGTTGACCCAAAACCTATTACAAAAATAGCACAAAGCTTAAGCGGAACAAAAAAGAGCCACACAGTCTGTTCTTAGCCCCCTACTAGGGCCACACAGCCAACAAAGAGCAACATGCTTACAAAGGATTACACACACCTTAAAACATAGGCAGTCGACAATTTTGCCTCCTAACACTTTCTCTTCTCTTTTGGTCATGAAATTGTGACATGTCGTGATATCGCGACACTTTTCCTTCCTCCTCTTTCTTTTCTCTTTTGGTCGCGAAAAAGCGACATGTCGTGAAATCGCGACACTTTTCCTTCTCGCTCTTTCTCTTCTCTTTTGGTCGCGAAAATACGACATGTCACGAAATCGCAACACTTTTTCCCTCTTGCTTGTTCTCTTCACTTTTGGTCGTGAAATAGCGACATGTCGCGATATCGCGACACTTTTCCTTCCTCCTGTTTCTTTTCTCTTTTGTTCAAGAAAAAGCGACATGTTGTGAAATCGCAACACTTTTCCTTCCCGCTCTATCTCTTCTCTTTTGGTCGCAAAAATTTGACATGTCGTGATATCGCGACACATTTCCCTCTTGCTTATTCTCTTCACTTTTGGTCACGAAAAAGTGACATGTCGTGATATCGCTACACCCTTTCTTTCATTCTGAACATGTCGTGAAATCATGACACTTTTTCTTTCCTCCTCTTTCTCTTCTCTTTTGGTCGCAAAAATGCGACATGTAGCGATATCACGACATTTTTCCTTCTCGCTCTTTCTCTTCTCTTTTGGTCGCGAAAATATGACATGTCGCAAAATCACGACACTTTTTCCATCTTGCTCTTTCTCTTCTCTTTTGGTCGCGATATCGCGACACTTTTTCCTTCTTGCTCTTTCTCTTCTCTTTTGGACGAGAAAATCTGACATGTCGCGAAATCGTGACCCTTTTTATTCAAGCTCAACAAATCACCATACAACGACACCAAATCCTTCTTGCTCACCATGTCACGATATCGTGACACTCTTTCATTTAACATGTCGCGATATCGTGACACTTTTCCTTTCTTGCTCTTTCTCTTTTCTTTTGGTCGCGAAAATCGCGACATGTCGCGATATCGCGACATGTCGTGATATCGCGACACTTTTTCTAACATGTCGCGATATCGCGACACTTTTTCCTTCCTTCTCTATCACTTCTTTTTTGGTCACGAAAATGCGACGTGTCGCGATATCGTGCCACTTTTCCTTCTTGCTCTTATTCTTCTCTTTTGGTCGTGAAAAGACATGTCACGAAATCGCGACACTTTTTCTTTCTTGCTTTTTCTCTTCTCTTTTAGTCGCGAAACCAAGACATGTCGCGATATCGCGACACTTTTTCCCACTTGCTCTTTCTCTTATTTTTGGTCACAAAAATGCGACATGTCACGATATCGCGACACTTCTTCCTTCATGCTCAACATATCGCCAAAAAGTGATACATTTTCCTTCTTTCTCAATATGTCGCGATATCGCGACACTCTTTCATTCTTGCTCATCATGTCGCGATATCGCGACACTTTTTCCTTTTTGCTTTTTCTCTTCTCTTTTGATCGTGACATCGCGACATGTCGCGATATCACGACACTTTTTCTTTCTTGCTCTTTCTCTTCTCTTTTAGTCACGAAAACACGACATGTCACGAAATCGCGACACATTTTCCCACTTGCTCTTTCTCTTCTTTTTTGGTCACAAAAATGCGACATGTCGCGATATCGCGACACTTCTTCCTTCATGCTCAACACATCGCCAAAAAGCGACACTTTTTCCTTCTTGCTCAACATGGATCAACATCGCGGCACTCTTTCAATCTTATCGCGATATCGTGACACTTTTTCCCTCTTGCTTTTTCTCTTCTCTTTTGATCGCAACAACACGACATGTCACGAAATCGTGACACTTTTTCCTTCTTCCTCAGCATGTTGCAAAATTGTGACACTCTTTCTAGCATGTCGCGGCATCGCTACACTTTTCCTTTCTTGCTCTACATGTCACGAAATCATGACACTCTTCCTTTCTTGCTCAACATGTCGCAATATCGCGACCTTTTTTCCTTCTCGCTCGACATGTCGCGATATCGCGACACTTTTTCTTTCTAATCTTGAGAAAACAATTCCTTGTTAATATTCTATTCTTGGGGTACCATGTCCTCTAATATTTAATCTACCTTTTCTTCATATGCTCAAGCCTCAAAAGAATTGGTATTTCTGCTAATAACCTTACTTTTCAATCTCCATTATTGAGTTACTTTCACCTATTTAGACCTATTTTTTAAAGTTGAAAATCATCCTCATCCATATTTGTTTGTAATTTTCTCTTGTGGTTTTCTACATATGTTTTTGCTAGATTATTATTGGGGAATGATCTCTAAATTGCCTCAACTCATGACATATTCTACATCTAAAATATGTGTTTTCATAATCTATGGTTTGGATCTACAACTTACCCCCATATTTAAGAATGATTGATTATGATAAAATTCTACTAATATTAATCATGACCAATATCTAGGCATATATAGCCAAGACTCCATCTTTTGTAGTTATTGAAATCTCAAATAATTCTCCCAAAGTGTTACCTATTACCTTGAAGGTATCCATTTCCAAAAATTTAATGGAAAACGCATACATCTTGACCCAAATTGGTACTAGGAATAGAATTACAATTCTAGGTGCAAAACCTTCATACCAACAAGTAAGGAAGAGTCTCGCTCTTCCCATAAACCAATGATCCCCTTTTAGGATTATATCCCTTTCCCTATTGGAATAGAAAATGGCTAGGAAAAAGTCGTTGGTAAGAAAGGATAGACTCAATCTTGGAGACTTCCATCTCCTATCAATCCATTTACTTAGAGCCAAAATCCTTGGCCAAGACACATTAAACTTACCAATAACCGCCCTATATTTAAGAAACGAGGATCACTACTCTACTCTCTAAAATCTACTGTTAGGGTTGATTCTAAGGATTTAGTTGTAAATTGATCCATGGGAAAGAAATTATAACTTTATATCTATTAAAATTTACCAATTTATCCTATAGTAATTATATTATTTGAAAATAAAACTATAATAATATGCATGTAGAACTTATAAGATAATGAAGGAATAAATTAAACTTAGTAGAAAATTATATGCCCAGATAGAATGTCCTGACTCATTATTCCCTAGCCTTCCATTGCTCCTCCCATCATCCAGACCCTCGCTGATAGATTTCTGTAATTTCATTTCCCATTACTTGAAAAATTGACGTTGCCCTTATTTCGAATGGTTGACTTCATAGGGTTGTATCTCCCTCAACACTAATTAGATTATTTCATATGACCACTCATTTTAAAGCTCTTTAAATTCTTCATAAATTAGTCCAAGAATCATCTAAATCATAAAACCCTTTGCAAAGAATTGGCTCTTGAAAGATGAGGTATTTCTTTTAGACAGTGCCCTAATGCTTTCCTTGTTCTAGATGGTTGTATTCACATAGTATATATCCCTTAACACTACTTGGATTCTTTTGTATGACCACTCATTTCAAAAAAATTAAATTCCATGCAAAATGGCACAAGAATCATTTGAAATGGACAACTCTATGTAAAGATATGGCTCCTGAAAGATGAGTCATTTTTTAGAGAAACATTTCCCTAGATCTACCAATTCAAATACTTATTTTTACATGGTTTTATTCATCATGAAAATCTAGATTTAACTATCTATTCTAATATTTCTACATCAGTTTGGCATTGATGATATGATCATCTAAGTTTTCACCATCTTGTTACACTACAAAATAAAAATATGGTCAAAGGTCTTCCTTCTTTTAGGAAATTCACTCATACCTATCCTTGTTGCTTAGTCAAAAAATAACATAGAGCTCCATTCAGTCCTTCAAAATATTGAGCCAAAGGGCCTCACAATTTGGTCCATACCAATATTTGTGGACCCATGGCTCTAAGCTACAATGGATCCAATTGTTTTCAACTTTTTATTGATGATCATACTCATAAAATGTGGGTATAATTGTTGTAAAACAAGGATGAAGCTTTTATCTAATTCAAATAATTCAAGGCTCAAGTTGATACTTTCACAAGAAGACAAATCCATTTCCTTTGTTCAAATCAAGGGGGGATTTTACCAGTAATGAATTTTTAGCATTTCTAAAGGAACATGGCATTCATAGAAAATTAAAAGTTGCCTACACACCATAGCAAAATGGTATTACAGAATACAAAAATAGACGATCATGGAAATGGTACAATGTATATTGAAAGATTCTCAACTTTGACACTCTTTTTGGGTAGAAGCAATTACAACAGTCTACTTAATCGTGCACCCATTGCATCACTTGAACATATCACTCCAAAATAAGCATGGACTAAACATAAGCCATTGATTTATCATCTTCGTGTATTTGGGTGTATAGCATATTTGCATATCCCAAAGAGGAAGAGGCATAAATTGGATGAAAAACCTTGGAAATGTATTCTACATGGTTATATTGATGAATCAAAAGCCTATAGATTATTTCATCCAACTATAAAGAAATTATATATTAGTCACGATGTCACCTTTGACAAAGAAGAAAAATCACTCTCATCCTCCCCACAAGAATCTTCATATGACTCGGTTCTAGTAATGCTTGAAAGTGATAAAGATGAAGAAGTTGCTAATGAAGAAATTTTTAGGAACAACAATGATGAAGGTGGTAATGAATATGTGGATCAATCAGTTCCACCATATCACATACAAAAAATACCCAAGTGGTATACTAGCACAATAAGAGCCTCAGGGTAGATGGAGTCCCAAAAATATCTACCACAAGACCAAGGACACAAAGTATAATATGCAATGGATAAAATATGGATCTAACGAGTATAGTTGAACCATCCATAATACAGGAAGCTCTTTAGTCTAAATCTTGGAAAAATGCTATGGATACTAAATATCAAGCATTGTTGAAAAACAAGACTTGGGAACTTGCTAATCTTCTTGTTAGTTTTTGATAATATATATTAAAGGAAATGCAACCACAATATGTAAAATAAGTAAGCAATGATAACTATATGATAATGGCACTATAATATGCAGGGAAATTATAAGAGAAAATTCTGCAATAACTCAAAAATATGCCATTAATGAAAGCTCACAAAAATAGTACAATGTAATATAATGGAGGACATGAACACTCCATAAATACATGAAGGAACTACATTGTACTCACTCTAACTACTAATGCAACTAGTAACTATTGTATATTTTGTCACTCACTCTTGCTCACACTCGTTCAAAGGCATATATATATGAAGATAAGTCCCTTGGCCTTTCATCTACCATATGACTCATGTAAACGTAGACTACATGCACATTTACATCATTACACATTCTAACACTTGTGCATTTATTATATTGCATGGAGTAACTACTCAAACCTTACTCTAAGGTAAACTCCTACTCTAATTATGTACCTAAGATGGTACATTAGCATATACAAAATAATACAATATACTCCAACACCCCATGTATTACATTATTTGGGTATTGAAGACTTTAGTCTTCAATATTATTTTTATCTTGGTTCTGGAATTTGAGCTCCTCTTCATTTTGTTTCCTGTTAGTATCTTCATAAAAAACTATCTTTGTTGAGAGAGATTTAATTATATATTCATTTGTAGGTTGTTCCATTTCCTGAATTTCTTGAATCTCTTAAACCGAGTGACCTTTCTGATTCCCTTATTTATATTATAATTAAGGATAATTGTATTGGTTTTGAGAAGTATATATACGCTGAAATTGTTGTTGATGTGGACTATACTAATTTTGATGTTGTCTTGGTTGGAATGGCCTATTTGATTGGCTTCCATAATTTGTTTGATTTCCTTGATATTGGTTTTTAGGATTGAATCTACAATAATTAGTACTATGTTCTTTCTTCCTGCATACTTGGTAATACTTGTTATTCCATGTTCTTTGTCCTTTTGTGGATGAGGTAACATTTCCTTGTGGATTATATTTTGAAACCAATGCATTGTTAGTCATTTCATCTTTAATTGCATTTTCCACCTCATATTCCTGAAAAATATTGACTAACTCATCAAAATATGTATCTTTACTTAGGATTTGTGTTGGTAATTTTGGGTTTGAGATCCTAGCTTCTTGTCTATGAGTTGTCATTGATGTCAAAAGGAAATGACATTAATGTTAAGAGGATGTGTTGGCTTCAAAGGTGGAAGATTCCAAGAGAATATTTTTAAGAGAATCCGGAGAGATTCCATTGGCAAGGGTTTTTCATTAAAACCAAACCGGTTTTTATTAAAACCAAGTTGGATAGGGTTTTTATTAAAACCAATTTAAATGGTTTTTATTAAAACCAATGGAGGTTCTCTTTATTACTTATTTAATTATTATTTAAAACCCTTCAAGGTTTTAATTAATTAATTATTTAATTAATTAAGGGAGAAATTATTTTTAATTTATTAAAAATACTTAAAGGTTTTTAAACCTTTTTTTATTCTTAATTTATTAAAATTATTTAAGGGTTTTTAAACCATTTTTGAAAAGACTTTTGATTAATTTCGAAATGGTCTTTATTTCCGTCGATGTCAAGGTGTCTTCGAAGAGACTATTTATTCTCCAACTCCTAAGGTTGGAAGGCTAATTAATTGGAAATTCCCCGAATGCAATTTGCGGTGTTTGTGCTCTGTATTCGCTGCAATCGAAGGAAGACTTAGAAGCACGTGCGGTTGAAAAGTCTTCGGGAGTTTTTTCGAGGGTGAAGTGGAGGGAAGTTCACTTGTGAACTTTGTAGCCCGCGTGGGCTAGTGGCAGCAAAGGCTGCTGTTGAGCGTTGCATTGGCGAAGGTCATCGTTTTGAGTCTCGCGGGGGTGCTTTGCTAGAGTAACACACATTTTTATTAAAACATCTTTATGCCGCGAAATTCAGAGTTTCTTGGACAGCGATTTATAAGGTGTGATTAAATTTTATGAGTTTTGGCTTTTGTGATTAGCATTGAATAAAAGCTTAGGAGAAATAAGGGCATATTTCTTTGGATGTATTTTTAAGATTATTCTTTTCTATGCTAAAATTAAAAATGGAGGTATAAGGTGTGAGTCTGTGATTGTTGATTTATCGGCATGTTATGGTGGTTGTGTTTAAAGAAGTGGAGCTAAAAGGTGTAATAAAGGAAGTTTATATTATTGCTCATTTCTTTTTATTCTAACCCTAACTTGGTTGGAAGTTTGAGAGTTGTGTGTGGTGACAGCTTGAAGGTTCAATTATCTTCTACTCCAATAAGGTATGGGCACATTCTTCTTATGAGTATGATTGGTGTATGTTTTCTGAAATAAGGTTGGAGTGAAAAGGTATTCTATTAGGTATCCTTTGGCTAGGTGTAATCCTATTTTCTGGTTTGTTGAAGACTACTTATGCATTGTTATCCTTAAGGAGAGATTTTGGTGAATGCATAATTTCTGGTTTGAGATAGTGGAATCTTTGTGCACTAGGGTTTATATTTGTGAGTCTAGCTACTTGCATTGAGTTGGTGGAACCCTTGGTTGGCTGTTTTGAGTTTGATGGTTGAGTTGCTTCCATAAAGTTTGTTTGATCAAGTTATTGCTTTACTTGATTCATGATATTGGGCTTACTCCATTGAGTTGATTTGAGCAAGTTATTCATTGCATTTGGTGATATTATGTTGGTGGTTGTTTTGTTCAAATATATTTGGTGGGAAAAGGATTTCTACTTGTTTCCTTTTCTTGTGATGATTGGTTGAATGCTTCAAGGTTGATGTTGAGTTGAATGGTGTTGGTTGACTAAACATTGTTTGATGAGCATTGTTGTTGAAACCTTAATTGATGGTGAAAAGAACATGAGTATCATTGTTATGTGATTCTTTGCATAGTTGGCAATTGTTGGGGTTTCATGTTCTTGAAAGAAAATATTCTATCCTATCCATTTCAGATATTGAGTTGAGTTTTCAGATTTGAGATTGAGATTGAGCTGAGTTGATTTGAGTTGAGTTTTGAGATTGGGATTTGAGTATAGAACATATTGAGTCTCTAACAATTCTCTTTATGCTTCTATGAGTTTGAAAAATCACATTGGGTCTCTAACAATTCACTTTGTGATTTCCTACTAAGAAATTTTTCCTTGTGAGCAGTTTTTGGACAGGTTTCGGTGGGGACTTGTGAGCAGTTTTGGACAGGTTCGGTGGGGACTTATGAGCAGTTTTGGATAGGTTTCGATGGGGACTTGTGAGCAGATTTGGACAGGTCCTAGCAGAGGACTTGTGAGCTAAGTTTGATAGTTCTATCAGAGAACTTGAGGACAGAGGTGCATTGGTTCTATGAGAAGAACCCGAGGACAGATTGGCAAGTCTTTGAGAAGGCTTGTATGCGAGAGGATTGATTTGTTCAAGAGTTGGACAGATCCGACGGATAGATGAAGACTTGTACTAGACCGACTGACTGTGTTTGGTACAAGTTGTTGAGCTGTTGTGGACGTGATCATAGAAGGCAGAGGTCTCTTAGGCTAAGCATTGAGGACAGGAGGTCTTCGGTGGAAAGGAGTTCCACGTGTTGGCAAGAGGTAGAGGCAGTTGATCTTTTGAGGGATCATTTCCAAAGCGAGAGGGAAGGTATCTCCTTTGAGCAGAGGCTCATAAATTTTGATTAGGGAAGGTATCTCCTTTGAGCAGAGGCTCATAAATTCTAATTGGGGGAAGGTATCTCCTTTGGGCCGAGGCTCATAAACATTGTAATTGGGAAGGATTCCCAAAGAACTTTGAGATAACTTTTAGAGAAAAGTTTTGTGGACGTAGCCCAGCCATTTTGGGTGAACCACGTTAAAATTGGTGTCACTTTGTGGATGATATTGTGCATTGCTTTGATATTGCTTTACTATTTTGAAGTATAAAGGAAAAAGTAAAAAGAGGTCTTATACTGTTCACCCCCCCTCTCAGTATAAGCTTGTGTTCTTCAATTGGTATCAGAGTTGGTGCCTTCAAAAAGTTTAACAGCTTGAAGGAAAAGCTAGTAAAGAACACAATGGATCATTCAAAAGCAATGAATGCAATCCTGAAAGGCTTACAGAAAGCAGATCTCACCAAAGTGATTCACTACAAGACAGATAGTGAAATGTGGAAATAGTTGAAGGTGGTTCATACAGGTGATACAAATTTCAAAAAGGCCAAGTTGAGACACTTCAAAGGTATGTTTGAACAACTCAAGATGAATGATGATGAAAAGATTAGTGACCACATGCTTTGTATGGATGAGGTTGTTAACTCCATGAAAGACTTAGGTCTTGAGCTTGCTGAAAATGATTTTTGTGATAAGATTTTAAGATCTCTTCCTAATAGATTTAGTGAAAAGATTTCTGCTATTGAGGAAGCTAAAGATTTGGATAAATTGAAAAAGGATGAGCTCCATAGTATACTTGCAGCATTTGAGTTGAGAACTCAAGTGAAGGTTGATGTCAAGAAAGAGGCAACTTTCAAGGCTACCAAGAATTCCAAGGGTAAACGACTTCAAGATAGTGATGAGTCTTCTAGTGATGAAGAGGCATATTACAATAAGAAAGGCAAGTTCTCTAGAAAGCACAAAAGTATGAAAAATATAAGATGTTTCAATTGTGGAAAGTTTGGTCATTATGCTACTGATTGTATTGTTCCCAAGAATGAAAGTGATGAAGATAAACAGGATTCTAAGAGCAAGGATTCTGAAAAGCACAAGCATCACAGGAAAAACAAAGATGAGCACATCAATCAAGGAAAGAGGTATTCTCACAAGCACAAGAAGAGTTTCTACCTATACAAAGCAAGTAAGTGTTCTAGTAGTGATAGTGAAATTTCTTCAAGTGATAATGAAAATGAGATGTTGTTCATATCAAAAAAAGAGGAAGAACCGAAACATAGATTCATTATCATGAAATGTCTTAGATGTGGAAATTTTGGTCACCTTGAGGATGATTGCACAAATAATGATTTGGTTTCTAGTATGTATGAGGATGCTTCAGAAAACTATAAGGAAGATGCATGTATGATTTTTGAAAAGGGTAGCACCTCTAGTGATAAGAAATCTGAAAAAGGTTTTGATGATTCAAAAAGCAAACAAATAAAGGATCTTGAAAGTGAACTTATTAGTGCTCTTAGTGTTTTGGAAAAGGAAAGAAAGAAGAATGCTAGACTCAAGGATAAGTTAGATGAATGTTGTATGGAGAGAGATGATCTTATAGAAAGTCTTGACTTCTCTATAGCTAAGACACAAGAACTCAAGGATGAGTTAGAGTCTAAGGTTCTTGAGTATAGTGAGTTAGAACAGAAAATGGCTTCTTTGAAATAGGAAACTAAAGAGTACAAGGATAAGCTTTACAGGTTTCAAGATAGCTCCAAAAAGGTTAAGTCACTCATCAAAGGTCAAAGAAAGACAACAAATAAAACAGGCCTTGGTTTTGTTAAGCCACACAAGGAACAAGTTGGAGAGTCTAGTAAGAGACTCCAAAAGGAAGAGAGTTATGATGAGGAAAGTATTTCAGAAAATGAGTCCTTGAATGATAGATGCACGAATGAAAATAGAATTCAGAATGAGAAGAAGAATTTTTCGGAACCTAAGAGGTCAATTAAAGGAAAGTTTCAAGGCGAGATGTTTTGCTTGTCACAGGTTTGGTCACATGGCTTCACATTGCATGGCTCGAGTGAAGGAGGTAAATGACAGTTTCAGAAGTGCTAGTTACTTTCAAGGGTATTGCTACTCTTGTCAACGGTTTAGGCACAAGGCGGTTTATTGCAAGGCAAATAACGAGAACAGGTTTGGTCGGAACAGGTTTGGTTAGAACGAGTTTGGCCGTAACGGGTTTGGTCGAACAGGTTTGGTCAAAGCTGGTGGATTCAAAGATCAGGTTTACCTCGGAGAAACAACATCGTCAAGTGTTTCAAGTGCAACAATGAAGGTCACACAATCGGACAGTGTAGAGCTGAAATTCCAGAATACAGGAACAGGAACAGTGGCATGATCGGGTCCAAGGATCAAGGCATGGACAAGAATAGGGATGAGAACAAGAACAAGAACAAGAATATGGACAAAGAGTTCAAGAGAAGTCCCGGCAAGGAAGTTATAGACGTTGATGATGATCAGTGCCTAATGGGAGTTTTACTCCCACCCAAGAATTAATCACCTCATCGGGAGGTGGGGGAGGGACTAAGCTAAGAGGCTCATTCTTAGTCCCGAGCCCCAAAGGTGACCCTTTGCCATTGATGACAAATGGGGAGAGATTTGAGTAAGGGGGAGAGCCTCAAGACAGGGGGATTTGTTTATGTTGAGTTTCTTTGTTGTTGAGAAGCATGGTTTGCCATCAATGACAAAGGGGGAGATTGTTGGCAATTTTGGGTTTGAGATCCTAGCTTCTTGTCTATGAGTTGTCATTGATGTCAAAAGGAAATGGCATTAATGTTAAGAGGATGTGTTGGCTTCAAAGGTGGAAGATTCCAAGAGAATCTTTTTAAGAGAATCCGGAGAGATTCCATTGGCAAGGGTTTTTCATTAAAACCAAACCGGTTTTTATTAAAACCAAGTTGGATAGGGTTTTTATTAAAACCAAGTTAAATGGTTTTTATTAAAACCAATGGAGGTTCTCTTTATTATTTATTTAATTATTATTTAAAACCCTTCAAGGTTTTAATTAATTAATTATTTAATTAATTAAGGGAGAAATTATTTTTAATTTATTAAAAATACTTAAAGGTTTTTAAACCTTTTTTTATTCTTAATTTATTAAAATTATTTAAGGGTTTTTAAACCCTTTTTGAAAAGACTTTTGATTAATTTCGAAATGGTCTTTATTTCCGTCGACGTCAAGGTGTCTTCGAAGAGACTATTTATTCTCCAACTCCTAAGGTTGGAAGGCTAATTAATTGGAAATTCCTCGAATGCAATTTGCGGTGTTTGTGCTCTGTATTCGCTGCGATCGAAGGAAGACTTAGAAGCACGTGCGGTTGAAAAGTCTTCGGGAGTTTTTTTGAGGGTGAAGTGGAGGGAAGTTCACTTGTGAACTTCGTAGCCCGCGTGGGCTAGTGGCAGCGAAGGCTGCTGTTGGGCGCTGCATTGGCGGAGGTCATCGTTTCGAGTCTCGTGGGGGTGCTTTGCTAGAGTAACACACGTTTTTATTAAAACGTCTTTATGCCGCAAAATTCAGAGTTTCTTGGACAACGATTTATAAGGTGTGATTAAATTTTATGAGTTTTGGCTTTTGTGATTAGCATTGAATAAAAGCTTAGGAGAAATAAGGGCATATTTCTTTGGATGTATTTTTAAGATTATTCTTTGCTATGCTAAAATTAAAAATGGAGGTATAAGGTGTGAGTCTCTGATTGTTGATTTATTGGCATGTTATGGTGGTTGTGTTTAAAGAAGTGGAGCTAAAAGGTGTAATAAAGGAAGTTTATATTATTGCTCATTTCTTTTTATTCTAACCCTAACTTGGTTGGAAGTTTGAGAGTTGTGTGTGGTGACAACTTGAAGGTTCAATTATCTTCTACTCCAATAAGGTATGGGCACATTCTTCTTATGAGTATGATTGGTGTATGTTTTCTGAAATAAGGTTGGAGTGAAAAGGTATTCTACTAGGTATCCTTTGGCTAGGTGTAAATCCTATTTTCTGGTTTGTTGAAGACTACTTATGCATTGTTATCCTTAAGGAGAGTTTTTGGTGAATGCATAATTTCTGGTTTGAGATAGTGGAAGCTTTGTGCACTAGGGTTTATATTTGTGAGTCTAGCTACTTGCATTGAGTTGGTGGAACCCTTGGTTGGCTGTTTTGAGTTTGATGGTTGAGTTGCTTCCATAGAGGTTGTTTGATCAAGTTATTGCTTTACTTGATTCATGATATTGGGCTTACTCCATTGAGTTGATTTGAGCAAGTTATTCTTTGCATTTGGTGATATTGTGTTGGTGGTTGTTTTGTTCAAATATCTTTGGAGGGAAAAGGATTTCTACTTGTTTCCTTTTCTTGTGATGATTGGTTGAATGCTTCAAGGTTGATGTTGAGTTGAATGGTGTTGGTTGACTAAACCTTGTTTGATGAGCATTGTTGTTGAAACCCTAATTGATGGTGAAAATAACATGAGTATCATTGTTATGTGATTCTTTGCATAGTTGGCAATTGTTGGGGTTTCATGTTCTTGAAAGAAAACATTCTATCCTATCCATTTCGGATATTGAGTTGAGTTTTCATATTTGAGATTGAGATTGAGCTGAGTTGATTTGAGTTGAGTTTTGAGATTGGGATTTGAGTATAGAACATATTGAGTCTCTAACAATTCTCTTTATGCTTCTATGAGTTTGACAAATCACATTGGGTCTCTAACAATTCACTTTGTGATTTCCTACTAAGAAATTTTTCCTTGTGAGCAGTTTTTAGACAGGTTCCGGTGGGGACTTGTGAGCAATTTTGGATAGGTTCTGGTGGGGACTTGTGAGCAGCTTTTGGACAGGTTCTGGTGGGGACTTGTGAGCAGATTTGGACGAGTCCTAGCGAGAGGACTTGTGAGCTGAGTTTGATAGTTCTATCAGAGAACTTGAGGACAGAGGTGCATTGGTTCTATGAGAAGAACTTGAGGACAATTGGCAAGTCTTTGAGAAGGCTTGTATGCAGAGGATTGATTTGTTCAAGAGTTGGACAGATCTGACAGACAGAGGAAGACTTGTACTAGACCGACTGACTGTGTTTGGTACAGAGTTGTTGAGCTGCTGTGGACGTGATCATAGAAGGCAAAGGTCTCTTAGGCTAAGCATTGAGGACGAGGAGGTCTTCGGTGGAAAGGAGTTCCACGTGTCGGCAAGAGGTAGAGGCGATTGATCTTCCGAGGGATCATTTCCAGAGAGAGGGAAGGTATCTCCTTTGAGTAGAGGCTCATAAATTCTGATTGGGGGAAGGTATCTCCTTTGAGCAGAGGCTCATAAATTCTGATTGGGGGAAGGTATCTCCTTTGGGCCGAGGCTCATAAACATTGTAATTGGGAAGGATTCCCAAAGAACTTTGAGATAACTTTTAGAGAAAAGTTTTGTGGACGTAGCTCAACCATTTTGGGTGAACCACGTTAAAATTGGTGTCACTTTGTGGATGATATTGTGCATTGCTTTGATATTGCTTTGGGTATATTGCTTTACTTGTTTTGAAGTATAAAGGAAAAAGTAAAAAGAGGTCTTATACTGTTCACCCCCCCCTCTCAGTATAAGCTTGTGTTCTTCAATTTGTAAAGATGTAACTAAATGATTGTAGCTATCTGGAAATGCTCTCAGGGTTACTTGAACAAGAAACTTATCTTCTACTTTTTCTCCTATGGTTAAATTTTTTCCTTTTATATCTACTACCTTCCTTAGGAATAGTTCTATACTTGCACCCCTATTCTCTTTCAAAGAATTTAATTGAGTTTGAAGATTTAAGATAGTGGCTTTATTCTTCCCCTCAAATATCTTGGTTAAAGTTTTCCAAGCTTCTGTAGATGTTGTTGAACTAATGTAAGATTTTATTTTATCTATAATAGAAAAAGTTATTATTATTAGTGCTTTTGCTTCATTTTCTTCAAATTTTTGAATCTCACTATCACTTGAAGTAGGTTTATTTTTTGTTCCTTTGACAATATCTCAAAGCTTTTCAACTATTAGAAATGCCCTTACTTTTTTTTCCATGATGAATAATTTGGACCTTTAAGAAGTTGGGATTCAGTGAGAATGAATTTGTTTATTGTCATGATGGTCCTTGTAGGCTACCTTATATATCCCTAGTTTAGAATATGTGATCAAGATTGATAAAACCTTTCCAAATATTAGGTTTTAGAGAATCTCTTATATCTCCCAAATGTTTGAAATTATAGTCTTAATTAAGTGCTTGATTTAAATTTCCTTTTGAGTTGACTCTCTAATGTTTTGTTCAACTCATAGTTCTCCCTATTGATATTTTCACTTTTAATTTGATGAAGTTCTCTATTTTTCAATACTCTATGGTTGGATTCCTTTTGTCCCTTTAATTTGTATATGAGACAAGTATAAGCAATAAATTCCAACTTTAAAGCAATCAATGATTTTGTTTCTTTTATCCTTAATTATCAATGGTTCAACTTTCTAAATTCCAATGATCTAAATTTTGATGTAGTACTCCTTATATCTCCCTAATTTGGAAATTTAGAAACTGATAATATTTGCAAAATAATATTTCAATTTTCAAAGGTAGAAAACCTTATATCTCCTAGTTTTATTATTTGCAAATACTATGATATTTGATTCGTAATCTAATGCAATTTAAAATTTCTTTTAAGGATATAATCTCCTTTTTTAATTGCTTTCTAATCAACTAAGGTTGTAATTTCTCAATGCAATAATTGAATAGACTTAACCTTAGAGATAATGCTCCTTATATCTCCTTATATGTTATGGAAGGCAAATATAAACTCAATGTAAATATACCTTTATCGAAATATGATGTGTGACGTGTTGGGTGATGTCTTCCTTGACTGCACTGTCAGGTGTATTGAGCATTGTATTCTATATATCTTAAATGTATGGCAGTGTATTGAACGCACTATGTACTATGATGCTCTATCTCCAATATTAGACTATTCTCTTTACCTCCTTAATGCTTCTTTGACTTGTAGAAGCTCAATCTGCACCCTCTTCTCAAACACAGCTTTTAATACCTCTTTGTCTCCTCTTGGAATGAATGCCACATGGCATTTACATTCCTTTTGATCATGAATTTTCTTGTAGAGTGATGTAGGTACGTTTCAATATTTACAAAACATTGATCTAGGTGGTGCATGTGTAACCTTTCACTATGAATGTTGGTAAAATGATGCTTAATTCCCTCACGCTTGTATAAGCATTATCAAAGTTGTAGCCAGTGAGTGGCATAGGTGTAGGCTCTATTTGAGAGATATTCCTCTTGAGGTGTTACTAAAACTTTGATGGCACCTTCCTCCTTCATGCCAAATAGCATAATATTATTTTTCTATATTGTGACATGTGGATCCTTCTTCTTTTGCATGTAACCAAGTTCTTCAACATCTTTTATCCTTAACATTCTTCAAATTCCTTGAAAGT
The DNA here is from genome assembly GCA_028583015.1 of Wollemia nobilis. NCBI lineage: Eukaryota > Viridiplantae > Streptophyta > Pinopsida > Araucariales > Araucariaceae > Wollemia > Wollemia nobilis. Next base: position 8,895,712 of record JAQPPZ010000103.1, read on the forward strand.
TATTTGGCTTCTATTCTAGCGTGTTGTTTTGAACCTTAATGTATGGTGGCTCCTCTTTGATGATGGTGGCTCTTCCTCAATGATAGTGGCTCTTCCTATGGTGTTTTGAAGCTTACTTTAGCAAATCTTCTCTTCACTTTCGCTTGGGTGTTGCTTGATGATAATTTCCTTACAAATTACACTTTCATTGCTTCACATTGTTCTTACTCTTGGTGTTGTACCATTCTTACTTAGTCTTCTTCTTACTATAGGTTTCTTGAGTGTTGCCTTCAAGAGACTATGACACCAGAATATAGTGTCTTTGAACACCTTGACCACGATGATATTGAGCCCTTGGATGGTTTTATCTCCCTTTCTATGTAGCTTGAGCTTTTAACCTATTTAATACTATCACTTTGATGTCTGTAATATTATGCTACGTTGGTGTCTTAAGACACTTAACCTTTGTCTTCCTTTTGCTATAATGTAGAAGACAAGTATGGTGCTATTTGAACTAAGAATAACTCTATAATAAACTAAGATAAGATACCTTAGTTGCACCTGAATTTTTGAGACTTTCTTAGTCTCTTTTGTAGCTTTCTTTCTAGACTTAGTATGGTGGCTTCCTTCTCTATTCTTTGGCGGTTATAATGCTCCTTTTGGTGGCTTCTCTTCACCAAGATATATTATTTTTCACCTATGCTTAATGGTATCTTTTGACACTCCAAATCAACCTTGCTTGTGCACTAATATTTCTTCCTTTGTTAAATACTTAATGCACTTTAATAACTCTTGGAAAATTAACTTGTATTAAGCACTAAATTCTATTCAACCTTCACTTTAGAATAATGATTTCTTTGCTTTCAATAGAAGGTAGGATGTTGATATTTTCTTTCTTTCAAAATATATCTAACTCCTCTTTCTTATGTGCAGGTTTTAACCTTGTAATAAATATCTTTTGCACTTCCTTGAAGACTTAAATATGAAACCTTCTCCTTTGCAACTTTAAACTCTAATTTGGTGCTTAATGAAACTTAATAATGAACTTAATATAAGTGTTCAAATAATGAACCTTTTGCACCTAATTTGCATACCTTTTTAACCTCTATAGATGATGTATTTCTTAGTGATTTGGATCACCTAATTGCTACTCTAAATTAGATGAAATCGTAGTTCTTTCTTTGCTCACCAAAATAAAATTTTAACTCATAAATTTGCAGCTTTAAAACTCCTCTAACTTACTGTCTGAAAATGTAGTTTGGTGTCTTTAACTCTCCTTCAGGATGCACCCTAAAAATTTAAAGCTTGCCAACTATTAATGTTGTCCAAATTGCTACTTTCTTATTGTCCTCAAATCTAAAATTTTTAGATTGTAAAGCAATCAATTTCTCCTCCGAAATTTTTTCCTTGAATATCACAAATTTGATAGGAAACTCCTCCAAATTGTAGTTGAGATTTTCCTTCAAGAAACCTTTAAATTTATGTTGTAAAACCAACAATCTCCTTTCTTTGAAATAACCTTCAAGCCTTCAATGGTAATATTCAAATCTCTCAGATTTGGTGGCTTCTTCTAACTCCTTTCTATTTCAACTTCCTTGTCAAATTTTGACTTTGACCTTGGCCTATTTGTTGGCCTTATTCTCAAGAATCTAAATGTCTTGAGGTCTTCACTATTCTCCTCTAAAATTTGATAAATTCCTTGACAAATATTTCTTCTTTTGGGCTTGTTGTCGGATGGTGATAATTATCCCAAATTCTATTCTATCAGAAACTTCTCCTTACTAGTTATCTTCTCCAAAGAGTTATCCTGAAAACTACTCCAATGGCCTTCTCCAAATATTCTTCAATGGCCTTCTTTGAATCCTTCAATGAGGCTTTTCTAACCTTCTTCTTATTTCTCCTTTCAATCCTTCCTTTAGACCTCTTCTCTTGGGTCTCTAATTTTTGCAGCTTCTAAAATCTATAATAAGACCTTTGTTTGTCCTTTTCATTATCCTATCTTCCAAATATGAAAGTTCTTCAATGGGATCTTTTATGGGTCTCTTTAGCTTCTTGAGTTGTTCTCTCCTTTCTTCACTTTGTAATCTACAGTCTTCAATATTCAATGAGACTCTTTTTCTTGAGTCTCTTCTTTCTTCACTCTGAAGTCTTCAATATTCAGATTTCTATGAGGACCTCCTTCTTGGTTCTCCTCAATCTTCAATGGAGATCTCCAATCTTCTCCATGACTCTTTTTTGGAGTCTCTACTTCCTTCAATCTGCAGTAAGGCTTCTCTGGCCTTTTTCTCTCTTCTGCAATCTACAAGTCTACAACTCTTGCAATGGGATTTTTTCTTTAAGGTCTCCTAATATTCAGTCTTCAACTTGTTGCTTCAGGTACTGGATTGATTCCAAAGAAGATATTCTTGCCAACTCTTTTTAGTAAGCTTCCAAAATTTCTTTGAAACTTATTTTCTTTGCAACAAAGTATTAGAAAATGATAATAGAAAATTCTTTGAATCTAGAGAGAATAAACTTCACTAGTTGATTTGTCAATCTAGTGGAATCAATGCTAAGTCCTAGTCTTCACAAGTTTTTTTATAACTCTGTGGAAAGACTCTAGCCAAATATAATTTCAAAAATTTTGAAACAAAACTCTCTCTATCTTCTCTCAATTTCTCTTGTGATTCTCTCTATTTCCTATCAATCTACCTTATGATCTAATACCACTACTAGTTTTTTATGATAAATATTAAAGAAAATGCAACCACAAGATGTAAAATGAGTAAGCAATGATAACTATATGATAATGGCACTATAATATGTAGGAAAATTAAAAGAGAAACTTTTGTAATAACTCAAAAATATGCCATTAATGAAAGCTCATGAAAATAGTACAATGTAACATAGCAATAACTTTTGCAATAACTCCAACACTTCCACTAGGTAAAAATGTTATAGCATGTAAATGGATTTTAAATCAAATATAAATCATATGAAAATCTTGATAAACACAAGATAAAACTCATAGCTAAAGGATATGTACAAGAAGAAGGCATGAATTATGAGGATAAAATTGCACCTACAGTTGAGATAAAATCTATCAGAATAATATTTGCTCTAGTTACACAATTTGGTTAGAAAATTCATCAGATGGACGTGAAAAGTGTCTTTCTCAATGAGGATTTAAAAGAAGTCTCTATGACTCAGATAGAGGAATTCATCATATCCAAACAAGAAACAAAGGTATGTAAATTGATCAAATCCCTCTATGGTCTCAAACAAGCCCCTTGAGCATGGTATACAAAAATAAATAAACATTTGAAAAGCATGGATTTAAAAGGAACCCATATGATCCAAGTTTGTATCACAAAGAGTAAGGGGGAAATTGTAATCATCTAGTGTATATGTGGATGATTTGGTTATCACAAGGAGTCCTAAAACAATGATTCTAGATGCAAAGGAAGACTTAAAGAAATTTTTTGACATAATAGACCTTGGACTGTTGCACTATTATCTAGGTCTAGAGTTATGGCAAAACCATCATCACATATTTGTCTCATAAAGCAAATATGCCTAGACTCTTATTGAGAAATATAGCATGAATGATTGTAAGCCTATGAAAACTCCTATGGAATTAGGAAAAATCTCACATTTTGATTCATCTCCTCTATTAAATGCAACTCTCTATCACCAGTTGGTTGGAAGTCTCATCTATCTAACCTACACCAAACCAGATAATCAAATTTGTAGTTAGTTACATTTCACAATTCATGCAGGAACCAAAATTGACACATTAGAAGGTAGTAAAAAGAGTTCTAAGATATAAATGCACCACTTATAGAATTCAAGAAGAGTGATCAGTTCCTCTTGGTGGACTATACAGATGTAGACTACGCAAGGTGTGTTGATGATCAAAAATCCACCTCTAGATACATGTTCTTTTTAGGATCTACACCTATATCATGGGGTAGCAAGAAACAACAAATAATTGCTAGATATTTTGCCAAAGTAAATTATTGTGTAGCAGGAGTTGTTTGTGAGGCAATATGGTTGACATATGCTGACAAGTATGGGAATACCACAAGATAAACCAAAAATCATGCACTATGACAACCAAGGAGTATTAAAAGTTATTTGTAATATAGTGTTCTATTAATGGACCAAGCACATTGATATGGAATGTCATTTCATACATGAACATGTTCAACAACACAATATTTAGCTCAAATTTTGTCCTACTCAAGAGCAATGTGCAAGCATCTTCACCAAACCACTTGGATATATCAAATTTGAAGAATTTTGAAGTTTTCTCTCCAAGACTATGATGTAATAAGGGGGGAATGCTAGGAATTATTACATCATAGATAATGTGAATGTAAGTTGAGTAAAACCACTCAACACATGGTATGTAAGATCCACTAGAAGTCAAGGGTAGTTGCAATATTTATTATAGTTGGTTATGCCATATTTGGGCATTCACTGTAGTTAACTATCCATCATTTCATAATGCAATACATTGAAGCATCTAAACATTAGCAATATCACTTCCTTTAGTAAGTTCTCCATAGATTTTTGGAACCAATATGAATCCTCCCTTTTCAAAGCATTATGATAATAAAAAAGTAATTGTTTGTCTTTCATATAAGAATCCTAATCCATTCCATTAGTTTTTACTATCTCTTGTAAATTTTTGAGCTTGGATTTAATTTCTTTATTTTCTTTAAAAATGTTACCAAAATATTTGGCATTCCAAATATTCATTTGTTCCTTTAAATATTTTATCTTATGAACAAACCTGATCATATATGATCCTTCAAAATTTGCTTCATCCCACCATAACATAACTATATAGAAGAAATCAAGGTCTTGGAACCACATAGACTGGAAGTGAAATGGATTTGGATGACCATTATTGGGTAAATCACAAGTTAAAAGAATGGGTTTGTGATCCAATCCTACTTGTTATAAAATATTTGAAGAGATTGCATACTTTGTTTGCAACTATGTGTTGGATAACAAGAATCTATCCAAACTTTTTGCTATATGAGTTTTTCCAATGCATCTATTATCCCATGTATATTGAAAACTTAAGGACTAACATCCCAAAGTCCCTTTGTATTAACAAGAAAAGCAAAATCTTGCATTGATTTAGACCATCCTAGAGTACCACCCTTCTTTTACAAAAGAGATAGAACAATGTTGAAGTCACCTCCAAGAATCCATAAATCATAATGAATAATCATTGTGTTTGACAAAATATTCTAAGGTCCTTTCGACATATTTCACAAGGAGTAACTATAGTTGGAGCATATACATTTATAACCCCAACTTTGATGTTTTTCTCTTTCCTGCAAAATAGTCTAACAACCCAATTACTTTGTGCTTCTAACAATTGCCTATCCCCTTTGCGTTTGTTCCATATTGTTGCAATATCGACTGAAGCTCTTGTAGAAGAAATTGCTAGACAATCACCCATCTTCTAAATCTTTTTAAAAAAATTCTCACATTCCTCACTACTTAATTTTATTTTTTGTATTAAATTAAACTCATGACTATAACAATCTATTAAATTTTTAATAACTTTTTTTAGGGGTCTTATTAATACCCCTAATATTTCACGATCTCATTTTCATCATCATCACTTTTTATTTTTATTAGTGGGCTTAGCCCTACTTCTTGTTAACACCTTGACATTTTTATTTGGTTTCCCACATTGACATCCCTTTATGTTTCTTTTTCTCCTTGTCCATGCTTTGATGACCTTCCTCTCCTTTTTACATTCCCATCAACACTCTCACCTTCATTCATATTTTTCTATTTTTCCATATTGTTCATAATAAGACTTATCTTCTAAATATTTATGTTGCCCTAAAGAATATGAAATGCAAAGAATAATCTAATAAACACTTTCTTCTTTATGTTGCCCTAAAACCCCTAAAGTGCATGGATGACCCTCCATAATCATTGCTTTCTTATGTTGTCATGGAAACCCTAAGTTTCATTAAATATTATTCATATGCTTTTCTTTATTGTGTTGATCTTGAAACCCTGAAGTGCAACAAATATACTTTGTACTACTTTCATTTTTATTGCAAGGATAATATTTTATGCTACTTGAGGAAAATGAAGAGGATTTTCCTAGATTAACCTTGACCTCCTTCACCTTATTCGCTTTAACATTTGCCTCCCCATATTCATTTGCTTTAAAATTTCCCTTCCCATCTTCCTTCACACCTTTAACTTTTTTTATATTTGAACTTGTGCATTGTACTTCCTCATCCCTTATGTCATTTTTTCTTTTAATGTTTGATTCGAGTGAACTATAATGACCTTTGTCATTTGATAATATAGAGGCGTTTTTCTTGCCACTTTCTTAGGAGTGAAAAATCCTTGATTTGACCTAGCTTCTCTTATGACATGATCTCTTTGTTTCAAATTGAAATTTACCTCATGCCCAAAAATTTCCATCTCTTTCTCCACCATTTTCACTTTGCAATCCCTTGGCATGTGTTTGGTTTCATGACATTTGCAACCTCATAATGCAATATTTTCATTATCCACTCATTGATCCCATTTTCTTGATTTAGATTTAATACTAATGGACTACAATAAAAGGTTTTGAAATATCCATGACAACACATATTCTAGTGTATACAACATGCCTTGTCTCCTTAGTAGTTGGTCCCTCCTGAATGAACTTGCTTGGAGTATTGCTAACATTCTTCAAAACCTCCTTATTGATGAGTCAATCAGGAAGTCCAAAAATCCTAATCCACACTAGAAGCCTTTTAATAATCTTTATCTCCACAAAGAAATCTCAATCCATGGTCTTAAATATAATACATATTTACCCCAAACCAAGGGCATCCATACATTATTTTATTCATTATTTCCAAATTGGAAAAGATAATGAGGAAAAACTCTTTTGGAAGAAAGTTCAAGGAGTAATTTGAATTTAATCCCCACTTCCACTTGATACAATTTTGAATCTCATAAAATCTTGGATAATATCCATGGAACTTACATATTAACCCTTTGGTTTTAAGAACCTTTATATCATGCTCAATCATCTCATCCTTAATAATCACTTTTGGCATAGTTTCTGCTATTTGGATAGGGTTTTCCATAGATTCACTCTTCTTATCACTAAGGCATCCATACTTCCAACTAGGGAATCCTTGCTTTTAATAAGGATTTCCAAAAATGTTTTTCTTGTGATGCTTCCTAAATTTTCTTCATATGGATTTTAGTTTTTCAGTTTCTCGTAATATTTAAAACAAGAAGTGGCACTCACTCCTTGATTGCACTTCGCTTCCTACTCCATGGTCATGCTTCCTGCTTCCTCCTCATGCTTCCTACTTGCTATTTGCTCGCACTTGCTTCCGACTCTAAAGGAGACCTAAATCAATTGTAACACATATGGAAGACTTACTATACTAAAATTTGAATTTTTTTTATATATAAAATAAACTATGTAAATGATGTTTATTTTAGAATTATAAACATAATTTTAACATGTAGGTTTTAAAAACATATATTTTTTTTAAGAAACAGAGCTATATATTGATATTCAAATTTGCAAAGAACAATTATCCAACAGGTAGCTTGGAGGTCACAAGATTGTTGTCCAAAAGAAGGGATAGACAACAAAGCAAATCCAAAAACTCCAAAAAGTGCAACAATATACCAAGGGTGCCAAATATGCAAAGGGTACCATAATTATCGAGAAAACTTAAAATACCAAAAGCTCCAAAATCACACAGTGTTCTATGATTGTCCAAAGGCATCAAATTCTCCAGGGATGTCAAAATCTTCAAAGGCTCCAAAATTGCCATATGCTTCCTATCATCTATGCCACTCATGTTGTCTAGTTTTTTTTTTTTTTTAATTACTTTAAGATGCAAATAGGCTATATTTATGACCTCATTTGCAAGGTGATCAACCACCATATTATACCTCATTTCAATGTGGGAGTATTGTATATATTCAAACTTCTACTCCAATTCTCTTAGTCTTCTCTAAACTATTTGTAGTTAGACTGATGAGAAATCCTTCCCCTTAAATATGGCAGAGATCACAAGTCTCAAATCATCATACACATGAAGTTGTTTAATGTCTTGTTCCTGAGATGACCTTATGAAATGGTCTATGGTAAGCAAGACATTATGCCTATTGAGTTTGAAATTAAAACTCTTTGCACAATAGTAAAAGTGATATGGATTTGAGTCACATTTTGTTTAAAATTTCATATTTTGAAGGTGTTGGGTAGCGTGATTAGACATTTTTCGTAGGATTGCCCAAACTGCGAAACTCGTTTCGGCCATATCTCACTCATCCGGACTCGGATTGAGCTGAAATTTTGAGGGTAGATGCCTGAAAAACCCTAGAACGTCTCCACCAATTTTCATATCATTTGGAGCAACACAGATCCTAGTGCATCCCTATGTGTGAACGAGATATTTGGCAAGCGACTATGCGAGGGTTTCATCTGGGTTGAGTGCAAGCAGCTCCAGAGGTTGGTTTTTAGGGCCTTCGGGCCCTAGCGACCAATATTTTTGTGGTTTATGCTCAATATTTTAGCAGGAAATGTTGCAGGGGATCCAAGATGGGTTAGAAATTTATCTTTCAATAGATCATACTATGAACTTGAGTGACAACGACTTCCAATTTGTTGCACAAAAGAAAAGTGAAAACCATACCTTTCCACGACGTCTAGGGCAAGGATTAAAGAGATCACGAAATAAGTTTCAAGCAGTTGATCAAAAAATGGCTCATATCTCAAGTGAATCTGGTGCTAAGGTGCACCCACAAAATAATTCTACTATGAAAACCCCTGTCAAGGGTAAGAATTTCGAAGACTCGGTCCCAAAAATGAATTTTAGGGATGCCCTTCATGGTGGACAGACCTCAGCCCAATGCTAATATCAATCTTAGGGCTTCCCATAAACCTCTAAGAATGCCTAATATTGATCCCAAGAAAACGGAGTCAGGATGTCTTAAAGCAGCTGATGGAACTCCTATTGTTAAGCTTGATATGGGTAACATTCATACTGGCATTGAAGATTTGGAAAAAAGAGGACTAATTTTTCGGTTCGTGGGTTTTCGTTCGAGTCTATCTGCTTTCAAAGTTTGGGCTGCAAAAATCTGGAAAACTAAAGGTGAGTTACAAATCTCTATTTATCCAAATGGTTATTTTCTTGTTTTATTTGCTAATAATGAAGATAGAGAGAAAACTTTTCAAGGGGGTCCTTGGTTTTTTGGAAGGGCAGGGCTTTTCATGAAGCCCTGGCATACTAAATTTAAAGCCAAAGAAGAGATGCCTTCTATAGCTCCCGTGTGGGTTAGACTCTTTGGCCTCCCTATTGAATTTTGGAATCCTACTATTTTTTCTTCAATTGGAAACTCTTTAGGAACTTTTATGATGACTCGTTGATTGTACTCAAAATTTTGAACATATTATTTATGCTCGGATTTGTGTTTTAATGGATTTTGACAAACCCCTACCTAAAAAGATCACATTACAATTTGGGGAAGACACTTGGGAGCAAGTAGTGGACTATGAGAACATTCCTTTTCGTTGTAGAATTTGCCATGAATATGGTCATTTGGCCAGTGCTTGCCCAAATAAAATTCCTGATCAAAAGAAAGAAGATATAAACTCAAAAGGTTTCCAAATACCTAAGAAGAAGAACACTTAGAAAAAACTAGTTATGAAGGATCAATCAAAGTCATCTGCTAATATGTTTGAAATCCTTTCCACAAATGATGTCCCAAGTGAGGAAGAGGAAATAATGGAAACTGAAATCTTAGAAACACAATTTAAATATGAAGGGAAGAACTCAGAGACAAACCAACAAATCAAAGGTTTTCAACAGAAAAAAAGGAGAAAATTTACACAAGAAAAACAATCTTTCAAATGTCAAAACTTCAAATAATGCAGGTCCCAATATAGACTCCATTGAACCATCTAGTAAAATTTTGGCTGTGTACGAGCATTCTTCAAGGTTAGAAGCCATCTCAGATTCAATTGGAATAAGTCAAGAAACAGGGAAAAAAAATTGAAGATGGATTCTAATCAAAAAGCAGGTCGCAAGACCAATCAATATCATATGGTAAAAGAAGGTGAAAAGCTTGTAGAGGAAGGTAAGATTAATGCCCTTCCCAAATTTTTTAGCCCTGGTATTAATGAAGATCATCACTTGGAATATTAGAGGACTCAAAGGGAGTCTTTCAAAACAAAATGAAATTAGAAGAATGATTCAGATAAATCATCCACATCTTGTTTTCCTTCAAGAAACAAAGATGTCAATGGAGGATATGGACTCAATTGCCGATAAAATTTGGCCAGCTGGAAAAGTGGTTTCCCTCAGTTCCCAAGGGACTTCGGGTGGCATTGCTTGTCTTTGGGACCCAAAAGAGGTAGTTATTCACCATATGGTTGGCAGTTGGGGTTTGTTGGCTATAGCTATTCAAAGTAGACATTCCAACCAGATTATGCTTTGCATTATTGTTTATGCTCCGACTTCTTTGGAGGAAAAAAGAAGACAGTGGAAGGATATTACTCATATTATCTCTCATTTTCCTAAAGCTTGGATCTTGATCGGAGGAGATTTCAATACCATCCTCTCTCTGGATGAGAAAAGGGGGGGAAATAGAAATTTGGACAAAAGCACTGACCTCATGAGCGAATATATTGCAAACCTCCATCTTGTGGATATCCAACCATATAATGGCCTTATGACTTGGTCTAATAGAAGGCAAGGCTTAGCTTGTATAATGGAGAGATTGGATAGGTTTTTGCTCTCTGAAAATTTCTTAATCCATGGTCACATTCCTAAAGTGAAGACTCTTAATAATGTTGGTTCGGATCATTGGCCTATCATGGTGGAAATATGGAAAACCAATGTGAGTTTCTCTCCTTTTCATTTTCAATTAATGTGGCTTAGAGACATTTCCTTCGGACCTCATGTGCAACAATGGCAGAAGGAAGGTAAACCTAGGAATGGGACTAAGATGTTCTGTTTTGCCAAAATATCGCAATACATTAAATCCAAAATCAAGACTTGGAACTGGAAAGAGTTTGGGGATGTTCATAAAAAAACATGAAGTTATTGCTCATCTTGAAAATTTGAATAAGAAAATCCGTTTAGATGGCCTCACAGAGAAGAGAAGTGCAGATGAAATTAAACTCACAACTCGCTTAGAGGAATGGGAAAAAAGAGAAGAAATCTTATGGAAGCAAAAATCTAGAATTCAATGGCTCAAAGAAGGAGATCGAAACACAAATTTCTTCCACAAATCTCTTCTAGCTCGAAGATCTCACAACTTTATTTCTTCCTTAAAATCGGATTCTGGAGATGTTGTTTATACTTGGGATGGCATGAACTCTATTGTTGTTGATTACTTTTCCAATATTTTTGTTGCTACTCCTCTTGACTCAACTTCACAACAAAATGTTCTTCAAGCAATCCCTTCTCTTATCACTTCGAGGAGAACTCTATTTTGTATGCTCTCGTTACTATCAATGAGCTTCAACAAGTAGTTTTTAAAATGCAAAAAGGGAAAACCCCAGGTCCTGATGGTTTTCCCATTGAGTTCTACCAAGAGTTCTGGGATATCCTTCATGTTGATTTATTAGAGGTGGTGGAAGAAGCCAAGAAAGCCAAAGAAATTTTGAAGGTTATCAATAAAACTTATATTACTCTTGTTCCAAAAGCTCAAGAGGTTGATCATATCTCAGCTTTTAGACCTATTGCTTTATGTAATGTTCTTCTCAAAATCATTACTAAAATCATGGCAGAAAGGTTGAAGCCTCTTTTGCATAAGATTATTTCCCCAGAGCAAGGGGGTTATGTGGAAGGACGTCAAATAGTAGATGAGATAGTTCTTGCTCAGAAGCCATCCATTCCATGGATATGCAAAATTCTCCTTCCATGTTCATTCGGTTAGACTTATCCAAAGCTTATGACAGAGTGGATTGGCACTTCCTTATCAAAGTTTTGAGGCAATTTGGTTTCTCTAAGGATTGGATGGATTGGATTATGGGATGTATCTCTTCAGTTTCCTACTTAGTTCTTATCAATGGCAGGCCTTCTCAGTCATTCCCAGCTTCCAGAGGTATTAGGCAAGGTGACCCGCTATCCCCTTATTTATTCATCATTCTTGTTGAATGCTTGGGTAGGACTATAACCAAAAAGAGGGAAAACAAAACCCTTGAGGGAGTTACCATTGCTCATGGAGCTAGACCTATCTCTCATCTTCAATTTGTGGATGACTCTACTCTTTTAGGTAAAGTTACGATTAAGGAAGCTTCTAATATTAAGCAAATCATTAGCTATTTTTCTAAGGCTATCGGGCAGCTTGATCAATGAAGACAAATCTAAAGTTATTTTCTTTCACTGCTCTGCTAGACAGGAATCCATGGTCTTGGATAAATTAAGATATAAGAAGACCTCTCTTCCAATCACTTATTTAGGTATTCCCATAAATATTCAAAGGCAGAAAAATAAATATTGGAATTGGTTGTTGGACAAAGTCAAGAAGAAAATTGGAAAGTGGACCAACAAGTGGCTTTCTTCTGGGGGTAGAATCACCTTGGTAAAATCAGTCCTTCAAGCTATTCCTATTTATGTTTCTTCCATTTTGAATATCCCAAAGGTTGTTCTTCGAGAATTGGATCAAATCAGTCATCGTTTCCTTTGGAGTGGTACTAAGGAGAAAAGAAAATGGGCCTTGGTGAAATGGGATACTTTATGTCTTCCTAAGAGTGAAGGGGGGTTAGGATTCCGGTCTTCTATTAATAACAACAAAGCTTTATCTGCTAAATTATATTGGAGGATGTTGCATAACCCCAATGCTCTTTGGGCCAATAATCTTCGTGCTAAATATGCTGAGAACAAAAGTCCCGAAGACCTTGTTCGCTATCAACTTCCTACCAAAGGTTCTCCCATTTTAGCAGTTCTTAATATCGGTGAGGATTTGATAAAGAAAAAATTATTTTGGATCATTCATAATGGTCAACATGCAAATTTTTGGACAGATTCTTGGGATGGTCACAAGCCTTTGATAACTCAGTTTCTCGATTGGAGGCCTTGGATGGAGGAGCTTCACCGAGCTAATTGGATAAAGGTGGCTAATTATTATCGGTACCATACTGGTAATTCAAAGGTTGGTAGATATTGGATCCCTATTGAGGACTGGCCTATTCAAATCCCATAAAGGCAAAGACAAGATATCCAAGGCATCCTTCATATGAGATCCCTCTCTTGGTCCCATGAAAAAGATTGTTTTGGATGGAACAACACTACTAAGGGTGAGTATTCAGTTGCTCAAGGTTATTTGACCTTATGCCATAATAATCCCAACCATTCTTCTGACATATTTTCTCGATTGTGGGCTCAAAAGCTCTGGCCTAAGGTGAGGTTCTTTAATTGGCTTTTATTGCATCGTAGGGTGCTTACTGGTGAGCAACTTATGAAGCGTGGTTTTCATGGCCCTTTTAGATGTGAAATGTGTGAAGAGAATGTAGAAAATCTCAACCATATTTTTATTGAGTGTACTTTAGCCTCCGAGCTATGGAGGAGAATGGCCACTTTACTTGGCTTACAAGTGGTCCAATTTTTTTACTTTTGAACAACTTTGGAGGGATTGGCCTAATCAAGAGGGTGTTGATCATTTTATTAGGCGATTAGTTTGGATGGGTTCTACCATTCTTCTTTGGAATATTTGGAATGAAAGGAACAACCAAATTTTTAATCAAGATAGGAAGGATATTCACTATATTTGGCAAAAGACCATAGCCAACTTAGTTGAATCAGTCCATCAACTCCTTAATCACCCCCAAAACTCCCACCAAAGATGGGATCAAGTGATGCAAAGATTGAAGATTAAATCTTCTAAGGGCAACCAACTTAAAGGGAATGTGAGTATTAGTAAGATGGATAGGACTAGAAATTGGCAACCTCCTCCTAAGGATTTTGGAAAAGTCAATACCGATGGAGCCTCTAGAGGGAACCCCGGAAAAGCCAAGTGTGGGAGGAATTGGTAGACTTTCATATGGCTCCCTGGTTTTTACTTTTGTCGAGAATTTGGGTATTCTTTCCAATAACCTTGCTGAGGGGTATGGTATCCTCAGAGGCCTTCAGGAGGCTACTAAGGTTGGATGGGAAAAGGTGTTAGTTGAGTCCGACTCTCAACTTATGATTAATCTCTTGAAGACTCCTAAGAATCATAAGGTGGATTGGAGAATAAAAATAATTATTGAGAAGATTCAATTAATCCAGATGGGATTTTTGAAAGTTGATTACAATCATGTGGTCAGAGATCAAAACAAGAGTGTTGATGCTTTAGCTAATTGGGCTTTGGACAAAGGTGATCTTACTTGTTATGGCCACCCTCCTATATGGTGGGCTTCTCAAATTAGGGAAGCTCTTCTTTCTATCATTTCTTTGGATGGCTCCAGTTCTGAAGGTACCTAGTTTCTTCTTTTTTTTTTTTTGCTTCTCTTTGGTTCATTCAATTTTTTTTAGTTCCCTAGCTCATTCTATTCTTTATTTTGTTTCCTCTGTTGATTCTTGCCTTAATAGTCTTCTGGTCTAGATAGGTCATTGTTATGTTCAATTTTTTTTTTTTTGTTTTTGTTTTTTTGTTTAGTTTTTTAAGGTGGGTGGGTTCTTTTGTTTTGTTTTGTTTTTGTGTTCTTTGTGTTGTTTTTTGTTGTTCATGTGTTTTTGTTGTTTTATTTTTTTTTTTATGTTTTTTGTTATTGTTCTTGTGTTTTTTTCGTTCTTGTTCTTGGGTTTCTCTTTGTTTGTGTTATTTCGTGTTTTTATGTGTGAGTGTTTTCTATGTTTTTTGTTTTTTTTTATTGTCTGTTGTTGGTTGTTTTTTATTTTTATTTTTTTTTTTTTTTAATTTTTAGGTTTTGGTTGTGTTTATTTTTCATGTTTTTTTTGGGTTATGTCTTTGTAGTGTTTTGTTGTTTTTGTCTTGTTTGTGTTTTGTTATGTGGTTCTTGTGTTTTTCTATGTGGTTTGTGTTGTGGTTTCTTTTATCTTATTGTGCGTGTTTGGTTGTGCTTTTGTTTTTGACACACTCAAGGAGCATGTTTTTTATTTTATTTTATTATTTTTGTTGTTATTTACTTTTTTTTAAATTTACATGGTGGAATCGGTAGCCGCCACGAATCCGGGCAGGTTGTCCGGCTTTTTATGGCCGCCATAGTATTTTGCGCTATCCGCCCCCGAAGCCGCCACACAGATCTTCGTGCAGTCCGCCCCTATAACCACCATGCCACAATCATTTTAAACCTTTTACGCCGCTGAAAGCACCAGGAAAGGGACAAGTGTTCAGTCCGACGAGGCCCAAGATTTGAAATTTTATTATTTTTGTTGTTATTTACTTATTTTTAAATTGGTTTTGTGTGTTTGTTTGCTCCTTGAGTATGTCAAAGGTGGTAGGCCGAGTCCGAGTCTTGGGCGTTTTTTGCGGAATGAATACCCCTGCCTCCTTGGGTCTTACCCGAAAGTGGCATCCCTTTTGGGATGTTTTCCACAAATAAAAATAAATAAAAAAATGTCTTGTTCCTGAGCCAATTTTTGTCCCATTTCACAGCCTATCAATTCTACAACATTATTGATTACTTTTTCCAAATTGATTTTGAACTGAAGCATTTCATAGTGTGGTGCCACTAGTATCACACCACCAATTGCTACATGACCTAGGTTTGATTTAGAAGCTCCATCAAAGGAAAGTGTAAGAAACTTTATCTCTAGAGGTTTGATTATTCTAACCTGTGGCCTAAAATTCAAGAAATTTTGGAGATCCATTTGGTGTAACAGTTGTATCTCCTCTATTCTTAATCTCCTAATGTCTTGTTGTTTATGGTATATGGATTTTGTGTTCAAGACTATCTCCCTTAACACTCTATTGGTTAACACTAAAAAATTGGTTCTTTTTTCATTCCATATGTGCCAAATGATAACATTGACATTGAATACCATATTTGCTTGATAAGGTACTTGTCCTTCAATCCCCATTTGTATATTTGGCCCCAACTGGTTAGGTAATTTTATGAGTTGAAGGTTCCTGATAGTGTTGATCCTAGCTACTGGGTTATTTCTATTTGGTTTTAAAAACATACTTGTCAAGTCATTTTTTGCTAGGTTATGATCATTTTTTTCTTATGGAGAACAAGGGGTTGTACTCAGGTCCTCCACCCTTGACAAGTCAAAACTCTCTCCTTTAAAGTTCAAGAATTTACAAACAAATTCAATTCTCATCTCAATTGAGTTGCTATAGCTAGATACCTACATCATTTTTTATAAAATATCTGAATTCTTGATTTTCATTTTTTGGATCTTCAATTTTTTGTGTGATTACAAATATTCCAAAATTCAACATCCTTCTTGAAAATATTCTACAACTTTCACAATACCAAAATTCCACCTCTACTATTTATGCATTGCATCTTAATAGAGTAATATTTCCAAAACATCACACTATCATAGTTCGCTTTACCAGATCTGGATTACTAGATTCCTTCTTAAAGCATAAGTGCAACCACAAAAATTATAATAAATAGTTTATATAAGAACACATCAATGTTACATAATAAAACACATATTACCAATGGAAAACATTAAAATAAATCTTAATCATTATTTGATTCAAGCAATCAACATTTTTCTTGTCAACTTCAACTAAACTTACTACTTCCTATAACCACAGAAATAATAATTGAACTTCACGATCCTTAATTAAAACCCCTCTATTGGCTAGTCTATCTACACATTTGTTTCCTTCCCTTGATGTATGTGTAAACCTAAGTTCTTCAAAATCTATAGCAAAGTTTTGATTTTCCACAATTATCTTTTGTATGTTCCATTAAGCCTTTGCTTTCTTCATTGCATTTATTACTATGAGTGAATCACCTTCCTTCCATATACTATTCCATTTCATTTGTTTGCATATTTTTAACCCTTCTAGAGCTGCCTAAACTTTAATTTCATTATTTATCTTAAATACACTATTAAATATTTAAATAGATCATTATAATAACATATATTAAATTTCAAATATATATATCATCTTATTTTAATTATAAAACAATTTAAAAAAATCTCTCAACAATATATATATATATATATATAAATACTCAAAAAACAAAATCTTAATAACATTTATTTATAAAATAAATAATTAAAAATTAACATTTAAAGTCTCAGGGGGATACGGGCTTTGGCTCTTCTTCGGGAGATCTAAGGTTCATATCGTGACGTAAGCGAGTGTGTGAGGGGATGGGCGTACGATGGCTGTGTGTTAAATTCTCTGTTGATAAGCATAGCTCTTGACTTTACGAAGTGTCATGGTTGAGAGGAGACTGCTCAACCTTGTGCATTATGCGTTTGTTGTAGGAGTTTCTCACACTAACCAATAAAAAACTAAAAAAATAAAAAAACAAAAGAAATTTGAAGGTTAACATTGTTGCATAATTTTCTTTTACCTTTTTACCATAATGTTTTGATTCCAGGCGATAAACCTATGTTCAAATTTTGGTAGAAGACTGGTTGGTAGTTAGTAGTAGTTGAGTGTTCGTTTCTTAGCTATTCTACTATAGGTGACTTTGTCGTACACAAATAATGAATGAATGAAAGATTTTAATTACGTCCGCGAGACCCAAATATGGTCTATGGGACCTCAAATATGGAAGGACAATTACTCAAATCATATCATATGATCTTTAATATCTTTGAGAAGGTTGTTCCTTCTCCAGCTGATTTGTGTTAGCAATTCTCCAACTTTTTTTATTTTCCTGTCTTCAAATAAATCTGTAATAAACTCGTTCCCAAGTGTTTCTTTGTATTTGTCACGGATATCTGAAAAACTCGGTCATTTATAGATGAAGTGTTCCTCTGTCTCTACCGCCCTCGTGCCGCATAGAGAACATATCCTTTCTTCCCATTGTTCTTTGGGCGTTGTCCATCTCCCTGTTTCACATCTAAGCCTATGAGAGCTAGTCCTTATCTCGAGCAATGAGTATTTTTTCCTTCCACTTGATTTCAGCGCCTATATACGCTTTTTCCTTGTGGTCATACGTTGGGTTAAAATTTGCAATATAATATTGTCTTTTCCTCGCTTGCATTTTTCCACATTCCACTTCCGAACTTTTCATTCACATAATTTTTAATGTCTTTGTTGACATTTGGGCATTCATTTATGTTGATTTCCCAACGTTTCATCCATTTCTCGATTTTGTTTCATCTACATATTCTTTCGCCTATGCAACTCTTCGTCCCCTAATCGCTCTAGGCCATCTATCATTTGTCATGTTTTCTGTTTTTTTCAAGTAACATAACAGGCAATTGCTTCTAAAGGGAACATTCCAGTTTCAACTAGAATAATTTCATAAGGGGTTGTGGCCTTAATTTTGAGAAAGTTTGTGATTAGATATTTTTGAATCCTTTCTATTTGCCTCCATTTTGCATTTGTTGTGCCACTAGCCCACACCTCGCAACCATACAACAGAACCGATGTAACAAGTAGGCCAAATAAGACCTTGGTGGTCTTCCAGTCCCACAACTCGGCATTCCTACACCTGTTTTGAAGTGCATATAGTGCTCTCCAACCACTTTGAGTTCTTTTCATCCTACATGTATTCCAATTAAGTTTGTCATGAAAGTCTATGCCCATGTATTTGTATTCTACTACTACATCAAGCGGTTCTCCTGCAAACCGAAATTTGAGTTGTTGCTTCTTCTTTTTGTCTGAAAAAATCATAATTTTTGTTTTGCTCGTGTTCACCCGCATCCCAACTTCTTTACAAAAGAGTTCTAGAGCTTGAAGGTGATCTTCTAGATCTTTGGTCGTTTTGGCCACAAGAATTACATCATCTCCATACATGAGGAGTTTTACCACATATTTGGCTAAATGCACACCCACTCCCCCAAATTTGTTTATCCATTCTTCTAACTTGTCAATGTACAGCCCAAATAAGGTCGGAGATAGAGGGCAACCTTGTTTGACACCTATGTCACTACCAAAACATTCAAATAACCCTTCCTGTGTTCTGATTCTAGCTTTTACATGCTCATATAGTCTGTGAACTGCTACCCTGTAGTGAATTGGAACCTCTAGCTCTTCCATTCTGCTCCATAATTTTTTCCTTGGCACTGTGTCAAATGCCTTTTTGAAGTCTACAAAACAACAAAAAGCCTCCTCTTTTTTGTCCCATATTTTTTCCACTATGTGTTTGAGTGTGATACAGTGATCAATAGTTGAGTGTTTGGGCCTAAAACCTGCTTGCCCTTTTGCTCTCTTTCCCTTTTCTTCTGCCTATATGCTGATCCTACGTTCTATCATACTCCCAAACAACTTTGCAAAGAGAGGGTTGATCATGATAGTTCGATAGTTTGAGGGATTATTTACATCTCCACTTTTAAACAAAGGAATGGTCAAGCTAGTTGTCCACTCAGTAGGGAAGCAATGACACCTATTTGTAGGTGACTTTGTTATCGAAAAAAAATTAAGGTTTATAATAACAACGTCTACCTATAAATAATTTCTTGTACACAAACAAACAAATTAAAGTTTATAATAAATACGTAAGAATCCTTTCTGTATGAGGCAAAAATGTTAAAAGATCACAAAAGAGAAAAAGGAATTTCTACGAACAGTCAAAAACAAATTGCTCTTCTACCTAATCACTTTCCCTTAAGATGTTCCATGCCATGGACCATGATAATAAGTTCAAAATGATTGGATTACGCTTATCCACAGAGGATAAGGTTTCGCTCTTCTCTCTTCTACGAATCGCATTCAGCAAAAACGGGCTTAATTCTCTGTTCATGTCTGGCCAGCCAGTCACACCACCGCAACTTATAACAACGTATTGTTAGCAGAGCAGAGGCAACGATGAAGAACAGCCGTCGGATTCGCCTCTGAAAAGGAGGATAACTTTAACAAAGCCGGGGAAAAGAGACGGAATGGCCCATTCGCTATTCACCGCTACCGCGATTGCTAATCTCTTTTCACCCCCCAAAGCTTGCGTGTTCCTCCCCTCAAAACATTTAAGCTTCTCTTCTCCTTCTTTCAAATTTGTAGCGCGAAAAATAACAAAGCAACGGAAAAATCCGGCAACGGGTGTAGCATGCAGGCGTTCTGCCGATCTGAATGGTGTATATTCGCAATCACAAAAGGAGGAGCGGAAGACAGCAACGGTGTTTCCCGGGGGTTTAAAGCGAGAGGAGGTGAAATTGCCCGGGCTGGCTCTTCGCGTAACGGCGAAGGAGGTGAACGAAGGGGCTTTGAAGGTCATCGACTCTGCGGTGTCGAATGGATTTGCGACGATTGTGGTGTTGGAAGGGGCCGGAGACGGCGTCGGGGGAGGGCAATTGTACGAAGCAGCCTGCGCCCTGAAGTCGTTGTTGAGAGGGAGAGCTCATTTGCTTGTTGCGGAGCGCGTCGACATCGCCGCTGCTGCAGGCGCCGCCGGCGTTGTGCTGTCCGATGAAGGTAGGGGAAACAAGATCTTCAATAGTTTCTGTAACTTTATTTGAATTTTCTTAGAGTTTTAATTGCATATCAAATGGCTATAAAAGTGAGCTCAATTATAGAACTTTTGGAACAAATAATTAGGAGTGGTGAGTTGAAGGAGCTCCCTGTGAAGACTTCAGGGTTCGAGTCCACCTTCAATCTGAGTGTGCACCCTCAGTCTCAGTTTGAGTGAGTAACATCTTAAAAAAGAAAATAATATCAAAATCAACAGTCAGCTGAGATTTTTGACTTTATTCAACGGATACATTCTTGTAAGAAAGAACATCAATTTTAATTTTAATTTTTTTTCAAATCGACAATTAATAGTAAAAGTAGTGTAAGAAAGAACATCAATTTTTATTTTTATTTTTTTTCAAATCAACAATTAATAGTAAAAGTAGCAAAAGAGTCGCACTGCTGAGATTTTTGACTTTATTCAACAGATTTTATAAATTTTGATAACAGATATATATCTTTTTTTCATTGTGTTGTTAAACATCCTCACTGCATACTGTTTTGGTATCACGGACGCAATCAAAATCATATCATTTCATTCCAGTTATTTACTAGGCTGACTCTGCTTTGATAATTTGTCAAAGAGATGAATTGCCGGCTAGATATTCAACTAATTAATACAAAGGAAAAAATCATATTAATTATCTGTGTATGCGAGTATAGCACAATAAAAATGATTAGTAAATTAATGCTGACAAAAGACCTAATCCACCAAAATCCTAAGTTTTTTTTTTCATTTAACATATACTCAACTTTAATAAGAAATGGGATTGACACAAGGTTTTAATGGGGTGGGGTGGGGTTGCACACCAAACTCAATAACCAGACTTGGGGTTGTCTACTAAGTTCAATAATTAGAGTTTGATTGGATAAACAATGTTCTTTATGAAGATCATAGGGCCATGTGAACTTTAAAAATTACTTTACTTTTACTTTAGAACAAAACCGCATGAATGTAAATATACACAACAAAAAAAAATGATAATTCGTTGATACTATGCTTGAGCTTGCACTTGATCCTATAGTAAGCTTTTAATTGGTTCATATTGTCTCTTGGTCTCCAAGCATTTTCTCTTTTAAACATGGTAAGCCGTACTCTCCTTCACATGTAATACTCTTTTCTAGTTTAATGTTTTCGAAGTTTTTATATTTAAGGAAAAATTTCACAATAATGGGAGAGAATTGAATGGATATATTTTTATACGGATAATCTTTTATATTGAATGAAGAAATTCACAATAACTAGGAGAGAATCAAATGGAGTCAACGCATTAAGTAGACTCACAAAAGAAAAAATGAGAATATATCAAACAGGGAACATAAATGATATGACATGTTGCCCTTAGAGACCAAGGTTCTTCATGGATGTTAGAAAGATTTTCAATTGACGTGCAAAATGATGGGTGAGTGGAGGTAGAAGTACTCACCATGATGCATGAGCATGTGTATCTTGGTAACCGATAACCATAAAACCATCATTTTATTAGATCACTTAATATTATGTGGATCATGTTACAAGGTGAATATTTGCCAATAGGCCATTACAAAAGTACACCACCACACCACCCTATTACAATGTCAGTTGTGGCCAAAATGAATGACTGCACATGACAATATTCCATTTAATCTAAACGGCAGCCATAAAGAGAAGACATTACTGAACATCTCCCCATAATGGCAGCTTTCTCATACCACCATGATCTTGCAATCCAATGAAGATGACCTCCAACACAGTGTTAGGACCCTATCCTAACACAACTATGTACTTGTCTAGTGTTGGTGTATGTTTGCACCATGGGCCCCTAGTGGCATGGGCCCATTATGATGTAACCTTTACTTTTATTATAAGGAGGAGCTTGTAGCTTGGGTCTCCTCTTTCATGTGATCTGATCCTTGAGCATTAGGGTTAGGGTAAATAAGAGTTTATATAAGGACATGGGTTTGGAGTAGAAGACATCTCATATTTTCTCATTTTGTATTGGAGCTCTGCTTCCAAGGAGGTTGCCCCCTTGAAGAGGCCTGCGATATTTGTTCTGCTTGATCAATATAAGTTTGTTGTTATTTCCATCTAGTTATTTTCATGAGCACTTCTGTTATTTTCATTTTCATGGTCATTTAGTTTGTGAGCATTTCCATTAATTCCTGCATTGCTACTTCGATTATGCTTATTTTATATGAAGGTTCCTAACAAGTTGTATCAGAGCTCTTTCTAGGGCCATATTCTGTAGTAGTAACAATTCTTGTCCTTCCATCCATTTTTTAATTCTGTTCATTTTCCATTAAAGTATCTCTCTAGAAAAACACATTTTTTTCTGTTTTAGTGGAGGTTAGAAACCCTGTGTTGGGGAAATTAAAATATCAGGGAGGAGCTTTTGTTATTGGCTAAGATAGATTGCCCATAAAGCGTCTAGTGAAATGAGGGGTGCCCAAACTCCAATACCTAGGCGTTAGGCAACATCCGTATACGATTATGAGCTCCCACATACCCTTGGGTATATAGGGAGACCCCCTAGGAATAGGAGAAACTTTCACCCATAGGAAGATATCAATCGCTTGAGTTTTGTGGTGCACCTGTAAGCTGTTAGCCATGGGAAGTTACCCTCATAGCATCCTTGGAAACAGATAGTGCAGCTACAGGTACGGTGGAACCCTTTATAAGAGCTCTGAGATATTGGGCCGACCACTAATCATGAACGAGATCGTATATTAGAGAGCCCACAAAATCAAACACACGTTGACTTAGGTTGTCCCTATTGAAACATTGTTTCAGTCCTTTTCTGTTCAAAAACAAAACCAGATCTGAGCATATTGTAGAAGAGGCTACTTCAGTCATAGTCTGACAGTGTAGAGAACACCCAATCTGAAAGTGCAAATAATACCTACTCCAACAGTGCAAAGAATATCTAGTTTGATAGTGCAGAGAATATCCAATGTCAGTGCACAAAATACACAGTCTAACAATTAGAGTAGTCAATTGTCAATAATCCATCAAAGGAGCAGTTAGTTATCAGTAGTCTGCCAGAAAGCAAAAAAAAAATAGAGTAGCAAAAAAGCCAAAATTTTCCATTTTGCAAGATAGCCCATTGCGATCCTTGCTTTGAGCTAATTCTTTTGAGACCTCTCTGGTAGCCCATTTTTGAAACCCCACCTTCCGAAAATCGTCATTTTATGGTATAGTCTATTCTGATTCTCTCGTCGAGTTGATCGTTTTGATATAAACTCCAATAAATTTTTTTGGAGACCCTAAAGTGACAAATGGTTGGTGGTACTAGAGCTACTCAAGAGCTAGAGCGATTGGGCAAACAGGTGAAACAAATTGAAGCTTCTCAGTCAACAATCCTCTAGGCATTATCCAAATTAGACAAATTGGATAAAATTGATGACCTCAAAAGTTGTTTAACAGGCCTAAATGCAAAATACGACACTTTGGCAAGACAATTATTAGGGAGTCAAGGTGCTAGTAGGGAGAAGCACGAAACACCTTGCCCCTAAATACAAATCAAAGAATGCCCAAGTTGGACTTTCCAAAATTTGATGGCGATGATCCAACTAGTTGGTTGTATCGGGCCGAACAATATTTTTCTCTTCATGTCACTCCCCAATGGCCCATAATCAAACACTTGCAATTGCATCCTTCAACCTAGAACAAGAAGTAGTCCGGTGGTACCAATGGTTAGAAAATATGAACCTAAGGCTCATGTGGCTTTGAATTTAAGCACAAATTACTCACATGTTTTGGACTCATTGAGTATAAGATTTTATAGGAGCCCTCACCAACTTAAGACAAATGACATTTGTTTGTGATTACCAATCAGTTTGAAAAGCTAGCAAATTAGACTAGAAGATTGAGTGTCGAGTTTTTTTAAAGTTGTTTCATTAGTGGATTAAAGGAAGATATCCATGCTGAGGTGAAAAAGTTCAAGCTTGACAACATGATAGCAGTTTTCGGATTGGCTAGGCTTGCGGAGGATAAACTCGTAGCACAAAGGCATACTTTTTAAACTGCCACAAGCTCGAACCTTGTTTCCGTTCCAGACATCATCAAAATTGGGAAATAAACTACCTTAGGTTAAACGTCTCACTCGCAAAGAAATGGAGGCACGTCAAGCATAGGGTCTATGTTACAACTATGATGTCAAATATTCTTCGGGCCACAAGTGTGTACAACAGAAACCATATTTACTGGATGTAGGCGAAGCTTCCACCAGGGAACCACATGATGAAGCGGAAGACCAAATAGAGATAGATTAACCTAAAGATTCCGAACCACCACCCAAAATTTCAGTACATGCATTAGCCAGGATTTCTACTTCCCAGACCATGAAGGTGGTGGGGTATTTCAGGGGCCAGCGACTTATCATCCTTATTAATTTTGGTAGTACTGACAATTTTATTGATCCTCGGGTAGCTGAATAAGCAGTCTGGTTGGTTTGGTTAGAGGAGAGTGCCTAAAGGCAAGAACTCATCCATTGAAGAAACATTAAGAATAGGAGGAAGATCTAAAATATCAAAAAGCAAAGGAATATCCACAACTTAAGTGTTGGGGGAAGGAACGACCTCATGCAAAGATGTAACCACATAATCGGAAGACTGAACAATATCAACGTGATGAGGGTGACTGCCAACAGGAACCAAATGAGATGAGGAATCAACAAGAAGGGTTGGAAGGGATCCAAAAGGCCCATGAGTTGCAAATTCCTCAGGACACATCTCTTCAAATTATCACATTGCAGGTGGCAATATCATAAAACTGATGTCTTCAACTTCTTGCTATATCCAACGAAAATGCATCGGTGACTGTTAGGCTCAAGCTTGTTTTGCTGCTTAATAAAATATGTTCCCATGCAACTAACTTAAATATCCTAAAGCGTGAAATTGAAGGCCGCTTGTTTAGCCTAATTATAAGTAGTAGGATTTCCATCTTATCCACCTTGGTGAGATGGACATGAGGTGAGTGGTGGGGTTCATGGCCTTGATGACACTAGTGTTGGTCTTGTTTATAATAGATGTGGATATTTAGCTGCAATATGAATTGAGATCTTTATTTTTAAAGTGGATATAAAATTTCTCTTCCCGTATAGCATCTTCCAATGACAGCTTCTGCTCGATCAAGTACTTTGTGATGAAATCTAATGATATTTCTTCCTACCTTTGAGTAGGCATGGCATGGCTAGAGGCTGCAACAATCCTAAGTTTTTGCAAGTTTCTCCTTTTGGTCCCTTGATCAATCTAAATATTCAACTACAAATTGTGTCAGCTTACCTTTCATTACTTCCCAAAAGATATCCTTCTTTATCCTTTGGCATAGTCTTGAGGATTCCAAAGGGTGCACCAACTGTAGATGCATGCAATTCCTACAAGATGGTGTCCTAATGATGATTGCTTGCAAATTTACAACCTCCCTTCACACCATAAAGAAACCTGTCAAAGAAGATGGATCCTCTTGAAAGTTCTAAATAAGGCATGAAGCTATTGGGTCTTGATTCCATCCTTGCCTTGCCACATCCATCCAAATTGATTGAACCATTGAAATGGACCACATATTGGGACTTTTGCCTCAACTTCACAAGAAAGGGCATCTGCTACCACATTTTCTTTGTCCTTATAGCTTTTCTCGAATTCATATGCAACATCTCTTTGATATAAGCATCACGTTCTATCCCAATATTCTTCGTGAAATCCGGGGTAACCAAGACTAGTTATATGCATAGCCTTTTTCAATTCTTTGAATGCTTTGGTTTCCTTTTCATTTCGAGCAAAGGGCTCCTCCTTGAGAAACGTTATCAGTGGGCTGCAATCTTTCCATGATCTCTGACAATTTTTCTGTAGTATCTTATCAGATTAAGAAATCCCCATAGAGCTGTGATGTTATTTGTCTTGGCTAATCCATTATTGTTTTAACCTTGATAGGATCACTCTTTACTCTCTTCGTAGATATAATGAGATCCAAATACTACCTTGTGCACTAAAGTAACATTTGGAAGGATTCACCTACAACTAATTACTCTCCAAAACCTGAAAAGCTTTCTCCGTATTTTCAAGTTGTTGTTCCCATATTTTTCTGTAGATCAAAATGCTATCAAAGAAACCAAGCACAAACTTGTGAAGGAAAGGGTGATAGAGAGAGTTCATAAAACTATGGAATGGGGTAGGAGCATTAGTTACTCCAAATAGCATGATCTTTATGAATTATAAAGGCAGTTTTGAGGACATCTTCTTGTTTGATTTGGATTTGATAATATCTCAAGTGCAAATCCTACATAATAAAATTTTAGCCCCTTGCAACTCATCCAACAAATCATCAAAACCAGGAATATGAAAATTATCTTTGATAGTTTGCTTGTTGAGATGTCTTAAATAGGGGCACATTCTCCATGATGTGTCCTCCTTGTGTACCATCACCATCGAAGATGACTATTGGCTGGATGATTTTTCGTATCTAACATCTCCTTCACCATGTGCTTTAGCTTCATCTTTGCTCATATGGGCGGCCATAAGGCCTAAAATTTAAAGGCTGACTTCATTGGATCAAGTGAATGGCATGACCATGCTCCTTTGGTAGGGAAGCCCCTTAGGATTATCTTGGAATACCTTAGTATGCTTGTCAATAATACATTGAAGATATTATTAGGGAGTCCTATTTTTGCTCTTCCATCTCCTTGGAAAATAGTTGTACTATCACTCCTTGGGCTTATTTCTTGAGGATTTTTTTCATTCTATGAGAAGAGTTATCTGGCTTGGAGGAGTTTGACTTCAAGAAATTGGTCTTCTAGAATTGCTAGATTGTCATTTTTTTCAGTTGCAATGTTTGCAGAAAAGAGTCAATAGTTCAACTTGGTTTTTTGCAATTTGAAAGAAATTTCCATATATATATTTGCTTAGAGGGTTTAATATTTATATTTTTAGTATAGAAAGGAGATAAATGGATTGAAAGTTCTCTTTTTCATAAAATACTGGTTGCATTTTCTAATTCAATCTGGTTTCTCCAGGTTCTTTTTCTATAGAGAAAGTTGACTCTTGAGATTTATGGAATGATTTTGAGGAGGGGTGAATGTTTTATATGTTTTGTGAAATATTTTCTAATATCTTACCTTGAGGGTGAGGCAAGGGATTGTTTGAATAGTCTTGAGTGAAAACAATTTTATGAAAAATCACTTGGGAAAAAGCTGAAGAAGTTTTTTCAATTTAAATAGGAAAGTAAATTAGAACATGTGAATCTTCGTAAGTGAAAACAAGATGAGCATGAAAGAGATCCAAATGTTTTGTTTTCACCATAGTCGGAAAACTTAGACTCAATAAATTCCTGGCAATGCCAATTTTAACTTGGAATTGGCAAGACCTTGGCAAAATTTGACAAAAAAGTTAAAAACGTATTAAATAAAATATGTAAATTCATAAAAATAGATTAAAATAAAATTAGAGAGCTACAAAGTTGAATTTCTGTTTGATTTTCTTAAAAAGAGCATAATTACAATTCATCCTAGTCAAGTGGTCGTCTATGACCATAAGAAACTAACAAAAATACAACATACTCAAGCAATTTTAAACTGCTATTTGCTTTTCCTTTCTTGACCTCAAATTGGATGGTCGAACTGGCAGATCCTTAAGCATGTCTTGCTCTTATGGTGTGTCTTTTTCTGCTTCCCTCTCCAACTCCTTGATATTTTCCTTGGTGAACATAGGCTCCACATCATCACCGATCCAATCTGAAATGGGATCCAACTCATCCAAGTTAATCACATCGTGTGACTAAGTCCCTTTAGTTGTTTGATTTGAAACCAAATTGTATTGCACAAACATGAGGTCATTGAGGCGTTTTTGGATTAGCATGTTGCTTTCCTTGGCTTGTATGCCTTCAAATAATGACCAATTGTGCTCACACCTAGAAGTGTGACAAGGATGACTCAAAATGCAAATTGTCGTCCTCTAAAGATTTGGTGTTTTAGCACCATATTCTTCCCATCAAAAATATGGAAAAATGAGTATTTATATATCATAAATTTACAATTTTATAAGTAAATTATAACTATATCTCTAAATTCAAAGAATATTTTTTTAAAATAAAAACGTTTTACCGGGTTGTGAGGTTGACCTCCTGATCAGACTCAAATGTACCACTGAAAATGGATTTGGGGTTGTAGAATTACCTCACTGGATGTTTCGGTTGGCGGAATTGCCTAGCCCATCTCCTATAAATATTACACCAAATGCAATTTTGAATGGCCTCGTTTGACATATCCATGGCGTCATACAAATAACCCATTTGCATTGAGTTGCCATCTACAAGGCGAAGAAGCTTGTCCAAAGGTTTTGTTACTTGAATTTAAAAAATATCTTTAAAGGGAAGAACACTTAGGGGATAATTATCAAAAATATCTTTGGTAATTTGGGAAGAACCCGTAGGGGATAATCATAAAAACTTAAAGAGTATCTTTAATTAAAAATTACAAGTGTGAATCTAATTTAGGAAGTAGAAATTGAAAATTTAGAAAGCCAAAGAATTTCAAAAATTGAAGTTGCCATGTTAATCCCCTACGTGTATTTCCCAAAATTGTCCGGAAAAACTTTCTTGATAATCCTTTCTACATCCTTCTTGTTATGAAGCGGCCCTCTCCATGATTTGGTCAGGAACATTCTTTGAAGAAGAGCTTGTGCAGTTGCAAGGCTCTGCAAGGTGATGAAGGACAGGCAAACTGGGTGACCCCTGGGTGAATAATATTCTTTCCATTAGAGTGCTTTCTTATCAAGATGAGCACCTATATGGTTGTAGATCAATTCAGTGATGTTTTTTGCCTCAACCATGCTCTTAACCCACAACAACTCGCTAATGTTGTCAAGAATGAGATCATTTCAATGGTTTGCATATGGACTCCAAAATATGGTGGGGTATGTCTCTTCAAAAAGTCTCCTTGTAACTACATAAGCTGTTGCATTGTCTGTCACTGCTTCGACAACATTCTCAACTCCCACTTTGACCACCACCTCCAATAAAGTGAACAAAAGTTGTGCACACTTCACCTCTTGAGAGGTATTAATTGACTCCAGAAAGAGCAATGATCCACTTGAGGTTGTCTAAACATTGATTAGGGTGCAATTCCAACATCTGTCCACCCATCAGATAAAATTTGCCGGATTTTACTCCATACCTTCCTTTGCTCTTCTACAGGGCCTCACATATTTGAAATACACTCCAACAGGGGCCCACTGAAATCCTTCGCAACAGGAGGCTCCATTCCGTTGAATGCTTTCACCATGGAATCCCAATAAGAGCTGTTCACCACATTAACGGGTTTGTTACAGACTTACAGCAGTACCAAAAATTTTCCACAACGATCTGTGCTGCCTTTAACCTGTCTTTTCCCCAATCTGTAGTCTTGAGGAAAGGCTGCACCTCTATGTAGGGAACTAAGAAACCCTGGGGCATAGCCCTTCCATTGCTTGTGCTCTCCCTCAAAGAATGCCAAATGTGCAAGCCAAATCAATGTGCAAGCCAAGGATAGACTTTGATTCTTTAGTGCTAAGGATATCCTTGATTCCTTTGTAGCCTATGTTCATGAGCCCCACTTCAACTGCAACTTTAGTCCATTTCCTTTTTAATGTTTCCTCTTTGTTGGAAAGGAGGGAATTTAGTCTTGAGATGTTAGAGTCCACAATAGGGCACATCTCTACATTGTGGCATGGTATCCTCGCTAGATGAAATTTGAGGCAATTGATGCCTCCTTTCATGTCTTTGTTGTAGTGTTTGGAAAACACCTGATTGGGAAGAATGCCCTTTTTAGCTGCATATCCAAGCCAGGTCCCTTTGTGGACTTCGATCAACATGGCCACTTCCCTAACCTAAAGAACCCATCAAGCATTATGAAAAGAAAGGAATAGAGAAAAAGAAAAAAAATACTCTAAATATACCCTAAAAATTGCTTAAAAAATCATAAAACCTACCTCTCAAATCTTTCTCCATATTGTATCAAATGGCATGAGGTTAATTGGTTAAATTCCTCAACTTTCAAGGAGGAGACCAAGGTTCGAATCTTGTGAAGTGATACATGCATAATTGCCAAGCTGTTGTAATGCCACTATGTAATATGGGGTGGGGCCTGTTTCAATCCCATATAACCAATAAAAAAGAAATTGTTCTCCATATTGTGAATCTCCTGAATCCTTCCAAACTGTCTTCAAACATGATGGAAGGGTTAAATTTGTCTTCAACAATCAGCAATCAGAATGTTTGAGCTGGAAAAAAAAAGACATTTTTTCCACCATATATGTTGTTTCAAGCAGTTTTTGCATGCGGGGATTTTCCATGAGTGTTTGGCGATTTTCCTGGATTTTTTTGGCAATTTATTAACAAGAATTGGAACCAATTTTTTAGTTGCTTTTCTTGCCAAGGTCAAAACTATATGAATTTTGTGAAGTACTAGAAGAAATTATCAAGTTTTCCAACCAAAGAATAATTAATCTTGCAGGCCCTTAGTTGTATTTGAAAAATGGTCATTGTTCAAAAGCTTTAACGGTAGACATAACTTCATCAAGATATCCTTGGCAATAAGATTAGGTTCAAACAAATAATATTATCACAAGGATTTGGCCAAACTGCTCATCACAAGGATATGACCAAAGTGCTCAAGTATTTAGATTTGAAGCTCACTGGCCAAATATGTTTCTCATTTGCATTTCATGCTATATTTCTTTATGGTTAAGATACTGTTCTTGAATATCTTTGGTTAAGAAGTCTTGGAACTATCAATATTAATGTGCAAATAATTTTCATGAGGTTTTGATATAGAGAAAATGTAACTAACTTTATAGGATTTTGCACAAATTGAGGAGGGAATCATGATCAAGAAGGGTAGGGATGTTTCATGTTGGATACAAATCCCCTACAAGATACAAAATCTACAGAAGAGCACCAAGAACCTGAAGAAGTGCATACAGAAAACATTGAATAGCATAATGAAGAATTTGA
This sequence comes from Wollemia nobilis, assembly GCA_028583015.1. Lineage (NCBI taxonomy): Eukaryota > Viridiplantae > Streptophyta > Pinopsida > Araucariales > Araucariaceae > Wollemia > Wollemia nobilis. Next base: position 8,927,183 of record JAQPPZ010000103.1, read on the forward strand.
AGAAGAGCAGTTGAGTGCTTGCAAGGAAAAGCTCAAATACTTCATCCACTCAAAGGAATAGGTGTAACACAAAGTTTAAGAGTCGAAAGTAGAGGAACAAGAGGTTAAGTCTGCAAAGGTTGTAGAGTATCAACACCCACATCACCACAAGAGGCAAAGGTTACAGAAGCATGAAAGGTGCAATAGCTATAGGTATAATAGGCATCAAAGGCGTAACAATTGCAGGTATACATGAAATCAAAGGATCAATAGATATGTGTGCAATGTTGAAGGAGCCAGAATTATAGACATACAACAACTATGGGACAATGCGACACTAAAGGAGCAAGAACTGTCAACGTACATGGAATCAAAGGAGAAACAACTATGAAGCCTGGCACAAATAAGGAACATCACCTATGGAGATCTCATATGAGTTGTTGGATGATCAAGCTTGGCATTTATTGTTTCCAGTGATTAGAAAATCATATTCATTGATTTCTTCACATGCTCCATGGGTAAAGCATGTTAAGAGGGATGGAATGTTGTGTACCTAGATCTATGATACTATGATGTTTGTTGGAGGAACTTCCCATGTGGTACGCATAATCTTAAATTAGTTATATTGGATTAAATGAGTCAAAGGGGTATCAACCCACATGTTTGATTGGCATGCTTGGATTGATTGCACAATGAACACCTACAAGTCCTAGATATTTTTCTTCATAGATAGCCAGCAGAAGTAATTTTTGAAGGTATTATAGATGTAAAGGGATCCCTGTAGCATGAGGAATGCACCTCCCTTGATCACTTTTGCCACCCAAAGCTGATTTAATTGATTAAGCATTCCATCTTTCAATCTATAGTCCAAGAGCAGATCTGAACTTGCCTTGATTGGCCCACTGGGGGAGTCCAAAATGGGACCAAAATTTGTGTCACTTGTGTACATTTGCTTCCACTCATCACAGGCCACATCACAAACATCAAGAATGTTGAGAATCTGTGTATGTGGGTGACCATGAAATTGAAATGTTTTGTTTGTTGAGATTGCAATTAATCACCACTTGGGACAATTGCATGTATGATTTGTATTTCAAGTGTCAATGTTCTTGCGTCTTGGATTGGCAGTTCAAGAATATCAATGGCTAATGATTCTTGTGTAGAATGGTTTTCTTTCTATATGGTTCCACTGCTTAAGTGCCTAAACCAGTGTTTTGAACTCTGTTATAAGTTATGTATTTCAGTTTGTTTTGTGAAAAGGTATCAAAATGATATGCAAGCATGATCCGGGCATGTGACCTTATTAGGGCATGGCTTTATGGCCGAAAATACCCAAAAATCTATTTCTTTGGTCCTAACTGCATTGTTAGGGACACAACTTTGTGCTCGGAACACCGTTTTGATCCATTCAAGAAGCGTTGGAAAGATCAAAGAGAGAATAACAATTTCAGCAGGCAACTCTGTCTGCTCCGGAGTCCTCAAAAATTTAAAACAATACCTGAAAATCTATTTTTTGATCCTAACTGCATTGTTAGGGGCACAACTTTGTGCTTGGGACATCGTTTTGATCCTTTCAAGAAGTGTTGGAAAGACCCAAGAGAGAACAACAGTTTCAGCAGGCAACTCTGTCTGCTTTGGAGTACTCTTACTAAAATAGTATTTTTCTATTTTTAGATTTTCGTAGCCAAAGTACATTTCTAGCCATGTTGACATATTAGTAGAAGACAAAACACAAAAGGACATGTATGTAATTTTCAACTAAGTGGATTTTGTAACTCATGGAAGGTAGATCACCACATTTTCATATGGGTGACCTTCTAACTCATGGAAGGTGAACCACCACATTTCCATGTGGGTGACCTTCCATATTCAATACGGTGGATTTCCAATACACCAAAAATATTGTATAAAGAGAGATGCACCCCTGATTGTAAAGATATGAGTAATGGATGCAATTTTACAATCCCACATCTCTTTTTAGAGATTGCTTGCATTGTACTTTGTTTTCTGAGCAATAAAATCATTTTTCTATTTTGCTTATATACTTGTGTTCTGGTTTGTTATACTATATTATTTTTGAATTGCATTCTTTCTTGATCTTACTTGACTCGAAATTCTGAGTTTCGGATCAAAGCAGATAGGGTATGTTGTTGAGTTTCCGACCATGGTACTATTATATCTCTTTCAATACATCAGTTGTGTGTGAAGAAAAACCACTATATTCCTTGAGAGGATAGGGTATGTTGTCTTTGCTCTCTTTAGGAGGTGGAGACTAACAAACATTTCATCTTTAGGTGTCTTGTTTATTATGAGATTTAGGGAAGGTACTATTGATTGTTTGCCACCTCTTTTAAGTATCTTGACAAGAGATGCTTGATTCTGTACCTTGGGGAAGATAACACTATTTGGCATCAAGTATTATGGGAGATATTGACTACCACTTGCCTCACCCTATGTTTGCCGCTGAGAGTAACAAGTGCTCATTTGAAGCTACAACACTCTAGAATGTTGATGACAGATTATGCGTCCTTTTCCGCATACTAGAGTCGCTACTCAGCCTTCTATGCTTTTGTCCTTCTACTTGTGCCAAGACAAGAATGCAGCTCTTCGATGCTAGGTTTTGGCCACCCCTTGCATTTGCAGACAGACACGACATACTAGTTTTATATCTCCTTCTGTTGGTTCCCTGGTTATGAATGCTAGGAGAATCTTGAGATGTCAGACTCTATGTCCTTCCAGGTTTATGCAATGAAGCCCCCTTAGCATTGGCCATTCTCTTGGGAGCCTCATTAGATCCTATGTTGTTCCTTTTGGGATGGTTGGTGATGACGATGACTTTGTTTGCACTTTACATCTCATTACATACTAGGGTCAACAATTGGGTCCACTTGAGCTCCTTTCCATCTATTTTCTACCTTGACTGCTGACTCTCATTTCTCTTCATCAACACTGGCAGGGTTTACTCATATTTGGGTCCAACCCTTGAGGTTTTAATTTGATGTCATATATTTGTTCCACCTATATGTAGTTTAAACTAGTCTCTTTAGTTTAGATTATTTTCACAGTACTTGTTTGGTTACTAAATTGCATTGTAACAGCTCTTTTTGGCATGCCCTATTTGCCTACTTTGGTTATCTGTGGACATTTAATAGAATTATCTTATCTACTAAACATTGTCTGTCCTATGTATGCCTTGAGTTCCAACCATTCTGCTTGATGTAGTTCTCCCTGTAGTGCTGAGATAAGACTCTTAAATTACTAAAAAGAATCAGACAAAGCAACAGAGTTCATCAAATGCATTTATCACATTAATGACAGTTTGTGAATACAAATGCCAAATACATGTAGCCCATGACCAACATTGAGCACCACACCAGCATAGGACTGGTGATAAGGTATGGTTGCATCCGCAAAAAGAAAGGCTGAAGGATCCCGATAGGACATTAGACCACTTTGCTTAGGACCATACACTATGATGAAGCAGGATGGGGCAAAATCTTTGAGCGTAATTGTCTAACCTACCTTAGTTTTGCATCTTGCCTTAAATATTTGCATTTTGAATATATTTTCGACCTTATTGTACACATTGTGTGCAACACAACAACTTGAGTCTGCAGAATTAAATCTTGATGGTGCTATACCTACAGAAGTATGCCATATTATGGATTAAATGATGAAGGACATTAGGTGCAACTGAACAACTTGAGTAATCAAATGACGATAGCTCAACCGGTTAGATTCCTTACGATTCAAGGAGGAGACCCAGGTTCGAAGCTTGCCAAGTGATACATGGACAATATACAAGCTGTTGTAATACCACTATGTGGTATAGATAATATCCAGGCTATTGTAATACCACTGTGTGATGACAATGTAACATGGGTGGGGCCCTTTTCAAATCCATATAACCAATTGGAAAAATAGAATAACTTGAGTCTGTAGAGTTAAGAGATGAAGGACATTAGGTGCAACAGAAGAAGTTGGGTCTGTAAAGTTAAATCTTGATGGCACTATACATACAAAAGTAGATCATATCATGTATAAAAAGATGAAAGGAATCTGCAACCAATCCATACTGCTATACAGAATTGTAAAGTAGGTTAGCTCATCCTCCAGGGGAAGTGGTTAACCAAGAGCAAATAGAAAAGTTTTGACACTTGATGAATGGAAGCCATTGCTTCTCAAGGAGGGGTGACTTATCCAGTTCAATATGGGAGCCTTTTCAACATGCCAGGCCCAATCAAGTTTGTTATTTTTTCATTTGTTCCCCTTCTGGAGTCAAAGGGAAACAACCCTTGTAGGTTCTTGGTGTTGGTATAGGGCAAGATTGATGGGCAACACCCCATTGGTGCAGAGTTTAATGAAGACATTTTTCACAACTGCCAAAGTACCTGTGGCCAACACTTATACCAGTCATTTGAACCCACCGACAGCATTTTGCAGCATCTTCCCGCTTGCAACCAACCTTGATGCCCACCTTCAATGTTAGCATTTATGCAAACTTAGGATGAGACGAACTGTCATAGTGCCAGCCCAGCACTATTGGTTTGAGTAATGGTGCTGTTCACTGTGGGGAGATGGATCATCCCATCTTCCACTTTTGTCTACTTATTTTCTATATCATGTAGTTTGTAAAAAAATATATTGCACAATTGTGATGGATAGATTGGCATAGGTTTACCTCTCTTGTAAGAGTTTTGCTGTACTGTACAGATTCGAGAACTATCATATGAACAAAAATGATTTTCCGTTTTTGGTAATATTGTTTTTTTTGTTGCTTGTGAAAGGTTTAATGTTCCTTTGGCACTTTGCGAGTTATTTGACATATTTACTACTATTATAACCTATTAAATTCAGCAATTTAATATTTTGTCCACTGGATTGTTCCTAGAATCCAGATCAATAACGAAGCAATCAGAGATTAAAAATGCAGGGGTAGGAGTCTTATCAAGAATTATTTAAAATCATTAATTTCAATTGAGAGATATTCTAGTTTCTTTAACTATTGCCATATTTTTCTCTCCAGGTCTGCCTGCTATTATTGCTAGGGATATGATGCAAAGTGCTGGATTAGAATCTACAATTCTTCCGCTGGTGGCTAGAACTGTAAGTGTTGCTAAGTCTGCTCAGTGCATAACTGCTACTGAAGGTGCTGACTTGTTAATGCTTGTCATTGAGAACCCAGAAGATGCAGACATACTTCTGGAGAGTGTCTGCCAACATCTTAGTTTACCAGTCTTTGCCATACTTGATTTGCTTAAAGTGAGCTCTGTGGCTAGCTTAACATCTAAGTTGGCAAAAGCAGGTGCAAGTGGATTGGTTATTTCAGTGGCAGATGCAACATACTTTGGAGATGACATTCTTAAAGAAGTAAAAACATTACTTTCCAGTACATATTTAACAGACAATAACATCAAGGAAAATGGTGTTGAAGACTTAACTTGGAAGAAAATTGGAAACGATAATGTAAGCAGTGATTTGACAGAAGCTGGGAAGAATGTAAATAGTTTAGATCTAAAGGTCAAAAAGATTCTAGATGAGGAACGACCCTTGTTATTGGAAGTGATCAATCTTATTCGTGAAGCTGCACCACGGGTGTGTCTTTGCATTCCAGTTCTTTCAATCGTCTTAATTTACAAAAGTAGAAAATATCTTTGATTCCCAAATTGAATTTGTTTCCAAATTAGATTCAAAAGAGCCCCTTGGCACTGACCTGCTCAAAAAAATATGCCCTGATGTTTTTCCTCATTTTTTTTCCCCTTTTGGCATGCTTGACAGATGGAGGAGATTTCACTTCTTGTGGATGCAGTTGCTCAGCTGGATAAATTGTTTTTGCTGGTTATAGTGGTAATTCTGTGTTGAATTTCAACATGCTATGGTTGAACGGCTTATCAATTGGTATTAGCTCTATATTTCAAGGCATTTTTTATGATGTCTATGTTATGTGAGTTCATATGTGCAGAGTAAAATCTTGTTATTCCTCAGTATATTTGGGCGTTATTTCAGCAAAACAACTGAAGTGTTCATAGAATTCATAATGGGATTTTTTTGAGAAGTTAAACCTATTATTGTTAGAGATGAGTAGGAAAGTGATGCCGATTTTTAGTAGTACTATAATATGGTCTGTTTTAGAAGAAAAGAGAAGATACTTGGCATGAAATCTGTTGTAGTACAAAGAAAATCATCAAGGTCCGTGCACTTTATTCATTGGACATTGTTTCTTCCAACTTATATTGGTTCTATATTGAGACAATCCTTGAAACCAATATTTGCAGCTTAACATCTTCCAAACTGCAGGAATGATAATTTATTTCCTCTCATCTTATTATAACTTACAAGCACACAATTTACTTCTTGGAAGATTGCAGGCTTCAGGGAGTTATACCTCATTTGCAAATTGTAAGAACTATCGCTTGATCATTTCTTTGATTGAGTTTGTTGAGGTATTTTTGTTGTTTCTCCTAGAACAGCAATTTTACGTTATAAGTGTTCTTGAAGGGTAGAAACAAGGAGCTTACAACATCTCAAATTTACTGTTGCTAGGATGTTTTAGACCGATTTTATATGTGTTCCTTTGACTAATGCAACTTATGAACTTCCATATTTTGCCTATAGGCAACTAGTATGGGCACAAACAAAACAATGCCTTGTACAAAATATTTCAAAAATGCATTTTCCAATCCAAATTTGACAGCCAAGCATCACAAGACGATCAGGCCAATTGTTTGTTGACAGTTGTTTTTTTGCCAAGAGCGGGAATACACTGTACTTTTCTGCATCATGCAAGTTGCACTGCACTTGATTTACATGTCTCCAATCAGTCTGATTAGCTAGCAAGTTTGACATGTGGGGTGCAGAGGACAAGTAGGTGCCAGGGAGCAATATAATGCAGCGATCAACAGGCACCAAGAGGACTGCCATGAATTCTGTGGTGATAGACATGGCGATGATGTATGGAAGTTGTGTAGCCTGGGTTTGGAACCTCCAACTGGTGGACTCCTGCATGGAGTCTGTTGCTGTTGGCATGTTTATGGGAAATGGTGGCGAAGGTGGAAGCAGAAATGCGGCTAGATTTAGCCAAGATGCTTTGGCCAAATTGTGGAATGCAGTTTACAGCATTGGTAAAATCCCCACAGGGTGGTGCAGCCTTTCGAATCTTTTTTTTTGCAATTTGGTTATGGGATTGAAACTAGCCCCACTGTATTACACTATGACCACATTACTAAGGTACTTTAGCCAACCACATAGGGGTATTAGTACAAATTATACAATAACACTTCAGCAGTTATGCATATCTCATTTGACAAGGTTTGAACCTTGGTCTCCACCTTGGAAGTCCACATTTTTAACTGCTTGAGCTGATGTCATTTGATCAAATGTTAAGGTTCATCCATGGGATTGGAACCTTGGTTATTGTTGTGAAACTCTTTGCTTCCCATCACTTGTCCCAAACTGCTGGGTGCAGCCCTTCAAATTGTTTATCTGCTTTTCTTCCAGAAATATATGCTTTATGGACAACAAATACCTCATTTTCTATGTCAATTGACCAACTGAAACTAATCTGTTTGCAACAATAAAATTAACACAGAAAATATGCACCAAAATAGGAAATGAAGCATGAATTTTATTAATTGCTTGAAAGATTACACTATCACAGGCCACTTCAAGGGGGCTATCTCCTTCAGAACTCTTAATACAAAAATGCAATTTCTTTTCCTCTTCTCTTATTACATTCCAATATATAATAAGGAACCATGCAATTTCTTACAAACCCTAACCCTAACCCTAACCCTCAATAGACTTTGGGTCCCACTAACTAGTAACAACACTAACTACTACTAATAACATGACTAATTACAATAATTATGTAATGTCCCCTTTTTCTAGGCAGTCAGTGTGCAGAACAGTTTAGCCTACTCACGGGTTCCCGTAGGCTAGGGCAGATTGCAGGGGAGCCTAACTGGAATTCTGGGAGCAGATAATTGAGCGAAATGGGTATTTGAATCCACTCTCAGATGTTGAATCGGATGGACAGAGCCTTGACTTACTATTTTTAGTAAGTTAGTTTTTAGGGTTTTTGGTCGAGCAGACAGTGGAATTATATTCTTCAGCGAAATGGGTACTCAAAACAGGTTTCAGTTGGTCAATCGGTTCGTTGGAGGTCAGAGATTTTAATGCCTGAAGGTTTGGCTATGTGAAAAGTGAAATATTAATTATTTTTATATAGTCAAACTTTATGATATTAAAAAACTTAAAGGGAAGTCACTTAAAAGTGAAATATATTATATAAGTGACTAATTTTCGGAGCAAAAAGGGATATTATAATATTTTATATTATGTGCAACCCTAATTAGGGCATTGCATCTTGTGGGTTATAAAAGGGCATTGAGAGCTTCATTTGATATATTCTGGATTTTAGTTATTTTCTCTAGAGTTTGAGGCCAGTGGCTGAGACTTCTTCTCCGAAGGGACGGAAACCCCAACGGTGTGGTTGAGGACGAAACCCCTCAGATTTTTGGAGCTGGACGAAACCCTAGTTCTCTGTTGGTGAATTCACACAGGATTCACGATTTGGTGCTTCAACGATTTCAAAGGTACTTTGGTGTTCGCTGATTTAGTATATTTCAAGGGTTTGCAGACATTGTGGAAAGATTATATTTTGAAAATATTGTAATCTGAACCCTATTTTGAAAGAAATTTGAAAAATAAAATTGTTAGTTATTTCCTGTTTCTTGGAGTTGTATTTTCTGATTTTAAGAAACAGTATAGTGTCCCAAATATTAAAATATCAGAACAGGGGGGGACATTACAAATTAAATAGTTAGGACATAAGGGTCCTAACATGCCCTCCTCCTTTGAAAGCTTTGTCCTCAAAGCTTAAAATGCGGAAACTGTTGTTGAAGTTGGTGGAGTGGCTCCCATGTTGCATCTTCCAACTGTAAACCCCGCTAGTGCACCAACAATTAAATGAGAGTGCAATTGTGAAGTTGGCAAGATAGACAATCCAAGATTGTCTTTGGTTCGAGAAGAATTGAATCTTCACTATCAAGCTCATGCAAGGTTGTTTGTAATTGAACATGTTGATTGAGGACCTTCTTCAAATAGGAGACATGAAAAACTGGGTGGATCTTGGAGGTGGATGGGAGGTCCAATTTATAAGCCACTAATCCAATCCATCGCAAAATGCATTAAGGCCCATAGAATTTGGGAGCTAATTTATAGTGGCCTTTTATCTTCGAGGATGTTTTGCTTATAGGGCTGCAAACGTAAAAACACCATATTGCCTTCAACGAAGGATTGCTCGGAGCAGTGTTGATCAACTTGTTGATTTATTCGATTCTAAGCCATTGTCAGGTTGTACTTGAGAACTCGGATAATGAATCACGAATGGGGAGAGAGGAATCCATAGCTTGTACCTTATAGCTACCTAGAATGTAGGAAAGGAGTGAGGGTGGTGATTGTCTGTACAATGCTTCATAAGGGGTCATATCGTCGCCAAAAGGTGTGGTGTTGTACCACCTTTTTTCCAAGGGCACCCATTTGGCCCAACGAGTTTGTTGGTTGGAGGCAAAGCAACGCACGTAGGTCTCTATGCATTTGTTGACAATTTTTGCCTGGCCATCAATTTGTGGATGATATGCCAAGCTCATGTTATGATGTGTTCCCTGGAGCTTAAAGAGTTCCTTCCAAAAGGTGCTAGTGAGTGTTGGATCCTTGTTACAGACTATAGAAGTAGGCATTCTATAGAGGCGGAAGATTTGGTCAAGGAAGGTTTGGGCGAGAGTGGAGGCTTTTTATGGGTAGGAAAGTGGACAAAAGCGAGCATACTTGGTGAGTCGGTCCACCACCACAAAAATGATTGATTTTCCTGATTTTCCTCCAAACTTGGGCAATCCTTCAATAAAATCCATGGATATATTTGTCCAAAGTCTTGTTGGAACTGGTAGGGGTTGCAACAACCCCGAGGTCTTGGTTGTTTCTCCCTTGTGACGCTGACATGTGTCGCATTCTTCAACAAAGCGTTTGATATCCTGTGTCATTCCTGTCCAAAAGAAATTTCGACGAACTCTTTCATAGGTCTTGAGAAATCTAGAATGCTCAGCGGGTGGAGAGGCATGAAGTTCTACAAGAGTTGAGCACGGATAACTAAATTAGAAATTAACATAATAGGCCCTTTGTAGCATAAATAATTTCCATCCCAAGAGCAATCAGGTTTGCTGCTCGGATCAGAAGTGATTTGCTGAAGGAGTTGCTAAAACAAAACATCTTGATGCTATTCTTGTTGAATATCCTGCACCCAATTGGGTATTGGTAAGGATAAAGGACACAATGACAACAAAGCTTCAAATTTGCTGGAGAGAGCGTCGCAACTACATTATCCTCACCCTTATATACAATCTTGTAATCATAGCCTAAGAGTTTGGAGACCACTTTTTTTGTTTCGAAGAGGACACACGCTGCTCCAAGGAGTATTTAAGGCTATGATGATCGACCTTAATATGAAAGTGCTGACCCACAAGATAAGGACAACGTTTAGTCACTTTGCATGAAGTATGGCAAACATGTCTTTCTCCTAAGTTGATTTGCCCAAATTCTTCCATGCAAGGGCTTTGCTAGTAAAGGCCAAAGGTCATCCTTGTTGCATCAGTATTGCTCCGATGCCAATTCTAGAGGCATCGCTCTCAATAATAAAGGGTTTAGAGAAATCTGGCGTGGCTAAGATGGCTTGCTCGAGAGCATCAAAAGCTGTTGTAGCTTCCTTGGTCCATGCGAATGCATTCTTACTGTAGTTAGGGGGGCTGCAATCTTACAGTAGCCCTTCCCAAACTTATGATAATACGCTCTGAGCCCTAAAAATCCATAGTTTTTGGAATTGGCCAAATCTGCATGTTTTCAATCTTCTTGTGGTCCACCTTTACTCCTTTGAATGATACTATATGTCCATGATACTCAATCTTTGGTTGCCTAAAGGAACACTTGAAATGCCTGGCAAACAATTGGTTGTCAGCTAGAATTTGGAGTGTTTGATTCAAGTGAACCAAGTGTTCATCCCATGTTTTGCTATAGACCAAGATATCATCAAAGAAAACCAAAGAGTTTGTCTATTGTTTGACTGATTGTGGATTTCCATTGAAGAAAAAAAGGCAAGTTCAAACTCATAATAATGATCTTATGACCTTTGCAATACAACTATAGTAGAACCGTATTAATCATTACATTTTAATTATTTATTACAATTTGCAAGGGAGTGATCTGTCGAATTTTTAGAGGTGTCCACACATGCTTCAAAAATTCAAGGTGTCTCCTCTTCTTGTGATGATTGAAGCACCAATGGTATGTTGTTATGCAAAATTGAAAGATGCCTATTTATATTGACCTTGAAATTTAATTTTGAAAAAAAAAAGGTCAAATTGGTATTTACTCTCAAGATATCTGAAGAAGAGACCGTGGAATCTCAAATTATCGAATTATACAATTGATTTCACCAATGTTTGCCATTTGACTATAAGCACAATTTTTTTTTTTAATATTAGATACTACATGTAAGCAAAGCTATGGTCATTCGTTTCTTATTTAGATAGAGGCCGTGAGATAGTGCAAACCACAAATGCTAGTTCTTATATTTGTGTGCTCGAGGAGAAAGTGGATGATGTATTACCCTTACATTAAGTTGAGTATGACATACTAGTCCCACTATGATTGAATAAAGCTGAGCAAGTTGTTGTTTGAATCTCCCTTTTTGTTCAGTTACATATTTCAATTCTGTCACACACATTTGCATGTTAGATTCTATATTGTATTATATTTTATCCTATCCTTGTTTCATGGGACCATTCAGTACCATTGCTGGTTTTATTGCAAATGAATTTATGCAAGTGTATATTTTGTACTTTACCACCCCAACCCAATCATATAGGGCTATGATAAAATTTTTGTCCGACCCAAGCATATAGGGGTATGATAAAATATTGGTGACCTCTTAAACAAGTTTTCAGAGGTGTGGCTTTATCAACAATTTTAGTTGTCGGCCGCTAGTTCAGAAAATGTTCATGCCCCTTTTGTTAATGATCACAAACTGATATATGGTCAATGGAAGAAGTCACAATATGTACATTAGTGCAATTAGTGAAGCAAATAAGATGGAAGCTAAGGCAGCCGCATCTTAGAACCAAGTTAGAAACTGATAGACCATATAAATGAGCACCAATGGAAGATAGATAGGGTTGAAAAAAAATACGATACTTTGTAGAAGACTTTCATCTTGAAACATCCAAATAAAGGCTGATGGTGTTGATTAGCTTAGTATTGTAGCCTTGAAGGGATGGATCAAGGAAATATATGAACGTTGGCTATTGACTTGTTACAAGTCCAAAATCTTTGAATAGGAGACATTATTGGAAGATCATAATTAATCTTACAAGACTATACTCCCAGATAAGATAAGTCTATTAATGTTCACAGATGGCCAAAGTAGGCCAAGGGGACTCATTGAAAAGAGCTGTTACAAATTACGATGCACTATAGTAACCAAAAAGTACTACAAAAATAAGCTAAACTAGAGTCAAGTCTAGTGTAAACTACTTGAAAGTGGAACAACCATATGTCATAGAATTATGGCCTCGAGGGTTACCCAAAATGGATGAACCCTAACATCCTAAAAGTAATGATCAAGAGAGAGCTAGAAGTCGAGGTACAATAGAGATAGAAAGGAGGTTCGGTGGATCCAAGTGCCAACATTAATCTGTAGTGGGATGTAAAGTAGAAGCATAGTCGTCGTCATTACCAACTATCTTAAAAGGGCCAACATAGGATCTAATGATGCTTCCAAAAGAATGGCAGGGACTAAGAGGGCAAGGTTGGAGAATCCTGCAAGAGCATAGAGTTTGACCCCTGAAGACTCTTCTTGCATCTATGGCTATGGAACCAGTAGAAAAGGACAAGAAATTGGTAAGCCGCTTCTATCTACAACTCCTTGGTATGTGAGGGGTGGTCTTAACCTGATGTTGAAGAACTGTAATCTTGTCCTATTGCAAACAAGAAGAAAGAACTAAAGCCCTAGTAGTCACTCTTGGATGCAGACAAGGACGCACAAATTTGTCATTAACATTTTGGATAGTTGTAGCTTCAAATGAGCGCTTATTACTCACGACACAAAGATCGAGCAAAAGAATGAGGTGATTAGTCGAGTTGTAGTTTTCCTCCCGTGTAATAATTGACGTCGAAGAGTGATAGCTTTTGTGAGGTAAAAAGCCAAGCTTCTTTTGTGTCACTGATTTCTTTTAGTCTTGACTGCTAGGAGATAAATATCGAATTCAATCTATTCTTATTTCACGTGGATGATACCACTTAGGGTGTCTTCTTCATATTTTGGAGGAGTGGTTGTTGCTCTTTTAAGATTTTTGACCATATAGAACTTTTGTGCTTGTTTACCATTTTTCTTAGAATCACACTAACCATATGGAATCATCATAGTATCATCAATTATCCTTTTGGTTGTTGGTGGATAGTATCAAATATTTCATTTCATTTTCTTTGCATGCATTGAGATAGAGACGATTTTGCTTCAATTTATGATCCACTGCAAGCATACAATTCTTTAGTGTATCATAAAAGCTGAGTTTGCAGCTTGCTTCTTCTTGAGAGCATCTTTAGATTTACTTGACCTCTTCATCAACTATGATGCATGGGGAATCACTGATTAGGTATGTATTGAAAGAGGTCAGACTACTTTTCTTTAGTGTATAATCCATTGCAAGCATATATTTCTATGGTACGTTGTATGGGCTGAGTTTGTAGCCTAACAACTTCTTCTTGAGAGTATTTTTAGGCTCACTTTCCATATCCATAGGCCATGTTGCATGGGGGATTGTGCTTCAAATTGGGGGAGATACCCATTCCTAACCCTTTTGTTTTGTAGAGAGTTGCGTCTATGGATCTTCCTAGTTGAAGAAGGTGTTACTTGTAGACTAGCTTACTTATCCAATTTCTTGGGATTTCCCGAGATCACCTACACCCCACCTCTACCACCCCCCAACACATAAAAAAAAGAAAAACAGCCCAACCCACTTTAGTATTCATTGGATGTCAACTGCCTTTTTTGTGGCCCAGGATATTAGGCGCCCACTTATGATGACTTTTGGGGCCCTCTCCTTTAGGAATCTATGGAAGATATCCAATGTTCGGTTGAATAACAATGCAAGATATGGAGAAAAGGGGGTTGCACGATCATGTCTAATGGGTGGACCGATGGGAAGAATCAAACATTAATTAATTTTCTGGTTGCCTCTATAGGAGGAATTTTGTTCCTCAAGTCAGTGGATGCATCGACACAAGTTAAGAGTGTCAAAATGCTTTCTAGGTTGCTGGAGGAGGTTGTGTTGGAGGTAGGGGAGGAGAATGTTGTCCGTGTTATCATAGACAATGCAACATCGTATGTCATAGCTAGAAGGACTTTGAAGGAGATTTCCCTCGTTTTTTTGGACACCATGTGCACCCCATTGTTTCAATTTGCTTCTCAAAGACGTTGAGAAATTACCCCTAGGTTTCTGAGGTCGTAAATAAGGCTAAATGAATTACAAAATTCATCAACAATCATACGTGGGTTCTCTAGCCAATGATACAGTTCACTAATGGAAGGGTGCTTGTGCGAGTTGGAATTACATGATTCGCCACAAACTTCATTACATTGCAGAGCCTCTTTGATGCAATGGGGCATTGAAGAGGGTGTTTGTGAGAGACGAGTGGAATGGAGAAGCTCTTGCTAAATATTGATTCTTTGATTCTTTAGTGAGGGCTAGAAGGTGTACGATTATGTGTTTGAGGAGCCCTTCTGGACAACTATGAATGAGGCAATAAAGGTACAAGACTTGAGTATAGTAATCCAAATTTCGAATAGCTAAGTTGCTAAAAATAACTAAAATCTCTTGTTTAAATTCAGGTGGTAGAGCCTTTGGTCAGGTTTTTCCACCTTGTTGATGAAGAAAGATCAACAATGGGATACCTATATGAGGCCATGGATAGGGCCAATGAGGCAATTACCTCATTTCATGATTATGTCGAGTCCAAATACTATCCCATTTAGGAACTAATTGACTGACGATGGACTTCTTAGCTCCATAGCCCACTACATGCAGCGGGGTACTTCCTCAACCCTCAATTCTTTTATGATTGCTTGATTTGATGTTTGACTATTAGGTGATGTGGGGCCTTCAACAATGCCTTACCCAGATGGTACTAGATGAGGACATTTGCAATATGAGACAGTATGAGTTGCAATATTACAAGATGAGATAAAGATAATTCTGTTAATGTCCATAGATGGCCAAAGTAAGCCAATGCAATGCATTGAAAAGAGTTCTTACAAATTAAAATGCATTGAAAAGAGTTCTTACATTACAATGCATTGTAGCAACCACAAAGGACTACGAAAATAAGCTAAACTAGAGTAAAGAATATAGTATAAACTACTCTAAAGTGGAACGACTATATGGCATAAAATTATAGCCTCGAGGGTTACCTAAATGGATAAACTCTAACATGCTAAAAGTAATGATTAAGAGAGAGCTAGAAGTCAAGGTACAATAGAGATAGAAAGGAGCTCCCATGGATCCAAGCGCCAACATTAATCTATAGTGGGATGTAAAGTAGAAGCACAATTGTTGTTGTCACCAACTATCCCGAAAAGGCCAACACAAAATCTAATGATTTTCCTAGTCAAATGACTAGGATTAAGAGGGCCGGGTTGGATAATTCTTGGAGGACATGGAGTTCGACCCCTCAAGACTCTTCTAGCATCCATGGTTGTGGAACCAATAAAAGAGGACAATAAACTATTAAGTTGCACTTGTCTACAACTCCTTGGTATGTGAGGGGTGGTCAAAACCCGATGTTGAAGAACTGTAGTCTTGTCCTCTTGTAAGCAAGAAGAAAGAATGGAAGCCATAGTAATTACTTCTGTATGTAGACAAGGACGCACAAATGTGTCATTAATATTTTGAATAGATGTAGCTTCCAATGAACGCTTATTACTCTCGACCGCAGAGATAGGGTGAAAGAACGAGGTGATTAGTTGAGTAGTAGTCTATCTCCCTTGTAATAACTAACGCTGAAGAGTGATAACTTCCATGAGGTAAAGTGCCAATCATCTTTGGTCAGGATAGTTGAAAAAAGTGGCAAGCGATCCACTTGGGTTTTTAGACAAGCAATAATACCTCCCTTGAATCTCATAATAATAAATAGGACACTTGAAGATGAAATGTTTTTTAGTCTCCACCTCTCAAATAGAACAAATACGACATACCCTATCCTCTTGAGGAATATGGTGGTCTCTCTTCACCCACAATTGATGTGAGTATACTTTGAGTTGACCAAGAGCAATCATAAGGCTGTGTGTCCAATGTCGCTCGACATAATTAGGACAAGTAATAATGCCATTCTTAATCCTCATGAAATGCTTAATGTAGAAGGCCAACTTAGGAATAAGAGGTTGAGATGGAGCGACTCAAGTGATCTGAATATATTGTCGATAAACATCATCTTTTATTGCTTGAATAATTAACCTCTTATTAGGAAGAAAGTGGGGAGGAGCATTTAAAGAGTATTTAAAAGGAGTTAATTGATCTATGGAGATGCCAACTAATTGAAGAAGAGAAATAACTTATGAGTACCATTCACGGTAGAGGTAATGCATTCTAAAGAGCAAAGTGCCAAATATGGGTATCTCTCTTGGCCTGAGGTGTAGTCATCCATGGATCTAAGGCGATGAAGTTGAAGAATGATTTTGAAGATGCTCTCGCGACGAAGAGGATGAACGCCAAACTCATATTGAACAATACAATGGGGAATTGTTCTTTTATATCGGATAAATCACTAAAGCAAAATAGTTTGGACCCTCAATGCGAGCCCAATCAACACCTTAGACTTGGACCCCAAATTTTAGATCCATAAAGGACTGTGGGTTTAATTATGCAACCAAAGCGGTGCATCTTTGTAGGTATCTCTTGAAAGTGTTGTTGGAAGCATTGGTGTTCCAAGACTGAGAGATGCATATCCCTTGCAAAGATGTGATTGTGAAGTTGACCTAAGATTAAGGGAAGGACTTGTAAACTGAACCCCCAAGTACCTGTACGCATTGGTGATCTCAATGGACTAACCCTTATAGAAGGACTGAAACTTAGGGTACTCTTTGATGTGTTAAAGATCATCACGTTACTCTTGCTAACATTGACTACCGACTATTTTAAGTCGCAAAAGTTAGCAAGAGCATCCAATGTCTTTGTAGGCCCTCAGGATTATGAGCAAGAAGAACAACATTATCTATAAAAAGCAATATAGCTATCAAGACATGATTTAGAAGGCAACAATTGTCAACATTTGTGTATTGACAAATAAATTCTTCAAGCTCATGAATGTAAATCCCAAAGAGTGAAGGAGATAGAGGACAACCTTGCTTGACACCAACAATGCTTTGGACATCCTTTGAGAAACCAAAAGTTGTTCAAAAACGACCAATAACTACCTCATAGTCTCTTGATGGCAGTGATAAAGAGCTTCAAGATGTCGATGTGATATAGTCTTTGAAATAAAAGATGCCTGGGAATGGTGTCAAAGGCCTTTCTAAAGTCCACAAAAGAACAAAACACTCTGGAGGATCGTTGGCGAGCCTCCTCAATTATAGCCCTTAGAGTGAAAACATGATCTATAATTTGATGATTCCTTCTAAAACCAGCCTGCCCTCACGCTTTAAGCTTACCTT
This sequence comes from Wollemia nobilis, assembly GCA_028583015.1. NCBI lineage: Eukaryota > Viridiplantae > Streptophyta > Pinopsida > Araucariales > Araucariaceae > Wollemia > Wollemia nobilis. The sequence goes on from JAQPPZ010000103.1 coordinate 8,944,917, forward strand.
TATCCAACAATTTTGAGAGTTTCATATTCAAAATTGTTGCATAAATCTTATAAAATGTGTGCCCAATCATGATACTTTTGTAGTTGTTTGGATCTGAATAGTCTCGAGATTTGTAGATGGGGTGAAAAATATGCTGTAACCAAAAGGCAGGGAACCCAAAACAAATAACTATTGGTTACGAATCTGCCATTAGGAAAGGATTTCGTGGAATGCGCCCCAGATTCGCCCACCAGATTGAAAGGCCGGAAGGAAGGAATGCCTTCCGTGCCAATCTCCGGAGAAGGCCGGCTTCCTATGGGTTTTCTCAAGTGTTTTAAGCTAAGAGTGCAGGAAAGAGATTAAAATGCGAAAAGAGATTGAAATGTGATTTGAGTTGGGTGGGGGAGATAAGCAGCACGGCAACGATCAATCACCACTACTAACAACAATTAAATACAGAACACACTACAGAAACTACAACTATCATACATCCTATGTATCCTCTATCTATGCATTCCAAGAATACTTAATCATCAAATACCGGAATCCAGATTTCAGAATAACAGTAAGCAATGAAATAAGCAACATGAGGCAGAAATGCTAAGTAAAGGCAGCATAAAGAATGATAACAACAAATAGAGCCAAGTGTGTGTCTTGCATTCAGAAGCAAACGTATAGCTACAATGGTTCCCTAGCAGGATATCCCCCTTCCACCCCTTTACAATGATGTAGTGCGGCTATTTATAGCGCAATTCCCCCCCGATTACAATCCTGGGCACAAAATCCCAGAGCTGACAAAAGCGGCGAAAGAGCTGCTGATGTTGACTCCTGCAGACAGGGACGTATCGCGGCAAGGTCCACCTGAAACTTGGTAGCTACGTGGAAGTGCGGTTGATGAAACTTGAGTCGGCATGAATGCGGGTAGGCTGCGGTAGATGGAACTTTGCGTCAGCATAAATGGAGGTAGCTGGAGTAGGTAATTTGGCCCATGCTTGTCCTTTTTCCCATCACATCTCGGCTCGGATCCCGAGGCTGGACACTTGTCAACTTCTGATGAGGGATGCATCTGCCTTGGAAGGCAGTCTCTCTTTTGTGTCCTACTTCGCCTGGAATCGGAGCGCAATTGGACAGCGCAAGTGGGGAACAGCGCAGTTGGGGAGGCCTCCGTGCCTTAGATAGTTTTGGGCTGCTTGAAAGATATTGCCCAACTGCGCACAAGCTAGAGGGCGCAGCCCGACTTCGCTGCGAAGTCGGGTTGCGCACTCCGACACTTAGTCAATTTGGCCGTTGTTCAGACTGCGCACAGGAATCAGGGCGCAGCCCGACTTCGCTGCGAAGTCGGGTTGCGCTCTGACACTTAGCTGATTTTCTGGATACTGCTTCCCAAGTGCGCACCGGAAGAAGAGCGCACCCCGACTTTGCTGCGAAGTCGGGTTGCGCTCCCATACTTAGCCAAATTCTGTTCATTTCTAGTCTTCTTCCGCACTTCGCATTCCCGAGTGCGCTCGAACTTAAGGGCGCACCCCGACTTCGCTGCGAAGTCGGGTTGCGCTCTTAGACTTAGAATTTTTTAGGGAATGTTTGCTCTGTTTTGGCCGAAGAAAGAACAAGGGGAAAAGGGAGGAATGCAACTGATAGAAGGGGAGAAAGGGAACAGTGGAGAAAGGGAAAGGAGATGGAGGGAAGGGAGAGCAGCATACTTACAAAATTTGAAAACATGGCACCCCGTGCAAAATGTGGCAACATTCCTGGCGGCTCGCGGGGTGTCGAGCTCGCCTCGACGCAAAGAACCAGGCCTTCATCCTTTGGGCGCAGAGGAACTCCCTTCCCCTGCTTTCCGCTGCTCTGACGGCTTCTTCTTGGGCAACTGCTCCTCTTCAGATCCGCTTTCGGCAATTGCTTCTTCTGTTTCCTCTCCTCTTTCTGAGTCTGAATGGTCGCCACTGTCACCCTCTTGCTCGGCCGGCTGCTCCCGCTCACGGACATGATTGTATGCGGCCCTGGCTTGGTCCCAGGCTGCTGCCTGAAATGGCCCTAAGTCGCTGACATCTTTCAGCGCTGCTCTGAATGCTGCAACCGCATGCGCGTCGATGGTGTTGTATCTCTCTCCCAACTCCTTAAGGGAGGTGTTGATCTTGCAATATCTCGACACCATCTGGGTGACCTGAGCTTCCTGGACTGGCTCGGCCCAGCTGTCAATTTCTGACGTGTCTGCCTCAAAAGACAGCCAATTCATCTTCACCTGCTCAAGGGTCAGAAACTCTCCATCCTTGATGAAGCTCGGGCAACCGTGCTCAAAAAGAGCGTTGAAGGGGGCCAGGCAAATGTTCATTTCGTGGTCTAATGCGTCCAGCATTTTCCTGGCGGCCCTTATTTTCTCTGTTTTTTCAAAATAATTGTGCAAGGTTACCCTTGCATCTGCCCATTCTAAGGCAATTCGGGACATTGGGGGAAATCGGAGGCCTTTGCGCTCGTACTCCTCAAGTTTTAATGCCAAGTCCAGCCACTGCTTCGCTTGGTGTTCGGCCTCCTCTACCACAGGCTTTCCCTGGGCAGATACTTCTTGGATCCTGGACGCGAAATCCAGGACGGATATGGACCTGACAACGTTGGCCCTGCATCCCTGCAGCAAACCAGCCCGCATCGTTTTGACCTTATTCTTCGAAAAGGCCGCCGTCTGGGATGTTTTCTCCTCGAGCTGAGATTTAGCCTGCCTTAACGAATCCTGGAGCTGGGAGACCTGCTCCAGCGCTGCCCTTTTCTCCTCTGACAGTTGTTCGGCTGTCTGTCTTTGCGCTGCGGCCTCCTGCTGAGAGGCGGCGAGCTGGGCTTTCAGGTCATTGATCTCCTGCTGTGCAGACTCCAGCTGCGCGGTGGCCCTAGCCAGATCTTCCTCCAGCTGCCTTGAGTTATTTTGCAGCCGAAACAGCGTCTCTTGACTCTCGAGTCGCTTGACAAGGAGATTATGTGTTCTACGACGAATACCGTTGATTTCGTATTCCTCGTTTATATCGTCAAAGCTCTTCTCCTTGACTTGGTGTTCATAGTCTGCCTCGGTCATTTCTCGGAGAGGCTTCTTCACTTTCGGAATCAACTTCTCAGTTCTCAGCACTCTCCTGTCCAAGTCGTACTTGGTGCGCTTCACCGGGGCAGCTATCTCCTCGGCTCTTCTCCGTTTGACGCCCTGAAGGAAAGAGGCGGAACACCCTACGGCCTTTGCTGCCAGAGGCTGATCATCTGTGATCTGCAGCTGTTCTCCCATGAAGTCAAGGTCTTCCAGCATCGGATCTTGCTGCGGCATTTTTCCTGCAAACAGCGAAGCAGGAGGTATTCCAGAAGTCGTGGTCGCTTTTAAGGGCGACCGGGTCCTAGGGGAAGTGAGCGGCTGAGTGGAAGGTGTAGGCGGGGTCTTGAACAATGGAGGTGAGCGGCGCGGCGATGTAGGCACAGCTTCGGCACTGGCCGCGGGTGAGGGGTCTAGGGTTTGACTGAGGGACTGGAAAGCGTTCGGGTCCTGGGCGAACTGGTCGAAGGAATGGGGGCTATGGGAGGGTTGGGTGGTCTGAGAAGAAGATGATGCAACTATGGCTTGCCCTGATACAATGGGGGACGGTGTTATGGCAGGGCCGACTGGGATTTGGGGGAGCGGGGAAGTGGACGTACCTGCGGGCTCCGCCTGAGCCGCTGTTTGAAGGACGCCTGCAGCCCAAGTTTCTGCTTCTGTCTCAGGGTTGTCTAACGAGACGATTTCCGGCGCGGCTGTCCCTGTCCGTGTTGCGGCCGTTTGCTGTGCAGACTCCTTAGGCCGCTTGGCCTTTTCGCTCCTCTTCCTCTTCTTTTCTTCTGGCGCTGCAGCTGGTTCAAAGGAGGGAGAGGAGGTTGGGGCGGCAGTTGCGATGTTCCCACGGTAAACTTGTACCTGGGTCTAGACGGGAGGATGCTTGCCGCGGCCGTTCTACTAGCTGGCTGTTCTGGCGCCTTTTCCTCTTGGGGGGCCACCTCAGGAGTTGACTTTTTTGGCTCTTGTACCCTTTCAGGTAAGGCTTCAGGAGCTGGAGGCAACATTGGGCCCACTTGGCTGCTCGTTGGTGTCGCGCTGGAAGTCCCGGGAGTAGGCAATTGTTGGGACGGGGACCTCCTTCTATACCTTTTCCTGGCGCCTCGGGGAACGCAATCTCGAAATGCGAAAGGCTGCCATGTGTCAGCGTATTGATCATATAAGGCCGAAAACTCATCATCAACGGCCAACGTCTTCCGGTTAGACTTATCGTGTTGCATGCGGCACCTCATCTTCCAGCATTCAATGATTTTGTCCTTTTGCCAGTTGAGGGGCGCCACCTTGGAGAGGAATTTCTTGAAGCCCGTTGAGTCTAACCGGTGATCCGGGTTTCGCTCTGGATCATACGCCACTTCTTCGCAGTAAAAATCATGCCATGGCGGCCATGATTGCATCTGCTCAATGTGCCATTCCAGGTCTGCACTTGTTCTATTGCACCTTTCTTGCATGATCTCTGCCCGGGGGCAGATATGCACAAACTTTCCCCTGACCCCAATCGGGTCATACTTCCAGCGCTGGGGTAGTTGTATCAGGCCCATGTCGATGAGCTCTCGTTCGAGGTAGACATGCTGTCCAATCTCGCGTACTTGGATGTTCGCCCAGGTAATAGGATATTGGAAAATATGGCCTCTCTTCTTTCCCTGGCCGAATTCCTCCTCGACATAGTCCATCTGGCGTGATATCTCCATTCCGAACTGATGGTCAGTGCAGAAATAGGGCAGCAAGAACGGCTTCCCCTTGAATCCGTAGATTCTGACTACAATGCCCTGCGTCAGCCGGAAGGTGTCCCCGCACTTGTACTTCCTCAGATAGCTCGTCATGGCCTCTGGCGGGCGGGATGCCTCACCGTTGAACAGCGCCAGGGTCATACCTAGAAATTTGAAGTTGAACTCATAGTATGACCCTTTCCTGTACAGGGCTTCAGTCCATTCGTACACAGGCAGCGGCTCTCCTTTTTCATTCACCTTCTTCAAGTCAGGAACTTTAATCCGGTAGTGCGTGTGGTACAGGCACAACCATGTGAGGAACGAGCAGAGCCGGAATTCCGTTGTCTGCTTCTGCTGCAACCTGACCAGGTTCGAATGTATGGCGTACGCCAGCCAATCTGCCCAGTCAAAGAAAATAGGGCGCCTCCCGCTCCTTTGCGCCGTGGAGTCGTAAAACTCCCCATGCAGGATGCATTCTGCTAGCGCCAGTTGGTACGGGCGTACCACTCTGTCGGAATCGCAGCCGAGTACCCATGCCGGGATGATGTATATATACTTGTTTTCGAACTCGTCCGGGGGTATAGGGCACTGTGGGCCATCTGTCCAGCTGGTAGCGGAGTCTTCAGCTCTGAGTCGAGGAATTCTCTCATCCTCTTGGTCTGGGTGAATCTTCCCGTCTGTTCGTCCAGGTTAATCCTCCTGACAATTGCGTTGGGGTCGTACTGGAGCCCCGGGGCGAAAGCTGGCTGGACGCTTTCCCTGAAGAGTGTGAACAATACTCTTCCTTTGTTGTCACAGACTTGCCGGGCAGCTGGTTTGTAGTATGCCACAATGGATTCAACCAACTTCGGGCATTGGTGGATAGGAGGGCACAAGAACCAGTACAGGTTCGATTTGTATGCAGCCCCGACATGGTGTGAGGGTGAAACCTTGTCAGCCCACTTCGCAATATTCGGCCGCAACTTGGTGAGGTTGATAGAGAACTCGCCATCTTTGTACCCGGCCAGGCGATTGATGGGCGGCGGTGGAGCTTGCCCTTGGCTTCTCTTTGACCTGGTTCTCCTTGTTTGCTCACGCGGCGCTTCGCTCTCATGAGCGCTGGATTCTATCTGTTCTTCAGCTTCGCGTTCTTCGTCGCTGGACTGCGCCGGCATTGGCGCTTTCCCCTTGTCCATTTCCTCTCTTTTCTGCTCGAAGTGGCAGAGACGGGGATTCTGGCTACCGATTGCTTAATTCTGGACCTTGCAGCTCGGAGTCAGCTCGACAATTTGGATGTTCTGAGTATGCCAGGGCCTCCTTTTCTAGGCAAGGAATTCAACATTAATGGCGCAAGGGAAGGGGTTAAGGTGATTTGCCTGAAGTTGGTGGAAGCGTTATAATTCTTTGGCGGCTGTGCGTGGGTTTATCTTTGGAAAGCGTACCCTGGTTGTGGTTGGTTCTAATGCGCCTGCTTTCTTAATGACATCCTTTTTGAAAGTCGCGCAATCATTATTTTAGAATTTTTTCGGACCTCGTGCTTCCAATGACGTCATAGCCGCCGCCTGGGCACACGCTTCGAGGGAGAACTTTTGGCCCAGGGTTTTAAGGAGGGACGCAACCCAACTTCGCACTATGCCAAACTGCGCTGTCTGGGCCCACACTTAGAAATATTTTATCATTTTCCTCGTTTCCCGCGACAGGTCACCCAAGGTGCGCCCGAAATTGAGGGCGCACTCGGACTTCGCCCAAAAACGTGCGCACTCCGACTTCGCCCAGACTTGATTGCGCAGTCAGACTTCGCTCAAAAAAGTTGCGCAGTCTGATTTTGACACTTAGCCGATTTTTGCTCTGTGCTCCCCGACTGCGCTCCCAAGACGGTGCGCGATCCGACTTCATTGCGAAGTCGGATTGCGCACCCAGCACTTAGTCAAATTTTTGGCTTTTTTGTCATTGCTTTCTTTCAAACTCCCGATGTCGCACTGTTCCGGGAGCGATGCCCGACTTCGCTGCGAAGTCGGGGTTTGCTCTAGGCTTCACTTAGGCTCTTGAAAACTAAAAGCTGAATGCTGAAATAAATATATACAATCGGATAAAAAATGCAGAAAAGAAATATATACAAGGAAGGACCCCTTGGGGTGCCTTCAGTGGTGGTAAATCTTCAGGTGGAACCCGTTGACGGGGAATGGGGAGAAGCTGTCCCTCCATGTCCCGGAGCACGAATGCATTAAATTGGTTCACCCGAGCAATCTGATAGGGACCTTCCCAGAGGGCATCAAATTTACCATGGTTGCCCGGCTTTGCTTTCAGTGAGTCCCACTTCAGCACTAGGTCCCCGATTTTGAAAACTCGGGCGGTGGTGCCTTTCGCAAACCAGCCTTGGGTCGCTTCAACATGTTTAGTAAAGGCCTGGTATGCTTTTTCTCTTTCTTCTTCTAACCGCAGCGGTTGGCACGATCGGCGTCCACTTGGATCCCCGTTGCCTCTTTCTTCATCCGGCATCAGAGTGCGGGTATCTCTACGTGGGTAGGCAGAGCTGCCTCCTTGTCGTACACGAGCGCGTAGGGGGATGTCTTGATAGACTTCTTGAATGATATGCGATCCGCCCACGGCGCCCGATTCAGGAGTAGGTGCCATGTCCTCTTGTTTCTCTCTCTTGTCCTTTTGACAATCTTCAGTAGATTCTTGTTGGTGGACTCGGCCAGGCCATTCCCCTGCGGGTAGTAGTTAGAAGACATCTTGTGATAGATGCCATATTTGTTGGTGTACTCCGTGAGTACAGCGCCTGCGAACCCCGGACCATTGTCTGTCACTATTGACTCCGGGACCCCGAAACGGGTGATGAGGCTCTCGAGGAACCCAATGACCGTTTCCTGGTCCGCATTCTTAGTGGGGATCGCCTCTGCCCACCGGGTGAAGTAATCGGTGGCGGTAAGGATAAACTTGTGTCCCGCTGCAGAGTTAGGCGTGATGACCCCGATGAAGTCTAGACCCCATTGCTGAAACGGAGTCTCGGCTTGAATTGGCTGGAGGGGCAGGGGTGCTTTTCTGTTCTTGCCAGCAAACCTCTGGCATTTATCACATTTGACACAGACCGCATGTGCGTCTGTGAAGAGAGTGGGCCAATAGTACCCAGCTTTGATGATTTTCAAGGCCGTAGGCCTTCCAGAATGATGTCCCCCCGGCATCCCGGAGTGGAATTCTCCGAGGACCCTGGGTTTGTCTGTATCTTTGACGCATCGCAACAGGATGCCGTCAATGTTTTTAAAATAAAGCCCCTCGGGGCGAAGTACGTATTTCAAGGCGTTTAGCCTAAACCTCCTTCTTTGTGAGGCATTGAGGTGATCTGGGCATCTCCCGGTGCTGAAATACTGCACCAGGTCATTTGTCCAATCACTTTCCTCTGATAAGGAGTTGGCTAGGTTGGTGGTTGCTATCGGATCTTCCCACTTGCAGGCGGAGATTTCAGCTGCAGCGCTTCGGGCCAGCTCTTGGCACAAGGCTCGGCCTCTGATCAGCTTTGTTGGCCGTACCTCGATGTCAAACTCTTGGATTTTGGCAATCCATCCTGCCCTCTTGTGACCAGGCTCTCCTTGTATGATGAAATTCCTGACGTCCGGATGGATCACGAAGACAGTTATCCGGCTCTGGGAGACGAAGTGCCTGAACTTTCGGAGGGATTTCATGACTGCGTGAACTTGCCGCTCAATAAAATTGTACTTCTCTTCATGCGGCTGAATCACCTGGCTTAAGAACGCTATGGGGCGTTCTTCGCCATCGTCTCCCTTTTGAGTCAGGACTGCGGCGTAACTCTCGGGTTCTCCCACCGCGTACAGGATGAAATCCTTGGAATAGTCTGGATTGATCAACACCGGAGCTTGCGCAATTCTAGCCTTGATCTCCTCGAAGGCCTGCCTTCTTTCGTCAGTCCACAAGAATTCGGCATCTTTCTTTAACAGTTCGGCCATGGGCTTGATTACTTGTGCGAAGTCCGGTATGAACTTCCTCACGAAGTTGATCTGGCCGAAGAATGACTGTAGCCCCTTCTTGTCGACTGGGATGGGCAAGCGGAGGAGGGCTTCTGCTCTGTCAGGATCCACTTCAAGGCCTTTCTCGGAGATGACATGTCCCAGCAACTTACCTTCTTTTACCGCGAAGACTGACTTCTTCGGGTTGATGGAAATGCCGAATTCACGACATCTCTCAAATATCTGCCGCAGGTGGGAAGCATGGTCCTCTCTCTTGTGAGAAAATACAGTCATGTCATCCAAGTAGATGACAATGACCTTGTTGAGCAGCTCTCGGAAGGCCAAGTCCATGGCTCTCTGGAATGTAGCGCCGGCATTGGACAGGCCGAAGGGCATGCGGCGATATGCAAACGTTCCCCATTTGGTGGTGAACGTTGTCTTGTGCTGATCTTCGTCCTTTACCCATATCTCGGTTGTATCCGGAGAATCCGTCCAAGAGAGAGAACCTCTGCGCTCCAGGCAACTATGTGGAGGATCCGATCGATTTGGGGAAGCGGGTAATGGTCCTTCGGCGAGGCTTGATTAAGATTTCTGAAATCCACGCAGAGACGGATGTCTCCATTCTTCTTCCTCACGGGAACCAAATTCGCGACCCAAGATGAATGCTTGATGGGGTAGATGATTTTGGCTTCCAGCATCTTCAAGAGCTCGGCTTTCATCATGGCTTCAATCTTCGGGTTTACAGCCCTTTGCTTCTGCTGGAAAGGTTTTGCATTATCTTCTAGCTCTATGGTATGTTGGATCATCTGTCTGTCATACCCCTTCAAGTCCTGGTAGCACCAGGCTACGATATCGGGGAACTCTCTGCATAATGATCTGATCTGCCCGAGTTCCTCTTCAGTGCGATCCGTCCCGACCTTGATTGTTTTTCCGAGGTTCCAGCTCCGGGTCTACGTATTGCTTGGGGTCTACTTTGATCCTGTGTGATATTGCTCTATCGTTCTGGTCAAAGAGACTCTCTAAGGTAATCAGTCCTTTTGGGACATGATTATTCTTCAACTGTATCAACCCCTCGTACTGCTCGTCATCAGGGTCTCTACCTTCGATTGTACATGCTTCGGTAATAAAAAAAGTGACGATATCCTCGTCACAATCAAACACCTGCCAGTGGGTGTCTTTATCAGGCACGGAAGGCCTGTAGATGGTACGAACCGGCTTCGGCTTTTGGACAGTGTCATCGGCCGGAACGTACCTGGCTCCAACAGACGCCAGAATGTCAGCGTGCTTGTTCTTCTCACGTGATATGGCTTTGACATTCAACGAGTCGAATGACTCCATCAGGTCCCAGACACGATTACGATACGCCTTGAGATAATGCTTCTTGGAGGCGCACTTATTCGTAATCTGGTTGCACACCAGCTTTGAGTCGCCAAAGATCTGCAAATGCTTTATCCCCAGTCTCTCCGCTTTTCTCAAACCCAAGCACAGGGCTTCATACTCCGCCGCGTTGTTGGTACAGCTCCAAGCCAGTCTGTAGGTGTAGTCCTTCTGGATCCCGGACGGGGAAACCAAGAGTACACCTGCACCGGCGCCATTTTTGCATCGGGCGCCATCAAAGAAGAGCTGCCATAGCTTTTTTGGTGCAAGTCCTACCTCTTTCTTGGCTGGACTGGTCAAGTCTCTCGAGCTGAGTGACGGTGTAGCAGCCTTGCTCAGTCTCGATCATGGCGTTGAAGTCCAGCAAGGAGAACTCATCCTCCACTTGTAACAACTCAAGAGCTTGCTCTGTCATGTCCACCACCACCAGTTCCTCAGTCGTCAGCTGAACCATGCAGTTCTGTGACTCTTCTCCGGGTATCTTCTCTACTAGAAATGTGGAAGGCTTTTCATTGTAGATCTTCAGTCTCCTTCCTTTGAAGGGCACTTCCATATGTGAGTAATCCAGAGACAGATACCCACCCAGCTTTGCAGTGAACTCCCTGGAGAGACACATGCCGAAGTAGGGTTCCAAGTCGACAACCACGACTTCTTGTATGACCACTATGTCAAGAGCTTTGTGCAGCCGGATCGGGATATCCTTGATGACACCAACTGTCTTGACAAGGGTGCCGTCTAGTTGCAGCACACCTTGGCTGCTCCTTGTATACTCCATACCGATCTCGTCGCAGACAGCTCTCGGCATAACAGTCGTGGAGGCACCAGAATCCACCATGCAGTTGTGAACTATATAGCCTTCCATCCGCAATGACAGATAGAAAGGAGGTGGTCTGTTTTTTCCGGTGGCGGAGACTGTCAGGGGTTGAGCTAACACAGCAAGCTGTGTCGGCTTCCCGTCTTTTATGTTCTTCAAAGATTCCTGCAGCGAGATCAACTTGCCCGGGAGCAGAAGAGCCTCGTACATACTTATCTTTGCGGGAGTCCTCTTTAGCTCGTCAACTATGCTGTAGCTTGAAGTGCTGGCTCCCTCCGTTTCTTTCGCAGGCTCATACTTAGTCCGGTATTGCTGCGTGGCTTCGACTCTGTCTCTTTGTCAGCGACGGATATCTCAGCTTCTCCTGAGCTTGTTCTTTTGTTTCAGCTGGAGATTGAGCTGCGGGGGCTTTTACTGCAGGAGCTTTGGGCGCAGGAAACTTTTCCTTGGCTGCATGAGGCCACAGTGACTTGCCAGGTGGTAGCCCAGCAGGTTGCGCCTTTTCTCTTCTGGCGTATACCTTTAATGGCTTTGGTTGGGCCGCGGCAGCTTCAACGAGCTTTCTGCCTTCCTTAGGCAGGGGCAACGCGGGATCATCTTCTGGGACGGCAAAGTTGCCTTCATCGTCCAGGATCATGTATAATTCATCCTCTATGGCTGCGCTGCCGAGTGCGGAGGTAATGCTGATGCAGCGTGCACCCTTCTTTTGAGTGTGGATCGTTGCACGTGGAGCACCAGTTGACCTGGTCAGAAGTGCCAGGTTGATCCTCAATGGCAGCATTTCTTGCAGGGGGTTGCCTTTGAGCTTGCCGTTCTGCGGCTTGGTCTTTCGTTAGCGCCGGAGGAGGATACGGCCTCCTTGGAAGGAACTCCATCTGGGCTTGCTTCTTCTTCATTATTGTCATGTCATTAGACATGGTATGATACCCAGATGCCAGAGCCCGTACCTCTTGGAGGATTTTATTTTGAATATCATTGTCTGCAGGTGGCAATTGAGCCGACGGAGGTAATGCGGCCAATGGCGGGGGCGCAGAATACGCCGCGTACTGAGGGGGAGCTGGGAGTGCGGGATACTGCGGAGGAGGAGGCGGCGGGTTAGGATAATGGATTTGAGGAGGGCCGTAGGGGTTTACAACTGGTGCTGGATTCCATGGCTGCTGGGGGTGCTGACTTGAAGATGAAGGCATCACACCAGAGGCCGATGGGTACTGGGACTGAGGAAAATCAGGATAAATAGGGGGCTGCACTCTATGCGGGAGTCTGCCTATGGAGATTATATCTAATTCCGCCTGTTGGGCAGCTTCGTATAGGGCAGGGAAAGAGTCGACTCGGGCTATCTTCAGAAGTAGGCAAATATCTGAGTTGAAAGACCTCAGGTAGTAGTGTGCAGCCTGACCTGCTGAAGGTCGCAGTTCGCGAGGTACTCTCTTCCAAGACCTCGCAAACCTTATGTTGAAGTCTGACACCTCCTCTTGCGGGTGTCGTTGGATGCTTTGGAACTGATGCAACAGCGAAGAGGGATCGGCAGACTCGTTGCATCCTTTTACAAGCCTGCCTGCCAGCTGAGGCCACCCCGTGATAGATCCTTCTGGCAAGGATCTCCACCAATAGAGAAGCTTCCCCCTTAGGGAAAGAGCCAGTAGACGGGTCTTGACACTCTCGTCAGTAATAGAGTGTAGCGCAGCCAAGGCCAGAATGTCCTGGATGTGTTCATACGCCGTTTTGCCGTAGCCATCATAAGTAGGGATGGCCTTCAGGGCAGCGGGGGGTACAACTTGTTGTCCGACTAGGGCCAAGGGCCCCGTGGAGTCGACCGCCGGGAAGAGATCGTCATCATTCTGTTGAGCAGCCATTTCTTCCTCTCCTCCGGTAGTGTACTCGGTATCGGTACCGTCCGAAGATGTAGATTGCTCTTCAACTTCGGCCTCTTCGATTTCGGGCTCGGATTCGTCTATGCGAGCTTGGTAGTCAGCCAGCCTGACGCGCTCTCCTGGAGCGGCAATGTCAATTTCGTAAAGATCAGGCTGGTTTCCCGGATTCCTTGCTCTCCACCTTCTTGTATGCATGAAGTGGACCGCCCCCCCGACCCAAAAAAAAAGGTACTTGCAGAGTCGCCAGGTGTTCTGATTTTAACAGCAATGAAGCGAACACCAGTGCTTCGATTCTGTTTTGGGTGGGAAACTTTCGGGTCCCACCGGGCGTGCCAGAGAAACTGTTGGTTACGAATCTGCCATTAGGAAAGGATTTCGTGGAATGCGCCCCAGATTCGCCCACCAGATTGAAAGGCCGGAAGGAAGGAATGCCTTCCGTGCCAATCTCCGGAGAAGGCCGGCTTCCTATGGGTTTTCTCAAGTGTTTTAAGCTAAGAGTGCAGGAAAGAGATTAAAATGCGAAAAGAGATTGAAATGTGATTTGAGTTGGGTGGGGGAGATAAGCAGCACGACAACGATCAATCACCACTACTAACAGCAATTAAATACAGAACACACTACAGAAACTACAACTATCATACATCCTATGTATCCTCTATCTATGCATTCCAGGAATACTTAATCATCAAATACCGGAATCCAGATATCAGAATAACAGTAAGCAATGAAATAAGCAACATGAGGCAGAAATGCTAAGTAAAGGCAGCATAAAGAATGATAACAGCAAATAGAGCCAAGTGTGTGTCTTGCATTCAGAAGCAAACGTATAGCTACAATGGTTCCCTAGCAGGATATCCCCCTTCCACCCCTTTACAATGATGTGGTGCGGCTATTTATAGCGCAATTTCCCCCCAATTACAATCCTGGGCACAAAATCCCAAAGCTGACAAAAGCGGCGAAAGAGCTGCTGATGTTGACTCCTGCAGACAGGGATTGTACTTGCAGCAAGGTCCACCTGAAACCTTGGCAGCTACGTGGCAGTGCGGTTGATGAAACTTCGAGTCAGCATGAATGCGGGTAGCTGCGGTAGATGGAACTTTGCGTCAGCATAAATGGAGGTAGCTGGAGTAGGTAATTTGGCCCATGCTTGTCCTTTTTCCCATCACATCTCGGCTCGGATCCCGAGGCTGGACACTTGTCAACTTCTGATGAGGGATGCATCTGCCTTGAAAGGCAGTCTCTCTTTGTGTCCTACTTCGCCTGGAATCGGAGCGCAATTGGGTAGCGCAAGTGGGGAACAGCGCAGTTGGGGAGGCCTCCGTGCCTTAGATAGTTTTGGGCTGCTTGAAAGATATTGCCCAACTGCGCACAAGCTAGAGGGCGCAGCCCGACTTCGCTGCGAAGTCGGGTTGCGCACTCCACACTTAGTCAATTTGGCCGCTGTTCAGGCAGCGCACAGGAATCAGGGCGCAGCCCGACTTCGCTGCGAAGTCGGGTTGCGCTCTGACACTTAGCTGATTTTCTGGATACTGCTTCCCAAGTGCGCACGGGAAGAAGAGCGCACCCGACTTCGCTGCGAAGTCGGGTTGCGCTCCCATACTTAGCCAAATTCTGCTCATTTTCGGTCTTCTTCCGCACTTCGCATTCCCGAGTGCGCTCGAACTTAAGGGCGCACCCCGACTTCGCTGCGAAGTCGGGTTGCGCTCTTAGACTTAGAATTTTTCAGGGAATGTTTGCTCTGTTTTGGCCGAAGAAAGAACAAGGGGAAAAGGGAGGAATGCAACTGATAGAAGGGGAGAAAGGGAACAGTGGAGAAAGGGAAAGGAGGAGGGAAGGGAGAGCAGCATACTTACAAAATTTGAAAACATGGCAACCCTGTGCAAAATGTGGCAACAATAACTTTATTGAATAATTCTGCAATTGGTTAGAATAATTCTGCAATGGGATAACCAAGATCTTCAACACCATACTTTAAGAACTCAGCCTGAAATCCCTCAAAATCAACAATCTTGCTAATGCTTAATTTATGTATAGCTTTTTTGATGCTCCTTGAAGAGAAGAAGTGACATGATGTTTGGGGTTGGGTTGCTTTGGGATATCATGTAAAGAATTAGCATGGGAGACCTAGGACTTGCCATTGATGCATATGGGATGGGGCTTCCTAGGAAGAGGAGTGCACTAAAAGGCTTTGGGAGAGTGATGAAGAGCATCTAGAAGCTCATAATGTGTGGCGACATGAAACTCTTACTTCATGGATAAGAGCAAAATGGAGTTTTTGATGCATGGATTTGCATTCCTCATCATACCAACAATCTATGGAGCAAGCACCAATGTGACAAACAACCTTTGGCTGAGGAAAAATGTGGGAACAGGAGTCAAGGGCTGCATTCCATAATGTACGAGACAAAAATTTATACTTGGTGATTGTTGTAGTGGAATTAAGAGAGTAGTATTGCGACATCAATTGGGAGAGACGAGCAACATAGTCATCGGCCAAACATGGATCAAAATGAATCATGGGATGGTTGGTAGGATTGGGCAATGGAGGAAGAAAAGATGGAAAGGTAAAAGAGGAGGAACTTAGGAAGAAAGTCAACATTGCACGATCAGCCAAGGGAAGCTGACTAGATACCTAAAATTCGTGAATATCAGAGAGCGAAGTCTTGTTAAGGATGACAATCAATGACACTTGCACCTCTTGCATGTGGAAAAGAAGTGAACCTAGAGGAGTTAGGAAGCTATGAAATCCTATTGAGAACCAAGAGGCCATGTGACCTGCACAATTGAATCAAGTTTTTTTCATAGGCTGTAATAGGATGCTTCTCATCTATAGCAAGATCGTTGGGTTTGAGTTTGAAGAGACAAAACTCGTTATCTGTAAGATCATGAAAAGGCACTTGGTGGGTCCTAGTGTGGGCGTTGAAGTCACCTAAAAGAATGACATCATCCGTTGATGAATATGTAGAAGTCTTTGGGTAGAGATCCAAGTATGGGTCACCATTAGAGTGGATGGCAAAAGTTAACACTAGAGGAAAATAACATATTGCTATGGAGATGTCTCTAAGAGGGGGTGGGCCTCTCTTGATCTAAAATTACATTTATCTGGAGTGCTCATTTGACTCGACCAATGACGACGAAGGTAGTCGTGAGTGAGGCATGCCACATCACCTAAACTGCAAAAGCCACCTGATCGACGTGTCACGTGCCTAAAGGCAAAAACTCAAAGTAACCATTGATTGGTGGAAGAGATCGATCCAGGCTATCATGGGTCTTTGTGAAAAAAACAAAATCTTGTAAAGAAATAACATCTTGGAATGTACCTAGGGAAGACTATATCACCCCATTACAATTCCAACAAGCAACAAAGAGGGTATTGTTATCTACTGGGACCCGAGAACACCATTTTATACGCCAATGATGTTACCACCAAGAAGGAGGGGAGTCACGAATTACAACTTTTCGGTCACAAATAACTGCCCTCTTCTTGTCCTTTCGAGTAGGTATCACTTGCGCACGTGCTTCTTGTAGTTCCTCCATCTAAAGATGTGTGAGGTCCTCATCCAAGTAAATTTTTGTGGACAAAGTAAAAAGTTTCTTCTTGGCTCTTAAATCCCTCAAACGTTCCTTAGACCAGTAGGCTTTGGAAGACCTTGAACTTAAAGGTTTAGTTCTTTGGCTTGATGTGCCCTTTCCTCATCAAATTTGGCTTGCATTGCTAACTCCACAATGGGAGAAGTCTTTTTCCCCTTAATCACTTGAACCCATGAATTATGTTCTTCAACCTTTTTTTGAAGAGATTGTTGATGAGCATTTATCTCGTTTTTGAGATTCTCATGTTGAACAATGATCTTTGTTTGCTTATGTTGTATGTCATGAACGACCTCTTGAAGATGGTGAAGATCATTAGTTGGAGATGCATGAGTTCATTCAGATTTTTCTATTTTGACAATCTTTTCACCTTGTTCCTAGACTTGATATTGCAGGGCCTCAATGGTAGTTTTCTTCACACGACGTTGGTTTTGGAGTTTTGATATTTGTCGTTGAATGCCAAAATGCTCGACTTCTGCAATCCATTTGGTGAGGCGATTGTACTTGATTTTGGGAGTTAACACTGTTTGGAGAGCATGCAAAGGTGTAGTTTCCATGGTAGATCGAAAACCCCAACATTGGTTAAACCTTGGATCCAATTTTCGTTGGAGAAATAAATCCGGAAAACCCTAGCTCCAATTTCCACTAGAGGAAAACCAAAAAAACCCTAGATTTGGTTTCCATTGGAGAAGGAAACCCAAAAAGTCTGGGCTCTAGTTTTTGCTAGAGAAGCAAACCCATAAAACCTTGGTTTCGGTTTCTTTTGGAGAAGCAAACCCAAAATACCTTGGATCCAATTTTTGCTAGAGGAGCAAACTGAAAAGCCCTTGGCTTGCGTTCTCGTTGGAGAAGCAAACCCAAAAAACCTTGGCTTCAGTTCCCAATGGAGAAGCAAGCCTAGAAAACTTTGGCTTTGGTTCTTGTTGGAGAAGCAAACCTAGATAACCTTGGCTTTGATTCTTGCTAGAGAAGCAAACCTAAAAAACTTTGGCTTTAGTTCCTATGGAGAAGCAAGCCCATAAAACCCTAGATTTGATTCCTATGGGGAAACAAACCTAGAAAATATTGGCTCTAGTTCTCATTGGAGAAGCAAAACCTAGAAAACCTCCGTTTCCGTTGAAGAAGCAAATCCAAAAAACCTTGGCTCCAGTTCTTGTTGGAGAAGCAAATCTAGAAAACCCTAATCGATTCCCACTAGAGAAACATACCCAAAAAACCTTGGCTCTGGTTTCGACTGGAGAAGCAAACCCAAAAAACCTTGGTTCCAATTCCCGTTGGAGAAGCTAACCCAAAAAATCCTGCCCAGTTCTTGCTGGAAAAGCAAACCCAAAAAACCCTGGCTTTGGTTCTTGTGGAGAAGCAAACCTAGAAAACCATGGCTCTGGTTCTTGTGGAGAAGGAAACCCAGAAAACCTTGGCTTTGGTTCCCTATGGAGAAGCAAACCTAGAAAACCCTGGCTCTAGTTTCGGTTGGAGAAGCAAACCCAGAAAACCTTGGTTCTAGTTCTCGTTGGAGAAGCAAATTCACAAAACCCTACCTGGGTTTTCTTGGAGAAGCAAACCCAAAAAACCTTGGCTCTAGTTCTGGTTGGAGAAGCAAACCCAAAAACCTTAGCTCTAGTTTCTATTGGAGAAGCAAACTGAGAAAATCCAAGGTACCTCAAAAACTCTATATAGTAAACATGAAAGAAAGATAAAAAAGAAGAGAAGAACTCTCTCAATTCCATACTTGTATCAGGCTACCTTTTCAAAACCCCACATTCTATTTGGGGAAGGGCAACTCAGAGGTTGGGTAACCCTTATGAATCTATAATTAAAAAAATCGTCTTATGATTTTGTTGATAAAGAAAATCTCAATTTCCAATTTTATGTGAACTATTAAATTCCTTTTTTCTTGTCATTTTCTACATTTATCATGGGAGGACTTTGGTGCATATACACGCTTCTCCATCAAAATTCTATGTCAACCATGTAGCACTTTGGGTTGTGAGTGCAATTGGAGTATGTTTGAGCACATTCACTCCATGAAGCACAATACATTGTTGTGTCAAAATTTGAATGAGGTTGTATTTGTTCATTACAAACTTTGCCTCCACTGCAAAAAAAATGTGGTGTCAAATTATGAAGCCATGGTTTATATGAGATTGATCCATCATCTAAATGGATCACAAAGCCAAAGGAGGAGCAGCATGAGCTTGTTCTTTCAATGGATGATTTTGAAATTATGGTAGAGAAGTTAGCGGCAAAGGTAGAGGAAGAGGCATGGGCACAAAGAGAGGGGACTGGAGCTTCAACTAGGGCAAAGGGCAAAGGCATTGCTAGATTGTAGATTAGATTAGTTGATTGTTGTAGTGGGTCTATGAGGCATTTGATAGATTTGTACCTTTTTATATGATAATCAACTTGGCATTAAAATTTCTTTAATTGATATGTATTTCTGCACTTTCATGTGTAGTTTAAGATTGTATCGCTCTCAGTATTAATTTTGGATTTGTATAATGTTAATTAATTTTGATATGCATGAAGAAAAAACTTTTTTCCAATGAAATTTGCATTTCCTTCCGATTTTTTGTTTGTCAAGTTTTTCTGAGTTTTTTTGCCAAGTCCGAGTTAGAGTCAAAATTGGTTTTGTCGAGTCCACGTCGAGTTTGAGTTTCTCTACCATGATTGAGAGGATCTAAATTCTCATGCTCCAATGCATCATTGGGTGCAAATGGAAAATGTAATGAGCTGCCCTGTTCTGTGTTTGGTGTTTTTGCAATAACTATGGATTAATTTGAACATGCAATAATACCCAAATGAAAGAAGCCAATAACAGCAGCATGCAATGATACCTAGATGGATTTAACACTGAATAATCGATTTTTATGCAAAACCCATAATCAAAATAGCTTATTAATTCATATCAGCAAATTAACAACAATGTTTAGAAATTCCAGATGGATAAATGTCTTCAGAATATCATTATAAACATACCAAGTTGCTATTATCTCCAACTCATGGACTACAAACCTCTGAATCTTTGATTGAATCACATAAGCGTGAATCCTGAGTGAATTTACCAGCCAAGAATTGGGTTTTTGTCTAGCTCCCTTCTCCAATACTGAGGGTTTCCGTCCTCAGAACTTCAACAATCTGCACACTATCGATCCCTGAAATGGAACCGATCTGCCCTTCGGGGTTTCGTCCGTCGGGTTATCGATTGGGGTTTGCGTCCCTTTTGATGAAGAAATATCAACCGTCGGCCTTAATCTCCAAGAGAAGAAATAACATAAAACAGAATGTTTGAAATGAGACCAAGCCACCGAATAAATAGGTTCCTCCTTGGCAAACTCTTTTCTGGGCGCTCAATGTGGGATAAACATATTTCTTTCCCTATAAACTCTGCCTTATTAAACCACGATTGACCAACTGAAACCTGTTCTGAATACCCATTTTGTTGTAGAACAACATCCCCTTGTCCGCTCGGCAAGAAACCCTAAAACCCGACACTGCTAAAAATAGCAATTCCAGCATCCTAGCTCCGTTTGATCCCGAACGACCACCAAAACTGAGCTCTAAGAATCCAAAAGTTGTCTCAAATATCTCCAAAGGCTCTCATCCATATGACATAGCCTACGGGAACCCGTGTATAGGCTAGTCTCTATGTGCTCCCACTAGCTGATTAGAAGGGGACATTACAAAAAATTCCTCAAGGCATTTTCTAGGATGCATTTTCAGCTCACTCTTTGGCGTGAGAGTGTTTTTGAGGTTCACTTTATTTATTCATAGAGTCGAATCCATGTTTAACTTAACATTTGGTCATGTACAATATACATATATGGCATTGTGATCTTCAAAGAGGATTGTCTTGCGAGTCTACTTGGATTTTAATGCTCTTGGTATTTAATTTTTTATGAAAATACAAATATTTACTAAAAATTCTCCCGCTTGGCCAAATTGTTGTTGTGATAGCACTTGTAATGAAACTTGATAACTAGTAATATAAATCGCCATCCAATATGCAATCAGATGACAATTTGCCATGCAATATATCCACACGAGATATTTGAGAAAAGACCCTTAAGGTAGAGCAACGTGAATGATATTCCTTAAGGGAGGAATAAATCCACAAGATCTTGCAATATGGAAGCAACACTTTGAGGGGAGCTACCTCGAAGATGATTGCAATGCGAACATGTTGATGTCTCACAACTCATGACAATAATACGATAATATCAATTACCTATATATAGCAGTCCACCTAATCATTCTAGTGGAGGGTAAAACCCTTCACCCACTAATTAATTTTTGACTGTTTGACCTTCACAATATCTAAATACAATGAACCTTGGGCTAGCTTGGCACGTGTTGACTACTCCATAATCTTAATGTATAATATAATATCATATCCCTAGTTGCCTATCATGCCAACCTCCCAACATGCACCACTTTGAGGGGGACTACCTCCAAGATGATTACAATGTTGACGCTTTGATGTCTCACAACCTATGTTGCATGGAAATGGATATGGTATCTTATACAGACACGGTATTGAATATGTATACGTCAAAATTTCAAGACCCCCTAATATGGATACAACTTAGATACAACATTATAAAAAGCATATATATATATATATACATATTAGTTATTAAAGAAAAAACATATAACACAAAATGTTTACACAAATAAAAGTTTTAAATAGAAATATTTTCATTAATTAAAAAGGGGATTATCATTTTTTTTTAAATTTAAATTATATTTTATAAAAAAACATGTATTCTTCTTTTCATCCAATGTCATGGACACAACTCTAGATGTGCCTATAGGCCATATCTAGATGCATTAGATATGTTCCAAATAGGGGCATGCTTTCCTATATGTCTTGAAAAAACACCCATGTATTTGGATATGTTTGGATACAGTATCCAAGAAGTATCATATCCATATCCATATCTAATACATGGATACGTGTATCCAAGCAAGAGGATTGTCGGATAAGGTGACTTTACTCAAAACTCATCATGATAATACAAGAATGTCCATTGCCTATATATAGTAGTCCACCTAGTCATGCTAGTGGAGGGCAAAACCCTTCACCTACTAATTAACTTTTGACTGTTTGTCCTTCACAATATCTGAATACAATGAACCTTGCGTTAGCTTGGCATACGCCAACTACTCCACAATCTTAATGTATAATATACTATCATATCCCTAGGTGCCTATCATGCCAACCCCCCCAACATGTTCATCCTTGGAATACGAGAGCAAATCAAATCATATGATCTTTCAACCAATTAGACAACTAGTACCAAACTTGATCACCCATTTATACTTATGGAATCTTCATAAGTGATGGGCTTCCATCGTTCTTTGCCTCCATTGTGCCACTCTGATATCCACAGTTGTTGCTCCTTTGGTTCCATCTACTACTAAATTTGCTACATCTCTGGTTCCATGTAGGTCCATTGGAAGTGGGTCCATAGTAGTTGCTCTTCTAGTTCCAAGGAGCTCCATAGTATTTCCTTTAGCTCTCAATATGGCCATAGCTATAACCCTTTGATGCTCTTTGTGCTCGTTGCCATTCATGGTGATGTGGATGTTGATATGTTGCAACCTTAGTCACTTGTTCACCTTGTTTTGACTCTATAATCGTTTGTTTCTTTGATTTATTTTTTTGGATGCTTCATAGATTAATTCTCATGCCATTCTTTTTGATTCTTTCTTTTGGCCTTCTTATTCTTCCTTGAACTTTTCTTCTGAATTTTCTGTTGGTTCTTCCTTTTTTCTTCTGCAAATGCTTTTTCTCATTTGCTCATTGCTGTTTATGTTCAGAAATGTCAGTTACCTTCTTTTTCTGTACTGAAGATTCATGCAATTCCTTTGTAATTAATGTTAATAGTACCTAATGAATTCAACCAAGAATATCCAATAATCTATATCTTAAGCACAAAAATGTGAATGCAAAACATATTTTACTTATAATCATCTTCAAATCCTCAAATATTTGAATATCCCCACCCTCGATCTTTGCGTTTTTTTAATATTCTTTTGCTTGAACCTGTAATTTCTTAGCCAATTCCATATGGATGTAGTTAAACTGGTTGCTGGGGTTTATGTCAACAATGTCTTTTTCCTTCTAAATGCATCCGTGAACTTGCAAATTAGAAACATCTAGCTAGAAAGCAATCGTTTTCTCTTTGTTTGCTTTTCTGGCTCCAAGGATGTTCTTCGTTCCTACCATCTTCCTTGTATGTTTCCTTTTTCTCTTCAAACGTTTTTTTTTCCTCATAGGGATTTTGAATGGTATCCTTCAGCCTAGCTATCATTTTCTCTCCTTTCTCCAGCTTCTTTTCACATTGATATCTTTTTTTTTTAGCTTCAACATTTTCTCTTGTTTCAGTATGGCCAGGAAAGCTTGCTCAACATCTTTCCAAGAGAGAATTTTTTTCCTTAATGAAATTAACCCACCACTCAAAAGTTATACCTTCTAGACAACCCCTAAGATCCAATAGCCAAATAATACTATAAAAATTTTGAGATTTATATTTGAATTTTTCTAACATAAATATCATCCTCTCCAGAAAATTTTGGTAACTCTAGTGGGAATTAGAGCTTTACAAAACCAGCAAATCATAGATCTCTTTTTTCATCAGAAATTGACTGACAACAACAAATAGTTTTGAAGTTTAGATTCTTGTGTTGGAGGTTTTGGAGCTGAAGCTATTCTACTTAGCATCTTTCAAACTTTCTTGGAAGAAGTGCTATAAGGAAAATGCAAGTTTTGCAATTGCAGTTTACGTAGTTGTTTGGAAAATCTTCTTCTACACATAGTCCTGCCTCTCATTGTACTGCATTTGGAGGTTATAGTCTCGTAAAGGTCCAAGCGGATTTAGTTATTTTATGTTATAAAGAGAAAAGTGACATGGATGCCCTGGTTAATGGTATTTGACAACTTGAGAACTGTGAAGATTCTATGGTAGAAGCACTAATGGCTTCTGCATGTGGTTGAGGGTTGGTGACTATTGGAGTTTAATTTTCTAGTTTATAATGACTGTGATTTGTCCACAGCTAATGAAGACAATGAAGGAATGTAGGAACCTATAAGCAGCTACGAGTTTTTAGAAATTAAATATGAGTTAAGCTGATATCTTCGACTCCATTCTAGAGAACTGCTCCTTTTCCACAATATTGGCATCTCAATAGTTGAAAGCTTAAAATTGATGTGAAAAATTTATGAGTTTTATTTTCATTATTGTTTGGACAAACTTCAACACCTTAAAAATTGACTCTACTGATTTTTTATATAGCTCTTTTGATGGATAAATGAATCTGAGTAATTGCATTTCCATGTGCAGTGTTATATTTGTCACATGTCACTTATTTTGAATTTTCTACATTTTCTATAAGATTTTAAATGTAATTACTATAATACATGAACAATTTAGTCCTTAAAAATCTTCTAATGTCCATTGCCATCCAGGGATTGGTGGTTCTTTTATGTTATTTTTCCAATTATGCCATAATATTGTTGCTTCTCACTTTTCAGAAACCAGCATTGGTGTAAAATAAATTGTCAACCTATCATGAATGACCTTGACATTATAATAGTAAATTAGCAACCATTAAAGGGAAATTGCATGGCTTTAAGAAACATAGCGATGAACTGCCTCACCAGGCAATAACTTCTCCTTGCTTGAAGTAACCTTCTTATTAAAATTCTTTAATCAGTGGAGTTTTGTTCATTATGAAAATAAAAAATTCAATTGTGTTACATTTTTTTCTTCTCTATGTTTTTTACAATGTCCAGTGGAGTTTTTATACCAATTACAAAGTATATAACATCGTTATATAAATTTGCTGATCACAGGGTGAATTCAATTCTGGTAAATCAACCATGATCAATGCCATGCTAGGAAAAAGATACTTGAAAGAAGGGGTGGTGCCAACCACCAATGAGATTACTGTCCTTTGTTACTCTGGTGAGGGACATGGTGAGGAAGAACGATTTGAAAGACATCCAGATGGACATCTCATACGATATCTTCCATCTCCCCTTTTAAAACAAGTTAGTGCTTCGAATTTAGATTTTTTTGAATGTGGATATTTTCGTCCTGCAAGCACAATTTACAAAAGTTTTAAGTTTTGATTCATGGACTCATGTGAACTCCAATGTTATTAGTTTCTAAATCAGAATTGTATTTTCTTTATAACTGCATACAGATTAGGGAAAGCAGTAGTACTTTTTGGCATTGCTAAGACTCTAACATGACACATCAGTGTTAGAATTCTAGTTGTGAATTTTGTTCATGCTGTCTTTGTCAATGTCGTATAAGCTTTTCCTCCAAAGAAAGTCATCTTCTAGTATGCCAAGGAGCATGGGAGTTGCATCAATTGCACAAAATTACATGGGATCTTGTCCTATGAAAGCTAATTCTATCTTCCAAAGGAAAGCAATAGCGGAAAGCCTCATCTTATACCTTAAACCTTTGCAACTGTTTCAGATCACCTGGGTGTCCTCTAGAGGAGGACCTTGTCATTCTGGAAATGTCTAGGATTTTTGGAATGTTGTATCAGTTTTTCTGGACAATAATGTTATCATATGCACATTCTTGAACAAGAAGAAGCTTCTTCAACATTGTGTATAGATATTACTTTTTGGTTGTGGGTTGGAGCAGATGTGGTAATAGGAGTGGCCACGGATAGAGGTTTGTTGTTTTTTGAATCTGGAATTGCGTACTAGGTGATGCAACAATTAATTTCCAATTTTTTTTTCTTATCCTTTTCTTCTCATCCTTTACTTTAGTGATACTTTTGTCACAGTTTGTCTTCCCTTTCCATGCACACATGGCAAAATTCAATGCATAAAGGGCATCTCAAAGGGAATAATCCAGATAATCTCCATATTATCATTAATCATTTCGTGTTAGGTACCCAAGATAAGTATTTAATATTATAATATTATAATATTATATTAGAAAAAGAGAAGGATGATAGTATACAGATTGAAGAAAACACCAAAGGTTGTGTAGAAAATTTTGAAAATATGAAGCTGACAGATGAGGTAAATAGGCTTCAAGAGGAACAGAAAAAATGAATAAAGATGAAGAAAGAAAAAAGGCAGATGACAACATGCAAGTTGAAAGAACCACATTGTTGGTATCGGAGAAGTCAAAGAGTGGTCAAAGGGAGTTGTTCAATTTTAAAAGTTCATGGTTGCATCCGGAAGGAAAATGTTATTATTTCTATAAACCCTAGCAGTAGATACAATGTCATTAATGTCTTTGGCTAAGAGGTTGCAGGTCCAAACAAAGAAAATAAAATATTTACACTCAGATTTTTATGCTACTGAGATGGATGATGCAGACATTGTTCTTGGTTATCCTTGGTTAAATTCCTTGGGTACTGTTAATATTAACGTACAAAAGAAGTTCATGAAATTTTGGTATAAGAAAAAGAAAATAACAGTACAAGATATTTCCCAATGTAAGAAGCAAGAATCCAAGGAACAACAAGAAACAGTTATAGTACAGAAACAAGTGGAGAATCCAATAGAAGAATCAATAGTTGAATCTACAAAAACAACAATATTATGGGAAAAAACAACTACAAACATCCAAGAAACTGTGTTAAAGATCAAGGAAACTCTAAAACAAATTAAAAAAGAAAAACCTGAAATAAAGGTGAAGGAGGAGGCAATAGCAGAAATCAAAGAAGCAAAAGCAGAGTCCAAGGACAAACAAAAATATGAGAGCATGATAAAGGAACATAAAACAAAAGAACAAAATACTGAACAATTAAAGCCAACAAAACATCAAGTTAAGGTTGTAGCATATCGCCACCCACACCACCAGGAGCGACAACAATCTTGGAGGCATGGATTTGGGAAACAATATTATGGTTCTACATGGAATCATAAGGGCAACAACTATGGCAGTGTTTGGAAAAGAAAGCATAGTGACTTTGGTTTTCAGAGTGGTGCAACAACATCAAGGAACAAATGGACCCATCATTTGAGTTACCATAGTAAGGCAGCAAAAGCGTGGAGCCAACAAAGCAGTCTTGGATACTCAAGTGGCAAATGCAAACAAGTATGGATGAAAAAGAGTGATACTTATTGCTAAGAAAGATGCCTCCAACACATGGAACCAAAGGATTACTCCTAAAAATTCAAATGATAGAAGGGCATATCAACATCAACAAAGACCACCACCAATCAAAGTTTTACTGGGATGGATGGATGATCCAAGATGGTACCAGTTCATAGCAAATCTCAAAAGGTCATATTGTTTAGTCTCTTCTTATGTTTCGAGGATGAAACATTTTGTAAGGGGGATGGAATGTTAGGTACCCAAGATAAGTATTTAATATTATAATATTGTATAAATATTATAATATCATATTAGATTAATTATCCCACATGCATTGATAAGTGGGAGTGGTGGGTAGTTAGGCATTATAAATAGAGGCAAAGAATCATGGATAGGGGAGGAAGAAAATAATATTCTATTCATCTCAAGTTGAGATATTGTAAGGAGTGGCTTCCTTCCAATAAGGAGCATTGTATGGTGTTGCCCTACCTCAAGGGTTTGAATATTAAATTGAACACATTGCAGTATTGAATCTATATCAATGTTTATTGTGAAATTATTATTGTGCTTAGTATTTGTGGATGAATGGTGTTATTTTATTATATGTGAGTGATTTTTCTATAATAAGAAAAGCAGGTTCATAACATTTAGTCTAGATTTCTAGAGGTGATTTTCATGTATGAGCACTTTTTCAAACTCAATATATGGTATGAACATTACCATGTCTGTCGTAGTAGGTCCTATTTGATGTTTATTTCTATCATCCCATTGTGACTTGACCTCACTAAAGGATTTCTCTAACCAACTCTGCCATTGCTAAACCTTTTTCAACATGTTGTGTGGAGAACAATTCCCTAGCTCAGGTGGTGAGGCTAGATGATTTATGTTGAAGAGTTGTGCAACAAAACATGGCACAAGTAGTACTTCGGCAACCATCATGGTGTTAGGTGGAAATAGGTGTTGAGACTATTCTTGAGTTTGTGAGTACTAGCGAGTTTGTGAGCCGAGTGACCC
Organism: Wollemia nobilis; assembly: GCA_028583015.1. Lineage (NCBI taxonomy): Eukaryota > Viridiplantae > Streptophyta > Pinopsida > Araucariales > Araucariaceae > Wollemia > Wollemia nobilis. The sequence goes on from JAQPPZ010000103.1 coordinate 8,972,344, forward strand.
CATCCAACTCATTTTGAGCCTAGTTGAGTCTGCTTCTATAAAATCTACTATAGTTATGCTTTTTCTTATTGGTCTCTATAAAATCTACTATAGTTTATATTTTTTGATTTGCCAAGTCATTGCTGAGTTTTCCCTAGAGCCTGAGTTTGGGTCAAGAAATTTAGTCTTGCTGAGTTTGTGACAAGTTCGAGTCTTGATAATATGGATGCAAAAGAGAAAAATCAATAGAGATGTGAAATCAGGAAATTTAGGAAAACCAAAAACCATTTAAATAAATGTGAAAAATTATATATTGATTATGCAAATGTAAATGGAGAGTAGAATACAAGGCACTCAAGTGGCCTAGTTGAAAACAATACCAAAGCTTAGGCTACATGTTGCAAGCATTGGATTGTGATGGGCATTTTGTGATGTTGAGAGTGTTGAAGCATTGATTTCAACTTAGCTTTCCTAATCTTGACTAATAATTCTAAGGCTACTTCTTGGTTGATGAGGTAGAAGACTTCAACAATTCCAAGTTAAAGCCATCTATATTAAGTACCAAGTTATATATAAGACTGTACTGTCAGCAATCCGTCGCTATTTCTCCAGGATCTTAATCTCAAATAATCTCACAATATTTCAAATATAAATCTCACAATAATGAACATAAATCTCACACAATATTATTCATAAATCTACTAAAGCAATGCATAAATGCAATGCTTATTTGAGTTACATATTACAGAGCTTTGTCTTCAATATATACATTTAGATATGAGGCTTTTCACCTTCACATGACTCTTGACCTTTACACTTACATAAACTCTTCATTTCCTCATACTCACGGGAGATTTAATTAAAGACTCATGATTGCTCATAACTCCTCACTTCTAAACATGACACTTCACTAACATAACTCACACTTACTATCTTGACACCTCACACAATAACTCCATACTTATTTACATGACACATACTCACACTTAATAACATAACACCTACTATAGACTCAAATATTAAACACACACCCTAAACTATTTTCACACCACAAACTAATTACAAAGTATTTACAAGGTACTTGCATTAATCATGCAAGGTACCAAATAATGTAATACCCCCAAAACCCCCTGGAATACATTATTTGGTATGAAGGTCTTGTGCCTTTATGTGTCTTCAATCTTTGATTCTGATCTTGACCTTTCTGCTCTGGCTCTCGTAGTGATTCTGATTGCTTCTAGGATTGTTTTGAAAATGATTTTCTGAAGAAGTCTATCTAGTGCCAACATCAATACTCCTTTCCATCCATGATTTATATCATTATGATTATTCTCTTTGTGCCAACAATATTTTCGAGGATGATTATTAGCTCCACAAATTTACAAGGATGAAGATCCCAACATTTTTTTTGCCTTGTGTCCATGTTTATTGCAATACTTACACCTGTTTATATTGTGCATGTTATTTCCAAATTTTGTATAGACCTTTGAATCACAATTCGTATTTTTCTTTCGATAAAGATCATTAGTGTCACAACATGCATCTTGCATTAATGGTTTGTTCTTCATTTCTCAAATTTTCCTTGACTTTTTGGCTTGAGATCATTAGAGATAACTATTGCCTTGTATGCTATCTTCCATACACTAGCAGGTATTGCAATATGATTTCCATAATAGTTATTAGCATCTTTGAGAAGACCATGCAAACAGTGTTGAAGTATCAAAGAAACTCTATTTTTAGCCTTTTTGTGAATGGATTGTAGATGTTCCATTGATTTTATTGACCTGTATTTTTCATCTTCAACGAACTTTTCTTCAACTTTTAATTTCCAATTAATTTACTTTGATGTTGAATTCCTTTATCTCCAAATTTAATCATCAAATAATTTTTTTTTCTTCTCCTTCAATATTCTTATTTTCTTCTTCAATCTTCACTTTTCAATTTCTTCTTCTTTCTTCAATAATTTTCTTGTTCAAGTTTTAATATAATCTTTCTTTATTTTATTTCTTTCAATTTCTTCTTCAATTTTTTCTCTTCAAAATTCTTCTTATAACTTTCCGTCAATTTTTTCTTATTACTTCAATTATATTTCTTCTTTACTTCAATTCAATATTCTTCTTCTTTCTTCTTTCAATATTTCATTCCTTTTATTCTTCTTTTCTTTGATTAATTCAATTCAATAATCTTCTTCTTCTTATAACACCAATTTCAATAATCAATTTCTTCTTATAACTCCCTTTAATTCAATTTATTCTTCACTTCTTCAATTAATAACTTTTATTTAAATATCAATCATCAATTTAATACTTCTTTGCTTCAATCTTTCATTATCTTCTTATACCTCCTCAAATATTCTAATGCCTTTAATGAACTCACACTTTCGACATAATCACACTTTCAATTTTATAAGGTAGATAATGACTTACCTTATTTAACGCCGATTTTGGAATTTCTAGCTTGCGCAATTCAGATGATTGTGGTCTGTCTTCCCTCAGTTTGGACATTATAACCTTTTGCAGGTGTATTACCGAGTTTCCTGACGTTTCGTGCTCGCACTTCCTCTGCTGCTCTAGAATCGTGTGCAGAGCTTGGAATTGTATAATCTCCTCCAAACGTCTACTCTCCTCCAAAATACAATAGTCTCAATAATCTCTTGCATTCTCTATGAAGATGTCTTCTCTGAATGTAGCTGTCCTTTGTCTGCAGCTTTCTATATGACGTCTCCTCCAAATACAGCCTCCGAATGCTGCGTTTCTTCGAACGTCTCCTCCAAATACAGCGTGCCTCTGAACGTCTCCTCCAAATGCAGCGTTCCTTTGAACGTCTCCCTCGAATACAACGTTCCTTCAAACGTCTCCTGCTCCACTTGGCTTTCTCACTAATTTGTTAACGTTGCACTTGCCGCAACTCTTGGCCTAACGCTTCTCATACTTGAACATCTCTTACCAGCCGTGGTCCTTCAAACCTCTTCTAAAAAAATTCCTCCTCTTCGATTTCCACCACAACGTATTCGTCTCTTCACTTTGTCTCTTTACCGTCTCTTCACCTCAACTCTTATTTAACTCAGAAAACTGACATTAACAAAAGCTCACAAAAATAGTATTTTGATATAGAATGGAGATCTCAAACTCTCCATACTTCATACATGGTCTACATTGTATCTCTGCCTTACTTCTCTACATTGTGTGTATCACACTTACATATATGCCTATTTTTAGAATGAGAAGTGACTCTTCATATGGAGTACTCTTGGCCTTCTATCTTCCTGTGACTCTTCAATTTCCTATTTTATGGACTCATGTGCACATGGACTAACATGCACATTTACATCATTAAATACTTTGCACATTCTAACAATACTTGTGTATTTATTACATTGCATAAAGTAAATACTCAAACCCTAATCTAAGACACATTCCTAATCTAAAGATGTACCCAAGGTGGTACATTAGCATGTACCAAATAATGTAATATATTCCAACACCCCCTGTATTACATTATTTGGTTAGTCTTCAATATGGATCTTCATCTTTCATATTTCCTTCAACTTGAGCAGGTCCTGTTCTTCTTCTTTAATCTGAATATGGCCAAGTAGTCCAAAGTGTTGTCCTCTCATCTTTCTCATTCCGCATCTTCGATTTCCCCGTCGACTACAACAATGTCTTGTGAAATCCCAATTGGGTCTAGAGCATTTATATCATTGTGAATTGATCCTATAGCTTCTATCTCATTTTGATTTATAATGAGACACTTATTGATTCCATTTATATATCTAAAAACAATCATTACTTCAAATTGGCTACCGAAATAAGATTTTATGTTAATCCAAGAACATACATTACTTCATGTAATAAAAGATTTGGAAATGATGTACTAGGTGTTACACATCCATATCCATGTATAAGATAGTTTTTGCCATCTGCAATTTGATGTTAATCAATTTGCCATCTAAAAACAATCAATTTGGCCACCGAAATAAGATTTGATGTTAATCCAAGAACATACATTACTTCATGTAATAAAAGATTTGGAAATGATGTACTAGGTGTTACACATCCATATCCATGTATAAGATAGTTTTTGCCATCTGCAATTTTCAACCTAAGATTGTTAGTGACTTCAAGGCAATCAAACCATTGTAAATTTCCTGTCATGTGATGACTTGCACCAGAATCAATAAACCAAATGTCTTTTCCATTTTGACTTGTAGAATTATTTGTGCTTGAAGTAATTTTGCATTTTTGATATGGAATATTGTATGAGTTTTGATCTTGAATCCTTTCATAGTATACCTTGTGATGATATGTTCCTCTTGCTAATTTATCCATTATCTTCAAGAAAATAGTTTTATTGTTGTACCCCTTATGTCTCCCTAGTGTTTTAGATCTATTGGCCAACTTGGAATTTGAGTATGGGATCAAATTTGATATAATATTTTCAATTCTCAAATTGTAGAATACCTTGTATCTCCCAAGTGTTTTGAATATAATATGTCTTTGATAAAATACTTAGCTTTCTAAATTTTCCTTTAAGTTGAATTCTTTTTGTCTCTCTATGTATGAATAGAAAGCTTAAAGACAATTTTAATGCAATTTCAATTTTGATAAGACTCTCTACTTTCAAGAACTTTAAGTTGGATTCCTTATGTCTCGTTAATTTGAACAAGAGACTAATATCAATGTAATTTTCCAACTTTCAAAAGGCTCTATGTTGTAAGCTTTATATCTCTCAAATTTTCAATAATATGGTTTCTAAATTTCAAAAAACTAATTTGATGTTGAAGTCCTTATAACTCCCAAATAAGAAATTTAGAAAACAAAGATATTTGCAAATTTTAATATTCCTAGTTTATGTAGAAATCCTTATTCCTCCAAGTTATACTATTTGCAAATATTTCAATGTGGCTTGAATTTCAAATAGAATGAGATAATTCTAAAACCTTTAAATTGTATTTCCAAAATACTTCAAAATTGATCAATATAGTTTCTAAGGTTTTAAATATTCAATTTGCTGCCTTATCTCTCCATTAATTCAATTAATCTAAAATGTACTAGATTAATTAATCTCAACCTTAGAATAGTTAGAAGTAATATCCCTTATGGCTCCTTAACCTTTGCAATAATTAAATTAAATCAAATTTTATGTACCTCTTTGTGAATGGCGCATGCTAATATTGTTTTTCAATGCTTTGATCTTCCTCTGGTTGCTTGCAGGCTTCTCTGTTAGCAACAATTAATTCCTCTACACAACCGCGCTATATTGTAGGCTACGTTCTCCACGAAATCTATGTTCTCGACTCCTTCGTTCTCGGCGACCTTTCACTTCCTCTTGTGAATAAGGTTTGAGGCTCTTGACGTCCTCTACGTAGGAGCTTTAAAACTCTCAATCTTCTCCACGTGTGCACTCCTCGAACACGTTGGTCTTCTTGGCGAATGATCTTCTCCAAACTCAACAACGCCTTTGCCTTTCTTACGTTCCTCGAACATGTTGGTCTCCTTGGTGAATGGGCTTTGAATATGTTCTTTAGACTTAGCAATAACTTCACCTTCAATTATGAGCTTCTCACGCTCAAAATAGTTTTCTCCTTTAGGCGCTCTTCAACTACAAGCTCAGGATTCAATATTTTCAGGCTATGTTCTTCCTTTCAATGTGCCCTCTGCAGCGTAACCTCCTCCAATGTATTTAATGTTGTTCTTAAGGCGTTTTTCACCTACCAATAAGCCTTGGCGTTTCTCCTTCGACGTGCCAAGTGGCAAGAATCTTTTCAATGGTCTTTTCAAATGGCTCTTCTCCTTCTTTGCAACACTTGTTCTTTTGTAACGCTTAATATTGCACTCAACCTCCTGCGAATTCTTTCAAGACAACGCCCAAGTAGCTGAGCGTTTGTTTTACATCACCATGCAGCAACCGCCACGTTCTCTTTAGTATGTTGGCGGTTATGGAAGACACCATTTGCTTCTCCTTTGGCTATTGCAATTCCAATTGACCTTGTTGTCTTCTCCACGTCCTTTCAACTTCCTCTCGAAGTCTCTTCACTTGCACGCTCTCCTATGTACGTAGATGACGATTCAATGGCTCAAGATGGAGCTTCTGGTGGCTCTTTTGGTGGTTGACTGAAACGACACTCCTCCTCCTTGGCTTGTAAGGTGATTTCACTTCTTAACTTGGTGGTTACCCTTCTCAACGTTGTGGCTCCACTTCTCCTTGGTGGTTCTACCACTCCTTTGGTGGCTATTCTTCACCAAAACTTGATGGCGGGTTCCAATGCTCCTCGTTTGGCCGAATGGTGAAAATGGCTATCTCCTTCAATATGGTGGTTTTGCCACTTCTTTAGTGGCTTCTTCTTACCACTATCTTCTGCAATCTATAGTGCCTTACTTGGTGTCTTTAGACACCTTAAGCCTGCTGTTTTTGAGCACTTATTCGGCCTTATTTCATTCAATAGATTTTGCACTTATATATATGATCTTCCTTTCTCCTTATTACTCCCTTTCAAGCTAACTTTTAACTCTATCTTTTTCTGTTGTATTGTGCAGTTTCTAAGATAGCAATGATGCAATCTTCTTCAACTTTGAAGACTTCTTTTTGCTACTTTAAAAAACTCAAATGTGGTGCTTTAAAAAACTTTATAATAAGGTAATGTGAACGTTCAAATAATGAACTTTTATAGCGCCAATATTGCATACCTTTTGGCCTCCTCTTCTTGGATTCACCTTTTTGCTGTCCCGAATTTGTAAAATTTGCAACTTCAATTCCTTTTGCTTTGCTGCCCTAAAATCATTAGTTTTGCAGCTCTAATTGCTGCCTAAATTTTCTGCCTCTTAGCTGTTAGGAGGTGAAGTCAATATCCAGATCTCCAATGTTCTTCAGCAGAGAGGTGCATGGTGGTGCAGCTTATAAAGAGGAAACAAACAGTATTCTGTAGTCTTCCTTTGGGAGAGGAAACAAACAGTCTTTTGGACTCTTCCTTTGGAAGAGGAAACGAACAGTTTTTTGGACTCTTCCTTTGGAAGAGGAAACAAACAGTTTTTGGACTCTTCCTTTGGAAGAGGAAACGAACAGTTTTTGTTTTTTCTATAAAAGGGGAATGACCCCTTGCATGTAAATTATGATTGAATGTAATTCTGCCGAAATCAATAAAAGATCAAGCCGCCATTGCCCCGTGGTTTTTCCCCGCACATTGCAGGTTTTCCACGTAAAATCTGTGTTACCGTTTTTTCCGTGTTATTGTGTTTTTCTGCTTGCACATAATTTTGCTATATTTTCTAACATCCGGTATCGTAGCCTAGGGTTTTGTGTGAGTGGGAGCTGTAACAATAATCGGAAGTGTAACCAAGTTTGAGATTGAAAAGTTTGATGGCAGGAACTTCGCCCTATGGAAGATGAAGGTGGAGGATTTGTTGGTTCAAAATGACCAAGCCCTAGCCTTGAAAGGGGTCGCGAGTAAACCAAGAAGCATGAAAGATGAGGAGTGGGCAACGCTGGATAGGAAGGCGGTTTCTACAATCCGTCTATGCCTAGCGGACTTCGTCTTGTTCAATGTTGTTGAAGAAAAAACCGCGGAAGCCCTTTGGAAGAAGCTTGAAAAGTTGTATGAGACGAAATCTGCAACAAATAAGGTTTTTCTGAAAAAACAGCTTTACAGCCTAAGGATGAAGGAGGGCTCATCTCGTGGCGGATCACTTGAATGAGTTTAATACCCTTATCGAAGAACCGGTTTCAATTAATGTGAAGATGGAGGATGAGGACAAAGCTATCACCCTACTTTGTTCCCTCCCGGAGACTTGGGATCATTTGGTGATGACCATCAACAATTCATCATCAGGAGCTCTAACTTTTGATGATGTGGTAGCCGCTTTGTTGGCGTAAGAGTTGAGGCGGAAAACGTCTTTGGAACCCTCAACCAATGAAGCCCTAGCCGTGAGAGGTCGATCTTTCGAGAAGAGTCAACAAAGTAGATCACAGTCCGGATCTAAGTCTAAAGGACAAAAGCCGAAAGGGAAGTGTTGGCATTGCGGGAAGCCAGGGCACTCAAAGAAGGATTGTTGGCAATTAAAAAAGGAAAAAAATGGTGAAAACCAATTTCAGCCTTCAACTGAGGCCAGGACAAGAAATTCTGGAGAGACGGCAACATGTGAGGCTTTCTCGTATCAGCAACAGCAGATCTGTTTTATATACCCGGGTTTTGGACTCGGGTGCATCTTTCCACATGTCTCCTCACAGTAGACCGGTTTGACAAATATCAGCCATATAGTGGTGGGAAGGTCTACTTGGGTGATGATCACCCTTTAGAAATTGTGGGAAGAGGGGACATAAGGATCAAATTGGACGATGGTAGAGAAAGGATGTTATGTGATGTGCGACATGTGCCGGATTTGCGGAAGAATTTGCTCTCAATCAAGATGATGGATAAGCTAGGGTATTCTCGTCACTTTCGGTAACAACTATTGCAAAATTACCAGAGGTGCTATTGTAGTAGCAAAGGGAGAATCTTATGGGACCCTATATCGTTTATGCGGTGATACGGTGACGAACCATGCAGCAAGTAGCAACTTCAGCTCAGGATGCAAGTAATGCTATGGCATCAACGCCTAGGCCATATGAGTGAAAAAGGTCTGAAAATTCTGCATGACAGAGGTATGCTTTCTCGGGGATTAAGTCTTGCAATTTAGACTTGTGTGAGCACCGTATTTTTGGTAAACAAAAGAGGGTTCGGTTCATCGCAAGCCCTGGTAAGAGTTCTGATTTTCTCGCAACTTATACATTCGGATATATTTGGGACCAGTCCCCACTCAGTCCTTAAATGGTGCCATCTATTTTCTCGACATTTATAGATGATTATTCTAGGAGAGTGTGGGTTTATTTTCTGAAGAAGAAGTCGGAAGCTTTGCAGAAATTTAAAGAGTTCAAAACTCGAGTAGAGAAAAGTTTGGGCAAGCCTCTTTTATGTCTTAGGTCAGATAATGGGGGTGAATATTGCTCCAAGGAATTTGATAAATTTTGTACGCAGGAAGGAATTAAGCACCAGAAGACTGTACCATATACTCCACAACAAAATGGTGTGGCTGAGCGAATGAATCGCACAATCATGGAACGTGCAAGAAGCATGCTCGGCGCATCCATGTTGGATAAAAGGTTCTGGGCAGAGGCTGTTAATACAGCTGTTTACCTCATTAACAGGTCACCTACAACTGCGTTGGATGGACAAATTCCAGAGGAGGTTTGGTGTGGTAAGCCATTTGATTACTCTCATTTGCGTACCTTTGGCTGTGATGCATTTGCCCATGTGCCTAAAGAAAAAAGGTCCAAACTTGACCCGAAGTCAAGCAAATGTGTTTTTCTCGGCTATGGAGATGCAATAAAGGGGTATAGACCGTGGGATCCTACTGCCCACAAGGTAATTATTAGCCGAGATGTTATTTTTGATGAAAAATCCATGCAAAGGAAGGAGGTACAACAAACACCTAATGTTGTACCAGTTGAAGTAGACATGAACGAAGATGAAAATGAAAATCAGCATGCTGAAATTTTTGACCATCATGCTGAATTTTTTGACCAGCATGCAGAACAACATGCAGAACAGCAAGTAGAACAACAAGTAGAGCAGCCACAACAATCACAAGACCAAGAGCCACAATCAACAGATCATTGGGTTAGAAGATCTACACGTCCACAAAAGTATCCGGAAAGGTATTCTCATGTTTATCAGTCCTCTTTTGCTTTGTTAACTGATGATGGTGAGCCTAGTTCATTTCAGGAAGCTAGAGAGTCCGAGAATGCAGAAAAGTGGAGGAAATCCATGGAGGAGGAAATCGAGGCACTTCGCAAGAATAAAACGTGGGAACTTGTGGATCTCCCACTTGGAAGAAAGACCGTTGGAAACAAGTGGGTGTACAAAGTGAAGAAGAACAACGATGGGCTGTTGGAACGCTATAAAGCTCGCTTGGTGGCAAAAGGCTATGTGCAAAAGTCGGTATTGACTTTAATGAAATTTTCTCTCCAGCTTGTGAAGATGACTACTATTAGAGTTCTACTTGCACTTGTAGCCGCACAGATTTAGAACTGGAGCAGCTTGATGTAAAGACTGCTTTCTTGCATGGTGATCTCGAGGAGGAGATTTATGTGGATCAGCCTCGAGGGCTATGAGGAAAGAGGCAAAGAGCATTTGGTTTGGCAGATCGAAGAAATCTTTGTACGGGTTGAAACGGCGCCAAGGATGTGGTACAGAAATTTGACACCTTCATGAAGAGCCAAGGTTTCAGCAGGAGTGAAGCTGACCATTGTGGATACTATAAGAGGTTTGATGATGGCAGCTTTATTATTTTGCTGTTGTATGTTGATGATATGCTGGTTGCAGTGCCCCAAAGATGAAGAAAATCATTGATCTTAAGGCTCGGTTGGCTAGGACATTTGAAATGAAGGATTTAGGAGCAGCAAACCAAATTTTAGGGATGAAGATACACAGGGACAGAAAAGGAAGAAAGATCTCGTTAAGTCAAAAGTCATATATAGAAAAGATTCTGCAACGCTTCAATATGCAGTATGCAAAACCAGTTAGTACCCCACTTCTTTCAAACTTAAAATTGTCTTCCAACCAATGTCCTAGAACAGAAGCAGAGAAGACAAGCATGTCTCGTGTACCGTATTCATCAGCAGTAGGAAGCCTCATGTATGCCATGGTGAGCACCAGACCGGATATTGCCCAAGCAAGGGGGAGTAGTTAGCCGGTACATGGCAAATCCCGGTAAGGAGCATTGGAATGCCGTGGAAGTGGATATTTAGATATTTAAGAGGCACTTCGGATGCTGCTATTTACTACGGATCGGATAGTTTGCAAGTTAAAGGTTTTGTGGATTCTGATTATGGTGGAGATAGAGATGGGAGAAAGTCCACTACAGGATATACTTTCACTCTTGCCGGTGGAGTTGTGAGTTGGGCTTCTAAGTTGCAGTCTGTGGTGGCTTTATCAACCACCGAAGCAGAATATATTGCAGCGACTCATGCCAACAAAGAGGCAATTTGGCTAGAGCGACTGTTGGGTGACTTCAAGGTAATGCAGGGGAAAATTATGTTGCATTGTGATAGCCAAAGTGCTATTCAGCTAGTGAAGAACCCAACATTCCATGATCGCACGAAACACATTGATGTCAAGTACCACTTTATAAGAAATGTGGTGGAAGAAGGTAGGATCCTTGTTGCAGAAAATCGACACCGAAGTGAATCCTGCAGATATGCTTACTAAGCCGGTCAAGACAGAGAAGTTTGAGTGGTGCAGAACTTCTCTGGGCTTGCTGAAAATGTGATAAGGGCAGCATTGGGCAATTGGCACTTGGATGGAAAAACATAGGCAAAGAATTCCTGTATATCGACTTCAAGTGGGAGAATGTTAGGAGGTGAAGTCAATATCCAGATCTCCAATGTTCTTCAGCAGAGAGGTGCATGGTGGTGCAGCTTATAAAGAGGAAACAAACAGTATTCTGTAGTCTTCCTTTGGGAGAGGAAACAAACAGTCTTTTGGACTCTTCCTTTGGAAGAGGAAACGAACAGTTTTTTGGACTCTTCCTTTGGAAGAGGAAACGAACAGTTTTTGTTTTTTCTATAAAAGGGAAATGACCCCTTGCATGTAAATTATGATTGAATGTAATTCTGCCGAAATCAATAAAAGATCAAGCTGCCATTGCCCCGTGGTTTTTCCCTGCACATTGCAGGTTTTCCACGTAAAATCTGTGTTACTGTTTTTTCCTGTGTTATTGTGTTTTTCTGCTTGCACATAATTTTGCTATATTTTCTAACATTAGCCTTTAACTTGCTGCCTAAAAATCTGATTGTTGCAGCTTCAATTCTCCTCTGAATGTATTCTCTCAACCTCTGAAATTTGCAGCTACAAATGCTGCCTTATTGCTGTCCAAATGTCTTTATAATTTGCAGCAATTATCCTCCTTAAATAGTTGCGAAATCTTCCTATGCTTTGCTGTTCAAAGCTCTCTCAAATCTGCCCTGAACTTCTCCAAATCACAGCCCTCTTTTCTCCTTCTAATGCTGACCAATTTTGCAGCGCTAAAGCCTTCAATTCACTGCTCTCTAAATCTGATTTCTTCTTCTTTATCTTGATGTCCAAAAACAACATTCAATTCCTCCAGATTGCTGCCTTCTTTCTCTGTCAAGCCTTCCTTCAATTGGCTGTTCAAGGGCACTCGAAATGTGCCCAATTCTTTTTCAATTTGTAGCTCTATGTCACCTTCAATTTGCTGTCCTGTGACTCTTCAACTTTTGCTGCAAAAATCAGCAATATTCTTCTTCGTAAATCGGCGTTCAAATCCTTTATGGCTGTCTTCAAAACTTTCAAATCTGATGGCCTCTTCTATCTTCTTGTCGAATTATGACTTCAATTTTTACCTATTTGCTGGCTTCTTCCTCAAGAATTTGAATGTCTTGAGATCTTCAAAAACCTTTCCAAAATTTGGCAAACTTCTTGCCAAATCCTTCTTCCTTTTGGGCTTGTTGTCGGATGGCGACAATTGTCCCAAATTCTTCTTTTAGGAGCTTCTCCTGCTTGCAATCTTCTACCTTGAGCTTTCTTCAAATCTTCTCCAATGGCCACTTCTTCAACTTCTTCAATAGGGCTTCTCTAGCCTTCTTCTTCTTTCTCCTTCCAAGTTTGCTTGAGACCTCTTCTCTTGGGTCTTCAAATTCTGCAGCTTCTCAAATTTTCAATAGGACTTTTTCTTAGTCCTCCTTTATCTTTAATCTTTAATCTTTAATCTTCAATCTTCAATCTTCTATCTTCCAAATCTGGAAGTTCTTCAATGAGACCTCTTTCTTGGGTCTCCTCCTTCTCAATCTGCAATAGAGCTGCTTTCTTCTTTCTTCAATCTGCAATCTGCAGTCTTCAATATTCTATGGGAACCTCCTTCTTGGGTCTCCTCAATCTCCAATCTCCAATATTCTATGGGGACCTCCTTCTTGGGTCTCCTCAATCTTCAATCTTCAATCTTCAATCTTCTATGCTATTGCTGCAACTAATCCCTTCACTAGTTATCCTCCAATCTAGTGGAAAGTAATCTTTGTTGAGTCCTAGTCTTCACGAGTTTTTCCTGCAACCCTGTGGAAAGACTCTAGCCAAAAAGCAATTTTAAAAATTCTGAAAATGAGATCTCCCTATCTCCTCTCAATCTCTCTTGTGGCTCTCCCTATCTCCTATTTATCTCCCTTGTGGCTCTGATACCACTGTTAGCTTTTGATACTAAATACTTAATTAAAAACAACCACAAGATCTAGAATAAGCATGCTATATCAAATATAAGATAATGACAATATTTAAAGCATATAAAACTCATGAAAGATTTCTGCAATAACTCAGAAAACTGCCATTAACAAAAGCTCACGAAAATAATATTTTGATATAGAATGGCAATATATAAAGCATATAAAACTCAAGAAAGATTTCTGCAATAACTCAGAAAATTGTCATTAACAAAAGCTCATGAAATAGTGTTTTGATATAGAATGGAGATCTCAAACTCTCCATACTTTATACATGCTCTACATTGTATCTCTACCTTACTTCTCCTCTACATTGTGTGTATGTGTGTATCACACTTACATAAATGCCTATTTATATAATGATAAGTGACTCTTCATATGGAGTACTCTTGGCCTTCTATCTTCCTGTGACCCTTCACTTTCCTATTCTATGGACTTGTGCACATGGACTAACATGCACATTTACATCATTACATGCTTTGCACATTCTAACAATACTTGTGCATTTATTACATTGCATAAAGTAAATACTCAAACCCTAATCTAAGACACATTCCTGATCTAAATATGTACCCAAGGTGGTACATTATCATTTACCTAATAATGTAATATATTCCAACAATATGAACACCTAAAATATTGAGCATATCACCTCATTAAAGTGAGACTAATCCATCCTAGATCAAGTTTGAGAAGCATCAAATCTGAATATGAATCTTGTGAGAATTTGCTTTGATCTTGAATTGAAAATTTGGGATATTTGATTGCTTTCAATAAGAACCAAAACTTTATTGTCTTTCAAGATCATGTGGATGTTGATAAAATGATTGTTGACAAAACTATAATTATTAGGATGTCGATAAGGCTTAATTTTAGGATGCTTCTACAAGCATTTGAGAACAATCAACCCTTACTTTAGGTCTACTGTCAAGTATCTGAATAAAAGTTGCGACTGCTTCATTAGTAGTAACAATATTATCTGCATTCTTAAACTCACTTTTAGATTGCGAATTGCTTTTAGGTGGCAACTCTAAATTATTCTCCAACATTTTTATTTCTGTGAGCAAAACTTGATCATGATTCTTCAAACAAGCAATTTCTTTAGCCTTTAATGATGCAATTTATTGTTGTAGCCTTTCTTTATTTGAGACTTTCTATGGACCATTTGCTTAAAATTGTTTATCAAATTTGGCCCAAGCTAAATCTTTTTGTTAATTCAAAATAGAAGTTGTTTCAGCATCCATTATCTCTAAAATTAACCGGTATTAAAGAGACCATAAACATAGTACTTTCCTTATATGTATCACACAAAACATCTACAGTTTTCTTTCTTAGAAAGGCATGTGTGCTATTATGTTCCAATACTTTAATGTCCTTTTATATCTTGGGTCACATGTCTTTGTATCCAAGGTCATACGCCTTTGTATCTCTCCCCTCTTTGAATCATTCAGTCATGTTGTTTTGCATCTTGCATTAGACTTTTAAAGTTTAATGTTGCATCACCTTCTTGTATATTTTTCATCTCTAGGGTGACACCCTTTCCTGTTTCAGGTTGTTCCCTATCATTTCTTGGGTGGATAAATGATGTTTAAATGTTGGGCGAGAGCTGGATGGGTGGTATGAATACTGTGAAGCATTGGTTGGAAAGGACGCTTGAAAAAATATGTCCACAAGTCAAAAATTATCTTGGCCACAAGTAAAAAATTATCTTGGCCACAAGCCAAAAAGAATAGAGACTATATGGCCAACAATATTGTTGATCACTAACAAAAGTCAAACCACAAGATTAAAAGCATAGCTCTAACACCACATCTAAGGAGTCGATAGATATATTATGTCAAATCCATAAAGGATTTGATATGTAATGTAAGATAATGTATAAAGAGAGATGAATGGATGTTGTCTCCACCAAATGGTGTATATATGTATATATATATGGGGAATCTATGGCGAGAGTCATGCAATTCACTCCTTAATGAATATCCTTTTGATAGGTTGTTGATAAGGTAAGTTGTACTAGAAAAAAAAAAATGATAATAATATAATATAAATATAAAATAAGTTGGGGACTGGGTCTAATATAGTGAGCATCTTGATGACCTACATTAATCTTCAAAGGAATTTTGGTATATCCTCCTCCCACAGTTATGCGACCCTTCTAGTACTGACATGCAAACTTGGATTTCATATGCCACTTCCCTTTGTGGTATCTAGTCTGAGCTTACAACCTAGGTCACCTGCCCTTAGGTTTGTTACTATTTTTCTGCTCAGGAGATACCAGCAGCATGTTCAGAAAGATATATCCTGGTAAAGCGACTGATTGTGAAGGGATTCAGTTTGAGTTCCTGAAATATGGGAATGAATATCTAATTTATCCCATTGCATTGTTTCTCAAAGAGGTTATTTGTTGTGGTTCTTGCCTTGTTGGTCCTAACATATCATCCATCCCTTTCATGAGACTGGAGACAATTCAAGCCTTTGAAATTGTGCCCAAACATTTTTTCCAAAGACTACGAGACATGGATATCTTTTAGCTATTTACCACAAAATCGTGAGGCTATATGAGAGAGTGGTTAGTCAGTTCTGGACCGCTCATGGGTTCTTTGATGAGGTTAGGAGTATTGGTGATATTAAGCAAAGTTGCTCTCCTTCAACAATATATACATGGGTGAGCTTGAGGACCTCATTTGCAGCATACTTGTGCAGAAGGTATATGTCTTTCACACCATGTCTTGATTGCCATACTCCCTCCCAATGATGCTGTTCTCCTTTGCGCTCTAGAGGGTTTGCAAATATGATTGGATGCCTTTGCTAAATTTTGTCATTTTAGCACCTCCAAAAATGCTGTCTCTCTGTTCTGATTTTTCTACAATGGTGAGCTTGTAGAGACCATCACATCTTACACTTATTTAGGGGTTTGTTTTTCAAGTTTATCCAGTAACCCCAAGCCGACCTCTGCGTCATGACTTTGTAAAGTGTATTCTTCTCATTTTCTTTTGAAAGGCCATTGTTTTCATACACACTTTGAGGGTATTCCCTCGACTATGTGACTGAAATGTTTGTTTTTATTAAACCCACAATTCTCTATGGATATAAGGTTCCAAGCTTTACTATCAAGGTGTGCATTGAGAGGGTTGAGACTATTTTGCATCAGCATATGATCTGCTGTAAGTGAACAATTTCAGGGTGCATTTTGCATGCGAGTTTTCATCCAACTTGCTTCATGTTAAGAGCATCTTCAGATTCACCTTCCATCTCCATCAACTAAGGTACATGGGAGATCGTGTCTCAGGTTAGGACAACTACCCATATCATTCCCATTGTTTTGCAGAGAATCTTGATTCTACAATTACCCTTGGTTAGAAGAAAGGTTGGTACTTAGCTTCCAACCTGCTGCTCCAATTTAATGTGATTTCCACAGTTCACTCTTCTCACACATCTTTTGGTGCTCATCGTATCCATCACCTTATCTTGTTTCTGAAAATGGAGCGATTCATAAATTAGTCAAGGAAAACATCTATCAGCATTACGCTTAGACTACTTGGATCTTTTCTCAGCTTTTGGGCCCCAAAATGGCCTTCTATGTTGAGCCCTGTTATATCTGATACCATTGGTCCTATGCCCACAAAATTTTAGATGAGGGTGCACTCCACCAAGGATGGAGGCTGCTCATCATATTTGTAAGGTAGATAGGATTTGCGACCTTTGTTTTCTACATGACGTAGCCGCTTGTAGTCCCAGTAAACTACTCGACTGGTTACCTCTTCTTTTCTTTTCTGAGTTGTGGGTGACACCAGACACCTATTGGATGATACAGTTACATCCTCTATTGGTGTTGTTAATCTGTGAGACATTGTCTTCCTAATAGATCATGTACTTGTTGGCAATTTTGCCACATTAAATATTTTGATAAATTTTGGCCTAAGTTTGGAGCTTTAAAGCGGTAAAGAGCATGCTGAGGTGTTCGGGTTTTCGTGGGCCATAAACAGGGGCGATAAAATTGACAAAATGAGCTCTGGATATTTTATCATTGCAGATCTTCTCGCCGGCTTTCCGACGATATATTATAATAGGCGATCGGGTTAGCGGATCAAAAGTTATGGTCCCGGAAGCGGAACCGGGAAACCCAGCTTTTGGTGCGAAGTCCGATCGCGCCTGACTTTTGTGCGAAGTCCGATTGCGCCCTTCTTCCTGAGCGCACTTGGAAACAGTCTGGCGGAGAAATTGACTAAGTGTTGGAGCGCAACCCGACTTCGTAGCGAAGTCGGACTGCGCTCCCTTGTCTGTGCGAAGTCCGAACGGCGGTGAGAATCAGCAAGTGCCGGTGCGTAACCCGACTTCGCAGCGAAGTCGGACTACGCCCTTTGACCGGTGCGTAGTAGGGAAATAGGCCAACCCGACTGCGCTGTTTTTCACTTGTGCTACCCGATGGCGCTCTGATCCTGGGCGAAGTTGGATAAACTGCCTTTCAAGGCAGACACGTGTCAAGCATTATCATCCGACAAGTGTCCAACTTTGGGATCCGAGCCAAGACATGCCGAGCAAAAGGACAAGCATGGGCCGCACTACTTATGGCAGTTGCCTCATTTAAGGTTGATGTGAGTTTCCACCTGCCTCAGCCACCCGCATTCCTGTCAATGTGAAGTTCTACCTAGCGCGCTGCCACGTAGCTGTTCAACCTTTAGGGAGACCATGCCGAGAGTACAGTCCAGCCCGACAGAAGTCGACATCAGCAGTTCCGCGGCTGCTTTTGTCAGCTAATGTTTGACTGGGACTTTGTGCCCATTAATGTAACGGGGGGTACTTTGGGCTATAAATAGCCACCACGTTTTCATTGTAAGTG
Source organism: Wollemia nobilis (assembly GCA_028583015.1). Lineage (NCBI taxonomy): Eukaryota > Viridiplantae > Streptophyta > Pinopsida > Araucariales > Araucariaceae > Wollemia > Wollemia nobilis. Next base: position 8,990,429 of record JAQPPZ010000103.1, read on the forward strand.
GTGGAAGGGGAATGTCTGTTAGGGAACCATTGTAGCTGTGCTTCTGCTTCTTAATATAAAGTATATACCTGGCTCTGTTCTACTACTTTTATTTTGTATGCTGCCTCTCTTTGTCATATTTCTTGTGTCATTGCTCGCTGTTGTGCTGAACTCTGAACTCCAGCATTTGATGGCCAAGTACTCCTGGGCTTCATAGATCAGAGGATACATAGAATAAATTAGGTAGCAGTTCCTTCAGTTGTGTGTTATGTTTATGTTGCTGTCCGTAGTGGTGATTGATGCATTGCCGTGCTGTTAGTTCTCCTTGTAGGGAGAATGTCTGCTAGGGGACCATTGTAGCTGTGCGTACACTTCCTTGCATAACACATATACTTGGATCTGACATTTCCTGGTTACGTTTTGTATTTATGTTGCTGTCCGTAGTGGTGATTGATGCATTGCCGTGCTGTTAGTTCTCCTTGTAGGGAGAATGTCTGCTAGGGGACCATTGTAGCTGTGCGTACACTTCTTTATATAAAAAGTATACTTAGATTTGGCAGTTTCTGGTTATGCTTTGTATTTATGTGGCAGTAAGTAGTGGTGATTGATGCGTTGCCGTACTGTTAGTTCCCCCCACCCAACTCCAATCTAATTTGGAATCCCTTTATGCATTTTTATCTCTTTCCCTGCACTCTCATCTTGAACCTCAAAACCCCCACAGGAAGCCGGCCTTCTTCGGAGATTGGCACGGAAGGCATTCCTTCCTTCCGGCCTTTCAATGTTGGTTTGCGGGTCTAGGGCGCAATAACAACAAATCCTTTCCTCATGGCGGATTCGTAACCAACAGTACTAGGGGATCTTCTTTGCACATAGGACAACACAGACCTATCCCTTAGCATTGCTCACGTCCACAGCTTGGGAGTTCCAAATCTTTATACCTTTCTAGATTCCTGTTTGTATCTAGATTCTAGAGGATCTTTGGCCGTGGATGATAGAAGGGTGTTTGGGTTCCAGCCTAGCTTGTTTTGTCCAGCCCATTCCCTTTTGAACATCCCCAGAACTTGCATTGGCTCGTCCATAATGATTGCTGATGATTTATCACAGATGGACATGAACATGTGACAACTGCTGTTCTGTTCACTTTCTCCATTAGCATTCTATGACTCTACTTGCTGTTGTTTCTTCTATGGAAACTTGAGATTTGGTTGGATCATATTTGTACCATATTTACGATGTAATTGTATCGCATGATGTCATTTCACAACAGTGACTTGTTTCACTTATTGCAGGTCAGAGTTTGTGATTTTGTAATTTTGTATTTTTGACTTAGCAGTGTTTCTGGTTCCCCAACGTTATTTTTTCCAGGTGTACTATCTGAGTCCGATTGACCTACTTTAATCAGTCCTGGTCATTACTATAAACATTTTCTTTCTTTCCTTAATTCATATCCTGTGACCATATAGTGGTGGGTGTTTATTGCTTTATGATCACAAGATATTCTGAGCTCAGCAGTCTTATGCTGTGTATGTGCTATGGACGTTTCAGTACCTGAATACACACCGTAACTATTATTCACTAATGTATGAATGCATTTCTCTTCTCATTTTGTAACAGACAAGCCTCGTAGATACTCCTGGCACAAATGTGATCGTTCAGCGACAGCAAAGGCTTACTGAAGAATTTGTCCCTCGAGCAGATTTGGTGCTGTTCGTAGTATCAGCAGACAGACCATTGACTGAAAGTGAGGTATGTTTGTAACAATTCTCTTTCACATTTACCTTTCAATATTTATTTAATTCCCAGTGTTTTAATGAGGTCACAGCTGCTTCTCATATAATCTGGTTATCTATTTATAAATTTGCTTTTATTGAAAAAGTTGGTGTGTCAAAAGATCTGATGTAGTGGCAAAACAATATGGCATTGATGTTATATGTCTTTAATCATAAGACTAGCCAAACCATTAAGAAAGATTACAAAGACTGTGTAGCAATGTCTGATATGCAGAATGGGATTATTACTATGATATTGCAAAATTAATAGGAAAAATTGAATGCAAGGAAGAGCTTCATGGGATTTCAATTGCGTTAGTATTATACATCTCTTCAAATGACTTTTTTAATGAATGGTTATTAACTTCGATGATCTTCATAAAACGTTGCCCACCCTACTATCCATCTGCTGACCGTGCATATTTTACTTTCGTTTCTGGCATTCTAGGATCTTTTTTAGACACTAAAATGATATAAATTATAATCTATACTCCCCCTTTTTTGGGGTTGGAGGTTGGAGAAAGCAGGATACCGCATAGATGAACTGAGTTGAGTGTCAAGTACATCTGCATGTAAGAACTTTAAAAGCGCACAATTTGACATTTGAGACTTTGAAATTTTAGTTCATTGTGTTATACTGAGAAGCAGTTCAGTTGGAAAGTTTTGACGTTAATTGTCAAGGATTTATTAATAGAATGTTTTTCACCTTTTATCATAATTACCATGTTAAAAAAATCCGATTTGTTCAAGAGGTTTAAAAAAAACTGAAAATACAGAATCTCCAAGAAAGTTCGAAAAAAATCCAATTTGACACACACATATCCATCACAGATTAAAGACTAAGCTTGAATTGAAATGAAATTTCAAGTGCGAAACATTCAGAACATCAAAATCCATTTATTATTTTTAGATGGGCAGAGGCCGGACTGGACTGTGATAACTCCAGATTTTGTCCAGATCCTGTCATGTTTGGTAACTGTCCTTTTTATTATTAAATGCCACACAAAAGATATAACTCATTGCTCTATATAATACTTTGGTACTGGTTATTGTTTTAAGCTAGATATCTCAATATCTTCTCTTCCATCCTAAGTAGCTTGTGTACACACTATCATTAACTTGATCCTTACTATTTTCTCTTATTTATTGAACCTCCTACTCCTTGAGTGTTCTAATTTTTTCTTATCAATTAACTGCTGCTAATATTGGAAGTCAAGTTCTATGTATTTGTAGTGTTACGAATTGGGGAAGAAGTCACTGTCATGTATGGTTAAAGAACACTGATAGAGCAGATTGTGGCTTCAGAGGAAAACCATTTTGAATCATAGAATGATGTAGAGATTCTGTCCTTTTATGATTCTAAAAATTCGTTAGCATTTGACTCTTTGAGATCTTTAGTGGCTAATGAAATGGTTCGTTTGTAAAGTCCACTACTCTATATTCAATTTCTAACTTTCTTTTGCAAATGTGATTATGTTTTAATTTCAGTTTTATCTCAAGCAAAGTATCTTCTCATCTTAATCTGACATTGTATTCATCTCTAAATACAGGTGACTTTTCTTCGTTACATACGTCGGTGGGGTAAAAAAGTTATTTTCATCTTAAACAAGTCAGATATATTTAAAGATGTTAAAGAGGTTGTCTCCTCTCTCTGAAGAAGTTTTTCTCTCTCCCATTCTCCCTCTTTTATTTGAAATTCTGTCCTCGAGGAATTATGGTAAACACTGCTTGTAAATATAATTTTCTGATTTAGGACTTCTGAATCACAGTTGGAGGAGGCTATGAGATTTGTGAAGGAGAATGCACAGCAGTTGTTAAGCATAGATGAAATAACTCTATATCCGGTTTCTTCGCGTTATGCTTTAGAAGCTAAAGTTGCAGCTACAACAGAGGACAGAGTAGTCGACCTAGAAATTCTTTCAAAGGATCCTGACTGGATAACAAGTGGGTTTTCTGTACTTGAAGATTTCATATTCAATTTTTTAGATGGATCCACTGACAGTGGAGCAGAGAGAGTCAGACTTAAGCTGGAGACTCCAATTGGAATTTCTACAACCTTGCTAGCTGTGACTCAAAAGCAGATCTTAGAAGAAAGTGTTAGAGCCAGTACTGATTTAATGTCTATTAAGGAAAATATTAGCAAGTTAAAGCAGTATCAACAATCAATGGAAAATGACAGTTTTTCATGGAGGAAGCAAGCTGTATCTATGGTATGTTAGTATAGTTTTCACATGTTTTCTTTGTTGTCTTTTGACAAAGCAATTACATTAAGTTCAAAATAACATCACAATATTTGCTTGGTTATGCGACTAATGGTAAAGAGCTATGGTTTTAAAAGGGTTTAAACCTGATAGGAAATCTTGCATCTGTTAATTGTTTGTGTTCCACATGGAAGCTGTCAGTTCCAACATCTTCAAATTTCTTTGTTCACAATCAAAACTATTTTTGTCTTTTGGTTAATGGTCCCACAAGAACGAAACTTCTCACAATTGTTGGGCTTTTGAAAATCCTTCTTGTTCTTGCTAACATTATTCTTGTTACAGTTATTTTGACGCATTTGCAGGCTTCAGTTTTTTTAATTTGATTTTGTTCTAGAGTTGTAGTTTCACCTGATGAGAATAGGACAAAAAGCCTTTGTTGGCATGATTTTTTTTTGTTTTTGAATATTTATTTATTTATTTCCATTTTTCCTGCCACATTCTATCTTGAATGAAACTCAATCTTATGCATCTTTAGTTCACTTCTGATATCAGGCGGAGCATGTTTCTCTGATGTTATCAACAGTACACCCTCAAACTTGGCACCTAAGACATTATCTCGATGGAAAATTCTCCTGTAGAACACAAGCCACAATCTAGCACTAGATGGTTCCTGGAATCAGGTACCTGCCTGAAAGACCAGAAAAGAGATGGGGATCTGTACCAGGCATCCCAAAAGTCAGTAAAAGAGGAGACACACTGGAGGGGTTGCCAAAGAAACACTACCATAAAACCAAGTTGAAGAAGTGGGAAGAGAGAAGTAAATAGTTTTTTCTTTTAAATTACTGAGCTGCAAAAACACATCTGGAAGGGCCACAGAAGCCATGCTTCATAAGATTTTCATTCCAAAATTATTGTGTAGCCAACAACAAACATTTTTTAACTTTCTGCTGTCCCTTTGGGTACCAAACCTTGGCCCCAATGTCTTTTTGTTTTCTCCAGATCTTGCCCCAGAAGAGCTTCCTTCTCTCTCCATATAATTTACATCCCAATTCCCATTGATTGTCTTCTTGAGTCATGGTTTACTATCTCTGCTGTGAGATTCTCCAGGTTTTGGCAACAGCAGTAGGTTAGTCTGTCAGGTTCTTCCACTGTCTGATTTCCAGTTCCCAGTCTCTGCAGCTCAAAGAAAATCAGTTGCGGTAATCCATCCTTGCTGTTCAGAGGAAGAAGATAGAGTGATTCCTGTTGGTTACGAATCTGCCATGAGGAAAGGATTTTGGGTTAATGCGCCCAGATTCGCCCACCAGCATGAAAGGCCGGAAGGAAGAGATGCCTTCCGTGCCAATCTCCGGAGAAGGCCGGCTCCTTTTGGGGGTTTTCTGATTTAAGCTAAGAGTACAGGAAAGAGATAAATGAACAGAAAGGAATTTACAAATATACGTGGAGGTTGGTGGGGGGAACTAACAGTACGGGAACACACCAATTACCGCTACTTACTGCATCATAAATACAAAGCATGACTAAGAACTGCAAAATCTAGTATACTTTCTGTATTAAACGGTGTATGCACAGCTTCAATGATCCCCTAGCAAACATTCCCTACAAGGAACTAACAGCACGGCAATGCATCAATCACCAGATACGTACGGTGTCTTAAACAGAAAGCAACCAAGAGATGTCAGATCCAGGTATATGTGTTATGCAGAGATTTTAACCGCACAGCTACAATGGCTCCCTAACAGACATTCCCTACAAGGAACTAACAGTACGGCAACGCATCAATCACCAGATACAGACAGCAACGTAACACACAACTGATGGAACTGCTACCACATCTATTCTATGTATCCTTTAAACTATTAAGTACAGAAAGTGCTCAGACAAGCAATGCTAAAGGCACCTGATCACCAAATGCTGAAGTGAATCAACGAGCCGTGACACAGGTTAGCGTTAAGCATATATATATAATGAAAGGCAGCATAAAAAATAGAAGCAGCAGAACAGAACCAGGCATACAATTTATATTTATAAACAGAAGCACGGTTACAATGGGCACAGTGGTTCCCTAACAGACATTCCCCTTCCACCCTTTACAATGAAATCATGGTGGGATTTTATAGCCTGAGTCCCTCCCGTTACATTAATGGGCACAAGGTCCAAGTCAAACATAAGCTGACAAAAGCGGCGAAGGAGCTGCAAATGCTGACCTTTTGTCGGACCGGGTACAGGATCGTACGCGCGAAGATGGTCTTCCTGGAAGTCGGACGGCCTACGTGGCGGTGTGTTGGGCGTAACTTCTTCTCGGCAGGTATGCGGGTAGGCTGGAGCAGTAGAACCTCTAATCAGCTTTGAATGAGGCTCCCGGCACAGTAGTGCAGCCCATGCTCGTCCTTTTGCTCGGCACGTCTTGGCTCAAATCCCGAGGCTGGACACTTGTCAGATGATGGATGATGCTGTGTGACACGTGTCGGCCTTGAAAGGCAGTTTGTCCAACTTTGCTGGGGATCAGAGCGTCTCGGGTTGCGCGGGTAGAAAACAGCGCAGTCGGGAAGGCCTCCATGCCTTAGGAGTATTTTCGAGTTGTTTCCCTATTGCGCACCTGTCAAGGGCGCACTTCGACTTCGCTGCGAAGTCGGACTGCGCACAGGTGAAATCTGGTATCCGCCGCCGTACGGACTTTGCTCCAAGCATTAATCACTTTTGTGTCGACCGCCAACCTCGCCGGCTACAAGGTGCGCCCAGAAGAGGGGCGAAGTGCGAACTTCGCACCGAAACTGGGCGAAGTGCGTACTTCACACCAAAACTGGGCGAAGTGCGAACTTCGCACCGAAACTTAGCCATTTTTCAGGTAACTTGTTGGGAAGTTTAAAATTCAATTGAGGGGCTCCAAGAAAGGGGGGAAGAAAGAGAATATGGGAAAGAAAGAGGAAGGGAGAGCAGAAGAAAGGAAAATAGAGGAAGAGGGAAAAAGAAGAGCAGCACTGTTACAAAATTGAAAACATTGCACCCCGTGCAAAATGTGACAACATTTCTGGCGGCTCGCGGGGTGTCGAGCTCGCCTCGGCACAAAGAATCCATGCCTTCATCCATTGGGTGCAGAGGAACTTGCCTCCCCTGCCTTTTGCTGCTCTAGTCGTTCTCCTCGCGGCAACTGTTCTTCAGATTCACTTTTGTCAGTTGCCCCCTCAAAATCACCTTCCGAAGGCTCTCCGGCTTTTGCTTCTGCTTCACAGATGCGGTCGTATGCAGCCTGAGCTTGGCCCCAGGCTTCTGCTTCGAATGGCCGGCGGTCAGTGACTTCTTCTAACGCTGCGTGGAAAGCAGAGACCGCGTGCAGGTCGATGGTGTAGTATCTTTTTCCTAGCTCCTGGAAATAGGAGCTGATCTTGCAACATTTAGACACCATCTGAGTGACCTGACTCTCCTGAATTGGCTCGGTCCAGCTATCAATCTCAGCTATGTCTGCTTCGAAGGACTGCCAATTCTTTTTCACCTGATCTAGGGTGAGAAGCTCGCCATTCTCAACAAAACCTGGGCACCCTAGTTCAGAAAGAGTGCGAAAAGGAGCCATACAAATGTCTCTTTCATGTTCGAATGCGTCTAACATTCGTCTGGCAACTCTCACCTCTTCTAATTTTTTGAAATATTTATGCAAGGTTACCCTTGCATCTGCCCATTCTGCAGCGAATGAGGACATGGGGGAGAATTGGAGGCCATCGCGCTCGCGCTCGCGCTCCTAAAGATTAATTGCCAGGTCCAGCCATTGCTTCGCCTGGCGTTCGGCCTCCTCTACCACAGGCTTTCCCTGGGCAGAAACTTCTTGAATTCTGGATGCGAAATCCAGAACTGACATCGCCTTATAGGTGTGGGGCTTGCATCCCCGCAGCAAACCAGCCCGCATCTCCTTAACTTTCTTCTTCGAAAAGACCGTCGCTTGAGATGCTCTCTTTGCGATTGCAATCGCGTCTGTTTCAAAGACTCTTGGAGCCGAGAAATCTGCTCCAAGGCTGCTCGCTTTCGGTTGCGGCTTGTTGCTGAGAAGCGGCCAGCTGGGCTTTTAATTCATCTATTTCTTGCCGCGCCGCTTCCAGCTGCTCAGTGGACCTTGACAGGTCCTCTTCAAGCTGTCTCGTTTTATCCTACAACCCGAAAAGTTCTTCCTGCTCCTCCAAACTTTTGACAAGGAGATTGTCAGCTTTACGAATGATTCCCTGAATCTCGTATCGCTTGTCAATATCATCAAAGCTCTTCTCCTTTGTCTGGAGCTCGTAGTCCGCCCTGGTCATTTCCCGGAGAGGCTTCTTTACTTTCGGGATTATCTTTTCTGTTGTAAGCACTCTCCTCTCGAAATTATACTTGGTGCGCTTCACCGGGGCGGCTATCTCTTCAGGTCTCCTCCGCTTCAGGTTCTGGAGGAAAGAGAGAGTATTCTACAGCTCTCGTTGCCAGAGGCAAATCGTCTGTATTCTAGAGGTCATCCATGAAATCTGGTTCCCCCAGCCTAGGGTTCTGCTGAGACGTCTCTCCTGCGGGAATGGGATCAGGAGGAACCGGATGGACCTCGGAAGGATCGGCCGCTTCTAGGGGTGACCGGGAAGTGGAGATGGGAGCGGCTGACACTGAAAGGGTTTGAAGCGGCTGAGGGGGTGGATGTAACGGTGAATGAGTGGCTTCAGCACTAGCTTCAGGCGAAGGGTTTGGAGTTTGACTCAGAGATAGGGAAACGTTGGGGTTCTGAGCAAACTGATCAAAAGAATGGGGGCCGCTAGAAGGGCGTGGAGACGGAGAGGAAGATGCGGCCATAACTTGCTCGGATTGAGCGGGAGATGGAGTGGGAGTAGGACTGGATGAGACCAAAGAGACAGGGGCAGCAAACGTACCTGCGGGCTCCGCCTGAGCCGATGCTGGGTGGATGTCTGCGCTTCTGATTTCGGCGGCTGGCTTGGGACTGTCCAAAGAAACTGTCCCTGGAGCGGCTGAACGCGGCTGCGGCTCTGGCGATCGGTCGCCGCACGATCGAGCTAGGTCGCCCGATTTTCTCAACTCTCTTCCTCTTCTTCTCTTCTCGGAACAAGTGGTTGGATCCGGGGAAGGAGATGAAGCGAGTGCAGACGGCGCCGATGCTCCCACGGTAAACTTGTACCGGGGTTTGACTTGCGTAAGGTCCGCCGCAACCGGTCTCGCTCTCTCGGCGGCGCCGGCGTCTTTTGTGCTCGAGGAATTACCTCGGGCGTCGCCTTGACTAATTTCTTCGCCTTCTCGTGCGCCGCCTTGAAGCCACGGGCCGCATCGGATCCACTCGGATGTCCGCTCGGGCCCGCGCCGGCGGTTGCCGAAGTGTACAACTGTTGGGAGGAAGACCCTCCTTTATAATCCTCAAAGGGGCCTCGGGGAACGTAACCTTGATATGCGAACGGCCGCCACCTGTCATGATGCTGGTCATAGAGAACCGAAAAGTCGTCATCTACGACCAGGTTTCTTCTGGTGGATTTGTCGTGCTGCGTGCGGCATCTCATCTTCCAGCATTCGGTAATCTTTTCTTTAGACCAGTTAAGGCCTGCTATCTTGGATAGGAATTTTTTGAACCCTGGAGATGAGAACTGGTGGTCCGGGTTTCGCTTGGGGTCATATGTCACCTCCTCGCAGTAAAAATCCTGCCAGGGAGGAGAAGCTTCCATCAATTCAATTTCCCAGTCAAGGTCCACATGGACCACATCGCACCTATCTTCAGTTATATCTGCTCGAGGGCAGAGATGTGTGAACTTTCCCCTTATCCCATACGGGTCGTACTTCCAACGCTGCGGCAACAGAACCAGGCCGATGCGGGAAAATTCTTGCTCTAGGTAGACATGCTGTCCTACCTCAAAAATCTCAACATTTGCCCAGGAAAGAGGGTATTGAAAAATCTGTCCTCTCTTCTTTCCTAGGCCGAACTCCTCTTCAACATTGTCCATTTACCGGGCAACCTCCATCCCGAAAAGATGCTCCGAGCACCAGTAGGGCAGCAAATGGGGTTTGCCCTTGAATCCGTAGATTCTGACCACAATTCCCTGCGTCGGTCTGAAAACGTCCCCGAGCTTCTGATTCAGCAAAGCGCTCGTCATTTCTCTCGAGGGGCGGGGAATTTCGCTTTCGCTGAAGACTGACATGACCAATCCCAGAAAGTTGAAGTTGAACTTGTAGTAGGACCCTTTCCGGTATAGGTCATCCGTCCAGTTATAGACGGGCTGTGGCTCTCCCCTCTCGTTGACCTTCTTCAGGTTCGGGATAGGCATCCGGGAGTGCAAATGGTACAAACAAAGCCAGGCTAGAACAGAACCGAAACGAAAATCGGTGGACTGCTTCTTTTGGATCTTGACTAGGCTGGAGTGGATGGCGTAAGCCAGCCAGTCTGCCCAGTCGAAAAAGATGGGGCGCTTTCCACTTCTCTGCGCCGTTGGTTCGTAGGATTCTCCGCATAGGAGACATTCTGCCAGCGCTAGCTGGTACGGCTGTACCAGCTCATCGGAGTCGCAGCCGAGAATCCATGCCAAAATGGTGTACAAATATTTGCTCTGAAACCCTGCCAAGGGCATGGGGCCGGTTGGCCACTGTCCAGCTGCAAGAGGGGCGTTCAGCTCTGAATTGAGGAAATCCCTCATTCGTTTTGTTTGCGTGAAACGTCCCGCTTGCTCGCCCAGATTTATCTTCCTGACAATTGTGCTGGAGTCATACTCCAACCCTGGGGCGAAAGCTGGCTGGACAGTCTCCCTGCGCAGCGTGAACAAGGGTTTACCGCTGGAGCTGCAAATCTGTCGGTAACCGAGTCTGTAGTGTCTGACAATGATGTCTACCAGTTTCGGGCATTGATGGACAGGAGGGCACAAGAATCTGAAAAGGTTGGATTTGTACGCCGCTCCGAAATGATGAGAGGGCGAAACTTTGTCAGCCCAGCTCTCCACATTTGTCCGCAGCTTAGTCAGGCTCATAGAAAACGAGCCGTCCACATATCCCGCCAGGTAATTTATCGGAGGTGGTGGGACTTGCCCACGCTGTACTTTTTTCGGCCGGGACTTTGACTTTGGCTCTGGCGGTGTTTCACTTCTGAAAACACCCGGCCGTGGTAAATCCTTGTGCTCGCTCCCTTCGCTGGATTGCGCTGACACTGGCATCTTTCCTCTGTCCATCTCTCCGAATCAGCAATAATTACAAGTTCAGGGCGTCTGCAGAAGATTTCGCTGTCACAGGAAAAATCTGCACAGTTTAAGGAATAATCTGCGCAGTCTGGCATGTTTGAATGCTTCTGACCCCCTTTTCTAGACAACGACAACGCCATTAAAGCCGCGTAGGAGGGGGTAGGTCGGCTGAGTTAAGTTTCTTGGGTGGCTGCGCAGGAGAATGCTTGGAAAAAGGTACCCCGGCAGAAGTGAATCAACGAGCCGTGACACAGGTTAGCGTTAAGCATATATATAATGAAAGGCAGCATAAAAAATAGAAGCAGCAGAACAGAGCCAGGCATACAATTTATATTTATAAACAGAAGCACGGTTACAATGGGCACAGTGGTTCCCTAACAGACATTCCCCTTCCACCCTTTACAATGAAATCATGGTGGGTTTTTATAGCCCGAGTCCCTCCCGTTACATTAATGGGCACAAGGTCCCAGTCAAACATAAGCTGACAAAAGCGGCGAAGGAGCTGCAAATGCTGACCTTTTGTCGGACCGGGTACAGGACTGTACGCGCAGCATGGTCTTCCTGGAAGCTGGACAGCTACGTGGCAGTGTGTTGGGTAGAACTTCTTCTCAGTAGGTATGCGGGTAGCTGGAGCAGGTAGAACCTCTAATCAGCTTTGAATGAGGCTCCCGGCACGGTAGTGCAGCCCATGCTCGTCCTTTTGCTCGGCACGTCTTGGCTCAAATCCCGAAGCCGGACACTTGTCGGATGATGGATGATGTCGTGTGACACGTGTCGGCCTTGAAAGGCGCTTGTCCAACTTCGCTGGGATCGGAGCGTCTCGGGTTGCGCGGGCAGAAACAGCAGTAGTCGGGAAGGCCTCCATGCCTTAGGAGTATTTCCGAGTTGTTCCCCATCGCGCACTCGTCAAGGGTGCACTTCGACTTCGCTGCGAAGTCGGACTGCGCACGGTGAAATCTGTATCCGCCGCCGTACGGACTTTGCTCCAAAGATTAATCACTTTTGTGTCAGCCTGCCAACCTGCCAGTTACAAGGTGCGCCCAGAAGAGGGGCGAAGTGCGAACTTCGCACCAAAACTGGGCGAAGTGCGAACTTCGCACCAAAACTTAGCCATTTTTCAGGTAACTTGCTGGGAAGTTTAAAATTCAACTGAGGGGCTCCGAGAAAGGGGGGAAGAAAGAGAATATGGGAAAGAAAGAGGAAGGGAGAGCAGAAGAAAGGAAAATAGAGGAAGAGGGAAAAAGAAGAGCAGCACTGTTACAAAATTGAAAACATTGCACCCCGTGCAAAATGTGACAACAATTCCAAGCAATTAAATGGTGGGGCGGGTGTGGTTGGGCCCAAGCATCAATCTGGAAGAGTGCTTTCTTGCCATTTTCAGCTATTGAAAAAATATAGTTTGATCAGGCAGATTCCAACCTTTTGATACATTGCTAGATTGATGATCTGTTGCCCTTCGGGGACACCAAGAATTGCAATCCCAGTTATCACCCTTAAGTACTTAGTTAGAATTTTGCACCATAGATCCGTTGTTCTATTGTTTGGCAGATATTTCTGTCTGTTCCTAGGAAAACAGAAATTTTTTGCTCCTCAAAAAGTGCTAGTTACAGTCCTCAGATTTCCCAGACCAAATAAATTAATTCTTTAGTGCTAGTTCTAATCTATTTCTTGAGGGTCAACTTTAGGGAAGGAAGGGTAGTGAAGCTGTAGAATGGTAAGGATTGAAGACAGAATTGATCAATGTGATTTTGCTAGCCAAGTTTAGTCCAATTGGTGGATCCCCAATGCTCATTCTCATTTTATCCAACAGAATTTTCCAAGTACCCATAAAGAAGCAGGAGCCAGAGTGAAAATCCAGTGCTCCACAGGAAGAGAACCCTCGTGAAATCTAAGTACTTAAGCAATGCTTCTCACCATTCTTGCATCAGAATTGAAGAAGTAAATTTGAAATTTCTCCGCTATAGATAGGGCTGTAAATAGCTTAATCAATAGCTCCGTGCATTTCATCATGATGATATGTACAGTTCCCAGAACCTTTTTCCCCAAGGTTAGCCTAATATGAAGGGCACGATGTTTCTTGCTTCATCTCTATTGGAACTTTACTCATTACTTAAGACAACATTTAGGATTCTGTTTTAAATAGATAACATACTCCCTAGTACAAAAAAATTGTTCCTGTAAATTTGTCTCTTCTCACATGCAGTGTCTTCCTTTACTATCTGCTATGTGCTAACATCACCCTCTTCAGGGCTGTGTGTCTATTTATGCAACCATCTGTCCTCTTGACATGAGCCATTCTTAATCCTGTGACCTTTTCTCCTTATGCATATATCAATGAAGACCTAACTGGGCCCCATATGACAAGTGAGTCACATACAAATTTCCTGAGCACCTTGGTCCTTTACATGGTATTTACAGTTGCAAGTTCAATACTGTTGCTGTATTATCCATTTGATTGTGAGGTTAATTTTTTATTTTTAAAACATTTTCTTGTTGAATTATTGAAAGTAATCTTTCTTTTGTATTTCACATACTCGAAATGCAAAGGAAATATTCCACAACTGCAATGGGCGTCTAACACAGAATGTGATTGTGCAGGTTGAAGCTGCAACAAAGCGTGCAGAAAAAAACATTGATTCAATTCTTAGAGTATCCAATGTCGAAGTTGCTGCAGAGTACATCTTAAGAGGGGATCTTTCTGGATCAATGCCTATTATTACTAGCTTTGAAAGTGAAGTTATAGATAATACCGTTTTAGATATTCAGGTAAGTTCTAGACTCGCAGTTATTTAGAAATCATCAATTCTACACTTCTCGTGTTGCTATCTTAGTAATATATTTGTTTGTCTTCCTCTCATTTGCATCTTGTTCATTCATAAATTGAACTGCCACTTCATGATGCATCAAAAAGTTTCTTGGGATCATATCCTTGATGGGTATCTTTTAGTTTTATTTTATCATTTATGCTACACTTAAAAGGTTTTCATGTATTGAGAAGCTTGTGAAATATGATTAATCACGACATGTTTTATGTTCTTCAGGTTTTTTTGTTTCTAAGACCACACCACAGTAAAGATGGTTATTCTTGCAAACCAAGGTACTATTAAGAAACATCTAGCTGGGACTGCCCCTTATTTGGCACATTCTCTTCATTTGCGTGACTTGCCCAGAATAGGATTAGCCACACTGATTTAATTCAAGATTCACATTGTATGGATTTACCTCGAACATGGAAACATTTGGCGGGTGGTTACATATTGTAAATGCTACCCCCAGGATATATGTGGAGATATAGTACTCGTGTGGCTATTACTTAGGCTTTGTCTAGATCAACCACTGAGCTTTATTTGCTGGTCAGATGTACAGGTCTGTTTGGTGATATTCCAATTAACAAGGGATTTGGTGACATAATGGAAGGCAAATAACCACAGCACTTTGTAGGCATGTACAGGTAGGATGAGAAGCCTGAACATAGGCCTTGAAGTGAACTTAAGAGTTACTTTCTGCATGCTGTATGTTAAGTCTTAAAGGATGTTATGTTTTATGTTTGTCCACTTCTAGATTTTTAGAAGCAAGGATGCTCTTATATAGTTGACATCATTGCTGGGTATTTTGTCCAATTCATTGATAGATTTTTCACTCTCAATTTTGGATCAAAGGGTCTGATTATGCCTTTCAGCTAAGACAGAAGCAAATAGTTAACTAATTTATATACAAGTTTGCATGACAAGGATGCACTCTTTAGTACAATTTTTGCATAATCTTTTAGCATTCCCTCCTCCCAGGTGGTGCTGATGACCATGGTCATAGTCAAACATGAAATGTGGCATGGATGATCATTTTGTTGCTAGCCGATCCTAGAGCTTTACTGTTTTTCATAGTTAGAAGTTTGAATTGAGTGCTATTTTGTTGAACTCTTCCTGTCATAGGCATTTTTGACAAGCATCAACGTATGGAAGTCATCAACATTTCTTCCTTTAAGTTCTTGCAGTCTTCTGTTGAAGTTTCAAATTACGGAGAAATATTATCAGACCAAGTTTCTGGTCTAAATCCAAGCAATATTTGGATTTATTTGGAGTAATTTAGACCATAGTTGAGAAAATTGGAATCAGATCGGAACCGGCATGGAAAAAGAACCAGAAAAATCGGGAATTGGCAAAATATTGGAAAAAAATCGGCCAAAAAGAAAACCGAAGAAAATGCAAATTTTCATTAAAAAAAAGTTTTTTCAATGCATAATACAATAAATTAACATTATTCAAATCAAATATTAATACTATAAGTGATACAAGCTTAAACTACACATGAAAGTGGCAAGTGATACAAGCTTAAACTATACATGAAAGTGGCAAGTGATACAAGCTTAAAGCCTTAAACTACACATGAAAGTGACAAAAGGCATCTTAATTAAAGAAATTTTAACATGTCCAATATTCAAATATTCTTGTATTTCTTATAATATAAAAAGGTACAAACTACAAAAAGTGTCATGAGTCATGACAAATACAATGCCCCAAGAATTTTGAATGCCTTTTCCCTTGCAGAAACTCTAATCTCTCTTTGTTGCTGTGCCCGTGCCTCTTCTTGTGCCTTGGTTGCTGATGCCCATCACCACTTGTG
Source organism: Wollemia nobilis (assembly GCA_028583015.1). Lineage (NCBI taxonomy): Eukaryota > Viridiplantae > Streptophyta > Pinopsida > Araucariales > Araucariaceae > Wollemia > Wollemia nobilis. Next base: position 9,006,173 of record JAQPPZ010000103.1, read on the forward strand.
TCGTGGGTCAATGGGGAGCCCCCTTGCAGGTTCAAGGGGCAGCGCCCCAAAACCTCAACGGCAAAACCATTAATACCTTCACCATCTAAACTGAATTTAGGTGTCAAGAGCAGCATAATAAAGAAATAAGGACGGAGGAAACCCATAACAATTTAGGTTTTTTAGATCAGAATAAGAAGGTAATTGCTACAGAAGAGAATCCTTGCACTTTAGGGTTTCTAGGGCAACATAAAGAATATTGTGCTTTTGAGGTTATTCCTTACTCTTCAAATCCTTCAGAAGAAGGCAAACCTAGAGATGATAAGTCTTACTTTGAGCAGTGTGAGAAGATTGAAGAGATTGATGAAGATGAAAGTATTGCTGGGAATGAAAAAAAAGAGGAAGACCCAAGAAGCAAAAACAAAGAGAAAAAGAAACCCGGAAGGATATTGATATGGGAAAACAAATGCAAATATCACAAGTGCTAACAAGAAGTGGGGCTAAACCCACAAATAAAATGAAAAAATAACAATGAAAATAATATCTTAGAATATTAGGGGAATGGATAAGAACCCTAAAAAATGGTATTTAGAAATTGTGAGGTTGTTATAGACAAGATATTTATAGATATAGAAGCTAGGCAGCAAATATTTTAGCCATTAGCGGTGTTGAATTTCATCTTGGCAGAATTTAAATTTTAGAAGGCATCTGATATAAAAGGAGTTGATTGTGGAAACTTAGCAGTTTGAGCAAGATGGAGATTGATAGAAAGGCAAATGAAGAATATCTTTGATCGAAAGGCAAAGTTGGATATGCTTTAATTAACTTATTAAAAATTTAATGAGAGCAATGTAATGTTTTATTTTTGTAATGGGAGTGGCCCCCAATAGAAGCCACACATAGCTTATTAAAAAAAAGAAGGTACAAACTACAAAAAATGTCATGAGTCATGACAAATACAATGCCCCAAGAACTTTGAAAGCCTTTGCCCTTTGCCTTAGCAGAAGCTCTAGTCTCTCTTGCTGTGCCCATGCCTCTTCTTGTGCCTTGGCTGCTAATGCCCGTCACCACCTGTGTCGAGGGTCAAGGGGGCGGGAGCCCCCTTGCAGGGTCAAGGGGCAATGCCCCAAAACCTCAATGGCAAAACCATTAATACCTTCACTGTCTAAACTGAATTTTTCTCCTTGTTTGCATTTTGGTGTAGAAAGGATGCTACAATTACTAATTTGGGACTTCAACAACTCATAGGCTGAATAAAAAACCAACAAATTAACTTAAATGATGATTGCGATTGGTTTTAACTTAAATGGTGTTTTTGATATTAGGCTTCCAAATTTGTCTTTCGCAAGGTGTTTTAGGCTTTGTGTAACAGTTAGTTTCACTCTGCCCATTAGTTCCAATGTTTGCAACATCGATTTTTTCTTTCTAGGATAACAAAAATTGAGCAATAAGTTTGGACTGATAGTTCAACATCTTTTTATGGAGAATTTCATTAGTTAATAATGTATAGCATTGCTGTTGGTGGCTGCCCAATTCCTTCAAACTGCAAAAAATCGGCTATTAGGATGCACTAGCATGGTTTGTTTGGTGTAGACCCTTCTCTCTAGTTTGGAATAGGTTAAAATGAGACAAAATTTCTAACGTTTCCTCTACCCAGCGGTCGTGGGTGATGTTTCACTGCGGGAATTGCGATTCTTGACTTTTTGGAAAAAATTGGCAAAAATCGTCGATTTTTTGAAAAATCCGATTTTCGATGCCGATTCAATCGGCAACCCCCCCGAATAGGAAAAAATCGGATTGGATCGAGATTAAATTGGGATTTTCATAACTATGATTTAGACCATAGTAGCAAAGGATGTGCAAAATGGAAAGAAATTTTCTATTGGATTTTTTTGAACTGCAGAAATAAAGTTTGTGTTTTCATGTGCTTCCCTAAACATAGAAAGCAAATATGGAAACTATACTTCGAAAAACTAAAAATAAATAATGAATATCTCTTTGCATAAAAAAATTGAGTATATATATATCCCATTAGTGTGTTTACATGACCGCCTCTGTGATGGGTCTTCTTTATCCTTCATGGCACCTACGTTGTGAACACCTTGATGTGGTTTTATTCTATATTCTGTTTCTTATGAATTTTATGGATATTGGTTACTATGATTAAAGTGATATTCTAGATTAAGCAAAAATGAGGAACTGGGTTTGCAACAATGTCTTTAAAACTGTGTATTGCTTTGAAAAACATCAGTTTAGTTTATTTGGAAGGATTCTGTTTGTTCTTTTTCAAAAACCTGGTGCTGATGGACTTTTTTTTCCCTGGTCTTTCTTGCTTCTTTTTATTTTTCATTTTATCATTTATTTTAAGATGTAATCTTCATGCAAAACAGTGCTTAACCGTATGTCAATGCAGAAACTACTTGGAGAATATTGGACTTGGCTAAGATCGAATAATGCTCAACAAGAAGGTTTGTTTAGGGGATCTTTTGAGAATCAATATCGCAGTTTGTCAAGGTCTGATGAATTCGATACTGGGGAATACAAAAGTTTGGAGAAGCAAATACAAGCACATAGCATAAAAGTATTGGAAGAATTCAATGTTAAAGCTGCAGCTATACTTTTTGAGCAAGAGATTCGTGAAGTGGTGGGCTCTCTACTCTTTTCTCTGTAAAGAAAATAATCACTTTTTGGTTATTTGTCAAATCTAGTGCTCATATTTTGCAGCTAAGTCCATTGTTGACATTGTGATTCTATCTTCTTTCCTTTATTGTGTGTGGGGGGGAGGGGGTGTTGACTTGTATTCCTGAGCCTGTGTCTATCACTTCAAACACATATGGAATTTCGCTAAAGCATTGGTCTAGGAAACTTTAGTTTTCACTATTATGCTATTTTTCTTAGCGTCAATGTATTAAATTCCAGAGTACGGTTGAAATCGTTTTTATAGGTATATCATCATACAAGGTATATGTATTTTTTCTATAAGTGATTGATCATTGAACTTATATTCTATTATAGAAGGTTGTATTAACTTTAGAACTAGGTTCTTACCATGGTTATGAAGTCCATTAGATGCACCAAATCTGAAAGATAAAAGATAATTGTTTTGTTGCCCAACTGTAAAAATATTGTTAGGTGCATGGAGTATTTTCTTAAGATAAATTGATTTCCAATTTTATTAATGGTCTTGATCTGAACATGAAAGCACATTTATGATTTTTGCAGGTAATTGAAACGTTTGGTGGATTGGGAGTAGCCGGGTTATCTGCTTCTGTCTTAACTTCGGTCTTGCCCACTACAGTAGAGGATCTCATTGCTCTAGCTCTCTGCTCTGCTGGCGGGTATAATTTTAAAAGCTTGCTATATCCTTTGGCCTTCTAATTTGTGTATTGTCTGTGTTAACTATGTTCAGTCTGAGCACACTTTAAGGTGTCTCCAACTTATAAAGTTTTTCATGTGTTTACATTCCACTTCAGTATGCTACCTACCTTTCCCAACTGATGTCTGGATATTATTCTCTTAACTCCACTATAGTGGCAACCAAATATGAACTTTTGTCTCAGACCTTATTGAATGCATCCCTTGACCATTTTCCTCATACATTTCCCCAGGCAGAGTCAACCAGTAACATTGCATCTTACCCCATGGATCATTGTTATGATGAGGAATGCAAGTCTATATGCATCAAAAGCTCCGTTTTGCTTTTACCCATGATCCTGTTGCTGTATTCTCCCCCCAGAAGGCATTTAAATTCTCATTTGATGCAAGAAATTAGAGTTTCTTGTTGAGGCATTCTGGCTTTTGGATGCTTTTCATCACTCTCCAAAAAGCCTTTTGTCACATGCTCCTACCTCGGCAACCCCTTCCTTTGTACAATGATCCTAAGACCTGGGTATCACATGCTGATATTGTATATGATATCTGAGGGTAGCCCACTACTCAAATCTCATCCCTATGCCTCTCCGTCCCCCAAAATCATGTCACCTCTTTTCTTCAGGCGACATCAAGTGCCATGAGGAAACTTTGCACAAGAAAAATTGCTAATTTTGTGGAATTTCAGGCCAAATTTCTGAAATACGGGGCTGAATCTATTAGCCATCCGTCACAGGATTATTCAATAAGGTTGTTTGTTTTGGCTTCCCTCCTTGGTCACAGCATATTATCTCTCCAATACATAAGTCTAAGGACTACTTGGATTTTAATAACTAGATAACTATCATGATTGGTCACAAATTTGCAAAGCTTTATGCCAAAATTTTTAATAGGCCAAGCTGGTTTCACTGACGATCATCAGACTATTGACGATAATCTTCAGCCAACCTCATAGTCACGACTTTGTAAGGGATATACATCTCTTCCAATCCTCAAAGGTTGATGTTTCCATCTGGACTTGTAAGATATACCTACAAAGATGCACTTACTTGACTGCATTATTGAGCCCATAGTCCTTTATGGATCAAAGATTTGGGGTCCGAATTTAGGATGTGTTGTTTGGGTTTGCATTGATAGGATCTAGACTACTTTGTTTTAACTGTTCATTTGATGTAGGCTAACAGATCCACAATTTATTGTTGAGGTTGAGTTTGGTGTCCGTCCTCTTTGCCTTGAGATCATCTTCACCTTTGTTGCCTTAGATCCATTGGTGATCATACTTTGGACAAAGAGCGGTACCCATATGCAATACTTTATTCCTCAGATTAGATTGCCTCTAGGAACACTTTTGGCCATCACTGGGGCTGGTACCCAAAATCTAGTTCACTTCTCTAGTCGGATGGCATCTCTATAGATTGACTACCTACATTCAATTACTTTTTGAATGCTCCTTCCTGCATTTGCCGTGACAAGAAGGTGATAAAACACGACGACAAGGATGACATGTATGGACAATATATTCAAATCACTTGGATTTGCCCCAATGTCCTGTTGTCACATTTTGCACGGGGTGCAATGTTTTCAATTTTTGTAAGAGAGCTGCTCTTCCTTCTCCCCCCTTTCTCTCTCTTCCCACCATTCTCATTCTTTTCAAAATTGACAACACTTGCCCTGAAAAATGGCTAAGTGTCGTGGTATGCCGAGGTGTTCGGGTTTTTTCGGGCCATAAACAGGGGCGATAAAATGGACAAAATGAGCCCCGGATAATATATTATTGCAGATCTTCTCGCAAGCTTTCCAACGATATATTATAATAGGCGATCGGATCAGCGGATCAAAAGTTATGGCCCCGGGAAGCTGAACCAGGAAACCCAGTTTTTTGTGCGAAGTGCGCACTTCGCCCAGGTTGGTGCGAAGTGCGCACTTCGCCCAGCTTTGGTGCGAAGTGCGCACTTCGCCCAGTTTTGGTGCGAAGTGCGCACTTCGCCCAGTTTTGGTGCGAAGTCCGTACTTCGCCCCTCTTTCTGGGCGCACCTTGTAACTGGCAGGCTGACAAAGAAGAATGATAACTGCCGGAGCAGGTCCGTACAGCGGCAGACACCAGTGTTCACCTGTGCGCAGCCCGACTTTTCAGCAGAGCCGGAATGCGCCCTTGACAGGTGTACGTAGGGGAACAAAACCGGAATTTGACCAAGGCGTGAAGGCCTTCCCAACTGCACCGTTTTCTGCCCACGCATCCCAAGGAGCTCCGATCCCAAGCGAAGATAGATAGATCGCCCTTCAAGGCGGACATGTGTCACACAAGATAACCCATCATACGACAAGTGTCCAGCTTTCGGGATTTGAACCAAGACCGCCGACCAAAAGGGATAAGTATGGGCTGCACCGCCCGTGTCAGCCGCCTCATTTAAGAATGATGAGAGTTTCCACCGCCTCGCCTACCCACATTTCGTCAATATAAAGTTCTACCTAACGCGCCGCCACGTGGCTCGTTCAACCTTCAGGGAGACCATGCCGAGGGTACGACCCACTCGACAGAGGTCAAGCATCGGCAGCTTCCGCGGCCGCTTTTGTCGCCTAATGTTTGATCGGGACGTTGTGCCCATTAATGTAATCGGGGGAACTTTGGGCTATAAATAGCCACCACGTTTTCATTGTAAGTGGTGGAAAGGGGAATGTCTGTTAGGGAACTACTGTGCTTATTGTAATCGTGCTTCTGCTTATAAATACAATCTGTATGCCTGGTTCTCGTTCTACTATCTTTATTCTTTTATGTCTGTCTTTCATTATATGCCTTAGGCCCACCCGTGTCGCCGCTCGTTAATTCACTTTGGCATTTGGCGATCGGGTTCCTCTAGCATTGCTTGCTTAAAGCACCTTCTCGTACTTCATTATTTAAAGCATTCATTATAAATTTGGTAGCAGTTCCATCGGCTGTGTGTGACGTTGCCGGCCCGTATCCGGTGATTGATGCGATCCCCTCGCCGTTAGTTCCTTGTAGGGAATGTTTGCTAGGGAGCCATTGAAGTCGTGCGGTTAAACTCTCTACCTAACACATATACCCGGCTCTGACATCTCTAGGTTTACTTTCTACCCCCGTCGCTGTACGTATCCGGTGATTGATACGATCCCCCGCCGTTAGTTCCTTGTAGGGAATGTTTGCTAGGGAGCTATTGAAGCCGTGCATACGCTGCTGGTGTATCGGAAGTACGTCTAGGTTTTGCGCTTCCTTGTCATGCTCGTGTTTGTATGCAGTAAGTAGCGGTGATTGGTGTGTTCCCGTACTGTTAGTTCCCCCCCACCAACCTTTGGACATATTTGTAATCTCTTTCTGTACATTTGTCTCTTTCCGTTCATTTATTTCTTTCCCGTTCCCTTTAGCTTAAATCAAGCCCCCCAAAAGGAGCCGGCCTTCTCCGGAGATCGGCCCGGAAGGCATCTCTTCCTTCCGGCCTTTCAATGTTGGTTCGCGGGTCCAGGGCGCAATAGCAGAAAATCCTTTCCTCGTGGCGGATTCGTGACCAACATGTCCCAGTTCCAGGCTAGTGTTATAATGGAACATTTCATGAAGATTGTGGATGGCGTTACCGCTTGACCTGATTATATCTAGTGACATTGGACACATGGCCTTAGGATCCTTATTGGCTAGCTCAAAGTTTGATCACATAAGCTATGAGTGGAGACAGACCACCATATTTCTTGAGAGAATAGGTTTGTTGCCTTTACTCTCTTTAGGAGGTGGAGATTGAAGAGCACTTCATCTTTAGGAGTCTTGTCAACTACGAGATTTAGGGGAGGTACTATTGCCTATACAAAGATGCAGGTGAATCACTTTCCACATTCTTTTGTTATCTTGAGTAGAGATGTCTAGCTATTTACTTTCTAGAGGCTATCACTCTTCGGCATAAAACATTACAAGAGAGATTGACTATGACTAGGCTAATCACATCATTCTTTCACTCTATCTTCATTGCAATAATAAATGCTCATCCAAGTATACTTATTCCTAGAAATATAATCTCAGATCTGTTCATCCTTGTCTCCGTAAAAGAGTTACTACTAGAGTTTTGATGCCTTCTTCCATGCAATAAGATGGGACTATGGCTCAATATCGACTATCATCCGCCCTTCACTCACCCAACAGATCACTCACACAACAGATGTCAACAAATATAGCTTACCAGTTTCTTATTGTCTTATGTTGGTTCCTAGGCCATGGATGCTAGGAGAGTTTTGAGGGTTTAGGGTCTATGCACTCCCAATATTATCCATCCAGGCCCCCTAAGTTTTGGCCATTCTTTTGGGAGCATTATTAGACCTGTGGTGGCTCCTTTGGGACAGTTGGTGATGATGATGACTCAATCTGTACTGTACATTTCACTTTGATTAGGTCAACCTATGAGATCCATTTAAGCTGTTCTTATCTCTATCTCTCTTTCTTTGTTGTTGGTTCTCTCATCACTTGTTCGCTACTTATCTCATGTGTAGGGTTTACCCATCCTTGGGTGCAATGATGCAACAGTAGTTTCACTTAATATAGCTTACTCTAGTTTAATTTGTTTTCGTAACACTTCTTGGTTAGTACAAAGTATTTTAACAGTTCATTTTTGATGATCCCATTGGCCTACTTCGGCCACCCATGGACCTTAATAAAATTATTTTATCTTGAAAGTTGTTGTTTTTGAATGGTAGAATAAATTGCTATTAACTCGGGTCCCCTCTTTCATTTGGTCCAACCCTTGAGCATTAGGGTTAGGGTAAATAAGAGTCTATATAAGGACATGGGTTTGGAGTAGAATGTTCTCATATTTTTCTCAAATTGCATCGGAGCTTTGCTTCCAAGGAGGTTGCCCCCTCAAAGAGGCCTGCGATATTTGTTCTACTTATTAATATAAGTTTGTTGTATTTCCAACTAGTTATTTTCTTAAGCACTTATGTTATTTCATTTTCATGGTCATTTAGTTTATAAGCATTTCCATTAATTCATGCATTGCCATTGTAGTTATGCTTATTCTTATGTGAAGGTTCCTAACAACATTAGTCTTCAACAAAAACAACAAGGCTTTGGGCAGCTTCATATAATCCAAAACCAATTGACAAATTTATTGGGGGAGTGTCATGGTGACCCTCCCTCCACTGCGTGTTCCTTGCACAACAATTTCCAACAAGTCTCTAGGATGCAACAACAGGATAAGCAGAAGGGGCCTAAGTTTTTGTCAAACAATCCTCCTTGTATCGGGAATTTCCATTTTCAAGATCCTTCTCTTGTCGGGAATTTCCAGTTTCAAGATCCTCCTCTTGTTGGGAATTTCCAGTTTTGTAACTTCCCATAGCCTCCTTACGAGCATAATCCAAGGTCTTTCCAACATCAAGGACCAGGATTCTTCTGTAAGGCACCCTTCAGGAAAAAGCTTGGCTGTTCTCACTTAGTCAACATGCATTCCCACTCGGCCCTGGGAGCCCTTCCAAGTATGGGTGAGCTTAATTTAGAAATTGCTACTAATCTTGATTCCTTCATAGGGGGTGTTGCATTTTTGCTTGAATGGCCTCGTGATGTTTCAGTTTCTCAAATCAATATTCCAACCTTTGAGGGCATCGATCATTGCAACTAGATAGCCAAGATGGATTGCCTCATACGCTTGCACCGTGTTCCTAAGAAGGATCATGTCATCACCTCGGTTGCATCTAAGTTGGGTGCCCATGCTCACCAATGGTTTCTCTGGGAACTCAAGTCTCATAGTCATCATTTTTCGTGGTCAAAGTTCAAAAATATGTTCTTGTTCAAGTTTGATAAGGGCCCCACTACCTCTTATATGGTCCATTTGATGCAGACCAAACAAATAGGCATGGTAGAGGAATATTTTATTGAGTTCATCCGCCTCCTCACATATACCTATCACTTAGATATGCATGTGGTATCAAAGCAACAATTTTGGCATATTTTTTTTAGAAAACGTCTCATTTTCCAGGATCCATGTCTTTACATAGAGTTGTACGATTCTTGTGACATCTTGTTCAAACTTTGAAAAGCTTTGAAATGAGTGGTCATATGAAGGAATCTAAGCAGTACTGAGGGAAATATAATCATATGAAGTCATTTGTCTAGAACAAAAACAGTGATGTTTTTTAAAATCACGTTTTTTTTTAAGATGAAATTTGAAGTATCTTTTAGTCTAGAGTGGAGTAGTTCCAAGATGGCACCAAAAGGGCAATCAGTATGGCCCGACTATCCTAACCTAGGGCCTGTGTTCTGATGCACGATGGCCACCCTCTGGCCTTTGAAAGTAAATAGCTCCCAGACAAGAATTTGGGCCATTCCATTTATGAAAAGGAGATGTTAGACATCTTGCATGTTGTTGAAAATGGAAGCCTAATTTGCTAGGTCATTGCTTTATCATCGAAATAGACCATAATAGCCTCAAGCATTTCTTGGAACAATGCCTCTTTTGTTCAGAACAAAATAAATGGTTGACCTAAAGGTTACATCATAATGGGCCCATACACACTAGGTGCCCAAGGTGCAAACATACACCAACACTAGACAAGTACATAACAATGGTTGTGTTAGGATAGGGTCCTAACATGCCCTCCCCCTTCAAGAAGCTTTGTCCTCAAAGCTTGAGGTGAGGAAACTGATGCTGTAGTTGATGGAGCGGCTCCCAGGTGGCATCTTCTGGCTGTAGTCCATGCCACTATACTAGAACATCAGTGAGAGTGCGGTTGCGAAGTGTGCGTGTACGCCGGTCCAGAATACTCGTGGGTTCTAAGATGACTGAGCCTTCCTCATCCAACTGGGGTAGTGTGGATTGGACCTGTATACGGTTGCCAAGGACCTTCTTTAAAGATGAGACATGGAAAACTGGATGTATCGTGGAAGAAGGCGGCAATTCTAGCTTGTAGGCCATGGGGCCAACTTGCTAGAGCACTTTATACGGTCCATAGAATTTTGGTGCTATCTTTTGACTACCACGGAGTTTCAGTGATGACTGCTTGTAGGGCTGCAGGCATAGGAAAACCATGTCCCCAATGTTAAAACTATGCTCAAAACGGTGTTGATCTGCTTGTTGCATATGGTTCTGTGCCATGGCCAAATTATCTTTGAGATGTTGGAGTAGTTGTGCATGCTCCATGAGAGTGGAATCCATTGCTTGAACCTTGGAACTACCCAGAATGTATGACAGAAGTGACGATGGAGGGTGTCCATAAACTGCTTCATATGGTGTCATCTTGGTGGAGTGATAGGAAGTATTATACCACCACTCAGCCAAAGGAAGCCATTTGACCCAATGAGTCGGTTGCTCAGATGCAAAGCAACGGAGATAAGTTTCCAAGCACTTGTTGACAATTTCAGTTTGCCCATCGGTCTAGGGATGGTATGTCGAGCTCATCTTGAGTTGTGTGCCATGCAACTTGAACAATTCCTGCCAGAAATGACTAGTGAATGTGGGGTCACGATCGGATACGATGGACTGGGGCATGCCATGAAGGCGAAAAATGGAATCAAGGAATATTTGGGCAACAATTGAGGCCTTGTAAGGGTGGGCTAGAGGACAAAAATGAGCATACTTAGAGAGACGATCCACCACCACGAGAATGATTGTTTTGCCTCTAGACTTTGGGAGCCCTTCAATAAAATCCATAGAAATATTCATCCAAACGGTCTCCGAAATTGGAAGAGGCTGGAGTGTGCCCGGTGTGCGAATAGTTTCACCCTTAACGCGTTGACAAGTGTCACATTCTGCAACAAAGGTCTTGATATCCTTTTTCATCCCTGCCCAGAAAAATGTGCGTTTAGCCCATTCATATGTTTTTAAGAAGCCTGAATGTCCTATAGTTGGAGAAGCATGCATTTCCTGTAGTATAGACTCGTGGAGTGGTGAATTTTCAAGGATAACAAGGCGACCCTGGTATCGCAGATATTGTCCATCCCATGTATATCTTGGGCGAGAGTCAAGATCAGTTTGAAGTTGCTGAATTAATGATTGCAAGGTGGAATCTTGGGTCACTTCTCCTTGAAGTTGGTGGGTCCATTGAGGAAGTGGAGTAGAGATGGCACATAGCATACCCTGATCCTCATATTGGCGGGATAGTGCATCAACGACTACATTTTCCTTGCCCTTCTTATAAATGATTTCATAGTCATACCCCAACAATTTGGTAACCCATTTTTGTTGTTTGGGCGTAGATACATGTTGCTCAAGAAAGTACTTAAGGCTATGGTGGTCTGTTTTGATGGAAAAATGTCGCCCAATAAGATAAGGCCTCCATTGGTTGACAACATGTAAGATCGCCATCATCTCCTTCTCATAAGTCGATTTTCCTAAGTTTTTGCCTAATAGTGCCTTACTAGTGAAGGCCAATGGCTGCCCTTCTTGCATAAGCACTGCACCAATTCCACTTCTAGAGGCATCACTTTCAACCACAAATGGCTTGGAGAAATTAGGCATAGCCAGCATGGGAGTAGAGAGCATAGCTTGTTTGAGTCGCAGAAATGCATGTTCGATGGGTTCTGACCATAGAAACGAGTTCTTCCGCAACATAGTCATCAAAGGGGATGCAATCTTTCCATAATCATGGACAAATTTTCGATAATAGCTAGTGAGGCCTAGGAAACCCCAAAGACTTTTGAGTGTGTGGTTTGGGCCATTCTTGTATGGCAGTAATCTTTTTAGGATCCACCTTGACCCCTTCCCTTGAAACTATATGGCCTAGGTATTCCACTTCCTGCATCCCAAAAGAACATTTGGATCGTTTGGCACATAGTTGATTATCAGCCAAGAGTTGCAGTGTCTAGTCTAAATGTTGCAAATGTTCCACCCATGTACGACTGTAAACCAGAATATCATCAAAAAAGACCAAAATAAATTTATGCAAAAATGGTCGAAAGATTGCATTCATGAGACTCTAAAAGGTGGATGGCATGTTGGTAAGACCGAATGGCATGACGAGGAATTCATAATGGCCTTCATGAGTGTGGAATGTTGTCTTTGGAATATCTTCTTCCCGCAATCTGATCTGATGATAACCTGAACGAAGATCCAACTTTGAGAAGAAGCAAGCACCATGGAGTTCATCCAATAACTCATCAATGATAGGAATGGGAAATTTGTCCTTGATGGTAATTTTGTTGAGTTCTCGAAAATCCACACATAACCGCCAAGACCCATCTTTCTTACGAACCAAAAGTATTGGGGAAGAATATGGGCTGACACTCGGTCGAATGACCCTTGCTGCTAATAACTCCTGCACCATCTTCTCAATTTCAATCTTCTGCACATATGGGTACCGATAGGGACGAATGTTCGATAGTAAGCTTCCCGAGACAAGCTCGATGGCATGATCATGGGTGCGCCATGGTGGTAACCCTTGTGGTTCTGCAAATATGGGTGCATGTTTATCCACAATTTCCTGTAATTCAGTTGGCTGAACTGTATCATTGGTATTCGGGGCCTGTAGTGCAAATAGTTGTGCCACCACCCCTTGAGATGATTTCTTCAAAAGTTTTCCCATTCGATGTGAGCTGATGAGTTGGGTAGGACCCATGGTCATGCCATGAAGAGTGTATTGCTTCCCATGTTTGATGAATTGCATCCATAGCTCAAAAAAGTCCCATACTATCGGGCCTAGGGTACGAAGCCATTGAGTTCCCAACACAATGTCACAACCCCCAAAGGAAGGGCAAACATGTCCGCCCTGAGGTTGTAGTCGCCCATCATCACCTTTACATTTCTGCATTTTCCTTTGCATGGTAGAGTACCCCCATTGGCAACCATGACTTCAAATGAATTGCAAGAGTAGATGTAACAAGCTGCTTGTTTAGCTACCCGAGGATCAATAAAATTGTGGGTACTACTAGAATCAATGAGGATGATGAGTCATTGGCCTTTGAAATGCCCTACCACTTTCATGGTTTAGGGAGTAGAAATCCCAGCTAATGCATGTACTAAAATTTAGGTGGTTGGTCCTCTATTGGTTTGGACTCTTCAGGTTGATCTTCCTCTCTATGGTCCTCCCCTTCATCATGTGGTTCCCTAGTGGAAGGTTCGCCCACATCGAGTAAATATAGTTTCTGTTGTACACACTTGTGGCCCGGAGAATATTTATCATCACAGTTGTAACATAGTCCTTATGCCCTACGTGCCTCCATTTCTTCTCGGGTGAGACGTTTGACTTGGGGTGGTTTGTTTCCTAAGTTTGATGATGTCTAGGATGGAAATGAGGTTCAAGCTTGTGGAGGTTTAAAAGTATGCCTTTGTGCTATGAATTTATCTTCAACAAGCCTAGCCAATCCTACAACTGCCATCATGTTGTCCAGCTTGAACATTTTCACTTCAACATAGATATCTTCCTTTAATCCACTAATGAAACAACTTTGGAAAAACTTGACACTCAATCCCCTAGTGTGATTTGCCAACTTTTCAAACTTTGGTAATCATGGACAGATGTCGTCTGTCTTAACTTGGTGAGGGCTCCAATGAAATCTTCATACTCACTGGGTCCAAAATAGGTGAGTAATTTTATCTCAAATTCAACCCAAGTGAGCCACAGATGCATATTCTCTAACCATTGGTACCATTGAACTGCTTCCTATTCTAGGTTGAAAGATGCAATTGCAAGCCTTTGATTATGGGGAGTGGCATGAAGAGAAAAATATTGTTTGGCCCAATACAACCAACTAGTTGGATCATCACCATCAAATTTTGGAAAGTCTAGCTTGGGCATTCTCTAAATTGTATTTAGAGGCAAGGTATTTCATGCTTTGCCCTTAGAACTACCATCTTGACTCCCTGGTGATTGTCTTGCCAGAACGTCGTATTTTGCATTTAGGCCTATTAAACGACTCTCAAGGTCGTCAATTTTATCCAATTTGTCTAATTTGGATAATGCCTGAAGGATTTGTGACTAAGAGTTTTCAATTTGTTTCACCTGGTCGCCCAATCGCTCTAGCTCTTGGGTAGCTCTAGTACCACCAGCCATTTCACTTTAGGGTCTCCAAAAAGTTTATTGGAGTTATATGTCAAAATGATCGGCTCAAAGAGAGGATCGGAATGGACTATACCACAAAATGATGATTTTCGGAAGGTAGGGTTCCAAAAATGGGTTTCTAGAGTTAGGTCTCAAAACGATCAGCTCGAAGAGGGGATCGCAATGGGCTATATCACAAAATGGCGAATTTTGGCTTTTTTTTTTCTTACTAATAATTGACTTGCTCCACTGGCAGACTACTGACAACTAACTGCTCTGACTGTCAGATTGTATATTCTTTGTACTGTCAGACTATATATTCTTTGTACTATCACACCAGATATTCTCTACACTATACTATGACTAGAGTAGTCTCTTCTACAATATGCTCAAATCTAGTTTTGGTTTTGAATGGGAAAGGACTTAAAACAAGGTTTCAATAGGGATAACTTAAGTCAAGGTGTGTCTAATTTCGTGGGCTCTCTAATATACAATCTCGTTCGTGATTAGTGGTCGACCCAATATTTCAAAGCTCTAACTACGGAGGGTTCCACCATACCCATAGCCGCACTATCCATTTCCGAGGGTACTATGAGAGTAACTTCCCAAGGCTAACCACTTACCGATGCACCACAAAACTCAAACGACTGATATCTTCCTATGGGTGAAGGCTTCTCCTATTCCTAGGGGGTCTCCCTATATACCCGAGGGTACGTGGGAGCTCACAACCATATACAAGTGTTGTCTAAGGCCTGGGTATTAGAGTTTGAGCACCCCTCACTTCACTAGATGCTTTATGGGCAATCTAGCTTAGCCAAAAATGATAGCTCCTCCGTGATATTTTAAAACCCCTGGCATAGGGTTTCTAACCTAATCCACTAAAAAAAAAAAAATTTTTTTTTTTTGGAAAGATACTTTAATGGAAAATGAACAGAATGAAAAAATTACAGAATAGAAAAATGGACGGAAGGACAAGAACTGTTGTTGTTGCTGTGGAACACGGCCCTGGAAAGAGCTTTGATACCACTTGTTAGGAACCTTCATATAAAAATAAGCATAACCGCAATAGCAATGCAGGAATTAATGGAAATGCTTATAAACTAAATGACCATGAAAATGAAAATAACAAAAGTGCTCAAGAAAATAACTGGATGGAAATACAACAAACTTATATTAATCAAGCGGAACAGATATCGTAGGCCTCTTCGAGGGGGCAACCTCCTTGGAAGCAGAGCTCCAATACAATTTGAGAAAAATATGAGATACATTCTACTCCAAACCCATGTCCTTATATAGACTCTTATTTACCCTAACCCTAATGCTCAAGGGTCGGACCACATGAAAGAGGGGACCCAAGCTACTAACTCCTACTTATAATAAAAGTAAAGGTTACATCATAATGGGCCCATACACACTAGGCGCCCAAGGTGCAAACATACACCAACACTAGACAAGTACATAACAATGGTTGTGTTAGGATAGGGTCCTAACTCCTAACCAATGTTGGTGATCAGTTTATTCAACCTTGCGCACTTATCTAACAAACACTCATAAAGATCAAAGGAAGTGCTAGGGAAAAGGGGATGAACACCTATATGAGTGGGAGGGATACTCATAGTGCCTGAAGTAGAAAGAGCACAATGGTCAAAGCTATTGATGCAGTACCTAGGTGTCTTGGCTGTTGTTTCTTTCAATTGATATGATCATCATGCCCAACCAAATGAAGTCAAAGGTTTGCACATACACTATGGACTAATGACGAAACTTTGAAGATTTTGTAGACTGCTTGCAATAAAAAAAAGGCTATCGGAGATATGTCTTGTTTTGATCAGCTTGACGAGAGGATCAAAATGATATAGGTCTCCCACAAGGGTTTGGACGCCTTTGATTTTTTTCGAGTTCAGGAAACTCAAACGGTTACTACAAAATTGAAGATTACATTAGAAAATTATTTTAGAAGATTGTAATAGAAAAACAGTTGACAGAAGTTACCTGATTGGAAAAGCAAACATCTCTGGTTGAAAAAGGTTTTGGAATATCGCATTCCCTCTGCTATTTTTTGCACTGTCATAAGGAGCCAAGATCATCGCTCTGATACCACTTGTAATGAAACTTCCAAAAATAACAATAGTAAAACTCAAAAATGCAGAAACAAAAACATCCACTAGAACAAAATTCATATTCCACAACAATAAATTAACAGTAGCAATCAACTGATCCGAAATCCGAATCAGCAAATAATCCTAGCTACTTGTAGAGGGCAAAGTCTCATAGCCACTTAGAGAGGGAAGAGTCTCATATGCACACCAAAGGGGACAAAATATTACAATTATGAATGAATGACCTGTTAGAATTTACAATATTTTCTAGAAATATTCTGAATCACGCATTCACCACATCGTATGTGAGAAGAAAAGGCAATTAAAAGATAATAATAGTAAACCAACTAAAGAAACAAAGGGAGATGACAAGAAGTAGGTGGGTGCTTGTGGGCATCCTAATATATCACATTTATCGTACAAATAGATCCTAATTGAGGGGTATTTATAGTGATACCAAATCTCCAATGAGAGTTTAACCTCAGGTTGACATTAATTTAACCTTGAGGTTATTTTTGCAATAAAATAATAATAAATTACCCTTTAAGCAAGGTTATCCATAACGGTGGATTAACCAATGCCACTAAGGGTGAAATATTAAAGGGGCCCTTAGGCTTACATGAACATGCCCGTAGGCTTATATAAATGATGAATGCCTGTAAGCTTACATAATCAAATGCGTGTAGGCTACATTAAAAGTGCTCATAAGCACTTTTTTCACACTTCTGGCCTTGTCCTAAACAAGATTAGATTACACATTTCAACACCCCTCCATAATCTTGAGCTAAGAGAGAAGGCATTAGAGTAACACCTTCCCCCCATAATGGATGCTCTAGTGGGCCTCCACTATTCCTCCTTCATCCTCATCTTCATCATCAAAAAGCTTGTGTCCAGCCCTCAAGAATTTTGTCTCAATCTTCTTTAGCCTTGTAATACAATTCTTGATGGAGTGTCCTTCCCTTTTACAATACTCGCAAGTGTTTGACTTCTTTGAAACCTTAGACTTGCCCTTAGGCAACTGAGCCTTAGATTCCATTGATTTGAAGTCTTTTGGATGAGCTTGTGTATGAGAAAGAGCTCCACAATTCTTCATTGCCACTTCATAATGGATTAAAAGCTTGAAAAGTCCTTCAAGAGAGATGGGTTGTGGCTCTTTAATAGTCATAGCATTCACATAAAGAACCAAACCAATTGTATGAAAGGGAGGAGAAATATTGGAAGTAATAGATTTGAAATACTCTTCATCACTCTTTACCTTGTCTCCTGCTGTAGCTAGATCAACTTTTAGAGCTTTTAAGTGAGATATATAGACTTTTTTTTTCAATTGGTTATGGGGTGAAACAGGCCACACCTGTACTACATCATCACCACGTAGTGGTATTACAACAACTTGGATATTATCCATGTATTGCTTGGCAATATTTGAACCTGGGTCTCCTTCTTGAATGTTGAGGAATCTAACCGATTGAGCTAATGCCATTTGATCTGAGATATATAATCTTCAACATTATTGAAATCTGAAATTTTGAGATTGGAGAGCTCTATCTCTATTCTGTTAACTTCACTAGCACTTACTTTTCCATAGAGATATTTTAAAGTAGACCATACCTCAATAGGATCAGTTTTCTCTCTGATGTGGAAAAGTACATCTGGTTCCACTAACATGAAGAAGAGTCCAAGAGCTCTGGTTCACTGAGATCTTCTGATTCATTATTGAAGATGAACCAAATATTCTTGCTTCTGAGTAATCCTGCCATTTGAACTAACCAAGTGCTATAATTTCATCCATTGAGGCAAGTAACATACCCTAAGGAATCCATTTTGCACAAAAACCCTAAACAGATCTGTAACAGGTCCATAAACTAATGTCACCACTATGTAGAGCTTGAAAAATGCAATTTAGGAAAAAATGGGCTCCAAATGCTTCCATATGCAAAAGTTATGGCCTCTAGAAGATTTGGTATATTAGCACTCAAATCAGAAAAAAATCAAATGCCAAACCTTAGAAAAAATTTCGCTAAACTTACAATTGCCACTAGATTGGATACTGTGCTATCAATCGATGAATCCAAGTTTGACAGGTGAATTGATGTGATTGGTTGGGATTCTCACCATAGAGATATATATTTGGGCCGTTGTGCCACATGCGGTGTATGAGACCATAGGAGAGCAGAGTAGATTTGACTTGATAGTGCCTTGACCTGTAATTACCTTGCAACCAAAAAAAGACGCCTGCATTGAGTCTTGAACTTGGGACATTCCTTCTGCAAACAAGTGGACCAACCATTGTATCACGCATTCGGTTGAGTCCATGAGCCAACCTTCTCCATAAGGTGCATGCACCATCGATTTGCATGAATAAAGAGGCTTCTAAAAAGCTTTATGGGGAATCAAACCGCTGACTTGATCGTTGCAAGGGTGCAACCCAACCGTTGTGCCACCGATGCGGATATGACTGAGTGAGGGGAGCTTGTTAAAGGCCTATGAGCAAAGTCTGTGTGCTAAAGTTTGTCGCTGAAATTCGAATTGGCAACCTTCCTATCACAGTGAAGAGCCCTTGTCATTGCGCCACTCCTTTCGGTGCAAGCAAGAGGCAAGCACTTCCCTTGAAAAATATGACTGTGACAGAGAACCTCGAGAGTCTAATGCATGTCCTCCTAGCTGCAAGCGCGTAGCCTTACTGACACACTATCCACATCGATGTGACATTTCTGTGCTAGAATTCAGGGATATGTGACGGCAAGTCACATGGACAAAGCACGAATGGCACGCTAAATGGACAGGGTCTATATTTGTGCCATTTTCTTTGGCATCGAAAATTCAATTTGAATTTTTTTAAATAGAAAATAGACTAGTAACTTTTTTTGATGACCGTTGCTTTATGAATTTCTCCTCTACCTGATGAGTGACATTGCTTGGGACCTCGCTCTGATACTGTTGGAATTCACAATATTTTCTAGAAACAATTCGAATCATGCATTCACCACAATCATATGTGGAAAAGAAGAAAAGGCAATTAAAAGATAACAATAGTAAATGAAGTAAAGAGATGAAGGGAGATGACAAGAAGAAGTAGAAGGTGGGTGCCCGTGGGCACCCCAATATATCACATTTTATTCACACTTATCATACAAATGGATCCTCATTGAGGGGTATTTACTATTTATAGTGATATGAAATCCCCAACAAGAGATTAACCTCAGGCTGACATTAACTTAACCTTAAGGTTAACCTTACAATAAAATAATAATAAATTACCCTTTAAGCAAGGTTATCCATAAATGTGGATTAACCAATACCACTAAGGGTGAAATATGAAAGGGGCCCTTAGGCTTACATGAATATGCTTGTAGGCTTACATAAATAATGAATGCCCATAGGCTTACATAATCACGTATGTAGGCTACATTAATACTGCTCATAAACACTTCTTCACACATTTGGCCTTTGCCCTAAACAAGATCAGATTACACATATATCAACATGACCAAACCACCATACTACTTGTCTATTTATATTCTAAAACAATGAAAAACCCTAACCCTAGTGCTCAAGGGCTGACTATCCTAACCTAGGGGCTGAGCTGATAATAACAAAGGTAACGGATGTGGATATATTGGAGCTGTCACATTACAACAGCTTGGCAATTATGCATGTATCACTTGGCAAGATTCAAACCTGGGTTTTTCTCCTTGAAAATCGAGGAATTTAACTAGTTGAGCTCATACCATTTGATCCAAAATTTAATCATATTAATAATGTATGCATTTACCTTCAGATGACTGAAGCTGCTCCTTATGTAAAGCCAACTTCATGCATGGAGTCTCTAGTTTTTTAAAAAATGTCTTTATGGTTGAAATTAGACTCTTAGATTTGCATATTTAGAAATGATTCTTTTTTGGTAAAATAATTATCATTTATGAAATATCAGTGTTTAGGCATAAGTTTCAACTCTTGAGAGACTACGGTAATCATGTAGATTAGAGTATGCATCTCACCGTAGGCAGTGCTTTACTAAAATCCATGCTGGTTAATTTGACAACATACCAACAACCTGTGGTTTTAGAGGGTCAGTTGTCTACCCTTCATGAAGTTCTTGTTACCTTTTGTGTGAGAGTGTTTGTTGTGTACACCTTGGAGAGGTCTTGTTGCCCCAAGTCTAAAAGTGTCCTTTATGTAACTCCAAATAGATCTTGTCACCTTCGCTTCATACAAGAAGATATTTGTGTATCCATCAGAGAAAACCTTGTTGCCTCCTATCTAGAGACTGTGCTTTATGTCTTCAAGAGATTTTTATTTGTGTACACCTTGGAGAGATCCTGTTGCCCCAAGTCTAAAAGTGTCCTTCATGTAACTCCAAAGAGATCTTGTCACCTTTGCTTCATACAAGAAGATTTTGTATACCCATTAAGAAAACCTTGTTGCTTCCTATCTAAAGAGTGCTTTATGTTCTTCAAGAGATTTTTGTTTGCCTCCAATCGCAGAGGGTCTGTTTTGCACTCCCTAGAGATGCGGATGGATTGGTCTAAAGTAATTTGGTGCAATAACCATCAATCCTTTCAATGAAATGGATATTATTCACATAAGCTGGCGTGGATGTGTTGTTGGACTTCAGATTACTGAGCCCAATTTCCACTGCAGTGCAGATGATGAACTTCAAATTATGTTTGTCTCTGTCAGGTTTAGTGATGGCCATACTTGTTCATGTTCTTGATGGTTTAGAGGTAAACCGTAAATCTTCATCAATTGTATTATATATGACTCGTTAAATGTAAATTTAGTCAACAAGAAGAGAGTAACAAAGACCTTCCCAAGATATAATAGAGAATTGTCCATACAAAGTCTAATCATGTCAAGGTATTTAGGAACAAGGCAGAAAACATTCTTGCTTCTTGATGATGTTGCTAGCTTAAGGTGGACTGAAATGAGGATTGTTCCTAATCAAGATGATACAGAGGATTGTCAGTTGCTTAATTCTGATATAATTTTTGGTGAAGGTTGGAAAAAATAGGTCAGTCATGGGAGCTTGATGGAAGGACCCTTGTAGCATTAGCCATTACTTGCTTTTGTGCGTGGGTGCTCTTATTTGTCCATATTGTTCTATATTCATTTGCAAAGCTTTATGGAGACCCTGATCCCCTTTCCAATCATCACAATGCTACCTACAAGTTCCTCTTATATGTAGAATATGCTCTCTTCCTTTCCTTTACAGGGAAAATATGATTTATATGAGGAGGTCCTAATCTAGGGAAATGGTGGAGAGAAGAAATACAATGTGCAAGGGAAAATGCTGAATACACAAGATATAAAATATAAAAGAAATAAAGCAATTTTTTCAAAATTGTTAGTGCCATACTATAGAGACTGAGACCCGTCTTAGATTTGGCAAGCCTGTTTTTTGACCCACAGTCGAGGCAAATCTAAGCAGTTATTCTGCAAATAAAAGAAATGGTAGATCTTATAAAAATGATAAAAATAAATGCAATTTGTTTTTGACATTTAAAGAAAATAACATAAATGAAGTGCACAAATCAAATCCTAGCACCTGTTATTTGTACACCTTTACAAATTACTACTCTTCAGTAGTTTGCTTGCTCCATACTCTAGTTTGCTTCTGTTATTGAGTAGTTTGGTGTTGTAGTTAGCCGTGATACTGAGAGTAAGAAGAGTGTGAAAGGACAGGAAAACAATAGAGTGAGAGTGACAGAATAAGCGTCTCAGATTTTTATTTTTATGTATTCATTTATTAATTTTGGTTAATTGGTTATATGGATTGCCCCACCCATATTACATCATGACCAGATAGTGGTATTTCAACAGCTTGGCAATTATGCATGTATCGTTTGGCAAGTTTCAAAGCTAGGTCTCCTTGAAAGTCGAGGAATTTAACCAATTGAGCTCGTGCCATTAGATAAAATGTTAAGTTTCATCCACGAGATTTGAACCTTGGTTAAGGGTGTGAAACTCATCATTCCTGATCAATTGCTCTGAACCTCATGGGTTTAATTTTTAGTTTTCTCATCTTTTATGAACTTTTGTTTTTTATTTATATTTTTCCTTTTTGATTTTGTGAGGGAGAGGTTGTCCTTCCATGACTCGTAAGTCTTGGCACCGGGACTCAGACTAGCGAGTCCGGCAAGTCCTGGCGAGTTTGTCTCTGGATCCATGAGTTAGGATGAGTCGAGCCAATTTACCTGGACACCACTAGCTGGAATCTTTACCCTTAAATGGGCTAAAAATGAGGCAAGAAAAATGTTGAAAGTAAATTTCTGTTTCTAATGCAATGTTTATTTTTCCAAGCCTAAAACAATAGATAAATTGCCACTAGTACTGATGCCAATGCAAGTATTGAAACTATTAGATGAATCTCACCACATGAAAAATATGAATGACTTTAGGATGACTTGTCTCCTTAAAATAACATAAATAAAGTTCATAGTTTTGACTTCCAACTAATGTTTGTTTGTTGAAGAAAGAACCTTTTGTTTTTTAATGTTTTTTAATGCCTGTTAGAAAGTGATCATTAGGTATATTAGACAGCAAATTTTCCAAGTACTTGGGAATGCAAGTGACCTATTGTGCACTCCCCTGGACCAGAGACTTTCTTCACCTCCATTACAAAGATATATTAAATGTTTGTAGCAAGAATTCATGTCTAATGATCAAGTTATTAGTAGGTCATTTGTTTGCTTGATGCAGATTGTGTCACGTGGTATTATGGATCAGATTTCCACCTACCACCCTTTACATACTAAAATGATCATTGTATTAGCTTAATTGATGACGATGACCAATTTCTTTTGGAATTTGTCCTGTTTATAGAATTAAATCTATCTGATTTTATTGACAAGTTTACTTTTATTATATTTTATTATTTATAGCCATTTTTAAGAAAATGGCTATTCCAGGGCCATAACACCTGTTATTCATGTGGGTTACCTTCATTTTCAATACTAATATTGTTTTCAAATATAACTTTCCTTTCTCCTGGGTTAAAAGAGAGAATCTGTGAGAAGTTTCAGTTGTTTGTGAATTTCTGTTAAATATGGGATGAGTTTGTCAGCTGCACCTTCCATTTCTAACATATTGCCACGACTTTGAAATCAGATAGTAACATGGCTTATTGATAATATCAAACAGAATTCATTTTCTAACATATTGTCACGACTTTGAAATCAGATAGTAACATGGCTTAATGATTTATCAAACAAAATTCATTTTCAGAGAAATTCCTTTTGGGTTCTTCAAAGAAATTTATCTTTCACTGTTTTGTGTTTTAATTCAGTAGTGAACTCTCGAGAAAATGAGAGTACTTGCTCATTTTATCTCAATAGAATATTGTCAATCTTAATTCTTTGGTTCTGTAAGTTGATGCATCTCTACATGTTTGTCATAGGTTATATGGAGTATGGAAATTGCCCCAGCGTCGAATTGAGGTAAAGGGGAAGGTCCAACGAGTAGCAGACTCATTCGCAAAGCAGTTGGAATCAGCTATGCAAGAAGATCTAGAGCAGGCAATGAGGGATGTACAATCTCGGGTGGAATTTATCACCAAGCCTTATCATGATGCTGCACAGGCTAAAGCCAACAGCTTGGGCGATTTTCTAGTGGAAATAAAGGAGATAGAACAAAAGCTGCAACTTTTACAATTTAAAATTCTAAATCTTCGGGCATCATGACTTGAGTTTTACACTCATTCCATGGGAAGCAGGACGCTAACAGCTCAGACAGAAGCAAAAATGCATCTTATGCTATATACCGTATTTTTTTTACATGGGTTTTCCATGAGTGTTGAGTCTGAGATTGGCTGATGCCAATTTCGATGTTATTTGTTTTCTGTAATATAGTCATGGATGCATGATATTTCCGAACCCGGAATTGTGGATTTTGAATCTGCAACATGCATCAAGGGCAATTTGTTTGTACTATTCTTTTATTCATGTGAAGTGAATTTTCTTAACCATTATTATTTATATTACATGTCAAACGCCACAGAACTGCTGATTTGGTAGGAAGGTGGGAATTCACAGGCAATTATGGTTGTGATTAATCTTTAATTCAAAAAGTTCATTAATAAAGTCCATCTTTTTGAACCAAGCAATATAAAGTAGTGAAACTTAGTATGCTGTTAAAATAACTTCCTTTTCACTGTTTTTGAGCATGTAAAATACTGTCTAATATGTAAGAATTTGACGGAGATGAGTATAATGCTTACAGCTACAAAAGGGAGAAATGAAAAAACGTATTTCTTTACTAATGTGGCATCTTGAATGGATTTAGGAAATTGTTTGTGCTCCTTAATTATAATTATAAAAATGTTAAGCATGATTTGTTATAGTTATATTTTAGCTTTCCAAGTGTCAAGAACCATTACGTCCCTCGAAGTAAAGGCGTGAACATTGTTCCACTTAATATTGTTAACAGATTAAGTGTTTTATATTTTTGAGCATCCTTAGTTGGTAAGGACATAATTATTTTTAATATATAAATGAAAAGTTAAAAATGGTAAAATTAATATGGAGAAGTCAACCCTTTGCAAAGGCAAGGTAATAGTCTGCTTCGAATCTTCTGAGTGCGTGACGACGTTACGACAGTACGAACCACGAGCGATCGGTGGCATCCATTTCACGTCAGG
The DNA here is from genome assembly GCA_028583015.1 of Wollemia nobilis. Lineage (NCBI taxonomy): Eukaryota > Viridiplantae > Streptophyta > Pinopsida > Araucariales > Araucariaceae > Wollemia > Wollemia nobilis. Next base: position 9,031,220 of record JAQPPZ010000103.1, read on the forward strand.
TTAACAAGAACCAACGTGATGGCCGGTGGCCCCCATCTCGCGTCGGGTCAACAAGAACAACGTACGGACATGTTTGTTGGGAGCAGTTCTTGTGGTTTGAACCCTGCGCTTAGTGGTTGTAACCAACTCTCCTATGTAAAACAACAGGTAATTAATCAAAAAATGAATTGATAGTTTTCAAATGAATTGCTATTATTCCATTTGTACTCTTTTGGTTTTAAGATGACTATTAGGACTACAATTTAGGGGCATCAACTATAATATAAATGAAAGGGGATGTGAGGATGATTTTGTTAGAATATTAGTTCTTGGAAATAACAACTTCAATTCTCCATCTATACTTTGAGACTTCTCCATCTATACTTGAGAATTCTCCATTTATACTTTGAGAATATAAAGGAAGAAATTAAACTCGTGATTATACTATTAATTAATTAATTTATTTTTTAAATTGGTTATATGAGATTGAAACATGTCTTATTTATACTATATCAGTACCACATAGTGGATTACAATAAAATTTAGATATTATCCATTTATTGTTTAGTAAGATTTGAACCTTGGTCTCTTTCTTACGAGGACTTTAACCAGTTAAACTAATGTCACCTGATCCCATTAATTTAAATGTTTTAAAAAAAAAATCTCCTATCGAAGCCTACTTGGACTATTTGCATCTAGGTGGCCACGATTAACCAAATGATATGTTGGAATAACAAATCAAACCCATATATATTCTAGAAAATGGCTATAGTTATAGGTTGTTGCAAGCTTCGTTAGACATCCCTTCTCATAATAAAATATATAAGTATATTCATTTTTACTATAATTTAGCTATCATATATTATTTTTATTTTTTAATAACTTTTGTCGCTTTTATTTGGAGTCACATCATCAAAATAACAAAACATTACATTTGTTGTTAGATCATTTAAATTGTATTCAACTTGGCTTTTTATCAATATATTCCTCGTTTTCTTGTCTATCAAATATATTTTTAATAGTTTTGTGAGGGACATTGCATTGGTATGACTTTGGGTTCTCATAAAAAAGACCCAAGTTCAAACCACGTGGTGGGTGTGTGAATGCGTTCAACAACAACAATAATATATATATTTCTCAAATTGTTATGTTTCTGCAATCAACTTCTTGACATCATTTTCATGAAGAGATAAAATCTTACTTGACATTTGCCTTTTAAAATTTGAATTTTGCTAAGATGAAGATCAACATTGTGATTGATTAAATTGTCTATTACCCAATTTCCTTCTCCATAGGTATGCTCATATTTTCAAGAGATTGTATCTAACAATTGTTGATAAACATCAACAATAATGTTATTTTGTGTCGAATCCCCACATCCATTTTTGTTGATAGTATGAATGATAATTTGTGAATTCCCTTCAATTGAAATATTTTTCAATCATTTTTTTATTGCAATTTTCATCCCTATATGAAGTGCCCTATCCTCTACATAGTTGCTTGTTGAAGTTTCATATGATTTTGAGTAGGTGAGGAGAATTTTACCAACATTCTTTCAAAAAAACACCACCTCTACTAGCTTTTCTTTGATTTTCTTTGGAAGCGCAATCCAATTTCTAGATTTTTTCATTTTACCTAAATCGAAGCAAAATCCTTGTATTAACTCCATTGTTATAGATGACCCTTCATTTATATTCTAGGACCACTTTTTCTACACTTAAACAGTCCATGATAAGCAACATGTCTATAAGCATTCTATAAGAGAGGCAATAATATGATTCCAAACTTGAACATGACTATAAGACTTATTTTTAAAAATTCTCTTATTCCTTTCAAGCTATAAATTCTAACAAAAAATTTAAGGAACAATCCTCTATAGAATACACAATGCTTTAGCTTTAAAATAATTAATCCAACATTTCATCAACTCTTTCAATGCTCATGGAGCTACCCATCTCATATTTTTGAAAAAATGTCCCCCAATGATGTAAGCAAAGGAGCAATGAAGAAGTAAATGATCTCATGTTTCTAGATCCTTCCTACACAAGGCACATATGAAGTGTCCATGATATCCTCTTCTTTGTAGACTCTCTCTTGTAAGGATATTGCTTTGGACTGCTAACCAAAGGAATGTTGCGACCTTAGGGAGTGCCTCCAATGACCAAATATTCTTTCAAGGGAAATAATTGGGAGTAGGGAATTATGATTGCTCTAAATCCTCATATCGCAACTTGATTAAGTATCCACTATAAGTTCCAAACCAACTCATCCTTCCAATGAAAAATGGGCAAATAAAACTTATTAAATGTCCATTGAAGTTAATTTGCTCTTTGATTGAGATCCTCTCGTTAGCCAAGTTAATAATATAAATCCATGATCTTGAGTTGTTGCTCACACTAATATAATATTTGAACTTTGAACCTTTATAAGCTAGACATGCCCAATTTAGCAATTATTGTTTTGAATCAGAAATAAGAAGATAAGGTTTCAACAAAGCATTGGACCAAAAATTTGTGGAATTACCCTCATTGATTGATCATCTAATATGTTTCTTGATCAATTACAAACTATATTTTATGAAGTTCATTGTTGGTAATATTTTAGGTAGCCTTCATTTATTGAATAATTTTGTTTCATCAAGAAAACTTACATACTTGTAAAGTAACATATTTGGCCAACTCTTTCTTTGATCTTCAATTTATCTTCAACCACATTTTACCCCAATGTCAAACTTATAAGTCTATATTTCTACAAGATTGTCCTTCCATTCTTTCCTTTACAATCCTTATACCATTCACAAAGAGGAAACCTAGATTTATCAAATTCTGATGCTGTACATGTGGGTAATCTAAATAGCGATATCATATACATAGGGATGGATTATATTGTAGTCTTTATGAGTACTAGCCTTCTAGCCATGGTTAAGAACTTACCTTTTTAACTTGCCAAACAAGATTTTATTCTATCCAAAATTGAGTCCCAAAGCTAAGGAATACCCTAATATTGTTGGAATTCATAACTACTTCCAGAAATGAACAAAAACAATACATCCACTCAAATCTTATGCAAAAAGTGTAAAAAATGATGAAAGATAGAAAGATATAGTGGGAACCCATAGGCACCATAAATAATTACTACATTATCCATCGATAAGAATCATAACACTCCGATACAATGGATGGAGTGATGGGGGTATCTATACCTATACTTAATCCCCAAATTACATCAATAAGTTTAACCTAATCCAACATAACAAGAGGGCTTTAAGGTTAATTACAAGTTATAAAATGGGTTTAACCATGACAAGGTTTATCGCAACCTATAGGGCTTACATAATTAAATATTATAATAAATTAAATACATTGCACAATGATTGACCTTAGACCTAGTCAAGATTACTTCATACAATGTTGGCCTTGGCCATGAATCAGATTACACTTTCAACACCCCCCATAATCTACACTAAGTGGCCAAGAAGAGGAGATGTTAGTGACAATAATATCTCCCTGCCACAATGGACGCAAAATCTATAAGTGATACAAATTTATGAGTAAAGCTTATGTGGACAAATGTCAAATTTTTATCCTACATTTTGTCTAGATATATAAGGGACTCTTCTAGTGTTAAAATCCTAATTTTAACTATTCCTATTGAAAGAACAAAATAGAATGTATCCTTTTATATAACTAGCTTAGATATAAAGGATATATATCTAAAAACACCTAGAGATATCAATCCTGAGGCGCCTATCTTCGGTTGTTTTAGTTTAAATATTTTGAATATTTTTGTTAATGTCGGCTTTAAAAAAAAAAATTGTTTACGACGTGACATGTATGACCTCTTTGCCTCCCACCCCCTATCTGCCATTGTAGGAACGCCTCTCGGCGTAATAAATAGACTAAATCATGAAATAATATTTACACATAATTTCAATAAACTAATAATTACCCAACAAAAACAGTTTTTCTTTTTTTAGCATATATGAAAAAAAATAAATACAACTAATCAACATACTAGTCCTCTTTATTTATATCTATAATCCTTTATGAACTTGAACAATCCATGTTAAAACTATATGTGCATAGCTTGAAAGGGGAACTACCAAGAAAATGGCTTAATTGTCCAACCTCCCTCGGAGTCCAACATAATGCATTCTAAAATTCATAGATTATCATATCATCTTAAAATTATTAGAAAACAAATATTCCATTATAATTAGAGTTTTTAATATTTTCTACTGCATGACTCTTCATTGGTTCTCGTAAGAGAAATACCTATCCTAGGGAAGTCTAGCTTCACTTGAGATATATATATATATATATATATATATATATATATATATATATATATATAAGAGAGAGAGAGAGAGAGAGAGAGAGAGAGAGAGAAATCCCAACTTCACTTAGCATAGGAGATCCTAATCAACTTTATTCCAACAAATGGTAAGCCCAACTTTAACCCAAAGAAACAAATAACCAAAGAACAAACTCAACTTCATCACTAGTTCATTGAAACTACTAATGGGAAGCCCATAATTCCTGCTTCTTTATCCCCATCCAAGAAATGCCATGTTGAAGCAATTGTGATATTTCTATTCATGCATTTGATTTATACTTGCAATATATTATTATCTCTTTTCTAATTTTAAGCAATTCAATCTTAGAGTCTTTTAAATAATGCATCATAGGTCACACATGCTAATGATTTATTAAGTAGATATAAATGCACCTTTCTTTAATTTCCTTGTTGACAAATATTTCCTCTTGGTTTTTCTTTCTTTCCCTCCTATCTTCTCCTCCTCTTCTACTTGGTTTCTTTTGTTTTCTTCCTCTTCTTCTCCTTCACTATTCTAATATTATCTCTTGCCCCCTCTATATCTTTGCAACCTTTCTCACTTTCTTCTCCACACTTCCTTTGCCCACCTCCTCCTATCAAATAGATGTCTTTAATTGAGCTTGCATTCTAAGCTTGTCCTTAGGGGTCTTATTGTGTTGTAAATTACCCACATGTTAAGTGGTTTTCACCTTCTTTAAATATTAATAATTATGCTACTTGATGCATGTTGTGTCACAAGAGTTGTATTATTTTAAAATGATTCTTACTTTTAAATTTTTAATAAACTATGCACGAATTCTATTGGAGCCACTTCCATCAAAATAACACAACGTATGGCTTCTATAACAAAACAACATTTTACATTTGTTGTCATACAAGTAAACCATATTAGGCCTTCTTTTTTTTTTTATCAAAAATATTGTTCATTTTTATTTTTGTCAAATATATTTTGTATCTTCCTCAAACTACCATGTTTCCACCATTAACTCGTTAATATTCTTCTCATTAAGAGATAAAATCTCACTTGACCAATTGTCTTCTAATATTTTTATTTTGTCAATATGACAACCAACACCATGATTGGCTAAATTTTCTACTACACAACTTCCTTATTTATAGCTATGCTCATATTGCCTCCAACAATAGTTGATGAACATCAATACTAATATTATTTTTATCCAATCCCATATCCATTTTTATTGATAACACTAATGATAATTTGTGAATCTCCTCAATTGAAATATATTTCCATCCTTTTTTAATTTTAATTTTCATCTTTATAAGAAGTTCCTTAGCCTCTATATAGTTGTTAGTTGAAGTTCCATATGATTCTAAGTAAACATGGATAATTTTGGCTTCATTATTTTGTGAAACACCATCTTTACTAGCTTTTCTCAGATTTCCTCTTAAAGCACCATCAAAATAATTTTAATAAATTTAATTTTTAGACATGTTTATTTTACCATAGGTTAAAATATATCCTTTGTATTAACTCCATCGTTGTAGATGGTCCTGTTGGCAATCAAATCGGCCTAGATATAGATTTTCTAAGTCTACAGTGCCCTAGACCCACTGCCAAGCATTGAATGGTCGAAGGAAAGAAATGTCCTCCGTGCCAATCTCCAGTAGGGCTGGTTCCAAAAATAAAATAAAAGTGGTTTTTGAGATAAGGGTTAGGGAAGATGTTGAAAGAGAAGGAAATTACTGAAAGGAATGGGAAAAGAGGCCGAAAGCCTGAAATACGGGGGTGATGGACAGGAAGCACGATACACAACCTTTCACTCAAACCAACAACAATCAAAACAATAAACTTTTAACAGAAACCGACACTAAATCCTCTCACCTGCATAACCTCCAGGGGTACTCCAGAATTAATCCTTTACCAACAGCTAAATCCAAAAATAGAATTCAAGTCGTATGACAAAGTGACTAACTTAACAGAAATAACATGATAGAAGGCATACACAAAGACAGAAGATTCAAGACCGGAACCAGAAGTCCATGTTTTAGAAGCAGATTTCAAGATATACAACTGCTTTTCTAGCAGATATTGTCCATCCTTAGTTATAGAGAAAATTCTAGCTTTTATAGAGGATTTCGCCTCTCAAAACATTAATGCCCAACCACTCCTGCGATGGTGATAGATAGATTTGATCCAGAACCGACTTAACAACATAAATTTGATTTTGCAGATAACTTAGCATTGAATGCAGAAGGTTCCCCTGATCTACCATGATCGGACGGCTCAGAGCGTAGCTTCGGGGTCGGTTGAGCAGTTAATGATGGTTTTGGGCAGCTTTCGTTGTGCTTGGGGCCCACCTGGAGTTTCGCTCCACAACTGGAGTGAAAGCACTTTCGCTCCAGAGGTGGAGCGAAAGCATCCCTTTGCCTTGCTTAGAGTCTTCAACTTACTTTTTGGCCAGCTTTCGCTCCACAAGTGGAGCAAAGATGCTTTCACTCCACCTGTGGAGCGAAAGCACCCTTGGCCTTACACTTGCACTTTTACTTTGATTTTCGCTCCACTGGTGGAGCAACATTTCGCTCCACTGGTGGAGCGATAGGGATTTTCGCTCCACTGGTGGAGCGACACTACTTTTGACTTTGACCGACTTCCTTTGCACTTTGACTTTTGAGGCTCTCAAGAAGGAGCTTTCGCTCCCTAAGTGGAGCGAAAGCACTTTTGCTCCACAAGTGGAGCGAAAGTCTTTGGTCAGCGTGCACACTTAATTCCATGGAGGGCTTTCGCTCCACATGGAGTGAAAGCACTTTGTGCCTTAGCCAAGACTTAGTCAATTGCTTCCCCCTCCTTTAATAGGAACTTTCGCTCCACAACTGGGAGCGAAAACACTTTCGCTCCACCAGTGGAGCGAAAGTGCCCCTTCCTTGCATTCAAAAGGGAAGCATGCTTCATAAAAGAGCGATGATTATCTAAGTCATAGAAACTGTCACCATATGCGCAGAGTGAAATGAACTTGCAGAAATCAGATTTTAAGCAGAAAATACATCCACGACCTCGCCCCATGCTAAAACATTCACAATTTTGCATGCGAAATGATAGGAATTGCACAGAAAAACCAGAGAAACCATAGGATTTGAAAGAAAACAACTTTGAAGGAGAAAGTAAAAGGAGACAGTTGGTGAAAACACAACAAACACAACATCTTAACCATTTTTTATGGAAAAAGAGAAGTTTTACAATGATTAACTCCCAAAACTGCATACAACTTAGATTTTACAAAATGTGGCAGAAAGGCCAACATCTCTGGCGGCTCGTGGGGTATTGAGCCTGCCTCAATGCAAAGATCCTAGGCCTTATCCTTGGGTTGTAGAGTCATCCTCACTTTCAGCATCCTCGGACTGCTCATCACTGCTTTCTAGGACTTCTTCAAGTCGGTCCTTTTCCTCTTCTTTCTCTTGCTCGCCTTCTGCTTCCTCTTTTTCTTGCTCGCCTTCTATCTCCTCCTCAAGATCTAGCTCGCGCAGATGGGGGAGAAATATTTCCAGAGAGCTCTTAAACACATGCTCGTACACTACGGAAGCATTGACCCAGTGGTCGAGGCAAAAGGTTGGCTATTTTTGGAGCTCCTGGATCAGGTAACGAAAGGTCTCAATTCGCTCAATATCAGCAAGATCCAGCCTCCGATCGAACTCCTGCAAGCAAGACTCAATTGTGGCATATTTGGCCATGAAAGGCATCACCTGTGCATCTAAAATTGGATCCTCCCAAGCATCAACATCTGAGGCGTTGCTGACGAATGTTGCCCATATCGGCTTTAACTCCTCGAGTGGTGGAATGTCTCCTTCATTTTTTGTGAAGTTGGGGATGTCGATTTGTGCGAGGGCATTAAAGTATTGTAGCGAAACGTCTCTCTCCTGCTTGAGGGCGTTTGAGAGCTTACGAGATTCTTTGGTCAGCTCGAGCTTTGTGAAGAAAGAGCGCAGGGTCATCTTCGTTGTTGCCCAGGATCGAGCCAAGGGGCTCATGGGAGTAAGGTGGGCATCCACATTCTCGATTTTCTAGAGTTGCGTGGCTAAGTCTAGCCAAAGATCAACGTCTATCTGAGCAGCTTCTAAAATGGAGCTGCCAACAACAACTGCCTCGGTTAAAATCGTGATCCCTCATGCAGCTCTCATCGAGAAATCTATCAAGAACTACAGGCGCATCTCCTTGATGCACTCCCTAGAGAACACGACAGGCTGCGATGTCTTCTCTGCTAACTCGACCTGCAACTATTGGACCTGAATGGTTAATGTTTGCACCTGCTGGTCTGCTTGGGCGTGCACCTTGGAATGCTCATCAACTTCAGCCTCTAGCGAAACCACGTGCTACCTCAACTATGCGGCTTTGAACTCGAGCATTTCAAGTTGTCTCCTCGCCTTTGCCAAGGCCTCCTCAAGCTCAAAGTTCTTGGCCTACACTTCAAAGAAGCGCTCCTTGTAGTGCTCGCCATGGAAATAGATGGAGCCCATTTTGACTGCAATGTTGCCCATCTTCTACGCCATGTTAATCTTTGTCACATCCTCCATGGTATGGCGGTAAGTGTAGTCAGCCGGGGTCATCTCCCCTAGGGGCTTTTGAACCATTGGTATTTTCTCTATCGTGTGAATCTCCATCCTTTCTGGATTGATAATGGATGCTTTCTCGGCTTGCACCAGAGACTGCGCCTCCTTCCTCCTGCGGTCCCTCAGCCAGCATGATGAGCTATGATGCACCTTGTGAATGCTCTCCGTAGCTGCAAGGTGCTGCGTCATCTCCAACTCAGCTTCGAGCGGCTCCTGAACTCCGAGGATCGGCGTGTATGGAAAGAGAGGAGGTTGCGGCTCAAGTTCGGACAGCATATGGGAAACAGGAGGGGAAGTGACTGCGCTAACCCTCAAGGGCGCTTGGGTCTGGACAGCAACCACGGAGATGGTGGGCTTAGGTGTTAAAATATCAGATGCAACCGATGCCATGATAGCAGAGGGCGGTGAAAGGGAAAATGGATTTACCTCTATGACGACGGAAAGATAGGCGATAGGGTTTTTCGAAATAGAGAAAGAAAGGCTGATAGGTGCAGAGACTATGAAAGCGTTAAGGCACGTTGCAAAAGATGCGAATGCAGTTGGGGGCAAAGAGAGGGTTGGAGAAACTCAAACACCAAAAATCGTGGTGAGGGGAAATGGAAGAGAAATAGGAGCAATGACTAGGGTTTCAGGCATTGAGGAAACGATAGCTAGAGAGAGGGAAGAAGAAAGAGACAAGAGTGAATGCGTACCTTCGGGCTCCGTGATCAAAGGAGTCGAGGAAGAGGAATGCTACGTGTGTGGGTCTCCTTTCTCCTCCACATCAATCGCCTCTATGTCAATCACCTCCACCTCTCCTTTCTGCTTTTCCAAATGCTCTACGATAGGCGCTTTAGGAGCGCTCGATGGAGGGATTATCAAGGGCCATAGAAGAGCTCATTCTAAAGGGCCTTGGAGCACTGGTTCATGGCCTCTTTGTTGCTTGCTGTGAGAGAGGCGTCTCTTCAGATTTTCTCTTCAAGAGAGCGCTTTGCTTCTTAGGAGGTGATGGCCCACTTTCTCCAACTGATTGTGAACCACTCAGGACTACTTTGCCCTTGCCTTGCACCACGTGCTTCTTTACTGCCAGGTCATCCACTTCGTCAGGGCTTTGTGTGCTCCGTGGCACAATCTCAAAAAATGAGGAGGCCCGATAGGTGTCTACATTTTCATCATACACCATGGAGAATTTATCGTCCAACGCCATTGGGTAGTCAGAAAGCATTTTGTTATTGTGGACCCTCATGATCCACCACTCTTTTATCTTGTGATCTGACCAATGTCGCAACTTTTCCTTCATTGCCTGGAACACATCCCTGGGAAGCCTCTGCTCTGGGTTGACAGTTGGGTCGTAGTCAACCTCTATGGTGTAAAAATCATGCCAGGGGGGCAAGGGCACCATCTCATCGATGCACCACTCCAACTCATGCCCCGTAGGGTTATTTCATTGGGCGACGATGTCCGAGCGAGGGCAGCAGTGAAAAGACTTCGCTCCGATGAAATTCTGGAAGACGTCATGCGGATCATACTTCCAGCATTGGGGGAGCTCAACCAACCCAAAATCGTACAACGTCACTGTAAGGACAATGTTCTGGCCACACTGCATCACCTTGATTTCTTCGAACTCGAAGGGCATAGGACATGTGTGCTTCTTTCCCCTACCTTTCCCGTACGACTCATTGGTGAAGTCGCATTGTCGGGCGACCTCCAGGGCAAACAAGTACGACGTGGCGTAGTAGGGCAACAGGAAGGGTTTCTTTGTGAACCCAAAAATTCTGATTACCAAGCCCTGGGTGAGTAGGAAAATATCTCCCAACTTCCCGTCCACCACTTTGTCTCTCATCTCCATGGGAACTCGCTCGTAGTGGCCATAGATCATCTTCAACGTCGACCCCAAGAAAACTCGATTAAAATTATAGTATGATTCATCCCTAGACAAGCTCTGCATCCAGAGATAGATCGACAATGCCTTGCCTTCTTCGTCAGTCTGATTCTTGGGGATGAAGGGGAAGCGCTCATGTAGGTGGTAGAAGAAATACCAGGCGAGAGAGGAGCAATGTCTGAACTGATCATCTTTGCGGCTCTGCAGGTAGGATAATGAGAGGTGCATCTGCCGTGCCACCCACTCTGCCCAGTCGAAGAAAACTGGCAGGGTATTCGACTGCATCTTGGATGGGAAATATATTTCGTTGTGGAAAATGGACTCCACCATGGACACCTGCCAGTTGTAGACTATGGCATCGATAGAGAGCCCCATCACCCATGCTAGAATCGAATAAATGTCACGATGTACAAATTCTATCAGGCGCTTGGGTAATTCGGGAAGCTCCCCAGATGATGGCGCTCCTCCCAACTGCTCCCTCATGAACCGGCACATCTGAGGCGTGGGTTGATACCTCTCACTCTGCTCAGAACTAGTGATCTTCCTGGGGAGGAAATCAATCGAGGGTTTCTTCCCGTAGGCAAAAGCCTCTCGGACGGTATCAGCCGTAATGGGGAACAACCTATTCCCACTAGAATCCCACACTGTTCTCGTCTGGGCATCATAAAATTGTGAAATTGCCCACACAAACTCTGGGTAATGATGCACGGGCGTGCACATGTAAAAGAACAGGTGCGAGTGGTGAACTGCAGCCAACGCATTTCCAGTCGGATTTTCCTCGAACGCCTTCTCGACGTCCTAGCGCAGTTCTTCGATGTCTTTATGCATCATCAGACAGTCCCAAAGTCTGAAGAGGTTGTCTTCGAGTGGCATCAACTTTACTGGCTTTTTTACATGCTTTCATGGCTTCTTCGAGCCGCTCTCCTTTGGGGACGTCATATTTTCCTTGGACGCCTTCTCCTTATGCTCCCCACTTTTCTTGCCCATGTCTGACGATGAATTGTTCTGATTCGAACTCTCGAAAAGTTGCAATGGAGCAGGGGCTACACAAAAATGCAACTACGATGAAGGGCACGAAATGGCTCTGGCAAACCCTTCTCCTTATAGCGCTCCTTTCAAATCTACCACTTTAAATGCCAGCATCGAGAGTTAATGCAGGTGGAAATCATGCATGGAATCATGCGCCTCTTATTTGCCCTCGTGCCGGTAGTTCACCCTCGTTAATGATGAATAACAGCACCGGCTAAGAAAATCCTCCTTGGGGTGCATGCTTCTCGAGAGGAGCACTCACTTGGACTTACCACGGGGAGGCGCGTTTCAGAACGTTATGGAGCGAAAGCACTTTGATTGGATAAATATGCCTAGCGTCTTTATAACATTTGCTAGGCAAGAGAGCACTTTTCAAACTTATCTCTTCCTGACACATGGCACCTTCCGGATGGACGACCTCAAAAGGAATTAAAATAATAAAGACGAAAAAAGAAAGGAAGGGGGGAGACTTTCGCTCCACTAGTGGAGCGAAAGCACATTTTTTAAGAGGAGCTTTTTCTCCCTAAGTGGAGCGAAAGGAGGTTTCGCTCCACTAGTGGAGCGAAAGACTAAATTTTATTTTTTTAAAAAAATTTTTTTTTTAAACAAAAAGCTTCGCTCCACAAATGGAGCGAAAGCGCTTTCGCTCCAAAAGTGGAGCGAAAACACACTATATACATACATTTTTATTTATATACAAGATCATACCTAAAAACTTATCGAACTTTCATGGAGTTCGGCTGGTGGTAAGCCTTCAAATAAAAGTCGTTCACCGAAATTGGGAGAGTAAAACCCTCCATGTCCTGCAGGATGAAGGAATTGATCTGATTGACGTCGGAGACTCGAAATGGGCCTTCCCAGAAGGCGTCGAACTTATCATGGTTCCCTAGCTTAGACTTGTTTTCATTCCATTTTAGGACCAAGTCCCCGACACTAAAGGCTCTGTCAGAAGTCTTTTTACCGAACCAACCTTTGGTGGATTTGGCATGCTTTACGAAAGCTTCATAAGCCTTCTCTCTATCTTCTTCCAACTACAGTAGCTGGGCTAACCTTACCTCCATCGGGTCAAATTCACCCTCTTCACCATCGAGCCACTTGAGTAACTGCAATGCGGGTAGCTCTATGTGCGTGGGCAAGACTACCTCTTTCCCGTACACCAATGAATAGGGAGATGTTTTGATTGAGCGCTTGATCGAAATGCGATTGGCCCAAAGTGATTGGTCTAAGAGCAGATGCCAGCTTCGCTTATTCTCTTCCAGGGACCTTTTCAAAATCCATAGCAGGTTCTTGTTCGTAGACTCCACCAATCCATTGCCCTACGGGTAATAGTTAGATGAGGTCTTCAAATAAATCTCGTACCTAACTACGAACTCATAGATCCTTGCATCGGTGAAAGGAGAGTCATTATCAGACACGATCGCCTCAGGCACACCAAAATGAGTGATCAACCCTTGAAGAAAAGAGATAACCACGTCTTGGTTGGCCTGCTTGGTTGGCACTACCTCCGACCACCGAGTGAAATAGTTTGTAGCGGTCAAAATATATTTGTGGCCAACGGAGGAGTTGGGGTTAATGATCCCGATAAAGTCTAAGTCCCACTACTAGAACATAGATTTTGCTTGAATGGTGTGGAGAGGAAACAATGCATTTCGAGTTCTGCCCATGTAGTGTTGGCATTTATCACATAACTGACTGACTTTGAAAGCGTCAGCGAAGAGGGTGGGCCAGTAGTAACCTACCTTGATGATCTTTAGGGCCATTGGCCTGCCCGTGAAATGACCTCCCGAAATCCCAGAGTGAAACTCTTCAAGGATCCTTGATTTCTTCGACTCTCTGATGCACCTCAAGAGGACTCCGTCGATATTCTGATAGAACAGTCCGTTGGGTGTCAGAACGTACCGGCCAGCCTGCAAGTGAAATCTCCTTCTTTGCGAAGCATTGAAGCAAGAAGGACATTTTCCCATGTTGAAGAACTCGACAAGGTCATCCATCCAATCTGGACTGCTAACCGACAGGTTGGCAAGGTTGCTTTTAGGTGTAGAGTGCTCTGATTCGGGGTTTGCTACTTTAGCTACAACACTTCTAGCTAGTTCTTGATAGAGTGCTCGACCTCGGACCAACTTGGTAGGGTGTACTTCAATATCAAATTCTTGGATCTTGGAGACCCATCCAACCCTCCTATTGTTGAGCTCTCCCTGAATAATGAAACTCCTGATGTCGGGGTGTACCACGTACACTATCGTCTTACTCTGGGAGATGAAATGTCTAAATTTTTGGAGCGATTTCATCACCACATGCACTTGTATTTCGATAAAATTGTACCTTTCTTCGTGCGGTTGGATGATCTGGCTCAGGAACGCTATCGGACGCTCATCTCCATCTTCCCCCTTTTGGGTCAGAACAACTGCGTAGCTTTCTGGTTCCCCAATGGCATACAAGATAAAATATTTTGCATAGTCAGGATTTATGAGGACTGGAGCTTGAGCGATTCGCTCCTTGATCTCTTGGAATACCTACTTCCTTACATCGGTCCACTTGAACTCGACATCCTTCTTCAGAAGCTCGGTCATCGGCTTCACCACTTGGGCGAAGTCGGCTATGAACTTCCTAACGAAGTTGATTTGTCCAAAAAAGGACTACAAGGCTTTCTTGTTCGATGGTAGTGGAAGTCGGAGGAGCGCTTCAACTCGGGTAGGATCGATAGTTAATCCCTTCTCAGAGATCAGGTGCCCAAGAAGTTTGCCTTCCTTCACTGCAAAAATTAATTTTTTGGGGTTGATGGAGACCTCGAACTCCCGGTATTTCTCAAATACTTGTCGTAAATGCAGGTCGTGTTCCTCCCTCTTATGGGAGAATACTATCATATCATCCAAGTAGATCACGATGACATGATTTAACAGTTCACCAAAAGCGAGGTCCATCGCCCTTTGGAAAGTCGCTCCGGCATTCGAGAGGCCAAAGGGCATACGCTGATAGGCGAAGGTTCCCCACTTGGTGGTGAACGCAGTCTTATGTTGGTCTTCATCCTTGACCCATATCTGGTTGTAGCCGAAGAAGCCATCCAACAAAGAGAACCTCTGCGCTCCCGCCACTACATGAAGAATCTGGTCAATCTGAGGTAGCGGGTAGTGGTCCTTGAGTGACGCTTGGTTAAGATTTTGAAAATCAATACACAAGTGAATGTCCTCGTTCTTCTTTCGTATCGAGACCAGGTTGGCCACCTAGGAGGAGTGCTTGATCGGGTAGATGATCTTTGCTTCAAGCATCTTTAGAAGCTCAGCTCTCATCAACATCTCGATCTTTGGGTTGATGGGCCTCTATTTTTGCTTGAAGGGTTTGATCCCTTCTTCCAGCTCAATTGTGTGTTGGATGACATCCTTGTCATACCCCCTTAGATATTGATAGCACCAAGCAATGATATCTGGGTACTCCTTGCATAGGGCATGAATATGTTAGAGCTCCTTGGTTGTGCAATCAACCCCTACTTTGATAACTTTCCCCGGTTCTAACTCCAGGTCTACGAACTCTCTACTGTCTACTTTGATCTTGTGGGTGATAGACCTGTTGTTTCGATCAAACAGACTTTCTAATGTGATCAGACCCTTGGGGATATGATTGTTTTTCAATTGGATTAATCCCTCATGGTCTTCTTCATCTAGAGTCCGATTCTCAATTGAGGATGCTTCATTAACCAAAAAATTGACAAGTTGTTCGTCATTGTCGAACACTTGCCAGTGGATCTTCTTATCAGGCATAGAAGGCCTATAGATCAGCCTCACCATTTTTGGCTTATGCATCAGATTATCCATCGGTGAGAATCGGGCACCAATGGAGGCCAAGATGTCCACAAGCTTATTTTGCTCTCGCAAAATCGACTGGATGCTCAATGCGGTGAAGGATTCAAGCAAATCCCACACCTTGTTGTGGTACGCCTTTAGATAGTGTTGCTTGGAGGAGCACTTGTTGGTGACTTGGTTGCAGATCAATTCAGAATCCCCGAATATCTATAACTACTTGATGCCAAGTTTCTCAACTTTTTTGAGTCCGAGGCACAGAGCCTCATACTCTATTGCATTATTCGTACAACTCCATGCAAGCCTGTATGAGTAAGTCTTTTGTTCACGATGGAGAGATAAGAGCGACACCAGCCCCGATGCCATTTTTTTCATAACGCATCGTCGAAGAAAAGTTTCCATAGCTGATCAGATATCAGGGGCTTTTCTTCAGGTGCTTTTATTTTAGCCTTTTTAGGCTTTGTAAGTGAGTAGCACCCTAAATCTGTCCCGATGCTGGCATTAAAATCGGTCATAGAAAACTCATCTTTAGCTCGAAGCTCATCGAGAGATTCTTCCATCAGGTTCACTTCTTGCATTTCTTCTATCATCAGGTTGACAGAGTCCGAGCCTTTCTCCCCGTCTTCAAGTTTTTCGACATGAAAACTGGTAGGCTTCTCGTTGAAGAGCTTAAATTTCTTCCCCTTGAAAGGGATTTCTAAATGCGAGTAGTCGAGGGAGAGGTAGCCTCCCAACTTGGCCATGAATTCTCTTGAGAGGCACATACTAAAATATGGCTCAAGGTCGACTACCATGATCTCTTGGATGATCGTGACTTACGATATTTTGTGCAGGAGGATCAAAACATCTTTGATCACTCCCACCATCTTTACGGGAGTCCCGTCTAGTTGTAGCACTCTAGGGCTGCTCCGGGTATACTCCATGCCCATGATGTCACACACCGCTTTGGGCATGATGGTCGTCGTAGCACTAGAGTCGATCATGCAGTTGTGTACGATCCATCCTTCCATTCGAAGGGAAAGGTAGAATGGTGGGGGCCTATTCTTACCTGTGGCCAAAGTCGTCAATGGTTGAGCAAACACCGTCTACATCGGCCTACTCTCCTTGTCTTTGGTAGACTTGAGAGATTCCTGCAAGAGGTCTACTTGACCAGGAAGTTGGAGGGCGTCATAAAGGCTTACCTTGGTGGGGGCCTTTTTCATCTCTTCGACTATGTTGTACGTCGAAGTGCCAAATTATCCCACTCATTTTGTAGAATCGTAGGTATTCTAGTACTGTTGCATGTCATCCACCCTCTAATGCTTGGTCAGTGAGGGGTATCAGAGCTTCTCCCTGGATTGATCTCACATCTTGGCTTGTGGCTGAGAAGTCGAAGCTTTGGGTTGGAAACCCCTTTCTCTAGCTCATGGCGGTAGGAAGTCCTTTAGCAAGTCAAACTGTTATTAGATCGCCATTGGATCAAGAGCTTTCTTCGGTGATTGGGTCTTTGCGCTCCATGACTTGGGTGCAGCAGGTATTTTTAGCGGATCCATCTGGGTTGGATATGTAGCGACCCTGGGGAAGCGACGCACCGTCCAACTACTCCTACTTGCGAATATTATTTAACTTATTCATATTTAATAATGCATTAAATGAAAGATACAACTGAGATACAAAGAAAATGAATAGATACTGTCTTTTATTGCTTTTTCTCAAGTTCGGTTACATATAGATCCCTCTAAGGGATTCCCTTATTTTGATACAGATTTTATAAAGCAGGGTAGTGGATGTATCCCCTCACAAGGGGTGATGCACTTTTGCAAGCTTCCCAGTGACGCACATGGAAATGTATGAGGACTTACAGAAGCCTCCTTCTCCAAGTCTGGTTCCAAGAGGGATCATTTTGCCTTCGTATGTTGCTAACCTGTCTAATGTACCTATAGTCCTGCAAGCATATAAATAACAACAAATGCTCAGTTGTTCGAGATTGCATCCTCGGATGAGGTTGTTAGCAATAAACATAATGATAAATATAAATATGCTCCATGATAATAACAATTAATGTTATGAATGCTAGTAAATGTGATAAACCAAATCTATGATAATGGCGTAAAAGCACGTAACAAGCTAAATGAAAGAAACTAATGCAAAGAACCTTAGATTAGGCCGATAGGCAACTGTCCGAGACAATGGCCGCTAAGATAAAAACTTGTCTCTATTGCTCCAAGGCTATAAATCTAACCTTGTTATCGATGTTGAAATGATTGTCATTTCTTTTCCAATGTGTTGAATATATTGCAGATGAAAAACCCCAAATCGGTTAGCACTTCGTTGCTCCTTAAAGATGCTCCAATTTTCTCTCCAATCCAACAGGGCTTCGCTACAAGAAAAGCTTCCTCAAGTCTCAAAAGCTCTCCTCAATTGTATCTTTGCAAAAATATCTCTCTGAATTGATCATCGATCCCTTGGTGCTCTTAGGTTTGCACCTTATATTATGTTTGAAGCCCTAGGTCAATGTCAAAACCCTAGGATTAATTTTTTGCATGCACACTGGATGTTGGCATGAGAAGTTTTGCCTTTGTCTGCCCTTGAGGGTTAGTTAACTGGTGTCTAAATAAAGACATGAGTCTTTCATGTAGACTGACCATGAGGAATCATGTAAAGTTATCCCTGCTCGACTTTATTGCATGCAAATTGCCACTTTTGCTTGAGATTAGGCTAGATTGGTGGAAAAATGCATTTTAGGATTTAGCCGTTGTCATCTGTAGCAACTAAGGTTTGGTTGCTCTGGTCTGCAGCAACTACAGTTTGGTCGCTCTGAGTTGCAGCGGCCAGGATCCAGTCGCTCTGGTCCATGGTGGCTAGGCTTGGATGGACTAAGAATACCCCAAATGAGCGGTAGAAACCACTTTTGATACTTGGAAGGTCCCAAGGTTTAGTCACATGATCTATGAATGTGTCCATGTGAGTAGTCTCCCCAAACATGACATATTTTAGGTGTCTACAGATGCCCCTTTTTGTGATGCACTGTGTGAAAAATACAACACAGAGAAAAAATGTATACTGCTATGTTTGTAGGGTGTATGATGATCATTGATTTGATCAACGTTGGATGGCCCAATCACGCAAGACGACACACATCCTTGAATAATTGCTTCAACCTAATTGAAGGCTTAATTTAGCACAGGGCTTGCACATGTTCACTTGCACTTATTCCTCAAACACAATCGGGTAGCTTCTGTTGCTACACTGAGATCCGATCGGAGGAGATCTACAAGTTAAAAATGTCATATTTGCTTATGAACCCAGCAACAGGGAAAAGTTTTGTAAGAGTTGTGTGCAATGATTCGTTGGACGAACACAATTTTGATATGATCGAATGATCTTTGGTTGACTTTGATTATGATTTTCTTTTGAAGATTTGAACTACCCCCTCACACAATGAATTAGTCAGGGAAGGGCAATGAATTAAGTGACAAGTCGCTTGACCAATTTGACTAGTTTGGCTCCATTCTAGTGTTTGTTATTTTAATGGGAAAACCCCCATCCAAGTTTGATTCCAATTGTTTATGATGATCATTCATCCCTATCCCGGGGAGCGGTTTGGCCAGAAATAGCCTTCTTACAGAATTAGGATGAGTGATTCTATTTATGCTTGTATTGCATCACTTGGCTCAGTGCTTTTGTGTCATAAGAGAATTAGGATGATTCTATCGCACCCATGGAGCAGTCCGACCATATTGATCTTCTTCGGGGTTGAAGTGATGCATCATAATTCCAAAATGAATAATTTGCTCCAAGTAGCCTTATGGTAACTTACTCATCTCATCGAATTGAATGGAGTGCAAATCACTGCAACCGCTGAGTTGATGGAGTAAGTAACTGAATACGAAGCTTACTCGAGATTTTTTTATGTGATTTTTTTTGTTTTTTTAAGCATTATGATGATCAGGGACCATCAAAATGTGTTTATTTAATTTTTCTGCTATTCCTCCTGGAAGGAATATTTTTGATTTTGCCTATGTTGTTGGCTGCTGTCAGATCCAGCGACCCCCAAATGCATGTTTTTGGCCGCTCTCGCCTACAACGACCAAGAAGTGCGGGCGCTAATGACAGAAACGGCCAAGGCATAAATTGGGAAATATAAAAGGTAGCCTAGGATTTTGACTTTTCATTCTTCCAGTTGGCGATTTGCTTTTCAGAGCTCTAGAGAGAAAGTGACATTTTTGACCTAGAGTGTTGTTGCGTTGGAGATTATGGCTACGTAGGGCGAGACATCCATGAGTGGAGGAGCCAGAGCTTCTCGGGTAAGCTTTGAAACCCTAACCCTGTTTGTTTCATTTTTGGGTAAAAAGGAACCGTACTTAAGTAATCAGTAAATAAGCTCCATTAAACTTGCTGGCAATGAACCAAACCCATATTTAGGCTTAATTTAGGATTTTTTTTGTGGGCTTGCCCCCATTTTGCAATTTTCCATTTTTTTGGTGTTTTTGACCTAGGGCAAACGCTGCTTTCGCGTCGACCATTGTCGCATAGAGCGACCATTTCGGCCTGCGACTTGGCCATTGTCGATGAAAATGACCAGTTCAAAAACCTAATGGTCAAAAATTTGACCGTTGGGTTTTGGCTGCTGTCAGCATCAGCGGTCGATTTCTGGCCGCTATAACTGAAAGCAGCCAAGAACCTTAGGGAAAATATTTTAATTTTTCTTGATTTTTTTGAATTTTTGAGATGATTAATTGATTTTTTTGAATTTTTGAGTTACTTTTCTATACTTTGCTTGATGATTAGGTACATTTATTCCTATTTTATTTAGACTTAGGATAGCCTATCTTTTTTTGCATCGTTTTTCATGTTTTATTGTGATTTATGCCTTAGATGCACTGTAGTTATGCTTTTATTTTCGTCCTTACATTCTTTCTGCTCGGGTTCGAGACCCGAAGCGCTTGAAGGACCTCCTACCACTCATGAATGACATAGAATGGGCATGGTTTAAAGCCCACAGATTGTAATATGTGATGGCCTACCTCACGGTCCTGGCTCACTGATGGGATTCCCAAAATAACACTTTTCATATTCCTATCGATGAGATGACCATCACACCAGATGATGTATATAGAATTTTCCAGATTCCATTTGATGGAGTAGCCATTGTTTCTTTGGCCACTAATGACCGTGATGCAGTATTTGTTCGGGTGTTCGGGAGGTATGCTGTAGATGCCTTCAAAGACACCAAATCTAGTGGTGTATCTATTCTACGCTGGTACAACGAGCATGTCTTCTCTAAGAGACATGCGGTGTTGCTGATGGTTATCAGTAACATCCTTATCCTGAATTGCTCAAGCTTGAGGAACCTCCTTGCAATGGTTCAAGATTTGTTGTACAACGAAGAGTCTATCATCTATGCATGGGGGAGGTCCTTGCTAGCATAGTGCTATGATGAGTTGTATCACATCCACTAACGGGGTCGTGTCAGCATCACATGAAACTTGCTCCTGCAGATATGGGGATGGGAGCATATCTGTATAGATCATCCCAGAGGGCTACTAGTTGAGATTACTACTGTTGATGCTAGGATGCAGTGTTATGCTACCAGATGGGCTCAAGAGCACGAGTAGCACAAGATCCATCCTCATGCAGGGAAGTTACCCCATTATATTACCACTTTCACCTCCCTGTAGGTCGAAGATATCATATGGCGTTCATACCATGAGTGCCCAGCTTGGGATGATCCAGATAGGTTTACAACTAGGATGCGGCGTGAGCGGTGGCTCATTGTCCGTAAGGTTGTCATTAGAGAGTATTTCTTCTACTTCCAAGTTCTTCATTAGTATGGATTGCAGCAGGATATACCATTTTTCCCATTTTTGTATAGGCGCATTACAGTAGAGGGATATATTCCTCCTCCACGGATCATGGAGCTCACTGATGAGGAGGATGCCCCAACAGTTGATGCATGAGTCATTGGGAGAGTTACAGATGCATAGTGGTGGTGGGATCAATTGTGGCATGGTGATGGTATTCTGGACCGTGAGGATGATGATGGGGATAACGCAAATCCAATAGGGTGCAGATTCTGAGTTAGGATTGAGATATGGGGCTAGCCAATAGAGTAGGTGGCAGTGGAGTAGCAAAAGGCTCCTGAGGAGGATGAGGAGGAATTGGATCCCTAGGATATATATTATCCTCTAAGAGCACAACTGCATGATGTAGAGGTTGAGCTCCAGTCGACCAAGATCCAGGTACGGTAGCATGATGCTATTAGAGCATAGTGAGATGCTACTATAGTACAAAGAGATGCTACTATAGAGAAGCTCATGACTCAGATACAAGCATTGCAGGCTGCTATCAAGGGCGAGGCTACCAAGATGTAGGTTGTTGTTGATCCTCCTACACCTCAGGATCCTAGAGGGACAGATCCAGGGATAGAGATCAGGCAGATGCAGGGTTTGCTAGATGAGTATGGGGCAGCGATTGCTGGTCATGTAGGCCACATTGCTTATATCGAGATGCAGATTAGGAGGCTAGGAGCCACTCCTAAGGAGAAGACAAGTGCAGGTGGATCACAGGATAGCGAACGCTCCACCTCAGGGTAGTCTTCCATCTGGCCTAGTCAGAGGACTTGGACTCGCATAGAGAGGCCATCAGGATCACATCACTCCACTCGAGATCCAGCCACAAGGGGCGATACTATAGGGGGCACATTCCTAGTGTTTTATTGATGATGCACTAGGCTTTTATTTTTGAGGTCAGCTGACCTATATGACTGTAGCCTTCGAGCAATTTTTGTACATCTCGATACTTGGTACACACATTTATATGAGATATTACTTCATGATTCATTGTGTATCCTTTATTGCTCATGTTTCTATTTTATTTTTTGTTTTATTTATGCGATGTGATGATGAAATTATGATGAATTGATGTATATGTTAGATGATGTATGCTATTTATGATGATGCGGATATTTAGATAGATGCTTATGTATATGCTTATATGATCTGATTATTATGATATGATGTGATGTATTATGAGATGATTTGATGATGGACTTATGATTGTATGCATAGGTGGATGTAATGTCCCTTTCCAAACTTAAATTTTGTGAGAGTGCTCTCATAGGGTATTGGGGGTTTGCCAGGTGGTTGTATGCCTTTGGATGCCATCATTTTGGAGACATTCTGAGATATGAGGGTGGAATTACTATTTATAGTAAGTCAGTGATTAGATTTTTTGGCCAAACTTACAACAAAATGTTATTCTATGACGTATTGGGTATCCAGATATCTCTTTCGTTGCTTGATTTGGCCCTCCGTGGATGCAAATGCAAGGACTTGCTATTTTTAGTAAGTTAGTTTTTAGTGGGTCACAATGGAAACAGACGTTACGATTGGATGGTTTGGCGAAATGGGTATCCGTTTCTAGTATTACTTCGTGGGTCCAACATTGGAAGATTGATTATTTTAATGTTCGAAGATATTATTATAATTAAATTAATATTTGTGATGTTTCTAATGTTGGACATTATAAATTTAATTAAGGAGATAAAGGGTGTATTAAAGAGAGGACTTAGGTACCCAGGAGTTGTAGGTGAGTTGGAGAGGAGAGGGCAATCCTCCAAGGGAGGTCCCAAGTTCGAATCTCCACCCTACCAAAAAGCTGAATTGGGTACCCAAAATCCAATTGATAATGTTGGTGCGGGCAGGGTCGGGTGCAACCCCCGGGTGACTTTGACGGTGTAGAACCCCCTGTTCGTGGTCTCTTAGACCATGGCGGACCCACAAGGGGTTTTTCGCTTTAAAAAAAAAAAAAAAAAAGGGGGACTTAGGAGAATGCTTATAATATCAAATTACAAATTTAAAGTATTTCTTCCTAAGTTAAGATGGACGACCCCTTATGGGAGTTATTTGAAATTGAAATTAAAAATTAAAATGAAACAACTCCCTCACATTTTGCCGATCCAACTTGGGCATGAATAAAAAGGAAAAAAAAAGAGAGAGTCATTGGCATTATATTGGTATTACATTCTCAAGAGTTTTGAAGAGGTTTCCTTGCAGAGGTATTTGCAGGAGATTATTTTGCTTGTTGGTGACGAAGTCTATCAGAGGAACAACACACAATCTGAGGGTGTTATCGGGCAGCTACACTTCAGTGGTTGTAATTGAGCATAATTATTGAGATTAACCAGAGGTTTGCGAGCAGAGTTTAGTAAGGGTTTGAAGGAGATTGCATTGCATTCAATTCCCAGTCCTCATTCCTTTGAGCCATACATCTGAAGCTGTTGTTTGAGCCTTTTCAGGTAGGGGTTTGTGAAGGGAATCACCATTATTCACATTCCAGCTCTAGTTGCAATGAGTACAAGGATATTCAAGGGAGATTTCACCAGATTTAAGCTTGCATTGGTCAGCCGTACCACTTTCCAGTCGAGCCGTACAATTACTGAGGGAGGCGTGGTTGATTGGGATGAAATCGTCCCTCTTTGGGCAGAATTTTGAATGCTTCCTAGTTGTCATTCATTGTAAACATGTTTGCAATCTCTTTTGAGTTGGAGAAACAATGAAATATGTACATCTAATGAATTAATGGAGGTTTTTCTATTGTTGATGACAATTTCCAGATTTACATCAGACTTGCATTTTATCGGCTACACTCATTTTTATGTTTTTTCCTTATAAGGGTTTTGAGATAGATATAAGTATTATCTTGTGCCAAAATTTCATTGCATTTGAAGGAGTAGTTTGTGAGTTATACTCATTTTCAGTTAGCTGTAATTTGCTGGTAATCAGTGTTAAACCAACCAACTTCAAAAATTCATAGTTTTCGCGTCTGAATGAATCTTGCCATTTCCTTTGGTAAAGTTGAATATTAAGGTGTCATCTTGTTATTCTCAAGACTGTAGAATTTTTGGTTGCATAGATTAAAAGTTGTTCAAATCCAAAGATGGCATGTTTGAAGTTGTTAAAACATTGAAAATCACAAAACAATACAAATAAAAAAAAAAACATAATCAAGGGCAGATTCTTGGTGTTCATTTTTGGGGTTAGAAACTACATTGGTATCAAAGCAGGTCATTCCTACCATCCTGTTGGAGTTGTGCTATATGAGTGGTCACCACTATTACACCAGGAGAAATAGGGCTTTCTTTGAAGGAGAACAGGGTGATCAACAGGTAGAGACTATCATGGGTGATAATAGGGATAATGATCGGCAGCCTCCAGATCCAGATAGGCAAATGTTTCAGATGTTTCTACAGGGACAGCAGCAGATTCAGCAGACTATGGCACAGTTACTGGGTCTTATGAATCAACAGATGCATCTTAATGCACAGAATAATGTTGGTCAGAATCAAAATGGTGAGGGATCAGTTAATAACACTAGGGGTGTTAACCAGGAAAACAGGGATAGGACACAGAGTTCCAGACCTTTGATGCCCACATTCATACCCAGAGTTGCACAACAGGAGGAACCAGAACCATATTTGACGAAATTGCATAATCAGTTTAGACGTGAGTATGCAACTTTGGATGAGGAGTATCATGCACTCATGCCCTTTAGAGAGTATGTGGAGATGAGGGCTAGACAGGAGCAGAGGACTCAGGGTAGAGGTAGAGCACCACATGATAACAAGGAGTTGCAGAGAAGGGTTGGAAAATTACCTGTACCTTACTTTGATGGTTCAGGTAAGACTTCAGTAAGAGCTTGGGTCCAGAAGATGGAAACATACTTTCAGTTGAGCCCGATGTTTGAGGATGAGGCCATCAAGTTTGCAGCTCTACACTTGGACATAATAGCTCATGAGTGGTGGCATCATGGATATGTCACGATGGGTCACAATCAGATCACTACTTATGCTGATTTCACGGAAAAACTCATGGACTGATTTGATAAGAGAGATCCAGAACTTGAGTTTAAGGTGTTGGCACAACTGAGACAGACAGGATCAATGGATGCTTATATTACGGAGTTCCAGAGGTTATCAGTCTTGGTGACAGATATATCAGAGAGGAGGTTAATCGTGTTGTTCATCGATGGTCTTGCTGATCCATTGAGAGGGCTAGTTAAAGCCTTCAATCCACTCTACTTGCACGAAGCTATCAAAAAGGCTAGGGACATGGAACTTGTTGCCCCTAAAGTTAAATCTACACATGAGGATAAAAGAAAGAAACCGGAAGAAAAGGAAAGCACACCCCTAGTTGACACTTCGAAGAAGGCAGAGGAGGATCAAAAGAGGGAGCTAAGAAAGAAAAACCTTTGTTACTCTTGCAAAGAACCATGGGTTCCAGGGCACAAATGCAGTTCTAAGGGGAAAATCAAACAACTAGAATATTATTCAACAGATGAATCAACAACAGAGCATTCAGAGCAGCCTATGGATAGTGATGAGGAAGAGGAAAAACCTTCAAAGAAACACAAGAAGAAGGATAAGGGAAAAGGACTCTTGGCTCAATTACATAGCTTGCATAAGAATGGTTCATTCAGAGTAAGAGGTTTGATTAAGGGACCAGTCATTGATGATACGAGATCATAATTTGATAACATTATCAATATGAGTTACAAAAATGAATTCCGAGGTACATGGAGGGACTATGCGTTGTTCACGGAAGGTTCCTCAACTACATCTTCAGCTGAATCACCATGAGTTGAGTGATGATTTTCATATGGTTAACACGGGAGTTATTGATGTTGTCCTTGGAATGCAATGGCTTCACTCTCTTGATGAGTTTACTATGAACCTACTAGCTATGGAGTTGAAATTCCAACATCAAGGGAAGTTTGTGGTGATTAGAGGGATGGACGATGGTTCTCCACATGCCACTTGTACCATGATGCAAGGAAGTGTGAAAAATTTTCAGATTATGGACAATCCATTATTTGATTTAGATGCTGATCTAGTACCGCATGGTCCACATTTTGAGTCACATGATGACTTAATGCTTCATATGGATGGTGAAGAATGTTTAAAGGTTGATGCATTGGGTTCATCTCAAAATGCAAGGGGCTGTAGTAAGTCTGAAAATTATAAACAGCAGCATGAGGGAGTTGTTTTTGAGGTGGAATACAGGTCCCAGGATCAATTTTATGATATTCTGAGTGTTAGGGAGGAGGTGAGAGAAGTTCCTAAAGGGAACTTGGGGCAAAAATATGATGAGAGTACTGCTGTTATATTCTTGGACAGCGTACACCTTGATCAGTTTGTTCAGTTGCAGATAGTCTGGAGGCAGACTCTCACCGGTAATTGTAGAATGTGTCTCAGGGACAGTTTACAAGATGGAGATTACTGGATAGTATCCCAGGACAGTGTTTGTGGAGAGCAGTCTACTTATGAGCTAGCTGACTTTTTTCAGAGACTGATTGCATTTTTGGATAGGGGACTACACGAGTTGTCATTTGCAGAAGTTCAGCAGAGCAGAATCCATCTCTGTTGGAGGTATGGTGCTCTTCGGTTCATCTAGGATCCAGGGATCGCATGGCGATTGTCTTTGAGATTGTTGTGTGATGAGTTTGGATTGCTTGGGGACAAGCAATCTGGGGGAGGGAGGACTGTAATGTCCCTTTCCAGGATTGCCTTTTGTGAGAGTGCTCTCAGAGGGTATTGGGGGTTTGCTAGGTGGTTGTATGCCTTTGGATGCCATCATTTCGGAGACATTCTGAGATATGAGGGTGGACTTACTATTTATAGTAAGTCGGTGATTAGGGTTTCTGGCCGAACTGACAGCAGAATGATATTCTATGACGTATTGGGTATCCAGATATCTCTTCAGTTGCCTGACTTTGGGCCTCCGTGGATGCAGATGCAAGGACTTACTATTTTTAGTAAGTCAGTTTTTAGTGGGTTACAGTGGAAACGGACGTTACGATTGGATGGTTTGGCGAAATGGGTGTCCGTTTCTAGTATTACTTCATGGGTCCGACATTGGGAGATTGATTATTTTAATGTCCGGAGATATTATTATAATTAAATTAATATTTGTGATGTTTCTAATGTTGGACATTATAAATTTAATTAAGGAGATAAAGGGTGTATTAAAAAGAGGACTTAGGAGAATGCTTATAATATCAAATTACAAATTTAAAGTATTTCTTCCTAAGTTAAGATGGACGACCCCTTATGGGAGTTATTTGAAATTGAAATTAAGAATTAAAATGAAACAACTCCCTCACATTTGGCCGACCCAACTTGGGCAAGAATAAAAAGGAAAAAAAAAAAAGAGTCATTGGCATTATCTTGGTATTACATTCTCAGGAGTTTTGAAGAGGTTTCCTTGCAGAGGTATTTGCAGGAGATTATTTTGCTTGTTGGTGACGAAATCCATCAGCAGGAACAGCACCTTCGGATTTGAAAGACAATCTCAGGGTGTTATCGGGCAGGTACACTTCAGTGGTTGCAATTGAGCATAATTGTTGAGATTAACCAGAGGTTTGCGAGCAGAGTTTAGGAAGGGTTTGAAGGAGATTGCATTGCATTCAATTCTCAGTCCTCATTCCTTCCAGCCGTACAGCTGAAGCTATATTTCCAACTTGTTTGAGCCTTTTCAGGTAGGGGTTTGTGAAGGGAATCACCATTATTCACATTCCAGCTCCAATCGCAACGAGTACAAGGAGATTCAAGGGAAATTTCACCAGGTTTAAGCTTACATTGGCCAGCCGTACCACTTTCCAGTTGAGCCGTACAATTGTTGAGGGAGGCGTGGTTGATTGGGATGAAATCGCCCCTCTTTGGGCAGAATTTTGAGTGCTTCCTAGTTGTCATTCATTGTAAACATGTTTGCAATCTCTTTTGAGTTGGAGAAACAATGAACTAAGTACATATAATGAATTCATGGAGGTTTTCCTATTGCTGATGACAATTTCCAGATTTACATCAGACTTGCATTTTATCGGGTACACTCATTTTTATGTTTTTTACTTAAAAGGGTTTTGAGATAGATATAAGTATTATCTTGTGCCAAAATTGTATTGCATTTGAAAGAGTAGTTTGTGAGTTATACTCATTTTCAGTTAGCTGTAATTTGCTGGTAATCAGTGTTAAACCAACCAACTTCAAAAATTCATAGTTTCCGGGTCTGAATGAATCTTGCCATTTCCTTTGGTAAAGTTGAAGATTAAGGTGTCATCTTGTTATTCTCAAGACTGTAGAATTTTTGGTTGCATAGATTAAAAGCTGTTCAAATCCAAAGATGGCATGTTTGAAGTTGTTAAAACACTGAAAATCACAAAACAATACAAATCCAAAAAAAAAAAACATAATCAAGGGCAGATTCTTGGTGTTCATTTTTGGGGTTAGACACTACAGTGGTATCAGAGCAGGTCATTCCTGCTATCCTATTGGAGTTGTGCTATATGAGTGGTCACCACTATTACACCAGGAGAAATAGGGCTTTCTTTGAAGGAGAACATGGCGATCAACAGGTAGAGACTATCATGGGTGATAATAGGGATAATGATCAGCAGCCTCCAGATCTAGATAGGAAAATGTTTCATATGTTTCTATAGGGACAACAACAGATTTAGCAGACTATGGCACGGTTACTAGGTCTTATGACTCAACAAATGCATCTTAATGCACATAATAATATTGGTCAGAATCAAAATGGTGAGGGATCATTTAATAACACTAGGGATGTTAACCAGGAAAATAGGGATAGGACACAGAGTTCCAGACCTTTAATGCCCACATTCCTACCCAGAGTTGCACAACAGGAGAAACCAAAACTAGATTTGATGGAATTGCATAATCAATTTAGACGTGAGTATGCAGCTTTGGATGAGGAGTATCATGCACAAATGCCCTTTAGAGAGTATGTGGAGATGAGGGCTAGACGGGAGCAGAGGACTCAGGGTAGAGGCAATGCACCACATGATAACAAGGAGTTGCAGAGAAGGGTTGGAAAATTACCTGTACCTTACTTTGATGGTTCGGGTAAGACTTCAGTGAGAGCTTGGGTCTAGAAGATGGACACATAATTTTAGTTGAGCCCGATGTTTGAGGATGAGGTCATCAAGTTTGTAGCTCTACACTTGGATGGAATAGCTCATGAGTGGTGGCATCATGGATATGTCACGATGGGTCACAATCATATCACTACTTATGCTGAGTTCATGGAGAAACTCATGGACCGATTTGATAAGAGAGATCCAGAACTTGAGTTTAAGGCGTTGGCACAACTGATACAAACAAGATCAGTGGATGCTTATATTGCGGAGTTCCAGAGGTTATCAGTCTTGGTGACAGATATACCAGAGAGGAGGTTAATCATGTTCTTCATCGATGGTCTTGCTGATCCATTGAGAGGGCTAGTTAAAGCCTTCAATCCACTCTACTTGCACGAAGCTATAAAAAAAGCTAGGGACATGGAACTTGCTGACCCTAAAGTTAAATCTACACACAAGGATAAAAGAAAGAAACTGGAAGAAAAGGAAAGCACACCCCCAGTTGACACTTCGAAGAAGGCAGATGAGGATCAAAAGAGGGAGCTAAGAAAGAAAAACTTTTGTTACTCTTGCAAAGAACCATGGGTTCCAGGTCACAAATGCAGTTCTATGTGGAAAATAAAAAATCTAGAATATTATTCAATAAATGAATCAACAACAGAGAATTTAGAGCAGCCTACGGATAGTGATGAGGAAGAGGAAAAACCTTCAAAGGAACATAAGAAGAAGGATAAGGGAAAAGGACTCTTGGCTCAATTACATAGCTTGCATAATAATGGTTCATTCAAAGTAAGAGGTTTGATTAAGGGGCTATACGTTGTTCACGGAAGGTTCCTCAACTACATCTTCAGCTGAATCACCATGAGTTGAGTGATGATTTTCATATGGTTAACACAGGAGGTATTGATGTTGTCCTTGGAATGCAATGGCTTCACTCTCTTGGTGAGTTTACTATGAACCTACGAGCTATGGAGTTGAAATTCCAACATCAAGGGAAGCTTGTGGTGATTAGAGGGATGGAGGATGGTTCTCCACATGCCACTTGTACCATGATGCAAGGAAGTGTGAAAAAAATTTAGATTATGGACAATCCATTATTTGATTTAGATGTTGATCTAGTACCGCATGGTCCACATTTTGAGTCACATGATGAATTAATGCTTCATATGGATGGTGAAGAATTTTTAAAGGTTGATGCATTGGGTTCATCTCAAAATGCAAGGGGTTGTAGTAAGTCTAAAAATTATAAACAACAACAGAAGGGAGTTGTTTTTGAGGTGGAATACAGGTCCCAGGATCAATTTTAAGATATTCTGAGTGTTAGGGAGGAGGTGAGAGAAGTTCCTAAAGGGAACTTGGGGCAAAAATACGATGAGAGTACTACTGTTATATTTTTGGATAGTGTACACCTTGATCATTTTGTTCAGTTGCTGATAGTCTGGAGGTAAACTCTCACCGGTAATTGTAGAATGTGTCTCAGGGACAATTTACAAGATGGAGATTACTTGATAGTATCCCAGGACTTTGTTTATGGAGAGCAGTCTACTTATGATTTGGTTGAATTTTTTTAGACACTGATTATATTTTTGGATAGGGGACTACACGAGTTGTCATTTATAGCAGGTCCACAGATCAGGATCCATCTCTGTTGGAGGTATGGTGCTCTTCGGTTCATCTGGGATCCAGGGATCGTGGTAGGAACCTAGGGTTCCTAGCACATAAAATGATAAATAAATAATAAATAGACCTAAAACTAAAAGAATCGCCTTTTGTATTGTCGGGAAGTCCCTTCAATAAATTGTAATAATCATATTTCATATTTCATGGATGATTGAATGATAAGTTCTTACAATGTTTTATACCCCTCTAGGGTTATAGGTGAAAGGTTGCAATGCTTCCTAACCCTAATCTTATAATAATATAATAATTAATATAATTAATTATTATATTATTTATTATTATATTATTTTATTATTATAACCATAGGATAAAATATATTATTATTATTATTATTGATTAATGTTAGGATAAGATCCTAACATTCCACCCTCCATAAAACAAGATTTGTCCTCAAAGCTTAGAATTGTAGTGTGTAATTCTCCAAACGTCTCGCCTGGTAATCTAATGTAGAAAACCTTGTGTCTCCTATTTGATTATTTCAAATATGTATATGCTCTTCAAATATTCCACCTTGGAATAGTACTTGCTCTATGGTTTATTAAGGGATTAGATTAATTTGACTCCAATGCAATAGTAAACTTTATACAATTCACCTTTAGCTCCTTTTGAACCTTAATAAAAACAAGTATATAGTTTGATAGTACCTTTATAGTATTTGCACATGATATTCTAGTCCAAAAGTATATTACGAGGCTTTATATCTCTATGTATTATTGGAGAGGGTTACAACCTTCGTGCAAGTAAAGCAAAAAAACATCACCAATTTTGCTGAAAGTTGTCAAAAAATGGAGTAAAAAGTTGTCGCGTTAAAAGTTGAAAAATTTGTTGTGCAAAAATTGCTTGGTTCACGTCTACGGTGAAGGACGAGCTAAAAAGAGATGGGGCTATGGACTTTATTTATGTCTTACACCTCCATGAGAATGTTGGTTTATTGTTTGATGCGTGTGATGAATTTCACTATGAATCTGTATGCTTCACTGTTGCGCAGGCTCGAAACTTCAACAATTTTCCAGGTAAATAAAATGTGTTAAGCTCATTCCACACCTTCTGTGACATGGCATAAGTGGATTTGGTGTAGACTTGAAGATAATATATCCAAGCTTTCATAATTTCATGAGAGCAGATTGAAAGTCCAGACGCACACAGTTTCCTCTCAACATTATCAATATAAATTTAAAGTCTAAGCTCATAACCTTGTTCATTTGACTGCCTATCCCAACCATCTTGGATCTTGAAACGGAGACTGAAATTTGGAAAACCATTTCATTATATATATTTTATGCCTTGCTATCAAACCACTTGATAAAATTAATTAATTCTCTTAAAAGTGTTCATAGTATTTTCCTGTTTGACTGCACCATTTCTTTTGTGTTATCGTAACAAACCTCATTAATATGCAAACACTGAAGCTCAAATAAAAGCTTCCCTATCTTCCCCAATTAAAAAATAAATAAATTCTTATACTATTGTCTTCAATAGATGACACCGTCTGCCTTGCGCCACGTGTGTGGTTTTCAATGCTGGCTGCTTAACGACATATAATAATGCCTCTTCATGTGCTCTCTAATTCCCTATAGGTAAAAAAGATATGCATCCCATGGTCAATAAATCCCCCAAATGTCTTCTCTAGTCGTATCATTTCAAATGATATGCTTGCACCTCATAACTTAACATTGAATAAATTTAAAGAATGATGATCAAGTATAACTGCGAAGCTATATATTACACTTAATGTGTCAATTTGCACCTCGTGCAAGCATTTCCTCGTACTCTAAAATAGACATCTGTCGTTCAATTTTTTATTTGGCCGTAAAACCTAGCGATGAATTTTACCACTTCATAATCTGAAAGTCCATGAAGATGAGCAAGAATTGATGTTTCCTGAAGGGCAACATGTTGTCATCCAGCGGAGTGAATCCACAGTTGGCAAACGAGGACACCACCGTAAACACTGCAAAAGTAGGGATTCCTACTCCTCTGCTATGGAGGATCCATTTTCCACCGAAGGAAAAAGAGAAATACATGGAATTGCATACGATCCCAGCTAACTGAACTAGCACCAGATATAACAGAGAAATATAGTCGAGGCACGTGAGCGCTTGGTATTCTAAAGCATTGTCGTAGTCATCAGATGAATCTAAATCTTGTCTTTTGAACTCATCACATGATAGTTTCATCTTATTGAAATCCACCTGTGTTTCCAATTGCCTTCATGAATACCGTTGCCTTCGTCTCTACATGAAGAGGAGGAGGGTAGCATTTCAGTACTATCCTAGAATTTCCCATGACGACGTCCATCAATTCTTCTGAGATGGAGACACAACATGGATGTGAAGACTTCACCGCTGCTATTCGTAGAATTACATACGTAATCCGGAGCACCTGTGTTGTGCTGGAGTATTTTGTATTTTTTGCTTAGCCAGAATAAATTTGTCGGGGTATACTCTACCATGCTACCTTCCTAAATAAAAATGTGTATGTTTTCAAAACCTTGCGATTTAGACGGCTCTTGCTCATGGAGTGGAGTCGTTTCGGTCCATGAGACCTGGTAGATCTTTCTTGGGGCTTTCAATAATAATTTCTTTTCAACGTTCTCTCACAGACGAAATTGATTGGACTCGTGGCGAAGGTTATGTCAGAATCAACAACTTTTCATCGAGATTACCATGAACTAGATGCTCTGGTTTCCTCCTCCATCAGTTCTTCCCAATATCAGCTGTTAAAATGCAATGAAACTGACATCTGAATTTAATTTTTGTTGGGCACAACACATCGCTTATCTCTCTGAATTTCTTCGCATAAGGTTTTATGATATTGGTAGGTACCTGCTAAGAAGGGAGAAAAGGAACCTTTAGGAGGTGGCCATGGAGGAGGCCAAGGTGGAGGACGAGAGGGTAACACAGATTTTGAAAATACACTCCCTTCAACATCACCAAAAAACTTAGTTTTTTGTGAAGTTATCTCATGCCAAAAGTTCTGTTTCAAAAATTTGGCAGGCAAGTTTGCAAAAGTAGATAATTTTTGAGCAATTAACCTGTTTGCTATTTCCTGAATTTTACAGAAGGGATACTTTCTTCCATTTATATAGTATTTATTTTGATCTTCATAATATCCGTTTGTAATTTTAATTGGTTGCACCTTTGGAAACCATACAATCTGTGCATTGTTGTTCAAAAAATCTTCTTCATCATTCACTTTTTTTATAAAAAAAATTGCATTATTAGGGTTTTGATTAATTTCTTTCGGAAGTGCAATAGGTATTTCTAGAAGTTCTCTGGTTATGGGCTCTTCCTCCTCCTCATATTCCATGGCTATGGGCTCCTCTTCTTCCCGGGATTCCATGGCTAGGGTCTCCTCTTGCATTTCCATTAAATATTGTATAATACGATCGGAACGTTCCATTTGTTTTTTTTGTTTTTGTTCAATCATTCTTCTAATTTTTGCAATGTCATTTTTCATTTCCTTGACCAATATGGTTGGATCCATAAGGCTACGATACCATATGGTAGGAACCTAGGGTTCCTAGCACATAAAATGATAAATAAATAATAAATAGACCTAAAACTAAAAGAATCGCCTTTTGTATTGTCGGGAAGTCCCTTCAATAAATTATAAATCTATATTTCATATTTCATGGATGATTGAATGATAAGTTCTTACAATGTTTTATACCCCTCTAGGGTTATAGGTGAAAGGTTGCAATGCTTCCTAACCCTAATATTATAATAATATAATAATTAATATAATTAATTATTATATTATTTATTATTATATTATTTTATTATTATAACCATAGGATAAAATATATTATTATTATTATTATTATTGATTAATGTTAGGATAAGATCCTAACAGATCGCATGGCGATTGTCTTTGAGATTGTTGTGTGATGAGTTTGGATTGCTTAGGGACAAGCAATCTAGGGGAGGGAGGACTATTATATCCCTTTCCAGGCTTGCCTTTTGTGAGAGTGCTCTCAGAGGGTATTAGGGATTTGCCAGGTGGTTGTATGCCTTTGGATGCCATAATTTCGGAGACATTCTGAGATATGAGGGTGGACTTACTATTTATAGTAAGTCGGTGATTAGGTTTTCTGGACGAACTGACAGCAAAATGTTATTCTATGACATATTGGGTATCCAAATATCTCTTCAGTTGCCTAAATTTGGGCCTTCGTGGATGCAGATGCAGGGACTTACTATTTTTAGTAAGCCAATTTTTAGTGGGTTCAGTGAAAACAAATGTTACGATTGGATGGTTTGGCGAAATGGGTGTCCGTTTCTAGTATTAATTTGTGGGTCCGACATTGGGAGATTGATTATTTTAATGTTCGAAGATATTATAATAATTAAATTAATATTTGTGATGTTTCTAATGTTGGACATTATAAATTTTAATTTAGGAGATAAAGGGTGTATTAAAAAGAGGACTTAGGAAAATGCTTATAATATCAAATTATAAATTTAAAGTATTTCTTCCTAAGTTAAGATGGACGATCCCTTATGGGAGTTATTTGAAATTGAAATTAAGAATTAAAATGAAACAACTCCCTCACATTTGGCCGACCCAACTTGGGCAAGAATAAAAAGGAAAAAAAGAGAGAGAGAGTCATTGGCATTATCTTGGTATTACATTCTCAGGAGTTTTTAAGAGGTTTCCTTGTAGAGGTATTTGCAGAAGATTATTTTACTTGGTGACGAAATCCATCAACAAGAACAACACCTTCGGATTTGAAAGACAATCTGAGGGTGTTATCGGGCAGCTACACTTCAGTGGTTGCAATTGAGCATAATTGTTGAGATTAACTAGAGGTTTGCAAGCAAAGTTTAGGAAGGGTTTGAAGGAGATTGCATTGCATTCAACTTTCAGTCCTCATTCCTTCCAGCCATACAGCTGAAGCTATATTTCCAACTTGTTTGAGCCTTTTTAGGTAGGGGTTTGTGAAGGGAATCACCATTATTCACATTCCAGCTCCAGTCGCAGCGAGTACAAGGAGATTCAAGGGATATTTCACCATATTTAAGCTTGCATTGGTTAGTCGTACCACTTTCTAGTTGAGCCGTACAATTACCGAGGGAGGCGTGGTTGATTGGGATGAAATCACCCCTCTTTGGGCATAATTTGGAGTGCTTCCTAGTTTTTATTCATTGTAAACATGTTTGCAATCTCTTTTGAGTTGGAGAAATAATGAACTAAGTACATATAATGAATTCATGGAGGTTTTCCTATTGTTGATGACAATTTCCAGATTTACATCAGACTTGTATTTTATCGGGTACACTCATTTTTATGTTTTTTCCTTAAAAGGGTTTTGAGATAGATATAAATATTATCTTGTGCCAAAATTTCATTGCATTTTAAGGAGTAGTTTGTGAGTTATACTCATTTCTAGTTAGCTGTAATTTACTGGTAATCAGTGTTAAACCAACCAACTTCAAAAATTCATAGATTCCGGGTCTGAATGAATCTTGTCATTTCCTTTGGTAAAGTTGAAGATTAAGGTGTCATCTTGTTATTCTCAACACTGTAGAATTTTTGGTTGCATAGATTAAAAGCTGTTCAAATCCAAAGATGGAATTTTTGAAGTTGTTAAAACATTGAAAATCACAAAACAATATAAATCCAAAAAAAAAACATAATCAAGGGCAGATTCTTGGTGTTCATTTTTGGGGTTAGACACTACAGTGGATGCAATGATATGATCTTAGATGTAAATGGATGATTTATGAAATTATGTGTTTATGGATGCAATGTTTTCATTAAATGCATGTTTAGTTTTGATTTAGTTGTATGCATCTAACTTATGTTATGATATGGTAAAATGCAATGTGTAATATCTTGTCAATATGATGTTTAATCTAATGTGAATGAACCTGTATGCTTTAATCACTTAAACCATAAGGAATGCATATGATATGACTTTAAAAATCTAAATGGGCGATACCATAGAAAGTATAACAACCATGAATGTGGATAATCATTCTAATCATAAGAATTAATTATTTAGGTATTCATGTGTGAAATGTAATGGTGTGGAATGTATGTAATTTCTTGATAAATCTTATGTGATTTAAAAGATTCAAAATAGTCAGTGGTCATGTAAATATCATTTCTGCATCTATCCAGTATCTAGCCTACTTTTTAAATACCCCTTAATTCACAAAAACTCATAAAGAAAATTGATGATGTGATTGATGATATAATTTGTTGCTATATAGGAATTTTTGAGGCTTTTCCTGAGATTCAAAACACTCTAGTTACCCTATCATTAGCTGTGTACTAGCCATATAGGACTTTTGAAAAGCAAGGCTTTCATCATGGACCTAGATACTCATTATCCATGTGTGTGCAAATGAATATATTTATATAGAACTCAAGCATTTCCTTCGATGTCAGGTGGGATTCTTTCAGCCCATTGCTAAGATCAGGGATCCTCAATTGTTCATCTGATCCTATGTTGGACTTAGTTGGACTATACCACTAGGTAGCATTGGTTTACCTAAAGCTAGCTCATCCGCATGCAAACATTGGTCTACACAAATGCAATATTATATTGTGATAGACATATCGTCATGCATAAGGGTATCACCATTGCCAGGCATGGTTGTACACCAAACTCGTAATGGGGATCCCCTTCCGATTTTGTACAATGCTGAGAATTCCAAGGATTCAAGCTCCATTCCCTTCTTTTCTTAATTTCATTTGGGATACTTGCTCATGCTTAGTGATGAAAATCACTGTTTATTTTTTATTTATTTTTCTCTTGAGCAAGGGACTTATGTAGGGATGAAAATCACTTGTTTGTTTCAACTTTGACTTTTACTTGATTTTGGGACTTTTGCTTGTTTTAATGAAAGCAAGGGATTTATGTAGTGATGATAATCACTTGTCTCTGGGTAGGGAGGAACTTGTCCTTTTGCCAATTCTCAGCACCTTTGAACCGATCGCACAGGGGGATAAGCAAGGAAGATCCTTTTCGCTTAAGGCAACCTAGACTACTTTTGTAGCTTTCATCTTTCCCTTGTACCAACTAGGATTTTAGTGTTTCAATTAGTGATGGGATCCTGAATATCTAAGGCATTCATGACTAGACCTTACTCTCTACTAATCAAGATGGCTTCCCACAAAAGCTGATAAGACCACTAGATATGGTTGAATGACCAAAAAATCTTAGCCTATTCCTTATAGCAACATGATATGGTTGTGTTGAAAAATACAATTACACACATGGATGAATGGATGAAGGTGGACTTGTGTATTTGTGGTTGTGATACAAACTGTGGCATCGTTTGGAAGAGTGTGATCATAACATATGCAAATGCAATGGATATGCATGTTTGATGTTATGCAACTATATGGATGCAGATGTAAGATGCAACTGTTTTTGTATTTTTGATTTTTGCATTGTTTTTGTATTTTTGATTATATTTTGACCAAAGGGCTTATTGTGCCTTTGGGGATTTTAGAGTTTGACCAAGCGACGTGAAGATACCCTTGGAGCCTTTTTGATTGAATTTTGACCAAGCGACTTGAATATACCCTTGGAGCATTTTTGTTTGAATTTGACCAAGCTTTGATTTACCTTTAAATTTACAATTTTAACCTTTTTTGAATTTGACCAGCTTACCCTTAGAGAACTTTTGATTTAATTTGACCAAGTGGCTCGTTTACCCTTGGAGCATTTTTTATTGAATTTGACCAAGCGACTTGTTTACCCTTGGAGCATTTTTGATTGAATTTGACCAAGCAACTTGTTTACCCTTGGAGCATTTTTGATTGAATTTGACCAAGCGACTTGTTTACCCTTGGAGCATTTTTGATTGAATTTTGAATTTTTATGTTTTTCGAATTTGTTTGTATTTTTTGACATATTTGAATGTTTTTGTATTTTATGTATATTTGAATGTTTTTGTATTTTATGTATATTTGAATGTTTTTGTATTTTATGTATATTTGAATGTTTTTTGTATTTTATGTATATTTGAATGTTTTTGTATTTTATGTATAAAATACCTTCAAATGAATGATATTGAGAGGCTCAGGCTCTTCAACACCATCCAATGATGTGAGGCGATATGCCCCAGGCCCAACCTTCTCTGAAATCATGTAGGGGCCTATCCAGTTTACCGTAAATTTGTCTCGTAGGTGCAATGGTAGATTTGAGTTTTGTTGGTTTTCTTTGAGCACAAGATCCCCAACTTTGAATTCTCTCAAGTGGAATTTACTATTGTAGGCTTGCGCAAGGTGATCTTGATAAACATGGAGATGCTCCAAGGCATTGACTCGACATTCATCAAGAAGCGTTAACTGATCAAGGCAGGCTTGTCATGTGGTGTCATCATCTATGAAATCCTTTAACGCTATGCGTAGGGTTGGAATTTCCAACTCTAGGGGCATGATGGCTTCAGTGCCATATACAAGTGAAAATGGTGTTGCCCCAGTGGGCGTTCACACACTAGTCCTATATGCCCACAATGCTAGAGGTAATTGCAAATGCCAGTCCTTATGATTATCTTTTACCGTCTTCCTCAATATGGAGACTATTGTTTTTTTTGAGGCTTTTGCTTGCCCATTTTCTTGTGGATAATAGGGTGTTGAAAAACTGTGTTGAATATGGTATTTGTTCATTAAAGCATGCACATTTTTGTTCTTGAAATATGGCCCATTATCCAATATTATTTTCAAAGGGACCCCAAAATGACTTATGATATTGTGGAGTATAAACTCTGCAATCCTTGGTCCAATTATCGAAGTCAAGGGGATCGCTTCGACCCACTTGGTAAAGTATTCAGTGGCCATTATGATGAACGTGTGTTGGCCTAAGGATGGGGGTGAGATCTTCCCCACTAAGTCTAGTCCCCACTACGAGAAGGGCCATGCTTCCTGGATGGGTTGCAAGGCTTGTGATGGCAAGTGAGTGAGGTTTGCATGATGCTGGCACTTAACGCATTTCTTGACATACTCGCAACAGTATTTTTCCATAGTGGGCCAATAGTAACCCATTCTCAAGATGCGCTTAACGATGGCCATGCCATCTAAGTGGCCACCACACGTACCATCGTGAGCTTGCAAAACTGCCCAGGCTGCTTCCTAGGGCTCAAGAAAATGAAGGAGCATTCCATCGTAGCCTCGTCTATAAAGGATATCTCCTAGAAAGATGTACCTTGTCACCTTCTATTTAAATGCTCGTATTTTTAGCATGCGACAGGCCTTGTGGTACCATTCCAAGTTTCAGGAAATCATGCAATTGGGAAAGCCAATCCTGATAAGCCACAACTTCTATGGATAAAATGACATGTTCCTCCTGCGATCCAAAATTTGTGAACACAGATTGAGAAATAACCCTGTGGTGAATGGTTGTACCACACTCCGTAGGGCCTTGAGATATCAAATATTCCCAAGGTGCCATTTGCAAGAAAGCTCTAGCTCTGAAGGACCAATCCTGATTTGGTTTGGTCTGGATCATGTTGACTGACTCTTGATTGTCAATAGCCTCACATTGTATTGTTGAGTGCATGAGCACTTTAACATGAATGGTTGTGAAATCAATAGATGGATTCTGAGGGATTAAGGATCCCAAATATGCCATGGTGTCTGCAAATATATTTGACGTATGAGGGATTGCCTCGATGTCATACCATTCTAGTCGGGCTAGGTAAGTGTCAACAAGCTCCTTGTAAGCTTTCAGGAGTGGGCACCTACATTGGAACAATCCTTTGACTTGATTAACTATGAGCAAGGAGTCACCAAAGATATTCAATATTTTAATACCCATTGCAATGGTTTCTTGGAGTCCCAAGATCAGGGCCTCATACTCTGTGTTATTGTTTGTGCATGGGAAGTCTAACTTGAATGACAAGGGCAATGGAGCACCCTGCGGTGTGATAAAGACTATCCCTGTGTCACCCCCTTGCTCGCACTTTGAACCATCGAAGAACAATGCCATGTCTCTTTCTTTCTTAGGTTCTTCGGGTTTGGGTGGATCTGATAATGCAAAGACCGCATCGTCAGGAAATTCTATGGTGAGAGGCTTGCTATCCGGAAGAGGTGCCTCTGCTAATTGATCTGCTATGACTTGTCCCTTGATGGAATTTTGGCTTATGAACTCTAGATCAAATTTTATCAATAGCATGATCCACTTTGCAGTACATGTATTGTGATAGGTCTTATTCATCATGTACTACAAAGGATTTTGTTTTGATATAACGTAAGTCGTATGGCTCAACATGTAGTGTCACAACTTTTTGGTTGCAAAGACCACTGCTAAACACAACTTTTCTACATACGCATATCCTAGCTCATAACTCACCAAGGTGCGACTGATGTAATATATGACTTGCTCTTTGTCTTGTGCATTCTTTTGGGCCAACATGGTGCCCAACACAAAATCGGTAGCTGATATGTATAGTAAAAATGGCACATCTGGCCTTGGTGGAGCCAACATTAGCGGCGTTTCCAGGTAAGTTTTGATCTCTGCAAAGGCTTGTTGGCACTCTTCATCCCAATGAAATGGGACATCCTTGCATAGCAACCGGTTCATGGGCTGACACTTGTCTGATAATTGAGCAATGAACCATTTGATGGATGCTACCTTGCCTTGTAGGCTTCTTAACTCCCTAATGTTGGTAGGGGCGGCCATTTCCATTATAGCCTTTACCTTTTCAAGATCGACTTCAATGCCTCTCTTAGAAATGATGAACCCTAAGAGCTTACCAGAAGTTACGCCAAACACACACTTCTTAGGATTCAATCTAACATTGTGCTCAATGAGGCGATCGAAGACCTTTGTAAGGATTTTAGCATGCTCTTGCCACAATAAAGACTTGGCCAGTAAATCATCAATGTAGTCCTCCAAGATCTTATGCATATAGTCATGGAAGATGTATGTCATGGCCCATTGATATGTGGCACCAACATTCTTTAGGCCAAATGGCATCACCTTGTAATAGAATGTCCCCCATGGAGTAATGAAAGTAGTCTTATGTTGGTCTTTAGGTTTTATCCAGATTTGATTGTATCCAAAAAAACCATCCATTAGGGAGAGCATCTCATGACCTACGGTGGCGTCAACAAGAGCGTCTATGTTTGGCAACGGGAATGAATCCTTTGGAGTTTCCCTATTCAAGTCTCTAAAATCCATGCAAATACGGACTCTTCCATCAGGTTTTCCCATGGGCACCATGTTCGAGACCCATTCAGGATAGTCGATGGGAACTATGAAAATCGCATCCAATAGTTTTTGTAACTCATTCTTCACCATCAAAGCGATGGTTGGATGCATTTTCCTCAAATTTTTCTTGACTTGCTTCTTCATGGGATCCAATGAAAGGTTATGAACCACTAACTTTGGATCAATCCCTGGCATATCTTTGTAAGTCCAAGCAAAAATATTTGGCCTCTCTTTAAGGAGAGGGATTATGATGGCTTGTTCCTCTGGAGATAGACTTTCTCCGAACTTGACTTTCTTTGGTTGAGTAGGATCATCACTGATGTCCACCTCGAAAGTCACTTCTATAGCCATATGTGACCCATCCTCCAACTGGTGAGGCATGGGTATCAAATGAATGTCATCGGTGGGATTTACAAGTCCTACTGACTCAGGATCCAAACCGGCATGGAATACGTCATATGCACAGCCTGATGCAAAATGAAATGGTTGTAACACCTCATCATTAGGAAAAAGGTCCTCAAGCTCTATGGGTGAATTAGCATGATCCCAATCAATAGCCTCTGTATCAAGACATAATGGTTTAGTAGGATCTGCTGGGTTATGAAGTGGAGTGGTCAAATCAATGGAGATCGTATTGATGGATGGAATGAAATCTCCAGGACCACATGGGTGAAACATTGTCTCAGAGGTTTCTCCTCCATACTCGTGATGAGGCTCTAGAGGGAAAGGAATCTCTGGATCTGGCCCATGAGTAGGTCGAATAATAGGATCATTGGGTTCTAAGAGCTCCTTGAACGTAGGTAGAGGGGGATTGACCGCATGGTGAATGGCATCTAAGTCGATAGGTCTCCCCAAAACCGCAAGCCAGGGTCTATGGCATGAAGTGCCGCTTCTCTTTCTACCAACATGTTGACTTGCCGCAAGTGGTGAGGCCCAAGATAAGCCATCTCAGTCTCATCTTCAAAGTCATCATCACTTATCCAGAAACCATTAGCATTGGTATGTGGCCCCAAGACAAGGGGCGCGTGTCTTGGCCCCAAGTAGGCCATATCTATTTCATCCTCATATTCTTCATCACTTATGAAGATGCCATTTGCATTAGTGTCTTGCCCCAAGCTATGGGGCCACTGCCTTGGTCCTAGGTAGGCTCTTTCTGTTGAGTCCTCTAACTCATAGCCACTTTCATCCGATATGTACCCACTCTCATTGTGGTTGGACTAGGCAAGGCTTTGTAAATAGCGAGGCCCATGATAGGCTAAGATGGCTTGTACTTCATCATCGCTTGCCTCATATCCATTTTCTTCTCGCTCTTCATCCCACAAGTTGCAACCTATTGGGATGGCATCAATTGTGAAGCTTGGATGATAAGTCTCGGGTGGTGGTATGTTTACCACGACCACTTGTCTATTACTTGGATGTCTTGTACTTGGTGGGTGATAAGGAATAAAATTGATGTCTTCTCCTAACCCCAAGCTTAATCTATCCAAGGCTACTTCTAGAGAGTCATCTCGACCTCTGATGTGATAGCCTAACCCAAACCTGTCAGAGGGAAGCTGGTATTGTGGCTCGAATGGCCGCCTACGCCCT
Organism: Wollemia nobilis; assembly: GCA_028583015.1. NCBI lineage: Eukaryota > Viridiplantae > Streptophyta > Pinopsida > Araucariales > Araucariaceae > Wollemia > Wollemia nobilis. The sequence goes on from JAQPPZ010000103.1 coordinate 9,075,129, forward strand.
TGCTCATATATACCAAGACCATAGCCATGCCAATGGCAACGTTCAAAGTAGCTTAGAGAAAACTCGGGATTAGAGAGGTAACAAACATTAACAGTGAATAGTTCATCATTATCCTCTTCTATGTCTATAGACTTATGGGCGTAGTCCAGGCCAGCATAGACAAAGTTGGTCTAGTTGGGAGGGATTCCAAGCGGAACCACTATTCCCACTGGTGGTCTTAGGTATTTTGGTCATCCCATGTCCTGTGTAGACTCTATGATGGGTGTGAATGTTATATTCTACACAAGATACTCTCCTATCCCTATGCTTTCCAAGTGTATTATCACATGTGATGTGGATGATCCTACAGATGACACTAGCAAAGTGGGTTCTAGTATCTCCTCAACTTGATCTTGGAGATCTTCTTCTTCCATGGGACTTGGACTTTTCTCAATGGCTATGGTTAGCGCTTCCTTGGGCTTTCCTTCCTCAACTAAGGGTGCCTTTAGCTTCTGATTATCTTTTGGTTTAGATGTTGATGGTCTCTTAGAAGCATCAGTCATTTTGGGTGCAAGATGAGGTGTTGATGTTGATGGGTCTTTTCATACCCCTTTGTCTCTATCATCTAGTTGCGTAGTTGGAGATGAAGGTCCTACATACAAGTGGGTAGAAGGAATCACAAATTCTCCTAGAAAATCCACTTGATGGACATATTTGAATGGCTCTTCATCAGCCAACACCACATAGACTTTGTCATCATGCACATACTTGACACATTGGTGTAAAATCGAAGGAACACACTTCATATCTCTTATCCAAGGGTGCCCTAAGAGGATGTTGTATTGCATGGCCCCTTCCAAGACATGACACATCACAGGGATGGTCTTATGCCCCACCTTGATAGGTAGGACTATCATTCCCATAGTATTGCATAAAGCATCATTGAAAGCTCTTAATGTGTAGGCTCCCGAAATGATATTTGACTTGGGGATCTTAAGGTGTTCTATTGTTGTCGTTGTGATGATGTTGATTGATGAAATTGTATCGATCAAGACCCACTTAAAAGGTAAATCATTGACTGATGCAACAATGTGCAATGGAGGGTCTGGTAAGGTAGTAGGCACTATCTTAATCTCATGATCATAGAATCGAATTACAAGTTCCTAGCATTCTTGTACTTGTCCCACAAAATGAGTGAATGCATTTGGATCTTGTGGTTGGAGCTCAATCGATCTCAAAATCTCCATCAAAGTCTCCCTGTGCTTTGGGGACTATTGTATGAGCTCATAGATAGATAGCTTGGCTAGAGTCATTTGTAAGTTTTGCTCTAGTCTACTCTGAACAGTTACCATAGGTCGAGTTGGTGGACCTGGAAGGTTGTTCTACCCCTGCCTCTACCTAGGTGTAATTGGGACATTAATGGGAGTTGTAGGAGGTTGTGGTTGACCATATCATCTACTCCTGGTAGCTATATTGACAATTTCAACCATCCCAATGCACCCATGGGTAGGCGTATCAATTTGGACCTGATTGACTTGGGCACCTTGCCCTCTAGGGGCCTCATGGTTTGGCAACAGGTTTTTGTATATGCCCATATCTCTGTTATCAGGGGCCAATGGGTTGTCAACTTTAAGTTCTCCTGCCTCAATCATGTTTTGCACCTGGTGCTTGAAACCAACGCAAACTTCAATGTTATGCCCCGGTATCCTATGATAAGGGTAAAATTGATCTTCCCTATATCCTTTTGGCTTAGGATGGTTGGGATCTACAAGAGGTATATCAAGAAATCTGATCTTCCCAACCTCACTCAATTGGTTGAAAATTGATTGCATTGACTCTGATAGAGGTGTAAAATAGCGAGGTGGCTTGCATTCTCTATTTCACCCCTGATTGTTCTTTTGATCGTAATTGGCTGGTGGGGGCTGTGCTTGATAATTTTGGGGTTGTTGCACAACCCCATCCTTAGGTGCAGCCAATACTACTTGATTAACTGGAGTAGGGTTGGCCTGTTTCTACTTGTACTTGTCATTCTTGCCATTTTTGTTCCACTCCTTGTTTCGGAGCTTAATGGTTCCCTCATCTACTTTTATGTCCTCAATGAGTTTGGCCTGTGCCAAGGCTTCCTCAAATTATGGATATTGTTGAAGTTGTAGCAAGAGGGAGATGTGTTTAGAACAACTCTTGGTGAACATGCAGATGATTTCTTCTATGGGGACAAAGAATGATAACTTTACCATGACTTTTCTCCATCTATCCCCATATTCCATTACTGGCTCATCATCATAATGTTTTAAGTTGGCCAAGTCTGAAAGGTTCACCTTTCTTTTAGCACCAAAGGAGAAACACTTCAGGAATGCATTTACTAGTTGTTCAAAACTGGATATGTTGTGCTTGGGCAGTTGGTTGAACCATTGAGTGGCAGCGCCCAAAAATGTCATGATGAAAGTCCTTAGCATAAGAGCATCATTATCTTCAAGATGAAAACATGCATTGATGAAATTGGTAACATGCTCTTGTGCATCCTCTTCACCCTTGAAATTTTCTAACCTAGGCATCTCAAAATGCTTAGGATAGGTAGGGCTAGGGACTGATGGGCATAATGGTTGGTTGTGTATTTTACTCAATGTTGGTTGGTTCCCCATCGTCTCGTATTTCTCAAAGGACTTCATATTTTTAGTGAGTGCCTAGAATGCCTTTGAGGTGAGGAGTTCCTCTTCTTGTAGGCCCCCTCGTGGTGGTAATGGGGGTAACCCTATGTGCACTTGACTTGTTCTATTCTCTTCCCTCCTACGAGGGGATTCAAGATGTGTTTGATCCTGATTTATCATGTTTACCCTTTCTCCACCAGTTTGATGTTGTTCATGATTTGAGTGGTGGTTTTGTTGTGGGATTTCTTCTTGTCTAGTATGCCCTTCTCTTGGTGAGTCAATGCATTTATCTCTTTGATGATCATTACCATTGGTTTGTAAATTGATACGAGCTAGTTGCTCAACTTGTTCTCTTAGACGCTGCTCATGTTGGCGCAAAAGCCTTTCTCTTTGTTTGTCATGCTCGAGAGCTTCCACTAGCTCTCACTCTTTGTGCAATGCATTTTATAACCATCGCATGCGGTCATATTGCGCTGTTAAAGAAGACTCATGTTTTTCTGATTCTGTTCTTGTGGTTTTGATTCATAGATTCCTCGAAGAGGTCTCCGCTGTTTCTTTGCTCTTGCTAGCTACTGTAATCTATTTTGTGTGTTGATAAGTGTCTCTATGGTTAGACTCTACATGAGACTTGTGGAGTCACTCTGAAGCATCCCTAGATTGAGAGGTGCGCTTAGAAGTAATAGTTCATGAACTTCCAGATGCAAAATTTTTTGTGGCTACGGTTTTGGGAGGTGGCCTCGGATGAAACCGATCCAACTCATCTAACTATCTTATTTTCCATGGTTGATCCCTTGGGGTGCCATTTACTCCAATGAGGTCATGATCTATTGGAATCCTTCCTCTTGTGTGAAGGGTATCTTCTGTTTGATGTCTATGACTGGATGTGGCTCTAGTTTCTTGCCCTTCAATGGGTAGACCTATTCTCAATGTCTCATGTGAAGTTTGAGATGTTGTGACTCTTGTGTGTCTTTTTGGTGATGAGGGCTTTGTGGCCCCACCTACCCTCCATGAGGATGGATATGGGGAAACCTCATCATCCCTATGTGAAGAATGGGGTCTAGAACCCTTCTTATGTCCATGTGGGGAGGAAGCCCTTGAAGCCTCCTCATGTCTTTGAGAAGTTTCTATGTGTTTAGAGGAAGACCTTGAGGCTTCCTCATGTCTCCTTGATGATGATGGCCATGAAGCCTCTTTGTGTTGTTGTGATTTAGTTCCATGATTTGACTCTCTATTTGGGGTTTCTCGAGGAGAACCCCCAAGGGTTGAATTATCACCCCTTAGACTCGTGGAACTACGTCTCATGGTCTTATGAGCATGTGGTTCAATGTTACTATGACTTCGCCTATGGGTATGTGTTGCTTCAGATTCTCCCTTGGTATTGGATCGAGGATGTTTACTTTTGGTTTTGACCATTGTGCTTGTGAATTAGTCTTTTGGATTGCAATTTAGAGATAGCCAAACAATATCAAGCAAGTGTTTATCTTGATTACCAATTTATGTGTGCCCTAAACTGTTTGTTGTGTTTTTGATGTGTTGTTCTTGTTTTCTTGCTCTTGTTTTGGATTTAGAATAAGGAGACTCATCCATAGTGGGAATCAAGAACACCCATGCCAAACATGATTTTCTCAAAAAGAGACTAGGGTACACCACTTAAATCCCAGTGGGGGGTTCGCCTAGCTCTTCCACTCTGAACCAATTGTTCCAATAGTGGGAGACAGTTTGAACACGAGTAACTTAGTACCACTATAAAGAAGTTCCTTATTCTATTCTAGAAAGATCTAGGGGGCAAGCCGGTGGAAGGAGATGAATGCCAACGTCACCGGACTGAATTGAGGGTTGGTGATGAAATCCAACTCCCCAATGTTTAAAACATGTGTGTGTGTGTGGGGTTCATTTTAAGTTTGCATAAAGTAAAATGCATCATACAACAGAAATGTACCTTTCCTATATGCCTAATACAAATGACGTTTCGGTTTTTAGAAATATGCATAAACTAATATGAGTTTCATGGATGCACTCTATTTCATGCAAATATGGCCTCTAGTAGGGCCTCAAAGCAAGCAAACCAACACATGATTCCTAGCACGCTGGATTCTAGGGTGGAATTTACAAGCATAAGCCATTGTTCCTAGCAACGCCTAGTGGAAATCTAAAAAAACCCTAAGATGCATAAGATGCAAGTTCTTTCCTTTCCATTCCTTAGTTTCCAAATCAAAATGTGTCTTAATTTCACTATTTTAGGAAAACAGAAGCAGAAAAAGAACCATAAATCATCAAAAAAGTTGTACCAACCTCAAATCCAGCTCAGAGAACCAATATTTTATCCTCTACTGCACTCCAGTTCTGGCCGTTGTCGACCAGAGCGGCTGATTTCTAGCCGCTGTTAGCAGGAGCGGTTGACTTTTGGATGTTGTAGACTAGAGCGGCCGATTTTTGGCCACTGTAGAATAGAGCGGCTAAACCTGCACACAAAAACATGGATCAATAAAGTGGTAGAAAATAAAAACTTGGTGGGGGTCCCACCATGATCGCCATCTGTAGCGACCCTGGGAAGCGGCGCACCGTCCAACTACTCCTACTTGTGAATATTATTTAACTTATTCATATTTAATCATGCATTAAATGAAAGATACAACCGAGATACAAAGAAAATGAATAGATAATGCTTTTTATTTCTTTTTCTCAAGTTCGGTTACATATAGATCCCTCTAAGGGATTCCCTTCTTTTGATACAAATTTTACAAAGTAGGGCAGCGGATGTATGATATCCCCTCGCAAGGGGTGATGCACTCTCATAGGCTTCCCGATGATGCACACGGAACTGTATGAGGGCTTACAGATGCCTCCTTCTCTAGGTCTGGTTCCTAGAGGGATCCTTTTGCTTTCATATGTTGATAACCTATCAAATGTACCTGTAGTCCTGCAAGCATGAAAATAACAACAAACGCTCAGCTATCCGAGATTGCCTCCTCGGATGAGGTTGTTAGAAATAACCCTAATGATAAATAGAAATATGCTCCATGATAATAGAAACTAATGCTATGAATGCTAGTAAATGCGATAAACCAAATCTATGCTAATGGCATAAAAGCATGTAACAAGCTAAATGAAAGAAACTAATGCAAAGAACCCTAGATTAGGTCAACGGGCCATTGTATGAGATAGTGGCCGCTAAGATGAAAACCTGTCTCTATTGCTCCAAGGCTATGAATCTAAGCTTGTTACCGATGTTGAAATGATTATCATTTCTTGTCCGATGTGTTGAATATCCTGTAGATGAAAAACCCTAAATCGGTTAGCACTTCGTTGCTCCTCAAAGGTGCTCCAATTTGCTCTCCAATCCGATAGGGCTTCGCTACAAGAAAATCTTCCTCAAGTCTCAAAAGCTCTCCTCGGTTGTATCTCTGCAAAAGGTCTCTCTAAATTGATCATCGATCCCTTGGTGCTCTTAGGTTTGCACCTTATAATGTGTTTGAAGCCCTAGGTCAATGTCAAAACCCTAGGATTGATTTTTTGCATGCACACTAGATGTTAGCATGAGAAGTTTTGCCTTTGTCTACCCTTGAGGGCTAGTTAACTGGTGTCTAAATCAAGACATGAGTCTTTCATGTAGACTGGCCATGAGGAATCATGCAAAGTTATCCCCACTCGGCTTTATTGCATGCAAACTACCACTTCCTCCCGATATTAGGCTAGATTGGTGGCAAAATGCATTTTAGGGTTTAGCCACTGTCATCTGCAGTGACTAAGGTTTGGCCGCTCTGGTCTACAGTGGCTAAGGTTTGGCCACTCTAAGCTGCAGTGACCAGGATCCAGCCACTCTGGTCCATAGCGGCCAGGCTTGGATGGGCTAAGAATACCCCAAATGAGTGGTAAAAACCATTTTTGATACTTGGAAGGTCCCAAGGTTTAGTCACATGATCTATGAATGTGCCCATGTGAGTAGTCTCCCTAAACATGACATGTTTTAGGTGTCTGCAGGATCTACCTCAATAGGCTTCTTCCCATCATTAGTGAGGGTTGAGACTTGCTTGGCGAAAGACATCATGAGATTATGAACTTCTCTAATAATGTTGACTTGCCCATTGTAAGCACCACCGGCCAACGTCTGGACATAGTTGAAGTGCACCATGTAGGTTTCTTCATTATGCGGGTCGTTGTATGTGGTGCACCAATAAGTTTTACCAGATGACCTGACTTCTTCGCTTTCTAGCACTATTGCATTTATCTCAAGAGCTCTGCTAGTGGAAGTGGCTTGCTCCCTAGTGATCAGAGGAGGAAATATTCTTGGCTGGAAGACTTGATAATTTTACCTCTATCACATGACAATCATCTCATTCACCATTGTTTTTACTGATGCTCATAAATCCTACAGTTCATTGACCTAGTCTACGTTTTAAACTGCCCGAGGTACGGGTAATGGCAATGGCACCAATGGTGCAGGAAATATCGGATATTAGACAAGAGTTGGGAGTTGAGGAATGGTGAGTGCTTGATGTTGTGGAGTGGGTACCACTTGATTATGAGGGCTTGTATTCCATTATTTATTGGGGTACATCGAGATAAATTCTAGATAAATCAGCATAGTCACCTTCGGAGGTAACTTTTTTATAGCTATCAAGTCAACCTCGACCTTCTGTGCCTGCTCATACAAGGCAGGGAATGTATTGATATTATCATGTCAGATGCTCATGCTTATATCTAAATGGAAAGCTCTCAAGTAGTAGAATGCTACCTGCTCTGGAGTGGGCCGAAGGTCGATAGTGACTCTCTACTAGGTTCGATAAAACTTGATGTTGAAATTAGCTACCTCCCTCTGAGGATGCCTTTGGATGGTGGTAAACTAGTGCAACAAAGAGAAGGAGTCCACTTGTTCATTGAAGCATCTTATCAACTATTATGCCAATTGGTCCCATGTAGCAATGGTTCCAGTAGGGAGTGATCGGTACCAGTAGAGGAGCTTACCTCTCAACGAAAGCACCAACAACCTCACCATAATATCTTCTTTGGTGATGTGGTGAATGGTGATGTGTTTGTAAGACATATTCCCTATACCATCATATGTAGGAAAAAACTTCAATGCTATGGGCGATACTTGGTTCTGAGTCATCAAAGCTAGCGGTCCCAAATGATTCCATGCAGGGAACTACCTGGGGATAGCTTGCTGCACCATATGAACTGGTAGAGTTGGTTGAACTAGGGGAGTTGGTAGAACTGGCTGGATTGAAACGTTCAATTGAATCAAAGGATTTGGTTGAACTGGAGAATTTTGTGGATTTGGGGGCAAGCTAGTTGTTGTGCTGGTAGGAGTCAGAGTTCGCTAAGAAACGATAGCTACTTGCAAAGATGTCCTTTCTAGTGGGATATTTGGTTGGACCACTCTAGAATGTTCTCCCAAAGTGTTGATGTCGAGCTCAAATAACTCAACTTCTTCTTCTATATTTTTAGCCTACCATCTCATGTACATGACAGTGTAGGCTTTTAAACTGGTCTTCAAGATTCAAAGTTATCTGAGTTCAACTGAGTCAATAGATATTCAGATTCGATAGTAGCAAGATGAACATTAAATTATTAATACTGATTTTAACATGGAACATTTGCGTCCCACCAGGCATGCCAAAAATTGTTGGTAATTGAATCATCCTAGATATAGATTTTCTAATTCTATAGTGCCCTAGACCCACTGCCAAGTATTGAATGACCGAAGGAAAGAAATGTCCTCCATTCCAATATCTAGTAGGGTTGGTTCCAAAAATAAAATAAAAGTGGTTTTTGAGATAAGGGTTAGGGAAGATGCTGAAAGAGAAGAAAATTACTAAAATAAATGGGAAAAGAGGTTGAAAGCCTAAAATATGAGGGTGACGGATGGGAAGCACGATACACAACCTTTCAATCGACCAACAACAATAAAAAAAAAAAACTTTTAACATAAATCAACACTAAATCCTCTCACCTGCATAACCTCTAGGGGTACTCCAGAATTAATCCTTTACCAATAGCTGAATTCAAAAATAGAATTCAAGCCATATGAAAAAGTAACTAACTTAACAAAAATAACATGATAGAAGGCATACACAAAGACAAAATATTCAAGATTGAAACCAGAAGTCCGTGTTTCAAAAGCAAATTTCAAGATATACAACTACTTTTCTAGAAGATATTGTCCATCCTTAGTTACATTGAAAATTATAGCTTTTATATAGGATTCTACCTCTCAAAAAATTAATTCCCAACCACTTCTACGATGGTGATAGGTAGATTTGATCCAGAACCGACTTAACAGTATAAATATGATTTTACAGATAACTTAGCATTGAATGTAGAAGGTTCCCCTGATCTAGCATGATCAAATGGCTCAAAGCACAACTTTAGGGTTGGTTGAGCAGTTAATGATGGTTTTGGACTACTTTCATTGTGTTTGGGGCCAGCCTGGAGTTTTACTCCACAATTGGAGTGAAAGCAATTTTGCTCCAGAGGTGGAGCAAAAGCATCCCTTTTCTTGCTTAGTCTTCAACTTGATTTCTGGTCAGCTTTCGCTCCACAAGTGGAGTGAATATGATTTCACTCCACCTATGGAGCGAAAGCACCCTTGGCATTACACTTGAACTTTTACTTGATTTTGTGGAGCGATAAAGAGTTTTGCTCCACTGGTGGAGAGACGGGGATTTTTCCTCCATTGGTGAGCAACACTACTTTTGACTTTGATCGACTTCCTATATGCTGACTTTTGAGGCTTCTAAGGAGGAGCTTTCGCTCCCTAAATGGAGTGAAAGCACTTTCGCTCCACAAGTGGAGCGAAAGTCTTTGGTTAGCGCACACTTAATTCTATGGATGGATTTTGCTCCACATGGAGTGAAAGCACTTTGTGCCTTAGCCAAAACTTAATCAATTGCTTCTCCCTCCTCTGATAGGAAACTTTCACTCCACAATTGGGAGCGAAAACACTTTCGCTCCACCAATGGAGCGAAAGTGCCCCTTTATGGCATTTAAAAGGGAAGCGTGCTTCATAAAAGAGTGACGATTATCTAAGTCCCAAAAATTTTCATCACATGCGCAAAATGAAATGAACTTTCACAAATCAAAATTTAAGCAGAAAATACATCCACGACCTCGCCCCATGCTAAAACATTCACAATTTTGCATGTGAAATGATAGGAATTGCACAGAAACTAGAGAAACCATAGGATTTGAAAGAAAATAGTATTTAAAGGAGAAATTGAAAGGAGATAGCTGGTAAAAACACAACAAACATAATGGCATCTTATCCATTTTCGATGGAAAAAGAGAAGTTTTATAGTGATTAACTCCGAAAACTACATACAACTTAAAATTTTACAAAATGTGGCAGGAAGGCCAACAGGTCCTTCTATATATACTCAAATATTGTAACCAAGAGGCTAACACCTCATTTTCTACACTTAAGACTTCCTATGATGAGTATTATGTATGTAACTATATTGTAAAAGAGGCAATAATATGGTTCCAAACTTAAGAATTATGTTGATATTTATTTTTAAAAATTCTAATCCTTTTAAGCCATAAATTCCAAAAAACAATGGTAGGACCAATCCTCAATAGAATGAATAATACTTTAGCTTTGAAACAATCAACCCAAAAGTTCATCAACTCTTTCAATGTTGATGGAGTTACTTAATAGATGTTCACTTTTTTGAAAAAGTGACTCCAAATGGTGTAAGCAAAGGGGTAGTGAAGAAGTAAATGATTTGATATTTTTATATCCTTTTCATAAAAAGCATACATGAAAGGTCCATAATACCCTATTATTTGTAGAATCTCTCCTGTAAGAATCTTTCTTTGGATTGTTAACCAATGAAATTTTGAGACCTTAGGGAAAGTCTCTAGTGATTAAATTATCTTCAAAGAAAAATAATTGCAAATAGGAAATTCTAATTGCTCTAAATCCTCATGTCCAAACTCAATTGAATATCCACCATATTTTTAGTAGATTCTAAATATACTCATCCTTCTACCTAAAAAAGGTCAAATAAAACTCTTCAAGAATATTTTGAAGCTCATTCACTATTTGTGTGTTTCTTTCCTTCAATCATGTTACTAATAAAAATCCATGACATCATGACCTCATAGCGGTATTACAACTTGAACATTATGTATTTATCACTTTTGGAAAGATTCAAAAAGGGATTTAACGAAGTGAGCTCATACCAAATGATAAACATTTTTTTATTTTTAAAAAGAGTCTTTTAATTATTATTTTTTGAAATATAATTTTATGGCATGGGTCTTATGATGCTTAGCCTCCATCTCTCTTCTTTTTGATAGAATATGCTTAGAAACATAATTCTTTCACAAATATCTTAGTAGGTTGGTTCTTAATATTAAAATAAATCCTAAATACATTATTGCTACAACATATATAATTTATAACACATAATTTTTTTATAAAAATGTTACTTATTCTAAATAAAAGTTTAAACTTCTATTATTTATTACTTAAAGTTGGTATAACTATTTGAAGCTGCAAGCTTACTGTAGTGGTAAGGGCTTTGGCCTCTTTGAGAGGTCCAAGGTTCAAACCCCACTTAGTATGAGGGGACAAGGAACCCTCATAAAAACCTATGTAAATTCATTGAAATCAAGTGGCATTAGCTCAACTGGTTAGATTCCTCATCATTTAAGGAGGAGACCAAGGTTCAAATCTTGTCAAACAATACATGGATAATATCTAGGATTTGTTGTAATACCACTATGTGGTGATGATGTAATACATGTGGGGATCATTTCAATCCCATATAACCATTTGAAAAACAAAAGTTGGTATAACTATTTTATAATTGAACATTAGTATAGTTTCCTAGGTCATTGTGAGTTCAACCTATGTATTATTTTTTTATTGTCATTTTTGACAATAATTCTAATGCATATTTTGATATTGAATCTGAATTTATCACATAAAAATACAATGCCATAGATGCCTTCTCTATCTATATTAAACAAACCATTTAAAAAAGGTTTAATAATTTCAAGGTTATCAATTAATAAGTAATCACAAGTAAATGTCTATTAGATAAGGTGGCATGATATTTTCACATTAGACCACCTTGATTTTTTAAAGGATGAAACTTTAGAATGAATTAGAAGCTATTTATTTATTTATTTTGTATACATGTAGGATTTAATTTCTTCTCCACAATAATATCATTAGTTTTTAGATCTATTTTGGGTTTCATGTCTTCACGTGATGATAGAAATTACTCTTTGTTATAGCATGGATGACTTAAAGTTTGAAGTTTGAAACTTTAACTATGAAATACATGTACACTTAGGAAGATAAATTTAACTTCAAAATATTTTTATTTACTTTCTTTATAATATTAAATGGATCAGTACTCTAGTGGATTCAATTTTTACTTTGATTTTAGAGTATTTCTTTTTTGAAGTAAAGCTATATCATATTTTCAACTTAGGAATTGTGATCTCTTTTGTTGACACTCATTTTATTCCAAGAGTAAATTGATATCTTATCTATTATCTTCAATAGTTTTAAGAAGCAATGATTGTATTTTGCCTATATAATGATATTAGCGTTGTGTAAAGGAAACCTTCATGGTGAATTCAATTCAAGATATATCCAAATTGGCATTTTAGTTCTCCTTTGTGATCCTAAAAGTTAATTCATTATATTGGTTCAGACCTATTCTTTCTAGTGGGCTATTTGAGTGGCCTAAGAGTTTATTACCGAATTTTTAAATCTAGAGAGTAATATATCTATCATTTTAAAAGATCCATAACTTTTTCTATATATTTCCATTGGAAGCACAAAGTGGTTATGTATCTAAAATCATCTAAACTTCCTTTATCAGATTTGAAAGGGTGAATACATTTACAACAAAAAATCCAAATCCTTTGGATTTATATTTGAAAAAGTGTATCCTATAAGAAAGCAAGGGAAACATTCCTAAATAAAAGGGATAGTACTAGAAATAGAACAAAAAATTTGAAGTGCTATGAATAAAAAATGTCATGCATTTCTCTAATTTATTTAAAGGTTTTCCACTTGATTATTGGAAAAAGAAACATGAATAAAAGGTTTCATGTTCCGTATTTTCTTAAACAAGCCTTTGACCAAGAAGGAAAATAACAATGTATGGACTAATATTTTAGGTAATTGACAAAAAAATATTCCAACAAGAGATGCACATGTGCTAATCACTCATTAAATGGTGATAGATGGTTCTTAAGCTTTATAGGTTATGAAAGACATTGAGAGAAAAGGGTGAATTAATAACACATGGGTAGTCATATTCACTAATGTGGTAAGACAATTCTTGGTGGATATCTTCACTCATGTGGTAAGATTACTCTTGGTGGACCATTATAATATGTATCAAGTCATAAGAGGTATGAAATGACTCTAATAGGTGGGTATTAAATGTAATTAAAATTGGAAATGAGTGAATAAATCTTCTAGTTGACAATAAATAAGAATCAAATTGAAAATGAGTGAATAAAACTTCCCTAACTAATTTTTAAGTAACATGTCGTATGTGTTATGTAAAAATGGTCCTCAAGGAAAAGAAAAATGATAAAAACTTTGTATTTCTCCAAGATATGAACAATACATTTATTTTATCTATGACCAACCTTTAGATTAAATATGACATGCATAGTATTTTTTTGAAAAAGGTGAAAATTGTATTAAGGCAAATTCATAGTTACAATAATTGGACTGCTATTTTTAGGCAGCTTCAAGATCGTAATAAAACTAACTTTAACATCTCCTTAGACCACAAATTTCTTAGTGTGATCCAAAGAGTAGAAAATCCTATCCTGATTACAATTTTCATTAATACTATTTCAAAGAACCCAGATTTGCTTCTCTCTCTTACCATGACTTTGGGAGCTATCCCAAATTGGGACTAAGAATTATACAAGTAGCAACATGATTCCAAACCAAAGTCTAATCATCATAAACATCTACCATGGTCCCATACACTTCATTACCTAAATCATTTTTGGCTAGTAATAAAACTTGTTTGTTCACCTCCAACCAATCTACAATATCCCTGTTCTGATTAGATTTCAACTGGTATCCAAAAAGATGCTCACTTCTCTTTCTAACCAAAAAGTTAGCCATTGCATTCTTCCCTCTACCTACATAAACTACAATGACATCCTCAAATTGCTGCTAAATGACTTTAATCTAACTCGCTATGCTCTTGATCCACCAAGTACTTGGTATAAAATTCCTAATCTTATCTAGCAACCCCACCAAAATTTGAGAGTTGAAATCCACTAAGATATTTTGAACTTCACTCTCCCAAGCATTGAGAGAGCCTTGCTTGATTGCCAAAGCATCTGCTTCATTATTTGTTGCTACTCATATGTCTTCCAATCCCCAATGAAGAACCTTCCCCTTGTCGTCTCTTCTATGGAAACCAATACCTGTTATCTTTAGGTTATTCTTGGTTCCTCCGTTCTTGTTGATTTTTTCCCAACCTAGGGGTGGGGGTTGCCAAGCCCAATGAGTCTGCCTCATGGCAACATTATATCCTTGTTGTTTTTTTTGCTTCCTCGTATGAGCTTTTACTGTTTCTATAACCTTGTTTAATATTTTTTTCCAAACAAGCTCTATCAGAGTGTATTACTTCTTGAAAATTCTGGCATTCCTTTCCAACGATATGTGCCATAAGATAAATATTGAACCCAAATACCAATCCAACTAAACTGATTTATTTTTTAACCTTCTTCATTTCCAAACATCCCATATATTAGTATGTGTTAAATGCTGGTTGAGACGGGCCTGAGATCAACCCATCGGCTCCACAACTTTAGGGCAAAGCTACATTGGAAGAGCAATTCATCTATTATCTCCTCTTGGATATCACACATGATATATTTAGAGGGGCCATGAAAACCCTATTTTTTAAGTTATCATAGGTGAGGAAGCTCCTATGCATAACCTACAAGACAAATAAATTAATTTTTGGCTAGCCCTTTGCCAACCATACTCTATCCCATGGAACATCCAACCACACCAGAGGGTAAGGGAGCTATAAAATATAACCATTTTGGACTATAAAAATTCCTAAATTCCCATGACCCCAAGCTATCTTATCCTCTTCCTCCTTTCCTATAAGATGTCTTTGATTTGGTATCCTCTCTAAAAGTGACAACACATCCTTAGGGATTGGGACTAGCCACTCTTCCCACTATTTTAGTTGCATAAGAGAGAAGGCCCCAATCTACCTTGTATGTAGATAGCATGTTGTCTTTATCCAACCTCTAGCCTCAGGATCTATTGAAGGGGTTGCAACTTTAGAAATTTTGAAAGAGGGGGTATTGGTCTCAAAAATCGGTCCAAAAATTCATTTAATTTCCTCTACCCACTTTCCAAAATAGTACTGATTTTACCACTTTCTCTTCTAATTTTAGCACTTTCCAAACAACAAAACCTTGGCCACTCATAGGAATACAACTTTTTTCCTCATGGGGAATGTTACCAAAATTCTTACTAGTAATAACTTTGGTAAACAAAAATTCTTAATTAGAGATCCATCTACAATAAAGCTTGTCTTCTAGAGCTTGGTTGTTCAATGTTGACTTTTCGAATTCCTAATCCTCCGCTATTATTGAGCCTTAGGTTTTCTCTTTATTTTAATTTTTTTCTTTAAAAAGAAATTAATTTTCTTGGAAAAAAGTGATTTTATTATTCATACTTATGTTCATTACTTGGGAAAGAAGATAATTACAAATTGTTAACTACATAACAAATATTTATATAGTCCATTCATACTAATAAATTATTTTTAGATAATTAAAAAAATATATATGTAGAAGATTATGGGATAGAAATATGCAAACCATTTCTCTATCTAAATTAATAATGATAGAGTTATTCCACATTTCAACCCTACAGAGGAGCCAACAAGATCAAGAGACTAGTCACTTAATATGGGGTAGCCACTTCAGACATCCATCTGATCAGGAACGAAGTTGTTAGCCACTTCAAAGCCCTCCTAGACCCCTCTTATTCCCAATCCCCTTTGGCCATGGAATCCCTCCTTGCCAATATACCCACCCTTATTTCCTAGGATTCCAACGAGTTCCTCCTCAACCCTCTATCCCACAAAGAAATCCACTACGCACTCCTTTCCATGAAGCTTGAAAAAGCTCTCGACCCGGATGGATTCCCACCCAGGTTTTTCTAGACATTCTAGGATGTTGTGGGCCCAGACCTCTGTGTTGCAGTCAGGGAAATTCAATCTTCCAAAACCATTACCAAAGACGTTAACTTCATGTTCTTGGCTCTTATCCCCAAAGGATCTAATCCTCTGTCCCTCTCAGACTATCACCCCATCAGCCTTTGCAACATCATCTACAAAATCCTTACCAAAGCCATAGCCACCTGGTTGTCTAGCATCCTCCCTACCATCATTGATCCATGCCAGGGGAGTACAGTTAAAGGCCGCAACATTCTGGATGGGGTCATCACCATCCATGAGCTAATTCAATATACCTAGATGTCCAAGACCGCTAGCCTCCTCAAGTTTGGGTTCCACGAGGCTTGGGTGAACCTAGTCTACAATTACATCTCCTCTTCCTGGTTCTCGGTTATGGTGAATTGTTCCGCTGCAGGCTACTTCCCGAGTTCCAGGGGCCTAAGACAAGAAGACCCCATGTCTCCTATCCTGTTCATCATTCTTGCTGAAAGTTTCAGAAGAAATATCAAAGAAGCTTGTTCTAGCAATAAACTCTCCGACATCAAAGCAGCTTTAGGGCTCCCTCCCTCAACCCACCAACAGTTCGTGGATGACACCCTGATCGCAACCAAAGCCTCCATTGCAAACACCATCGTGATCAAGGATATCCTTAACCTCTTTGAAGAGGCTGTTGGGCAGAATATCAACTACACCAAAAGCAAGCTATTTTTCATCCACACCCAGATCAGAAGGCAACGTAAGATTGGCAAAATTTTGGGATGCTCCATAGTAGACTTCTCGACCACCTACCTTGGCCTTCCCATGTTCCAGGGAAGGGCCCACATTGGCATGTGGGAGAACGTGGTGGATAAGATCCACAATAGGCTAGTAGGGTGGAAGGGCGTTCTCCTCTCCAGCGCAGGGAGGGAAACCCTGGTAAAATCGATCTTGCAGAGTATTCCTACATATTTTTTATCAGTTTTTAAAATCCTGGGGACCGTGGGTGAAGCCATTGAAAATTTTAGAAATAGTTCTTATGGTTGGGATCCGAAACCTAGAAGTTCCACCTTATGGCCTAGGATAAAGTTTGCACCCCTAAAGATCAGGGAGGCCTAGGTCTGCGTCGCATCAATATCACCAACCTACCACTCCTAGCCAAGCAAGCTTGGAGAGTGGTTACCAACGCTAGCACTAAGTGGGTGAACATTGTGAAAATAAAGTACCTCCAGTATCAGCCATTTCTCCAAGCCACCATACCCCGCAATTGCTCCCATTTTTGGAAATCCATTTCACTCTCCCAAAGCATCATTCGTGAAGGGTCTGGGTGGATTTTGGGTGATGGCTCTAACATAAAATTTTGGGAGGACGTCTGATGAGTTGTCGTTATACACATCATTAATTCTCAATGAATTTGTCAATCCAGGGCTGTGTACAAGGCTATCTGCGGAAGAAGGGGTAAACAGGGTTATAACTTAGGTCAATCTAGAGCAACAGGTCTTATTGGTGAAACCGATTGTGGGGGGGGATTTAGGACATTCCTATCTCTAAATTGCATGAATTAAACCTTAATCTAAGTTGCAGAATTGGAAACTAATCATTAACTGCAGAAATGAAGTCCTAATTACAATTGCAGAATGAGACCTAATTATGTTGCAAAAATAACAGTTGCAGAATTGAAAGTCTGATTCTAATTGCAGAAAGGAAATCTATTTACTTTTGCAGCAATGAAAATCTACTTCTAACATGGAAATGAAACTGTCAAGGCTCTGTAACAGAAGGTTGTCAATCTTCTGTGCAGGGGTTGACAGCAAAACATAAAATGCAAGAAATTACAGAAAACAGTAAATTCTGGAAATGAAAGTCTGCAATAAATTGAAAGCTTTGTTGAAAGTGGGGATTACAACCAAATCATTAATCACAAAACATAAAATAAGCTAATATTGCAAATATCATTAGTTGTTTACAAAGGAATGAAAGGACAAGTTCTACAACTCATTCTCGCTACAAAAAATCAGAATAAAAACCTATTGTTAGTCCTCCTCCTAGGTCTAGAAGTGGCCAGCCTCTTTGTCCAGAAGAAGGTATGAGTCTCTCTCTCTTTAGATATTACTCACACTCATTTACAAGCAATATGAAATAGAAACAATATACTTTATTGATTCAAACACATGATTACAATAATGCTACTGAAAACTGTTACAGGACTGTAACAGTCACTTTCTGATTATCACCTATTATTCTCTGATTTCTCTATCTTCTATTCCCCTTACTCTCTATTACTTTATTTCTTCCTCTACCTAGCTCAACCTGAACGGGAGCCATATTTATAGATGTCCTAAGATTTACTAACAAGCTGAGAATATCTCAAAAAGATCTAATCCTATTATGCTGCAACAATTCTTGGTTTTATCCTAGAAGAAGATCACACTTTGATCTTTCCATAAATGGTGGCTTTGGTCGGCAAGGACGGCAAAGTCAGATCCGAGATATTTCCCTTTACCCTTTTCAATCTTTATTTCCCTTTTTCCAGCATCAGAATTCGGTCAATAAGTCAAAAAGCACATTCTATTTTCATTTCGAAGATAAGTGGCTCATTCCGAAGATACTGCAATTCTCATTCCGAAGATCCGCTCATTTCGAAGACACTACAGTTCTCATTTCGAAGATATCTGTTCATTCCGAAGAGACTTTGGAATGAACAAATGTGGGCTCCTTAAATGATTTCCTCTGCATTTCTCATGTGGGTTACTTCTCAGGATCAGATTCCAATGGTCTTCATCTCTTTCCACATGTGAATTCCATGCCTTGCCATTCATTGGCAAACTGGCTGGAATTTACATGGGAAAACCCAGTTTTTGTCGCACAATAATAGTTTTCTTGAACTGTTGCCAGATTTAGGTAAAATGAATGCTTGAGACATATCAAAACATGATTAGTGAAATGTTGCTATTAATCTAAGCATATCTCATTTTAGCAAGTCATAACAAAACAACATAAAACTTATACAAAAAGTTGTAAAAATCAGAATATAGTATTTCAGATACATTCATCATGCAAATAGTTAATACACAACATATTGAATTAACTTAACTAGCATATTAGATTAAACATAAGAGTTTATAGGCAATTTCAATGTTCAAAACATGTTATGATTGAGGCATTTCTAGGCCTCATCATTTTCCCCCCAACTTATATTGATGCATGTCCTCATGCATTCTGTTGGGCTATGGAATCACATATGTCCATGGTCAAATTCCATGACCTGTAGAACAACTTCTTGCCTATATAAAATCCCCTATTCTTCCGAAGGTCCCTGAGCCATTCTTCAAATTGTTCATCAGGTTGGGCATCTTCTTCAAAGTAGAATGGAACTGGAGTGATGATGGTTGGAGGCCTAAATCTGAGACCTATCCAATTATGTTGCATGAGTTCAATCAACTGTATTACTCCTTCTGCCCTTCTTCTAGACCATTCTAAGTTGATGGGGGAAATGGGTTCTCTTTTCTGCAAAGACATGGAAAGTTCAGCCCATCTATTTCTACAGACTGATAATGCTGGCAAGAAATTGTCATTACAAAAATTGTGGAATCTGTTCACACAATCCCTCAAGTTTATCAAGTACATTCTCTTCACATCATCCCTGTTCATCATGGTGAAGTGTTGTCTTGTGATAATGGGGTGATTTGGCTGAATTGCTCGACTAACAATTTAGCTCTTGTTTCAATCTCCTTATTCTGCCTTTTTTCTTGGTCCCAATAAAACTGATTCTCCAAGGTGGACATGAATGCCCTCAATTGAACATCTCCAATGTAGATCTGTGGATGAAACTCTACTTCTTCTGGAATAAAGAAACTATGTAAAAATAGTTCACACAGGAGATTTTTTTGCTCAAAAGGGCTATCAAAGTATGCTTCCAGGAAATCTGCAGTGGTGTCCAATTTATATGGAAGACCTGAACTAATCCTCATGACCTACCATTTGAGGTATTTCTCCTTTAGAATAAGACTGTAAAATCTGGTTGGCCGTCTGAATTGGACTAAAAATTCAGCAATTTGACATAAATCAGACACCTTTTCTTTCAATGCCTGAATTTCTGTTTCCTTGGCCTCTAGCTGTTTTGCTTCTAATTTGAATTTTTTAGTCTTAGTGGCAAGCTTCTCATACCTAATCATCCAACTGGCTATGTCTGCATTGTATTTTTCTAAGGACACAGTATTAGGTGGTCTGACTACAGGTGGAATTCTAGGTAGCAGATCTATCTGAACCCCTTTTTCTGCCACTTCCACTGGTTGTTCATCTATCAATAATTCTACTTGCACCCCCTTATCTGCTATTTCTATTGGGTTGTCATCAGATAGTAATTCTACTTGCACCCCCTTATCTGCTACTTCTACTGATGGTGTAACAGTTTGAAATACAGGGACATCAATAGGAGTACTTACTTGATCTGTTTCATGCTGCTGCTTGGACTGTTCCTGTGCTGGTGACTCATCTCCAATGTTTTTTGCTATGCTTTTTGCCAATTCTGAAGCATCTTCAAAATGAAAGGGTGCTTTTGAATGAGAAGGCACATCTTCAGAATGAAAAGGTGCTTCTTCAGAATGAGCTCCTATGTCTGCCTCAATAGAGTCATCTGCCCTAGATAAATCCACAAGCAGTTGAGCCAAATCATCTTCATCATTGGATACAATTGGCTATTTTTTAGACTGTGACAACTTCTCTCTCAGTTCTGCCACTTCTTGTTGTAACTCTACAATTTTTCTTTCTTGCATCTCAATGATGTTTTCTTTCTCTAAAATCCATCTGGTTTGTGTCTTGACAACACTCCTTGTTGCTCTCAGCTGCTCTGTGATATCTTCCTCCTCTATTTCTGCTTTAGAATCAGATGCAGACAAGTCAGCTACAGCAGGCTGCTCAACAACTGGCTCTTCCTCTACAACATCTGTTTGCTCCTATTCAGGAGGCTCTATGAAATTGTCTATAATTGCATCTACTATTTTTGTGGCTTGTTGAACTGTAGCCACCTCCAGATTATCCTGTCCAACCTCTTCCTCAATTATCTGTTCAAGAAATTCTGGGAAGTTTTTAGGGGTTGGTTGTATCTCTGTGACATCTGGACTGCTTTGTCCATCTTCTTATTCTATGACCTGGTCTGTCATTTCCCTCAAGTGGAGTCTTGTAGACCTCCTAGTTCCAGATGCAAACTTCTTCTTTTTGCTTTATTTTCTGGTGACAACAGGGGTTGTGGGGTTAGTTTCAGATGCCTCTGTTTCCCTTGTTGTTTCTTCCCCTATTGGGCTAGGTGCTTCATTTCTTTGTTCTGACAAATCAGTTGCAACTTTGGAAAAATGGACCTTCTTCTATTTTTCTGTTCTGCTTCTAGTTCCAGATCCTCTTTTCTTTTGCCTTTTTGCTTGTGAAGTTGAAGGTTCTGGAGCAAGGTGTTCTGTTGCTACTGTTGGGTGTGTTTCTTTTTCTACAACAGCTTCTACAGCATCTTCTGCAACATCTTCTGTAGCAGTTGTTTCTTCTTCTGCAGCAACATCAATAGTATCTATTTCTTCCTCTTCATCCTCATCTCCAAAAATTACATCATTTAAGGTGGAGTAAAACCTCTCAAAGCTCCTAGGGTTTCCTCTAAAATGGTGTTGGCAAACTAGTTTGATGAGACCATGGTGGCGAAGACTCCCTTTTCCTTCTTGATATCTTTTTGCCATGTTTTTTAATTCCTGGTGCAGGTATAGGGGAAGATTTACCCTAACATCTGGTTGTTGCCTACCATGTCTGAGATGATTTAAAATTTTTATATGATGCCCTGACAACAGTACATACTGCCCTTCATAGGTTAGAAATTTGATTACCCATGTGGCTACTTCATCCCAGGGTTCCTGCAGTCGGCCTTTTTACCCCCTTGCATGTGTTATTATGTGTTAAATACTTAGGTGCCCTATCATTTTCTTCCAGAAATTGATTAACTGTGTTTACCAATGTATTTTTGCCAGACCTAGAAATTGGAAGACCTTCTAATGGCAGCTCAATAATTTGACTCAAAACTTTAGGGGTTACCTCAATAGTCATGTCGTTAACGTGTGCCCGGTTGTTTCTAAATGTGTGGGCGAACATGTCGGCCAAGTCTTCAGAGGACCCATTAAATTTATCCAAAAATGGCATAAGCCCTCCATCTTCAAAAATCTACACCACTTCTAGATTTTCTCAGAGATGGGTGGTATCTATTGGTTCCATTCTTGTTTTTCACCCCATTTTCCTATCTTGGTTCATCACAACTACTCTCTTCTACCCTATTCCTCTTGGATCTCGTTTAGGTTCAACTTTTCAATTTCTCTATTTTTCTTCTTCGAAATGAACCATAATCCAACCTGTACCTCATATCATTTTGCGTTAGCAAATATGTCTTCAGAAAGAAGGGTGGCACACATTTCTATTTTTGATTCGAACACATGTCCATCAATGATTGCGCAGATGTCCTTATCGTCAAATCCACCTTACTCATTTTCTATTTTTTATTTTGTTTGCAGTCTCTCACATGCATGTTTATCAGCATCAAAAATTGGTGGCATACGGTTGGTCACGTCCTCCGTGATTCTGGTATTTTCCAAATGGGTGCAAAAACAAACCATATGCTGATTGACACGTGTTCCTTTATCATATGCTATCAAAATAATTTTCACTTGATTGTATTTCTTTCCTTCCTTGGATGCCACGTGGAGATATTACATTGAATGTTCTTTCCGAAGATTATAATTTATTGCGAAAACAAAACTTCATTCCGAAGATTATGACTTCATTTCGAAGATTATGACTTCATTTCGAAGACGAGTCTTCATTCCGAAGATCATGCTTCTTTGTGATGTCAAATCCTCATTCCGAAGATAAATCCTCATTCCAAAGACAAATCCTCTTTCCGAAGATAAAGATTCATTTCGAAGACAACTTCATTTTGAAGACAAATCTTCATTCTGAAGACAAATTGTCATTTCGAAGCCAAATTGTCATTCCGATGATAAAGTGCAACAATCTGATTAAAACAAGTTAATGCAAGTTTTTGAAATATGACTGGCTTCTTGATGTTCTAGAATTTCTGCAATATTTCAAAACAAGTGCATTGTGAATTTGTACAATATGGTTCAAAATTTTCAAGTTATCAGCAACCGTTTTCATGCATACCAACCCAGTGCTTGAAAAGGTTTTCACAGTTATTCATTTTTTTTTTTTTCTTTCCTATGCGAAGAATTCATATTTCCCAAATCATGCCCATGAAAATTCATAATCAATTTATTCATCTTTTTGTTTTTCTTTTTTTTTTTTTGTATTTTTTTGTTTTCTTGAAATCCATGATCATGTTGATTGTTTTGAAGTGGAAGAGGAAATTTCTTCCACCTATTGTGTATCCAAACTGTCAAGTCATTGCAAGAATTCCTCTTTAGTCAGAGGTGTATGGTACACCCTGAGGCGATGTCCATTCACTACCAACTTTCTATGTGACCCATCAATAGGAGATAAAGGAACTGCTCCATTGTCAAATACTTCTTCAATCCGGTAAGGTCCAAGCCATCTAGTTCTCAGCTTTCCAGGGAAGTCCTCATAGCGAGAATCAAACAGTAAAGCCCAATCTCCTTGTTGAAGTTTCCTCTGCTGAATGTGACTATCATGCCACAATTTCCTCTGCTCTTGAATTACTTCAGTTTGGTGTAGAGCATCCAACCTAAGTTCATCCAATGCATTCAACTGTAGAATCTTATCTGTTTGTGCCTGTGACAATTCAATTCCAATTTCCAATGTTGTGCGTAGTGTTAGTAGCTCAAATTCAATAGGTAAGAGGGGCTTTTTACCAAAGACTAGTTCATAAGGTGTGAATCCAGTAGTGGATTTCCAAGTAGTATTGTAAGCCCACACTGCTTCAGGTAATTTATCTAGCCAGTTTCTCCTATGAAAAGCTACTATTTTTGTTAAAATTCATTCTAGTTCCCTGTTTGTTACCTCAACCTGGCCATTTGCTTGTGGGTGATAAGGTGATGATTTTCTATGTTTGATTTCATATAATTCTGTAAATGCCTCAATGACTTTAGATGCAAATTGGGGTCCTTGGTCTGTGGTGATAGACCGGGGAGCTCCAAATCTCTAAAAAATCTGAGTATACAAGAAATCAGCGACCTTCTCTTCATGAGCATGTTTGAAAGCACGCACCTCTACCCACTTTGTCAAGTAATCAGTGCATACTAGAATATGCACCTTTCCTTGAGAAGGTGGATCAATAGGTCCTACAAAATCAAGCCCCCACCTCTCAAATGGCTCTAAAACCAATTGAGGCTGCAGTGGCATTTCATTTGTATGAGTGGGTTTCCCCATTCTTTGGCATGCATCACAATGCCTGATGTACTTTTTCACATCCTTGTGAAGAGATGGCCAATAATATCCTGTCCCTAAGATTTTCCTAATTGTGCTTTTTACAGAGTAGTGTCCACCTGAGGGTTCATCATGACAAGCCCTAAGGATATCATACACCTCATCCTTTTGGATGCACCTACGTAACACATGGTCAGGATTGCACTTAAAAAGTATACCCTTGATCCATTCAAAAGAAGAACTCTATTTGATCAATTGTTTTTTCTATTTTGAAGTGAAATGTGGAGGAACTTTCCCTGTGACCAAGTAATTGGCTATATCTCGCAAACCAAGGTGATTGGACTGATATAGCAAATAATTTTTCATCAGGAAAGGTGTCTTCAACTAATTCCCCTTCATCTGTGTTCTGTAATCTGGACAAGAAGTCTGCTACAACATTAGCTTTTCCTAGTTTGTTGATTATAGTGATATCAAATTCTTGTAGCAACAGTAACCAATGAATAATTCTTGCACTTACCATAGGCTTATTCATCAAATATTTAATGGTTGTGTGATCTGTGTGAATAAATATTTGATAACCTGTGATGTAATGCCTAAATTTGTTGATGGCATAAATTATCGCCAAGAATTCTTTCTCAGTTGTGGTATAATTTTTTTCAGCTCTTGTCAAATTCTTGCTAATGTAGTAGATGGCATAGTGTTCACCATTGTCAATTTGTCCTAATGTCTGCTCCAATTGCAGTATTGGAAGCATCAGCCTGTATGTGAAATGGTAATGTCCAATTAGGGCCTCTTAACACAGGTGGAGTTACTAATTTCTCTTTCAGAGCTTCAAATGATTCCTGACACCTTGCAGTCCAGGAAAATTCAGAATCTTTAGTCAATAGGGCAAACATGGGATTGGCTATTGTGCTAAAGCTGGGAATAAACCTGCGGTAAAAACCAATGTGTCCTAGGAAGCTTTGACATCAATCTGAGTTTTAGGAGGAAGGAGGTTCTTGATAATTTCCACCTTCTTTGGATCAACCTGGATCCCTTGAAGAGAGATGTGATGACCAAGAACTATTCCTTCCTTCATCATCATAAAACATTTTTCTAGATTCAAGGATAACTGGTATGTTTCACAGCTGAGTTAAAACTTTGTCAAGGTTTTCTAATGTAAAGTCAAAAGTCTGTCCACATACCGTGAAATCATCCATGTATATCTCAACACTGTTGGTAGTCAGATCAGAAAAAATTGCTAAAACTGCTCGCTGAAATGTTGTTGGGGCATTACACAAACCAAAAGGTAAAACCCTATAGGCAAATGTTCCCCATGGATAGGTAAAGGTTGTTTTCTCTTGATCTTCAAGTGCAATCTGAATTTGATTATATCCACTAAATCCATCAAGAAAACAAAAGTATCTCTTTCCAGCAAGGGTATCTAACACCTGATCTATGAAAGGTAATGGAAAATGGTCTTTGTATGTCACTTTATTCAGCTCTCTATAGTCTACACATACTCTCATTTTTCCATTTTTCTTAGGAACTATAACCAATGGAGAGACCCACTGGCTATCAAAAATTGGGTAAATGAATCCTACCTCCAGAAGTTTTTCAATTTCTTCCTTTACAATATCCCTTAGGGTAGGATTCGACTCTTCTCCGGGGTTGTCTAACCGGCTTGACTTCTTCAGTATAAATTCTGTGGGTGCATATATCAGGGTGAACTCTTGACATATCTTTATAGTCCCAAGCAAAAGCATGGACATGCTTCTGCAAGACAACTATCAATTTGTCTTCCTCTTCCCTAGTAAGCTAGCTGTAAATGTTCAAAAATTTGCCTGGCTGGACTTCTATTTGTTTTGTATTTGGAAGGACTGAACTCACTTCTTCATACTTGGTGGTTAGGGAGTTAAGAGGACATTGCTGAGATGGAAGGAAATAAGAAGTTTTTGTTTCATTATTTTTTGATGGAAGCATATCCTGTATGGAACAGTGAGAAGGAAAAATCAAGTGATGGTGCCACCCATGTGGTAGTGAAACAGAGTTTTCCTGTGATAGTACAGATGGTTCACCTTCAGAGTTTTGGTTCTCCTCATTCCTTAACAATTGCTGGATATTTATTGCTTCCTCTTCTAACCCTTGTTCATGCAGAACATTCATTAGGATAGTTTCATTTTCTGAATTTTCTGTGTCATGGAGGTCTTCTGTGTGTTCCCTTACTACCAAGGTGGCTAGTGTGGAAATAACCTCCTCTGATTCTTCATCCGAATCAAGAAACCATAACTCGACCTAAAAAATTGCTGGAGGGTCTTGCAGGAGGATACAGAGAGATCTATTTTAGATCAATACCATTTGAAATAGTCATTTTTCCAGATCTGCAGTCTATGAAGGTCGCTGCAGTTGCAAGCCAAGGTCTTCCCAAAATGATGGGATATCCATGTGTTGAATTTCTTGGTTGTAAAACCAAAAAATATGCAGGGAATTCCCAAGAAGAAACTTCTATAGGAACATCTTCAATGATACCTTCAGGTTTTGCAACTGACCTATCAACCATTTCTAAAACTGTAAATGTGGGGCTGAGATGTTTGAGCTGTAATTGTTTCATTATATCCTTGGTCATGACATTTATTGCAGCTCCTAGATCTACTAAGACATTTGATATTGGTACTGAACCTATGGTAACTGTGATAACTGGACTTCCTGGGTCACTATACTTTGGAGGTACTAGTTTTCCAGACAAGAGATCAGCTATCTTTCCTTCAACCTGAACAGTCTTAGGAAATGCTTTCTTTTTTCTTCCTGCTCTTTTAATGCACAAATCTCGGATAGTACTTTTAATCATTGGTATATCCTTAATGGCTTGCAATAAGGGCAATGATATAGTTAACTTTTTAAGTTCCTTGACCAGGTCTGACTCAGAATTTTCTGTTGTGGTATTGAATCTTTCAGGATATGGAATTATCCTTGATGAAGGTAATTGTTCTGCCTGTGGTTCTATTTTTTCTTCTTCTTTCTCTATTGTTGGTTCCACTCTAACTGGTTCCAAAGGTTCTTGCTCTTCATTTTCCTTGCTTTTATTTGAAATAGGTTCAGGTACAACTTTTCCTGAACGAAGTTGGATGTTACTACAATCAATAACATTTATTTCAACATTTTCTTCAACTTCAGCCACATAGACAGGGGATGCCTGTCTCATGCTATTTGGATTAGTGACTGATTGAGCTGGAAGTTGAGGTTGTTTCACCTGTTGTGTTTGTTGTGGTTGGTTCTATTTTTCTTGAAAATTTTGATTAGGTGCAGGCAGCAAATGTTGATTTTGACCTTGATTTCTTTGTTGCCTTGGATAGGACTGGTATTGTTGATTCCATTGTGGTTGATTTTGCATCCAATGTGGATTAGTCTGATTCTGATTCCAGGGTGGATTGTTTTGATTCCATGATGGGTTGTTTTGATTCCATGATGGGTTGTTTTGATTCCATGATGGGTTGTTTTGATTTTGATTCCAGGCTGAATTACTCCAATTTGTTTGTGGCCATTCTTGGGAATTTGTCCATTGAGGATAATTCCAAGGACGTTGGGGTGGTTCTGATTGTCCCCAAGGCATAGTACCAGGATTATGCCCCCAATTTGTAGGAAAACGAGGGGGATTTTGGTATTGAGAGAAATTTCCCCCTTGTTTTGGTCCAATATAGTTGAGTTCCTCAATCTGACTTTCTAACACAGTTTTGAGTTGTGGTAGCAGGTGGCATTGATCGGTTGAATGCCTCTTTGAACAGATACTACAAATGGCTGAGATAGATGTTTTATTCAAAGGACATTCCTGCAAAGCATGTTTATTTCTACATCTTGGGCAATAAATTGCCAAAGGTTCTGTGTTTTTTGCTTTTGCGGACATTTCCCCCAAAGTTGTGTTTAATTGCACTAGAATATCAGCTTTTAAAATTTGCAAGTTCCTCTATTAGTTCCTTCACATCAGTGCCATTTGTATTTTTTTTCTTCTTCCTTGCTTATTGCGAGAGTAATTCCTGCAGAGATCCATAATTTCCTCATTACTGAGAGTATTTACATCCCCTCTTCCCATCAAATCCAATACGTCTCTAGATTCATCTTGCAATCCTCTCAAAAAGATGGTTTTGCATAACTCTGGTTCTACAAGTCCACATCTCCTTTGAACAAAGGAGAACCTATCAAGATAGTCTTCTAATGTTTCATCATCTTCTTGTTTAATCCTGAATAACTCATCTTTCCTGTTCCTTACACGGCAATACTCCTGATATTTGTCTAAAAACACAGTTTCCATTTGATCCCAAGTTCGGATGGAATTTGGCTCTAAACTCATGAACCAACGTAATGTTGAGTCCTTGAGTGTTGAGGGAAAGACCTTAAGTTTTTTATTGTCATTTACATAATCATAGGTTTGACACACTACCTTGAATTCAAACAAAAACTGATCAGGATCTTCAGATACAACACCTCGAAAGGTTGGAAGTACCGAAGGTGAAATGGTTTTCATGGGAGAGTTTTGTGTTGGATTCAAACAGATAGGATATTCAAATGTTTTGGAAGGTTGGGGAATATCTCGATCATCTCCTTCATTATGGACATAGCCATGTTGGCCATCTCTATCTAGATTGCCTCCCTCTGCCATAGTTTCCTATTCTCTGGGAACAGTTAATCCTATCCAAATTTCACTCTCAAGAGGTCCAAGACCCTCTGTTGATGATGAGTCTAATGATTCTTCTTTCTTAGGATGTTCTAATGATGGTGAAACTGGTGATTTTCCTTTCTTAGAATGTTCTAATGATGGTGAGACTGGTGATTTTTCTTTCAATATTTTTGGTAATTCAAACACAGGTGATTCACCCCTTAGGCGTGAAGATCTCCTTAATGGAACAAGCCAGGGATCCTTTTGGGTAATTCTACCTTTTTCATCCCTAGACTTACTCATTCATGTTTACTCTAAATGACATAAATTATAGGTCAATAGTTGTTATTTTAACCAACTGTTCTATTCAGATTTTATCCTGAATCTTCATAGTTCAGTCTAATTAATAGCTATTGGACTGTTGTTACCTTCTAGCAACACAATTCCCTGGCAACGATGCCAAAATGATGCGTTGTTGTTATACACATCATTAATTCTCAATGAATTTGTCAATCCAGGGCTGTGTACAAGGCTATCTGTGGAAGAAGGGGTAAACAGGGTTATAACTTAGGTCAATCTAGAGCAACAGGTCTTATTGGTGAAACCGATTGTGGGGGGGATTTAGGACATTCCTATCTCTAAATTGCATGAATTAAACCTTAATCTAAGTTGCAGAATTGGAAACTAATCATTAACTACAGAAATGAAGTCCTAATTACAATTGCAGAATGAGACCTAATTATGTTGCAGAAATAACAGTTGCGTAGAATTGAAAGTCTGATTATAATTGCAGAAAGGAAATCTATTTACTTTTGTAGCAATGAAAATCTACTTCTAACATGGAAATGAAACCTGTCAAGGCTCTGTAATAGAAGGTTGTCAATCTTCTGTGCAGGGGTTGACAACAAAACATAAAATGCAGGAAATTACAGAAAACAACAAATTCTGGAAATGACAGTCTGCAATAAATTGAAAGCTTTGCTGAAAGTGGGGATTACAACCAAATCATTAATCACAAAACATAAAATAAGCTAATATTGCAAATATCATTAGTTGTTTACAAAGGAATGAAAGGACAAGTTCTACAACTCATTCTGCTGCAACAAAATCAGAATAAAAACCTATTGTTAGTCCTCCTCCTAGGTCTGGAAGTGGCCAACCTCTTTGTCCAGAAGAAGGTATGAGTCTCTCTCTCTAGATCTTACTCACACTCATTTACAAGCAATATGAAATAGAAACAATATACTTTATTGATTCAAGAACATGATTACAATAATGCTGCTGAAAACTGTTACAGGACTGTAACAGTCACTTTCTGATTATCACCTATTATTCTTGATTTCTCTATCTTCTATTCCCCTTACTCTCTATTCTTTCTTTTCTTCTCTACCTAGCTCAACCTGAACGGGAGCCATATTTATAGATGTCCTAAGATCTACTAACAAGCTGAGAATATCTCAAAAGATCTAATCCTATTATGCTGCAACAATTCCTGGTTTTATCCTAGAAGAAGATCACACTTTGATCTTTCCATAAATGGTGGCTTTGGTCGGCAAGGACGACAAAGTTAGATCTGAGATATTTCCCTTTATCCTTTTCAATCTTTATTTCCCTTTTTCTAGCGTCAAAATTTGGTCAATAAGTCAAAAAGCACATTCTATTTTCATTTCCGAAGATAAGTGGCTCATTTCGAAGATACTGCAATTCTCATTCGAAGATCCACTCATTCCGAAGACACTACAGTTTTCTCATTTCGAAGATATCTATTCATTCCGAAGAGACTTCGGAATGAACAAATGTGGGCTCCTTAAATGATTTCCTCTGCATTTCTCATGTGGGTTACTTCTCAGGATCAGATTCCAATGGTCTTCATCTCTTTCCACATGTGAATTCCATGCCTTGCCATTCATTGGCAGCTGGCTGGAATTTACATGGGAAAACCCAGTTTTTGTTGCACAGTAATAGTTTTCTTGAACTGTTGCCAGATTTAGGTAAAATGAATGCTTGAGACATATCAAAACATGATTAGTGAAATGCTGCTATTAATCTAAGCATATCTCATTTTAGCAAGTCATAACAAAACAACATAAAACTTATACAAAAAGCTGTAAAAATTAGAATATAGTATTTCAGATACATTCATCATGCAAATAGTTAATACACAACATATTGAATTAACTTAACTAGCATATTAGATTAAACATAAGAGTTTATAGGCAATTTCAGTGTTCAAAACATGTTATGATTGAGGCATTTTCAGGCCTCATCAACGTCTGGGCTAGGAAAGAAGCCCTTAACAACAAACCCAAGCTGGCTGTAGTTAGGCATCTGACCGACAGCAAGTTCGGGCCCAGAGTTACCGAATTCATTTCCTCTAACCAAGGGATCCAAGATTGGAAGCCGATCAAGTTCAGGATTACTAATGATACCATCGCCACGATAGTAGAAGGGATCCAAGAGGTCCTAAGGTCGATTTTTCTCCCCTAGTCCAGGAAGGAGGACGAACAATGCTGGAATGGTAGCATCGACGAGAATTTCTCGATCAAGACTACGTCTCACCTCTGTGAAAGGAAGGCCATTGGGGAAGGCTCCAACAACAAAAAATTGGTTGCCCAAAGGATATGGCTCAGGTCCCTCATCCCCAAAATAGCCCATTTCTGTTGGACCGCTGTTCATAATAAAATCCTCACCATGAACAACCTAATTCACAGAGGGGTCATGGTCCTACAGGTGCTACCTTTGCATGCAAGATTGGGAATTAGCCCAACACATCTTAATAGACTGTTCCTTTTCCAGGAAAGTGTTTTATATAGCCATTGATAGATTCCAGGTCTGTTGGGCATGGCCCAAATCAGTCAAAGGGTTGATCAGTCAATGGCCAAGACCCTTCAGGCATCCTAGACTCAGTTTCCTGTGGAGTTCCATCATCCACCACATTTTTTGGCATATATGGCTAGAAGGTAACATGCGAGTTTTTAGCAAAGAACCCAGAACCCAGGATGCAGTGGCTGTTAAAGCCTTGGCCTTCGCCATGAAAAATAGTAGTCTCATCCTTTGCCTTTGGATGCTTCAATGGAGCATCCAAAGGGAACCCAGGCAAAGCCAGGGCAGGTGGAGTCATCAGAGATCATAAAGGCAGCATCATCAAGGCCTTTGCTGAAAACCTGGGTACCCAAACCAACAACTTTGTCGAGGCTAGAGCGGTTTGGAGGTGCATGGATTTATGCAAAAACCTGGCGAGCCTAGTTATCTTCGAAGGGGACTCTGAAATCATAGTGAACCTCATTCAGAGTAGGAGTAGGGAAGAAAAAAATATCCAAAATATCATCATGGATTGCCAACGATGGATCCGCGATAGGGAGAGAAACCAGATCAAGCACATCTACAGAGAAGCCAACCAAGTGGTTGACATCCTTGTCAATAGAGCTATCATAGGAAGCTCCTCATCATTTGGGAAAGCAATTTTCCCACTGAAGTTATCAAAAAGGTTAACCATGATATGGGCAAAATACCCACCTGTTAGCTCCGTCCTATTAAGGTCTAGTCTTAGGCTAGGCCCACAAAGGGACCATTCAGAGTCCTCGTCCAACCTCAGTTTTAGAAGCAACGGTGGTTGTAGCCACCACAACGGTGTCTCCTCGACACCATGGTGCAAAATTTTTTTCAACGGTGGCTCTAGCCACCACACCTGGGATTCAACACCTAGACCGGTGTTTTTCAACACCTTGAAAAGACCCTTCAGGCTTT
The DNA here is from genome assembly GCA_028583015.1 of Wollemia nobilis. NCBI lineage: Eukaryota > Viridiplantae > Streptophyta > Pinopsida > Araucariales > Araucariaceae > Wollemia > Wollemia nobilis. The sequence goes on from JAQPPZ010000103.1 coordinate 9,107,678, forward strand.
CTAACACCCCTTTTTGCCTCGGCAATAGCCCAGACTTCCATGCTGCGCTTTCTGTCCGTTGTCATCATATGTATTTTTCTCGCTTTTTTCTCGGGCACTCGTGTTTCTGGCCTCCGACCACGTCACCTTTGATCCTCGGTACGCCTCGCTCCATCTCCGTCTGTCTCACCCTTTCCACCACTTCGCTCTTCGCCTCCTTCTCTCTGCTGAATCAGCCCCATGTCGATTTTCATGCCCTTCCCGTGTCTTGGCGGATAAGTCACCTCGTCACCTTCCCATGCATCTCTTTGCTAAGGTCTTTTCGGCTATTCATAAATTGTGTAAAAGTCCCTCTTCGCGTTTGTCTTTACCCTTCTAAGCCCCGTCTCTGCACCTCTGTCCTGAGGCTTCACTACATCATGGTCATCCTCGAGCCATCGACCCTCCACATTGACCCATCCATTGTGGGCATCCTTGCCCCCAAGAAATTCTTGAATTTCTTTAAGATGTTCGAGGGCACCGAGGATGAAGTGACAAAGGATTTCATCGATTCTTGGAACAAGGGCGATGTGCGTGTCTGAGGCCTGCGGTTTGTGGTTAGTCCCAAGTCGATTACCAAAGTTACAAGCCTAAACTTCTCAGGCAGAGTCGTTCACAGGGATGGCCACAATTTCAAAGAGGAGCTCGACCAGTTCCCTAAGAAAGGGGCGGATCTAAAGTGGGAGGGCAAAGGTATCGTTCGAACTTCCCTGCGAGGGCCTTGGGACGTAGCAATCGTCCCGGTGCTCCAATATATCACTATGGATAATCCAAAAAAAACCCTTAGGGCTTATAACTTGGCGTTCGTGAATCATCTGCGAGACGTCCGACCTATCAATGTTCCTGACTTCCTATTCCGCTCGATTGCCATATCTGTCACTAATTTCAGGAAGAGCCAAACCCTCAACCCTCCTCGGCACCAGGGTCTGTTTCTCATTTTGTACAAGCACGCCTTCGAGCACAGGCCAGCCAAGAGCCTCAGCTTCTCAAACCCTCTCCACCAGTCCAAGCATGCTCGGGAATGGGGTTCGTCATCGACTCCCTCGCAGGGCAACTCCCAACAAGGCCACCAGTCACCTCCGCAACCTTCGTCCCCTACCCACCCATCAGACGCTGCATCCCCTGGACTAAACCCCCCTGCGAAGGATGTCAAGGCAAGCAACCAGATCTCGAAATAGGAGCAGAAGCCCATAATGGGCAAACGAGCTCGGCCCAAGCAAAAATTAGTTAGGCCCAAGAGAAGGGTATCCAAGCGGCTGGTGATGCCTAATATTGAGGACACCCGGACCATCCAGGACCTGTCTAGTGGCGATGAAGGCTCTCTCGGAGGTGATCAGGAAGAGCGCAAGGAGAAAAGTCTGGATGAGACCAAGCCAGTTGAGCAAAAGGCCCGAAGCCCAGACCCCGGTCCGCACAGTATGCTTCGCACGATTGCGATCAGCCGAATCACGGAGGCAATGGACAACTATCTAACGACATCCAATGTTCTCCGCGAAGGGACCAACCTCATGATGAGGGCCACTGAGGAGCTCAAGAGGCTCCCAACAATCCTGGAGGCTCTCCTTCCCAGCGGTGACAAGTCCCAGGAGACTGGGAAATGACGGCGGCAGTTCCAGTGGTTTTAGAGGGGGGTTTCCTTTCTTTTTCTATGTTGCTCGGTTACATATGTTTCTGGTTTTGGGATGCCCGGGTTAGAGGGCTTATTTATTTTTGGATTGTTGCCAGCCTCGTGGCCTGGCCTGTTCGTGTTTGTATTGTCTGCAACTTTTGTGCAACTATTCCATATGTAAATAGGGTCGGGCCCCTTCAACCCGTAAAGTAAATAAAATTTACTTTTACCTACCAAAAGAAAAATTAATAATGATAACATTTTGTTTTACAATAAATTTACACAGATTTTTACGAGGGATCCTGGTCTCCTCATACCGAGTGAGATTTAAACCTTGAACCTCTCGATTTAAACCTTGAACCTCTAAAAGAAAAGCCAAAACCCTTATCACTATAATAAATTTACAATTATTAATAATGATAGTTATTTTTTTTTTGATATATAGAAGCAATGGTTACAATCACGATTTTTAGTAACTACCAACACAACTGGTAGGGTTCAAACTATCTACGAAGGCTCCCAGGACTTCCACCGTCTCGGTACATGGTAACCCGGCGTGAGATGGGGACCACCGGACGCACAGGGGTTGCACCGTCGTCATCTGGCGTACCACTCAGAGGAATCAGATCTGGGCTACTGTCTGTGCATGGGCAAGCCCGTGGGATTGGAACCTAGGTCTCCTCTCGGTAAGCGCCCCACCTTAGCAATCCACTTAGACCCACGGACTTAATAATGATAGTTATTACCTTAAACTATTTATTTGGTAACAATTTTTTTTAAATAAAAAATATAAAAATCATAACCATAAAGTGGAGCTTCTTCCACTTCATAAGGACCTTTGACTTTTTTTTTTAAAATTTGATCACTTTTCATTTTTACACCCTTTTTCGTCTATTATATATAATGCATATGAATGCTGTTATAAGAGTTTTGTCATTTTAAAAAAATTTAGACATAGCTTATAGTAGTTTTGTTGACGATCTTAGGTTGTTAGGGTTGTGTATATCCCTCTGAGTTTAGCTTTAAATCTAAAATATTTTATAAGGTGCTGCACATTCTATATAGCATGGCTGGTGTTGAATGCTTTTAACTTAGGTTTCATATTCTATATAACATTGCCGGTGTCAAATGCTTTTAACTTTGCTCGTTAAATGTAAATAGTTTTGTCGTAGTTAAATTGTTTACCTGCGAAGACTCAATTTCAAAGCATTAATACAATTTAAAAAAAATGTTTTTCTCATGTTGTGTCCTTCCTTTATGGGGCTTTTCTTTTTAAGTCTACTTGGATGATAGATCACTATAGTTATTATTTGAATATATTTGCTATTTTTTTTTTTTTTCATTTTAATGAGATATATATTTTTTAAAATAAAAGTATAATAGGATTAAAATATTGTTTTAGGTTAAAATTGATTAAAATAATTTTTATTTAATTATTATAAATTTTTAACATAATTATAGTAATGAAGTCATGTTATACATGAGTGTTAGAGGATATTACATTATTTGATACATGTTAATGTACTTCTTTGATATATTCTTGTAAATATTAGATTAAGGTTGTGTCCTAGAGTGTGAGTAAATATTTTATGTAATATAATAATATGCAGGAAATGCACAAGTGTTATGTAAATGAGTGTGCAAGTGCTATGTGTAAATGTGCACAAGTGTCTTATATGTAAGTGTGCACATGTGTTCTTAGATTAGGATGTGTTATGTGAAGAGTCATGTCTAAGTGTGCATACAAGATAGAGTCATGTGTATGCAAGTGTCAAGTAGAGAAGCCAAGAGTCATGAGACTTGACATAAGGAAAGGAAGAGTCAAGTAACCAAAGAGTCATCCTACAATGGTTATATATTACTCCATAGTGGATATCATCTACATCTCCTACATTGTCTACATAATGAGTATTGTTATTGTATGGGAGTTTCATGATACATTTGTAAGAGAAAGATGAGTAATAAAGATTGCATACATTTGTGCAATTAATATTGTAAGTCTTGTTACATGTTTTAACATGTATGATTTAGGTTGTTATACATTCATATTGCTTCTTATTAGCAAATGTTATTTGACATAGCCTTGATTTACATATTAATTGGTTCATATTATTTTGTTACATTATTATCTTGATTTTATTATATTGTGGCTTTCATATATTTGATCCTGTTATATTTGTCTCATGAGATTTATATTAATATTAAGGTTTGAAAATCCATCATTTCTTTTTATGTCTACTTGGATAATAGATCACCTTAGTTATTATTTGAATGTATTTCCCATTTCTTATTTATTCTTCCATTTTAATGAGATATATTTTTTAAGTAATAGTATAATAAGATTAAGATATTATTTTTGGTTAAAATTGATCAAAATATTTTTTATTTAATCATTACATTTTTTAACATAATCATAGTAATAAAGTCATGTTACACATGAGCTTGAAAGTAATATAAAAGAAATTAAGTTTCTTTTGGTCATTTCTCACCTTATATCTAAAGATGTTTATATGCTAGGTCCGATACAAATCTAACTCTTGTTATGTAAAATTCTTTAATTATTCAAACATATTGTCCTTTGAAAATTGAAAGTATAAAAGGAGTTCAAAAAGATAGAAAAAGGTACAATCCTACAATCTTATGAGGTAGTGTGTTAGAAGGGACTAATATATATTTTTAGATGTTTATATTTCATGTTCAAATTTGAAAATCACATATGCCATGATATTTGTAGTTCCGTATTTAAACTTGGTGTTGTTTACATAATCACGATCATGAGTGAAGTCCATGTATATTGATTATTGGTTATACAAAATAATCTCATCATAAAAAGTGTGCTCCATCTTAGTTTTAATTTGACATATTCATATTATAACTAGGGACAAGTAGATTAGAGTTGTTTGAGTGTAGATTTTTACTAATATTTTGATTTCTTTTTTTTGCTTTAAACCTTTTAGTTTATTAAAGGTCTATAGTTTGATTTGGATTTGAGTCATTCTTGTTGTCATATCCATCAATTATGTTTATTAGATTAATATTTAGAAATAAGTACAAGCCATAGAGAGAATTTTAAGTTTAACTTAAAGACCCTAAAGACTAGAAGTGTCGGTCCTTCCTTAAAAAAATGATAATTAGTTTTATCTATGATTTGATATTATTGATATCTCAAGCAAGTAAAATTTTTTTCTTGTGTTGTTTATGTCCTATTTATGATTGTAAAAAAATAATATCGAATAAATTTTAGGATTATTGACAAGGGTCACTTTATTTAATATTTTTTCTTTTTAAAATATTTTCTATTTAGCTTTGGTGGTGTTAAAAAGCATTTATCTATTTATAACATTCCTAATAATATTTTCAATATTGATATTATAAGTTATCCCTTAGAAATAAAATCCCATGCTTATTTGGTGGTCAGAGTTGGACTCTACTCAAGGGAGATTTCACGGTACTTTTTAAATTTTAGGAACCATATTTATTTAATTCAAACAAAAGGAGATCCTGGCCCTAATGGGGTAGGAAGAGTGGGAACCAAAGGATGAAGAGCTGGGGAAGGAAGCTGGACCCAGCAGAGCTAATAATTAGGTTCTAGTTTCGAGTGCTTTGTTGGGAATGTTTTTTGTCCTGTCCTTTTTGTTTTCTTAATCTAGTTAGCTTGGCTAGGGCATTTACTCTCCCCTGCATGGGATTGAGCTACCTTAGGCTATCTCAAAATTTTAGGAGTATGTATGGAACTATTTTGGTAGCTTTGTTTGGGTTCGATCCTATTGGATCTCTGGATCTTGGTTTCTATTTTGGTGGCCTATGGACCTCCCTTAATATATCGAAGCTGTGTGGATCCATTTTGTAAAAGGTTTGGGGTTCCTTTCAAAATACCTTCCTCCACCAAATAAAAAAAATCTCATTAGTATATATTAATATCTTATATGTTCTATCCTAAGTTATACAAATAGGAATTTTTTTTTCTATGTTGTTCTAGTGGTTATTAAAACCTAGATTACTTTTGACTTTTCGAAGGAATTAACAAGATTATTTTAATGAATTAGATTAACTAGTTTATCCTTGGTGTTCTTGAGGGAATTAATAGGCTATGCATTTTTATAATTTGGACAACTTGGTTATTCTTTTAAAATGCATTCCATTTTGATTTAGCATATTCATGAGCTTAAGTTTGATCCATCAAGTAGATTGTCATAACAACCCAATTTTATTGTTGTTAAATGCTTTTAATTTTTTCAATGAGTTTACACAGGTTTTTATGAGGGGTCTTGGTTCCCTCATACTGAGTGGAGTTTGAACCTTGGACCTCTCAAAGAGAGACCAAAGCCCTTACCACTACAATAAGCTTGTAGCTTTGTTAAATGCTTTTAATTGTTGTCTATGTAATGTTAAATATTCCATGTTAAAAGTATTTTACATTTTTTATTCTTGATTTTGAATTGTAACATTTCTATAGATGTAATGAGAAGTAAAATTTAGTTGTCTGGTATCTCCACTTGGTGAATCCAAGTTGACACAATCCAAGATGAAATGGGTTTAGAATTTTTATTCACTACTTTATTATTAAGGTAGAAGTATATCGAATTAAAAATAAATATTTTTTTAAAATGGAAACATAACGGTGTCACTTACATCCTCCTTGTGGTTTGAACTTGGGTCTCTTTGATGAGAATATAAAGAGATACCAATTTGGTGTCCTCGCAAGAACAAAATATAATATTTATTAACAAGAAATAAACTTAGTAGTCAAGAAGAATTTAAGAAGTCTTCAAATATTTTTTCATATGTATAAATAATCTCTCTCAAAATTTGGGGTGCATTCATGCATTTTGTATAATTTGTAAGAAATGACACTTACATTGGAAATGTTTTATCCTTCTAAGTGAACTAGTGAGATAGTGTAATACATGTAAACTATTGTTGAAAAGTGAAAGCTCTAATTTATAATGTGCCTTACAATTTCATTTTAACAAATGAAAGAGAGATATTGCCCCTTTCGACCTTCAGATTTAGGCTGAATCCCCACTATCTTTGATAAAAGCTAGCTAATCTAATCAAATTACCTAAAATTAAATGCTAAAATGTAAAGTATGAAGAAAAATATGTAAAAATTAAAATGTATGAAAAGTAAAGTTTGAAGTTTAGGGTGTGAGAGATTGAAAGTAAATACTCTAAATGTAGAAAGGAGAGTGTGTGATCAATCAACACATAAAAATAAAATAACAATGATAAATCCTATGTACCCAGGTGTTGTAGGTGAGTTGGAGAGGAGAGGGCAATCCTCCAAGGGAGGTCCTAGGTTTGAATCTCCACCCTGCCAAAAAGTTGAATTGGGTACCCAAAATCTAATTGATAATGTTGGTGCGAGCAGGTCGGGCGCGACTCTCGGGTGACTTTGATGGTGTAGAACCCTCTGGTCATGGTCTCTTAGACCAAGGCAGCCCCCCAAGGGATTTTTCGCTTAAAAAAATGATAAATCCTATGTGTATGAGAACAAACTAATAAGGAATGACAAGAGGATAAAAGGCTAGTGCTACAATCAATATGCATTCCACAACCCAAGAGGGAAGTGCTACTAATGGAAAGAAAAAATTCTCATCACTTTCTCATTAATCTCAAAAGGGAAGAGTAAGTACAATGTGTGTCTCACGAAGAGTAGCTTTGATTTCCTTGAGGCTAAAATATATTTATAATGGTGTCCATGGCTTCTATTTATAGGAAAAATTCATCCTTACTTTACCTTGGATGACAAAATTTTACTTCCTAGTAAAATGAATGATTTGATGACATATTTAGAAAAATGAAGCACCTATAAATGTTACATGCCTCTAAATACATCTCTAGACAATTTAGAAGGTCTATAAAAGGCTTTTTGGTGTCGTTACATGCCAAAATATCACTTTTTAATTTTTTTCTTCTTAGGATCTATGCATATACTTTTATCTCTTTACTTGTCCATGTGAAATTTGCTCTAAGAAGGTTGCTTCTATATGGGAGCACTTCACTCTTTTCCTAGATGTTTGCTCTTGTGAACCGATCACTCCTTGACTAGTACTTCAATCCTTAGGATCTAATTGCACCATCTTAAGCATATCACTTATCAGATCCTCATCTTATAAAATTGGGTCTTGAAGACCTTGATTTATTGATCAAAATATTATATAAATATTAAAATTAGTGAGTATCCCAAGTTAGTAGCCTATTACTACATTTCTGAAAAATTCATGCGACATCAAGCTTGATTGGTAAGAGATCCCATATCTTGTCTTTATCCATGGGTATAAAGTCTATAGAATTAGGATTATTTTACCATAAAATTACAAATTTATTAGTTCTCTTATTTTTCTTCAAGATAGTAGCTTCAGTATCCTCCAACGCTCCTCATCTCATGGTAGCCTGTCTATGAGATCTTTTGCATCTCCTGCCAAATCCTCATATGGGTTTTTTGACAACCCATCTTGCTTTTTCCAAACATATTGAATAGCTTTCTAAGTAGAGTCTCTAATTGTTTGATCATTTTTATAATAGTTTTATATTTAGCCTTGGCCATACCTCTTTGACCATTGAGTCAATGATATCATCATTAGTGAGTCCCTTCTAATCATCTAATACATTTGGTCATACAACATTGACTAACCCTTGAATTTATTTCTCCATTTCGTGGACCAGGGTTTCCAAAAAGGCCATTATATATTTACAAGTCTATAGGTCTCTCTAGGCATCAATTATTTTTAGCTTTTTTGTTGAGCAAGGTGCAACGACAATATTGTCATTGTTGTCAACACACTCAGATGGACAAGTTGATGCAGTGGATAGTTGTTCGAAGGTTGTTCGGAGTATGTAAAGTGGTGTTCAATGCTTATGAGAATGTTTGTGATGTTCAGGTGAAGTTGTTACAGGTTGTTCGTGCAAATTTGCAAAAGTTGCAAAAATCATCAGGAAGTTGTCAAAGTAGCAAAAAAGGAAGTTGTCAAAGTGGCAAAATGTCAATGGAATGTGTTGGATAGCCCAAGATACTATTTGGAGGTTTTTTTATCATTAGAAAGTGTGGTTGCAGTGTTGGAACGACCGGTTGCTTCATCGGTGCATTGTTGGTCATGAAACTGCAGCTGTAAAATCTGCGTCGGAGGTCACTTTACGGGAGGAATATTAAGAAATCCATGAGGAATTGGACCTCAAATTTTTTACTGGAGGTATCTGGATATATTGAGAGCTTAAGTTTTAAATTTCAGCCCAAATGGAGTCCGGAGGAAGAAACGGTGAGCGCTGCAAAATGGCTCTGGAGCACTTTTTGCAGTTTATGTGACGTGTAAAATCAGCGTTAGAGGCCACTTTGTCGGAGGTATATTAAGCAATATGTGAGGAATAAAACTTCAAAATTTTTACTGGAGGTATTCTGATATACAGAGAGCTTATGTTTTAAATTTTAGCCCGAACGGAGACCCGAGGAAGAAACGACAGCAGTTGCAAAATGCCTCCATAGCACTTTTTCCAGTTTTGGGCAGCCAAGTGCTTTTGCACTCGAATACTCAAATTCATATTTTTTTGTTGCCGAATGTGCCATTTAAGTGTTGTTTCACGTATAGCTCATCGAATTGAACATCTTTGCTTTTTGGTTGGAGTAATTTCGAGGCCTCCAAGTGTGAGAACGAGTAATGTGCACAACACTTTGTCCATGAACTGTTTGACAAAATGCCTCTCCAAAATAAAAGTGAAATTTAAAAAGGTCATAACTTTTGATCCGTAACTCCTTTTGAGTCCGTTCTTTTTCCAGCGCGTGCAAAATTTTAAAATCTAGAAGAATGTTATGTCTCCCAAGGGAGACGTTATTGAATGCTGAAATGGTCATCTTGCAGCTCAAAATTTGTTAGGAAGTTGAAGTGTTGGAAGTTGAAGGGATTGCAAAAATATTTTTAAAAAGGAGTTAGAGTGAGTACAGAGAAATGTGTGAGATTTAGATTCAGATCAGATGAGATTAGTCAGAGTGGATGTATAGAGAGAAGCAATGAGCTAGACCACTCAGGGTCTTTTGGAACGGAGATCAGATTTTCTACTACAGTTTTTGTTTTTGTCGAGTGGGTGCTTGGCGATCGGGGTCGGTGCTCCTTGCAGTTGGTGCTGCTAAAGTTCTGGGTTGGTTGGTGCCATTCCCTGTAGTTGGTGCTGCAAAAATATTGTAAAGACCAAACATTTTCGAGGCTGGATTTGGATGGGAGTCCAAATAGTCCATTGGCATAGTGGTTTTCCCACATCGGGTTTCCACTATAAATATGGTGTTATGTGATGCATGTTTGTGTGATTGCTTATTTTGATTTGATTTCATAGTTGGATTAAATTTTTAATACACACTGATTCACCCCCCTCTCAGTGTCACGCTTAGTTCAACAATTGGTATCAGAGCGAGGTTCCTGAACAGGCTTAACCGACTAGGGTGATCTTGGAAGTGACACAATGGCAGGTGGTGAAGGGTTCTCATCAAACAAAGCACCATTGTTTGATGGAACTAATTACGCATTTTGGAGACTCGAGATGCAGACATATATTTGTGCTTTGGGATACGACATTTGGGATTCAGTAGACAGTGGATACACAATACCCACCACTTCTCCAACCGATGTTGCTAGTAAGAAACTGTTTGAGAATGACTCAAAAGCAAAGAATGCTATCATGTGTGGATTAGTGGATAGTGAACTGGTAAAGATTATGGGTTGTAAAACGACAAAGGAAATATGGGACAAACTGAAGAGCATTCATGAAGGAGACGATAAGATCAAGGAGGCCAAGTTACAAACACATCGAGCTCAGTTCGAAGGATTGAAGATGAATGAGGATGAGAATATAGAGGCATATATGCTGAGAGTTAATGAAGTCATCAATGCTATCAGAGGACTTGGAGAGGAAATCAAAGACCCGATAATCATCAAAAAGGTATTAAGATCTCTTCCTCAAAGGTTTGATTCTAAAGTTTCAGCTATAGAAGAAGCTAAAGATCTGAATTCTTTTAGTATGGATGAGATGCATGGCTCTTTGACTGCATATGAGATGAGAATAGGAAAATCTAAACCCATCGATAGAGAAGCTGCTTTTAAAGCCCAAAAAAATATGAAAGCAAAACAAGAATTCGAGGAAGAAGAGACATCAGATGAAATGGAAGCAAACTTTGTTCAAAAACTAAAAAGGGGAAAAGGAAAATACAGAGGAAAGTTACCATTTAAATGTTTCAACTGTGGAGGCATTGGGCATTTCGTAGCTAAATGTCCACTTAATGAGAAGAACAGAAGTGATGAAGGATCGCATAGAGAAAGAAGTGACTGGAAGAAAAAATCAAATTTCAGAAAAGGCAACTTCAAGAAGAAAAGTTTCATCTCCAAGAATGTTAGTTCATCAGAAGACAACTCTAGTGAGGATTATGAAAAAGAAACAGGTGAAGCTCTTTTCATGGCATTCGAAGAAGAAAAACCAAAAAAGAACAGGAATGTGATGAAGAAGAAATTGACGCAGAAGTGAATTTGGAAGAGGAACTAATTGCAGCTTTGGATGAATTGAAGACAAAAAGAAAAAGGAATAAGAAAATTTCAAGAAAGCTTGAGGATGCAAATGAAATAATAACAAGTTTGAAAGTGCAGATAGAAGAATCCAAGAAGATCTCCGAAGATCTCGAAGTGCAAATAACCATGAAAATAGATTATTGCAGCAAGTTAGAAGAAGAGGTTGTTGGTTTAAGGATGCAGCTAGAAGAGATGAATAAGAAAATTAGCTCTTATCACAAATGTGAAGAGAGTTCTATGAAGCTGGATAAGATTATAAAGAACCAGAAGACTACAAGCATCAAATTTGGTTTGGGTTTTGATGAAGGAGAATCATCAAATGGATCAAAGGCCACAAATGAAGAATCCACAAAGAATGAAGAAAAGAAACAGGTTAATCAAGCAAAAACGAATCATGCAAAGGAAAGCAATAATGCAAGGCAAGAAAGGAGAATTGAAAATGATGGTTTCACCAATGTCACACATCAAAGAAGAAGAAGATTTATGGCTCCTACAACAACATGGCAAAGACCACCACCCAGGTTCAATCATCCCTTTTCTAGTTATTGTTTTAAATGCAATGGTTATGGACATAAGATTTCAGATTGTAAGTATAATGTAGGACCAAGGAATTTTTCTAGTAGAAATGCTTTTTCACCTTTGATGGATTATGCAGTAGAATGTTATAACTGTCATAACTTTGGGCATATTGCAAGAAATTGTAGAAGTACATTTGCATCAAATCAATTTTAGGGAAGAAAATTTCAGCCAAATGGAATAAGACAAAATAGAAAATTTCTCGAAAAACATGCACAAGCTACTGAAAAAGAAAAGCCAAAACAAGAGCCCAAAACTGTAATCAAACCAGAGTGGAAAGAAAAAGAGCAACCTAAGGAAGAAAAGGAATCCTTGATCGTACAAACGATATTTAAAGCGCATAATAAATCTGCACCATGGATACTTGATAGTGGATGCTCCAGTCATATGACAGGTGACAAACAAAAATTTGAGAAGTTGCAGCAATATGAAGGTGGTTCAGTGAAATTCGAAAACAATGATGGAGCTAAGATAGTTGGCAGAGGTTCAGTTAAGATTAGTGATAGAAAAATTAGGTCAGAAGAAGTCTTGTTTGTGGTTGGTCTGAAGCATAACTTGTTGAGCGTAAGTCAGATTTGTGATAGAGGTCATGATGTGATCTTTAAGAAGTAGGGTTGTGAAATCAGAAAGGCAAATAATGGGAAGTTGATAGCAGTTGGATCAAGGACATCTGGAAACTTGTACACTCTCTCGAAGACTTCAGAAGGAGCTTGCTTGATTGGACAGGAAGAAGAGAATTGGTTGTGGCACAAGAGGCTTGGTCATATCAGTTTTGACAATCTAGTAAAAATCAGTTCAAAGAAAGCAGTGAGAGATATTCCCACCATTGGCAAACCATCAAATAACATTTGTGCTTCATGTCAAAAAGGGAAGCAAACTAGAGTCTCATTTAAAACAAAAGAGTACTACATGAGCAAACCTTTGGAACTAGTACATATTGATTTATGTGGACCCATGAGAATGCAAAGCATAAACGATGACAAATATTTCATGTTGTGTATAGATGACTATTCCAGGATGACATGGGTATTGTTTTTGAAGCATAAATCAGAATATTTTGAGATGTTCAAGGTTTTCAAAAACCAAGTTGAGAATCAAACAGGAAAAATGATTAAATGTTTAAGGTCAGATAGAGGAGGAGAGTTCATTTCAGAGGATTTCACAGAGTATTGTGAAAAATATGGCATCAGGAGACAGTTTTTAGCAGCCAGGACACCTCAGCAAAATGGTGTGGTAGAAATAAAGAACAAGACAATGCAGGAAATGGCATGGACTATGTTGACTGAGAGTAAAGTAGCAGACAAATTTTGGAAAGAGGCAGTCCATACTGCGGTATACATCCAAAATAGGTGCATGTTGAGGATGCATGAAAGCAAAACTCCTTATGAGTTATGGTTCGGTAAAAAGGCAACAACAAGATATTTTAAAGTTTTTGGCAGCAAGTGTTACATCAAAAGAACTGAAGAAAACCTTGGTAAGTTTGAAGATAGAGAGGATGAAGGTATTTTTCTTGGCTATTCATCAAAAAGCAAAGCTTATAAATGTTACAACAAGAGGCTAAGAAAAATTGTGGAAAGTGTCGATGTTAAAGTTGATGAAGGAAGGGAATGAGTAATTAGCTATGAAGAGAACTACCCAATTTATGAAGAGGTCATTGAAGGAGATGAGGAAGAGGAAACGAAAAAGAAATCAAGAATTGACTCAGAGGATTCGAAAAGTGATTCAGAATTGGAAGAAAAGAAGAAATTCAAAACAGGTAGCTGGTAGAAAGATCATCCTAGAGAGAAAATAATTGGAGACCCCATAGTTGGTGTTCAGACAAGAAGAAGATTAGTAAGTAACTACTCTTTACTATCCAACATTGAGCCCAAAAATATTTTTGAAGCAAGCAAAGATGAAAGTTGGGTAAAGGCAATAAATGAAGAATTAGATCAGATCGAGAAAAACAAGACTTGGGAGTTAGTACCAAGACCCGCAAATAAAAATGTAATCGGTACTAAATGGGTCTTTCGAAACAAATTGAATGAAGACGGACAGGTAGTCAGGAACAAAGCAAGATTGGTATGCAAAGGGTATGCACAAGTTGAAGGTATTGACTTCGAGGAAACCTTTGCACCTGTGGCCAGACTAGAGGCAATTAGAATATTTCTTGCTTTAGCAGTTTACAAGAATTTCAAAGTTTATCAAATGGATGTGAAATCAACATTTTTGAATGGGAAACTTGAAGAAGAGGTTTATATTGAGTATCCAGATGGTTTTTAGCTTGGTGATGATCCCAACTTGGTTTGCAAGTTGAAGAAAGTGTTATATGGCTTAAAATAGGCACCTCGGGCATGGTATGCAAGGCTAGACAGTAATTTGTATGTCAAAATAGAAAATGCTCATAATATTATTGTTGTTATATATGTAGATGATATCATATTTGGCAGCAAAAAATATGAGTTGTGTAAATATTTTGCAAATAATATGCATAAAGAGTTTGAAATGTCAATTATTGGTGAATTTTCCTATTTTCTCGGATTGCAAGTTAATCAAAAGGAGAATGGCATATTTATTTCTCAAATCAAATATGTGAAAGAGATGCTAAAAAAATTCACAATGGAGGATTGCAATCCAGTTAGCACTCCCATGACGATAGGTTGCAAGTTGAGCAAGGATGAAAAATCTCCACCTGTTGATCAAACTATGTACAAATGCATGATTGGGAGCTTACTGTACTTGACAACTACTAGATTGAATATTTTGTAGGTCGTATGCATGGTAGCACGATTTTAGGCTAGTCCCAAGGAGACTCATGTGACAACAGTGAAGAGGATTTTTTGGTACCTCAAGGGTACTATGGAGTATGGGTTATGGTATACGAAAGGTAAGGACTTCACCCTTATTGCGTATTCAGATGCAGATTGGGCAGGATGTGTAGATGACAGGAAGAGTACTAGTGGAGGTGCATTTTATCTTGGTGATAATATTGTTGCGTGGCATAGCAAAAAGCAGGAGTCGGTCTCATTATCCACAGCAGAGGCAGAGTATATTGCAACAACATCATGCTATACACAGGTACTTTGAATGAAACAAACTTTGAAAGATATTTGAATAAATTTTAGTGAGCCTATCTCGATCATGTGTGACAATACAAGTACAATCAATATCTCAAAGAATCCGGTTATGCATTCTCGCACAAAACATATTGCTATCCAATACCATTTTTTTAAGGAGAAAGTTGCGGAAGGTGAGGTTAAGTTGGATTTTGTTCCAACAACAGAGCAAGTAGCGGACATCTTCACCAAACTATTTCCCAAGGAAGTCTTTGAGTACCTTCGCAAGAAATTGGGAGTGGTCACACTTCCCAAGCATTGACTAGCTATCGGGGTCACATTCTCAGGGGGAGCATTTGTGTTATGTGATGCATGTTTGTGTGATTGCTTGTTTTGATTTGATTTCATAGTTGGATTAAATTTTTAATACACGTTGATTCACCCCCCCTCTTAGTGTCATGCTTAGTTCTACATTTTCATGATGTATTTTTTCTATTTCCATTTATTATGCCTGTGGAATTGATGATATGGCTAGTTTATTGAGTACCTCCAAGTACCTCTCCTTTGCAACCAACTTGTCTTTTGTATACTTGATTATCATTGCAACTTGGTTGGGGTGTTGGCCACCAACTCAAAGTATCTCTTGAAACTTATGGCCTTATTTTTAATGTCATCCATAGGGACTTAACTTTTTCTACTTCTAAGGTCTTCCCTAGGTCGAGTGATACTTATTCCTTCCTAAAAACCAACTTGTAAGAAGATGATCCAGTAGTGGCCTTGGGTGTCACCCAATTTTCCCATAGCGTATTTTTTAGTTTGATGTACTAGTCCCTTCAGGATTTAGCTATTATCTTATTATTAATCCTCATGGTGTTTTTATTATTAGATTATTCTAGACCATTTTTTTGGGGATAGTAATTTGAGGTCATCATTAACACAAATCCATACTCTAACACAATCATTAACACATTGAACCCTATGAATTATATAGTATTATTAGTAATGATAATGGATATGTCTCCAAATATAGTGATAATATCCTGTAGAAGTTGTGCCAATACCTCCCAACTAGAAAATTTGACTAGAACTAAGTCAACCCACTTTTTGAAGTAGTTGGTTATTTTTGGTCAAATATCTGCCTAATCAATAAACACTGTGTTTGTGCATCCTAGATATGGCCAACATTGAAAGGTCAAAGGAAAGATATGTCGTTTGTGCCAATCTCTAGAGAGGGCTGGTTCTCGAACTAATTCTAAAACTGGTAAAAGACTAAGGATGCGGGAAATAAATTGGAAATAACGGAAAGAGATGGGAAATATGGCCACAGGCCAAAGCGTATAGAATTAGTGTTAGACTAACTAGCAGGAAAAAACCCAAGAAAGAAACAACACCTAACAGAAGGAAGAGCAGTAGAATTTACTTACGATCTTGCACTAATGACATCCAAAATGTTACTTTAACATTCCCTCTCTCAATAGCAATACTTAAATCCAGGTATAGAATTTAAACTTAACAACCAAAATATAAAGGCGGATGTAAGATAGAAGCGCAACACATAGAAAGATATCATACACAAAATCACTCACAAATTCAGAAGCCTGAATGCCTTGTATTAATGCAGAGAGCTTGGAGAGACCTCTCACAAAAATGTCTAACCCCCCTTTTACAATGAAATTTACCTAGTATCTATAGAGGTTTTCGACTCTTTCATTTAATACATACGAGGGAAGAATGTCTGAGAATCAAAGACAAAATCAGCAAAATCCTCCTTGAATTATTGGAAAATACATTCATCAGGGGAAAAAATTCCTAAAAATTTAAACTTCGAACGGAGGTGCGCCTGTTAGGAGAAAATATTAAATTCTTTAGATTGCCTCTGATACATTGGAAATAATGAAGGCTCGTTTCCTTTCGCCTTCCTCTTCGTGATCCACAAAATGGAGTAACTGAGAGCACCCTTCATTTAATGCCTAATTCAACATCTTGACTAAAGTTCCATTCTTTCGATTTATCTTTGCCCCTTCAGACGCGCGCGATCTTGATACAAACAGGTTCATCCAATTCAAGGGCGAATGGCTCATTCGCCCCTAAGGGAAGGCGAACATGATTTTTTGCCATCGCTAGGTGGTTCGCCCATAGGAGAGGCGAACGGTGTGTTCACCCCTTGAATAGGGCGAATGTAATTTGATTTGGATGCACGCACTAAGTGGTTCACCCATAGGAGAGGCAAACGATGTGTTTGCCCCTCGACTAGGGTGAACGTAATTTTATTTGGGCACGTAATCGCTCTTGGTGATGCCAAGGTACGTTCACCCCTAAAAATGGCGAATGACCCGTTCACCCCTAAGGGAGGGTGAACACGATTTTTTGCCTTTTAATTTTTTTATTTATTCTGCTTTCAAAACTGATTCACCCTTAGAAAGGGCGCAAGGGACGTTCGCCCCTAAGGAATGGCAAATGTCAATGCACAAGATTTTCTTACGATTTCACTTCAAAATTTTTATGAAGCTCATTCTCTCCATTGTTTTGGACTCCGAATGACATCTCCCCATTAATCATTAAATGTATTGGATTTCAGAATATTGTTTCAACTTATTACAACTTATCCAAAAATAAAAGAGACAAATATATTATCGCTTTATACAAAATTTCCAATGAATACAAAATGGTCAACATTTCTTGGCGACTCACGGGGTATACAACTCGCATGGATGAAAGTGATCCCAGGGCTTTATCCATTAGGTGCAGAGTTATTTTGCCAGCTGCTTCTACCTTCTTCACTGTGGAAGCTTTCTTCTTGGATGCCTGCTATGCGCATTCTGCTTCTTGTTCTGCCACGACTGCAACGTGAAGTACTTCCGCACGTTTCGCCTCTTCTATCGCCTTTATCGCTGCTTCACGATCCACCGTTACTTGCTCTTCTTACTCTATGATAACCTTTGAAAGGACCTCGTAGGTGCAAAAAATCTCATGCTAAGCTTCAGTATTAAATAAGTAGGGAACGTTGAGAGATTCATAAACGAAGCAAAGATTTTGCACATCCATCAAGCTAAGGCACTTCGAATGCTGGGCTAATTCATAGAGACAACTCCAAACATGTATATTTTTCAATCAAAGGCAACACTTGCACTTCGGTAAGGGTATCATTCAAGGCATTAATGTCCATAGTATCTTCAATAAATGCACTCCAGAGCTCTTGCAATTGCTCCATCGGAAGAGGTTCACCCCATTCATCCAGGAAGGTAGTGAAACCCAGTCGATCGATAGTCTCAAAATGAGACATCAAAATAGTATGCTCCTGCTCAATAGTATTGAGGACATCTCGCCCTTCATTTACAATGTCCATGCGCTAGCTCTGCAAGGTTACGCATGCTCGGGACCATGCATAATCCATCTCACTAAGAGGGTGAATATTCAAAGACGTATTCAATAATGCTTGTATCTTCATAGCCGTATCCATATGGGACGACAACAACTCCTCCACTGAATTAATCATTTTTTTCCCAATTTGGATTTGTATCCCTGCTTCCCATAAGTACTGCAACACCTTGACGACTTGTGTGACCAACTTGGTAGAATTTTGGGCAGAGCAAAGGTGAATATCTTTGACACTGTCGCGCAAAAATCTTGCAATAGGTGCAACTTTGGCTTCCAGATGTTTCTTGAGCTCTTCGACCTGCTGCTGAAGATTATGCAATTCAATTCTAGCGGCATAACGCTCCTTCAGGTGCACCTGGACTTGATTGCGAAAGTATTCATTTTTTGTGGCTATCTTTTCTTTTGTCGCCTTGGTCTTGGCCAAGGTGCTTTCAAGCTCCAACACCTTATTTTGTACTTCAAAATATTTCTTTTTATAATGCTCCCCGTGTAAATACAACTAACTCATATCAACTTGCATATTACCCATTTTTTCAATGGGATTAATCCATGTTAGATCTTTAGTGATAGTCTCAGAAACATAGTCTTCAGGCTGCAATTCACCTTGAGGTTTCTGAACCAGTAGAGTGAATGTTTTCATATGAGCCTCCTTGTCAATTGGATCGAAATCCATCTTCTTGATTGGATGTGCCAGTGCCAAAGCCTCCTTTCACCACATACTCTTCAACCATTGGGAAGAGCTCAGATGCGCCCGATTTAATTTTTCAACGTTTGGTTGCTGATGAGGCCTGGAAATGCCTCAATCATAACATGTTTTGAACACTGAAATTGCCTATAAACTCTTATGTTTAATCTAATATGCTAGTTAAGTTAATTCAATATGTTGTGTATTAACTATTTGCATGATGAATGTATCCGAAATACTATATTCTGATTTTTACAGCTTTTTGCATAAGTTTTATGTTGTTTTGTTATGATTTGCTGAATGAGATATGCTTAGGTTGATAGCAGCATTTCACTAATCATGTTTTGATATGTCTCAAGCATTTATTTTACCTAAATCTAGCAACAGTGCAAGCAAACTGTTACTGTGCAGCAAAAACTGGTTTTTCCCATGTAAATTCCAGCCAGCTGCCAATGAATGGCAAGGCATGGAATTCACATATGGAAAGAGATGAAGATCATTGGAATCTGATCCTGAGAGATAACCCACCTGAGAAATGTAGAGGAAAACATTTAAGGAGCACACATTTGTTCATTTCGAAGTCTCTTCGGAATGAACAGATATCTTCGGAATGAGAAAACATAGTGTCTTCGGAATGAGCGGATCTTCGGAATGAGAATTGCAGTATCTTTGAAATGAGCCACTTATCTTCGAAATGAAAATAGAATGTGCTTTTTGACTTATTGACCAATTTTGACGCTGGAAAAAGGGAAATAAATATTGAAAAGGGTAAGGGAAAATATCTCAGATCTGCCTTTGCCGTCCTTGCTGACCAAAGCCACCATTTATGGAAAGATCAAGTTTGATCTTCTTCTAGGATAAAACCAGGAATTGTTGCAGCATAATAGGATTAGATCTTTTGAGATATTCTCAGCTTGTTAGTAGATCTTAGGACATCTATAAATATGGCTCCCATTCAGGTTGAGCTAGTAGGAGTAGAGAGAGTGGAGATAGAAGATAGAGAAAGCAGAAAGTAGAAAATAGGCAATAACCAGAAAAGTGACTGTTACAGTCCTGTAACAGGTTTTTAACAGAATTATTGTAATCATGTGCTTGAATCAATAAAGTGTACTATTTCTATTTCATATTGCTTGTAAATGAGTGTGAGTAAGATCTAGAGAGAGAGAGACTCATACCTTCTTATGGACAAGGAGGTTGGCCACTTCCAGACCTAGGAGGAGGACTAACAACAAGTTTTTATTCTGATTTTGCTACAGTAGAATGAGTTGTAGAACTTGTCATTTCATTCCTTTGTAAACAACTAATGATATTTGCAATCTTAGCTTATTTTATGTTTTGTGATTAATGGTTTGGTTGTAATCCCCACTTTCAACAAAGCTTTCAATTTATTACAGACTGTCAATTCCAGAATTTACTATTTTTTGTAATTTCTTGCATTTTGTGTTGTTGTCAACCCCTGCACAGAAGATTGACAACCTTCTATTACAGAGCCTTGACAGGGTTTTATTTCCATGTTATAAATAGGTTTCCATTGACTGCAAAAGTAAATAGATTTCCTTTCTGCAATTATAATCAGACTTTTAATTCTACAACTATTATTTCTGCAACATAATTAGGTCTCATTATGCAATTGTAATTAGGATTTCATTTCTACGTAGTTAATGATTAGTTCCCATTTTTGCAACTTAGATTAAGGTTTAATTCATGCAATTTAGAGATAGGAATGTCCTAAATCCCCCACACAATCGGTTTCACCAATAAGACCTGTTGCTCTAAATTGACCTAAGTTATAACCCTGTTCACCCCTTCTTCCATAGATAGCCTTGTACACTGCCCTGGATTGACAAATTCATTGAGAATTAATGATGTGTATAATGACAATGCATCATTTTGGCATCGTTGTCGAGGAATTGTGTTGCTAGAAGGTAACAACAGTCCAATAGCTATTAGTTAGACTAAATTGTGAAGATTCAAGATAAAATCTGAATAGAACAGTTGGTTAAAATAACAACTATTGACCTATAATTTATGTCATTTAAGAGTAAACATGAATGAGTAAGTCTAGGGATGAAAAAGGTAGAATTACCCAAAAGGATCCCTGGCTTGTTCCATTAAGGAGATCTTCATGCCTAAGGGGTGAATCACCTATGTTTGAATTACCAGAAATATTGAAAGAAAAATCACCAGTCTCATCATCATTAGAACATCCTAAGAAAGAAGAATCGTCAGACTCATTATCAACAGAGGATCTTGGACCTCTTGAGAGAGAAATTTGGATAAGTTTAACTAAGAAACCAGAAACTATGGCGAGAGGAGGCAATCTAGATAGAGATGGCCAACATGGCTATGTCCATAATGAAGGAGATGATCAGGATATTCCTCAACCTTCCAGAACATTTGAATATCCTATTCGTTTGAATCCAACACAAAACTCTCCCATGAAAACCATTTCACCTTCAGTACTTCCAACCTTTCGAGGTGTTGTATCTGAAGATCCTGATCAATTTTTGTTTGAATTCAAGGTAGTGTGTCAAACCTATGATTATGTAAATGACAATCAGAAACTTAAGGTCTTTCCCTCAACACTCAAGGACTCAGCATTACGTTGGTTCATGAGCTTAGAGCCAAATTCCATCCGAACCTGGGATCAAATGGAAACTATGTTTTTAGACAAATATCAAGAGTATTGCCGTGTAAGGAACAGGAAAGATGAGTTATTCAGGATTAAACAAGAAGATGATGAAACATTAGAAGACTATCTTGATAGGTTCTCCTTTGTTCAAAGGAGATGTGGACTTGTAGAACCAGAGTTATGCAAAACCATATTTTTAAGAGGATTACAAGATGAATCCAGAGATGTATTGGATTTGATGGGAAAAGGGGATGTAAATACTCTCAGTAATGAGGAAATTGTGGATCTCTGTAGGAATTACTCTCGCAATAAGCAGGGAAGAAGAAAAAATGTTACAAATGGCACTGATGTGAAGGAATTAATAGAGGAACTTGCAAATTTTAAAACTGATATTCTAGTGCAATTAAACACAACTTTGGGGGAAATGTCTGCAAAAGCAAAAACCATAGAACCTTTGGCAATTTATTGCCCAAGATGTAGAAATAAACATGCTTTGCAGGAATGTCCTTTGAATAAAACATCTATCTCAGCCATTTGTAGTATCTATTCAAAGAAGCATTCAACTGATAAATGCAACCTGCTACCACAACTCAAAACTATGTTAGAAAATCAGCTGAGGAACTCAACTATGTTGGACAAAAACAAGGAGGAAATTTCTCTCAAAACCAAAATCCCCCTCATTTTCCTAAAAATTGGGGGCATAATCCCGGGACTATGCCTTGGGGACAATCAGAACCACCCCAACGTCCTTGGAATTATCCTCAATGGACAAATTCCCAAGAATGGCCACAAACAAATTGGAGTAATTCAGCCTGGAATCAGAATCAGAATAACCCATCATGGAATCAAAACAACCCATCATGGAATCAAAAACCCATCATGGAATCAAAACAACCCATCCTGGAATCAGAATCAGACTAATCCACATTGGATGCAAAATCAACCACAGTGGAGTCAGCAATACCAGTCCTATCCAAGGCAGCAAAGAAATCAAGGTCAAAATCAGCATTTGCTGCCTGCACCTAATCAAAATTTTCAAGAAAAATAGAACCAACCACAGCAAACACAACAGGTGAAACAACCTCAACTTCCAGCTCAATCAGTCACTAATCCAAATAGCATGAGACAGGCATCCCCTGTCTATGTGGCTGAAGCTGAAGAAAATGTTGAAATAAATGTTATTGATTGTAGTAACATCCAACTTCATTCAGGAAAAGTTGTACCTGAACCTGTTTCAAATAAAAGCAAGGAAAATGAAGAGCAAGAACCTTTGGAACCAGTTATAGTTGAACCAACAATAGAGAAAGAAGAAGAAAAAATAGAACCACAGGCAGAACAATTACCTTCATCAAGGATAATTCCATATCCTGAAAGATTCAATACCACAACAGAAAATTCTGAATCAGACCTGGTCAAGGAACTTAAAAAGTTAACTATATCATTGCCCTTATTGCAAGCCATTAAGGATATACCAGTGATTAAAAGTACTATCCGAGATTTGTGCATTAGAAGAGCGGGAAGAAAAAAGAAAGCATTTCCCAAAACTGTTCAGGTTGAAGGAAATATAGCTGGTCTCTTATCTGGAAAACTAGTACCTCCAAAGTATAGTGACCCGGGAAGTCCGAGTTATCATAGTTACTATAGGTTCAGTACCAATATCAAATGTCTTAGTAGATCTAGGAGCTGCAATAAATGTCATGACCAAGGATATAATGAAACAATTACAGCTCAAACATCTCAGCCCCACATTTACAGTTTTAGAAATGGCTGATAGGTCAGTTGCAAAACACTGAAGGTATCATTGAAGATGTTCCTATAGAAGTTTCTTCTTGGGAATTCCTTACATTTTTTGGTTTTACAACAAAGAAATTCAACACATGGATATCCCATCATTTTGGGAAGACCTTGGCTTGCAACTGCAGCAACCTTCATAGACTACAGATCTAGAAAAATGACTATTTCAAATGGTATTGATCTAAAACAGATCTCTCTGTATCCTCCTGCAAGACCCTCCAACAATTTTTTAGGTCGAGTTATGGTTTCCTAATTCAGATGAAGAATCAGAGGAGGTTATTTCCACACTAGCCACCTTGGTAGTAAGGGAACACACAGAAGACCTCCATGACACAGAAAACTCAGAAAATGAAACTATCCTAATGAATGTTCTGCATGAACAAGGGTTAGAAGAGGAAGCAGTAAATATCCAGCAATTGTTAAGGAATGAGGAGAACCAAAACTCTGAAGGTGAACCATATGTACTATTACAGGAAAACTCTATTTCACTACCACATGGGTGGCACCATCACCTGATTTTTCCTTCTCACTGTTCCATACAGGATATGCTTCCATCAGAAAATAATGAAATAGAAACTTCTTATTTCCTTCCATCTCAGCAATGTCCTCTTAACTCCCTAATCACTAAGTATGAAGAAGTGAATTCAGTCCTTCCAAATACAAAACAAATAGAAGTCCAGCCAGGAAAATTTTTGAATATTTACAGCTGGCTTACTAGGGAAGAGGAAGACAAATTGATAGTTGTCTTGCAGAAGCATGTTCATGCTTTTTCTTGGGACTATAAAGATATGTCGGGAGTTCACCCGATATATGCACCCACAGAATTTATCTTGAAGAAGTCAAGCCGGTAAGACAACCCCAGAGAAAGTCGAATCCTTCCCTAAGGGATATTGTAAAGGAAGAAATTGAAAAACTTATGGAGGTAGGATTCATTTACCCAATTTTTGATAGCCGGTGGGTCTCTCCATTGGTTATAGTTCCTAAGAAAAATGGAAAAATGAGAGTATGTGTAGACTATAGAGAGCTGAATAAAGTGACATACAAAGACCATTTTCCATTACCTTTCATAGATCAGGTGTTAGATACCCTTGCTGGAAAGAGATACTTTTGTTTTCTTGATGGATTTAGTGGATATAATCAAATTCAGATTGCACTTGAAGATCAAGAGAAAACAACCTTTACCTATCCATGGGGAACATTTGCCTATAGGGTTTTACCTTTTGGTTTGTGTAATGCCCCAACAACATTTCAGCGAGCAATTTTAGCAATTTTTTTGATCTGACTACCAACGGTGTTGAGATATACATGGATGATTTCACGGTATGTGGACAGACTTTTGAATTTACATTAGAAAACCTTGACAAAGTTTTAACTCGTTGTGAAACATACCAGTTATCCTTGAATCCAGAAAAATGTTTTATGATGATGAAGGAAGGAATAGTTCTTGGTCATCACATCTCTCTTCAAGGGATCCAGGTTGATCCAAAGAAGGTGGAAATTATCAAGAACCTCCTTCCTCCTAAAACTCGGACTGATGTCAGAAGCTTCCTAGGACACATTGGTTTTTACCGTAGGTTTATTCCCAGCTTTAGCACAATAGCCAATCCCATGTTTGCCCTATTGACTAAAGATTCTAAATTTTCCTGGACTCTAAGATGTCAGGAATCATTTGAAGCTCTAAAAGAGAAATTAGTAACTCCACCTATGTTAAGAGGACCTAATTGGACATTACCATTTCACATACAAGGTGATGCTTCCAATACTGCAATTGGAGCAGCATTAGGACAAATTTACAATGGTGAAAATTATGCCATCTACTACATTAGCAAGAATTTGACAGGAGCTGAGAAAAATTATACCACAAGCGAGAAAGAATTCTTGGCAGTAATTTATGCCATCAACAAATTCAGGCATTACATCACAGGTTATCAAATATTTATTCACATAGATCACACAACCATTAAATATTTGATGAATAAGCCTATGGTAAGTGCAAGAATTATTCGTTGGTTACTATTGCTACAAGAATTTGATATCACTATAATCAACAAACCAGGAAAAGCTAATGTTGTAGCAGATTTCTTGTCCAGATTACAGAACACGAATGAAGGGGAATTAGTTGAATACACCTTTCTCGATGAAAAATTATTTGCTATATCAGTCCAATCACCTTGGTTTGCAGATATAGCCAATTACTTGGTCACGGGGAAAGTTCCTCCACATTTCACTTCAAAACAGAAAAAACAATTGATCAAACAGAGTTCTTCTTTTGAATGGATCAAGGGTATACTTTTTAAGTGCGGTCTTGACCATGTGTTACGTAGGTGCATCCGAAAGGATGAGGTGTATGATATCCTTAGGGCTTGTCATGATGAACCCTCAGGTGGACACTACTCTATAAAAAGCACAATTAGGAAAATCTTAGGGACAGGATATTATTGGCCATCTCTTCACAAGGATGTAAAAAAGTACATCAGGCATTGTGATGCATGCCAAAGAATGGGGAAACCCACTCATACAAATGAAATGCCACTTCAGCCTCAATTGGTTTTAGAGCCATTTGAGAGGTGGGGGCTTGATTTTGTAGGACCTATTGATCCACCTTCTCAAGGAAAGGTGCATATTCTAGTATGCATTGATTACTTGACAAAGTGGGTAGAGGTGCGTGCTTTCAAACATGCTCGTGAAGAGAAGGTCGCTGATTTCTTGTATACTCAGATTTTTTAGAGATTTGGAGCTCCTCGGTCTATCACCACAGACCAAGGACCCCAATTTGCATCTAAAGTCATTGAGGCATTTACAGAATTATACGAAATCAAACATAGAAAATCATCACCTTATCACCCACAAGCAAATGGCCAGGTTGAGGTAACAAACAGGGAACTAGAACGAATCTTAACAAAAATAGTAGCTTTTCATAGGAGAAACTGGCTAGATAAATTACCTAAAGCAGTATGGGCTTACAATACTACTTGGAAATCCACTACTGGATTCACACCTTATGAACTAGTCTTTGGTAAAAAGCCCCTCTTACCTATTGAATTTGAGCTACTAACACTACGCACAGCATTGGAAATTGGAATTGAATTGTCACAAGGCACAGACGAGATAGGATTACATAGTTGAATGCATTGGATGAACTTAGGTTGGATGCTCTGCACCAAACTGAAGTAATTCGGGAGCCAGAGGAAGATGTGGCATGACAGTCACATTCAACAGAGGAAACTTCAACAAGGAGATTGGGCTTTACTATTTGATTCTCGCTATGAGGACTTCCCTGGAAAGCTGAGAACTAGATGGCTTGGACCTTACCGGATTGAAGAGGTATTTGACAATGGAGCAGCTCATTTATCTCCTATTGATGGGTCACAGAGAAAGTTGGTAGTGAATGGACATCGCCTCGGGGTGTACCATACACCTCCGACTAAAAAGGAATTCTTGCGGCGACTTGACAGTTTGGATACACAACAGGTGGAAGAAATTTCCTCTTCCACTTCAAAACAATCAGCATGATCATGGATTTCAAGAAAAAACAAAAAAATACAAAAAAAATCAGAAAAAGCAGAAAACAAAAAGATGAATAAATTTTGATTATGAATTCCTTCATGGGCATGATTTCAGGGAAATCATGAATTCCTTCATGGGCATAGTCAGAATCAAGAAAAAAAAGGAACAGGAAAAAAAAAAGAGAGAAAAGGAGAGGTAAAAAAATAAAAAATAAAAAAAAAGAAAAAAAAGAGAGAAAAATGAATAACTCAGCAGTGAAAACCTTTTCTAAGGCACTACTGGGTTGGTATGCATGAAAACCAGTTTTTTGGCATGCATAACCTTGAAAATTTCTGAACCATCATTGTACAAATTCACCAATTGCACTTGTTTTGAAATATTGCAGAAAATCTCAGTAGAACATCAACAAAAGCGAGTCATCTCTCAAAAACTTGCATTAACTTGTTTTAATCGGGTATATATTTCTTACATTTCTTCATTGTAAATGATTGGTATATAGTATATAACAATTAACCATTAGCATAAAAGGTATCCATAAGAGTTGGCATACTTAAAACATGTTTTGAGAATGGGAATATTGATTTCTGCCTAATCTTCGGAACAAGAATGCCAAAAATAGTGTCTGCTATCTTCTTCAGACTAATTGTTGTATTGTCTTCGGATTGAAATTGTCTTCAGAATGACAGCAGAATGAATGTTGCACTTTGTCTTGGAATGACGATTTGTCTTCGAAATGAAGCTTTGTCTTCGGAATGACGATTTGTCTTCGAAATGAAGCTTTGTCTTCGGAATGACGATTTGTCTTCACAATGAAGCTTTGTCTTTAGAATGAAGCAAGATTTGTCTTCAGAATGCAACAGGAATTGTCTTTAGAATGAAGTTCTATCTTTGAAATGATTTGCCTTCGCAATGCAGCCTGATCTTCAGAAAGAGGATTTGTCTTCAAAATGAGGATTTATCTTCGGAATGAGGATTTGACATCGCAAAGAAGCATGATATTCGAAATGAAGACTTGTCTTCGGAATGAAATCATAATCTTTGGAATGAAGACTTGTCTTCAGAATGAAGTCATAATATTCGGAATGAAGTTTTGTTTTTGCAATAGATCATAATCTTCGGAAAGAGCATTCAATATAATATCTCCACGTGGCATCCAAGGAAGAAAAGAAATACGATCAAATAAAAATTCTTTTGGTTGCATACGAGAAATGAACATGTGTCAGTTAGGATATGGTTTATTTTTGCACCCATTTAGAAAGTACCAGAATCACGGAGGACGTGACCAACAGTATGCCACCAATTTTTGATGCTGATAAACATGCACGTGAGAGTCCGTAGGCAAAATAGAAAAACTAAAAATGAGTAAGGTGGATCTGATGGCAAGGACATCTGCGCAACCATTGATGGACATGTGTTCGAAGAAAAATAGAAACGCGTGCCACCCTTCTTTTCGAAGACATATTTGCTAGCGCAAAATGACTACGAGGTAAAGTGCTCAGATTACGGTTCATTTCGAAGAACAAAAATAGGGCAATTGAAAACTTGGAACCAAACCCTACAAAGTTGCAAACACCAGAAACCAGAGATCCAGCAGAGGAATAGCAGTAGAAGTGAGCAGTTTGTGACGTACCAAGACAGGAAAATGGGGCAAAAAATGAAAATGGAACCAGCGGATACCACCCACCTCCGAGAAAATCTAGAAGTGTTGTAGATTTTTGAAGATGGAGGGCTTATGCCATTTTTGGATAAGTTTAATGGGTCCTCTGAATATTTGGTCGGCATGTTCACCCACACATTCGAAACAACCGGGCACACGTTAACGACATGACTATTGAGGTAACCCCTGAAGTTTTGAGTCAAATTCTTGAGCTGCCATTAGAAGGTCTTCCAATTTCTAGGTCTGGCAAAAATACATTGGTAAATACAGTTAATCAATTTCTGGAAGAAAATGATAGGGCACCAGAATATTTAACACATAATAACACATGCAAGGGGGTAAAAAGGGCCAGCCTACAGGAACCCTAGGATGAAGTGGCCACATGGGTAATTAAATTTCTAACCTATGAAGGGCAGTATGTACTATTGTCAGGGCATCATATAAAAATTTTAAACCATCTTAGACATGGTAGGCAACAACCAGATGTTAGGGTAAATCTTCCCCTATACCTGCACCAGGAATTGAAAAACATGGCAAAAAGATATCAGGAAGGAAAAGGGAGTCTTCGCCACCATGGTCTCATCAAACTAGTTTGCCAGCACCATTTTAGAGGAAACCCTAGGAGCTTTGAGAGGTTTTACTCTACCTTAAATGATGTAATTTTTGGAGATGAGGATGAAGAGGAAGAAACAGATACTGCTGATGTTGTTGCAGAAGAAGAAACAACTACTGTAGAAGATGTTGTAGAAGATGAAATAGAAACTACTACAGAAGCTATTGCAGAAAAAGAAACACACCCAACAACAGCAGCAGACCTTGCTCCAGAACCTTCAACTTCATGAGTCAAGAAGCAAAAGAAAAGAGGGTCTAGAACTGGCAGTAGAACAGAAAAATAGAAGAAGGTCCATTTTTTTGAAGTTGCAACTGATTTGTCAGAACAGGGAAATGAAGCACCTAGCCCAACAGGGGAAGAAACAACAAGGGAAACAGAAGCATCTAAAACTGACCCCACAACCCCTGTTGTCACCAGAAAATAGAGCAAAAAGAAGAAATTTGCATCTGGAACTAGGAGGTCTACAAGACTCCACTTGAGGGAAATGGCAGACCAGGTCATAGAACAAGAAGGTGGACAAAGCAGTCCAGATGTCACAGAAATACAACCAGCCCCTGAAAACTTTCCAGAATTCCCTGAACAGATAATTGAGGAAGAGGCTGGGCAGGATAATTTGGAGGTGGCTACGGTTCAACAAGCCACAGAAATGGTAGATGCAATTATAGACAGTTTCATAGAGCCTCCTGAACAAGAGCAGACAGATGTTGTAGAGGAAGAGATAGTTGTTGAGCAGCCAACTGCAGCTGACTTGTCTGCATCAGATTCTAAAGCAGAAACAGAGGAGGAAGACATCACAGAGCAGTTGAGAGCAGCAAGGAGTGTTGTCAAAACACAAACCAGATGGATTGAAGAGAAAGAAAACATCATTGAGATGCAGGAAAGAAAAATTGTAGAGTTACAGCAGGAAGTGGCAAAATTGAGAAAAAGGTTGTCACAGTCTAAAAAATAGCCAATTGTATCCATTGATGAGGATGATTTGGCTCAATTGCTTATGGATTTATCTAGGGTAGATGACTCTATTGAGGCAGACATAGGTGCTCATTACGAAGAAGCACCCTTTCATTATGAAGAAGTACCTTCTCATTCCGAAGCATCACCTTCTCATTCTGAAGATGCTTGAGAATTGGCAAAAAGCATAGCAAAAAATATTGGAGATGAGTCACCAACACGAGAACGAGTCCAAGCAGCAGCATGAAACTGTTCAAGTAAGTACTTCTATTGATGTCCCTGTATTTCAAACTGTTACACCATCTGTAGAAGTAGCAGATAAGGGGGTGCAAGTGGAATTACTATCTGATGACAACCCAATAGAAATAGCAGATAAGGGAGTACAGGTAGAATTATTGACAGATGATCAACCAGTAGAAGTGGCAGAAAAAGGGGTTCAGGTAGATCTGCTACCTAGAGTTCCACCTATAATCAGACCACCTAATATTGTGTCCCTAGAACAATACAATGCAGACATAGCCAGTTGGGTGATTAGATATGAGAAGCTTGCCACTAAGACTAAAAAATTCAAATTAGAAGGAAAACAGCTAGAGGCCAAGGAAACAGAGATTCAGGCATTGAAAGAAAAGGTGTTTGATTTATGTCAAATTGTTGAATTTTTAGTCTAATTCGGACGGCCAGCCAGATTTTACAGTCTTATTTTGAAGGAGAAATACCTCATATGGCGGGTCATGAGGATTAGCTCAGGTCTTCCATATAAATTGGACACCACTACAGATTTCTTGGAAGCATACTTTGATAGCCCTATTGAGTAGAAAAATCTCCTGTGTGAACTATTTTTACATAGCTTCTTTATTCTAGAAGAAGTAGAATTTCATCCTCAAATCTACATTGGAGATGTTCAATTGAGGGCATTCATGTCCACCTTGCAGAATCAATTTTATTGGGACCAGGAGAAAAGGCAGAATAAAGAGATTGAAACAAGAGCTGAATTGTTAGTTAGAGCAATTCAGCCAAATCACCCAATTATCACAAGACAACACTTCACCATGATGAACAGGGATGATGTGAAGAGAATGTACTTGACAAACTTGAGGGATTGTGTGAACAGATTCCACAATTTTTGTAATGACAATTTTATGCCAGCATTATCAGTCTGTAGAAACAGATGGGCTGAACTTTCCATGTCTTTGCAGAAAAGAGAACCCATTTCCCCCATCAACTTAGAATGGTCCAGAAGAAGGGCAGAAGGAGTAATACAGTTGATTGAAATCATGCAACATAATTGGATAGGTCTCAGATTTAGGCCTCCAACCATCATCACTCCAGTTCCATTCTACTTTGAAGAAGATGCCCAACTTGATGAACAATTTGAAGAATGGCTCAAGGACCTTCAGAAGAACAGGGGATTTTATATAGGCAAGAAGTTGTTCTACAGGTCATGGAATTTGACCATGGACATATGTGATTCCATAGCCCAACAGAATGCATGAGGACATGCATCAATATAAGTTGGGGGAAAATGATGAGGCCTGGAAATGCCTCAATCATAACATGTTTTGAACACTGAAATTGCCTATAAACTCTTATGTTTAATCTAATATGCTAGTTAAGTTAATTCAATATGTTGTGTATTAACTATTTGCATGATGAATGTATCTGAAATACTATATTCTGATTTTTATAGCTTTTTGCATAAGTTTTATGTTGTTTTGTTATGATTTGCTGAATGAGATATGCTTAGGTTGATAGCAGCATTTCACTAATCATGTTTTGATATGTCTCAAGCATTTATTTTACCTAAATATGGCAACAGTGCAAGCAAACTATTACTGTGCAGCAAAAACTGGTTTTTCCCATGTAAATTCCAGCCAGCTGCCAATGAATGGCAAGGCATGGAATTCACATATGGAAAGAGATGAAGATCATTGGAATCTGATCCTGAGAGATAACCCACCTGAGAAATGTAGAGGAAAACATTTAAGGAGCACACATTTGTTCATTTCGAAGTCTCTTCGGAATGAACAGATATCTTCGAAATGAGAAAACACAGTGTCTTCGAAATGAGCGGATCTTCGGAATGAGAATTGCAGTATCTTCGGAATGAGCCACTTATCTTCGGAATGAAAATAGAATGTGCTTTTTGACTTATTGACCGATTTTTGACGTTGGAAAAAGGGAAATAAATATTGAAAAGGGTAAGGGAAAATATCTCAGATCTGCCTTTGCCGTCCTTGCCGACCAAAGCCACCATTTATGGAAAGATCAAGTTTGATCTTCTTCTAGGATAAAACCAGGAATTGTTGCAGCATAATAGGATTAGATCTTTTGAGATATTCTCAGCTTGTTAGTAGATCTTAGGACATCTATAAATATGGCTCCCATTCAGGTTGAGCTAGTAGTAGTAGAGAGAGTGGAGATAGAAGATAGAGAAAGCAGAAAGTAGAAAATAGGCAATAACCAGAAAAGTGACTGTTACAGTCCTGTAACAGGTTTTCAGTAGAATTATTGTAATCATGTGCTTGAATCAATAAAGTGTACTATTTCTATTTCATATTGCTTGTAAATGAGTGTGAGTAAGATCTAGAGAGAAAGAGACTCATACCTTCTTATGGACAAGGAGGCTGGCCACTTCTAGACCTAGGAGGAGGACTAACAGTAGGTTTTTATTCTGATTTTGTTGCAGCAGAATGAGTTGTAGAACTTGTCATTTCATTCCTTTGTAAACAACTAATGATATTTGCAATCTTAGCTTATTTTATGTTTTGTGATTAATGGTTTGGTTGTAATCCCCACTTTCAGCAAAGCTTTCAATTTATTGTAGACTGTCAATTCCAAAATTTACTATTTTTTGTAATTTCTTGCATTTTGTGTTGTTGTCAACCCCTGCACAGAAGATTGACAACCTTCTATTACAGAGCCTTGACAGGGTTTCATTTCCATGTTATAAGTAGGTTTCCATTGCTGCAAAAGTAAATAGATTTCCTTTCTGCAATTATAATCAGACTTTTAATTCTGCAATTGTTATTTTTGCAACATAATTAGGTCTCATTCTGCAATTGTAATTAGGATTTCATTTCTGTAGTTAATGATTAGTTTCCATTTTTGCAACTTAGATTAAGGTTTAATTCATGCAATTTAGAGATAGGAATGTCCTAAATCCCCCACACAATCGGTTTCACCAATAAGACCTGTTGCTCTAAATTGACCTAAGTTATAACCATGTTCACCCCTTCTTCCGTAGATAGCCTTGTACACTACCCTGGATTGACAAATTCATTGAGAATTAATGATGTGTATAACGACAACGCATCAGTTGCTTGCGGGCTACTTGTATATCTGGGAAAGTCTGTAACTCCAAAAATGGTGTAAATGGAACAAAAAATTATGGGCGACCAGACCCAGTGGACACGAATGACACAGATTGCAATGAAGGAATGGACACATGAATGGTGGAAGGAAGAGAAAGGGTGGAGGAAGTGGAAGACACAGGTGCGGCTATAGTTATACTAATTTTAGATGGAACTTGTGTGCTAACAACCGTAATAACAGAGGAAGTGACAACTAAGGGAAGGAGATAGAAAAAGGGATTTACCACCGATGCATATGAACTAAAAGAAACAGAAGACGAAGGGGCGGGAATGAAATAAGGAGCAACAACAATTTTAGAAACAGAAGAAGTCGAAGTGGAAGAAGAAACTATAGAAAATGAAACATAAGGACTACCAAAATGTGGAGAGATAGAAAGTGGAGGGAATGAAAATGTAATAGATGGGACCAAAGAAGAAATCGTTGTGTGCTCGATGAAAGAGAGAAGAAGAGGGAAAAGATGATGTACCTTGAGGCGTGGGTTCCACTTTTTCTATAGATGAGGGAGGTTTCACAACTACCTCCTCTTATTGATTTATCTCTGATTAGCCAACTCTTAGGGTCATCCCCTCATCCAAAATCTCAATATGAGAATATTTAGAAAGCTACTCTTCCTCTTCCTGCTGCGCCATTGGAAATATTTGTGCTACAAAACTAGGAAGTTCAAAATTGGGTGAAGGCATTGCTACCGGAATAGAGCCGACTGTAGAACTTGGCATGGAAAAAATCATAGTACCCAAAAACATGGGTGCTATCATAGTGGAAGTAGTAGCTACGCCAGTGCGAGGCCGTTTAGCTGCTTTAGGAAATGGAGGTGCCATCAGTCGTTTCTATTGTTTGAGCATGAAAACCTCCTCCTGAGGGTGCTTCATCCTTTATGATCACGTTTTGAAGACATATTGTTGTTGTTGTTGTTCTTCTTCCTCTTCTTCTTCGGCATCATCCTCAACTGTAGGATTTTCCTCCTCAGGTTCGCTCTCGCCACTTTTAGACTGCTAAAAATTTTACGATAAAACAGTGGTAAAAGCGACTGGCTGATAAGATTTCACAAAATTATCATAAAATTTAGAAAATTGGGTATCAAGCTTCATACCATAAGCATTATAC
Source organism: Wollemia nobilis (assembly GCA_028583015.1). Taxonomy (NCBI): domain Eukaryota; kingdom Viridiplantae; phylum Streptophyta; class Pinopsida; order Araucariales; family Araucariaceae; genus Wollemia; species Wollemia nobilis. The sequence continues at coordinate 9,142,154 of JAQPPZ010000103.1, forward strand.
GACTTCCTCCTATGAATGCACATCATCCACCAATTCATAATTTTCTCCTTTGTCCAATCAGGATTTGCTTCTTGGACAGTTGTGAACAAAACTGGAGGAGGAATATGCGTTGCATTCTTTTTCATATTATACTTTGCTTCCTACTCGTAGTAATCATGCCATGGAGGAAGGGAGGACTCTTATCTATATGCCAGTTCATGTTTGGCCCATAAAAATTATTTTGCCACCTCTGAATATCCGAGCATGGGCAACAATGAAAGGAATTTGCCTTAATAAACTCTAAAATTTTTTTGAGTGGGTCATAGCGCCAACGCTACGGTAACTCAATTAAACCCAGGTCTTGAAGCACCATCATCAGCAGGAAATTTTTCCCAACCTAATTCACTTCTATACTCCCAAAATTGAAGGGCATAATAAAATTTGTCTTCTTTACTTGTCTAGAGCCGTATATATCATTGATATAATCCATATGACGCACCACTTCCATTGCAAAAATATGTGCAGTAGCAAAATAAGGCAACATAAATGATTTACCTATATATCCAAAAATTCGAACTACCACGCCTTGAGTGAGCAAAAATATATCACCCTCTTGCTTCGAAACAATTGCATCTCTCAAGGTGCGAGGCACTCGGTTGCAACTACCACAAATCAATTCAATGGCGGGACCCAAAAACTAGCTATTAAAGTTGTAGACGGACTCTTTCTTTGTTAACACTTGTGTGCACTTATAAACCGGTAGAGGCTCATTATTTTTGTCCATCTGTGTAACAACGATAAAAGAAAAATGTCACTGCATCTGAAAAAATAACCATACTAGCAACGACGTATATCAAAATGATCTGGATTTCCCTTCTTGCAATCTCTATAGCTGTGAATTGATTCTCCATGAAATAAATTCAGCCCAATCAAAATAAATCGGATTTTTGCCCTGCCTCATAGCAGTGGGCGAATAAAACTCCACCTTGGAAATACAATGAGCCATAGATGTCTGCCATTTATGCATTATTTCATCTAAGTGTAACCCAGAAATCCAGGCAAGCATGGAATAGATGTCATGGCACTTGAATTCTAAAAGAATTTTAGACAAACTTGACAGCTGCCCCATCTATGGATATTTGACAAGCTGAGTTTCCATGAATTTTCTCATTGTAACTGTGGAGACATACCTATCCTCTTGTTCATCCGTATGGATCTTTTTGTTTACTACATAATTAAGTGCGCCTACCCCACAAGCGAAAGCTTCTTGGATCTCATCCGATGTAATTGTGAATAGAATCTCTTATCTGGGATTTTAGATGGCCCTAGTAGAGGAGTCATAAAATTGTGCGGTTAACTGAATAAGCTCGGGGTACAGATGTACAGGTGAACAAATATACCATGAAAACTATGAATTGTTAGGCATCATGAGCCAACTATTATAGGAAACTCCCTGATTTACTATAGATTCGACCTCTTCCCTCAATTGGTCAACTCCTTTATGCATGATAAAACAATCACCAATCTCAGCCATATTATCTTCTTAAGGATCCAGGCCAACATAATAATTTTGTCGAATTTCTTGGCATTTGAACTTCTTTCTTTTTTCTTAGTGGGCTTCGCTTCTGTGACCTCCTGCACCTCTGTTGATTCTTTGTCACGTCTACCCATTTTGCCAAACAAAAACAACAACTTTTTTGCAATTCCCTACTCCGAAATCTCAAAAATTCTTTTACACTTCAAAGCACAGGATACAAAGAAGCAAAAGACTTTAAAAAATTAGGGCTAAAAAAAAATTAGCCTTTTACCTCCTAGGATTTATAGAGTCACTACCAACTGCTACAGTAATTACAACATTAAATGCAGGCACGCCTTTAGGGAGAAATTTTCTTTGAAAACTGTTCAAATGTCCTTTCCAAGGCATGAAAATATTTTTCCCTGGTTCGTCGTCTGATCCTCCTTAAAAAATGTGCCCTCTGTGCTGCGTAATATTATAGAAAAATGTGCGTTGGTGCTAGAAGCCTGTTAGGGAAACCAACCCGTCCATTACTCATTCGATCATTAATTCCGACTGCTACCTTGTAAAAATCAATTCGAATGCTTCCCACGTTCAAAAATCATTACTCGAATTTATCACCCACTACTTCCGATTATCGCCACATAATCCTTGGGAATATATTATTCAGCAAAAACCCTCTCACGCGCTTATAAATTCATGGGCGCATGTGTTTTAAAATCTCGTAGCGTGCCTCTTGAAAAATGGTTTTTTTTCTCTAAAAAAGGAAAAAAAAAAATTTTTTAGATGACATCATCCAAGTGCGTTCACCCCAAAGATAGGCGAACATGATGTTCACCTCTTTCAATAGGCACATGCGAAACTCTATCACTGCTTTACCCATATTTGAGTTTATTTTATCCTCTCTTTTTTTTCTCTTTTGGGCGAATGACGTATTAACCATCATTTTTTTTTTAGAACATATTTATGCCTATGTAGAATTGTTTAAAATGCATGAAAATATATACATATATACAGGATGTTACCTTTGAATCGAAAGCTTACGAAACATAAGCCTTCAGATGAAGGCCATTCACTGGGATAGGGAGATCATACCCTTCTATGTCATAAAATCAGAATGCATTAGAAGAAGTAACAACAAAAATTTGAAAAGGTCCTTCCCATATTACGTCAAATTTTTGATGTTTTCCTGGATTCGATTTTTCTCATTCCACTTCAATACCAAATCACCCACCTGGAAGCTTCGATCAGTCATTTTTTTCTTGAACCACTTCTTCATATCAGTAGCATGTTCCATGAGAGTATGGCAGGCACGCTTCCTTTCTTCTTCTAATTGCAAAAATTATGCCAATCTAACCTCCATTAAATCATTTTCTTCGTTATCATCACAAAACATCTGCAATGCTTGGAGCACAGGAAGCTCGATATGCATAGGAAGGATAGCTTCTTTCCCATACACCAAAGCGTATGGGGAGATCTTTATTGACTTTTTACTAAAATGCGGTCAGCCCAAAGTGCCTAATTTAATAACAAATGCCAACTCTTCTTATTGTCGCCCATCGTTCTCTTCAAAATCCAAAGCAAATTATTGTTAGTTGACTCAACCAATCCATTCCCCTGTGGGTAATAGTTGGAAGAGGTATTCAGGTAAATTATGTATCTAGTGGTGAATTCTATAATTTTAGCTCCAATGAAGGGAGTGCCATTGTCAGTGACTAAAGAATACGATATACCAAAACGAGTAATAAGACTTTCCAAAAAAGATACCACTCCTAAAATTACGCTTCCACCTGGATCGGATGCAGCGGTAATGCTCCTTTCCTAACTCGACCCACATATCTTTGACAACTATCGCACCGCTGGCTTATCTTATGTGAATTGATGAACATAGTGGGCCAATAATACCCCTCCCGAATAATTTTTAGAGCCATAGGACTGCCTGCATAATGCCCTCCTGATAGCCCAAAATGGAATTCTTCTAGAATCTTCTCTTTCTCGAAATATTTTACACATCTAAGAAGTATACCATTAATATTCTTATAATATAGGCCATTGGGAAATAGTACATACCTAAGCACTTGTAATTTTAACCTTCGGCACTGTGAGGAGTTAAGGTGGCTAGGATACCTTCCAAAAAAAAAATACTCAATGAGTTCCTCGGTCCATTCCTTACTGACTGCTGCACTATTTGTACAAATTACATCTTTGTGACTTGTCTCAACAACAACGCTTTTGGCCAATTCTTGAAACAGAGCGCGTCCACAAACTAGTTTCATCGGTTTAATTTCTTCATCACACTCCTAGATCTTCGAGACCCATCCAACCCTTTTATCACCCAGTTCTCCTTGAATGATGAAGTTCCGAACATTAGTATGAATGACATAAATCATAGTTTTACTCTAAGAAACAAAGTGGTGAAACTTCTTCAAGGCCTTCATCACTGCATAAACTTGTTTCTCTATAAAGTTGTACTTTTCTTGATGTGGTGCTATAACCTAGCTTAGAAAAGTGATAGGCTTTTCTTCTCCATCATGTTGCTTTTGCGTTAGTACTGCAACATATCTCTCTTGATCACCCACTACATAAATTATAAATTCTTTGGAGTAATTAGGGTTTATTAACACTGGTGCTTGAGTAATTCTCTATTTGATTTCTTGAAAATCCTGCTTCCTGGCTTCTATCCACTTAAATTCCACATTTTTCTTTAGGAGCTCGGTCATGGGCTTGACAACTTGGGAAAAATCAGCAATAAACTTACGCACGAAGTTTATCTATCCAAAGAAGGACTGCAAATATTTCTTATTAGCTGGTAATGACAAACTCATAAGCACTTTCACTCGTGCAGGGTCTATGGCCAATCCTTCCTGTGAAATCACATGTCCCAACAATTTCCCTTCCTTGACCGCAAAAATTGACTTCTTTGGGTTTATAGAAATCCCAAATTCTTGACATTTCTCGAATATTTGCCTTAGATGGAAAACATGATCTATTCTGCAATGTGAAAATATTGTCATATCATCAAGATAAATCACAATAATTTTATTTAGCAACTCACCAAAGGCGACGTCCATGGCTCTCTGAAAAGTAGCTCTGGAATTTGAAAGTCCAAAGGGCATCCGTTGGTAAGCAAATGTGCCCCACTTAGTTGTAAACACTGTCTTGTATTGATCTTCATCTTTAACCCAAATTTGATTGTATCCAGAAAAGCCATCTAGCAAGGAAATATCTTAGCACCAACCACGACATGAAGAATCTGGTCTATCTGAGGTAGAGGATAGTGGTATTTAAGTGATGCCTAATTTAAATTTTGAAAATAGATGCATAGGCATATGTCCCCATTCTTCTTCCTTACAGGAACCAAGTTTGCCACCCAGGTGGAATGCTTAATAGGGTATATGATCTTCACCTCAAGCATCTTTAGTAACTCTGCTTTCATGAGAACCTCAATCTTAGGATTAACAGGGTGTTGCTTCTACCAAAAATGCTTAACTCCTTCTTGTAGCTCGATAGTATGCTGAATTACGCTCTTGTCGTATCCTTTCAAATCTTGATAACTCCATGCTACTATATCTAGGTATTCGAAGCATAGATTTCTAATGCCCTCAATCTCATCTGGTTCACAATCAGTACCAATCTTGATAACTTTTCCTGGATCCAACTGCAATTCTCTGAATTCCTTAGCATCCACCTTAATCCTATGCTTATCAGCCCTATCGATTTGATCAAATAAAATTTCTAGCAAAATCAAACCTCGAGGAATGTGATTATTTTTTAATTGAATCATACCTTCCTTTTCTTCTTCCACAAGAATCCTATCTTCTACGTTGGCAACTTCTTTTAGAAGAAAATTCACTATTTTCTCATCATTATCAAACACCTTCCAATAGAGGTTCTTATTAGGAATGAAAGGTCTGTAAATCACCCTTATTGTCTTGGGCTTGCGAACCACTTGCTCAGCAGGAGAATAATTAGCGCCCAAGGAAGCTAAAATGTTAGCATATCTATTTTTTTCTCGAGGAATTGCATGAATATTCAAAGATTTAAATGCTTCCAAAAGATCCCATACTCTATTGCGATAAGCCTTCAAGTAATGTTGCTTTGATACACATCTATTTGTAACTTGATTAACAATAAGCTCGGAATCACCAAAAATCTACAGTTGTTCGATTCCTAATTTTTTGGCCTTTTTTAGGCCAAGGCATAGCACTTCGTATTCAACCGCATTATTTGTACAACTCCAAGTCAATCTGTAGGAGTAAGTTTTTTGTATGCCTTCAGGGGAAATCAACACAACACCTGCTCCTGCACCATTCTTACAGCGAGCGCCATCAAAGAACAACTTCCATAACTGATGCAAAACAGGTTTTGGGGATTCAAGGATTTGCTCTTGGGACTTCTCTGTCTTCTGAATTGAATAACAACCAATATCTATTTCGATCATAGTGTTGAAATATGTCAGTAGGAACTCATATTCCAGACCAAGCTCCTAGGGTATTTCTTCAACCAAGCCAACTTCCTCCAATTCTTCGGTCATCATATTCACCGTGCTTGGGACTTGTTCTGCCTCCTCAATTTTTTCAATATGAAAAGGGGAGGGCTTCTCATTATGAATGTGAATTCGCCTACCTTTGAATGGAATCTCCAGATGTGAATAATCTAGGGAAAGATAACCTCCTAGCTTAGCTGTGAATTCTCTTGAAAGGCACATGCTAAAGTAGGGCTCTAAATCAACAACCACCACTTCCTGGATGACGGTAATCTATGGCATGCTATGGAGCACTATTGGAATATCCTTGATTACTCCAATAGTCTTAACTGGTGTACCATCCAATTGTAAAACTCCTAGGTTGCTTCTTGTATATTCCATTCCCATTACTTTGCATATTGCCTTCGGCATGACAGTAGTGGCAGCACCAGAGTCGATCATACAATTATGCACGATCCACCCTTCCATTCTCAAAGATAAGTAAAATGGGGGAGGCTGATTCTTCCCTATCACTGAAGTGGGGAGCGCTTGAGCCAAGACTGTTTGTAAATGATCCTTCTTTTGATCTTTGGTAGTCTTCAGAGATTCTTGCAATAAATCAATCTTCCCGGGTAATTGCAATGCATCAAACAAGCTAATCCTTGCCGGAATTTTCTTCATTTCTTCCATGATACTATAGCCATGAGTAGGTGAGATCTTTTATTCTAAAGGCCGCTCATATTTGTCTCGATACTGCTACGTAGCATCTACTCTTTGCCTTTTCATCAATGAAGGATACTTGAGTCTTTCCTTAGCTTGCTCCTTAGTTTCACTAGGAAATGGAGTAGTAGCGATGCATTGCAAAGTTGAAGGCTGAACCTGCGCCTTATCTTGTGCTTGATCAGGTAATGAGTTTTTAAATTTGTCAGCATCAAGAATATTTATCGGGGATGCCCGCTTTTCTTCCTATGCTTTTGGAGCCGTAGGTACTTTCAAAGGTTGCAAGTCTGCAGGATCAACAGTCACTGGCTTCTTTCTAGACCTAGTAAGGACTAAAACTTGCTCTAGGGATGACACCATACAATTACACTCCATATCTCAAATCATGTTGACTTGCCCATCCGAAGAACTTTTTGTTAATGTCTGAACATAGTTTAGATGTACCATACATGTGTCTTCACCATGAGGATCATTACATGTAGAACACCAATATGTCCTTTCGGATACGTTACTCTCATCATTTGCTTGGATCATGGTGTTTTTCTTAGGTCCCTTGCTGATAGATACTTGTTCTCGGGTTATGGGTGGAGTCTGAAACCTTCTTGATCGGAACTCAGCCTCTGCCTGCTTCTTCCTCATAGTAGTAAGCTCATTAGATATCATCCTCAAAGCCGCATTATTGGATTTTACTTCTTGTAACAAGGTCATGAGAGGATCTGTATTGGGTGATGGAGTTGGCGCTGGCAACGACAAGGGTGTTGGTGGTGCAGGTAATGGTAAGGGCGTTGGGGGTGCTGGCAGTGTTGGAAAAGAAATGGCTGAAGGTTGTGATGTTACTGACGAGACAGGAAATTATGAAAAGCTCATAGCAGATGACTGTGGAACAGGGATAGGAGCTATTTGAGGAGAGCCTGAATTCCATGAAGGAATAGGATACATCGATGGCATAGGCTACAAAAATGCATTAGAGTAAAGATACTATGGTAGATCAGGGAGGATAGGCATCATCGCCTTTGGAGGAAGCCTACCTACAACAATAAAATCCGACTCGGCCTTTTGAGCTTGTGTATAGAGATCGGGGAATGTAGTCACATTGGCCTAGTGCACCGCCATACCAATATCGGTACTGAGTGCTCAAATATAATAAAATATTGCTTGCTCATGAGTTGGTCATAAACCATCTGGGACCCTCTGCCAACTTTGTGCAAATCGGACATTGAAATCTACAAGTTCCTCTTGCGGATATCTTTGGATTGAGGTGAACTGGTGCAACAGAGAATACAGATCAGCTTGTTCATGGAAATTCTTAATCAACAACTCTGCCAATTGATCCCACGAGGTAATGGTACCCGACTGCAAAGACCGGTACCAATACAACAATTTCCCTCTCAATGATAGGACCAAAAGTTTTATCATCACATCCTCATCAGTTATATCATGAATAGTTGCAAGAGAGGCTACATCTTGGATATGCTCATAGGCAGTTTTCCTAGTACCATCATATGTGGGTAAAGCCTTCAAAGCAGCTTGAGGTATGGGATTTTGCGCCTACAGATTCAGCGCTCCTAAGCTATTCCAAGCCAAAAACTGCCTTGGAAGTTGTTGATGTGGTGGAGGATTCTGGGCCATGTGGATGGGAATATGAGGAGTGGGCCTCGAGATGTTAGCGGTTGTACTAGGCGGAGGCTGAGGGAAACTGGTGGCAGTGCTTACAGGACTCACAGGGGCAGAAAACACACCAGCTAACCAGGAAGATGAAACAAGTGGTATGGATGAGATATGTGAAAGTGAATATGTTTGTCAAAAAGTGGCTATTTGAGGATGCTCTCCTAGCCTTTGAATGTCTAGTTCATAAAATATAATCTGATTATCAGGATTTTTGGCTTTTGATCTTGTATTCATGAGAAAATAACTTTTGCCGTCCTCACGCTTACGGAGTTCTGGGTAAAAATTGAGTCGCCAGATGTTCTAATCTCAAGCAGGAAGGCGAACACCAAACCTAATGCTGCTGGAAGTGGAACCTTAAAAGTCCCACCGGGCGTGCCAAAAATTGTTGGTCAAATATCTGCCTAATCAATAAACACTACGTTTATGCGCCCTAGATACGGCCAACATTGAAATGCCGAAGGAAAGAGATGTCCTCCATGCCAATCTCCAGAGAGGGCTAGTTCCCGAACTAATTCTAAAAATGGTAAAAGACTAAGGATGTAGGAAAGAAATTGGAAATAACGGAAAGAGATGGGAAATATGGCCACAGGCCAAAGTGCAGAATTGGTGTTAGACTAACTAGCAGGAAAAAACCCAAGCAAGAAACAACACCTAACATAAGGAAGAGCAACAGAATTTACTTGCGATCTTGCACTAATGACATCCAAAATGTTACTCCAGCATTCCCTCTCTCAATAGCAATACTTAAATCCAAGTATAGAATTTAAACTTAACAACCAAAAGAGAAATGCGGATGTAAGATAGAAGCGCAACACACAGAAAGATATCATACACAAAATCACTCACAAATTCAGAAGCCTGAATGCCTTGTATTAATGTAGAGAGCTTGGAGAGACCTCTCACAAAATGTCTAACCCCCCTTTTACAATGAAATTTACCTAGTATTTATAGAGGTTTTTGCCTCTTTCATTTAATACATACGAGGGAAGAATGTCTGAGAATCAAAGACAAAATCAGCAAAATCCTCCTTGAATTCTTGGAAAATACATTCGCCAGGGGAACAAATTCTTGAAAATTCGAACTTCGGACGGAGGTGCGCCTGTTAGGAGAAAATATTAAATTCTTCGGATTGCCTCTGATACATTGGAAATCATGAAGGCTCGTTTCCCTTCGCCTTCCTCTTCGTGATCCACAAAATGGAGTAACTGAGAGCGCCCTTCATTTAATGCCAAATTCAACATCTTGACTAAAGTTCCATTCTTTCGATTTATCTTTGCCCCTTCAGACGCGCGCGATCTTGATACAAACAGGTTCACCCAATTCAAGGGTGAATGGCTCGTTCACCCCTAAGGGAAGGTGAACATGATTTTCTATCGTCGCTAGGTGGTTCTCCCATAGGAGAGGCGAACGGTGTGTTTGCCCCTCGACTAGGGTGAACGTAATTTGATTCGGGCACGCGCACTAAGTGGTTCACCCATAGGAGAGGCGAACGGTGTGTTCGCCCCTCGACTAGGGCGAACATAATTTGATTCGGGCACGCGACCGCTCTTGGTGATGCCAAGGCACGTTCACCCCTAAAAAGGGTGAACGGCCCGTTTGCCCCTAAGGGAGGGCGAACGCGATTTGTCACCTTTTAATTTTTTTTTTATTCTGCTTTCAAAACTGATTCGCCCTTAGAAAGGGCGCAAGGGACGTTCGCCCCTAAGGAAGGGCGAACGTCAATGCACAAGATTTTTTGGTGATTTCACTTCAAAATTTTTATGAAACTCATTCTCTCCATTGTTTTGGACTTCGAAGGACATCTCCCCATTAATCATTAAATGCATTGGATTTCAGAAAATTGTTTCAACTTATTACAACTTATCCAAAAATAAAAGAGACAAATATATTATCGCTTTATACAAAATTTCCAATGAATACAAAATGGCCAACAGATTATATTTAAAAACCATTCCATCCTACATTAAATAGGAGATTAATTTTACTAATGAAAGCAATACCTAATTCTAGAAGGGTTCATTGATGATGATAGTCTTTAGGGGAATTGAGGCTTTTCTTCTTCTTCCCATGAATGTACAATCTAAGAGGATGTTAGGCCAATAATATCCTTCCCTTAAAATATTATGCACTATGGTCTGAGTGGAGTAATACCATCCTTCATGATATTCCATGACGAGGGCTTGCATCTTGTACTCTTCAATGCATCTTAGTAGGAATCAATTATACACTTTCAAAGAAGCACATTTTCCACCCATGTCTAATGCATTATTATTTTTCTAAATCTATATATTTCTTTGGGTGTCAATCCTTTTGGGACTTGCCCTAATATCATATATTTTTTGATGTATTCCATCCAACCTGATTCATCATCCAGTTCTAACTATTCTACCAATGCTACTTGATCTCTTGGGGCTAACGTAGCAAGGTTTTTGCATAGATCCTTATCGATGATAAATTTAGTGGGATTTTTTTCTATGTCAAATTATTTGATATTGTTTATCCATCTTGTTTTTCCCCTCATTCACCTTGCAATGCAATGGATCTTACATCAAGATGCACCACAAAGATAGTGGTTTTGCTTTGAGACAAATAGGACCTAAATTTATTTAGGGATTTCATTATGCCAAAAATTATTTTTGGATAAATGTATACCTTTATTCATAATTATGGAGCACCAAATCATAAAATAAATTGGACGTTATTCATCTTTGCCATTACTATGAACCACTATATCGATGCTTCCATCTATTGAGAATACATGAAGCTTGAAGTCTTTGTAAAAATTAAGATTGACAAGAATTGGAGCTTTGGTAATCACGTCCTTTATATCTTGAAAGTTCTTCTTACCCTCCTCGGTCCATACTAGAGTTGCATCCTTTTTCAAAATTTTAATGATTTATCTGACTAGCTATGCAAAACTAGTTATGGAGTTGCTACAGTCTGAACCTAACGTAGAAAAGGCAAAATTTTATCTTTAGGTACCACATGCTCTACAAGTTTTCCTTCTTATACCATGAAAATTAACTTTTAAGGGTTAAGTAAGATACCACACTCCCTAAATTTTGAAAGATATATTCCATGTTTTTGACGTGTTTACTTATTTATTTTGAGAAGACAATTAAATCATCAAGGTACATAATTATGATCTGACTTGCCAAACATGTGAAGAAAATGTCCATGGCTTATTGGAAGGTGGTCCCTATGTTTAATAACCCAAAAGGTATTTAATAGTATGCAAGAGTTCCTCACTTGGTGGTAAATTCCATTTTGAATTGATCATCATCCTTGACCTAGATTTGGTTGCATCATGAGAATCTATCCATTAGAGACAACATCTGTGATCCTTCCACCTTTTGTAAAAAATAATGTAAGTTAGGTAGAGGGTAGCGGTCTTTTAACAATGCATTATTTAGATTGTTGAAATCGATACATAATATAATATCATCATTTTCTTTAAAAATAGTACTAGGTTGGCTACCCAAGTGGAGTGCTTGATAAAGAAGATGATTTGGGCCTACCAACACCAAAGCAATAGATAAATCCAATATACAATATGTTGCACAATACAGAGGGACAATATTTTATTGATATAAATGGAGCCTTAATATCCAATGTTATAACACGATTTTTGGTATTGATACAAATATTATAGATTTAGGGTTTCAAAGCCCTAGTTCAAAGAATAGTTGGTGTCTTCTCACTCATACTTGATCCAAATAAGTGTGAGGGTGGGATTGTGTATCCCTATGGGACCACCCTAGCTTCAACAACTTCTAGAAAGATGATTCTTGCACCTGCAAACAATAAAAAACATAAAAGGGGTTAGAAGCACCTGCGAGGGCTCCAATACGTGAGGCCCTCTAAAATATAGAACTACTAAAACCTTAGATGTTGTAGAATATAATTGAAAACAAAAATACAAGAATATAAATAAAGTGCATCGAATATCTTTACCTTGTTAAGACTAATTTTTTCTCCTATTTCTGTTGTCGATGGTCGTGCGAGCACCCAAAACATCCGAGGGCTTATGGACTGTAAAGTCTACTGTAAGAAATGCCCAGAGGTATTTTGTGATGGCTATGAACACCTACCAACATTCCAAGAACACCCAGTAGAGTTTTGTGAACTTTGGATGGTGTTCGGGGGTGTAAGAGAATGAACCAGATTCAAATCTGGTTCGCGAGGATTTTTAGCGACGGATAAAGCAGGTGATGCGATGGCGGCGGTGAGGGATGAGGATGATAGAAAAATGACTAGGATAAATATTCTCAAAAATTTCTAAGGGTTTTATTCATCAAAATGAATCATATTTTATAATCAGCCCTTGAACATGTTAGGATTTCAACGACACAAAATGAGCGATCGAGAGTAAAACATGAGGAAGGATGGAGATTAAGCTTGGGCAAGTGACATGGATTGAGATGGATGAATGGCTAAGATTAAAATGTGGTGGATGGCTATGATTTATTTATATAAATACATATATATATATATATATATATATATATATATATATATATATATATATATATATATATATATATATATATATATATATGTGTTTTATTTACTTTATATATATATATATATATATATATATATATATATATATATATATATATATATATATATATATATATATATAATGGGCAGCTATGATTTGAGGACACAAATGGATGACAAGTGGATATATTTTGGTGTCTACAGATGCCCCTTTTATATCGTGTCGCGTGAAACACAATGCGGTGAAAAAATATGAGACACCTGGTTTGGCCTAAAGAAGCAATTTTCTTTCCTTGGAACGCAAAGAAGATTTTGAAGACAAAGAATTTGTATGTGTAGCTTACCCCCTAAATTGGTGAATGAGTGAAAAATAAATCTCACGAACCAATTGATAGAATTACGGGTGAAAAAATATAGTTGAATGGTGCAAGTGCAAGTGTATGATGTAAATGCGGATGATATGAATGATGTAAATTGATGTCGTTTTTGCCCCAACGGATTAAAGGGTTTTTTTTCCAAGTTTAGATGCCATGATCATGTAATATGTATCCCATTATGGGAAATCAAAATCAAATTTGGTTACCCCAAGTTTGGGGTGATTCCATGTTGTTGAAGAAAGTGCCTTTTAGCGTCATTGAAATGCAAAGTGATGAAAATGTAGAATATCAGGAACCAATCATCCTAGGATCGGGTGATTTCTAGGAGGCCCCTCCTAGTGACTATGCACAATTCCTAAATGTTAAATATAATGATGTAGTATGAATTATCCATGTTTCAAGCCCCACATACAAGGTTATCAATGACAACTTTTGAGAAAATTAATCTAAGCATAGTCAAACTAAAAAATGAGGGATCAAATGTAAATTTTTCCTCAGACAAAGAGGTATTGGATGATGAAAATGGTTAAGCATACTTATGGTGATTTAATCATCTTACCAAATTGCATGGATGACCAATCGTTGCAATCGCCAAAGAGATAGAATAAACCACTAGATACAAGGTTCACTTGAAATTGTATGTGAACTTGGAAAATTTTGATGCAAATGCAATTTTTGGTGGATTTGATGATGTTGAAATGAATATGTGATGATGAAAAATGCATTGATGAATTAATTGCATGATTTTGTGAAATTTTGCATTGGATTTAGAGCAATTTTGGACAATTTTATGACTTTTGGTCGTAAACAAAAGTTAACCACACAAATCAATCCATGTTATCATAAAGATAAATTAAATAATGAGGTGGATGATTATATTGATGAATATGGTCATTTTGTGAAAATTTGGACTGTTTTGGTGTGATTTGAATCTTGTAAGGCGATTTTACGACTTTTGATCACAAACAAAAATTACGTGCCCAGATCAGTTTTTAATTTAACAAAACATGATATGATGATGAAATAAATGTATGGATGCAATGTGGAGTGATTTTGTGGAGGTAAGCTATGTTTTTGGATCATTTTGGTCTTTTTAAAATTTTTGATGCAAAATGTTGGCTAGTGTCCGCATCATGCGTAGACGCTAGCAAGCATTTTCCACTTTGTAAATGCTGGTGAGAATTTCAATGCACCTATAAAGGCCCATGGGTGTTTTAGTACATCAAAAATAGCTATAAATAGTCTACAGTTGCAAATTCCAGAAGCTGCATCTGAAGAAGTGAGTGAAGAAGTGAGTTGGAGTGGAATCTATGGCAAATGTGCATGATGCTAAGGTAAGTTCCCTTGGGACTCTTGTTTGGACTTGTGCATTTTTTTAAATTATGTAATTGAATATGAAATTAATGTGTTTGCATTGTGCATGTGCTGTGCTAAAATTGTGGATCTTGGAGGCTCATTATCAATTATCATCTCTCATACCAGGGGTGAGAAAGACACTGTAGGATGAGTAGTGGAAGTGGTTGGAGGATGTTGGGTTGGTTGGGGTAGTTTGGATTGATGTGGTGAGAGCTGATGAGGGGTATCTCTCTACCTTGGTAGAGAGATGAGATCTAGATAGGGGGACCTTTTAGCTCCCTACTGGTGAGGCGACAATGACACTCGAGGATGTATACCGCATCCTCAAAGTGTTAATGGAGGGATTACATATCAAGGTTGGACACGATAAGGGGCATGAGATGAGCCATATATTTTAAGACTAATGGTAGGATGTGATTGTGAAGGGTGGAGGGATCAGGTACTTAGAAATGTATACCAAGAAGAATTTGGAGGTATTACCCATCTTGTTCATGTTCCTATTGGCCAATATAGGGGCACGAAACAACACTGGCTATCGGTTCCCTTGGAACATGATCAGGCTGGTATACAATATGATAAATGAGCCTCAAGTGTATGCATAGGTACCTAATCTACTGATGTATTTGCACTAGGAGTTGTATGATGTGAGGAGGTGGAAGCAAAAGGGTTTGGGGTGTAGTTTACTATTGCAGTGTTGGGGCTAGGAGCACTTTAGTGTTGCTCAACTTATGGGCTTGCCTACTGAGGTGTGGGATGGTGAGAAACCCTATGCTATGATATGTAAGGAGATCAAGGAGGTGTAATTGAGTCATATTAGTCACACTAGCCAGGAGTACAGGGATATATGGGTAGGACTGACATCTGCTCAGGTTATTTGGAGGTCATGGTGAGGTGTTAGGTGGATTAGCGATGAGGAGTAGTTGCAAAGAGTTTGGTAGGTAAGATGGATGGTTGGGAGGCACAAGAGTAAGGTGGAGTTGATCCAATTCTCATGAGTTCTATGGTAGTTTGAGCTATTATAAGGGGATTCTTGAGGCACCAATGTTGTACAGGCACCATTGGGATGAGACGGGTCTACCTTGCATAAAAGTATGGTGGGTGACCTATGAGGACGATGAGGATATAGATCTCCCCGATGTGGATGATGCAAGGACTACCACTGAGTATGATATATGGTTCATTGCATAGCCACCATGGATACCTAGTCATGTAGTGGATGAGGGTAGCATGCATGAGGATTATGCAGAGGCTAAGGTGGAGGAGGCATATGAGGTTCTCAAATGTCAAAGACATCTTTTATCTAGTAGTCAAGGGATATGGATGGGAGATGCAATAGAGTAGCCTCTAGATATTGGAGGTGATGGTAGTGGTGATAGTTATATGGAGGAGATTCTAGAGAGACCTCTAGGATGGAGTGAGAAGGAGTGGGTGTGGCTAGAGCAGATGGTGACAGATTGAGACACAGAGATAGTGGCTCAAGCACAAATGATCACAGGTGGAGGTGAGGATAGGATCATGAGGCTCCGAAAAGGGCTACCATAGAGGGACCATAATCAAAGGTATGATGTACTACAAATTTAGGCCTGAGATGGATACATCCAATATTTGGAGGATCTATTGATGCAACACCACATTGGGTTGCCAGATCGACCCTCTTCCTCCCTATCTGGGACTGTTAGGCATAGTGAGTCTAAGCATAGTGGCTCTATGTCTAGGGTTCCTTCGAGATCATAGGGGTCCTTTTATAGGTGTTATCTAGTGCTTAGACACATTTTTTAGACATGAAACTTGGTGCTCCATTGCATATAGCCTTCAATAATTCATTGTACGTGTGATATATATATACATGGATTTTACTTTTATGCTATGATTTTGTGTGAATGCTTTCGTATATTTACTTTTGTATATGTGTGATGGATGATAGTGCAATGATAATGTGTATGAATGCAAATGAATTAATGCTCTAATATTCATTCATAGTTTAGATTGTACTTGACCATGGATAACATTGTTGTTTAATCAGGGGCACCAAAATGGTGGCATGTGAAATGTAAGACTCATGTAATGATATGGATATTGATATGGATGTTGATATGGAAAACTACTATGGATGTTGATATGGAATAAGGTATTGATGTTGATATGGAAGAAGATATGAATATTTATATGGAAGAATATATGGATGTTAATATGGAAAACTGATTGTTTTGCATAGACTCAGACATGCTAGTGGTATCAAACAAACTCACTAAAATTTTATCTAATTTCTCTAGGACCAAATGTGTATATAGTGGATTCATTTACCGAATCATGAGTATGGTAATGACTCAAGGCAATCAAGAACCATTGTGTGTGAAAGTGAGTTCATTAACCCATATTGAGTAAATTGAGGTGAAACCTATTATGGAGAAGACCAAGAAACTAGCATGTCCTTATGTATGGTCAGAGGTCTCTTCAAGAGAGATGTTTCACCATGCTTGAGCGTACTCCATTGCTAGTCAAACATCTATATCTCTAGTGGAGATTAACTCCATAGTCCAAGAATATGATCTCTAAGATTTGGGGATTCAGAATTCCTAACCATGTGACTGAAAATGTAGTTCTATCCTTACAACTTGAGGATTTGTGGTGTGTGATTTGTAAAATATTTAGAGCTTTGGGAAATTGAATTCTCAACCGAAGTGTGATGAGAATTTTACCCTATCCTTACTACTCTTTCTTTTGTTTGGAAGTTATTGTAATAGTGGTGAAAACCATTGTTTTATTTTTATTTTTGGACTATGTGCATGATGGGACAAGCAAGGAATACCCTTTTCACTTCAAGGTTCAACCCAATCATGGTATTATACCTCTTTGAAACAAGATGTTTTTAATATGTGTGATTGTGTTTGGTTCAATATTGTTAGAGTCAATTCCCAGAACTCAAGATTTTCTTAATGAAAATATGTCTTGGTCCTAAAGAAAACTCGACATGTATTAGAGGTTGCTAAAAATACTAGGAGTGTCTGAGTGACCAAAAACACCTAGGGATTATGGAAATGTGGTTTGTAAATAGAAATTAGACTTTTATGGAATGGTGCAATGACATGGATGATGATTTGAAGGTGCCTTTGATTAAGTCAACAAAACTTTATTGGACCAATTATGATCTAGAACTGAATAAATGACCCTTAAAATATGTGAAGATGGTTGTGAATGCCATGTATGAAATGCAATTTATGAAATGAAATGTGTGCAATGCAATGTGTGAAATGCAAGGTGTAAAATGTAATGTGTGAAATGCAATGTGTAAAATGTAATGTGTGAAATGCAATGTTGTTTTTGTATATTAACCATGTATATATACATATATATAAATCACATTAAGCATATAATGCTCTCAAGTGGATGATGTTAAGTGGTTAGGGCTCTTCAACTCTCTCTAGACTGGAAAGCCTATAATTTCCTTTACCCACTTTTTGAGTGACAATGTATAGACCTAGCCAATTAGCCACAAATTTATCACGAAGATGTGAAAATGTATTGGTGTTTTGTTGATTATCTTTAAGAACAATATCTACTACTTGGAATTCATGTAGATGAACTTTGGCATTGTAAGCACACTTTAGGCGGTCCTGATAAACTCGTAAATTTTCTAAATCATTTACCCACCTTTCATCAAGAAGCGTGAGTTGGTCAAAATGTGCTTTTTTAGTAGTATCATCATCTATGAATTCCTACAGTGAAATTCGCAATGAGGGGATCTCAAGCTCAAGAGGTATAATTTTTTTGGCTCCATAGACCAGTGAAAATGGTGTTGCCCCAATAGGTGTGCAGATGATTGTTCGATAAGCCCATAATGCCAAGGGAATTTGAGTATGCCAATCTCGATGATTTTTTTAAAGTTTCTTGAGAATAGCAATTAAGGTCTTGTTCGTAGCCTCAGCTTGTCCATTTTCTTATGGGTAGTAAGAAATAGAGAAACTGTGTTGGATATTATATTTCTTGCAAAGTGCTCGAAAATCCTTATTTTTGAAAGACTTACCATTGTCAGAGATGATTTTTGAAGGAATACCAAAATGACAGATGATATGATGAAGTATAAACTCCACAATTTGAGGTCTTGTCATATTGGTTAGAGGAATTGCCTCAACCCACTTTGTGAAGTATTCAGTGGTTGTGATGACAAATGTATGTTATCCTAAGGAAGGAGATGAGATTTCACCAATCAAATCAAGACCCCATTATGAAAAGGGCCAAATACTTTGAATATGTTGTAATTCTTGTGATGGTACATGAGTTGAATTAGCATGTTGTTGGCATTGCTAAAAATGCTTGACATAAGTGCAATAGTCATGATCCATGGTGGGCCAATAGTAACCCATGTGTAGAATATGCTTTGCAATGGTCATTCCACTAAAATTACCATCACAAGTACCATCATGAGCTTCAGCTATGGCTCTTTGTGCCTCTATAGACTCAAGATAATGAAGGAGGACTCTATCATAACCAAATCTATACAACACGTTCCTAGGAAATTCATCCTTAGGATATGATTTGTTAAGGTCTTGAAAGTTAGTGCAAATGTGTATCATCCTTTTAGGATTACGAACGGGTACCATTTTTGAAAGCTACTCAAGATATTCAATGGGGATAATGAGACCCACATCTAATAGCTTTTGAAGCTCTTCTTTGACCATGAGGGCAATGTTATGATGCATCTTTTTCAATTTTTGTTTGATCGAATTAGCATACAGGTGCAAGGTGAGATTGTGGACAACCAAATTAGGGTCAAGACCAGACATGTCTTTGTAAGACCATGCAAAAATACCCTTTTATTCTTGAGGAGAGAAATTAATTGCTCTTGTTAATTTGCGGATAAAATTTTACCAAGTTTTACAATTTGAGGATTGTATGAATCTGAACTAAGGTTCACGTCGATGGTATCTTTAATAGACATATGAGAACCTTACTCAAGCTGATGGGGCATTGGGATCAGATGAATGTCATCTATGACATTGTCAAATTCTTCTGACTCAACCTCTTCTATGTCTGCCTAGAAAACCTTAGGATCTAAAGGCGAAGGTGGAGGCGACATAGGAATGTAGTTGGATTAACCCCTTAACAATTACTCAAAAAGGGATAAATTCAAAAAAGGATAGAGGCAAGAAAATTTGGTCCATATCAATAAGGCTCATGTCATTTGGAATTGTCTTTGCCAAATTGTATGGATTATGAAATGGGGTGAATAAGTCAATAGGATTCATGTTGAATTAAGAGGAAAAATGATGGTTGGTAATGTGGAGTATGGATATATCCAGTTTGCTATAATTGATGCTAGAACTCTTGGAACCTGAAAAACAACGAGCAACACAAATAAATACAACCAAAAAAAAGCCATGCACATGCAATGCAATGATTTTTTTTTGTTTTTTATTTATTTTTTGTTATGTACATACATTATAAGAAAAATATCTGGTGAGGTGGATTAATGAAATGGAGGAGGTTCATCGGTTGGTTCAGTTCGCTCCCCAGGAAGGAGCAAGTGAAAAATGGGCTAGTGGATGGGGAAAATTTTGAGGTAAAACTTATCATGTTCAGTGAATGGAATGATGGGTGTCGATTCCTCATCAGACTCATTAGAAGCTATTGATATGAAATTATGTTCTTCATAGATTTTATCTTCATAGTCATTAGGGTGATGGGTTTCTTCTTCTGAATTCAAATTGAGATTTTGAAAAGCTTGTTCAAAATAAGAGGAGGAAAATGAGAATGATAGCCTAAACCTAAATGGTCATGCACTCCTCAATATGAGGTATCAATTATTTCATGCATTCCCTATTCATGTCATCCTAGGCCATAACCTTGCCAATTGACTCGATGAAAATACCAGGATGGAAAACCCGACATGTGTTGTATGTTGGCAGGTGTTGGTTGCATGGGTTCATCTAGGGAATATGGATTGTACGATGAATCAATCATTCCATAAAAAAATTGATGCTATTGGGAATTTAACCTATGTTGTACACCACTTCTATGGATAAAGGTGGGTCACATGGGTGACCGTAATCCCTAGCACTTTGGATGTTAAATGGTGTGACAGTGATATCTTAGACCAGGTATTCACCAATACCAGGATTAGTTATGTGGACCACAACTTGGGATAATGTGGAGGTGGATGTGGAAGTGGATGTGGAAGGCTCAATATTGGCTTAGGGCTCCAATAATGGGAGAAGTATGGACTATAATGACATCTCACAATCCATTAATTCAACTTGTGAGACATTGGTTGATGTGGATGGGGGTGGATTTGGCTGAGGTGTTTGATAAATGGATGATGATGTGGAAGGAATGTTTATGGAATATGTTGATGATTATGATGTGGTTGATGTGGATTGAGTTTGAACACATGTACATGTAGTCAATGGTTATGAATATGGGGGCATGGAGGTGGAAGCTTGATGTGTGGTAGTGATGGGGAGTTCCTCAAGAATAGGAAATTTAGATGAATAAGTGGATGGTGTGGTGGATGATGTGGTTGATGATGTCAAAAAATATGAGTGGATGAAAGGGTGGAATCATAGGGATCTAAAATGAAATTGCAACACTTAAACAATTTAACATCCTTTGGTATGCAATAAATTTGTCTCTCATGTACATATTTTAAGCATTGATGGAGTATAGAGGGGACACATCTCATTTCCCTAATCCAAGGATGTTCAAGGAGTACATTGTACACCATTGGCCCTTATATGATATGGAACATTATGTGCAACAATTTTACCCCCACTTTGATGGGTAAAACTATAGTACCAACTGTGGAATAGAGAGCATTGTTAAATGTTTTTAGGGTGAAGGTGGATTTGGTGATGTGAGATGGTGGGAGATTAAGTTATTGAAGAGTGGATGTGGTGATGATATTGATGGAGGAGCTAATATCAATAAAAAATTATTTGAATGGCTTCTTATCAATTTAATCCATGATATGCAATGGAGGGTCCACCGATCCTGATGATATTGGTTTGATTTCAAAATTGTAGAATGTAATGGCAAGCTCCACACATGTTTGAATACTGCCCATAAAATTATTAAAGGCATTAGCATACTAAGATTGGAGTTTAATGGATTTTAGAATCTCCATTAATGCCTCATGATGTAAGGGAGATTGTTGAATTAGATCATAAATGGATAGTTTTTTTGAAGCTATTTTAAGGCTAGTGGTTAATCGGCTACTCAGAGAGATGATTGACCTTGATGGATGATTGGGAGGATGAATGGATGAAGATGGATGACTTAGAATATGAATGGGCTGGGAATAATTGGTGAAGAATTGAATGGGAGATGATGAAATGGTAGGTTGAGGAGACACACTTGCTTGTGGTACTATGGGAGATTTAACAGTCCACTATTGTGCATTCTATTGATTGGTAGTACGTTGTTGACCTTAGGTGACTACATGAATAGCACCCATAAAACCTTGATATTGTTGAACATGGTTAAATTTATTAGGAGGAGTCTTGGTATTTGATCCTCCTAATGTTGGTTGAACTTCCTCATGATGAGGAAGTGGTGTTTGATAGATGCCAAGGTTTTGGTTTTGTTGAGCTAAGGGACTATCAACCTTGATGGCCCTAAATTCAATTAGGTCTTGCACTATATCTTTAAATGTTTAGTAGCCATTAATTTCGTACCCATTATGTTGATGATAAGGGAAAAATAAATACTCCTTATAGTTTTTACCATGCTTAGTAGGATCATCGGGTTTGGCATCAGACAAGGCAAGTTGGTTTTTATCGTACGATCTATGAATATGGAAGCATACGATTCAGATAAAGGGGTGTATTGGCAATTTTATCGAATAGATTATCGACATTGGTGATTATCCACAATTGGTGCTATATTTTGAACTTGTGATGGTAGGGGAACCACTTGATATGTAATTTTTCCGATTGTTGTTGCATTGGTTGTTATTGTTGGGCCAATACCGACTGGATCATGACCACTTGATTTAATTAATTTTTTTAATTAGCCTGATTTGGCTTGGATTGGCCAGGATAAGTTCCTTTGGATTGGCCTTTGTTCTGCCATTATTTATTTTTAGGCTTTAGTACATCTTATTGGATTTTTATTTCCTCAATTATGCTAGCCTAGGTAAGAGCTTCTTCAAATTATCTATATTGTTGTAATTGCAATAACCAAGAGATGGTTTTTAAATAAATCTTGGTGAACAATTGAGTTGGCTCTTCCATTGGTAGGGAGAATGGAAACTTTGTAATAATAGCCCTCGAACGGTTTCCAAAATCATAGACTGACTCAATATAAAATTGCTTAATATTATATAAGTCAATCATTGAAACGTTATTTCAAACATTGAGGGAAAATATTTTGAGAAATTGGTCTATCAACTATTCAAAAGTATAAAAACTATGATGAGATAGATGGTTATACCACTCTATGGCATTTCCTACCAATGTTTGAGGAAAATTTATGAGCATTAAGGCATCTTGATTTTAGATTCTAAAACATGAGTGAATGAATGTGCTCACATGCTCTCTAGGGTCCTCAATCCCTTTGAATTTTTAAAATTTTGGTATTGTAAAATCTGTCGGATATGGGAGTGATGGTACTGAAAAATAAATTGGTTGTTTGATAAGTTATCTTAAATTTAGCTTCTGGTTCATCATACCAGGAGTGTGTTGTATCAAGCTATCAATCTACTGTTACATAAATTGAATTATAGGGTCTTCCCCAAGTATGTGAAAGCCCTGAATAACTTTATTATTGTGTGGAGATGAAGTGGTGAAATGCTTAGGTGTGATGAGATATTGATAATTTGGTGAGGTGGATTACATCTGGTGATATTGGTCTTGATGGAGAAATGATTGTGGATGATGGAATGGAGATGAGGTTTGAGGACTATGAATGGGATGAATCATGGGAATGGAATGGGTGTGTGTTGATGGAGGTGTGGGGATGGAAACCATATAATATTATGATACCCATGATGGATTTACAGTAAATAAATTAGATTGGGTGGAAATGGGCTGGGGCTTGAAATTTGCCATTTGTACTTGTTGTTGGGGTCAAAAATGAGCTTGTTGATCCTTGAAAAATTTATTGAGGCATTGCCATGCTTCTTGTATGGAAATATCCAAGGAAGATGGTGTGGATGTGGTGGTAATGGATGAAGGAGGTGGAGGATAAGTTAAAATAGAGATTGCAAATGAATGTGAGGTAGTGGATGTAGTGGAAGTTGACATTTATGAAGCAACATTGACATGTTCTTCATACAATGGATTGCCATAGGTGGTGGTATATGAAGATGGAATGGAAGTTTTTTGGACACATGACTATTGTGAAAGGGACCAATGATGGGAAGGTGCAAATGATGCCTCAAAAATAGGGTTTGTATACACCTGGATGAAACTAGAAGGCTATGAATGGGTAAGTTCCCATTGAGAAGAAGGATCATGCCTAGGTGGGCTATTGATTTTCTCTATAACATAGTTAGCGGATCTTAAAAAATATTCCACTTTAGCCATGTCTATGTGGGTGATGTTATGGTTGGTGGGAGATGATAGCTCAATTTTTGGAATAGATATGTTGGTGGATCTATGTAACACATCAATATTTAAGGTATACATAGTGTGTGATGGTCCCGTAGACAAACTAGAATAGTTTATTTGTATCACACTGATAGGATTAACCATAGAAGTGGTAGGGGAAGATGTGGAACACTACATAGATAAAGTGGTTTAGATGGTAGAGGTTTGAATCAAAATCCTTGCTTGGCTTTGAGCTGAAACCATAAGCTAATGAGTCAACTGGGAATGGTGAGTGTGGAATGTGCAAAAAGAAAATGCAAATGAAAACACACAAAATTAAACAAGGGTTTTTGGCGACGGATGAAGCGAGCGATGCAATGGTGATGGTGAGGGACGAGGATGATAGCAAAATGGCTAGGGCAAATATTCTCAAAACTTTCTAAGGGTTTGATTCATCAAAATGACTCATATTTTATAATCTGCCCTTGAACATGTTAGGGTTTCGACGACACAAAATGGGTGGTCGAGATTAAAACATGAGGAAGGGTGGAGATTAAGCTTGGGCAAGTGACATGGATTGAGATGGATGGATGGCTGAGATTAAGTCATGGTGGATGGCTAGGATTTATTTATATAAATACATATATATTTATTAAATATGTATAAATATATATATATATATATATATATATATATATATATATATATATATATATATATATATATAATGGATAGCTATGATTGGAGGACATGAATGGATGACAAGTGGCTAGATTTTGGTGTCTACAGATGCCCCTTTTTGTATCGTATTGTGTGAAACACAATGTGGTGCAAAAATATGAGACACCTAGTTTGGTGTGATGAAGCAACTTTCTTTCCTTGGAACGCAAAGATGATTTTGAAGATAAAGAATTTGTTAGTGTAGCTTACCCCCTCAATTGGTGAATGAGTGAAAAATGAGTCTCACGAGCCAATTGATAGAATTGTGGGGAATGATGTAGGTGAATGGTGTAAGTGCAAGTGTATGATGTAAATGCAGATGATATGAATGATGTAAATTGATGTTATTTTTGCCCCAATGGAGAAAAGGGTTTTTGCAAGTGTAGATGTAAATGATGATGTAAATGATGTATCCTAATATGGGAAATCAAAATAAAATTTAGTTGCCCCAAGTTTGGGGTGATTCCATGTTGTTGAAGAAAGTGCCAATTGGTGTCATTGAAATGCAAAGTGATGAAAATGTAGAATATCAGGAACCAATCATCCTAGGATCGGGTGATTTCTAGGAGGATCATCCTAGTAACTATGCATAATTCCTGAATATTAAAGGGAATTATGTAGTATGATTTATCCATGTTTCAAGCCCCACGGACAAGGCCATCAATGATAACTTTTTGAGCAAATTAATCTCAGCATAGTCTCACTAAAAAATGAGGGATAAAATGTAATTTTGTTGTTAAAACAAGAGTATATTGAATGATGATGATCAAGTATCCTTATGGTGATCTAAACATCTTACCAAATTGCATGGACAACCAATCATTGCAATCGCCAAGGAGATAGAATAAACCACTAGATACGAGGTTCACTTGAAATTGTAGGTGAATTTGGAAAATGTGCAAATGCAATGATTGATGGATGAAAATGGTGTTGAAATGAATATGTGATGATGAAAAATGCATTGATGATTGGATTGCATGATTTTGTGAAATTTTGCATTGTTTTGGAGCATTTTTGAAAAGCAATTTTGGACAATTTTATGACTTTTTGGGTTGCAAACAAAATTTAACCACCCAAATCAATCCATGTTATCACAAAGAATGATGAAATGATGGGATGGATGATTATAATGATGAATGTGGTCATTTTGTGAAAATTTGGACCGTTTTGAGGTGTTTTGAAGTTTGTAAGGCGATTTTGCGACTTTTGGTCGCAAGCAAAAATTAAGCACCCAAATCAATTTTTGGTTTCACAAAACATGATATGATGATGGAATGAATGCATGGATGCAATATGGAGTGATTTTGTGGAGGTAAGCTACTTTTTGGAGCATTTTGATATTTCTACAAATTTTGAAACCAAACGTCAGCTAGCATCCACATCATGCGTAGATGTCGACAAGCGTTTGCCACTCTGCAAATGCTGGTGAGCATTTCAATGCACCATGTGAACGCCCATGGGCATTTTAGTGCACCAAAAATAGCTATAAATAGTCTATAGAGGTAAAATTAGATTCATTCTTACGTTCACAAATTCTAGAAGCTACGTCTGAAGGAGAGTGAGTGAGTGAAGAAGTGAGGTGGAGTGAGGCTATGGTGATGGAGGGTGTGGATGTGGTAGTAGGAGTAGAGATGTAGGTGGTTGAGGTAAGTGCCCTTGGCACTCTTGTTTGGACTTGTGCATTATTTTAATTATGAAATGAATATGATATTAATGTGTTTGCATTGTGTATGTGTTGTGTTACAGTTGAGGATCTTGGAGGCTCGACATCGGTTCTCACCTCTCATACCAGGGGTGAGAAAGGTATTGTAGAAGGAGCATTAGAAGTGGTTGGAGGATGTGGGGCTAGCTAGGGTAGCTCAGATTGATGTGGTGAGGGATGATGAGGGGTATCTCTCTACCTTGGTAGAGATATGGGATCCAGATAGGGGGACCTTTCAGCTCCCTACTAGTGAGGTGATAGTGACACTCGAGGATGTATACCACATCCTTCGAGTGCTAGTGGAGGGGTTACATGTCGAGGTTGGACATGATAAGGAGTATGAGATGAGCTATATATTTGGATATCGATGGTAGGATGTGAGTGTGAAGGGTGGAGGGATCATGTACTTGGTGATGTATGCCAAGAAGGAGTTGGAGGTATTTCCCACCTTGGTCATGTTCCTATTGGCCAACATAGTGGCACCTAATAGCACTAGCTATCGGTTCCCATGGAACATGATCAGGCTGGTGTACGATATGATCGATGAGCCTTAAGTGTATGCATGGGCACCTGCTCTATTAGCTTAGATGTACTTGGAGTTGTATGAGGTGAGGAGGTAGGGGTGGAAGGGGTTGGGTTGTAGTGTACTACTATAGTGTTGGGGTTGGGAGCACTTTAGTGTGGCTCAACCTATGGGCTTGCCTAGTGAGGTGTGGGATGGGGAGTAACCCTATGCTTTGAGATGGTGGGTGGTTGAGGAGGTGCAACCAAGTCATCCTAGCCATAGTGGCTAGGAGTACAGAGATCTATGGGTAGGGCTAACACCTGATCAGGTGCATTGGAGACCATGGTGAGGTGCTAATTGGACTGATGATAGGGAGTAGCTACAGAGAGTTTGATAGGCTAGATGGGTGGTTGGGTGGCATAGGAGTGAGGTGGAGTTGATCCAGTTCTCATGGGTGCTATGATAGTTTAGGCTATGATAGGGGATTCCTAAGGCACCAATGTTGTATAGGCATCATCGGGATGAGATAGGTCTACCTTGTGCGGAGGCATGGTGGGTGACCTATGAGGATGATGAGGAGATAGATCTCCTCGATGTGGATGATGTGAGGACTACCATTGAGTATGATGCATGGTTCACTGCACAACCACCATGGGTACCTAGTCAGGTAGTGGATGAGGATAATGGGGATGAGGATGAGGTAGAGGCTGAGGTGGAGGAGGTAGATGAGGCTCCTAGACATTGAAGATATCGTCGATCTAGTAGTCGAGGGAGATGGGTGAGAGATGCAATAGAGAAACCTCCAGATATTAGAGGTGATGGAGATGGTGATGGATGATATGGAGGAGGTTCCAGAGAGACCTCTAGGTCAGAGTGAGGAGGAGTGGATGAGGCTTGAGCATATGGTGGTAGATCGAGATGTAGAGATAGTAGTATGAGATGCAGAGATAGCTCGATTACAAGAAAAGCTAGAGGTATGGATGGCTGTAGGTGGAGGTGAGGATAGGATCATGAGGCTCCAGGTAGAGCTAGCATAGAGGGACCATCATCAGAGGTATGATGTACTATACCTTCAATCTTGAGATGGATACATCCAAGAGTTGGAGGATCTATTGATGCAACACCACATTGGGCTGCCAGATCGATCCTCTTCCTCCATATCTAGGACTATTAGGCATAGTGAGTCTAGGCATAGTGGCTCTAGGTCTAGGGCTCCTTCAAGATCACAGGGGTCCTCCTATAGGTGTTAGCTAGTGCTTAGATGCACTTTTTGTATATGAGCCTTGGTGCTCCATTGTATATAGCCTTTGAGCATTCATAAAAAAAAAATATATATATATATATATATATATATACATGGCTTTTACTTTTGTGTTATGATTTTGTGTGAATGCTTGTGTGTGTGTGTATATGTGTGATGGATGATAATGCAATGATAATGTGTATGAATGCAAATGAATTAATGCTCTAATGATCATTCATAGTTTAGATTTTACTTGACCATTTATAGCATTGTTGTTTAATCAGGGGCACCAAAATGGTGGCATGTGAAATGGAAGACTCATGTAATGATATGGATGTTGATATGGAAAACTGATTGTTTTGTAGAGACTCAGACATACTAGTGATATCAAACAAACTCACTAAATTCTATCTAATTTCTCTAAGACCAAATATGTGTGTAGTGAATTCATTTACCAAATCATGAGTATGGTAATGACTCGAGGTAATCAAGAACCAATGTGTGTGCAAGTGAGTTCATTAACCCATCTTGAGTAAATTGAGATGAAACCTATCATGGAGGAGACCAAGAAGCTAGTTTGTCCTTATGTGTGATCAGAGGTCTCTTCAAGAGAGACGTGTCACCACGCATGAGCATACTCCACTGCTAGTCAAGCATCTATAGCCTTGATGGAGATTAGCTCCATAGTCCAAGAATATGATCTCTAAGCTTTGGGGATTCAGACTACCTAACCGTCTGACTAGAAATGTAGTTCTATCCTTACAACTTGAGGATCTATGGTGTGTGATGTGTAAAATATTTAGAGCTTTGGGGAATCAGATTCTCAATCGAAGTGTGATGAGAATTTTACCCTATCCTTACTACTCATTCTTGTATTTGGAAGTAATTGTGATAGTGGTGAAAACCACTATTTTTTATTTTTGGACTATGTGCATAATGGGACAAGCAAGGAATACCCTTTTCACTTTGAGGTTCAACCCAATCATGGTATTATCTCTCTTTGACACAAGATGTTTTTAAGATGTGTGATTGTGTTTGGTTCAAGAGTGTTAGAGTCAATTCCTAGAACTCAATATTTTCTTAGTGAAAATGTGTCTTGGTCCTAAAGAAAACTCGACATGTATTGGAGGTTGCTAGAAACACTAGGAGTGGCTGAGTGACCAAAAACACCTAGGGATTATGGAAATGTGGTTTGCAAATGATAATTTGACTTTATGGAATGGTGCAATGAAATGGATGATGATTTGAAGGTGCCCCTGATTAAGGCAACAAGACTTTATTGGACCAATTATTATCTAAACTGAATAAATGACCCCTAAAATGTGTGAAGATGGTTGTGAATGCAATGTATGAAATGTAATTTGTGAAATGAAATGTGTGCAATGCAATGTTAAAAAGTGAAATTAATGTGTGAAATGCAATGTGTGAAATGCAATGTAAAATATAATGTGTGAAATGCAATGTTGTTTTTGTGTATTAGCCATGTATATATACATATATAAATCACATTAAGCATAGAATGCTCTCAAGTGGATGATGTTAAGTGGTTCGAGCTCTTCAACTCCCTCTAGACTGGCAAGCCTATAAGTTCCTTTACCCACTTTTTGAGTGATAATGTATGGACCTAACCAATTAGCCATGAATTTATCATGAAGATGCGGTAATGCATTGGTGTTTTGTTGATTCTCCTTAAGAACAAGATCTCCTACTTGGAATTCATGTAGATGAACTTTGGCATTGTAAGCACGCTTTAGGTGGTCCTGATAAACTCGTAAATGCTCTAAAGCATTGACCCACCTTTCATCAAGAAGCGTGAGTTGGTCAAAACATGCTTGTCTAGTAGTATCATCATCTATGAATTCTTACAATGAAATTCGTAATGAGGGGATCTCAAGCTCAAGAGGTATAATTGCTTTGGCTCCATAGACCAATGAAAATGGTGTTGCCCTAGTAGGCGTGTGGATGCTTGTTCGATAAGCCCATAATGCCAAGGGGATTTGAGTATGCCAATCTCGATGATTTTCTTTGACTAGTTTCTTGAGAATAGCAATTAAGGTCTTGTTGGTAGCCTCAACTTGTCCATTTGCTTATGGGTAGTAAGGAGTCAAGAAACTGTGTTGGATATTATATTTCTTGCAAAGTGCTTGAACATCCTTATTTTTGAAAGACTTGTCATTGTTAGAGATGATTTTTGAGGGAATACCAAAATGATAGATGATATGATGAAGTATAAACTCCACAATTCGAGGTCCTATCATATTGGTTAGAGGAATTGCCTCAACCCACTTTGTGAAGTATTCAGTGGTTGTGATGATGAATGTATGTTGTCCCAAGGAAGGAGGTGAGATTTTTCCAATCAAATCAAGACCCCATTGTGAAAAGGGCCAAAGGCTTTGAATAGGTTGTAATTCTTGTGATGGCACATGAGTTAAATTAGCATGTTGTTGACATTTTTGACAATGCTTGACGTAAGTGCAACAATCATGTTCCATGGTGGGCCAATAGTAACCCATGCATAGAATACACTTTGCAATGGCCATTCCACTAAAATGACCACCACAAGTACCATCATGAGCTTCAGCTATGGCTCTTTGTGCCTCTATAGGCTCGAGATAATGAAGGAGGACTCCATCATAACCATGTCTATACAACACGTCCCCCAAGAGAGTAAAATGAGCTACCTTTTGCTTGAAAGTGCATTTAGCAGTCCATGACATGTCTGATGGGAGTGTTCCAAACTTGAGGAAGGCTATTATTTGGTTGGACCAAGGCTCATACGGCTCTATATGGATAAAGCAAACATCCTTCTCATCCTTAGATTCAACATGGACAATTGCAGATTTAGAGATCATTGTGACAATGAGTGGTTGTACCTCTCCTATGGAGTTCTTTGGAATCAATGATCCTAGAGAGGCCATCACATCTACAAATATATTAGTCGAACATGGCAAACTATCGATTTCATACCAATCAAATTTAGTGAGCAATTTCATTGCTACTTCATGGTAAAGCTTTATTGTTGGTTCCTTGCATTGGTATTCTCCATTTATTTGATGAACAACAAGTTGGGAGTCACCAAATATCCTGATACACTTTATGCCCATAGCTATGGCTGCTTGAAGACCTAATATTAAGGCTTCATACTCTGCATTGTTGTTTGTGCATTGGAAGTCAAGTTTGAAAGATAAGGGAATAGGTACCCCCTGTGGTGTATGAAACATGACTCCAACACCTTGACCTTTTTTGCACTTAGAACCATCAAAGAATAGTGTGATATCGACATCTTCCTCCAGAATGACATCTTCTTCTTGTTCAGTGATAGTGAATACCGAATCATCTAGGAGCTCAATAATCAAGGGTTGATCACTAGGAAGTGGAGCTTCCACAAGTTGATCGGCTATGACCTGACCTTTAATGGATTTTTGGCTGATGAACTCAAGATCAAATTCAGTGAGAAGCATTATCCATTTTGTGGTGTGGGTGTTATTGTAAGTGTGAGACATCATATAACGTAGAGGATTTTCGTGAGCTATGACATATGTGGTGTGACTAAGCATGTAATGTCTGAGTTTCTTAGTGGTAAAAACCACTGCTAAGCACAATTTTTCCATGTAAGCATATCTGGTTTCATAGCTTACCAATGTTCGACTAATGTAGTAGACAACTTGCTCTCGATTGTTTTCATTCTTTTGTGCAAGCATTGTCCCTAATGCAAAGTCTATTGTTGAAACATAAATATGGAAGGGGACCCCCAGATGAGGAGGAGTTAAGACTGGTGGAGAAGCTAGGTATTGCTTGATGTCATCAAAATATTTTTGGCACTCATCTATCCATGAAAATGTCACCCCCTTTTGTAGCAGGTGATTGAATGGCCTGCATTTATCAGAAATTTGCGCAATGAAATGATGGATCGATTGGATATTTCCTTGTAAACTATGCAATTCCTTCAAGTTTTTTGGGGGAGGCATCTCCATGATGGCCTTGACTTTGTTTGGGTCCACCTCAATGCCTCTTTTGGAGATAATGAATCCTAGTAGTTTGCCTGAGGTGACACCAAAGACACACTTTTTGGGGTTCAACCTTACATTATGCTCTAGAAGTCGATCAAAGACTTTTTCCAAGACACCAATGTGCTCTTGTCAAGTTTTGGATTTTTCCAAGAGATCATCCACATAATATTCGATGATCTTATGCATGTAATCATGGAAGATGTATGTCATGGCATGTTGATAAGTGGCACCTATATTTTTGAGGCCAAAGGGCATCACCTTGTAACAAAAAGTCCCCCAAGGTGTAGTGAATGTTGTTTTGTGTTGGTCATCAGGATTGATTCGAATCTGGTTGTATCCTAAAAAACCATCCATTAGAGAAAGCATTTCATGGCCAGCGCAAGTGTCGACAAGAGTATCAATGTTTGGTAGAGGAAAGTCATCCTTAGGACACACTTTGTTAAGGTCTCAAAAGTCAGTGCAAATGTGTATCGCCCCGTTAGGCTTACGAATGGGTACCATGTTTGAAAGCCACTCAGGATAGTCAATGGGTACAATGAAACCCACATCTAATAGCTTTTGAAGCTCTTCTTTGACCATGAGGGCAATGGTAGGATGCATCTTTCTCAATTTTTGTTTGATCGACTTAGCATCAGAGTGCAAGGTGAGATTGTGGACAACCAAGTTAGGGTCAAGACCAGGCATGTCTTTGTAGGACCATGCAAAAATACCCTTCTTCTTCTTGAGGAGAGCAATTAATTTCTCTTGTTCATCTATGGATAAAATTTTACCAAGTTTGACAATTTGAGGATTGTCTACGTCTGAACTAAGGTTCACATCGATGGTATCTTCAATGGACATATGAGAACCTTCCTCAAGCTGATGGGGCATTGGGATCAGATGAATGTCATCTATGACATTATCAAACTCTTCTGACTCAACCTCTTCTATGTCTTCCTGGAAAACCTCAGGATCTAAAGGTGAAGGTGAAGGTGGAGGTGATGGAGGAATGTAGTTGGTTGAAGCCCTTAACAATTCCTCAAAAAGGATGAATTTGGAAAAGGATGGAGGTGAGGAAATCTAGTCCATATCAATAAGGCTCATGTCAATTGGAATTGGCTTTGCCAAATCATATGGATTACGGAGTGGGGTGAATAAGTCAACAGGATTCATGTTAACTTAAAAGGAAAAATGGTGGTTGGCAATGTGGAGGATGGATAGATCCTATCTACTAGAACCGATGCAAGAACTCTAGGAACCGAACAATGAGCAACACAAATAAATGCAATAGGAAAAAGCCATGTACATGCAATGCAATGATTTTTTTTGAATTTTTATTTTTTTTAATTATGTACATATATTACAAGAAAAATGTTTAGTGAGGTGGATTAATGAAATGGAGGTGGTTCACTGGTTGGTTTAGTTCGCTCCCTATGGAAGAAGCAAGTGAAATATGGGCTGATGGATGGGGAACATTCTGAGGTAATACTCATCCTATTCGGTGAATGGAATGATGGGTGTTGATTCCTCATCAGATTCATCAAAAGCTATCGACATGACATCGTATTCTTCATATATTTCATCTTCAAAGTCATCGAGGTGATGGGTTTCTTCTTCTGAATTCAAATTAAGATTTTGAAAAGCTTGTTCAAAAGAAGAGGTGGAAGAATGAGAATGATAGCCTAAACTTGAATGGTCATGCACTCCTTGATATGAGGTATCAATGATTTCATGCATTCCCTATTCATGTCATCCTAGGCCATAACCTTACCAATTGACTCGATGAAAGTATCGGGATGGAAAACCTAACATGTGTTGTATGTTGGTAGGTGTTGGTTGTTTGGGTTCATCTAGGGAAGATGGATTGGACGATGAATCAATCCCCCCATACAAAAAATTGATGCTATTGGGCATTGAACCCATGTTTTACACCACTCCTATAGATAAGGGTGGGTCACGTGGGTGACCATAATCCCTAGCAGTTTGGATGTTAAGCGGTGTGATAGTGATATCTTAGACCACGTATTCACCAATACCAGGATTAGTGAGGTGGACCACAACTTGGGATGATGTGGAGGTGGATGTGGAAGTGGATGTGGAAGGCTCAGGATTGGCTTGGGGCTCTGATAATGGGAGAGGTATGGATTGGAATGGCATCTCACAATCCATTAATTTGACTTGTGAGACATCAGCTGATGTGGATGGAGGTGGATTTGGTTGAGGTATTTGATGAATGGGTGATGATGTGGAGGGAATTTTGATGGAGGATGTTGATGATGATGATGTGGTTGATGTGGAGTTTGACCACATGTACATGTAGTCAATGGTGATGAAGATGGGGTTATAGAGGTGGAAGCTTGATGTGTGGTAGTGATGGGGAGTTCCTCAAGAATAGGAATTTTAGATGAAATATTGGATGGTGTGGTGGATAATGTGGTTGATGATGTCAAGAAATGATGAGTGGATGAAAGGGTGGACTCATAGGGATTTTAAATGAAATTGCAATACTTAAACGGTTTGACGTTCACTGGTATGCAATGAATTTGTCCCTCATGTACATATTTTAAGAATTGATGGAGTATAGAGGGGACACATCTCATTTTCCTAATCCAAGGATGTCCATGAAGTACATTGTACACCATGGACCCTTCCTATTAGCTTTTTGAGCTATATGCTAAAAGGAAATGAAGCCACAAGTAATGGGAATAAGCAAGCAATCTAACAACTATGATAATGGAAGCTAAACGAGCATGAAACTAAGACAAGATACTTTAGAAATAGCTCATGTAACAACCATTAATGAAGGCTCACAAAAATGGAGAATACAACATATGGATCTCTCTATTAGTGAATACATAGAGGATACATACTTCCTTACAATGAGCCCCATATATAAGAATATAAGTTACATGGGCCTCAATATTCCTAAGTGCATGAGGGACACATGTCATTTTACATAATTGCACATATACAACTTGCATATGGACACTTGTCCATTTATTCCTTTGCACATTCTAACACGTGCATATGTTACTTCTTCCCCAAGTAACTCCTACTCTAATAATCTACCTAAGGTGGTACATAGACATGTACCTAAATAATGTAATAGACTCTAACTCTAACACCCCTTGTATTACATTATTTCAGTATTGAAGAATTTAGTCTTCAATATAGATCTTCATCTGGTTCAATCTTAAATGGATATTTCTAGTCTCTAATCTTCACAAGGACTCCTCTCCTAGAGTCTCTTCTTGAATCTGCTACAAGGCTTCTAGGGCCTTTTATCCTTCTACAATCTTGTAGGTCTATAGTCTCTAGCAATGGGATCTCTTCTCAGGCCTCCAAATGTGGAATATTCCATTCCTTATATAAGGTCTTCTATAAACAATCTCAAAGTAATGAAATTTTCCTATAGCGGGTCCAAAGGCACATCCAATTGGAAAATTTGTAGCAATGGTGTTTGGATCAATTGTAGCAATAGTACTTTATTGCGACTTGCTCTACCACATAGATTCTTTTGAGAGTTTTTGTAAGGGGCTTCCATTGTTTCTATAGATGTGGTAGGGTACGTAGGAATAGATATTTGGGGATATATTATTATATTGTATAAGGGTTGGCATGGGCCACACATAACCCAAGGTTGATTGTATTATAATATTATATTATAATATAATATTATATTAGTAGTAGGCTCTCCAAAGTAGAATAAGAATATGGATATATAAAGAAGAGATATTTGTCATTGTAATGATTCATATCATTGGAGAAGAATCTTATGTAATCGTCATGCCCACGAAGTGGCCTCTCACCTTGGGAGATCTTGTGGAGTTATTCCTTCCTTAAGGATTATTATTGGTGTTTCCCTACCTTAAGGGTATTATCTATCTCTCTCTCATTTGTGGATTGTTATTGTGGATAATGTATTGTGGATGAATGATTTGATATTTCTGCATATTGGTGAATGGTTTATGTTAATGATAATAAAGTTATGCAACAAGTGGTATCAGAGCAACGATTTTGGCAAAGTGGGGATTTTTGTGTGAAATTGCAAAATTAGGGCAATTTTTTTTGGAAAAACATCTCATCTTTCAAGAGCCATATCTCTGCGCAAGTTTATCCGATTCAAGTGATTCTTGGATCAGATTGTGCAAAATTTGAAGAGCTTTAAAATGAGTGGTCATATGAAGGAATCTAAGTAGTATTGAGGGAGATACAACCTTTTGAAGTTAGTCATCCAGAACAAGGATAGTGATGAATTTCATAGATTTTTTCTAGAAAAACGTCTCATATTTTAGAAGCCATATCTCTACGAGATTTTATCCGATTCAGGTGATTCTTGGATCAGTTTGTGCAGAATTTGAAGAGCTTTAAAATGAGTGGTCATATGAAGGAATCCGAGTAGTATTGAGGGAGATACGACCTTCTAAATTCAGCCGTATGGAACAAGGGTAGTGACGAATTTTCAAGTCGTGAATTTTTCAAAAGATGAAATTTGTTTAGTTTGGGTAAGCAAATTAGTTGCACTTTATTTTGTTTGGAAGAAAAATTGCAGATCTAGTTGTCTATGTGGATTTTTAGCTTCAACTTGGTGGGAAGATATTTATTTCCATAAAACCCTAGTTTGCATTAGGGCATGATATTTATTATCAAAAAACCCTAGTTGCATTAGGGCATGCACAATGGCACTCCAAAGTTTTTTTGGAGAAGATGATATTGATGCTATGGAATGGTGGAAAAATTTTGTCTATCTACATCATAATAATCCTTTATGGAAATCCTCCCTTAATTTATCTCTTAAAGGGAAAGCTTTGTCTTGGTGGATAAATTTTTGTAAAGAAACAAATAATGAATACACTGAGGATGAAATAGAGCATGCATTATTGATTAAATGGGACCCATATTATGTAGATCGCATAATAGATTTCATCGAAGACCTTGAAAAGAAACTACAGGAAACTCAAAATGAGTGGAATGCAATAAAAGGAGAATGGGAAGTTTTCAAGAAACATAATGAAGACTATGAAAAAGAAATAAAATTACTCAAGAAGAAAGAGGAAAAGGTCAGGGAAGATAAAAAAGATGTCAGTATGCAGACAGAGGAAACCATACCTTTGGTAGAAGATAAATTAGAAAATGGACAAAGGAATTTGTTTGAATCTAAAAAGTCTATTTTGCAGGTTCATGGAAGCATTCAAAAGGAACAGGTTATTATTTCCATTGACCCTGGTAGCAGATATAATTTTATTAATATTGCTTTGGCTAAGAAGTTGCAAGTTCAAGCAACAAAAATTAAGGACATACAACTAGAGGGTGAGAATGTTCAGATTTTTGAAGATTTGAAGATCACCATGGATAAATATGTTTTACATTCAGATTTCTATGCTATTGAGATGGATGATGAGGATATTGTTCTTGGTTATCCTTGGTTAGATTCTTTGGGTACTGTTAACATTAATGTGCAAAAGAAGTTTATGAAGTTATGGTACAAGAAAAAGAAGATAACATTGCAGGATATTTCTCAGCTTAAGGAGCAAGGATGCAAGGAAAATCAAGAAGTGGTTGTAGAGAAACAAATTGAAGAACCTGAAACAGAATCCAAGAAGGCAGTAGTAGCAACAAAGTCCATGGAAGAAGTAGCAGCAATAGAGTCCATGGAAATAACAGTAACAGAGTCCAAGGAAGCTTTGATAGAAGAGCACAAGGACACACCAAACAAAGAAGACATGAAAGGACAATGTGTAGAAGAATTTAAAACAATGGAGCCAAATGTTGAGAAGTCAAAGAAGGTAGAACATCAAGTTAAGGTTGCACCATATCACCATCCACACCACCATGAGCATCAACAATCTTGGAGGTATGGTTCAAGGCAACAATATTATGGTTCTACATGGAATCAAAAGGGCACCAACTATGGCAGTGTTTGGCAGAGAAAGCATAGGGATCCTAGTTTTCAGAGTGGATCATCAACATCAAGGAACAAGTGGACCCATCATTCAAGTTATCAAAATACAGTAGCAAAAGCATGGAGCCAACGAAGCAGATTTAGATACTCAAGTAACAAAATGGCATACCAACATCAACGTGTTTCACTTGGATGGATGGATGATCGAGATTGGTACCAGTTGCTAACATTGCTTAGCAAATCATACTATCAGGTTTCTTCATATGTTTTGAGGATGAAATATTTGTAAGGAGGGTGGCATGGTAGGGTACCTAGGAATAGATATTTGGGGATATATTATTATATTGTATAAGGGTTGGCATGGGCCACACATAACCTAAGGTTGATTGTATTATAATATTATATTAGTAGTAGGCTCTCCAAAGTAGAATAAGAATATGGATATATAAAGAAGAGATATTTGTCATTGTAATCATTCATATCATTGGAGAAGAATCTTATGTAATCGTCGTGCCCACAAAGTGGCCTCTCACCTTGGGAGATCTTGTGGAGTTATTCCTTCCTTAAGGATTATTATTGGTGTTTCCCTACCTTAAGGGTATTATCTATCTCTCTCTCATTTGTGGATTGTTATTGTGGATAATTATTGTGGATGAATGATTTGATATTTTTGCATATTGGTGAATGGTTTATGTTAATGATAATAAAGTTATGCAATAGATGACTACCCATCTCTGAAACTTCCTTCTTCTTTCAATTTTGCTTTAGGTACTGGATTGATTCTGAAGAAGATATTCTTCCTAGTTTTCTTGTAGGAAGATTCCCAACTCACTAAATTTCCTTTCCCTACAACAAAGTATTAGTGCTAAAATCTAAATCTAGAACTGATGAATCTTCACTAGTTGATTTTCAAACTAGAGGATGCAATGTTGAGTTCTAGTCTTCATAAGTTCTTATAACCCAATGGAAAAACTCTAGCCATATGCTCCAATGTGTTTTCTTAGCCATTGGGTCTCTTTTGGAGTCTTCAATCCTTATCAATCTACAATAAATAACTAATATCTAAACTATGAAGGCACACCAATATTCATGAAACGAAGTTGAAATCTCCTAGCTATCTATTATAGAAGGTATCCCAATCATTTGAGAATTGATTCTATACAACAAAATACTAGGAGATGATAATATCGATCTCTATAGAAAATAGTCTTTTGCTCTGAATCTATCATGGTTAGATAAGTAATATGTCTACATTTAGATCAATGTATCTAAGTTACCTCTAGGTTTTGTTCTGTGG
Organism: Wollemia nobilis; assembly: GCA_028583015.1. Classification (NCBI taxonomy): domain Eukaryota; kingdom Viridiplantae; phylum Streptophyta; class Pinopsida; order Araucariales; family Araucariaceae; genus Wollemia; species Wollemia nobilis. The sequence continues at coordinate 9,181,620 of JAQPPZ010000103.1, forward strand.
GTCACTGCCTTTGAAATGCTATCACTAGTACTGCCTTGAGATCACTGCCTCTGGGTCACTGTATTTAGGTCACTACCTCTAGGTCACTGCCTCTGGATCACTACCTCTAGGTCACTATATTTAGGTCATAACTCTAGGTCACTACCTCTGGGTCACTGCCTCTAGATCATTACCACTGGTATCATTATCTCAGGGTCACTACCTCTAGAACTCTACCTCTGGATCACCTCAGATAATCATTGTCTTTGGGTCATCCATTAGAATACCCATAAGGGTATTGCTTCTATAGGATCATCACTATAGGTTACCTCTTGAGCTGTGCTGGGATCATAATCATTGATTTCATATTCTTGCATGATAATATTAGTACCATTCTTTCCATTCAATGCACTTTGATTCTCCATTATACTTGGTTTTTAAGTGCAATAGGTTCCTATGATGTAGGCTACCTTATGACTCCCTAGATAAGAGTATATAATCAATCTTGCTAAGATGCCTTCTATCTAACAAGTATTTATATGCAATATGAGATTAGCTTTCTTGGAATTAATCTCTTAGAATAGGTTTTGTAGGCTTCCTTATATCTCTCTAGTAGTTTAAGCCATGCTTAGTTCACCTTCTAATTTGATTTACAATATTTTGAGAATAATCAAATTTTAATATTACCTTATCTCTCCTTATAGAATAGAAAGCTAAATAATGATGCACCTTCAATTTGATAATGTTCTCTATTTTTCAAGAGTCTATGGTTGGTTTCCTTAGTCCCTTTAATTGGTATAAGAGACTAGTATGAATAATAAATTCCAACCTCTAAATAATTAATGAATTTGCTTTTATATCCCAATAATGTGGTTTAATATTTCTAAATTCCAATATTCTATGTTTGTAGTAGTATACCTTATATCTCCCTAATTTAAAATTTTAGAAATTAATTAATATTTACAATAATAATAATTTTCCACAGTTTAAAACCTTATTCCTCCAAAAATTATTTAATTATAAATATTTAAAAGTTTAGAAAATAATATTTTGCAAATAGAAACCCTTATATCTCCCTAACTAATTATTTGCAAAATATGATAAGATTTTATTCCCATGCAATGATATATCCTTTAATTTGCTTTCTAAGTTTCTTTAATCATTCTTCAATGCAATGATTTTTAACCTTAGAAATATGCACCTTATATCTCCAATTAGTTTGAAATCAAATGTACCTTGTAATTTACCTTATTACTCCATTTTATAATTGCATCTTCTATAAATAATCCTTATTTCTCCTATTTAATATGAAATCTTTATAAAAAAAAGGTTAATATTACCTTATTTCTTTCGTGTGCGCCCCTTGCCGGTGAAATTTGAATGACAACCTAAGGAAGACAACAACCACGTATTGGTTGTAAGGGGATAATGTGAACTGGCATGAATCTGGGTGTTTCTTGTAACTGGTATTCTTCTCTTCACTGTCCCTTCAAAAACTATCGATTATGCTTGGCTAACTCAATATGCATATAGTGGATGCTATATTGATATCTTCTTGTCTTGGCTCCTCAACGTGGCATGAAAAAATAACCTATCCTTTTTCCTCGAAGGTTACTGTATTCATGAATTGAATCTGTCAGCTTCAAAACTTCCAATCTAAAATTTTGCACTATTTTGATAACATCTCTGGATATGCTATCGAACACTTACTGCTTGGTGTTGTAACAACTAGTAACGGCTAGTTGTACAGTTGATGCCTCTAATTCCTCCACTTATGTCTATCATTCATTGTTTTAGGTAGACACCAATTTAGCTGCTTGTAACGGTTATTAATATCTACTTTTCTCCTAACAATAATGTTGCATCATGTTTCCTTCTGTGTGTGAGATTTTTCTTGCTTTGATGAAATGATTCTACGAATTCATTGAGTGCAGCTATTTTTTGGGCGTCTGCTTCCAACTTGAGTTCTACATGCGTATAGACGTGCAACTATTTTTTTCTTGACGTTACCAGTTACACTGACGTGAGCCTATAATGTGTCTATTTTTAATGATGCATCACCAACGATTGGATGTGTATCGCCCAAATTTTTCACACCCTTACCTTTGGGCTAAAGGATCCATGCCCTGGAAGGGGGATGCGAGAAGGATGGGACAATACCTCGGATGGAGAGGCCCTTTGAAGGTCATGCCTCTCGGGGGAGGGGTATAAGGGTGAATTTTCAACGGATGGTGGGGTTCACCAGGAAAATTTGAGTGGCAGTTTCCGCGCCTAGGTTGAGAATGGGTTTGATGTGTTCATTTTATATTCAATAATTCATATTCCTAGGTTGGCCAAAAATGAATCTAAGCTATTCTATATGAAATTTTGGGTTTATATGAAGACAACAAACATGAATGAATCCTAAATACAGAGACTATGTGAAATGGAGAGGAATACACCTGATTCCTAATGTCTGATGAAGATTTTGAAGTTTGTAGGAGTCCAAATCATCCCGGATATGACAGGATCGTCTGTAATTGTATAGAATCATCCCAAATCATAGGTGATCATCTGAGATCATACAAGATCATCGGTGACCTGATGAATTCGTCAAAAACCTGCAATCATGGAAATAGACACCAAAAACTAAAAATGCAATTGCAAGAATGATGCAAAATGATAGAAATAACAGTATAGATGCTTAAATAATAAATCCAGATAGAAAATAAAATGGGAAGCACTATTTTAATAACCTATTTTAAGTTTTATCATGCAAATATGCTAAATGAGGTGAACTCCAGGATGTAGAACAAAAATAAATCGATCTAATGCATAATTAAATAAGAGAGAAAGGTAGAAAATGCAAACTCAGGGCTCTGGTTGCCCCCAATATGAACTGTAGTCGAAATCATCTGCAATCGTATGAGATCATCACCGATCTCATTAGGATCATCCGAAATCGTGTTGGATCACCTGCGATGATCCGAGCTTCCTCCGACTGAAACACAGTAAAATCCTACAATAAAACCTGAAAATACAAATGCCAATGATGGGGCGAGGATGTTCTAATACAACAAAAAACTAGAGTTGCAGGGAAATGATCATCCAGGGGGATAAACTAGGAAAATCCCAAGTTTATATAGGATTAGGGGGAGGTTAGGAGGTTGGGGATCATCCCAATCTGGGAGATCTCCAACGTAGGAATATCCAACCGTGCAGACACGCTTCTGCCCGAGTTGGAGAGGTTGTTGAAACATAAGCTAATTATGAAAATTTGGTTTTGGGACGAAATCATCTGGATGTTCTGTCCTAGATGAATTCTTGGGATGATATCGTCAGATCGATGATGATATCGTCCAACGGTCAAAACAAATTCTAAAAATGGCACGAAAAATGAGGTGAGCGGTTAACGGGCGATTTCGGGGTTAAAATTCAAATTTTTGATCTTTTTACTGATGGTTTAACTATGCCAATTTTAGGGTGCTACATTTTACCCCCTCTTTAGTGAATTTTTTGAAGAAAAGTGTTAAAGACGAGTTCTTCACACTTTACGAGAAAGCAAAAATTTATTCAATTTTTTAGACGATGATTCTAGGTCGAATCGTACAACTGCTTGCTATGGTGCCCCCTCCGAGTTTTTACCCAAATCGAACGTTTGAGGTAAAGATGCGAAAAAGAAAAATTAAAAAAAATGTTGTGTTTAAATAAAAATAGGAAAAATAGGGTAAAACCCTAATTCATTTTTACTGTTCACTTTCACTATTTAAGAGCTCTACAGGCGAAATGGTGGAAACAACACACAGATCGACAGAGGTCCGATGCGGGTTGCGGGTAAGGATCTAAACATGATACATTATGTTTTTAACTTGATTTGTTTAATTTTTTAGTTGAATTTTAATTGTTTTTGGGCGTCGCGGCCGTTTTTAGGCCATCGACGACCACGGGATGAAATCGTCCCAATTCTGCCAAAATCGTCCCTAGATCGCCGATTTCGTCTGAGGATGAAATCAAAGAAATAGGGGTGATCTCGTCCAATAAGGGGCGATTCCCAAATTGAAGAATCAGAAGATGATTTCATCCTATTAAGGATGATTTTGCTAAATTTGGTACGATATCGTCCAATAATGGGCGATATCATTTTTTTATGAGATGAAATTAATTTTAATCGATTTTAATGATTATGTACTAATGATTTTTTGCTTTTTTTTATTGTTTATTTTGCATAGGGGATTACTAAAGAGTCGAGAATGGAAATACGGGGGGCTCAGAGATGATGTAGCCGTGCTCGATCAGGCCGAGTGAGATAGGCTAGCAGAGGTTGGATTACAGCATGTGGCAAAAATGCCACAAATTCCTATGGACATGGGGCTACTGACAGCCCTAGCAGAGAGATGGTATCCGGGGTCATCCTACTTTCGACTACCAATAGGGGAGATGGCTCCCACTCTAGAGGATGTATGGAGGATCTTGAGGATCCCCATACATGGGTGATTTATGACTCCTTCGGCCAATCAGGGCCATGCTATGATGAGACTATGCGTGGATCCGAGCTTCACCCTGGAGAAGGGCGGAGTGAACATCGAGGCATTGAGGCAGATGCCTGGGGCATCTCGATTGACCCAAGTTTTGGTAGGGGTGGTGGGTGGCCTACTTCTATGCCACCAGAGTGGATGCAGGTTACCGTGGCTCCTCTCAGATGTGGTCTACGACATGAGAGACCACAGTTACAGGTTTTCTTGGGGTAGTTTTGTACTATGTTTCTTGTATAGGATCCTCTACGGGGTCGTATACAAGGGAGGTCGATGTCTGGTACTGACATCGCTACTACAGGTTTGGTGCTGGGAGCACATTGTGGTACGAAGGCCGATAGGGCTTCCACTAATAGGAGTTGACCGGGAGAGACCTCGAGTTTTCTATTGGTGGCTCCAGAGAGGGTCACAATGATGGATAGATCTGTCGATGTCTCGGAGGTTGCTAGAAGACCTCATCCTAGATTAGATCACCTGGAGGCCATGGAGAGAGCATCCAGGGTGGGGAGAGGATGGACAGGAGTTGGCTCACATCATATGAGTCTATTGGTTGAGGATGGAGCGAGGAGAGGTAGAGCTCCACCGCTACGACCGAGTTTTGAGGTAGTTCGGTCTATAGCAAGGGATCCCTTCTCTCAGGGATTACGAGTACTCTCGAACTGTCTGGGATAATACTACACTGAGAGGGGCTCTAGACATGCAGTGGTTCTGGAGTCAGGATGCTGATGATGCCCCCATTTAGCCAGTGGATGGGGATGACACAGAGTAGCAGATGGATATGATTCCTGGTATGCAGGCATCCACCCTCCTCGGATGACGAGGGCATAGGGTCTAATGCATGCTGTTGTGCAGTGGATGGGGAGGCGGTGCCAAGCTGCCATCAATGCAGTGAGGAGTCATGGAGGGAGGGATCAACGATGGCCTCCTTAGGAGAGACATCGAAGAGTGCCACAGGCTTCGGAGAGACCGCAACAACCAGAGAGGAGGGAGGAGGGGCTCCCTTCTCAGCAGAGGGAGAGGCCACCATCGCTCGATAAGGGCAAGGGTATCGAGGTGGGGGAGAGCAGCGAGATGGCAACTCTTTGAGCGGAGAATGCCCGCCTACGAGCTCAGGTGCAGACGCTTTAGGATGAGGCTACATGACTCAGGGCTCGAAGCAGAGGGGTGAGCATGTGGGAGTTGGCACGGGCTATTGCTCAGACCGCGTTCTATCAGAGAGCATACTTCCAATTGGTTCCAGAGTTCCAGAGGTTACAACTGCCAACCGGCATTACGAAGTCGATCAGGATGGGGTCATCGAGGATATCCTCATGATCGACGTTGAGGACCCACGACATAGGACGGACTCGATGGGACCACCTCCTCCACCTCAGGGCGGGAGAGGAGATGAGGCTGAGAGCTCGAGGGCTTCTCAAGACTAGCGACACATTGACTATAGACTTTATAGTTTTGAGAGGATTGAGTATGCTAGGGTATAGATTGTGGCATACCAATCCGTTTTGATATGATGTACATATATTTCTTGATATATATATATATATATATATATATATATATATATATAATTCTTTTTGTGATATGACTTGTGCATATGTTTTATGATGCTTTAATATTTTAATTGTTGATTTATTATTCATGTAATTATGTCGTTGGAAATATTATAATTTTATGTCATGCCATAAAATTTAAATGAAATAATCCGATGTAAACAAATTGGTTGTTGTGGTGTGATTTAATGAAAAAATAAAGTGAATTCTAACAATAATTTCAAAGGACATTGTCGTTGTTACATGACCATTTCATGGAGTCATCGCTCGCTAGGTCATTAAGCTAATCCCAGTAGAGAAATATTGCTAAAAGTAAAAGGGTGCATAAGAGAATTTCTTAAGACTTTTGTGTTGTGATGATGAAAAAATGATGATGGTGATGATTTGTTTTCAGATGTCCATGAAAATATTATGCATGAAATATTAAAAATATGATTTTTTCTAGGCATAAAATTCCTAAGTGTGATAGAAATTTGAACAATTGCCTAGGAATTATACCATCGTCACAAAACTGAATGTTGACATAATGAAATGAAATAGAAAAGGTTTTCATTCTTTTTAAAGTACAATTGTGTAACATAATGATTTAAGCCATATGCTTTTATGGATTAAATAAATGGAAAATAAAATTAAAATGATGGCTTGCGCTAGGCATAGAATTTTTAGGGATAGACTTATACCATCATCATGAAATCCAAAGAAGAAATTGATGTAATAGTTTTATTGCATAGTTGGTTTATGATTTTAAGATAAATAGAAAATATAATATGAGGACTTGCACTAGGCATAAAAATTCCTATTTAGGTTTAGGAACTATACCATTGTTGCAAAAGTCAAGTGACTTTATAGATGTTCTCAAGTAAGAAAAATCAAATTAATCCAGAAGATGTGCATAAATATTTTAAATTATCTCAAAGACAAAATTTAGATTTATAAGGAACCCCATGTGCATATGTGAGTTCATTACCGATCTGGATCTATCATAATGATACAAAATCTCTCAAATACAAATGTGTGTGCAATTGTATTGTTCATTTACCGATTTTGAGCAAGATAATTTGATACAAGTAATTTGAATTAACCAAATGAGTGTTCGTTGACCATGATTTATATGCATATAACCGTACCAAACTACTATGTAAGTCGGGTCATCAAGAGCTAGTTGATCCATAAGCGGACATAGGTCTATACAAAAGAAGGTCGCTAATGTAACAGACATATCACCACGCTAGGAGTTACCCAAGGCCAAGCGGGTTGGGCACAAACCACCTGTTATGGGGCTTACCTCACAGTTTTCGAATAATTGAGAATTCCAGGGATTCAAGCTCATTCACCCTTATTTTCTTTTCAAAGGGTAGGGGAAGGGATTTTATTGCTTTTTGTTTTTTCTTTTCTTTTCTCTTTTTTTTTTGTATTTTTGCTTGATATTGAGATAATGCTGAAATATTGTTGAGATGGTACAAAATGCTACTGAAATAATGCTTCTTTTTTCTCATGATTTTTTTTCTTGATTTTCTTTTTCTTTTTCTTCCTATACTAGGGATACTTGCTCGGATTAGCTGTAGAGCAAGGGATTTTTATTCTGGGCAGGGGTGAGCTTGTCCTTTTGTCAATTCTCAAAGATTCTAGACCATGTGCATGATAGGATAGTAGGGAAAACTTTTTTCTCAAGAGACCACTTCTACTATGTAGCATCGTTTTGGAATTTGCAATGAAATCATTTTAATGTGAAAAGGTATACTTGGTTCAAGTAAATAACAAGATCAGTTCTCTATGCTCAAAAATTTATTTAATTCAACTGTGGACTTCGATATAAGAGAGATTAATTATCATTTAAAAAAGATCAAGATATTTATTCATGTGAGTGTGAAAGTGAGGGATTCCAAATAAATGCTAATTTATCCAAAATGAACTGAAAATATAACTCGCAATACTTCAAGAATTGACAGTGCAAAAATAAAAGATGTTTGTGAAAATTTTGATTGATTTTGATTTTTTTAGATTTTGATTTTGATTTATGAATTGAGAGAATACATAATATGACTGTTTTTGAAATTTTTATATGAATTTACTAAGAATGAGACAAGATGTACAATATATATAGTGACAAAATTACCATAATTATGCGTAATAGCGCTTAAGATGCATAATGTTCATAGGTTATTTAAGATATTTACCATCTAAGGTAGCTAATCTGTATGCTCCCGATCCAAATTTAGCAGTGATGATATATGGCCCAAGCCAGTTAGGTTCAAATTTACCTTTAAGATCTTTAGTTGCATTAGTATTTTTTTGATTTTCTTTTAAGATGAGGTTGCCAATCTCAAAGGATCGATGATGGACTTTCTTAAGATATGCTCGTTTGAGCTTGTTCTGGCAGGCTGGAAGATTCTCCAAAGCATTGATGCGCTTCTCATCTAGGATTTCCATCTGACTAAATCTGCCAACACGATATTCATCTCCTACTTCGGTATCTTGAGAGCCAAAGAAGGAACTTCTAATTCAAAGGGAAAAATAGCTTCAGCGCCATAAACCAAAACAAAAGGTGAAGTGCCCGTGGGAGTACGAACGCTAGTTCGATAAGCCCACAAAGTAGGATATAATTGAATGTGCCAATCTCGGCTAGATTTATTGACCAGTATTTTGAGGATTTTAATTAATGTTTTATTAGATGCTTCGGCTTGGCCATTACCCTGAGGATAATAGGGAGTGGACCAACGATGTTGAATTTTATATTTTTGACATAGTTTCTTTACATATTTATTTTTGAAACAAGTTCCATTATCCGAGATGAGATTTGTAGGAATTTCGAACCTACAAATAATTTGATTGAAAATAAATTTGGAAACTTGGGTTCCAATGCAAGAAGCTAAGGGCATAGCTTCAACCCACTTCGTAAAATATTCGATGGCGGTTATGATGAATTTGTGTCCATCCGATGACACAGGATTGATTTTTCCAATAATGTCTAAGCCCCATTTTTAAAAGGGCCAAGGAGATGAAATAGCCTGTAGTTCTTATGCAGGCGCATGGACAAGGTCAACATGTTTCTGGCACTTATCACAATGGTGCACGTAATCATGTGCATCATTCTCCATGGTAGGCCAAAAATATCCTATCCTAAGGAGTTTCTTAGCAATGGCGTTACCACTAAAGTGTCCCCCACAAGATCCATCGTGGGCTTCACTCAAAGCTGATCTAGACTCTTCTAGATTCAAACATCTCAGTAGGATACCTTCAAAAGATCTCCTATATAAGGTATTGCCAATTATTACGAAGCGACTTGCTCGTCTACACAATAATCGGTGTTGGTTTCTATTAAAACCTTCAGGGAAGGTTCCATTTTGCAAAAAATTGAGGATATCAGTGTACCAAAGTTTAGGAGTAGTTTCATTGATTAGAAACACGTCCAAAGGTTCCAAGCATGATTTAATTGAAGCGGGTTCTTGGAGTCGATGAATAATTATGGTAGCATATTCGTCATCTAACTCCAAGGGTAAAAGAGATGTAGCTACGGCCATGGCGTCAGCCGTGCGATTGCTAGTTCTAGGAATAGCTTCCAAGGTAACTTGATCAAATAAAGATATTAATTGCAATACATATGCTTTATATGGGCACAATTTATCATCTCTGGTCTAATAAACATCATTAATTTGATTTATAACAAGTTGAGAATCACTGAAAACTAATAGATTTTTAATTTTTAGTGCCATGGTAGCTCGTAATCCAAGGATTAGAGCCTCATATTCAGCAGTGTTATTAGTACAGGCAAACGTTAATTTAAAGGATAGAGGTATGAGGTGTTTCTATGGAGATATCAAAATAATACCTGCACCAGCCCCACTCATGCATCGGGCTCCGTCAAAGTATAAGGACCATTGCTCGGAATGACCTACCTCTAATTTAAGGCATTCATCAAGAAACTCAATGACGAGGGGATGGGTGGATCCTAAGGGTGCAACAGCTAATTGATCTGCTATGATTTGACCCTTAACAGACTTATGTCCTATAAACATGAGTTAAAAATCACTTAGCGTAAGAACCCACTTTGATGTGCGAACAGATAAATAAGGTCGAATCATGAGATACCGCAAGGGATCAAATTTAGCAATAACGTATGTTTTCTAACTGAGCATATAATGGCATAATTTTTGTGTAGAAAATACGACTACTAGACATAAATTCTCTAATGATGTGTAGCGGGTTTCATAACTAATTAATGTTCTTCTAATGTAATAATTAGCACGCTCTCTCTTCTCATCATCAAGTTGAGCTAACATAGCTCCTAAAGCAAAATCTGAAGCAAAAATATACAAGATAAATGGGTGATCAGGCCTAGGTGGTGAAAGTACAGGTGGGTTAAGAAGATATTGTTTGAGGAGTTCAAATGCTTCCTAACATTCGTTGTCCCAATGGAAAGAAACATCCTTCTTAAGAAGCTTAAGAAAGGGTCTAATTTTATCCGCCAGCTTATCGATGAAGCGACGGATGGCTTGAAGCTTACCTTGTAGACTTCGTAATTCAGATATATTTGTGGGTGTGGGCATATCAGTGATAGCCGCAATCTTGAGAGGGTCAATTTCAATGCCACATAAAGAAACTATAACCCCCAATAATTTATCGGACTTAACTCCGAATATACATTTGGCTGGATTCAATCGGATAAGATATTCCCTTAGCCGATTAAATACTTTTCTCAAGTCATCTAAATGATCATCTTCTTCAATAGAACGAGCTATAATGTCATCTACATAATCATGTAGTATATCATGCATCATATCATGAAAGATATAAGTCATGGCTCGTTGATAGGTTGCACCTGCATTCTTTAAACCGAATGGCATCACTTTCCAACAAAAGGTCCCCCAAGGGGTAATAAAGGCTATTTTAGCCTGATCTTTAGGAGCTATCCTGATCTTATTATAACCATAAAATCCATCCATTAAGGATATCATTCCACTCCCAGCAGTAAAATAAATGATCTGATCCATGTTGGGAAGGGGAAAATCATCTTTAGGGCATGCAACATTAATATCTCTAAAGTCTATACAAACCCTAACCTTAGTAGCTTCTTTCTTAGTTACTGGAACTACATTCGAGATCCATTCAACATAATCAATGGCTTGTATAAAAATAACATTCAGGAGTTTTTCTAACTCTCCTTTGACCAATAAGGCCACTTTAGGATGCATTTTTCTAAGTTTTTGTTTAACAGGTTTAGCATCCGGATGGACTACTAGGTGATGCATAACTACATAAGGGTCTAATTTTCAAGCAAATACATCTTCATATTCTTTAAGAAATGCAATGTATTTATCCTATTTTTCTTGACTCAATTTTGATCCGATGTTGATTATGTGAGGGTTATCCTCGGTTCCAATGTTAATTTTTATGACATTTTCTACTTCCATGTGTAGATCTCTCTCAAAATTAGGTGGGGCGGGTGAGACACCCAATTCTTGTAATTCTTCCAAGGTTAGCTTGGATAATTCATCTTGAGGAGTCATGGCCTCAAGCTGGGCTATAGTAGGTATAGAGCCATCAAAATAAAATCCGTTATGTAATAATTCCTCAACGGAGACATCATGGAAGATATCTCCCTCCAACTCATCGTCGGATTTAGCGATCATCTCAGGATAAGCTATAGATAGCATATTACATGTGAATGGATTATTTGTTAAATGCAAAACATCGCGTTCATCTAAATAATCTTGGTAACATATAAGATGGTCATCATCCTCGAATGGCTGACCCTTACTAGAAAATAGGCCCACACCACATTGGGCGGGCCACGGCTCTACCTCAAAAGGTTCTTTCATACCACTATGGAAAGGTAAAACTTTCCCTTTATATCCCAATTTAAGCATTATAGGTTTGGCTTTAGTATACTCATTAGTAAAATAACATCAAGCATATCCATCATAATGAGTTTTGATGTTTCTAGGTATTCTACCCTAGTCATATCCCTTATAAATAAAGGCACAGCTCCCGACTTGGTAAATACTTCCCATAGGATATGGGAGGCCCAAGGTATGAGGATATGGTGGCAAATTATTTAAAACAAGGGAATCTTGCATAGAAGCATTTGTTTCTTCTTATATAAGGATTTTAGATAGATCGGGTAAGAGCTCGTCAGTAAGAGCATAAGAGGTAGAAGGAACATTTCCTACGTCTTCTGATGTGGAAAATATAACTTTGGTGGATGTAGACGATGTAGAGGTGTCAATAGATGGGTCTATTATAGGTATAGAAGTTATAGGAGTAGAACAAGAAATGTGGGTTGTGGGATTAGGATCTTTCTTAGGTCCTAATGCGGTTTGTTCAGAAGATGGTTGGGCTATATGTGAAGGTGCATATGATGGAGAAGAAGTATATGACATTGTGGGTGTGAGTTTCACACGTTTAGATGGATAATGAGAATTAGGATGTGTGGATGACAACGCAGGGTAAAATTGAACTCCAATGGGTTCTGCCAAAGCACACATATCAAAGGGTCGTGGATCACCATGAATGGTAACCAACTGATTCTTAAATTCAAATTTAACACATTGATGTAAATTTGAGGGAACAACTCACATCGCGTTGATCCAAGGGCGACCCAAGAGTATATTGTACGATGTAGGACAATGTACAATAAACACAGTCGTATCCAAGGTTCTTGGACCAACCTATAATGGAATGGTAATAACCCCACATGTTTCTTGTGTTTCGTCATTGAAAACTTTTATAATCATATCAGTTCTTTTCATTTCATCACTTTTAAACCCAAATATTTGGTAGAAGTCAAAAGTGCAAATATTTAAAGATGAACCATTATCAATCAAAACTCGTTTGACTGCTACATCTCCAATTAAGGTGGTAATATATAAGGGGTTATCTTTATGTAAACTATGTTGCGGTATGTCTCTATCTCGAAAGTCAATACAATCAACTTCATGAGTTATTATAGTATTGGCCATGTCTTGAGGGTGAATGTCTTGTGGTACCATCATCTGGATTAATGTAAGCATTAATTCATCTCTATGTGTGGGAGAAGATCTTAAGAGGTCCAAAAGGGAAATTCTAGTCTGTAATATTTGATAATTGTTCATTAATATTATAGGGAGGTTTAGGTTGAACATTAGGTGCATGATTCCCTTTATTAGGAACCTTCAAAACAAATGGAGTTGATCCACCATTCTAAATTTGATCTTGTTGAGAATTTTGAGCCTGTTGTCTAGTAACAGCTCCGATAGTACCCACAATATTATTCTGCAGATGATGAATGGGTCTTGGTCTGTCGCTTATAGCTAACTCATTAGAAATTAATTGGCGGGACAATGGTATAGTAGTGACTCTTCTTGGAAATGGTTCTTCTGGAACCATATGACTTGTGATAGGGTGTATAGTATCTGATTCATATTCAGAGCTATTCGATTGATTTGATGTGATTTCCATCTCTCAGTATCGTATTCTATATCACTAAGATCAGGTATCTGCATATTATATAGAGGCCTGTTTGTAACCACAGATAAAGTTGTGTCAAAGGTTTCCAGATCATGAACAGGTAAATGCCCACTAATAGTTCCTACATATCGGGCAAGAGGAGGAACCTTATGATGTTTAATTTGATTAGCCACCTCCTTACCATGTTTTAGTAAAGGATGTTGAAAGATGTCCAATGACTGATTGGCATTCTAATTCTAGTTTTGTGAGATGTTCTGTTGAGTGTTATTAGGAGGATTTTGCTTAGGTTGAAAGATTTGTACCTCCATCTCATTGTTATCAATCAAGTAATGTATTTTATATTTTAATCTTTTACAAGAGTTGGTAGTGTGTCCAGGTCCTCTATGGAAGTCATAATGTAAATCTACTCTGTATCCGGGTATAGTTGGATCAAGTTCCTGGATATTTGGTAATTGAATCAAGCCTCGTTCTAATAATTATGGTAAAATAGTTGATAAAGGTTGATTTAACCTACTAATTCTCGAGGAGGTCTATCAGGAGGTTTCAGTACAAACTTCTCCGCTGTCTTTGCAACATTAACATTAGCAATATTTTTTCTATCAGTGAATCCATCACCCACAACTTGTTTATTCTTATATTGATTTCTGGATGTTTTCTCATCATCTTTCTTTTTAAGCTGACCTCTCCTAATGAGAGCATCTTCCACTCTTCGGCCTAATTCTATAGCCTGATCGAAGGTGGTCAAGGTAGCAGTTGATAATTTGTAAGATAGTTACTCTTGCAAATTATTAATAAATATGTCCAACATCTCCCTATAAGGCAACACAAAGTGCAATTTCCCTATCAATTGTCTCCACCTAGCTAGGAAATTAGCAAAGCATTCATCTTTGTCTTGTTTTAAGTTATACAAATCTTTAATGGTCACATGTATTTCGATATAGGCACTAAATTGATGAACAAAAGACTCAGCAGTTTCTTCAAAATTCCTCAAATAATTAGTGGGTAATTGATAATACCACTCTAATGCCATTCCTCCCAAGATTTTTGGGAACATTTTTAGTAATAACAAGTCATCATGTGATATATCATGACATGCTATCCTAAATATACGAAGATGCTCTATGGGATCTTTCATACCTTTATATATGGGCAGGACAAGCATAGGAAAATATTTAGGATACAACTATGCTACAAATATAGGATCTAAAGGCTGACTACACATCTCTCGATAATTGTACGAGGGTCGGTAGGGATCTATCTGGTCCATGCGGGAAACTAACTATTTCACCATGGTTTCAATATTACTAGTTTGTCCACCATATTGGTTCGGTGGGACATAGGTATGGGATTTATGAGTGTATGATGGTGTGGCATAAGGATTAGATGCTATATTGCTATTATGCAAAGTGTTGGTAGGAAGAGTATTATGAAGGGGATTTGTAATAGTATTATGTTGTATCCCGATTGTTGGTAATTAGTGTTTGGTTTTGTTTTAGGTTTTTGTTGATTTGAGGTATGTTGCTCAATAGCTTGGCAAAATAGAGCAGTAAATGACGGTTTATTTTGTTCAGGAATGACCCTAGGCTTGTTAACAGGCACTTTAGGTGGTTGGGTAACCTATTGTTTTTGCATATTCTGAATCGCAGCTACTATATCCAAATTGGATGGTCCAGCTTGATCACTCTCTTTTTCAATAAAGGACAAGGGATTAGTGCATGTGTGAAATACGTCTTCTAGAGTTTCTTGAGTGTCACTAATTCGATCCTTGTCCATATGGACTGCTCTATTAAAAACACCAATATTTGTCTTAATGAACCTCCAAAATTGTTCCATGTTTTCAAAAGTGATAGCTCCTCCCGGAGACATTTTAGGGGATGAGGATCCTTCCTCTCTATTAATTTCTTCTTGTTCATTTTCTACATAAAGCTCTTCTTCTTGTTGGTCTAGGATTTCTTCTTCCTGAACTTGGTCCTCAAGAGGGACATTTTGGTCAATTAATGGTCTTCCTAACCAATCTTCTTCTTCTTCGGTTTGTTTTCCATTCCTAAGTCTAGGCATGGTGCTAAACTTAGGTTTTAGCAAATATATATACTTATATATATGCAATAGGGTTGAGAGGTATATATTTTAACTATATACCTACTATAATAATTTAAAAAGGAAATGTTTTGTTGTTTTGTTGTTTTTTTTGTTTTGTATTATTATTTCACAAGTATATAAAAATAACAAACAACATGCTAGTTGCAAGAAATAACAATAGTAAAAAGAATGACTTAGTTTTCTATAAATAGTTTATGGATATCGTTGATAGGATCAAGTTCATCAGGAGTCATGAAATGCTCCTCTTCAAATTGGAAGTGGTTTTTCATGAACTTGATAAAGTGTGCTATGGTAATATGATCTACTTCAGACTCTGACTTGTAAAAATAAAGTTCATGGCAATACTCTCGATACAACACAACTCTAGGAACTCTATTCCATATTTTTCTATTCGTAAGAATGACTTCTTGATCCTCTATACGAGATAGAAACTTATGTACTACAACTGCGTTCTCAAGGTATTCCTCAAAGGTGTACAATTCTGAAGACACAAGTGCTCTTTTATCTGCTAGCCACCTATGGCAAGCTCTCTGAAGTTCATGGTACAAAGTCACCTGATTGGGATCCAGGATTCTATCTAGGAAAAACCTCTTAAGTTGCCTAAGTTTTGCAGATCTAGATTCAATAATACCCAATCTCCTATCAAGTTCGTCCCACAAAGGTTGGACTCTATTTTTTGAGGTACTCTAAGCACAGAAGTAATCTCTATGGCTGTTAATTGATTTTCAACATTTATGGTGACAACTCGTCTTCTATTATAATATACCATCTAAATATGATATGCAATTTTAACAGTTGTCTAATGATTCCAGAAGTTCTTAATAATGTGTTTTTTTTTGGATTGTTTTCAAAAGGTGTTTTAGTTTCACGTCGGGTTCACCAAAATGTATCGCCCAAATTTTTCACACCCTTACCTTC
The DNA here is from genome assembly GCA_028583015.1 of Wollemia nobilis. Taxonomy (NCBI): domain Eukaryota; kingdom Viridiplantae; phylum Streptophyta; class Pinopsida; order Araucariales; family Araucariaceae; genus Wollemia; species Wollemia nobilis. The sequence continues at coordinate 9,198,121 of JAQPPZ010000103.1, forward strand.
GGGCTAAAGGATTCGTGCCCTGGAAGGGGGATGCGAGAAGGATGGGACAATACCTCAGACGAAGAGGCCCTTTGAAGGTTGCGCCTCTCGGGGGAGGGGTATAAGGGTGAATTTTTGACGGATGGTGGGGTTCACCAGGAAACTTTGAGTGGCAGTTTCCATGCCTAGGTTGAGAATGGGTTTGATGTATTCATTTTATATTCAATCATTCATATTCCTATGTTGTAAAAAAATGAATCTAAGCTATTCTATATGAAATTTCAGGTTTATATGAAGACATAAAACATGAATGAATCCTTAATACAGAGACTATGTGAAATGGAGAGGAATACACCTGATTCTTGATGTCTGATGAAGATTCTGAAGCTTGTAGGAGTCCAGATCATCTTAGATATGATAGGACCATCTGTAATTGTAAAAAATCATCCCAAATAATAGGCGATCATCTGAGATCAAACAAGATCATCGGTGATCTAACGAATTCGTCAAACAAATTTGTAATAAACCTGCAATCATGGAAACAGATACCAAAAACAAAAAATGCAGTTGCAAGAATGATGCAAAATGATATAAATAATAGTATAGATGCTTAAATAATAAATCTAGATAGAAAATCAAATAGGAAGCACTATTTTAATAACCTATTTTAAGTTTTATCATGCAAATATGCTAAATGAGGTGAACTCCAGGATGCAGAACAAAAATAAATCGATCTAATGCATGATTAAATAAGAGAGAAAGGTAGAAAATGTAAACTTAGGGCTCTAGTTACCCCCAATCTGAACTTTAGTCGAAATCATCTGCAATCGTACGATATCATCGTTGATCTCATCAGGATCGTCCGAAATCATGTTGGATCACCTACGACAATCCGAGCTTCCTCCGACTGAAACACAGTAACATCCTGCAATAAAACCTGAAAATACAAATGCCAATAATGGGGCGAGGATGTTCTAATACAGCAAAAACTAGAGTTGCAGGGAAATGATCAGCCAGGGGGATAAACTGGGAAAATCCTAAGTTTATATAGGATTAGGGGGAGGTTAGGAGGTTGGGGATCATCCCAATCTGGGAGATATCCAACGTAGGAATCTCAAACCGCCTAGACACACTTCTACCCGAGTTGGAGAGGTTGTTGAAACATAAGCTAATTATGAAAATTTGGTTTTGGGACAAAATCGTCTGGATGATATTGTCAAATCGGCAACAATATTGTCCAATGGTCAAAACAAATTCTAAAAATGGCACAAAAAATGAGGTGAGTAGTTAACGGGCGGTTTCGGGGTTAAAATTAATTTTTTTGATCTTTTTACTGATGGTTTAACTGCGCCAATTTTAGGGTGCTACAGGATGATTAAACTATAACATCTCCTCGCGTGGTGTAGTTTCTAATTCAACTCATACTGTGTCTCTCTAATTATTTTAATCTTAACACATGCACAATTGGTGTTCAATGTTGTTCTTTCTAGAGTGAATGAATTTGGAGGTTTTTGTTTTTGTCCAACTCCTTTATAAAATGCTTCACTGCACTATAATCTTTAAAAATTATTGGCACCAAGGTATGCATTTCTTGAGTGAAACTAAAACAGTCCAATGATGTGTTCTTTGTAGCACTTGAAGGTTGTATAACATCTTGAATAAAGATAGCTCTTCTAATGGTCACTATGCATAAATGTAATAGCTCTCGACCTGTTGTGTTTACTTCCAATGGTGCTATATTCCCAGTTCAGCTCACTTCTATGAATGCTTGATGAGATCCTTGCCCCCTATGTTGTCAATCTTCACTTATACTTTAGATATGGTGGTTTGAAGCTTCTAGCCATATGAAACCGTTTTCCTTTTGGATGACAATGCTTTGCACTAAAGTATATGCAACCTATAATTTTGAATAGATTCTTTATGTTGCTTTCAATAGTAAGATGTAGATATTTTTCTTTCTCTTGAAATATATCTAACTTCTACTTTTATGTGTAGGTTTGGACCTTGTAGGAATTAGCTTCTGTATTACCTTGAAGACCTTAAGTTGAAACCTATTTCATGCAACTTCTAATCCTTGAAATTGGTGCTTAATAATATTAATAATGAATTGATGAAACTTTTGCACCTAAGTTGCATACCTTTTCAACCTCAATTTGATGATGGAGTTCTTGGTGATTTGGATCACTTGAATGCTGCCCTATGCTGGATGGAATTGCAGCTCTTGAAACTCCTTAAACTTGTTGCTATACTATTGTTTGATGGGCTGCCTTTAACTTCTAAAATTTGTAGCACTTTTGCAGTTCGATCCTTCTCCTTCAATCTAGTGGCTCTTCTCTATTCCTTGCTAATCTACCGTGGCTCCTTCTATCGTGGCTTTGATACCATGTTAGATTTTTGAGTTATATGCTAAAAGGAAATGAAGCCACAATTAATGAGAATAAGTAAGCAATCTAACAACTATGATAATGGAAGCTAAACGAACATGAAACTAAGCTAAACAAGTATGAAAATAATACAAGATACATTTGAAATAGCTCATGTAACAACCATTAATGAAGGCTCATAAAAATGGAGAATACAACATATGGAGCTCTCTATTACTAAATACATAGAGGATACATACTTCCTTACAATGAGCTCTATATATAAGAAGATAAGTTACTTGGGCCTCACTCTTCCTAAGTGCATGAGGGACACATGTCCTTTTACATCATTGCACATATACAACTTGCATATGAACACTTGTTCATTTATTCCTTTGCACATTCTAACACTTGTGCATAGGTTACTTCTTCCCCAAGTAACTCCTACTCTAATAATCTACCTAAGGTGGTACATATACATGTACCTAAATAATGTAATAGACTCTAACTCTAACAATTCCAAAATATGGAATATTATGTGCAATATTTTTACCCCCACTTAAATGGGTAAAACTAAAGTACCAACTGTGGAACATAGAGCATTGTTAAATGCTTTCAAGGTGAAGGTGGACTTGGTGATGTGATATGGTGGAAGGTTAAGATGTTGAAGAGAGGATGTGGTGATGATATTGATGGAGGAGCCAGTATCAATCAAAACTCGTTTAAATGGCTTTTGATCAATTTGAGCCATGATATGCAATGAAGGGTCTACCGATCCTAATGATATTGGTTTGATTTCAAAATTATAGAATGTAATGGTAAGCTCCACACATGTTCAGATACTTCCCACAAAATTGTTAACATCATTAGCATCCTGAGATTGGAGTTCAATGGATTTTAGAATCTCCATTAATGCATTGCGATGTGGGGAGATTGTTGAATTAACTCGTAAATGGATAGTTTTATTGAAGCCATTTTAAGGCTAGTGGTTAACCAACTACTTAGAGAGATGATTGGCCTTGATGGATGATTGAGAGGATGAATGGATGGAGATGGACGACTTGGAATATGAATGGGTTGGGAAGAATTGGTAAAGAATTGAATGAGAGATGATGAAATGGAAGGTTGAGGAGACACACTTACCTGTGGTGTTATGGGAGATTGAACAGTATTTTGTTGTGCATTATGTTTATTGGTAGTACGTTGTTGACCTCGGGTGACTACATGAATAACACCCACAAAACCTTCATATTTTTGAACATGGTTAATTTGATTAGGAGTCTTGGTATTTGATCCTCCTATTGTTGGTTGCATTTTATCATGATGAGTAAGTGGTTTTTGATAGATGCCAAAGTTTTAGTTTTTCTGAGCTAAGGGACTATCAACCTTGATGGCCCCAAAGTTAATTAGGTCTTGCACTATATCTTTAAATGTGTAGAAACCATTAATATCGTACCCATTTTGTCGATGATAAGGGTAAAACAAATGCTCCTGATAGTTTTTACCACACTTAGTAGGATCATTGAGTTTGACCTTAGGCAAGGTAAGTTGATTTGTATCATACAACCTATAAAATATGGGAGCATACAATTTGGATAATGAGGTGTATTGATAATTTTTTTGAATAGATTGTTGATGTTGGTGATTATCCACATTTGGCACTATGTTTTGAACTTGTGATTATGGGGGAATCTCTTGATATGTAATTTGTTGCATTGGTTTTTTTTGGGCCACTACTGGCTAGCTCATGACCACTTGATTTACTTGATTTGTTTGATTAGCCTGATATGGCTTAGATTGACTAGAATAAGTTCCTTTGTATTGGCCTTTGTTCTACCATTCTTTCTTTTTAGGCTTTAGCACACCTTCTTGGATTTTAATTTTCTCAATTATGCTAGCCTGGGCAAGAGCTTCTTTAAATGATCTATATTGTTGTAATTGCAATAACTAGGAGATGGGTTTTAAGCAACTCTTGGTGAACAATTGAGTTAGCTCTTCCATTGGTAGGGATAATGACAGCTCTGTAATAACATCCCTCAAATGGTTACCAAAGTCATAGATTGACTCATTGTCAAATTGCTTAAGATTATATAATTCAGTCAATAAAACTTTCTTTTGAACATTGAGGGAAAATATTTCGATAAATTGATCTACCAATTGTTAAAAAGTATAAATACTATGATGAGGTAAATGGTTATACCACTCTATGGCATCTCTTCCCAATGTCTGAGGAAAAGTTTTGAGCATTAAGGCATCTTGATTTTGGATTTTGAAACATGAGTGAATGAATGTGCTCACATGTTCTCTAGGGTCCTGTTGTGGTCATTGCACAACTAGCTCTAAATTTGGGGACCCACCTTTTAATTTTGTTATATTGAGGATTTTCATGTTCCTAGAGTGCTAATAGGTTCCCAAGGTTCGTTTGGGGTAGCAGCTCCTCAGTTTCTTTTCGAGTGTTTTCTATTTTGGTTAGGCTTCACAAGCCTAATGATTGTGTATTAGTTAGGTATAGGGTTTACCATGTGGATTCTAAAGTTCATGATTAGGTAATATTTTATTGTCTTCTTCTTTAAAGTTTAAGGTTTTGATAAGGTTTGTGTTGATTTAATAAATTTTAAGGTTTTAATGTTAATATTAATTAAATCAATTGTTCATTTAAATAGAGTAAAACAAAGCATTAAAAAATAAATAAATAAAAATTTAAAAATAAATAAATAAATAAATATATACCTTTATATATATATTTGTATTAAGATTTAGTGAGTTTTGGTTTTATTAGGGTATGTTTTAGTTTTAGTTTTTTTTAGTTCTGGTTTGAGTTAGTCGAGGTATCCTTATCTTTTAATATAAGCTATAGTATTTATTATGTTATAAAGTTATTTAAATCATTTTATTTGGTTGATGGCAGACTATAGCGAGATGGTGTAGACAAGGAGATGATACGTATGATCAAGTGGACCATATATGATAACAATGCAGCAAAAACCACCTTGTCTGATGGGACATAAATATTGACAAGGACAAACTACATGTGGACGAAGGTGACCCCGTGGTAGACTACCGAGCGAGAAGAAAATTGGTGAGAGTATTACACATCGACACTCACATACACCATAGTTGACGTGGATATCACGAAGGCTCATGTGACGTTTATGAAGGAATAAGAACACGATCAAGACAGTGCAGATGTGGAAATTTGTAGTAGCCAACCATTAGGCTCATAGTGCATAGCTGGGTACCAACATGGATAGTTGGGAGGATAAAGGGGAGCTAGCAAATACTAGGTGAATGAAGTGGATGCCTAAGTTACATAGGGGTGACATCTATTACAGAATTTTTGTGACCTGGTTCATCTGGTCCCATTCTTTGATGAATTTGAAGATAGGTACGCCGCATCAATAGGTAGTAGCATGGCAGCACAAAGATAAAGAAATAGGATATGATGAAGTGGATGTTGAATAGCTAGGTGGTGGTATAGGAATGATCAAAATAGTAGGCTTACAATATCACTTTAGTGGATAAAGTGACCTGAGGGAGTCTTTTAGATGGATTTTTCCAAAATTAAGGATTGTCGTCCAGGATGGATGATTTAATGGAGAATGCTAACATCGACGGATGAAGTTGCATAGAGGAGTGAAGGAGGACCATGGATTCAACATCATGATCGGGATGTGAAATATATCAGCTAGAAATGCGAGCACAAATTAGAATTATGACAATAAATCGAATGTCAACCATGATATGGTGAGGTAACAGTGGTCGAAAGATTGTCAGCAAACTCCATGGCACGGACGATAAGCATGACTGAAGATTGCCACATAAAATACGCATGGTCAGAGATAAATATGATGACTTTTAATCCTATAATTTCCCATTTATGGATGACTACACGCTGACAAAGGGAGTAAAAAATAGAAACGATGTCAGTACTCTGCCAATATGGATGTTTCATTTAGCAGAGACGACAGTATTTAGTGTCGAACGGTAACAATCAAAATCGTGTTGTGCTATAGTGCTCCATAAGGTGAAACAATCTTTTTAATTAATTATTATAAAGGGAAGTCTAATGAGATTGCCTCCATTTACTTTTTTAGGGTCTGCATAGGTGTAAACGTGGCATAGCTATTACAATATTATCATTGTTAAAAAGAGAATGATATCTTCGTATTCTACCCTAGACATTACGGTGAGCCCTGTAAAGCCACACAAAGAATAGTAACTATTACAATATTGTCATTACTGGAAGAAGATAATGATATTTTCACAGTTTACCTCAAAGTTCTTTGGTTTGTTTTGTGTTTTAAAACCTAGCAGTGGTGGAAGCGCACTTCACAGTCCAGCACGATTAGTAATTATGCATGATAGTGTAATTATCATATGCCATGGCTGGCATATATTTACCTAGGGTAAAGCATAATATTATAGAGAACAAAGAAGGAGAGGTAGTCCGAAGCACGCCCATTTTATTATTATTTTTGTTGTCATCCGTTTTTTTATTTGCTTCATTTTTTAAGCATTGTAAAGAAAGCATTTGAAAACAAGTTGAAGAAAATAAAATGCATGGTGCTTGCTGAAGAGGGGATGGAGCCAAAAAGGTGGAAATGAAGGGTCACTTGGGAAGTTTTTAAATACTGGGTTAAAACAGTGAACCAAGGGCTAGAAATTAAGAAACAGATGGGGGTGGAAAAATATTGGAAGGTCATCCAATTGCTATCGAGGTTCTGGTTGGTGTTTTTGTATGCAAAAATTAAGATTTTTAATATCATAGAAAACTCTTTTTATTGCATATATCTCTGTTTTCTCATGTATTGGGTTTAATTTTGATGTTTTATGCATGAATGTGCTTGCATAAGGAATATATCTTCAGTACATGTTTCTAATCCTTTGACACTTGCCATAACCAATATTTAGATTGTGTGAATGCAGGTCTAACCTATTTGTGCTCTTTTTTAGAATCTAACTTTTCTGTAGGTTATACTAGAACATTTTATAGTGATTGTTTATTTGATTATATTTTCAAAATCTGGTCCTCTTTTCCAGAGTTTAATTTTTATTTCTTCTAACCCTACTTATTTTGTTTCTTTTATATGTGTTTTCTATTTCATTTAATAAAATACTTGAATCCTAACAGATCCATGTTTACTATTTTAAAGTTAGGATTTTGAAGTTATAAGACCTCCTAAGAATTTTTATTGTCAACGCTAATTCATTAAACTTTTTCGGATAGTTATTTCTGTTATTCAAACACTCCACAGGGTTTTCTTTTCACATAGAATTTTGTTTAAGGGTAAAAGGAATCGGTATATTATATTTTCTCAGCACTTTATTTTACCAACTAAAGTCAAGATAAAACAAATTTGTAAATCATGGAGGGATCTACTAACTCCTATTTTTATACTAAAGCAAAGATAAAATGAAGTGGGCTTACCATAACACTTGCTAATTGCACATTTTAACTTAAAATAAAAGGAATCATCTAACAACAACTACTGACAATAACTCCATTTTAAATCTAAGATAAAACAAAGTGGTTTTTCCATAGCACTTGCCAACAGAATATTCTTAACTGAAGATAAAAGGAACCTGCTAATAGGGGTTTATGGGTAAATCACATTAATAAGTCAAAAGTAAAATGAACTAGGATTATTTTCAAGCACTTTCACTTCTGATTTTTGCACATAAGGGAACTCAAGCCCTTTATTTACATAATGCATGGAAAATCATTCTCTAGTAGGCCCCTTGTTAATGGTTATTTGTAAATCACTGAGGTGTTCTAAGCTTTATTTTATATATAAAGTGTAAGGAACCTTGGAGAAATATTTTATTTTTTTGCAATAGAGGCTTTTGCTAACAAAAATCCTAACTGTGAGTGTGGTTTTGCAACAGGGTAAAATTACCACTCAACATTTTGGCACTAGAAGGAGGGTCTAATTGAATGATTTTGTTATTGATGTTTGTAAATGCTAACCTATTCTTGAAAGGTTGTCTTGAAAGTGTTATTGTGGACTAATGTGGTTTTGTTGATAGGTGGTTGTGATCATTGATTAAAAATTATTTTGATTGATAATGCATTGATGCTAACCATTTTCTTGAGAATATTTATTGTTGTTATGGTTTAGTTGATGCATTGTTAGTAAATATTTGCTAGTATCATTGTTAAGCTAGAACCAAAGTGCATCATTACTAGAGCTAAGGCTATAGAAGATACTATTTTCCAAAGCCTATCTTCTACTTATAGACCAAAGAAGACCCAAACTAAAGTAGTGGTTATTCTATCTAGTGGGGTTTTGGTTGGACCACCTATTGTTCCTGTCTTACCTATTGTCCCTTTGGTTACCACTTAACCCAATATGATGGTTGCAACTTGAAAGAACGAGGATACGGAAACAAAACAGAAATGCCAAGTGCAATGTATGCAAAAGCGAAACGTAACGCTAAGTCCTACGAACTGAAACACATGAAAGGAAAGAAACGTAAACCAATTAAAACAAGATAGAAAGAAAATGTCGAGTACAACCATTTTATTAATTTGCTTTAAAATTGGGTTACAATACGTCTCCTCCCTTTTGGGGACTAGGAGCGTTAAGTAGGGCTCTATTACACCACAGATTGATACGCTTTCTTTTGCGTGCCCACATGTAAAATGGGCGGACCAAACGTTGTCGTTGATTGCGTGAATATGTCTTTGATTCATTACTGCTCCTCTGGTGTTGAGATCCTATGTTCAGAGAAATAGAAAAGGATTAGTAGCACCTGCGGATGGAGAGAAACATGCGATCCCCAAGGCCTGCGGTCAGTGTATGCATAAAATGATTAAAACGATAACTGAAACATATCATAATGAGCTAAAAATTTGACAAAAGCAATAAAACATTACCAGGAAGCCACTACAAAAGGAACAGTCTAAAAATATTACACAGATTTCTAATCGCTCCGGGGTGGGACGATTAAGACTGTTATAACCTGTCTGAAAGCCACCTCCTAAATTTTTGGTCTTGAGGCCTCCAAATAACCTATAAAGTTGGGGTTAGGTAAAACGGGGTGTTTTGGGATGACCCAGATGGTCAGATTTTTCCAATTCAGCCTCTATCACCTAGAATCTGATGATTCTATCTGCGTGTTAGTGAAAGCGAGAAATGATAAAAGCATGATCAAAACTTGTCAGAATCACATGAAATTTAAAATGAAAACATATGTAAACAACCTAGAATCAGATGCAAAATAAAAATCAAGGAAATATGCCACAGATTTCTAATCACTCCGGGGTGGGGCGATTAGAACTACGACAGTGCGGGGGGCACCCGGGGGCAGGATGCCCACCGTTTGGGACTCTGTTTTAGCACCAATCCACTTGGTATGGGTCCAAAACCTCTTATGGGGTTGTGTCAACAAATTTGGTGGGATATTGTGGCCAAATGTTCGAGTTTGGGTCTAAATTGCGCTTCCAATAATCACCTAATAACCTCCCTTCCAAGAGAGATCAAGGATGTAAAAGCACAAACGATGGGTGAGGATATAATTTGGCAACACTTCGTTGCTCCAAAAGCTCCTCTCTGTCCTCTTTTTTGGGGTGAGAAGACTCACCAATTTATAGACCTAGGGTCTCTCTCTTTGAATGTGCATGCGAGGGCGCCACTTGAGTTGCTTGTCCTATTTTGAGAAAAAATATTATTCCCTAATTTAGAGTCTCCTTGCATGAGGCCTCCAAAAATCAAGGCATGCATGACTGAAGTCTCTCTCTCTGATTTGAAGTCGTTTCTCGTAATTGCATGAACTGAAGTTGCAGTTAAGTGGCAAACCTGTCAAGGTTTGACTTTTTGCCAGTCAAACCTGCTATTCACTCTACCCTGGGATGAATGCTGATAATCGTCCCTGGGTGAGATGAATACCAGTTTGTAATCATCCCAGGGTGGGAGGAGTAGGGAGCAAAGTGCCAAAAAGGTGCCAAATTGACCTCTGACCTTCCAAACTACCGTGGGAGTGGTTAGGACCACTGTTTAACCTCTGGGGGCTGCCCTAGGGGCTATGTATGTCAATTCGATCGATGTTTGTCATCACATAATCAAATTGGTGCTATTTTGGTGTCTACAGATGCCCCTTTTTGGGATGCACTGTGTGTGGCGCAGTACTGAGCAAAAATAGATTAACAAAGCACTAATGATTAGGGTTTCTCAGTAACTGTAGACACCAAAACAACACCAATTCGATTATGTGACGACAAGCACTGATCGCACCAACACACACAGCCCCCAGGGCAGCCCTCGGAGGTTAAACAGTGGTTCTAACCACTCACACAGTAGTTTTTCAAGTCAAAAACCAATTTGGCACCTTTTGGACACCTTATTTCTTATTCGTCCCACCTAGGGACGAGTAAGAATTTTACTCGTCTTTCTCAGGGACGAGTGCTGACTGGCAGTCGTCTCTCTTTGGGACGAGTGCTGACTGATAGATACTCGTATTTCTTAGGGACAAGTGCTGACTGATACTCGTGTCACCCAGGGACGATTACCGACGCTCGCTTCGGGGTGGGACGATTGTAGAGTTTGACTTGCAAAAAAGTCAAATCTCGGCATATAACAACTCAGAACTATCACTTAGCTTTCCCTGCATGACATAGGAGTGCGAGTGAGTTCTTTTAACAACACACATCTGTCACTTAGCTTTCCTCGCATGACATAGGAGTGCGAGTGAGTTCTTTTAACAACACACATCCGCCACTTAGCTTTCCATGCATGGCATAGGAGTGCGAGTGAGTTCTGTTAAGACAACTCAGATTTGCCACTTAGCTATCCCTTCATTGCATGGGCGTGCAAATGAGTTTTTCTAAAACATGCAAAGACATGCACAGAGGCAATTAAGAAGCCCTTGATCAAGAAGAAGTCTTCTCTTCACAAACAAAAGCATTCATGCAAAGAAACACTTTTGCATGTTAATTCAAAAAGACCCCTTGGGTCTATAAAAACGGTGAGTTTTCTCACCCAAAAAAAATATACAGAGAAGGAGCATTTTGAGCGACGAAGTGCTGCTAGTTCACTTACTGGCGATTTGTGCTTTCATAATCGTGGTATTTCTTTTAGTTTCATGTTTATGCTTTTGTCAAGTCTTTCATTTAGATTCATTTCAACCATCGTTAGATTCATCTTTTATGCTTCATACACAGGTGCTACTGACTTTCTTGTTTGTTTCTTTGAGTGCAGAGTTGCAGCATTAGAGGAGCGGCGAGGAGTCTACCTTACCAACGCAAGCGGCGGCAACATTTGGCCCGCCCATTCCAAACGTGGGCATGCGGAAGGAGGAAGACTAAAATCACAAATTGTAACAAAGACCAATTTAACGCTCCTAGCCCCTAAAATGGGAGGAGACGTATATGTAACCGAGGAAAATAAATTTGAATAAAGAGGGTTGTGATTTCCTTACATCTGTGCTTTCATTTCCAATTTATCTCTTTTCCTTATTTTCGTGCATAGGATTAAAGCATTACATTTCGTCTTATATTGCATAGTTATAGTTTTCCTTTTACTTCCGAAATCTCGTGCTTTCAATGGCGATCACAGTGGGACCTTAATGACTGAAGTCTCTCTCTCTGATTTGAAGTCGTTCCTCGCAATTGCATGTCCTGAAGTTGCAGTTAAGTGGAAAACCTGTCGAGGTTTGACTTTTTTCCAGTCAAACCTCCTATTCGCCCCACCCTGGGATGAATGCTGATAATCGTCCCTGGGTGAGACGAATACCAATTTGTAATCATCCCAGGGTGGGATGAGTAGGGAGCAAAGTGCCAAAAAGGTGCCAAATTGACCTCTGACCTTCCAAACTATTGTGGGAGTGGTTAGGACCATTGTTTAACCTCTGGGGGCTGCCCTAGGGGCTATGTATGTCAATTCGATCAGTGCTTGTCGTCACATAATCAGATTGGTGCTATTTTGGTGTCTACAGATGCCCCTTTTTGGGATGCATTGTGTGTGGCGCAGTGCTGAGCAAAAATAGATAACCAAAGCACTAATGATTAGGGTTTCTCAGTAACCTAACCAACTCTTGATGCCCCAAGTATGGAAAGGGCACGCATTCTTGAATCCTTGCTTTTGACGAGCTAAGGAGCTTAATTCAAGTGTTAACCTTTTTCGGTGAGGTGTTACTTGATCTTGGACATTGTTCAGTCATGAATAGGCAAAGGGCGCAACCTTTTGTTTGTGGGAACCTTGAGTTCATGATTCTAGAATGCCAAGTGTTTGATCAGCTTGTGATTATTGCTTGTTTGCTGCCCCAAGCAGGAGCGTGATTGTCTTTGTCAATGATCTTTTGAATGCATGCCATTTCCTTGATTGGGTGTGTATTTGTTGATTGGTGACTAAGTGTGACTACCCCCTCAAGCGACGAATCGATGAGGGAATGACCAACATGAGAAAAGTGACGAGTCGCTTGACCCAAGATGACTTATGTAAGGGTGCCTACAGTTGTTTTTCGTTGAATGCTTATGCAGTTTTCGAACATTTTGACCTATTTTTGGTGGGTTTGAACCCTTTTTGTGATGCATTTTGGAGCTGAAATTGTCAAAAATTCGGCCTCCCATGGAGCGGTCCGGCTATGATAGCCTTCTTAGGGAGTAGGATAGTGAAAATATGGGACCCCAACATCTATTTTGGATGCCAAGAATGTCAGGCGCAAAGGCGCCTTTGTTCGGCAATGTTATTGCTATTTTTGGTTGGGTTTTGACCCTTTTGGTGATGCCATTTGGGGATGAAATTCTCGACAATCCGTCCTCCCGTGGAGTGGTCCGGCTATGGTAGCCTTATTAGGGAATAGGATAGTGAGGATTTGTGACCCCGACATCTATTTTGCATGCCCAGAATGTCAAGTGCAAAAGCACTCTTATTGGACAATTTTATTGCTTGTTTTTGTGCATTTTGGTGCATTTTTTGTTGTTTTTGAAATTTTTGCTCTGTAATCATCCCTGGGTGGGATGAATACCAGTTTTGTAATCTTCCTAGGGTGGGAGGAGCACCAACTAGAGCGCTCATCCTAGGGTGGAACGATTACAAGCTAAAAAGCCTATTTAAGGGCCAAAACTAGGTTTTGGGCTCATTTGCATTTGTTTTTCCTAGCGTTTGAGAGCTGTGAGGAGGAGGAGGTCGATTCTTCGAAGCGAAGCGCTACCGAATTTTCTCAACACCATGAGTTCATGAACTGGATCGAGTGGCGGAGCCGAAGCGAGACCGGTAAGTGCTCCTTCTCATTTAGTTAGTTTGTGTTTTATGTTACAGTTTTAAAATCATAATTTATCTCTTTTGTATTTGGTTTTCCGAGTTTTAAAAATGAAACCCTAAAAAAAAATTGTTTTGTGTTTTGTATGGCTTCATTAGAACTTATATTGAAACCCTAGTGGAAACCATGTTTATTTTGCATTTGTTGTAAACTAAAAGAAACCCTAGTTTAACAAAGATCAAAACTTAGCTTAAAAACTTAGCTTAAAACTTAACCCTAGGAACTATTATTTTTGTTTGTTTTTATTTGTAATGTAGACTAAGGGTAAACCCTAGGTTAACTAAAAAATTATTTTTGTTTTTTGTTTTTTTTGTATTTATTTGTCAGTGTAGACTAAGGGTAAACCCTAGGTTAACTGAAAATTTTGTTTTTGTTTGTTTTTTATTTGTCAGTTTAGACTAAGGGTAAACCCTAGGTTAACTAAAATTTTTGTTTTTTTTTGTTTTTAATTTATCAGTTTAGACTAAGATTTAAAAACCCTAGGAACTGAAAAATTATTTTTTATTTGTTTTTGTTTTTAATTTATTAGTTTAAACGTAGAGTTAAAAACCCTAGGACTGACAAACTATTTTTGAATTTTTTTGTTTTTAATTTATCAGTTTAGACTTAGAGTTAAAAACCCTAACTAAATTTTTTTTTTTTTTTATAGAGTAAAAACCCTTTTATTTTTTGTTTTTAATTTATCAGTTTAGATTAGAGTTAAAAACCCTAGGACTGACAAATTGTTTTTGATTTTTTATTTTTAATTTATCAGTTTGAACTAGAGTTAAAAACCCTAGGAAAAGAGTAAAAACCCTAGGAACAATTTTGTTTTTTTTTTTTTGAATTTTGTTTATCGTTATTTGTCTATTTTTAGCTATACATTGTTTTATGCATTGTTGTATATTCATGTTATTATTGTACAGTTTATCATGTTTTTAATATTTTTGTTTTGTTTTCTTTTGCAGGTTGTGAAGAGCCGGTACCGTGTGCCTACGGTTTTCTCTGAAGCGTGAGAGGCGTTGACTTTGGTTGATTGGGAGTGGCTTGATGCCCTTGGGCTCAAGAAGGTGACTCGGCTAGAGCTTGTGGTCGGGGATCGGGCCTATCTGATGGCCCTGATCAACTTGTGGGATCCCTAGACCAATACCTTCCATCTCCCAACAGGGGAGATGATAGTGACCTTGGAGGACGTCTATCAGATTCTGGATTTCGATAGATGGGCTACCGATCAGGACGACATCGCATGATCAACGGACAACTATACTGACATGATGCTTCGAGCATGGGGAGGAGTTGGGTGTGGACAGCCCAGTGGAGAGGGCAGAGGGTGACTACCATATTGGCGGGATTTTGGTACGATGGTGGCTAGAGAGGGGCATGTTGGGAGTGAGGCACACAGTATTGATGGGCCTCATTTCCAACATGTTGCTACCTGACTCTTCGGCGTGAGGTTCCCGTGGAACCTGCTGGAGGTGGTCTTCAGGTTGGTGGAGTGTCCGACCACAGAGCCCCTGATTATGAGATGGGGTCAGACACTGCTGGCACAACTCTACGATGAGTTGTACGAGGTCCACTATCGGAGGCGGAAGGGTATTGGATGCAGTTATCTATTGCAGTGTTGGGCTTGGTAGCACATAGCTATGGAGAGGCCGGTGGGGTTGCCATGGATGACTCGGGCGGAGATGGTAGACAGAGAGATCGGGTATGGGGTACTATGGCGGCGATCTGAGGAGTAGGGATAGAGTCGATGGTGGGCAGGTGTCGTAGGGCACTATGTCGATGCCTTCGCTCGGCTTGCTCCAGGGGAGGTGTTCTGGCACCCATACCGTGACTGTCCAGCCTTGGCCTGAGGCTGGAGAGTGGCTTCGATGGGTTCATAGGGGGAGGTGGCTGATTGGGCAGCATGGGACCGAGCAGGAGTTCTTCCCGTATGGCCGGGTGACACGACAGTTTGGGGTGCGCCAGGGGTTGCTTGGTGAGCCCGTGATCTATCGGCATCGGGGGGATGAGAGGACTCTGGTCTGGCCGATCATTGCACCGTTGGGTGAGGATTCGGATACAGCGATTGACGTCCCGAACGTGGACGACATCGGGGTTACCACTGAGTATGACCAGTGGTGGACTTTGCGGTGATGGCGAGGCGAGGGGCCTCTAGGGGGTGTAGAGGTGGTAGCAGCAGGCGGGGAGGGTGTAGAGGCACCAGGAGAGGGCTGGGGGGTTCCGCTGGAGGATACGGACATGGTAGAGGTGGATGATTTTATGGGGGAGGATTTTGGGGTTCTGGGGCAGCCGAAGATGTAGGACGTTCCGGAGCAGTGGGAGCCGGAGCAGCCCACAGTCCTGAATACGCCTATGCACCAGGATGTCCCGGAGGGTGTGGAGGGGAGGGATCACGCTGAGATAGCATGATTGGAGGATCTACTTCGGAGGTGATATGAGGAGCTAGGGGAGGCTCTATAGGAGAGGGATCTCCTACGGACTCAATTGGTTGAGCGGGAGAATGCATTTGCTGCGTACCGCCGATGGGATGGGGACACAGATGTTGTGCGGGAGAGGGATCTCCTACGGACGCAACTGGCAGAGAGGGAGAAGGCATTGGCACAACGTGATGATGTAGTGGTTGCATACCGGCGATGGGAGGTGGAGTGGTTTCGGCACCGGATGGATTTGGAGGGAGAGATTATCCACCTCGGGGGGTGGTTACCTGAGCTCTCTAGAGGTGGGTCTTCGCACCGGATGAGGGACAACGATACTGAGCAGTCAACATCATCTCGTCGCAGGCGATTGGATGAGGGGGCGCTAGTGGGCATGATGCGGGGGCAAGCAGCAGCCACCCTGAGAGGTCCCATAGGACCCACACCATGGGGGGTAGTTCCCATCGCACCGATCCTACGTGATCATGGTGGCCGATGCCCTAGGCTTGGGGGTTTTTGAGCTTTTGCCTTTTTGCGAGGTCAGAGGACCGGTTTATTGTAGCCTATGGGCATTTTTGATGATATATATACAGATGACGTTCTTTGTGTTTAGACACTTGTCATGGTTTGTTTTTCTATTTATGCACAGTTATTTAGGATGATGTATGCATGTGGTATTATGAATGCGATGTGTCTAATTATATGATGTATGCATATGGAATGAATGAAATGAGTTGTTGATAACTTGTCGATGGCACCATAGACTGTACAAGATTTACTGGCTTTCTATACTTATGTGATGGCTTTGTGGAATGACTTTTGCATGTGATAATTTTGTTTTTGTATTTTTCGTATTATCTGATGGTGATGTACGTAATGAAATGTACCAGTTGTTTTAAAATGTAGTTAAGCTTTTCTGAGATTCAGATATTTTAACTAACTAGCCAAGACTGTACATTTATCTCGCAAGACTTTTGAACAAGGTATAAATCAGACTTGAGTTTGACCAAGTTATTTCACATCCCTGTGTGTGCAATTGAGTTCGTTTATGTGGTATTTGTCAGGATACCGCCGAGTGCTAGATAGGCTGTCAACCAAACCTGTACTGGAGGATCACCTAATTAGCTCCACTAACTCCGTTGTTGTATTTAGTAAGATTAATCCATGGGACAATCTAAGGTACCATAAGCTAGCTCATCCACATGCAAACATTGGTCTGCTCACATGCAAAGCTAATGTGATAGACATATCGTCATGCGTTTAGGATACCGCCATTGCCAGGTAGGTTGTCCACCAAACCCGTAATGAGGATCACCTAGATGGTTTTTGAATGCTAAGAATTCCAGGGATTCAAGCTCGGGCATCTTTTATTTGCTCAACGTGTTAGGATACTTGCTCGTATACATAGTGATGAAAATCACTTTTTATTTTTCTTCTTTTTGTTTTTCTTTTTGAGCAAGGATTTTGAATAGTGGTGATAACCACTGTTATTTGATTTTGCATTTTTAGGTTGCAAAGTTGAGCTCGTAGGTTTTTGGCTTATGAATGGCCTTGATCCTCTTGGCCTTGGGGATGACTACCCATCCTATTTAGGGACGTGTAGTATGAATCCTTATGACTTTGGGAACCAAAGGGGATTAGGGATATTATGAAGTAAGGGCATTGATCTTTTAGGCCTTGGGGATGACTACCCATCCTTGTCAGGGGTGTGTAGTACGAATCCTTACGACTTTGGAGACCAAAGGTGATTGGAGATGTTCATGATGATGGCTTGTTGGGATTTTGCTTTTGAATGGCATTGATCCTTTTAGGCCTTGGGGATGACTACCCATCCTTGTCAGGGGCATGTAGTACAAATCCTTACAACTTTGGGGACCAACGGTGATTGGGATTTTTGCTAGTGGTGAAAACCACTATTTATTAGGGGGAATTGATGGGGAAGAGCTTGTCCTTTTGTCAATTCTCAGCACTCTTGAACCATTCGCACAGGGGGATGAATAGGCTAATCTTTCACCTATGGTATCCTAGACTGCTTTGTAGTTTTCATCTTTCGTTCACACAACTTGGGAATTATTTTATTTGTTTTAACTTGTGTAGGGATGTTACATAACGAGGCGTGATCCAAGTAAAACTTTCCCTTGTAAAATCTATTTAACTTTGTACAGTTTTTGGCTAGAAATTTAAAGACAGATTGAATGACGAAAAACCCTACATACATTAGGAGACAACTGACTATGCTAAAAAATGGGGATGGTGTTATTCTGATGTATGTGTTTATAAAATGGATGGAATGTGGAAAATGAAGGAATTGCCGAGCAATTACAGTCTATGGTGCTTGGGACATGTATGACCAGTAAATATGCAATGTATGGATGCGATGCCTAATGCAACTTATATTTTTGTATTTTGATTTTTACGAGTATGCATGGAATTGAGATGCAATTTTTTTGTTATTTTTGAGTTATTTTATTGTTTTTGTTTGTTTTTGAATATTTGTTTTGACCAAGCGGTTATGGGTACCCTTGGAGCTTTTGGTTTGACCAAAGGGTTTATGGATACCTTTGGGGCGTTTTAGGTTGACCAAGCGATTGTGGGAATCCTTGGAGCTTTTGGTTTGACCAAAGGGTTTATGGATACCTTTGGGGCATTTTAGGTTGACCAAGCATTGTGGAATCCTTGGAGCTTTTAGGTTGACCAAGCGATTGTGAGAATCCTTGGAGCTTTTGGTTTGACCAAAGGGTTTATGGATACCTTTGGGGCATTTTGAGGTTGACCAAGCGATTGTGGGAATCCTTGGAGCTTTTGGTTTGACCAAAGGGTTTATGGATACCTTTGGGGCATTTTGAGGTTGACCAAGCAATTATGGGAATCCTTGGAGCTTTTTAGGTTTGACCAAGCGATTGTGAGAATCCTTGGAGCTTTTGGTTTGACCAAAGGGTTTATGGATACCTTTGGGGCATTTTGGGGTTGACCAAGCGATTGTGGGAATCCTTGGAGCTTTTGGTTTGACCAAAGGGTTTATGGATACCTTTGGGGCATTTTAGGTTGACCAAGAGATTGTGGAAATCCTTGGAGCTTTTGGTTTGACCAAAGGGTTTATGGATACCTTTGGGGCATTTTGTTGACCAAGAAATTGTGGGAATCCTTGGAGCTTTTTAGGTTTGACCAAGCGATTGTGAGAATCCTTGGAGCTTTTGGTTTGACCAAAGGGTTTATGGATACCTTTGGGGCATTTTTAGGTTGACCAAGCGATTGTGGAAATCCTTGGAGCTTTTGGTTTGACCAAAGGGTTTATGGAAACCTTTGGGATTTTAGGTTGACCAAGAGATTGTAAAATCCTTGGAGCTTTAAAAAAAATGATTTGGGGTGGGCTATGGCTCTCTAAATGTGGAATGGCCTCAAATGACTGATGTTCAAGGGTTCTAGTTCCTTGATTCCTTCAAGAGAGGCGAGCCGGTATGTTCCAAGTCCTATTTTACTATTGATGACATAAGGACCTAACCAATTTGCCATGAACTTGTCCCTTAGATGGGGCGGCAAGTTAGAATTTTGTTGGTTCTCTTTTAAGACCAAGTCACCAACCTGGAAGTCCCTCAGGTGAACTTTCATGTTGTATGCTTTCTTAAGTCGCTCTTGATAGATACGTAAATGCTCGAGAGCATTGACGCGTCGTTCATCGAGCAACGTAAGTTGGTCTAACCGGGCCTACCACGCAGTGTCATCATCGATGAACTCTTGCATTGATATGCGTAGTGAAGGGATTTCCAACTCGAGAGGCATGACAGCCTCGGAGCCATACACCAATGAAAATGGAGTTGCCCCAGTGGGCGTCCGAATGCTAGTGCGATAAGCCCATAGGGCAAGCGAGATTTGAATGTGCCAATCCTTGTGACTATCTATGACCATATTTTTGAGGATAGCGACTAGCATTTTGTTGGACGCCTCTGCTTGCCCATTTTCCTGCGGATAATAGGGTGTTGAAAAACTATGCTGAATTTTGTATTTTGTTGTCAAAGCATGCACATATTTATTCTTGAATGACGTCCCATTATCCGAGATGATCTTGGATGGAATACCAAAATGACATATGATGTTATGTAAAATAAACTCCGCAATGCGGGTTCCAGTCGTAGAGGTTAGCGGAATTGCTTCCACCCACTTGGTGAAGTACTCTGTGGCCGTTATGATGAATGTGTGATGACTCGACGATGCAGGGGAGATCTTTTCGATTAGATCAAAGCCCCACTACGAAAATGGCCAAGCCGATTGGATCGGTTGCAAGGCCTGGGAAGGTACGTGTGTCAAATTGGCATGGTGTTGACACTTCATGCACTTCTTTACATATGCGCAACAATCTCACTCTAAAGATGGCCAATAATAGCCCATGCGGAGAATGCGCTTTGCGATGGCCATACCGCTAAAGTGGCCACCGCATGTACCATCGTGGGCTTGGGTGATCGCCCAAGTGGACTCCTGCTGGTCCAAGCAACGGAGGAGGATTCCTTCATAGCTACGATGATACAAAATGTCTCCTAGCAAGACATGTTTTGCCGCTTTCTATTTAAATGATATTTTTGCGGCATGTGTCAATCCAAGTGGGAGGTTACCTAGCTTGAGGTAATCCCTTATGGGTGTGTACCAATCCTGCTGATCAGAAACCTCGATGGTATGAACGGCCAATCCCTCTTGAAGTTCATCCCTAGCAAAAGTTGAGTGGGAAAGAACTTGTAAAAATAGCATTGTGTTGCTATTAAGAGGGGTCGGGGAGAACAAGGACCCCCAGTTGGCTTGAGTCAGACAATCGTGGATTCGAGAGAACCTATCCTGAGATGGTTCAATCTGGATCAGGTGGATTCCTGGTGTTAGGTCAGAGCTTGCATGCTCCATCATGGATTGTGATAATGTTTTGACCTGAATGGTTGTCATCTCACCGGAAGGGTCTTGCGGGATTAGTGACCCCAAGGAGGCCATAGTGTCTACAAAATGATTCGATGATCGAGGGAGTGCCTCGATGTCGTACCATTCAAGTTGTGCTAGGAATTTGTCCACAAGGGCTTTGTAGGCCTACAGAACTGGGCATTTACATTGGAATACCCCCTTTACTTGGTTGACAATTAACAGTGAATCACCAAAGATGTTTAAGCATTTGATGTTCATGGTGATTGTTGTCTGAAGACCTATGAGCAAGGCTTCGTATTCGACATTGTTGTTGGTGCACGAGAAATCTAATTTAAATGATAGAGGCATTGGAGCCCCTTGCGGTGTGAAGAATACAATTCCCGTGCCACCCCCTTGCTCACATTTAGAACCATCGAAGAATAGGGTCATGTCGGCCTGTGACTCAGGCTCATTAGAATCTGGCGATTCTGAAACATGGAAGACCCCATCATCAGGTAGTTCTACGGTCAGAGGCTGATCATCTTCAAGAGGAGCCTCTGCTAGTTGATCGATGATGACTTGACCTTTTATGGATTTCTGTCCAATGAATTCTATGTCAAACTCCATCAACAACATGATCCATTTCATCGTGCGGCTACTATGATAAGTATGACTCATCATGTATCGCAATGGATTCTCCTTAGACACAACATACGTCATATTGCTGAGCATGTAGTGGCATAGCTTTTTGGTAGCAAACACCACTGCCAAGCATAGCTTCTCAACGTATGCATAGTTAAGTTCATAACTGACCAGGGTGCGGCTAAGATAGTAAGTAGCCTATTCTTTGTGTAGTTCATTTTTTTGGGACAGCATGGCACCCAGTGCCACCTCAGTAGCTGAGATGTATAAGTAGAACGACACTCCTGGTCTAGGTGGTGCCAATACTGGCGATGAAGCCAAGTATTGTTTGATGTCATCAAAGGCTGACTGGCACTCGTCATCCCAGTGAAATGCTACCCCCTTGTGCAATAATTTATTCATGGGTCGGCACTTGTCAGATAGCTACGCTATGAAGCGCTTGATTGACGTGACCTTTCCCTGTAGGCTTTTGAGCTGCTTGATGGTAGTTGGGGGAAGCATTTCAAGGATTGCCTTGACTTTGTTTGGATCCACCTCGATTCCTCTCTTTGAGACTATGAAACCCAAGAGTTTTCCAGATGTGATGCCAAATACGCACTTCTTGGGGTTTAGTCTGACTTTATGTTCAATGAGGCGATCGAGGATCTTGCTTAAGTCATCGAGATGATCTGGGCACAAAAGAGATTTGGCCAACAAATCATCCATGTAATCTTCCAAAGTTTTATGCATGTGATCATGGAAGATGTATGTCATGGCACGTTGGTAGGTGGCGCCAACATTTTTAAGGCCAAAGGGCATGACCTTATAACAAAATGTCCCCCAAGGCATTGTGAACGCCATTTTTAGTTGGTCTTCGAGATTAATACGAATTTGATTGTATCTCGAGAAACCATCCATGAGGGAAAGCATTTCATGGCCCACTATAGCATCTACCAATGCATCGATGCTAGGCAAGGGGAAATCATCCTTGGGACTCGCTTTGTTTAGATCTCAAAAATTAGTGCATATGCGAATCCTCCCATCGGGCTTCTTGATGGGCACCATGTTGGACAACCATGGTGGGTAATCCACGCAGATGACAAACTATGCATCCAACATCTTTTGTAGCTCATATTTGACCATTAAGGCCACTGTTGGGTGCATCTTACGTAGTTTTTGCTTAACTGGCTTGACTTTCGGATCAAGCGTTAGATTATGCATGACTAGCTGTGGATATAGCCCCGACATGTCTTTGTAGGACCATGCAAAAACCTCCTTCTTCTCTTTGAGAAGGGCAATGTAGTCGGCTTGCTCTTCGGGGGATAGACTTACCCCAACTTGATGATTTGCAAATTCATTGGATCAGAGCCGATGTCTACGTCAGTCGTCTCTTCAATTGACATGTGGGACCCATCCTCCAACTGGTGTGGAGTTGGGATCAAGTGGATATCATTTGCTGAATTTAGATCTATGTTTGGAACGTCGGGTTCCTCTTCAACATGGAAGACATCCTGAGTCTGTCCTGGGGTGAAATGGAACATCCCACCGCAAGGCCAGTACTCTGATGGGGATGGTGGTGTGTCAGTGCGATCCCAATCTATAGCATCTAGGTCTAGATGCAATGACCATGTTGGGTCGGCTGGATTGTGGATGGGGGTGGTTAAGTCAATGGAGATCATGTTGATGAAATGATTTTGGTCTCCATTACCATGGGTGTGGTTACTCGGACATCCTTGGTGATATTTGTGCTCCGGATCTGGCTCTATGGGTACTGGCACAAATGGATCGGCCCTATGTGTGGATAAGAGGACAGGGTCTACCCTAGGCACTGATGGCTCTATAGGGTCTCTAGGTGGAAGGTGCTCTCTGTATACCTGAAGTGGCGGGTGCAGTAGTTGGTCCAACTATGCCTGGTTTAGGTGCCACCTATGCCTTGGCCCTATGTGTAGTTGTTCAAACATGTCATCTATGTCCACGGGATATTGCTACTATCGCATATGATTGAGATAGGCCATCTCAGTCTCATCTTCATAATCGCTATCAGAGATCCAGAGGCCTTCGTTGGCTCCGATAGCTATTTGTGACATGTGAGGCTCATCCTGCTCGAGAAAATTAATGTGGTCCCATCGGGGTTGTTCCGCTCTGGGCGAGGGGACCTGATTCTCTTGAGGTGGTACTTGCTCAATTGGAGCATCCAAAGGGAACATTGTCATGAAGCTCTCCTGATAATCATCTATGGGTGTCACTTGTGAATGATTGCTATCAGACTCGAAAGGATCCCAAGGCGCTACCTCATACTCTGACTCATCTTCTGAAGACCCTTCTTGGTCTTGTCTATATCCCTCTTGCAGGTGAGTCCTCAAACTTTCTCCCTTTTCGACCGAAGGGAAAGGGTTGTTAAGGTCAACAAGGTTGGTTGTTAGCAATGGGAGATAATCCCCCAATGTATATGTTGTGTTAGGATTGGCATATGGATCTAATGCCAACCCATCCTTGTTGCCTATCCCTAGGCCTTGCATGTTCTCTACCAAGATGTCGAGGGGCAGGGGTGGTTGAACCCTACTCCCTGACTTGTCGTACGACATTTGATATCTTGGTTGGCAAAGAACACGCACTCCTTGCTCATACCTGCCCAACCCATATCCATGCCAATTACATTGGCCAAGATATCTCAATGCGAAGTCTGGGTTGGACAAATAGTTGACGTCCTCAGCAAAGGGCTCTTCATCTTCTTCTTCTTGCATGTAAGGTTCAATGCCATTATCGAGGCCCCCATAAACAAAGTTTGTCTGATTGGGTGGGTAGCCTAGAGGAACCACAGTGCCGATGGGGAGTCGAGGTCTCCCCATGTCCTGCATGGACTCAAGTGTGGGTGTTGCTACAATGTTCCACACTAGATACTCCCCTAGGCCCGTACTGGCCATTTCAACGATGATCGTTGGTGGTTGAGGGGGAGCGAATGGGAGTTCTTCCTGAGTCCACTCCATGTAGGGTGAACTAGGCATCTCGACTTCCATTCGGCTAGGCATCTCTTCGGTAGAGATGGTTGAGACTGATGGCGGTGCCTCTTCTAGGGGTTTCTTCCCCTTGTCCTTCGGTGTGGCCACCGTAGGTGGCATTGTTGGTGAAGGACCAGATGATGAAGATGGACCCGGCTGGGGATTTGATGGACTTAACAGTGGGGATGCATGTGGAATCGGACCCTGGTTAGATGGATTCAACTAAAAATCCAAATGTGTTGATGGAAGGGTCGATTGCGGCATCAGTTGCACCGTATTGCAATACTTGAAGGGCTCTAAATCCATCGAGACTACATGCACCTGCCCTTCGAATGTGTACTTTAGGCACTGATGAGCTATTGAAGGGACACACTTCATGTCCCTGATCCAAGGCCACCCCAACAAGATATTATAGGCCATCTCACCTTCCAAGATGTGGCACAATGTATGAATAGTCTTTTGTCCCACTTGGATGGGTAGGACAATAGTGCCAACCGTTGAGCATATCGCATCATTGAATGCTCGTAGAGTGTAGGTGGAGGCCACGATGTGAGATGCTGGAAACTTCAGATGTTTCAATGCCGTTGTTGTAATTATATTACTGGACGAGCCAGTGTCCACCAACACCCTCTTATACGGAATCCCGTTGACCCACGCAATGACGTGCAGGGGTGGATCCGCCATATCACCAGTCACCGATTTCAGCTCATCTTCTCTAAAGGTGATGACTGGTTCTGTACATTGTTTTACATGTCCCACAAAGTTATTGAAAGAGTTTGCTTCATGGGGCTGCAGCTCGATGGCTTTTAATATCTCCATTAGAGCCTCCCGATGGGGCGCTGATTGTTGAATGAGCTCGTAAATGGAGAGCCTAGCCGACGTGGTCCTTAGACTTTGGGTAAGTCTAGTCTGAATCATGGCCACTGGTCTAGGTGGGGGAGGTTGCGTAGGGTGCTATTGAGGTTGTGACGTTGATGGAACCTCTCCTGTGGCCACCGTAGGGGCAGCTCCTGGGTACCTCTTGTTCCTAGTCACTATGCTTATCATCCCTACATACCCCTGCATGGGGCAATTCTGTGTTACCTCATTGACTTGAAGGTTCTTTGCCTACGTATCATGGGCAGGCAGGGGGTCTTTGAAGACTCCCATCTATTGGTTGTTTGGCGCTACGGGGTTGTCCACCACCAGTGTCTTGTTGTCTATTAGGTCTTGCACCAAGCCTTTAAACTTCCAACATGCATTAAGGTCATGTCCCTTCCATCTGTGGAACCTACAGTACAAGTCTTCCCTATAGCCCTTAGGCTTTGGCGCATTGGGGTCTATGGGTTGAATCTCGGGTAGGTTGATCAAATTTTCCATTGACAAGCGGTCAAACAGGGAGTCTCTGGACTCTGTGTAAGGTGTGAATTGTCGCCTAGGGTGACGCTACTGATTTTGTTCTTGCCTCTGATTTTCTCTGTCATAACTGTTAAGAGGCACCGCTTGATAGTTAGCCTTTTGGGGCTGTGTTGCTTGTGTAGGCTTAGGGATGTTTATAGCAACTTGATTGACCGCAGTGGGTTTCGGTTGCGTGGTCCCTGTCTTGGTGTTTTTAGACCACTCTTTCTTCTTTGGCTTGGCAATCTTGCCATCCTGTATCTTGATCTCCTCAATGATTCTGGCTTGCACCAGGGCTTCCTCAAGAGTGGCATATTGTTGTAGCTGCAATAGCATGGAGATCGATCTCAAACAACTTTTTGAGAACATTTGGGTCAGGTCGGACATGGGAGGGAGGTAGGGCAGCTTTGAAAGCAACGTCCTCCACCGATTCCCATAGGCCACCATGGTTTCTTCCTCATATTGCCTGAGGCTAGCTAGGTCACTTAGTGATGCCTTTTTCTTGGTGTTGAAGGCGAAGCATTCGAGGAACGCGTCCACTAGCTGATCCAAGTTACTGATGCTATGTTTTGGCAATTGAGTGAACCAATCCGAGGTAGGGCCTACGAATGTGGTTATAAATGTTCTTAGCAACAAAGCATCATTGTCCTGAATGCCAAAGCATTGGCTCAGGAATCTAGTCACGTGCTCTTGGGCATCCTCCTCCCCTCTAAAGAGTGCCAACTGGGGCAGTTTAAAGTGTTCAGGGTATGGGGGTGCCGACACTGATGGATGCACAGGATGACTACGGAGCTGGCGTAAAGTGGGCTTTTGGGGCCCAAAAGTCTTGGTCTCCATAGACTCTAAGCGCTCTAGCAGTGCTTTATATGCATCGGAGGATTTGATCTCTTCCTCCTTGGTTTGCTCCCGTTGTGGGTTGCGGGGAACTTGAGGCCTATGGAGGGGTAGCCGGAAAACATCCCCCCTACCTT
This sequence comes from Wollemia nobilis, assembly GCA_028583015.1. NCBI lineage: Eukaryota > Viridiplantae > Streptophyta > Pinopsida > Araucariales > Araucariaceae > Wollemia > Wollemia nobilis. The sequence goes on from JAQPPZ010000103.1 coordinate 9,224,964, forward strand.
GGTAGGGCGTTTTAGCCCACTCTTCTTCTTGCTCATACTCCTCATAGGCTTCTTGAGGAGTGCCTGGGCGAGACCTATAAACATGGGTGGGTGCCCGCGGAGGGTGCCCATCATTGTTTCTGGGAGTGGCCTCCCGCTCAGGCCTAGGAGGTCTTGGAGGCAATATTTGATAAGGTCACGGGGACCTGTCTCGCACCAATGGGTTGTGCCTCTCATACACTTCTACCTTATGCACGCGAGGGGTTGGGACCCTCTCAGGCATAGTGTTGTGAAGCAATTCGGCTGTTTGACGCCGAATGCGCTCTTTGCTAAGGCGATACAGATGCTCTAACTATTGTTGGTCTTGCCTAAGCTGCATGATTTGCGCTTGGCGGGTGGCATGTTTGGCAAATTCCAAGTCAATTTGTTCTATCGTCTTGTGTTTAGGAAGCCTAGATGCCTCTCCTACATGTCTATCTTGGTCGTGGTGATCCGAGATCCCTATGGGTTGCTTTCCTCTGTCGAGGTTAGCGGAATTCACCCGAGGCTCTGGCCTCAGTGGGTGATCCTGATACATAGCAGGTGCGGAGGTGCATTGCTCCCATGTTGTGTATTGCTCTTGAGGAATGTAGTGGTCTTCCTCGTACTCCCTTTCGTATGTGTGAAAGGGGCGGGCAGAATTGGCTTGCCCTGTCTGAAGAGCCTTGTGCTCTAGATTTGGCCTAGTGTTTTTGATAGTAATAAGGGGTAAAGGAGGGATGACGAAATCATGTGGCCCCTCCTTATGGACCCTATGTTGCTCTAGCACTTCCTCATATGGTGGCCACTCATAACGAGCATCTAAGGGAGCCCTCCCATCTATGTTGAGTGCCACGTGTATGGCCTCCTCCTGAAAGGGTCTATGCTGAGTGGGAGTGCCCCTCAAAGGGGTGCCTCCATAGTCCCATTCTATAATGGCATGATGTGGACTATCTTGTGGGTCAGGCCGCCAAGGCGGTATGACCAAGTCCTCGGGACTATATCGGAGGTGACTTGTCCCCCTTTGTACACTTTCTGTAGCTCCTGCCCATGATTGGGCTCGGCTACGGGTGTACACCATGGTGATGTTTACCTAAATATGTGTACATTTTTATCTTCTTTAGGATTTCTTATGCTACACTAAACAAAAGGGAAACACACAATCAAAGCAATGATTATCTTGTTTATGGATTAAAAGTGTGCCCTAAATCTGGTTCCAGTGTGTTTTGATGTTTGTTTTGAAAACCTTGTAAAGAAATTTTTGTATATGCAATATGAGGGCTCTTATATCTCCCAAAAATGGTCGCCCCTTCAATATACCACTGCCAAGCCATTATATCAAACCTCTCTATATACCCGCCCTTACGTGAGGGAGACTATAGGTACGTGAGAGCAGAACAGTACGTGGAACATAGGCGGTACGAAAGGGGAATCACTCTGTTTATGACACCTACCATAGAAGACTTATCCTCATGCGCTGGGAATCACCCCCGCTACACTTGGTCAGCTTTCATCAGGATTTACGTCTAGCAACAGTCATGATCGGGGTTATGTATGCAATATTTCAAGCCAAGGTGGTGATGAAATCCACCGTTGGTCTTGATCAAGGGTTGGGGTTTTACGACCAACTCCTTGGTGTTCAGATTATCTCGTGATGTGTGAGGTTATTTTTATTTTGCATAAATGAAGAAAATAGGCATTAAAACTCTCCTATGCAAGCAAATAACCAGAAAATAGAAAACAGAAAGCTAAAAATGACAGAAGGTGTTTAGGACCCCTACCTCTTCTCTGCCCAAATCGGATGCCTCTGAATTTCTGCCCTGAAATTGCACAGAGAGCTATTCATCCCGGGGTGAGATGAATAACAGATCTATATTCATCCCAGGGTAAGATGAATTCCTATTCGTCTTAGGGTGGCATGAATTCCAGCTCTGTATTCGTTACAGGATGGAACGAGCAACAGTCCAGTGCTTGAAAGATTGATACCTGTAAGCAAAAACACACAAATTTTGATCAAAAATTTAATCTTAAAATCAAGGGACAGAGGTCCCACCGTGATCACCACTGAAAGCATGAGGATACGGAAACAAAACGGAAATTCCAAGTGCGATGTATGCAAAAGCGAAACGTAACGCTAAGTCCTACGAACTGAAACGCATGAAAGGAAAGAAACATAAACCAATTGAAACAAGATAGAAAGCAAATATCGAGTACAACCCTTTTTATTAATTTTCTTTAAAATCAGGTTACAATACGTCTCCTCCATTTTGGGGACTAGGAGCGTTAAGTAGGGCTCTATTACACCACGGATTGATACGCTTTCTTCCGCGTGCCCACATGTAAAATGGGTGGACCAAACGTCATCGCCGCTTGCATGAATATGTCTTTGATTCCTTTCTGCTCCTCTGGTGTCGAGATCCTACATTCAGAGAAACAAAAAAGGATTAGTAGCACCTGCGGATGGAGAGAAACATGCGATCCCCAAGGCCTGCGGTCAGTGCATGCATAAAATGATTAAAACGATAACTGAAACATATCAGAATGAGCTAAAAATTTGAAAGAAGCAATAAAACATTACTAGGAAGCCACTGCAAAAGGAACAGTCCAGAAATCTTACACATATTTCTAATCGCTTCGGGGTGGGACGATTAGGACTGTCATAACCTGTCCGAAAGCCACCTCCCAAATGTCCAGTCCTAGAGGCCTCCAAATCACCTGCAAAGTTGGGGTTAGGTAAAACAGGGTATTTTGGGATGACCCAGATGGTCAGATTTTTCCAATTTGGCCTCTATCACCCATAATATGATGATGCTATCTGCATGTTAGTGAAAGCGGGAAATGATAAAAGCATGATCAAAACTTGTCAAAATCACATGAAATTTAAATGACAACATATGTAAACAACCTAGAATCAGATGCAAAATAAAAATCAAGGAAATCTACCATAGATTTCTAATCACTCCGGGGTGGGGCGATTAGAACTACGACAGTGCGGGGGGCGCCCGAGGGCAGGACGCCCACCGTTTGGGACTCTATTTTGGCACCAATCCACTTGGGATGGGTCCAAAACCTCTTATGGGGTTGTGTCAGAAAATTTGGTGGGATATTGTGGCCAAATGTTTGGGTTTGGGTCCGGATTGCGCTTCCAATAATCACCCAATAACCTCCCTTCCAAGAGAGAGATCAAGGATGTAAAAGCACAAACGATGGGTGAGGATATAATTTGGCAGCACTTCATTGCTCCAAAAGCTCCTCTCTATTCCTATTTTTTGGGGTGAGAAGACTCACCAATTTATAGACCTAGGGTCTCTCTCTTTGAATGCGCATGCGAGGGCGCCACTTGAGTTGCTTGTCCTATTTTGAGAGAAAATATTATTCCCTGATTTAGAGTCTCCTTGCATGAGGCCTCCAAAAATCAAGGCATGCATGACTGAAGTCTCTCTCTCTGATTTGAAGCCTTTCCTCACAATTGCATGTCCTGAAGTTGCAGTTAAGTGGCGGACCTATCGAGGTTTGACTTTTTGCCAGTCAAACCTGCTATTCGCCCCACCCTGGGATGAATGCTGATAATCATCCCTGGGTGAGATGAATACCAATTTGTAATCATCCCAGGGTGGGACGAGTAGGGAGCAAAGTGCCAAAAAGGTGCCAAATTGACCTTTGACCTTCCAAACTACTGTGGGAGTGGTTAGGACCACTTTTTAACCTCTAGGGGCTGCCCTAGGGGCTATGTATGTCAATTCGATCAGTGCTTGTCGTCACATAATCGGATTGGTGCTGTTTTGGTGTCTACACAAATGTTGCTTGGTATGGGGCACACAATAATCCTTTGTTGCTTGTTGGAGATGCTCATGATTTACCCAAGGGCATAGATAAAAATTTTCCCAAGTATAAGCATGATGGTATAAGACTTGCAGAAGAGCACATTCGAGCCTATAAGGATACATTAATTCGGTTGCAAGTCGAACATGAAGATGTGGCTTGTAGACTATTTCCATTGAGCCTAGATGATTTGGCGTATGACTGGTACATCAGTCTACCCGTAGGTTCTATTACTTCATGGGCCCAATTAGAAACCTCTTTTGTAAACCAATTCAGGTTACCCTTAGATCCTACTATAATTTACAATCAATTCATGACTTGCAAAAGGGGACCGAATGAACCCATAAGGATGTTTAATACCAGGTTTCAGAAGCTCTACACAAGGTTGACTGGTCACTTTATCATTACAGCCATTGTAGCTCTTCAAATATACTTTGGGGCTTTAGATCCTTTGACCACTATGTTTTCTAGGAGGAATCCTTTGGTCACCACTTTGGCCCTAGCATACATGGAGGCCATGACTATTGAACAACAGTTGATACCTCAAGGTTATGGGATAGGGTAGCTACCTATGGTAGGACAACTAGGGGCTTACAACCAGATTCCTATGATAAACCAAGCTTTGTCAAATTTGAATCCGATGTTGAATACGTTGCCCCATAATCAGGGTTATCCTACCATGCCCAATTATCATCCCACAATCGCTTATCCGAACACACCTTTATTATTAGAGAATCATTTGGCCACTCATGGAGCCACAATAATAGGTGCTTAGGCTTTGCCTACTTGTGTCAATCCAACACCCATACAGGGCTTGAATCCATTTTTGAACCCAAATCTTCAAGCTCAAAACATGGTACAGGATCCAAATGTCCAAAATCAAAGTGTTGTGCCCAATCAGAATATTCTAAGTTTCTAGAATCCAACTAATCCTACCGCTTCTACTACCCAACCCAATGAGCTTGAGTTAGAAGTCAAAGACCTAAAGAGGTTGGTCCAAAAGTTAAGTAGTGATATGGTTCAGTCTCAAAAGTAGGCATCGCAAAATAAGAACTTTAGTTTTCAAAGAAAATAGTGGAATACCCGACCAAATAATGGGGGGTGCCTAGTCCGGTTACCAATCAGAATAATACTAGCCAATCTCAGGTGATTATCAATATTTTAGATTTTGCTAGGAGCAACTGGTGTAGGATGCACTCTACTAACGAACATAACGAGAATGAATACCTAGTGCTTCAGCAGTCTAGAGGTATTTTCCAACAAGATATTGATGATTTGGAAATAGTTCCTAATAATGATTATTCACATGAAGCTAGTTCGAGCAAAGGCAAGAGTCATGCTCTAGTGGTTGAAACCTTTGGTCCTAAAAGTGATGAAGAAGAGGAGGAGGATGATCTTGTAGAAGAAGTCTAGGCTTTTGGGCAATTTCAAAAGGGGAATCACAACTATCACTTGAGGAATAAGAATAAGACCCCGAATACATCTTCTACTCTACCCAATAGCTCTATCATTCCACTAGACACTAGGGCCAATAACAATCTTGCACCTCCTACTAGGATGGATTCATCTAAACCACCTCAAAAGGTACAAAATGTTGATAAAATAGCTTATAACATTGTTGAGGATTTGAAGAAAATAAAAGCTAATATCACATTGTTTGAGGTGGCACAGATGACTAATCAACAAGATTTATTGATTAAGGCCTTGGGTAATTCAAGTAAAATTGATACAAGGAAAGCTACAGAGACTCATTTTTCTTTGCAAAAGGATAAAGGAGAAGTTCCTCCTTTTCTTCTGATAATTAGAATCGTAGGAAATAATCTACATAATTGTTTGGTAGATTCAGGTGCGTCAGGGTACATTCATGCCTTATGTTATTTGTAAGAGGTTGGGCTTGAAACCTAATCCTTCAAATAGAACGGTGATACAATTAGATAGGTCTAAGGTAAATGTGGTAGGTATGCTTCATAACATCCTTATTCAAGTGTCATCCGAACCTAGAATTCAACAATATATTGACATTCATGTTGTTGACATTCCTGATAAATATGGTATGTTATTGGCTAGGGATTGGAGCAAAAATTTGAATGGTTACCTCACCATGGATTGTTCACACATGTGGTTACCTTGGAAAGGGGTAGCCAATAAAATCTAGGTTGAAAGGGAGCCTAGGCTCAAAGAGATGATCACAGACTATAATAGACCAAATGAGACTCTTTATAATGAGTTAGAATTGGGTGTTTACACCTTGGATACCAACTTGGTCACAAATGAATCTGATGTTGAAGTTCTATCTTGTAGCTCCCCTATTGATGATAATCTTGTTTGGACACTGAAGTTTGATGGTTCTAGATCCAAACAGGGTAGTGGAGCTGGAGTGGAGCTCATTAGCCCTAAAGGGAAGTCTTCTCTTGCTGCATATAGACTATAATTTCCATGCACTTGTAATGTAGCAGAGTATGAAGCTTTGATATATGGATTACGATTAGCACTAAATAAGAATATCAAATGCTTGAAAGTATTAGGAGATTCAATACTAGTTGTTAAGCAAGTGAAAGGGGAATACACATGTCGAGATGAAATATTATCCCACTACAAAACTAGAGTTAGAGATTTGATTGATGAATTTGAAGCTTTTAATATTTCTCTAATCTCTAGAAAAAGTAATCGGGTCACTGATTCTTTGGTAGTTGCTATAGGCACTCTAAAGCCCATCGATAAGAGGAAACTAAAGAAATTTTTGATAGAATTGGTCCCTTGTCCATCCATACCTGACAACGTTAAAAACTTACAAGTTTTTGAAAGTGATAGACACCTCTTTGATTTTGTGACTAATTCAGGTGTCTTTGAGAATCAGGTGATTGATGAAGATCAAATATTACAAGAGGATGAGGATGAAGAAGAGAAAATAATGAAGAAGGTTAATGCCATCCCAAAAGGTATTGTCTCTCTTGAGAAACTTTTTGATATTGACTATCAAGGCAAGAAATCTAGCAAAATCTCACCAAGAGATGATGCCTATGATAGGGTCAATATTGGAAATAATGAGGAGTCTCATAATGTACTCATTGGGAAGGCTTGTACACCCCAGGAAAGGAAGGAATAGTACATGTGTTTAGAGAATATATTGATTGTATTACATGGACCTACAAGGATATAAAAACTTATAATCAAAATATTATCATGCATACCATCCCTCTGAAGCCAGATTCTAAACCTTTTAGACAGAAACAACGTATAGTCAACCCATTGTTGGAACCACTCATAGAAAAGGAAATAAAGAAGTTGTTAGATGCTAAGATTATATTTCCTGTTCACCATTCCACTTGGGTTGCTAACATAGTTCCTGTTAGGAAGAAAACTGGTGAGATTAGACTATGCATTGATTTCAAAAATCTCAATAAAGCTTCACAAAAGGATAATTACCCCCTTCCTTCTATTGATAGCATTTTACAAATGGTCAATGGATCTGAAATGATGTCATTTTTGGATGGATATTCTGGTTATAATCAGATTCTCATTGACCCTAGAGATAGAATGAAGACTGCTTTTACCACTAAATGGGGTACGTTTGCTTATAAAAGAATACCTTTCGGTTTGCTCAATGCAGGTGCAACTTTTCAGCGTGCCATGGACTATGCATTTAGAGACCTTATTGGTAAGTGCATAGTTGTTTACGTAGATGATATCCTTGTGTTCTCAAATAAAATAAAGGATCATATTGAGGATTTTATAAAGGTCCTTCAAAGATGTAGAGAACATGGAATCTCACTTAATCCTAAAAAATGCATCTTTGGAGTGACTGAAGGGAAATTATTGGGGCATGTGATATCGAAAGAAGGTATTTCTATAGACCCTATATGAATAGAGGTAATCCAAAGAATCCCTTTTCCTAGGTAGTAAAAAGGAGCTTAGGTCATTTCTTTGGGAAAATTAATTTTGTTAGGAAATTCATTTCTAGATTTGCTGAAATCATTAAACCTTTGAATGACATGTTGAAAAAGGATGTGAATATTAAGTGGACATGTGAGGCTAGGACTACCTTCCAAGGTGTGAAAGATGTTATTTCTAATGCACCTATTTTGGTAAGTCCTGATTATAAGAAGCCATTCTTTATCTACACTTTTGCATCTGATCATTCGTATGCTAGCGTGCTAACTCAGAAAAGTGAAGGTAATTCTGAAAACCCTATTGCTTTCATGAGTTCACCATTAAAGGATGCACAAGTAAGATATACCATTCTAGATAAGCAAGCATATGCCTTATTTAAAATTATTAAAAAAATTAGGCATTATATTTTGCATAGTAGAGTCTTTGCTATTGTACCTGACCCTACTATAAAAAATATGTTAATGCAGAATGAGTTGGGTGAAAGAAGAGGGAAGTGGATGTCTACTCTACAAGATTTTGACCTTGAAATCCACCCAATGAAGTTGGTTCGAGGCCAAGGTTTGACAAAGACCCTTGTGGAGATAGATCCTCAAATTTCTTGTCAACATTACAATGTAGAGGACATCACACAAGATGAATGGTATGTGGATATTGTGTACTTATTATTGAATGGTAAGTGTCCTCCACACTTGAATTCTACACAAAGAAGGGCTCTTCATCTGAAATCCATGAAATTTATGATTAACGTTGGTATATTATACAGGAAGAATCATGAAGGAATCTTTCTTCATTGTCTAAACAAAGAAGAATCTATGCATATCTTGCATGAATTCCATGGTAAGTATGGGATAGGGCATGGTTCTGCCAATGCCACTGCACACCAGATCCTAAGATCTGGTTACTATTGGCCCCATATATTCAAGGATGCCCATTCCCATGTGAGGTCTTGCCATATCTGTCAGATTACTGCCAATAGAGAGAGACAAGCACCGATGCCATTGCAACCAGTAGTTGAAATGAGACCCTTTGCCCAATGGGGCCTAGATTTTGTAGGGGTTATTAGTCCTAATTCTTCAGCTTCCCATAAGTACATCCTCACTACTTTTGATTATTGTACTAGATGGATTGAAGCCATCCCTACCAAAAATTGTACTACAGAGGTCGTCATTCAATTTTTGGAAGACTACATCGTGACCAGGTTTGGAATACCCCATTCTATTGTTTGTGATAATGGGTCTACTTTCATTTCATCTCATTTTGCAGAGTGGGCTTATGATAACAAGGTGAGCATCAAGCATTCTTCTAATTACTATCCTCAAGGTAATGGATTAGCTGAATCTTCAAATAAAAACTTGTTGTCTGTCATTAAAAAATTGCTTGAACACAACCCTAGGGATTGGCACAATAAATTAAAGTTTGCATTGTGGGCTGATAGAATAAGAACTAAGGAATCCATTGGAACTTCACCTTATCATTTGGTGTATGGTCAAGATCCAATTTTTCTTGCTAATCTTAAATTGCAGACTTTACAGTTTATGAAAGAATATCTTGACACTGATGATAAAATCGAAGCTCGTCTCACTCATCTCATGCATCTAGATGAAAAGCGAGAGGAGGCATTGCTTCACTTTAGCAAACATCAAGACATTGTCAAAATATGGTTTGACAAAAGGGCTAAAATTAAAGATTTTAGAATTTTTGATTTGGTTTTACTTTGGGATAAGGCACATGAAAAAAAGGGTGACCATGATAAGTTTGATTGTCTTTGGCTTGGTCCTTACCAAATTTCTGAAATTCTTGGTGAGAATACTTTTCGGTTGAAAACCTTAAGTGGAGATGATGTTCACTTGCCTATGAATGGGCAGTTTCTTAAGCACTACTTTCACCCATGAGGCAGCCAAGTTCTTGTTTCTTTTGTATAATTATTGTATATAGATTTTGGTGTTTTCATGCTTTTGTTTTATTGTTGTCTTGGTGTGGCACTTTGTGCATTATTTTGCAAGCTTGTTGTTTTGCTTTCTTTTGGCTTTCATTAGCTTAGGATAGGGTGTTGCTTTTCTATTTCTCATTTTGGTTTTCTCCCTTTGTTTGTGGTAGTGTTTAGTGGTGGCAAGCTCTGGTTTCTTTTGTTGGTAGTTGATCCTTTGTTAAGTAGGTGGGATTATCTAGTTTGAAAGTAGGTGAAACTGAAGAAAAGGGGGATGAAATTGCTTAGTGATTATCCTTAGATTTTGGGACTAAAATGGTGGAAGGTGGAACAATGAAGCATTTTGCTAAAGCTCCACATATAAATCATATTATTAAAAGATATTCTTTGAAGTCTTGAAAGATGAAGTCATTCTAGTTTGCAAATTAAGGTGAAAATCTAACATACTCTATCTTTAGCCTTGAATGGTCTCTAACCCAGGTTGTAGGTGAATTTTGCAAAAGCAATAAGAGGAAAGAAATAAGAGCCAAATTCATCAAAGGTTTAGGACATCTCCACCGGGGCTATAGATGCCTAGCTAGCAGTGGAGCAATGTCTAGTAAAAAAAGGAAAAGTAAAATCAACCTAAATACCTGGGTGATTCGGATAATCTCCATCGGGGCTATAGACGCTTGGTTGGTAGTGGAGCAATGTAAAAGGCACATATTTAATGAGTAATATTTTATAGCCTAAATGCAAATCAGGTGATGGAATATGAATGGTTTCAAGAGTACTAAAATGAATCACTTTCCACACACTAAGCAAAGGCAAATGGTATAGTTGTTTTCATTCAAAGTTGTCTCAACCCCATCTTCTTTGAATAGTGCTAAATGATTCTCATTTCATTGATTTTGGTTTTCTTGGTTTTAGGTTAGGTTCTTCACCCGAAATGCTCAAGAGCATTTCCCAGCAGAGAGTCACCATTTGTTGTGGCCATTGCACAACTAGCCCCAAATTTTGGGACCCACCTTTGTTATTTTAAGGATTTTTGTGTTCCTAGAGTGCTATTTCTAATAGATTCCAAGGTTCATTCAGGGTAGTGTCTCCTTAGTTTATTTTTGAGAGTTTTTTATTTTGGTTAGGCTTCACAAGCCTAATGGCTATATGTTAGTTAGGTCTAAAGTTTACCATGTGGATTCTAAATTTCATGATTAGGTAATGTTTTATTACCTTCTTATTTAAATTTTAAGGTTTTGATAAGGTTTATGTTGATTTAATTTGAAGAACACAAGCTTATACTGAGAGGGGGGGTGAACAGTATAAGACCACTTTTTACTTTTATTTCCCAAACAATATTATGCAATATATCAATGGCAATATCAACAACAGTAATCAAAGCAATGCACAAATCACCACACACAATAGAGAAACCAATTTAACGTGGTTCACCCAATGTGGGCCACATCCACGAAGAAAATATTTCACTAAAATTTTCTTAACAAATCTCTTGGGAATCCTTTCTCTATTATAATATTTATGGACCTCTATCCAAAGGAGACATCAATTACCTAATAAATTTCATGGATATCTATCCATAGGAGACACCAATCCCCTTAGTTGGTTTGTGGATATCTATCCACAAGAAAACTCCTCTTCTACTTTAGCTGGTGATCCTCTAGAAGACTACTACCTCTACTGCATTGGCCTACGGATCTCTCTCCACTGAAGACTCTTTCCTCACTTAGAATATCTCTATCCTCACTACCTTGGCTAATGGATATCTATCCACTAGAGACTATTATCCTCTGATATGTCACCTCCAAATCTTACTCTCAGCTCTGTCTCAAATCTGCACTAAAAACAGTACTTCGGTCTAGAACAAATCTGCTCAATCTCTATATCTTATATGCACTAAACACAGTCCTTCAATCTAGCACAAATTTGCTCAATCTCTATCTATGGTCTGTACTAAACACAGTCCTTCGGTCTAGCACAAATCTGCTCAATCTCTATCTCTGATTTGATACCCTATCCTCAAATCTGCACCAAAATTTGTCCTCAAATATTTCCTCAAGCCTTACCACAAAGCTTGACTCAATCACAAATAAACTCTGCTAGATTTACCCCAAACCTTAACTCAAGGTTTGAACAAATAAATCAATAAACTCTGCTCACAATTCTTCTCAAATACTTACCCCAAATATGTTCAAAAATTCCTCTCAAGAACTTCTCCAATATGCTCACCAAGTCTTCACCAAGACTTACTTCAAATTTGCTCAACAAGTCTTCACTAGAACTTGTCCAATCTGCTCAACAAGTCTACACCAAGACTTGCTTCAAATATTCTCAACAAGTCCTCACTAGAACTTACCCAATATCATAGAAACATATAGATAATTTTTAGAGACTCAATATGTTTCACACTTACAACAATGCTCAATCACTTTCAATCTCTCTCTTGTTTTTACCATAAAAACATATAGAGAATTTTTAGAGACTCAATATGTTTCACACTCACAAAAATGCTCAATCACTTTTAATATTTCCTTCAACTCAATCCAGAAATCAAGAAAAATTTGTTTCACATAACTTAAACTATCACTCCAACACTTTCAATCAATTATGCTCAATCAACTCCTCACAACCAATCACTCAATGAAATTTTATTCAACAATGCTTATCAAATAAACTTTACATAACAATGATACTCATGATATTTCACAAACCCTAATCATGCACATGAAGGCTCACTCAATATTTCTAACAATGCTTATCAAACAAGGTTTCTATCATCAACCTTTATTCTAGAAAAATCTTCATCAATCAATATTGGATCTCTCAAAACCAAACTCAACAATGCTTATCAAACTATCCTTTTCACTCCAACTTAGCATTCACAACATCCAATCCAACAATATTTTACTCACAAGGAAGGTGTACCCATACCTTTTATTTTTATGGAGATATGTCTTCAAAATATGTCTTAACCACAATCAAATTTTCTTTGCCAACACTAGGGTTAGGTTACCACAACCTATCTCAAGATCTCCAGAAAATAATTCTCTCAAAAATTATTTTCGTACAAAATATTAAATCCTTTTGTACACCTTATAATATCCAAACTCACAATATTTAACTCAATAATTTCACCATAACAAAACACTTAACAATTTCCTTTGTACACCTTATAATCTCCAAACTCACAATATCTAACTCAACAATTTCATTAAAACAACATGCATAGCAAACTCCCTTATAATCTCCACACCTTATAAATTTCAATCACCAAAAATAAAAATAAAAATATTTTAATTTTTCTTTACCTTATAACTCCCCCAAGCACTCACGACAATCTTAAAACAATTTAATTTTCAACACCTTGGAAAATAAAATCGAATGACATACCTTTAGTTTGTTCTGCCCATAACAAAATAGACTTCGACGAATTTGACCACGTGACCTTGCACTCCCAACACCCTAGATCCAAGCTAGGCCACCAAGTGGGTTGTGTTCCCACATAAGACACACGACGCACACTGTCCCAAAAAGTTGCCTCACAAAAATGTCGAACAAGTCAAACGAATACCTCTTCCTCCAATATGTTGATCGTGTGGATCGAACCATGATCTCCTCTAGGCAAGCCTTAACACTCTCCCAATTTCCACCTGCGCTACCACCGTTGGTGGGATGTCAAACCACTACGTGGCCTTTGTTGCCTCGTTTCCCTCCAAGCACTTTTAAAATTCAAATTGTCTTCTTCTTAGATGTAGTGCTCGATATTCTCTTTTTCGCATTCGAAGGTGTGATGGATAACTTTGGGAAATGGAAATCATTTCCTATATAAATACACATTGTCTTTTGATTTCTCACATCGACCCATTTTCAAATTTAAAAATTTGAATTTAGTTTTTAATATTAAATTTAAACCTTTGCCTCCAATATTAATTAAAATTAAAATTTTAATCAAATATTAAAATATTTTAATTTAAATCAAACCTTTTAAAAATTGCTCATGGGTCTTTTTAATTTGTACTTCATTTTTCTTCACCTTGTTATTTGGCCCAAAATATTATAATAATAGAATATTATTATTTAATTTTAACTTGCTTTTCCTTCCTCGGGTCTTCATCCTTTGGGTCCTTTTCAAGCATATAATATTAAAAATAAATATTATATCCTATTCCTTTCCAAGACCTTATTAATTTTGGAAAAACCACTTGATGTCCTCGACGGAGAAATTAAACCAATATTCTCTTGACATCAACGAAAACAAAAGTACTCAAAATTTCCAACAATCTGCCCCTTTTTCTTTGATGACAACCCCTTTATTTTTACCATTTCTTTTTCTTTTTTTCAAAAGCTACTTTCCCTGAGAAACTGCTCCCCCTGACTCAAATCTCTCCCCCTTTGTCATCAATGGCAAAGGGTCATCTTTGGGGCTCAAGGCTAAGAATGAGACTCTTAGCTTATCCCCTCCCCCACCTCCTCTTGAGGTGATTAATTTTGTGGTGGGAGTATTTCTACTCCCAGTATATACTGATCTTTTCCTTTGTCCACTTTCTTCCTCAACTGATCCTTCTGATTCCTCTGACTATTCCTGTTCCTACTTGTATCTGGGACTTTTGCTCTACACCATTGTGTTGTATGCCCATTATTATTGCACTTATAACACTTAATTTTGTTATTCCTTAAAGGTGAAAATATCTTGGGGTTTATCCTGGTGAATCCATATCCATTCCTATCATGAACCCTATAATTTATTGCCTTGAGACCAAACTGATTACAAGAGTAGCAATACCCTTGAAAAAGCTGCTTGTTTATGAAATTTTCATATTCTTGTATTTCATGTGTCCTGCACTATGTAGCCTTGTGCCCAAACCTGTGATATGAGAAGCATCGTCCATTGAAACTACCTTACATTGACCTCATTGGTCTCCTAGTTTCTTTTACCCTGTGCTGGTTTCTGTTCCATCTGTTCCTTATTTATGCATTGTTCCTTTCCTTGTTGAAATTTCTATTTTCCAACTCATCCTCAGAAGTCTCACTCTCTCTTACACTCTCTTCTTCTGAAGCTTCTTCTTCAAAGCTTGCTATTGAATCCTCTCCTTATTTTCTTTGTACCTATTCAAAACCAAGACATGTCTTGCTTGATGTAGGTTTTTGTGTCTTGATAATATTATCCAATTTCTTTGAGCTTCTCCCAAACTTGTGTAACTTGTCCTTAGACTATTTTACTTCCTTTCTTAGTGAAGCTACCTCATGCTCTAAATTTTCACATTCTAAAACCTTTGCTTCTAATTTCTCTTTGAATCTCCTTGTCTTAGCTATTGATTTAGTTAGATCCTCTATAATATTTCCTTTCTCTTCATCACATTCTTGAAATTTAAGCTTGAGTTTTAAGTTTTGCTTTCTTACCTCCCTTAATGCATCAACGACATGAATAAGCTCACCCTCAAGATCAACTTCTCCTTTCTCTGATTCTTCCTCTATTTGTTTACCTTTGGGATCATCTTCATTCCTTTCTGATTTATCTTCAATAGGATCACCTCCTTCTTCCTCTATTGCCAAAAGTAATTTTTCTTCTGGTCCTTTAAGTGTATCTTCATATTCATCATCACCAAAAATGAATCCATTCCTTGTACAACTATCTTCTAGATGACCAAAGTTACCACATCTAAAATACTTGAGAATCATTGGTGCCCTTTTTCTAACATCATCTTTTTCTTTTGCTAGAAATAGTAATTCATCTTTATCATTATCTTAGGAACTTTCATCACTATCACTTGAGCTCTTACTTGCCTTGTCTGCATAGAAACTCTTCTTATACCTTTGGAAAAACTTCTTTCCTTGCTTGCCTTATCCATCCCTACTTTTCTTTTGGTACTTGTGTTTTCCTATTTCCCTGTTCTTATGATCCTATTTTTCTTCATCATTGCTATTTCCAACTTCTGGACAATCAGATGCATAGTGACCATATTTTCCATAATTGAAACATCTAACTAATTTCATACTTTTTGTCTTCTTAGTAAATTTGAAGGTTGCTTCCTTTTGGAGAATAGGTTCCTCTTTTATCCTTATTTCAAAAACTATGAGAATGCCATGTAATTCATCCCTTGTCAAAAGTTCAATATCTTTTACCTCTTCTATATCTAAAATATTTTCACTAATCCTCTTTGGAAGTGACCTTAGAATCTTATCACAAACATTTGTTTCCTCAATCTTAAGCCCAAGTCCTTTCATGGAGTTAACAACCTCATCCACATGAAGTAGATATATCATAATGTTTTCCTCATCCTTCATCTTTAGGTCTTCAAATGTTCTCTTGAAATTTTGCAACTTTACCCTTTTGACCTTTTTATATCCTTCATATATGCCTTGCAACTTATCCCAAATTTCCTTTGTTCATGTGCAATGCATAACCTTTAAAAACTTTGTTTCATGTAAACCTCTCAAAATTCTATTCATTTCTCTTGAATTGTAATTATGTAGAAGCTTATCATATTTATATATAGGTGGAGTTTCTAGTGGTATGTATCCATTTTCAACTGCTTCCCATATTTCATTTCCAAGTGCCATTAGATGAAACTTCATCCTTGTGCTCCATAGTGCATAATTGTTCCCATCGAAAAATTGTGCTGAATTCCCTAAAGATCCAATATGAGAATCCATCTATGTTCTTGTAAGATTTTCCTTCAAGCTGTTAAACTCTTCCGAAGGAACCCGCTCTGATACCAATTGAAGAACACAAGCTTATACTGAGATGGGGGTGAACAGTTTAAGACCACTTTTTACTTTTCTTTTCCAAACAATATTATACAATATATCAAAGGCAATATCAACAATAGTAATCAAAGCAATACAAAAATTACCACACATAATAGAGACACCAATTTAATGTGGTTCACCCAATGTGGGCTACATCCACGGAGAAAATATTTTACTAAATTTTTCTCAACAAATATCTTGGGAATCCTTTCTCTATTATAATGTTTATGGACCTCTGTCCAAAGGAGATACCAATACCCTAATCAAGTTCATGGATCTCTATCCACAGGAGACACTAATCCCCTTAGCTAGTTCATGGAGATCTATCCCTAGGAGAACTCCTTATCCTCTACTCTGGTTGGTGATCCTCTAGAAGACTATTGTCTCTATGACATTGGCTTGTGGATCTCTTTCCACTAAAGACTCTAAACTCACTCAGAATATATTTGTCCTCACTACCCTAGCTAATGGATCTCTATCTATTGAAGACTACTATTCTCTACTCTATCACCTCCAAAGCTTGCTCTCAGCTCTATCTCAAATCTGCACTAAACACAGTCCTTCGGTCTAGCACAAATCTGCTCAATCTCTATCTATGATTTGCACTAAACACAATCCTTTGGTCTAACATGAATTTGCTCAATCTATGTCTCTGGTCTGTACTAAACATAGTCCTTTGATCTAGCACAATTTTTCTCAATCTCTTTCTCTAATATGGTACAAAATTATCCTCAAATCTGCACCAAAATCAGTCCTCAAATCTATCCTCAAGCCTTACCACAAAGCTTGATTTAATCAAAAATCAAATCTACTAGATCTGCCTCAAACCTTAACTCAAGGTTTGAACAAATCAATCAATCAACTCTGCTCACAAGTCTTATCAAAGACTTACCCCAAATCTATTCAACAATTCCTCTTAAGAACTTCTCCAATCTGCTCACCAAATCTTCACCAAGGCCTACTTCAAATCTGCTCAACAAGTCTTCACTAGAACTTGTCCAATATGCTCAACAAGTCTACACCAAGACTTACTTCAAATCTGCTCAAAAATTCCTCGCTAGAACTTGCCCAATCTCATAGAAACATATAGATAATTGTTAGAGACTCAATATGTTTCACACTTACAACAATGCTCAATCACTTTCAATCTCTCTCTTATTTTTACCACAAAAGCATAATATGGTACAAAATTATCCTCAAATCTGCACCAAAATCAGTCCTCAAATCTATCCTCAAGCCTTACCACAAAGCTTGATTTAATCAAAAATCAAATCTACTAGATCTGCCTCAAACCTTAACTCAAGGTTTGAACAAATCAATCAATCAACTCTGCTCACAAGTCTTCTCAAAGACTTACCCCAAATCTATTCAACAATTCCTCTTAAGAACTTCTCCAATCTGCTCACCAAATCTTCACCAAGGCCTACTTCAAATCTGCTCAACAAGTCTTCACTAGAACTTTTCCAATATGCTCAACAAGTCTACACCAAGACTTACTTCAAATCTGCTCAAAAATTCCTCGCTAGAACTTGCCCAATCTCATAGAAACATATAGATAATTGTTAGAGACTCAATATGTTTCACACTTACAACAATGCTCAATCACTTTCAATCTCTCTCTTATTTTTACCACAAAAACATATAGAGAATTGTTAGAGACTCAATATGTTTCACACTCACAATAATGCTCAATCACTTTTAATATTTCCTTCAACTCAATCTAGAAATCAAGAATAATTTGTTTCATAGAACTTGAACTATCACTCCAACACTTTCAATCAATTATGCTCAATCAACTCCTCACAACCAATCACTCAATGAAAGTTTATTCAACAATGCTTATCAAATAAACTTCACATAACAATGATACTCATGATCTTTCACAAACCCTAATCATGCACATGAAGGCTCACTCAATATTTCCAACAATGCTTATCAAACAATATTTCTATCATCAACCTTTATTCTAGAAAAAGCTTCATCAATCAATATTGGATCTCTCAAAACCAAACTCAACAATGCTTATCAAACTATCCTTTTCAATCCAACTTAGCATTCACAACATCCAATCCAAAAATATTTTACTCACAAGGAAGATGTACCCATACCTTTTATTTTGATGGAGATATGTCTTCAAAACCTGTCTTAACCACAATCAAATTTTCTTTGCCAACACTAGGGTTAGGTTACCACAACCTATCTCAAGATCTCCACAAAATAATTTTCTTAAAAAATATTTTTCATACAAAATATCAAATCCTTTTGTACACCTTATATTATCCAAACTCACAATATTTTACTCAATAATTTCACCATAACAAAACACTTAACAATTTCGAGAAAAAACTACTCTGCTAGGGTTGATGAAGAAAAACTGTTCTACGGGGATGGCAACAACTTCTAGAGGAGGTCTAAAAAATTTGAGGAATGTCATTATGGCATCGGGTCCAGCATAGAGATTGCATGCTCGTGATATTTTTTCATCTGAAAATTACTGGAAGGAACATGATTTTCCAGTGCATGTCGGGAACCGCTTGTTAAAGAACAATGGATGTTTGGAACGATATGAAGCTATGCCAGTTATAGTGGTTCAACCAGACTCGATGGCGGAAGATGTGGAGTATCTAACCAAACATACCCTTATTGGTAAATTTTTGGGCATCCGAATTTCTCTCCCCTTTGTGGAGGCTTGGGTCAGGAAGACTTGGAATCTTGAAGGCGATGTGGAGGTGATGCTGAGTGCGAACAACTATTTTATGGTGGTTTTCTATTGTATTGCAGATCGTAAAAAAGCATTTGAAGGGGGTACTTATTTCTATAACCAAGTGGTAATCTTTATTAAACCTTGGCATGTGGGTTTCAATCCATCATAGGAGCAACCATCATGGGTTCCAGTATGGGTGCGACTTCCATGGCTCCCATTGGAATTCTAGAGAACTGATATCTTGCATAAGATTGCCCTTCTTCTTGGGAAGTTGATTGGACCATCACAATAGACAATGGATAAAAATGTAATCTCTGTTGCTTGTATTTGTGTTGAAATTAACTTAAATAATCCTATTCTAGATTCTATTGAAATATAATTTGGATCAACTACATGGGTTCAAAAACTTGACTATGAAGCTCTTCCATTTCGTTGTTGGATTTACCATGAATATGGCCACCTGTAAAGAAAATACCCTAAGTTTGTCTTGCCTGTGGCTTCAAATCCTAAGCCCTCTCGATTTGGACAAATTTTGGATAAATGAAAAGCCCCGATAAAGGAATGGTAATGGGATAAGGAAGGTTTTGTTCTGGTAAAATCCCGAAACAGAGGATGAAGGGCAAACAAAGACCTTAAGGATAGCCAACCAGATTCTCTACTCAACCGTTTTGAAATATTATATGATCTTGATCAGTGCATGGATATACCTAAAACATCGCTATCTGATGTAAATATAACAAGGTCGAATCATATGTCTCTTCTTAAGGGAGAAATTGAGGAATCAGATATAAGGGGTTTAAATGAACAAAGGGCTTTGGATCTGAGTATAGGGGACATGGTTGGGTCTAACCCTATAAGGGAAACTATTTTGGAAAGTGGTACAAATTTAGTTATGCCCTCTCCTACTCAGGCACTGCTGCAGTCATCCTTGGACTATAAAACTCCTACGGTGTTGGGATTGCAGCATAAAATAATTTAAAAAGTTTTTTAGATAAGAATATGAAGGTGGGTCGAAAGAAGGACCAGGATAAAATTAAGTTAATGGGAGCGACTTTGGTGGAGTCAGGCTTGGTGAAAACATTGGACTCCCATTTTTATAACCCCCAAAAATTATTATCCTCTCATGGAATGTGAGGGGGTTGAATAGCATCCCCAGACAAAAAGTTGTTCGTGATTTGGTTCGTGTGAATTCTTCGGATGTTGTGTTTATTCAGGAGACTAAATTGGCTATTGATAGTATGTTCAATATTACTCCCAAGTTGTGGATAAGAAGGAAATTCCAGTGTATTGGTGCATGTGGATATGTTTGTGGTGTCACTTGTTTATGGGATCCGGTTAATATATCCCCTCTTACTTGGATTTCTAGCAGATTGTCTATTTCAATGGTCGGGCATGATAATGAATCTAGTGAAAGCATCCTACTTATAAATGTGTATGCTCCTATTGATTACAATGGTAAAGTGAATTTGTGGAAGCACATTTGCTTTGTGAGAAGTTTGGTTCCCCTGCACCCATGGATTTTGGCTGGATACTTCAACTCTATCACTTGTATAGAGGAGAAACATGGTGGGGTTGACCATCTCGAGCCTTTTTCTTCTATATTCAGTGCTCATATCCAGGCCCTAAACTTGGTTGACATAAAACTAGATAATGGGATCTTTACTTGGCACAATAGAAGGTGTGGGGAAGCTTCCATCTCAGAGAGACTGGATAGGTTTTTGATATCCAGTTATTGGATGGGTAATAACAGAGGTGCTAGTTCTGTGATTCTAGAGGGTAGGGGATCTGATCATTGGCCTATCAAACTCTTTGCTTTGGAGTTAGGGCTAAAAAATAATCCCTCCTTTAAGTTTCAACTTATGTGGCTTCGTGATCCTAAGATTCATGATTTCATGCAAGGCTGGTGGACCACTAGCAAACCTCCTCATGGCACCACTATGTATTCCTTTATGAAGCAACTACAATTTGTAAAACATAAATTGAAGAGATGGAATAGATTGAATTTTGGGAACCTTTCCTTGGCTAAGTTGGCAGCTCTTAGGAGGATGGAAGAAGCTTCAAGGAAGATTAGAGATCAAGGATTCACGAAGGAGCTTCTTGTTGAGGAATCTGAGGCTGCGAAAGACCTTGCTAAATGGGAACTAAGGGAAGAAATTTTTTGGAAACAAAAAGCTCAAGTAGATTGGCTTCATGAAGGGGATAGGAACACAATATTCATTTATAACTCAGTTAAGGCTCACCGTAATGGTAACCTGATTACCTCTCTTGTGAATTCTTAGGGTGCCTTACTCTCTTCTTTCAGGGATATTTTAGAAGAGACTAAGAGGTATTTTTCCTCTCTTCAAGGAGGACTCCCTATCAGATGATGATAATGAAAAGCTTATTCTAAACTGTATTCCAGAGATTGTTTCTAGAGAGATGAATGAGCACTTGATGGGTCCAATTTCCCTTTAGGAGTTGGAAAATGTTGTATTCAAGATGAAAAAAGGAAAAGCCCCAGGTCCATATGGATTCTCGATTGAGTTTTATCAGGGGTTTTGGGATTTAATCAAATTTGATCTTTTAGAGGTGGTCCATGAGTCCTAAAATAACAAACAGATGCTAAGGACCCTAAATGCTACCTTTGTGGTGCTTATACCCAAAAAAGAGGGAGCAAATTCCTTGGATATGTTTAGGCCTATTGCTCTCTACAATGTTGTGTATAATATCATCACAAAAATTATTGTTGAGAGGCTGAAGATATGGTTGAGCAAAATCATCTCTGAGGAGCAAGAAGGGTTTGTTGTTGGTCGAAAAATCTTGGATGGGGTTGCTATTGCTATATAAGCTATTCACTCAATGGAAACTTCTAAGGATAAAACTATGTTTATTAAGTTGGACATGGCCAAATCCTATGATCGGGTCAGATGGTCCTTTCTTTAGAAAGTTCTTGCTGCTTTTGGATTTCAGGAGGAATGGATTAGATGGGTGATGAGCTGTATTTATTCTTCCTCATTCTCTGTTCTTGTTAATAATGAGCCATCAGAGATATTTGAGGCCTCAAGGGAATTGAGGCAAGGAGATCCTTTATCTCCTTATTTTTTTATCATTATGGCGAAAGGGTTGGGAAGATTGCTCAAGTCTCAAGTCATGCAGGGTCTCATTCAGGGGTGGAAGTGGGATAGTAGTTTGCCACCTCTTTCCCACATTAAATTTGTTGATGATACTGCTTTGTTGGGAGTTGCCACTATCAGGGAAGCTGGCAATATTAGATAGTCTCTTGACATATATCTTGGTTCTTTTGGATAGTTGATTAATGAGGACAAGTCTTCTATTTTCTTATTCAATATCCCTCCTCTTATTCAAGCTAGGATTGCTCGTATTCTAAGATTACAGGTTGGGACTTCCCCCTTCATTTATCTTGGTATTCCAAAATTTATCTCACCCTCTACCTAGATCTTCTTGGAAGTCTATGCTTGATAAGTTTAGAAGGAAGGTGAATCACTGGAATTTCATATGGCTATCCACTGCAGGTAGAGTGTTGCTTTTAAAATCTGTTGTTCAAGCTCTACCCATTTACAGATGTTTTTTACAAATAGCTCCCTCTCACTTCATCAAGGACATGGATTCTTTGTCAAGATAGTTTTTATGGTTTGGAAAACTTCATCAATCTAAATGGAGTTTGGTTAGGTGGGATTCTATATGTAGGCCGATGTAAGAGGGAGGCCTTGGGTTGCAACAGACAACTCTTTTTGGGCAGGCGTTGGCTGTAAAACTTTATTAGAGATGGTGTAACTCTCAAGATCATATTTGGGTTAAAATATTATCTTGTAAATACTTGAGAGGTATTTCTGAGGTTGAAATCCCTAGAGTTAGCTTGGTTGGGAAAGGTTCGGTTATCTAGGACACTCTGAAAAGAGGAGCTAAATTAATCAAGCAGGGTTTGTTCTGGATTTGCAATCAAGGATCAAATGCTCTTTTTTAGGAGGATTCTTGGGATGGCCATCCTCCTATATTGAATCAATATCCTAGGTTACGTTCCCTAAGCATTTTTTTCTTGGAAGCATGCTGGTCTCGTGTGGAGGACTTTAAAAAAATCCAATCTTTTGGAAATATGGAGATGTACAAGTGGAAATATCCACAATAATGGCCCCAAGGGGGACTGGATAAGGACAAAGAGGTGCTTGCTCTTATTATTACATGGAGGCCTTGTTCCTCATTGAGGGGTAAATATATTCTGGCTTGGAACCCTGATCCTAATGGAACCTACTCAGTAGCCTATGATTATCAGGTTCTTGATAAGCAAAAGTATGGGAGTCTTCCTGTCACTTGGTGGAAAAAGGTGTGGAACAAATTTGCCTAGCCAAAATGTAACTTCTTTCTCTGGTTGGTAGCTCGTAATAAATGCCTCACTTGGGATAATGTGAGGAAGATGGAATTTTAGGGTCCCTCTTTTTGTGTCCTTTCAGTAAGAATGAGGATGACTCTTCTCATTTATTTTTCCAATGCTCCTTTGCCAGAGACATTTGGCACCGTTAGTGGAGCACCTAGAACCATCCATGTTTTCATGTGTTGTCCCGGGTGGAGTTTTGGAGTAGTCAGGGCAGACCTCTGGCCAAGCCCCCCTTCCTTCGGGTGGCTTGGAATTTGGGCCCTTCTTGCATCATCTGGTAAATTTGGCTCAAATGAAACCGGTACATATTTCATGGCAGTTATTTGGCTGTTCAATAGATCTGGAAAAGGATCCTGTATATGGTTCAGGAAACCATCCATAGCAAATGTGATGTGGACCCTCTTTTGGATTCTAGGGAGAAGGTACAACAAGCCCTTGGTCTCTTTAGGGATGGTGTGAACTCTTCTAGCCCTAGTAGGGTTCCCCAGCTCAGCAAGAAGGTTAGGAGAGATGGTAGGTGGAGGCCACCCCCTAGAGAAGTTTTAAAAATTAATACTAATGGATCGTCCAGGGGTAATCCTGGACATGCTAGCATTGGCGGTGTTGGGAGAGATTCTACTAGTGGTGTCAGTTTTTTCTTTTCCATTTATAAAGGTGTTCACTCCAACAATTTTATGGAAGCTCTTGCAATTCTTGAGGCCTTGCGAAGGGGGTTTTCTCTTGACTAGCATAGGATTATCTGCGAGTTTAACTCTCAAATTGTGGTTAATATTTTAAACAGTAAAAGGGTGGAAGAATTTAATTTTTAGTTGGCCTTTGTAGCCGTTCATATTCTCAGAATGAGTGAAGAGTTTGAATTTATATCCTTTATGCACATTCCAAGGAAATGGAATGTGGTTGCTGATTATCTAGCCAAAAGGGCTTCTGAGTTGTTGGATCCTTGGATTGTCGATAATTGGGAGAGTCTCCCATCTGGGGACTCTCAACGCCTGTGGGAGTTGATCCACAAGGATGTACAGACTTAATGTGGTTTATTCTTGTTGTCTTTTTTGGGTGTCATTCTAGTCTAGTGGTTTTAGCCTGTTTGGCTAATTATTTGAGTCGTGGTTGGAAGCTCAGTTGTACTCTGTAATCCAGACTTTTTATCAATAAATTTTTACCCCTTTATTAAAAAAAACACTTAACAATTTCCTTTGCACACCTTATAATTTCCAAACTCACAATATCTAACTCAATAATTTCATTAAAACAACATACATAGCAAACTCTCTTATACACCTTATAATCTCCACACCTTATAAATTTCAATCACCTTATAAGGTGTGATTGATAACTTTAGGAAATGGAAATCATTTCCTATATAAATGCACATTGTCTTTTGATTTCTCACGTCAGCCCATTTTTGAATTTAAAAATTTGAATTTAGTTTTTAAATATTAAATTTAAAACCTTTGCCTCCAATATTAATTTAAATTAAAATTTTAATCAAAGATTAAAATATTTTAATTTAAATTAAACCTTTTGAAAATTGCTCATGGGTCTTTTTAATTTGAACTTCATTTTTCTTCACCTTGTTATTTGGCCCGAAATATTATAATAATAGAATATTATTATTTAATTTAAACTTGCTTCTCCTTCCTCGGGTCTTCATCCTTTGGGCCCTTTTTAGGCATATAATATTGTATCGCTCCAAATTTTTCGCATCCTTACCTTTAGGCTATAGGATCCATGCCCGAAAGGGGGATGTGAAAAGGATGGGACAATACCTCGAACTGAGAGGCCCTTTGAAGGTCCCGCCTCTCGGGGGAGGGGTATGAGGGTGAATTTTTGATGGATGGTGGGTTCACCAGAAAACTTTTGAATGGCAGTTTCCACGCCTAGGTTGATAGTGAGTTTGATGTGTTCATTTTTATACTTGATCATTCAACTCCTAGGTTTGGCCAATATGAATCTAAACTATTCTATATGCCAATGCGGATTTAAATAAATACAGAAAATAGAAATTAATGCTAATAACAGAGAATATGCTAGCTATAAGGTGTCATACCTGATTCCGAATGTTTGATGAAGATTCTGAGTCTTGTAGCAGTTCAGATCACCTCAATTCATATGGGATCGTCTTATATTTCACAGGATCATCTCAAATCACAGAAGGTCATCTAAAATCAGATAAGATCATCTAAAATCTGACGAATTCGTCAGAAACCTGCAATTGCAAAAATAGACGCAAAATACCAAATATGCAAGTGCAAAAGCAAAGGATAATGGTAGAAATAACAACAAACATGCCTAAATAATGGATTCCAATAGCAAATAAGGAAATGCAATAGATTTAATGATCGATTTTGATTTTATCATGCAGTTATGCTAAATGAGGTGAACTCCAAGATGCATAAAACATAATAATTTAAGACAGTGCAAAAATACAATAGGAAAAATGCAAAGAAAGCTAAGGAAATGCAAACTCTGGACTCTGATTGCCCCCAATCTGTACTACAGTTAGGATCACCTCCAATCGTACGAGATCGTCTGCGCTCCTTGAAAAAATCATCCGTAATCATCCGAGATCGTCCACGACGATCCGAGCTAGCTTCGACTGAAAAAATAGTAGAGTTCCTACAAGAAAATGTAAAATACAGAACACAGACAGTAGTGCGAGGGAATAAAGAACTAAATCTGCAGAGAAATCCGTCAGCTAAGGGGTTTAGGGAGTTCAAGGGGATAAACTAGAAAAATCCTAGTTTATATAGGATTAGGAAGAGGTTAGGGGGTTGGGGATCATCCTAATATGGGAGATCTCCAATAGGGAAATCTCCAACTGTGTAGACGTGTTTTTGCCCAAGTTGGAGAGGCTGTTGAAATAGAAGCTAATTATGAAAATTCAGTTTTGGGACGAAATCGTCTGGACGTTCTGTTCCAAACGAATTCGTCAGATAGGGGACGATTTCGTCTAATCTGTGACGATATCATCCAACAGTCAAAACAAATCCTAAAAATGGCACGAAAAACGGGGGAAGTGGGTAACAGGCGATTTAACGGGAAGTTTGAGGTTGAAATTCAAATTTTTATCTTTTATCTTTTTACTAAGATATTAACCGTGCCAATTTTAGGGTGCTTCAATTTGCCCCCTCTTTAGCGAATTTTCCAAAGAAAATGCGTTAAAGACGAGTTTTTCCCGTTTTACGAGAAAGAAAAAATATACTCAATTTTTTAGACGACGATTCTTAGTCGAATTGTACGAATGCTGACTATGGTGCCCCCTCCGTGTTTTTACCCAAATCGGACGTTTGAGGTAAAAATGCGAAAAAGAAAAAATTAAAATGTTGATTTTTAAATAAAACTAAGAAAATAGGGTAAAACCCTAATTCATTTTTACTATTCACTTTTACTGTTCTAGAGCTCTGTAGAGAAAAAAAAATGGTGGAGACAGCGCATTGAGCGACAGAGGTCCGGTGCGGGCTACGGGTAAGGATCTAATCCTAGTAGATTAGGTTTGTTTTAACTTTGTGCAAGTTTTTGGATTTAAATTTGATTGTTTGGGGCATCGCGGCCGTTTTTAGGCCGTCGACATCGTCGGGACAAAATCATCCCGATTTCGTCAAAATCGTCCTGATTTCATCGAAATTGTCCCTATATCGTCGATTTCGTCTGAGGGCAAAATTGGCGAATTAGGGTCGCTTTCGTCCAACAAGGGGCGATCCCCAAGTTGCAAAATCGAAGACAATTTCATCCTCATAAAGGATGATTTTGCCCAATTTGGGACAATATCATCCAATGGTGGACGATATCATCTTGAACTCGATTTTAAAAATGTTTTTAATTTCATTTTAATGATTGAGTTATTAATGATTTTGTTGTTTTATTGTTTGTTTTGCAAAAAGGATTACTAAAGAGCCAGGAATGGAAATATGGTGGACTAAGAGACGACATAGCCGCGCTCGACCAGGCAGAGCGTGATCGACTAGGATAGGTCGGTCTATAGCATGTGGCAGAGATGCCACAAGTACCGACTGACATGGGGCTATTGATAGACCTAGTAGAGAGATGGTATTCGAGGTCCTCCTGCTTCCGATTACCGACAGGGGAGATGGCTCCCACTCTAGAGGACGTAGGAGGATCATGAGGATCCCCATACAGGGACGGTTGATGATGCCTATGACCAATCAGGGCCAAGCGATGATGAGGCTCACTGGATACCCGAGCTTCACCCTGGAGAAAGGCGGAGTGAACATTGAGTCACTACGGTAGATGCTTGGGGCATCTAGGCTGACTCAGGTTTTGGTAGGAGTGGTCAGTGGCTTACTGCTGTGCCACCAGAGCGGATGCAGACTACCATGGGTGCTCTCAGACATAGTCTATGATATGAGAGACCACGGGTATAGGTTTACATGCGGCAGCTTTATACTATGCCGCTTGTATAGGATCCTGCATGGGGTCGTATACAAGGGAGGTCAATGTCTGGTCTTGACATCGCTGCTGCAAGTTTGGTGCTGGGAGCACATTGCGGTACAGAGGTCGGTAGGGCTCCCATTGATAGGGGTTGACCGGGAGAGGTCCCGAGTTTTTCATTGGTGGCTAAATAGGGGGTCATAGCAGCGGATATATCTTTCGATGTCACGGAGGTTGCTAGACGACCTCATCCTGGACCAAATTTTTTGCATCCTTACCTTCAGGCTATAGGATCCGCGCCCGAAAGGGGATGTGAAAAGGATGGGACAATACCTCGGATTGAGAGGCCCTTTGAAGGTCCCGCCTCTTGGGGGAGGGGTATAAGGGTGAATTTTTGATGGATGGTGGGTTCACCAAGAAACTTTTGAATGGTAGTTTCCACGCCTAGGTTGACAGTGAGTTTGATGTGTTCATTTTTATACTTGATCATTCAACTCCTAGGTTTGGCCAATATGAATCTAAACTATTCTATATGCCAATGCGGATTTAAATGAATACAAAAAATAGAAATGAATGCTAATAACAGAGAATATGCTAGCTAGAAGGTGTCATACCTGATTTCGGATGTCTGATGAAGATTCTGAGTCTTGTAGCAGTTCAGATCACCTCAATTTGTACGTAATCATCTGATATTTCACAGGATCATCTCAAATCATAGAAGGTCATCTGAAATCAGACAGAATCGTCTAAAATCTAACGAATTCGTCAGAAACCTGCAATCACAAAAACAGACGCAAAATACCAAATATGCAAGTGCAGAAGCAAAGGATAATGGTAGAAATAATAGCAAACATGCCTAAATAATAGATTCCAATAAAAAATAAGGAAATGCAGTAGATTTAATGATTGATTTTAATTTTATCATGCGGTTATGCTAAATGAGGTGAACTCCAAGATGCATAAAACATAATAATTTAAGATAGTGCAGAAATACAATAGGAAAAATGCAGAGAAAGCTAAGGAAATGCAAACTCTAGACTCTGATTGCCCCCAATCTGGACTACAGTCAGGATCGCCTCCAATCGTACGAGATCGTCTGCGCTCCTCGACAAAATCGTCCGTAATCATCCGAGATCATCCACGACGATCCGAGCTAGCTTCGACTGAAAAACAGTAGAGTTCCTGCAAGAAAATGCAAAATACAGAATACAGACAGTAGTGCGAGGGAATAAGGAACTAAATCTGCAGAGAAATCCATCAACAAAGGGGTTTAGGGGGTTCAGGGGGATAAACTAGAAAAATCCTAGTTTATATAGGATTAGGAAGAGGTTAGGGGGTTGGGGATCATCCCAATCTGGGAGATCTCCAACAGGGAAATCTCCAACTACGTAGACGCGTTTCTGCCCAAGTTGGAGAGGCTATTGAAACAAAAGCTAATTATGAAAATTTGGTTTTGGGACGAAATCGTCTGGACGTTCTGTTCTAGACGAATTCGTCAGATCGGGGATGATTTCGTCTAATCTACGACGATATCGTCCAACGGTCAAAACAAATCCTAAAAATGGTGCAAAAAATGGGGAAAGCGGGTAACAGGCGGTTTAACGGGCAGTTTGGGGTTGAAATTCAAATTTTTATCTTTTATCTTTTTACTAAGGTTTTAACCGTGCCAATTTTAGGGTGCTACATTTTGCCCCCTCTTTAGCGAATTTTTCGAAGAAAATGCGTTAAAGACGAGTTTTTTCCATTTTACAAGAAAGCAAAAATATACTCAATTTTTTAGACGACGATTCTTGGTCGAATTGTATGAATGCTGACTATGGTGCCCCCTCCGTGTTTTTACCCAAATCGGACGTTTGAGGTAAAAACGCGAAAAAGCAAAAATTAAAATGTTGATTTTTAAATAAAACTAAGAAAATAGGGTAAAACCCTAATTCATTTTTACTATTCACTTTTACTGTTCCAGAGCTCTGCAGAGAGAAAAAAATGGTGGAGACAGCGCACAGAGCGACAGAGGTCCGACACGGGCTACGGGTAAGGATCTAATCCTAGTAGATTAGGTTTGATTTAACTTTGTGCAAGTTTTTGGATTTAAATTTGATTGTTTGGGGCATCGCGGCCGTTTTTAGGCCGTCGACGTCGTCGGGACAAAATCGTCCCGATTTCGTCGAAATCGTCCCTAGATCGTCGATTTCGTCTGAGGGCGAAATCGACGAACTAGGGGCGATTTCGTCCAACAAGGGGCGATCCCCAAGTTGCAAAATCGGAGATGATTTCATCCTCACAAAGGATGATTTTGCCCAATTTGGGACGATATCATCCAATGGTGGACGATATCATCTTTAACTTGATTTTAAAATGTGTTTAATTTGATTTTAATGATTGAGTTATTAATGATTTTGTTGTTTTATTATTTTTTTGTAGAAAGGGTTACTAAAGAGCCGGGAATGGAAATACGGTGGACTAAGAGACGACATAGCCACGCTCGACCAGGCAGAGCATGACCGACTAGGATAGGTCGGTCTACAGCATGTGGCAGAGATGCCACAAGTACCGACTGACATGGGGCTACTGACAGCCCTAGCAGAGAGGTGGTATCCGGGGTCATCCTGCTTTCGGTTACCGATAGGGGAGATGGCTCCCACTCTAGAGGACGTATGGAGGATCATGAGGATCCCCATATAGGGATGGCTGATGATGCCTATGGCCAATCAGGGCCAGGCGATGATGAGGCTCACTAGAGACCCGAGCTTCGCCCTAGAGAAGGGCGGAGTGAACATCGAGTCTCTACGACAGATGCCTGGGGCATCTAGGCTGACTCAAGTTTTGGCAGGAGTGGTCGGTGGCTTACTACTATGCCACCAGAGCGGATGCAGACTACCATGGGTGCTCTCAGACATAGTCTGTGACATGAGAGACCACGGGTATAGATTTGCATGGGGCAGCTTTGTTCTTTGCCGCTTGTATAGGATCCTGCATGGGGTCGTATACAAGGGAGGTCGATGTCTGGTCTTGACATCGCTGCTGCAGGTTTGGTGCTGGGAGCACATTGCGGTACGGAGGCCGGTAGGGCTCCCATTGATAGGGGTTGACCGGGAGAGGCCCCGGGTTTTCTATTGGTGGCTACAGAGGGGGTCACAGTGGTGGATAGATCTGTCGATGTCACGGAGGTTGCTAGACGACCTCATCCTAGACCAGATCACCTAGAGGCCATGGCGAGAGCACCCTGGGTGGGCAGAGGATGGGCAGGAGCTGGCTCGCATCGAGCGAGTCTGTTGGCTGAGGATGGAGCGGGGAGAGGTAGAGCTCCATCGCTACGACCGGGTACTATGGCAGTTCGGTCTACAATAGGGGATCCCTTCTCTCAGGGATTACGAGTACTCTCGGACTATTTGGGATAGTACTACACTGAGTGAGGCTCCAGATATGCAGTGATTCTGGAGTCAAGACGCGGATGATGCCCCCATCCAGCCAGTGGATGGTGATGACGTTGGGGTTGCAGACGGCTACGATGCCTGGTACGTAGGCATCCACCCTCCTCGGATGATGAGGGCATAGGGTCCAATGCATGCTGTGGTGCGCCAGATGGGGAGGTGATGGTAGGCTGCTATTGAGGCAGCATGGGGTCATGGGGGGAGAGAGCAATGGCGGTCCCCATAGGAGAGATGCCAGAGGATGGCACGGGCTCCACAGAGGCCGTGGGAGACAGGGCAGAGGGAGGAGAGACTCCCTTCACAGTAGAGGGAGAGACCACCATCGCCTGATAAGGGCAAGGGTGTTGACACAGGGGAGAGCAGCGAGACGACGGCTCTCTGGGCTGAGGCTGCCCACCTTCGAGCTCAGGTGCAGTCACTATAGGACGAGGCCACTCAGCTCAGGGCATAGGTATGGACACTGCAGGATGAGACTACATGGCTCAGGGCACGGAGCGGAGGGGTGAGCAGGGATGAGCTAGTGCGGTCTATGATGCAGACCACATTCTACCAGGGGGTATACTTCTAGCTGGTTCTAGAGGGCCAGAGGGTACAGCTGCCAGCCAACATTGCGGAACCAATCAAGATGGGATCGGCGAGGACATCCTCACGATCGATGACGAGGACTCGAGATACATCCCGGACCTCTATGGGACCACCTCCTCCATGTTAGGGTGGGGGAGGAGATGAGGTTGAGAGCTCGAGGGCTTCTCGAGGCTAGGTGCTAGAGACTATAGATTTTGTATAGATTTTTGAGAGGATTGAGTATGCCAGGGTATAGATTGTGGCATACCAATCCAGTTTTGATATGATGTATATAATTTTTTGATATATATATAGTTTTGTTTCTGATGATATGACTTGTTCATATGTTTTTATGATGCTTTAATGTTTGAATTGTTTGCTTGTTTGATTGATGATTCATGTAATTATGTCGTTTGGAAATATTATAATTTGATGTCATGCTGTAAAATTTTAAATGAAATAATCTGATGTAAACAATTGGTTGTTGTGGTGTGATTTGATAAAAAAATAAAAAGATACTTCTAACAATAATTTCAAAGGACATTGTCATTGTTATAGACCATTTCATGGAGTCGCCGCTCACTCGGTCGTCAAGCTAATCCCAGGATAGAAATATTGTTAAAAGTAAAAGAGTGCTTAAGAGACTGTCTTAAGACTTTGTGTTGTAATGATGGAGATAATGATGGTTTGATGATTTGTTTTCAGATTTTCATAAAAATAGTATGCATGAGATACTAAAAGAAATATGATTTTGCTAGGCATAAATTCCTAAGTGTGATAAAATTTTGAACAATTCCTTAGAAATTATACCATGGTTGCAAAATTGAATTTTGACATAATGACATGAAATAGAATAAGTGTTCGTTCGTTTGTAAAGCATAATTGTGTAACATAATGATGCAAGTCATATGTTTTTATGAATTTTTTTTAAAATAAATGGAAAATAAAATTAGAACAATGGTTTGCGCTAGGCATAGAATTATAGGTATAGACTTATACCATCATCGCGAAATCCAAAGAAGAAAATAGATTTTTGGTTTTATTGCAAGATGAATTTTTGACTTTTGATAAACAGAAAAATAATAATATGAAAATTTTGTTTGAAATCATTTTTGTGATTTTGTGAGAAAATTTATATAATTGCTTTTATACAAAACAAGAATTCTGAAATAAAAGGGTAAAATTATTCCAAAAAGGAATTACAGAAAATATTTTAAATTATCTCAAAGACAAATGTAGATTTATAAGGGATCCTCATGTGCAAATGTGAGTTCATTACCGATCTTGATTTATCATAATGATACAAAATCTCTCAAATACAAATGTGTGTGCGATTGTATTGTTCATTCACCAATTTTGAGCAAGATAATTTGATACAAGTAATTTGCCTTAACCAAATGAATGTTCATTGACCATGATTTATATGCATATAACCGTACTAGACTACTATGTAAGTTAGGTTATCAAGAGCTAGCTAATCCATAAGCCGACATAGGTCTGTACAAAAGAAGGTCGCTAATGTGACAGACATATCACCACGCTAGGAATTACCCAAGGCCAAGCGGGTTGGGCACAAACCACCTGTTATGGGGCTTACCTCATAGTTTTTGAATAATTGAGAATTCCAGGGATTCAAGCTCATTCACCCTTCTTTTCTTTTCAAGGGGTAGGGAAAGGATTTTATTGCATTTTGCTTTTGCGTTTCTCTTTTGCTTTTCTTTTTTTTTTTTTTTTGTACTTTTGTATTTTTGCTTGATATTTGAGAAAATACTGAAATATTGCTTGTGATGATACAAAATAACATTTTTTTTTTTCTCTTTTTCTTGAACTTTTCTTTTCTTCCTATGCTAGGGATACTTGCTCGGATTAGCTGTAGAGCAAGGGATTTTTATTCTGGGTAGGGGTGAGCTTGTCCTTTTGTCAATTCTCAAAGATTCTAGACCATGTGCATGATAGGATAGCAGGGGAAACTTTTTGCTCAAGAAACCATTTCTACTATGTAGCATCATATCGAATTTGCAATGAAATCATTTTAATGTGAAAAGATATACTTGGTTCAAGTAAATAACAAGATCAGTTCTCTATGCTCAAAACTTTATTTAATGCAACTGTGGACTTTGATATAAGAGAGATTAATAATCATACCAAAATAAAATCAAGATATTTATTCATGTGAATGTGAAAGTGCGGGATTCCAAATAAATGCTAATTTATCCAAAATAACTGAAAATATAACTCGCAATACTTCACGATTTGATAGGTATGAAAAATAAAAGATGTTTTTGAAGTTTTATGATTTTGATGTTTTTATGTTTTTGATTTTAAGTTATGAATTGAAAGAAATACAAGGTGATTGTTTTTTGAAATGTTTTAAATAAGTGACTAAAAGGAAATAATATGCAAAACAAATATATACAATGATGAAATGACCAAATTTTATGCATAGTAGCGTTTAAGATGCATAATGTTCATAGGTTCTTTAAGTTCTTTACCATCTAAGGTAGATAATTTGTATGCTCCTGATCCAAATTTAGCAAGTGATGACATATGGTCCAAGCCAGTTGGGCTCAAATTTACCTTTAAGGTTTTTAGTTGCATTAGTATTTTTTTTATTTTCTTTTAAGACAAGGTCACCGATCTCAAAGGATCGATGATGAACTTTCTTAAGATATGCTCTCTTAAGCTTGTTTTGGTAGGCACGAAGATGCTCCAAAGCATTGATGCGCTTTTCATCTAGAAGTTCTAGCTGACTAAATCGGCTAGCACGATATTCATCCCCTACTTCAGTATCTTGAAGTAGTAGAGCTAAAGAAGGAACTTCTAATTCAAAGGGAAAAATGGCTTCAGCACCATAAACCAAGACAAAAGGTGAAGTTCCAGTGGGGGTTCGAACACTAGTTCGATAGGCCCACAAAGCAGGATATAATTGAATGTGCCAATCTCGATCGGATTTATTGACCAATTTTTTGAGAATTTTGATTAAGGTTTTATTAGATGCTTTCGCTTGGCCATTACCCCGAGGATAATAGGGAGTGGACCAACGATGTTGAATTTTATATTTTTGACATAATTTTTTAACATCTTTATTTTTGAAACAAGTTCCATTATCTGAAATGAGATTGGTAGGAATTCCAAACCTACAAATAATTTGGTTAAAAATAAACTTGGAAACTTGTGTTCCAATGCAAGAAGCTAATGGCATAGCTTCAACCCACTTCATGAAATACTCAGTGGCGGTTATGATGAATTTGTGTCCATCGGATGACACAAGGGTTGATTTTTCCAATGATGTCTAAGCCCCATTTTGAAAAGGGCCAAGGAGATGAAATAGCCTGTAGTTCTTGTGCGAGCGCATGGACAAGGTCACGTGTGTTTCGGCACTTGTCGCAATGTCGCACATAATTATGTGCATCATTTTCCATGGTAGGCCAAAAATATCCTATCCGAAGGAGTTTCTTAGCAATGGCGCTACCACTAAAATGTCCCCCACAAGATCCATTGTGGGCTTCATTCAAAGCTGATCTAGATTCTTCTAGATTCAAACATCACAGTAAGATGCCTTCAAAAGATCTTCTGTACAAGGTATTACCAATAATCACGAAGCGACTTGCTTGTCTACGTAATAACCTACGCTGGTTGCTAGTACAACCATCAGGGAAGGTTCCTTTCTGCAAAAAATTAAATATATCAGTATACCATGGTTCAGGAGTTGTTTCGTTGATGAGAAACACATCCAAAGGTTCTAAGCATGATTTTCTTGAAGCGGGTTCCTGGAGTCGATGAATAATGATGGTAGCATATTCATCGTCTAACTCCAAGGGTAAAAGAGATGCAACTGCAGCCATAGCGTCAACCGCACGATTGCTAGTTCGAGGAATAGCTTCCAAAGTAACTTGATCAAACAAGGATAATAATTGCAAAACATATGCTTTATATGGGCGTAATTTATCATCTCTGGTCTGATAAACATCATTGATTTGATTTATGACAAGTTGAGAGTCATCGAAAACCAATAAATTTTTAATTTTCAGTGCCAAGGTAGCTCGTAATCCAAGGATAAGAGCTTCATATTCAGCAGTGTTATTGGTGCAAGCAAATGTTAATTTAAAGGACAGAGGTATAAGATGTTTTTGCGGAGATATTAAAATAATACCCGCACCAGCCCCACTCATGCATCGGGCTCCATCAAAGTATAGGGACCATTGCTCTGAATGGTCTGCCTCTAGTTTAAGGCATTCATCAGGAAACTCAATGATGAGGGGATGAGTAGACTCTAAGGGTGCAACAACTAATTGATCTGCTATGATTTGACCCTTAACAAACTTCTGTCCTATGAACGTGAGTTCAAATTCGCTTAGCGCAAGAACCCACTTGGCTGTGCGACCAGATAAATACGGTCGACTCATGAGATATCGCAAAGGGTCGAATTTGGCAATAACATACGTTTTTTGACTGAGCATATAATGTCGTAGTTTCTATGTAGAAAATACGATTGCTAGGCATAATTTCTCTAATATGGTATAGCGAGTTTCATAACTAATTAAGGTTCTACTGATGTAATAATTAGCACGTTCTTTCTTCTCATCGTCAAGCTGAGCTAACATAGCTCCTAAGGCAGAATCGAAAGCAAAAATGTACAAGATAAAAGGACGATCGGATCTAGGTGGGGAAAGCACTGGTGGTTTAAGGAGATATTGCTTAAGGAGTCCAAATGCTTCTTGGCATTCTTCGTCCCAATGAAAAGAGACATATTTCTTAAGAAGCTTAAGAAAGGGTCCAGTTTTGTCTGCCAACTTATCGATGAAGCGGCGAATAGCTTGAAGCTTACCTTGTAAACTTCGTAATTCCGATATATTGGTGGGTGCGGGCATATCTATGATAGCCGCGATCTTGAGAGGGTCAATTTCAATGCCACGTAAAGAAACTATAACCCCTAATAATTTACCGGACTTAACTCCGAATATGCATTTAGCTGGATTTAGTCGGATAAGATATTCCCTTAACCGATCAAATACTTTCCTCAAGTCATTTAAATGATCATCTTCTTTGATGGAACGAGCTATAATATCATCTACATAATCATGTAGGATATCATGCATCATATCGTGAAAGATATAAGTCATAGCTCGTTGATAGGTTGCACCTGCATTCTTTAAGCCAAATGGCATCACTTTCCAACAAAAGGTTCCCCAAGGGGTAATAAAGGTTGTTTTAGCCTGATCTTCAGGAGCTATCCTGATCTGATTATAACCAGAAAATCCATCCATTAAGGATATCATTCTGCTTCCAGCAGTAAAGTCAATGATCCGATCCATGTTGGGAAGAGGAAAATCATCTTTAGGGCATGTAGCATTAATATCTCTGAAGTCTGTGCAAACCCTAACTTTAGTGGCTTCTTTCTTAGTTACTCGAACTACATTTGAGATCCATTCAAGCATAATCAATGGCTTGTATAAAAATGACTTTCAACAGTTTTTCTAGTTCTCCTTTGACTAGTAAGGCCACTTTAGGATGCATTTTTCTAAGTTTCTGTTTAACGGGTTTAGCATCTGGATGGACTACTAGATGATGCATAACTACAGAAGGGTCCAAACCTGGCATGTCTTCATATGTCCAAGCAAAGACATCTTCATAGTTTTTAAGAAATGAAATGTATTTATCTTGTTTTTCTTGACTTAATTCTGATCCAATATTGATTATGTGAGGGTTATGTTCGGTTCCAATGTTAATTTTTATAACGTTTTCAACTTCCATATGTAAATCTCTCTCAAAATTAGGTGGGGCGGGTGAAACACCCAATTCTTGTAATTCTTCCAAGGTTAACTTGGATAATTCGTCTTGAGGAGTCGTAGCTTCAAGCCGGGCTATACTCGGTATAGAGCCATCAAAATAAAATTCATTATATAACAATTCCTCAATGGAAACATCATGAAAGATATCTCCCTCCAACTCATCGTCGGATTCGGCAATCATTTTAGGGTAAGCTATGGATAGCATATTGCAGGTAAAGGAATTATTCTTTGCACGCAAAGAATCTTGTTTATCTAGATAATCTTGGTAACATACAAGATGGTCATCATCCTCAAATGGAAAGGGCTGACCTTTACTAGAAAATAGGCCCACACCACAGCGGGCAGGCCATGGTTCTACCTCAAAAGGTTCTTTCATACCATTTTGGAAAGGTCCCAAACCTTTCCCTTTATATCCCAATTTAAGCATTATGGGCTTAGCTTTAAGATAATCATTAGCAAAATAGCATCTAGCATATCCATCACAATGTGTCTTAATGTTTCTGGGTATTCTTCCCCAATCATATCCTTTATAAATAAAAGCACAACTCCCGACTTGGTAGATACTTCCCATAGGTTGTGGGAGGCCCAAGGTACGAGGAGAGGGTGGGAGTTTATTTAAAAGGAGGGAAGTTTGCATGGCAGTGTTGGCTTCTTCTGATATAAGAATTTTAGATAAATCGGGTAAGAGCTCATCAGTGAGAGCATAAGAGGTAGAAGGAACATTTCCTACATCGTCGGATGTGGAAAGGATGCCTGTAGTGGATGTAGATGTTATAGGGATATTGATGGGTGAGTCTATAGGTATGGAAGATATAGGAGTAAAACAGGAAGCATTGGTTGTAATTTTAGGATCTTTTCGAGGTCCTAATGTGGTTTGTTCAGAAGATGGTTGAGCTATATGTATAGGTGTAGTTGAAAGAGTAGATGATGTTATGGGTGTGTGTTTCACACGTTTGGAGGGATGATGAGAATTAGGATGTGTGGATGACAGGGTAGGGCAAAATTGAACTCCAACAGGTTCTGCCAAAGCACACATATCAAAGGGTCTAGGATCACCATGAATGGTAACCAACTAATTTTTAAATTTGAATTTAACACACTGATGTAAAGTGGATGGAACTGCTCGCATCGCGTTGATCCCAGGGTGACCCAAAAGTATATTGTACGATGCAGGGCAATGTACAATAAACACGATCGTATCTAGGGTTCTAGGACCAACTTGCAAGGGTATAGTAATGACTCCACACATTTCTTGTGTCTCGTCATTGAAGGCTTTTATAATCATATCAGTTCTTTTCATTTCGTCACTTCTAAACCCAAATCGTTGGTAGAAGTCAAAAGTGCATATGTTTAAAGATGAACCATTATCAATCAAGACTCGTTTAACGGCTACATCTCCAATTAGGGCAGTAATATATAAGGGGTTATCCTTATGTAAACTATGTTGTGGGATATCTCTATCCCGAAAGTCAATACAATCGACTTCTCGAGTTATGATAGTATTGGACATGGCTTCAGGTTGAATATTTTGTGGTACCATCATTTGGCTTAATGTGAGCATTAATTCATCCCTATGGGTAGGAGAAGATCTTAACAGGTCCAAAAGGGAAATTCTAGCTGTAGTATTGGATAATTGTTCATTAATATTATAAGGAGGCTTAGGTTGAACATTAGGCGCATAATTCCCTTTATTGGGATTTTTCAAAACAAATGGAGCTGATCCATCATTCTGAGTTTGATCCTGTTGAGAGTTTTGAGCCTGTTGTCTGGTAACGGCTCCGATGGTTCCTACAATATTATTTTGCAAGTGATGAATAGGTCTTGGTCTAGCGTTTATGGCTTGTTCATTAGAAAATAATTGGTGAGAAGATGGTCTAGTAGTGACTCTTCTAGGAAATGGTTCTTCTGGAACCATAGAACTTGTGATAGGTTGAATAGGATCTGATTCATCTTCAGAACTATTCGATTGATTTGAGGTGATTTCCATGTCACTTTCAGTCTCATATTCGGTGTCACTAAGATCAAGTATCCGAATATTATGTAGAGGTCTAGTCGTAACTATGGATAAAGTTGTGTCAAATATTTGAGGATCATGAACAGGTAATTGTCCACTAATAGTCCCTACATATCGGGTAGGAGGGGGAACATTATGATGCTCAATTTGATTAGCCACCTCTTTACCATGTTTTGGTAAAGGATGTTGAAATATGTCCAATGATTGATTGGCATTCTGATTCTGATTTTGGGGAATGTTCTTTTGAGCATTATTAGAAGGATTTTGTTTAGGTTGGAAGGCTTGCACCTCCATCTCATTATTATCAATCAAATCTTGTATTTTATGTTTTAATATTTTACAAGAGTTGGTAGCGTGTCCAGGTCCTCTATGAAAATCACAATGTAAATCAGCTCTGTATCCGGGTATGGTTGGATCAGGTTCCCGGATAGTTGGTAATTGGATCAAGCCTCATGCTAGTAATTGCGGGAGAATGGTTGATAAAGGTTGATTTAACCTAGTAAATTCTTGGGGTGGTTTATCAGGAGGTTTCAATATAAACTTCTCTATTGTTTTCGTAGTATTAACATTGGCAATGTTTCTGCTATCAGTGACTCCGTCACCCACAACTTGTTTATTTTTATATTGATTTCTGGATGTTTTCTCATCATCTTTCTTTTTGAGCTGACCTCTTCTAATGAGAGCATCTTCCACCCTTCGAGCTAAATCTATAGCTTGATCGAAGGTGGTCAAGGTAGCAGATTGATAATTCATAGGATAGTTGTTCTTGTAAATTATTGATAAAAATATCCAACATTTCCCGATAAGGTAACACAAAGTGTAATTTTCCTATCAACTACCTCCATCGAGCTAAGAAGTCAGCAAAACACTCATCTTTGTCTTGTTTTAGGTTGTACAAATATTTAATGGTTACATGCCTTTCGATATAGGCACTAAATTGATGCACAAAAGACTCAACGGTCTCTTCAAAATTTCTCAAAGAATGAGTGGGTAGTTGATAATACCACTCCAATGCCATCCCCCCTAAGCTTTTCGGGAACATTTTTAGTAATAACAAGTCATCATGTGATATGTCATGACATGCTATCCTAAACATACGAAGATGCTCTATGGGATCTTCAGTTCCTTTATATATAGGTAGGACAGGCATAGGAAAGTGTTTGGGATATGGTTGTGCTACAACTATAGGATCTAGAGGTTGACTACACATCTCTCGATAATTGTACGAGGGATGGTAGGGATCTATCTGGTCCATGCGAGAGACTAACTATTTCACCATGGCTTCCAGATTACCAGTTTGTCCACCATATTGGTTTGGTGGTACATGAGTATGGGATTTGTGAGCGTAGGAAGGTGGGACATAAGGATTAGATGCTATATTGCTGTTATGCAAATGATTGGTAGGAAGAGTATTATGAAGAAGATTTGTTGTAGCATTATGTTGTATCCCAGATTGTTGGAAATTGGTATTTGGTTTTGTTTTAGGCTTTTGTTGATTTGAGGTATATTGATCAATAGCTTGGCGAAATAGAGTAGTGAATGAAGGTTTCTTTTGTGTGGGAATAACCCTTGGCTTGGTAATAGGCACTCTAGGTGGTTGGGTAACCTGTTGTTGTTGCATGTTCTGGATTATAGTAGCCATGTCCAAATTGGACGGTCCAGCTTGATCACTCTCTTGATCAACGAAGGACAAAGGATTAGTGCGTGTGTGATATATGTCTTCTAGGGTTGCTTGAGTGTCACTAATTTGATCTTTATCCATATGAACTCGCTCTATTAAGAGTGCCAATATTAGTATTGAGGAATTTCCAAAAATGTTCCATGTTCTCAAAAGTAATAGCTCCTTCTAGAGTTATTTTAGGAGATGAGGATCCTTCCTCTCTATCATTTTATTTTTGTTCATTTGCGTCCACAAATTCTTCTTCTTGTTGGTTTAAGGTTCCTTCTTCCTGAATTGGGTCTTCAGGAAGGACATCTGGGTTATTTTATGGTTTTTCCTAACCAATCTTCTTCTACTTCAATTTGTTTTCCATTCCTGAGTCTAGTCATTATGTCTAAATTTAGATTTTAGCAAATATATATTAATATATTTGCAATAGATTTTGGGAGGTATATATTTTAATTATATACCTACTATAATGCTTAAAAGAAAATGTTTTGATTTTTTTTTGTTATGATTTTATTTTGTTTTTGTTTTTGTTTTTGTTTTGATGCTTATAAAGACAATAAACAACACACTAAATACAAGAAATAACAATAATAAAATAATAGCTTAGTTTTCTATAAATAGTTTATAGATATCATTGATAGGATCAAGTTCATCAGGAGTCATAAAATGCTCCTCTTCAAATTGGAAATTGTTTTTCAGGAACTTGATAAAGTGTGCTATAGTGATATTATCTCATTTCAGATTCTGTTTTGTAAAAATAAATCTCATGGCAATACTCTCGATATAACACAACTCTGGGAACTCTATTCCATCTCTTTCTATCCGTAAGAACGACCTCTTGGTCCTCTATACGAGATAGAAATTGATGTACTATGGCTGCATTATCGAGGTATTCCTCAAAGGTATACAACTTAGAAGACACAAGGGCTCTTTTATCTACTAACCACCTATGGCAAGCTCTCTCAAGTTCATGATACAAAATCACTTGATCGGGATCCAGGATTCTATCTAGGACAAACCTCTTGATTTGCCTAAGTTCGGTTGCTCTAGATGAAATGAGATTCAATCTCCTATCAAGTTCATCCCACAAAGGTTGAACCCTATTTGTTTGAGGTACTCTAAGCACAAAAGTAATCTCTATAGCTGCTAATTGATTTTCAACATTAATGGTGACAACTCATCTTTTATTATAGTCTACCATCTAAATATGACATGCAATTTTTTAAGTCTAAATGCATTTATGTTTTGATTTTTATTATTTTTATTTTCAAAAGGTTTTGTTTTCAAAAGGTTTATGTTTCACGTCGGGTTCACCAAAATGTATCGCTCCAAATTTTTTGCATCCTTACCTTCAGGCTATAGGATCCGCACCCGGAAGGGGGATGTGAAAAGGATGGGACAATACCTCGGACTGAGAGGCCCTTTGAAGGTCCCGCCTCTCGGGGGAGGGGTATAAGGGTGAATTTTTGATGGATGGTGGGTTCACCAGGAAACTTTTGAATGGCAGTTTCCATGCCTAGGTTGACAATGAGTTTGATGTGTTCATTTTTATACTTGATCATTCAACTCCTAGGTTTGGCCAATATGAATCTAAACTATTCTATATGCCAATGCGGATTTAAATGAATACAAAAAATAGAAATGAATGCTAATAACAGAGAATATGCTAGCTAGAAGGTGTCATACCTGATTTCGGATGTCTGATGAAGATTCTAAGTCTTGTAGCAGTTCAGATCATCTCAATTCGTATGTAATCATCTGATATTTCATAGGATCATCTCAAATCATAGAAGGTCATCTGAAATCAGACAGAATCGTCTGAAATCTAATGAATTCATCAGACGAATTCATCATAAACCTGCAATCACAAAAATAGACACAAAATACCAAATATGCAAATGCAGAAGCAAAGGATAATGGTAGAAATAACAGCAAACATGCCTAAATAATAGATTCCAATAACAAAATAAGGAAATGCAATAGATTTAATGATTGATTTTAACTTTATCATGCGATTATGCTAAATGAGGTGAACTCCAAGATGCATAAAACATAATAATTTAAGACAATGCAGAAATACAATATGAAAAATGCAGAGAAAGCTAAGAAAATGCAAACTCTGGACTCTGATTGCCCCCAATCTGGACTACAGTCAGGATCACCTCCAATCGTACGAGATCATCTGTGCTCCTTGACAAAATCGTTCGTAATCGTCCGAGATCGTCCACGATGATCCGAGCTAGCTTCGACTAAAAAATAGTAGAGTTCCTGCAAGAAAATGCAAAATACAGAATACAGACAGTAGTGCGAGGGAATAAGGAACTAAATCTACAATGAAATCCATCAACTAAGGGGTTTAGGGAGTTTAGGGGGATAAACTAGAAAAATCCTAGTTTATATAGGATTAGGAAGAGGTTAGGGGGTTGGGGATCATCCCAATCTGGGAGATCTCCAACAGGGAAATCTCCAACTACGTAGACGTGTTTCTGCCCAAGTTGGAGAGGCTGTTGAAACAAAAGCTAATTATGAAAATTTGATTTTGGGACGAAATCGTCTGGACGTTCTGTTCTAGACGAATTCATCAGATAGGGAGTGATTTCGTCTAATCTACGACGATATCATCCAACGGTCAAAACAAATCCTAAAAATGGCACGGAAAATGGGGAAAGCGGGTAACAGGCGGTTTAACGGGAAGTTTGGGGTTGAAATTCAAATTTTTATCTTTTATCTTTTTACTAAGGTTTTAACCGTGCCAATTTTAGGGTGCTACATTTTGCCCCCTCTTTAGCGAATTTTTCGAAGAAAATGCGTTAAAGACGAGTTTTTCCTGTTTTACGAGAAAGCAAAAATATACTCAATTTTTTAGACGACGATTCTTGGTCGAATCGTACGAATGCTGACTATGGTGCCCCCTCCGTGTTTTTACCCAAATCGAACGTTTGAGGTAAAAACGCGAAAAGCAAAAATTAAAATGTTGATTTTTAAATAAAATTAAGAAAATAGGGTAAAACCCTAATTCATTTTTTACTATTCATTTTTACTGTTCCAGAGCTCGCAGAGAAAAAAAAATGGTGGAGACAGCGCACAGAGCGATAGAGGTCCGACGCGGGCTACGGGTAAGGATCTAATCCTAGTAGATTAGGTTTAATTTAACTTTGTGCAAGTTTTTGGATTTAAATTTTGATTGTTTGGGGCATCGCGGCCATTTTTAGGCCGTCGACAATGTCGGGACGAAATCGTCCCTATTTCGTCGAAATCGTCCCTAGATCATCGATTTCGTCTGAGGGAAAAATCGACGAACTAGGGGCGATCTCGTCCAACAAGGGGCGATCCCCAAGTTGCGAAATCGGAGATGATTTCATCCTCACAAAGGATGATTTTGCCCAATTTGGGACGATATCATCCAATGGTGGACGATATCATCTT
Source organism: Wollemia nobilis (assembly GCA_028583015.1). NCBI lineage: Eukaryota > Viridiplantae > Streptophyta > Pinopsida > Araucariales > Araucariaceae > Wollemia > Wollemia nobilis. Next base: position 9,269,706 of record JAQPPZ010000103.1, read on the forward strand.
TAAACTTGATTTTAAAATTTGTTTAATTTGATTTTAATGATTGATTTATTAATGATTTTGTTGTTTTATTGTTTATTTTGTAGAAGGGATTACTAAAGAGTCGGGAGTGGAAATACGGCGGGCTAAGAGATGACATAGCCACGCTCGACCAGGCAGAGCGTGACCGACTAGGACAGGTCGGTCTACGACATGTGGTAGAGATGCCACAAGTATCGACTGACATGGGGCTACTGACAGCCCTAGCAGAGAGGTGGTATCTGGGGTCATCCTACTTTCGGTTATCGATAGGGGAGATGGCTCCCACTCTAGAGGACGTATGGAGGATCATGAGGATCCCCATACAGGGACGGTTGATGATGCCTATGGCCAATCAGGGCTAGGCGATGATGAGGCTCACTGGAGACCCGAGCTTCACCCTGGAGAAGGGCGGAGTGAACATCGAGTCTCTACGGTAGATGCCTGGGGCATCTAGGCTGACTCAGGTTTTGGCAGGAGTGGTTGGTGGCTTACTATTGTGCCACCAGAGCGGGTGCAGACTACCGTGGGTGCTCTCAGACATAGTCTATGACATGAGAGACCATGGGTACAGATTTGCATGGGGCAGCTTTGTTCTTTGCCGCTTGTATAGGATCCTGCATGGGGTCGTATACAAGGGAGGTCGATGTCTGGTCTTGACATCATTGCTGCAGGTTTGGTGCTGGGAGCACATTGCGATGTGGAGGTCGGTAGGGCTCCCATTGATAGGGGTTGACCGAGAGAGGCCCCAAGTTTTCTATTGGTGGCTACAGAGGGGGTCACAACAGTGGATAGATCTACCGATGTCATGGAGGTTGCTAGATGACCTCATCCCCGGACTCGGATCACCTGGAGGCCATGGTGAGAGCACCCCGGGTGGGCAAAGGATGGGCAGGAGCTAGCTCACATCAGGCGAGTCTGTTGGATGAGGATGGAGCGGGGAGAGGTAGAGCTCCATCGCTATGACCGGGTACTCGTGATAGTTCGGTCTACGATAGGGGATCCCTTCTCTCAGGGATTACGAGTACTCTCGGACTATTTGGGATAGTACTACACTGAGCGGGGCTCCAGATATGCAGTGATTCTAGAGTCAGGATGCGGACGATGCCCCCATCCAACCAGTGGATGGTGACGATGTTGGGGTTGTGGATGGCTACGATGCCTGGTACATAGGCATCCGCCCTCCTCGAATGATGAGGGCGTAGGGTCCAGTGCACATTGTGGTGCACCAGATGGGGAGGCAATGGTAGGCTGCTATTGAGGCAGCGCGGGGTCATGAGGGGAGAGAGCAGCGATGGTCCCCATAGGAGAGACGCCAGAGGATGGCACGGGCTCCACAGAGGCCGTGGGAGACAAGGCGGAGGGAGGAGAGACTCCCTTCGCAGTAGGGGGAGAGACCACCATCGCATGATAAGGGCAAGGGTGTTGACATAGGGGAGAGCAATGAGATAGCGGCTCTCCAGGCTGAGGCTGCCCACCTTCGAGCTCAGGTGCAGTCACTGCAGGACGAGGCCACTCAGCTGAGGACTTAGGTGCGGACACTGCAGGATGAGACTACACGGCTCAGGGCATGGAGCGGAGGGGCGAGCAGGGATGATCTAGTGTGGTCTATGATGCAGACCACATTCTACTAGGGGGTATACTTCCAGCTGGTTCCAGAGGGCCAGAGGGTACAACTTCCAGCCAACATTGTAGAACCGGTTAGGCTGGGATCGACGAGGACATCCTCTCGATCGACGACGAGGACCCGAGATACATCCCGGACCTCTATGGGACCACCTCCTCCACGTCAGGGCGGGGGAGGAGATGAGGCTAAGAGCTCGAGGGCTTCTCGAGGCTAGGTGCTAGAGACTATAGATTTTGTATAGATTTTTGAGAGGATTGAGTATGCCAGGGTATAGATTGTGGCATACCAATCCAGCTTTTGATATGATGTATATAATTTTTTGATATATATATAGTTTTGTTTCTGATGATATGACTTGTTCATATGTTTTTATGATGCTTTAATGTTTGAATTGTTTGCTTGTTTGATTGAGGATTCATGTAATTATGTCATTTGGAAATATTATAATTTGATGTCATGCTGTAAGATTTTAAATGAAATAATCTGATGTAAACAATTGGTTGTTTTTGTGGTGTGATTTGATGAAAAATAAAAAGAGACTTCTAACAATAATTTCAAAGGACATTGTCGTTGTTATAGACCATTTCATGGAGTCGCCGCTCACTCGGTCGTCAAGCTAATCCCAGTATAGAAATATTGCTAAAAGTAAAAGAGTGCTTAAGAGACTGTCTTAAGACTTTGTGTTGTAATGATGGAGATAATGATGGTTTGATGATTTGTTTTCAGATTTTCATAAAAATAGTATGCATGAGATACTAAAAGAAATATGATTTTGCTAGGCATAAATTCCTAAGTGTGATAAAATTTTGAACAATTCCTTAGAATTTATACCATGGTTGCAAGATTGAATTTTGACATAATGACATGAAATAGAATAAGTGTTCGTTCGTTTGTAAAGCATAATTGTGTAACATAATGATGCAAGTCATATGTTTTGATGAATTTTTTTTAAAATAAATGGAAAATAAAATTAGAACAATGGTTTGCGCTAGGCATAGAATTATAGGTATAGACTTATACCATCATCGCGAAATCCAAAGAAGAAAATAGATTTTTGGTTTTATTGCAAGATGAATTTTTGACTTTTGATAAACAGAAAAATAATAATATGAACATGTTGTTTGAAATCATTTTTGTGATTTTGTGAGAAAATTTATATAATTGCTTTTATAGAAAACAAGAATTCTGAAATAAAATGGTAAAATTATTCCAAAAAGGAATTACAGAAATATTTTAAATTATCTCAAAGAGAAATGTAGATTTATAAGGAATCCTCATGTGCAAATGTGAGTTCATTACCGATCTTGATTTATCATAATGATACAAAAATCTCTCAAATACAAATGTGTGTGCGATTGTATTGTTCATTCACCAATTTTGAGCAAGATAATTTGATACAAGTAATTTGCCTTAACCAAATGAATGTTCGTTGACCATGATTTATATGCATGTAACCGTACCAGGATACTATGTAAGTTAGGTTATCAAGAGCTAGCTAATCCATAAGCCGACATAGGTCTGTACAAAAGAAGGTCGCTAATGTGACGGACATATCACCACGCTAGGGATTACCCAAGGCCAAGCGGGTTGGGCACAAACCACCTGTTATGGGGCTTACCTCACAGTTTTTGAATAATTGAGAATTCCGAGGGATTCAAGCTCATTCACCCTTCTTTTCTTTTCAAGGGGTAGGGAAAGGATTTTATTGCATTTTGCTTTTGCTTTTCTCTTTTTTCTTCTTTTTTTTTTTTTTGTATTTTTGCTTGATACTGAGATAATGCTGAAATATTGTTGTGATGGTACAAAATAACATTTTTTCTTTTTCTCTTTTTCTTGAACTTTTCTTTTTCTTCCTATGCTAGGGATACTTGCTCGGATTAGGCTGTAGAGCAAGGGATTTTTATTCCGGGTAGGGGTGAGCTTGTCCTTTTGTCAATTCTCAAAGATTCTAGACCATGTGCATGATAGGATAGCAGGGGAAACTTTTCGCTCAAGAAACCATTTCTACTATGTAGCATCATATCGAATTTGCAATGAAATCATTTTAATGTGAAAAGATATACTTGGTTCAAGTAAATAACAAGATCAGTTCTCTATGCTCAAAACTTTATTTAATTCAACTGTGGACTTTGATATAAGAGAGATGAATAATCATACCAAAATAAAATCAAGATATTTATTCATGTGAATGTGAAAGTGCGGGATTCCAAATAAATGCTAATTTATCCAAAATAACTGAAAATATAACTGCAATACTTCACGATTTGATAGGTACGAAAATAAAAGATGTTTTTGAAGATTTTGATGATTTTGATGTTTTTGATGTTTTTGATTTTAAGTTATGAATTGAAAGAAATACAAGATAATTGTTTTTTTGAAATGTTTTAAATAAGTGACTAAAAGGAAATAATATGCAAAACAAATATATACAATGATGAAATGACCAAATTTTTATGCATAGTAACGTTTAAGATGCATAATGTTCATAGGTTCTTTAAGTTCTTTACCATCTAAGGTAGATAATTTGTATGCTCCTGATCCAAATTTAGCAGTGATGACATATGGTCCAAGCCAGTTGGGCTCAAATTTACCTTTAAGGTTTTTAGTTGCATTAGTATTTTTTTGATTTTCTTTTAAGACAAGGTCACCGATCTCAAAGGATCGAGGATGAACTTTCTTAAGATATGCTCTCTTAAGCTTGTTTTGGTAGGCGCGAAGATGCTCCAAAGCATTGATGCACTTTTCATCTAGAAGTTCTAGCTGACTAAATCTGCCAGCACGATATTCATCCCCTACTTCAATATCTTGAAGTAGTAGAGCTAAAGAAGGAACTTCTAATTCAAAGGGAAAAATGGCTTCAGCACCATAAACCAAGACAAAAGGTGAAGTTCCAGTGGGGGTTCGAACACTAGTTCGATAGGCCCACAAAGCAGGATATAATTGAATGTGCCAATCTCGACCGGATTTATTGACCAATTTTTTGAGAATTTTGATTAAGGTTTTATTAGATGCTTCTACTTGGCCATTACCCTGAGGATAATAGGGAGTGGACCAACGATGTTGAATTTTATATTTTTGACATAATTTCTTGACATCTTTATTTTTGAAACAAGTTCCATTATCTGAAATGAGATTGGCAGGAATTCCAAACCTACAAATAATTTGATTAAAAATAAACTTGGAAACTTGTGTTCCAGTGCAAGAAGCTAATGGCATAGCTTCAACCCACTTCATGAAATACTCAGTGGCGGTTATGATGAATTTGTGTCCATCGGATGACACAGGGTTGATTTTTCCAATGATGTCTAAGCCCCATTTTGAAAAGGGCCAAGGAGATGAAATAGCTTGCAGTTCTTGTACGGGCGCATGGACAAGGTCAGCGTGTTTCGGCACTTGTCGCAATGTCGCACATAATTATGTGCATCATTTTCCATGGTAGGCCAAAAATATCCTATCCGAAGGAGTTTCTTAGCAATGGCGCTACCACTAAAATGTCCCCCACAAGATCCATTGTGGGCTTCATTCAAAGCTGATCTAGATTCTTCTAGATTCAAACATCATAGTAAGATGCCTTCAAAATATCTTCTATACAAGGTATTACCAATAATCACAAAGTGACTTGCTTGTCTACGTAATAACCTACGCTGGTTGCTAGTACAACCATCAGGGAAGGTTCCTTTCTTCAAAAAATTAAATATATCAGTATACCATGGTTTAGGAGTTGTTTCGTTGATGAGAAACACATCCAAAGGTTCTAAGCATGATTTGCTTGAAGTGGGTTCCTGGAGTCGATGAATAATGATGGTAGCATATTCATCGTCTAACTCCAAGGGTAAAAGAGATGCAGTTGCAACCATAGCGTCAGCCGCACGATTGCTAGTTCGAGGAATAGCTTCCAAAGTAACTTGATCAAACAAGGATAATAACTGCAAAATATATGCTTTATATGGGCGTAATTTATCATCTCTGGTCTGATAAACATCATTGATTTGATTTATGACAAGTTGAGAGTCACCGAAAACCAATAAATTTTTAATTTTCAATGCCAAGGCAGCTCGTAATCCAGAGCTGACATAGGTCTGTACAAAAGAGTTAGGTTATCAAGAGCTAGCTAATCCATAAGCTGACATAGGCCTGTAAAAAAGAAGGTCACTAATGTGACAGACATATCACCACGCTAGGAATTACCCAAGGCCAAGCGGGTTGGGCACAAACCACCTATTATGGGGCTTACCTCACAGTTTTCGAATAATTGAGAATTCCAGTGATTCAAGCTCATTCACCCTTCTTTTATTTTCAAGGGGTAGGGAAAGGATTTTATTGCATTTTGCTTTTGCGTTTCTCTTTTGCTTTGTTTTTTTTTTTTTGTACTTTTGTATTTTTGCTTGATATTTGAGAAAATACTGAAATATTGTTGTGATGATACAAAATAAACTTTTCTTTTTCTCTTTTTCTTGAACTTTTCTTTTCTTCCTATGCTAGGGATACTTGCTCGGATTAGCTGTAGAGCAAGGGATTTTTATTCTGGGTAGGGGTGGGCTTGTCCTTTTGTCAATTCTCAAAGATTCTAGACCATGTGCATGATAGGATAGCAGGGGAAAATTTTCGCCCAAGAAACCATTTCTACTATGTAGTATCATATCGAATGTGCAATGAAATCATTTTAATGTGAAAAGATATACTTAGTTCAAGTAAATAACAAGATCAGTTCTCTATGCTCAAAACTTTATTTAATGCAATCGTGGACTTTGATATAAGAGAGATTAATAATCATACCAAAATAAAATCAAGATTTTTATTCATGTGAATGTGAAAGTGCGGGATTCCAAATAAATGCTAATTTATCCAAAATAATCGAAAATATAATCGCAATACTTCACGATTTGATAGGTATAAAAAATAAAATATGTTTTTGAAGGGTTTTGATGATTTTGATGTCGATGTTTTTTATTTTAAATTATGAATTGAAAGAAATACAAGATAATTGTTTTTTGAAATGTTTTAAATAAGTGACTAAAAGGAAATGGTATGCAAAACAAATATATACAATGATGAAATGACCAAATTTTATGCATAGTAACGTTTAAGATGCATAATGTTCATAGGTTCTTTAAGTTCTTTACCATCTAAGGTAGATAAGTTGTATGCTCCTGATCCAAATTTAGGTGATGACATATGGTCCAAGACAGTTGGGCTCAAATTTACCTTTAAGGTCTTTAGTTGCATTAGTATTTTTTTTATTTTCTTTTAAGACAATGTCGCCGATCTCAAAGGATCGATGATGAACTTTCTTAAGGTATGCGAGTGTTTTGGTAGGCGCGAAGATGCTCAAAAGCATTGATGCACTTTTCATCTAGAAGTTCTAGCTGACTAAATCTGCCAGTGCGGTATTCATCCCCTACTTCAGTATCTTGAAGTAGTAGAGCTAAGGAAGGAACTTCTAATTCAAAGGGAAAAACGGCCTCAGCACCATAAACCAAGACAAAAGGTGAAGTTCCAGTGGGGGTTCGAACACTAGTTCGATAGGCCCACAAGCGAGATATAACTGAATGTGCCAATCTCGACCGGATTTATTGACCAATTTTTTGAGAATTTTGATTAAGGTTTTATTAGATGCTTCTGCTTGGCCATTACCCTGAGTATAATAGGGAGTGGACCAACGATGTTGAATTTTATATTTTTGACATAATTTTTTAACTTCTTTATTTTTGAAACAAGTGCCATTATCTGAGATGAGATTGGTAGGAATTCCAAACCTACAAATAATTTTATTAAAAATAAACTTGGAAACTTGTGCTCCAGTGCAAGAAGCTAATGGCATAGCTTCAACCCACTTCATGAAATACTCAGTGGTGGTTATGATGAATTTGTGTCCATCGAATGACACAGGATTGATTTTTCCAATGATATCTAAGCCCCATTTTGAAAAGGGCCAAGGAGATGAAATAGCCTGTAGTTCTTGCGTAGGCGCATGGACAAGGTCAGCGTGCTTCTAGAACTTGTCGCAATGTCGCACATAATGTGCGACATTGCGACAAGTGCCAGAAGCAAGCTGACCTTGTCCATGCGCTTGCATAAGAACTGCAGGCTATTTCATCTCCTTGGCCCTTTTCAAAATGGGGCTTAGACATCATTGGAAAAATCAATCCTGTGTCATCCGATGGAGACAAATTAATCATAACCGCCACTGAGTATTTCATGAAGTGGGTTGAAGCTATGCCATTAGATTCTTGCACTGGAACACAAGTTTCCAAGTTTATTTTTAATCAAATTATTTGTAGGTTTGGAATTCCTACCAATCTCATCTCAGATAATGGCACTTGTTTAAAAAATAAATATGTTAAAAAATTATGTCAAAAATATAAAATTCAACATCGTTGGTCCACTCCCTATTATCCTCAGGGTAATGGCCAAGCAGAAACATCTAATAAAACCTTAATCAAAATTCTCAAAAAATTGGTCAATAAATCCGGTCGAGATTGGCACATTTAGTTATATCCTACTTTGTGGGCCTATCGAACTAGTGTTCGAACCACCACTGGAACTTCACATTTTGTCTTGGTTTATGGTGCTGAGGTCGTTTTTCCCTTTGAATTAGAAGTTCCTTCCTTAGCTCTACTACTTCAAGATACTGAAGTAGGGGATGAATATCTCGCTAGTAGATTTAGTCAGCTAGAACTTCTAGATGAAAAGCGCATCAATGCTTTGGAGCATATTTGCGCCTACCAAAACAAGCTTAAGCGAGCATATCTTAAGAAAGTTCATCATCGATCCTTTGCGATCGGCGACCTTGTCTTAAAAGAAAATCAAAAAATACTAATGCAACTAAAGACCTTAAAGGTAAATTTGAGCCCAACTGGCTTGGACCATATGTCATCACTGCTAAATTTGGATCAGGAGCATACAACTTATCTACCTTAGATGGTAAAGAACTTAAAGAACCTATGAAAATTATGCATCTTAAACGTTACTATGCATAAAAATTTGGTCATTTCATCATTGTATATATTTGTTTTGCATACCATTTCCTTTTAGTCACTTATTTAAAACATTTCAAAAAACAATTATCTTGTATTTCTTTCAATTCATAATTTAAAATAAAAAACATCGACATCAAAATCATCAAAACCCTTCAAAAACATATTTTATTTTTTATACCTATCAAATCGTGAAGTATTGCAGTTATATTTTCAGTTATTTTGGATAAATTAGCATTTATTTGGAATCCCACACTTTCACATTCACATGAATAAAAATATTGATTTTATTTTGGTATGATTATTAATCTCTCTTATATCAAAGTCCATAGTTGAATTAAATAAAGTTTTGAGCATAGCGAATTGATCTTGTTATTTACTTGAACCAAGTATATCTTCTCACATTAAAATGATTTCATTGCAAATTCGATATGATGCTACATAGTAGAAATGGTGTCTTGAGCGAAAAGTTTCCCCTGCTATCCTATCATGCACATGGTCTAGGATCTTTGAGAATTGACAAAAGGACAAGCTCACCCCTACCCAGAATAAAAATCCCTTGCTCTATAGCTAATCCGAGCAAGTATCCCTAGCATAGAAAGAAAAGAAAATTTCAGGAAAAAGAGAAAAAGAAAAATGTTATTTTGTACCATCACAGCAATATTTCAGCAATCTCAGTATCAAGCAAAAATACAAAAAAAAAAAAAAAAAGAAAAAGAAAAGCAAAAGCAAAATGCAATAAAATCCTTTCCCTACCCCTTGAAAAGAATAGAAGGGTGAATGAGCTTGAATCCCTGGAATTCTCAATTATTCGAAAACTGTGAGGTAAGCCCCATAACAGGTGGTTTGTGCCCAACCCGCTTGGCCTTGGGTAATTCCTAGCGTGGTGATATGTCTGTCACATTAGCGACCTTCTTTTGTATAGACCTATGTCAGCTTATGGATTAGCTAGCTCTTGATAACCTAACTTACATAGTAGTCCTGGTACGGTTACATGCATATAAATCATGGTCAACGAACATTCATTTGGTTAAGGCAAATTACTTGTATCACATTATCTTGCTCAAAATTGGTAAATGAACAATACAATCGCACACACATTTGTATTTGAGAGATTTTTGTATCATTATGATAAATCAAGATCGGTAATGAACTCACATTTGCACATGAGGATTCCTTATAAATCTACATTTCTCTTTGAGATAATTTAAAATGTTTCTGTAATTCTTTTTGGAATAATTTTACCCTTTTATTTCAGAATTTTTGTTTTCTATAAAAGCAATTATATAAATTTTCTCACAAAATCACAAAAATGATTTCAAACAAAATCTTCATATTATTATTTTTCTGTTTATCAAAAGTCAAAAATTCATCTTGCAATAAAACCAAAAATCTATTTTCTTCTTTGGATTTCGCGATGATGGTATAAGTCTATACCTATAATTCTATGCCTAGCGCAAACCATTGTTCTAATTTTATTTTCCATTTATTTTAAAAAATTTCATAAAAACATATGACTTGCATCATTATGTTACACAATTATGCTTTACAAACGAACGAACACTTATTCTATTTCATGTCATTATGTCAAAATTCAATTTTGCAACCATGGTATAAATTCTAAGGAATTGTTCAAAATTTTATCACACTTAGGAATTTATGCCTAGCAAAATCATATTTCTTTTAGTATCTCATGCATACTATTTTTATGAAAATCTGAAAACAAATCATCAAACCATCATTATCTCCATCATTACAACACAAAGTCTTAAGACAGTCTCTTAAGCACTCTTTTACTTTTAGCAATATTTCTATATTGGGATTAGCTTGACGACCGAGTGAGCGGCGACTCCATGAAATGGTCTATAACAATGACAATGTCCTTTGAAATTATTGTTGGAAGTCTCTTTTTATTTTTCATCAAATCACACCAAAACAACCAATTGTTTACATCAGATTATTTCATTTACAATTTCATAGCATGACATCAAATTATACTATTTCCAAACGACATAATTACATGAATCATCAATCAAACAAGCAAACAATTCAAACATTAAAGCATCATAAAAACATATGAACAAGTCATATCATCAGAACCAAAACTATATATATATATATATATCAAAAAATTATATACATCATATCAAAACTGGATTGGTATGCCACAATCTATACCCTGGCATACTCAATCCTCTCAAAAATCTATACAAAATCTATAGTCTCTAGCACCTAGCCTCGAGAAGCTCTTGAGCTCTCAGCCTCATCTCCTCCCCACCCTGACGTGGAGGAGGTGGTCCCATAGAGGTCCGAGATGTATCTCGGGTCCTCGTCGTCGATCGGGAGGATGTCCTCATCGATCCCAGCCTGATTGGTTTTGCAATGTTGGCTGGCAGCTGTACCCTTTGGCCCTCTAGAACCAGCTAGAAGTATACCCCCTGGTAGAATGTAGTCTGCATCATAGACCGCACTAGCTCATCCCTGCTCGCCCCTCCGCTCTGTGCCCTGAGCCGTGTAGTCTCATCCTGCAGTGTCCACACCTGAGTCCTCAGCTGAGTAGCCTCATCCTGCAGTGACTGCACCTGAGCTCGAAGGTGGGCAGCCTCAGCCTGAAGAGCCATCGTCTCATTGCTCTCCCCTGTGTCAACACCCTTGCCCTTATCAGGCGATGGTGGTCTCTCCCTCTGCTACGAAGGGAGTCTCTCCTCCCTCCGCCCTGTCTCCCATGGCCTCTATGGAGCCCGTGCCATCCTCTAGCATCTCTCCTGTGGGGACCGCCATTGCTCTCTCCCCCGTGACCCCACGCTGCCTCAATAGCAGCCTGTCGTCGCCTCCCCATATGGTGCACCACAACGTGCACTGGACCCTATGCCCTCGTCATCCGAGGAGGGCGGATGCCTGCATACCAGGCATCGTAGCCATTTACAACCTCGGTGTCATCACCATCCACTAGTTGGATGGGGGCATCGTCCGCATCCTAACTCTAGAATCATTGCATATCTAGAGCCCCACTCAGCGTAGTACTATCCCGAATAGTCTAGGAGTACTTGTAATCCCTGAGAGAAGGGATCCCCTGCTGTAGACCAAACTACCATAGTACCCGATCGTAGCGGTGGAGCTCTACCTCTCCCCGCTCCATCCTCAGCCAGCAGACTCACCTGATGCGAGCCAGCTCTTGCCCATCCTCTGCCCACCCGGGGTGCTCTCGCCATGGCCTCCAGGTGATCTAGTCTGGGATGAGGTCATCTAGCAACCTCCGTGACATCGATAGATCTATCCGTCGCTGTGACCCCCTCTGTAGCCACCAATAGAAAACTCGGGGCCTCTCTCGGTCAACCCTTGTCAATGGGAGCCCTATCGACCTTTGCACCGCAATGTGCTCCCAACACCAAACCTGCAGTAGCGATGTCAAGACCAGACATCGACCTCCCTTGTATACGACCCCATGCAGGATCCTATACAAGTGACAAAGAACAAAGCTGCCCCATGCAAATCTGTACCCGTGGTCTCTCATGTCATAGACTATGTCTGAGAGCACCCATGGTAGTCTGCATCCACTCTGGTGGCACAGCAATAAGCCACCGACCACTCCTGCCAAAACTCGAGTCAGCCTAGATGCCCCAGGCATCTACCGTAGCGACTCGATGTTCACTCCGCCCTTCTCCAGGGTGAAGCTCGGGTCTCTAGTGAGCCTCATCATCGCCTGGCCCTGATTGGCCGTAGGCATCATCAACCGTCCTTGTATGGGGATCCTCATGATCCTCCATACATCCTCTAGAGTGGGAGCCATCTCCCCTATCGGTAACCAAAAGTAGGATGACCCCGAATACCACCTCTCTACTAGGGCTATCAGTAGCCCCATGTCAGTCGGTACTTGTGGCATCTCTACCACATGCTGTAGACCGACTTGTCCTAGTCGGTCATGCTCTGCCTGGTCGAGCGTGGCTATGTCATCTCTTAGTTCACCGTATTTCCATTCTCGGATCTTTAGTAACCCTTTCTGCAAAACAAACAATAAAACAACAAAATCATTAATAACTCAATCATTCAAATCAAATTAAACACATTTTAAAATCAAGTTAAAGATGATATCGTCCACCATTGGATGATATCGTCCCAAATTGGGCAAAATCATCCTTTGTGAGGATGAAATCATCTTCGATTTTGCAACTTGGGGATCGCCCCTTGTTGGACGAAATCGCCCCTAATTCATCGATTTCGCCCTCAGACGAAATCGACGATCTAGGGACGATTTCGATGAAATCGGGATGATTTTGTCCCGACGACGTCGACGGCCTAAAAATGGCCGCGATGCCCCAAACAATCAAATTTAAATCAAAAAACTTGCACAAAGTTAAATCAAACCTAATCTACTAGGATTAGATCCTTACACGTAGCCCGCGTCGGACCTCTGTCGCTCTGTGCGTTGTCTCCACCATCTTTTTTTTTCTCTGTAGAGCTCTGGAATAGTAAAAATGAATTAGGGTTTTACCCTATTTTCTTAGTTTTATTTAAAAATCAACATTTTAATTTTTGCTTTTTCGCGTTTTTACCTCAAATGTCCGATTTGGGTAAAAACACGGAGGGGGCACCATAGTCAGCATTCGTACGATTCGACCAAGAATCGTCGTCTAAAAAATTGAGTATATTTTTGCTTTCTCGTAAAACGGGAAAAACTCGTCTTTAACGCATTTTCTTCGAAAAATTCGCTAAAGAGGGGGCAAAATGTAGCACCCTAAAATTGGCACGGTTAAAACCTTAGTAAAAAGATAAAAGATAAAAATTTGAATTTCAACCCCAAACTGCCCGTTAAACCGCCTGTTACCCACTTTCCCCATTTTTCGTGCCATTTTTAGGATTTGTTTTGACCGTTGGACGATATCATCATAGATTAGACGAAATCGTCCCCGATCTGACGAATTCGTCTAGAACAGAACGTCCAGACGATTTCGTCCCAAAATCAAATTTTCATAATTAGCTTTTGTTTCAACAGCCTCTCCAACTTGGGCAGAAATGCGTCTGCGTAGTTGGAGATTTCCCTGTTGGAGATCTCCCAGATTGGGATGATCCCCAACCTCCTAAACCTCTTCCTAATCCTATATAAACTAGGATTTTTCTAGTTTATCCCCGTGAACCCCCTAAACCCCTTAGTTGATGGATTTCATTGCAGATTTAGTTCCTTATTCCCTCGCACTACTATTTGTATTATGTATTTTGCATTTTCTTGCAGGAACTCTACTATTTTTTAGTCGAAGCTAGCTCGGATCGTCGTGGACGATCTCGGACGATTACGGATGATTTTGTCGAGGAGCGTAGATGATCTCGTACGATTGGAGGCGATCCTGACTGTAGTCCAGATTGGGGGCAATCAGAGTCTAGAGTTTGCATTTCCTTAGCTTTCTCTGCATTTTTCCTATTGTATTTTTGCATTGTCTTAAATTATTATGTTTTTGCATCTTGGAGTTCACCTCATTTAGCATAATCGCATGATAAAGTTAAAATCAATCATTAAATCTATTGCATTTCCTTATTTTTTATTGGAATCCATTATTTAGGCATGTTTGTTGTTATTTCTACCATTATCCTTTGCTTCTGCACTTGCATATTTGGTATTTTGCGTCTGTTTTTGTGATTGCAGGTTTTTGACGAATTTGTCTGACGAATTCATCAGATTTCAGATGATTCTATCTGATTTCAGATGACCTTCTATGATTTGGGATGATCCTATGAAATATCAGATGATTACGTACGAATTGAGGTGATCTGAACTGCTACAAGACTCAGAATCTTCATCAGACATCCGAAATCAGGTATGACACCTTCTAGCTAGCATATTCTCTATTATTAGCATTAATTTCTATTTTCTGTATTCATTTAAATCTGCATTGGCATATAGAATAGTTTAGATTCATCTTGGCCAAACCTAGGAGTTGAATGATCAAGTATAAAAATGAACACATCAAACTCACTGTCAACCTAGGCGTGGAAACTGCCATTCAAAAGTTTCCTGGTGAACCCACCATCCGTCGAAAATTCACCCTTATACCCCTCCCCCAAGAGGCGGGACCTTCAAAGGGCCTCTCAGTCCGAGGTATTGTCCCATCCTTTTCACATCCCCCTTTCGGGCGCGGATCCTATAGCCTGAAGGTAAGGATGCAAAAAATTTGGAGCGATACATTTTGGTGAACCCTTGCCCTTATTAGGCGATGGTGGTCTCTCCCTCTACTAGGAAGGGAGTCTCTCTTCCCTTTGCCCTGTCTCCCATGGCCTCTGTGGAGCCCGTGCCATCCTCTGGCATCTCTCCTATAGGGACCACTGCTGCTCTCTCCACCCGTGACCCCGTGCTGCCTCAATAGCATCCTGCTGTCGCCTCCCCATCTAGCACACCACAGCATGCACTAGACCCTATGCCCTCATCATCTAAGGAGGGTGGATGCCTATGTACCAGGCATCGTAGCCATCTACAACCCCGGCATCGTCACCATCCACTGGCTATATGGGGGCATCGTTCGTGTCCTGACTCTAGAATCGTTGCATATCTAGAGCCCCGCTCAGCGTAGTACTATCTCGAACAGTCCAAGAGTACTCGTAATCCCTGAGAGAATGGATCCCCTATTGTAGACTAAATTCTCATAGTACCTGATCATAGCGATGGAGCTCTACCTCTCCCCAATCCATCCTCAGCCAGCAGACTCGCCTGATGCGAGCCAGCTACTACCCATCCTTTGCCCACCCGGGGTACTCTCGCCATGGCCTCTAGGTGATCTGGTCTGGGATGAGGTCGTCTAGCAACCTCCATGACATCGACAGATTTATCCGCAACTGTGACCCCCTTTGTAGCCACTAATAGAAAACCTGGGGCCTCTATCGGTCAACCCCTATCAATGGGAGCCCTACCGGCCTCTGCACCGCAATGTTCTCCCAACACCAAACCTGCAACAATGATGTCAAGACCAAACATCGACCTCCCTTATATACGACCCCATGCAGGATCCTATACAAGCAGCAAAGAACAAAGCTGCCCCATGCAAATTTGTACCCGTGGTCTCTCATGTCACAGACTATGTCTCAGAGCACCCATGGTAGTCTGCATCCGCTCTGGTGGCACAACAGTAAGCCATCGACCATTCCTACCAAAACCTGAGTCAGCCTAGATGCCCCAGGCATCTGTTGTAGTGACTCGATGTTCACTCTGCCCTTCTCCAGGGTGAAGCTCGGGTCTCCAGTGAGCCTCATCATCGCCTGGCCCTGATTGGCCATAGGCATCATCAACCGTCCCTATATGGGGATCCTCATGATCCTCCATACGTCCTCTAGAGTGGGAGCCATCTCCCCTATCGGTAACCAGAAACAAGACGACCTCGGATACCATCTCTCTGCTAGGGTTGTCAGTAGCCCAATGTCAGTTGGTACTTGTGGCATCTCTGCCACATGCTGTAGACAGACCTATCCTAGTCGGTCACGCTCTGCCTAGTTGAGCACGGCTATGTCGTCTCTTAGTCTGCCATATTTCCATTCCTGGCTCTTTAGTAATCCTTTCTACAAAAAAAACAATAAAACAAAAAAATCATTAATAACTCAATCATTCAAATCAAATTAAACACATTTTAAATCAAGTTAAAGATGATATCGTCCACCATTGGATGATATCGTCCCAAATTGGGCAAAATCATCCTTTGTGAGGATGAAATCGTCTCCAATTTCGCAACTTGGGGATCGCCCCTTGTTGGACGAAATCGACCCTAATTCGTCGATTTCGCCCTCAGACGAAATCGACGACATAGGGATGATTTCGACGAAATCGGGACGATTTTTTCCCGACGACGTCGACGGCCTAAAAATGGCCGCGATGCCCCAAACAATCAAATTTAAATCCAAAAACTTGCACAAAGTTAAATCAAACCTAATCTACTAGGATTAGATCCTTACCCGTAGCCCGCGCCGGACCTCTATCACTCTGTGCGCTGTCTCTACCATTTTTTTTTTCTCTCTCTGTAGAGCTCTGAAATAGTAAAAGTGAATAGTAAAATTGAATTAGGGTTTTACCCTATTTTCTTAGTTTTATTTAAAAATCAACATTTTAATTTTTGCTTTTCCACGTTTTTACCTCAAACGTCCGATTTGGGTAAAAACACGGAGGGGGCACCATAGTCAGCATTCGTACGATTCAACCAAGAATCGTCGTCTAAAAAATTGAGTATATTTTTGCTTTCTCATAAAACGGGAAAAACTCGTCTTTAACGCATTTTCTTTAGAAAATTCGCTAAAGAGGGGGCAAAATGTAGCACCCTAAAATTGGCACGGTTAAAACCTTAGTAAAAAGATAAAAGATAAAAATTTGAATTTCAACCCCAAACTGCCCGTTAAACCGCCTGTTACCCGCTTTCCCCATTTTTCGTGCCATTTTTAGGATTTGTTTTGACCGTTGGACGATATCGTCGTAGATTAGACGAAATCGTCCCCGATCTGACGAATTCGTCTGGAACAGAACGTCCAGACGATTTCGTCCCAAAACCAAATTTTCATAATTAGCTTCTGTTTCAACGACCTCTCCAACTTGGGCAGAAACGCGTCTGCGCAGTTGGAGATTTCCCTGTTGGAGATCTCCCAGATTGGGATGATCCCCAACCTCCTAAACCTCTTCCTAATCCTATATAAACTAGGATTTTTCTAGTTTATCCCCCTGAACCCCCTAAACCCCTTAGTTGATGGATTTCCCTGCAGATTTAGTTCCTTATTCCCTCGCACTACTGTTTGTATTCTGTATTTTGCATTTTCTTGCAGGAACTCTACTATTTTTTAGTCGAAGCTAGCTCGGATCGTCGTGGACGATCTCGGACGATTACGGATGATTTTGTCGAGGAGCGCAGATGATCTCGTACGATTGGAGGCGATCCTGACTGTAGTCCAGATTGGGGGCAATCAGAGTCTAGAGTTTGCATTTCCTTAGCTTTCTCTGCATTTTTCCTATTGTATTTCTGCACTGTCTTAAATTATTATGTTTTATGCATCTTGGAGTTCACCTCATTTAGCATAACCGCATGATAAAGTTAAAATCAATCATTAAATCTACTGCATTTCCTTATTTGTTATTGGAATCCATTATTTAGGCATGTTTGTTGTTATTTCTACCATTCTCCTTTGCTTCTGCACTTGCATATTTGGTATTTTGTGTCTATTTTTGTGATTGCGGGTTTTACGACGAATTCGTCAGATTTTAGATGATTCTGTCTGATTTCAGATGACCTTCTATGATTTGGGATGATCCTGTGAAATATCAGATGATTACGTACGAATTGAGGCGATCTGAACTGCTACAAGACTCAGAATCTTCATCAAACATCCGAAATCAGGTATGACACATTCTAGCTAGCATATTCTCTGTTATTAGCATTCATTCCTATTTTTTGTATTCATTTAAATCAGCATTGGCATATAGAATAGTTTAGATTCATCTTGGCCAAACCTAGGAGTTGAATGATCA
The DNA here is from genome assembly GCA_028583015.1 of Wollemia nobilis. Lineage (NCBI taxonomy): Eukaryota > Viridiplantae > Streptophyta > Pinopsida > Araucariales > Araucariaceae > Wollemia > Wollemia nobilis. Next base: position 9,287,809 of record JAQPPZ010000103.1, read on the forward strand.
AGTATAAAAATGAACACATCAAACTCACTGTCAACCTAGGCGTGGAAGCTGCCATTCAAAAGTTTCCTGGTGAACCCACCATCCATCAAAAATTCACCCTTATACCCCTCCCCCGAGAGGCGGGACCTTCAAAGGGCCTCTCAGTCCGAGGTATTGTCCCATCCTTTTCACATCCCCCTTCGGGCGCGGATCCTATAGCCTGAAGGTAAGGATGCAAAAAATTTGGAGCGATACATTTTGGTGAACCCGACGTGAAACAAAAACCTTTTGAAAACAAAAACCTTTTGAAAATAAAAATAATAAAAATCAAAACATAAATGCATTTAGACTTAAAAAAAATTGCATATCATATTTAGATGGTAGACTATAATAAAAGACGAGTTGTCACCATTAATGTTGAAAATCAATTAGCAGCTATAGAGATTACTTCTGTGCTTAGAGTACCTCAAACAAGTAGGGTTCAACCTTTGTGGGACGAACTTGATAGGAGATTGAATCTCATTTCATCTAGAGCAACCGAACTTAGGCAAATCAAGAGGTTTGTCCTAGATAGAATCCTGGATCCCGATCAAGTGATTTTGTATCATGAACTTGAGAGAGCTTGCCATAGGTGGTTAGCAGATAAAAGAGCCCTTGTGTCTTCTGAGTTGTATACCTTTGAGGAATACCTCGATAATGCAGTTGTAGTACATAAATTTCTGTCTCGTATAGAGGACCAAGAGGTCGTTCTTACGGATAGACAAAGATGGAATAGAGTTCCCAAAGCTGTGTTATATCGAGAGTATTGCCATGAGATTTATTTTTACAAAACAGAATCGAAACAGATAATATCACCATAGCACACTTTGTTGAGTTCTTGAAAAACAATTTCCAATTTGAAGAGGAGCATTTTATGACTCCTGATGAACTTGATCCTATCAATGATATCTATAAACTATTTATAGAAAACTAAGCTATTATTTTATTATTGTTATTTCTTGTATTTAGTGTGTTGTTTATTGTCTTTATAAGCATAAAAACAAAAACAAAAACAAAAACAAAATAAAATCATAACAAAAAAAATCAAAACATTTTCTTTTAAGCATTATAGTAGGTATATAATTAAAATATATACCTCCCAAAATCTGTCGCAAATATATTAATATATATTTGCTAAAATCTAAATTTAGACATAATGACTAGACTCAGGAATGGAAAACAAATTGAAGTAGAAGAAGATTGGTTAAGAAAAACCAGTAAATAACCCAGATGTCCTTCTTGAAGACCCAATTCAGGAAGAAGGAACCTTAAACCAACAAGAAGAAGAATTTGTGGATGCAAATGAACAAAAAGAAAATGATAGAGAGGAAGGATCCTCATCTCCTAAAATAACTCCAGAAGGAGCTGTTACTTTTGAGAACATGGAACATTTTTGGAAATTCCTCAATACTAATATTGGCACTCTTAATAGAGCAGTTCATATGGATAAAGATCAAATTAGTGACACTCAAGCAACCCTAGAAGACATATATCACACACGCACTAATCCTTTGTCCTTCGTTGATCAAGAGAGTGATCAAGCTGGACCGTCCAATTTGGACATGGCTACTATAATCCAGAACATGCAACAACAACGGGTTACCCAACCACCTAGAGTGCACTGTTACCAAGCCAAGGGTTATTCCCACACAAAAGAAACCTTCATTCACTGCTCTATTTCGCCAAGCTATTGATCAATATACCTCAAATCAACAAAAGCCTAAAACAAAACCAAATACCAATTTCCAACAATCTGGGATACAACATAATGCTACAACAAATCTTCTTCATAATACTCTTCCTACCAATCATTTGCATAACAACAATATAGCATCTAATCCTTATGTCCCGCCTTCCTACGCTCACAAGTCCCATACTCATGTACCACCAAACCAATATGGTGGACAAAGCTGGTAATCTGGAAGCCATGGTGAAACAGTTAGTCTCTCGCATGGACCAGGATAGATCCCTACCGTCCCTCGTACAATTATCGAGAGATGTGTAGTCAACCTCTAGATCCTATAGTTGTAGCACAACCATATCCCAAACACTTTCCTATGCATGTCCTACCTATATATAAAGGAACTGAAGATCCCATAGAGCATCTTCGTATGTTTAGGATAGCATGTCATGACATATCACATGATGACTTGTTATTACTAAAAATGTTCCCGAAAAGCTTAGGGGGATGGCATTGGAGTGGTATTATCAACTACCCACTCATTCTTTGAGAAATTTTGAAGAGACCGCTGAGTCTTTTGTGCATCAATTTAGTGCCTATATCGAAAGGCATGTAACCATTAAAGATTTGTACAACCTAAAACAAGACAAAGATGAGTGTTTTGCTGACTTCTTAGCTCGATGGAGGCAGTTGATAGGAAAATTACACTTTGTGTTACCTTATCGGGAAATGTTGGATATTTTTATCAATAATTTACAAGAACAACTATCCTATGAATTATCAAGCTGCTACCTTGACCACCTTCGATCAAGCTATAGATTTAGCTCGAAGGGTGGAAGATGCTCTCATTAGAAGAGGTCAGCTCAAAAAGAAAGATGATGAGAAAACATCCAGAAATCAATATAAAAATAAACAAGTTGTGGGTGACGGAGTCACTGATAGCAGAAACATTGCCAATGTTAATACTATGAAAACAACAGAGAAGTTTATATTGAAACCTCCTGATAAACCACCCCGAGAATTTACTAGGTTAAATCAACCTTTATCAACCATTCTCCCGCAATTACTAGCACGAGGTTTGATCCAATTACCAACTATCCAGGAACCTGATCCAACCATACCCGGATACAGAGCTGATTTACATTGTGATTTTCATAGAGGACCTGGACATGCTACCAACTCTTGTAAAATATTAAAACATAAAATACAAGATTTGATTGATAATAATGAGATGGAGGTGCAAGCCTTTCAACCTAAACAAAATCCTTCTAATAATGCTCAAAAGAACATTCCCCAAAATCAGAATCAGAATGCCAATCAATCATTGGACATATTTCAACATCCTTTACCAAAGCATGGTAAAGAGGTGGCTAATCAAATTGAGCATCATAATGTTCCCCCTCCTACCCGATATGTAGGGACTATTAGTGGACAATTACCTATTCATGATCCTCAAATCTTTGACACAACTTTATCCATAGTTACGACTAGACCTCTACATAATATTCGGATACTTGATCTTAGTGACACCGAATATGAGACTGAAAGTGACATGGAAATCACCTCAAATCAATCGAATAGTTCTGAAGATGAATCAGATCCTATTCAACCTATCACAAGTTCTATGGTTCCAGAAGAACCATTTCCTAGAAGAGTCACTACTAGACCATCTTCTCACCAATTACTTTCTAATGAACAAGCCATAAACTCTAGACCAAGACCTATTCATCACTTGCAAAATAATATTGTAGGAACCATCGGAGCCGTTACCAGACAACAGGCTCAAAACTCTCAACAGGATCAAACTCAGAATGATGGATCAGCTCCATTTGTTTTGAAAAATCCCAATAAAGGGAATTATGTGCCTAATGTTCAACCTAAGCCTCCTTATAATATTAATGAACAATTATCCAATACTACAGCTAGAATTTCCCTTTTGGACCTGTTAAGATCTTCTCCTACCCATAGGGATGAATTAATGCTCACATTAAGCCAAATGATGGTACCACAAAATATTCAACTCTGAAGCCATGTCCAATACTATCATAACTCGAGAAGTCGATTGTATTGACTTTCGAGATAGAGATATCCCACAACATAGTTTACATAAGGATAACCCCTTATATATTACTGCCCTAATTGGAGATGTAGTCATTAAACGAGTCTTGATTGATAATGGTTCATCTTTAAACATATGCACTTTTGACTTCTACCAACGATTTGGGTTTAGAAGTGATGAAATGAAAAGAACTGATATGATTATAAAAGCCTTCAATGACGAGACACAAGAAACATGTGGAGTCATTACTATACCCTTGCAAGTTGGTCCTAGAACCCTAGATACGACCGTGTTTATTGTACATTGCCCTGCATCGTACAATATACTTTTGGGTCACCCTTGGATCAACGCGATGCGAGCGGTTCCATCCACTTTACATCAGTGTGTTAAATTCGAATTTAAAAACCAGTTGGTTACCATTCATGGTGATCCTAGACCCTTTGATATGTGTGCTTTGGCAGAACCTGTTGGAGTTCAATTTTGCCCTGCCCTGTCATCCACACATCCTAATTCTCATCATCCGCCCAAACGTGTGAAACACACACCCATAACATCATCTACTCTTTCAACTACACCTATACATATAGCTCAACCATCTTCTGAACAAACCACATTAGGACCTCGAAAAGATCCCAAAATTACAACCAATGCTTCTTGTTTTACTCCTATATCTTCCATACCTATAGACTCACCCATCAATATCCCTATAACATCTACATCCACTACAGGCATCCTTTCCACATCCGACGATGTAGGAAATGTTCCTTCTACCTCTTATGCTCTCACTGATGAGCTCTTACCCGATTTATCTAAAATTCTTATATCAGAAGAAGCCAACACTGCCATGCAAACTTCCCTCCTTTTAAATAAACTCCCACCCTCTCCTCGTACCTTGGGCCTCCCACAGCCTATGGGAAGTATCTACCAAGTCGGGAGTTGTGCTTTTATTTATAAAGGATATGATTGGGGAAGAATACCCAGAAACATTAAGACACATTGTGATGGATATGCTAGATGCTATTTTGCTAATGAGTATATTAAAGCTAAGCCCATAATGCTTAAATTGGGATATAAAGGGAAAGGTTTGGGACCTTTCCAAAATGGTATGAAAGAACCTTTTGAGGTAGAACCATGGCCTTCCCATTGTGGTGTGGGCCTATTTTCTAGTAAAGGTCAGCCCTTCCCATTTGAGGATGATGACCATCTTGTATGTTACCAAGATTATCTGGATAAACAAGATTCTTTGCGTGCAAAGAATAATTCCTTTACCTGCAATATGCTATCCATAGCTTACCCTGAAATGATTGCCGAATCCGACGACGAGTTGGAGGGAGATATCTTTCATGATGTTTCCATTGAGGAATTGTTATATAATGAATTTTATTTTGATGGCTCTATACCGAGTATAGCCCAACTTGAAGCTACGACTCCTCAAGACGAATTATCCAAGTTAACCTTGGAAGAATTACAAGAATTGGGTGTTTCACCCACCCCACCTAATTTTGAGAGAGATTTACATATGGAAGTTGAAAACGTTATAAAAATTAACATTGGAACCGAACATAACCCTCACATAATCAATATTGGATCAGAATTAAGTCAAGAAAAACAAGATAAATACATTTCATTTCTTAAAGACTATGAAGATGTCTTTGCTTGGACATATGAAGACATGCCAGGTTTGGACCCTTATGTAGTTATGCATCATCTAGTAGTCCATCCAGATGCTAAACCTGTTAAACAGAAACTTAGAAAAATGCATCCTAAAGTGGCCTTACTAGTCAAAGGAGAACTAGAAAAACTGTTGAAAGTCATTTTTATACAAGCCATTGATTATGCTGAATGGATCTCAAATGTAGTTCCAGTAACTAAGAAAGAAGCCACTAAAGTTAGGGTTTGCACAGACTTCAGAGATATTAATGTTGCATGCCCTAAAGATGATTTTCCTCTTCCCAACATGGATCAGATCATTGAATTTATTGCTGGAAGTGGAATGATATCCTTAATGGATGGATTTTCTGGTTATAATCAGATCAGGATAGCTCCTGAAGATCAGGCTAAAACAACCTTTATTACCCCTTGGGGAACCTTTTGTTGGAAAGTGATGCCATTTGGCTTAAAGAATGCAGGTGCAACCTATCAACGAGCTATGACTTATATCTTTCACGATATGATGCATGATATCCTACATGATTATGTAGATGATATTATAGCTCGTTCCATCAAAGAAGATGATCATTTAAATGACTTGAGGAAAGTATTTGATCGGTTAAGGGAATATCTTATCCGACTAAATCCAGCTAAATGCATATTTGGAGTTAAGTCCGATAAATTATTAGGGGTTATAGTTTCTTTACGTGGCATTGAAATTGACCCTCTCAAGATCGCGGCTATCACAGATATGCCCGCACCCACCAATATATCAGAATTACGAAGTTTACAAGGTAAGCTTCAAGCTATTCGCCGCTTCATCGATAAGTTGGCGGACAAAACTGGACCCTTTCTTAAGCTTCTTAAGAAAGATGTCTCTTTTCATTGGGACGAAGAATGCCAGGAAGCATTTGGACTCCTTAAGCAATATCTCCTTAAACCACCAGTGCTTTCCCCACCTAGATCTGATCGTCCTTTTATCTTGTACATTTTTGCTTTCGATTCTGCCTTAGGAGCTATGTTAGCTCAGCTTGACGATGAGAAGAAAGAACGTGCTAATTATTACATCAGTAGAACCTTAATCGGTTATGAAACTCGCTATACCATATTAGAGAAATTATGCCTAGTAGTCGTATTTTCTACACAAAAACTATGACATTATATGCTCGATCAAAAAACGTATGTTATTGCCAAATTCGACCCTTTGCGATATCTCATGAGTCGACCGTATTTATCTGGTCGCACATCCAAGTGGGTTCTTGCGCTAAGCGAATTTGAACTCACGTTCATAGGACAAAAGTATGTTAAGGGTCAAATCATAGCAGATCAATTAGCTGTTGCACCCTTAGAATCTACTCATCCCCTCATCATTGAGTTTCCTGATGAATGCCTTAAACTAGAGGCAGACCATTCAGAGCAATGGTCCCTATACTTTGACGGAGCCCGATGCATGAGTGGGGCTGGTGCGGGTATTATTTTAATATCTCCGCAAAAACATCTTATACCTTTGTCCTTTAAATTAACATTTGCTTGCACCAATAACACTGCTGAATATGAAGCTCTTATCCTTGGATTACGAGCTGCCTTGGCACTGAAAATTAAAAATTTATTGGTTTTCGGTGACTCTCAACTTGTCATAAATCAAATCAATGATGTTTATCAGACCAGAGATGATAAATTACGCCCATATAAAGCATATGTTTTGCAATTATTATCCTTGTTTGATCAAGTTACTTTGGAAGCTATTCCTCGAACTAGCAATCGTGCGGCTGACGCTATGGCTACAGTTGCATCTCTTTTACCCTTGGAGTTAGACGATGAATATGCTACCATCATTATTCATCGACTCCAGGAACCCGCTTCAAGAAAATCATGCTTAGAACCTTTGGATGTGTTTCTCATCAACGAAACAACTCCTGAACCATGGTATATTGATATATTTAATTTTTTGTAGAAAGGAACCTTCCCTGATGGTTGTACTAGCAACCAGCGTAGGTTATTACGTAGACAAGCAAGTCGCTTTGTGATTATTGGTAATACCTTGTATAGAAGATCTTTTGAAGGCATCTTACTACGATGTTTGAATCTAGAAGAATCTAGATCAGCTTTGAATGAAGCCCACAATGGATCTTGTGGGGGACATTTTAGTGGTAGCGCCATTGCTAAGAAACTCCTTCGGATAGGATATTTTTGGCCTACCATGGAAAATGATGCACATAATTATGTGCGACATTGCGACAAGTGCCAGAAACACGCTGACCTTGTCCATGCACCTGCACAAGAACTGCAGGCTATTTCATCTCCTTGGCCCTTTTCAAAATGGGGCTTAGACATCATTGGAAAAATCAACCCTGTGTCATCCGATGGACACAAATTCATCATAACCGCCATTGAGTATTTCACGAAGTGGGTTGAAGCTATGCCATTAGCTTCTTGCACTGGAACACAAGTTTCCAAGTTTATTTTTAATCAAATTATTTGTAGGTTTGGAATTCCTGCCAATCTCATTTCAGATAATGGAACTTGTTTCAAAAATAAAGATGTTAAAAAATTATGTCAAAAATATAAAATTCAACATCGTTGGTCCACTCCCTATTATCCTCAGGGTAATGGCCAAGCAGAAGCATCTAATAAAACCTTAATCAAAATTCTCAAAAAATTGGTCAATAAATCCGGTCGAGATTGGCACATTCAATTATATCCTGCTTTGTGGGCCTATCGAACTAGTGTTCGAACCCCCACTGGAACTTCACCTTTTGTCTTGGTTTATGGTGCTGAAGCCATTTTTCCCTTTGAATTAGAAGTTCCTTCTTTAGCTCTACTACTTCAAGATACTGAAGTAGGGGATGAATATCGTCTTTGGCAGACTTAGTCAGCTAGAACTTCTAGATGAAAAGTGCATCAATGCTTTGGAGCATCTTCGTGCCTACCAAAACAAGCTTAAGAGAGCATATCTTAAGAAAGTTCATCATCGATCCTTTGAGATCGGCGACCTTGTCTTAAAAGAAAATAAAAAAAATACTAATGCAACTAAAAACCTTAAAGGTAAATTTGAGCCCAACTGGCTTGGACCATATGTCATCACTGCTAAATTTGGATCGGGAGCATACAAATTATCTACCTTAGATGGTAAAGAACTTAAAGAACCTATGAACATTATGCATCTTAAACGCTACTATGCATAAAATTTGGTCATTTCATCATTGTATATATTTGTTTTGCATATTATTTCCTTTTAGTCACTTATTTAAAACATTTCAAAAAACAATCACCTTGTATTTCTTTCAATTCATAACTTAAAATCAAAAACATCAAAATCATCAAAATCTTCAAAAACATATTTTATTTTCGTACCTGTCAAATCGTGAAGTATTGCAGTTATATTTTTAGTTATTTTGGATAAATTAGCATTTATTTGGAATCCCGCACTTTCACATTCACATGAATAAATATCTTGATTTTATTTTGGTATGATTATTAATCTCTCTTATATCAAAGTCCACATTTGCATTAAATAAAGTTTTGAGCATAGAGAACTGATCTTGTTATTTACTTGAACCAAGTATATCTTTTCACATTAAAATGATTTCATTGCAAATTCGATATGATGCTACATAGTAGAAATGGTTTCTTGAGCGAAAAGTTTCCCCTGCTATCCTATCATGCACATGGTCTAGAATCTTTGAGAATTGACAAAAGGACAAGCTCACCCCTACCCAGAATAAAAATCCCTTGCTCTACTGATAATCCGAGCAAGTATCCCTAGCATAGGAAGAAAAGAAAAGTTCAAGAAAAAGAGAAAAAGAAAAATGTTATTTTGTATCATCACAGCAATATTTCAGCATTTTCTCAAATATCAAGCAAAAATACAAAAGTACAAAAAAAAAAAGAAAAAAAGCAAAAGAGAAACGCAAAAGCAAAATGCAATAAAATCCTTTCCCTACCCCTTGAAAAGAAAAGAAGGGTGAATGAGCTTGAATCCCTGGAATTCTCAATTATTCGAAAACTGTGAGGTAAGCCCCATAACATGTGGTTTGTGCCCAACCCACTTGGCCTTGGGTAATTCCTAGCGTGGTGATATGTCTGTCACATTAGCGACCTTCTTTTGTATAGACCTATGTCAGCTTATGGATTAGCTAGCTCTTGATAACCTAACTTACATAGTAGTATGGTACGGTTACATGCATATAAATCATGGTCAACGAACATTCATTTGGTTAAGGCAAATTACTTGTATCAAATTATCTTGCTCAAAATTGGTGAATGAACAATACAATCGCACACACATTTGTATTTGAGAGATTTTGTATCATTATGATAAATCAAGATCGGTAATGAACTCACATTTGCACATGAGGATCCCTTATAAATCTACATTTGTCTTTGAGATAATTTAAAATGTTTCTGTAATTCCTTTTTGGAATAATTTTACCCTTTTATTTCAGAATTTTTGTTTTGTATAAAAGCAATTACATACATCTTCTCACAAAATCACAAAAATGATTTCAAACAAAATTTTCATATTATTATTTTTTTGTTTATCAAAAGTCAAAAATTCATCTTGCAATAAAACCAAAATATCTATTTTCTTCTTTGGATTTCGCGATGATGGTATAAGTCTATACCTATTAATTCTATGCCTAGCGCAAACCATTGTTCTAATTTTATTTTCCATTTATTTTAAAACAAATGCATAAAAAGCATATGACTTGCATCATTATGTTACACAATTATGCTTTAAAACAAACGAACGAACACTTATTCTATTTCATGTCATTATGTCAACATTCAATTTTGCAACCATGGTATAATTTCTAAGGAATTGTTCAAAATTTTATCACACTTAGGAATTTATGCCTAGCAAAATCATATTTCTTTTAGTATCTCATGCATACTATTTTTATGAAAATCTGAAAACAAATCATCAAACCATCATTATCTCCATCATCACAACACAAAGTCTTAAGGCAGTCTCTTAAGCACTCTTTTACTTTTAACAATATTTCTATCTTGGGATTAGCTTGACGACCGAGTGAGCGGCGACTCCATGAAATGGTCTATAACAATGACAATGTCCTTTGAAATTATTGTTAGAAGTCTCTTTTTATTTTTCATCAAATCACACCACAACAACCAATTGTTTACATCAGATTATTTCATTTAAAATTTTACAGCATGACATCAAATTATAATATTTCCAAACGACATAATTACATGAATCATCAATCAAACAAGCAAACAATTCAAACATTGAAGCATCATAAAAACATATGAACAAGTCATATCATAAACAAAACATATATATATATATCACAAAAATTATATACATCATATCAAAACTGGATTGGTATGCCACAATCTATACCCTGGCATACTCAATCCTCTCAAAAATCTATACAAAATCTATAGTCTATAGCACCTAGCCTCGAGAAGCCCTCGAGCTCTCAGCCTCATCTCCTCCCCCACCCTGACGTGGAGGAGGTGGTCCCATAGAGGTCCGGGCTGTATCTCGGGTCCTCATCGTCGATCGTGAGGATGTCCTCATCGATCCCATCCTGACTGGTTCTGCAATGTTGGCTGGCAGCTGTACCCTCTGGCCCTCTGGAACCATCTGGAAGTATACCCCCTGGTAGAATGCGGTCTGCATCATAGACCACACTAGCTCATCCCTGCTCGCCCCTCCGCTCCGTGCCCTGAGCCGTGTAGTCTCATCCTGTAGTGTTCGCACCTGAGTCCTCAGCTGAGTAGCCTCGTCCTGTAGTGACTGCACCTGAGCTCGGAGGTGGGCAGCCTCAGCCTGGAGAGCCATCATCTCGTTGCTCTCCCCTATGTCAACACCCTTGCCCTTATCAAGCGATGGTGGTCTCTCCCTCTACTATGAAGGGAGTCTCTCCTCCCTCCGCCCTGTCTCCCGTGGCCTCTGTGGAGCCCGTGCCATCCTCTGGCGTCTCTCCTATGGGGACCGTCGTTGCTCTCTCCCCCCGTGACCCCGTGCTGCCTCAATAGCAGCCTGTCATCGCCTCCCCATTTGGTGCACCACAGCATGCACTGGACCCTACGCCCTCATCATCCGAGGAGGGCGGATGCCTACGTACCAGGCATCGTAGCCATCTGCAACCCCGATGTCGTCACCATCCACTGGCTGGATGGGGGCATCGTCCGCATCCTGACTCTAGAATCATTGCATATCTGGAGCCCCGCTCAGCGTAGTACTATCCCGAATAGTTCGGGAGTACTCGTAATCCCTGAGAGAAGGGATCCCCTACTGTAGACCGAACTACCATAGTACCCGGTCATAGCGGTGGAGCTCTACCTCTCCCCGCTCCATCCTCAGCCAGCAGACTCGCCTGATGAAACTACACGGCTCAGGGCACGGAGTGGAGGGACGAGCAGGGATGAGCTAGTGCGGTCTATGATGCAGACCATATTCTACTAGGGGGTATACTTCTAGCTGGTTCTAGAGGGCCAGAGGGTACAGCTGCCAGCCAACATTGCAGAACTAGTCAGACTGGGATCGATGAGGTCATCCTCCTGATCGATGATGAGGACCCGAGATACAGCCCGGACCTCTATGGGACAACCTCCTCCACGTCAGGGCGGGGGAGGAGATGAGGCTGAGAGCTTGAGAGCTTCTCGAGGCTAGGTGCTAAATATAATAGATTTTGGATAGATTTTTGAGAGGATTGAGTAGGCCAGGTTATAGATTGTGGCATACCAATCCAGTTTTGATATGATGTATATAATTTTTTGATATATATATAGTTTTGGTTCTAATGATATGACTTGTTCACATGTTTTTATGACGCTTTAATGTTTGAATTGTTTGTTTTTTTAATTGATGATTCATGTAATTATGTCGTTTGGAAATAGTATAATTTGATGTCATGCTATAAAATTGTAAATGAAATAATCTGATGTGCATAAATTGGTTGTTTTTGTGGTGTGATTTGATGAAAAATAAAAAAGATACTTCTAACAATAATTTCAAAGGACATTGTCGCTGTTATAGACCATTTCATGGAGTTGTCGCTCACTCGGTCGTCAAGCTAATCCCAGTATAGAAATATTGCTAAAAGTAAAAGAATGCTTAAGAGACTGTCTTAAGACTTTGTGTTGTAATGATGGAGATAATGATGGTTTGATGATTTTTTTTTAGATTTTCATAAAAATAGTATGCATGAGATACTAAAAGAAATATGATTTTGCTAGGCATAAATTCCTAAGTGTGATAAAATTTTGAACAATTCCTTAGAATTTATACCACAGTTGCGAAATTGAATTTTGACATAATGACATGAAATAGAATAAGTGTTCGTTCGTTGGTAAAGCATGATTGTGTAACATAATGATGCGAGTCATATGTTTTTATAAAATTTTAAAATAAATGGAGAATAAAATTAGAACAATGGTTTGCGCTAGGCATAGAATTATAGGTATAGAATTATACCATCATCGTGAAATCCAAAGAAGAAAATAGATTTTTGGTTTTATTGCAAGATGAATTTTTGACTTTTGATAAACAGAAAAATAATAATATGAAGATTTTGTTTGAAATCATTTTTGTGATTTTGTGAGAAAATTTATATAATTGCTTTTATAGAAAACAAGAACTCTAAAATAAAATGGTAAAATTATTCCAAAAAGGAATTACAGAAACATTTTAAATTATCTCAAAGAGAAATGTAGATTTATAAGGAATCCTCATGTGCAAATGTGAGTTCATTACCGATCTTGATTTATGACAATGATACAAAAATCTCTCAAATACAAATGTGTGTGCGATTGTATTGTTCATTTACCAATTTTGAGCAAGATAATGTGATACAAGTAATTTGCCTTAACCAAATGAATGTTCATTGACCATGATTTATATGCATATAACCGTACCACACTACTATGTAAGTTAGGTTATCAAGAGCTAGCTAATCCATAAGCTGACATAGGTCTATACAAAAGAAGGTCGCTAATGTGACAGACATATCACCACGCTAGGAATTACCCAAGGCAAAGCGGGTTGGGCACAAACCACCTGTTATGGGGCTTACCTCATAGTTTTCGAATAATTGAGAATTCCATGGATTCAAGCTCATTCACCCTTCTTTTCTTTTCAAGGGGTAGGGAAAGGATTTTATTGTATTTTGCTTTTGCGTTTCTCTTTTGCTTTCTTTTTCTTTTTCTTTTTTCTTTTTTTGTACTTTTGTATTTTTGCTTGATATTTGAGAAAATACTGAAATATTGTTGTGATGATACAAAATAACCTTTTCTTTTTCTCTTTTTCTTGAACTTTTCTTTTCTTCCTATGCTAGGGATACTTGCTCGGATTATCTATAGAGCAAAGGATTTTTATTCTGGGTAGGGGTGAGCTTGTCCTTTTGTCAATTCTCAAAGATTCTAGACCATGTGCATGATAGGATAGCAGGGGAAACTTTTCGCTCAAGAAACCATTTCTACTATGTAGTATCATATCGAATGTGCAATGAAATCATTTTAATGTGAAAAGATATACTTAGTTCAATTAAATAACAAGATCAGTTTTCTATGCTCAAAACTTTATTTAATGCAACTGTGGACTTTGATATAAGAGATATTAATAATCATACCAAAATAAAATCAAGATTTTTATTCATGTGAATGTGAAAGTGCGGGATTCCAAATAAATGCTAATTTATCCAAAATAACTGAAAATATAACTGCAATACTTCATGATTTGATAGGTATGAAAAATAAAATATGTTTTTGAAGGGTTTTGATGATTTTGATGTTTTTGATTTTAAATTATGAATTGAAAGAAATACAAGATAATTGTTTTTTGAAATGTTTTAAATAAGTGACTAAAAGGAAATGGTATGCAAAACAAATATATACAATGATGAAATGACCAAATTTTATGCATAGTAACGTTTAAGATACATAATGTTCATAGGTTCTTTAAGTTCTTTACCATCTAAGGTAGATAAGTTGTATGCTCCTGATCCAAATTTAGCGTGTGATGACATATGGTCCAAGCCAGTTGGGCTCAAATTTGCCTTTAAGGTCTTTAGTTGCATTAGTATTTTTTTGATTTTCTTTTAAGACAAGGTCACCGATCTCAAAGGATCGATGATGAACTTTCTTAAGGTATGCTCGCTTAAGCTTGTTTTGGTAGGCACGAAGATGCTCCAAAGCATTGATGCGCTTTTCATCTAGAAGTTCTAGCTGACTAAATCTGCCAGCGCGATATTCATCCCCTACTTCAGTATCTTGAAGTAGTAGAGCTAAGGAAGGAACTTCTAATTCAAAGGTAAAAGCGGCCTCAAGCACCATAAACCAAGACAAAAGGTGAAGTTCCAAGTGGGGGGTTCGAACACTAGTTCGATAGGCCCACAAAGCAGATATAACTGAATGTGCCAATCTCGACCGAATTTATTGACCAATTTTTTGAGAATTTTGATTAAGGTTTTATTAGATGCTTTTGCTTGGCCATTACCCTGAGGATAATAGGGAGTGGACCAATGATGTTGAATTTTATATTTTTGACATAATTTTTTAACATCTTTATTTTTGAAACAAGTGCCATTATCTGAGATGAGATTGGCGAGAATTCCAAACCTACAAATAATTTGATTAAAAATAAACTTGGAAACTTGTGTTCCAGTGCAAGAAGCTAATGGCATAGCTTCAACCCACTTCGTGAAATACTCAGTGGCGGTTATGATGAATTTGTGTCCATCGGATGAAACGGGATTGATTTTTCCAATGATGTCTAAGCCCCATTTTGAAAACGGCCAAGGAGATGAAATATCCTGCAGTTCTTATGCAGGCGCATGGACAAGGTCAGCGTGTTTCTGGCACTTGCCGCAATGTCGCACATAATTATGTGCATCATTTTCCATGGTAGGCCAAAAATATCCTATCCGAAGGAGTTTCTTAGAAATGGCGCTACCACTAAAATGTTCCCCACAAGATCCATTGTGGGCTTCACTCAAAGCTGATCTATATTCTTATAGATTCAAACATCACAGTAATATGCCTTCAAAAGATATTTTGTACAAGGTATTACCAATAATCACAAAGCGAATTGCTTGTCTACGTAATAACCTATGCTGGTTGCTAGTACAACCATCAAGGAAGGTTCCTTTCTTCAGAAAATTAAATATATCAGTATACCATGGTGTAGGAGTTGTTTCGTTGATGAGAAACACATCCAAAGGTTCTAAGCATGATTTGCTTGAAGTGGGTTCCTAGAGTCGATGAATAATTATGGTAGCATATTCATCGTCTAACTCCAAGGATAAAAGAGATGCAGCTGTAGCCATAGCGTCAGCCGCACGATTGCTAGTTCGAGGAATAGCTTCCAAAGTAACTTGATCAAACAAGGATAATAATTGCAAAACATATGCTTTATATGGGCGTAATTTATCATCTCTGGTCTGATAAACATCATTAATTTGATTTATGACAAGTTGAGAGTCACCGAAAACCAATAAATTTTTAATTTTCAATGCCAAGGCAGCTCGTAATCCAAGGATAAGAGCTTCATATTCAGTAGTGTTATTGGTGCAAGAAAATGTTAATTTAAAGGACAGAGGTATAAGATGTTTTTGCAGAGATATTAAAATAATACCCACACCAGCCCCACTCATGCATCAGGCTCCGTCAAAGTATAGGGACCATTGCTCTGAATGGTCTGCCTCTAGTTTAAGGCATTCATCAAGAAACTCAATGATGAGGGGATGAGTAGATGCTAAGGGTGCAGCAGATAATTGATCTGCTATGATTTTACCTTTAACATACTTCTATCCTATGAACGTGAGTTCAAATTAGCTTAGCACAAGAACCCACTTGGTTGTGCGACCAGATAAATACGATCGACTCATGAGATATCGCAAAGGATCGAATTTGGCAATAACATACATTTTTTGGCTTAGCATATAATGTCGTAGTTTCTGTGTAGAAAATATGACTGCTAGGCATAATTTCTCTAATATGGTATAGCGAGTTTCATAACTGATTAAGGTTCTGTGATGTAATAATTAGCACGTTCTTTCTTCTCATCGTCAAGCTGAGCTAACATAGCTCCTAAGGCAGAATCGGAAGCAGAAATGTACAAGATAAAAGGACGATCGAATCTAGGTGGGGAAAGCACTGGTGGTTTAAGGAGATATTTCTTAAGGAGTCCAAATGCTTCTTGGCATTCTTCGTCCCAATGAAAAGAGACATCTTTCTTAAGAAGCTTAAGAAAGGGTCCGATTTTGTCTGCCAACTTGTCGATGAAGCGGCGAATAGCTTGAAGCTTACCTTGTAAACTTCGTAATTCCAATATATTGGTGGGTGCGGGCATATCTATGATAGACACGATCTTGAGAGGGTCTATTTCAATGCCACGTAAAGAAACTATAACCCCTAATAATTTACTAGACTTAACTCCGAATATGCATTTAGTTGGATTTAGTCGGATAAGATATTCCCTTAACCGATCAAATACTTTCCTTAAGTCATTTAAATGATCATCTTCTTTGATGGAACGAGCTATAATATCATCTACATAATCATGTGATATCATGCATCATATGGTGAAAGATATAAGTCATAGCTCATTGATAGGTTACACCTACATTCTTTAAGCCAAATGGCATCACTTTCCAACAAAATGTTCCCCAAGGGGTAATAAAGGTTGTTTTAGCCTGATCTTCAGGAGCTATCCTGATCTGATTATAACCAAAAAATCCATCCATTAAGGATATAATTCCACTTCCAGCAGTAAATTCAAATATTTGATCCATGTTGGGAAGAGGAAAATTGTCTTTAGGGCATGCAACATTAATATCTCTGAAGTCTGTGCAAACCCTAACTTTAGTGGCTTCTTTCTTAGTTACAGGAACTTCATTTGAGATCCATTCAAGATAATCAATGGCTTGTATAAAAATGACTTTCAACAGTTTTTCTAGTTCTCCTTTGACTAGTAAGGCCACTTTAGGATGCATTTTTCTAAGTTTCTGTTTAACAGGTTTAGCATCTAGATGGACTACTAGATGATGAATAACTACAGAAGGGTCCAAACCTGGCATGTCTTCATATGTCCAAGCGAAGACATTTCATAGTTTTTAAGAAATGAAATGTATTTATCTTGTTTTTCTTGACTTAATTCTGATCCAATGTTGATTATGTGTGGGTTATGTTCAGTTCCAATGTTAATTTTTATGACGTTTTCAACTTCCATATGTAAATCTCTCTCAAAATTAGGTGGGGCGGGTGAAACACCCAATTCTTGTAATTCTTCCAAGGTTAACTTGGATAATTCGTCTTGAGGAGTCGTAGCTTCAAGCTGGGCTATACTCGGTATAGAGCCATCAAAATAAAATTCATTATATAACAATTCCTCAATGGAAACATCATGGAAGATATCTCCCTCCAACTCGTCGTCAGATTCGACAATCATTTTAGGGTAAGCTATGGATAGCATATTGCAGGTAAAGGAATTATTCTTTGCACACAAATAATCTTGTTTATCTAGATAATCTTGGTAACATACAATATGGTCATCATCCTCAAATGGAAAGGCCTGACCTTTACTAGAAAATAGGCCCACACCACAGCGGGCAGGCCACGGTTCTACCTCAAAATGTTCTTTCATACCATTTTGGAAAGGTCCCAAACCTTTCCCTTTATATCCCAATTTAAGCATTATGGGCTTAACTTTAAGATAATCATTAGCAAAATAGCATCTAGCATATCCATCACAATGTGTCTTAATGTTTCTGGGTATTCTTCCCCAATCATATCCTTTATAAATAAAAGCACAACTCCCAACTTGGTAGATACTTCCCATAGGCTGTGGGAGGCCCAAGGTACGAGGAGAGGGTGGGAGTTTATTTTAAATGAGGGAAGTTTGCATGGCAGTGTTAGCTTCTTCTAATATAAGAATTTTAGATAAATCGGGTAAGAGTTCATCAGTAAGAGCATAAGAGGTAGAAGGAACATTTCCTACATCATCAGATGTGGAAAGGATGCCTGTAGTGGATGTAGATGTTATAGGGATATCGATGGATGAATCTATAGGTATGGAAGTTATAGGAGTAAAAAAAGAAGCATTGGTTGTAGTTCTGGGATATTTTCGAGGTCCTACTGTGGTTTGTTCAGAATATGGTTGAGCTATATGTAGAGGTGTAGTTGAAAGAGTAGATGATGTTATGGGTGTGTGTTTCACACGTTTGGATGGATGATGAGAATTAGGATGTGTGGATGACATGGTAGGGCAAAATTGAACTCCAACAGGTTCTGCCAAAGCACACATATCAAAGGGTCTAGGATCACCATGAATGGTAACCAACTGGTTTTTAAATTTGAATTTAACACATTGATGTAAAGTGGATGGAACTGCTCGCATCGCATTGATCCAAGGGCGACCCAAAAGTATATTGTATGATGCAGGGCAATGTATAATAAACACGGTCGTATCTAGGGTTCTAGGACCAACTTGCAAGGGTATAGTAATGACTCCACACATTTCTTGTGTTTCGTCATCGAAGGATTTTATAATCATATCAGTTCTTTTCATTTTGTCACTTTTAAACCCAAATCTTTGGTAGAAGTCAAAAGTACATATGTTTAAATAATAACCATTATCAATCAAGACTCGTTTAACTGCTACATCTCCAATTAGGGCAGTAATATATAAGGGGTTATCCTTATGTAAAATATGTTGTGGTATATCCCTATCCCAGAAGTCAATACAATCGACTTCTCGAGTTATGATAGTATTGGACATGGCTTCAGGTTGAATATTTTGTGGTACCATCATTTGGCTTAATGTGAGCATTAATTCATCCCTATGGGTAGGAGAAGATCTTAATAAGTCCAAAAGGGAAATTCTAGCTGTAGTATTGGATAATTGTTCATTAATATTATAAGGAGGTTTAGGTTGAACATTAGGCGCATAATTCCCTTTATTGGGATTTTTCAAAACAAATGGAGCTGATCCATCATTTTTAGTTTGATCCTGTTGAGAGTTTTGAGCCTGTTGTCTGGTAACGGCTTCGATGGTTCCTACAATATTATTTTGCAAGTGATGAATAGGTCTTGGTCTAGCGTGTATGGCTTGTTCAGTAGAAATTAATTGGTGAGAAGATGGTCTAGTAGTGACTCTTCTAGGAAATGGTTCTTCTGGAACCATAGAACTTGTGATAGGTTGAATAGGATCCGATTCATCTTCAGAACTATTCGATTGATTTGAGGTGATTTCCATGTCACTTTCAGTCTCATATTCGGTGTCACTAAGATCAAGTATCCGAATATTATGTAGAGGTCTAGTCATAACTATGGATAAAGTTGTGTCAAATATTTGAGGATCATGAACAGGTAATTGTCCACTAATAGTCCCTATATATCGGGTAGGAGGGGGAAAATTATGATGCTCAATTTTATTAGCCACCTCTTTACCATGCTTTGGTAGAGGATGTTGAAATATGTCCAATGCTTGATTTGCATTCTGATTCTGATTTTGGGGAATGTTCTTTTGAGCATTATTAGAAGGATTTTTTTTAGGTTGGAAGGCTTGCACCTCCATCTCATTATTATCAATCAGATCTTGTATTTTATGTTTTAATATTTTACAAGAGTTGGTAGTGTGTCCAGGTCCTCTATGAAAATCACAATGTAAATCAACTCAGTATTCGGGTATGGTTGGATCAGGTTCCCAGATAGCTGGTAATTGGATCAAGCCTCATGGTAGTAATTACGGGAGAATGGTTGATAAAGGTTGGTTTAACCTAGTAAATTCTCGGGGTAGTTTATCAGGAGGTTTCAATATAAACTTCTATGTTGTTTTTGCATTATTAACATTGGCAATGTTTCTGCTATCAGTGACACCATCACCCACAACTTGTTTATTTTTATATTGATTTCTGGATGTTTTCTCATCATCTTTCTTTTTGAGCTGACCTCTTCTAATAAGAGCGTCTTCCACCCTTCGAGCTAAATCTATAGCTTGATCGAATGTGGTCAAGGTAGCAGTTGATAATTCATAGGATATTTGTTCTTGTAAATAATTGATAAAAATATCCAACATTTCTCGATAAGGTAACACAAAGTGTAGTTTTCCTATCAACTGCCTCCATCGAGCTAAGAAGTCAGCAAAACACTCATCTTTGTCTTGTTTTAGGTTGTACAAATATTTAATGGTTACATGTCTTTCGATATAGGAACTAAATTGATGCACAAAAGACTCAGCGGTCTCTTCAAAATTTCTCAAAGAATGAGTGGGTAGTTGATAATACCACTCCAATGCCATCCCCCCTAAGCATTTTGGGAACATTTTTAGCAATAACAAGTCATCATGTGATATGTCATGACATGCTATCCTAAACATACGAAGATGCTCTATGGGATCTTCAGTTCCTTTATAAATAGGTAGGACAGGCATAGGAAAGTGTTTGGGATATGGTTGTGCTACAACTATAGGATCTAGAGGTTGACTACACATCTCTCGATAATTGTACGAGGGACGGTAGGGATCTATCTAGTCCATGCGAGAGACTAATTGTTTCACCATGGCTTCCATATTACCATTTTGTGCACCGTATTGGTTTGGTGGTACATGAGTATGGGACTTGTGAGTGTAGGAAGGCGGGACATAAGGATTAGATGCCATATTGATGTTATGCAAATGGTTGGTAGGAAGAGTATTATGAAGAAGATTTGTTGTAGGCTTATGTTGTATCCCAAATTGTTGGAAATTGGTATTTGGTTTTGTTTTAGGCTTTTGTTGATTTGAGGTATATTGATCAATAGCTTGGCGAAATAGAGCGATGAATGAAGGTTTCTTTTATGTGGTAATAACCCTTGGCTTGGTAACAGGCACCCTAGGTGGTTGGGTAACCTGTTGTTGTTGCATGTTCTAGATTATAGTAGCCATGTCCAAATTGGACGGTCCAGCTTGATCACTCTCTTGATCAACAAAGGACAAAGGATTAGTGCGTGTGTGATATATGTCTTCGAGGGTTGCTTGAGTGTCACTAATTTGATCTTTATCCATATGAACTGCTCTATTAAGAGTGCCAATATTAGTATTGAGGAATTTCCAAAAATGTTCCATGTTCTCAAAAGTAACAGCTCCTTCTGGAGTTATTTTAGGAGATGAGGATCCTTCCTCTCTATCATTTTATTTTTGTTCATTTGCATCCACAAATTCTTCTTCTTGTTGGTTTAAGGTTCCTTCTTCCTGAATGGGATCTTCAGGAAGGACATCTGGGTTATTTTCTGGTTTTCTTAACCAATCTTCTTCTACTTCAATTTGTTTTCCATTCCCGAGTCTAGTCATTATGTCTAAATTTAGATTTTAAAAAATATATATTAATATATTTGCGACAGATTTTGGGAGGTATATATTTTAATTATATACCTACTATAATGCTTAAAAGAAAATGTTTTGATTTTTTTTTTGTTATGATTTTATTTTGTTTTTGTTTTTGTTTTTATGCTTATAAAGACAATAAACAGCACACTAAATACAAGAAATAACAATAATAAAATAATAACTTAGTTTTCTATAAATAGTTTATAGATATCATTGACGAGATCAATTTCATCGAGAGTCATAAAATGCTCCTCTTCAAATTAGAAATTGTTTTTCGAAAAGTCAACAAAGTGTGCTATGGTGATATTATCTGTTTCAGATTCTGTTTTGTAAAAATAAATCTCATGGCAATACTCTCGATATAACACAACTCTGGGAACTCTATTCCATATTTTTCTATCCGTAAGATCAGCTTCTTGATCCTCTATACGAGCTAGAAACTGATGTACTATGGCTGCATTATCGAGGTATTCCTCAAAGGTATAGAACTCAGAAGACACAAGGGCTCTTTTATCTGCTAACCACCTATGGCAAGCTCTCTGAAGTTCATGATACAAAATCACTTGATCGGGATCCATGATTCTATCTAGGTCAAACCTCTTGATTTGCCTAAGTTTGGTTGCTCTAGATGAAATGAGATTCAATCTCCTATCAAGTTCGTCCCACAAAGGTTGAACCCTATTTGTTTGAGGTACTCTAAGCACAGAAGTAATCTCTATAGCTGCTAATTGATTTTCAATGTTAATAGTGATAGCTCGTCTTTTATTATAGTCTACCATCTAAATATGACATGCAATTTTTTTTTTAAGTCTAAATACATCTATGTTTTGATTTTTATTATTTTTATTTTTAGAAGGTTTTGTTTTCAAAAGGTTTTTGTTTCATGTCGGGTTCACCAAAATGTATCACTCCAAATTTTTCGCATCCTTACCTTCAGGCTATAGGATCCGCACCCGAAAGGGGGATGTGAAAAGGATGGGACAATACCTTGAACTGAGAGGCCCTTTGAAGGTCCCGCCTCTCGGGAGAGGGGTATAAGGGTGAATTTTTGACGGATGGTGGGTTCACCAGGAAACTTTTGAATGGCAGTTTCCACGCCTAGGTTGATAGTGAGTTTGATGTGTTCATTTTTATACTTGATCATTCAACTCCTAGGTTTGGCCAATATGAATCTAAACTATTCTATATGCCAATGTAGATTTAAATGAATAAAAAAAATAGAAATTAATGCTAATAACAGAGAATATGCTAGCTATAAGGTGTCATACCTAATTTCGGATGTCTGATGAAGATTCTGAGTCTTGTAGCAGTTTAGATCGCCTCAATTCATATGGGATCATCTTATATTTCATAGGATCATCTCAAATCACAGAAGGTCATCTAAAATCAGACAGGATCGTCTGAAATCTGATGAATTCGTCAAAAAAATTCGTCAGAAACCTACAATCACAAAAATAGACGCAAAATACCAAATATGCAAGTGCAAAAGCAAAGGATAATGGTAAAAATAACAACAAACATGCCTAAATAATGGATTCCAATAGAAAATAAGGAAATGCAGTAGATTTAATGATTGATTTTTATTTTATCATGCGGTTATGCTAAATGAGGTGAACTCCAAGATGCATAAAACATAATCATTTAAGACAGTGCAGAAATACAATAGGAAAAATGCAGAGAAAGCTAAGGAAATGCAAACTCTGGACTCTGATTGCCTCCAATCTGGACTACAGTCAGGATCACCTCCAATCGTACGAGATCATCTGTGCTCCTTAACAAAATCATTTGTAATCGTCCGAGATCGTCCATGAAGATCCGAGCTAGCTTCGACTAAAAAAATAGTAGAGTTCCTGCAAGAAAATGCAAAATACAAAACACAGACAGTAGTGCGAGGGAATAAAGAACTAAATATGCAGATAAATCCGTCAGCTAAGGGGTTTAGGGAGTTCATGGGGATAAACTATAAAAATCCTAGTTTATATAGGATTAGGAAGAGGTTAGGGGGTTGGGGATCATCCTAATCTGGGAGATCTCCAACAGGGAAATCTCCAACTGCGCAGACGCGTTTCTGCCCAAGTTGGAGAGGTCATTGAAACGAAGCTAATTATGAAAATTTAGTTTTGGGATGAAATCGTCTGGACGTTCTGTTCCAGACGAATTCGTCAGATAGGGGACGATTTCGTCTAATCTACGATGATATCGTCTAACGGTCAAAACAAATCCTAAAAATGGCACAAAAAATGGGGGAAGCGGGTAACAGGTGGTTTAACGGGCAGTTTGGGGTTGAAATTCAAATTTTTATCTTTTATATTTTTACTAAGGTTTTAACCGTGCCAATTTTAGGGTGCTACAAATATTAAAAATAAATATTATATCATATTCCTTTCCAAGACCTTCTTGCTTTTGAAATGAAATGAAAAATCTTAATTACATTCGCGAGACCCAAATATGGTCTATGGGACCTCAAATATGGAAGTACAATTACTCAAATCATATCATATGATCTTTAATATCTTTGAGAAGGTTGATCCTTCTCCTGTTGATTTGTGTTAGCAATTCCCCAACTTTTTTTATTTTACTGTCTTCAAATAAATCTGCCATAAACTCTTTCCCAAGTGTTTCTTTATATTTGTCATGGATATTTGAAAAACTCGGGCATTTATAGATGAAGTTTTCCTCTGTCTCTACTGCCCCTGTGATGCATAGAGTACATATCCTTTCTTCCCATTGTTCTTTGGACGGTGTCCATCTCCCTGTTTCACATCTAAGCCTATGAGAGCTAGTCCGTATCTGAGCAATGAGTATTTTTCCTTCCACTTGATTTCAGCACCTATATACGCTTTTTCCTCGTGGTCATACGTTGGGTTAAAATTTGCAATATAATATTGTCTTTTCCTTCTAGCATTTTTCCACATTCCACTTATGAACTTTTCATTCACATAATTTTTTATGTCTTCGTTGACATTTGGGCATTCATTTATGTTGATTTCCCAATGTTTCATCCATTTCTAATTTTGTTTCATCCATTTATTCTTTTGCCTATGCAAATCTTCGTCCCTAGATGCCCTAGGCCATCTATCATTTGTCATGTTTTCTATTTTTTCAAGTAACATAATAGCTTGGTCATAGCAATTGCTTCTAAAAGGAACATTCTAGTTTCAGCTAGAATAATTTCATAAGGGGTTGTGGCCTTAATTTTGAGAAATTTTGTGATTAGATATTTTTGAATCCTTTCTATTTTCCTCCATTTTACATTTGATGTGCCACTAGCCCACACCTCGCAACCATACAACAAAACCTATGTAACAAGTAGGCCAAATAAGACCTTGGTGGTCTTCCAGTCCCACAACTCGGCATTCCTACACCTTTTTTGAAGTGCATATAGTGCTCTCCAACCACTTTGAGTTCTTTTCATCCTACATGTATTCCAATTAAGTTTGTCATGAAATTCTATGCCCAGGTATTTGTATTCTACTACTACATCAAGAGGTTCTCCTGCAAACTGAAATTTGAGTTGTTGCTTCTTCTTTTTTGCTGAAAAATCATAATTTTTGTTTTGCTCATGTTCACCTGCATCCCAACTTCTTTACAAAATATTTCTAGAGCTTGAAGGTGATCTTCTAGATATTTGGCTATTTTTGCCACAAGAATTACATCATCTGCATACATGAGGAGTTTTACCACATATTTGGCTAAATGCCCCGCAAATTTGTTTATCCATTCTTCTAACTTGTCAATGTACAACCCAAATAAGGTCGAAGATAGAGGGCAACCTTGTTTGACACCTATGTCACTACCAAAACATTTAGATAACCCTTCTTGTGTTCTAATTCTAGCCTTTACATGCTCATATAGTCTATGAACTGCTGCCCTATAGTGAATTGGAACCTCTAGCTCTTCCATTTTAATCCATATTTTTTTCCTTGGCACTGTGTCAAATGCCTTTTTGAATTCTACAAAATAACAAAAAGCCTCCTCTTTTTTGTCCCATATTTTTTCCACTATGTGTCTGAGCGTGATACAGTGATCAATAGTTGAGTGCTTGAGCCTAAAACCTAATTGCCCCTTTGCTCTCTTTCCATTTTCTTCTACCCATATGCTGATCCTATGCTCTATAATACTCCCAAACAACTTTGCAAAGAGAGGGTTGATCATGATAGTTTGATAGTTTGAGGGATTATTTACATCTCCATTTTTAAACAAATGAATGGTCAAGCTAGTTGTCCACTCAGTAGGGAAGCCATTTTGTATGACCTCATTGAAAATTTCTTTGATTTGTAGTGCCAAGATATCTACCCCCATTTTATATGCTCTGCTTGAAGATTGTCTATCACGGGATTTACCAGTTGCTAACTTGTTTATCCCTTGAATAATATCTTCATTTGTGAAAAGTTCTTTCTTGACAATGATAGTAGGGGGTGTCTCCTGCTGGTTACTACGCTGATACAATTGTTTTGAATACTCCAACCACTGATTAATTGTTATGTTATTTTCAGTTTGCATCCTTTTCATGCTTAGTTCCTTCCAAAATTTCTTTGGTTCATGCTTCCCTAAGTAAATCAATTCTTTCCTCCTTGTTCTAGTGTATTCTTCTTTTTTTGCCCTTACCAGTTTCTCATATGCTTTTTTGTTTGCTCTTGTTTTACCCATTGGTTCCTTTAGTAATATTCACATTTTTTTGCAATCTTCATCGAACCATGGGTTGGTTGGGAAGTTATTCCTTTCTTTATTTTTAGGTTTAGCTCTCTTGCATTTTTTTAGAGCTTCTTGAATAACGTGCATTAACCATTCACTCTTATTGTAATCTCTACTACTGTGATGTAGTTCTTCCCTTTCTTGTAACTTGTTATTTAATACTGCTCTAAAATTTTATCGATTTTCATCTGTTAAGAGAATGTTTCCCTTGTGAGGATATTTATTTTGATTGCCTTGCAAGTGTTTTTCCCTTGGTTTGTCTCCATGCATTTGAAGTTTCATAACAATTGGGTTGTGATCTGACTTAAGTTCCATTGGAGAATATTCCACTTCTAGCTCCTCTATTTTTGGTATGTAATTCTGTGAGCATATTACATAGTCTATTACGCTTTATCCCTTATATGTTTTGCATGTATACTTTCCTGAATTTTTCCATTTGTTCATCTCATTGCAAATAATCAAATTGTATATGCTGCAAAGACCTAACAACTCTTCTCCATATTGTGTGATAGCCCCATGCTCATCTTTTGAAGTCCTGGTCCACTGTTGATTTTCCTCTTTTGGCATCCAAAGAGGATTAATCTCAATATCTTTGTTACCTTCTAGAATGTTAGCTTGCTTATTTGTTGTCCTTGCATTGAAATTTCCAATTAATATAATCTCCCCCAACTTACTATATATTGAAATGTCTCTTTTTAGGGAGGATTATGGGTCTTCTCTGTTAAGGTCATGTTTCTTATAGAATTTAGAATTCTTGGGAGAAAAATAACATGTATTTTTTTTAAAGCGAAAAACCCCTTACGGGGCCGCTTTGGTCTGAGAGACCACAAACAGGGGGTTCTACACCGTCAAAGTCACCCGGGAGTCGCACCCGACCCTGCCCGCACCAACATTATCAATTGGATTTTGGATACCCAATTTAGCTTTTTGGTAGGGTTTCCACTTGATGTCCTTAATGACGGAGAAATTGAACCAATATTCTTTTGACATCAATGACAACAAAACTACTCAAAATTTCTAACATAATTAATTTTAAGGTTTTAATGTTAAGATTAATTAAATCAATTGTTCATTTAAATAAAGTAAAGCAAAGCATTGAAAAATAAATAAAATAAATAAATAAATAAATATATACCTTTATATATATATATATATATATATATATATATATATATTTGCATCAAGATTAGTGAGTTTTGGTTTTATTAGGGTATGTTTTAGTTTAAGTTTATTTTAGATTCAATTAGGTTTTTTTAGTTCTGGTTCGAGTTAGTCAAGGTGTCCTTATCTTTTAATATAAGCTATAGTATTTATTATGTTATAAA
Source organism: Wollemia nobilis (assembly GCA_028583015.1). NCBI lineage: Eukaryota > Viridiplantae > Streptophyta > Pinopsida > Araucariales > Araucariaceae > Wollemia > Wollemia nobilis. The sequence continues at coordinate 9,315,570 of JAQPPZ010000103.1, forward strand.
GTTATTTAAATCATATTATTTGGTTGGTGGCAAACTATAGAGAGATGGTGTAGACAAGCAGATGGTACATATGGTCAGGTGGACCATATATGACAACAATGCAGCAGATACCTTGACTAATGGGACATAAAGATTAACATGGACAAACTATGCGCGGACAAAGGTGACCCATGGAAGACTGACAAGTGAGAAGGAAACTGGTGAGAGGATTACACATCGGTATTCACATACACCATAGTTGACATGGATCTTGTGAAGGTCCATGTAATGTGTACGAAGGAATGAGGACATGGTCAAGACAGTGCAGATGTGGAAATGTGCAATAGCCAACCAGTAGGCTCATAGTGCGCAGTCAAGTGCCAACATGGACAGTCGAGAGGATAAATGGGAGCTAGCAGATTTTGGATGTATGATGTGGATGCATAAGTTACATAGGGGTGATTTTGGTTACAAACTTGTTGTGACCTGGTTCATCTGGTCCCATTCTCAAAAAAAATTGAAGATAGGTATGTAGCATTGGTAGGTAGTAGCATGGCAGCACAAATATAGAAAAATAGGATACGATGAAGTGGATGTCGAATAGCAAGGTGATGTTATAGGAATGACCAGAATAGTAGGCTTTAAGTCTCACTTCAATAGACAAAGTGACTTGAGGGAGTCTTTTAGATGAATTTTTCTAAAATTAAGAATTGCCATCCATGGTGGATGATTTAATGGAAAACATTAACACCGATAGATGAAGTGGCACTGAGGAGTGAATGAGGACTGGAGATTCAATGTCATTATTGGGATGTGAAACACATCATCTCGAAATGCAGACATGAATTGGAATTATGACAAAAAATTGAACGTTAACCACGACATGGTGAGGTAATAGTGGTTGAAATATTATCAACAAATTGCACGATATGGACGATAAGCACGATCAAAAATTGCCACCTAGGATACACATGGTCAAAGATAAATATGATGACTTTTAATCCTATAATTTCCCATTTGTGGATGGCTACACGTTGGTAGAGGGAGTTAAAAATAGAAATGTTACTAGTACTCTGCCAATATGGATGTTTCATTTAGTAGAGATGATAGTATTTAGTATCATACAATAATGGCCAAAATCACATTGTGATATAGTGCTCCCTAAGGTGAAACGATCATTTTAATTAATTATTTTAAAGGGAAGTATAAGGGGATTGCCTCCATTTGCTTTGTTAGGGTCTGCCATGGATGTAAACATGGCATAGCTGTTACAATATTATCATTATTAAAAAGGGATAATGATATCTTCGTAGTCTATGGTTGAGAATTTATGTTTTAGAGGCAAAATCCTCTACAAAAACTAGAAATTTCAACGCAAGAATGAGGGGCAATTTGCTTGAAAGCTTTGTAAACTTAAGCTCTACTATGAATGCAATGGATTCTTGGCTCTGATTCTGATCCACTCCTACATGCAGATATTTTGTTATTTATTTTTTTTAAATTTATCTCGTTATCAAATAGCTTATATTATATTCCTCGATTTAGCTGTTGGTAAAGAGTGAATGTTGCAAAAGATATGGAGCAGCAAGGAGGAGGAGCGAGAGGTCTAGGGGCATCAAACCCTAGGTGTGGGACTTCAGAGGGCAGATCAGCAGACGCGGCAGGTGGGGGCTCTGGCGAGATAGCGAGCCCCCGGGCGGAGGATGTGGACAAGGAAGTTCTATTGGAACCGGTCCAAGGGCGTTGGGCGGATGCGGTTGAAGATTTCTACGAGGGGGACCGGGACTCTATGCGTCAGGATCAAAGGAAGACCCAAGAAGGAGACAAAGAGAAACCTGGAAACTGGAGACCTTCATATCTTAATGCTCTTCGCGGTAAGCAAAAATTATCCGACTCTTGTTTTAATCTAAAATCTGTCAATGGTAGGTTGCACGTCCCAGATTCCTTAGCTCGGCATGTGGCTATGGAGGGCAGAACATCTTTGGTGGCTAAATTTATGGGGGTGAGGCCGGACTTGGAAGTCATAAGGAGATGGGCCATCCAAAAATGGTAGCCAAGGGCCGGTATGATGATTAAGGCTTTACCCAAGAGTTTTCTTTTGGTGACATTTCAATGTGAACGGGACATGGAAAGGACTCTCCAAGGAGGTCCTTGGTTTTTTGGGAAAAGGGGCTTGTATCCGAAGCGTTGGACCCCCGATTTCAACCCCCGGACTCGAGTCTTTGGATTTGGCTCCTATTTGGGTTAAGATGCCGGGATTACCTCTGCTTTTTGGAGCGGACAAATATTGGTTGGGATAGCTACGGAGATTGGAGAACTAATAGCTATTGATCCTGCAACCTTGAGCAAAACAAGACTCCTGTCTGCTCGCATGTGTGTGTTGGCGGACATGAGTAAAGAGCTCCCTAAATCCATTATTTTGTCGTCTATGTTTGGCCTTCATACTCAGGTATTTGAATATGAAAATATGTCTTTTAAGTGTAGTGTTTGTGGGAAGGTAGGGCACCAGGGTATCCATTGCATTTCCAAGAACCAGCCCCCACTCCAAAATCTCGATCCTCAAACCCAGAATAATATCCCTCCCCATGAGATCTCCATTCCTACCCAATCTGGGCCTCAAGGACGTGGAGCTCGAAATCCGAATATCAGAGACCCTGTTCGCCCTATTGTAAGCAAGAGGCAACGTTTTAACCCTCCTCCCAAAAATTCCTATGCCCCAAAACCCTCTCACGGGGGAGCTGGTCCCTTTGATGGGAACCCTCAAGCTCAACTCTGCTCCTAAGATGATACGACAAGCCTCGAGCCAAATCACAAAGGAAAGAACCCCATAGATCAACGCCACAGGGCAAGTAAGTTTGATTGGGTGATACGGGAGGCCTATGGAGGCTCGGTGGAAGTGGTCCCATGTCTTGCGAGAGGAATTTATGGGAAGAAATTCCAAGGAGATCAACATCCCGGTGGAGAACAGTTTTGATGCATTAAATCATTTGAAGGGAGATCGGATGGACGACCAAGAAGTGGAATGCGAGGTAGAGGAGACTCAAGAGAAGGATTTAGAGGAGAAAAATCGGAGGAAGGAGCGGGGAAACTAATAATACGAGGCAAGGATACTCGGGGAGGAAGAGGTGAACCACCAAGATCGGTGTAACCCCAAAGCGGGGAAAAAAGAATCTACTAATCAAGAAGCTAAGAGCACGGAATCATCTCCATTGTCAAAAAGACCAGTTAACCTGGAAAGCCAGATTGTTACCCCAAATACCAAGACTGACCTACCCAAGATGGTTACTAGAAGCCAAGTGAATCCCAAGGAACTTCAACCTAGAGCGGATGTATGGGGATATGGTTCGGTAGGAAGAGGGAAACCTAGCAATGCTGCCTTAAGGCAGAAAGAAGCAGAGCGAGGAGTGGTTGATGGCACTCAAGCAGTATTGCTCTTTGGGGCGAAGGCTCGAGGATCCAAAGCCCATAAATGAAGATCCTTTCATGGAATATTCGTGGGAGTAATCCTGCAAAAATAAGAGCTTTGTATGCTCTTAGACAAGAACACAAACCGGATATGATTTTACTGCAAGAAACTAAAATGGAGGAGAGTAGAGTTATTCCTTTTAAGAATAGGACTTGGCGAGAAGCTGAAGTAGTAGGCCAAGAGGCCACTGGGAGCAGCGGGGAGGGTTCTTGGTTATGTGGAACAAAAATGTGATTGATAGTAGAGTGATTACGATGTCTAGTTGGTTTATTTGTCTCTTATGTGTGGATAAAACCACACGGGAAGAGTGGATCTTAACGAATGTATATGCTCCGGTTAGACGAGGGATCGAGAAGGGTTATTTGGAGTCAGCTAGCTGAATTGAGGGAGACGGTCCCCAACTACCCTTGGATTGTGGCGGGGGATTTCAATTGCTACCTTAATCCTGTAGATAAATTGGGGGGCTCTCAAATAATATCTGCTGATATATACGAGTTTAGAGATTTTGTTGAGCAACATGAGTGATGGATGTGGACCTGCGTAGATTCTCCTATACATGGTCTAACAAAAGATTGAAGGAAAACCAAATTCGAGATAAGATTAGATAGGTTTCTTCTTTCTCAAGAATGCCTGGAGAGGTTTGGGGACTCTTCATTAACGGCACTCCCAAGAATCGGGTCCGATCACAACCCAATTCCGTGGGAAGCGAGGGGAGGACTCTAAGAAAAGATACATCGAGACCCTTTCGATTCGAACTTATGTGGTTCCAACATCAGGATCTCAAGGATCTGGTTGCCCAATGGTGGGACAAAAAGTATAATGGTTAAAAGCTGGCCCAAGTGGCATGTAAACTAAGGAATGTGAAGGCTAACATTAGAGAGTGGAACAAAACTTCCTTTGGCAATATTTTTGTTAAAAAGGCGAAACTAAAAGACAAGATCAATGAACTACGGGAGAAGTTGAAGTCGGAGCGACTTACGGAGGATGCGAGAAACCGGGAGAGGAGAGCTATTGGCCGAATACCACACGATGCTAGGATTTGAAGAAACCTTTTGGAGGCGAGAAATCCGATTGCGTTGGTTAAAGGAGGGTGACAGAAATACAAAGTTCTTCCATGTCTCTACTCTTCGCCACTGGAGTACTAACAAAATTAAGGAGATCAAGATGGCCGATGGGTCTAACACCAAAGATATGGAAGACATAAGGAGGGAAGCGGTTGAGTACTTTAAATCGTTGCTAGAAGATGTAAATCCGACTATTGAAGAAGAGGACTCTCTGTTGGCAGCCATTCCACCCCTCGTAGCGATAATCTTAATGGATTCTTACTTAGTCCTTTCACAAAGGAGGAAATCAAGAAGGTCATTTTTGACATGGATGGTAACGACTCCCCGGGACCGGATGGCTTCCCTGCGACTTTCTTCCAGAAGTTTTGGGATATCCTAGGCAATGATGTAGTGGAAGCTATAATTGAGGCTCAAAAGGACATGGAAATCCCAGAAGGAGTTAATGCTACTTTTTTAGTTCTCATCCCTAAACTAGTGGGAGCAATGGAATTTTCCGAGTTTCGCCCTATCGGTTTATGTAACACTCTGATGAAGATTCTCACAAAAACAATCGCCAATAGGTTGAAGGTTATCCTTCCTTTCATCATTGATATGAACCAAGGTGGCTTTGTGAAAGGGCGACAAATATTGGATGGTATCATCACAATTCATGAGGTTATTCATTCAATGGTGACTAGTAAGGAAGCGGGTATGTTACTAAAGCTTGATATGAATAAAGCCTACGACCAGGGTCTCATGGCGGTTCCTCACCAAGATTTTGGGTAAGTTTGGTTTATGTCCCCGGTGGATTAAGTTGATTTTTAGTTGTATCTCTACTACAAGATTTTCTGTCATGGTGAATGGGTCACCCTCCGGTTACTTTAAGAGTGAAAGGGGGTTGCGACAAGGAGATCCTTTGTCTCCATACTTGTTTATTATTTTAGCGGAAGCATTGGGTGGGAACATTTCAGCGGCGGTGGCGGATGGTCAATTGGAAGGTTTTAAACCGGCCTCAGCGGCGAGGCCGGTGTCTCACCAACGGTTTGTGGATGATACAATCATTGTGTCCAAAGCCTCGGTGCCTCAAGCTAGGAAGTTGAAGAGAATTCTAACCAAGTATGAGACAGAAGCGGGACAGTACATAAACTATAAGAAGAGTAGCATCTATTTCTTTAACACGCCTGGTGGGAGGGAGGAAAGAATAGCTAACCTCTTCGGTTGTGGAAAGGAGCTTCTACCGGCAACTTATCTAGGCATGCCTATGTTCGAAGGAAGAATGAAGGCTACTTTGTGGAACTCGATCATTGACAGGATCTCCAAAAAGTTAGCGGGGGTGGAAGGGCGGCCTTCTCGGCTCCGCGAGAAAAGCCTTATTAGTTCAAACTACTTTACTGAGCATTCCAATTTCTTGCATGTCTCTATTTAGAATGCTGCAAAGGTCAGAGCTACATTGGAGCTAATTCAACGCAACTTCTTGTGAGTCGGGGTTCGGAGGAGAGAAAGAGAATTTCGTTGGTAGCATGGAATCAGGTGTGTGCAAGCAAGGATCAGGGGGCCTGGGGTTAAAGAGAATGAAAGAATTGAATCAAGCTATGATTGGCAAACAGGTATGGAGATTTATCAATAATGATCAATTGGGATGGGTAAAACTTCTTAAGGCAAAATATATCAGAAATAATCAGGACTTCCTGAAAGGTGATAATCTTCCTAGAGGATCCTATTTTTGGAATTGTTTGCTCGAATGTCGGGAGGTAGTCAGGAAAGGCATCAGATGGAGAATTGGTAATGGAAGACAAGTGGACTTTTGGAAAGACCCGTGGTTGGAAGAGGCCCCTATGAAAGATAACTTAGACCTTCGGGTCCTCCAACATAAACTTTCGAAGGAAATGGGAGGAAAAGTAGGGGATTTTATTGTCTGTAGCACGGGAAACTTCTTCTTGGAAGAAAATCACGAGTTCATAATCTGTCGAGCAAGAGAATGTGGCCCTAACCAAACTCAATGATGCTTTAAGGGTGTTCCCGATCATTCACTGGGGAGGAAGAGACAAGGCGATTTGGGGCAAAACTACAAGTGGGATCTATTCGGTAAAAACTGCCTATAAGTTAATCCACTCGGGATTCAATGGCTGGACTCCGACTTCGGTTATTTGGTTAAATAATTTAACCCCAAAAATAGCTTTCTTCTTTTGGTTGGCGATTCAAAATAAGATCCGACAACGAGATAATCTGCAAAGGAGAGGTTTCCAATTCATCAATCGATGTATCTTGTGTGAGAAAGCAATAGAATCCGTAAGTCATATATTTCTAACTTGTGATTTTTCTTGTACGAGTCTTCCAAATGATCTGTCCAAATTTCATATAGATTGGAGTCTGTCCAAATAGCATGTCGACTTACGCATACGGTGGGCTTCCCCCTTAGGGCAAAGCTTTTGACTTGGCTCTGGAAGCTCGACTTACCCCATTTTTTATGGGGGATATGGAATGAGAGAAATAAGAGAGTATTTAAAGGACGTAAGAAAGATCCCGGGTTATGTGGTAATAAAATAATCGAGCTTTGAAAGAAAAGCTGGAAAACTTTCTTCTTCAAAAATGAGACCATGTCTCTAAGGGAAAGGAGGATTTTGCGGAGCCGGGGAGAGGAACTTCCGGACCTAGACATTACAACCAACCCACGGGATGGTGTCAAGTGGATACCCCCACACAAAAGTGGGTTAAGTTTAATTTTGACGGGGCGGCTAAAAGGAAATCAGGGGCTGCGGGAGCGAGGAGGAGTTTTGAGAAATGAGGAAGGAAAAGTGGTCCTTGCCTTTGCAGAGCCTTTGGGAACTCAAACAAATCATTTTGCGAAGCCCGAGCCTGCATGCGAGGCAATGAGAATTGCCGGACTTGAGGGTTATAAGGAAGTTATCTTTGAAGGGGATTAACTTAATATAATCAAGGCAATTAAGGAGGATAAAGACCCCAGTTGGACCATATTGGAGCTTATCCTAGAAGCAAAGATTCATAAATCTCATTTGGTTAATGCCCGAATCCAACACACCTTCAGAGAAGGGAACCGAGCGGCGGATCTAATGGCAAATATTGCGGTTTCTGTTGGGGAGATGCAAATTTGGAAGGATAACTTCCCTCAAGAACTATTGGTGTTGGTTGCTAGAGAAGAGCTAAGATCAAACTGTTAGAGCATCGGGGAGATCGGAGGGGCTGATGATGAGTAATCCGACGAGATGGAATTAGGCGAGAAAAGGCATCCCATTTGCTTGGGGCACGGGAGGTGACAAGTGTACGATACGACAACCTAGTGTTAGTAAGTGCTAGGTGTTGTTTGGTTTTTGTTTTATCCTGAATAGTCAAGCGACAAGTATAGGACTTTGGACTCTAAGTATGGCTTAATGTGAGTCTTAGAAAGATCCATTTTGTATTTTGATTATACGGGCTTGATGCTAGAACCAGCCCATTTTGACTTTGTAAAAGGTTTGTGGACCTTATAACCACCTCTACCTTATACCAAAAAAAATATCTTCGTAGTCTGCCCTAGGCATTATGGTAAGCCCTACTGAGCCACAGGAAGAATAGTAGTTGTTACAATATTGCCATTGTTGGAAGAAGATAATGATATTTTCATAGTTTACCTTGAATTTCTTTGGTTTATTTTGTGTTCGTTTAAAACCTAGCAGTGGTGGAAGCGTGCTTCACAGTCTAGTACGATCAGTAATTATGCATGACATGTGTAACTATCATGTACCATGGTTGGCATATATTTACCTGAGGTAAAGCATAATCTTGTAGAGAAAAAAGGAGAGGTAGTCTAAAGCACGTCTATTTTATTATTTTTTGTTGTCATCCATTTTCTTTATTTTGCTTCATTTGTTAAGCATTGTAAAGAAAGTGTTTGAAAATAAGTTGAATAAAATTAAATGCATGGTGCTTGCTAAAGAGGGGATGTAGCCCAAAAGGTGGAAACAAAGGGTCACTTGGGAATTTTTAAAATAAATGATTAAAACAGTGAACTAGGGGCTAGAAATTGCAAAACATAAGGGGGTGGAAAAATATTGGAAGGTCATCCAATTGTTGTCGAGGTTCTAGTTGGTATTTTTGTATGCAAAAAACAAGATTTTGAATATCATAAAAAACTCTTTTTATTGCATATCTCTATGTTTTCTCATGTATTGGGTTTACTTTTGATGTTTTATGCATGAATGTGGTTGTATCAGGAATATATATTTAATACATGTTTCTAATCCTTTGACTCTTGCCATAACCAGTGTTTAGATTGTGCAAATGCAGGTCTAACCTATTTGTGTTCTTTTTTAGGATCTACTTTTCTGCATGTTATACTGAAACATTTTAAAGAAATTATTTCTTTGATCATTTTTTCATAATCTAGTCCTCTTTTCCATAGTTTAAGTTTTATTTCTTCTAACCCTACCTATTTTGTTTCTTTTATATGTGTTTTCTATTTCATTTAATCAAATACTTGAATCCTAACATATCCTTGTTTGTTGTTTTAAAGTTAGTAGTTTGAAGTTAGAAGACCTCCCAATAATTTTTATTGTCAATGCTAATTCATTAAACTTATTCTAATAGTTATTTCTGTTATTCAAACACTCCACAGGGTTTTCATTTTTACACAGAATTTTGTTCAAAGGTAAAAGGAATAAATATATTATATTTTCTCAGCACTTTCTTTTACCAACTAAATTCAAGATAAAACAAATCTACAAATTAGGGAGGGATCTACTAACTTCTATTTTCACACTAAAGCAAAGATAAAATGAAGTGGGCTTACCATAGCACTTTCTAACTATACATTTTAACTTTAAATAAAAGGAATCAGCTAACAGGAAGTATTGACACTAGCTTCATTTTAAATCTAAGATAAACAAAGTGGTTTTTCCACAACACCTGCTAACAAAACATTCTTAACTAAAGATAAAAGGAACCTGCTAACAGGGGTTTATGGGTAAATCACATTGATAAATCAGAAGTAAAATGAACTAGGATTATTTTCAAGCACTTTCACTTCTGATTTCTACACATAAGGGAACTCAAGCCCTTTCATTTACATAATGCATGGCAAATCATTCTAACCAGTAGGCCCCTTGTTAATGGTTATTTGCAAATCACTGAGGTATTCTAAGTTTCATTTTATATATCATGTAAGGAACCTTGGAGAAATATTTCATTTCTTTACAAGAGAGGGTTTTGCTAACAAAAATCCTAATTGTGAGTGTGGTTTTGCAACAGGGCAAAATTACCACTCAACGAGATCCTCAATCCCTTTGAATTTGTCAAATTTTGATACTGTAAAATATGTCGGATATGGTGGTGATGGTACCAAAAAGTGAATTGGTTTATTGATAAGTTGTCTTAAAGTTGGTTTCTGGTTCATCATACTAGGAGTGTGTTGTATCAAGCTATCAATCTAATGTTGCATTACTTGAAGTCTAGGGTCTTTCCTAGGTATGTGGAAGACCTGAATCACTTGATGATTGTATGGAGATGAAGTGGTGAAATGTTAAGGTGTGATGAGATGTTGATTATTTGGTGAGGTGGATTACATCTGGTGATGTTGGGCTTGATGGAAAAATAATTGTGGATGATGGAATGGAGATGAGGTTTGAGGATTATGAATGGGCTGACTCATGGTAATTCAATGGGTGTGGTGTGATGGAGGTGTGGGGATGGAAATCATAGAATATTATGATACCCATGATGGATTTACGATAAATAAAGTATGTTGGATGGAAGTGGGTTGGGGATTGAAATTTACCACCTGTACTTGTTGTTGGGGATAAGAATGAAAATTTTATCGATCCTTGTGCAATTTATTGAGGTGTTTCCATGATTCTTGTATAGCAATATCTAAGGCATATGGTGTGGATGTGGTAGGAATGGATGAAGTAGGTGGAGGATAAGTTGCAATAGGTATTGCAACTGAATGTGGGGTAGTGGAAGTTGGTATTTGTAAAGCAGTATTGACATGTGCTTCATACAATAGATTGACATAGGTGGTGGTATATGAGGATGGGATGGAATTTCTTTGAGCACATGACTATTTTGGAAGGTACCAATGCTAGGAAGGTGTATATGACACCTCAAAAAGAGGGTTAGTATACACCTAGGTGAAATTGGAAGGCTATGAGTAGGAAAGTTCCTACTGAGAATAAATATCATGCCTGGGTGGGCTATTGATTTAATCTAGAATAGGGTTGATGGATCTTCAAAAAGCTTCCACTTTACCCATATCTATGTGGGTGATGTTATGGTTGGTGGGAGATGATGGCTTAGTTTTTAGAATGGGGATGTTGGTGGCTCTATGTAACACATCAATGTTTGAGGTATACATAGCATGTGATGGTCCCATAGAAAAACTAGAATATATAGTTTATCTGTATCACATTGATAGGGTTAACCACAAAATTGGCAGGGGAAGAAGTTGAACACTACGTAGATGAAGTGGTTTGTATGGTAGAGGCTTGACTCAAAATATTTGCTTAGCTTCGAGTTGAAACCTTAAGCTAATGATTCGTTTTGGAATGGTGAGTGTGGAAGGTGCATAAAGAAAATGCAAATGGAAAAAACACAAAATTAAACAAGAAATTCAATCCTATATTTTGCAATATTTTTTTTTTATATGGGGTTTATGTGTTGTAGATGTGCTAAACTAAACTATTATGCAAGGTGGAATTTAATTTTGGATGGAAAATGAGATTCTTCCTAGTGATGAAATCTAGAAATTTTGCTCATGGGTGACTATGGTTGCTATGGACGATATGATGGATGGAGATGAAGCCCACTGTCAAAAATATCGAACAATGGTTGGTGATGAAATCCAACTCACTATTGTTTAGTGTGAAATGTGCAAAGTGTGTGATTCATTTTAAGATTTATGTTTTCTATAGTGTTCATCCAATGTTAAAAAAACCCTACTTCACTTGTCTAATCTAGAAGCCAAGAACATCAACACTAAGCTCCTCAAAATAACTTAGGGGTACACCACTTAAGACCCACCCTGAATCATCAAGTGATTCCAACAATGGAGGGTTCACCCAATTCTTCTGCCCTGAATCATCAAGTGATTCCAACAGCAGGAGTATACTTAGATATTGTGACCTTGTTCCAAATTATAAAAGTAAAAATGGAAGATTTCAACCCTATTATGCAGCTATTTATGCTTTTGTTATTTCAAATGCAAACAACATACATAATAATAAATGAATACACCATAAAGCAACAAAAATCTAAAATAAATGTGATCTATAGTGAATGCATAAATGCAATTCTACTTTATAGGCAATCTATATGAAGAATGTAAATGCCTAAAATGAAAATAAAAATACTACTTTAAATAGAAAATGAATGATTTTCTCTTGTTAATTTCATTGTTAAAAGTAGGAAAATAAAAGCAAAAATGATTTAGAGTTTGATCCATACTTACCAAGAAGTCTACGTATTTCTTCCCTATCTATTAAACGTCATCCTGAGTCTCTGGAATGTTGTAGATCATTTACTGAATGTTGCGGGCATCCCTCGAATGTTGGAGGGCATCCACACAACCTCAGATAAAATTTTGTAACTTTTAGAAATCCTTTTTTTCTTAATTTTTGCGTGATCAAACTTTTAAAGCCTATAAGATAGAAATAAAAACAAAAATTAGTGACAAGATAAATCAAAATGAAAAACCCTTTGGGGGTCCCACCGTGATCACCATTTTGTAAACCAAAAACGAACAACACCAATACACAGATAAAGCACAAAAAGCATAATGACAAAACAGAATGCACAAAATGAATAATATTTTTATTAATATGGGTAGATCTCTGAGTTGTACAATGAATGTACCCCAATATGAGGTTTTACAATGCTTTTGATACAAATATTATAAATAATAGTATTTTAAAACCCTAGTTCAATGAACAATTGGTATCTTCTTGCTCATATTTGATCCAAACAAGAGTGTGGGTGGGCTTGTGTATCCCTACAGGACCACCCTAGCTTCAACAACTTCTAGAAAGATGATTCCTGCACCTACAAACAACAAAAAACATAAAAGGAGTTAGAAGCACCTGCGAGGGCTCCATTGCATGAGGTCCTCTAAAATATAAAACTATTAAAACCCTAGATGTTGTACAATATAACTAAAAATAGAAATGCAAGAATATAAATAAAATGCATCGAATATATTTACCTTTTCAAGACTAACTTATGATCTTATTTTTGTTGTCTATGGTCATGTGAATTCCCGAAAGCATCTGAGGGCTTACAGACTACAAATTTTGCTATGGGAAATTCTTAGAGATATTTTTGATGACTGTAAATGCCCACCAGCATTCCAAGAATACCCAACAGAGTTTTACAAACTCTAGGTGACATTTAGGGGTGTAAGGGAATGAACCAAATCTATTTCACGAGTATTTTTTTTGGCGGATGAAGTGGGTGATGCAATGGCGACAGTGAGGGATGAGGATGATATCAAACGGCTAGGGAAAATGTTCTCAAAACTTTCTAAGGATTTTATTCAGCAAAATGACTCATATTTTATAATATACCCTTGAACATGTTAGGGTTTCGATGACACAAATGAGCGATCAAGATTAAAACATGAGGAAGGGTGGATATTAAGCTTGGGCAAGTGACATGGATTGAGATGGATAGATAGTTGAGATTAAAACGTGGTGGATGGCTAGGATTTATTTATATAAATACATATATATTTATTAAATATATAAATATAATATAATATATATATATATAATGGGCAGCTATGATTGGAGGACACATATGGATGACAAGTGGCTAGATTTTGGTGTCTACAGGTAGGTAGATGGTAGTGGTATTTTAACAATTCATTGTTTAGATTGTTGAAATTGATACATAACCTGATATCACCATTTTATTTCAAACTAGTACCAAGTTGGCTACCCAAGTGGAGTGCTTGATAAAGAAGATTATTTGGGCCTACAATTATTTTAGAATATCATTTCCATAATTGCTTCAATTTTAGGGTTCTTAGCCTCTATTTTTTCCTAAAAGAATTTTCACTAGGATCCAATTTGATGGTATGCTCTATGATGTCTATATTATACACCTTTAATATTTATAGGACTAGATAATGATGTCCCTATATTTCCCATAAAGTTTCTTGAAAAGACATGTTTCCTCTCTGGTGTATTCCTTACCTAATAAAAAATTCTTCCCTTTGACAATATCAACATAGTGATAAGAAGATGTCTTTACTTTGATGTTGGAATGTTTTACATTGTTATTTGATTGATAAGCTCTCCATCACGATCAACCCTTTTGGAGATATGTTAATATTTAATTGTATTACCCCATATTTTATATTATCCCTAAATTCATTTTTATTTTTAGCATATTGAGCTTGTTTGATGATAAATTCAATGATTTGCTTATCATGATTGAAAACTTGCCAATGGTCATAGTTATCGGGGATTGTTGACATAAAAATGCTTTCAAATATTTTGGTTTATCTTAGAGTTTTGTGATGGGTCAAAAATTTCTACCATAGATGCAAATTCTTCTCCTTTTGCATTCAATTCTTGGGGAATTACTTTAATTTCATAATTCTTGAAGATTTCCAATAGATCCCAGACCTTATGCTTAGATGATTTCAAGAGCATATTTTTAGTGGTAGATTATGAATTAATCAAATTAATGAATATCTTAGAGGTTACAAATATCTTGATATATTTAAATCCCATATTTTCAACCTTTTTCAAGCTAGTGCATAATACTTCATGCTTAGCTACATTATTGATGTAGTTGAACAAAAGACTATAGGTATAATTAGTCTATATGCCTTGTGGATTTATGAATTGGATGTTTGCACTAGTCCCATTTCTAGTTCTAGAATGATAAAAATGCATGATCTATGTTTCTTTAGATCCTTATGCCTATTGACTAGTTGTAGTTGGGATACTAGTTGGTTCTTTAGATATGAAGTAATTCCCTAGCTCAGTTTATTCAAATCTTAGTTTTGAGTCTTTATCATACTAAAGCACACTAATGATCATATTAATTTTATACATCTTATCACCCCTTGTGATTGCCTCATCTACAAGATCAAGCAATTTATTTTAGTTAGCCATTTCACTTTCATACAACTTATGCAACAAGTAATGAAATGGAGTATCATTATCAATCTGGATCATCCTCCCATCTTGCAATACCTTCATATGGCTATAATCCATCACTAAATATCCATCTCTTGATAACTTATGAGTCCATTATCTTAGAAGCAACATAAAAAAATATGATGGGATATCAACCACTATAACTTAATGGACTACCACTAAATTAGGATGTTTTTCATAATCATGATTAAATATTTCAAAACTCCCACAACATTTTGTTGGAGAATATTACATTATTTGGTACATGATAGTGTACCCTTATGGTACATCTTGTAAATATTAGAATAGGGTTGTGTCCTATATTAGAGTGTGAGTAAATATTTTATGTAATGTAATAATATGTAGGAAATGCACAAGTGTCATGTAAATGAGTGTGCAAGTGTTATGTGTGTAGATGTGTATAAGTATCTCATATATATGTGTGCACATGTGTTCTTAGATTAGGAAGTTTTATGTGAAGAGTCATGTCCAAGTGTGTATACAATATAGAGTCATGTGTATGCAAGTGTCAAGTAGAGAAGCCAAGAGTCATGAGACTTGGCATAAGGAAAGGAAAAGTCAAGTAACCAAAGAGTAATCCTACAATGGCTATATATTACTCCATAGTAGACTATATTACCTATATTGACTACATAGTCTATAGAGTGTGCATAGAAAGTATTGTTATTATATGAGAGTTTTATGATACATTTGTAAGAGGAGTAATAAATATTGCATACATTTGAGCAACTAATATTGTAAGTTGTGCTACATGCTTTGTACATGTATGATTCAGGCTATTACATTCATATATTTTTGCTTATTAATGAATGTTAGTTGATATATTATAAGCCTTGATTTTACATATTAGTTGGCTCATATTATTCTAGTTACATTATTATCTTGATCTTACTATATTGTGGCTATCATATATTTGATCTTGTGAGTTTACATTAATATTAAGGCTTAAAAATCTATCACATTCACCCAAGTGCCATCCATCTAGATCAAATTCCTAATGGTCTTTATGTAGGAAATTGTTTTCTTCATAAACGTCCTTGGGAATCATTGTTCTAAATCTACTATGCAACTTCTTGGTAGATAATTATCAATTTTTAGATACATATAAAATGACAATGGTTTTAGGGTTTTAAGCTTTGGATAATTTAGGATATTCATCATATTGACTTGAATACCCAAAGGATTTTTTTCTATCAGGTTTTGTTGCTCTGTTAGATTAGGTCAAATTGATTTAGATTAGCCATTCTTGGTGTATATCCTTTCCTACTCAAGGGTTTTTTGAAGTAGATCCCTTTGTCTAGGTAGGAATAAAGCCTCTAACATGATCACCTTTATTGGAATCTTATTCACTTTTTCTATAATATTAAACCTAAATTCAATAAATCTCCTTTCATTATACAATGTGAATTTTTAGTACTTCTTGATGGCTACCACATGTTCATTGGTGATAGAGGGGTGCTTAAATATTACTTAACCTCCTTTTAACTTATCCTTTTCTTTCTTATTGATTTTGTTTTTGGGATTACCTATCCCATCTTGACCACTCCTTTTTGTTCCTAGTTCTTCCCCTTATCTACTTCCATTTTGTTTTTTAACTTATGTTTCAGTCTATGAAACAATATTTGCATATTTTTAAATATTTTTTATTATGTCATGGTCACTGGCCCCATGTCCTTCATGTGTAGTGGTGATATTTCTTTTCTCAATATTTTTGTATCCTTGTTTGCTTCAACCTTCTTCTAGAATGGTGATTACTATTTTGCTACCTTTATTTTACCTCTAATCCTAATCCCTTATTGATTAGCACATGCAACTCTATCCTCAAATGTGGAGTCTTCATCTATCACAATTACACCAAATTTGATAAAAATAATATTGTTGGTGTTTTGTAAAGCTAGAATTTCCTATTGTTCTAGGGTTGAATCTTGGTAAACTAATTGGCTTATTGCTAGTACCATTTTCCCCATGATGATGACTTATTGGGCTTGGCATTATTGATCATATTTATTTGTTTATGAATGCCTAATAGGCATAAGACAATCCATAAGCTCTTTTTATATGGTAAGTGCCATAAATTTTTAATATCTATATTTGTATTCATGATATTATTCTACATTTAGTTTATATTTTTCTAATGTTTTGAGGTGGCACTTGTTCCTTTGTAAGATAAGGATTTTTTCTTGGTTTCTAACTATGCTATTTTTCTTCCACTATATCTTTTCCATGTTATTTTAATTCACCATTGTCTTCACTACCTCTAATATTTCCTTCGTATTGAGTAGACATTAGTATAAACATTAGGTGATGGCTTTAGTATGATCACTAGTTTATGGTGGAGCAAGTAAAGCTAGTAGTTGAGGCTAGAAAGTGATAGTCGAAGGTGAATTTTTACCTGATTATGTCATGATATATGGATAAGGATAAAAAATTAGAAAATTATTGGAAATTTGGAATGGGGAAGGTAGTGGGCATGGATCTAGAAATATGAGGGTTCTAGGTGGTATGACTGGTGAGGGCCATAGGTAGAGTAGGTGGAAATTTTTCTAATCTAATTAGAACATATTTTTTTGGGCTACCTCTTCAAAAGATGTATCTAAAAATGACATGGTTAGCATTGCAAAATATTAATGCTAAATAAAATTGTAATAATTTGATGTGATATGGCATTGTTTGTTCCTGGTTAGGTGTAGCATTAGGAGAAATTAAATACAAGGTCTTCATGAATCTAGTGTTATAATCATGAATATTTTCTTGAAAATGCCTTTGCATGATAGTTAATTGAAACAAAATAGAATACTAATTATCTATATTGATAAATATACACAAAAAATATTCTATAATTGATGCCTAGTTAATGATAAATTATAATCCCCTATACCATAAAGCAACTTTATCTCACAATGAATAGATAAGGAAGTGTACCAATATTTCTTTACCCTAAATATGATGGATCAAATTTAGTGTAGAGGGTTTTTCTAATTTATCCATTTCTATTTTGGTCCCATTTCTATCAAAGGTATGTAATGCTTTCATAGCATTGGCTAGAATAGTATAATAGGCCCTTAGGTTTAGTGGCCCTTGATAGGTCCAATCTAGGAGTTGATTTTGGTGCCTAGGTGGTTGTGGTGCTTGATTATTTGTGGGAGGTTGACCATACTATATAGGATAGGGATACACCATGTAGTCTTGCAATGGGGGTTATATGCTAGACATGGAGGAATTTAAAGGAATATTTGTTGGGAAAAACCCTGAGAATATTATTGTGTGGCATAATATGGTGATAGAAAAGGAGTATTAGGATTTTTAAAAAGTGGAGAATATTATAAACCATGTTGGAAATCTTGTTGATTCTGAGAAGTTTTTATTGCTATAGATTTTATGAGGATGGTTAGAAGTGACATTTGGATTTGGGATGCCATTGAGCTCTTTGTACCCTTATTTTACCAATTAACACTTGTAAATTTAAGATGATGGCTTGGATCTAGATAGAGATATATATTTATCCTAAAGTATTTATGTTGGGTGGCATAGATTGTCCTAATGATGAGGTTTCTATGTTAGACATGTTAATTTTTTGACTAGATCTAGGAATATTTAGATTCAATTTCATACATATAGGAGGATTGATTTCAAAATTAGAGACTAGAGGTTGACTCACATTGTCTAATTATTTGAGGATATTAAAATTTGGTTAGTGTAAGGATTATTAACATCAAAAAATGATATCCTATACAAAGGATAAATGTGAATCAAGTTAGGTCTAGTAGTGGCCTAGCATGGCTTGGGCAATTAGAAATAATGGTGGCATAATTGTAAGGTGATAGGAAACTAGAGAAGATGATCTCTTAGGACACTAGTTTTTGACTTGTTTGATCAACAATTGGATCTTTTCCTTTCAATGGAATGGTATTTAGTGTAGGATCCTCTTTGGACTCGTCATCTTGATTTATTTTTTGATATGCTATCAACTTATTTGATTGGAATTATTTTCTCAATCATTATTTTTTAGATCATATATTAATAAGATTGGGTTCCTTCATGTATGTACATATACAAACAAAGTTTTGGGGGTAATTTTAAAAAATTAAAATTTAAAAATGAAGTGAACCTCTCCCTAGTTAGATAAAATCACTCCAAAGGTTGGAACTTAGAGACATTTATCAAAGGAGAGTTCAATTACATAACTTCAATCTTCTTGATGAATTGCTCCTCATAATCTAGGCTAATTGCTCTTCATATTGAACTTGAAGAACTTTTACTCTTTCAGAGTAAATCACTGCTTAAATTAGACGTTGAAATTTTACTAATTTTTCTAGACAATTGGCCTCAAAAGGAGCAAATCACTCTCTTTTTGGAGTGAATCACTTCCTAAGTAAGCATTTGGAAAAAATGTTCCTAAATTAGACCAATCATTTTTCCTATGACATGCAAATTCGGATTCAAATTTGAGAAAATCAGCAAATTGGGGATCCATCTTGCTCGTCTGTTTTACCAAAGTTTCAAAAATTTGAAGTTCATAACAAGGCTATAATTCATAAAGCACCTACAAAACCAGATAATATTATTTATATATATACATTGTAGACACCAAAATCTAGCCACTTGTCATCCATCCATGTCCTCCAATCATAGCCGCCCATTATTTATATATGTATTTACTTAATATATATATATATATATATAAAATATTAATATTAATATTTTATATATTATATTTATATATTTAATAAATATATATGTATTTATATAAATAAATCCTAGCCATCCGCTACATTTTAATCTCAACCATCCATCCATCTCAATCCATGTCACTTGCCCAAGCTTAATCTCCACCCTTCCTCATGTTTTAATCTCGACTGCTCATTTTGTGTCATCGAAACCCTAACATGTTCAAGGGTATATTATAAAATATGAGTAATTTTGATGAATAAAACCCTCAAAAATTTTTGAGAATATTTTCCCTAGTCATTTTGCTATCATCCTCGTCCCTCGCAACCACCATCGCATCACCCGCTTCATCCACCGCCAAAAACTCTCGTGAACCAGATCTAGTTCTGGTTCATCCTCTTACACCCCCAAACACCACCTAGAGTTCACATAACTCTATTGGGAATTCCTATAATGTTCATGGGTATTCACATCCATCATCGAATACCTCTGGGCATTTCCCATAGTAGACTTTGCATTCCGTAAGCCCTCAAATGCTTTTGGGCATTCGCACGACCATCGACAATAGCAATAGGAGCATAAGTTAGTCTTCATAAGGTAAATATATTCGGTGTATTTTATTTAAATTATTGCATTTATATTTTTAGTTATATTCTATAGCATCTAGAGTTTTAGTAGTTTTATCTTTCAAAGGGCCTCACGTAGTGGATCCCTTGCAGGTGCTTCTAACCCCTTTTATGTTGTTTTTTGTTTGTAGGTGCAGGAATCAACTAGGGTTTTAAAACCCTATTATTGTTATATATGTATCAAAAAGTATTGTAAAACCCCATATTGGGGCACATTAATTGTACAACTCAAATATCTACCCATATTAATAAAAAAATTATTCATTTTGTCAATTTTATTTTGTCATTGTGCTTTTTATGCTTAATTTGTGTATTGGTGTTGTTTATTTTTTGTTTACAAAATGGATATCATGGTGGTACCCCCAAAGGGTTCTTCATTTTAATTTATCTTATCATTATTTTTTGTTTTTGTTTCTATATTGCAAGTTTCAGAAGTTTGATCACGCAAAAATTATGAAAACAAAGGTTTTTGGAAGTTGCAGAATTTGATTAGAGGTCATGCAAACATCCTGTAGCATTCGAGGGATGCCCTAAGTATAATAGGAAATGCTCTATAGTGTTCCAAATACTCTGGGTGGTATTTAACAGAGTGGGGAAGAAATACGTAGGCTTCCTGGTAATCCTGGATCAAACCCTAACTCATTTTTTGCTTTCATTTTCCTATTTTTAAGAATGAAACTAACAAAAGAAAATCATTCATTTTTTGTTTAAAGTAGTTGCACTTATAAAGTAGAATTGCATTCATGCATTCATTGTATATCACAATTATTTTATATTTTTATTGCTTTATGGTGTATTCATTTATTATTTTGTATGTTATTTGCATTTGAAATAAAAAAAAACATTAATAGTTGCATAATAGGGTTGAAAGCTTCCATTTTTACTTTTCTAATTTGGAACAAGATCACAATATCTAAGTATACTCTTTTTTTTGGAATATCTTTATGATTTAGGGCAGAAGAACTGGGTGAACCCTCCACTATCAAAATCACTTGATGATTCAGGGTGGGTCTTAAGTGGTGTATACCTAAGTTCTTTTGAGGAGCCTAGTGTTTATGTTCTTGGATTCTATATTAGACAAGTGAAATAGGGTATTTTTAACATTGGATGAACACTATAGAAAACATAAATCTTAAAATGAATCACACACTTTGCACGTTTCACAATAAACAATAGTGAGTTGGATTTCATCACCAACCATTGTTCGAGATTGGCGACAGTTGGCTTCATCTCCATTTATCATATGGTCCATAGCAACCATAGTCACCCATGAGCAAACTTTATGGATTTCACCACCATAACGAATATCATTTGCCATCCAACCTTAAATTCCACCTTGCATAATAGTTTAGTTTAGCACATCTACAACACACAAACCCCACATTAAAAAAATTATTGTTGCAAAACATAGGATTGAATTGCTTGTTTTATTATGTGTGATTTCCATTTGCATTTTCTTTCTACACATTCCACACTCACCATTCCCAGTCGACTCATTAGCTTATGGTTTCAACTTGAAGCCAAGAAAATATTTTTTTTGATAAGTTAAAATTTCATTAAAAATGGGTTTTGAAAGGGCCCCAAAACCTTTTTACAACAGGTCACCAGACCAAATAAAAGCCAAAGGAAAGGCTGAAGGATAGGCCAAAGGATAGGCCAAAGGAAATACCAAAGGATAGGCCAAAGGATAGCCTAAAGGAAAAGTACATTAAAAATGCACCCGAAGTAGAAAAAAGAGAGTCCCGCCCAAGCGGTAAAAAAGAACCAAGAAAAAATTAAAAAATCTACCCAACATGAAATTTGAAAATTCTCGCCAAAGTAGGAATAATACAATTTTTAAAAATCTGTGTGGGGGAAAAATCATAAACTGGTATTCCATCAAGGAAACACTGAAAAAATAAATATGTCATGCACAAAACCACCCTAAACAACTGGATGGAGCAAAGGAACTACTAAGAAGGATAATCCCACCCAGGTAGGATTAGGATACACGTAGGGATGCAAGAAAAAATACCATAATAGCATCCCGTACAGGCCTAGAAAATGGAACAATAATATGAGGATCTCCATAGGCCACGAAATCCCCTTGCAACAAGGTTGAGCTACGTAGAGACCATATGAAGCAGAGGAAGCAGTAGAGGTATAACCACAATCTACAAGAAAGGGGTGGGAAGGTCCCAAGAAATCCAAAATAAAGGATCCATAGGGTTAACAAGTTGCATGTGTTAAGCACATGTCCCCCAAGACCAAAAAGTGTAGCAAGAAACCCTAAACAACCTCTAAAACCGCCAAAGAACAACTTAAGGGATCCAAAAAAGGAATACTAGTGGGATCTCAGTAGCAAGCAAAGCAAAGGCCCCTCACAATCCAATAAAGAAAAGCTAAGAACCCACCAAGAAGACCAAAATCAGGAACCCAAAGAGCAGATCCATGAAAAAGAAGCACGTGGTTCCCCCCAGACCAAAAATATGTTGTGAAAATCTTCTCAAGAAGCAAATCTCCAAAATATATGATGCACCACAATTGGAGAACCTCTTAAACCTAGATCCAAGTAGAAACCTACAAAAAACCTGGGATAGATCTAAGAGCACTAGGGAAAAAGGATCCTTGAAGCACCACAAAAAACCCAGGGAAGGTCCCAAGGACGTCCCAGAATAGAAGGTACACAAAAGAAACCCTCAAACAAGCATGGAAAGGGATAAAAAAAAGAAAAAGTGACCTCCCACCCCAAGCAGATCATCTGCAATACCAACCAACCAATAAGTAAGGGCCATGGAAGTGTCTAGGAACTAAGACAGAACCAGAGGAAGGGGAAGCAGGGAAGTAGAACAAGACTTCCTGCAAAGCAAAGATTTTGAGTCAAACCTCTGCCATCCAAACCACTTCATCTATGGAATATTCCACATATTTCCCTACCTCTTATGTTGTTAACCCTATCAGTGTGATATGGATAAACTATTCTAGTTTGTCTGTGGGACCATCAGACATTGTGTATACCTCAAACACTGATGTGTTACACAAATCCACCAATATCCTCATTCCAAAAACTGAGTCATCATCTCCCACAAACCATAACATCACCCACATAGATATGGGTAAAGTGGAAGCTTTTCGAAGATCCATCAACCCTATTCTAGAACAAATCAATAGCCCACCCAAGCATGATCCTTCTTCTCAATAGGAACTTGCCCACTCGTAGCCTTCTAGTTTCACCCAGGTGTATACTAACCCTCTTTTTGAGGTGTCATCTGCACCTTCCCAACATTGGTCCCTTCCACAATAGTCATGTTCTCAAAGTACTTCCATCCCATCCTCATATACCACCATATATGGAAATCCATTGTATGAAGCACATGTCAATGATACTTTGCAAATGCCAACTTCCACTGCATCCACTACCCCACATTCAGTTGCAATCCCTATTGCAACTTATCCTCCACCTACTTCATCCATTCCCACCACATCCACACCATCTTCCTTAGATATTGCCATATAAGAAGCATCGAAAAACCTTAATAAATTGCTCAAAGATCAATAAAATGCTCATTCTTATCCCCAATAGCAAGTACAGGTGATAAATTTCAAGCCCCAATCCATTTCACCTAGCCTACTTTCTTTACTACAAATCCATTATGGGTATCACAATATTCTATGATTTCCATCCCCACACCTCCATCAACCTACACCCATTCCATTCCTATGTGTCAAGCCATTCATAGTCCTCAAAACTCATCTCCATTCCATCATCCATAATCATTTCTCCATCAAGCCCAACATCACTAGATGCAATCTACCTCACCAAATCATCAACATCTCATCACATCTCAGCATTTCACCAGTTCATCTCCACATAATCATCAAGTGATTCAGGGCTTCCACATACCTGGGGAAGACCCTAGAATTTAAGCAATGCAATAATATATTGATATCTTGATACAACACACTCCTAGTATGATGAACCGAAAGCCAACTTTAAGACATCTTATCAATCAACCAATTCACTTTTCAGTACCATCACCACCATATCTGACAGATTTTACACTATCATAATCTGACAAATTCAAAGGGACTGAGGACCCTAGAGAGCATGTGAGAACATTCATTCACTCATGTTTTAGAATCCAAAATCAATATGCCTTAATGCTTAAAATTTTTCCTCAGACATTGCGGGGAGTTATCGTAGAGTGGTATAACCATTTGCCTCATCATAGTATTTATAATTTTGAACATTTGGTAGACCAATTTATTGAAATATTTTTCCTCAATATTCGAAAGAAAGTTTCACTGACTGAATTATATAGTCTTAAAAAATTTGATGATGAGTCAGTCTATGAATTTGGAAACCATTGGAGGGTTGTTATCATAAAACTACAATTCTCCCTACCAATGGAAGAGCTAACTTGATTGTTTACCAAGAGTTGCTTAAAATCCATCTCTTGGTTATTACAATTACAACATTATAGATCATTTAAATAAGCTCTTGCCCAGACTAGCATAATTGAGGAAATAAAAATCCAAGAAGGTGTGCTAAATACTAAAAATAAATAATGGTAGAATAAATTCCAATCCAAAGTAACTTATTCTGCCAATCCAATCCAAATCATGCTAATAAAACAAATCAAGTAAATCAAGTGGTCATGAGCCAGCTGCTAATGGCTCAACAATAACAACCACAACTAATTGCATATAAGCGGTTCCTCCACCATCACAAGTTCAAAACACAATGCCAACTATGGACAATCGCCAACATCGATAGTCTATTTGACAAAATCACCAATACACCCCTTTAGTCGAATCATATGCTTTCATCTTTCACAGGTTGTATGATACAAACCAACTTGCCTTGCCTAAGGTCAAACCCGATGATCCTACTAAGCATGGTAAAAACTATGAAGAGCATTTGTGTTACCCTTATCATTGATATAATGGACATGACATTAATTGCTACTACACATTTAAAGATATAGTGCAAGACCTAATTGATTTTGGGGTCATCAAGGTTGATAGTCCCTTAGCTCAGCAAAACAAAAATCTTGGCATCTATCAAACACCACTTCCTCATCATGAGGAAGTGCAACCAACAAGAGGAGGATCAAATACCAAGACTCCTCCTAATCAAGTTAACCATGTTTAAAAATACCAAGTTTTTGTGGGTGCTATTCATGTAGTCACCCGAGGTCAACAATGCACTACCAATCAACAAAATGCACAATAGCATATTGTTCAATATCCCATAGCACCATAGGCAAGTGTGTCTCCTAAACCTACCATTTCATCATCTCCCATTCAATTCTTATTAAATTCTTTCCAACTCATTCATATTCCAATTCATCCATCTCCACCCATTCATCCTCCCAATCATCCATCAAGGCCAATAATCTCTCTGAGTAGATGGTTAACCACTAGCCTTAAAATGGATTTAGCAAAACTATCCATTTACGATCTAATTCAACAATATCCCCCACATCATGAGGCATTAATGGATATTCTAAAATCCATTGAACTCCAATCTCAGGATGTTAATGCCTTTAAAAAAATTGTAGAAAATATCCGAACATGTGTGGAGCCTACCATTACATTCTATAATTTTGAAATCAAACCAATATCATCAGGATCGGTGGACCCTCCATTGCATATCATAGTTCAAGTTTTTAGGAAGTCATTCAAATAATTTTTGATTGATACCGGCTCCTCCATCAATATCATCACCAATTTGTCTCTCCAACATCTTAATCTCCCACCAGCTCACATCACCAAATCCACCTTCACCCTGAAAGCATTTAACAATGCTCTCTATTCCATAGTTGGTATTGTAGTTTTACCCATCGAAGTGGGGGTAAAAATATTGCACATAATGTTCCATATCTTGGAAGGATCCATGTTGTACAATGTACTCCTTGGATATCCTTGGATTAGGGAAATGAGATGTATTCCCTCTATACTCCATCAATGCTTAAAATATGTACATGAGGGACAAATTCATTGCATACCAGCGAACATAAAACCGTTTAAGTATTACAATTTCATTTCAAATCCCTATGAGTCCACCCTTTCATCCACTCATATTTTCCTAACATCATCAACCACATCATCCACCACACCATCCACTTCTTCATCTAAATTTCCTATTCATGAGGAACTCCCCATCACTACCCCATAGCAAGCTTCCACCTCCATGCCCTCATATTCATCGTCATCAAATACATTTACATGTAGTCAAGCCCAATCTACATCAACAACATCATCAATATTATCCATCAGCATTCGTTCCACATCATTGCTTATTCATCAAACACCTCAACCAAATCCACCTCCATCCACATCAGCTAATGTTTCACAAGTTGAATTAACAAATTATTATATTCCATTCTAGTCCATACCTATCCCATTATCGAATTCACAAGCTAATCACAAGTTTTCCACATCCACTTCTACATCATCCCAAGTTGCGGTCTACCTTAGTAATCCTGGCATTTGTGAATACGTGGTCCAAGACATTACTATCACACCTCTTAACATCCAAACTGCTAGGGATTATGATCACCCATGTGACCCACCCTTATCCATAGGAGTGGTGTACAACATATTTTCAATGCTAACAATATAAATTTTGTGTATGGAAGGATTGATTCATCGTCCATCTTCCCTTGATGAAACCAAATAACCAACACTTGCCAACATACAACACATGTCGGGTTTTTTGTCTTGATACTTTCATCGAGTCAATTGGTAAGGATATGGCCTAATATTACATGAAAATGGAATGCATGAGCTCATTTATACTCCATATCGATAAGCGTGCAACCATTCAGGTTTAGGCTATCACCCTCATTCTTTCACTTCTTCTTTTGAACAAGCTTTTCAAAATCTCCATTTGAATTCAAAAGAATAAACTGTTAGGATCTTAATCCTAACCATTATCTAATCACTCATTATATTTATGGAAAATTGTGTCCTTTCCCTCACAAATGTAGGTTATATATTTATATTCATTCAAATGGGTGTAAGAAGCATCCATCAGAAATATAAGAAAAGACATTATATTTAACATTGGCAGGTTTTCCTCCAGTGAAACAGTGATTCAATTTCAAAGGTGTTTCAATACATTTTCATTGTTTTGTTGCATCCTAATCCATTTTTTTCATCCAATTATCATTCCTAGGAATAGGTTACTACCATCTAGTATCATAGCCTCTCCATTCCTATATCACATCACACTTACTCATTGAAAACTAGTGTACAAGTTGTACAAAATCATTTGCATATCGCCCATCATTCTCTCTATCATCCCTAATGTCCTTCATCAACATTAGCACTATTGTTACTCATTAAACATCACTCATATCATAATAACATCATACATTCCCAGGACCATCACAGAGATGCACAATCAACAAATTATAAAGGTCTTGAAACATCGCAGGTCCACTGTAAACATCGACGACCCAAACTGAGAAGATCAATTAATTCACGAGCATATTCGACGGAGACACAGGTGAGAAAAATCTTTAAAAAAAAAATTCAAACCTCTATTAACATCGAATTCAACACCATATTGAAGGAGAAATCAAAATAGTAACAAAAAATTTGACTTACAGTGTGATATATGTTTTTTCGACAAGGATTACAAAAATTCGACAAAGAAAATAATAAAAATTAAAATAAGACTAAGGTTTTAAAACATTTCCAGCACCGGTTTTTTCATTTGGCAACGTTAGATAGCTTAGAAAGAAAAACTCCAGTGAAGAATTATTTTATTAAGCAATAGTTGATATCCCAACCGTCGATGGTATGAAAATTATGACATCAGATATCAAAGAGAGCAAAAAGTTAAAAAACACATTGAAAATTAATCCCACATCTATCATGAAATTGATAAAAGTGGGTTTAAAATAAGTCGTGTGAATATAATTCAAACGTGAATTTGGTTATACCACCTTCCAGTATCTCGTGCGACACTTGTCCTCCAATCGTAGTTGTACTTCGTACCCCTTGTCTCCCTCACCACCCACTTGACTGCTAACTCTTCCACAATGCCACTCATGTCACTTAGCTACCATCACTCATCCTTACTTGCTCTGCCTTTGCTTCCCCTTGTGCTTTGTTCCCTTGTCACTCCCATGCTCTACCTTGCTTCTGCCAAAAAGTAAATTCAAAAATCAAAATTACTAACCGTTGCTTCCTATCGAGCGCTTCCCATTGAAATACAAATTCAAAATCAATTAACCATTGATAAAACCAAAAAAAATCAAAATTATACAAATTTTTGCAAAATTTTTTAATTCGATTGCATAATAGTTTTGCATATTTTTAAAAAAAAACTAATTTCATTCACCAAAGAGGACTTACATTTTACAAACCAACCCTACAATGGTCAATGATAGGAGATCACAGGACTCTACCCTCAAATAATTCATGTAGGAGATTCGTTAGTGGAAGGAAGAACTTACAAATAAGACTATACAAAAGGAGGAGTTCCACAAATGGAAGGACAAAATTACAAACACCACTATACCAAGGGCGGAATATGAAAATAAAATATCCAAAATAGATTTAAAAATTGATGCCTATAACCACTCTGTCAATATGGTACAACAAAATATGGTGCTAATCCAAACTGGCCAATCTACCGGGGGACCAACACACCAAGCACTACTTGGAGGGCCACAAACTTCCATTCTACCTAGAACTACTAAATTGGATTTTCCAAAATTTGAAGGAGGTGATCCCACCAATTGGATCTATTGGGCCGACCAATACTTCTTCCTCTACCAGATCCCTAAGGCACAAAAGGTTTGCATTGCATATTTCCACCTGGAAAATAACTCCACCCAATGGTAACAATGGTACAAAAAACTAATGGCACCCCTACATGGCTAGAATTCATAGAAAATATATTAGTACGATTTGGCCCTATTAAACTCAAGAATTTCATAGGAGCCCGTACCAAGCTCTTTCAAACCACTTCAGTGCATGAATACCAAGCTCAATTTGAAAAATTGGCCAATCGTACATCGGGGTTAGATACCTCATTCTTTCGAGATTGTTTCATCAATGGCTTAAAGGAAGAAATTCTATTAGAAGTACAAATACCCAATCCCACTACCATGATGCATACCATGGGATTAGCCCAAATGGCAAAAGATAAATTCAATAACCAGTGTTGACTAGGAAGACCACCTATGGGGAAATCACAAAATACTTACACCACCTTGAAACTTAATAGAGTCTTACCAATTAAACGTATCAGCCCTAAAGAAATGAAAGAAAGAAGAGAAAAAAGGCCTTTTTTTTCATTACAATGAGAAATTTATCCCAAATCACAAATGTATTACACTCGTCGGACTGAATGCTTGTCCCTTTCCTGGTGCTTTCAGCGGCGTAAAAGGTTTAAAATGATTATGGCATGGTGGTTATAGCGGCGGACTGCGCGAAGATCTGTGTGGTGGCTTCTAGGGCGGACAACACAGAATACTGTGACGGCCATAAAAGCCGGACAACCTGCCCGAATTCATGACGACTACCGATTCCACCATGTAAATTCAAAAAAAAAAAAAAATGTATTACACCAAAACTATATATTCTGGATACGATAGATCATGGTAGTTCAAAGGAAGAAGATAATATCGAGGTGGCAGTGGTGTCAGATACACTTGATAATAATACTGAAGACACACCAAAAATATATTTTAATGCTCTCGTTGGGTTCTCCTCCCCACAAACTATGAAAGTAAAAGGGTACTTTAAAAAACAAAACCTCATTGTGCTTATAGACTCTGGCAACACACACAATTTTATTGACCCAAGGGTGGCAAAACAAGCTAACTACTTTATACATCCTTGCAATAGCTTTGAGGTCATGATTGGTAATGGAGGAAGGATTGCATGCAAGGGAAAGTGTCAAAATATTAAACTCACTATGGGTAATTATAATATGAAATGAAACATGTATGTACTCCCCTTAGGAGGATGCGATATCGTTCTAGGAGTGCAATGGTTACAAATACTCGGCATAATCCAGTGGGATTTTGAGGACTTATGGATGAATTTCACATTAAAAGATCAAACATATACTATTAAAGGACTAAAATTAGGTCCTTCCCAAATAGTAAGTTCTCATGGAATGGAGAAAATTATTCGCAAAGGAGGCAAGGGTATGATTGCACAATTATTTTCCATCCAACCCACCAATGAAGAACGTCCATAGGTTCTCGAATTACAACTTCTAGCATGCCATTCTCAAGTATTTAATGAACCAAATGGGTTGCCCACTCCACGTAGCCATGATCATGAAATTCAACCTCCCTCGGGGCATCAACCCCCTAATATACGACTTTATGTATATCCTTATCTACAAAAAATAGAAATAAAAAAACTTGTACAAGAATTACTAAAAGCAAGGGTTATTAGATCTAGTGTGAGCCCTTAATCTTCCCCAGTTTTATTGGTTTAAAATAAATATGGATCATGGTATCTATGTGTGGATTTTTATGCCCTTAACAAACTCACCATCAAAGACAAATTTCCCATACCTGTCATTTATGATTTGTTAGATGAGCTTCATGGGGCTAAATACTTCTCAAAATTGGATTTATGATCAGGATATCATCAAATTTGAGTAAAAGAAAGCGATATTCCAAAAATAGCCTTCTGAACTCATGAAGGGCATTATGAATTTATGGTTATGCCATTTTGCCTTACCAACACCCCTTCCACATTCCAGAGTTTAATGAACTAGGTATTCCACCCTTACCTTTGAAAATTTATTTTAGTTTTCTTTGATGACATTTTTATTTATAGCAAAACATGGGAGGATCACTTGCTTCATTTAGAACAAGCTTTATAAAGAGAGAGAGTTCTCCGGCCAATCCACATTCATTCAAGACCTTTCTAATAAGGGTTGGGCCTGCTAATCCTATCGATTCAAGCCCTTTGCAACAAGGGGAAGAGAATCAATCAATGCAGCACATTAGATATGTATCAACAATGAAAACATTTGGGGACAATCAACTCTATGCCAAAAGATCCAAATATTCTTTTGGATAGCAAGAAATTGAATATCTTGGACATATTGTTTCCAAAGAAGGCATTAGTGTGGACCGTCACAAAATTGAAGATATGAAAAATTTGCCTAACCCTAAAACCTTGAAAATATTGCATGGTTTTTTAGGACTAGCAGGTTATTATCATAATTTTTTTAAATATTATGGCAAGATCACGGCCCCCTTGATAGCTTTACTCAAGAAGAATGCTTTTATGTGGTCTCCAAAGGTTGATAATACTTTCACCACCTTAAATAATTCCATGTGTTCCACTCTTGTGCTAGCCATGCCAGATTTTTCTAAATCATTCATAATTTAAAGTGACGCTTCAGAAGTCGGAATGGGAGTCATTCTCATGCAAGATGAAAGATCCTTGGATTTTACTAGCAAGGCATTTTTTGGGAAGAATTTAGCCTGCTCTACGTATGAAAAAGAGATGTTAGCTATTATTCATGCCATTCAACATTGGAGACCTTACCTTATTGGCCAACATTTTATTATTTGAACGGATCACCATAGCTTAAAGTATTTTCTTGAGCAACGTATATCCACCCATGAACAACAAAAGTGGGTTACTAAACTATTGGGATATGATTATGAGATCATCTATCGAGAAGGGAAGGATAGCATGGTTGTTGATGCCATTTCACAAAATTTTGAAGAAGTACCCCAATTGCACGTCCTCTCATCTCTTATTCCCCAATGGATAGACCAAGTAACGAAAGAATGATTTAATGATATTTCAACACAAATGTTAATTCAAAAAATTTAACATGACCCCACAAGTAAACATCATTACTCTTGGATCAATGGCATACTTAGGCATAAAGGGCGTATTGTCCTATCTCCTACCTCCTCATATATAATCAAACTCCTCCATGAGTTACATGCCACACCTATTGCAGGACATTCTGGATTCCTCAAAACTAATAAAAGAGTGGCTCAATCCTTTTATTGGGTATGAATGAAACAATATATCAAGAAATTAATGGTTGAATGTGAGACCTTCCAATGACAAAAATGAGATACCGTAGGTACCCCTGGTCTCCTTCAACCTCTCCCTATCCTAACCAAAACATGGGTCGATATCTCCATGGATTTTATTGAAGGCCTTTCAAAATCAGAAGGTAAAACTACTATTCTAGTTGTGGTGGATTGCTTGTCTAAATATGCTCATTTTTACCCTTTGGCCCACCCTTACACAGCTAGTACCATTGCCCAACTTTTTCTTGATAATATTTTTAAACTACATGGTATACCTTCCACCATCATAAGTGATCATGATCCCACCTTCACTAGCAAGTTTTAGAGAGAATTTTTCAAACTCCAAGGCACTCAAATCCGTATGAGTTCCTCTTATCATCTCCAAACCGGTGGTCAAATAGAAATTGCTAATAAATATTTTTAAACTTACCTATGTTGTTTTATTTTTGCTCAATCTCTTCATTGGGTTAAATGGCTTCCTTTAGCTGAATGTTGGTATAATACCTCATACCATACTGCCATTAATATAACACCGTATGAAGCTTTATATGGCCAATTACAACCCTCCATCACCTCTTATATTCCAGGAAGTACCAATATGCCAATCATGGATTCTAAACTTTCTACTCGAGCTAATATTCTTTTCCTTCTCAAAGATAATTTGCTCACAGCCCAACATCGTATGAAGCAACAAGTGGGCCAACATAGGATCAAATGATCATTTCAAGAATATGATATGGTATTCCTTCGTCTTCAACCTTATCGCCAAACATCTCTTAAAATCAAGGGATCACAAAATTTAGCTCCCAAATTCTATGGGTCTTATAAAGTCCTACAATGCATTGGACCTGTTGCTTATAAACTAGAGTTACCAGACTCTTCCAAAATCCATCATGTTTTCCATGTCTCTTTCCTTAAATCGGTAGTCAACACATGAATTACCACACAAACTCAACTACCTAAATTCATATAGGATGGAGCACTCATGATCAAACCTAAAGTTATCTTGGATCATTGCACTCGTCAAATTTGTTATCGTACCATCACTAAGATTTTGATTCAGTGGTGAGGCCTACCTTACAAAGATGCTACCTAGGAAACACTTTATCACATCCAACAATAATTTCCTCACTTTCTGCTTTGAGGACAAAGATCTTTTTAAGTAGGGTGGCATGTTAGGATCCTAATCCTAACCATTAACCATTATCTAATCACTCATTATATTTATGGACCATTGTGTCCTTTCACTCACAACTATAGGGTAGATATTTATATTCATTCAAATGGGTGTAAGAAGCATCCATAAAAAATATAAGAAAACACATTACATTTACCATTGGTAGGTTTTCCTCCAGTGAAATAGTGATTCAATTTCAAAGGTGATTCAATACATTTTAATTTTTTTGTTGCATCCTAATCCATTTGTTTCATCCATTTACCATTGTTAGGAACAAGTTCCTACCATAAACGCATTACACTGATGACTTTAAGGAGGAAATCTATGAAGAATATGATATTATGTCAATAGATTCTGATGAATCTAATGAGGAATCGACACCCATCATTCCATTCACTAAACAAGATGAGTATTACCTCAGAATGTTTCCCATCCATCAACCCATATTTCACTTGCTTCTTTACAAGAGTGAGCCAAAAAAATCGGTGAACCACCTACATTTCATTAATCCACCTCACCAAACATTTTTCTTGTAATATATATAACATAAAAAAAAAATCATAAAAATTAAAAAAAAAAAAAAATTAAATCATTGCATTCCATGTACATGGCTTTTTTTCGGTTGCATTTATTTTTGTTGCTCGTTGTTGTTCAGGTTCCAATATTTCTAGCATCGGTTCTAGCAGATAGGATCTATCCATATTTCACTTTTCCAACTACCATTTTCCCTTTAAGTCAACATGAATCCTATTGACTTATTCATCCCACTCTACAACCCATACAATTTGGCAAAGCCAATTTCAATTTGCATGACCCTTATTGATATAGACCAAATTTCCTCACCCCCATCCTTTTCTAAATTCATTCTTTCTAAGGAATTTTTAAGGGTGTTAGCCAACTACATTCCTCTATCACCTCCACATTTGCCTTCACCTTCGCCTTTATATCCTAAGGTTTTCCAAGTAGACATAGAAGAGGTTAAGTCAGAATATTTTGATAACATCATAGATGAAATTCATCTGATACCAATGCCCTATCGGTTTGAGGAAGGTTCTCATATATCCATTGAAGATACCATCGATTTGAACCTTAGTTCAAACATAGACAATCCTCAAATAATCAAACTTGGTAAAATATTATCCATAGATGAACAAGAGTAATTAATTGCTCTCCTCAAGAAGAAGGGCATTTTTGCATGGTCCTACAAAGACATGCTTGGTCTTGACCCTAATTTAGCTGTCCATAATCTCACCTTGCACTCTGATGCCAAGATGATCAAACAAAAATTGAGAAAGATGCATCCTACCATTGCCCTCATGGTAAAAGAAGAGCTTAAAAAGCTTTTAGATTTGGTTTCATTATACCCATTGACTATCCTAAGTGGCTTTCAAACATGGTACCCATTTGCAAACCTAATGGGACGATACGCATTTGCACTAACTTTTGAGACCTTAACAAAGCGTGTCCTAAGGATGACTTTCCTCTACCAAAATATGATACTATTATCAACACTTGCAATGGCCATGAAATGCTTTCTCTAATGGATGGTTTTTTAGGATAAAACCAAATTTGAATTAATCCTGATGACCAACACAAAACAACATTCACTACACCTTGGGGGACTTTTTATTACAAGGTGATGCCCTTTGGCCTCAAAAATGTAGGTGCCACTTATCAATGTGCCATGACATACATATTCTATGATTACATGTATAATATCATCAAATATTATGTGGATGATCTCTTGGCAAAATCCAAAACTCAACAAGAGCACATTGGTGTCTTGGAAAAAGTATTTGATCAACTTCTAGAGCATAATGTAAGGTTGAACCCCAAAAAGTGTGTCTTTGGTGTTACCTCAAGCAAACTACTAGGATTCATTATCTCCAAAAGAGGCATTGAGGTGGATCCAAACAAATTCAAGGCCATCATGGAGATGCCTCCCCCAACAAACTTGAAGGAATTGCGTAGTTTACAAGGAAATATCCAATCGATCCATCATTTCATTGTGCAACTTTCTGAAAAATGCAAGCCATTCAATCACCTACTACAAAAGGGGGTGACATTTTCATGGACATATGAATGCCAAAAATATTTTGATGACATCAAGAAATACCTGGATTCTCCACCAATATTAACTCCTCCTCATTCAGGGGTCCCCTTCCATATTTATGTTTCAGCAATGGACTTTGCATTAGGGACAATGCTTGCACAAAAGAATGAAAAATAATTGAGAGCAAGTTGTCTACTACATTAGTCAAACATTGGTAAGCTATGAAACTAGATATGCTTACGTGGAAAAATTATGCTTAGAAATGGTTTTTGCCACTAAGAAACTCAGAAATTACATGCTTAGTCACACCACATATATCATAGCTCACAAAAATCCTCTATGTTATATGATGTCTCACACTTACAATAACACCTGCACCACAAAATGGATAATGCTTCTCACTGAATTCGATCTTGAGTTCATCAGCCAAAAATCCATTAAAGGTTAGGTCATAGTTAATCAACTTGTGGAAGCTCCACTTCCTAGTGATCAACCCTTGATTATTGAGCTCCCAGATGATTCAGTATTCACTGTCACTGAACAAGAAGAAGATGTCATTCCGGAGGAAGATGTCGATATCACACTATTCTTTGATGGTTCTAAGTGCGAAAAAGGTCAAGGTGTTGGAGTCATGTTTCATACACCACAGGGGGTACCTATTCCCCTATCTTTCAAACTTGACTTCCAATGCACAAACAACAATGCAGAGTATGAAGCCTTAATATTAGATCTTCAAGCAGCCATAGCTATGGGCATAAAGCATATCAGGATATTTGGTGATTCTCAACTTGTCGTTCATCAAATAAATGAAGAATACCAATGCAAAGAACCAACCATAAAGCTTTACCATGAAGTAGCAATGAAATTGCTCACCAAATTTGATTGGTATGAAATCGATAGTTTGCCACGTTTGACTAATATATTTGTAGATGTGATGGCCTCTCTAGGATCATTGATTCCAAAGAACTTTGTAGGAGAGGTACAACCACTCATTGTTACAATGATATCTAAATCTGCAATTGTTCGTGCTGAATATAAGGATGAGAAGGATGTTTGCTTTATCCATTCAGAGTTATATGAGCCTTGGTCCAACCAAATAATAGCCTTCCTCAAGTTTGGAACACTCCCATAAGACATGTCACGGATTGCTAAATGCACTTTCAAGCAAAAGGTAGCTCATTTTACTCTCTTGGGGGATGTGTTGTATAAATATGGTTATGATGGAGTCCTCCTTCATTGTCTCGAGCCTGTAGAGGCACAAAGAGCCATAGTTGAAGCTCATGATGGTACTTGTGGTGGTCATTTTAGTGGAATGGCCATTGCAAAGCGTATTCTATGCATGGGTTACTATTGGCCCACCATGGAACGTGATTATTGCACTTACATCAAGCATTGTCAAAAATGTCAACAACATGCTAATTTAACTCATGTGCCATCACAAGCATTACAACCTATTCAAATACCTTTGGCCCTTTTCACAATGGGATCTTGATTTGATTGGAAAAATCTTACCTCCTTCCTCGGGATAACATACATTCATCATCACAACCACTGAATACTTCACAAAGTGGGTTGAGGCAATTCCTCTAACCAGTATGATAGGACCTCGAATTGTGGAGTTTATACTTCATCATATCATCTATCATTTTGGTATTCCCTCGAAAATCATCTCTGACAATGGCAAGTCTTTCAAAAACAAGGATGTTCGAGCACTTTGTGAGAAATATAATATCCAACATAGTTTCTTGACTCCTTACTACCCACAAGCAAATGGACAAGTTGAGGCTACCAACAAGACCTTAATTGCTATTCTCAAGAAACTAGTCAAAGAAAATCATCGAGATTGGCATACTCAAATCCCCTTGGCATTATGGGCTTATTGAACAAGCATATGCATACCTACTGGGGCAACACCATTTTCACTAGTCTATGGAGCCAAAGCAATTATGCCTCTTGAGCTTGAGATCCCCTCATTGTGAATTTCATTGCAGGAATTCATAGATGATGATATTGCTAGACAAGCACATTTTGACCAACTCACGCTTCTTGATGAAAGGTGGGTCAATGCTTTAGAGCATTTACGAGTTTATCAAGACCACCTAAAGCGTGCTTACAATGCCAAAGTTCATCTACATGAATTCCAAGTAGGAGATCTTGTTCTTAAAGAGAATCAACAAAACACCAATGCATTACCGCATCTTCATGATAAATTCATGGCTAATTGGCTAGGTCCATACATTATCACTCAAAAAGTGGGTAAAGGAACTTATAGGCTTTCCAATCTAGAGGGAGTTGAAGAGCCCAAACCACTTAACATCATCCACTTGAGAGAATTCTATGCTTAATATGATTTATATATGTATATATACATGGCTAATACACAAAAACAACATTGCATTTCACACATCGTATTTTTCACATTGCATTGCATACATTACATTTCACAAATTGTATTTCACACATTATATTTTACACCTTGCATTTCACACATTGCATTGCACACATTTCATTTCATAAATTGCATTTCATACATTGCATTCACAACCATCTTCACACATTTCATTTCATATTAGGGGTCATTTATTCAGTTCAGATAATAATTGGTCCAATAAAGTTTTGTTGCCTTAATCAGGGGCACCTTCAAATCATCATCCATTTCATTGCACCATTCCATAAAGTCAAATTATCATTTGCAAACCACATTTCCATAATCCCTAGGTGTTTTCGGTCACTCAGCCACTCCTAGTGTTTCTAGCAACCTCCAATACATGTCGAGTTTTCTTTAGGACCAAGACACATTTTCACTAAGAAAATCTTGAGTTCTGGGAATTGACTCTAACACTCTTGAACCAAACACAATCACACATCTTAAAAACATCTTGTGTCAAAGAGGGATAATACCATGATTGGGTTGAACCTCGAAGTGAAAAGGGTATTCCTTGCTTGTCCCATTATGCACATAGTCCAAAAATAAAAAATA
Source organism: Wollemia nobilis (assembly GCA_028583015.1). Taxonomy (NCBI): domain Eukaryota; kingdom Viridiplantae; phylum Streptophyta; class Pinopsida; order Araucariales; family Araucariaceae; genus Wollemia; species Wollemia nobilis. Next base: position 9,353,742 of record JAQPPZ010000103.1, read on the forward strand.
GTGGTCTTCACCACTATCACAATCATTTCCAAACAAAAGAAAGAGTAGTAAGGATAGGGTAAAATTCTCATCACACTTTGGTTGAGAATACGATTCCCCAAAGCTCTAAATATTTTACACATCACACACCACAGATCCTCAAGTTGTAAGGATAGAACTACATTTCCAGTCAGACGGTTAGGTAGTCCGAATCCCCAAAGCTTAGAGATCAGATTCTTGGACTATGGAGCTAATCTCCACTGGGGCTATAGACGCTTGACTGGAAGTGGAGTACGCTCATGCATGGTGACACGTCTCTCTTGAAGAGACCTCTGACCACACATAAGGACAAGCTAGCTTCTTGGTCTTCTCCATGATAGGTTTCATCTCAATTTACTCAATATGGGTTAATGAACTCACTTGCACACACATTGGTTCTTGATTGCCTCGAGTCATTACCATACTCATGATTCGGTAAATGAATTCACTGCACACACATTTGATCCTAGAGAAATTAGACAGAATTTAGTGAGTTTGTTTGATATCACTAGTATGTCCGAGTCTCTATAAAACAATCAATTTTACATATCAACATCCATATCTTCTTCCATATCAACATCCATATCATTACATGAGTCTTCCATTTCACATACCACCATTTTGGTGCCCCTGATTAAACAACAATGCTATACATGGTCAAGTAAAATCTAAACTACGAATGATCATTAGAGCATTAATTCATTTGCATTCATACACATTATCATTGCATTATCATCCATCACACATATACACATGCATTCACACAAAAGCATCCACACAAAATCATAACACAAAAGTAAAAGCCATATATATATATATATATATATATATCGCATGTACAATGAATTCCCGAAGGCTATATACAATGGAGCACCAAGGCTCATATACAAAAAGTGCATCTCAGCACTAGCTAACACCTATAAGAGGACCCTTATGACCCTGAAGGAGCCCTAGACCTAGAGCCACTATGCCTAGAGTCACTATGCCTAATAGTCCTAGATATGGAGGAAGAGGGTCGATCTGGCAGCCCAATATGGTGTTGCATCAATAGATCCTCCAAATCCTAGATGTATCCATATTAGGACCAAAGGTGTAATACATCATACCTCTGATGATGATCCCTCTATGCTAGCTCTACCTGGAGCCTCATGATCCTATCCTCACCTCCACCTGTAGCCATCCATACCTCTAGCTCCACCCGTAGCCAAGCTATCTCTGCATCCTGAGTCGCTATCTCTACATCTCAATCCACCACCATCTACTCAAGCCTCATCCACTCCTCCTCACTCTGGCTTGGAGGTCTCTCTAGAACCTCCTCCATATCATCCATGCCATCTCCATCACCTCCAATATCTAGAGGCTACTCTATTGCATCCCTCGCCCATCTCCCTCAACTGCTAGATCAAATAAATATCTAACATCTAGGAGCCTCATCTACCTCCTCCACCTTAGCATCTACCTCATCCTCATCCCCATTGTCCTCATCCACTATCATACTAGGTACCCATGGTGGTTGTGTAGTGAACCATACATCATACTCAGTAGTAGTCCCTACATCATCCACATCAAGGAGATCCATCTCCTCATCATCCTCATAGGTCACCCACCATACCTCAACACAAGGTAGACCCATCTCATCCCGATGGTGCCTATACAGCACTGGTGCCTCAGGAACCCCCTATCACAGCCCAAACTACCATAGCACCCATGAGAACTGGATCAGCTCCACCTCACTCCTATGCCTCCCAACCACCCATCTAGCCTACCGTACTCTCCGTAACTACTCCCCATCACTAGTCCAACTAGCACCTCACCATGGTCTCCAAAGCACCTAATCAAGTGTCAACCCTACCCATATATCTTTGTACTCCTAGTCGTATAGCTAGGATGACTCGAATGCACCTCCTCAACCACTCACCACCTCAAAGCATAGGGCTACTCCCCATCCCATACCTCACTAGGAAAGCCCACAAGATGAGCCACACTGAAGTGCTCCCAACCCCAACACTGCAGTAATAAACTACACCCCAACCCCTTCTACTTCTACCTCATCACCTCATACAGCTCCTGGTATAGCTATAGCCAGTAGAGCAGGCACCCATGCATACACCCAAGGCTCATCGATCATATCGTACACCAACCTGATCATGTTCCAAGGGAACCGATAGCCAATGTTGTTTGGTACCACTATGTTGGCCAATAGGAACATGACCAAGGTGGGCAATACCTCCAACTTCTTCTTGGCATACATCACCAAGTACCTGATCCCTCCACCCTTCACACTCACATCCTGCCATCGATCTCCAAATATCCAGCTCATCTCATACTCCTTATCATGTCCAACCTCAATATGTAACCCCTCTACTAGCACTCGAAGGATGCGGTATACATCCTTGAGTGTCATAGTCACCTCACCAGTAGGGAGATGAAAGGTCCCCCTATCTGGATCCCATATCTATGCCAAGGTAGATATATACCCCTCATCAGCCCTCACAACATAAATCTAAGCTATCCTAGCTAGCCCCACGTCTTCCAACCAATACTAGTGCTCCTTCAAGAGTGTCTTTCTTACCCCTGGTATAAGAGGTGAGAATTGATATTGAGCCTCCAAGATCCTCAATGACAGTGCAACACACGTACAATGCAAACACATCAACATCATATTCAATTTCAAAAAAAATTGCACAAGTCCAAACAAGAAGTGCCAAAGGCACTTACCTCAACAACATGCACCTTCACTCCTACTACCGCATCCGCACCCTCCATCACCATAGCCTTCACTCTACCTCACTATTTCACTCCAACTCACTCTCCTTCAGACGCAACTTCTAGAACTTGTGAATGCAAGAATGAATCTAATTTTACCTCTACAAACTATTTATAGCTATTTTTGGTGCACTGAAATGCCCATGGGCATTCACAAGTTCATTGAAACACTAACCAACATCTGCAGAGTGGCAAACGCTTACCGATGTTTGCGCATGATGAGAATGCTAGACAAAGTTTGGCTTCAAAATTTGTAGAAACACCAAAATGATCCAAAAACATAGCTTAACTCCACAAAATCACTCCACATTGCATCCATACATTCATTTCATCATCATATCATGTTTTGTGAAACCAAAAATCGATTTGGGCACTTAATTTTTTCTTGCAACCAAAAGTTGTTACAAACTTCAAAATATTCCAAAATGATCCGAAATTTCATAAAATGACCACATTCATTAGTATAATCATCCACTTCATCATTTCATTCATCTTTGTGATAACATGGATTGATTTGGGTAGTTAACTTTTGTTTACGATCAAAAGTCATAAAATTATCCAAAATTGCTCTAAAAATGCTCCAAAACCAATGCAAAATTTCACAAACTCATGCAATTCATTCATAAATGCATTTTTCATCATCACATATTCATTTCAACATCATAAAATCCACCAACAATTGCATTTGCATCAAACATTTTCCAAGTTCACATACAATTTCAAGTGAACCTCGTATCTAGTGGTTTATTCTATCTCCTTGGCGATTGCAGCGATTGGTTGTCCATGCAATTCGGTAATATGATTAAATCACCATAAGGATGCTTAATAATTTTCATCATCCAATGTCTCCTTATTCAAAAAAAAAATCATTTTTGGTCCCTCATTTTTTAGTGAGACTATGCCAAGACCAATTTGCTCAATAGCTGTCATTGATGCCCTTTTCCATGGGGTTCCCAACATGGATAACTTTCATAATTTCCTTTGCAATTGCACCAGTCTCCTAGGATGCAGGTCGGTTAAAGTGATTGAGCAACCATTTAGGAATTTTATGTGGGAATTAGCTGTAATCATGAGTGGCCCCAAGGATAGACTATTTTTTTTTTTCTGCATCTGCATCTTTGCATTTCAATGATGCCAAAAGGCACTTTCTTCAATAGCATGGAATCACCCCAAACTTGGGGCAAAAAAAAATTATTTTGCTTTCCCACATCGGGATACATCTTACATGATCATGGTATCTACACTTGGCAAAAACCCCTTTAATATATTGGGGCAAAAACAACATCAATTTACATCATTCATATCATCCGTATTTACATCATACACTTGCACTTGCACCATTCAACTATGTTTTTTACCCGCTCGTGAGACTCATTTTTCACTCATTTTCCAATTAAGGGGGTAAGCTACACATAAAAATTCTTTTATATTCAAAATCATCTTTGCGTTCCAAGGAAAGAAAGTTGCTTCATCATGCCAAACCAGGTGTCTCGTATTTTTGCACCTCATTGTGTTTCATGCAACACGATACAAAAATGGGCATCTTTAGACACAAAAATATAGCCACTTATCATCCATATATGTTCTCCAATAATAGTTACCCATTATATATATATATGTGTGTGTGTGTGTGTGTGTGTGTGTATTTACTTATGCACTACATTGTGTCCACATAACACAAGAAATTACACAATGAAATAGATCTGATATTATTATTGCTGGAAAATCTGAGTACAATCAAACGTGACCCCAAATGGAGGTTTTACACAATTTATTCAATATAATAAATACAATAATTCTAGGGTTCTCCAAAACCCTAGATATAAATACTTGTGGTGTCTATAAACTCATTCTTGCTCCCAACAAAGTTGAGTGGGCTTCAAATATTCGTTGAATTGGGCCACTTCAGCTTAAAAAGTTATCCAATGTTGATGAATCTCCAAACCTGCACACATAAAAACAATAATAGGAAGTTAGTAATAACTGGGAGGGCTCCACTGTGTGACACCCTTAGATATCAATAAAACCCTAGCTATTGATAAATGAAAATGTATGCAAATCTAAAGATATTGAAATGAAATAAAAGAGATATTTGATTTACCTTGATACTTGTTGATTTTCCTTTGATGGTTGGATTTGTTGCAGATCGATGGCGAAGGTGTGCCCTAGTGTCGTGTGAAGGTAGGAGGCTTTTAGAAGGGCTTACGTAAAATACCCGCAGGCACCTGGCAACTGCAAAAAAAATTCCCGTGGGCACTTGGTGCTAGTAGGGAGGCACCCAAAGGCGCTTGGTGTTGATAGAAAGTTCTCAGAAGCACTTGGCGGATGATGGAGGATTCTACAAAAGCATATCTAGTGAGGGCATAGGATGCGATGGTGATGATGGTGAGCGAGGAGCAGGGAATATGGTGGATGGAATGGGATTAGGGCACAAAAGGCTTGATTAAAGACTTAGGGTACTTAGAAAATCAGGGAACTCAAAAACTTAGGAATTCAAGGACTTAGAAATTTTGAAAACTCAAGGGTTGAGTCATCAAAATGGCTCCTATTTATAATCTAACCTAGGGCATGCTAGGGTTTCAACGACATTAATCGTGTGACTGAGATTAAAGCACATCTAATGGTAGATATTAAATTTAGGGTGTGGCATGGATTAAGGTGAATGGACGGATGAGATTAAATGAAATTGGATGGTTGGGATTAATTTATTTATATAAATATATATTTATTAAATATATAAAATATAATATATAAAATATTATTATTTAAATATATAAATAATAGGCAAAAATAGTGGGAAAGCTAATATGGAGGGAAAACGACTATGTTTTTGTGGTGGAAATAGCGAGAAAGCATGGGTGGAGGAAAAGTGTCTAGATTTTGGTGTCTACAACTTAATATATATAAATATTAATATTTTATATATTATATTTATATATATTTAATAAATATATATGTATTTATATAAATAAATCCTAGCCATCCGCAAAAATTTTATATCAGCCATCCATCCATCTCAATCCATGTCACTTACCCAAGCTTAATCTCCACCCTTCCTCATGTTTTAATATGGGCCACTCATTTTGTGTCATTAAAACCCTAACATGTTCAAGGGCAAATTATAAAAGATGAGTCATTTTGATGAATCAAACCCTTAGATATTTTTGAGAACATTTGACCTAGTTATTTTTCTATCATACTTGTCCCTCGTCATCACCATTGCATCGCCCGCTTCATTTGTTGCCAAAAACCCTTGCAAACTAGATTTGGTTTTGGTTCATCCTTTTCCACCCCTGAACACCACCCAAAGTTTGTAGAACTCTATTGGGTATTCTTGGAATATTGGTGGGAATTCACATCCATCACCAAATTCCTTTGGGCATTTCCCATAATAGGCTTTGCAGTCCGTAAGCCCTTGGATGCTTTCAGGCATTCGCGCAACCATTGACAATGGAAATAGGAGCAGAAGTTAGTCTTGACAAGGTAAATATAATTGATGCATTTTTTTACATTTTTGCAATTATATTTTTAGTTATATTATGTAGCATCTAGGATTTTAGTAAATTTATCTTTCAAAGGGCCTCATTTTGTGGAGCCCTCGTAGGTGCTTCTAACCCCTTTTATGTTGTTTGTTGTTTGCAAGTGCAGGATTCATCTTTCTGGAAGTTGTTGAAGCTAGGGTGGTCCTGTAGGGATATACAAGCCCATCCACACTCTTGTTTGGATTAATGATGAGAGATAAGACACCATATGTTCACTGAACTAGGGTTTTAAAACCCTGTTATTTGTAATATCTATATCAAAAAGCATTGTAAAACCTCATATTGGGGCACATTCATTGTACAACTCAAAGATCTACCCATATTAATAAAAATATTATTCATTTTGTGCATTTCATTTTGTCATTGTGTTTTTTGTGCTTTATCTATGTATTGGTGTTGTTCATTTTTGGTTTACATATATATATATATATATATATATAATATTTAAGTCTAATTTGGGACTAGAATTTATCTCATTATAAAATTTAAGTTTTTTGTCCTACTGAGCATTCCTAAAAATATGTTGAGTTGCATAAAATTTTAACTTCTAATGTATTTCAAAAAATTAGAAGAGAGTATGAATTTAGGCCAAGTCCTGAATATCCTTGCTAAAATGTAACTAATCTAATCTAATTACATGAAATTAAATACAAAAAATTTAAAGTGTAAAATGTAAAATGCATGAAAAGTAAATTTTTAAGGGGTGAGAGATTGAAAGTAATTATGATCATAATTGTAGCAAAGAGAGTGTGTGATCAATCAACATATAATAAAATTTAATAACAATGATGGAATCCTATGCACATGAGACAAATTTAACAATGAATGACAAGAGGACAAAAGCCAATGTCACAATTATCATGCATTCCACAATCCAAGAGGATAGTGCCATTGATGTAAAACAAAAAGTATCATCAATTTCTCATTAATATCAAAATAAAAGAGCAAGTATAATATGGGTATCATAAAGTATAGATTTTATTTTCTCAAAGCCAAAATATGTTTACAATGGAGCCCATGACTCCTATTTATATGAATAATTCATCCCCAAGTTACCTCAGGCGACAAAAATTTACTTCTCAATAAAAGTAAATATTTGGGGTATTCTTTAGTAAAATGTTATACCTCCAAATGTTACATATTCCTAAATACATTCCTAAACTACTTAAAAGACCTCTAAAATGCTTGATGGTTCCACTACATGCTAAAATTTTGCATTGCAAATATCTTCCTCTAGATCTATGCATCTTCATTTATCCCTTTATCTATCCACGAGTGATTTTATCTAGGAGAGAAGCAAATTACTCTTGTTAGGGTGCTTCACTACATTCTGCTAGTGCTTTTCTCTTGCAAACCAATCGTTCCTTGAATAGCACTTTGCTTCTTAGGAGCTAATCATACCATCTTGAGCAAATCGCTTCTTAGTTCCTCATATTATAAAATGGGATCTTGAATATATTGATTTGTTAATAAAAATGTTATACATCTTCAAAATAGGAGGAATCCCAAGATAGTAACCCATTACTACAACCACCCATTAAAATTTATGTTAGATAAAAACTTTTGGAGAGTATGCAATAAATCATGTCCATAGATTCATTATATCATTGTTTTTATTTTTGCACTCTTTTATTGATAAACTTCTATAACAAGGAGAAATATTAAATAAAATATGGTGCAATACATGTAAACTACTCCATTCAGTTTTTTTTAATGTAAAATATTTTTAAGAGTATGTAGTAAATCATGTCCATAGATTAGTTATTTCATTGCTTTTATTTTTGGAAACTCTTTGGTTGATAAACCTCTACAAAAAAGAAAAACTTTAAATAAGATAAAGATGCATCTAATGAATATGAACTTATAAGATATGCAATTTTTCTAGATTGGAGTGATTATGTAAGATAAAATAAAAATCATATCCAAATAGCGATCGCTGACAAGATATAGAAAGCCTAGTAGTTGATTGATAACTGCTACTATATTTTGAGGTTGTAATATCACCTACAATGCTAGTGTAGCATTATATTTTAATTATTTATTTTAAAAATAGTTTAGGGTGCTACACCAATGAGATAATGCACCTTTCATGCATTTTTTGTTTTCCATGATGATGTAATTGTATAACATGTAGTGCCACTCTAGTTTAAGTTAAAAGCATAATTCTAGCATTAGGCTACCTTCATCTGCTAGCACCAAAATAAATTTAGTTAGACAAATACTCATTTAATGTGGTAATGGAGATAGTATGATGCAGTGATGAATTGGATTGGAATATTAATTTTATATTAATTATAATTAATTATATTAATTGGCGATTAGTTTCCTTCATTATTAGGTTGCTAATTATATGTTTAATTTAATAATTATTAATTATAATCTTTTAATTAGTGATTATTAGATTGGTCTCTCCTCATGCTTGTCTTTATTCATCTAAATAACAATCGTAAGCAAATTGTCTTTGCTACAAAAAATTTAAAATATATATATTTTAGAGACAAATACATATATAGTTCTTATTGTTGCTTTGTATCCATCTACCCCACACCTGCCTCCTCCATACCTCCCTATTTTATTTTATATATAGTGAATAATATTTGTATTAAAATTTTGAAATAAAAAATAAAATTACTATTTATTTACAATGTAATAAAATGCATACCCTTGGACCTTATTTTTCACAAAAATAAAATCTACGTATAAAAAAAACTTCAACATAAATATATTCATATAAGTTATTTTTAATAAATATCATAGATATTTAGTAAAAATATTTTGACACATACAAAATGGACATTCCCTCTACTCAAACTTGTTTTATATACTAGAGAATTACCCTTGAGTGCATCCAACATACCAAAGAAAAGCTGTTCTTTAAATTGCAAATAGCAATGCTAATTTTTTTATTAAATATAAATATATACATAGACAATTTTATTTAATATATTTCATGAAGTAAAGATATAAGAAAAATTATCCAAAATGATTGACTCAAACTCATTCTACATGGTATAAAATTATCTTTGTGCATTTTTTTTGACTCTATAATTAATCAATTTTTAAATCAAACAATTTTTATTCAAACTTAAATTAAACACAAGTACATAAAATTAATCTATGTGTGGCCTCTATGGGGACCACTCCCATAAAAAATAACAAAGCATTATTTTTTCTCAAAGCATTGAGTAAAAATTCTATTGCATGATGGATCCTAAGGACTTACAAACAAAAATATTACATTGTTGTTAAAGCAATTAAACTATATTCAACTTGCATTTATATCAAAGATATTATTCATCTTCCTCAAAATAATTATGTTTCCTCAATTAATTCCTTCACATCATTCTCATTAATATATATGATCTTCCTCAATCAGTTGCCTTCTAAAAAAAAATTTTCACAAAGATAAATATCAACACTATGATTGGTTAAACCATCTACTATTTGATCTCCTTCTCTATAGATATGATCCATTTTCTTGATAACATTAATAATATTATGCATATAACATTCAATTGAAATATATTTCCATCCTTTTTCAATGGAAATTTGGATCAATGTAAGAAGTACCCTAGCCTTTGCATAATTGTTAGTTGAAGTTCCATATGATTTTGAGTGAATGATTATAATTTTTCCTTTATTATTTTAAAAAGCATCACCTTTACCAAATTTTCTTGGATTTCCTTTAAAGCACCACCAAAATTAATTTTGATAAATCTAACTTTAAGAATTTTTTTATTTTACCATAGGTCAAAGCATGTCCCTCATATTACCTCCATTGTTGTAGATGATCTTTCCATTCATATTCAAATCCTATAATAAAAAGGCTAGTGCCTCATTTTTTACACTTGAGACTTCCCATGATAGCACCATATCTATATATATTCTACAAGAGAGGCAACAATGTGATCCAAACTTTGACATTAATATTTGATTTTAAAAATTCTTTTATTCCTTTAAATCTATAAATTTAAAAAATAATGGTAGGATCAATCCTCCATAGGTCGAAAAATGCTTTAGAGTTAAAATAGTTAATCCAATATTTCATGAGCTCTTTTAAGGTTGACGGAGCCACCCAATGTATAATCATATTTTTCAAAAACTAACCCCAAATGTTATAAGCAAATGAAAAATGAAGAAGTAAATGATCTAATGTTTCTATATTATTCTCATATAAGTCACACCTAAAAGGTCTATTATATCCTCTTATTTGCAAAATTGCACATGTAAGAATCTTGCTTTGGACTGTTAACGAAAGGAACATTAAAGGCCTTAGGTAGGGCCTCAAGTGACCAAATGTTCTTTGAAGGGAGATATTTAGGAGTAGAAAACCCGCTCTAAATTATTATATCCCAACTTTATTGAGTGTCCATCATATTTTTATAGGTTCCAAACCAACTTATCCCTCCATGTAAAAGTTGGAAAATAAAAGGATTTGAATCATCCTTAGGATTATCTACTCTTTGTTTGATATCCTCTATTTCAACTAGGTTGCTAATAAAAATGATTCCACTATAGAGTTGTTTCTCAAACTAATATAATTTATGACTTTGAACCTTCATAAACTAAACATGCCTAAGCTAATAATTGTCATTTTGGATAAAAAATAAGAGGATAAGGCTTCAATAAAGCATACAACCAAAAAATTGTAGAATCCCCCTCATTAACTAACCATATAATATATTTCTTGATCAATTACAAACTATCTAATATGAAGTTCCATGTTTCCAAGCCTCTAGGCAGGGTTCACTCCTTAAAAAAAATGTATTGCATAACCAAAACCTATAAAGTTTTTTTTTTTTTTTTTTTGAATTTACATGGTGGAATCGGTAGCCGCCACGAATGCAGGCTGTCCAGATTTTATGGCCGCCACAGTATTCTGCGTTGTCTACCCCAGAAGCCGCTACACAGATCTTCGCGCAGTCCGCCCCTATAACCATCATGCCACAATCATTTTAAACCTTTTACGCCACTGAAAGCACCATGAAAGGGACAAACCTATAAAGTTTTTAAGTAATAGTTTTTACCAATTCTTTTCTTGATATTTGAATAATCTCTAACCAAGATTTCCCCCTAATGCTAAAATCTTAAGTCCCATTCTACAAGCCTATCCATTCAAATATTCTTTCCTTCGTAAATTTTATCCCATTTACAAAGAGAAAACCTAATTATTTGTTCACATCCTTTGCTTTTAATGTTGTCAAATACAAATGCTATACCTATTGATAATCTTGAAAGTGACATCATATACATAGGTATAAATTATAAATTATTTTTCATGAGTTGTAGCCTTCAAGCTATTATTAAGAACTTTCAACCTAAAGCAAAATTTCATTCTATCCAAAATTGAGTCCCAAAGCTCCTTCTTTTATTTTTCAAACATATGAATACCTGAATAAGTTGATGATAATTTGCTAATGTTTAAACTCTAAAATATTCATAATAATATTCTATAAATATTGGTTAATTTTAATTTAAAAAGGTACTAAATTTTGTAGAATTAACCAATTATTCAACAATATTCTTATAGTATGATAATAATTATTTGAACTTTGCAACCTCACTTACCATGGGTGACCCAAAAAAGAGTATCATAAACAAATTGAAGATGATATTTGAAGGGACTCTTTGTTTTTGTAATAAGAAATAGATGGATTCTATTGGGGGCCATTACCATCAAAATACCAAAATATTACATTAGCTACCAAGTTAGTTAAACCATATTGAGTTTACCATTTTATCAAAGATATTCTTCATTTCATTTTTTTTATCAAATATATTCTTCATCTTTATCAAACTGCTATGTTTTTATAATCAACTTCTTGACATCATTTTTTTGTTGGATAATAAGGGGTTGTACTCAAGTCCCCCACCCTTAAAAAATTACAACTCTCTTCTTTAAAGCTTGAGAGTTAACAAATAGATACACTTCTCATCTCAATTGAGATGTTATAGCTAGAAACCTACATCATTTTACATAAAAAATCTGAATTCTAGATTTTCATTTTTTTGATCTTTTCAAATTTTTTTATGAATACAAATATTCTAGAATTTAGTATCCTCCTTGAAATTTTCCTATAGCAGTATTCACAATACCAAAACTTCACCTCTATTATCTATGCCTTACATCTTAGTAGAGTAATATTTCTAAAACATTACATTATCATAGTCCGCTTTACCAAATCTAGATTGCTAGTTTCCTTCCTGAAACACAAGTGCAACTACATTCTTGACATCATTTTCATTAAGATACAAAGTCTCATTTAACTATTCACCTTCTAAAATTTGAATTTCACTAAGAATAAGATCAACACCATGATTGACTAAATTATTTGCTATCCAATTTCATTCTTTATAGATATGCTCACATTTTCAAGAGATTGCTTACAAAAATAATTAATGAAGATAAAAAATAATATTATTTTTTATCCAATCCCCTTATCCATTTTTGTCGATAGCATTAATGATAATTTATGAATCTCTTTCAATTGAAATGTATTTCCATACTTTTTCAATTGCAATTTTGATCCATGTAAGAAGTTCCCTAGCCTCTACATAGTTGTTACTTGAAGCTCCATATTATTTTGACTAGCCATGGAGAATTTTTCTTTCATCATTTCTAAAAATACCAACTCCACTAGATTTTCCTAGATTTTTTAGAAGCATTATTAAAATTAAATTTGCTAAATGTAATTTCGAGACATTTTTATTTTACCATAGATTGAGGCACATCCTTTGTGTCAAATCCATTATCATAGATGACCCTTCCATTATATTCAAATCCTATAATGAAGAGGCTAGAACCCCTTTTTTTTCACTTTAGACTTCCCATAATGAGCACCAAGTATCTAAAACTTGTACAAAAGATGAAATAATATGGTTTCAAACTTGGACATATTTTGAGATTTATTTTTAAAAATTCTATTTTTCCTTTCAAGATATAAATTCTATTTTGTTATTTGAGAAATCAAATAACAATAATGGAATCCCATATATATGAGAATCAATTAATAACGAATGACAAGAGGATAAAAGGCTAGTACTACAATTGCTATTCATTTTATAAGCTAGGAGGGCAATGAACTGATGGAAAGAAAAAATTCTTATCAATTTCTCATTAATATCAAAAGGGAAGAGTAAGTACAATTTTTGTCTCAAAAAGTGTACCTATGATTTTAAGGCCAAAATATATTTACAACAGTGTCCATGGATCCTATTTATAGGAAAAAATCATCCTTAAAAGGAACAATTTAAGAGAATCTTTGGCAAAATGATGCACATCTAAATGGTGCATGCCTATAAATACATCCATAGATTACTTAAAATATATATAAAATTCTTGGTGGTGCCACTACATACCAAAATATCACTTTTTAAAAATCTTCCTCAAGATCCATGCATATCATTTTACCCTTTGTCCATGTGAAAATTGCTATAAGAGGGTCACTCTTGTATGGAAGTGCTTCACTCTATCTTTTTAGTGCTTTGCTCTTGTGAATTGATCACTCCTTGACTAGTACTTTTCTCCTTCGGATCTAATTGCACCATCTTGAGCATATCACTTCTTGGATCTTCATATTGTAAAATTGGGTCTTTGAGACCTTGATTTGTTGATTAAAATATTATATAAAGTTTAAAAATAGGGGGAATCCCAAGGTAGTATCCAATTACTATATTTATAACAACTTCATGGGGCACCAAACTTGATTTTCAAGGGATCCTAGATCTTGCCTTTATCAGTCTACACACTTGGGATCCTTATTGCCATAAAATTGTAAATTTATTAGTTCTCTTAGTTCTCTTCAAGGTAGTAGATTCAATATCCTCTACCACTCCTCATCTCATGGTATCCTAATGTCTATGAGATATTTTTCATCTCTTTCCAAGTCCTCATATAGGTATTTTGATCACCCATATTGCTTCTCCACCATATTGAATAACTTGCTAAGTAGAATCTCCAACTATTTGATCTTTTATATCATAGTTTCAGATTTAGCCTTGGTCTTATCCTCTTTGATCATTGAGTCAATGATATCATCATTGAGAAGTCTCTTCTAATCATATAATATATTTGGTCATCCAACATTGACTAACCCTTGAATTTCTTGCCCCATTCATGCATTAAGGTTTCCAAAAAGTCCATTATGTATTTACAAGTCTATAGGTCTCTCTAGCCATCAAAGATTTTATTTAACTTTTTATGATGTATTTGTTTATCTCTCCTCATTTATTGTGCTAGTAGCATTGATAGTATGGATATATGCTTGAGTACCTCCTAGTACCTCTTAATTTACAACCAACTTGTCTTTTGTCTACTTAATGATCCTTGCCACTTGGTTGGGGGTGTTGGCCATAAACTCAAAGTATCTCTTGAAACCCATGGTCTTAGTTTTAATGTTATCCATAGGGACTTCAATTTTTCTACTTCTAAGGTCTTCCCTAGGTCAACTGCTATTCCTTCCTAAAAATCAACTTGTAAGAAGATGATAGAGTAGAGGCCTTGGGTGTCACCTAATTTTCCCATAGTTCCTTTATTAGTTTGATGTGCCAGTCCCTTTAGAAATTATCTATTATATTCTTATTAATCCTCATGATATTTTTATTATTATATTCTTCTAGGTCATTTTTTTGGGGATAGTAATTGGAGGTCATCATCAACATAAACCCATACTCTAGCACAAATGTTATCAAATTGAACCCTATGAAGTCTATATTATTATTAGTAATTAATATGGATAGGTTTACAAATCTATTGATAATATCTTGTCAAAATTGTGCCATTACCTCCCAATTAGTAAACTTGACTAGGACTTATTCAAACCACTTTGTGAAGTGGTCAATTATAATTAAAATCCGTTCATGTCCTACACTAGATAGGGGATTAATTTTACTAATTAAATCAAGGCCCAATTACAAGAAGGGTTCAATCATGATGAGAGGCTTTAGGGGAATTGAGACTTTTCTTCTTCTTCCCATGAATGTATAATAGGTTTTGTATTCTTTTATCCACTAAAATAAATCTAAGAGGATGGTATGCTGATAATATATTTCCCTTAAAATATATTGCACTATGGCTTAAGTGGATTAATATCCTCCTTCATCATGATATTCCTTTATTAGAGCTTGTATCTTATCCTCTACAATGCACCTTAGTAGGAATCTATTATATACTTTTGAAAAAACACATTTTCCACTCATGTATAATGCATTAATTTTTTCTTGAATCTACCTCTTTCTTTGGGTGTTAATCATTTTGGGACTTGCCATTATAGCATATACATTTTTATGTATTCCATCCAACTTGATTGATCATCCAATTCTAACTCTTCTACCAATGCTACTAGTTCTCTTGGGGATAATGTAGCAATAATTTTGCATAGATCCCTGCTGATGATAAGTTTAGTGGGCTTATTTCTATGTCATAATATTTGATCTTGTTTATCCATCATGCTTTCCCCCCTAGTTCACCATGAAATACAATAGATTAAACATAATGATGCATCACACAAATAGTGGTTTTTCTCTGAGACAGTTAGTACCTAAATTTTTATAAGAATCTAATTATGTCAAAAACCTATTTTTGTATAAATGTATATCTTTATTCATAATTATAGAACACCAACTCATAAAATAAATTAGATGTTCCTCGTCTTTATCTTTTTTATGATTTAACACTATGTTGATGTTTTTATCTATTGATAATACATGAATCTTGAAGTATTTGAAAAAATCAAGATTAACAAGAATTAGAGCTATAGATACCTAAAATTGGATCACCTAACTTGAATATATTTTGTTGAAAATGCATAGAATGGTCAATCCATCCATGACGACTGCCTCAACCCCAAAATTTGTAGCCAAAATCCATTAGTAGTGAATTTTCCATCTTAGAAAAAATTTCACAGCAAGAAAAACCACTTTTCAACCATTGTATTTGCATCAAGCCCAAACTTGTCAACCCACTCATTGGATTTGATTTGTAATGGTCAAGTCTACAAATTCACTAGATAAGTGAATTTTCTAGTAGTGAATTTATAGATAGCAAATTTGTGTCTAATGCATAGCCAACATTTCACACCTATATACAGTAGCCAATCATGGTGCAATTTACTCCACCTGTCATCTATGCCATTGTAGGTAATCATCATGTAGCGAGGAAGGTGGCTAGCTTTCCTCCACCTTCCTCCACTTATCCAAAACAACCCCAATCATGGGGTAGCTAAATTTGCTCAATCTAGTCAGCCAAATCAATCTCAATCAACCCTAGTTAGCAAGACACCTCACCCCTCCTATTTTATAAACCTCCTAGGATGTCCAATTATATGAATTGACCTCTTGGGATGGCATTTGAATATATTTCATTTATGCATCAAATTTCTACTTAAATCTTGAATCGTCACATTTTTTGCAAGTAACAAATTGCTATCATAATTTTCCCATGAGGTCATATTCAAGCAATTGACTAAGCTTCAAATGGAAGGAGGCAAATCACATATTATTTTCATGACATTCTCCCTATCTCTACAATGTTTACTTTCATTCATCATTATTTATTTATATTAGCTATTTATGCATGCGTTTACATGCATTTCCCATTTACATCTAACTAGTCCTTTATCTTATCAAGCAATCTAATTAGCTTTTGTAGGCATTTTAGTAGGTTTATAGGACAATATATCATCCCTAAGGATCTTTGAGCATCCTTAGAAGTGCCTTATAGCCTCAATGGGCCTGCACTTTCATCTTTTGAAAGTGAATTTATTGCCTAGACTTTGTTCAGGTGTTATATTCACCTTAAATTGTTAGAATACTAAGATTCTAATCTAAAGCCTCTCTAAATTTTTTTAATAGAAACAAATATTCCACCTATGATTTAGGTGATGAATTTATCCTCTGTGTGTTTGGCCTAAAAACACCTTATCATTCCTACATATATTCTATCTAGCATATCTCCACATAGCTTCTAACCATTATTTTGAACTCATCTCTCTATATTTTCCTTTTATTAATCTCTCTGTCATCTTAGTGAATTTTTCATCTACAAAATTTTTTGGCAACAAATTCATCATAGGTTTTACAACATCCATTTACAAGGTTCAAATTCATTTTATATATATATATATATATATATATATATATATATATATATATATATATATATATATAATAAGGGGCATGACTATGCCAATTAGAAAGTATTCCACTTCTTGTTGTTTGGAAGGCCCCCAAACAATAATCCATCTTTTATCCTATTTTTTGTAGGTTTTAGCACATTTGCTACCAAATAATATTCCAAGCGACATATTCATCAAGCCATAAATTTAAACACAAGCAGTTTATTTGTGTCAACCATATGAATAGGTAAGTATAATTTCATACTCCTATTTTATTAACTATCATAGGTTGTTTGTTGTTTGTTGTTTGTATATGCTTTTTTTTATTTTTAAACATATATAAAAGGAAAATTTGAAAAGAACCTCTAGTGTAGCATTGTATTTCTTGGTTTAGGCATTTAATTAAAATACATGTAGCTTTTACATTAGTATAGTTTGTGTATATTGCATCCTCTTGGACCTTGACTTAAAGAAAGAAAAGAAAAAAATTATTTCTTGTAACTTCCATCTAATTTAATATTTGTTGAAATCAAACTTACATATAGGATAGCACCTTGTCTTATGCACTTTTATATTCATATTGCATTGTATCTTTAGCATTTTACATATTAGCTTCTAATATAGAACAAACCTATGTGTTTTTCAAACTAAGCACATCAAATTAGATTTAGAAAAAAATTTAATCCCTTGGTGAACCCAAACCCCTCACCAAAGATAACAATGTGTAGTGCAAAAACAACAAGTTAGTAGTAGGGATATCTCGTTTGATTGTGGTTGATACTTGAGGGAAAAATTAGAGGCCAACACCTCTATGCATATTTTGGTGTCTACATATTTGGTGAAACTAACATGAAATACCACGTGGGTCCAAATCCTTTTTATCCTAAAACCTTATCTTTAGTCAACATAAAATTTACTACTTTTTAATTAAAATCACTTAAAATTATATACGTAGTGTAAATCACATTAAACAAAGATAACAAGAACATAACCAAATTTTTAGTCCTATTTAGGAAAGGTTAACAACCCCTTGAGTAAACCATCGTACGAGCCTTGAGTGTTATCTCTCCTGGTAAGTGTATTATGATGGGCTAATGGGAGTCATAAGGTGGGTTGCTCTCATTAGGGATATAAGGATTATAAAACATATTCTCTTTCTCCTCTAAATAATTTTAAAAATAAAACTATAATAAAATTTGAATCTCCATTCCTTTGACCATTTTTTAACCTCCTTAACTTACTCAAAATATTGCATGAAAATTAGTGTAAAATTCAAGTGCTTAATCTAAACCTCTAGAGAAGCAACCCATGATTGAAAACCTAAAATTTGAGGGAAAATCCTCATTTTGGAACCCTTTCTCTTGTTCACAATGAACAAGGGAAATTATATTTTAAGTCCATGGATAATTTAGTTGCTTTCTTATGAGGAAATAGGGAAGCTATACAATCCATATTAAAGGTGGATGACATGCCTACTTGTGCTATGGAGGAACTTCTATTAGAAATTCTATAATAATCTAGACCCAATACCATGAGTTCTTAGCAAAGATAATATATCATTACAACAATCATAGAAGGGAGGTTATAAAATATACCATATTCCTCTAGAAATTAGGGATCTATACCTCCATACATAGATCCATTTAGGCTAAATCACCATATCTCTCAACCCATAAGCCTTCCACAAGTTCAAAATATGGATATATTTTCCAGTTTGCCAAATACTTTGAATGTGATATTTTCTAATACATTCTTTAGTATGCCCATTCCTGATAACATTCCTACCACCAACCCTTTTCTTTCAAATAATTTTAGAATCAAGAACATGATTCCCTTTGGATCCACTCATCCAAATGCACAATATTATCCATTAGCTAATTAATAACCATAATTCATAACACCATAAGTCCCTTACCTTGGATTCCAATATATAAACACTAAGAATATTTGGTTAAAAAAAATAATTCAAACAATAGTTGGCTTCTATTCAAGGAGCCATGGGAAAGAAGTATTCCTATGAGGACTACTATAACCAAACTATAGATCTATTTTTAGTTAGTAGACATTATCCTCAAAACTTCATAGCATTGAAGTTTTAAATATATAAGGGATAAGGTGATCTAATAGATCACCTTATAATATTTCAATTCACTTGCTATAACATCACCTATTATGAGACATTGTTATTAAAACTATTTTCTAGAAGCCTTGGTGGCAAGGCCCTAGAATGGTATTTCAAAATACCCTACCACTCGATCAAGAACTTTGGTGATTTGGTAGAGATGTTCATCCAACATTTCTCTATCTATATAATATAAAAGTGCATAATAGATGATTTATATCAACTCAATTAGGGTAAAAATAAGTCTTTCAATGAGTTTTTAACCTGATGACACACTTTAGTTAGAAAGCTTCATTTTACCCCACCATGAAAGTTCTATTACATATTTTTATATGCAATTTAGAAGATCAACTCTCATACCCCTTAGATATAACTCTCACCTCCTCCTTTGATGATACAATAGATTTCACAAAGCAAGTAGTAGTTTCCTTTAAATGCAAGGGTCAATTGAAAACCAAGAAGGAGGAGGAAAAGTCCTCTTCCTCCAATACCAAAGGATAGTATAAAAACAAACATGTCATGGGTGATGGTGTAATTGAATCTTACCCCATTGAAAATCCTAAATCATATAATGTAGTAGCAATATTAATATTATATGCTTTAGGATTGTCTTCCTTTAAATAAAAACCTCAAAGGAAGTTTACCAAGTTAAACCAATCACTATCCATAGTGCTAACACAGTTGTTAGATGCTAAGATTATATAATTACCACCTATAAGAGCTTCCAACCTTGATAGGGAAAAGCTTCCCTAGTTCAAGGCTGACCAATAGTATACTTTCCATTGCACAAATCATCATCATACAAATAAATGTATCACTCTTAAGCATGTGGTACAAGACCTTATCAATGAAATCCATTTAGTGGTCAGTGGTCCTAAACAAGCAATGTCTTCTACCCAATATATAGGGTTCTTTCAAGAACCCTTATCAAAACATGAGCAAAATGCTACCAATAATGTTCAATATAGGAATACTCCACCACCAAATCAATACTTGGTGGGGATAATTCAAGTTAGTATTGTTACTAGACAGCAAATTAGGAAATAGGTCAACCTTCAGAGACAACCCTTAATCCCCATTTGGTCTTGTGGCCTAGACACATTGCTATTCCTAAAGAGATACCTTTGGTTTTAAATCCTCAAGACAAGGGTATGAAGGTATTCAATGTCCAACAAAAATTGAAGTACACACTAGCCAACATCTCCATACTTGAGTTGTTGATAACTTTATCAAGTCATAGGTATAACCTATTTAAGATTTTAAGTGAGTAAAATTTGTCTAAAAATGCTAGACTTGATGATCTAGCTAATATGGTAGGGTCCCTTAATTTCAACCATGCAACTTGTAGAGGGGGGAAACTGTGCACCGCATACAATTCTTGACTGGATCTTCTAGGAGTTGAGGTGGATGTTATAGCTCTACACTTGGGGACACTAAAAAGGATTCACCAGGAATGGTTTTAGGACTCTTTACAAGTCTGGGGTGGAAATGTTTAATATGTAAATTAAGCAATCACCTATGTCTAGCATTTATAAACTAAACTATGCACATAAAAGAGTGATGTAAGAAACACAAGATGTAAGAAAATAATGTCTAACCCTAGTATATTTCTTTAATTCAATGATCTCTAACCCGAAGTTGTAAGAAATGTTTTTTTCTTTGAGAAATGGCACAAGTGAAATGCACAGATAAGACTAAACCCTAGATGCACACTATATGCTCTTATTCTTTTGAATTCCTCAAAGGAATGTGATCAAAAGCATTTCATTTTATTTATATCCTAGGTTTGAATAGTAAAAAATAAAAGTAATCAACAAACAACCTAGGGATCTACTAGGGCACTTACCTAAATTGATGTTTGATCCAAACTTTATCTTGCATCAAGAAATATCCAACAACTTCCACCTAAAAAATAGTTACATAAAATCTCTAGAAAATATGATTAGTGTTAGGGGTCCTGCTTAGGCCACTATGTGACTGAGCTTCGAGGTGCAGAAGTCAAGTCCCCTAGGTCCTTTTAGCTGACCTTTTAAGCACATAAGTGAATATTGATCTTTTTAGAAATGGATAAATAAATTGCAATGAAATAGAACAGTGTGAAAAATAGAATGTAAACAACAATATTATGCCCTAAATGCAATATACAAACACAAACCTAAGGTTTGGGAGTGAATCTTACCCCCAAAATTAATGCATCCAAAATCATGCCTTGTACGGGGAAACTGTGATCTTGGTTCTAACAAAATCATGCCCTGTATGAACTGATCGATCATGATTTCACAATTGGTGAATAAAATTGTAGATCAATGCAAAATAAATGAAAACAAATATGAAATTAACAATCTACAAATGATAAAATGCATGAAACAACATGATGGTAGTGAAAGAGAGAAAAAATGATGAAGACCTCTATAATATGGTTGAATCCTCCTCAAGGCTCCAACACTTGTCCACCAATGGCAGTGAATCAACAATGCAATAGAATAACACCAAATAAAACTTGCCAAAGATCACTTGAACACTTAGAGGGCATATGAAAAACTTGTCAAAGAATTTATGATTTTTTCTCTTAATTTTTGCTAGCTATCGTCCTTCAAAAGGATGATCAAAACCCTCTATTTTAAAGTATTTAAAACATAAAATGGGTGGGAAAACCCTAATGGAGGACCAACCTTAAATAATTCAGCTTGAAAGTTAGGTTTTCTAAGAGAAAACCCTAACTTATAGAAATCATGCCCCATAAGGGCCGACCGATATTTCGGTAAAACTAGGAGAAAAAGAGGAAAGAGGGGAGAAGAGAGGCCCAAGGTTGAATTTGGTACATTTGGAGGGTCTCTCTAAGGTTTTAAGGAAAATAACCCACTTAGGTGGGTCAATTTTCCATGTCTACATTTTTACCCCCCTTTGATGCATTTATGGCCTAATAAATGCATCAAAGAAAGATGTAGACCTATGTGCGAAGAACAATAAACAAAAAATGGGTAGTTGGTTTAGAAGAAATGGATGGTGTGAAATTGGTGTTATTTTAGATACTTTTGTATTTTTACACGTAAATTGAGGCATTAGGGGCATTAATGCCTCTCAAGCTAGGGTGCCCCTCAAGTTTCAGAAGGAATGTAAAATTCCTAATGAAACTCAAAATGGCAGATGCAAAAGAAGAGAGCAAAAACAATGAAAAAGAAAGGAGATAAAAAAGAGATGAAAAATAAGAATAAAAGGTAAAAGGGGGTGGAAACCCTAATTCATTTCCACTGTATGAAGAAGAAAGAAAGGGATCTAGAGAAAAAGTAGAAATGGTGCTACCTACACACTGTTCAGTTGTTGTGAGGGATAGGGCCAATGCAACAAGGGAGTGAGCATGGGTAAGGATGAAAATCCTCCCTCTATTAGTTCCTTTTTAGCAATTTTTTAAAATTTCTCTAGGAATCACCGTGCATGATCCTAGCATGATTTTAGGGTTTTGACCATGATTTTGATTGGTTCATTGTAGTGATCAAAATTGTACCCCAATATTGTGGGGTATGATTTCACAAAATCACATCTTGTAAGAAAGGGGCATAATTTCAATGAAGGGATAAAAAGGATGAAATCGCACCCAAAGTTGGAGGGGCACGATTTTGAAAAAGAGAGAGAAACAAAGCAAACAAGCTAGGGAAAAGAAAACTAGAGGAAAGAGAGAGAGAGAGAGAGAGAGAGAGAGAAAAGAGAAGACAAGCAAGACTAGGAAAGATGAAGCACTGAACTAATTAAAAATTTATTATGTTTTTGGATGCAGCATGATGTACTAGAGTCACAAGTGGCAATCAAGCTACTTGAATTTTATATGGTAAGGCTCAGTCTAGAAGGAATTAAACTTACCATGTTGTCATGGACTAGTCCTATCCCCATCTCATTTCATCACCAAATCTCTTTTTTTTAATTGAATGTTTGTTTCTCTCTTATCAAATCATTTTTTTATGATTTTTTAATGGTGCACAAATCATTAGAATTCTTTCTCCTTTCATTCTTCTAATTGAATAACACATTAAGGTAGGCCTACATGGGAGAAATATTAGTATCATCTTAGATCCAATTGTTAGTATATTGGGAGTGAATGGATTCACATAGTAATGGGTAATATTACCTCTTTTCCAAACACCAATCTATAAAGGAAGTCTCAATCAATATTTCTGGGTAACCCTATCATCACACAATGCCTTCTTCAATTTGATGTGGTAATCTCTTTTTGACTTAATAGTTGTCTTTTTCAAGATATGCATCATATTCTTATTTATGGATTTGGCCAAGCCATTACCCTATGAGTAATCATTTGAGGAAGTCTTGAGGAGGAATATTCTAGTATAAATTAAAGCATACTTTTCCTTGTGAATGATGTCGCATTGTTAGTATGATTATTTAGAATTCCATAAATCTAATTTTTATATCCTCCATTAGTTGGATGATGATCTATTGATTAATGACTTTGACTAGAATAAATTTTACCCATCTAGCAAAATAGTTGATGGTTATCAAGACGCAACCAAGTCTTGCACTAGATAATGGATTTATCTTTCTAATAAAATTTAAATATCATTGTTGAAAAAATTTAGTCACTATTATTGGATTCAATGGCATACAATCATTTCTCCTTCAATCCATGTCGAGATGATAATATTTATAATTTTTATCCCATTAAAAACAATATGTAAATATAGATTGCCAATATACAATACTTTAAAAATATTATGGGTTGTTCTTAATGCTAAATAGTGGGCATCTTCATTATGATATTTGGTCATGAGGCTTTTATTTTTTTCAACTTGATACATCTTAACAACATCATATCATATTCTTTTTGGAAAAAAATATTATTGAGCCAAGTGTAATTCATTACCTTGTATTTGAATCTATCCCTTTGCTTTACTACTAAACCTTTGGAATATTCTCCTATCAGCATGTATAATTTGATGTTGTCCATCTATCCAATCAATTTTCCTAAAGCAACCTCTTCAACTAGCACTATGTACTTACCTAAACATGTCATGGCTAGGCTTTCACAAAGGGTTATTCCTCTTACCAGTTAGGTAGAACTTATATCAATGCAAAATTCTTGTATTTGTTTATCCACTCTACTCATTTTTATCCTAATTCCTTATGAAGAACCACATGCCTAAAATATGGACGTACAACAAATATAGCAGTTTTTCAACAAATAATACCTAAATTTCCTTAAGGATATCATCATAGCAAACACTTGTTTTTCTATTAAATTGTACCTTCTTCATAGTTGTGGTGTACCTAACTGATAAAGGATATGGATTTCTTCTTCTTCATCCTTTGCATCAATATTGCAACTATACTTTCATCAATACCAAATATGTATAGTTTGAATTATTTTGCAAAATCAAGGTTGATAAGAACTAGTGCTTTCATGATAGTCTCTTTTATTTCAATTAATGTTCTTTTACCTTATTAATTCCAAGTAAAGTTAGCATCTTCTTCAATATTTTTGTGATGGGTTTGACCAATTATGTAAAAATGGTGATAAATTTATATACAAACTAGATATGACCTAAGAATAACTTGATGCTTTCAATTGAAGATGTCAATAAAAATTCTTGTATGGATATGTTAGGATTGATAGCAAGCCTATCTTTGGATGTCACATGGCACATAATATTTTCTTCTTATATGAAAAAATGTATTTCTTAGGGTTCATAGATATACCAAACTCCCTACATATTTTAAATATTATCGCTATTTATTTGATATGTTTGGATATCTATTTAGAAAGGTAGTTAGATCATCTAGATATACTAGGATTATCTCATTATTCAAACCTATAAATGTAATATCCATTACTTTTTACAACATTAAACTATTTTTTGAAACCCCATATGGTATTATTTGATAAGCAAACATACCCCACTTGGCCATGAAAATAATTTTATGTTGGTCATCATCTTTCACCCAGTTATTATTGTACCCTAAAAAACCATCAAGAAATGACATCATTTGTGATCCTTTCATGTTCTAGAGAATTTGATCCATGGGTGGGAGTGGGTGGTGATATTTCAAAGAGGCCCTATTCAAGTTTCTAAAATCAATACATAATATAAATTCTTCATTCGTATTTACCATAGGGACTATATTAGCAACATACATATAATGATCTATAGGAAAAATAATCCAAGCTTGTAGCAACATGAGATTGTTTTCCTCATTATGGCTTCTATTTTTGGATTTATTGATCTTTATTTTTTCCAAAAACCTTTAGCCTCTAGATCTAGATTGATATTTTATTCAATATTGTTCAATAATACACCTTTAGATATTTTTATCTCCAAGTAATCACATCATTATATAAGCCATATAGCTCTTTGAACTCATGAAATTTTTTGTTGGTGCATTTTTTTTATTAGGATATTCTTTCCTTTAGTCACCTAAATAACATAATATAATAATTATTTCATCTTAAATTTGGATTTATTTGCACTATCATCAATTTTAAATAGAATTTTCAATGTGATTAGTCCTTTAGAAAAGTGATTAATCTTAAATTGGATCACCCCATATTTAATATCATCTCCATGTTCATTCTTCCTTCAACATACTAGGTTTTCTTACCAATATTTCAATGATCTACTTGTCATTGTTAAAAAAGCTATTAATAATTTTTATTATCTTGGAATATAAGTTAGAACATTACTTCTAACTCTTTCAATTTGTCCCACATGTCTATAGAAGGATAAAATTTTATAACTAGTGTAGTAGCTCATTTAATTTTGTGTTCACGTCTTTGCATATTGTGATGATCTTGTAAATGTCAAAATGTTTTAATAGGTCCTAAAATTAGTGCTTGTATGATTTAACTATAAATTTTTGGTGGTGTTTGTTGAATTTACCTATTTCATGATGATATTTGAATCATCCAAAAACTTGTATGTTCTTGACATGTAGTGTTTTAGCAGTTCTTAGTCTAGTAAATAGGCTTTCATACTCAGCTACATTGTTTCTATATTTGAATAAAATTTAGCAAGCATAATTCATTGATTCACCTTGAGGGTTACTAATTTTTATTCTAGCACTTACCCTATTTCTCGTCCTTGTACCATTAAATTACATAGTCCATGTATAATTGGGAACTTAGGAATTTTGACTTGTTAAGAATGGGACTTTGGTAGGCTCCTCTAGCACTAGATAATTTCTAAGCCTTTGAATTTCTTTTTTCTTCTTAAACATATACATACTATAGTATGTCAATGATCATATATATTTCAAAAACTAGCTTCCCTTCAACTTACGCATCTATGAATACAGGGAGTTTATTTTAATTTACAACTCTATTGTTGCCTAATGTATGTAGGAGATACTTGCACAAAATTTCATTTTCTATTCAAATTATCTTTCCATATCATAGAAATTTTATATGGATATATTCTATGATCTAAAACTCAAAATTATGAGTTAAGGAATATCATGAAAGAGTGCAATTCAAAAATAATAAAGTATAACAAACTAGAACACTAAAAATGTACAAGCAAAATAGCATAATAATTTTAGTGCTTAGAAAACAAAGTACAATGCAAGAAATATGTGAAAAGAGATATGAGGCTATAACATCGCATCCATTACTTATGATTTTTCTAATCAGGGTACATATTTCTTTATAAAAGAATTGGTGTGTTGGAAATCCACCATATTAAATATATTATATAGGTCACCCATATGGAAATGTGGTAGTTTACCTTCCGTCAATTAGAAGGTCACCCATATGAAAACATAATGATTCACCTTCCATAAGTTACAAAGTGCATATTAGATTAAAATTACATAATATGAATTATCCTTTTATGTTGTGTCTTCTACTAATATGTCAACATAGCTAGAGATGCATTTTGGCTACAAAAATTTAAAACTTACTATTTTAGTACATAATTTGTTTTATATTTATAGGGCCTATGGAGTGTTTTCTCCATTAAATTATTGACAAATATTTTATAATATAGTTGCATGCTAAGATTATTTTTCTTTCTCTAATATTTTCAATATTTTTTGAATGGATTAATACAGTCTCCATCAAAACATGGTTAGATAATTCATCCCCCATAAAAATAAATGGTCTCCATTGCATGAACTTTTGATATCAAGTGTAGAAATTATTTCTTTGTCTTATTTTTTTTAGCCATTCCCCTTGGTGCCCAAGTTTTCCTACCTTGATCGCTCTATATATATATATGGTTTACCTCTTAGTGATCCTATCCCATGTGTCAATAATTTGATCCTCCACTACTAGGTTTTTTGGATTGAGTTCTTCAATGTCCATTCTACTACTATGAAAGTATCCAATAGAGGTGGATGATAGGACCTATGAAGTTCAAAATTGAATATCAGATGCAAACCAAGATGATATGGAAGATTCACTTCAAAGGCATCTTCTCCTACCTTGATGAGGATTATCTTGAGACCGGTCATTATATGCTTTTAATTTTCTAGGATTTATCATGTTTCTCATAGGATAAGAAACATGATCATTATTTGGTTAGTTAGTTAGCTAAATCTAGATAACTATTAAGGTATAATAGGAGTTAGTTTATATTAGTTATCTTGTAATTTAGGCACTTTGTATGTCTACATAAGCTTGTAATTTTTCTTTGAAAATTAATAAATTTTGTGCCTTTGTAAATCCATAATCATGCCTTCCTGGTGATGGTATATGGTCCATAGCAAAGAGGTCTAATATTCCTATGGGATATTGTAAGTCTCCCATTCTAAATATGTAACCATATCTTATATCCAACATTTAATTAATGTGGAACCTGATGTTGGTATTGATGTTGCTTGTATTTTTCTTTGTATTTTCCAAGAGGTCATGGACTTCTTATTAGATGTGCTAAATCTATTTCACAAATCATGCTATATTTTTTTCTTACTTTTTTCCATGAGGTGGTAATCCATGGGTTACACAGGAGATCCACATTAGTGGGTGCCAAGGATTGAGACTCAAAATAGATATGAAATGGGTTATATTTTGTAGAGCTATGCAAAGCTCAATTATACCCATGCTAAATGTAGAGGAGGCTCTCATACCATATGCATGGATACTTGGGATTGTACATTCCAATAAGATGTACTATCAATTGATTTACAACTTATATTTGTCCATTAGTTTAAGGATGGAAGGATATGGACATCATCAACTTGGTGTCCATAATTATCCATAGGGTGGACAAAAAAATACTTATAAATCTACTATCCCTATTAGATACAATGGACTTTGGCAAGCCAGAGTTGAGCCGCATATGGCCAAAATAAAGTTGAGCAGTCTCCTCAATTAAAATAAATTTCTTAGAAGGATTCATGATAGCCATTTTTGAAAATGATCAACTACTACAAAAATACAATCATTACCATGCTTAGATGTGGGTAAACCTAAGAGAAAATCCATGGAGATAGATTCCCAAGGCTTGAATGGCATTGGCAATGGTGTATACAATCTGTACCTATTATTGGTTGGTTTGGTAACAATGTAAGGGATACATGAATTGATATACCTCTCAATGTAATTCCTCATTTTGGACCAATTGAAGTACTACCAATAAATTTTCCATCCCAAAGTGGCCTTCTACATTCCCAAATCATATTCGAGCACTCACTAGATGATGCATAAATATATCCCATATGGTATAGTAGGTTATATAAATGAAAATAAAAAATATGCTTACCCACATGAAGATCTCGGTATGCATTTGTAAAATTAGAATCTACTTTATACAAGGTGGACCAATTATAAGTATCATACCCACAAGAATCCATAATGGTAAATAAATTTTACTACACCAGACAAATCCCATTAGAGAGCATAGTTTTGAATAGGATTGTTATCTAGTGCCAAGAAAAGCAAAATGAGAAGACCTAAGGTTACTTTGATCTATTAAATAGCAAGCACTGAAAATAATAAAATGGTGATAGCAATATAAGGCCTCAGTATCAATCTCAAATCAAATATTAAACCTTATATATCATGCCAGCCATCTCTACTAGAAGAGCAATGGTTCATAGTCTTTTCAATGGTAGCTAAGCTAGACCTTGCCATTAGTAGAAGTCTTGAAACCTTTTTAGTGATAGTAAAAGAGGATCCACTTGTGGAAGGTTTTCATACCATACAATAGCTATGAAATAATGGATCCATTTATTGAAAAATCCTCCACATATAATTAGGAACATAGTGGCTATTCAACTAGTCACTTACATATAGCTTTGGAGAAGGATCCTAGGGGTATAAAATAAAGCAACCATGGAGAAAGTAGAAGAGTCTAAGGCATATGGTCAAAATACTAGCAAGGAAATCTCATATTTCTTAGCAAACTATAGAAATATAAGCAACTTAGAAATCTCAAGTTGTGGAACTTCTGCAAGTCATTTGAGTTGCTTGGTCCATATGAAGGTCACATTCCCTTGTAAGCTCTTGGAAATGCTAGCTAGTATTCAAGCCAAATGCTAGCTAGTTCTTGCTAATGCTAGCTAGTATTCAAGCTCAAGGTACCCATCCAAATTACGTTCCATTCCAATATTTTACTCTAAAAACCTAAATTAACAATTATAGGATTAGAATTATTAAAATGTATCTACTTATTTAAACCAAAATATTTTGTCTAGACTAGCTTGAATTCAGACATGCAAAGGAGGCAATCCAAAAAAAATAAAGGATGACATCAACTAAGCACTCCAAATTATTTGGCATAGTGAAAATATTATGAAGTGGATATTTTTTGGACGAAGACAGACCAAAAATTCTTAAGCGCTAAAATCATACCAACCTTAAAAAAAAATTGGCTCGATGTGAGGACTACAAAAGAATATAAATCAAAGGGAGCAACATACTAGACCAAATAATCTCAAGAAAAGGTGATGTCATCACTTAAAATTCTTGATGCACTTACATAAATAAAGCTAGACAGTGCTAAAGGCAATAGTATCATCTTGAATTAGAATACCTTGGCATGAAAGGAACCTGGAACCTCAAAAAAGAGTAGTGAGGACACGTGGCAATTGTTAGAGCTAAAAAATGATAGCCACTCCACTTGAGCATTATTGAAGCCCCTACGCTCATAATTGCTCAAGGCCTAATACAAGACATGCTAAAAATATTGAGTGGTGATAACTCATCCTAAATATTATGGAATATCAATTCTACTTATGATTGTACATAGTAGTTAGCTTTAGCTTAGCTCAATGGAAACTATAAATAAGGGAATACCCGTCATTGTAAAGTGTCAAAAGTTTTAGTTTTTGTCTATCATAGGTTGTATGTTTATGCTACTCTAATACAATCAAGATTTTTTTAACTTACTTCAATTCAAGTATGAAGAATCATTTATTTCTATGATAAATTATGCTTGTGTTGCTTTGATTGGGGTATTTCTATTAGGGTCAAAGTTATTTGATATACTTAATAACTAAGGTATAGGCTCAATGTTTTTTAGAATTATTTGACTAGAGTGATCAAAATGTTGAATGTTATAACTATTATGCCTAATACAATTATAAATATCTTGGATTGAATAGTCTGTTACGTTGTGCTTGTATTGGCTAGTCGATTCTCATGCAATTGAAATCAATATTGTTATCTAAATCCTAGTCATATTTAATATTTCTCTAACCCTATCTCTTTCTCTCTACTCTTCTCTTTCTCAAACCTATCTCTTGTTTCTCTTCTTCTTTCTTCCACATAGTAGGATTTAGACAAGGAACTAGCTTTCTCTAGATATTAATTCAAAAGAAATTCTAACTCATATAATCTTGACCTTAATCTAGGGCACAAATTCCATACCTACGAAGATTGAGCAGTCAAGAGTTTTGGCATGCTTGATGAAACCAAACCAATATGGATTTTCTTACAAAGAATCATTGATAGGATGGAGTAGAACAATAGTTTAATTAGAATTCATAATTTCAAAGCCATCATGTGCTCAAGAGCTTTGGCATACCTGCATCTATGAATAGTTGATATTACGATGAATATCTTGGTCTCAGTAGTAGATAATAAATCTATTCACCTGGTGACTCAATTTTCAAGAATCAAAGAGTGAATCAGCAACTCCACTGGAAGACAAATCAATAGAATCGTATGATAACAATATAAAAATCTAAGTTGAAAGAACCATTGTAGTTTTTTGAGCTATCAACCTTCAAAAAATCTAGGAAAGGTAAATCACTTTTATATATCTATGCTTCCTCTATTCAAATACCAAATCTACTACAATTCATATACCCATAACCACCCACTATATCCCTACCTAGAACCATGGTTGGATAGATCTACCCTAGCTAGAATAGTGGCAGATCCCTCAATCTTCCAAAGCTACATGATATCTCATAATTTACATTAAAATCTTGTCCTCTTATGATGATAGCAAAAAGGCTCTCTATGAATACTACCAAGATATATTCACCTTAGCTATAATTCATAATATCATCCATGAAGATGTAATGGTTAGGCTATTAGCCTTATCTTTTAGAGGGAAGGTACTAACATGGTATCACTCTTTGGAAGAAGGCAACATAAGCACATGGGTTGATCTAGTTGAACCCTTTGTCGTCAAATTCAATGATCTAGGGGATTTCTTCTCACTCCTCATGCAATTTACTTCCATATATAGGTATCCTCAAGAGAATATCATGGATTTTAACATTTAGTTTAGTAATATAGAGAATATCTCAATAGGTGAGACCTTCCCAAGCTCAATATTACATCTACTACCTCTAGGATTTTTCTCCATATCTAAGCCTGTAGATCTAGATGTCCAATGAGATGATATTTCCATGAATATCCCAAGTTTTTATGAAATATAACACACTCATATCAGTTGGAAAGCTTCCTCCAAAGGTTGTGATGTCATACTTTCTAGATATTTCCCAAACTCCTTCATTATTTGTTTTGCTTGCACCTAATGCATCCCCCCAACCTATCATTCCAACTATCACAAAGTAATATTTACCTACTCTGGAACCAAAATAATCTATAGAGATGTAAGAGATAAAGGTAATGGTCAAGAATCTAGCAAACAACCCCATTGTAATGGAGCAACAACATGTTAAAAGAATATTTGATGGGTACTAGTAGAGAAGACTCCTTTACATCATAAGGGACCAAGGAGCTTGAACTAGTAGTGTTACCAAAAAGAAAATTTATGTTACCAAAAATCAAGACGAAGATACATCTACATCTTGGGAAAACTACTAGTGTCTAGCTTGCAATGATCCTCATAATGCAGATACATGCATAGTATATTAGCACCAATGTCAATAGGATTCTAATCCAAAAACTAAAGGGAATTCAAAAGGGCTAGTTGGTATATATATTTGAAGTTGAGTCTTATGGCTAAAAAGCCTTCAACTTCTAATGTTGTCCACGTACTAACTAGATCTAGAAAAATATTTCTTCTATCAGATATTTAGAATGTTTATGGTCTAGAAGCCTCACTATAGTCTCGAAGAGATAAAGTCTTGGAAAAGTTGTGTTTTCCTTTGGTCATGATCAAGGAAAGGCAAGAAGCAACTCAAAAATTTCAAAAAAGGTTTGAGGAACCACTCCAAAAGAAAGAAAAAATGTTAAAAACTTCTATATATAGTAATAAGGAAGAGTTGAAGAAGAATATTTAAAGGGTAATCTTATATGATGCATTGAGGAGTCTCAAACAAATTGATTTGTTCAAGGTAACCCTAGAGAGCACATCTCTAAGTAGATTCAATTGTCTAGACATGAATTTTGTTCAAGATTAAAAAATTCCTAGTATTAGTGAGAATATACCTCCTAACCACATAAGGTCTATATGATGGAAGCATTGATATGATTGAACATGACCCAGAGTTCCTTAAAATATTGGTTGAAGAATTACAAATGGAAAATGAGTTTTATTTTAAATATTTTAATGTAATAGTTGATACTAGATTGGGGAATTATTATATATCAGAACCAGAGAATCAAAAAAATAATAATATTACAAATTAAACACTCTGAAGAATAGAAATGTAGAAGCTATATTTTGATGGAGTAAGATGAAAAATGGATCCAAAGCTAGGATAGTCTTAAGATTCCCTATAAGTTCTCATGTAGACTAACCTGGAGTTGTTCAAAAAATAATGTTGAATATGAAGCACTATTTCTAGGCTTACTAAAAGAAAAAAATATGGATATAAAGAATCTCTTAATCTATGGTGACTCAAAATTAGTGGTAAACCAAATTATTGATAAATGCAACAACAAACATCACTATCTTAGAGCCTACAAGAATATATTATGGAATTGTCTTGAAAGTATTGATGTCATTAATATAAAAGCCATCCCTAGAAACAAAAAATGCACTAGAAGATATATTATCTTTACAAGGAGGAGACTTTATCACTACTTATAGAAATTGGAAAGCATCAAAAGGATTCAATCTTGTTTTCTAACCATCTGGTCTAGATAAGAATAACTTCTAGGAAGGATTTGAAATTTATGAGAAAATAGTGAATTTATTAATGCAAGAAGTAATTTATACCAATGACCTAGAAGAAATGAAAAGCATTGTTGACAAGGAGAATTATACAACTAAAATATAATCATATCCCCAAAGGATTAATTACTTTAGAAAGTCTCTTTGATAAAAATGATTGGATGACAAGTCCAAGAATAAATATAGATGAGAATTAATTAAAGAAAGTCGATATGGAGCCCAAAAAAGTAATAAAGGTCATAACAATCTATACTCAAAAGGAAATATATGACCTCATTGTAATATACAAGGAATATGGATATGTAATAGCTTATAGCTATTATGATCTCAAAGTATATGACAAGTAGGTCATCTAGCATACTATTGAGATGCTTCCAAACATTAAGCCTTTATGGCAAAAGCAAATATTTATGAATCCTAAAATTGAATCCTTGGTGAGGCAGGAGCTCCTAAAGCTATTAAACACAAATATTATATACCCTATCAAGCATTCCATATGGGTGGAAAATATAGTTTTAGTCTAAAATAAAAATAGCAGAATCTAGTTGTGTGTTCACTTTTGTAACTTAAATAAAGCTTCATTTAGGGATAATTATCCTCAACCATAAATATATCAAATATTGCATGAGTGGCTAGAGCTGAAATATTTTCCCTATTGAAATAATTATATGGTTTCAATCAGATCTAGGTAAAATATGAAGACCAATATAAAATGGCATTTACCATAAAGTGGGGAACATTTTCTTATCAAAGAATTTCATTTGATCTATCCAACTCTAGGGATACCTTCTGTTAGAGTTAAAGTGCACTATGCCTTCAGTTTGACACTTGTCAGTTTCATTGACAAGTGTCATGTTCATCATATAGGCTTATGCCTATATATGTAACCTATTTTTATCAATAATTAATCCCCATTAGTTTTCCCTCCTAACATTTGGTATCAAAGCAGGCTTTAACTGCTCTGTGAAACCCTTGAGGGGGGATTTCCCTCATGGAAATTCTCCCTCAGGGAAATCCCCCTCCCCATTTTTTTAAAGTTTTTACCGAGGGAGTATGCTCTCCATCATTTGATGGATCAGAAACCAGATGGTAAAAATTTTAAAGTTTATATTTTTTTTAGTTTTTTAAGGGTTTGCAGATCCATGGAGGTAGCCACGCGGTGTGGGCATTATCAAGCGTTGGGATAACAAGAAGAACATAATCATTCCCAGGCATCTTTTTCTCGATGTGGGAAATGACGAGGAGCTGGAAAAATTGATGCAGGGCATAACCATTGCTTACGGAGGTGAAATAACGGCACGGCTCCAAAAACATCAGCTGGATACGTTCGAAGTTATTTGCCTGCACAGTTTTTTTTTAGACATAGCGATTCATGCTGCTCTCATATTCTGAAGATCGCTGTACTCGGAATATCCGAAGGATCTGCTCCATCATCGTGCAGCGGAGGAGTTTCGAAAACCCCCACATCCGCTGCTCTCCATGAAATCAGTTTTTTTATGAATGTTAAGATATGTACTAGAGCTGTCGATATTTTAAAATTTTCAGTAGAGCTGGCACAGTTTTTTGAATTTTCACAGAGCGCGGGCCATGAAAAATTTAGCAACAGAACCCTCAAAGTTTATGTTTCTATGGACGTGAATGACATTTTTACCGGCCTTCCATAAATTTATTGATTGACCAGAACCAGACGCGGGTCGGGCAACACACGCGCTTCAAGGCATTCGTTGTCGTCGACGATGGCAACGGCCACGGGGGGCTCGAATTCGAACATCGGACCTTGGCGCTGCTCCGATTCGAACCGCGGACCTCAAGGCGACTGCGCTGCATCGGGGAATTGGAGCTATTGACCGTCCAGCCCTTGCGCTATTTTGGCCCCCTCTGTGCTCATATAAATGTTGTATGGAACCGATGCCTCTGTTGCTGATGCTGATGCTGCCACTGCTGGAGTGCTACTGTTGCCGTCGGATGCGTTTTCTTCGCTGGTGAAGAACCCCTTGCATCAAATTCTTGGCGAAAGGAAGTCCCGGAAGATCCGTTGATGGTAGACCACGAGGTTAAGCCGGCAGAACCATTTTCATTTACTTCGAGCGGGAAACTGGCTTTGTTTATCTCTTTCAATGAAATGTGCGGATGCGGATTCGCGACCAACGGGCAATGGAGAAGCATCGGGCGGAAATCTACAGGCGTTGGCGATATACCAGTTGATGGAACCTGCTGCTGCTGCTGGACTGGCTATGTTTTTTCAGCTGTTATGTTTTTTCATCTGTTTCTAGCGCTCAGTAGACGTCGGTGTTGAATTTGGCCTTGGGGTGATCGCTGGATCGACATTTCGAGTAGAGGGAGGCAGCCAGTTAGTCTACGGCTATCATGCCATTTTTTGAAATTCACTGCAGAGGACTGGCGCACCTGCTCGTCCACTAAGGGCTCTGAAAGCAACCGCAAGATGGTGATTTCGTAGCCGGGTAAATCTGTAGCCTGCTTCAGAAAATCCTTGGCCTGCCTCCTCGATTTTGCCCATGGCCGCAAGCAATGAATATGGCAGCATGAACGATACCCGAATGGTGGTGACAGTGGTGCGCTCAGCCTGAATCATTTTTAACTCCAACCGTGCCTTCTAAATGGCCTGACGGACTTCACTGAGTTCGAGGGCCCGACGGTGACACCGACGAATCTGCAACGGCCAGATTCGGCCCATGAAACTGGTGTTCGAACCCTGGCAATTGCATGGCTTATCTATATTCGGCGACTCTGCTCTTCGAGGACGGGACTCGACAGGGTTCGATCCCGGGCGGTGGGAGGACTTAAGACTGCCTGCGCGGGGGCATTTTCAGATCTGTGCGGATAGATTTGAGATCAAGTTGTTTTTAGTCGTTGGGCTGGGCTTCGAAGGGGCGACCACCACAACATTTGGTTAACGCAGCCACGTCGCGAGAGGTGGGAGAACACGGTACCACGGGAGAACACGTGGGAGCAACCGCCGCGGTGGCTGCAGTGCTGGCGTTTTTTCCAATGCTGTTATGAGAGGGGCCCTTTATATTTTTTCAGCATGGGGCCGAGAGTTTTGGCGTGATTTGTGTAAAGTTGTGTTGGAGAGTGGGTGATAATTATAATCTTCAATAATTATAATCTTCAATAATTTCAGCATGGTTGGCCATATAAATTTTTTTTTGGTCATTAGTACCCGCAGTGGGTGGGACCCACGTGCATGCGTCAAATGGAGAGGGGCCCTTTATATTTTTTTTATTGTAAGGGTATGGTCGATGAC
This sequence comes from Wollemia nobilis, assembly GCA_028583015.1. Classification (NCBI taxonomy): domain Eukaryota; kingdom Viridiplantae; phylum Streptophyta; class Pinopsida; order Araucariales; family Araucariaceae; genus Wollemia; species Wollemia nobilis. The sequence goes on from JAQPPZ010000103.1 coordinate 9,391,049, forward strand.
AGTTTTTTTAAAGTGAGGGGCAATTTTTTATTAAAGTGGAAGGGCCACTTTTCAAATTTGTATGGGGAATTGGATGCTCGTGCATGAAACTTTTTTATTCCGCCAGAGAGCGATGCCGCCACAGTGCGAGGTTTTAGTTGCTGCCTTAGAGAGGCATGTTGTTTTTCATTATGATGAAGGCCCCTTTGATAATGGAATATAGGGGTATTTATAGTCGTTGGAAACGGTTTTCCGCGACGGACACAATGGTGGTGTCATATTGTAATTTTGAGGCTGTTTCAAATGAGCTTTTTTGCCTCAAAGTTTTGCTACCTTGGAGTGCACTCTCGGTTGTACCCGACACTCCCAAGGTAATTTTATATGTGATCCTTGTACCTAGTGATCCTTTTTATACACTTAGCGAATGCAGTGGCTGGTTACCCATGCATTTCGGTGGGATGACTTGGTCACCATAAGGACACTTATACTAGGGACTACAGACAAAGACACCCTAGACTCTATCCGAGGTCTTTTCCGGATCTACTTCTGAAGACTACAGACGAAGACACTTCAAAAGATTCTCTTCTTTTTCTTTTTCTCTCCTCCTATTTTGATCTATGGCTCATTTTATTGTATTGAGTGCATTTTCGGTAGAGACCGACACTCTTATATGGCTCGTTTTTCCTTTCATTAGGTGCATTTTCGACAGAGACCGACACCTTCTAGATTGAGTTCACCATGAGGAGGGATTTCATACTCATGGTGAATCTAGTCAGTGACCTACGAGAGGCAACATCCTCTGAGGATGACCTACAGAGGCAACAGACCAGAAGTGGCTGACCCTAAGGCACCCATGATGACCCCGAGGCACTTAGACGACTGACCCAGTGGCAACAGACCCGTGGAAGTGGCTGAACCTGAGGCAACAGACCGAGATGTATACACAGTGGATCTAGCATTATTCACAGTTGGAGAGCCAAGAGCACAGAGCACGAGCCTAGACCAAATCAGTAATAAGCGAGGATGATAGGTTGTTTTTCGAGAAGTCAACATTAAGGGGGAATGTTACCTAATGTTGACTTGCTTTGTTTTTCTTTAGTTAGGATAGTGCACTTTAAGGGGGAAGTTAGAGTTAAAGTGCACTATGCCTTCAGTTTGACACTTGTCAGTTTCATTGACAAGTGTCATGTTCATCATATAGGTTTATGCCTATATATGTAACCTATTTTTATCAATAATTAATCCCCATTAGTTTTCCTTCCTAACACCTTCTAGAGAGCTATGGGTATTATTTTTGGAGATCTGGTAAACAAGATAATTCTTATCTAGCTAGGTGATGTGACAATATTCTCTCATGACAAGAATCAACATATAGACCATTTATGAATGATCTTTGAAAATATCAAGAGTTCAGAATTTCTCTAAACCCCAAGAAATCCATTTTTGCAATCCATGAGGGAAAATTGCTAGGACATCATCTCAAATTAGAAGTTATCTATTGATCCAAAGTGAGTAAAGGCAATACTATAACTTCCCCTGCAAATGAATAAGGCTTTGCAATATTTCTTCAATAAAATCAACTTTATTCGAAAGTTCATCTTAGATTTTACTCAAATTGTCAAGGCCATGACTATGTTGTTGAAGAAGGAAGTGACTTTTATTTGGACATATTAAAGAAAATAAGCTTTTAAAAAATTAAGTAGCTAATAACTAAATACCTAGTTTGGAAAAATCAAATTATTAAAGGGACTTCATCATGTATGTCTATGATTCTAAAGAAAGCATAGTTATGGTTCTTACTCAAAATAAATATCAAGAACACTAATAGCTTTCATCAATCAAATTTTTCAGAACTTTAAGGAGTGGTACAACTTCATCAAGAAATAGGTATTTGATCTTATGAAATACCTCAGGAAACTAAGGTATTATATATCTCAAAGCAAAACTATTGTCTATGTTGTACATTCAGACATCTAGAACTTTGTTTTGCAATAATAATTAGGTGAGAAAAGAGTAATTTGGATTACTAAGATCTAGGAATATGATCTAGAAATGAAGCCAATTAAGCACATCTAGGGAAGGGTCCTATGTGAACAGTTGGCTAATTCAACCAAGACAAAATAATTTTTTTTTTTGGAAGATTCCACTTAACTAGGATTAGAAGAAGGTCCAAATAAGCAAGATGGTTGCGTACTAGACCTAATTAAAGAATTTTTTAAAAAGTAGATATCCAAGAAACCTAAGCCCCATATAAAGAAGGAAATATAGGATTCAATATTTTTGACTGACAAAATCCTATGTAAAAAAACTTTGATGGAGTTCTATCCATTCAAAAGAATCTAAAAGAGTACTAGATGCGTTTCACTCTATTTTTTCTAGAGGATATTATTCAAGTCAAACTATAGCAAAAAAAATCTTAAGGGCTAGATACTATTGGCCAAATATTTTTAAGGATGCTTTCAAAGTGGTAAATGCCAATGAAACATACCAAAATTTTATGGGAAGAAGAAGGAATGTTGCACTTCCCCTCTAGCTAGTAATAGTAGATGAGCCTTTCCAATAATGGGGGCTTGACTTCATTTGGGTCATCAACCCAAATTCTTCTATTGGGTATAAATTCATCCTCATTATGATGGATTACTTCACAAGGTGTCCTAAAGCAATGCTAGAAATAAAGTAGACCAAGAATATATTGTGAAATACATGGAGAAAATAATCAATATGTTCAAGATTCTAGAGATAATTATAACAGATAATGAACTCACATTCATGGGTGCTAAAGGTTTGGATTTTACCTCCAAATATGGTATATATTTATAATCATCATCCAATTATTATCCATAATAAAATAGTTTGGTTTTTTGTTGTGAAATATCAAGAGGATTGTTGGCAAAAACCAAAGGAATTGGCACAAGATGTTGGATCAATCACTTTAGAAAAATCAAATCACATTGAAAGGAGCTTTAAAAAAATATCCGTACTCTTTGGTTTAGGGTAAAAGTGTTTTATTTCCATTACATTTAGATCTCCCTATAATAAATTTTTTGAATGCACGTGATCTCCTATATGTTGAGCCCATGGAAGAAATATTTGTCGAATTGTTATTATTATAAGAACAAAGATAAAAGGCATATAATATTTTTTGATAACATTAGAACGTAATCAAATTATGGTTTGATAAGAATGCCTCTCCCCAAGACTTCAAAGTTGGATATCTAGTGCTAAAATGGGATGAAGAAAGAGCCCAACCCAGGAAGCATCAAATTTTGATTTGATCTAGTTTGGACCATACCAAATCATTGGAATGTGGGAGTTCAACTCTTTTAATTTGACTATAGTTGATGGTAGAACATTATAAATCCCAATAAATAAGAAATATTTGAAACACATAGCAGGATAAAGTGCAACAATTCTTGTAACATAGCACCTAAAAATAACGTATTATTAATATTTAAATATCCTCTTCTTTGGATGTGTTATCTAAGTTTTATAGAAAATAAATGATCCAGAATTATAGCAAATGGATAATATCAATGGCATATTTGAAGGATAACTCACATATATTTATGGTATTTACACAAAATAGGTGAATCCAAGAGTCAGCAACACAACTTAAGAAGCAACACAACTTAAGAACAACTCCCTAGGGATTACCATCAACTAACCAAGGACCATTCGATGAATAGGAAAATATCCATATTTAAGTATGATATAAAATTATAAATGATGATATATTAATTGCTTAGGAATCTAGAAGTATTTTTGAATCATATTGTTAGAGAAAATATTGATAAGAGGTGATCAACAGAGTGAAGTGAATTTAGTGACTCTCCAAGCAGGAAAAAAATTATAAAAGGATATTTTTCGCTCCAAGTCTTTCATAAGTTCTATAGCAAAGCTACCCTCTAAGAGCAATATGATTCTCTTATACCCTTAAGCCTCATTTTTTCTCTCATAAACTATGTGCATAGTAGATAAGGCCATTTTTTGGGTTACTTGTCTTCTGCAAGCAAAGGATCCATGGTAAGTTGCTAAAGTTGTAGTGAAAATTTCATGACACCAGGTAAATCCCATTGGAGAGCATAGTTATAAATAGGATTTATATATAGTGCTAAGGAAAATAAAAATGATAGGACCTAAGGTTCCTTCATTCTATCAAGTAGCAAGTATTGAAAAGAATTAGAAGGTGTTGATAATAGAAAGCTTTAGCCACAAGCTCAAAGAAAATCTTAAGCTTCATATGCCATGTCGACCAGCCCTACTAGAAGAGCAATGGTTCATAGCCTTTTTGATGGAATCTAAGATAGACCTCTCAATTGGAAATATTCTGAGAACCTTTATGATGATAGTAAAAGGGGCTCCACTTGTGATATGATTTTGTCCCATACAGTAGTTGCAGAAGTATGGATCCATATACTAGACCATCCTCCATATATAATTGGAAGCACAATGGCTATTCAACTAGTCACTTACAAATACCATTGGTGAAGGACCACAAGGTTATAAAACCAAGAAACCATGGGGGAAGAAGAAGTGCCTGAGATGTTTTCTCAAAATACCTACAAGGAAAACTCATATTTCTTAGTAAATTATAGAAACAAAAGCAACCTAAAAATTCAAGTTGTGGAACCTCTATAGATCATCTAAGCTTGTTGGTCCATACAAAGGGCATGTTTCCCTATAAATTCTTGGAAAGAAAGCAAAAATGGGGTAAATTGGTTGAGAATAATACAAAGGAAATATCTTAGGACACTCTTGCCAATGACAGCTAGAATTCAAGATCAAGGTACCCATTTGGTTTCATGTTCCTTTCCAATATTTTATTCCAAATAACTAAATGAGAAATTATGGGCTTAGAATTGTTATAGCATGTCTACTTATTCAAGTTAGAATATTTTATTTGGACTAGATTAATGCCATACATGCAAAGGAGGCAGGCCAAAAAATTTTAAGAATGCTATTAGCTAAGCACTCCAAAGTCGCTGGCATAATATAAAGCTTGTGAACAAGTGGATATTTTTTCAAAATAAGATAAACCAAAACCTCCCAGGTGATGACATCAACCCAGTATTCAAAATATTTTGGCCTAATGTGAGGATTATAGAAGAACATGAATCAAAGAAAGCAACATCCTAGATTGGAGCTTCTCAACAAAAGATGATGTCATCACTTAAAATGTATAACACACATTAAAACAAAGAAAATAGTATTGAAGGTAGTAAAGACACTAGCAACATCTTGGATTAGAAGACCTCAACATGAAATGCACCTGGTACCTCAAAAAAAAGCAGTGAGGACATGTAGAAATTTTCAGATCCAAAAAATGATATCCAATCCCTGCACTCATAACCACTCAAGGCCTAACATAGAACATGCTAAAAATATTGTGGTACTAGCTCATCCTAAATATTATGCAAAATCAATTATGCTCATGATTGTACATAGTAGTTAGTTAGTTATGGGAATACCCCTCATTATAAAGTTTTAAAATTTTAAGTATTTTCCTATCATAGGTTGTATGTTTATGCCACTCTAATGCAATCAAGATTTATTTGACTTACTTCAATTCAAGTATGAATAATTGTTAATTTTTATTATATTTATGCTTCCAATACTTTTGTGTTGCCTTAGTTGGGATATTTTTGTTAAGGTTGGAGTTGTTTGGTATACTTAATAAATAAGGTGTTATCTATTAGGCTTGTTGTTGTCTTTAATTCTTTTATTAAAGTGCTCAAAATTTTGAATGTTGTAATGCTTGTGCTTAATGCATTTATCTATAGCTTAGATTTAATAGTCTGTTAGGTTGTGCTCGTATTTTGTAGCCGATGCTCATGCAACTAAAAGCAATGATGTTAGTTGAAGCCCATCCACATTCAATATTTCTCTCTAACCTTATCTCTTTCTCTCTACTCTTATGTTTTTCAATCATATCCATTGTTTCTCTTCTTTTTTCTTCCACATAGTAGGATTTAGACAAGGAATCGATCTTCTCCGAAGGTTGATTTAGAAGTAATTTTGAGTCATCCAATATTGACCTTAGTCTAGGGTGCACATGCCATACATAGGTGGATCAAGCAATCAAGAGATATGTAGCACACTTTTGATGTCTTTCATTCTTTATCTTACTTTATGTTTGACTCAACTTTTGAGGTTTATGGTCTACATGGATTATGGTTTTCTTGTCTAATATGTAGTGCTTCCATTATTTACATGTTTAGAAAGTGGCATAGAGCTCTTTGTCATATGTGGTATCTTTTCAAATTGCTTCATTGAATATTTCACTATAATAACCAATTGGATGTCCATGTTGTGTGAGAACAACTTCAAATTTATACTTCGATGCATCAATAATTACCTTAAAAGGTTTATGCAGATTAGATAATTAAATTGTAGAATCTAAATACAATTGGTTCTTTAACATTTCAAATACCCTCTACTATATATCTTCTTGATGGAACTTGGATTTGCAACTTCCTTTGGTCACTTGGTGTACTGGCTAAGTAATGTGTGAGAACTCTAATACAAATATTTGATAGAAATTGGCAAGACCTAAAAATATGTGAAGCTCTATTAGAGTATTTGGGGTAGTCCAATCTCTAATTACTTGAACCTTCTCATGATCATTATGAACTACCTCTTTGTCAACAATTTACCCAAGGTACTAAGCCTTCATAAATCCAAATGGAGACTCCTCCAAATTAACATATAGTTTGTATCTTCAAAAAATTGATGCACTTGTAAAAAATATTGTAGATATTCCTCCTATGCCTTGCTATAAATAAGAATTATATCTAAGTAGACTACTATAAATCAACTAATGTAGGGGTGCAGGATTTCATTCATCATCCTCATGAATGTGCTAGGTGCATTGGTCAAGCCAAAATTCATAATCAACTCAAACAAACCCTCATTGGATTCGAATGCATTCTTCTATATATTAGTGGGATCTATGAGTATTTGATGATAGTCAGATTTAAGATTAATTTTAGTGAAGAAATATGCACCATAGATTTGGTCCAGCAGGTCATCTATTTGAGGGAGTGGATAGTGGTTCTTCAAAATGATTTTATTCAAAACTATATAGTTAATATAGAACCTCTATGTTCCATATTTATTTGGATCTAATATGATGGACTACCACATGATGCACTAATCTATGATAAACAAGCATATAATGCAAAGGAGAACTAGGAATTAAATCAATGTTGGAAATATGTTGAATATTTTCCATGTTATTTTGGTGGGGTTAACACTAAAAGGTAGTGGACACTCTGTACCTATACTCGCTGGGGTTCGAGGTCGGGCCAGGTCCTAAATAAGGGTTCGAGGGTGGTAGCCCTATGAAAACCAGGGGTTCTAGGGTGGTTGTCCCCGACCAAAATTTTTAGGGTTTTTTAAGTTATTTTTAGACCCATATGGGATTTTAGGGTTACTATATTTGAACCCATGCTTTTTCGCCCATGATATTGTAAAAATCCATGCATGTGCCTTTGTTATATATATATATATATATATATATCACACTTGCATTAGGGTTTGATGAGAGACAGAAGAAGAATATTATTGTATTGGATATAGTCAAGTTAATGCAATAATAAGATAATATTATGCTATTTTTTTCTCGGTTGAGGGTTTCCAGGATAAATATTGTGTAATGTGTGAATCTATGATCTTCTTATTTTGATTCTATTATTACTACTTTTCTATTTTAGTTTATCGGGGCTCTTTATTTCTCTTCATTTGGTATCAAAGCTAGGTTTTAGCTTTGTTCGAGGAGTAAGGGTTTCAACCCTATGATAAATTAATTCTTGAGTGAGATTCATATGCAAAAGGATCCAGGCAAAGGAGAAATATGGGAAGCACACGGATAGATATTGAGAAATTTAATGGATAAAATTTTGAGTTGTGGAAACTCAAGATGGAGGATTTATTGGTTGATAGATATCAGTGGATTACGGTCTCGAGAACAAAACCAACATCGATGACAGATGAGGATTGGCTAAAAATTGATAGGAAGGCAAGGAGCTCTATCATATTGTGCTTATATGATTCGATATTGTTGAATGTATCTACAAAGACCATGACAAAGTTGTTATGGGAGAAGCTAGAAAATATTGTATCATAAAAAAGTCATTGGTAAATAAACTCTTTCTCCGAAAGAAGTTGTATTCACTTTGGATGAATGATGGTGACTCTGTGGCTGAGAATTTGAATGCTTTTAACACTGTGGTAAGTCAATTAACCTCTATAGAAGTAAAAATGGATGAAGAAGAAAAGTGTATTACTTTACTTTGTTCATTACCTGATTCATGGGATAACCTAGTTATGGCTATCACCAATACTACATCTACATTGAAAGTAGAGGATATAGTAGGAACTTTGTTGTCTGAGGAGATGAGACAAAAATATTTTGAGGATTATCATCAAAAGGAAGCCTTGGTTGTGAGAGGTCATTCTCAAGAAAGAAGCAAAAAGAAATCAGGAGAAAAGAAATCAAAATCTAGGGGTAAATTTGTTGCCCTAAAAAAGAGGAAATGCTGGAATTATGGTAAAGCAAGGCATTATAAAAGAGACTGCAGATCTAAAAAGGTTGATAATAATTGATCATCTGATGAAGGAACTTCTATAGAAATGAAGACCACAAATGAAGATTCAAGGGACTTATTCTTAGTTGCAACATGCTCAAGTGAATGCGATGACTCATGGTTGATTGACTCGAGTGCTTATTTTCATATGACTCCTCATAGGGAGGGGTTATATGAATATGAAAAGATAGATGGAGGTAAAGTCTTCTTGGGAGACAATTCGACATATAAAATAATAGTTCGAGGAAGAGTCAAGTTGATGCTAAAATATGGAAGAATTAAAACCCTTCCTGGTGTGTTGCATATTTTGGGTTTGGCAAGGAATTTGATATCTGTGAGTAAGATGAATGATGCAGGTGTGAATGTGGTATTCAATAAGGATAGCTGCAAGATGGTTCATGGATCCTTGGTGTTGGCAAGGGGATTTTGCACAAGAACTTTGTTTAGACTTGAGGCTAGCACTGTAAGTATTAATTGCAATAACTCTTTAGTTGTACAGGAAAATAATACGGTTGAAATGGCTCCGAGTATTCCTACAGTGAAGACAATATTGTGGCATCAATGCATGGGGCATATTGGTGAGAAAGGACTTCGAACATTGAAAATGAAAGGTATGGCTGAAGGAATTTTTGATTTCCCATTAAATTTTGATTTTTGTGAGCACTGTGTTTTTGGGAAACAAACTAGAGTCAAGTTTCCAAGTAGTGCTACAAGGTCTGAAGGAATTCTACATCTAGTTCACAGTGATGTGTTTGGACCTATAAAAATACCATCATTAGGTAAATCTATCTATTTTGTTACATTTATAGATGACTTCTCAAGAAAGACTTGGGTATATTTTCTATGAAATAAATCTGAGGTTTTGAAAAATTTAAAGAGTTTAAGGCTCTTGTAGAAAATCATATAGAGAAAAAGATAAATGTTTTGAGAAGTGATAATGGTGGTGAGTATTGCTCTAATGAATTTGAGCAATTTTGCAAGGAATGTGGAATAGAAAGGTAGAGAACAACTCCGTATACTCCACAATAGAATGGGGTTGCAGAATGGATGAACAAGACATTGATGGATAAGGCTAGAAGCATGCTAAGTGGTGCAGGGTTAGAAAAGAAATTATGGGTAGAAGTTGTGTTAACATCTTGTTATCTCATCAATAGATCTCCTACCTCAGCTTTGGTGGACAAGACTCCACAGGAAGTATGGAATGGTAAGAAACCCTCTCTCAGACATATAAGAGTTTTTGGTTGTGATGCTTATATGTATGTCCCAAAAGAGAAAAGGACTAAGCTAGACTATAAATCTAAAAAATGCATATTTATGGGTTATAGTACTAGTGTTAAAGGATATAAGTTGTGGAACCCAAAAACAAAGAAGGTTGTTTACAGTCGTAATGTGATCTTTAGAGAAACAAAAGGGTAACTAAAATAGGAAATGCAACCAAGCAAAGAACCAGAAATAGTGCAGGTAAAATTGGAATAGGAGGAAGAACCTGTGGTAGAACCTGAATTACAGAGAGAGTCTGAAGAGGAATATTCAGAGGAAGAAGGTGAGGAGGAAGTTGAAGATGCAGAACCTAGAACTCCAATTTTGAGGAGATCAGATCAAGAGAGAAGACTTCTAGATAGGTATAGTCCTTCAAATTTTTGTTTTGCATTTAATTTATCAGTTACTGATGAAGAACCCAAGACTGTAAAGGAGGCACTTTAATCAAGTGAGAATAAGTCTTGGAAAAGGGCTATGGAAGAAGAAATGGAGTCCTTGGATAAAAATAAGACATGGGACTTGGTGAAATTACCTCCTGGTAGAAAACCTATTGGTTGTAAGTGGTTATTCAAGAAGAAGTACAATGTAGAAGGAAATTTGGAGAAGTACAAGGCTCGCTTGGTAGCAAAAGGATTTTCTCAGGTTGAGGGAATTGACTTTGGTGAGATTTTTTCTCCTATGGCTAAACTAACTTCAATCATATTTTTGTTGGCTATTTCTATTGCTTTTGATTTTGAAATAGAATAGATGGATGTAAAGACAACTTTTCTACATGGTGAACTTGATGAAGATATATATGTCACAACCAGAATGCTTTAAGGTAAAAGGTAAGGAGGACTTGGTATGCAAGCTGAAGAAGTCTCTTTATGGGTTGAAGCAGTCTCCAAGGATGTGGAACCAAAAATTTGATAGGTTTGTCTTGACACTTGGGCTTGGAAAAAGCAAAGCAGATCCATGTGTATATTTCAAAAAGGAAGGTGAAAATTTTGTTATCATTGTATTGTATGTGGATGACATGTTGTTAATTGGTAACAGTAAGGAGATGATAAAGTTACTAAAATCTTAGTTATCTTCTGAATTTGACATGAAGGATTTGGGTGCTGCAAAATTTATTTTGGGTATGGAAATAATAAGGGATCGTGCAAATAGAAAGTTATGGTTAAATCAAAGGAAATATGTTGATTTGATACTATAAAAGTTTAGGATGCATGATTGTAAACCAGTATGTACTCCATATCCGGTTGGTCAAAAGTTATCTATTGAACAGTGTCCTAAAATAGATGAGGAAATTGAAGAAATGCATCATGTTCCTTATGCTAGTGTTGTGGGTAGTCTGATGTATGCAATGGTCTGTACTAGACCTAATATTGCACATGCAGTGGGAGTAGTTAGCAGATATATGTCAAATCCAGGAAAGGAACATTGGACTATTGTGAAGAGGATCTTTAGATACTTGCGTGGAACTATAGATTATGCTATCTGTTATGAAGGAAAATTTGGAGATAATAATATTGTAAATCTACAAGGGTTTGTGGATGCTGATTGGGCTGGAGATCTTGATAAGAGAAGATCCATGAGTGCTTATGTGTTTAGGCTATTTGGAGGGGCAATAAGTTGGATGAGTAAAAAGTAATCAGTTGTTGCTTTATCCACTACAAAAGCAGAGTACATTGTAGCAACTCATGCCAGTAAAGAAGTAGTGTGGCTACAAAGGTTGTGTTCAATAGTTGGTATTAAATAGAAGGTTGTGAGAATTAACAGTGACAGTCAGAGTGCAATATTTTTGGCAAATAATCCTAGTTTTCATGATCGATCAAAACATATTGATATAAAGTACCATTTTGTGAGAGATATGGTTGAAGAGAACCGAGTGATATTGGAGAAAGTTGATACAGAGAAGAATATTGTTGATTCGTTAACAAAGGTTGTACCTGCTCAAAAATTTTCTTGGTGTAGAAGATCTATGGGCATGGTTGCCCTTGATAGTTGACAATGGTAGTTGTTAGCCCCTATGGAAAGTATTCAACAAGTGGGAGAATGTTGGAAATATGTTGAATATTTTCCATGTTATTCTGGTGGGGTTAACACTAAAAGGTACATGTTATGTTGAATATTTATATAGTTGACTAGAATTTTTAGGGTTTTAAGTTATTTTTAGACCCATATGGGCTTTTAGGGTTACTATATTTGAACCCATGCTTTTTTGCCCATGATATTGTAAAATCCGTGCATGTGCCTTTGTTATATATATCGCACTTGCATTAGGGTTTGAGGAGATAAGAAGGAGAATATTATTGTATTGGAGATGATCAAGTTAATGCAATAATAAGATAATATTATGTTAGTTTTTTCCGATTGAGGGTTTCCAGGATAAATATTGTGTAATGTGTGAATCTATTATCTTCTTCTTTTGATTATATTATTACTACTTTTCTAGTTTTAGTTTATCGAGGCTCTTTATTTCTCTTCATTTGGTATCAGAGCTAGGTTTTAGCTTTGTTCGAGGAGTAAGGGTTTCAACCCTATGATAAATTAATTCTTGAGTGGGAGCCATACGTGAAAGGATCCAAGCAAAGGAGAAATATGGGAAGCACATAAATAGAGATTGAAAAATTTAATGGATAGAATTTTGAGTTATGGAAACTCAAGATGGAGGATCTATTGGTTGATAGAGATCAGTGGATTATGGTCTCGAGAACAAAACCAACATCGATGACAGATGAGGATTGGCTAAAAATTGATAGGAAGGCAAGGAGCTCTATCAGATTGTGCTTATCTAATTTGGTATTGTTGAATGTATCTACAGAGACCATGACAAATTTATTATGGGAGAAGTTAGGAACATTATATCAGATAAAGTCACTAGTAAATAAACTCTTTCTTCGAAAGAAGTTGTATTCACTTCGGATGAATGATGGTGACTCTATGGTTGAACATCTAAATGCTTTTAACACTATGGTAAGTCAATTAACCTCTATAGAAGTAAAAATGGATGAAGAGGAAAAATGTATTACTTTACTTTGTTCATTACCTGATTCATGGGATAACCTAGTTATGGCTATCACCAATACTACATCTACATTGAAAGTAGAGGATATAGTAGGAACTTTGTTGTCTGAGGAGATGAGATGAAAATATTTTGAGGATTATCATCAAAAGGAAGCCTTGGTTGTGAGAGGTCATTCTCAAGAAAGAAGCAAAAATAAATCAAGAGAAAAGAAATCAAAATCTAGGGGTAAATTTGTTGCCCCGGAAAAGAGGAAATGTTGGAATTATGGTAAAGTAGGGCATTATAAAAGAGATTGTAGATCTAAAAAGGTTGATAATAATCGATCATATGATGAAGGAACTTCTATAGAAATGAAGACCACAAATGAAGATTTAAGGGACTTATTCTTAGCTGCAGCATGCTCAAGTGAATGCCATGACTCATGGTTGATTGACTCAGGTGCTTCTTTTCATATGAATCCTCATAGGGAGGGGTTCTATGAATATGAAAAGATAGATGGAGGTAAAGTCTTCTTGGGAGATAATTCGACATATAAAATAATAGGTCGAGGAAGAGTCAAGTTGATGTTAAAATATGGAAGAATTAAAACCCTTCCTGGTGTGTTGCATATTTTAGGTTTGGCAAGGAATTTGATATCTATGAGTAAGATGAATGATGCAGGTGTGAATGTGGTATTCAATAAGGATAGTTGCAAGATGGTTCATGGATCCTTGGTGTTGGCAAGGGGAGTTTGCATAGGAACTTTGTTTAGACTTGAGGCTAGCACTATAAGTATTAATTGCAATAACTCTTCAGTTGTACAGGAAAATAATACGGTTGAAATGGCTCCGAGTATTCCTACAGTGAAGACAATGTTGTGGCATCAATGCATGGGGCATATTGGTGAGAAAGGACTTTGAACATTGAAAATGAAAGGTATGGTTGAAGGAATTTTTGATTGCCCATTAAATTTTGATTTTTGTGAGCACTATGTTTTTGGAAAACAAACTAGAGTCAAGTTTCCAAGTAGTGCTACAAGGTCTGAAGGAATTCTACATCTAGTTCACAGTGATGTGTTTGGACCTGCAAAAGTACCATCATTAGGTAAATCTATCTATTTTGTTACATTTATAGATGACTTCTCAAGAAAGACATGGGTATATTTTCTATGAAACAAATCTGAGGTTTTTAATAAATTTAAAGAGTTTAAGGCTCTTGTAGAAAATCAGATAGAGAAAAAGATAAAGGTTTTGAGAAGTGATAATGGTGGTGAGTATTGCTCTAATGAATTTGAGCAGTTTTGCAAGGACTATGGAATAGAAAGGTAGAGAACAACTCCATATACTCCACAACAGAATGGGGTTGCAGAATGGATGAACAGGACATTGATGGATAAGGCTAGAAGCATGCTAAGTGGTGCAGGGTTAGAAAAGAAATTATGGGTAGAAGTTATGTTAACAGCTTGTTATCTCATCAATAGATCTCCTACCTCAACTTTGGTGGACAAGACTCCATAGGAAGTATGGATTGGTAAGAAACCCTCTCTCAGACATATAAGGGTTTTTGGTTGTGATGCTTATATGTATGTCCCAAAAGAGAAAAGGACTAAGCTAGACTATAAATATGAAAAATGCATATTTGTGGGTTATAGTACTAGTGTTAAAGGATATAAGTTGTGGAACCCAGAAACATAGAAGGTTGTTTACAGTCGTAATGTGATCTTTAGAGAAACAAAAGGGGTTTTAAAATAGGAAATGCAACCAAGCAAAGAACCAGAAATAGTGCAGGTAAAATTGGAACAGGAGGAAGAACCTATGGTAGAACCTGAATTATAGAGAGAGTCTGAAGAGGAATATTCAGAGGAAGAAGGTGAGGAGGAAGTTGAAGATGTAGAACCTAGAACTCCAATTTTGAGGAGATCAGATCGAGAGAGAAGACTTCCAGATAGGTATAGTCCTTCAAATTTTTATTCTACATTTAATTTATCAATTACTGATGAAGAACCCAAGACTGTAAAGGAGGCACTTCAGTCAAGTGAGAATAAGTCTTGGAAAAGGGCTATGGAAGAAGAAATGGAGTCCTTGGATAAAAATAAGACATGGGACTTGGTGAAATTACCTCCTGGTAGAAAACCTGTTGGTTGTAAGTGGTTATTCAAGAAGAAGTACAATGTAGAAGGAAAGTTGGAGAAGTACAAGGCTCGCTTGGTAGCAAAAGGATTTTCTCAGGTTGAGGGAATTGACTTTGGTGAGATTTTTTCTCTTATGGCTAAACTAACTTCAATCAGATTTTTGTTGGCTATTTCTGCTGCTTTTGATTTTGAAATAGAATAGATGGATGTAAAGACAACTTTTCTACATGGTGAACTTGATGAAGATATATATGTCACAACCAGAATGCTTTAAGGTAAAAGGTAAGGAGGACTTGGTATGCAAGCTGAAGAAGTCTCTTTATGGGTTGAAGTAGTCTCCAAGGATGTGGAACCAAAAATTTGATAGGTTTGTCTTGACACTTGGGCTTGGAAAAAGCAAAGCAGATCCATGTGTATATTTCAAAAAGGAAGGTGAAAATTTTGTTATCATTGTATTGTATGTGGATGACATGTTGTTAATTGGTAACAGTAAGGAGATGATAAAGTTACTAAAATATCAATTATCTTCTGAATTTGACATGAAGGATTTGGGTGCTGCAAAATTTATTTTGGGTATGGAAATAATAAGGGATCATGCAAATAGAAAGTTATGGTTAAATCAAAGGAAATATGTTGATTTGATACTACAGAAGTTTAGAATGCATGATTGTAAACCAATATGTACTCCATATCCGATTGGTCAAAAGTTATCTGTTGAACAATGTCCTAAAATAGATGAGGAAATTGAAGAAATGCATCATGTTCCTTATGCTAGTGTTGTGGGCAGTTTGATGTATGCAATGGTCTGTACTAGACCTGATATTGCACATGCAATGGGAGTAGTTAGAAGATATATGTCAAATCCAGGAAAGGAACATTGGACTATTGTGAAGAGGATCTTCAGATACTTGCATGGAACTACAGATTATGCTATCTGTTATGGAGGAAAATTTGGAGATAATGATATTGTAAATCTACAAGGGTTTGTGGATGCTGATTGGGCTAGAGATCTTGATAAGAGAAGATCCATGAGTGCTTATGTGTTTAGGATATTTGGAGGGGTAGTAAGTTGGATGAGTAAAAAGTAATCAGTTGTTGCTTTATCCACTACAGAAGTAGAGTACATTGCAGCAACTCATGCCAATAAAGAAGTAGTGTGGCTACAAAGGTTGTGTTCAATAGTTGGTATTAAACAGAAGGTTATGAGAATTAATAGTGATAGTCAGAGTGCAATATTTTTGGCAAATAATCCTGGTTTTCATGATCGATCAAAACATATTGATATAAAGTACCATTTTGTGAGAGAGATGGTTGAAGAGAACCGAGTGATATTGGAGAAAGTTGATACAGAGAAGAATACTATTGATTCATTAACAAAGGTTGTACCTGCTCAAAAAATTTCTTGGTGTAGAAGATCTATGGGTATGGTTGCCCTTGATAGTTGACAATGGCAGTTTTTAGCCCCTATGGAAAGTATTCAACAAGTGGGAGAATGTTGGAAATATGTTGAATATTTTCCATGTTATTCTAGTGGGGTTAACACTAAAAGGTACTAGACACTCTCTACTAATTTTTAGGGTTTTTAAGTTATTTTTAGACCCATATGGGCTTTTAGGGTTACTATATTTGAACCCATGCTTTTTGCCCATGATATTGTAAAATTTGTGCATGTGCCTTTGTTATATATATCACACTTGCATTAGGGTTTGAGAGAGATAGAAGGAGAATATTATTGTATTGGAGATGGTCAAGTTAATGCAATAATAAGATAATATTATGTTGGTTTTTTCCGGTTGAGGGTTTCCAGGATAAATATTGTGTAATGTGTGAATCTATGATCTTCTTTTGATTATGTTATTACTACTTTTCTAATTTAGTTTATCGGGGCTCTTTATTTCTCTTCATTTGGTATTAGAGCTAGGTTTTAGATTTGTTCGAGGAGTAAGGGTTTCAACCCTATGATAAATTAATTCTTGAGTGGGAGCCATACGTGAAAGGATCCAGGCAAAGGAGAAATATGGGAAGCACATGAATAGAGATTGAAAAATTTAATGGATAAAATTTTGAGTTATGGAAACTCAAGATGGAGGATCTATTGGTTGATAGAGATCAATGGATTACGGTCTCGAGAACAAAACCAACATCAATGACAGATGAGGATTGGCTAAAAATTGATAGGAAGGCAAGGAGCTCTATCATATTATGCTTATCTAATTTAATATTGTTGAATGTATCTATAGAGACCATGACAAAGTTATTATGGGAGAAGTTAGGAATATTGTATCAGACAAAGTCACTGGTAAATAAACTCTTTCTTCAAAAGAAGTTGTATTCACTTTGAATGAATGATGGTGACTCTATGGCTGAACATCTGAATGCTTTTAACATTGTGGTAAGTCAATTAACCTCTATAGAAGTAAAAATGGATGAAGAGGAAAAGTGTATTACTTTACTTTGTTCATTACCTGATTCATGGGATAACCTTGTTATGGCTATCACCAATACTACATCTACATTGAAAGTAGAGGATATAGTAGGAACTTTGTTGTCTGAGGAGATGAGATGAAAATATTCTAAGGATTATCATCAAAAGGAAGCCTTGGTTGTGAGAGGTCATTCTCAAGAAAGAAGCAAAAATAAATCAAGAGAAAAGAAATCAAAATCTAGGGGTAAATCTGTTGCCCCGGAAAAGAGGAAATGTTGGAATTGTGGTAAAGTAGGGCATTATAAAAGAGATTGTAGATCTAAAAAGGTTGATAATAATCGATCATCTGATGAAGGAACTTCTACAGAAATGAAGACCACAAATGAAGATTCAGGGGACTTATTCTTAGCTGCAACATGCTCAAGTGAATGCGATGACTCATGGTTGATTGACTCAGGTGCTTCTTTTCATATGACTCCTCATAGGGAGGGGTTCTATGAATATGAAAATATAGATGGAGGTAAAGTCTTCTTGGGAGACAATTCGACATATAAAATAATAGGTCGAGGAAGAGTCAAGTTGATGCTAAAATATGGAAGAATTAAAACCCTTCCTAGTGTGTTGCATATTCTGGGTTTGGCAAGGAATCTGATATCTGTGAGTAAGATGAATGATGCAGGTGTGAATGTGGTATTCAATAAGGATAGTTGCAAGATGGTTCATGGATCCTTGGTGTTGGCAAGAGGAGTTCACATAAGAACTTTGTTTAGACTTGAGGCTAGCACTATAAGTATTAATTGCAATAACTCTTCAGTTGTACAGGAAAATAATATGGTTGAAATGGCTTCGAGTATTCCTATAGTGAAGACAATGTTGTGGCATCAACGCATGGGGCATATTGGTGAGAAAGGACTTCGAACATTGAAAATGAAAGGTATGGTTGAAGGAATTTCTGATTGCCCATTAAATTTTGATTTTTGTGAGCACTATATTTTTGGGAAACAAACTAGAGTCAAGTTTCCAAGTAGTGCTACAAGGTCTAAAGGAATTCTACATCTAGTTCATAGTGATGTGTTTGGACCTACAAAAGTACCATCATTAGGTAAATCTATCTATTTTGTTACATTTATAGATGACTTCTCAAGAAAGACTTGGGTATATTTTCTATGAAACAAATATGAGGTTTTTAATAAATTTAAAGAGTTTAAGGCTCTTGTAGAAAATCAGATAGAGAAAAAGATAAAGGTTTTGAGAAGTGATAATGGTGGTGAGTATTGCTCTAATGAATTTGAGTAGTTTTGCAAGGACTGTGGAATAGAAAGGTAGAGAACAACTCCGTATACTCCACAACAGAATGGGGTTGTAGAATGGATGAATAGGACATTGATGGATAAGGCTAGAAGCATGCTAAGTGGTGCAGGGTTAGAAAAGAAATTTTGGGTAGAAGTTGTGTTAACAGCTTGTTATCTCATCAATAGATCTCCTACCTCAACTTTGGTGGACAAGACTCCACAAGAAGTATGGACTGGTAAGAAACCCTCTCTCAGACATATAAGGGTTTTTGGTTGTGATGCTTATATGTATGTCCCAAAAGAGAAAAGGACTAAGCTAGACTATAAATATAAAAAATGCATATTTGTGGGTTATAGTACTAGTGTTAAAGGATATAAGTTGTGGAACCCAGAAACATAGAAGGTTGTTTACAATCATAATGTGATATTTAGAGAAACAAAAGGGGTTTTAAAATAGGAAATGCAACCAAGCAAAGAACCAAAAATAGTGCAAGTAAAATTGGAACAGGAGGAAGAACTAGTGGTAGAACCTAAATTACAGAGAGAGTCTGAAGAGGAATATTCAGAGGAAGAAGGTGAGGAGGAAGTTGAAGATGCAGAACCTAGAACTCCAATTTTGAGGAGATCATATCGAGAGAGAAGACTTCCAGATAGGTATAGTCCTTCAAATTTTTATTTTACATTTAATTTATCAATTATTGATGAAGAACCCAAGACTATAAAGGAGGCACTTTAGTCAAGTGAGAATAAGTCTTGGAAAAGGGCTATGGAAGAAGAAATGGAGTCCTTGGATAAAAATAAGACATGGGACTTGGTGAAATTACCTCCTGGTAGAAAACCTATTGGTTGTAAGTGGTTATTCAAGAAGAAGTACAATGTAGAAGGAAAGTTGGAGAAGTACAAGGCTCGCTTGGTAGCAAAAGGATTTTCTCAGGTTGAGGGAATTGAATTTGGTGAGATTTTTTCTCCTATGGCTAAACTAACTTCAATCAGATTTTTGTTGGCTATTTCTATTGCTTTTGATTTTGAAATAGAATAGATGGATGTAAAGACAACTTTTCTACATGGTGAACTTGATGAAGAATATATATATATATATGTCACAACTAGAATGCTTTAAGGTAAAAGGTAAGGAGGACTTGGTATGCAAGTTGAAGAAGTCTCTTTATGGGTTGAAGCAGTCTCCAAGGATGTGGAACCAAAAATTTGATAGGTTTGTCTTGACACTTGGGCTTGGAAAAAGCAAAGCAGATCCATGTGTATATTTCAAAAAGGAAGGTGAAAATTTTGTTATCATTGTATTGTATGTGGATGACATGTTGTTAATTGGTAATAATAAGGAGATGATAAAGTTACTAAAATCTCAGTTATCTTCTGAATTTGACATGAAGGATTTGGGTGCTACAAAATTTATTTTGGGTATGGAAATAATAAGGGATCATGCAAATAGAAATTTATGGTTAAATCAAAGGAAATATGTTGATTTGATACTACAGAAGTTTAGGATGCATGATTGTAAACTAGTATGTACTCCATATCTAGTTGGTCAAAAGTTATCTACTGAATAGTGTCCTAAAATAGATGAGGAAATTGAAGAAATGCATCATGTTCCTTATGCTAGTGTTGTGGGTAGTTTGATGTATGCAATGGTCTGTACTAGACCTGATATTGCACATGCAGTGGGAGTAGTTAGAAGATATATGTCAAATCTAGGAAAGGAACATTGGACTATTGTGAAGAGGATCTTCAGATACTTGCATGGAACTACAGATTATGCTATCTATTATGAAGGAAAATTTGGAGATAATGATATTGTAAATCTACAAGGGTTTGTGGATGTTGATTGGGCTGGAGATCTTGATAAGAGAAGATCCACGAGTGCTTATGTGTTCAGGCTATTTGGAGGGGTAGTAAGTTGGATGAGTAAAAAGTAATCAGTTGTTGCTTTATCCACTACAGAAGTAGAGTACATTGCAGCAACTCATACCAGTAAAGAAGCAGTGTGGCTACAAAGGTTGTGTTCAATAGTTGGTATTAAATAGAAGGTTGTGAGAATTAATAGTGATAGTCAAAGTGCAATATTTTTGGCAAATAATCCTGGTTTTCATGATCGGTCAAAACATATTGATATAAAGTACCATTTTGTGAGAGAGATGGTTGAAGAGAACCGAGTGATATTGGAGAAAGTTGATACAGAGAAGAATACTATTGATTCATTAACAAAGGTTGTACCTGCTCAAAAAATTTCTTGGTGTAGAAGATCTATGGGCATGGTTGCCCTTGATAGTTGACAATGGTAGTTGTTAGCCCCTATGGAAAGTATTCAACAAGTGGGAGAATGTTGGAAATATGTTGAATATTTTCCATGTTATTCTAGTGGGGTTAACACTAAAAGGTACTGGACACTCTGTACCTATACTTCTCTTGGGTTGGGGTTAAATTTTTAGGGTTTTTAAGTTATTTTTAGACCCATATGGGCTTTTAGGGTTACTATATTTGAACCCATGCTTTTTCGCCCATGATATTGTAAAAATCCGTGCATGTGCCTTTGTTATATATATCGCACTTGCATTAGGGTTTGGGAGAGATAGAAGAAGAATATTATTGTATTGGAGATGGTCAAGTTAATGCAATAATAAGATAATACTGTGTTGGTTTTTTCCCGATTGAGGGTTTCCAGGATAAATATTGTGTAATGTGTGAATCTGTGATCTTCTTCTTTTGATTTTGTTATTACTACTTTTCTGTTTTAGTTTATCGGGGCTCTTTATTTCTCTTCAATCAAGAATGATTTGCCTCATAATTAAGGGGGACCCTAGTTGGAGACTTGAACTAGTCATCATATTGTGTTAAAATTTGGTCCATTTGCTTCTACTATGAAAGGCATATGATTTATGTAGCAATGGACCTCCTATTTTTTGGCTTGATCATTTAATAAAATAAATTTTATTATTTTAACTATCATCATTTTGCATTGTTTGGCATTAATTAAGAAAAAAAAGGTAGGAGGAGATATTTTTGATATCCTAAAGCACTAACCTCCAATAGTAATGATGATACTTTAGGACATAGACTCATAAACACCATACCTCTCCCATATAAATGGTTGGTCCAAAATCACATCACAAACTTCCAAGGATGCAACATTACACAAAACTTCATCTTTGAAGTGCTTGATGGTATAAGAGAGGAGACATTATTGAGTGACACAAATATATCTTCATATTGTAACCATCCAATATTATCTGGTTGTAGGTGTGATTTGATAGGCAGATTCAAATCCTTGACCATATGAGAAGAAATCAAATTATTTTTACTCCTATTATCAACAATGAAATGTAATGGCTACACTTGACCCACATTTATGAAGTAAATAGGTGTTCCTACTCCTATAAATCATCTAGTTCAACATGTATGGTGGTAATAGTCACAATTGGTTTGGCTTTCACACTTTTCTTCCCTTCATCCTCAATATGTAGATGTGGAGGCAATGGTGTAGTAGGCGTAGAGGGTTACAACTTAGCAAATAATGATTGAATTGCTCAGCACATTTTCTCTAACATTGGTTTTTCTTATGATAGTCGCAACATTTACCAATATTGGCCTTTAGGGGATTCGTTCCTTGGGAGTCCTTTTTATGCTTCCAATTCTGATTTTGGAGATGATCCCCTTTATCCTAATTCTTTGGAGAGTCACTTTTTCCTTTCTTTGGATGGTATTTAGTGTTCTAATTTTTGTTATTTTCTCCTTTTCTATTTATTTTTTTGTGCTTCTACTCTAATTTAATAACAAGTTTATATGCCTCTTCCAATATCTTGAATACAAAGAGACCCATACCTCTCAAATGTACCATTGCATCCCACTATAGTACTTATGGATTTGATGCCTTTGAGTATCTTGAACTCCTATTTTTACTACCATGGAGTGGAAATAATATATATATAATCTCAACAAATTGGCCTTTACCTTGATTCAATTGTTTCCATCGTATATACTGGTCTTTATAGGCTCTCATAGGAAAGTATTCTTCCTTCATGGCCTGCATGAAACAATCCTATATGAACACTATTTTGTAGCCCTATTCTCTTTTGTAACCCTACTAGAATATGCTTCCAACCAATTTGAAATAGATAATGAATATTTTGAGAGTGAAAAAGTGATTTTCTCACTATTAGTGAATTTAAAAATTAGAAATATTAAACTTTTTCCTAGGACATTAATATTAATTTTCCTTGAAAATTAGAAATATTAAAATTTTCCTAGACCTTAAAATGGGTAGAAGCATTAAATGGTATTAGGAAATAGAGAGGTTCTATGGAGGAGGTTGTAGAATTTTTATTGGGAAGTCATTGAAGAATTTGAGCAAATTGATCCATCATCTCATTTCTCTGTTTCACGAGGATCTCCTTGAAAGAATGGATTTCCTTATCGTTATCTATTCTAGTGCTCACCTAAGATCATTTAGAATAACAAGGAATTTAATCAAATGGATATAGTGTCTAATACCCAAAGTTTTAATATCCTAATCTCATGTTTATGGAAATACACTCAAAAGATAGACCACTCTAATAATACTGATATAAAACTCAAAATTTTGAGTGATTTAAAACTTAGAATTTTGAGTTTATGAAGATCATGAAAGAGTGTAAATCATAAATAAAAATTTATAACAAATCAAAACATAAAATTATATAATAAAAATAGCATAATGATTTTACTGCTAAAATAAAGAGTACAATGCAAGCAAACTCTAGGAAGATGTGTGAGGCTATAACATTGCATCCATTACTCATGTTTTTTATACCCAAGGGTATATCTCTCTTTATACGAGAATTGGTATGTTGAAAATCCACCATATTGAATATGGAAGGTCACCTATATGAAAATATGGTGGTTCACCTTTCATGAGTTAGGTCACCCATATGAAAATGTGGTGATTCACCTTCCATGAGTTACAAAGTGTATATTAAATAAAAATTATATATATGACATATATATGACTTGTCATTTTGTGTTTTATCTTTTACTTATGTTTCAACATAGCTAGAGATGCATTTTGGCTAAAAAAATAAAAATACAATATTTATAATTTTAGTAAGTATTTTGTTTTATATTTTTGTGGGCCTCCAAAGCAATTTTTCACGGAGTTATTGAAAATTGTTAAAATTATCGTTCTCTCTCTAATATTTCCAATGCTTCTTGAATGGATCAAAATGGAGTCCTGAGCATAAATTTATGCTCTTAATAGTGCAATTAGGATCAAAAATAGATTTTTAGGTATTTTTAAGCATGAAGTCATGCTCCAAAAAGTTTTGTATTAGTCTATCACCAAATACCCATTCTCTAACAACTTTATAATCCACAACCTAGATAGCAACATCCTAAAATAGGAAGGGAGATCAACTAAAATCACCTTATATACTACCACAAATTATGGATGTTTATCCATTCATTACCAGATCTTTCAGCATACTAATGATGCTAACTTATATTCCATCCATCTATATTAGTCTACTAGTCATTACCATGCATGGCATTTTTATTTCCTCATAGATAAATTTTGGTATGACGATTATTGTTGCTCTTAAATTGACAATACAACTCCTCAAAATATAATTCTTAGTCTTTAGATTTATAGGGAAAGGAGGCAACTTCCTCATTTTGGGATTCAAATTATTTAAGACATTTTTTATATTCACCTTTGTTTTTGAGAGATCATATTCTTTTAGATTTTGTTTCCATATGCATTTGGTTGGTTGTTAGAGATTGAAGTTTTATTTATGGTGTAACATCATTCTTGCTCTCTTAATGCCTCTTGTAACAAGTCCCTTTGATCAGGTACTATCAAATCCTCAAACATGATCACTTTGGCTAGTGTTTTCTTCAACTCTTAAGTAATATTCAACCCCACACTATTGGAGTTACCTTCCTTCCATGGGGTAAATTCTCTAATTTGATTTTTTGTGGCCAACCAACCTTCACTAGTCAACAAAGGTTACTTCAAATTCCTCTTGATATTTTTTGTAATCTTTCATACTCATTTTTTTGCTTATCATCATCATTACTTTTATCATCCATTAGTGCATCTTCCTTCTATGGTTCATCCCTTGGAGCCTATGGAGGGTTATTCTTTGGTCTCTCCTAAGGTATTGACTTCTAATTGGTCCTTATTGGAACCATATCCTTGATATACAAATGAGGTTGTCCCCTTCTGATAACAATAGTCGTTATGTTAGGATTGGGAAATTTTAGTAGCTTAATTTAGTCATTTGAGAGTCTGAATTGTTCTTCCACAAGTTTTCTTTTGCTTCTCACTATGACCCCTTGCTATCGATTAACTAAGAATGCTTGATCTTCAAATATTTTCTCACCTTCATCATTATATTCACCAAAATTTGCTAGAATTGTATTACCCATATTGGAAAAATTTATGATCTACTATTGGACCATTCCTTGTGGGTCTAATAAATTTGTATTTTGACTCACATTATGTTTAGCTACCAATGTAAGAGAAATAATTTCTTGACCCTTCATCTTTTCCTAATGTGCCTAACATTGTTGCTTATATATCAAAAGTTGAGCATTTCTTATTGTGGCAACACTGTCTCAAGGATTGTGCCCAGCATTGCACATAAGACACTACAAAGTATTCATATCTGCATTGGTATTGACCATGTTATTTTGAACCTAATTTATGTTTTGATCAGCATTTTTCCATGGCACCTAATCCTTAGTAATGTAATGGTTTTTCCTTGGTTTCCAATCATGTTGTTATCATCTACTATTTTGCTATCACTTTTTTTTTAATTATTCATATCTACCATCGTATTTACTACATCCAATATTTATTTCATATTGAACTCACATTGTTTTGTATGTTAAGCAATGGATTTAGTGTCGTTATTTTGTAGTGAGGCAAGTAAACCTAGCAATTAAGGATAGAAAGTGATATTTAACGAAAATTTTTCACTTGGACGTGTCACAATATAGGGAGAATTAGTTTGAGGATATATGGGTGTGCTCGGCTACATTTTATGTAGGCTAAACCTGAGTATTGAGAGTGGGGTTAATATTAGGTGAATACCTTGGTATTGAGGGATTAGAATTCTAGTTCACACATGCAACATTAGCCATGTATGGAGTAGGTGGTAATTTCCCCACACAAATCAACACATCCTCCTTCAAGGTAGCTTCTTTGGAGGCTCTTGATAAGGTGTAAGGATTAGCATTACACACAATCAGATCTAAATTGGATACCTTTAATATAATACAAAAAATATTATTTACTTAAAGGCCTAATATTGGGAGGTATCAGATATAGGGTCCTCATAAACTTGGTATTATAGTTATGGATATTTTCTTGAGGATGATTTTACATCATGTTTAATTTAAAATGATAGAATATCTATTTCTATGACTTCCAAATCTCCTCATAAATGGTTCAAAGCATAGATCAACCATTGAACCATAATATCCTCTTCCAGGATCTTATGTACTAGATTTAAGGTGGATAATTAATTTAGGTGGTCCAATTTTATTTTATTCCTATTACCATCAAATGCATATTGTGACTTTATGGCAAATGTGGGTATGGAATAATAAACCTCTAGGTTCAAAATCCCCTGATATATCCAATTAGATAATTGTTTATGTGGTCTACAAGGTGCCTAAACATGATGATTTTGAGGAGGGTAATCATAAGACATAAATGAATAATAAGTATTAAGGAAGTGTGTATATCCCTGTGGTTGTTGAATGAATGATACCAGTTATTGGTGTTGATGTAATTTTTTTTAATTATAGTTACCACATGAGGAGGATATGGTACCACTAGATTATAGGAATTAGGATTTTATAGTGGAGGTAGATCAAGTGGATCTTGATAGTTCACATCTCCATGGAGTTTTTGGGGAATCTATGGATTAAAAGGGGGTGGTTGATGATATTGGATAGAATAGCCTCTAGAGAAAGGTGATGGATTTTGAGCTCTTATTTGCATAGTGAGAGCTTGTTGACTTTGCATGGAATTCTGGTTCAATTTTAAATAAAATATAAACTAATTTTGTACACCTTAAAAATTTGGTGGATTCTATTGAGTTTAATGATGGATAAGATTTGGGAAGACTTACGTTCCTCGATTTGCAGGAATGTTGGTGAACTATTGAGTTACTCCATAAGGGAATTAGATGAGATAAAAGGAGTTACTATTTGACCTAATTTTACCACCTTTTGGATCACATTTTCTATATTGTTGGTACTAGCTTGGGATGGATTAGTACTTGTTGGGTTGCTTGATCTAGCTTGCAAGATTTTATTTGGTTAGGACGTGATTTGGTTAGGACGCTAACAGGTTCATCGATTACATAGTAGGGGTGGAAGTCGTGGTGTTTACTTGAGAAACCATGCCACAAAAATCTAAAGATGAAATATTAGATTAGCTTGAAAGGGCTTGATAAATTTGACCCACATGGAACAAAGGGTTAGATATGATGTTTGAAATAGTGTGTGGAGTAGTAGCCCAAGTCTGACTAACAATTGATATAAGGTATTGATGACCTACTAATAAATGATCAAGGAGGTCTGCTTTTGTGTAGGATGTGGATGAAAACTCACTTACAAGAGTGGTGGGACTAGCCATAGAGTCTTTTTAGCATAGTCTATAAAACTTTCCTCTTAACCTTCTATCCAAAGAACTTTTTAATGGAAGATCCTTTACTCAATTTTTATCTATATTCAATTAGTTTCACTAGTTCTAATTCTTTGCCTTTGTCTCATGCTTAGATATATTATTCATAATAATAATTGAAGTATTCAACCAACTATTAGAACTCTTCACACCTATACAAACATAAAACTAAAGAATGAATCGAATTTAGCAAGAGATAAAAATGTTGATTCCAGCCAACTGTTGGATGTTTCAACAAAATGATGTCTTTGAAAAATCGTAGGAGTAGATAGTTGGTCTCAATAGAAAATAAGAAATTGTAATGACATCACTGGTGCATTGAAAACCTATCCAATGACTCATTAGATCCTTCTCAAGAACTATTCAAATTTTGATTTAATTCAAAATCGAATTAAAATGTGTTAAAAAAAATGATGCAAGGCTGACACAAATACATTTTTTGATGAATCACTTATTGATCCCAATGAATCATTAAAAGTTAGACTTAGAGATTTCTCTGGGTTTTTCTATCAACGGAGTTGCCATTTGCTCCAAATGGTCAAAATTTTCTACAAACTTCTCAAATTCAAAGTGAAATAAAGTGTTATATTTATGCCACTCAAAGCAACAATTCATGAAAAAAATTATGGATTTGATATATTTTGATAAGAACAATCCCTTTAATGGATCTAGTGATATTTTATATAGAACGATGTAGATATATGTTTAAAATATCCAAAGTTGGGGTGGATTGTGTCCTATCAAGCATGCTATAAATGAAACTATTGATCCACAAGGATAACTAATCGATGATTGTGTTTGCAACCCCACATATATTGCCTTGGAAAAGGGGGGATTCAATATACTTAACCTCCAAATTTGGGTTGGCTCCCCACTAATCTATGCTAAACTAAACTAATATACTTTTTAAAAAGTAAAATATTGTGAGGTGAGGATGTGAAAAACTAAAAGTAAACACAAGAAAAGTAAATATGGCCAAAGACCATAGTGAGGTTGGTGTGTGATCAATTGTGTCATCTTAAGGAGACTAAAGGACAACAATTTGAATTCATCTAAAGCATGCATGAAATGGAAAAGAGGACTAACAAACAAATGTAGGGCATCACCACTCACATATATCTACAGAGAGAGGTCTGACCAATTAGGATAGCCTTATACAAAGGACAAACATAGTTTTCCATTAATTGAAAAATGAGAGAATGCAATTAGAGAGCATAACTCTGGACTTTCTTAGAATGGCCAAAATATGTTTACAATGAGCCCAAGGCTCCTATTTATGGTAGGGTATTTACCCCTTTTATATTGAGTGAAAACAATTCACGATAAAATTTGACAAAAAAAATATAAAACAATCGCTTTAGTTCTCCAATTTTCCTTTGACAAATCAATGGTTCGATGGTTCATTGCTTGCTTGACTTGGTTCCTTTTGTTGCTTCATTGTTGGGGTGTCACAAAATTAGCAGTGGTTCCAAAATTATCGACTCCTCTCTCTTTTGCTTAGGCCTCCTTACTACTCATGCCTAGATTCTTTTGTCAAGTTGTTCATTATGGACCAAGGTAGTACCTCATACTAAATTAAAAATTCCATAAAATCAATCAAAACATATTTCTACCAATATCATGAAGGTATTCCCAAATCATAATTTATGATTTTTTTGGTCTAGATTACATTTTTAAATATATATATATATATATATATATATATATATTATATATATATATATATATATATATATATATATATATATATACAGATGTTAGCTTTTGATGCTAAATGTTTAAAGCAAAATAACCTCAATATCTAAAATAAAGATACTATATCAAATATAAGATAATGGCAATATTCTAAACATATAAAACTCATAAATAACTTCTGCAAAAACTCATAAAATTGCCATTAACAAATGCTCACAAAAATAGTAATTTGATATAGAATAAAGATCTCAAGTACATACACACTCCCTCTACATTGTGTTACATTATCTCTCCATTGTATTTTATGCACACATACATAGAGACACATATATAATGGAATGTGACTCTTCATATGGAACACTCTTGGCCTTCACTCTTCTTGAGACTCTTCACTTTCCTATTCTAAGGATACATGTGCACATGGACTATTATGCACATTTACATTATTAAATACTTTGCACATTATAATAATAATTGTGCATTTATTACATTGCATAAAGTAAATACTCACACTCTAATCTAAGACACACTCCTAATCTAAAGATGTACCCAAGGTGGTACATTAGCATGTATCAAATAATGTAATATTCTCCAACACCCCCTTGTATTACATTATTTGGTTATTGAAGACTTTAGTCTTCAATATGGTCTTCGTCTTTTATCTTCAATCAATCTCTTTAAGATCAATTCCTGAACTTGCACAAAATGGTTTCTCTTTAACCTTTCTGATGTGACTCCTTCTATTCTTCTTTTTATTTCTTTGCTTTTGTATCTTCATTGATGATTCTCCTTCTAAGCATTGTGTCAGCAAATCATCACAACAATACAACTTTGATCTTGGATTCTTCAAATAAGTATTTTCTTTTGGTTTAGTCTTGATCTATCTTCTTTTATTGTTTCTTTTTCTTCTCTGTTCTTGCACCTTTATTAGTGATGCATATTCAATGTGGTGAGTTAGTGTATCATCATAATAGTAGTGTCTTGGATTCTATGATTCTTCCTTGAGATAATCATATGAATTATTTCTTTCAACTTGTATCTTTCCTTGAAAGATTTCAAAAACAATTAACGAAAGATACATCATTAGACACTCTTCTGAAGTAAGTACAATTATGTTTTGAGATTCCCAACAAGACTTAAATAGTTTTTCATGAAGATATCCCATAAAGGAAGTAAATTTTCCTTCTTTAGCTTCTTTGAAAAATAAAATCATTTTATCTTTTAGAACATCAAATATTTGATCTCCATCAATGTTGGGTATTAGGCCATGTGAATAAAACCTAAGTGTTTGTAAAATTTCTTCATAGTATTCATTAAATACTTTCTTCACTATTTCATCCATGATTCTTCTAAAGTAGACTTCCTTGTAACTCCCTAGTCTAAAAAATGAAAAACAATTTTGATAAGATTTTTTAAATCTCTAAACCTTTGAGGTTGACTATCTTATGTCTCTCTAGTTTTGAATATATTGTCTTTCTTAATAAAAAAATTTCAACTTCTACTTCTTTAAGATGAATACCTTGTATCTTTCTTGTTTGATTTATCAATCAATAATTTTGACACAATTTCAATCCTTCAAAACTCTTCAAGATTCTAGGTTGAATTCCTTTTATCTCCCAAAATTCAATAATATGATTTCTAAATTTCACAAACCTATGTTGGTGTTGAATTCCTTATAACTCCAAAATTAGAAATTTAGAAATCTAGTAAAAGGGTATTTACAAATTTTATATTCCTAATTTGATGTAGGAAACCTTATTTCTCCAAAATTCAAAATATTTACAAATATAAAAATGCTTTACAAAACTTTATAATTCAATTTCAAAACTTTACAAAATCTTCTCAAAACTTGAAATTGATTTCCAAAATTTCCCAAAATAATTTTAAGGCTTCTCAAAACTTTCCAAAAATAATAATTCAGCTTTCTAAGGTTTCTAATTTCTCTTCTACACCTTATTTCTCCATAAATTAAATTAATCTATAATTAATTAGATTAATTTCTTAACAACCTTAGAAAAATAATTATATTTCTCCTTATAGCTCCTAACTTAGGAAAAAGTTCAAAATTCAATTAAATTAACTTTTACCTCTGCAATAGGTGCACACAAATCATGGTCAATGGTGGTTGACCTCCTCCTCAATATTTGTTCCTCCTTGAAAGCCTCACTTGATGTAGTGCTCATTCAAAAACTCTGTCGCTTCTTGGATGTGCTAAGTTTAGTCTTATTCCATGCATTTAATACATGTAAGAAGATGTTTCACCTTACTCATATGATGGTTGGCGCTCCTCCTTCCACGAGGACATGTGGCATTCAATCTCTTCACATGCTTCTAAGTGATGGTTGGCGCTCCTACTTCCATGAGGACATGTGGCATTCAATCTCTTCACATGCTTCTATGTGGTGCTTCTTCCTCCTGGATGTTATGTACAAGATTCTCTTTTACTAAAAAATGGCTTCTTGCAAATGTTTCAATGATGGCACTTCTTCCAAGGCTTTTCAAACAAGCCAAACCTTAGACAAATAATTTCTAAACAAATTTTTCACTTGCTCTTGCATTGCATGGTTACGTCTCTTCATTTTTTACCTTCCTGAGAGTGACTCTTCAATAGAGTGAATGCAAATGACCATTTGTGTCCTTAGAATGACACTTGAGCCTCTACACTCTCCAAACGTTCACTTGTAGTAGTGCTTTGCTGGTTCCTCCTTGCACATTGGTGGCTCTTCCTCGAGCTACAATAATTCATTGCACTTTGGTGGTGCTTCTTTCCTCCTTTGTATGGTGACTCCACATTTCAATGGTGGCTCAACTTCGATGGTGCTCCTTTCCTTCTACGTATGGTGGCTTCTTTGGCTGCCACTTCTATTACCCCTTTTCAATAAATTCTACCTCATCTCTGGTGTGGTTTGTCTTCTCCACAACTCAACTTGGATGGGCGAATCTCTTGCTATTCTCCAAACTGCTTATACTCCCTTTCCTTTACTCACTTTGCTGACTTATTTCTCTAAAATTTTGTAGATTTTGAGGATGCTCTTGTGCCTTCAAAGACTTACTTTGCTTCCTTTCAAAACCATATATTGAGCACAATATTTTGAGTGCTCCTTAATGCATTCATAGCTCCTTAGCTTGTTGTTTCTGATTTGGAGTAATATTTTCTTATAGCATACAAATCTTCTTTTGCTAATTTTAAACTTAAAAATGAACCAACTTCTTTATGCTATATCAACACACTAATTTGCAAGCTTCTTAAACTCCTTCTTTAACTGGGAGATAATAAACTTAGAGTTCTTATTTTTCCTGATTTGAACTCTCTAATATATGGTGCCAAATAAACTTAGATTAAATCCACTTTTCATAAAACTGAAATACTCTTTTAAGCACCTAATTTTAAACCTCTTTGGTTATCTTTTGTAGCTCATCTCCTCTCCTTTCTTTCTACTCAAACTTGTTGTTCTATACCTTCAAATTTGCAACTTTACTTGCATTTTGCTTGTTGCCAAAAATCAACTTCTATGTTGTCCAAATGGTTATTATAAAATGCTAAAAAAAATTAGCCTTTCTACCCTTTCAAATGCTGCTTGGAACTTGCCTTCTTTGTCTTCAACTTCTCTAAATTTTGCAGCTCCAAATACTGCCTTCTTGCTATCCAATTTTTTTGCAATTTATAGCTTCAATTACTGCCAAATATTTCTTCGCTTTGTTGTCCAAATCTCTCTCAAATCTGTCCCAAACTTCTCCAAAACATAGCTCTCTAATCTCTTCTTAATTTTGCCTAGATTTATAGCCAAAAACTCTTCAATTCACTGCTCCAAAAACTAATTTCTTCTCCTTTATCTCACTGTCCAAAAATAGCATTCAATTCCTCCAAATTGTTGCCTTATTTTTTGTCAAATCCTCCTTCAATACGCTATCCAAGGGCACTTCAAAAAACTACCCAAATCTTCTCCAATTCGTAGCTCTTCTATCTCCTTCCAATGCTGCCCAAATTCACAGTCCAAAACTCTTCAAATGTTGCTCTAAAATTCTAACTTCTTCTCCTCTATCTTGCTGTCCTGAAATAGTCTCTAACTCCTCCAATCCATTGTCTTAATTTTTTGTCAAGCCTTCCTTCAATTGGTTGTTCAAGGGCGCTTCAAAATCTTCCCAAATATTTTTCAATTTGTAGCTCTATGTCACCTTCAATTTTCTATCCTATGACCCTTCAACTTCTATCATGAAAATCAGCAATCTTCTCCTCCACAAATCAGCCTTCAAAAATTTAATGGTTGTCTCCAAAAATATCAATTTGGTGGCTTCTTCTTTCCTTTTTCTCCTCCTTAGCTTCTACTAAATATTGTCTTCAAATTTGACCTCTTTGTTGGCCTCTTCCTCAAGAATTTGAATGTCTTGAGATATTCAAAAATACTTTTCAAAATTTGGCAAACTTCTTGCCAAATCCTTCTTCCTTTTGGGCTTGTTGTTGAATGGCGAAAATTGTCCCAAATTCCTCTTTCCAGGAGCTTCTCCTACTTGCAATCTTCTTCCTCAAACTTTCTTCAAATATTCTCCAATGGCCACTTCTTCAACTTCTTCAATATGGCTTCTCTAGCCTTCTTATTTCTCCTTCCAACTTTGCTTGAAACATCTTCTCTTGGGTTTCCAAATTCTTCAATCTTCTATCTCCTTTCTCAAATCTTCAATAGGGACCTCTTCTCTTGGGTCTCCTCCTTCTCCAATATTCAATAGGGCTTCTCTTGGCCTCTTTCTCTCTTCTCAATCTTCAATCTGCTATGGAGACCTCTTTCTTGAGTCTCCTCAATATTCAATCTGCAGTCTTCAATCTTCAATGGGGACCTCTTCTCTTGGGTCTCCTCCTTCAATCTTCAATCTCTAATGGGATCTCTTTCTTGGACCTCCTTAATCTTCAATGTCTACTCTTTTGTTGCAAATCAAAACTAATCCCTACATGAGGAAAGCACATAGAATTTTAGGAAATCGAAGATGAAATTCTTCTCTATCTATTGTAGGAAGCTTCTCAAATTTTGAGAACTAATTTTTTGTAACAAAACTTAGACAACAACAATCAACCAAATCTCTAGAATTCTAAAATCAATAAACTTCACTAGTTATTCTTCAATCTAGTGAAAATAAATCTATGTTGAGTCTTAGTCTTCACAAGTTTTTCTAGCAACTCTATGGAAAGACTCTAGCCAAAAAGCAATCTAAAATCTTCTTCTTCAAATCTATAAAACTTCTCAATAGGACCTCCTTCTTGGGTCTCTTAATCTTATCAATGTCAAGGTCTATCTTCAAGACCTATAAATTTCCTTCTATTTCGAATTTGCTCTTGGAATAGGTAAATTAAATCTCCAATCCTCACTAGTTCTCCTTCAACACAGTGGAAAATACTTTCTCAGGTTTTCATTTTCCAGAGGTAATTTCTCCAACTTCACTAGTTTCTCCTTAACCAGTGGAAATCTTCTTTGCAACTTTTAAGAACCTATGCTAGATAAAACCTTGTTGTAGCTTTGATACCACTGTTAGCTTTTCATGCTAAATACTTAAAGCAAAATAACCTCAAGATCTAAAATATATATACTATATCAAGTATATGATAATGGCAATATTCTAAACATATAAAACTCATAAATAACTTTTGTACATACACAACCCCGCTACATGTGTTACAGTATATTTTCATTGTATTTTATGCACATATACATAGAGACACTATACAATGGAATGTGACTCTTCATATGGAACACTCTTGGCCTTCACTCTTCTTGAGACTTTTCACTTTCCTATCCTAAGGATACATGTGCACATGGACTATTATGCACATTTACATTATTAAATACTTTGCACATTATAATAATACTTGTGCATTTATTACATTGCATAAAGTAAACACTCACACTTTAATCTAAGACACACTCCTAATCTAAATATGTACCCAAGGTGGTACATTAGCATGTAACAAATAATGTAATATTCTCCAACATGCATTGCAACATCTATTTATAACAAGCAAGGTGGATATGATATTTTTGGATCAAAATTTTAAACTATATTATATGCTTAAGACTATTGTCAGTGATAGACACCCCATATTCACTAACTTCTAGAAGGGTTTTTTGCATTGAGTGGAACCCAACTCAACATGAGCTTGGCATCCAACCCTCAAATAGATGGATAAATAAAGATTGGGAATAAGTGCTTGGGAACTTATTTGAGGTGCTTTCTACAAGACAAGCAATATCAATGGCCAAGTGGCTTGCTCTAGTTAAATGGTGGTATAATACTTCATATCACCTCTCCATCAAGATGTCTCCATCCTAGGCATTATATGATCAAAAACCTATCTCTGACTGATTACTTTTAGGTTTTTCTATGGTACCAAAGGTGGATAATATCCTCCACTAGAGAACCAATTCGAAGGATACCCTTAGACAATCTTTGCCAAGCACTCAATTGAATGAAGCGGCAAGAACATCATCACTAGTTGGAAAGGCATTTTGAACTAGGAGATGATTTTCTTGAAGCTTCAACCATACAAGAAAGCATCACAAGAAAAAGACCAAATACAATTGACCCTAAATTTTTAATTAACCATACAAATGGGGTTTATAGAATTGGAAATATAGCATACAAACTGGAGCTTCCACATATGTCCAAAATACATCATGTTTTCTATGTTTTCTTGTCTTGAACATGTGGTAAGCTAGAAGTTGTAGTCCTAGAGAGGGCTTCTAGAGTCAAATAAAAAAATACAAATAGACTTAGATCCTAAATGGTGTTGCAAACATGAAAAATAATTGTAACATGTATGAAAGTTGTTAATAAAATGGCAATATCTTATTGTAAAGGATGCAACATGAGATCTAAAGAACATTCTCCAAAAAAATAGCTCTGGGAACAAGTTTTTTAAAAGGGAGTGATATGTACAACTCTAATATAGCCACATAAACTATGTTTTGTTTGATTGGTTTAGACTTGTAGGTTAAGATTGAGTCCAACCGTGCATTAGTGTTAGGGTTATAGTTTATAAATCTATAACTACGATTTGATGTGTTTTAATAATCATCAACTCATATATTTCTTCTTAGTCACCATCTAAGTGCAATTGGAAACAATGCCCTCTCTACATAGCCAAGGGAATTTTGCCCTCTCTAAGTCACCTATACTTCCACTTGAGAGTTGAAGCTAGATATTGATTTTTTAATCATATATTAGATTCCATTGTTCATCTTGTGCATATTTGTCGTTTTTCATCAAAGTTGTGAATTATTTTCGCTTAATTACAAGTTTCTTTGTTACAATATCATCCCAAATGCACACAAATGTCAATGAATATCATTTAATAAATAATGGAGAAGAGATGGCTTGTTGACAATAAAACAATCTTAAATTATTTTTTAAGTGATCCTTTATTATTCTTCTTGAATTGTTTTTCAGAAGCTCAATGCATGAGGTGGAAATTAACACTTTTTGGAGTAACCTTAGATACATTAAGGTTGATTTTTTGGCTCACTATTTCTCATAACTATATAATAATAGTGTGAGCTAGTTAACTCATTCAAAAAAACTAGTGTAAGCTAGTTAAAATTTTAGATGTTTAGAGTTTCAAAACCCTATGTTTTACATTATTTTATATGGATAATTCTAATTGATGAATATATTAATACACCAGAATTGTAAATGTTATATTTGGCTTTCTTAAGAAGTTAAAATTGAATGTGGATGGATTCTAGAATTGCATCCACATTAGCATTTACTTGAAAATAGACATACTGGAGATTGTGATTTAAAATATGCTTGTTAAAATGTAAGTAGAGTGACAAATCACTTCAAATTGAAAACCAAACTATAAATTATGTTCAACAATTAGCTTCTTCAATAACAACTTAATATCTTTATTGAACAAGAATATATCCACAATTTAAAGGCATATCTTGCTCAACAATCAACCATTGTGTGGAAAACAATTTAAATCTCTATTAATATTCTCATTTTTTAGGGATCAACTAAAAAAATACATTTTACAATCAATTTACTATCTCATTATGGATTACTAAGGAGGGAGCATTACTTTTTTCTCTTTTTTCTTTAATAGACTATGTGGCTTCTATTGGGGACACTTCCATAAAAATAAAAAAAAACATTACATTTGCTATTAGGTCAACTAGACCATAATTAGCTTGCATTAATTATTTTTCATCTCTCTCAAACCACTCATTTTCCTCTATCAAATTCTCAATATGTAGAAATTGAATACAACATAATTCCATTTCCACTTAAATGAACAAAAATATTCAATGTAAATAATTTACAATTACAATGCATACATTATGCACAATATATATCAAATAGCCTATTATTGCCTAGAACAACACCCAAACAAACTGCAACAACACTAAAATAAACTGCAATAGCATTCAGGCAACTCAGTCTACAAATAGGAAAGTCTAACTTGCTCGAAACTGTTATCTTTTAACATAAATACTTATATCTCCACATTGTACAACTCCATATACAATAATTGTATGTACAACAATCACAATTATGACACATGTACTACGACCTCAATGTATGACAACTCCATTGCACAACTCTTGTGCTACGAATTCAACCCTAAATATAGAACTTGGAAGAAACAACTACAGATCTATCTGCTACAACAATAGGCTATATCAACACATACAAGAAGCGTACATTAGCAATAGATGAAGGATGGAAATGAGTAGATATTATATTAATGGTGGTCTGTATGATGGAACAAGTACAATATTCTCCTTAGAATACCCAACGTACCCTATCAACCCTTCCTTTCATGCCAACCACTCCAACCACTATTTGATGCCAACAACACACTCTAGCCAACCATACAACACTGATGAATGAGGGATGGGTCTTATTTATACAACTAAGGAGGTAGTTGCATCCTCCAACTTACTAACTATGTGACACCTCATCATCTACATTTGACATGCATTTATCTTACATTTACATTTCATTTCCAACTACAAGACAAACTAACTTATGATTCGTCTGTACATGATTAATACTTTACTAAACATTACACATTACATCACCACTTTATTAATTATACATACTTACATTTTGTCAATCACTTTGCATATGAACTACAAAATGACAAAACTAATTCATTGATTACAACACGTCAATTTTGATTAAGAGAGAATTTCCCTTGGTTAGTTGCCTTCTAAGTTTTGAATTTTGCCAAAACAAAGACCAACTCTAAAATTCGCTAAATTATTTATCACTATTTTTCTTCTCTATAGGTATGTTTGCATTTCCAAGATAATAACTACATTAATAGTTGATGGAATCTAGAATAATGTTATTGTTGATCCAACCTACATCCAATTTGTGAATCACCCTCAATTGTAATGTCTCCAATCTTTTTCCATGGCAATTAATTGATCCTTCTAAGAAATAACCTAGACTCTACATTGTTGTTTGTTGAAGTTCCATATAATTCTAAGTAGGTGACAAGAATTTTGCCTTGATTATCACCATCTTTGTCATATTTTCTAGCATTTCTTTTAGAAGCACAATCAAAATTAAGTTTGATGAATCCATTTTTTGGATGTTACCAATTTACCACAAGTTTGTAGATTTTTTATATTAACTTCATCATTGCAAATCAACGTTACATGCATCTTCAAATCTTGTAACCAAGTGGCTAGCACATTTTTTTGCACACCTCGGTTTTTTCATTATGAGCATAATGTCAATCAACATTATTTAAAAGGTAACAATATAAATCCAAACTTGGGTGTGATGTTGAGAATTTTTTTTTTAAATTGTATTATTATTTTCAAGCCACAAACTCCAATAACTAATACTAAGAGCAGTTATTCACATAATGCTTAATGCTTTAGCTTAGAAACATTTTATCAACTCTTGCAATCTCAATCAAGCAACCTAATATTCTCATGATTTTGAAGTATCCCTAAATGGTCGAAGTAAAGAAACAATAAACAAGGAGATGATCTAAAAAAAAATATAATATCCACGTGAGTGTGGTTTACCAGCAAGGACACCACGTGCATTATCAGTGATGTGACCTGGGTTCAATCCCCATGGCGAATGTGTATAAAAAGTATTACTCAAAAAGAAAAATTATAATCCCTCCTCACACAAGGCACGCCTAAAAGGTCATGTATCCTCTTCTTTAAAAATTGACACATGTAAAAACATTGTTTTTGACAACTTACCAAAGAAATGTTAGGCCTCAAGGGGAACCCCAAGTGACTAGATACTATTCCAAGGAAAATTCTAGGTAGCAAGAAATTTTGATTGCTCTTAAGGCTTATATTCTAACTAATTGTAGTATTCCCCATCTTTTTATAGATTCAAAACCATCCTTTCACATAGAAATAGGGCAAGTGGAACTCTTGAAATAGTTTTTGGATTTCGTCTATTATTTGTTTGAGGTACTCAAGAAATACAAGATCTAAAATTGTTGCTCATATCAATAAAGTTTTTTACCTTTGAACCTCTATAAGCCAAATAAACCCAAGCCAATGGTTATTATTTTTAATTAAAAAATAAAAGGATAAAGATAACCATGAGTCAAACCAAAAAAATATAAAATTCTCCCTCATTTATTGTCTATCTAATATCTAGGTCCGAGGGTTTGGTCGGTCGGTAAAGCACCTCGTTTGACATGTATAACCTCGGTTCAAATCTCAAGGCCTCGTAGTATTGAAGGGCATGTCACGCCAATGTCGTCGAGTACGTTAAAAAGTTTACCAAGCACAATTGGAGGTCATAGTGGCAACAAGGAACAAGATTCAAACCCACAAAGAGTTCTGATTTCTCTAATATACGCAAATAAATAAATTTTGAAAAAAAAAATGGTCTATCTAATATGTTTTTTTTTTTTCAATTCTCTAAGATGAAATTCTATGTTGTCTAAGCCTTAGGTAAGGTTCACTTATTGAACAATTTTACTACATTCATAGAATCTTAATATTGTTTTTAACATTTTGGCCCAACTTTTTTCTTGATCTTTGAATAATCTCTAAGTTTTTCCAATAGAGTCAAACTCATAAGTCCCTAATTTCCTATACCTGCCCCTTTCCTCTCCATTGTCCTATTCATAGAGAAACCCTAAATTTCTCCTCAATCTTTTTCAAAGGAAACCTCTTTGAATTTTATCAAATATGGATGTTATGCTTGTTAGTAATCTTGAAAATGGCATCTTAAATATAGAGAGATTACAATGTATCCTTCATAAGTTGAAGTTTTCAATTTTCCAATAATTATTAGGAACTCATTTTCAACTAGTTAGACAGTTTTCATTCTATCCAAAATTGGATCTCAAAGCTCCTTTCTTTTATTAGACAAGGGAATACCTAGATATGATGATGGCAATTTTCAATTTTAAACCCTAAAATATTTGTAATAATCCATTGCAAATCAAAGACAATAATGATTAAAAAGATCCCAGATTTTATCATATTAACAGTCCACGACTTAAATTACATGAACTAACTAAAGGATGACCTAACAAAAAAGTATCAACAAATTGGAGATGAAATTTGAAGAGACCATTTGGCACAACTATACATTTGATTTTGCCTTTTAGTTTTGCATTAAAGAGAGCCCCTACCAAGGCCTCAACAAGAATAATGAAAATATAAAGCAATATAAGGTTGCCCTAACAAAGACCACAAGATGATTCAAAGTATTCAACAAGGGATCCATTGATCAAAACAGATTATTTGGACTGCTCTAACATCTAATCCATTCACACCAACCTTAATCAAACCAAATTTTTTGATAATATCATATAGAAAAACTCTCGCAAACCCTATCGTATACTTCTTTCATATCCAATTTTATGGGTAATGGTTATAATAATAGGAAGGATAGAACATATAGTATTTATGGATTAATGTTTAAAATATAGAATATCTCATACTTGCACTTAAACATCATGAACATACTCTAGTCATGTGTGAAAAGCATTAGATGCCAAGTACAAACTTGTAAAAAATATTTAAGATGGTGGTAATTTTTGTTTATCTTGATTTTTTATAGTTAAATATTCATCACTTGTAATATAGTTAAAATTTTATTTTTGTTAAGTTTTTTTTGTTACCTTTATAGATGATCCTTGAGTCAAGGTCCTTAAAAATGTTAGTACTCTAACTTGAATTGAGAACCGCTCTTGTTATTTTTACAACCACATGCTTGTAAGCACTTCATATGTTCATTGTAGAATGACGGAACTATGGTTTGGATCATTTCGATCATTTATTCCTACTTCGATAAATATTCCACAAGGAAAAACTTAACAAATAAACATTTCTTGTGGAGTAATATTTAACTTCAGTTGCCATGTTGAGCAACTTGAAAATCATGGAAGTTAGCCAAATATTCATTTGTCTAGAACATTCTCATCTGCTGGAGTTCTCTACGCTGCCACAGGTCTGTAACTGCTCTACAAATTCATGAAATTTTAACTATTTTTTTGGGAGATCTGCTGATTTTTTCTTAATGCGTATTTTACTTTTTGCCAGTTTGGAGCTTTAAAAATTTATCTGATAATGTCTGGCAACTTAACTATATGACACAAAAGCACGAGGGTCATCTATGAACATGCTCGGTCCACTGGAAATCGATAGCCTACCAATGTATCATCATTTGATTATTATACAAATCTTAAGACGCAACGGCAATAGTTATTATGAAGGATCCTATCTGATAGGTCCCACCATTTGTAAGTCGCTATACAAATTTTCGAAGGGCATAAATGACGCCATGAGAGACACATCTAAATTGAAAGTGGCAAAAAGATTTACTATAAAATGATAAGGAATCAGATGTGTCCTAAGAATAGTCAAAGACGATACCCTTGGCAACGTTTTTGGCTCGTTCTTTCCCATAGAGCTTTTCTACGAGGGCCAGAGAAAACTCTATTGCTGTTCCAGGGCCCTTGCTTGTAATCAAGTTACCATCAATTACAACATCTGCATCGACAGCACTCTGACCTAAAAATTTGCTGGACAAAGCTGGATGAGCCGTTGCCTTCTTCCCCTATTAAGAAAGGCACAGTCAATATAAGAGCTCAGCAAAGAAAAGAATAGTTCAGGCACAAACTCAACATATTCATTTATACCTTTAACAGTCCCTCAGTTTCCAGTACTACAACAGGAGATGTGCAAATGGCTCCATACACCCTATTTGACAATGCTTGCTCTCTAAGCAGTTTTCTCAAAGACTTTGACATTTGTAATCTTTTTGCTCCAGGCATTCCACCCTGTAAGATTTTAAGAAAATTAAGAACTACAAAACTACTATGAATATTCATTAGATTGAATTTACTATTTGAATAGATGTCATAACTTGCCCACATACAAGCAAGCCAAGAATAATTAATATCCGCTAAATCAACAGTAACCTATCAATGTAAATAGTATTCAACAAATTTTCATCCCAAAAAAAATTTAAAAAAATCAGAACTTAGATTTATACAGCTGCTTTCTAGCTTTTTGCAAAAACTACCCATAAAATTGCTATTTGCCATCCCTGCATGCCCCCCTCAACCCCCACCAAAGCACTCTGGTAGCAATGACCCTTCAACCTGTCCAACATAACCCCCTAATCAACAGTTACAAAGCTGACTACACATATTCCCCATCAAGACCTAACCATAATTCCATCATCTATAAATACCCTAAGCAAACTCAATCGTACACGAAAACTTAATTTACTGGGAACAATGTTCCAAAGAGAATCCTTGGAGATGGTCCAAACTAAAAAAAGTTATTTGCTTAAATTGCAAAATGCATTCCCAAAGTACCTCCTCTCTTTGTGCTTCATGCATGTGCATGCATAAGCGCACACAAGTCGCACACAACAAATTACAAAATATGTATACATCAATTCAAGTGAAATATTAACTAACTCAAAAATCTTACAGGAAGAATGATGAGATCATATGTTGATGCTGCAGCAGCTTCAATAAGTTTGTCTGCAACAAGTTTCACATTTCTGGAGCCCAAAACTTCTAATGTCTCTTCTACTGAAGCAACCACAACATCTGCACTGGCTCTTCTCAAAATGTCAATTATTATAACAGCTTCCATCTCCTCTGTTCCATGAGCAACTGGCACAAGCACCTATCAATAGAAATGTATACGCACTGCAATTAACTGACATGCCAACCATAGACCCATATCAGTGAAATATAAAAAAAGATATCCCACTTTTCAATGTTATCAGAAGTTTGTAGAAAAGTCAAATCTACAGGGCAGCCTCTGAATTACGATATAATTTAAAAGAACAAGAAACATTTTATTCCTAAAGACCAAATTTAAAATCAAGGCCATCACTAGATCACTGCACTTTCACTGTAAAAAAAAAAAAGGTTCCCAACGATCTTTAACTTCCATCATACTGCCTATTTGGAAGAGAAATACTGTGCAACTAAACCAGAGTTATTTTTAAACAACTCAGGGACAATAACATTGGAAAAGAATATGGCTTCCTGCAATTCATTCAAGATGGTCGAGTACAATGAAGCTCAACTATGTTAAAAAGGTTCTACGTGTCATAGTCCATGCTATTATAATGATCAGAATCCATATAATTGTGTGGATAAACACAATCAGGATAGCTAGCTTCCATATCAAGATTAATTTTGCAATTGCCGATAAGTCCATATATACTTAGGCATATTTCATTTGTTATCTATGCACGATTAGATTCACAATTGCTAATTGACTACTTACAGGTATGGTATATCAAATATCTTGTTTGTTCAAGATAATCTGAAGGGGTCTTCACTGCTCATTTATGTTACAAGATGCCTTGGAATGAATCTAACAAGGATGGGAATTTCCAGAGTTGTGTCAACCAAAGAACCTCTCACTCCGATACAGACAATGCTGGAAAATTTGATGTAAGGTCATGAAAAGTTGTGGACAAAGAAAGCAAGAAAGAGAGGAATAAATGCAACTCCATATGGTTTCATTCTCAAATCCACATACTTTCCAATTGTAATTATTAAAAATGAATTCTAATTGTTTATTTGTCTCCTAATCTGAGTAGATTAGGATCATCCACATAAGAATGCTTTAATCGTCTCATATGTTTTACGATGGTATGATCAAAACATAAACTGTGTAGGCCACAACCCAATTGGCAATAAAAGATTAAATAATACATGCAAACACACACATGCAAGTCTTCTCCATTAAAGGAATTATGATAATTGTCAAGGTTACACTAGGCATGGGCGCAGAGGCAAATAAAACTATATAGTTAGATATATAAATGCAAAATAAATTTTTTATTCATCATCCACATGATCACTGCATCTGCACTGAAAAA
This sequence comes from Wollemia nobilis, assembly GCA_028583015.1. Lineage (NCBI taxonomy): Eukaryota > Viridiplantae > Streptophyta > Pinopsida > Araucariales > Araucariaceae > Wollemia > Wollemia nobilis. The sequence goes on from JAQPPZ010000103.1 coordinate 9,435,439, forward strand.
AATAAGATTCATAAAGTATTAAATATTGAATGAAGCATATATATACTAAAACAATTACAAAATTAAAATTATTCAAAATTTCAATACATGTAGACTCCACAAAAAAAAAGACCCAAAATTGAGGAAAATTTCGGACATTCATATCCACTCCTACTCAGTCTCAAGCTTTTTATCACAAACTTTCCAACTTGGTATTATTTAAACATACACATACAAGTTTTACCAATTGTTTTACACTTCATATGCAATTCCATAAGGTCAAAGGAGAATTATGTGCCATGCCATGTAGCTATTGATGTATGCACAGTTCAGAGACACAATCTATCAAAACCGACTCTGCGGAGAGAATCAAACTCAATCACATACTGATAGACCCTCCTTTATATCTCTTGATAGAGGCTAATAAAAGTGGCATCCCTCCAGTTCTAAATATTGTGATGTTGATTTGACCCACCACAAGAATCCCAGTTTAGAAAGGTAATGAAACAATTCATAACTGCAGTTAAGAATTCTGGGTAAATATTTATTATTAGGGATCAGTTTTGAAAAAAAAAAACGCTTTAAGTTCAGAAAATTGAAGCATTATAGATTGGTGACATATTCGTGGACAGTACACATTTTAGTTGCAAGCTTTTTTCATACAGTTGCTCTGACAATAGCCAACTCTCCTCTCTGTGAAAGGAATTGGAGTACTCACAATCTTATTCACTTATGAAGGGGATCTAACTTGGATCAATAAAGACAGAGAACCTGGTATGTATTCACATCACCCTTTGACTTTTGCTTTACTGAAACCCATTGTACAAGCCAAGTTCTCAGACAAATGAGACTGATACTCAAGTGATACATATTTCTTGTATATGCATGATGATGAGAGCAAACCAAATGTCTTTTAATTTAGGTGTGATTAAACTGCCTATTAATAAGCTAGAGATGAAGAGAAATTAGTATTTAGAAAGTAGCTTTACGGAGAACCTAGAAGAGGAGAATTGAGTAAATAAAGAAGCTGAACTTCATCTTGAGACTTCAATTTTGGTGGCATGGTGCAATTGATCCTTGATAATGAAGGAGCTGAGTCCTGGCACTTCTATTGCGTGTTTTAGGTTTTTCTAATTATTTATAGTCATAAATAATAGTAAAACAATTAACTTTTGCCTATTCATTATTTTCCTTTTCAATTCAATATCAGAACCATGGCAGGCTCTGAGTTTTGAGGCAATCCAAAAGCATGGTGTGCAATGTGCACCCATTCGACAGCACATGTGAGATGAATAAAACCCAGAAAAACATATAAACAGATAAAAAACATAATGCAGACATAAAACTTAAAAGTCAAGTTGTTGCAAGCAAAATGTGATGCAAAAAGAAAAACAACACTATTAAGTTCAATAAGAACACAAGCAACAGGCAAATGGCCATTTTCAAGCGCTGCTTAAGAGAGCAAATCAAACTCCAACCAATTGTAAATGGCATCACATGGTTGTCTCTTGTTTGATCCAAATAATTCAAAAAACCGTTGAGACTAAAGCAAACACACGCAGAAGACGGTCGCTTTCCTCTCCAAAAAAAAGAAAGAGAAATATTATTGGGGTCCACGAATGACCAAACTAGGTCAACAGAACTCGAGTGTAACACTTTATTACAATTTCCTAGGAAGAGCTAGAGAATGCTCCAAAGAATACAAAATCACCTGTGTCCCGTGAGTGTGCCTTCCTAGGCCTATATACCCTCAAAGGACAAAATGAGCAGGTTGTGAACTCGACCTGTAAAATGCATTGAGAAATTGCACACTTGCAGCTGATTGTACATTGAAGTAAACTAGTCCAGACTTGCTCAAATATTGCCCAATCAGCAAGTTATATGCTTGATCCCCAGACCTCAGACACAAAGAATTGTGGGTTTGGCAATATAGTCAAAAAATCACAGTTATGACGGGATATCTTAAAAATGCATCTGAAAGTGCTGTTGTTCAAGAACAAAAAGCATTGCACATTTCTTGCAAAGACATCATTTATGTACAATGTTATGATCGCAACAAGCACACCCTTGAAACAGAATTGCAACTTCAATAGTGCACTTTCGGAGTTTAATGATAGTCTATGGTTGATCTTGACCTGCCTAAGGTCATAAAACAGAGTAATTGCATCAAACAATCTTTGCAAAACCTCAGGAGAGTCAACCAACAAAGAGTAAATCAAAATGCATCCATCCTTGGAATGAGTTTGTTGCAGAATGAAGTCCATGAGCTTATCAATATATGTGCCAAAGAGAATTGATGAAAAACAACATACCTGCTTAACCTTAAATAGTCACCTTGATCTCATCTGAGAACCCATGAGCAGCCCTTAATCAACCAACCACCATCTCATAAAGCCTTGATAGCCATAACGAGGAACTCAAAGATGCCCATATCTCGTAGTTTCTAAAATAGCATGTGACAAGGCACTATATCAAATGCTTTTTCTAAAGTCGACGAAACAACAAGACTTTAGAGGAAATAGCTGGGGCCTTAACGACTATACAGAGAATAAAGATATGGTCTATAGAAGTTAAGGAAAACTCACCAATTTCTCACCAATCTCGCATTTCTCCTAAGTTTAGTTGGGTTGGCAAGAAATCGCTAAGAAAATTGCGAAAAATTTGAAGATTTATTGGCAAAATCTCAGCTGCAATTTAGCACCAATGGCCAGACTGCAGAAACTGCAATTAAAAGGGGAAAAATCCCCATTTAAAAAAAAAAATCCCTTCTCCAGCTCATCTCTGGAACTACTCAAGAGGCCTTACGAAGATTGTAGAACACATTTGAAGGATGATTTGAGGAATTTGCAACACTTTTTGAAGATTTCATTCCTTGGCACAAGATTTCAGAGATAGGTTATTTTGATTTTTATGCATTTTTTAGAGTTTTTTGGGGTTTTTTTCCCTTTGTCTTCTCTCCTCTACTGTTCCTAGAGCCTCTAAGGCCAAGTCTAGGACTTTTAAGACTTTCTTTTTGCAAATGTTTCCCCTTGGAAAATAGATGGATTCTTTAGCTGAGGGCATGGGAACCAAAGCCGGCAGCAATGAGCCAAATCCAACAGCCCCAACTCCAAGTCCAAGGAGGGACCCGATGTGGAAGCATGGCATAAAAGGCACTTTGCCAAATCAAGTCTTCTGCAAGTATTGTGGCAAGGACATGAGAGGCATTCATCACCTCAAATTTCATCTTCTTGTGCAAAAAGGCCATGATGTGGAGACCTGACCAACAAAGGACAATACAGTTCAAAAACGAATTCAAGGCTTGGCTATGCACCAAGGAGCCAAATTAGATAGAGGCCAAACAAACAAAGGTTGCAGTTGGACATGGGGTAAGGTGGGCCTTTTTTTATAAGAATGAGGCCAGATCTAAGGATATTGTTGTGTCTGCAAAGAATTCGTCCTTAGCCCTCGCATCCAACAAGCATCTAGGTAGAGGTCGGGTACTGCTTCAAACACAAGGCAGACAACCCTTTGAACCTACCACAAGGGAGACGGAGATGAAGGAAGCTTGAACAGCGGCGACAAATTTTGGGCTCTATTGCAACATTCCTTTTAATTGCATGAACAGCCCTTGTTAGGAAGTTTTCGTGAGGGCACTAGGCAAGGTTGGCAAAGGAATGAAACCTTGTCCTGCAAAAGATTTTAGAGGGCCTTTATTGGAGTATGACACAAACACACATGCTATTGTAGAAGAGCAGCACGAGAGAGAGAGAGAGAGGAAAAAGTGCTACAGCATTTTATCTGATGGATGGACGAATGCAAGGAACTGCACCCTTCTCAATTTCATAGTGGCTTCAAGTGGATCCATGGTCTTCTTGAAGTTAGTTGATGCCTCACAAGAGGTGAAGAGCACGCAGCTGTTGTTTAATTTGTTGGAAGAGGTTGCGCTCAAAGTGGAAGTGGAGGGCGTTGTCCAAGTAGTGACAAGCAATGCGGTGGCCTATGTATTTGCGGGTAGACTTCACAAGAAGTACCCCTCTATTTTTTGGAGCCCATGTGCTGCCCATTGCATTGACCTCATCCTTGAGGACATTGGCAAACTGTCATGGGTGAAGATTGGTTGATGAGGCAAAGAACATTATGAGATACATATACAAACAACCACACATGGGTTTTCAGCTTGATGAGAGAGCACAATGAGGGGAGGGGCATTCTTCACCTAGGTATTACCTGATTCGTCTCCAACTTCATCGCCCTACAGAGCCTTCTAGCTACATCTCCTATTCTTAAGAGGATGTTCGTCAACGAGTGGGTATGCCTTGCCACATCATGCAGAGATGGTTTGGAGGCAAATCTTTTGCAACTCATTTTGGTTGAGCATGCAGGAAATAGTCAAGGTAATTATTTGGCTGTCTAAAATCTAAATTTAAGATATTTTCTGAATTTAATTGAAAATTAAAAATTTATATTTGTAAATTTTAATTAACCATTATTATAAATTTATGCTGAATAATTTTTACTGTTCAATTTTAGGTGGCAAAACCTTTGGTCAGGGTTCTTCACCTTGTGGATGGAGATATTGACAATGGGATATTTTTATAAGGCCATGGATAGAGCAAAAGAAACCATTCAATACTACTATGGAGGCAATCAATGCAAATATGATTCTATTTGGCGAATTATTGATAAGAGATAGAGGCGGCAACTCCATCAACCTCTTCATGCAGTGGGGTATTTCTTGAATCCCAAATTCTTTTTCAGTCCCAATTTCAATAATGACGAGGACGTCTAGGGGGATTTCTATGCTTGCATTGATAGGATGATAGATAACTTGGCCAAACATCACCCAATCCCTACCCAGTTACAAGCCTACAAGGAGGCTTAGGGGAGCCTATTTTCATCCCCTTTTTGTATTGAATCAAGGACAACAAGAAATATTACAGAAATCGAAAATTTGAGACAAAAGTCAAAGTGATGATGTAGTTCCCAGATAACATGAGAGAGGACAGCTTCCCAAATAGGTCAAACTCGTTTACAAGGATCACAAGGCTATAGTAGTCAACATAGAAGGACTATCACCAATTATTGATGCAGTAAAAGTGGTAACTATAAACTGTAGAACACGAGAAGATAAACTACACGAGCTTTCTGCAAAATTTGTTGATGATCGTGAAGATTCAGAACTTTAAAATGCATTCATAGGCCATACTGACAACCATAGTTACCAGGTTTGGAAAATCTGATCCATTCGGGAGGTTAGAAAAATCTGAAAATCTGGAATCTCAAAAATAGTTAAAAAAAATTCCGATTCAGAATATATATATATATATATATATATATATATATATATATATAGGAGAGAGAGAGAGAGAGAGAGAGAGAGAGATAATTCTACAGAATAGAGACATAAAATATATAAAAATATATAAATTTTTACAATAATTCTTAAGCAAAAGTATGCTAAGATGATAAATGTAGGAGTTAAATATGGTAACATTAGAATTTGTAGTAATATCCATCAAAGATTCAAGGCTAAGCTTGAATTGAAATGAACTTTCAAGTGTTAAACATCTACAACATCAAAACCTGCTACAGTATCAAAATCCATTTATTATTTTTAGATAGGCACAGGTTGGACCAGACCACACAAATCCAGTGTGCTTAAAAAATCCAGATTGGACCAGATAGTAGTCAAACTAATTTGCAAGGATTACAAGGCTATATTAGTCAACATACAAGGACTATGACCAGTTATCAATGCAATAAAATTGGTCACTATACTTCAAACTGTAGAACCCCAGAAGATAAACTACATGAGCATTCTGCACAATGTGTTGATGATCACGAAGATTCAGACCTTCAAAATGCATTCATAGGCCATACTGACAACCATAGTTACCAGGTTTGGAAAATCTGATTCATTCAGGAGGTTAGAAAAATCTGAAATCATGGAATCTCCAAAATTATTTGGAAAAAAATGATTCAGAATATTTATATCTATATGTGAGAGAGAGAGAGAAAGAGAGAGGTCTACATAAAATATAAAGATATATAAAATTTTACAATAATTCATGAGCAAAAGTGTGCTAAGATGATAAATGTACGAGTTTTATTTGGTAACATAAGAATATCCATCAGAAACTCAAGGTTAAGCATGAATTGAAATGAACTTTCAAGTATTAACAGTCTACAACATCAAAATCCATTTATTATTTTAAGATTTGTTTTATTTTTAGATAGGCAGGCATCGTACTGGACCACGCAAATCCAGTGCGCTCAAAACAATCGGACTGGACCAGATTTTGTCCATACTTGGTTGGATTTGGTAACTGTTGGTTACGAATCTGCCACTAGGATAGGATTTATTGTAATGCGCCCTAGATTCGCCCAGCAGATTGAAAGGCCGGAAGGAAGGAATGCCTTCCATGCCAATCTCCGGAGGAGGCCGGCTTCCTATGTTTTCTCAGTTGTCTATCAGCTCAGAGTGCAGGAAAGAAATTATAAATGCAGAAAGAAATATAAATGTATTTGTATTGGGTGGGGAGGATAAGCAGCACAACAACTATCAATCACCACTACTAACAGCAACTAAACACAGAATACATTACAGAAACTACCAATGTCATTCATTCTATGTATCCTCTAACTATGCATTCCAGGAATACTTAACTATCAAAAGCGGCTGATGCTGACCTGACAATAGCTGACAAAGCTGACAAAAGCGGCAAAAAAGCGGCTGATGCTAACCTCTGCAGATATGGACAGTACTTGCAGCAAGGTCCACCTGAAAACTTGGCAGCTACGTGGCAATGCGGTAGATGAAACTTCGAGTCAGCTTGAATGAGGGTAGTTGCGGTAGATGAAACTTCGAATCAGCTTGAATGAGGGTAGCTGCGGTACAATAATTCTGTTCACGCTTGCACACCATCCGTCACATCTCTGACTCGAATCCCGAGGCTGGACACCTGTCAAAATCTGATAAGGGACGAATCTGCCTTGGAATCTCATCTCTCTTTCATGCCTGACTTCACTCGGAATTGGAGCGCAATTAGACAGCGCAAGGGCGAAATAGCGCAGTTGGGGAGGCCTCCGTGCCTTAGACAATTTTCGGGCTGCCTTCAACATTCTGCCCGAGTGCGCACAAGTAAGCGGGCGCAGCCCGACTTCGCTGCGAAGTCGGGTTGTGCACCCAACACTTAGCCAATTTTGCTCATATCGCTCTGACTGCGCATGAAGATGAGAGCGCACCCCGACTTCGCTGCGAAGTCGGGTTGCGCACTCAACACTTAGCCATTTCAGGGGTCCGCTGATTCCCAGGTGCGCACAAAAATGAGAGCGCACCCCGACTTCGCTGCGAAGTCGGGTTGCGCTCCTATACTTAGCAAAATTTTGATCATCTCTCCGCACTTCAGCTCCCCAAGGATGCGCTCTTATACTTAGAATTTTTAGGGGCCTTTTGCTCTTTTTGGGGAAATTGACAGAAGAAAGTAAAAGAGGAAAAATGGGGGAAATGAAGGGAATGAAACTGATGGAAGGGGAGAAAGGGGATAGTGGAGAAAGGGAAAGGAGGAGGGAAGGGAGAGCAGCATCCTTACAAGAAAAATGAAGACATGGCACCCCGTGCAAAATGTGGCAACATTCCTGGCGGCTCGAGGGGTGTCGAGCTCACCTCGACGCAACGAACCAGGCCTTTATCCTTTGGGAGCAGAGGAACTCCCTCCCCCTGCATCCCGCTGCTCCTGCTGCTGTTGAGTCTCCTTCTTGGGTAACTGCTCTTCTTCGGATTCACTCTCACCGGTCTCTTCTTCTAATTCTCCTCCTCTTTCTGAATCCGAATGCTCACCACTGTCGCCTTCTCGCTCGGTAGGTTGCTCCCGCTCGCGAACGTGATTGTACGCAGTCTTGGCCAGGTCCCAAGCTGCTGCTCGGAAGGGCCCTAAATCGCTGACATCCTTCAGCGCTGCTCTGAATGCCGCAACCATGTGTACATCGATGGTGTCATATCTCTCTCCCAACTCCTGAAGGGAGGTGTTGATCTTGCAATATCTAGACACCATTTGAGTTACCTGTGTCTCCTGGACTGGCTCGGCCCAGCTGGCAATTTTTTATGTATCTGCCTCGAAAGACAGCCAATCCAACTTTACTTGTTCAAGGGGCAGGAACTCCCCATCCTTGACGAAGCTCGGGCATCCGAGCTCAGAAAGAGTGTTGAAGGGAGCCAGGTAAATATTCATTTCATGATTCAATGCGTCCAGCATCTTCCTGGCGGCCCTTGTTTTTTTTGTTTTTTCAAAGTAATTATGCAAGGTTACCCTTGCATCTGCCCAATCTAGGACAATTCGAGACATGGGGGAAAATCGGAGGCCCTTGCGTGCAAACTCTTCAATTTTTATTGCCAAGTCCAGCCACTGCTTCCCTTGGTGTTCGGCCTCCTCTACCACAAGCTTTCCTTGGGCAGATACTTCTTGGATCCTGGATGCGAAATCCAGGACGGACAGGGACCTGACCACATTAGCCTTGCATCCTTGCAGCAAACCAGCCCGCATCTCCTTGATCTTGTTTTTCGAAAAGTCCGCCGCCTGGGACGCCTTCTCCTTCAGCTGAGATTGGGCCTGCCTCAACAAATCCTGCAACTGAGATACATGTTCCAGTGCTGCCCTCTTCTCTTCCGACAGCTGTTCGGCCGTCCTTCTTTGTGTTGTAGCCTCCTGCTGAGTGGCGGCGAGCTGAGCTTCCAAGTCCTCAATCTCCTACTGGGCAGACTCCAGCCGCGTGGTGGCCTTGGCCAGATCTTCCTCCAGCTGTCTCGAGTTATTCTGGAGCTGAAACAGCTTCTCTTGATTCTCGAGTCGCTTGTCTGCTCCTGTGGCACTTCGCTCTCATGAGCGCTGGATTCTATGTGTTCCTCAGCTTCCTGCTCTGTATCGCTGGACTGCGTCTGCATTGGCGCTTTTCCCTTGTCCATTTTTTGTTTTCTGTTCGTGGTGGCAGAGACGGGGATTCTGGTCACTAGTCTTCAATTCTGCGCCTTGCAACTCAGACTTAGCTTGATAATTCAAATGTTCTAAGTATGCCAAGGCCCCTTTTCTAGGAATTAAAACGCAGCATTAATGGCACGAGGGGGGGTTTAAAGTGATTTGCCCAAAGTAGGTAGAAAACACCGTTATTCCTTGGCGGCCGCGCGTGGGCTTTTTCCTTGGAAGGCGCACCTTGGTTGCGGTTGGTCCTAATGCGCTTGCTTCTTTAATGACATCTGCTTCGAAAGACGCGCAATCATTCTTTAAAATTTTGAACCTCGTGCTTCCAATGACGTCACAGTCGTCGCTTGGCACACACTTCGAGGGATACTTTGGCCCAGGGTTCAAGAAGGGACGCAGCCTAACTTCACGCTATGCACGTTGCGCCGCCTGGGCCCACACTTAGAAATTTTTCGCCACTATGCCCCTTGTTCTCCTTGACAGGTCGTTCAAAGTGCGCTCGAAATCAAGAGCGCACTCGGGCTTCGCTCAAAAAACGTGCGCAATCCGACTTCGCCCGGAAAATGTTGCGCAGTAGGGATTCCACACTTAGCCAATTTTTGCTTCCTCTGCTGCCCGACTGCGCTCCCAAGATGGTGCGCAGCCCGACTTCGCTGCGAAGTCGGGTTGCGCACCCAGCACTTAGAAATTTTCTGAGGTATTTTTTTTTTTTTTTTTGCTCCTCTCTCAAACTCCCGACATCGCACAATTCATGAAGTGATGCCTGACTTCGCTACGAAGTCGGGGTTCGCTCTAAGCTTGGTGGGATTTTTAAGCAACGCAAAATTTTGCTTCCTTTCTCACAGTTAGCCCACTTCGGCTTTGAAAACTGAAAACTGAAAGAAATATTTACATTCTGACATAAACTGAAATGCAGGAAAAGAATATGTACAAGGAAGGACCTCTTGGGCATCTTCAGTGGTGATAGGTTTTTAGGTGGAAATCGTTGACAGGAATAGGGAGAAGCTGTCCCTCCATGTCCCTAAGCACGAATACGTTGAATTGGTTTACCCCCGAGCGATCTGATAGGGACCTTCCAAGAGGGCATCAAATTTGTCATGGTTGCCCGACTTTGCTTTGAGTGAGTCCCACTTGAGCACTAGGTCCCCAATTTTGAAAACCCGGGTGGTGGTGCCTTTTGCAAAGCAGCTCTGGTTTGCCTCGGCATGTTTGGTAAAGGCCTGGTATGCCTTCTCCCTTTCTTCTTCTAACTGCAACAGTTGACAAAGTCTGGCATCCACTGGATCCCCGTCGCATTTTTCTTCATCTAACAACCAGAGTGCAGGCATTTCTATGTGGGTAGGCAAAACTGCCTCCTTGCCATATACAAGCGCTTAAGGGGATGTCTTGATAGATTTCTTGAAAGATATGTGATCCGCCCATAACGCCCGGTTGAGAAGTAGGTGCCACGTCCTCTTGTTGCTTTCTACTGTTTTTTTAACAATCTTCAGCAGATTCTTGTTAGTGGACTCGGCCAGGCCATTCCCTTGCGGGTAGTAGTTTGAGGACATCTTGTGATAGATGCCGTATTGGCTGGTGAACTCGGTGAGTACAGCACCTGCGAACCCCAGACCGTTGTCTGTAACTATTGCCTCTGGGACCCCGAAACGGGTGATGAGGCTCTCAAGGAAGCCTATGACCATTTCTTGGTCTGCATGCTTAGTGGGGATTGCCTCCGCCCACCGAGTGAAATAATCGGTGGCTGTAAGGATGAACTTATGTTCCGCTGCAGAGTTAGGCGTGATGGTTCCGACGAAGTCTAGACCCCACTACTGAAACGGAGTCTCGACTTGAATTGGTTGGAGGGGCAAGGGTGCCTTCCTATTCCTGCCGGCAAACCTCTGGCATTTTTCACATTTTACACAGACCGCATGTGCGTCTGTGAAGAGAGTGGGCCAATAATACCCGGCTCTGATAATTTTTAAGGCCGTAGGCCTCCCTGAATGATGTCCTCCAGGCATTCCGGAGTGGAATTCTCCGAGGACCTTTGGTTTATCTGATTCTCTGATGCATCGCAACAGGATGCCGTCAATATTTTTGAAATACAGCCCCTCGAGGCGCAATACATATCTCAAGGCATTCAGCCTAAACCTCCTCCTTTGTGAGGCATTGAGGTGATCTGGACATCTCCCTATGCTAAAATACCGCACCAGGTCATTCGTCCAATCACTCTCCTCTGATAAGGAGTTGGCAAGGTTAGTTTCCGCCATTGGATCTTCCCACTGGCAGGCAGAGATTTCAGCTGCAGCACTTCGGGCCAACTCTTGGCACAAGGCTCGGCCTCTGATCAACTTTGTTGGCCGTACCTCGATGTCAAATTCTTGGATTTTGGCTATCCATCCTGCCCTCTTGTGACCTGGCTCCCCTTGTACAATGAAATTCCTAACGTCCGGATGTATCACGAAGATAGTTATCCGGCTCTGGGAGACGAAGTGCCTGAACTTCCTGAGGGATCTCATGACTGCATGCACCTGCCGCTCAATAAAATTATACTTTTCTTCATGCGGCTGAATCACCTGGCTTAAGAACGCTATGGGGCGCTCTTCGCCATCATCTCCCTTCTGAGTCAGGACTGCGGCGTAGCTCTCGAGCTCTCCCACCGCGTACAGGATGAAATCCTTGGAATAATCTGGATTTATCAATACTGGATCTTGCGCGATTCTGGCCATGATCTCTTCGAAGGCCTGCTTCCTTTTGTCATTCCACAAGAATTCGGCATTCTTTTTTAGGAGTTCGGCCATGGGCTTAATTACTTGTGCGAAGTCCGGTATGAACTTCCTCACGAAGTTGATTTGGCCGAAAAATGATTGTAGCCCCTTCTTGTCAACTGGGATGGGTAAGCGAAGAAGGGCTTCTACTCTGTCAGGATCCACTGCAAGGCCTTTCTCAGAAATGACATGTCCTAGCAGCTCACCTTCCTTTACCGCGAAGACTGACTTCTTCGGGTTGATGGAAATGTCGAATTCACGACATCTCTCAAATATTTGCCGCAAGTGGGAAGCATGGTCCTCTCTCTTATGTGAAAATACAGTCATATCGTCTAAATAGATGACAATGACCTTGTTGAGCAGCTCCCGAAATGCCAAGTCCATAGCTCTTTGAAATGTAGCGCCGGCGTTAGACAGGCCGAAGGGCATGCGCTGATATGCAAACGTTCCCCATTTGGTGGTGAATGTTGTCTTGTGCTGATCTTCGTCCTTTACCCATATTTGGTTGTATCCAGAGAATCCGTCCAAGAGAGAGAACCTCTATGCTCCAACAACGATGTGGAGGATCTGATCAATTTGGGGAAGCGGATAATGATCCTTCAGTGAAGCTTGATTGAGGTTTCTGAAATCCACGCAGAGGCGGATGTCTCCATTCTTCTTCCTCACAGGGACCAGATTCGCGACCCAAGATGAGTGCTTGATGGGGTAGATGATTTTGGCCTCCAACATCTTTAAGAGCTCTGCTTTCATCATAGCTTCAATTTTTGGGTTCACTGCCCATTGCTTCTGCCGGAAAGGTCTTGCATTATCTTCCAGCTCTATAGTATGTTGGATCATCTCTCTGTCATACCCCTTCAAGTCCTGGCAGCACCAGGCCACAATATCAAGGAACTCTCCGCATAAAGATCTGATCTTCTCCAGTTCCTTTTCAGTGCAGTCTGTCCCGACCTTGATCGTTTTTCCAGGTTCCAGTTCCAGGTTCATGTACTGCTGGGGGTCCACTTTGATTATGTGGGATATTGCCCTATCGTTCTGATCAAAGAGACTTTCTAGGGTAATCAGTCCTTTCGGGACATGATTGTTTTTTAACTGTATCAACCCCTCGTATTGCTCGTCATCAGGGTCTCTTACCTTTTATCGTACTTGCTTCGTTTATCAAAAAAGTGACGATATCCTCATCACAGTCGAACACCTGCCAGTGGGTGTCTTTATCAGGCACAAAAGGCCTGTAGATGGTACGAACTGGCTTCGGCTTTTGGACAGTGTCATCAGCCGGGACATACCTGGCTCCAACAGACGCCAAAATGTCAGCATGCTTATTCTTCTCACGTGATATGGCTTTGACAATCAAAGAGTCGAATGACCCCATCAGGTCCCAGACACGGTTACGGTACACCTTGAGGTAATGCTTCTTGGAGGCGCACTTATTTGTAATCTGATTGCACACCAGCTCTGAGTCGCCAAAGATCGGCAAATGTTTCACCCCCAGTCTCTCTGCCTTTCTCAAACCCAAGCACAAAGCTTCATACTTCGCCGCGTTGTTAGTGCAGCTCCAAGCCACTCGTAAGTGTAGTCCTTCTGGACTCCGGACGGGGAAACCAGAAGTACACCCGCACCGGCGCCATTTTTGCATCGAGCGCCATCAAAGAACAGCTTCCATAGCTTTTCTGGTGCGGGTCCAACCTCTTTTTTTGCTGACTAGTCAAGTGTTTCAGGCTGGGTGATAGAGTAACAGCCTTGCTCGGTCTCAATCATGGCGTTGAAGTCTAGCAAGGAGAACTCATCCTCCACTTGTAACAGCTCAAGGGCCTCTTTTGTCATATCAACCTCTACCAGTTCTTCAGTTGTCAGTTGAACCATGTCATTCTGCGGGTCTTCTCCAAGTATCTTCTCTACTAGAAATGTGGAAGGCTTTTCATTATAGATCTTTAATCTTCTTCCTTTGAAGGGCACTTCCATATGTGAGTAATACAGAGACAGATATCCACCCAACTTCGCAGTGAACTCCCTGGAGAGACATATGCCGAAGTAGGGTTCCAAGTCGACCACAACAACTTCCTGGATGACCACTATGTCGAGGGCTTTATGCAGTCGGATCGGAATATCCTTGATGACACCAACTGTCTTGACAGGGGTGCCGTCTAGCTGCAGCACACCTTGGTTGCTCCTTGTATATTCCATACCGATCTCCTCGCAGACGGCTCTCGGCATGACAGTAGTGGAAGCACCAGAATCCACCATGCAGTTGTGTACTATATAGCCTTCCATCCGCAATGACAGATAGAAAGGAGGTGGCCTGTTTTTCCCGATAGCAGAAACTGTCAAGGTCTGAGCTAACACAGCAGAATGCGTCGGCTTTCCATCTTTTACACTTTTCAAGGATTCTTGCAACAGATCAACTTGCCCTGGGAGCAGAAGAGCCTCGTACATACTTATCTTCGCAGGGGTCCTTTTTAGCTCATCAACTATATTGTAGGTTGAAGTGTCGGCTCCCTCTATTTCTTTCGCTGGCTCATACCTGGTCCGGTATTGTTGCATGGCTTCGACTCTGTCTCTTCGTGAGCAACAGATACCTCAGCTTCTCTCGAGCTTGTTCTTTTGTTTCGGCTAGAGGTTGGGCTGCGGGAGCTTTCATCACGGGAGCCTTGAGCGTAGGGAACCTTTCTTTGGCTGTAGGAGGCCAAGGTGACTTGTCAGGTGGTAGCCCAACAGGTTGCGCCTTCTCTCTTCTGGCGTATACCTTCAACGACTTTCTGCCTTCCTTGGTCAAGAGCAACACAGGATCTTCTTCTTGGACTGCAAAGTTGCCTTCATCGTCCAGGATCATGTATGCTTCGTCCTCCATGGCGCTGCCCGCAAGGGTCTGAAGATAATGCTGATGCAGCGTGCAACTCTCCTCTGAGTGTGGATCGTTGCATGTGGAGCACCAGTTAACCTGGTCAGAAGTGCCAGGTTGAACCTCATTGGCAGCATTCCTTGCCGGGGGGTGTCTTTGAGCTTGTGTAGCTTGATCTTTTGTTAGCGCCGAGGGAGGATATGGTCTCCTTGGAAGGAACTCCATCTGGGCTTGCTTCTTCTTCATTATTCTCATATCATTGGAAATAGTATGATACCCAGAGGCCAGAGCCCGTACCTCTTTAAGGATTTTATTTTGAATATCGTTATCTGCAGGCGCCGGCCGGGCAGACGGAGGTATTGCAGCTAATGGCGGAGGTGCAGAATACGCTGCGTAATGAGGGGGAGCTGGGAGTGCGGGATACTGCGGAGGTGGAGGTGGCGGATTAGGATAATGGATCTGAGGCTGACCGTAGGGGTTTATAATTGATGCTGGATTCCATGGCTGTTGGGGGTGCTGATTTGAGGAGGATGGCATTACACCAGACGCCGATGGATATTGGGACTGAGGAAAATCAGGATAAATGGGAGGTTGCATTCTATGCGGAAGTCTGCCTATAGATATTGTCTAATTCTGCTTGTTGGGCAGCTTCGTATAGGGCAGGGAAAGTATCGACTCGGGCTATCTTGAGAAGGAGGCAGATATCCGAATTGAAAGACATCAGGTAATAGTGTGCAGCTTGACCCGCCGAAAGTCGCAGTTCGCGAGGTACTCTTTTCCAGGACTTCGCAAACCTTATGTTGAAGTCTGATATCTCCTCTTGTGGGTGGCGTTGGATACTCTGAAACTGATGCAACAATGAAGAGGGGTCGGCAGACTCGTTGTATCCTTTTACGAGCCTACCTGCCAACTGAGGCCACCCCATGATAGATCCTTCTGGCAAAGATCTCCACCAGTAGAGAAGCTTCCCACTCAGAGAAAGAGCCAATAGACGGGTCTTGACACTCTCATTTGTAATAGAGTGTAGCGCATCCAAGGCCAGAATGTCTTGGATGTGCTCATATGCCGTTTTGTCGTAGCCATCGTAAGTAGGGATGGACTTCAAGGCAGCGGGGGGCACAGCCTCTTGTCCGACTAGGGCCAAGGGCCCTGTGGAGTCAACCGCTGGGAAGAGGTCATCATCATTTTGCTGGGCAGCCATGTCTTCTTCCCCTCCGGTCGTGTACTCGATATCGGTGTTGTCCGAAGTCGTAGGTTGCTCTTCAACTTCGGCCTCTTCGACTTCGGTTTCGGATTCGTCTATGTGAGCTTGGTAGTCAGCCAGCCTTACGCGCTCTCCAGGAGCGTTGATGTCAATTTCGTAGAGATCAGGCTGGTTTCCCAGATTCCTTGCTCTCCACCTTCTTGTATGCATGAAGGCGCTTGGACCGGTCTCACGGACTCAGAGGATATTCAGGTACTTGCAGAGTCGCCAGATGTTCTGATTTAACAGCAATGAAGCGAACACCAATGCTTCGATTTTGTTTTGGGTGGGAAACTTTCGTGTCCCACCGGATGTGCCAAAGAAACTGTTGGTTACGAATCCGCCACTAGGATAGGATTTAGTGTAATGCGCCCTAGATTCGCCCAACAGATTGAAAGGCCGGAAGGAAGGAATGCCTTCAGTGCCAATCTCCGGAGGAGGCCGGCTTCCTATGTTTTCTCGATTGTCTATCGACTCGAGTTCGGGAAAGAAATTATAAATGCGGAAAGAAATATAAATGTATTTGTATTGGGTGGGGAGGATAAGCAACACAGCAACTATCAATCACCACTACTAACAAGCAACTAAACACAGAATACATTACGAAAACTACCAATGTCATTCATTCTATGTATCCTCTAACCATGCATTCCAGGAATACTTAACTATCAAATACCGATATCCAGATAGCAGAATAACAGTAAGCAATAACATAAGCAACATAAGGCATAAATGCTAAATAGAGGTAGCATAAAGAACGAGAACAGTCAATAGAGCCAAGTGTATTTTGTATTCAGAAGCAAATGCACAGCTACAATGGTTCCCTAGCAATATATCCTCCTTCCACCCTTTACAATGATATGGCGCAGCTATTTATAGCGCAATTTTCCCCCCAATTACAACTTCGGGCATAGGATCCCAGACCTGACAATAGCTAACAAAGCTGACAAAAGCGGCAAAAAAGCGGCTGATGTTGACCTCTGCAGATATGGACTGTACTTGCAGCAAGGTCCACCTGAAAACTTGGCAGCTACGTGGCAGTGCGGTAGATGAAACTTCGAGTCAGCTTGAATGAGGGTAGTTGCGGTAGATGAAACTTCGAGTCAGCTTGAATGAGGGTAGCTACGGTACAATAATTCGGTTCACGCTTGCACACCACCCGTCACATCTCTGACTCGAATCCCGAGGCTGGACACCTGTCAAAATCTGATAAGGGACGATTCTGCCTTGGAATCTCGTCTCTCTTTCATGCCCGACTTAGCTCGGAATTGGAGCGCAATTAGACAGCGCAAGGGGGGAGAAGCGCAGTTGGGGAGACCTCCGTGCCTTAGACAAATTTCGGGTTGCCTTCAACATTCTGCCCGAGTGCGCACAAGTAAGCGGGCGCAGCCCGACTTCGCTGCGAAGTCGGGTTGCGCACCCAACACTTAGCCAATTTTGCTCATACCGCTCCGACTGCGCATGAAGATGAGAGCGCACCCCGACTTCACTGCGAAGTCGGGGTGCGCTCCTATACTTAGCAAAATTTTGATCATCTCTCCGCACTTCGGCTCCCCAAGTGCGCTCAAACTCAAGGGCGCATCCCGACTTCGTTGCGAAGTCGGGTTGCGCTCTTATACTTCGAATTTTTAGGGGCCTTTTGCTCTTTTTGGGGAAATTGACAGAAGAAAGTAAAAGAGGAAAAAGGGGGGAAATGAAGGGAATGAAACTGATGGAAGGGGAGAAAGGGGATAGTGGAGAAAGGGAAAGGAGGAGGAGGGAAGGGAGAGCAGCATCCTTACAAGAAAAATGAAGACATGGCACCCCGTGCAAAATGTGGCAACAGTAACTATGTTGACAACCAAAAAATGTCAAAAGTTTTGATACTGGATATAGGCTGCACTTTGCACATAAATTTTTCTTGAGACGTTGTTTGGAATTCTCAAACATACAAGACAAGATTTCATTGGGTGGCTGTTAAAAATCCTCATGCAACTAGGTGTTGTCAAGTTCAAGCTTGTGCATTGTTTTTGTTGGTTTTGTTCATAACATATTATATGTTCCCATATTCAAGAAAAGCATGCTCTCCATGATCACCATTAGAAACCAAGGGCTTTAGATTATTTTGGAAAATGTCATCAGGTAAAATCAAAAGAATCTCAACTGGATACAAAACAATTG
The DNA here is from genome assembly GCA_028583015.1 of Wollemia nobilis. NCBI lineage: Eukaryota > Viridiplantae > Streptophyta > Pinopsida > Araucariales > Araucariaceae > Wollemia > Wollemia nobilis. The sequence goes on from JAQPPZ010000103.1 coordinate 9,453,361, forward strand.
CTATTGGTTACGAGGATAAAAACTAGCTTAATCTGCATGGTCAAGTGATTCAACAACAACATGATCAAGCAAACACAATTGAAAATATTTTGATAATAAATTGTGGCATTTGAGGTACACTCATCTGAATTATGTTGTCTTTTTTATTTAAAAGAACCAACTACTTAGAGGATTGTCAGTTATTAAACCTGTCAAATCAATATTTCAAGCTTGTATTCTTGAAGAGTGACTTGAAAAGCAAAATGGAGTATCAGAACGAACAAATAGAACTGTCATGCACATATTCTAACTTATGCCCACATAAGTTTCCTACCACACATTGTTGAATCTCCCTAATTTTCATGTTGGGCTACAATCATCATAAAAATCAGCATAATTTCAGCAATTTGGTAATTCCTTTCAAATGATATTAATCAAATTTGAATTGGATTTCAGGAGGCAAACACACAGATCTTAATTGATTTTATTCTTTTGGTCTTCAACTTCCATTATTTTTAAACTTCATAAATTAAATTTGCCAAACTTTGTTGTAGAGACCATGTTAGTATGGCTCATGCTATGATTCAACACAAAGGCATGGCAAATAAGTTTTGAGCAGACACACATACAATACTGTCCTTACACAACAGATCACCCTCAAAAGCATTTGATGGTTGAAAGCCATGAAAAATGGTTTAGCTACAAACCCAAAATTTGCTACATCAGAATTTTTGGCAGCACATCATGTTTTGCTTTCCAAAGAAGACAAAACAAAATTAGACGGCCACAGCAGAAAATGTTCACTCTTAGTTATCATGATCAAAAGAAAGGATACAGGTTCTATGATCTTAAATTGTGCAAGGTGATTGTAAAGCATGATGTCATTTCCAATGAAAGGAGTGACAAAAATCTGTGAGTGATTTTCAGCTACTGCATCACAATCAAGAAATTGGAAAGGACATACAGAGAAAAGAGAGAAGAAAAGAGTAGAAAGAATACTTAGATAATCCAGAATTTGAATTTAAACAATTTCCAGCCATTGATAATGATTTTGCAATACAAAGCCAACAATAATGGTGTGATTGAGGATTTTTGAGACATAGAATCAAACTATGGATCAAATAAAACATGGACCAGTGATAGATGACTTTCCATGAGCTCACAGATTTAGCAAGCTAATGATGCTTTGCCAAAATCCCTCCACAAACGAGTCAACAAATTGTTCTTGCTCAGAACTCTCACCTACCATGTCACAAGATTCAAAGACGGTCATCTACAACTTTGCAAGATGCTAAGACTTAAGATTTTGTACAAGGTAAAAAATGATGTCAAGAAAAGAGTTGGCTAAAATTTGCTCTATTGTCTATAGTTTGAATTCCACTAAATCATCTAGCTGTGAATCAGCAGCAAAGCAGAAAAAGTGCAAGAAGCCATGAAAGTTGAGTACCGGCCTCAATGCAAAATGTTACCTGAGAGCTGGTTGACTACCCCATCGAATGTAAAACCAATTGGTTGCAATGGGTTCATGGAACAAAGTATCTATCCAATGGATCAATATAGAAGCACAAATGTATGCACAACAAGAAGGAATTGACTATGAAGGAACTCTCAGTCCAACAACAAACTGGAACACAATTAGAAATTTAGAACAAACATGACATTAGCTGCACAGTATGGTTGGGAGCTATATTGAATGGATATCATAAGCACTTTCTTGATGGGCATTTGACAGAAGAAGTTTATATGACATAGCCACATGATTTTGAAGAAAAAAATCAGAAAGCAAAGTTTGTAGGCCTATCAAGACCTTATACAAACTCAAACAAGTATTGCTAGCATGCCATGAAAAGATCAACCAATACTTGTTAAAAACTAATTTACATTGTAGTGAGTCTGATGAAAATTTGTATGTTAAAAAAAAAAAATCAAAGAAATCATATTGTTATCAACTTATCAGAATGCAATACATACATTATTTGGCAATCATTGACAGTGATGTTAACCTGACCAGAATCACAAAGGACTTGACCAAAGGTTTGGAAATGATAAACTGGGGACTTGCACACTAGTATATTAATATTGAAATATCGCAATCAGAAAATTGAGTTTTCATTTCACAGGTTAAATATGTTACAAAGCTTTTGCAGAAATTAGAAGAAACGAATGCAAGCCTCACACCTAAGGAAGAAGATTTAAAAATGGCACACCACAAAGGTGGTTCCATTGTTGGTACCACAAAGTATAGACAGCTGTGTTGTAGCCTTGTTTACTCAACCACCATCAGACCAGACATTTTCTCCCAATACATGTTTTGTCCAAATCTTTTAACATGCCAGGAGCAAGTAACTAGAATGCAACCAAACATGTTTTTAGAATTTGAATTAACTATAGCAAGAAAGATCAGTTCCAAATGATTGGATATGCAGATGCAGACTAACTTTCACAACAGGAAACCTGCATTAGGCCATGAAATGCAACTTGGTACAACAGTCGTGTTGAAGCAGTAAGAAACAAGAATTCATTGTCAGATCCTCTGCAGGGACAGCATACATTGCAACCTTTCATGTCAGAAAACAGATAGTGTGGGTAAGACGAGTGTTCACTTATCTTGGTTTTTAGTAAGAACAACCTACAGCCTTTCTGACTAACAATCAACATGCCATGAAGATTGCAAAGCAGTCAAAATTCAATTCCAGAACAAAGCATTTAACACAAAGTACCATTACATTCAACAATTGCTTACAAATCAAGTCATGGACAGGAAACATTATCCAACTCAGCAAGCAGCAGATGTGTTTACAAAACCTTCAGGAAAAAATCAATTCAACAATTGCTTACAAACCAAGTCATGGACTGGAAACATTATCCAACTCAGCAAGCAGCAGATGTGTTTACAAAACCTTTAGGAAAAAATCAATTTTTGTAAATTGCAAGATGTCAATTTTTGTAAATTGCAAGATGTATTTGGAGTTTACGAGAATCCATTTACCTAAAAGTTAACCAAGTGATGTATTATAATGGATATAACCCTACAGGAACTGTTGTCACATTTTGCACAGGGGTGCCATGTTTTTAGTTTCTGCATGTATGCTGCTCTTTTCCCTTCCTTCACCTCATCTTCCCCTTTCTTCATCTCTCCCTTTCTTCCTCTTCCTCGCAGTTTCATTCCCTCTCCTTCTTTCCCCCTTTCTTCCCCCAGTAAAACTTCAGCAGGTGTTCCTTGAAAAATTTCTAAGTGTTGGGGCGACACCCGACTTCGCAGCGAAGTCGGAGTGCGCCCCTCAGTTGGAGCGCAGTAGGGAACCCGAAGTGCGCAGCAGGACAGGAAATAATTGAAAATTTGACTAAGTGTCAAGGGCGACACCCGACTTCGCAGCGAAGTCGGGGTGCGCCCTTCTTCCTGGGCGCACTAGGGGAACACTGTCAGAAAATCAGCTAAGTGCTGGGGGCGACATCCGACTTCGCAGCGAAGTCGGAGTGCGCCCCTTTTCCAGTGCGAAGTCCGAACAGCGAAAGAAGACAAGCACCGGTGCGACACCCGACTTCGCAGCGAAGTCGGAGTGCGCCCTTTGACCGGTGCGCAGTTGGGTAAAGTCAACTCAGAAAATGCTAAGGCAAGAAGGCCTTCCAACTGCGCTGTCTTCATCCTGCGCAACCCGATAGCGCCCGAATTCCTGGCGAAGTTGGATAAACTGCCTTTCAAGGCAGACACGTGTCACGCATCAGCATCCGACAAGTGTCCATCTCCGGGATTCGAGCCAAGACTTGACCGCACAAGGACAAAGCATGGGCTACACTACCGGCGCCATCTGTCACCATTTAAGCCGATGTGAAGTGCCATCTGCCGCACCTACCCGCATTCCTGTTGACCGAAGACTTGACCATACGCGCTGCCACGTAGCTGTACCGCCTTCAGGGACACCATGCTGCAAGGACAGTCCGGCCCGACAGAAGTCAGCATCGGCAGCTCCTCAGCCGCTCGTGTCAGCTACTGTCTTGTCTGGGACTTCGTGCCCATGAATGTAATCGGGGGAATTTTGGGCTATAAATACCCACCACGTTTTGATTGTAAGTGGTGGAAGGGGAATATATTGCTAGGGAACAATTGTAGCTGTGCGTTTGCCTCAAATATAAACATACACTTGGCTCACGCTTCTTGTCTTTTATCTTGCATCCTGCCTCTCCTTGTCATTTCTGCCTCATGTTTCTTGTGTCATTGCTTGTTGTTGTCTTGAACTACGGACTCCGAGCATTTGGTGGCCAGGTATTCCTGGAATGCATAGATAGAGGATACATGGGATCGGCGATAGCTGTAGTTTCAATGTATGTTTGTAGATGAATGCTTGTTAGTAGTGGTGATTGATTCGTTGTCGTCTCTGCTTATTCCCCCCACCCAACTCCAATCACATTTGGAATCCCTTTCTGCACTTTTATCTCTTTTCGCATTTTTATCTCTTTCCCTGCACTCTTATCTTAACAAAACCCCACAGGAAGCCGGCCTTCTCCGGAGATTGGCACGGAAGGCATCCCTTCCTTCCGGCCTTTCAATCTGGTGGGCGAATGCGGGCGCAATAACAACAAATCCTTTCCTCATGGCAGATTCGTAACCAACAGTTTCTCTGGCACGCCCGGTGGGACATGGTAGTTTCCCACCCCCAAACAGAATCGAAGTACTAGTGCTCGCTTCATTGCTGTTCAAAATCAGAGCACCTGGCGACTCTGCATACCTGAACATTCTCTGAGTCCGTGAAGACCGGTCCTAACGCCTTCATGCAAACAAGAAGGTGGCGAGCAAGGAATCCGGGAGATCAGTCTGACCTTTACGAAATCGACATTGCCGCTCCAGGAGAGCGCGTCAGGCTGGCTGATTATCAAGCTCGCGAAGAAGAAATCCGAGAGGAAGCCGAGGCTGAAATCGAAGAGGCCGAGGCTGAAATTGAAGAAGTTGAGGCCGAAGAAGAATCCACATCTTCGGACAGTTCCGATACTGAGTACACTACCGGGTCAGAAGCAGACATGGCTGCTCAGCAAGATGATGATGACCTCTTCCCGGCGGTGGACTCTACGGGGCCCTTGGCCCTAGCCGGACAACAAGCTGTGCCCCCTGCTGCCTTAAAGTCTATCCCTACATACGACGGCTATGGCAAGACGGCGTATGAACACATCCAGGACATCCTTGCCCTGGCTGGCTGCGCTACACTCCATTACCGATGAAAGTGTGAAGACCCGTCTGCTGGCCCTTTCCCTTAGGGGAAAGCTTCTCTACTGGTGGAGATCACTGCCAGAGGGATCCATCACGAGGGTGGCGACGAGTTAGCCGGCAGACTCGTGAAAGGATGCAACGAGTCTGCTGATCCCTCTTCTTTCTTTGCATCAATTCCAAAGTATTCAGAGACACCCCCAAGAGGAGGTGTCAGACTTTAACATTAGGTTTGCGAGGTCTTGGAAACGGGTACCTCGCGAACTCCGACCGTCAGCAGGTCAGGCCGCCTACTATTACCTGAGATCCTTTAACTCAGACATTTGCCTGCTGCTGAAGGTTGCCAGAATCAACACATTCCACGCTCTGTACGAAGCTGCCCAACAAGCTGAAATGGCTATCATTTCCATCGGCAGGCTTCCACACAGAGTCCAACCGCCCATCTACCCTGATTTTCCCCGATCACAATATCCGTCAGCTTCTGGTTCGGAGCCGTCCACTTCAGGACAGCAACCCCAGCAGCAATGGAACCCGGCGCCGGTCGTGAACCCTTACGGCCCGCCACAAATTCATTATCCGCCTCCTCGTCCTCCACGTTTTCCAGCACTTCCTGCTCCTCCGCAGCATGCACAATATTCAACTCCTCCTCCATTGGCTGCATTACCTCCCCCAGCTCAGTTACCGCCGCCTCCCGATCATGATATTCAGAATCAAATCCTTCAGGAGGTACGGGCTCTGGCCTCTGGCTATCATACCATGTCTAACGACATGACTGTTCTGAAAAAGAAGCAGGCCCAAATGGACCTGGCTCCCAGGAGGCCATATCCGCCTCCGGCGTTGACAAAATATCGGCCCCCTGAGCAACATTTGCAACGGCGGCCCCCTCCGAGGAATGCTGCCATTGAAGATGAACCTGGTACTTCGGACCAGGTCAACTGGTGCACCACGTGCAACGACCCGCATGACGAGGATGACTGTACACTGCACCAACACTACCTCCAGACTTTGGCCGGCAGCGCCATTGAGGATGAAGAGCTCTACATGATCCTGGGCGACGAAAGCAATTTCGCCGTCTCAGATGAAGTTCCGATGCCGCCTCCTGCCAAGGAAAACAAGAAGTCTGCCGAAGCTGCAGCCAAACCTTTAAAGGTGTACGCCAGAAGAGATAAGGCGCAACCTGAGGAGCTACCGCCCTACAAGAGGCTGTGGCCCTACACAGTCAAAGACAAGGCTCCTCCGGCGAAGACTCCCGCAGTCAAGCCTCCCGTAGCCAAACCTCTTCCGGCTAAAGCTCCCGCTGCTCAGCCTCCAGCTGAAACAAAAGAACAAGCTCAGGAGAGGCTGAGATATCCGTCTCTGACCAAGAGACAGAGAGTTGAGGCCACTCAACAGTACCGGACGAAGTATGAGCCGGCGAAAGAAGCGGAAGGAGCGAGCACTTCGGGCTACAGCATAGTAGACGAGCTGAAGAGAACTCCCGCAAGAATCAGCATGTATGATGCTCTTCAGCTCCCAGGCCAGGTTGATCTGCTGCAAGAATCCCTGAAGACCATGAAGAATGGCAAGCAGATACAGCCCGCTGTCCTGGTGCAACCCCTGACAGTCTCAGCCACTGGGAAGAACAGACCACCTCCCTTCTATCTGTCATTACGGATGCAAGGGTACATAGTACACAACTGCATGGTGGACTCTGGTGCTTCTACGACCGTAATGCCGAGAGCCGTCTGCGATGAAATCGGGATGGAGTACACAAGGAGCAGCCAAGGCGTGCTGCAACTAGACGGCACCCCTGTCAAGACAGTCGGTGTCATAAAAGACATCCCCATTCGGCTGCACAAAGCTCTCGACATCGTGGTCATCCAGGAGGTTGTGGTCGTTGACTTGGAACCCTACTTCGGCATGTGTCTCTCCAGGGAGTTCACTGCGAAGTTGGGAGGATATCTCTCTCTGGACTACTCACACATGGAAGTGCCCTTCAAAGGAAGGAGACTGAAGATTTTCAATGAGAAGCCTTCCACTTACTTAGTAGAGAAGATACCCGGAGAGGAGCCTGAGGATTGCATGGTTCAGCTGACGGAGGAAGAAGCTGGTGACGGTGGACATGACGGAGCAAGCTCTCGAGCAGTTGCAAGTAGAAGACGAATTCTCCTTGCGGGACTTCAACGCTGTGATTGAAACTGAGCAAGGCTGCTACACCATTGTTCAGCCTGAGAGGCTTGACAAGTCAGCCAGAAGAGAAGTAGGACCAGCACCTGAAAAGCTGTGGAAGCTTTTCTTTGACGGCGCACGATGCAAAAATGGCGCCGGTGCTGGAGTACTTTTGGTTTCCCCAACCGGGATCCAGAAGGATTACACCTACAGGCTGGCTTGGAGCTGTACAAACAATGCGGCGGAGTACGAAGCCCTGTGCTTGGGTTTGCGAAAGGCGGAGAGACTAGGGATTAAACATCTGCAGATCTATGGCGACTCAGAGTTGGTGTGCCACCAGATTACGAATAAGTGCGCCTCCAAAAAGCACTATCTCAAGGCGTACCGAAATCGGGTCTGGGATCTGATGGAGTCTTTTGACTCGTTGAATGTCAAGGCTATTTCACGAGAGAAAAACAAGCATGCTGACATTCTGGCGTCTATTGGAGCCAGGTACGTTCCGGCTGATGACACTATCCAGAAGCCGAAGCCGGTTCGTACTATTTACAGGCCTTCTGTGCCTGATAAGGACACCCACTGGCAGGTGTTTGACTATGACGAGGAGATCGTCACATTTTTGGTAAATGAAGCCTGTTCAATCGAAGGTAGAGACCCTGATGACGAGCAATATGAGGGGTTGATACAGTTAAAAAATAATCATGTCCCAAAAGGACTGATTACTCTTGAAAGTCTATTTGATCAAAATGACCGAGCCATATCTCACCGGATCAAAGTAGACCCGAAGCAGTACGCCGACCTGGAGCTGGAACCTGGAAAATCAATCAAGGTTGGGACAGACTGCACCACAGAGGAACTCGAGCAGATCAGAGCATTGTGTCAAGAGTTCCCGGACATAGTAGCCTGGAGCTACCAGGACTTGAAGGGGTATGACAGAGAAATAATCCAGCATACCATTGAGCTAGAAGATGGCGCCAAGCCATTCTAGCAAAAACAGAGGGCCGTCAATCCAAAAATCGAGGCCATGATGAAGGCCGAGCTCTTGAAGATGTTGGAGGCCAAGATCATCTACCCCATCAAGCATTCATCCTGGGTTGCGAACTTGGTTCCTGTGAGGAAGAAGAACGGAGACATTCGTCTCTGTGTGGACTTTAGAAATCTGAATCAGGCCTCCCTCAAGGACCATTATCCGCTGCCCCAAATTGATCAGATCCTCCATATAGTTGCTGGAGCCCAAAGATTTTCCCTCCTAGACGGTTTTTCCGGCTACAACCAGATATGGGTCAAGGATGAGGACCAGCACAAGACGGCGTTCACCACCAAATGGGGAACGTTCGCCTATCAGCGCATGCCTTTCGGCTTATCCAATGCTGGCGCCACATTCCAAAGAGCCATGGACCTGGCCTTCCGAGAGCTGCTCAACAAAGTGATTGTCATCTACTTGGATGACATGACTGTTTTCTCTCACAAGCGAGAAGATCATGTTCCCCACCTGCGGCAAATATTTGAAAGGTGTCGTGAATTCGGCATCTCCATAAACCCGAAGAAGTCTGTCTTCGCGGTGAAAGAAGGAAAATTGTTGGGGCATGTCATCTCGGAGAAAGGCCTAGCTATAGACCCTGACAGAGCAGAGGCCCTCCTCCGCTTGCCCGCCCCAATCGACAAGAAAGGGCTGCAGTCCTTCTTCGGCCAAATCAACTTCGTGCGGAAGTTCATACCGGACTTCGCACAGGTAATCAAGCCCATGGCCGAGTTGCTGAAAAAGAATACTGAGTTCTTATGGACTGAAGAAAGGGGGCAAGCCTTCGAGGAAATCAAAGCTCGAATTGCACAAGCACCGGTGTTGATAAACCCGGACTACTCCAAGGATTTCATCCTGTACGCGGTGGGAGAACCAGAGAGTTACGCCGCAGTCCTGACCCAAAAGGGAGATGACGGCGAGGAGCGCCCCATTGCGTTCCTGAGCCAAGTAATCCAGCCGCACGAAGAAAAGTACAATTTTATAGAGCGGCAGGTTCACGCTGTCATGAAATCTCTCCGAAAGTTCAGGCACTTTGTCTCCCAGAGCAAGATCACTGTCTTTGTGATCCACCGGGACGTTCGAAGCTTCATCATTCAAGGAGAGCCGGGTCACAAGAGAGCAGGATGGATTGCCAAAATCCAGGAGTTCGACATCGAAGTGCGGCCAACCAAGCTAATCAGAGGCCGAGCCTTGTGCCAAGAGCTAGCCCGAAGCGCGGCAGCCAAGATAGCCGCCTGCGAGTGGGAGGATCCAGCAACACGCATCAACCTAGCCAACTCCTTACCCGAGGAGTGCGACTGGACAGATGAACTGGTGAGATACTTCTACACCGGAAGATGTCCAGACCACATGAACGCCTCACAAAGGAGGAGGTTTCGGTTAGGTGCTTTGAAGTACACTCTTCGCCCCGAGGGGCTTTACTTTAAAAACATTGACGGCATCCTGTTGCGGTGCGTCAGAAAATCAGACCAGTCTAGGGTCCTCGGAGAATTTCACTCCGGGATGCCTGGAGGTCATCATTCTGCAAGGCCTACGGCCTTAAAATAATCAGAGCTGGGTACTACTGGCCCACTCTATTTACAGACGCTCATGCGATCTGTACCAAGTGTGATCAATGCCGAGAGATTTGCTTGGCGAGGAACGAGAAAAGCACCCTGCCCCTTCAACCGATCCAAGCCGAGACTCCGTTTCAGCAATGGGGTCTGGATTTCATCGGGGTGATTTCGCCGAACTCTGCAGCGGGCCACAAGTTTATCTTAACCGCCACCGACTACTTCACGCGGTGGGCAGAGGCGATCCCCACAAAGAACGCCGACCAAGAGACGGTCATCAGGTTCCTTGAAAGCCTGGTTACCCGTTTCGGGGTTCCGGAATCAATAGTAACGGACAATGGTCCGGGGTTCGCAGGCGCAGTACTCACGGAGTACACCAACAAATTTGGCATCTATCACAAGATGTCTTCCAACTACTACCCGCAGGGGAACGGTCTCGCCGAGTCCACCAATAAAAATCTACTGAAGATCATTCGAAGGACAGTAGAGAAGAACAAAAGGACTTGGCACCTGCTCCTGGATCGGGCGCTATGGGCGGACAGAGTTTCATTCAAAAAGTCCATCAAAACGTCCCCTTATGCGCTCGTGTATGGCAAAGAAGCTGTCTTGCCAACGCACATTAATGCTGGCAGTCGCTGTCTACAAGACGACCCTGGCGCAGCCAGAAAATTCATAAGTTCGAAGCTGGCTCGCGGACTGCAGAGAATAAAACTGACAAGGTCTGAAGCTGCTGCTCCTGTCTCTGATTGTTTCAACAAGGATGGATAAAGGGAAAGCGCCCGTACAGGCGCAATCTAGCGAAGATCTGCACGAAGCTGAGGAATCTCCGGACTCTAGCGCCCATGAGAGCGCGACACCTCGGAAGGGTAAGAAAGCAAAATCCGAACGAAGAGGCGCGTAGCTGGCCAGACTCCGCCGCCGCCAATCAATCGTCTGTCCGGGTACAAAGACGGTGCATTCTCTATCAGTCTCACAAAGCTGCGTCTGACTATTGCAAACCAGGTGGGTAAGGTTTCGAGTTCCCACCACCTCGGAGCCGCATATAATTCAAATAATTTGCTGGTTCCTGTGCCCTCCGACCCACTGGTGCCCGGAGCTGGTTGAAGTGATCGCTGAATATTACAAACCAGCTGCGCAGCGAGTATGCGATAACCAGGACGAAGGGTGTTGTTCACTCTTTTCCGAGAGAGCGTCCAGCCGGCGTTCGCCCCAAGGCTTCAGTGCAGCCCAGACGCAATTATCAGGAGGGTAAACATCGAAGAGCAGACCGGCAGGTTCTCTCAGTCAAAACGGATGAGAGAGTTCCTGGATTCAAAGCTGAAGACTCCACTAAAAGCTGGACAGTGGCCGACTGGCCCCATACCACTAGACCATTTTGAAAACAAGTATATCTACATCATCCTGGCATGGGTCCTCGACTGCGACTCAGACAGAGTGGTACGGTCGTTTCAGCTGGCAATGGCCGAATGTATCCTGCACGGAGAGTTCTACGACTCTACGGAACAGAAAAGCGGGAAGCGCCCAATCTTCTACGACTGGGAAGACTGGTTGGCATACGCGATTCACTCGAACCTGGTAAGGCTGCAGCAGAAGCAGTCCACGGACTTCGGTTTTGCTCCTTCCTCACATGGCTATGCCTGTATCACATGCATTACCGGATGAACGTCCCCAACCTGAAGAAAGTGAGCGAACAAGGAGAGCCGCTCCCCGTGTACGAGTGGACTGAGGTCCTGTACCGGAAGGGCTCATTTTACGATTTCAACATCCAGTTTCTGGGCCAGGCCATGGGATTGTTCAACCGCGGCGCAACTCGCCCACCGGCAGCTATGACGAAGTATCTGTGGAGCAATGAGTTTGGGGATACTTTCAAGCTAACTCAGGGAATCGTTGTCCGAATCTTCGGGTTCAAGGGCAAGCCGTGCTTGCTGCCCTACTTCTGCACTGACCACCAGTTCGGGATGGAGGTGGCGCGGCAAATGGACTACGTCGAAGAAGAATTGGGCCAGGGAAAAAAGAAAGGTCACATATTTCAATATCCAATGACCTGGGCCAATATTCAAATCTTCGAAATAGGCCAGCACGTTTATCTTGAACAAGAGCTCATTGATATGGGCCTGATTATGCTGCCACAGCTCTGGAAGTACCACCCAATCGAGGTCCGGGGAAAGTTCACACACATCTGTCCTAGACCTGAAATCATGCAAGAAAGGAGAAACAGGACAGGTGCGGATCTCCACTGGCGCATTCACTTAATGCAATCATGGCCACCATGGCATGAATTTTACTGTGAGGTCACTTACGATCCCGAGCGAAACCCGGACCATCGGATGGAGTCAGCTGGTTTCAAAAGGTTCCTCGCTAAGGTGGCGCCGCTCAACTGGCATAAGGACCAAATCCTCGAATGCTGGAAGATGAGGTGTCGTACGCAGCACGACAAATCAAGCCGGAAGAACCTTGCCGTTGATGATGAGTTTTCGGCACTTTATGACGAACATGTCGACACGTGGCAGCCCTTCGACTTTGGCAATTGCGTTCCCCGAGGCGCAAAAATAAGGTATAAAAGAAGGGCCACCTCTCAGTCATTGTCAACTCCAGCGACTTCCAGCGCGACTCCGACCAGCAGCCAAGTGGGCCCAATGCAGACCATAGCTCCCGAGGTAGTGCCCGAAGCGGCGCAAATCTCAGAAAGGTCAACTCCTGACCTGGCCCCTCCAGCAGAAAGGACGTCTGCGCTACCAGCCGGTAGCCCGAGTGCGGCAGGCATCCTTCCAGCACGACCCCAGTACAAGTTTTCCGTGGGGCCATCAGCGCCTGCCGCCCCTTTATTGCCGTTTCCTTCCGGACCAGCCCCAGCAGTGAAGAGAAAGAAAAAGGTTGAGAGGACCAAGCGTCCTAAGGAGCCAGCGCAGCAAACATCCGCAGAGCAGCCGCAAGTAGCAGCGCCAGAGGTTGTCTCTTTAGACAGCCCTGAACAGGCCGCAACCATCCCCCCAGCATCGGCTCAGGTGGAGCCCGCAGGTACGTATTCTGTTCCTATAGCCCAAGTCTGCGTCGGCCCTGCAAAAACTCCAGCTTCCACTTCATCGGGGCAAGCCGTAGCCGTGTCTCCTATTTCTCAAGCCACCCCACCGTCTAGCGGCCTGCACTCATTTGACCAGTTTGCTCAGGATCCCAACGCTTTTCAATCCCTGAGCCAAACCCTAGAGCCCTCACCCGCAGTTAGTGCTGAAGCTGCTCCATCTCCGCATCCTTCCCCCCAGACGCTCGAAACCCTACTTGCACCATCCACGCAGACTCCTGTCACTCCTAGGACCCAGTCGCCCTCAAAGGCTGCTACTCCCTCTGGTATCCCTCCTACTTCACTGTTCGCAGGAAAGATGCCGCAACATGCCCAGGAGCTGGAAGACCTCGATTTCATGAGTATCACCGAGGACCAGCCTTTGGCAGTAAGAGTCGTGGGAGGGTCAACCTCCTTTCTTCAAGGCGTCAAGCGCAGAAGGGCCGAAGAGATAGCCGCCCCGGTCAAGCGCACAAAGTTTGACCTAGATCGGAGAGTGCTTACGACAGAAAAGCTGATTCCTAAGGTGAAAAAGCCTCTCCGTGACATGACCGAGGCTGACTATGAGCTTCAGACGAAGGAGAAGAACTTTGATGATATCAACGAAGAATACGAGATCCGCGGTATTCGTCGTAAAACAGAACGACCTCCTTGTCAAGCATCTCGAGACCCGGGAAGCGCTTTTCCAGCTGCGAGAATACCACAAGGCAGCTCGAAGAAGACTTGGCTAGGGCTACCGCGCGGTTGGGGTCAGCACGACAAGAAGTTGAAGATCTTAAGGCCCGGCTGGCCCCCTCCCGACGAACGACGAGCAAGAGAGAAAAGCAGCGCTACAGCAGATTTCACAACTGCAGGATTCGCTGAAACAGGCGCAGTCGCAGCTCGCAGAGAAAGCATCACAAGCGACGGCCTTTTCCAAGAGCAAGGCGAAGGAAATGCGTGCAAGTCTGCTACAAGGTTGCAAGCCCAACCTTGTCAAATCCTTGTCAGTTCTGGATTTCGTATCCAGGATCGAAGAGGTATCTGCCCAGGGAAAGCCCGTGGTGGAGGAAGCCGAACACCAGGCAAAGCAACGGCTAGACCTGGCTATGAAACTTGAGGAACTAGAGCGCGATGGCCTCTAAATCACCCCCATGTCGCAATTCGCCTCAGAATGGGCAAATGCAAGGGTAACCTTGCACACTTATTTTGCGAGGACAGAAAGGATCAGAACAGCTAGGAAGGCGTTGGACGCCTTAGAGCATGAAAGAAACATTCTCCTAGCTCCCTTTCACGTTCTGTCCGAGCACGGGTGTCCAAGCTACGTCAGAGATGGTGAGTTTCTCACCCTTGAGCAGGTAAAGAAGAATTGGCTGTCCTTCGAGACAGATACAGCTGAGATCGACAGCTGGACAGAGCCAGTTCAAGAAGCGCAGGTCACCCAGATGGTGTCAAAGTACTACAAAATCAACTCTTCCCTTGGGGAGTTGGGAAAAAGATATAACACCATTGACCTGCACGCGGTCACTGCATTTCACGCGATACTCAGAGAAATCAGCGACCCCTCTCCTTTCCAAGCCGCAGTCTGGGATCAAGCTAAGGCTGTGGTCGAATGCATAAGCAAGCTAGAGGCCGAAAGTGGGGAGCCTTCAGAGGAGGCAACTGATGAAAGCGAACCTGAAGAAGAACAGTTGTCACAAGGAAAACGACCAGAGCAGCAAAAGACAGGGGAAGGAAGTTCCTCTGCACCCAAAGGATAAAGGCATGGTTCATTGCGTCGAGGCGAGCTCGACACCCCGCGAGCCGCCAGGAATGTTGTCACATTTTGCACAAGGGTGCCATGTTTTTAGTTTCTGCATGTATGTTTGCTCTTTTCCCTTCCTTCACCTCATCTTCCCTTTTCTTCATCTCTCCCTTTCTTCCTCTTCCTCGCAGTTTCATTCCCTCTTCTTCTTTCCCCCTTTCTTCCCCCAGTAAAACTTCAACAAGTGTTCCTTGAAAAATTTCTAAGTGTTGGGGCGACACCCGACTTCGCAGCGAAGTCGGAGTGCGCCCCTCAGTTGGAGCGCAGTAGGGAACCCGAAGTGCGCAGCATGACAGGAAATAGAAAATTTGACTAAGTGTCAAGGGCGACACCCGACTTCGCAGCGAAATCGGGGTGCACCTTTCTTCCTGGGCGTACTAGGGGAACACTGTCAGAAAATCAGCTAAGTGCTGGGGGCGACATCCGACTTCGCAGCGAAGTCGGAGTGCGCCCCTTTTCCAGTGCGAAGTCCGAACAGCGAAAGAAGGCAAGCACCGGTGCGACACCCGACTTCGCAGCGAAGTCGGAGTGCGCCCTTTGACCGGTGCGCAGTTGGGTAAAGTCAACTCAAAAAATGCTAAGGCAAGAAGGCCTTCCAACTGCGCTGTCTTCATCCTGCGCAATCCGATAACGCCCGAATTCCTGGCGAAGTTGGATAAACTGCCTTTCAAGGCAGACACGTGTCACACATCAGCATCCAACAAGTGTCCATCTCCGGGATTCGAGCCAAGACTTGACCGCACAAGGACAAAGCATGGGCTACACTACCGGTGCCATCTGTCACCATTTAAGCCGATGTGAAGTGCCATCTGCCGCACCTACCCGCATTCGTGCTGACCGAAGACTTGACTATACGCGCTGCCACGTAACTGTACCGCCTTCAGGGACACCATGCTGCAAGGACAGTCCGGCCCGACAGCAGTCAGCATCAGCAGCTCCTCAGCCGCTCGTGTCAGCTACTGTCTTGTCTGGGACTTCGTGCCCATGAATGTAATCGGGAGAATTTTGGGCTATAAATACCCACCACGTTTTGATTGTAAGTGGTGGAAGGGGAATATATTGCTAGGGAACAATTGTAGCTGTGCGTTTGCCTCAAATATAAACATACCCTTGGCTCTGCTTACTGTATTTTATCTTGCATGCTGCCTCTCCTTGTCATTTCTGCCTCATGTTTCTTGTGTCATTGCTTGCTGTTGTACTGAACTCTGGACTCCAGCATTTGGTGGACAGGTATTCTTGGAATGCATAAATAGAGGATACATGGGATCGCTGATAGCTGTAGTTTCAATGTATGTTTGTAGATGAATGCTGTTAGTAGTGGTGATTGATTCGTTGCCGTGCTGCTTATTCCCCCCACCCAACTCCAATCACATTTGGAATCCCTTTCTGCACTTTTATCTCTTTCCACATTTTTATCTCTTTCCCTGCACTCTTATCTTAACACAACCCCACAGGAAGTCGGCCTTCTCCGGAGATTGGCACGGAAGGCATCCCTTCCTTCCGGCCTTTCAATCTGGTGGGCGAATCTGGGCACAACAACAACAAATCCTTTCCTCAGGGCAGATTCGTAACCAACAGGAACATATCCTGATTTCCAGTAGTATGAAATTGTTAGTGTGTTAAATCATGTAATAAACTAACAAATTCCCTTTTGCCTGTTTTTTCTTCTTTTTTTTCACTTACTAATACCCCATTCCAAGACTTTCAATGCCTCATTTGTTACAGATTGCCCCACCTAAAAAATTGCACGCAAGGACAAAATACAGAACAAAATTTTAAAAATGACAATACGTGTATGCAGACCACACAATGATAATAATCAACAGTTATAATATCCACTTATGATTATATTTGGTTACACGTAAGCCAAGTATTAGCAAGTCCGCAAGTCGAGTGACCTCGACCAAGTTATTTTGATGCTAGCCAAGTCTCTTTCTATAAAATCTACCATAATTTACTATAGCTTATGTTTTTCTTATTTGCCAAGTTTTTCCTTAAGTTTTGCCTTGATCCCGAGTCCGGCTCAAAAAAGGACTTGCCAAGTATAAAATGAGTTTGAGTCTCAATACAATGGTACCGAGTATAGGAGTCAAGCTAAGAGCAATTATTCTTTCATCAACTTTTATAATAATAGCCATGTTTCATAAAACTTTTGGGATGGAGACAATGCAAGATGTTGGGACACGTCTCCAAGAAGATTCCCTAACCCCCAAACACATCCCTGTGGAACATTAAATTTTTAGTCGAACCAAGTACATTAACAAGTCAATGATTAACTTACCTTCTAAAAGTGTCAAGGTCTACAAGGGCAACAAGGCATCCTTTGAGCAGTAGATTATTTTGTCAAAAGAAGGAGATTCTGATCAACACAGCAGAAAATCGGAGTCAATTGAAGTCAAACCAGTCACCAGATGGATACAGGTTAACTCTAGTATCAAACAAGGCTGTCCTCTCACTCTTTAGGATCTACATTGATGAGCTTGAAGAATTTATTTGTCAAAACATACATGTTGACAATGGTTGCCTTCTACATCATGTCTTGATAGCTATATTGCTTTTTGCAAATGATGTTCTTCTTCTTGCTCATACTCCTGAGGGCCTGCAAAGACAGTTGGATGCTCTTGCTTGTTTTTATAACTTAGAACAGATGGTAGGCAATCTTAGCAAGACTAAGGCAATCATCTTCAAAACATTGAAGAGTACCCTATCTAAGTTTCAGTTCTTCTATAAGGGTGAGTCCATTGAGATCATCACTACTTATACATACTTGGGGGTTCAGTTTACAAGTCCTTCCCTTAATGTTTTGCCAACTTCAAAGTCATGTCTTTGCAAGGGATATGCATCTCTCTCAGTCTTGTAATGCCAATGCTTCAAGCAGCACTTCCAAGACATACCTACAAAGATGCACCTCTTTCATTGCCTCATCAAATCCACAGTCCTTTATGGATCTGAAATTTGGGGTCCAAGTCTAGGGTGTGTTGATTGGGCTCGCATTGAGAATTTCCAAACTATTTTGCTTCAGCGATTTATCCAAAGTAAAAGAAAATTCCCCAATGTATTGTTCAGGCTGAGTTTCACACTCATCAATCTTCGCCTTCAAAGCATCTTCAGAATTATTTTTCAGCTTCATCACCTTAGATCCATGAGTGATTGCACCTCAGGCCGAGAGAGAGATCCACATTTACCACTCTACACCTCATAATGCATTACCTCTTAGGGCTCTTTTGGTCATCATCATGAAAGGTTCTCGGAATTTATTGTTGGCATTTTTGCCACATTAAATTTTTTGACAGAATTTTACCTAAGTGTGGAGCTTCAAGGCGGCAAAGAGCATGCAGAAGTGTTGGCATTTTCGCAGGCCCGAAAAGAGGATGATAAAGTGGATGAAATAATCTTTGGATACTTCATCATTGCAGATCTTTTCGCAAGCTTTCCGACGATATATTATAATAGGCGATTGGGGCAGCGGATCAAAAGTTACGGCCCCGGGAAGCGGAACCAGGAAGCTCAAATTCGGGACGAAAAATCAGCTAAGGCACCAAACTCCCGAGTTCGCTCCAACTCTCCAACGACGCCCGTCGTCGCTCCAGTTTTCAGCGACCGTGGGCAGCGGGGGGAAAAGAATGAAAAAGTTTCTAAGTGTTGGTCGACGTCGGTCGCTCCATTTGGCAGCGACTCCCGTCGTCGCTCAACTCTGTCAGCGACTCCCATCGTCGCTCAACTCTGTTAGCGAACGTCGGCCAGCGAGCGAACGTCGGCCAAAAAGTCAAACGTCGGCCAAAATGTCGGCCAAAGATCTCAAGTTCGCTCAAATTTCGAGCGATTCTCAGAATCGCTCCCCTTCGTCAGCGAACCCCGATGTCGGCCGCGAATCCCGATGTCGGCCAGAATTCCAATGTCGGCCGCATGTCGGCCACATGTCGGCCAAAATGCCTATGTCGGCCATATGTCGGCCAAAGCAGCTGCGAACTTCATCCGAGGGGCACAACTTGATAAAAAGTGGCTAAGGCAGAATCACCGGCTTCCCAGGGTTCGCTCCATCTGCCCAGCGACTCCCGGCGTCGCATCATTTTCTGGCGAAAGGCAGCGGAGAAAAGGGTCAAAAAAATGTCTAAGTGTAGATCTCCCGCGAGTCGCTTCATTCTGGAGCGACTCCCGTCCTCGCTGATCTCCTCCAGCGACCCTCGGCATCAGCGACCGTCAACAACAAAGCAAAGGCATGAAAAAATCCTAAGCCATTAAAAGTTGACAAGGTTCGCTCTATTTTGGAGCAAACCCCGTGGTCGCTCCACTTTTCCAGCGACGCCCGTCGTCGCTCCAGTTTTCAGCGACCGTGGGCAGCGAGGGCAAAAGAATGAAAGGTTTCTAAGTGTTGGTCGACGCAGGTCGCTCCATTTGGCAACAACTCCCGTCGTTTCTCAACTCTACCAGCGACTCCCATCGTCGCTCATTTTTCCAGCGATCTCCAGCAGCTGCAGTTTTTAAAAGTTGACGCCGGTCGCTCCATTTTGGAGCGACTCCCGTCGTCGCCCGACTCTGCTAGCGACCGCGGGCGAGGGTTCTAAAATTTTTCTAAGGCATAAGGGTGAAGGTTGCCGCCGGTCGCTCCATTTTGGAGCGACTCCCGTCGTAGCCCCCCCCCAATTCGGTGACCGCAAGCAGAAAAGGACAAAGTTGCATGATTTTTCTAAGGCAAAGTGCGTCCCGGGTTCGCTCCATTCTGGAGCGACTCCCGGGGTCGTTGTTTCTTTTGAGCGATTTTTGTCAACACCCTCTATTTCAGCGAACCCCGGACTTAGGCCGTGAACATGCAAATTTCGGGATTTGAGCCAATCAGAGTAGAACCGAAGGTACACTTCAAGTACAGGGTAGGTGGGCATTAAGAGCAGGTATTTAACAACGGATTGTACTGCACCTACCGCATTAATAAGACTCGCCTTCTCAACCACCAAATCTGTCCGGAGCCGTACCAAATTCAGGTGAATCTTGCTGCAGGTACGCTCACGGCCAGCAAGGGTCAAATCTCGACAGCTTTTGTAGTCTTAGGAATCTGTGCATCAATGTAAAGGGGGGGAAATTTCTGCTATAAATAGCAATAGAACTTCATTGTAAAAAGGGGGGGACATATTGCTAGAAAGCTTTGCTGTAAACAAACACTTGCATCAATACAAAGCATCCTTGGCTCTTACATCTGTCTCTTTCTTTTATGCTGCCTTCTGCAAGTATTTCTGCTCCGTGTTCATTTATTTTTCTGATTGTTGTAATTCTGAACTCTGGATTAAAGCATTGGCAATTAATTGAATCTGGAATACTGAATGAAGGAATAACAGTGTTAGTTTTTGTTACATGCTTTGTTTTGATTGTTGTTGATTTGGGTATTAGCTAGTGATCGTGTTGCTTGTTCTTTCCCACCGTAAACCGCATGATACTTACATTTCTTTATGCATTTTACAATATCTTTCATGTTCTCTTAGCTAAAAAACCCCGAATAGATTAGTATAGGAGTCGGCCTTCTCCGGAGATTGGCCCGGAAGGCATCCCTTCCTTTCGGCCTTTCAATCTCTTTGGGCAAATCTAGGGCACAAAAGACCTAAATCCTTTCCTAGTGGCAGATTCGTAACCAACAGTTATATCTCTTCTTCAATCAATTGGCATATCCATAGATCAATTACCTCCATTCAAATATTCTTAAAATGCTTCTCCCCACCTTCTTCCTTGTAAGACGGTAATTAATCAAGTAGTCAGAGATGATGTTTATCAACAATATATTCAGATCACTTAGGTCTCTCCATCTCAACCTATTAGTCCTATGTTGGCCTTCTACACTAACTATTTTATGAGGATTGAGAATGGCATTATTAATTATCCTAATTATGTCAAGCAGCATTGGACACACAGCCCAAGGATTCATCTTGTTCAACTCAGAGTATGCTCACATCATTTGCAGGTGGAGATGGACCACCATATTCCTTGAGAGAATAGGTTGTCATCTTTGCTCTATTCAAGAGGTGGAGACTAAAGAACATTTCATCTTCAGGTGTCCTATTTATTATGATATTCGAGGGAGGTACAATTCTTGTATAGAGACTTAGGTGGATCGCTTGCAACCATTTTCAGCTATCCTGAACAAACATGCTTGGCTCTTTACCTCAAGGAAGCTATCACTCTACGACATTAGTTATTACAGGGGAGACAAACTATTACTCGACTAACCACCTCATTCTTTCACTCTATTCAAGAGTAATAAGTGCTCATTTGAAGCTACACCTAACCAAAATGTCAATGACAGATCTGTGCACCCTTGTCTACATAAAAGAGTGGCTACTAGAACTTCATTTTCTTTCTTCTTGCTTGCAATAAGACAGGACTGCAATTCTATGGTGTCAGGTTTCAACCACCCCTCACATACTAAGGAGTTGTAGACAAACGCACCAGTTTCTTGTCCTCCTCTATTGGCTCCATAGTATTGGATGCTAGAAGAGTCATGACAGGTCGAACTCCATGTCCTTCGAGGATTATCCAGCCAAACCCTCTTAGTCCTGGCCATTCTCTTGGAAGCATCATTGATCTTGTGTTGGCCCTTTTGAGATAGTTGATGATGACAACTATGCTTCTACTTTACATCCCACTATAGATTAATGTTGGTGCTTGGATACACTATAGCTTCTTTCTATCTCAGTTGTACCTCGACTTCTAGCTCTCTCATAACCATTACTTTTAGAATGTTAGGGTTTATCCATTTTGGGTAACCCTCGAGGCTGTAAATTTATGCCATACAGTTGTTCTGTTGGTTACGAATCTGCCATGAGGAAAGGATTTGTTGTTATTGCGCCCAGATTCGCCCACCAGATTGAAAGGCCGGAAGGAAGGAATGCCTTCCGTGCCAATCTCCGGAGAAGGCCGGCTTCCTGTGGGGTTTTGTTAAGATAAGAGTGCAGGGAAAGAGATAAAAATGCGGAAAGAGATAAAAGTGCAGAAAGGGATTCCAAATGTGATTGGAGTTGGGTGGGGGGAATAAGCGGCACGGCAACGAATCAATCACCACTACTAACGACATTCATCTACAAACATACATTGAAACTACAGCTATCGGCGATCCCATGTATCCTCTATCTATGCATTCCGGGGAATACCTGGCCACCAAATCTTGGAGTCCGAGTTCGGTACAACAGCAAGCAATGACACAAGAAACATGAGGCAGAAATGACAAGGAGAGGCAGCATGCAAGATAAAAGACGGTAAGCAGAGCCAAGTGTATGCCTGTATTTGAGGCAAACGCACAACTACAATTGTTCCCTAGCAATATATTCCCCTTCCACCACTTACAATCAAAACGTGGTGGGTATTTATAGCCCAAAATTCCCCCCGATTACATTCATGGGCACGAAGTCCCAGACAAGACAGTAGCTGACACGAGCGGCTGAGGAGCTGCTGATGCTGACTTCTGTCGGGCCGGACTGTCCTTGCAGCATGGTGTCCCTGAAGGCGGTACAGCTACGTGGCAGCGCGTTGGGTCAAGTCTTCGGTCAGCAGGAATGCGGGTAGGTGCGGCAGATGGCACTTCACATCGGCTTAAATGGTGACAGATGGCGCCGGTAGTGTAGCCCATGCTTTGTCCTTGTGCGGTCAAGTCTTGGCTCGAATCCCGGAGATGGACACTTGTCGGATGTTGATGTGTGACACGTGTCTGCCTTGAAAGGCAGTTTATCCAACTTCGCCAAGAATTCGGGCGCTATCGGGTTGCGCAGGATGAAGACAGCGCAGTTGGAAGGCCTTCTTGCCTTAGCATTTTTGAGTTGACTTTATCCAACTGCGCACCGGTCAAAGGGCGCACTCCGACTTCGCTGCGAAGTCGGGTGTCGCACCGGTGCTTGTCTTCTTCCGCTGTTCGGACTTCGCACTGGAAAAGGGCGCACTCCGACTTCGCTGCGAAGTCGGGTGTCGCCCCGACACTTAGCTGATTTTCTGACTGTTCCCCTAGTGCGCCCAGGAAGAAGGGCGCACCCCGACTTCGCTGCGAAGTCGGGTGTCGCCCTTGACACTTAGTCAAATTTTCAATTATTTCCTGTCCTGCTGCGCACTTCGGGTTCCCTACTGCGCTCCAACTGAGGGGCGCACTCCGACTTCGCTGCGAAGTCGGGTGTCGCCCCAACACTTAGAAACTTTTCAAGGAACACCTGCTGAAGTTTCTTGGGGGAAGAAAGGGGGAAAGAAGGAGAGGGAATGAAACTGCGAGGAAGAGGAAGAAAGGGAGAGATGAAGAAAAGGGAAGATGAGGTGAAGGAAGGGAAAAGAGCAGCATACATGCAGAAACTAAAAACATGGCACCCCTGTGCAAAATGTGACAACATTCCTGGCGGCTCGCGGGGTGTCGAGCTCGCCTCGACGCAATGAACCATGCCTTTATCCTTTGGGTGCAGAGGAACTTCCTTCCCCTGTCTTTTGCTGCTCTGGTCGCTTCCCTTGCGGCAACTGTTCTTCTTCAGGTTCGCTTTCACCGGTTGCCTCCTCAGTCTCGCCTTCTGAATCTGAAGGCTCTCCACTTTCGGCCTCTAGCTTGCTTATGCGTTCGACCACAGCCTTAGCTTGATCCCAGACTGCGGCTTGGAAAGGAGAGGGGTCACTGATTTCTCTGAGTACTGCATGGAATGCAGCGACCGCGTGCAGGTCAATGGTGTTATATCTTTTTCCCAACTCCTCGAGAGAAGAGTTGATTTTGCAGTACTTAGCCACCATTTGAGCGACCTGCGCTTCTTGAACTGGTTCTGTCCAGCTATCGATTTCAGCTGTATCTGCCTCGAAGGACAGCCAGTTCTTCTTTACCTGCTCAAGGGTGAGGAACTCGTCATCTCTGACATAGCTCGGACACCCGTGCTCGGACAGAATGTGGAAGGGCGCCAGGAGAATATGTCTTTCATGCTCTAAGGCGTCCAGCGCCTTCCTGGCCGTTCTGATCCTTTCTGTCCTCGCAAAATAAGTGTGCAAGGTTACCCTTGCATTTGCCCACTCTGAGGCAAATTGTGACATGGGGGCGATTTGGAGGCCATCGCGCTCTAGTTCCTCAAGTTTCATAGCCAGGTCTAGCCGTTGCTTTGCCTGGCGTTCGGCTTCCTCTACCACAGGCTTTCCCTGGGCAGATACCTCTTCGATCCTGGATACGAAATCCAGAACTGACGAGGATTTGACAAGGTTGGGCTTGCAACCTTGTAGCAGACTTGCGCGCATCTCCTTCGCCTTGCTCTTGGAAAAGGCCGTCGCTTGTGATGCTTTCTCTGCGAGCTGCGACTGCGCCTGTTTCAGCGAATCCTGCAGTTGTGAAATCTGCTCTAGCGCTGCTTTTCTCTCTTGCTCGGCTGTCTGCTGGGAGGCGGCCAGCTGAGCCTTAAGATCTTCAACTTCTTGCTGTGCTGACCCCAACTGCGCGGTAGCCCTAGCCAAGTCTTCTTCGAGCTGCCTTGTGGTATTCTGCAGCTGGAAAAGCGCTTCTTGGGTCTCGAGATGCTTGACAAGGAGGCTGTCTGTTTTACGACGAATACCGCGGATCTCGTATTCTTCGTTGATATCATCAAAGTTCTTCTCCTTTGTCTGAAGCTCATAGTCGGCCTCGGTCATGTCACGGAGAGGCTTCTTCACCTTAGGAATCAGCTTTTCTGTCGTAAGCACTCTCCGATCTAGGTCAAACTTTGTGCGCTTGACCGGGGCGGCTATCTCTTCGGCCCTTCTGCGCTTAACGCCTTGAAGAAAGGAGGCTGACCCTCCCACGGCTCTTACTGCCAGAGGCTGGTCCTCGGTGATACTCATGAAATCGAGGTCTTCCAGCTCCTGGGCATGTTGCGGCATCTTTCCTGCGAACAGTGAAGTAGGAGGGATACCAGAGGGGTAGCAGCCTTTGAGGGCGACTGGGTCCTAGGAGTGACAGGAGTCTGCGTGGATGGCGCTGGTAGGGTTTCGAGCGTCTGGGGCGAAGGATGCGGAGATGAAGGAGCAGCTTCAGCACTAACTGCGGGTGAGGGCTCTAGGGTTTGGCTCAGGGATTGAAAAGCGTTGGGATCCTGAGCAAACTGGTCAAATGAGTGCGGGCCGCTAGACGGCGGGGTAGCTTGAGAAACGGGAGACACGGCTACGGCTTGCCCTGATGAAGTGGAAGCTAGGGTTTTTGCAGGGCCGACGCGGACTTGGGCGATAGGAACAGAGGACGTACCTGCGGGCTCCGCCTGAGCCGACGCTGGGGGGATGATTGCGGCCTGTTCAGGGCTGTCTAAAGAGACAACCTCTGGCGCTGCTACTTGCGGCTGCTCTGCGGCTGTTTGCTGTGGCTCCTTAGGGCGTTTGGTCCTCTCGACCCTTTTCTTTTTCTTTTCTGCTGACGCTGACCCAGAAGGAAGCGGCAATAAAGGGGCGGCAGGCGCTGATGTCCCCACGGTAAACTTGTACCGGGGTCGTGCTGGAAGAATGCCTGCCGCACTCGGGCTACTGGCTGGTAGCGCGGACGCCTTTTCTGCTGGAGGGACCAGGTCAGGAGTTGACCTTTCTGAGCTTTGCGCCGCTTCGGGCACTGCCTCAGGAGCTACGGTCTGCATCGGGCCCACTTGGCTGCTGGTCGGAGTCGCGCTGGAAGTCGCTGGAGTTGACAATGACTGAGAGGTGGCCCTTCTTTTATACCTTATTTTTGCGCCTCGGGGAACGCAATTGCCAAAGTCGAAGGGCTGCCACGTGTCGACGTGTTCGTCATAAAGTGCCGAAAACTCATCATCAACGGCAAGGTTCTTCCGGCTTGATTTGTCGTGTTGCGTGCGACACCTCATCTTCCAGCATTCGAGGATTTTGTCCTTATGCCAGTTGAGCGGCGCCACCTTAGCGAGGAACCTTTTGAAACCAGCTGACTCCATCCGATGGTCCGGGTTTCGCTCGGGATCGTAAGTGACCTCCTCACAGTAAAATTCATGCCATGGTGGCCATGATTGCATTAAGTGAATGCGCCAGTGGAGATCTGCACCTGTCCTGTTTCTCCTTTCTTGCATGATTTCAGGTCTAGGACAGATGTGTGTGAACTTTCCCCGGACCCCGATTGGGTCGTACTTCCAGCGTTGTGGCAGCATAATCAGGCCCATATCAATGAGCTCTTGTTCAAGATAAACGTGCTGCCCTATTTCGAAGACTTGAATATTGGCCCAGGTCATTGGATATTGAAATATGTGACCTTTCTTTTTTCCCTGGCCCAATTCTTCTTCGACGTAGTCCATTTGCCGCGCCACCTCCATCCCGAACTGGTGGTCAGTGCAGAAGTAGGGCAGCAAACACGGCTTTCCCTTGAACCCGTAGATTCGGACAATAATGCCCTGAGTTAGCCTGAAAGTATCCCCGAACTCATTGCTCCACAGATACTTCGTCATAGCCGCCGGTGGGCGAGTCGCGCCGCGGTTGAACAATCCCATGGCCTGGCCCAGAAATTGGATGTTAAAATCGTAAAATGAGCCCTTCCGGTACAGGACCTCAGTCCACTCGTACACGGGGAGCGGCTCTCCTTGTTCATTCGCTTTCCTCAGGTTGGGGACGTTCATCCGGTAATGCATATGGTACAGGCATAGCCATGTGAGGAATGAGCAAAACCGGAAATCCGTTGACTGCTTCTGCTGCAGTCTCACCAGGCTCGCATGAATTGCGTAGGCCAACCAATCCGCCAAGTCGTAGAAGATTGGGCGCTTCCCGCTTTTCTGCGCCGTAGAGTCGTAGAACTCTCCGTGCAGGATACATTCGGCCATTGCCAGCTGATACGGCCGTACCACTCTGTCTGAGTCGCAGCCGAGGACCCATGCCAGGATGATGTAGATATACTTGTTTTCAAAACGGTCCAGTGGTATGGGGCCAGTCGGCCATTGTCCAGCTTTTAGCGGAGTCTTCAGCTCTGAATCCAGGAACTCTCTCATCCGCTTCGTTTGAGAAAACCTGTCGGTCTGCTCTTCGATGTTCACCCTCCTGATAATTGCGTCTGGGCTGTACTGAAGCCCTGGGGCGAACGCTGGCTGGACGCTCTCTCGGAAAAGAGTGAACAACACCCTTCCTTTGTTATCGCATACCTGCCGCGCAGCTGGTTTATAATATTCAGCAATCACCTCAACCAACTCCGGGCACCAGTGGGTCGGAGGGCACAGGAACCAGCAAAGATTTGAATTATATGCGGCTCCGAGGTGGTGGGAAGGCGAAACCTTACCCACCCACTTTGCGATAGTCAGACGTAGCTTCGTGAGACTGATAGAGAACGCACCATCTTTGTACCCGGACAGACGATTGATTGGTGGCGGCGGAGTCTGGCCAGCTACGCGCCTCTTTGTTCTGGATTTTGCTTTCTTGCCCTTCGAGGCGCTGCGCTCTCATGGGCGCTAGAGTCTGGAGATTCCTCAGCTTCGTGCGGATCTTCGCTAGATTGTGCCTGTACGGGCGCTTTCCCTTTATCCATCCTTGTTGAGACAATCAGAGACAGGAACAGCAGCTTCAGAGCTTGTCAGTTTTATTCTTTGCAGTCCGGGAGTCAGCTTCGAACGTTATGAATTTTCTGGCTGTGCCAGGGTCCTCTTGTAGACAGCAACTGCCATCATTAATGGCGCGAGGGAGGGAGTTAGGGCAGTTTGCTTTCGGTTGGTGGAGGCGTTATGATCTTGGCGGCTGCGCATGGGCCCGTTTTTTGAAAAACGTTCCTATTAGTCGTTGGCCCAAGCGCGCCTTACCCTTTAAATGTATCTTCATGGGTAATTGCGCAATCATTTAAACTCTCTCGAACCATGTGCCGTAGCCGACGTCACTGCCGTCAATTGGGCACACTTTCCAAAAGACCTTGCAATTAATTAACCCAACCTTGCCATGTGTCGGACTTTGCATCGGGCCCATACTCACAAACTTTTGGCGCCGTCCGTGATGAGCCGTTCGGGCTTCGCCCGGAATTGGGGGCGTGGTCCGACTTCGCCCAAAAAAGGGGCGCACTTCGGACTTCGCCCAGAATCTGGGCGAACTTCGGACTTCGCCCCAAAAACGGGCGCAATCCGAACTTCCCCGGCGCAACTTGGATTTTACGTTTTGCGCGCCAGCTTACCCAGGGTGCGCCCAAGAATGGGGCGCACTCGGACTTCGCCCGAAAAACGGGCGCAATCCGACTTCGCCCACCAACATGGGCGCAGTTCGACATTAGGCGTTTCTTTATAGTCCGCCACCCGACTGCGCCCTTTGGAGAAGGCGCAGCCCGACTTCGCTGCGAAGTCGGGTGGGCAGCCAGACTTAGGCATTTCAGGCGTCTCAGCTTTCTTTTAACTGCTCCCTTCCCCTCTTCGCACTATTTGATGGGCGCTACCCGACTTCGCTGCGAAGTCGGGTTTTTGCCTCAGACTTGGGCTACTTAAACTATAAACAAACAACTGAAATATTTACATGCTGAAAAACTGGAAATACAAAAAGGGAAATCTGTACAAGGAAGGACCCTTTCGGGCGCCTTCAGCGGTGGTACATCTTCAGGTGGAACCCGTTGACGGGAATGGGGAGAGGATGTCCCTCCATGTCCCGGAGCACATATGCGTTGAACTGATTAACCCGGGCAATCTGGTAGGGGCCCTCCCAGAGGGCATCAAACTTTCCGTGGTTGCCGGGTTTCGCCTTCAACGAGTCCCATTTCAGCACCAGGTCCCCGATTTTGAAAACTCGGGCAGTGGTGCCTTTTGCGAACCAGCCTTGTGTTGCTTCGGCGTGTTTGGTGAAGGCACGGTACGCTTTTCTCTGTCTTCCTCCAAGCGCAGCAGTTGGCAAAGTCTGTCTTCCACCGGATCCCCGCTGCCTCTTTCTTCATCAAGCATCCAGAGAGCGGGTATTTCAATGTGCGTTGGCAAGACAGCTTCTTTGCCATACACGAGCGCATAAGGGGACGTTTTGATGGACTTCTTGAATGAAACTCTGTCCGCCCATAGCGCCCGATCCAGGAGCAGGTGCCAAGTCCTCTTGTTCTTCTCTACTGTCCTTCGAATGATCTTCAATAGATTCTTATTGGTGGACTCGGCGAGACCGTTCCCCTGCGGGTAGTAGTTGGAAGACATCTTGTGATAGATGCCAAATTTTTTGGTGTACTCCGTGAGTACTGCGCCTGCGAACCCCGGACCATTGTCCGTCACTATTGATTATGGGACCCCGAAACGGGTAATCAGGCTTTCAAGGAACCTGATGACCGTCTCTTGGTCGGCATTCTTTGTGGGGATCGCCTCTGCCCACCGCGTGAAGTAGTCGGTGGCGGTTAAGATAAACTTGTGGCCCGCTGCAGAGTTCGGCGAAATCACCCGATGAAATCCAGACCCCATTGCTGAAACGGAGTCTCGGCTTGGATCGGTTGAAGGGGCAGGGGTGCTTTTCTGTTTCTGCCAGCAAATCTTTGGCATTGATCACACTTGGTACAGACCGCATGAGCGTCTGCCAAACGAGTGGGCCGGTAGTACCCAGCTCTGATTATTTTCAAGGCCGTAGGCCTTGCGGAATGATGACCTCCAGGCATCCCGGAGTGAAATTCTCCGAGGACCCTAGACTGGTCTGATTTTTTGACGCACCGCAACAGGATGCCGTCAATGTTTTTAAAATAAAGCCCCTCGGGGCGAAGAGTGTACTTCAAAGCACCTAACCGAAACCTCCTTCTTTGTGAGGCATTCATGTGGTCTGGACATCTTCCGGTGCAGAAGTATCTCACCAGTTCATCTGTCCAGTCGCACTCCTCGGGTAAGGAGTTGGCTAGGTTGATGCGTGTTCGTTGGATCCTCCCACTCGCAGGCGGCTATCTCGGCTGCCGCGCTTCGGGCTAGCTCCTGGCACAAGGCTCGGCCTCTGATTAGCTTGGTTGGCCGCACTTCGATGTCGAACTCCTGGATTTTAGCAATCCATCCTGCTCTCTTGTGACCCGGCTCTCCTTGAATGATGAAGCTTCGAACGTCCGGGTGGATCACAAAGACAGTGATCTTACTCTGGGAGACAAAGTGCCTGAACTTTCGGAGAGATTTCATGACAGCGTGAACCTGCCGCTCTATGAAGTTGTACTTTTCTTCGTGTGGCTGGATCACTTGGCTCAGGAACGCAATGGGGCGCTCCTCGCCATCATCTCCCTTTTGGGTCAGGACTGCGGCGTAACTCTCTGGTTCTCCCACCGCGTACAGGATGAAATCCTTGGAGTAGTCCGGGTTTATCAACACCGGTGCTTGTGCAATTCGAGCTTTGATCTCCTCGAAGGCTTGCCCCCTTTCTTCAGTCCATAAGAACTCAGTATTCTTTTTCAGCAACTCGGCCATGGGCTTGATTACCTGTGCGAAGTCCGGTATGAACTTCCGCACGAAGTTGATTTGGCCGAAGAAGGACTGCAGCCCTTTCTTGTCGATTGGGGCGGGCAAGCGGAGGAGGGCCTCTGCTCTGTCAGGGTCTATAGCTAGGCCTTTCTCTGAGATGACATGCCCCAGCAATTTTCCTTCTTTCACCGCGAAGACAGACTTCTTCGGGTTTATGGAGATGCCGAATTCACGACACCTTTCGAATATTTGCCGCAGGTGGGGAACATGATCTTCTCGCTTGTGAGAGAAAACAGTCATGTCATCCAAGTAGATGACAATCACTTTGTTGAGCAGCTCTCGGAAGGCCAAGTCCATGGCTCTTTGGAATGTGGCGCCAGCATTGGATAAGCCGAAAGGCATGCGGTGATAGGCGAACGTTCCCCATTTGGTGGTGAACGCCGTCTTGTGCTGGTCCTCATCCTTGACCCATATCTGGTTGTAGCCGGAAAAACCGTCTAAGAGGGAAAATCTTTGGGCTCCAGCAACTATATGGAGGATCTGATCAATTTGGGGCAGCGGATAATGGTCCTTGAGGGAGGCTCGATTCAGATTTCTAAAGTCCACACGGAGACGAATGTCTCCGTTCTTCTTCCTCACAGGAACCAAGTTCGCAACCCAGGATGAATGCTTGATGGGGTAGATGATCTTGGCCTCCAGCATCTTCAAGAGCTCGGCCTTCATCATGGCCTCGATTTTTGGATTGACGGCCCTCTGTTTTTGCCGGAATGGCTTGGCGCCATCTTCTAGCTCAATGGTATGTTGGATTATTTCTCTGTCATACCCCTTCAAGTCCTGGTAGCTCCGGGCTACTATGTCAGGGAACTCTTGACACAATGCTTTGATCTGCTCGAGTTCCTCTGAGGTGCAGTCTGTCCCGACCTTGATTGATTTTCCGGGTTCCAGCTCCAGGTCGGCGTACTGCTTCGGGTCTACTTTGATCCGGTGAGATATGGCTCGGTCATTTTGATCAAATAGACTCTCAAGAGTAATCAGTCCTTTTGGGACATGATTATTTTTTAACTGTATTAACCCCTCATATTGCTCGTCATCAGGGTCTCTACCTTCGATTGAACAGGCTTCATTTACCAAAAATGTGACGATCTCCTCGTCACAGTCAAACACCTGCCAGTGGGTGTCCTTATCAAGCACGGAAGGCCTGTAAATAGTACGAACCGGCTTCGGCTTACGGACGGTGTCATCGGCCGGAACGTGCACTGGCTCCAACAGACGCCAGAATGTCGGCATGCTTGTTTTTCTCTCGTGAAATAGCCTTGACATTCAACGAGTCAAAAGACTCCATCAGATCCCAGACCCGATTTCGGTACGCCTTGAGATAGTGCTTTTTGGAGGCGCACTTGTTCGTGACCTGGTGGCACACCGACTCTGAGTCTCCGTAGATCTGCAGATGTTTGATCCCTAGTCTCTCCGCCTTTCGCAAACCCAAGCACAGGGCTTCGTACTCCGCCGCATTGTTTGTACAGCTCCGAGCCAGCTCGTAGGTGTAATCCTTCTGGATCCCGGTTGGGGAAACCAAAAGTACTCCAGCACCGGCGCCATTTTTGCATCGTGCGCCGTCAAAGAAAAGCTTCCACGACTTTTCGGGTGCTGGTCCTACTTCTCTTCTGGCTGACTTGTCAAGCCTCTCAGGCTGAACAATGGTGTAGCAGCCTTGCTCAGTTTCAATCACAGCGTTGAAGTCCCGCAAGGAGAATTCATCTTCTACTTGCAGCTGCTCGAGAGCTTGCTCTGTCATATCCACTGTCACCAGTTCTTCCTCCGTCAGCTGAACCATGCAATCCTCAGGCTCTTCTCCGGGTATCTTCTCTACTAAGTAGGTGGAAGGCTTCTCATTGAAAATCTTCAGTCTCCTTCCTTTGAAGGGCACTTCCATGTGCGAGTAGTCCAGAGAGAGATACCCTCCCAACTTCGCAGTGAACTCCCTGGAGAGACACATGCCGAAGTAGGGTTCCAAGTCAACGACCACAACCTCCTGGATGACCACGATGTCGAGAGCTTTGTGCAGCCGAATGGGGATGTCTTTTATGACACCGACTGTCTTGACAGGGGTGCCGTCTAGTTGCAGCACGCCTTGGCTGCTCCTTGTGTACTCCATCCCGATTTCATCGCAGACGGCTCTCGGCATTACGGTCGTAGAAGCGCCAGAGTCCACCATGCAGTTGTGTACTATGTACC
Organism: Wollemia nobilis; assembly: GCA_028583015.1. NCBI lineage: Eukaryota > Viridiplantae > Streptophyta > Pinopsida > Araucariales > Araucariaceae > Wollemia > Wollemia nobilis. Next base: position 9,485,634 of record JAQPPZ010000103.1, read on the forward strand.
CTTGCATCCGTAATGACAGATAGAAGGGAGGTGGTCTGTTCTTCCCAGTGGCTGAGACTGTCAGGGGTTGCACCAGGACAGCGGGCTGTATCTGCTTGCCATTCTTCATGGTCTTCAGGGATTCTTGCAGCAGATCAACCTGGCCTGGGAGCTGAAGAGCATCGTACATGCTGATTCTTGCGGGGGTTCTCTTCAGCTCGTCTACTATATTGTAGCCCGAAGTGCTTGCTCCTTCCGCTTCTTTCGCCGGCTCATACTTCGTCCGATACTGTTGAGTGGCCTCAACTCTCTGTCTCTTGGTCAGAGACGGATATCTCAGCCTCTCCTGAGCTTGTTCTTTTGTTTCAGCTGGAGGCTGAGCAGCGGGAGCTTTAGCCGGAAGAGGTTTGGCTACGGGAGGCTTGACTGCGGGAGTCTTCGCCGGAGGAGCCTTGTCTTTGGCTGTGTAGGGCCACAACCTCTTGTAGGGCGGTAGCTCCTCAGGTTGCGCCTTATCTCTCTCGGCGTACACCTTTAAAGGTTTGGCTGCGGGTTCAGCAGACTTCTTGTTTTCCTTGGCAGGAGGCGGCATCGGAACTTCATCTGAGACGGCGAAATTGCTTTCGTCGCCCAGGATCATGTAGAGCTCTTCGTCCTCAATGGCGCTGCCGGCCAAAGTCTGGAGGTAGTGTTGGTGCAGTGTACAATCATCCTCGTCATGCGGGTCGTTGCACGTGGTGCACCAGTTGACCTGGTCAGAAGTACCAGGTTCATCTTCAATGGCAGCATTCCTCGGAGGGGGCCGCCGTTGCAAATGTTGCTCAGGGGGCCGATCTTTTGTCAACGCCGGAGGTGGATATGGCCTCCTTGGAGCCAGGTCCATCTGGGTCTGCTTCTTTTTCAGAACAGTCATGTCGTTAGACATGGTATGATAGCCAGAGGCCAGAGCCCGTACCTCCTGAAGGATTTGATTCTGAATATCATGATCGGGAGGCGGCGGCAACTGAGCTGGGGGAGGCAATGCAGCCAATGGGGGAGGAGTTGAATATTGTGCATGCTGCGGAGGAGCAGGAAGTGCTGGAAAACGTGGAGGACGAGGAGGCGGATAATGAATCTGCGGCGGGCCGTAAGGGTTCACGACCGGCGCCGGGTTCCATTGCTGCTGGGGTTGTTGTCCTGAAGTGGACGGCTCCGAACCAGAAGCTGACGGATACTGTGATCGGGGAAAATCAGGGTAGATGGGCGGTTGTACTCTGTGTGGAAGCCTGCCGATGGAAATGATATCCATTTCAGCTTGCTGGGCAGCCTCGTACAGAGCAGGGAATGTGTTGATTCTGGCAACCTTCAGCAGCAGGCAAATGTCTGAGTTAAAGGATCTCAGGTAGTAGTAGGCGGCCTGACTTGCCGACGGTCGGAGTTCGCGAGGTACTCGTTTCCAAGACCTCGCAAACCTGATGTTGAAGTCTGACACCTCCTCTTGGGGGTGTCTCCGAATACTTTGGAATTGATGCAGCAAAGAAGAGGGATCAGCAGACTCGTTGCATCCTTTCACGAGTCTGCCGGCTAACTGTCGCCACCCTGTGATGGATCCCTCTGGCAGTGATCTCCACCAGTAGAGAAGCTTTCCCCTAAGGGAAAGGGCCAGCAGACGGGTCTTCACACTTTCATCAGTGATGGAGTGTAGCGCGGCCAGGGCAAGAATGTCCTGGATGTGTTCATACGCCGTCTTGCCATAGCCGTCGTACGTAGGGATAGACTTTAAGGCAGCAGGGGGCACAGCTTGCTGTCCGGCTAGGGCCAAGGGCCCCGTAGAGTCCACTGCTGGGAAGAGGTCATCATCATCTTGCTGAGCAGCCATGTCTGCTTCTGACCCGGTAGTGTACTCAGTATCGGAACTGTCCGAAGATGTGGATTCTTCTTCGGCCTCAACTTCTTCAATTTCAGCCTCGGCTTCTTCGATTTCAGCCTCGGCTTCTTCTTGGATTTCTTCTTCGCGAGCTTGGTAATCAGCCAGTCTGACGCGCTCTCCTGGAGCGGCAATGTCGATTTCGTAAAGGTCAGACCGATCTCCCGGATTCCTTGCTCGCCACCTTCTTGTTTGCATGAAGGCGTTAGGACCGGTCTTCACGGACTCAGAGAATGTTCAGGTATTTGCAGAGTCGCCAGGTGCTTTGATTTTGAACAGCAATGAAGCGAGCACTAGTACTTCGATTCTGTTTGGGGGTGGGAAACTACCATGTCCCACCGGGTGTGCCAGAGAAAGCTGTTGGTTACGAATCTGCCATGAGGAAAGGATTTGTTGTTATTGCGCCCAGATTCGCCCACCAGATTGAAAGGCCGGAAGGAAGGGATGCCTTCCGTGCCAATCTCCGGAGAAGGCCGGCTTCCTGTGGGGTTTTGTTAAGATAAGAGTGCAGGGAAAGAGATAAAAATGCGGAAAGAGATAAAAGTGCAGAAAGGGATTCCAAATGTGATTGGAGTTGGGTGGGGGGAATAAGCAGCACGGCAACGAATCAATCACCACTACTAACGACATTCATCTACAAACATACATTGAAACTACAGCTATCGGCGATCCCATGTATCCTCTATCTATGCATTCCGGGAATACCTGGCCACCAAATGCTTGGAGTCCAGAGTTCGAGTACAACGACAAGCAATGACACAAGAAACATGAGGCAGAAATGACAAGGAGAGGCAGCATGCAAGATAAAAGACAGTAAGCAGAGCCAAGTATATGTTTGTATTTGAGGCAAACGCACAGCTACAATTGTTCCCTAGCAATATATTCCCCTTCCACCACTTACAATCAAAACGTGGTGGGTATTTATAGCCCAAAATTCCCCCGATTACATTCATGGGCACGAAGTCCCAGACAAGACAGTAGCTGACACGAGCGGCTGAGGAGCTGCTGATGCTGACTTCTGTCGGGCCGGACTGTCCTTGCAGCATGGTGTCCCTGAAGGCGGTACAGCTACGTGGCAGCGCGTTGGGTCAAGTCTTCGGTCAGCAGGAATGCGGGTAGGTGCGGCAGATGGCACTTCACATCGGCTTAAATGGTGACAGATGGCGCCGGTAGTGTAGCCCATGCTTTGTCCTTGTGCGGTCAAGTCTTGGCTCGAATCCCGGAGATGGACACTTGTCGGATGCTGATGCGTGACACGTGTCTGCCTTGAAAGGCAGTTTATCCAACTTCGCCAGGAATTCGGGCGCTATCGGGTTGCGCAGGATGAAGACAGCGCAGTTGGAAGGCCTTCTTGCCTTAGCATTTTCTGAGTTGACTTTACCCAACTGCGCACCGGTCAAAGGGCGCACTCCGACTTCGCTGCGAAGTCGGGTGTCGCACCGGTGCTTGTCTTCTTCCGCTGTTCGGACTTCGCACTGGAAAGGGCGCACTCCGACTTCGCTGCGAAGTCGGGTGTCGCCCCCAGCACTTAGCTGATTTTCTGACAGACTGTTCCCCTAGTGCGCCCAGGAAGAAGGGCGCACCCCGACTTCGTTGCGAAGTCGGGTGTCGCCCTTGACACTTAGTCAAATTTTCAATTATTTCCTGTCTTGCTGCGCACTTCGGGTTCCCTACTGCGCTCCAACTGAGGGCGCACTCCGACTTCGCTGCGAAGTCGGGTGTCGCCCCAACACTTAGAAATTTTTCAAGGAACACCTGCTGAAGTTTCTTGGGGGAAGAAAGGGGGAAAGAAGGAGAGGGAATGAAACTGCGAGGAAGAGGAAGAAAGGGAGAGATGAAGAAAAGGGAAGATGAGGTGAAGGAAGGGAAAAGAGCAGCATACATGCAGAAACTAAAAACATGGCACCCCTGTGCAAAATGTGACAACAGTTCCACTTTATAGTAATTTACACTAGATTCTTTACTCTAGTTTAGCTTTTTTTCATAGTACTTTTTTGGTTACTACAATGCATTGTAATTTGTAACAGCTCTTTTCAAAGAGTCCCATTGGCCTACTTTGGCCATCTATGGACATTAGTAGAACTATCTTATCCCGCATCTTAGTAATGTCAAAGGGCTCAGCTGACTGCCTCCCAATCCCCTATTTCATCAAAATTCTAGACAATAGAGAGAGAAACTAACTTGAATAATGCCCTTAATGGAGTACATAAACATGCATTAAATGAAGGTTTCAAAAGGCAAAAGCTGATTTGGCATGGATCTCTTCAGTCAGAAAATACTGTTGGGAAGGAACCATAGTTGAGAAAATTGGAACCAGATCGGAATTGGTATGGAAAAGAATTTGGAAAATTCAGGAATCGACAAAAAATCGAGGACAAAATCGGCATTTTTTGTTGAAAAAACCGAAGAAAATGCAATTTTTCATTGATAAAAATCTTTTTTCATGCATATAAGAATTTTTTGGGAAAAAATTAGCAAAAATCGGCAAAAAATCGGCTAGCCTGTGAATTGGGAAAAATCGAATCGAATCAGGATTTTTTACAGATTTTCTCAACTATGGAAGGAACGATAAAATAGGCATGTTTATAGTAAAATATCTGGAAATTCACAATGATCATGATAACATTATAATCTATATTGCATGTCAAATACTAACAATTTTTCGAGAACCCCTGATATGGATATGGTTGGATATGCAACTACAAAAAGCATATATATTTTATATACTAGAAGGAAAAACATTAAAAATAAAAATATTTATGCAAATATAAGTTTTATATAGGATAGTTTTATTAAGAAGAGAATTCTCATTGTTTTCTAATTTAGTTTTTATTTTTTTAAATAAATTGTGTGTTCTTCATTTAATCTCATGTTGTGGATACAGCTTGACATGCCTAGGCCATATCTACATGAGTTTCATTAATTGAGGAAGATTCTCATTGTTTTTGAATTTAAAAGTTATTTTTTAAAAACTGTATGTTCTTTTAATCTTATGTTGTGGATACAGCTCAATACGCGTAGGCCATATCTGGTTGTCTTAGACATGGAACATACACAGGCATGTATTTCGATACATCTGGATACAATATCCATATATTCAGATATGTTTGGATATAATATCTTGGAAGTATCATATCCAATATGCATATCTTATATGCAGAAACAAGTATCCTGGCAGGAATGCCGGATACAGTATCTTTCATTATAATTAGGTCATAATCAATAACAATGGTGTTATGAACTCCATCTTGGTCTAACTTGTGTTGCTTGTCTCATTTCAAGTTTAAAACAATCCTCCAATAGTTTCTTTATCCATTTAAAATTTTATTTTGAAGCTCAAGAGCTACTTCAAGCTGTAACATGTTATCTAGATTTGGTTTTCTGTGTATCAATTTCCAGTTGTATTTTGATTATAGTTTTGAACTCCATTTGGATGCATTTTCTTTCTTTTCTTTTTCTTTTTTTAATGTCGTCCCTGTGTGCCATCAACTGTAATTCAAACAATGGTTCATTCAACTATTGTTATAATCTGTCTTCTACAATCTCTTTAAGCTTTCAATATACTAAATCCACTAACCCCCAGCAGCCTAACATCCACTTTTTATCAGATATAACCCACCACCCTTGTCCTGCCATATTTGTAGCCAGGTAATGACATAGTTCATGAAACCTTTAGTTCACTAATTGTATAAAGGAGCTCCAGTGGATCCAAGCACCAACACTAATCTGTAGCAGGATGTGAAGTATAAGCATAGTCGTCATCATTACCAACTATCCTATAAGGGCCAACACAAGATCTAAAGATACTCCTAGGAGAATGGCCAAGACTCGGAGGGCCTGGCTGTATAATACTAGGAGGAAATGGTGTTTGAACCCTCAGGATTCTTCTAGCAGCCATGGCCATGGAACCAACAGAAAAGGATAAGAGACTAGTAAGTTATGTCTGTCTACAAGTCCTCAGCATGTGAGGAGTGGCCAAAACCCAACATCAAAGAACTGCAGTCCTGTCCCACTGCATGCAAGAAGGAAAATGAGCTAAAGCCTTCGTAGCCACTCTTGTATGCAGACAAGGGCATACACATTTGTCATTAACATTCTAGAGATTTGTAGCTTCAAATGAACGCTTATTACTCTTGGCTAGAGAGATAGAGTGAAAGGCTGAGATGATTAATCAAGTAGTGGTCTATCTCCCTAACAATAACTAACGTTGAAGAGACATAGCTTCCCAGAGCCAAGCATCTTTGGTCAGAATATCTGAGAAAAGTGGCAAGAGATCTACCTAAGTCTCCATACAAGCAATACTAGCTCCCTCGAATCTCATAATAAACATGACACCTAAAGATAAAATGTTCTTTTGTCTCCACCTCCTATATAGAGCAAAGACAACATACCCTATCCTCTGAAGGAATATGGTGGTCTGTCTACACTTGCAACTGATATAATATACTCTGAGCTGAGCAAGAGGAATCCTAAGGCTATTTGTCTAATGTCATCGGGCATAATCAAAATGAGAAATAATGCCATTCGCAATCCTCATGAAATTTTTAGTGGAGAAGGCCAACTTAGGAGGAAGAGGCTAATATGGAGTAACCCAAGTGATCTGAATATATTGTCAACAAAAATCATCTATGACTGCTTGATTAATCACCCTCTTATCAAGAAGAAGGCGGGGAAGAGCATTTAAAAAGTATTTGAATGGAGATAATCGATCTATGGAGATGCCAACTGACTGAAGAAGAGAACTAACTTGTGACTGTTGGCAATTTTGCCACATTAAAACTTTTGATAAATTTTGGCCTAAGTATGGAGCTTTCAAGCGGCAAAGAGCATGCTGAGGTGTTCGGGTTTTCGCGGGCCATAAACGGGGGCGATAAAATGGACAAAATGAGCCCTGGATATTTTATTATTGCAGATCTTCTCGCCAGCTTTCCAACGATATATTATAATAGGCGATCGGGTTAGCGGATCAAAAGTTATGGCCCCGGGAAGCAGAACCAGGAAACCCAGTTTTTTGGGCGAAGTCGGTCCGACTTCGCCCAGTTTTGGTGCGAAGTTCGTACTTCGCCCAGTTTTGGTGCGAAGTCCGACTTCGCCCTTCTTTCTGGGCGCACCTTGTAGCAGGCTGGCAGGCTGGCAGGAAAAATGACTAAGTGATGGGGCGAAGTTCGTACTTCGCGCGAAGTCCGAACTGCTCCCCCTTTCCAGGGCGAAGTCCGTACGGCGGTGAGAATCAGCAAGTGCCGGTGCGCAACCCGACTTCGCAGCGAAGTCGGACTGCGCCCTTTGACCGGTGCGCAGTAGGGAAATAGTGCTACCCGACTGCGCTGTTTTTCACCTATGCTACCCGATTGCGCTCTAATCCCGGGCGAAGTTGGATAGACTGCCTTTCAAGGCAGACACGTGTCAAGCAGCATCATCCGACAAGTGTCCAACTCCGGGATCTGAGCCAAGACGTGCCGAGCAAAAGGACAAGCATGGGCTGCACTACTTATGCCAGCTACCTCATTTAATGCTGATGTGAGTTTCCACCTACCTCAGCTACCCGCATTCCTGTCAATATAAAGTTCTACCCAACGCGCGGCCACGTAGCTGTTCAACCTTCAGGGAGACCATGCCGAGAGTACAGTCCAGCCCGACAGGATGTCAACATCAGCAGTTCCGCGGCTGCTTTTGTCAGCTAATGTTTGACTGGGACTTTGTGCCCATTAATGTAACGGGAGGGACTCGGGCTATAAATACCCACCACGTTTTCATTGTAAAGTGGTGGAAGGGGAATGTTTGTTAGGGAACCATTGTAACCGTGCTTCTGCATCTGAATATAAAGTATATACTTGGCTCTGTTCTACTGCTTTTATTTTTTATGCTGCCTCTCCTTTGCATGTCTGCTTTACGTTTTCCTGTGCCACGGCTCGTTGATTCGTTTCAGCATTTGGTGGTCAGGAACACCTGAAGCATTGCTTGTGTCATGGCTTGTTGATTTACTTTGGCATTTGGTGGCCAAGCACTTTTGAATTTAATAGATCAGAGGATACATAGAAAAGATGTAGTAGCAGTTCCATCAGTTGTGTGTTACGTTGCTGTCCGTAGTGGTGATTGATGCGTTGTCGTCCTGTTAGTTCTCCTTGTAGGGAGAATGTTTGCTAGGGGACCATTGTAGCTGTGCGTATAAATTCTCTGCATAACACATATACCTGGATCTGATATCTCTTGGTTGCTTTCTGTTTGAGTTACCGTACGTAGTGGTGATTGATGCATTGTCGTGCTGTTAGTTCTCCTTGTAGGGAGAATGTTTGCTAGGGGACCATTGTAGCTGTGCTTACACCGCTCTGTACAGAAAGTATACTAGATTTTGCAGTTTCGGGTTATGCTTTGTATTTATGATGCAGTAAGTATCGGTGATTGATGTGTTGCTGTACTGTTAGTTCCCCCCACCCAACTCCACTCACATTTGTAAATCCTTTCCGCATTTTTATCTCTTTCCTGCACTCTCATCTTACTAACCCCCGCAAGGAGCCGGCCTTCTCCGGAGATTGGCACGGAAGGCATCCCTTCCTTCCGGCCTTTCAATGTTGGTTCGCGGGTCCAGGGCGCAATAACAACAAAATCCTTTCCTCATGGCGGATTCGTGACCAACAGTGACTACCATCCACGATGATGACCAAGAGTGCTCCTAGAGGTAATCCATCCTGAGGAGCAGAGCACCAAATATGGACATCTTCTTTGCCTAAGGTGCAATCACCCATGGATCTAAGGTGACAAAGCTGAAATAATTATGAGGATGTTCTTTAGGCAAAGAGGATGAGCACCAAACTCGACCCGAATGATACATTGGGTAACTTTTCTTTTACATCAGATAAATCACTAAAGCAAAATAGTTTGGACCCTCTCAATGCAAGCAAAATTAACACACACCCTAGCCTTGGACCCCAAATCTCATATCCATAAAGGATTGCGGGTTTGACGATACAATCAAAAAGGTGCATCTTTGTAAGTATTTCTTGGAAGTGTTGTTGGGAACATTGGCGTTCCAAGACTTAAAGAGATGTGTATCCCTTGCAAAATCGTGATTGTCAAGTTGGTCGAAGATTAAGGGAAGAACCTGTAAAATGAACCCCCCCAACTAGGTTTAAGCAGTAGCAATCTCAATCGACTCGCCTTTATAGAAAAACTCAAACTTGGATGGGCTGATCTTTGATGCGTTGAAGATCATCACCTTAGTCTTGCTAAGATTGATTGCCAACTGTTTTATGTCACAAAAATGAGCAAGAGTCTCCAACTGTCTTTGCAGACCCTTAGAAGTATGAACAAGAAGAACTACATCATATGCAAAAAGAAATATAGATATCAACACATGATGTAGAAGGAACCATAATCAATGTTGTTTTGTAGATGGCAAAGAGAGGATATCATGGACCTTTTTAAGCGTGCCTTGTGTAAGGAGGAGCCAAAAACATCAAATCATCTAGTTCTTCATTATCCCGTTGCTTACAACATTTAAGACTATATTTTTAAAAAATGAGAATATATTGGCTAGCTCCATCAACATTGGAAGAGTTGATGAAACGTTGGATTAATTGTTTCAAACATAAAGCATTATGCATTCTATGGAGGATCAGTCATCCTATTACTCAAAATCATGTCCAAGTTTGGAATCGTATTGTTGCCTCTATCGCAAACTACTTGTAGTACAAATTTATTCCCAAACGATAAGAGCAAATAGATAAAAGAACATGCAACAAGGAATGAACAGCAATCTAGAACAAAACCATTTCATTATGTGCAATTAATATATATCACTTACAATAATATGATCTCTCTGTCACAGCAATATGAGATGATCTCTTGTCTTCACTATCATTACCATCTACACAACACAAAATGGCGACCAAACGATGCAATGATACAACACTATAATGCTCTAGAATTCAACAACTCACATAAGGTATATATACAAAATGAAAATGGGGGATGACAGTTACAACTACCAATCATCGCCCTTTGTACCTAACTACATACTAAGCAACAAACTAATCACACAGACAACACATTGTCTTATCATGCTCATGGGTTTGATGTGTACAAAACGACAATTCCAAACAAAACTTGATCAACACTCATAACTAGCACTTTGATCAACACACTTACATATAGACAAAATGAAGTTATTAACTCACTACGGTGGCGCCTAAGGTGACACTACGTTGGATTGCCGATTTGTCTGGATTGGTGGCCTACACTACTTACAAGCATGATGCTCGTCATGGGAAGTTTCAGATATGAAAAACAAGGTGGTAACTCTTGGTTACAAGATTTGAATATACATACAAAGGGTCATCTGCAACAATGGACTCAACATAGAATATCAGTGTTGATCTATGGTATATGGAGATATCTAGAAGTAGGGTTCATCAAAATTAATTTTGATGGTGCTTCCAAAAGAAATCTAAGGAAAGATGGCATTGGTCGTGTTTTTTGGAATAATGAAGGTAAAATTCTCCTCACCGCCTCAGAACGATATGGCATTTCAACTAGCAACTATGCAAAATCTAGAGCACTTTTTCCAAGGATGAAAATTGTCATTGAAAAAGGACGGAGATAGATTATGCGGGATTCGTGGATTACTTTTAGTGCTGTCAAGAAAAATGGATTTGGGGATTAGACCAACCACAGAATTATTTTTTATGTCGATCAATTATTGACGGAGGTGATCAAATGGCATTAGCTCAACCAATTAAATTCCTCGACTTTCAAGGAGGAGACCCAAGTTCAAACCTTGCCAAGTGATACATGCAAAATTGTCAAGTTGTTGCAATACAACTATGTGGTCATGATATAATACTGGTGGGGCTCATTTCAATCCCATATAATCAATTAAGAAAACTATTGATGGAGGTAGTATCTTGGAATTGTTAGGATATCTATAGAGAAGGCAACAGGGTAGTAGATAATTTAATCAATAATAGTGTTGATCTTCATGTTGACAAAGTTCAAATTTAGAAGGTAACTGGCCAAGGGAGATTCTATCTATTAATAAAAATAATATCAAGAAGTTAATAGAGGAAGCATAGCAGTTTGAGGTCTATGAAGAATATCTTTGATAAACAGGCATGTTAGATATGGTCTAATTGACCTAACAGCAAATGTAATGTTTTGATATTTTTTTTTTTGAGTAATACTTCTTATACGCATCCGCCGTGGGGATTGAACCCGGGTCACATCACCGATAATGCAAGTGGCATCCTTGTCGGTAGACCACACTCACGCGGATATGTTTTGATATTTTGATGTGAGTGAACCCCAAGAGAAGCCACATATAGTTTATTAAAACAAAACAAAATTAGAATGATGACAACCATATGTCATCTTTTATCATAATAAATTACTGAAAACACTAGTTTCTTCATGGGTTTGGCACAGAAACTTTGCCACTTACAGAGAACATAAGTTGCAAAATGGAGAATCTATGACAAACACAACTGAATATAAAAAATAAAGCACATATAACATAAATTGAGATTGAATCAGTTATATTTTGAAGCCTTCAAAATGATGGGACTCAATAGAAACTAAGATACAAAGAAAACTACTGGAACACCATGTATGGGAAAGAAGACAAGTAGATAGCACTAAGAAATACTTACACAAGGAGATTTTGTAAATCCCCAATGTTCAGCGTTAAATTCTTGTTTCCTTAATTCACTCCCACCATTCGTTGTCATAACCTGTAATTCAAGTACAACCCAAATCAAAATAAATGTCTATGACTGCCATCATCAGAAAAGAAATTAATGGATGACCCAAGCCACAAATGAAAAATTAGGTTTAAAAAGAACTAATTTCAAATAAAGCAATATAGGACATATCAAGGACTCAGCAAACAATAGCAGGGACACAAACAACTAACATAAATTTGCAGTAAGAAACATTTTTCCAAGCAGGGCACCCTACAAAAATGATATGTCAACATGTCAATATGGGAACCAATACACTTAGGTGTTAAAAGTTGACATCTCACTAAAAGTTTTTAAACCTGCTTTAGAGCATGATACAGACTTTGTTTGTTGAGGTTACTTCAAAGTTTGAACTTCTTATAATTTGGTAAATTCCAAGGAAAAACAAGTAATCCTTGAAGGACATTAACCAACCTGTCAAACTTGGGCAAGTGTTCTAAATGTAATAGAACTGTAAATGTAAATTACATTTACAAATATTAGTATGGATTCTAGAGAATGAGACAATTAACAAGGAATATTAGAAGTGCTGCCAAGCAATTGAGAAAGAGAATTGAAAATTAATGTTGTCCATGCATATTTGAGTATGACACCAATCTAATGAGATGCATATTGATTCTAGAACCCTATAGACAATTGCTTTAAGGATAATAACATTTAAAAATTTGGTTTGTTAAGAAGTGATTTAGTTATAAGTTGGAATGCTTGATATAAAATGACCAAGCTTCAAATTCCAATAGGCACCTCCAAGCTTCAATCAGGAAGGGAGGTAATGTTAGAAAATATATCAAAATTATGTGCAAGCAGAAAAACACAATAACACAGGAAAAAACAGTAACACAGATTTTACGTGGAAAACCTGCAATGTGCAGGAAAAACCACGGGGCAATGGCAGCTTGATCTTTTATTGATTTCGGCAGAATTACATTCAATCATAATTTACATGCAAGGGGTCATTCCCCTTTTATAGAAAAAACAAAAACTGTTCGTTTCCTCTTCCAAAGGAAGAGTCCAAAAACTGTTTGTTTCCTCTTCCAAAGGAAGAGTCCAAAAACTGTTCGTTTCCTCTTCCAAAGGAAGAGTCCAAAAGACTGTTTGTTTCCTCTCCCAAAGGAAGACTACAGAATACTGTTTGTTTCCTCTTTATAAGCTGCACCACCATGCACCTCTCTGCTGAAGAACATTGGAGATCTGGATATTGACTTCACCTCCTAACATTCTCCCACTTGAAGTCGATATACAGGAATTCTTTGCCTATGTTTTTCCATCCAAGTGCCAATTGCCCAATGCTGCCCTTATCACATTTTCAGCAAGCCCGGAGAAGTTCTGCACCACTCAAACTTCTCTGTCTTGACCGGCTTAGTAAGCATATCTGCAGGATTCACTTCAGTGTCGATTTTCTGCAACAGGATCCTACCTTCTTCCACCACATTTCTTATAAAGTGGTACTTGACATCAATGTGTTTCGTGCGATCATGGAATGTTGGGTTCTTCACTAGCTGAATAGCACTTTGGCTATCACAATGCAACATAATTTTCCCCTGCATTACCTTGAAGTCACCCAACAGTCGCTCTAGCCAAATTGCCTCTTTGCTGGCATGAGTCGCTGCAATATATTCTGCTTCAGTGGTTGATAAAGCCACCACAGACTGCAACTTAGAAGCCCAACTCACAACTCCACCAGCAAGAGTGAAAGTATATCCTGTAGTGGACTTTCTCCCATCTCTATCTCCACCATAATCAGAATCCACAAAACCTTTAACTTGCAAACTATCCGATCCGTAGTAAATAGCAGCATCTGAAGTGCCTCTTAAATATCTAAATATCCACTTCACAGCATTCCAATGCTCCTTACCAGGATTTGCCATGTACCGGCTAACTACTCCCACTGCTTGGGCAATATCCGATCTAGTGCTCACCATGGCATACATGAGGCTTCCTACTGCTGATGAATACGGTACACGAGACATGCTTGTCTTCTCTGCTTCTGTTCTAGGACACTGGTTGGAAGACAATTTTAAGTTTGAAAGAAGTGGGGTACTAACTGGTTTTGCATTCTGCATATTGAAGCGTTGCAGAATCTTTTCTATATATGACTTTTGACTTAACCAGATCTTTCTTCCTTTTCTGTCCCTGTGTATCTTCATCCCTAAAATTTGGTTTGCTGCTCCTAAATCCTTCATTTCAAATGTCCTAGCCAACTGAGCCTTAAGATCAATGATTTTCTTCATGCTGGGGCCTGCAACCAGCATATCATCAACATACAACAGCAAAATAATAAAACTGCCATCATCAAACCTCTTATAGTATCCACAATGGTCAGCTTCACTCCTGCTGAAACCTTGGCTCTTCATGAAGGTGTCAAATTTCCTGTACCACATCCTTGGCGCCTGTTTCAACCCGTACAAAGATTTCTTCAGTCTGCAAACCAAATGCTCTTTGCCTCTTTCCTCATAGCCCTCAGGCTGATCCATATAAATCTCCTCCTCGAGATCACCATGCAAGAAAGCAGTCTTTACATCAAGCTGCTCCAGTTCTAAATCCTGTGCAGCTACAAGTGCAAGTAGAACTCTAATAGTAGTCATCTTCACAACTGGAGAGAAAATTTCATTAAAGTCAATACCTGACTTTTGCACATAGCCTTTTGCCACCAAGCGAGCTTTATAGCGTTCCAACAGCCCATCGCTGTTCTTCTTCACTTTGTACACCCACTTGTTTCCAACAGTCTTTCTTCCAAGTGGGAGATCCACAAGTTCCCACGTTTTATTCTTGCGAAGTGCCTCGATTTCCTCCTCCATGGATTTCCTCCACTTTTCTGCATTCTCAGACTCTCTAGCTTCCTGAAATGAACTAGGCTCACCATCATCAGTTAACAAAGCAAAAGAGGACTGATAAACATGAGAATACCTTTCCGGATACTTTTGTGGACGTGTAGATCTTCTAACCCAATGATCTGTTGATTGTGGCTCTTGGTCTTGTGACTGTTGTGGCTGCTCTACTTGTTGTTCTACTTCTTGTTCTGCATGCTGGTCAAAAATTCAGCATGATGGTCAAAAATTTCAGCATGCTGATTTTCATTTTCATCTTCGTTCATGTCTACTTCAACTGGTACAACATTAGGTGTTTGTTGTACCTCCTTCCTTTGCATGGATTTTTCATCAAAAATAACATCTCGGCTAATAATTACCTTGTGGGCAGTAGGATCCCACAGTCTATACCCCTTTATTGCATCTCCATAGCCGAGAAAAACACATTTGCTTGACTTCGGGTCAAGTTTGGACCTTTTTTCTTTAGGCACATGGGCAAATGCATCACAGCCAAAGGTACGCAAATGAGAGTAATCAAATGGCTTACCACACCAAACCTCCTCTGGAATTTGTCCATCCAACGCAGCTGTAGGTGACCTGTTAATGAGGTAAACAGCTGTATTAACAGCCTCTGCCCAGAACCTTTTATCCAACATGGATGCGCTGAGCATGCTTCTTGCACGTTCCATGATTGTGCGATTCATTCGCTCAGCCACACCATTTTGTTGTGGAGTATATGGTACAGTCTTCTGGTGCTTAATTCCTTCCTGCGTACAAAATTTATCAAATTCCTTGGAGCAATATTCACCCCCATTATCTGACCTAAGACATAAAACAGGCTTGCCCAAACTTTTCTCTACTCGAGTTTTGAACTCTTTAAATTTCTGCAAAGCTTCCGACTTCTTCTTCAGAAAATAAACCCACACTCTCCTAGAATAATCATCTATAAATGTCAGAAAATAGATGGCACCATTTAAGGACTGAGTGGGGACTGGTCCAAATATATCCGAATGTATAAGTTGCAGAAAATCAGAACTCTTACCAGGGCTTGCAATAAACCGAACCCTCTTTTGTTTACCAAAAATACAGTGCTCACACAAGTCTAAATTGCAAGACTTAATCCCAGAAAGCATACCTCTGTCATGCAGAATTTTCAGACCTTTTTCACTCATATGGCCTAGGCGTTGATGCCATAGCATTACTGCATCCTGAACTGAAGTTGCTACTGCTGCATGGTTCGTCACCGTATCACCGCATAAACGATATAGGGTCCCATAAGATTCTCCCTTTGCTACTACAATAGCACCTCTGGTAATTTTGCAATAGTTGTTACCGAAAGTGACAGAATACCCTAGCTTATCCATCATCTTGATTGAGAGCAAATTCTTCCGCAAATCTGGCACATGTCGCACATCACATAACATCCTTTCTCTACCATCGTCCAACCTGATCCTTATGTCCCCTCTTCCCACAATTTCTAAAGGGTGATCATCACCCAAGTAGACCTTCCCACCACTATATGGCTGATATTTGTCAAACCGAGTCTCGTGAGGAGACATGTGGAAAGATGCACCCGAGTCCAAAACCCAGGTATATAAAACAGATCTGTTGTTGCTGATACAGAAAGCCTCACATGTTGCCGTCTCTCCAGAATTTATTGTACTGGCTTCAGCTGAAGGCTGAAATTGGTTTTCACCATTTTTTTCCTTTTTTAACTGCCAACAATCCTTCTTTGAGTGCCCTGGCTTCCCGCAATGCCAACACTTCCCTTTCAGCTTTTGTCCTTTAGACTTAGATCTGGACTGTGATCTACTTTGTTGACTCTTCTCGAAAGATCGACCTCTCACAACTAGGGCTTCATTGGTTGAGGGTTCCAAAGACGTTTTCCGCCTCAACTCTTCTGCCAACAAAGCGGCTACCACATCATCAAAAGTTAGAGCTCCTGATGATGAATTGCTGATGGTCATCACCAAATGATCCCAAGTCTCCGGGAGGGAACAAAGTAGGGTGATAGCTTTGTCCTCATCCTCCATCTTCACATTAATTGAAACCAGTTTATCGATAAGGGTATTAAACTCATTCAAGTGATCTCGCCACGGATGAGCCCTCTTTCATCCTTAGGGTCAGTAAAGCTGTTTTTTCAGAAAAACCTTATTTGTTGCAGATTTCGTCTCATACAACTTTTCAAGCTTCTTCCAAAGGGCTTCCGCGGTTTTTTCTTCAACAACATTGAACAAGACGGAGTCCGCTAGGCATAGACGGATTGTAGAAACCGCCTTCCTATCCAGCGTTGCCCACTCCTCATCTTTCATGCTGCTTGGTTTACTCGCGACCCCTTTCAAGGCTAGGGCTTGGTCATTTTGAACCAACAAATCCTCCACCTTCATCTTCCATAGGGCGAAGTTCCTGCCATCAAACTTTTCAATCTCAAACTTGGTTACACTTCCAAGTCATTGTTGCAGCTCCCACTCGCACAAAACCCTAGGCTCTGATACCAGATGTTAGAAAATATAGCAAAATTATGTGCAAGCAGAAAAACACAATAACACAGGAAAAAACAGTAACACAGATTTTACGTGGAAAACCTGCAATGTGCAGGAAAAACCACGGGGCAATGGCAGCTTGATCTTTTATTGATTTCGGCAGAATTACATTCAATCATAATTTACATGCAAGGGGTCATTCCCCTTTTATAGAAAAAACAAAAACTGTTCGTTTCCTCTTCCAAAGGAAGAGTCCAAAAACTGTTTGTTTCCTCTTCCAAAGGAAGAGTCCAAAAACTGTTCGTTTCCTCTTCCAAAGGAAGAGTCCAAAAGACTGTTTGTTTCCTCTCCCAAAGGAAGACTACAGAATACTGTTTGTTTCCTCTTTATAAGCTGCACCACCATGCACCTCTCTGCTGAAGAACATTGGAGATCTGGATATTGACTTCACCTCCTAACAGGTAAGTCCAAGTAAGCTTAGCCCACAGTTGCAACGCTTCAATGGACAAGGCCAGGTGCAAGTCCTAGGCGACTAACAAAGTGTCCAAGTCATGGCAATCAAAGGGAAGACGACAACCACTTTGCAGAAGAGGATACCTCCTACATTAATGAAATGAGGAAATTTAGTTATTTAGACCTAATTTATTTCCTGAATGTTCTAAAATCCCTCCCACCCTAGCATACATCATCTTTCAGTATATCACCAATAAATCTTGAAATATTTGTAAGAACCTCAAACACACCATTCTTTGACTAGGGATAAATCAAAGACAATTAACCGTCCAAACCTTCTGTTGACAATCATTCCACAATCAGATCAAGTTTAATTACAACTCATCTAAGAAGACTTGAAAATCTTACTATGTTGCCTCCAATTGTAAGCCATGCTTCTGTTTTCCTCATTATGTTGCAAAGTCAATTTAAAATGAACTCATTTTATAATATAATTGTCTCAGGTAGCCATATTTCTGCCGCTTCACCTATGGTGTATGTCACGCAAAGGTGAAATTTTTGTTATTATCTAGAGGCTTTAATATAAATTTCAATGTTGTCAACAACTTCAATATGTATATCAAGGCTATAGTAGTTAATTTTTGTAATATTTGAGGATGTAACAAAGGATATAAACGGAATTTTAATATCTTACAACAACCAGTTTGTGAGAAAATGGAACATTGGAATAATAGTACTCTCTCATTTTGACATGAGAAGAGATGCAACCCATCCTTCCATTCTCCCTTCAAGCAAATCTTAGTTGAAAATATTACCCTTCCAAAAAGGATCTTAAAATCTACAACCACAGAACACAAGAAAAACAGTACTTATTGAAAGAAGAAATTCTATAGTAATGTGAGTAAAAGATATATCGCAGAACTGATATCATTGTAGCAAACGTTTTGCTAAAATCATAGAAGCAAAAAGCATGGAATCCACCAATACCCACAGCTATTGTTCCATCTTGTACTCTGCTTAGCTTTTCATAAGCTAACAGTTAAAATATACAACATTTTTCTCTCTGCTTCACAGTCACTGCTTTGCAAGGGATAAGCATCTCTCTGAGTCTTGGAAAATCAATGTTTCCAGCAGCACTTCCAAGACATACTTAAAAATATGCACTCTTTGATTGCATCATCAAACCCATGGTCCCTTATGGATCTGAAATTTGGGGTCCACGTCTAGGGTGTGTTGATTGGGCTTGCATTGAGAGGATCCAGACTATTTTGCTTCAATGATTTATCCAATGTAGAAGAACAGTTCCTTAATGTATTGTTCAGGCTGAGTTTGGCGCTCACCCTCTTTACCTTGAAAGCATCTTGAGAATTATTTTTCATCTTCATCACCTTAGATCCATGGCTGATTACACCTCAGGCCAAGAGAGATACCCATATTTGTCACTCTGCCCCTCAAAATGATTACCTCCACGAGCACTTTTGGTGATCATCATTGTTGGTACTCAAGTGATTTCTCTTCTTCAGTCAGTTGGCATCTCCATAGCTCAATTACCTCCATTCAAATACTCTTATATAATCCTCCCAGACTTCTTCCTAATAAGAGGGTAATTAATCAGCAGTCAAAGATGATGTTTTTGACAATATATTCAGATCATTTGGGTCACTCCATCTCAACCTCTTGGTCCTAAGTTGACCTTCTACACTAAACATTTCACGAGGATTGAGAATGGCGTTTTTACTTGTCCTAATTATGTTGAGTGACAATGGACACACAGCCTAAGGATTCCTCTTGGTCAGCTCAGAGTATGCTCATATTAATTGCGGAGGGAGATGGACCACCATATTCCTCGAGAGAATAGGGTATGTCATCTTTGCTCACTCGGGAGGTGGATATCGAAGAACATTTCATCTTGAGGTGTCCTATTTATTATGAGATTCGATAGAGGTACTACTGCTTGTATAGAGACCTAAGAGGATCGCTTGCCACGTTTTTCAGCTATCCTGACCAAACATGCATGGCTCTTTACCTCAGAGAAGCTATCACTCTTTGGCATCAATTATTATTGGGAGACAGACTACTACTTGACTAATCACCTCAGTCTTTCACTCTATTGAAGAGTAATAAGTGTTCATCTAAAGCTACAACTATCCAAAATGTTAATGACAGATCCATGCGCCCTTTTTTGCATACAAGAGTGGGTACTAGGGCTTCAGTTTTTTCTTCTTGCTTGCGATAGGACAGGACTACACTTCTTCGGCATCGGGTTTCAGCCACTCACTTACCGAGCAGTTGTAGACAGATGCAACTTACTAGTTTCTTGTCCTCTTCTACTAGTTCTTGTTGGACAGGGACTTCTTGCACAGGCTTCAGTATGAACGTGCTAGAAGGGGTTCGAGACATTTCGAATTCTATTTTGAAATTCGCTTAAGTGATTTTCTATTTTTAAGTTCACTTAAATGATTCTATTTTGTAATTCACTTAAGTGATTCTATTTTGAAATTCACTTAAGTGATTTTCTATTTTTAAGTTC
This sequence comes from Wollemia nobilis, assembly GCA_028583015.1. Lineage (NCBI taxonomy): Eukaryota > Viridiplantae > Streptophyta > Pinopsida > Araucariales > Araucariaceae > Wollemia > Wollemia nobilis. Next base: position 9,505,523 of record JAQPPZ010000103.1, read on the forward strand.
ACTTAAGTGATTCTATATTGCAATTCACTTTAGTGATTCTATTTTGAAATTCACTTTAGTGATTTTCTATTTTTAACGATACATCTCAAGATGAGATGCGATCTAATCTTAGGGTTAGAGAGATTAGGGTTACCTTTTTCAAGGATAAAAGGAGAAGGTCAAGAATATTTTATACACAAAAAGAAGAGAAGGAGAACAAATTGCTAAAGGAAAAACTGCAAGCTTGGGAGAAGAACAGTGAAATTGATGGCCAAGGCAGCAAGAGAGCAGGGTGTCCTGCTGTAGCTGTAGCCTCCTTTATTTTGTAATATTTCGGGATCAGAAATATTTTTAACTTCCGCTGTTCACACTGTTTATTTTTCCAACCATCTGTGTGACTGTTGCATGTTTAAATAAATTAATTTCAGATCTGATTAATTTTAAAATAACATAGGACAGCAATTATCTAGGGTTAGTGGTATCAGAGCTAGGTTATGTGATTGAGATCCTCAAGGGCTTATAGCAGTAGATCACTTCTGGATATTAAAATAAAAACAGCAGTTAGAGGGTTTCATATTTTTTTTCTTGAAGGACTAAGCTTATTTGCAGGACAGTTTTTTGAGTCATTCATATCAGATCTGAAAGTTTGTATAGCAGATCTCAGAGATGGCAGCAGCTAGCCTCAAATTTGAGAATAGATTGGAAGGTGCCTCCAATTTCTTGCCCTGGAAAGTTAAGGTAATGTTCTTATTGGAAGAGAATGATCTCTGGGATATTGTCAAGGATGATGTGACTTTGCCTATAGATCCGCAGCAGTTGGCAGCTCATAGAAAGAAGGAAGTGAAGGCCAAGCGGATGATCTTGGATGCAGTGAAGGATCACCTAATTTCTCACATATCCGAGAAGACTAAGGCAAAGGAGATGTTTGATGCCCTGGTTAGTCTCTACCAGAGCGAGAACATAAACAGGAAGATGATATTGCGGAGATCAATGGAGATGACCAGATCTGACAACGTTACCAGTTACCTAATGAAGATCACGCAGATTCGTGATCAACTAGCAGCAGTTGGGGAGAAGGTTGAAGACACAGAGTTGGTGAACGTGGCACTGAATGGTTTCTCAGCTTCATGGGAACCATTTGTCAAAGGCATCTGTGCTCATGAGAACCTTCCCACCTTTGAAAAATTGTGGGATGATTTCATCCAGGAGGAGACTCGGATGGAGTCAAAGGCCAGCAAGAAAGGTGGTGACGATAACCTAGCTCTCTTTGGGTAAACCAAGAAGGGCAAAGGTAAAGGACCCAACAAGGGTAAGGTAAAGAGTGAGGAGTCAACCTCACAATCAGGGAAGAAGGACTTGAGCAAGATCAAGTGCTTCATTTGTCATAAGCACGGCCATTATGCATCACAGTGTCCAGACAAGAAGGGCAAAGGGAAGCAACAGCAGACGCAGGTAGCAGCCTCTACAAAAACTCAACTGAGAGAGTTTGCTGCAAAATTCGAGAAGGATTTCTCGTTGGTCTCTTGCCTTTCTACCAGCACGGTTCCAAGAGATGCTTGGTATGTGGTTAGTGGGGCATCTCGGCACATGACATCAACCCAACAATGTTTTACCAGTCGACAAGAGCAGAACTCAGGGGTTCAGGTTGAGCTTGGTGATGATACCAAATATCTAGTTGAAGGAATTGGTACCATTCCTTTTCGACTCCAATCAGGGAACTCTTTAAACTTTGATGATGTTTTGTTTGTTCCAGGTCTCAGGAAGAACTTGCTTTCAGTTTCGGTTATGGAGGATAAGGGTTATGCAGTGGATTTCAAGAACCAGCATGTCCTTATTAGACCAAAAGAATATAGCCCGAAAACAGCACAAGTGATAGGGGTTAAAGAAGGCAGTCTAAACAGGTTGCAGGGTGAACCTGTTCGAGCCCTAGTTCATCGCAATAACAACTTGTGTGAGTTGTGGCACAAGAGGATGGGGCACATGCATCATAGAGCGTTGCCTATTCTGAGGGAGATAGTGATAGGTCTTCCAGAGTTCAGATTGAGCAAGAGGGAGTATGCAGAGGGTGCACGCTTGGCAAGCATGCCAAGGCTGTTTTCCCAAACAGCGAGCATAGGTCTAAGGAGATACTAGATCTAGTACATTCGGATGTTTGTCGACCAATGTCAGTAGCATTAATTTTAGGTAGCATGTACTATGTTTCCTTTATTGATGATTTCTCTCGCAAGACATGGATCTACTTCTTAAAGACCAAGGATGAAGTCTTTAGCAGGCTTTAGGAGTTCAAAGCTCTAGTTGAGAACCAGACAAAGAAGAAGATCAAGGTCTTGAGATCAAACAATGGGGTTGAATATACCTCCAAGGAGTTCGATGGTTTCTGCAAGCAAGCAGGAATCAAGAGGGAGTTGATTGTTCAATACAACCCACAGCAGAATGGGGTTGCAGAGCGAAAGAATCGATCCATCATTGGGGCTGCTAAGGCCATGATTCATGACCAAGGCTTGTCGATGTTTCTTTGGGCAGAAGCATGCAACACAACAGTCTACATCCGGAACGGGTGTCCTCACAGGATCTTGGAGGACAACACACCAGAGGAGGCATTCACTGGTGTGAAACCAGAGGTGAGTCATTTTTGCATCTTTGGATATCCAGTTTATATCCATGTTCCGATAGAGTGGAGGACCAAGTTGGATCCCTCTAGTAGGAAGGGTTTATTTGTAGGATACAGTGAGACTTCAAAAGCTTACAAGGTTTATATTCCATAGAAGAGGAAGACAGTAGTGAGCAGGGATGTAAAGTTTGAGGAGTGCATCCAGGAAGTCCCATGAACCTATTCCAGTGATAGAGAATGAGGAGTAGGAAGCTCTGAAGGTTGAACCATGGTCACCAAAGACACCAGTGGTTTCCAATTCAAGACAGCAACCTTCAGGTGAAGAGGTGGAGACATTAGCCCCTTCCAGTTCTATCAGGAGACCTCGATGGCTTATACAAACATTGAGGTATGCTCAGCAGTATGTTGAGGCTCCTAGCAACATGATTAGGGAGAGCAGACCTCCATGGAAGTTTTCAAGCTACATGGCATTGATGAGTAACATCATAAATTCAGAGCCTTCCAGTTTTCAGGAGGCAACAGACCAACAGGTTTGGCAGGATGCCATGGTGGAGGAGTACACCTCCATCATGAAGAATGATGTTTGGGACATAGTGCCAAGACCGGAGGGGAAGTCAGTTGTGAGTTACAGGTGGCTCTACAAAATTAAGCATGTTGTAGATGGCAGCATCGAGAAGTTCAAGGCAAGGTTTGTGGTGAGATGGTTCGCCCCGAAATAGGGAGTGGACTATGAGGAGACTTTTGCTCTAGTCGCCAGATACACTTCCATTAGAGCAGTTTTGTCTTTAGCTTCATCTACGGGATGGCGGATTCATCAAATGGATGTGAAGAGAGCTTTCGTTAATGGGATCATTGAGGAAGAAGTGTACATAGAGCAGCCTCAGGGCTTTGAGGTAAATGGGAAGGATTTCCATGTTTATAGGCTGAAGAAAGCCTTATATGGACTCAAACAGGCACCGAGAGCATGGTATTCCAGGATAGATGGATACTTGCAAAGTGTGGGCTTCGCCAAAAGTGATGCAGATCCTAATCTATATTACATTTTTGTTGGGACTAATCTACTAATTTTGGTGTTGTATGTAGATGACTTGTTTCTTACAAGTGCAGAGAAGCTCATTGCAGGGTGCAAAGCAGATATGGTAGCTGAGTTTGAGATGAAGGACATCGGCATGATGCATTACTTCTTGGGTTTGGAGGTTTGGCAGAGACCAGGGGAGATATTCCTTAGGCAGGGTAAGTATGCAGTTGAGATCCTGAAGAGGTTTCGGATGGAGGACTGCAAACCTATGGCCACACCCATGATCACTAATCTGAAGAAGGTGACAACTTCAAATTCAGAATTGGTGGACCCTATGTTGGATAGGCAGCTGATAGGATCCTTGATGTATTTGGTCAACACTAGACCAGATATATGTTTTGCAGTGAACACCTTGAGTCAGTTCATGGTGAAGCCAAGGCAAGAGCATTGGATAGCAACAAAACATGTCCTCAGATACTTGAGGGGCACATTGGAGTATGGTCTAAGATATCTTGGAGATGGTGAAGTGAGGTTGCAGGGGTATACAGACTCAGATTGGGTAGGCAATGTAGCAGACAGGAAAAGCACCTCAGGGTGCTACTTTAGCTTGGGATCAGGCATAGTATCTTGGTTCAACAGGAAGCAAACTTTTGTGGCACTTAGCTCAACAATGGCCGAATACATAGCAGCCTGTATTGCTAGTTGTGAGGCCATCTGGCTTCGCAAGTTGCTTACAGTATTGATTGATCAAGAGTTGGATCCCACGATGGTATATTGTGATAATCATAGTTGTATCAAACTCTTTGAGAATCCAGGATTTCATGACAAGTCCAAACACATAGACATCAAATATCACTGCATACAAGAGAAGATTCAGAAGGGAGTCGTAAAGCTCCAGTATATTCCCACAGATCAACAGGTAGCTAATATTCTGACCAAGCCCTTAGTGAAAGGGAAGTTTGAAGCATTCAAAAACAAACTTGGATTGGTGCAAAATTCCTTCAGATTCAGAATTGGTGGACCCTATGTTGGACAGGCAGCTGATAGGATCCTTGATGTATTTGGTCAACACTAGACCAGATATATGTTTTGCAGTGAACACCTTGAGTCAGTTCATGGTGAAGCCAAGGCAAGAGCATTGGATAGCAACAAAACATATCCTCAAATACTTGAGGGGCACAGTGGAGTATGGTCTAAGATATCTTGGAGATGGTGAAGTGAGGTTGCAGGGGTATACAGACTCAGATTGGGTAGGTAGTGTAGCAGACAGGAAAAGCACCTCAGGGTGCTACTTTAGCTTGGGATCAGGCATAATATCTTGGTTCAACAGGAAGAAAACTTCTGTGGCACTTAGCTCAACAATGGTCGAATACATAGCAGCCTGTATTGCTAGTTGTGAGGCCATCTGGCTTCGCAAGTTGCTTACAGTATTGATTGATCAAGAGTTGGATCCCACGATGGTATATTGTGATAATCAGAGTTGTATCAAACTCTCTGAGAATCCAGTATTTCATGACAAGTCCAAACACATAGACATCAAATATCACTGCATACAAGACAAGATTCAGAAGGGAGTCGTAAAGCTCCAGTATATTCCCACAGATCAACAGGTAGCTAATATTTTGACCAAGCCCTTAGTGAAAGGGAAGTTTGAAGCATTCAGAAACAAACTTGGATTGGTGCAAAATTCCTTCAGATTCAGAATTGGTGGACCCTATGTTGGACAGGCAGCTGATAGGATCCTTGATGTATTTGGTCAACACTAGACCAGATATATGTTTTGCAGTGAACACCTTGACTCAGTTCATGGTGAAGCCAAGGCAAGAGCATTGGATAGCAACAAATCATGTCCTCAGATACTTGAGGGGCACAGTGGAGTATGGTCTAAGATATCTTGGAGATGGTGAAGTGAGGTTGCAGGGGTATACAGACTCAGATTGGGTAGGCAGTGTAGCAGACAGGAAAAGCACCTCAGGGTGCTACTTTAGCTTGGGATCAGGCATAATATCTTGGTTCAACAGGAAGCAAACTTCTGTGGCACTTAGCTCCACAATGGCCGAATACACAGCAGCCTGTATTGCTAGTTGTGAGGCCATCTGGCTTCGCAAGTTGCTTACAGTATTGATTGATCAAGAGTTGGATCCCACGATGGTATATTGTGATAATCAGAGTTGTATCAAACTCTCTGAGAATCCAGTATTTCATGACAAGTCCAAACACATAGACATCAAATATCACTTCATACAAGACAAGATTCAGAAGGGAGTCGTAAAGCTCCAGTATATTCCCACAGATCAACAGATAGCTAATATTCTGACCAAGCCCTTAGTGAAAGGGAAGTTTGAAGCATTCAGAAACAAACTTGGATTGGTGCAAAATTCCTTCCTCGCTAAGAGGGAGTGTTGAGAAATGTAGCTTGGACAGAAACTTCTTGCACAGGCTTCAGTATGAACATGCTAGAAGTGGTTCGAGACATTTCGAATTCTATTTTGAAATTCACTTAAGTGATTTTCTATTTTTAAGTTCACTTAAGTGATTCTATTTTGTAATTCACTTAAGTGATTCTATTTTGAAATTCACTTAAGTGATTTTCTATTTTTAACCATACATCTCAAGATGAGATGAGATCTAATCTTAGGGTTAGAGAGATTAGGGTTACCTTTTTCAAGGATAAAAGGAGAAGGTCAAGAGTGTTTTATACACAGAAAGAAGAGAAGGAGAACAGATTGCTGAAGAAAAAACTGCAAGCTTAGGAGGAGAAGAACAATGAAATTGCTGGCCAGAAAGGCAGCAAGAGAGCAGGGTGTCCTGTTGTAGTTGTAGCCTCCTTTATTTTGTAATATTTTAGGTTCAGAAATATATTTAACTTCCGCTGTTCACGCTGTTTATTTTTCCAGCCATCTGTGTGACTGTTGCATGTTTAAATAAATTAATTTCAGATCTGATTTATTTTAAAATAACATAGGACAGCAGTTATCTAGGGTTAGGAAAATTTACAGTTTCACAACAATGGATGCTAGAAGAGTCTTGAGGGGTCGAACTCCATGTCCTCCCAGGATTATCCAACCAAGCCCTCTTAGTCTTGGGCATTCTCCTGGGAGCATCATTAGATCTTGTGTTAGCCCTTTTGTGAAAGTTCGTGATGGCGATGACTAAGCTTCTACTTCGCATCCCCCCTACAAATTAGTGTTGGTGCTTGAAACCACAAGAGCTCCCTTCTATCTATGTTTTACCTTTATCATTGTTAGCATGTTAGGGTTTACCCATTTTGAATAAGACCCGAGGCTGTAATTTAATGCCACACAATTGTTCCACTTCAGTGTAGTTTATTCTTTACTCTAGTTTAGCTTATTTTCATGGTACTTTTTGCTTACTACAGCGCATTATAACAGCTGCTTTCAATGATTCCCATTGGCTATGGCTAACATTAATAGAACTCTCTCTCTCTCTCTTGTGCGCAGAAGCTCACGCATATCCACCCCCTCACAAGGAAAAAGATCAATACAGGAGAATGAATGGTCCAAGTTAGAAACCCTTTAAAACCTTCACAAAATGTAACAATTTTTGAATTCTCTAAATCAATTTCAACTTCTTATGGCAGATATTCAGGGACCAAATAAGTACCCAAAAGAAGTAAATACAGTATGTCCTATACAAAAATAGGGATATTTCCAGGGCCATAGGCGGAGCATCCTGGCACGCTCAACATTTTAAGGATTCTAAGGCAAGAAAAAACATCCCCCATCCATCTCCGATTTTTTCTCACTTAAAACCAGCTTCCCTAGGTCATTGTTGAGGGCCATACCTGAGATGTCCTAGCATTTTGGCTTAAAAAGAGGATTCCCAGTCATCCCCAGGAAGCCTTGGAAACATCAATACACCACTAAAGATGGACAGAGATGGCTTGACATACCCTTTTCTGGAAAGCCCTTCTGTCTTAAAAACACGCCCTTGACCATCCCAAGATAGCTAGAAATACTAGCTGACACCAGCCTCTAATAATACTCAAAAATTACATAAAAACTCTAAACTCACTCACTTTTCATTTGGAGGATTTTGAGACCTTGAGGAGGAGCTGAAAAGTATTGGAAATCTAAAAGCAAGGGAGAAAGAGCCCTTGAAGCAATATTAAGGCCCAAGGGTACATTCAGAGAGGTAAGGCAAGTAGAAACAAATTGACTTCTTGCTTCATTTTAGTGTGGTTTTTTAGTTTTCCTATTTCATTTTTTAATACCTCTGTTACATTTTTGTTAAAAAAACATAGAAAAGATGACAGCGAATTAAGGAAATGCTAATGACGAGCTGTTTTATGTTATGCATTACACATTAGTTAAGTCAATGTACTTACTTGATGTGATGGGCTGCGATTAAAAGTCATAACCCTCCTATAATCACCCTTTCATTCATATTTGTACAAATTACTTTTCATTGTTCTAGAATCATTTCATTTGCAACTCTTTCTATTCAGATTCTCTGGCATGAATTATGAAAAACATGTATGTTGAGAGATTCATTTGTAATCCTCTTTACCATTAAGAAGCATACATGTAACTTTTTAAGTAGGAAAACATTGATGAACCTTACACAGCAGCTAAAGACCAAAAATAGTGTATGTCACTGAATCTAGAAAATGACAGTCAGTGGAATCAGCAAGAAGTAAACGAAGAAGCATATGCCAAATTCAAGTCAGGAAATTGGTTCAGATGTACAGAAAGCAACATCCATGAGATGCTGATGTTAGTCAAATACCTATCTTGAAAGTAAAATTTGCAGCACTCTCTACTCAACTTGTAAAATTTTCAAGTAGAGGAAGAACTATTTGAAAGTTATGAAAAAAAACTAGATGCTAAGGGGGAAAGCGCTGAATGTTCTATAATCACAGGAAGAAGTAGCAGTGCAACAAAAGAGAACTCAGGTGATTAAAATGGAACCCAAGTACTCTCTTCTGCCTAAACTAAGTAACTTCAAAGGGGACAAGAATAAGGATCCCAATATGAATTGGGAATATTGCTAGGAATCTAACAATATTATTGACAGCAAACAAGTAAATTTCTTCTCAGGGGCATTGGAAGCTTGAAAGTTAGGCAATAGTTTGTTTTAATAAACTCGGTGCAGATAAAAAGTAGATATGGGATGTCCTCAAGAGATTATCTTAGGCATTATCTAGCTAAGTCCAGCCAAGAAATAATGAATTGGAATTAGTAGCAAAGGCATACAACATTAAAAAGCAATGCACAGAAACAAGAAAAGAATCAAAAGAGAATTGGCCCACCGCATCTACATATAGGAGGGAAAATATATATCAATGTCTATGGGCAATCATAAAGGGGTCAATGTGGCTGTCAAATAAATCACGTAAAGTATCAGAGAAGACTGCCTTAAGCATTAACTAATAAGGTCCGGCCAAGCAATAACAAACTGCAAATAGTACCAAAGGTATGTAACATAACCAAATTAATTCAAAGAATGAAGAAGGTTTAAGAAAAATTTAGAGTTTTCTTACCAAAGCCTTCTCAATCTCCATTGATTTCTTCTTTCCATATAGCTGTTCAACAAACGAAAGGGCAAACTCCATGGCAGTACCAGGACCACGACTTGTAGTCAGTAACCTATCTTTTTGAACGTTTGATGTAACAGTCCAAAAGGGAGAGAAATTCCAGGTAAATGCAGGGTGCAAAGCCACCTTTCAATACCAAAAACAGGTTTCAGTCAATATTCCAGATTTGTAGGCATTCTTTTTCAGAGGGCCAGCATTTAGTAGTCAGAAAGTAGAGAAAACCATTATGCACAAAAATTGAGCCTTATAATAAACATAAAATTCTATATTCTAACCTTTCTTGCTGTCACAAGATTCCATGCATCAAGGGTAACAACTGGGGCTGCAGAAATTGCACCATATAGACGACCAGAGGCTACTTGTTTTCTGGTAATGGTTTTCAAAATTTCAGAGTCTCTCAACCTCCCAGAACCCGGCATCCCTCCCTGCACCAACAAAACAATTTCAACAATTAACCTTAGGTCAAGACTTTGCCAGTTCTTTGAACATGTATCAGACAACAAAACATATTGAGCAAAATGTATCTCATTTATTTTAAGTATGGGAAGACTCGACCGAGGAAATATCTACCCATAACCTTTACATAAATCTAGTGAAATGACTTTATTCATAGAATGTAGCAACAAGGAAAATCCATTGATGATATGTCACCAGAAACTTAAGTATCACCAAAACCTTTCCCATTCCTGCCACATTCTCTGTTTTATTTCTCTTTCCCTGTTTCATCAAAATTACAAGAGCCTGGGCTGTTTCTCAGTGTCTGACCCCTTTTCTTCTTACTGTTTCTATTCCCCTATTTCATTTAATGTTTCTTGTTTCTTGCTAGGCTGTATAGATATAGATACAGTAACTGACATAGAAATGGCATCAAGGACATATAGGGCAACCTTTTAGAAACCCCCAGATACAGCATATGTAAACTTAAATACATAAATGTACCAAATAAACCAAAACACAAAGTATAAAATACCATTCATCCATTTAAAAAAAAGATATACAAATATGTGAAATAGGTAAAGTCACTTATCAAATTGAACATGAACCAACTATAACCACTGAAAAGATAATGCTAATGTCTTCAACAACTAGATACAATAATCATCTAAAAATTAATGGAATTTGAAAGTCAATATGCCCTAAAAGCTAATCATAATAAAATTTACTTTAACAATGATAAGAATATCAAATAATCATCTAAAATTAATGGAATTTCAAATTCAATATGCCCTAAACGCTAATCATAATAAAATTTACTTTAACAATGATAAGAATATCAACAAAGTGACACCCTCTTAACCTGTGGAACAATGACCTTCAACATAGAAAAACCAAACTTTTAGATGACCCCTATGAACTTAAGAAAATAAATCCCTCTTCATTAAATGATGTCCATCTATAGGAATCAAAACATAGTTTAAGAACCACTTTCGACGCCTTAAGATTGTAATTTCAAATGGCAAGTGAAATGTTCAATGACAACTAAAATACTTCCATGCTTCTAATTTATGACATATGCTTGTTCCATGGGGCAGGCATTTTGATTTATCTCTCTTACATAGGCCTTTGGAATATCATAACATCAGTAGATTTCTTTGATATAGCAACAAACAAGAATATATTGTTATGTATCTTACTTTTAATTTGACAACAATGTGCAGTGTATATATTGAGATGGCTATGCTTAAGTATGATGCATTGTTTCTCTGATCAATGTGCCAGCTCAACAAGAGGGCCTTTTAAATACATGCCACAAACAATAAAATCTCTCTTTGTTTTCCTTGTTCTCCTTGCAAGATCAAGGCTCCTTGTCGTACTACAAAGCAGGATCAAGAGGTAGCACCCCTTACACATTCCTTGCATAGCATCCCAATATCTCCCCACCCCTTCCCACCAAATATCGGCATGGTTGCATCATCATTCCCACCCACCAGCAGCACCTCTCTGATATTCTCCTTTTCAATGGCCACTTCCAAAATGAACGTCAAGGCTTCAAGCTTCAAAACTAAACTCAATGCCAATAGTTTATTTGTGGCATCAACCTTTTCGTAACCATTGGAAGATGAACTGTCCCATTATATTCATTTCCTATTGTACATAGTTTTTATAAAGATGTGTTGCACAATTGTGAGAAGCAGAATTTCTTAGCTTTGCATCTCTTCTCCAAGGCTTATATTGTACCAAACTATCCTATAGATAAAATTCTGACTCATTTCCTATTGTATGTCTACTTGGCATTCTTAGCAAACATGATCACCTTGATAGACATCCAGACAGCCCTAGCAACTATCATGATGACCTTGATAGACATCTGGACATCCTTAGAAACTATCTTCATCACTCCAACAAGTATGGAGGCAACAATCTAGATTTGCACAGCCAGTTTGTTCTTTCATGTTCACTTCTAGACACACAAGGTTATTAGTCTCCTCCTTTAGATGCTACATTCTAGTCTCTGGATAGTGTCTCTCAATTGGATGGCCTGGTTCTTCCTTCTAACATCCATACATTCGTGAAAAGCCCTCTTTCTCTCCTTCAACTTGGCCTTCGACCAGATTTGAACTTGTGAGCCAACAACATGCCCTTGGCTCACTCTCCTATCTAGACAGCCCTAGCAATGATTTGAAAACCTTTCTTTGACAGTTTTCTCCATCTTGAAAATCTTTATTCTCTATTTTGGCTTCAATCTTACAATGCATAACTTGAATGACAACCTCTCATTTCTTACAAGTTCATACCTTTACTTCTCAACATAATCTTTGATCTTCCTTACAACTCGATGTGTGTCTCATCTTATAGTCTATTACTTTTTATTGAGTTGCTTTGGAAGTTGAACCATTTCACCCTTCTTGTCAACTGATACTTGGCTTGATTTTCTCTGTTCGGTGTTTTCTTTTTTCCATGTACACCACTTAGCTTTTTAAAATCAACAAAATCAATCAAATTCACTTGAGGTACTGCAAAATTAATCAAAAACCACTTGAGGTTCTATCTTCTATGAGTTTAATTTGGAGCCATTAAAACACTTGTTCACTATCTTCTAGATGCAACTTCTTGTCAACTAACAATTGGCTTGAATTTCTCTCTTTTCATATCTTATTTTTTCCATGTGCACCACTTGGCTTTTCAAAATCAACAAAATCAATCAAATTCACTTGAGGTACTGCAAAATTAATCAAATCCACGTGAGGTCCTATCTTCTACAAGTTTAACTTGGAGCCATTAAAGCACTCATTCACTATCTTCCAAATGCAAGGCCTACATGGTCTTCACTATCTTGCAAATATGGAACATTACTTCTCTATTTTGGCTCAGCATTGCATTCGCTTCCCTCTATTTGACCCCCACAAACACAACTTGTTCATACCACTCAAACCTACAATACTTTTTAACATGTTCAATCCTCCTTTGTTGACAGCACCCTAATGACCTCTCCCATGTCAGAGTCCCCTCTTGCACACCCTTGAACACACCACACTCTATCCTCTCCCTTGATCACCAAGTAATCATCATAGCAATTTCTTCCAACACTTTCTCCATCTCACATTCTTCGTCATAGATTACTAACCTCTCAAGCTGAATCACGTTTTCTCTATATGCAATATCTAACTTCCCTCATCCTAAGGGGGCAATGTAGAAGGATCCCTTCAATACTTCCACTAAGGAAGAGATGGATAACTTCTATAGGGAACACTAACTACATGTCCAAATGTACATACATAATTATACTGTCTGTAATAGATTGTTTGATGATTAAAGTTAGCATACATGTTGTAAGTATTTCTTTTTCTTGCAATTGCACATTACTCTTAATTGCATATGGAATAAAAAACCATTGTCGCATTTGGCATCATTGCCATAATGAGTCTAAGTTCGAAAGACTATGGTGAAAAACATGAAAATGACAAGAGAATTGGATGAGCATCAATCCATGGAGTGTACGTGGACATGGTATGTGGGCAGCGATGAACAAGAGAAGAGCCTATGCGCAGGTCTGAGCAAATTGTGCAGTGTAAAACGCAATTGAACAACAAGCATGGTGAAGAAAATGTGGGCAAGAACGTACAATAAAGTGTGACATGACCACGGAAGCCCCTTCCATAGACGAAAAGTGTAAAAGGTGAGCCTTTTGTAAAGGCCCCTCATGACGATGGAAGAGAAGCTATGCAAACACCTTTGCCTATTCTTTTGGAACAAAGACACATGGATAATAGTGAAAACGCCATCTTGATTGTTGAAGTGACAAAGGGAGTCTTGTCACCATAATTCCACCACGTACAGCTCCCTCAAGAGAAGGAAGTCCTTAGATGAAAGATATTGTTTCCAACAAGGTGAGGTGTAGAATGTGAAGAGCAAGCTTAGCAAAAGACATTGTTCTTGTCGGCCAAAAGATGAACAGACAACGAACACTGAACACATTGAAAAAAGACATTGATGCAAACATTGTTCATGCAATCGAAGACAATTGTAATGAAGTAATTCATGCAAGTGAACTAGGCATACAAGTGACCCCAATAATGACACAAGTGCGAGAGGGAGTGTTTGGAGGTGCAAGGGACAGGAATTTGGCACAAACACAACCACAAAGGAGTGTGTCGGGTAGTGAGTCAAGTTTCATCACTTGACTAAAGTTGACATTTGTATATTCATGAAGGTCATGTAGTATGAACTCAAACATTGAAGCAAATCCAAGCTTTTGACCAAGCGTCCAAAGGAAGGCTATAAATTGATGGGTAGAGTCAATCAATAACCACACCAACAGCAACCTTGGGGACATATATAGGAGCAATACAACTACAAATGGCTAATGTAGGAGCATACAAGCAAAAGTACCTGTTGTCACATTTTGCACGGGGTGCAATGTTTTCAATTTTTGTAAGAGAGCTGCTCTTCCTTCTCCCCCTTTCTTTCTCTTCCCTACATTCTCATTCTTCTCAAAATTGACAGCAGTTGCCCTGAAAAATGGCTAAGTGTCAGGGCATGCTGAGGTGTTCGGGATTTTGCGGGCCATAAACAGGGGCGATAAAATGGACAAAATGAGCCCTGGATATTTTATTATTGCAGATCTTCTCGCAAGCTTTCCAACGATATATTATAATAGGCGATCGGGTCAGCGGATCAAAAGTTATGGCCCCGGGAAGCTGAACCAGGAAACCCAGTTTTGGTGCGAAGTTCGCACTTCGCCCAGTTTTGGTGCGAAGTGCGCACTTCGCCCAGTTTTGGTGCGAAGTGCGTACTTCGCCCAGTTTTGGTGCGAAGTCCGACTTCGCCCTTCTTTCTGGGCGCACCTTGTAGCAGGCTGGCAGGCTGGCAGAAAAATGACTAAGTGTCCGTGCGAAGTCCGAACGGCGGTGAGAATCAGCAAGTGCCGGTGCGTAACCCGACTTCGCAGCGAAGTCGGACTGCGCCCTTTGACCGGTGCGTAGTAGGGAAATAGTGCTACCCGACTGCTGTTTTTCACCTGTGCTACCCGATTGCGCTCTAATCCCGGGCGAAGTTGGATAGACTGCCTTTCAAGGTAGACACGTGTCAAGCATTATCATCCGACAAGTGTCCAACTTTGGGATCCGAGCCAAGACATGCCGAGCAAAAGGACAAGCATGGGCCGCACTACTTATGCCACCTGCCTCATTTAATGCTGATGTGAGTTTCCACCTACCTCAGCTACCCGCATCACTGTCAATATAAAGTTCTACCCAACGCGTTGCCACGTGGCTGTTCAACCTTCAGGGAGACCATGCCGAGGGTACATTCCAGCCCGACAAAAGTCAGCATCAGCAGTTCCGCGGCTGCTTTTGTCAGCTAATGTTTGACTGGGACTTTGTGCCCATTAATGTAACGGGGGGAACTTTGGGCTATAAAAACCCACCACATTTTCATTGTAAAGTGGTGGATGGGGAATGTCTGTTAGGGAACCAATGTAACCGTGCTTCTGCTTATAAATATAATTTATATGCCTGGTTCTGTTCTGCTGCTTCTGTTTTTTATGCTGCCTTTCTATATATTCATGCCTTAGGCTAACCTGTCACGGCTTGCTGATTCATTTCAGCATTTGGTGAGTAGGTACCTCTAGCATTGCTTGTTTAAAGCACCCCCTGTACTTCATTAATTAAAAGGATACATAGAATGGATGTAGTAGCAGTTTCATCAGTTGTGTGTTAAGTTGTTGGTCCGTATCTGGTGATTGGTGCTGCTGCCGTATCGTTAGTTCCTTGTAGGGAATGTCTGTTAGGGAGCCATTGAAGTTGTGCGGTTAAATTCTCTACACGACACATATACCTGACTCTGATATCTCTATGATTGCTTTCTACCCATGTTAGTGTCCGTAGGTGGTGATTGACGTGTTGCCGTACTGTTAGTTCCTTGTAGGGAATGTCTGTTAGGGAGCCGTTGTAGCCGTGCGTACACTTCTTGGGTATCGGAAGTATACGTTAGATTTTGCAGTTCTCAGTCATGCTTTATATTTGTAATGCAGTAAGTATTGGTGATTGCTGGTTGTCGTACTGTTAGTTCCCCCCCCACCCAACTCCACTCTCATTTGTAAATTCTTTCTGTTTCTTTATCTCTTTCCTGCACTCTCATCTTACTCCCCTTCCCAAAGGAGCCGGCCTTCTCCGGAGATTGGCCCGGAATGCATCTCTTCCTTCCGGCCTTTCAATGTTGGTTCGCGGGTCCAGGGCGCAATAGGGACAAAATCCTTTCCTCGTGGCGGATTCGTGACCAACAGTACCTAAAGTTTCACCACAACAAGAAAGATCCTGTTTTTCATATTAGTACTTATGTCAACAAGGGAGTTTGGATGCAACTGGTCTAGCTACGACAAGAGGCATAGCCAAAGATTGGAACTTATCTTTGCAAGCTTTGTTCAACTCTTAGGACGACCTCAAGAAATATTTGAGAAAGAATTTAGACTCTTACATGACGATACAAAAATCATCAATGAGAAATAATATCACAAGATAGAAAAAATATGAGGACATCAAATCGTACAATCGTAGTCTAAAGGAACTTGTTGACAAAATGGATTAGCAGCCTCCCATGGACTCCAAGAAACGTATGGATTTCTTCCGAAGTTTCAAAAGAAAGTCATACCCCAAAATTGTACCAAGAGGCTTTCGATAGAGCCTTAAATTTGAAGAGCCAAATGAAGACAAAGGTGGTGGGAGAAAGTCGAAGCCAAGCACAGAGTAGCTCTAATAGTGATAAAGATAAGTAAAGAGTAGCATGCTAATTGAAGTGCTAAGGAAGGAGATGTTATGCATGATGTGTGAGATGAAAGAAATAAGGAAAAAGACAAACATGACATTTGGTATTTAGAGTGTCGGACAAAGGGACACACCAATGCCAATTGCCTGAAGCATGTTTATATAATAAATGCAAGGTACACGAACACTCAGTATCAAAGTGTCTATTAAGTTGAAGAGAATGAAACATCAAACCTTGGCACTCTAAAAGGAAGCTGAGGAGAAACAAATACCTCGAAGAGTGGACATAGCACAACTCATGGCAGATATAGAAACAACCATCAAGTAAGAAAAAATGGAGGTCAAACAGGTAGCCAGACAGGTACAAAGAATGCAATCAATAGCATTCAATACAACACAAATGGAAGACCAAATGTTCAATGTAACAAATGTTAGGAGTGGCACCATTTTGCATGCAATTGCACCAATGTCGCAAGCACCAATAAGCAGATGATGTGTAGGTGGTGCGGACCAAGCAACCATGGGAAGGACAATTGCCCAAAGAAATTGGAGGCAATTAGAATGTCAACATGCTTGACATTGAAGAAAAGAATGTGAGGACAAGTAGGGTCTTGCCATGACTTAGGCACAAGCAAAGGAGAAAGTTGAATATTCCAAACCAATTGTGGAACAATAAAGATGGCAGGATGCTTGATTGCATGTTGAAGAGGAGATGGTAAGAGAACTAGATGATAAAGGTAACCAAGGAAGAAAGATCATCGTTAACAAGACGAACAAGTCATCAACATTGCAAAGCTTGGCTATGCAGTTGATACAATCAAGCATACTTATCAATGTCTCAACCCTATTTTCTGCAATGCAAGACTCACACGAAACTGTGGGAAAGTTGGTGCACAAATCAAAAGGGGGAGAAAGGAACCAAGAGTCACCACCAAGGACAGGATTGAACGACCAATTTATCAACTCAGATCTACTAATGTCTAACTTTCAAAAGTGGGCGCCACTACTACACATGGATATACTTTGTCACACATTGACACATGTAATACTTGATGGTGGTTCAAGCATAAATGTGCTCCCAAAAAGAACATGAAAAGAATTGGGTGCAACAACCATGTGGCCCCCAAATTTCAGATTGTTGGAAGCAGATAAAAATGGAATAAGCATGAAGGGTGTGCTTACTGAACAAAAGGTCACTATTGTCAAAACCTTTACGCTGGATTTTGTAGTGATCACGTTACAAAAGGCTGCCTATGACGCATTGCTAGGTCAGGGATGGTTCCACATGGCAAATATTGATCACAAATGGAAGCACTATATTACGTTAAAAAAAGGACAATACAAATACATGATCAATTTGCAAAACCACTTAGTAAGTGGAGACCTCGCAAGATATCCACATCTATTGATAATGAGAAAGGACGAGACAAACTAATATGGACACAAATGAAGATGGTATAGGTAGTAAAATTGAATAAGTGCGTTGGAAGTCAAGTACACACGCATTAAGAGTTTTGATATATTTGATGTTATAAAGTTCTGATGTCATATTATATGTGACAATGTGTGGTGTTAAGTGAAGTATTTGTTATGTACAAATAAGTCATCAAGCGAGTCTTGAAATGAAATGTAAATGTAAGTCACATGAATGTCAAATATAATTCACGAAAATGATGAGGTGTCGGGTAGTTAGTAAGATGGAGGATGCAACTACCTCCTTAGTTTTCTATATAAGACCATTCCCTCATTCATTAGTATTGTTGGCCAAAATGTGTTATTGGCATGGAAGGAAAGGTTGGCATGGTACGTGGGTATCAAAGTTGGCATGGTATTGAAGTGTTGTATCAAGTCATCTGAATGCCATAACAGGTTATCATTAATGCAAGATTTGTATTGTTACTAATGATTGTTGAAATATATTAGATTCAATTTGTTATTTGTATTCTTTCTAAGTTTTGTCATATAGGGCCGTCTAGGTGATAAACAGGTCGTCCAACCTAGTGCTAACAAGGCAATTGCCAGGATGTATACTAAAGTTGCCAAGTCGTATAGTGAAGTTGCAAGGCCATACAGTGTAGTTTCCAAGCCACACAGTAGAGTTGCCAGGTCGTATAGTGAGTTTTTGGTCCATACAGTGAAGAGCCTAGGCCGTCTAGAAAAGGGCAATCCATCCTATTCATAGACTGGGCCATCTAAAGTAGTGAACAAGACAATCAGAGGCAAGGATATGATGCAAATCGTATAGCCTCATCATTACACACTTGAATATTGAATCTGTCAATCCAAATTGTTCCTCCAAGGGTGGAATACCACCATCGTGCTACATTTGGCACCATTGTCATTTGAAGTTAGATCCAGCACCGCATGAAGCTTGCAAATGTGGATGATAGATAACTTATCTCAAGGTTGTGGGAGACATGGATGCGGAAGAGCGAGAGATCAGCCAATACGCAGAAGTCTGAATTGTTGTGTCGTGCAATCTAATATATGTTGTTATGTTGTATTCCATTTCTACATTTTGGCGTTATTGCCTATTTGAAGTTGGCTCAAGCCTAGTGACATGGAGTTGTGACGAGCAAATCACTCAAGAAGGTGCACAACGACAACAATGGAATGATTACAATGCAACCGACAGAGTAAATGAAGATGCAGACTTGTTTGTTGACGCTGACGAAGGGTCGACATATGAAGTAGAAGTGCAAGTGGATGCATAACCAAACATGCAAGCAGACACGCATGGAGGAGATGCGCAAGGGTTTGTGCACAGAGTTGCATGTTGGTAGTAGAGAGTTACGGGACGACGGTGGAGAGTTGCATGTTGGCAACGAAGAGCTCAATGTCGACGACCAAGAGTTGCACGTTAACGGTAGTGAATTACATGATGACGACCAAGAGTTGTCTAATAGTGGCTAAGAATCATGCAACAACGAGTTATGTGATGGTGAGGAATTGCATGGTGATGAAGAATGTAAGGAATTAGAGCAATTAGAAGTTGATGTGCCCTATGGTGAGCAGGACAGGAGTCCTACATTAGTCCAAATGCAAGATGGTGTGTTCAACAGTGCGCAAGACGGGAGTCCGACACCAGAGCAACTACAGGTTGGTGTGTTCGATGGTAATCGAGATAGGAGTCCAACATCAGAGCAACCACAAATTGGCACGTTTCATGGTGTGAGGGATGAGAGTCCAACACATGAACAATTGCGGTGTGATGCACCAGATGATGTCCGTGAAGGAGAGCCACGTGAACAACCGCTACCAATGCCAAGTCAACCTATCAAAACAAAGACCAAATTTGGCATATCGTGTAAGTGTTCAATGTTTCATGGAGGGGAAACAAAAGACCCTATCAAGCATTGGAAAATTTGCCTCATGATTTGGAAAGCGAATGGCCATAATGATAATCCAAATTGGAGGAGGTTATTCCCTATGACATTTTGTGGAATCACAATGGACTAGTACATGAGATTGCCAAAGGGCAAGTACCAGACTTGGGATGAGTTGCATGAAGCATTCGTGAAGGAATTTTGATTGTTCCACAATGACAATGAGATCATTGCTAAAATTTATAAAATGGAACAAGGTGAGGAAGAGTTTGTTCATTTGTACAATCGGAGGTTCAGTGGGTTGTTTACCAATCTAGAGGAAGATCCATCAAATGCATTGAAGAAGAGATGTTTTGTAGAGGGACTTCTTACGTACCGAAAGAAGATCAAGATGGCCCCTTCGACATCATATCAAGATGCCTTGGAGTAGCCTTGAACTTGGAAAGTGATGCAAAGACATCATTAAAGTGTTGGTGTCATGTTAATCCGCACAAGAGTGAAACTGGAGATGAAAGTGACTCTGATGTTGAGAGTGACTCTAACAGTGAGAGTGATGATTTTGAGAATGAGAGTAGTTTGTCGTCCAAGTGTTGGGGTCGAGAAATTAGCGAAGGAAGTGACTCTGAAGAGAAGAACAATGACTCTGAGGTTGAGTGACTTGAAGAGAAGATCATTGCTACAAGGATATGTAGCACAAAGGGAGATTCTACTAAGGGGGGATGCCATTGGTGATGCAAACTGTGACAACTATCAAAGAACTAGAAGACGCAAAATTGAGTATAATACTAAGGGCAGACACATTGTACAATGTTGGTGATGCCATTTGTGGGGGCACTTTGCATGTGAATGTCAAAGTGCTGTGAGTCAAGATGAACCAATGATGTGTAGAGAGTTCAAAGCGACAGAGAAGAGTCACAGCCCTAGCCAGGAAGCATGTAGACAAGGGTAAGTACCTTCCCAAGACGAGGGAATGACAATAAACTAGGAGGGAATGATAAGCCAAGATATACCAATCATCATGTCCTACAAGTCTGAGTAGATAAGTCTTTACGGATGTTCTGAATACTAGACGTCTGAGGCAAACAATGTAGACATCTGAGACAGACAGCTAGGTGTCTAGGCTGGACGTTAGGGACAGACGACCAAACATTTGGACAGGATGTCTGGACTAGATGGCTAGATGTATGAACTGGACGTCTAGGATAGGCGATTGGACGTCTGGACTAAGCGGTTGGACGTCTGGGCTAGACAACTGGACGCCTGGACTAAGCGGTTGTACATCTGGACTAGATGACTAGACTGGACGACCAGACGTCTGGACTGGACAGCTAGACGTCTGGGCTAGGCGGTCGGTTAAACATTTGGGCTGGACGTCTGGAACAGCTCTGCCGACGAGATCAGACGGCTAGACTAGTACACGCAAGGGTTTAATCGGCCAGAGTCTAGACGTCTCCAACTTGGGCATTCATTCTCCAGTCCTTTGATGCTCCTTAGCACGCCCTGCAACAGGAAAACAACACACAACAATACATGCTCTCGTACCAAGCTATGATCAATACCTGCAACACAACACTATAACACAGATGCAATCTCATACAACACGCATTCTAGGATAACAATTGCTGCACAACAGTTTTGCATTATAGACAAGTATGGATAGATTACAAAATGAAATAGGGGGGTATTTATAGGTAAGATCGGGTAGTTACTGCAACTAACCCGTCTCAACCGTCCAAACCGCCTATTATCTTTAACAATTGCGTTTACTGTCTAACTGATAGGTTCAAACGTCTAACACAACAGCCAGACGTCTAACACAACAACCAGACGTCTGATTAGTTAGGTTGGACGTCTAATCCAGACGTCTAGACATCTTAACACAAAGACGGTTGCGTTTGTCCTTTTGTGCATACTTATTAATCAAGCCATATTCATTTGATTGGCTGATTTTACATTGCAACTTGTCATTTCCATGATTCGTACATTACCAAAATTGCTGTACATAGTCAAAATTGTGAATCTTCATAGGACATTCATGTCAGACAGCTTTATGCTTGGAACTGTTGTCTACATCTATCCTCCCCTTCGAAGAAGTCGATGTCCTCAGCGACTTTCTCCGCTCACTCTGAGGAGTCTCAACATCTTTGTGAGTTGTAGCTGGTAAGGCTTCATCCAATTGCATCTGTAGAGCCTCATTATCAGCCTTAAGTTGCTTGGCATAATTGAAGTATTTACCCCATTCCACTCCTAGGGCATTGGCATGATTTTCTGTTTCCTCAAGCCTATTCAACAGTTCAGTCTCCCGCTGTATGAAAAGTTCTCTCAGCCGTGGGACCGAAATTGTGGACGAGGATGAGGCCTTTGATGTCAGTTCTTGTTTCAAAGTTGCCTCACGTTGTTGTGCTTGTAGCAATTCTTCCTGTACCGCTGCCAACTGTTTCTGCCAAGTCTCTTCATGTTGGCTCATCTCCTGCTGCCAGGCTAGCTCACTCTAATTTTTTTGAGCTGCTAATGTTTCAGTTTGCTTGACCAACAATTCTTTAGCCTGTTTTTGCTGTGACACCTCATTTTCCAAAGTGGTAATTTTTTGTGCTTTTTCTCCTAACTGAGTATGAAGGCTCTCCAGTTCTTGTGATGTTTTCCGGATTTCCTGAATGACGGCCTCCATACGAGTCTTCCCTTCTTCAAGTAGTTGGTCTTTGCGTTGCACCTCTCCCTGTGCCTCTTGCAATTCACTATCTACCATTTGCTTGGCTGAATGCAAGTACTTAATACCTTCTGCTAGCCAACATAACAAGTGGGCTAAGAAGTTATACTGTTGATACATAGGCAGTAATTCAGGTGCTAACTTCACCTGCGATCCTTGCTCTATGGATTGCTGAGAAGAAGAATCAGTGTTGTGGCCACAAACGTACACCTGTCCAGATTCCAAGTAGAGGGTTGGCATCTTCTCAGCCAATTGTTCAACTCCCTCCATTGTTGACAAATGTGCGGTGGGCATTGTCCAAGGTTGGTTCTGATAGATGCTAGAAATCTCTGCTCGCCAAGGACCTTGTGTGGCCCATTTTACCAATTTGTTCAATTCTTCTTCCGCCATAGACTGCCACTTCTTCCATTGACCAACACAGGCTATGTTAAATTGCAACTGCAAATTTTCCATTATTTTTGTTAACTTTGAAAAACATTCTACCGCTCGCTGGTCCATATCATCTGAAGGATCCATGAGATTGGGTAGTTGTACTAGAAAACATTCAGACCATGCATCCTTAGTTTGCTCCTCTTGTTCCTCTTCCTGCAATGTCTCTTTCCCCTTCCCGGAGAGATCAATGGTCTTTTTGGTTGCCTTGCCTTCTGTCACTACAGCCTGACTGCTGTCACCTTCTGTCCCAACAACTTGCTGAGACACGTCTGTCTGTGGTTGCTCTCCCTTTTCTACATTAGTCTCATGTTCCAACGAGACTGCCTCATCTACTGAGATGGGATGTTGCTCTTTCCCAAGTGCTGGATTTGCCACATTTGGAGAAGGTAAAGCTTCTTCTACTCTCCCAACTTCAGGTTCAGCTGGAGTATTCGTGGATACTGCAGTTCTGGCTTCCTCAGCTGCGAGAATATCCGCAAAGGACACAGCCCGCAAGGAAGCTGCAAAGGAAGTTGTTGTAACTACAGGTGGAACGGACAGATCTGGCACTGTTCTCTGAGCCCAAACATGAGCTTCCATCAAATAGTCCTTTGGTCCTAACATTTCAGCAGTACTTGTCCCAGCTATCGTATTCTGCAAGGTCTGAGGAATGTCAAAGCTAACCTTTTCCCAAGGTACTGTCATTTGCTGTACCAGTCGTTGAGCTACCTCTTTACTACGAGCAATCTGCTCCGTGGCAATCCCTCGCACCAAATATGGAGTAGATGAAGGGGGTGGGGATTCAAATCGCCTTCTCTTCCTCTTTTGCTTGGGTTCCTTTGGTGATGGCGCAACAACTTGTTTTTCCGGTTCTTTCACCTCAGCCAAGGGTGGTGTTCTATCCTCCCCTTCTGAATCGGTCACCATCTTCTCCTGACGTGACGGCTTGTGGGAGATCTGTTTCACCCGTTGCTTCTTTACCGGTGTTGACTTCTTTACCTGTGGTTTGGCATTCTTCCAACGCAAGATAGTTGGTGCCAAATCTAGAATCTGTTGAGGTAAATCAAAGTCTGGAATCTGCACTGCTGCCTTTGAAACTGCGTCCAAAAGTAACCCGATGGCGTGAAATGCCATTGAAAAATTCTTCGTTGTTCGCATCAGAAAATTCTGAATACGAATCGCCAAATGAGTTGCCCAGTCATATTGCACTCCCTGTTCTATCCCGAGCAAGTATGGAATCAGCCATATGGGAAGATCTGAACTTCGTTGTTCTCCTGACAGCCTGGCCATTAAAACATTCATAATGCACTCCAACTCATTATTCTTCAGTTGGGACTGTTTTACTCCCCTGTCGCCGTGAGTTGCTAACATTTTCTCCACTTCCTCCTCTGTGAGGGTAGTAACTCCCAATATCAACTGCCGAGTTTTCTTGGAATCTCCCCGTTCATTGATTACAGGTTTGCCCTTCCTGGGGAGTCCAAAAGTTCGTCTAAATGCGTCAGGAGAAAAGTCCACTTCCAGGGTCCGATCAGCAACCCGTACCATGCTGGTATTCTGAGTTGGGTTATATGTCTGCAACATCTGCACCAGATACTTCCTAAAAAATTCTTTGTCGAAGCTTGGTATCTGCAGAATAAAATTGACTCCGACGGCTTGCATGCTCTTCTTTACCGGACTATTTGCTGGTGTCGCTGCCCACCATTGCCGGCAAAACTCACCCGTAGGGCAAGTCCAAGTGATTTCCTCAATCGGAATCTGTTCTTTGTTGCTTATTTGGACTTCTGCCTGAACTGTTGCTTCTCGTTTTGCTCGAGTCTGCCCCTTGTCTGGGCTTGGCACTTGTCCGCGCATCATTTCCTGATGATGATGGAGTCTTTTAGCCACAATTGACTTGGGTCCTGCTTCAGGTTGAGTTGGAAGTTGTCCCGACTTCTGGCGACTCATCTTCTCTTTTTTTGGACGTCTCTTGCACTTCAGATGGCTCAATCCTGCTAGACGTCTCGGCTTCAGGCGAACACTCTTGCTCAAACGTCAAAATTCTCCAGGCTAGACGTCTGAGTCTGACGGCTAGACGTCTGGGTCTGACGGCTAGGACGTCTAGGGCGGACGGCTAGTCGGCTGTGCTTGTTGACGTCGGAGATGGACGACTGGTCGTCTGGGCTGGACGGCTAGACTAGATTGGATTGGTCGGCTAGACGTCTCCCTCGATCATACGGCTAGTCCACTTTCGCCTTTTCCTTTGCTCACTCCATCAGACGCTTCTCCCTTCAGACGGTTGCGACGTGGTTAGACGGTTGGGCTTCCTCCAAGATGTCTGTTTCTCCCCTTGGACGTCTGCTGGCTTGGCTGTTTCGACGGTAGTGTCTTCGAACGGATGCCCTAGCAGATCGTGACAGAGTTGAATGTCTTTATGAAGGTAGGGTTTCTGCACTTGCACTGAAAATAAAAAATCCTTCACGAAGCTTGCGACTGCCAATGAAAAATGACGTCTACGCTTCGTCTTGCATAAGTCTTGGTGCGCTTATCCACCCTGCTTCGTCTTCACTTCTCCTGCGCTCCTGTCTCCTACATAAACTGAAAGCAATTGCACAAAGAATGCCCAATGCTTCCAATTTATAGGAATTTTGCCGCCCATGTAACTACCTGTTCAACCGCCACCTAACTCCCAGTCGTCTGCATGCTTGCCACGTCGCCAGTTCTGCATGGACAAGACGTCTGGCATCTTTTACCTTATTTCGTCTTTTTGTTATTTTGTCTTTTTCTCTGTTTTTGTCTTTTTTCTATTTTGTAATTTTCTTTTTATTTTGTTTTTATTATTTTTTCAAAAACTGTGTCTTTCCAATTTTAACGTCGTCGAGTGAAGCGCACGACAATGTCGATGCGTACTTCAAAGGTATCCGACGCGCTATCTTCCTGATGACGACTACCAGTTTCGAAACTGCTGAAACCATCGCCATTTTCCTGTTCCTTCGTCTGCTGACGACTGCGGCGATTATTCTGGCTCCAGGGAGTTTCCGTCTGAGACTGTTCGTCGCGTCTTCTCATTCGTCGTGGGATAACCCGCCAGTCTGGTTGTTCTTCTTGTTGGTTGATGACGTGATTCCTGCCTAGACGTCTGATCCGGTTCTGCTAGACGTCTGCTTCTTCTGACGTCATCCTGACTTGCCTCGTCTGCCAGACGGCTCCCTCCATCCAAATGTGTGGCTGCGTCATCCAGACGGCTGCTACTAGGGTCCAGACGGGTTGATTCTTCCTCCAAACTAACTCGTTCCGTTCTTCCGTCACCCTGCTGAATTATCACACAGTCATCTAGGTAGAAGGCCATTGTTCGTCCTTGTTCTTGATGGTTGGTCGTCTGATCCATGGAAGGATGATTCTCCCTTTGTCCAATGTTATGATTGAGTCTACCCCTTCCATGGCCTCGGCCTCGAAGTCTATCGATCTGACGACGAACAAATGCCCATCCTTGGTCTACCTGATCCTGATAGGGATTCCTACTCCGAGGTCCCTGTCTTCCACGAGTTGGTGTGACTCATCCTCTTCCTCTTGTCGGTCGAATCTCCCTAATGTGGGGTTGTCGTACTCCCAGCTGCCCGAGATTCGGTCGGTCCCTCGATCGTTCTTGACGACGTCTTCGGTTCCTACGAGCTCGCTGAGGCAGACCCAAAGGTCTATTCTCAGGAACACGTAGTGATGGATTGACTTGGACTATGTCCTCAAATGGTCCTTGCGGCCTAGTCCGTGGACTAGTCGACCTATGGGTAGCCAGAGGGGAATTTCTTCCTCTCGAGCTACCGGGATGGAGGTCAACCATGCTCCTCCCTTGGTCAGGCAAGCTTGGGTTACTCGGAAGTCCTGACGAACTCCCGGGATTGCCCAAGTTGTCTCTATTTCGGGCTTGGTTTATCAGTTGTGCGCATGTTTCTGGTAGGTGTTGCTGATTTACAGGTGTTGGTGCAGGATTCTCAAGCTCTTGTTAGCCCTTATCAATCGTCGTCACCATCTTGCTTCCTCAAAGTGTCGTTGCGGTGCACCGTGATTTAGGGCTTCTTGGTACTCGTTTGAGAAAATTGAATCCCTATTTGAATCATTTCCTTCTCCTTCAGTGTTCATTGGTCATTCCGAGGTTTCCTGAACGCGTTGCTGCAATTGTCTCACGTCTCTTCGGTGTTGTTGTAAGTCGAGTGCACCAATACGATACCTAGCCACCTCTTCACGGTCGTCGGACGTCTCATAGCTCCTGCATATTCGGGTATCGCATCTTCATTTATTCGTCCATTGTATTCGTCTTGTGGACTTAGAGACTCGTCATCTTCAATCACCTATGCAGTTTCAAGGAATCTAACCCCTGCTCACTGACTTCGGATTTCATCTCTTTGTCTCCGACGGTTTGGGTTAGGACTGGCGTGTGGTATATCAGGGTCTCGAGGTTGGTTCTCATCCTCACTTGAATCTTCCGACCACCCATCATACTTTGGTCGTTCGGTTACTTCCTTGACATCATGCCACAAAATCTCGCCTGCTTCTTCTCGACTTATCTGATATGCACTACTAGAAGCCAAGTTGTACTGTGATTTCCTTGCTTTACTCTTTTCTGGTGATTTTCCATATCGGCGAGGACGCCTGATTAATGGTGAAGTTGCTTTTGAGTCGTTCGTATTCAGGATGATTCTCCATGTCGTTGTAGATGAACTATCTAAATCTTCTGAGGAAACTGCATTGTTCCCTGTATTTTCTCTTACTTCCAATCCACCAACCTGCAGCCTTCGATTCTCTTGCTTCTGAGAGCATCTTGGTGTTGAATGATCTAGAGCCACCGAGAATACACTACTGTCTGGCGAGTTACCATTCGGGCTCCCTCTAAAATCATCTTGATCTCTTTCAGCACATTCTGCTCTACGTGCATCCTGTCGTTGTTGCATTTGTTGCATAGTTCCATAAATAACTTGTTCCCTCAACTGTGCATTGTACTGACGAAGAGTCTCATACTCCTGCAATCGTTGTGTTTTCGAAGCCATTCGTTGCAGGATTTCAGCTCCTTGTCCTTCATAATCCTCCACTTCTGGTATTTGCCCTTGTGAAGCTAAGTATGCAATGTTCTGAAGTCGATTTTCTACTTCTCTTTCTAGAACTCGTACATTAGGTTCTGACTCCCTTTGTTCTATTACAGGTTCTTCTTTTCTTCCAAACAACCATTCCAGGTTGGATGGTTCATCCTCTCGAACAGTGTTACTTGGCCCACCGTGTTCGTAGGATCGTCTACCTAGTTGTTCTTCTTCATTTGGGCTACCAAAGGTGTCCTTAATTTCCAAGTTGATAATATTGATCCATGCTTGTGCTTTATACACTTTCAACTTGGAGCCATTTATTGCTTTTGGGAAAATTGTTCCATCCAGCTTCTTCAGTCGAACAGCCCCGTTATCCAATACCTCTTCTACCTGAAAGGGTCCAAGCCATAGGGTCTTCAACTTTCCTAGCTTGATCTCTCTTTTGCCATTGTACTTGAGAACCAAATCACCAGCCTTTAAGTTCATTTTCCGAAGATGCTTATCATGCCAGTATTTTCGATGTTGCTGAGCAATCTCCGTTGCCCACTGTGCCAACACCCTTTTCTCGCCTAGTTGTACCAGTGCTACGAGTCTTTCCTCCATGCTTTCATCATCATTTAGGCGGTTATCAATAGCTACTCTCAAGCTTGGTACCAAGAATTCTACTGGTACTATCGCCTCCTGTCCATACATCAATTGGAAGGGTGTGTGGTTTGTGGTAGATTTGAAGGTAGTTATGTATGCCCACAGAATTGCTGATAAGCGCTCCTCCCAATCTGCGCCTTCAATTGCACATGTTTTGTACATAACAGAAACTAGAACCTTATTTGTCGCCTCCGCTTGCCCATTTGCTCTTAGGTAATACGAACTTTACAAAGAATGAAAGATCCTAAATTCTTTCGTCAAATTCTGAATGATCTCATTAAAGAAATGACCTCCTCTATCACTTGTCAATTGCAGAGGTATGCCGAATCGTGTGCTCAGCTGTTCATACAAAAAGCAAGTCGTGCTACTTGCAGAATTATTAGGTAACGCCCTCACTTCGACCCATTTTGTTAAATACTCAGTTGCCACTACGATGTATCTGCACTTCCTCTTGTGGCTTGTTCTCAGTGGGCCCACTAAATCCAACCCCCTTGAGGTTGCGATGGATGTAATAGCATGAACTCCCGTTTCAATGGCTTCCTTGTTCTTTGATCTAGACAGCAATTCTAAACAGAAATAAATCATAGAACTAGCTGACAAGAATGTCCTACAATTTTGATTGTACATAGAAATTTTGGAATGTAATTTTGTTATGTTTGATAAATGATGTAAAATCAGCCAATCGATGAATATGGCTTGATTACGTACAAAGTGCACTAGAAGACAAAAGCAGCCATAATTGTTAGGAAACAAATTAGTTAGACGTCTGAGTTAAGACGTCTAGTTAGTTAGACGTCCAACAGGTTGTATTAGACATCTAAAGCAAGTAGTTAGGGTAAAACTCGGTTGAGACGGTTGACGCAAGTAGTTGCAATAACCACTTTGCTCACCTATAAATACCCCCTATTCAATTTTGTAAATATGTATCTACTTGTTGATAATGAAGAATTGTTGTGCGAAGCCATTGTTTTGGAATGCGTGTTGGTAATGTGTGGATTGTAGACGTGTTGCAAGGTTGTGTTGCAGGTTGCGTTCATCACTTGGAGGACGAGATAACATCATTTGTGGTTGCAGGTGTTGGAGACTGAAGATCCAAACCCCACTAGACGTCTAGCCTTGCCGTCTGACGGAGCCGTCATCCGCCCAGCTACCTGTCTAGCTTGGCCAAATATCTGCCTAGACGTCTAAGTCCCTAGACGTCTACCCCTATGACCTCAACGTCTGACTGATTGACTAAGTTGTCTGATAGGACGTGTCATTAGTGTTCACACTAGACGTCTACCGTAACCGTCTAGACATCTACCCCTAGACGTCTAACCTAGTCGCCCCATACGTCTAAACCTATTGTCATAGACATCTACCAGCATACTCAGACGTCTAACCTCTGTGACGTCTAAACAAAGCTATGATGGATCTTACAATCATCCCTTCCTAAATTGTTGTCATTCCCTCGTCTCGGGAACACCCTCACCCTTGTCTACATTTGGCGCCGTTACCTAAACCGAACTTTGAGTTAAGAGGCACAAGTGATAAGGCTAAGAGGTGAATGACTGATTCCAGGTTGCAAGGAAGGAGTCAAATACCATTAAGAAGTGCGCAACTGGCGAACTTAAGAACACAAGAGTCAGCAGAAGTCTCTCACCCGGAAGTGGAGAGAGTATGGAACCCTGAAGAAGAGGAAAATCCAAGTATTGAAACACTGTTGGTGACTGCAGAAAACGACGAGCAAATAGTTGAGGAAGATCCCATAATTGAAGAGTGGACGGTGACACCAAAACCAACGGGAAGGAGTTGGCCAGACGATACGGAAGGAGGAAGTCCTGTATCACGGCAACCACGCGTAGGTTCGTGGGGAGGAAGACCGGAACCACATCTTGTTTATACGCGAAGGAGGTCGCGAAGTAGAGATCAGTTGGAATTGGGAAGAAGGCTATTTGGATTTAATTTTGCACCATCAACAGCGGAAAGGCAACCAATTCGAACTCCGCAAACACCAGGAAGCCCACCTAGCAGAACAACCACAATGGCAAACACTGCTAATAAAGCAGGTAAACAAAAATGTCCACCTTTCACGGGAGAAGGAAAGGAGGATCCGTCACGACATGTGGGAACTTGTATAACCATCTGGGGAGCAAATGGGGTCACACAAGACACAGAATGGTTACAATTGTTCCCAGCCACATTGCGAGGCATGGCCATAGACTGGTACTTGAAACGACAAAGTACACAGGCATTTACACAATGGACTGATTTGAAGAATTCATTCATAGAAGAATTCCGACCACTAAGAGATGATACTGAAATCATCACCGAAATCTGCGTGACTAAACAAAGACCAGACGAGGATGTCAAGAACTATAATAGAAGATTAAAGCAATTGACAGATAAAATGGAGATGACACCTGCCGATGGCATGGTAAAGCGTTGGTTTTTGGACGGATTACTACCCAAATATAAGAAAAAGATGAAGGTAGTACCATCCTCCACGTATGCAGAGGCTCTTGAGAAGGCAAAGAACTTCGAAAGCGAAAGCAAGCAAACAACTGCAGGTATTGGAGGATACCTGAAGCATAATGAGGACTCAGACAACGATACGGAAGATAAAGTCCAGAGCACAATTCACTCCTTTAAAAAGGAATTTGATAAAATTATAAAGGAAGTGAAAGGAGATACTCGTAAAGACCGAAAAGACATTTGGTGCTCAGACTGCAAGACGGAAGGACATTCAAATGTCAATTGCCCAAAGAATGCATATTGTAACATATGTGATATAGCAGGACATTCCGTAGCTGACTGTCCATTCAATCTGAAGAGCAAAAGGCATCAGACTCTTACCGTACAACAGGAGGAGCAGCCAAATACATCAAGGAATGGACAAGGAGCCACAAGCGGAGGATATAGGAATAATCGCCGAGGAGGAAGGCAAGGAGGACAGAGTCGATTGCAGTATGACTCTGATGGTCGGTCGATTATTCAATGTCGGAATTGTCAAGAATGGGGCCATTTTGCGAAGAATTGCTCCAAACCCCAAAATACAGGTAACAATAGTGGTAACAATGCCACTCAAATGTGTAGATGGTGTGGTCCAGGAAACCACAAAGAAGCCAATTGCCCGAACAAGGCAAGCTCGAGCGGAACTCAGAATGTCAACTTGATTGGCATTGGAGAAGTGAGTTCAGTGACGGAAGTAGAGAATGAAGTCTTAGTTGTGACAAGAGCATAGACTAAGAAGACAGAACAATACCCAAATCCTGCCAAAGAGAAAGAGCGATGGCAGGAAGCCCAAGAATTAATCAAAACAGAACTAGCAAAGGAAAAGCAGGACCGACTAGTTCTGGAGAAAGTATCGAAAAGGCCGGAGATCAGTAAAAAGGCATCGGTAGAAGGCTTGGTAACACAGGTACTAAATACGACGGTGGAAGTAAAAGTCGCAAACCTGTTTAATATAGTACCTGAGTTGTATGCTACAATCGGAGAGGTCATTAAGAAGAAAGATGAAACTCGACAGGTAGCAACTATCAAGCAAGGGCAATTCATTGATCCTACAATCTTGATGATTGAAGCTGGAAGGAGGCCAACTATGGTTCATATGGAGATTTTGGACCACAGATTGAATCAGGTGATTGTGGATGGTGGATCAAGTGTGAACGTAATGCCAGAGAAGACATGGCGGATTATGGGGCAACCCGCCTTAAGATCTCCAAATTTCAAATTGTATGGCGCTGATCAATATGGCATTGAAACAATAGGCGTCTTAATGAGTCAAAAAGTACGCATAGCGGAACAGGATTTCATCCTGGATTTTGTTGTCATTGCTATGCAGAAACCCGCATATGATGCATTGTTGGGACGTGGATGGTTGAGAACTGCAAAAGTCAACCATAATTGGGAGAAAGAACGCTTATCTTTTAAGCAGGGGCAGCACAAATACATAATCAATCTGAAAAATCAAACGGTGAGTCAGGATATAGCAACTTCAGATGATTCAGAATCTTCTTCATCAGATGGCGAAACAGGATATGAACCAGATGAGGAAGGTGTGTTGCACCTAGAAGACTGCACGGAAGATGAGTACGACCAAGACAAAGGTCTACTTCATTGGCAGTTGGAGGATTATGAGATATTTTCTCCCCAATGTTTTTGCATTGATGCGGAAAATGAGATTCAAAAGGATGAGAAACAGGAACCCGAAAAGGAAGCTAGCAATAAGAGACAGACAACAGCAGAAAAAGATAAGGAGAGGGAGAAATGGACATTTCCCAAGAACTTTGCAGAATATACGATGGGAGACGCAGTTATTGAAGATAAGCCAGCTCACCCCATCGATGTGCTGAAAGCAGTAAATGATCCTGAATCTATCAAATATGAAGGTCCAAAAATGATTCAGGTAAACTTGGGAGAAAAGGATGAAGAAAAGATGATTAAATGCGGAGATGATTGGGATCCAGTCCTGAAAGCGGCAGCATTCAAAATCTTTTTAGAATATAAGGATGTTTTCGCTTGGACATATAAAGATTTGAAGGGAGTTCCACCAGAACTCTGCGTACATAAGATTCCTCTGATTGAAGGTGCGCAACCGGTAAGAAGGCGACCATACAGAATGAATCCCAAGTATGCAGCACGGGTGAATGCTGAAATCGAAAAAATGTTGGATGCAGGCATTATCTTCAAGGTTACGACAAGCGAATGGGTGTCACCTATTGTGATTACCTTAAAGAGAGAAGTAGATAAAATCCGAATCTGTGTTGATTTCAGAAGTTTAAATGCCGTAACCATAAAGGATCCCTTCCCGATCCCTTTCACAGACTCCATATTGGAAGAAGTAGCAGGCCACGAGATATATTCATTTTTGGATGGATTCTCAGGATACAACCAGATCAGCATTGCGGAGGAAGATAAGTTGAAGACCACCTTTGTAGTGGAAAATGGGATATATGCTTATAACCGCATGCCATTTGGATTGTGTAATGCACCAACTACTTTCCAAAGGATCATCTTATACATCTTTGACAAGATGTCCACAGGGAACTTCAAAGCCTTCTTAGATGATTGGTCACTGTATGGCAGGACACAGGAGCATTTAAAGGCATTGGAAGAATGCATGGGATTGTGCAAGAAAGCTCGAATATCTTTGAATCCAAATAAATGCGTCTTGTTGGTGCCATACGGGAAGCTGTTGGGGCATATTGTATGCCAAGAGGGTTTGAAACCCGACCCGGATAAGATTCGGGTAATATTGCTAATGGAGGAGCCACATGATGTGAGCTCGGTAAAAACCTTTTTGGGGACAGTCGGATATTATAGAAGATTTATCCGAAATTATGCACTTACTTCTCATCCACTAGACGCTCTCACACGTAAGGGTGTTCCGTTCAAATGGACAGAGGAACACCAGGGAGCTTTTGAGGGATTAAAAGGGCACTTGGTAAAGGCACCTATCCTGGTTTACCCTGACTGGGAGAAGGAATTCCATGTGCATGTCGATGCCTCAAACTTTGCCATTGGATGTGCATTGGCTCAAGAAGGCCAATTTGGGCTAGATCAGCCCATATACTTTGCAAGTCGGCTATTGTCACGAGCCGAGAAAAACTACAGTACAACAGAGCGAGAAGCATTGGGAATGGTGTATGCAGTACAAAAATACAGGCACTATTTATTGGCTAACCCTTTTGCTTTTTATGTGGATCATCAGGCTCTGTTGTATCTGATCAACAAACCAACGATCTACGGACGAGTGAGTCGATGGCTCGTCACCTTGCAGGAGTTCGTGTTTAGGGTGGTAGTAAGACCAGGAAAGAAACACGTGATAGCGGATCAGCTGTCAAGGATTCGCTCAGGAGAACCTGCAGAGGGAGGAATACCAGACGAATTCCCCGATGCCCAGTTGTTCATGATCAATGCAATACCAGGATGGTACAAGCACATAGGGGAATACCTGTCGACAGGAGAGCTGCCAAAGGAGATGACGACAGCCGAACAAAGGAAGGTGATTACGAAATCAGCACCCTTCACCTTGATTGCAGGATTGCTATACAAGATGGGGGAGGACCACATTTTGAGAAGATGCGTAATGGAAGATGAAGTACAACAAGACCTGAAAGAGACACACGAGGGATTGGCAGGAGGACACATGGGACCGGATGCGACAGCTAGAAAAGTGTTGTTGGCAGGTCTATGGTGGCCCACCCTCTTTCACGATGCGAAGAACTTTGTTAAAGCATGTGATACGTGTCAAAGAACGGGAAAGCCGTTGAAACGAGATTTCATGCCACTGCATCCATCACAACCTCAAGAACTCTTTGAGAGATGGGGGTTGGATTTTGTAGGTCCATTGAAAACAAGTCGGAAGAGAAAGTGTCGATATATCGTAGTTGCCACGGAGTATCTCACGAAATGGGTAGAAGCAAGAGCCTTACCCGACAACTCTGCAAGAAGCACGACTCGCTTTTTGTATGAGCAAGTGATTACAAGGTTTGGAATACCTCTACAATTGACAAGTGATAGGGGAGGCCATTTCGTAAATGAGATCATTCAGAATCTAACGAAAGAATTCAGGATTTTTCATTCTTTGTCGAGTCCATATTACCCTAGAGCAAATGGGCAAGCGGAAGCGACAAATAAAGTCCTGGTTTCTATCATGTACAAGACATGCGGCGTGGAAGGAGCCGATTGGGAGGAACGGTTACCAGCAATATTATGGGCATACAGAACCACCTTCAAGCCCACCACGAACCATACACCTTTTCAACTGATGTACGGACAAGAGGCAGTAGTACCAGTTGAGTTTCTTGTACCAAGTTTAAGGGTGGCAGTCGACAATCGGTTGAATGATGAAGATAGCATCAAAGAACGACTGACAACATTGGTGCAATTGGATGAAAAAAGGATAATGGCACAATGGGCAACGAAGATCGCACAGAAGAGAAGGAAATTCTGGCATGACAAGCATCTCCGGAAGATGGATCTCAAAGCTGGTGAACTAGTTCTCAAGTACAATGGCAAGAGAGAACTCAAGCCAGGGAAATTGAAAACTCTATGGCTTGGACCCTTCCAGGTGGAAGAAGTACTGGAGAACGGGACGGTGAAACTAAGGAAGTTGGATGGAACACTATGCCCCGAGGTAATAAATGGTTCTAAGTTGAAAGTGTACAAGCCACATGCTCAGGTAAACATGATCAACTTGGAGCAATCAGGAGGAACTTCCGGAACAAGGATAGAAGAATCAAGTCCAGGTACACAATCCCGTGAGAATGACGAGCAAAGTAGTGTTGTTCGAGAGGATGAAACCCACAACCTGGATTGGCTATTTGGAACCGAAGGAGAGCCGATAATTGAACAAAGAGAGTTAGAACCTCAGGAAGGGGAGCAACGACGGTTGCAATTACATGTTCAATTTCCAAATAGCGATGAAGAAGACCGACTCCGGACTCTGACGGAGGTTGCTCTACAAGAAATACCGAAAGAAGAAGAGTATGAAGGGCAAGGAGCTAGAATTCTGCAGCAAATGCAGTTGGAGACACAGAGGTTGCAAGAGGAATATGAAACCTTGAGGCGGTATAATACCCAACTGCGAGAACAAGTGATTCAGGAATTGGATACAACAATGCAACGAATAAACGAACGACAAGAAGCACGCCAAGCTGAATGGGCTGAGCTAGATCAAGGAGAACTAAGAGGGAGTGCAACAGGTAATTCTTCGGAAAGCAGTTTATTTTCCTTAGCAAACGAAGGACAGAGAGACCTGGGAACAGAAAGCCAAGCAGAAGACATAAGGGGAAAGGAAATAGCAACTGATGCACACTCGGAGAATTCATCATCAGCCACGTTAAGGATCGTGCTTAATTCGGAAGATTCCTCAAGCTCGGATTCAGCACCAGTTGCGAACCCTCAAGAAACAAGGGAATCACCAGAAAGGCCTAGGGTATGGGAAGCAGGACAGAGTTCGACTGCCAATCACCAAATGAGCAGAGAAGAAATGGCAGCAATCATATGGAGGGATGTTCAAGCAACAACAGAGAAACCAAAAACAGGAGGTTGGTTGGACAAATCAAGCAATGATGAAAATCAACCATGCAATCCTAACATACCTCAAGCAAGCCCTAGGAGAAGACCACAAAACCAGGCTCGCAATCAGCAACCAAGGGTTCGATTCGAGGAAGCAGTCCAAATAATGGGTATCGAGGATTCCTCAGAAGAAGAGATTCCGAGAGGGAATAATTCCGAGACAAGTACAGATGAAGCATTAGGACTATCGGTGCCACGTCGGTACAGATCCCCATACGAGACAGCTATGCAACGTCCAAATGAACGCCAGGCAGTAGCAATGTATCGGTTGGCAACGATGGACCTTAGACAACATAGGAGAGAAGTTAGAAGATTGGAACGAAGGGTTCACGAAACCTCAAATTGGCCCATGACTCCAGCAGGGGAAGGAAATGATTCTAGTACAGATTCAGCCTTCTCGGATCGGTACCAAGAAGCCTTAACCCAATGCGCACCTCAACGACGCTTTGAGGAGGCGAGGTGGCGACGGAGGATAATAAGAGCTGACAGAAGGTTGCGAATCCTACATCAACTGACACCTGAAAACCAGAGACAAGCAGAATGGAACTCTCGAGCAGAACTCATAGATCAAGCCCGAAACAGAGGTATTTTGCGGAATCCCGGTGGTTCATCAGAACTACCAGGTGACCAAAATTTACCTGACCAAGGGAGGAGTGTGGTTAACCTCCATCCCGGTAGCCAGAGAGGGAGAAATTCACCTCTGGGTACCTCTAGGTCGACTAGTCCACCGGCTGAGCTGCAAGGCCCATCCGTGGATATAGTCCCAGTTAACCCATCACTACGTGTTCTTGAGGATAGACCGATAGGTCTACCTCAGCGAGCTCGTAGGAACCGAAGACGTCGTCAAGAACGACTGAGGGACCGACCGAATCTCGGGCAGCTGGGAGTGAGGCAGCCCAACACTAGGGAGATTCGATCGGAAAGAGGCCGAGGACGCAGTAACCAGGTTCGCGGGAGAAGAGGAACCTGGAATAGAAATTTCAATCCGGAGCAAAGAGATCAAGGAAGGGCAGTTGCTCGCCCGCAGAATGAGGGAATTCGAGGAAGAGGCCAAAGAGCAGGAAGAGCCTATCGAAATAGGGGACAACAAAGGCAGCAACAGCCCAATCACAATACACTTGATCAACCGGAGCATGAAGGGGACATGTTCCTTTACTTAGATGACTGCATAATCATCCGACGACATGACGGGGGCACGGAACGAATCCCTTTAGAAGAAGAGCCTAGCCGTCCAGAGAATGAAGCTACACGTCTGGACCCTGCCCAGCAGACGCCTAGAGAATGTAATTGAATGTCTGGATCAAAATAGTGATAGCCCAAAGGAGAGGGAAATCCGTCTGGTAGAGGATTGGATGGAACAAACACGTCTGGCAACTAAGAGAAGCCAACAACGTGTTAGACGTCAAGCAGATAATCGCCAGGCATATGGACCAGAAACCCGACATCAACCGGAGGAAGAACGGCCAGACTGGCGTATTGTGCCAAGGCACACCACAAGACGTCCACAACAATCACAAGCAGAAATTCCCCATAGACGGAGCAATCGCCGAAGACGTCAAGAGACAAAAGAAACAGAAACCGATGATGATGACGACTTTAGCAGTTTTGGAACCCATAGCCGTCATCGGAATGATAACGCGTCGGATATCTTCGAAATACGCATCGGCATGGTCGTGCGCTTTACCCGACGACGTTAAGCGAAAAGCGCAGTGCGCGAAAATTTTTGAAAAAGAAATAATAAAACAAAAATAAAAAGACAAAAAGACAAAAATAGAAGAAAAGTCAAAATAAGCAAAAAGACAAAAATAACGACTAGACGTCCCACCTGGGCGACGTGGCGCGCATGCAGACGAGCAGTTGCTAGGTGGCGGTTGTAAAACGGTTGCATGGACGACAACACTCCTATAAATTGAGCCCAAGAGGGCAAGCATTGCACATTTGCTTTTGACATTGAGCGGGTGATAGCAAGGAGCGATAAAGAATAGCGCAGATCAAGTGGGAGAGGAACACGGTTCATAGCGCACCAAGGTTTTTATACAAGACGAAGCGCAGACGCCATACGTTTAAACCTGGCAGTCAACAGCTCCGTGAAAAATCAATTGTTTTGTGCAAGTGCAGGACCTAACCTCCAAACCAACAAATTGAAGGTGACAGAAATCCTCTAGGACATTCGTTTCTATTGCAAATCGCCAAGTATAAGTGATCGACGTCTCACCGGCAAAAGACGTGTAGGAGGAAGAAGACATCTAGGAGCAAGAAGACATCCAGCCAGTGCGAGACGTCTATCAGGAAGCAGCAGACATCTACCGGACAGCAAACCTCTAGCAGGAAGCAGCAAACGTCTACCGGATACCAGACGTCTAGCAAGAAGCAGGAGACGTCTATCTGACAATTGACGGATAGCAGGAGAAGACAGACATCTAGTGAAGCAGACAACGTCTAAAATTGAAAGAAGACAGCGAAGAACTTGTGAGGGAATAATGAGTCATCAAAAATCTGGCAAAGTTCCAATACGATCAAAAGCGGAACCCGACTCAGAGATAGCCAAAATATTGCGGCATCAACAGGAATATGAGATGCGCAAACAAATCGAAAGCCCCAACAAAGGGCAGACTCAGAGTCAACAAGAAGCAGCAGAAATAGCCACTCGGAAAAATAGGGAAGCTCAGCAAAGTAGCAAAGATCAGGTAGCAATTGACGACATTACCTGGATATGCCCTACAAGTGATTTTTGCCGTCAATGGTGGGCGGAAACACCAACAGATAACCCACTCAAGGCCAAAATCAAAGAAGCGGGAGTGCATTTTATTTTGCAAGTTCCTAGTTTTGACAAGGAGTTTTTCAAGGAATATCTGCTACAGATGTTGCATACATACAATGCAGCAAAGAACAACAGCCTAGTGCAAATTCATTAATAAAAAATGAAACATGGCATAGCAGTACTCAAAAAAAACGCAAACTAGTTTTCACCAGATTGCTTACACGCAAGTGAAGAGCATACAACTGATGCTGGAGGCTTTCCGATTCACCAGATCGCATTACGCGGCAAGTGAAGAGCATAATACCAACAACAAAAGTGTGGCAGAAAACATAAGGAAAATATTAAACTTAAAAAAAAACACGAGTTAGGAAAGGAACAAAAGACATGAGATTGAATTTTATTCCGATAAAAAGAAGTAATACAACATCAAAACTCCAAACGGGTTTCAACCTACAAGTCTCATCAGCGGAGTGAGTTTCAAAGAGGTACAACCTCTCTTTATAAAGACCTAACTCTAGGGGGGGAGCTAAAGAGTAATTCATGTGGGATAAAAACACCCAAGCATTAATACAAACCGCAGGTTTATAGACCAAGACGGTGAAAAGAAGATTAGTCCCAAGCTCAACCTCCAAAAAAAAAACAACACCCACCTAGAAAAGAGAAGAAACACATTTAAAAATGTGAAAATACAAGGTGGGAAAAAGTCCCTTAAACAATTTTATTTTTACACAGATAAGTTCGAAGAGGTTTTTGGTTCCTCCAACAAATGATGCCTCCAGCAATGTGCTTGAGCTCTCTATCTTTTCTCCATTTTTCAAACATTGAAGGAACCAAAAGGGATGTATTTCTGAAGCAGCATTCTATCGAGCAGCTTTAGATTTCTCTTGCATATCTTTCTGGATTTGCATTTCAACTCTCCAAGCCTGAAGCTTTCCCTCAAAAAGTTCTTTAATTTGGGATTTCCCATTCCAAAGCAATTTCCTGAGAAATTGTCTTATGTTTATTTACGGCATCTGCAAGAATTTCCTTAATTGCAAGCAATAAAATATTGGGAATATAATCATTGGCCTGAGTAGCTAATTTATCTGTATATTTTTTGAAATTACAGATGTACAATTTAGCCATTTCCAAGCGAAATTTTCTGTGAGTGCCTCCGACTCATCAAAAAACTGTTTATTAATATCTTCATCTGGAAGTTGAAGATGTGGTTTTTCCATTCGTAGGCTATGGGGAACAATGCCTTTGCCCAAATTCTCTTCAAGTCGGGCTAGCTTGGAATGGCATTTTTTTGCCTTTCTGCTCAAAATCTTGAATTCTTTGGACCTTGTTTCCAACGGCTTGTCCAAAGACTCTGGTGGTAGAGCAACACCACGCATTGCACCGATTCCGTCTATGAAGGTCCTTTTATCCTGTGTACAAGGAACTCTTCCGTTCTAAGCAAAAACTTATGTTTCTATTAGACCTCTACAAAACTCTTCCATTTTGTTTGTGCCAAAGACTCGTTCTTCAAGCTCCCAAATTTGTTGTCGTGAACCCTCTTACCGTAGACGCTTGCGAGGAAGACGAACAAGGGAACTAGGGGGACTATCAGGAACTATGGGAGAGGATTCAAAATCTGAAGGGTCAATAACTGGTAGAGCAACGTGTGCCATTAATGGGTAAACTCATTAATGAAAAATGAAACATGGCGTAGCAATACTCAAAAAACGCAAACTAGTTTCTGATTCACCAGATCGCTTACACGCAAGTGAAGAGCATACTACTAGTGTTGGAGGCTTTCTGATTCACCAGATCACATTACGCGGCAAGTGAAGAGCATAATACCAACAACAAAAGCATGGTAGAAAACAGAAGGAAAAAATGAGGGATTATAAACTTAAAAAAAAGACGAGTTAGGAAAGGAACAAAAAACATTTGATTGAATTTTTATTCCATCAAAAAGAAGTGATACATCTACAAAACTCCGAACGCGTTTCGACCTACAGGTCTCATCAGCGGAGTGAGTTTCAAAGAGGTACAACCTCTCTTTATAAAGACCTAACTCTAGGGGGAGCTAAAGAGTAATGCATGTGGGATAAAAACACCCAAGCATTAATACAAACCGCAGGTTTATAGACCAAGACGGTGAAAAGAAGAGAAGTCCCAAGCTCAACCCCCAAAAAAACAACACCCACCCAGAAAAGAGAAGAAACACATTTAAAAATGTGAAAATACAAGGTGGGAAAGAGTCCCTTAAACAATTTTATTTTTACACAGATAAGTTCGAAGAGGTTTTTGGTTCCTCCAACAAATGATGCCTCGAGCAATGTGCTTGAGCTCTCTATCTTTTCTCCATTTTTCAAACATTGGAGAAATAATATCTGTGCTGATTCGAAGATCTCTGACAAAATTGCAGTTGTCCAACTTCAAAATAAGAGGAATTGTTTTTATTTTGGATCCATGTCTGCGTGTTGCTCGCTCCAAAACTCTGGCCAAAAGTGAAGGCCTGCCATCAAATTTAACTTTCTCAAACAAAGGCAAGAGAAAATTAATTTGATATCCCCTAGCTTTGAGTCTATTAAAAAATTTATTTTTAACAGAAATAAATCCATCCCTGGAGCTTTCTCTAACCAGAAATCTGTTGAGTTCACTCATGATAAAGGCCTTTTTCTGATGAACTGGATGATGGGAGGAAGTAGGGATGTATTGATAGGCATTCATCGGCTTCTGAAATAATTTGGTGCAAAGAATTCCAGTCTGAGCAAAATCAGGCCCCTTAAAAAACACAGTATCCAGAAGTGTTACTTCACAATCAGAAATAAAGGAAGTAATTTTAATACTGTCATAGAAGGAACCGTAGGCAGCAAGAAAACCATTAAGATCCTCCTTAGGGCCATGCCAAACTCCAATGGCATCATCAATGTATCTTTTATAAAATAAAAGATTTTCCACAACAACATTATTAAATACCTGTTCCTCTAGATGACAGAGAAATAAACAAGCATAAACCACAGCAAAATTACTTCCCATGGCTGTTCCTCTTATCTGCCTGTATGTTTTCCCTTTGAATTCCAAGTAGTGTTGTGTTAACACTATCTCTGCAAGCCTTACCACAAAGTTTGTCTTGGTCGGATCAAATTCGTTCCTCAAAAAATGATGAAGGGCTGCCAATCCTTGAGAGGTGGGGATGTTGGGATAGAGGCTCTCAACATCAAAAGAGAAAAGAATAATATCCTGAGGAAAAGTATGACCATGCAGATCTTTAATTAGAGATATGGAATCCAAGAGATGATTTTTTTGCTTCAACAAAATTGGCAAGAGCAGATGATGAAGCCATTTGGAGGCAGGTTTGAGCATGAAACCACAATAGGAACAGATGGGTCGACCGGAAAGCTTGGGCTTGTGGATTTTGGGGAGCAGGTAAAAAACACACACTCTAGCAGAGGATGGTGTTACCTGGAGCATAAATTTCCTATGGTTTTCTGAAAGCAGATTCCTCCTAAAAGCCCAGTCAAGCAAGTCTTGGAGCTGATAAAAAATATCCTGCCAGGGGACTCTGTTCACTTCAAAGTAAACATTTTGATCTGAAAGCTAGGAAAAGCCTTCTAAAATGTACCAATCCATGGACAAAACACAAACACCCAAGTTTTTATCTACGGGCCTAATGACAATGGATTTGTCATTGGCAAGGGAACAAATGGTAGACCAGATATGGGGTGGAAAGGCACGTTGGCGGGTGGGATTGACAGCAGATAATTTTTTATTGAGGAATCTTTCACCCATGCCAATAACTTCTTCCAAAGGCTTGTAAAACTGTGAGGGAGTAAAACTTGGGTTGGAAACACGGAAATGATCAATGGGCTTAAGTGGTTTTGGAGGGCCACCTC
This sequence comes from Wollemia nobilis, assembly GCA_028583015.1. Lineage (NCBI taxonomy): Eukaryota > Viridiplantae > Streptophyta > Pinopsida > Araucariales > Araucariaceae > Wollemia > Wollemia nobilis. The sequence goes on from JAQPPZ010000103.1 coordinate 9,548,718, forward strand.
TTGGTCCAAAGAACCATTCAAGACGAAGACGTCTACAAAAAGCTGAAAACTCCTGTTTTAGAACCTCTTTGGCCATGGGAGGAGGAACAGGGAGGAACTTTAAACCCAGGCTGAGGGCCTCAATTTCATTCTAGGTAAGTTTTCTGGAGGAAAAATTATGGACAACAAGATTTGTGATTTTGCCATCCATAGCCCAAACAGGACTCCTATAAAAATACCAGCGGCCAAAATCCTGTGGGCTGAAAATTGCGGACCAAGGGGTTATTTTTTGTTTTCGCTGCCATTTTGGCGATGGAAGAATCCCTGCCCTTGCTGCTTCTGAACAAATGGGGCAAAACCCTTTCTCGGATTCTCGAAACCAGAGTTGCGGAAATTTCTGCCATTGTCTTGTTGCAATTGTTGTTGCACATAGGAAGTATGGTTCTGGAAGTTTCTCCCCTTCTTTCGTCTTTTTGGAGAAGGACCCCGAAAGTGTAAATTATGCCCCTGTTGTTGTTGTTGCCTTTGTTGTTGTTGTTGTTGCCTTTGTTGTTGTTGTTGTTGTTTTGGCTATTTATTCCTTTGTTGTGGCTGCCATTGTTGTTTATTTCTATGTTGTGGATGTTGTTGTGATTCCCTTTTCAGTGTAGTGGAGGCTCTCTGGTTTGCCCCTCTATTGTGACTTTTATTCTTTTTGTGTTGTGCCGGAAAGTTCTTTTGTGCACCTATGATTAGTTTTCTTGTTGTTATATTTATTGCATTCCATGGTCTCAAATAAAGTGCATCTCTTCTCCTAAACCATGGACCACCAACCATTATTTTATCCCTAATTTTTGAACTAGAAAAGATGATGAAGGAAAAACCCTTAGGAAGAAAAGTCAAAGTAATTTGAATTTAATCCCCACTTCCGCTTGATCCAATTTTGAATCTCCAAAAACCTTGGCCATGATATATGGAATGTACATATTAACCCTCTACTTTTATGAACCATTATATCATGCTCAATCATCTCATCCTTGATACTTAAATCTTGTGTAACATTTGCTACCTAAATCGAACTTGCCATGTATTCGTTCTTTTATTTATCTCCAACTTGGGCATCCATACTTCCAACTAGGGCACCCTGACTTCCCATAAGAGCTTTCAAATATGACTTTCCTTCCATACTAGCTAATGGCTTGGCTCGCACTCCCTTTCGGCTTACACTCCCTCCCAGCTTGCACTCACTCCTCCCTCACACTCCCTCTTGGCTCACACTCCCTCTCGGTTTGCACTCACTCCCAACTTGCACTCACTCCTGCCTCGCACTCCCTCTCGGCTCGCATTCATGGTAAGGGTTTGAAGCATTGATGCACTCTGGATGAACCCATCGCTCTTCCGCCATGACTATATCTCAGCTCACACTTCCTCCAGGCATTTGATGGAGATTTTTAATTAATGTGAATAGAATTATTAAAAGAGGAGAAGAACGTTCAAGAAAGGAGTCAGAAGATTTTTGAAGCATGGAAGATTTGCGGGATAAAGGACCTGCATGTGGAACATTAGTTGAGCGTGCAAGGACGTGACAACAAAGGTATTCAGATTAACCTTTGAATTATTCGGTTCAAGAAAAGATTAAAGGAGAAAAGAAATAATATTTGTTGAAAGGATATATTAAGAAAGGAAAATTATTAAATAAGGATTGGAGAAATTCAAAAGAGAGGAGATTAAAAGTCGGAGGAAGTTATTAATTAAAAGGAAGCAGAATTAAATAAAAGAATGCAAAATAAATTTATGGTAAAGAATATATTGGAAGAAGTTATATTATTTGAAGGAGATTTTTAATTAATATGTACAAAATTATCAAAAGAGGAGAAGAATATTAAGTTGAAGAAAAAGTTATATTAAGTTGAAGCCAAATTTGAAGAAAGAAAGAAGAATTATATTTATGGCAGTGTCAAATAATTAAAAAAAAAGAAATCAATTATAACAAGAAGAAATTGGAAAGAATTGTTCAAAGATTATTTTGAAGAAAAGAAGAAATCAGAATCTATCTTGCGAAACTCTCTAAAATATCATGGCAAACACAAAGATTTTTCTTTCAGAATCTCAGTTATTGAAAGGACCAAATTTCACCCCTTGGAAAAATAAGATGAAATCAATACTTATTGTTGAAAAACTTTGGGAAGTAGTAACCGGAGATAAAACCATTCCAAAAGATGCTATAGGAAAACAGAAATATAAAGAAGAAGATGCTAAAGCACTTATGCTAATAACATTTGGTATATCATATGAGATTCAAGCACACATAAGTGAAGCTAAAACTTCAAAAAATGTTTGGGATAAACTATGCACCATATTTGAGGGAAAGAATGAAGCTACTATTTTGCACTTGCAATCACAATTGTATTCACTAAAAGTTCATGATGGTGAAAACATAAAACATTTTCTTAGAAGGATAGCAGAATTGAAATCAAAGCTACAAACTATAGGAGAGAAAGTGGAAGAAAATTTTTTTGTCCAAGTTACACTCAGAGCACTTCCAGAATCTTTTAAAACATTGGTCACATCTCTCCAAGTATTAAACAGAAATGTGTCATTTGATGAATTGGTTAACATACTTCAAGAATATGAAATTAAAAAACCAAGCAAGAGATGAAATGACAAACAATGTGTTTATCTCGGCAAAAAGATCACCAAATAACACAAGAAACTCTGCTACCTCATCATCACAACATCAACCAGAATGGAAAAGAAAATATTGTCATATATGTAACAAAGGTCATATCACCAGATATTGTAAATATAATTCTGTCAATCAATGGAATCAATTGCATAGACCTTTTCAAAGATATCAAAAGAAACAATATCAATCTAATCAGCAATGATATACTAAACCACATCCAAATGAGAAAATCAAAGAGGAAACATGGTCCAAGAAATACAAGAAACAGAGTACAATGATGAGGAAGAACATGAACCAACTCACAAAGCACTTATGGGAAAAATAAATATAGATCTATGTATCTTTGACAATGACAATACAGGGAATGTATGCTTTGATCATACAAAATGTCTGGGCCAAATTGACAAACAGTATGTTGATGATTTGAAGTCTTCCATATGTGACAAGGATAGTGATAATGTAAGTCACTCAAAATTTGTAGATTATGATCTAAGTTGAGACAATGTTGGAACCAAACAGGGAGATAATGAAACAGGACAATCTAATGATCTTCTGAAAAGAAACAATGGCACCAAATTTGTGACAAGGATTGATAATATCAGTTGTGTAACAAGGAATGGTGCCACAGATAATATTGACAAGAAGTCAAAATTTATTAAAAAGGAAACAAGGAAAAGTTATAACAGACATAAAAAGGGAAACGCTAGATCCTCCAGAGTTGTAAAATTAGTAGAGAAAATAATTAGTCTCAAAACTTTTGTCAAGAAAAGAAAAATAAAATTAATGTGCACTATGGATAGATAAATAGAACAGAATGGAATAGAATTATGGAAAAGCTAAAGTGTTTCTACAAAAAGAAAAAGATCTTGGTAAGCATAGATTCATCCATATGTGACCCTACAGTGATTGTGCTCACAAAGGATCTAACACCATACAGGAAATAAAAAATATGCAATTGATCCAGGAATAAAATACGAGTCAAAATCAAAAGGACAAAATCCATGCCAGAACCAAAACTGGAGAGAATGCAAAAGCCAAAGTTACTACTAGAGATAGAGCAGGAAGACCAAAACGAGAATGAAAGATTGAAAGCATAACAAATAATGTCATACAGGAGGGGTGTTGGAGTTTATTACATTACATCATGTATCCTGTACAACAGTACATCATACTTCAACAAATAAGGCAAATAACTTCGAGCCTTCTGAATTGGGTCTTTGACACTTTAGGTATTTGAGATGCCAATCTCAAGTTATGACATGATCTTTGGGCAAAGGTCTAGTATTTCTAGACTTCGTGGATTTAATTTAATTTCATGTCATTTTGGATGCATTAAAATTTTGACTTAAGACCTAAGGAAAGAATCTAATGACTAATGTTATGACATGTAATGTTAAGGGGTGTCACTTTTAATACATTAGAATTATTTCTAATTTGTGGAGTTTCCAAAGCACTTATTATTCTAACCTCGGGTTGGCAGCTAAGTAAGGAAAAAAAGGGGGGGGCAGCAGCTGTATAAAAGGGGAATTTTTGGAAGAAACATCCACAGCTTGGCATTTCAGAAAAAACCTATTCTACATTGCTCTTGGTGGCGGCTGTATTCTAGCAGCAAACTCGCAAAATTTGAGGACAGAAACCCTTGAATTTCAAGATCAAAGGGCTTAATTCTTTGATTTCAGTTGTGGATATATACAAGGTCAGTACTTGGGCATTCCGATAGAAATTTAGAGCAGTTGACTCTTCTTCCAGGATGGTTTTGAGCATCTATTTGGCAGATAATTCACTGCACTTTGTTTAGGTGTTGATTATTTGGCAAAGGGCGGCTGTTATCTAGCTTAGAGAGTGTGACCAGCACATATTTAGTTGGAGTTTGTAGCTGATTTGTTGGGGTTTGGCTTGGGAGAGTTTACGACCAGATTGGTCTTGACCCTCATTTCTTCGATTGTTCATCTCTCTCCATTTACGCCTTCTTTATGGGTTTTTAATTGGTATTAGTGAGCAGCCAGCTCTTCCACTGTAATCTCTTCATCATTCAATGAATGTGATTTCCAGGTGCATTCTTCTCAGTTTATCATTCTATTTATATTTGTTTGAATTTCTAGGTATTGTTTCCAATAAAAAAAAAACTACTAGTGTTCAGGGATTCTATGTGCTAGGAATACTGGTGTTTTGTTTTGGAATTTGTATGTGAGTTTGTATTTTGGTTAGGGGATTTTACATTCAAGCGCCAATCAACATGGGGACATCCCTCAATGTGTTGAGGAGTGGGAATACATCCTAGTGAAACATAGCAGAGAAAAGAATGTTCAATTATGTAACTAATATGAGCTTTAATACTATAGAATCATAGATCATCATTTCCTTTGATGTAAATCAGCATAAAAAGCTATTGATTGAGTACTCACGACACCCATTTGTTATAGATTTGTACCTAGCTTCTCTATTATTGATGCTCTTTATGCTGTTGAAACTCTGGGAGTTCTGTTAGCATTTTTCTATTTCAGTAAATATTTAGTAGTGCCAATTTTATCCAAATTTTAGTTAACAGATATTATTTTCCCCTACATTATAATGGTTTGCAAAGCACCACTGAATGTTTTATAAAAAGCACACAAACAATCTGAACAAGGACATACCCCAAACTAAAAAAGTTCAAAACAACAAGGTCATGATTTTCCATACTGCATGCTACACAAATTTTGTATCTTTAAATTGAGTCTTTCACAATTTGACTATGTTTATGGTAAACAGTTTTTCTTTTCTTTTTTTAAGTTTTTCTATTTTTTGGGATCCCTATGTTGCTAGCAGGGATTGTCTACGCATCCCCTTCGTATAAAAAGGGTAACGGGGATTCAATGAAGATGTCCCCAAACAGTTCCCTTTCAAACAGGACAGCTTAGGGATGCTTTCAAGCGCCAGTCAACATCGGGACAAGCCCCCAACGGTATTTAGGAGTGGGAATGCATCCGCGTGAAATATACCAGAGAAAAGAACATCCAATTATCCAACTATTAGCTTTAATACTAAATCGCTATAGATCATCATTTCTTTTGATGTCAATCAGCATAAAATGTTATTGATTGAATACTCACAACATGCATCTGTTATAAATTTTGCTTTGTCATACCAATTTGTAGGAAATAATACTAATTTACATATAATGGTAAAACTGGACGGAGAAATAAGCAAGTACCATACAGGCAAAACAACAAGGTCAAACTTCTCTTCTGCACACGTGCATATCAATGTGTCTGCAACGATCTTCACCCGCATACTGGCCTCTATCTGCTGGTCTCGTTCCACAGAGACCACCATAACATGTGCGCCAGCTCTCCTCAAAATATCAATTATTATTACAGCTTCCATTTCTTCAGTGCCAAATCCTAATGGGACCAAAACCTTAAAAAACAACACACTGTATTAATTACTCTTTTTTTTTTTTTTTTTCTCAACTTATGCCTAAAATGTAAATCTGAAACAAACTATCTTGTTATCTTTTCGCTAACCTAACACCCAACGCCTTAAAAATATAAAACCATCCCATTACTTCCGTTGTTCAAAACATCAAGCACATGAAATTCTGTTGATCCAATATACTAGCAGTTCATAGTAAGTCCAAAAGTAAACACAAACTTAACCGGAAAGTGACCTTAGAAGCCTGAGGAGTAACTAAATCCCTTTAAAACTAAAACAACGTATTATTTACGGGCAATTACCACAAAAAGTTGCTGGGAAAATGACCTAGAAACACTGGTACAAACTGAATCCCCTTAACAAAATACAATTATGTATAATCTATTCTCTTTGTAAATTGGTTTATTTTCTGCGTAAACTTTTTAAATTTAAGCTTCTCCAGTCAACAAATTTTCAAAAAGGAAATTTTTAAATGTATACAATCATAACATTAGAGAATGATTGCAAGACTTAATATTTTTTCTTCTCCATTTTTTTTTGGTAACATGCTCCATGAATTTTAGTTTGTACGGAGACAAATGTATACCCCAATCTATTTGGGCGCTAAGCTTACTTAATTCAAGGACGCACCACTCACCACACTGAACCTATTTGGGCTCTAATTTTATTTAAGTCAAGTGCCCACCACTTAGACACATTAGACCTCTATGACCATTTAGACTTGAAAATAACCTTATCATCAAAATAGCCCTTGAACATAAACCTTATCCTGAAACACCACCTGTTTCTACCATTCAAACTCAGCTTTATGAACTGCCCTCTCTCAAATTAAATTCATAAGCCCAACCTATACGGTCCAAGCGTCCAAAAAAAAACACAGAGGACCACACCGCATTGAAAATAAATGAATAAAGACAGTAGCTAAAACCCCGGCTTTCAAAACAATCAGAACTTTGTCATCAATCATCTAGACCCAGAAAAACAAGCTTCTGAGAACCTGGGATTACCAAAGCTTAATATCAAAACCGTCGGCTTTTTCCAATGTAAATGCTAATGAAGCTGACTACCTTTTTGGGGCAAGTTGCCGTGGTTGAAGTTGCCGATTTCTTTCTTCTTGTTTTGTTAGTTGAAAATGACGATGAAGATGAAGAAACTGTAGATTTGGAAGACGAATGAACTGTGAATGCAGGTAACTCTCTTTCACACCGTGAAGCAACGCTAGGGCTAGTCCTAGAGGGGTAAGCAACAGAAGTTTTAACAGACAATGTACAGGTGCAGCTAGTGCCCCTCATAACTAGCAATGATCGGAAACGAGAATTACGGAGAAAGAGGGAGTTACAGGGTCTTGAATGAAGATGGAAATACGAAGAATGGACTATATTTCCCCCCATTTTCCTCGAATGCTGCCGGTATTCTGCTTTTCGCTAAAGGATGAAGCAGTAAATGGATATATATATATATATATTGTTGGCAGTTCTGCTTTGAAAAATCACAAGAATTTTTTAGTGAGGAAATGGCCCTCTGGAGTGTCGAACCTTGACAGCATACCACGTCTTCAAGAACTCCCATCTTATTTATTTATTCTTACTCGTACAAAACAGTGCTCTTTTCTTTCTAAAATTATTTTAAACAGTTTATGATGTATATATAAATATAAAATACTACCTGGGTTCAATTCTTACGACAGATGTGTATAAAACGTATTTTTTTTTTTTTTAAACTACTAAATCAACTTTTAAGATTTGTTTTTTGTGATATATAAATATATTAGGGATTATTTGATCTATATAGTTGATTTCTTTTGTTTAAGAAAAGATAACCAATTAAGAAAGGTAGAACCTATGATTTAGGTATACTGATTTTTATAGTAGTGGTTTCTTGGTGTTTTGTAATTATTATCAATCATTTTTATACAAATTCATATCAAAAATATAATCGTATATAATTCATTATTTTAATATATTTGTAGTTATAAGAATAGTTAAGTTATTAAATGGGATTGTTGGTGATAAGATAAATAAAAAGAACGAGAAAGTGTAAGGGTTCGAGCTTTGGCTTTTCTTGGGGAGGTCTAAGGTTCAAACCACTGGTACACTGAACCAGACAAGAAATATCAACACAAAAAAATTAAAGGGTTTGCGGTAAAGGGTTTTTGTAGAGCAAGGAGGGTTTGCGGCGGAGTATTGTATTAAACATCTATTTCATTGGGTAAGCACATTTTTCGTCCTCTTTTGATTTATAAAACAATTTAAGTAGATAGGAGAAATACATTCGTTATAGGGGTTTGCGGCGGAGGGTTTTATTATCAGCAAGGGTTTGCAGCAGAGGGTTTGCAGAGCAAGGAGGGTTTTATTACACATCTATTTCATCGGATCAATAGTACAGAGGGTTCGGCTATAAAGGGTTTGACAATGGAAGAAGGGAAGCAACAATTGCAAGAACCGATATATGTCAATGAGAAACAGTATTGGAAGATATTAAGGCGTCGACAAGCTCGAGCAAGGGCAACAACAATGAAGAGGGCATATCGAAAAATAAAAATAAAAAATATTCTACCACATAAACAAGTGGAAAATAAGGAACAATCAAAGGTAGATCACCAAAATGAGTTTTCAGATGAGGAAGAAACTTATAGTCTCACAACTACGCCACTCATGTGGGTACCAAGACTTTATGTGCAAGAGTTAATGAAGATGAAAGAAAAACTTGAAAGCATGGAAATGAGGGAGAAATTAAGAGAAACTAAATCAGATGAGGTTATAAACACCATTCGAAGGTTGGAAAAGGAAAACGACCAACTCAAGGAGCAAGTGTCAAAGCTACAAAGCCTTGCAAACATGGGTCAACGTGAATGGCATGTCTTCAAACAAGCCATCCACCCCCCAATCAATGATGCAATAGAGGTGGAAAAAATAAATGCAAATTAAATAAAAGAGGTACGGAAAACACTCCAAAACATGGAAATAAGAGAAAATGAGCTACGAAATGAATTAGCAAAGGCAAAGACATGGTCTCAAGTAGTAAAAGAACCAGTCAATCAACAAAAAGAGTTGATAGAGAAGCAAGTAAAAATTCAAATAACATAAGAGAAAGAAAGACACGAGAAGTTATCAAATATAATCATCAAAGGGTTAAAATATTATGGGGACAAGGAAGACACAAATCATTTAACCAGGGACTTCTTATTAGATCGATTACAATGGAAAGGTCAGATTAAAAAAGCAAGCAGAATTGGCAGGTTGAGAGGAGGCAGAGATAGACATATTCAGGTCACCCTAATGATCTATGAGGATAAAATAAGGTTACTAAAAAATAGAGGCATGCTGAGAGGGTCAAAAATTTATTTAGATTATGACCTAACATTTTTACAGCAGGAAGAAAGAAATAAGGAATGGGAAAAGGTGAGGGCAACAAGGAATGAAGGGAAATAGACATATTTAAGAAATGGAAAGGCATACATCACATCTAAACAAATCCAAAACAAATAGGGAGTATGGCCCGCCCGAGAACATCTTACGATGGTAAGTTGGAACTATAGAGGTTACCCTTGGAGAAGAGGACCCGGGTTAGGGCCCATTGCTAGAGATAGAGATATAATCATATTGACAGAAGCACATGAACATGACAAATGTAGGACTCCAGAATTTGTGGGTTACAAAAAAATAGCAATATGGAATAAAAGCAGCAGAAAATGGCAAAGGGCATGGGGGTATTATGATTTTAATAAAAGAGGAATGGGATAGGGTCATTAAAATTGAAAAACAATATGAAAACAAACAATACATCTGGATAAATATCCTAGAAAATAAGTCAGTTATTAGCATAACAGCATGTTATTTTGCTCCCAAGAATTCTAAATTCTATAAGAAACATGACCTTAACAGAGAAGACCCATATCCTCCCTAAAAAGAGACATTTCAATATACAATAAGTTGGGGGAGATTTCAATGCAAGGACAGCAAATAAGCAAGCTAACATTCTAGAAGATAACGAAGATATTGAGATTAATCCTCTTTGGATGCCAAAAGAGGAAAATCAGCAGTGGACTAGGACTTCAGAAGATGAGCATGGGGATATCACGCAATATGGAGAAGAGTTGTTAGGTCTCCGCAGCATATACAACTTGATTATTTGCAATGGGATGAACAAATGGAAAAAGTCAGGAAAGTATACATGCAAAACATACAAGGGAAAAAGTGTAATAGACGATGTAATATGCTCACAAAATTACATACCAAAAATAGAGGAGCTAGAAGTGGAAGATTCTCCAGTGGAACTTAAGTCGGATCACAACCCAATTGTTATGAAACTTCGAATGCATGGAGACAAGCCAAGGGAAAAACACTTGCAAGGCAATCAAAATAAATATCCTCACAAGGGAAACATTCTCTTAACAGATAAAAATCAACAGAATTTTAGAGCAGTATTAAATAACAAGTTACAGGAAAGGGAAGAACTACCTCCAGTAGCAGATATTACAGTAAGAGTGAATGGTTAATGCACGTTATTCAAAAAGCTCTAAACAAATGCAAGAGAGCTAAACCTAAAAAGAAAGAAAGGAATAGCTTCCCAACCAACCCATGGTTCGATGAAGATTGCAAAAAAATGCGAAGATTACTAAAGGAACCAACGGGTAAAACAAGAGCAAACAAAAAAGCATATGAGAAACTGGTAAGGGCAAAAAAAGAAGAATACACTAGAATAAGGAGGACAAATTTGATTTACTTAGGGAATCATGAACCAAAGAAATTTTGGAAAGAACTAAGCGTGAAAAGGATGCAAATTGAAAATAACATAATAGTTAATTAGTGGTTGGAGTATTCAAAACAACTGTATCAACGTAGTAACCAACAGGAGACACCCCTACTATCATTGTCAAGAAATAACTTTTCATAATTGAAGACATTATTCAAGGGATAAAAAGTTAGCAACTTGTAAAGCTCGTGACATAGACAATCTTCAAGCAGAGCATATAAAATGGGGGGTAGATATCCTAGCACCGTAGATCAAAAAAAAATTCAATGAGGTCATACAAAATGGCTTCCCTACCGAGTGGACAACTAGCTTGACCATTCCTTTGTTTAAAAGTGGAGATGTAAATAATCCCTCAAACTATCAAACTATCATGATCAACCCTCTCTTTGCAAAGTTGTTTGGGAGTATGATAGAGCGTAGGATCAGCATATGGGCGGAAGAAAAGAGAAAGAGAGCAAAGGGGCAAGCAGGTTTTAGGCCCAAGCACTCAACTATTGATCACTGTATCACGCTTAGACACATAGTGGAAAAAATATGGGACAAAAAAGAGGAGGCTTTTTGTTGTTTTGTAGACTTCAAAGAGGCATTTGACATAGTCCCAAGGAAAAAATTATGGAGCATAATGGAAGAGATAGAGGTTCTAATTCACTACAGGGTAGCAGTTCACAGACTATATGAGCATGTAAAGGCTAGAATCAGAACATAGGAAGGGTTATCTGAATGTTTTGGTAGTGACATAGGTGTCAAACAAGGTTGCCCTCTATATCCGACCTTATTTGGGTTGCACATTGACAAGTTAGAAGAATGGATAAACAAATTTGGGGGAGAGGGTGTGCACTTAGCCAAATATGTGGTAAAACTCCTCATGTATGCAGATGATGTAATTCTTGTGGCAAAAACAACCAAAGATCTAGAATATCACCTTCAAGCTCTAGAACTCTTTTGTAAAGAAGTTGGGATGTAGGTGAACACGAGCAAAACAAAAAATATGATTTTTTCAGCAAAAAAGAAGAAGCAACAACTTGAATTTCAGCTTGTAGGAGAACCGCTTGAGGTAGTAGTAGAATACAAATATCTGGGCATATAATTTCATGACAAACTTAATTGGAATACATGTAGGATGAAAAGAACTCAAAGTGGTTGGAGAGCACTATATGCACTTCAAAACAGGTGTAGGAATGCCGAGTTGTGGGACTGGAAGACCACCAAGGTCTTATTTGGCCTACTTGTTACATCGGTTTTGTTGTATGGTTGCGAGGTGTGGGCTAGTGGCACAACAAATGCAAAATGGAGGTAAATAGAAAGGATTCAAAAACATCTAATCACAAATTTTCTCAAAATCAAGGCCACAACCCCTTATGAAATTATTCTAGCTGAAACTGGAATGTTCCCTTTAGAAGCAATTGCTATGACCAAGTTGTTATGTTACTTGAAAAAAACAAAAAATAGGAAAGATGATAGATGGCCTAGGGAAGCTAGGGACGAAGAGTTGCATAGGCAAAAGAATGCATGGATGAAACAAAATCAGAAATGGATGAAACGCTGGGAAATCAACATAAATGAATGCCCAAATGTCAACAAAGACATAAAAAATTATGTGAATGAAAAGTTCGAAAGTGGAATGTGGAAAAATGCAAGCAGGAAAAGACAATATTATATTGCAAATTTTAACCCAACGTATGACCACAAGGAAAAAGCGTATATAGGAGCTGAAATCAAGTGGAAGGAAAAAATCCTCATTGCTCAAATAAGGACTAGCTCTCATAGGCTTAGATATGAAACAGGGAGATGGACAACGTCCAAAGAACAATGGGAAGAAAGGATATATACTCTATGCAGCACAGGGGCAGTAGAGACAGAGGAACACTTCATCTATAAATGCTTGAGTTTTTCAGATATTTTTGACAAATACAAAGAAACACTTGGGAACGGGTTTATGGCAGATTTATTTGAAGACAATAAAATAAAATAAAAAGTTGGAGAATTGCTAACCTAAATCAACAGGAGAAGGAACAACCTTCTAAAAAATATTAAAGATCATATGATATGATTTGAGTAATTGTACTTCCATATTTAAGGTCCCATAGACCATATTTGGGTCTCACGGACGTAATTAAAATCTTTCATTTCATTTCATTTGATGTGTCAAATATGGAGCATCTAAAGGAAATAAACGACCAACACAAGAGAAATATATTTTTAAATAATAGAGAAGAGATATTGTCTCGTTATGCTTTAACTAGTGGATTTAATATAAATAATGAAGTTGAAGCTTGTGCAGTTTTGGAAGGATTAAAAATATGCAAACAAATGAAATTGAACAAAGTATGGATGGAATATGATTCACTCATAGTGGTAAATGCAATTTTGAAAAAAACAAAGGCTCCATGGAATATACAAGAGATAATTGTGAAAATTCAAGACCTTGCTATGGAGTTTGAAGAAATTAGATTTACATATATATTAAGGAAAGGAAACAAATGTGCATATAGGCTAGCCAGTAGAGGGGTTTTAATTGACGAGCATGAATTTAAATTCTCTTTTTCTTGGTTAGAGGAAGTAGTAAGTTTAGCTGAAGCTAACAAGAAAATGTTGACTGCCTAACTCAAATAATGATTAAGATTTAATTTAATTTTTTTCATTGGTAATATTTGTCTTATTCTATAACATAAATGTGCTTTCATATATGTTATTTATTATAATTTTTGTGGTTGCACTTGTGCTTCAAGAAGGAAACTAGCAATCTATATCTCGTAAAGCGGGTTATGATAGTGTGATGTTTTGGAAATACTACTCTATTGAGATGCAAAGCATAAATAGTAGAGTTAAAATTTTGGTTTTGTGAAGGTTGTTGTAGGAAAATGTCAAAAAGGATGCTAAACTCTAGAATATTTGTATTCACACTGAAAATTGAAAAAGTTCCAAAAAAATAAAAATAAAGAATTCAAGCATTTGATGTAAAATGATGTAGGTTTCTGACTATAGCAACTCAATTAAGATGAGAATTGAATCTATTTGTAAACTTCAATGCTCTAAAGAAGAGAGTTGTGATTTGTCAAGGGTGAGGGACTCAAATACAACCCCTTGTTCTCGAGAAATCTTTATGGTCATATAATTGCTTACTCAACGTGTTTATGTTTTTATTCTTAAAATGGTGAAGCAACTATTTTTTATCAATATGCATATTAGCATTTAAGAGACAAACAAATACTCCATCTATTATTATGAATGTATATACGAGAGAAAATTTTGAAGTGTATATCTTCAATCAATTTACAAATAGATCGTTTATTTTACCAACAATTTTTTTGAATAGTCTTATATAAGATTGTCCTTCGATGAAATGTGAAATTTAAAATTAATGAGATTCAAAAGGTAACATAAAAGTTAAAAAAAAAAAAAAATTTAAATTTTAGAATACAGGTTAATATAACTTAAAATTAATGAGGAAAAACATTATAACCAATTATTATTACTTTTTTTCAAACGCACATACCACTACTTTGTGAAGGATTAGGACATTTTTTAAAAACATCTCATCTTTTAGGAGTTATATCTTCGTGAAGGGTTATATGATTCAGCTAATTAGGGAGATATGACCCTATGAAGTCAACCATCCAAAACAAGGGCAGTGATAATTTTTTCAAGTCACACAAAACAAAATTGCAAATATTTGTCAGCTAGGGTTCGAATTATGGGAAGAGCAATGAAGGGCTAGGACTTCAGTGAGGCAAGACATTCTATTTGGGCATAGAAATTTTCAACTAAGTTTTTTTCCCTTCTTTATCTTATAAATTTTGCATGAAAAATATTATAATTTTTTTATCAAATATTATATTTGTTATAGGTCATTTTGATCAATTTCATTTGATTTTGAGTTTTGTTTCCTTTCCATGGACCGATTTATAGTTAAATCCTTAAAATCATCTCTAGTGGTAGAGGTTGGTGAGTGCATCTCAGAGAGATCCTCGTTGCTCCAAGATAGAGTAGTTTTTGGTAAATTTAATGGGTATTGACCAAGGGCTTCAGCCTTGAGAAAATGGATTGATAGGAGTTGGAAGTCTCTAGGAGTGATTCTATCATTTCTTCCCAAAGGTTTATTTTTAGCCATTTTTTGTTCTAGGGAAGAAAGAGAAAAAATCCTCAAAGGGGGTCCTTGGTTTACAAGAAGAGCATGACTCTTCCTTACCCGCTAGTATGAATGTTTTTCACTTTAAAATGTAAATCTATCCCTAGTACCAATATAGGTTAGGATGTTTGGGTTTTCGATTGAATTTTGGGAAATAGATACCTTTAAGATAATAGGCAACACTCTAGGAGAATTCCTTGAGATTTCATATACTATGAAAGATGGATTCTTGGCTATTTATGCTCGAATGTTGGTCATGATTGATATAAGTAAAGCTTTACCAGAATCAATCATTCTTAAGTATCGGGATAAGATGTGGATCCAAACCATAGATTATGAAAACATATCTTTTAGATGTAGAATATGTCATGAGGTGGGGTATATTGTGAGATCATGCCCTAAGAAGAGTCCAACACAATCATGTTTATAAAATTGCAAGAGAAACTTACAAATGGTTATGGATGAAGATGGTTTTCAACTTACAAAAAATAGATCTAGAAAAATGAAAAAAAATAAACAGTGAAGACCATTAAGGAAGGATATTGGAAGAAATACAACTCTTTTGAGGCTTTAGCCTATGAAGAAAAAGTAGATCAAAACGTAGAGGACACAATACAAAGGTTCAACATATTAATAAGGAACCGTCTATTCAGTATGATCCTGATTTAAGGAAGAATATTCTTGATGAACCTAAGGAATGTGTCTCATAAGATTTTGAAGAATTTCTTGAAGTACCATGCACCATTCAAGAGAAAAAAAATGGTAAATAAAATGCAATTTTAGAAGTTAATATATCTACTATTAATAAGGAAATACCAAAAAATGAGTAGGACAAGTCAAAATATTTTGTAGTAGAGCCAGGAGAGGATAAATATGATGAAAAATAAAATTGTGAAAGAATGTTGATGAATAGAAAAATAAGACCTAATTCTGATATAGGCAAGAAAAAAATAGGAAATATAGAGAAAGGAACACAAACTAAGTTGGTTGAACTTCTCTTTACCAAACAACAAAATGATATTGGTAATACGTAGGTGGGGTAAATAGCCCCTAATGAGACATGCTTATTACCTCATGGAATATAAGACCTACTTCTAATATAAGCAAGGGGAAAAGAGGAAAACCCTCAAATTATCAAGCAAGATCCAAGGAAGCAAGAACAAACATAGAGAAAGGATCACGAACTAAGTTGGTTGAAATTCTCTTTTTCAAACAACAAATTGATATTGGTAATACGCAAGCGGGGCCAATAGCCCCTAATGAGATATGATTATTATCTTATTGAATATAAGGGATGATAATACCCCCTCAAAGTAAAGGTGTATCCGGGACCTATGTTTAAGTAATAAGCCTAATATTCTTTGTATCCAAGAAACTAAAATATCAAAAAAAAAACTATGAAAGTAGTATGGGCAAGATGTGAATGGGATGCTACAGATTTTGAAGAAGAGATAGAGGGAATTCTAACTTGTTGGAATCCTTTAAAAACCTCTTATGTAACCATTCATAAAACTAGGCATTGGATAGCCTCTTTAGTCACTTACTACTTTGCATATATTTGTTTCATCTTTATCAATGTCTATGGACCTACATCTCAATCAAGTAGATTAAAAAGTTTTGAGTGGGATTGAAGCCTTTATGAGAAGTAAAGACCAAAAAACCTGATTCATGATCATAGGAGAGTTTAATGCCATAACCAAGCTAGATGAAAAATTTAGGGGAATTAGGAAATTATCCAAAGGATGAGAGATTTCTCGGCTTTTATTCAAAACAATAATATATGGGACGTTGAGTTTGAAGAAGATAACTATACATGGACCAACAACAGGAGATGTCAGAAACTAATAGTAGAAAAATTAGATAGATGCATACTCTCATATCATTGGCTAAATAAAGGAACTTGTGCTAAAATTAACACCTTAAAAAGGATTGGTTTAGATCATTGACCAGTAAGAGTTAAAATGGTGGTAAGTGAATTAAAAAATAAATCATATTTTATATATGAGAATATATGGGAATACCATCCTCAATTTGTTGATATGATAGCACAAATGTGGAATTCTTCAAGAAATGGTTGGTTGTATGCTCTTCCTAAACAAATTAAATCTATGACATCTAGATTAAAAGAATGAAATAAGAACACTTTTGAAAATATTTTTGAGAAGAAAGAAGAACTAAAAGATAAACTTTATAAATTCCAAAAAGGTAATCATAATAATCCAAGATTAGAGGAAAGGGAGTTGCTTAGTGAATATCATAATATTTTGAGTAAGGAAGAGAAATTTTGGAGATTAAATCAAAGACAGACTTGGTTAAAAGGAGATAAAAATACAAAGTTTTTCTATAGGATGGCTATAATACAAAGATCAACATCCATAATTAATAGAATTAAATCAATGGAAGGGATTTGGATTAAATATCATAGTGAAATTAGAAAAGAGGTAAAGTTTTTTTATCATAATATTCTAGGATTAGAGGAGACTGAAACTTTTAATGATAAACTTCTTCAATATGTACCTTCAGTTATAAAGAATGAATACAATAGGAAACTGATGGAACCTATTACTATAGAAGAAGTTCATTAAGCTCTTTTCTCTTTTAATACGGATAAATCCCCAGGTTTAGATGTGCTATCTACAACTTTTTACCAACATAATTGGGATATAGTGAAGGATTCTTTATTGGTGGTAGTGGAACAGTCTAGGGTAAAACAATACATACCTTATAATTGAACATATCTTACCCTAATTCCAAAAATAAGGATGTTGAATTGTTTGGTTTTTTAGACCCATAAAACTATTTAATATGACATATAAGATTATCTCCAAAGTAATGGCGAATGGATTAAGGCCATTGTTAGACAAAATTATTTTAGAAGAGCACGGAGGATTTGTGAAAGGAAGACAAATTCTGGATAAGATCATAGTAGCTCATGAAGTTATACATTCAACAACTTCAAGAAAAGAGAAAGAAATTATCTTAAAACTTGATACGAGTAAAGCTTATGATAGGGTTAAATGGGATGTTCTTTTTGTAGTTTTATAAAAATTTGGATTCAAGAAGAAATGGGTTAGATGGATTAAAGCTTGTATCTCTACAATTTATTATTTAGTGCTGGTCAATGGGTTAGTAATAAAATATTTTAAATCCAAGAGAGGCCTTAGATAAGCAGATCCTCTATCTCCTTATTTGTTCATTATTATGGAAGAGGTTTTGAGTAGGAACTTAAAGAAGGCTCACAAATATAAGGTTATAAGTGGACTGAAGGTTAGTAATAACATCGACATCACCTATCAACAATTTGTAGATGATACAAACCCTTTTTGAAGGGCAAGGATAAACGAGGCCAAAGATTTGAATACGTTTTTTAAAGGAATATGAAAGAGCATTAGGGCAGAAAGTTAATAGGACAAAATCTAAAATTTACTTCCTTAACACTCCAGCTAATATCAAAGCAATAATTTACAAGTTACTTCAAATGGAGGAGGCAAATTTTCTAGTAACTTATCTAGGGATGCCTTTATTTGAGGGGAGAATGAGGATAGAATTATGGAATCCAATTAATAGTAAAATAAACTACCAGCTTGGAAATGTAAATGGTTATCATTAGAAGGAAGAGTGCAGTTAATTAAGTCAATCTTACAGGCCATTCCAACATATTTTATGTCATTGTATACTATGTCAAAATCGGTTGAAAAAATTTTAAACTATATTATGAGATCCTTTTTATGGTCAGGTTTACATGATAAAAGGAAATTTCCTTTGGTGAAATGGAGCAAGGTGTGTGATGATAAAACGAGGGGAGGTCTTGGTTTAAAAGTTCTTACAAATGCAAACTTAGATATTAGGGGAAAAGTAATATGGAGAATATACAGAGAGAGTCAAAGACAATGGACAAGAATTTTTCTAAGTATGTTGAGCCCAATGACCCAAGTTTAATATTTATTGCATTCTCTCTACCAAATGGTTATGCGCTTTGAAATAGTTTAAATAAATCTATTGATCTAATGATTAAAGGTTTAATATAGGTGATGGGAATTGGTTTTCTATTTGGATGGATACTTGGTGTGATAAAAAAACACACAATTTAGATCCAATTTTGAAACCTTGTATGAGATTGCTTCAATATGAATATGGTGATAGGGTTTCAAACATTTTATACAAGGATCAGGAAGGAAGATACAAATGGAAATATTATTTTTTTACAAGTATACAAAACATTGATACTAGGAGGCAATTGAGTAGAAAGATAACAACTGTGATTATTTTGACGGAAGCTATAGATAAATTGATTTAGGAGTCGAATAGCTTAGGAGAATACACAACAAGAAGTGGATATAATGTAAATCACCAAAAAAATAGTAATATCACTAGAATATCGAGAGGTATTTGGGATGACCCAAGCATTCCTAAAGTCAAAATGTTTGTTTTTTAAATAAAGGGGTACAAATTTATTGATAAGAAGACAAGATTACAGAGTACAACGAAACCCCCAAATAGGACTCAAATAAACAATAAAACAGGCTAAAACCACCAGACAGGGTCAAAACCCGAAGAAAACAACAAGAAAGAACCACATTAAGTCTAGACATCCTTGTCGATCAACTCCCAAAGGCACTGAGAGTCCCTAGCTGGGAGACTCTCCCAGTTATCCATAATCCAAGGACCCAAATGCTTAGAAGCCCTTTTGGCCAAATAATCAGCAACCCCCTTCCATTCCCTTGGTATGTGCACAAAGGAGATAAATTTGAACTCTTCACTAATTTTGAGAATCTGAAAGGCCACAGAGACCAACTGCCAATTAACATCCTCCAAATTTTTATTGTTTAAAAGATTAACCAAATTTTGAGATTTGGACTCGCAGATGCTCCTGCGCCAACCAAGAGAAAAACCCTCTGGAAGGTCTCGAGAATCACAAGAGCTTCCATAAAATTGTTGGAGTGAACACCTTTATAAATGGAAAAGAAAAATTTGACCACGCCAGTAGAGTCTCTCCCAACATCGCCAATTCTAGCATGTCCAGGATTGCCCCTAGATGACCCATCAATATTAATTTTTAAAACTCCTCCAGGGGGAAGCCTCCACCTACCATCTCTCCAAACTTTCTTACTGAGATGGGGAACCTTGCTAGGGCGAGAAGAGCCCCCAAAAAACCCAAAGAGACCAAGGGCCTACCGTACCTTCTCCTCCCTAGAGTCCAAAAGAGGATCCACATCACATTTGCTATGGATAGTTTCATGAACCATACACAAGATCCTTTGCCAGATCTATTGAACAACCAAATGTCTACCCTAAAAGATGTGACAATTTCATTCAAGCCAAATATGCCATATGATGCAAGAAGGGCCCACATTCCAAGCCAATTGGAGGAAGGGGCATTGGCAGGAGGTCTACCTAGATTGCTCCAAAAATCCACCAAGGAGAGCACATAAAGACAAGGATGGTTCCAGGTACTCCACCAACGGTTCCAAATGTCTCTAGTAAGGGAGCATTGGAAAAATAAATGAGAAGAGTCATCCTCATTATTACCACCTTAGTTATCAAATTCATCAAATTTTTTAGTTGAAATTTGAAATTCGTCAAATTTGAAATCTTAACGCATTAATTCGACGAACAAACCTTAAATTCAACCAAAAAAATTAGGTGGGAAACATAGAAAGGACAAATGGGTGAATGACGTAGAAGGGAAAAACACTTGCGACAACTTATTTTTTGGTTTTGTTATGGGTTGCCCAAAAGTGTAAAATGTCAACTTGTCTCGCAAAGTTCTCCTTTTAGAGTAGAGTCGTAATGAATAGATGGGAAATTACCTGAAGCGCTCATCTCATCAACAACAAAAGCCTCACAGTCACACTCCACAAAAGCCTCACAGTCACACTCCATGAAAAAATTATAATTTTTTAAAATATATTAATTTTCTAATTTTACTGTCTCATTATACCTAAATTTTTTCTCCGTCGTGCGAAAGCTATACAAAGAATCAAATCAGTCCATTCAGTGCTCTGCTACGTAGAAGACATATTCAGTGTTATTATTTTGAATTATTTACTAAACTATACAATTTGACTGTAGGAGTATTCAATTTTTTGATTTTATTATTGTTATTGTTATTTCCAATTTTAATTAGAGTTTGGGGCAATGTGATTGAAAAATGTTGGTTTTATATTGGATCAAAAAAATGTTATCTCTGCCACACAGAAGACATATTGCCACACAGAAGACATATTCAGTGTTATTATTTTGAATTATTTAATAAACTATACAAGACGAGTACCCAATTTTCTGATATTATTATTGTTATTGTTATTTCCAATTCCAATTAGGGTTTGGGGCAATGTGATTGGAAATTGGTTTTATATTGGATCCATAAAAAAATGTTGTGTATATATTAAGTTTATATATTCACATTTATAATATATCAAATTTTATATCGAATTTTATTTTGAATTTTTAAACATGTTGATTTTTTTTCGAACTTTAAAAGTGTCGAATTCGAATATGAACTCGAACTTGATAACTAAGATTACCACAAAGGACACAAAAAGAGGGGCCCTAAAATCCCATCTTCGTCATGTTATCCCAAGTGAGGCATTTATTATAAGCAACCAGCCAGAGAAAGAAGTTACATTTAGTCCAAGCAAATATGTTCCACACCTTTTTCCACCATGTGATAGGGAGGCTCCCGAATTTTTGCATATCAAGAACTTGATAACCATAGGCTATAGAGTAGGTTCCCTTGGGATCAGGGTTCCAAGCCAAAATTTCTTTACCCCTCAATGAAGAGCAGGGTCTCCCTGCAAGAATAAGAGCAAGCACATCTCTATCCTCGACCAATCCTCCCTAGGGCCATTCCTACGAATATTTCCACTTGTACATCTCCAAATTACCAAAATGCTGGATTCTTTTAAAATCCTCCACATGAGACCATCCTGCTTCCATGAAAAAAATCTTAGGGGACGTAACTTGGGATATTGAGTCAAGATAGGAGGGTGGTCATACCAAGAATCCTCCCAAAAAAGAGCATCTAATTCTCGATTGCAAATCCAGAACAAACCCTTCTTAATTAAATTAGCCCCTCTTTTTAAAGTGTCCCAGATAACCAAAAATTTTACAACCAAGTTGACTCTAGGGATCTCAACCTCAGAAATACCTCTCAAGCAATTACAAGATAATATTTTAGCCCAAATATGATCTTGATAAGTACACCATCTCTAGTAGAGTTTTGCAGCCAAAGCCTGCCTAGAAAGAGTTGTTTGTTGCAACCCAAGGCCTCCCTCTTCAACCGATCTACAAATAGAATCCCACCTAACCAAACTCCATTTAGATTGAGCAATTTTTCCAAACCACAAAAATTGTCTTCACAAAGAATCCATGTCCTTGATAAGACGAGAGGGAGCTGTTTGCACAAAACACCTATAAATGGGTAAAGCTTGAACAACATATTTTTAAAAGAAAAACTCTACCTACAAAGGAGATCCATCTAATGGTCTAGTGATTCACCTTCCCTCTAAACTTATCAAGCATAGACTACCAAGAAGATCTAGGCAAAGGATGAGACGAAATTGAAATACCAAGATAAATGAAGGGGGAGTCTCGACCTGGAATCTTAGAATTCTAGCAATCTTGGCTTGAATAAGAGGAGGGGTATTGAAGAAGAAAATATAGGACTTATCCTCGTTAATCAACTATCCAAAAGCACCAAGATATATGTCAAGAGACTGCCTAATGTTTCCAGATTCACTAGTAGTGGCAACTCCCAGCAAAGTTGTATCATCAACAAATTGAAGGTGGGAAAGAGACGGTGAACTGATATCCCACTTCCAACCCTAAATGAGACCATGCCTAACCTGAGACTTGAGTAGTCTTCCCAACCCTTCTACCATAATGATAAACAAATAAGGAGATAGAGGATCTCCTTGCCTCAATTCCCTAGAGGCCTCAAACAGCTTCAACGACTCATTATTAACAAGAATAGATAACGAGGAAGAAGAAACACAACTCATCACCCATCTAATCCATTCCTCCTCAAAGCCAAAAGTAGCAAGAAATTTCTAAAGAAAGGACCATTTGACCCAGTCATAGGCTTTGGCCATGTCCAACTTAATGAACATATATTTCTCCTTAGAAGTTTCCATCGAGTGAATAGCTTTCGTAGCAATAACAACCCCATCCAGGATTTGTCGGCCAACAACAAACCCACCTTGCTCCTCAGAGATAATTTTGCTCAACCATATCTGCAACCTCTCAATAATAGTTTTTGTAATGATCTTATACACAATATTGCAGAGAGCAATAGGCCTGAACATATCCAAAGAATTCGCTCCCTCTTTTTTGGGAATAAGCACCACAAAGGTAGCATTTAGGGCCCTTAGCATCTTTTTATTCTTTTGGGACTCATGGACCACCTCCAGAAGATCAAATTTGATTAAATCCCAAAACTCTTGATAAAACTCAATCGAGAATCCATCCGGGATTGGGGCTTTCCATTTTTTCATCTTGAATACAACATTTTCCAGCTTCTCAAGGGAAATTGGGCCCATCAAATGCTCTTTCACATCTCTAAAAACAATAGAGAGAATATATTTTAGAATAAGCTTTTCATCCTCATCATCTGAGAGGGAGTCCTCCCTAAATATAGAGGAAAAATACCTCCTAGTCTCTTCTGAAATATCCCTGAAAGAAGTGAAAAGGGCACCCTGAGAATTCACAAGAGATGAAATCAGGTTACCATTATGGCGAGCCTTAAATGAGTTAAAAAAGAAGGTCATATTCCTATCCCCTTCCTTAAGCCAATCCACTCGAGCTTTTTGTTTCCAAAAAATTTCTTCCCTCAACTCCCATTCAACAAGTTCTTTCCCAACCTCAGATTCCTCAAAGAGAAGCTCCTCCATGGGTCCATGATCTCTAATCTTCCTTGAAGCTTCTTCCACCTTCTTAACAGCTGCCAACTTAGCCAAGGAAAGGTTCCTAAAAATTAGACTATTCCACCTCTTCAGTTTATGCTTAACAAACTGTAGCTGCTTCATAAAGGAATACATTGCAGTGCCATGAGAAGGTTTACCATTGGTCCACCAGCCTCGCATGAAATCATGAATCTTAGGATCCCAAAGCCACATAAGTTGAAACTTAAAGGAAGGATTCTTATTTATCCCAAAATCAAGAGTAGAGAGTTTGATAGGCCAATGATCAGATCCCCTACCCTCCAAAATCATAGAACTAGAGCTTTTGTTATTACCAATCCAAAAACTAGATATTAGAAACCTATCCAGTCTCTTTGAGATGGACTCTTCCCCACATCTTCTATTTTTCTAGGTAAATATCCCATTATCCGTCTTGATGTCAACCAAGTTTAGGGCCTAGATATGGGCACTGAAGATAGAAGAAAAAGGCTCGAGATGATCAACTCCACCATGTTTCTCCTCCAGACAAGTGATAGAATTGAAATCTCTAGCCAAAATCCATGGGTACAGGGGAGCTAGACTTCTCACAAAGTCAGTGTGCTCCCACAAATTTACTTTACCATTGTAATCAATAGGAGTATACACATTTGTAAGTAGGATGGTTTCACCAAATTCATTATCATAAAATTCATTATCATACCAGATCATCAAAATAGAACATCTATTGGAAATTCAAGTAAGAGGAGATATCTTAACTAGATCCCATAAATAAGCAACGCCACCAGCATATCCATATGCACTGATACATTGGCATTGACATCTTCTCCACAACTTGAAAGCAATATTGAACATACTATCAGTAGCCAATTTAGTCTCCTAAATAAACACCACATCCGGAGAATGTACATGAATCAAATCACGAACAATTTTTTGTCTAGGGATGTTGTTCAACCCCCTTACATTCCATGAGAGGATAATCATTTATGGGGGTTAGAAAAATGGGAGTCCAATGTTCTCACCAAGCTTGACTCCACCAAAGTCTCCCCCATTAACTTAATTTTGTCCTAGTATTTCTTTTGATCCACCTTCATATTCTTATCCGAAGCACATTTTTAAATTGTTTTCTATGACAATCCTAGCATCGTAGGAGTTTTGCAGTCCAAGAATGACTGCATCAGTGCCTGAGTAGGAGAGAGCACAACTATATCTATGCCACTTTCCAAAATAGGTTTTCTTCTAGGACTAGAGCCAACCATATCACCTGTACTTGGAGCCAAAGTCATTTGTTCTTCATTTAAACCCACTAGATCTGATTCCCTAGGTTCCACCTCAAGAAGAGACATTTGATTCAACCCTGTTATATCTGCATCAAGTAGCGACATTTCAGGTAACTCCATGCACTAATCAAGATCATCTAGTATCTCAAAATGGTTGAGCAGAGCATCTGGCTGGCTATCCTTAAGGGCTCTTTTTACCCTTATTCCTTTGTTTCGGGGTTTTACAAGAACAAAGCCTTCCTTATCCCGATCCCCTTCCTTTATCGGGGCTTTTTATTTATCCAAATTTTGTGCAGATCAAGAGGTCATGAGATTTGAATCCATGAGCGGGATAAAATTAGGACATCTTCTTTGCAGGTGGTTGTATTCATGATAGATCTGACAACGAAACGAAAGAGCTTCATAGTCAAGTTGTTGAACCCATGTAGACGATCCACACTGTATTTCAACAGAATCTGGAATATGATTATTTAAATCAATTTTGATACAGATACGGGTAAGAAAAATTACCTTTTTCTCCATCATCTATTGTGATGGTCCAACCAGCTTCCCAAGAAGAAGTACAATCATATGCAAGATGTATTTTATCTAGAATTTCAATGGGAGCCACAAAAGCCGAACCCACACTGGAACCCGCGAGGGCCGCTCCTATGACGAGTTGAAACCCACATGCCAAGGTTTAAGAAAGAGTCCAAATTGGTTACAGAAATAGGGACCCCCTTCAAATGCTTTGTTATGATCCGCAAGACAAGAGAAAACCACCATAAACTAGCTATTCGCATTCAGCATCACCTTCACATCACCGTTAAGATTTCAAGTCTTCCTAACCCAAGCCTATATAAAGGGAAGAGAAATTCAGATGCCCATAAATTTACCAATAAGCACATGCTTGGTTAAATACTCCATATCTTCCACCATCGAGTCTGGTTGAACCACTAGAATCGACCTGGCTTCACATCGTTCCAAACATCCATTGTTCTTTAACAAACGATTCTCGACATGCATTGGGAATATTGGTTAAAGCAATGGAAATTCACTTATAAAAGTAAGGCTTTACATACAATATGGGATATATCAAAAGATACAATACTTTGGGCTGCATGGATAGAAAGGAATAGAATAATATTTAAAGGAAAGGAAAGTAGTTTAGAGGTAATGAAAAGGAAGATATGTTTAGCCATAAAGGAGTCTAAACCAACCCTATCAACTCACCCAGTTCCTAATCTAGAAGCAGAGAGTCTTGATAGATGGAGCCAAGTCATTAAATGGAATTATGATGTTGGGTACAAGAGAAGCAAAAAGAAGGCAAAGAATATAAAGTGGAAACCACCAAATGTGAAGTTGGTTAAATTAAATTTTGATGGAGCATCTAAAGGAAATCTAGGACCTGCAAGAGGAGGAGGAATAATTATAAATAATAGAGGAGAGATTTTGTTTCAATATGCTTTAAATAGTGAATTTAAGACAAATAATGAAGCTGAAGCTTGGGCAACTTTAGAAGGGTTCAAAATATGTAAACAAATGAAGTAGAACAGGGTATGGATGAAAGGTGATTCTCTCGTAGTAATACATACAATTTTGAGAAAAGCAAAGGCTTCGTGGAACATACAAGAGATAATTATAAAAATTCAAGATCTTGCTAAAGAATTTGAAGAAATTAGGTTTACACATATATTAAGGGAAGGAAATAAATGTGCAGATAAGCTAACCAATAGAGGGGTTTTGATTGAAGAACATGAAGTTGAATTATCCTTTCCATGGTTAGTGGAAGTCTAGACATGAAAATGCACCATAAAAATAAATATAAAAAGATGCAAGTAATGTGTATTAATCAATTATGAGTGTTTTGTGCACACCACAATCTTGTTAGAGAGCTTTAACAGTGTATAATGTCTTTGAACATAAAGGGGAGTGACCTCTTTTTACAAGCAATATCCCGTGGTGTAATCTTTTCTCATGCCACAATCAAGTTGTGGGTGGGATTCCTCCATGCTATTTGGACCACCCTAGTATTCGGCCAGTCACTTCACACTTGCACGTATGCTAACCAAAACGAATCAATAACATATGATGGACCTCCCTTGCATGAGGCCCTTACCAAAACAAAGATAACAAAACATTGCAAAACTTATTTAGATGTTCACAAAACCTCAATAAAAGTTCATAAAACTAAAAAATACAATGCTTTATACCTTCATTTACCTACCTAATGTTTGGATGCTCTATTTGGTATGTATATGGGTAACCGTTAGTGATGGTTGGATTTGTATAACTGGAGGTGATGGTTAGGACTATGTAACTGGAAGTGACGGTTGGGACTGAATGGCAGATGAGGCAAGGTGCCCCTGCTAGAGGGTTTTGGTGGTGTTTGAGTGTCCCCTGGTGCAAATATGGTGGTAGAATATTGACTGGTCTAAGCACGATTGTTGGTCAAAGCTCATTTTGAACTCTCCAAGAAAGCTCCATGGTAGCCATAACTATGCTCTTCAAGACCCGTGGTGATGGTAGATGGAATATCCAAGGCAAGAGTGAAGTCTGATCGAATTTTAGCAACATAACAATAGCCTTTTCATTCTCCCTCTCAAATGATGGAAATGAAGGGGTATGGGTAGGTGACATGGAGGGAATGTGGCATCCATGTGGCTATGCAAAGACTAATAAAATATAGGGGATTCCACTTGGAAGAGTGTGTACCCTCCAAATTTAATGGATTTGGGTGGAGTGAACCCTCACCCACCCAAATGCCATAAATTAGCCTAGGGAAAAGTGAGGGACATGGGGACATGTGTGCCTTGGGAGTTGATTATGGGATTTTTAAATTTCTAAAAAGGTGACATTGAGGGTGAGAAGGACTAGCCCATTAAACTTGCCAATTAATTCCCTTTTGACTTGGAGCTTTTTGTTGCATTTTTAAATTACTCAAATCTGGAGGAAAGTGGGCGGGGAGACAAGGTGGATTAAATGAGGGTTGTAGGTGGAGATTATGGACAAACCTAAGGATTTAAAGGGGAATTTTAAATTGTTGTGCATATCTCCTAGGGATTTGGATGAGTGTTTAAAATAAAATTAGAGACTAGTGAGGGGCTAAATGGAAGATTAAATGTCTAAGAAGGATTATGAGAACTTTGAGGGGGAAGGGAGGAATAAATGAGGGGGATTATATAGAAATTAAGAGATTAAAGAGACTAAGAAAGGGATTAGAGGAATTAAGTAGAGTAGGAGAAAATTAGGGGGAAATTAAGGGAAATTGGAAGAAATTAGGAAATTAAGGGAAATTGGAAGAATTTAGGAAATTAAGGGAAAAAGAGAAATTAGAGGAAAAATAAGAACTTTAGGGAAACCTTAGAAGAATTTAGGGAAAATTAGAGGGAAGAAATAGAATTAGGAAGGCTAGGGAAAATTTAGAAGAAATTAGGGAAATTAGGAGGAATAAGAGGGAAAGAGGGGAAATTAGAAGAAATTGAGAAGATGGGAATTAAGAGGAATTTGGAGAAAGTAGGAAAGGAGACTTAGGGGAATTTAGGAAAAATTGGATAAAATTGGGCATTTGGTGATGGTTCTATGACAATTTGGGGATTTTAGTGAATTTGTGGCGATTTGAGGGGTGTTTTGGTGATTTTGTGGGAATTCGATTGCAAATGACTAAAATTTAGTGTGTACAAGAAGTAGCAAGTTTAACTGAAGCTAACAAAAAAATGTTGACGACCTGAATCAAATAATGATTAAGATTTACTTGAACGTTTTCCATTGGTAGTATCTACTTTATTTTATTACAATAATATATTTTAATATAAACTATTTATTAAAATTTTTGTGGTTGCACTTGTGTTTCGGGAAGGAAACTAGCAATCCATATTCGGTAAAGTGGACTATGATAGTGTGATGTTTTGGAAATATTACTCTACTAAGATGCAATTTATAGATAATAGAGGTGAAGTTTTGGTATTGTGAAGGTCACTATAGAAAAATGATAAGAAGGATGCTAAATTCTAGAATATTTGTATTGATACATAAAATTGAAAAGATCCAAAAAATGAAAATCAAGAATTCAGGTATTTTATGTAAAATGGTGTAGGTTTCTAGCTATTGCATCTCAATTGAGATGAGAAGTGTATCTATTTGTAAACTCTCAAGTTCTAAAGAAGAGAGTTGTAATTTGTCAAGGGTGCAGGACCTGAGTACCCCTTATTATCTAGCCAAAAATAAAACTTAAAATTAATGATTATAATAAAATTGAATTTACTTAATGTAGGCAACAAATCCACCTCCCAGAAGAAGAAGTGACAAAGAGGATTTGCCTAGTTTTGACAATTTTGATAGTTTTGGCAAAACGTACAAAGCAGGAGTAAAACGTACAAAGTAGGAGCAAAACGTACAAACTGGAAGCTAAAATGTACAAGGTATAATGTAATGCAATGAAATGCAGATGAAATGCAATTTGAGTTGTATTTGTGAATGAATTTGATAATAAATGTAATTAGACTTAGTAAAGGGGTGTAATTAAGATTTCTATTATACAGTTGTAAATAATGAATTGCCTCAAGAACCACTTGGAATGGCCTGGGTAGATGTTATATAAGGCCCCCCTTTCAATTTTGTAGGTCTGGTTATTGAATGCATCTATCTGATCATTGTGTGGAATTATTAGTTTATTGTGTATCCTTGTGGAAGTTGTTAGTGATTGTAATGTACCATTGAAGAGTAATGAATGAAGAACCACATTGCATAGCATTCTCTCACGTCATTGTATGATTCTGGAATGATGGATTAGTGTTTTGTAGTATCTGATTGTTGCATGTTACTTTTCTATGTCTATGGATGATGTTAATGCACTAGTATGAATAATGGAATTGAATCACCACTGGTGTGAGCCTTGGAAGTGATATGTGAGGAATATTGCATCAGGAAAGATGTCTTGGGAGCTATTGTATGATTTTTGGAGATTGCCATTGTGAAGAACTTTCTCAAATCCTAAAGATAGAACTTGCATGTTGGTAAAGATGGAGTAATTGACATTCCAGAACTTCCCAAAACTTGTATGAGAGAGATTGGTAAAGAAAAGTATCCAATTTGGCACCTTGCTGAACTTTCAGTTTATACAAATCGTACACCAGACGTGTTACAAATCGTACAAAAGAACTTTACCTGATTTGGTAGTTAGGCGATTGAAGAAAACTTACCCGATTTGGCAATTTTGGTAAATTGAACAAATTAGTTACAAAATTGTGTATGACAGCTTACAAAACCAAATCTGAAGGATTGAATGAGTGTCAAATCATACAAGCACTAACACTGTATGATTTGGGATCGTACAATTGTACGATTTGAGTCTGTACAAGCTATTTTGTAGTTGCATATCAATTGTTGGGAAGACTGTATGATTGTACGATTTGGGTATTTGAACAAGAATAGTAAATTGATCATTCCAAGCCTCTGAGAATCACCTCCCCACTAGGAATACTACACCCCTGTGCTACATTTGGCATCGTTGCCTTATCAAACTTGGCATTTTTGTTAAAATGGGTCAAACTAACAAAGTAAGAATATTACAAATTTGGAGGTGAATGACAGACACCAGTGTGCAAAGATGTAGGAGATGAGAAGTACGAGAGAACATTCTAGTGAGAAGGAGCACGAGAATTTCTCAAAGAGGGAATGCAAGTAATTCTGACCATAGTACACATGAACCAAAAATAGAGCAAGTTTGGACATCTGACGAAGGAGATTTTGAGGTGCTATTGATAGAGATAGAAGAGGAGGTACCAGAACCACCTAACATAGAGGAACAAGTTGACATAGAAGTGGTGCATGAGGAAGGAGAGTGGATGGTGACACCTGAGAAAGTGATGGAAGGGTTGCAAGGGAGTGCAGAGGATGGGAGTCAGGCACTAGGGCAATAGAGCGTGGGGTCTCAGGAAGAAAGACCAAGACCATCTCCCTCACATCAGTGAAGGAAGTCATGGAGTGAAGATGCATGTGAGTTTGGTCAATGACTGGTGGGAGAGTACAAGATACCTCAGATAGAAAATTTTGATGATGAGCATAGTGAAACACCCCCAAGGAGGAATCAGACAGAGATTCCATGGGACACCTCAAGTGATGAGGATGATTCACCAAATATGGCTAATAAGGTAGCCAAGAAAATATGTCCACCCTTTACAGGTGAGGGTAAGGAAGACCCCACAAGGCATATCAGAACCTGCATAACCATTTGGAGGGCAAATGGTGTAGATCAGCCAGATGATTGGTTGACTTTATTTCCTGCTACCTTGAGAGGATTGGTGATGGATTGGTATCTGAAAAGGGAAAATGCAGTAGATTTTCGAACTTGGAATCAAGTGAAGGAGAAATTCATTGAAGAATTTCATCCCTTGAAGGATGATGGAGACATTGTCACTGAACTTTGTATGACTAAGAAAAATCCTGATGAAGATGTAAAATCATATAACCATAGATTAAAGTAGTTAGTAGACAAGATGCAGATGCCTTTGGCAGATGTATTGGTAAAGCGATGGTTCATAGATGGATTGCTACCAAAATATAAGAAAAATATGAAGGCAATACCATCAAAAATGTATGATGAAGCTTTAAAGCATGCAAAGAATTTTGAAAGTGACTCAAAGTAGACGTATACAAGAATATTATCTCATCCCAAGTCCAATGATTCAGATAGTGGAGAAGACGACACTATACAAAGGACAGTAGCATCATTCCATCAAGAATTTGACAAGATCATAAAAGAACAAAGAAGCAAGCCTGACAAGAATGATATTTGGTGCACAGAATGTAAAATCGAGGGCCATACAAATGTAAAGTGTCCATAGAATGATTACTATCATATCTGTAATGTGTTGGGACATGAGGTGATGCTATGTCCATATAATGCAAGAGTGCATCCACAGGTCCTGACAATCCAGGAGCAGGAAGAGAAACCAAAGGCCCTAGGAAGCGGGCAACAAGCAACAAGTGGTGGTTATAGAAATAGTTGATGAGGTGGAAGGTAGAACCAAGGTAATCGGTAAGGAGGATAGAGTCATTTGTAGTATGACTCGAAAGGGAGGCCGATCATACAATGTCGCAATTTCTAGGAGTGGGGGCATTTTGCAAAAAATTATCCTTCACCTCAGAGACAAGAAATGCAACAAGCAAACACTACACACATGTGTAGGTGGTGTGGTCCGGGTAACCACAAGGAAGTAAATTGCCCCAAGCAGGTGAGTTCAAGTAACCCATAAAATGTAAATTATTTGGATATTGAGGTTCCTCAAGTTAAAGAGGAAACTCAAGAAGTTTTAGCCATGACAAGAAATCAAGCTAAAAAGGATAAGTATCCTGAGCCAACAAAAGAAAAGCAACATTGGCAAGTAGCAAAGAAAGTACTAGAAGATGAAGCACAAAAAGCTAAGCAAGTAAGGTTAGCAGAAGAGAAGGAACTGAAGAAACCATTAGAAGAGAAGGTAGTTGTGCAGAATCTGGTAGCACAAGTTTTGAACACCATAGTAGAAATCAAAATGGCTAACTTGTTGGAAGCTATCCCATCATTACAAAAAGTGATGGTGGAGGAGATACAACCCCACAAGGTGATGGAAGTTCAGAGTCAACCGATTCAGGAGAAGAAACAAAAAGACCAATTCATGGACCCCACCATATTAATGATTGATGTGGGAAAGAAACCCACATTAGTTCATATGGAGATTTTAGGGCACAAATTGATGCAAGTTATCATAGATGGAGGATCCAGTGTCAATGTGCTACCTGAAAGGACTTGGCTAGAACTTGGCACTCCATATCTATGGGCACCAAGATTTTGACTATATGGTGCTGACCAGTATGGTATCGAGACAAAGGGAGTCTTGACAACACAATGGGTGGTGATAGTTGACCAAGAGTTCATCTTGGATTTCATTGTGATTACTATGCAGAAGCCTGCATATGATGCTCTATTGGGAAGAGGATGGCTACGTGTAGCCAAAGTTAATCACAACTGGGGAAAGAATCAGATCACTTTTAAAAAGGGACAACATAAGTATATGATTAATTTGACTAATCAAAGGGTCAGTGAGGATGTAGCCACGACCGACGAATCAAAAAACTCTTCAGGAGATGAAGGATATGAACCTGACGAAGAAGGAATGTTGTACCTTGATGAATGTAGTGAAGATGAAGCTAGATATGATAGCGGACTTCTTCATTGGAAAATGGAGGAGTACAAAATTTTTCAGCCCAAATGCCTCTATATTAACTCAGAGGAGATCAAGGAAAAACAAGACGAAATCAAAGTCAGCCAGGAACCTAAAAAGGAAGTGGAAGAGAAATGGACGTTTCCAAAAAGTTTTACAGAATATACAGTAGGAGATGCAAAAATTGATGCAAGACCGGCACACCCGAAGAATGTGGAGAAAGTAGTGAGTGAGCCAAAAAATATCAAATACGAAGGACCCCAGATAGTGGACATCAATCTAGGGATGGAGGATGAACCTAGGATGATTCACTGTGGTGATGATTGGAACCTTGTATTGAAAGTGGTAGCCTTTAAGATATTCTTAGAATATAAGGATGTCTTTGCATGGACATACAAGGACTTGAAGGGAGTACCACCTGAGTTATGTGTCCATAAGATCATGCTGATGCCTAGAGCACAACCAGTAAGGAGAAGACCATATAGGATGAATCCAAAATATGTTGCATTAGTGAATGTAGAGATAGAGAAGATGTTGGATGTAGGAATCATCTTCAGGGTTACAACCAATGAATGGGTATCACCTATAGTGGTCACTTTGAAGAAGGAAGTGGAAAAAATCAGAATATGTGTGGACTTTAGAAGTCTAAATGCAGTAACCATTAAGGATCCCTTCCCTATTCCCTTCACAGATTCCATCCTAGAGGAAGTCGTAGGACATGAGATCTATTCATTTTTGGATGGATTTTTGGGTTACAATCAAATAAGCATAGCCGAGGAAGATAAGTTGAAGACCACATTTATTGTGGAGAATGGCATCTATGCATATAATCGAATGCCATTCGGCTTTGTAATGCCCCAACTACATTTCAATGCATTATACTATATATATTTGATCAGTTGGCGATGGGGAAGTTCAAAGCATTTTTGGATGACTGGTCCATTTATGGGGAGATCAAGGAGCATCTTCCTACCCTTAGTGAATGTATGAGTAGGTGCAAAAATGCACAGATCTCATTAAACCCTAGAAAGTGTTACCTGATGGTACCATATGGAAAGTTGTTAGGGCACATAGTGTGCAGTGAGGGATTAAAAATAGATCCTGATAAGATCCATGTGATATTGCACATGGAAGAACCATATGACGTGAGTTCACTTAAAACCTTCCTTGGATCGATGGGGTATTATCGAAGGTTTATCAAGAATTATGCACATGTGTCTTATCCATTGGATTCATTGACAAAGAAAAATATTCCTTTCAGATGGATAGAGGAGCACCAAGGAGCCTTTGAGGAGTTGAAGGCCAAGCTTGTCAGTAGCCCGATTTTGGTGTTTCCAAATTGGGATAAGGAATTCCATGTCCACATTGATGCTTCAAATTTTGCAATTGGATGTGCTTTAGCACAAGAAGGATAGTTCAGGTTGGATCAACCTATTTTCTTTGCTAGTCATCTATTGTCAAGGGTGGAAAGAAACTACAGTACAATAGAAAGAGAAGCCTTGGAAATGGTATATGCAATTCAAAATTTTAGGCATTACTTACTGGTGAATCCCTTCACTTTTTATGTAGATCACCAAGCTCTATTGTACTTGATAAACAAATCGATGATACAAGGATGGGTCAGTAGGTGGCTCGTCACCCTACAAGAGTTCGTATTTTGAGTGGTAGTGAGACCTAGTAAGAAGCATGTAATTGTAGACCAGCTATCTCGGATACGATCAGGAGAGCCTACAAGAACAAGGATTTCGGATGAATTCCCTGATGCATAGTTATTCACCATCAATGTTGTTCCATCATGGTACAAGTTGATTGGCCAGTATCTATCCATAGGAGAGTTGCCACAAGAGATGATGACAATCGAGAAGAAGAAAGTAATTATGAAGTCAACACCCTTCCAGTTGATAGCGGGATTGTTGTATAAGATGGGAATTGATGGTATCTTACGAAGATGCATGATGGAGGAAGAAGTTAAAGTGGCATTGAAAGAAGCTCATGAAGGCTTAGCAGGAGGGCACATGGGACCAGATGCCACTTCTAGGAAAATATTACTAGCAAGATTATGGTGGCCCACACTGTATAATGATGCAAAAGAATACGTAAAAGCATGCGATACTTGTCAAAGGATAGGGAAGCCAGTAAAGAGAGACTTTATGCCATTGCATCCATCACAACCCCAGGAACTATTTGAAATATGGGGATTGGACTTCATTGGACCATTGAAAACCTCTCGAAGAAGGAAGTGCAGGTACATTGTGGTAGCAACAGAGTACTTGACAAAGTGGGTCGAAGTGAGAGCACTACCTGATAACTCAGCTAAAAGTACAACAAGATTCTTGTACGAGTAGGTAATTACAAGATTTGATATTCCACTATAAATAACAAGTGATCGGGGAGGACACTTTGTAAATGAGATCATTAAGATGCTGACAACCAAATTCAAGATTTTGCATTCATTGTCTAGTCCATATTACCCTAGAGCCAATGGGTAGGCGGAAGCAACAAACAAAGTCCTAGTATCTACTTTGTACAAAACCTATGGAATAGAAGGAGCGGATTGGGAGGAAAGGTTACCATCTATTTTGTGGGTATACAAAACAAATTTTAAACCAACAATAGAGCATACACCTTTCTAGTTGATGTATGGACAAGAGGTAGTGGTGCTAGTCAAATTCTTGATACCAAGTCTGAGAGTTGCAGTGGAGCATCGCTTGGGTGATCAAGAAAGTTTGGAGGAGCGACTAACAACACTGATTAAGTTGGATGAAAGAAGAGTCATGGCACAATGGGCAATTGAGGTAGCCTAGAAAAGAAGGAAACTATGGCATGACAAACACCTGAGGAAGCTAGAACTTAGTCCGGGTGACTTAGTTCTAAAGTTTAATGGGAAGCGAGAAATCAAGCCTGGTAAGTTGAAGACTTTATGGCTTGGTCCCTACAAAGTGGTGGAAGTAATGAATAATGGAGCAGTCAAGTTGCAAAACTTGAATGGGACTAAGGTACCCGACACTGTAAATGGCTCAAATTTGAAGCCCTACAAAGTACAATGCTTATTCATTGCTTCAAAAGAGATTGAATGAAGAAGATGAGTAGGAGCTCAATGGAGAACTCAAGATGAGCAAGGTTCATCATAGGAAGAGCCTGACATGGGACTCGCACGCTTATTTGTAGAAGGGGAGGAGACACGACCAACTATAGAATAGTAGGAGTTGGTACCTCGACCCAGAGAAAGAAGAAGATTGTGGGTGCATGTCAGATTTGCAGATGGGACCGAATGAGTAATAGAGGAAGATGAAGAGTGGATTCCTCCAAATGAAAGAGGATATCAGGAGATAATACTATTACCCAAAAATAGGGGAAGGCAAGAAGAAGCACCCCAAGTAAATCGAAACATGATGTATCCTCGGGTGGAACATAGAGAACTACCCCAACAAGTAGAAGGACGAAGAAGGATACAGTTAATAGTACGATATGAAGATAGAGTGGACACTTTTGAAATGGAAGTTCCAGAGGAGAATGGGAATGAGACCATTGATGAAGAATTGGTTGGACTTACTCCATTAGCTCAGATAGGGCTATTACAACAAAGAATGTGACTACAGACCCAACAACTATAGGAGGAATATCAGACATTGCAAGGTCATAATGCAAGGTTGAGGGAGCAAATCATCCAAGAATTGGATGGTACAATACGAAGGCTAGATGAGCAAAGAGCAGCTAGGCTACAGGAACTAGAAGGGGAAGCTAAGGACAATGAGGGGATAACTCAAAGAAGTGGTATAAGAAATGATGGTGCAAGCACAAGTGAAGGAAGAAGATCACAAGTAGCACCAATTGATCCACCAATGACAAATGAAGATGCAAAAATACTTTGGTGAGATATTGAGGAAGCAACCACATCACCTGAACCACAAGGCAACACACGAGTAGATTCGAGTGAATCTAGTGATGAAGGAATGCCTTGGCTGGTAAGGGAACCTAGCACAAAGAGTAGTGGTGATGATGACTACCTAAGAAGACCCCAGGAGCCTCAAGATAACCTTGATCCTCTAACTTATACAATAGCACATCGACAACTTAGAAGACCCTAGGAGCCTCAAGCCAACCTTGATCCTCAAGCTTATACAATGGCCTATCGACAACTAAGAAGACAAAGGAGAGAAGTAAGGATATTGGAGAGATTGATAAACTTACCAGTAGATTGGTCAGAGCAAAGAGAGGATAATCAAAATGACTCAAGTTTTGATACAGAAATTTTCGATGCATACAGGGAGATCCTGGCAACCTCATCTCCACAAAGATGCTTTGAGGAAAGAAGATGGAGACATCGCTTAATACGTGCAGATCATAGAATCAGAGCACTACGATAATTTTCACCAAGCGTAAGACAAAGTAGAAGTCCACTAGCCAATATTGAATTGGTAGATATAACTCCTGATAATCAAGCAATGAGAGGGAGGAATCAACAAGGATCCCTAAGGCTTTAGCCAGGAAGGGGAGGAGGTATTCGACCATGGAATGAAATAAGTCAAGGTGATATTACACCAAGAGGAGGAAGAGGATGAGGAAGGTTTTGACCCCCTACTCCTAGATGGTCGGGAGACACACCTTTAGCATGTTTGAACTAGACAAGGAATCTACAAGGTATACTAGGGATAAGAGGAATCTTACCAAACCCTATAGGGTGGTATCCATTGGGATGACCACCACTAATATGATGAGGACCTCGAAGAGTGGAAGGAGGTAGAGGATTACTCCAAGGAAGGGAGGAACCACCAATTGTTTAGAGAGGTTCGATGTCAAGGGGAGTAGGACATGGAAGGCACTTGCGAGGTAGAGGCCTTGCTGGTAGAGGAAGAGTGCATTTTGTAGATGAAAGAAACCATGGACAACAAAGGATTCGATCGCCAAGTCTAGAGATAGAATTGATCCGAGGAGATAGGCGGAGAAGTCACTCAAATGATAGTAGAATAGTGAGAGCACCACCACCAAGGGATCCATCACCTATATGACAAGAGGAAGAGACACTAGGAGAAGATACTCCAACTTGCAATTGTACAATTCCAAATTGCACACATGGTAGTGGAAGGCCAGGGAATTCGGTAACATCACAAGTCGAGATGAATCACCCTAGAGAGCAAGTGGTGCCAGATGATACAATCACTCGTAATGTCATGGTCAAACCTCCAAGAGAAGAATCATATGGGACCATGCAAGTGAATGTCACTGTGCAATTCCCATGACGGTAAGTGTAAATAGTATTAGGAAATAAAAAAAATAAATAAAAAGAAAAAGAAAAAAATTCCTTAGTTGTGAAAATCCCTTGGGATGCAATTAAGAAGGAAGTTGGTTGAAAACTAGAAACGACGGCCTCTTCAAGAGAAAAATGGAAAATTTCTCTAAGTGACAGATCGTACAAGTTAGTTAGAAGTGGAAAAAAGCACAAGTTTGAAATTGTACAAGCAAAAATAGAAAAGGCACAGGCAAAAATCATACAAGGAAGCC
The DNA here is from genome assembly GCA_028583015.1 of Wollemia nobilis. Classification (NCBI taxonomy): domain Eukaryota; kingdom Viridiplantae; phylum Streptophyta; class Pinopsida; order Araucariales; family Araucariaceae; genus Wollemia; species Wollemia nobilis. The sequence goes on from JAQPPZ010000103.1 coordinate 9,587,519, forward strand.
TATTGTACGATTTAGATCGTATAGTGTATGATTTGATCATACATATGTACGATTTGCAACCACCACAATTAATGTTCGCATGCGTGGAACGATGAGTTGTTGAGAAATGCAAGAAAAAATATGAAATTGCATGCAAGAAGTAGTGAGTTGTCGATCATCCAGGCAAAAGAAGACAAAAATGCATGCAAAGAAGGTGAAGTGGCACAATTTTAAGAATTGAACGGTTAGGGTTTTGCAACAATTTAAAGGTAGGACACTTGAAGTAATTTTGTAAACCATACAAGGGTAAATTCAAAATTTTGAGGAGAGCGAAGGTGAAAAGCATGCAACTAGATAAAATATTTTGCATGGGCATTGAAATTCACCAGTAGAACTACAAATTGCATGACCCATCTTAAATTTGCACCAGGGAGACTTTTTGCATTCAAATAAAATCAAACCGAAAGAGAAAAGCGACGGTTTTGACTCCATTAAAAGCAAATTTTGAATTGCAACTAAAGGAAAGTGAGGGTTTGCAGCAGGAGGCATCAAAGAAAGAAATATATTGTTGAAAAATGTCCACCCAGGGTTCAAGGAAATTGTAGATTGGAGCCAAAGTGAAGAAATTACAAGAAAAAGGAGAACTTACAAGCCCTAATCAGAGAAAAAATAGCAAAAATTAATTGTAGAAGGCAAAAGCAAAAGGGGAGATGACCGTACATCCCTGTAACCCAGCCAGGAAAGTTTATTTTTGGGAGAAATTGTGCCAAGTAAAGGAAAAATTGCATATTTGCTCTAGAATTGCACTGGAAAGATAGATCGGGATATTTCGGTAACTAGGTCGGTGACAAATCATGGAAAGGGAGTGAAAAACATAAGTTTCAGGGAAATAAGGGTTTTAGAAGACGTGTTGTACAATTTGGAGGATAAATTTATTGGCAATTTGAGTTATTTTATGTTGTCATTGATGTCACATGGATCACATTGAGTTTTGGTGGCCAAATGATATTTTGGAAAGCATGGATAAATACAGGGTTTTTGTGAAAACCAAGGCAGACAAAATAAAAGGTTTTATTTAAAACCATGGATGGCATATTTGAACTGGGTTTTTCTTAAAACCCAAGTTGGCATTTTGTTTCGTCGAAAAAGGTGCCCCGGTGATGGAGATATTTAATTTTTAATATTTAGTTTAAATTTTAATTATTTAAAATTAAAATTAAAATTTAAAATTAAATATGCAAGATTTTCACTGACGTCATCGAAAATAATAAGGAGGCTATATAAAGGGGATACCTAAGGTTCATAAACTGATCTGAGCTCGTGGTTAATAATCGTTGGCTAAGCATCCGAATTGAGCTCGTGGTTAATAATCGTTGGCTAAGCATCCGAATTGAGCTTGTGGTTAATAATCGTTGGGTAAGCATCCGAATTGAGCTCGTGGTTAATAATCGTTGGCTAAGCATCCGAATTGAGCTCGTGGTTAATAATCGTTGGCTAAGCATCCGAATTGAGCTTGTGGTTAATAATCGTTGGGTAATAATCGTTGGGTAAGCATTCGAATTGAGCTCGTGCGAAAATATTTTAGAAAGCAGAAGCAACGAATAAACGAAGGTTGGTCAAAGTCCAAAGTCATCGTGGGCAGAGTGGCACATTGGTAGTTGGCTTTTGGCTAAGGTGTGTGGCAGCACAAACGTTAAGGTTTCAAATCCCCTTGACTACGTTCGAAAGGCGTTGGAAGAAAAGTGCTCGAAGCGCTTTTGATTTGCAGAAAGAGAGGAAAGGTTTTAAGGCACATTGTGCCTTTCTCTTTCGAACGAGTGGCTAGCTCGTGTGGCAACATTAGCCACAGCTAAGGCGCTCGCGGTGTGGGAAAATCGGGGGTTCGAATCCCCTTGAGGAGGTAAATACGTTTTTGCTCTAATTATTTTTGTTAAGCCCTAAGTTGGAGTTATAAGGTGGTTAGGAATAATTAAAGTTTTTAATTAAACTTTGTTTTTATAAGGGCTGTGATTATTATTGCAATGGTGGATGAGTTGTTGATTTAATTTGATGTTAATGAAATTGAGAATTAATATTTAGGAGAAATAAGGAGTTGTTATAGAATAATTTCTGAGAGGTTTATTGATTATTATTTTGATAATGGTTTTTATTAAAAAAGGACTTTGGTGGATGTGTTTATTAAGTCGGAGTAAAAAGGTGTAAATTGAGTTATGCTTTATCTTGTGATTATTATTTGAGGTCCACTAACCCTTATTGATATTGGAAAGGAAAGTTGTGTTTAGTGTGGCAGATTTTGTGGACAAATTCTTGGCATCAAAAGGTATGGGCACATTCTCCTATTGATTGTTTATGGTGGTTGATTTCTGAAATATCATTGGAGTGAAAAGGATTAATTGTGGTTTCCTTTTAGAAAGTAGTTGGTTGATACATTCTTGGACTAGGGTTTTGTGAGAAAGAGTTGTCCCTTGTGGTGATTAGTTGAGTTGAGTTGATTGAGCATAGTAAAGTGATTGTGTGAGGTGATTATTCAAGTCCCGTGAAACAAACAATTCTATAATTCTGATTTGAGCTGATATTGAGCTTAGAACATATTGAGTCTCTAACAATTCTCTTTATGCTTCTATGAGTTGACTTGAGTTGAGATTTATTTGAGTTGAGTTGAGTTGAGATTGAGCTTAGAACATATTGAGTCTCTAACAATTCTCTTTATGCTTCTATGAGTTGACTTGAGTTGAGATTGATTTGAGTTGAGTTGAGTTGAGATCATTGTGGATCATTGTTGTCATCCATTGTAGAGTGCATTGCCATTCATTGTTGAGTTAATATTTGAGTCTTGCATTCATAGATTTTTGGATGAGAATTGAGTACTACTTGAGCATGATTGATTGAGCCTTTGATAAGGCCTTTGGGATATATTTTTGGACAAATTTGTGGTAATTTGTGTATGATCGATTGAGCCTTTGAGAAGGTTTTGTGGACAGTTTTTGGGATAGATTTATGGACAGTTTTAGACAGATTTGTGGACAAATTTTGATGAGGTTCTGAGTGAGCCTATTGAGCAGAGTTGAGCAAGTTCTTGGTGAGCTTGCTAGAGCAGTTTTGAATAAGTTCTTGATGAACTCATGGAGCATATTTGAGCAAGTTCTTGGTGAGCTTGCTAGAGTAGATTTGGACAAGTTCGTAGTGAGCTTGTTGGAGCAGATTTGAGCAAGTTCTTGGTGAGCTTTCTAGAGTAGATTTGGACAAGTTCTTAGTGAGCTTGTTGGAGCAGATTTTAGCAAGTTCTTGGTGAGCTTGTTAGAGCAGATTTAGACAAGTTCTTAGTGAGCTTGTTGGAGCAAATTTGAGCAAGTTCTTGGTGAGCTTGCTAGAGCATATTTGGACAAGTTTTTAGTGAGCTTGTTGAGCAGTTTTGGACAAGTTCTATGTGAGCTTGTTATGCAAATTTGGACAAGTTTTGTGTGAGCTTGTTATTGCCTAGCTTTGAGCAAATCAAAGAAAATTTGGACAAGTTCTGTGTGAGCTTGTTGAGCAGTTTTGGACAAGTTCTGTGTGAGCTTGTTATGCAGTTTTGGACAAGTTCTGTGTGAGTTTGTTATTGCCTAGCTTTGAGCAGATCAAAGAAATCATTGTATTGGATAAGGATCCTTATTTCGTGTGAAATATTATAAGGAGATTATCTTGTGGAGTACCCCACATTGGGGGAACCACGTTAAATCTTGTGTCTCAATTGTGTGTGGTGACTTGTGCTCTTGCTTACTATTGCTATCTAAGTTATTAATGCACACTGCTATATTTAGTTATTACAATTAAGGACATTAGTTGATATTGGTTTGGAAAGAAAGTAAAAAGTGGTCTTATACTGTTCACCCCCCCTCTCAGTATAAGCTTGTGTTCTTCAAAATTGTACGATTTTGTGAATAATTTGTGCGATTTCAAGCAGTTCAAAGGCTTATTTAAGCCTTTTTGAGCAAATCGTACGAATATGGAAAAGGAGAACAGATGGATAGGGACATTGTACGTTTTGGTGTAGCTAGTATATGATTTATAGTTTGGGAACGATTTGAAGTAGTTTGAAGGATTTTACATTTTGGAGGTTGCTATATGAACAGAAAATATACATGAACAGTTTGGAGGGAGTACTGTACGATTTATAGTAATATTGTACGGTTTTCAAAGGACTTCTAGTTACATGATGACTGATGTCTAGAAAGCAAATCAAACCAGAGGAATGGCAGAAAAATGATTTAGTTCGAAGAGTTTGGATACCGATTAAGAAGAATTATAGCCAACATAGTTGAACGATCACTAGGACCCCTGCACGAGAGGGAGTCACACCCATGGCAACACCAAGGATAATAGTTTCAGTCTCATAGTTGGCATGGTAATAATCATTCGAGGAGAGGAGGATATAGGCTGTGGAGACAACTGAGGTATTGGAGGGTTGATCGAAGAAGGAAACTATCAAGATTTTGAGAGGAGAAAATGGCATAGGAAAGAGCCCCAAGGTGGGAACTGCGTAGTGAAGTCCATTACGTAGAAACTCTAGATCTAGAGGAGGATTTGAGTAGTGAATTCGAGAAGGACCAGGTTGATATAATGAGGAAATCATTTATATAGCATGGATGAGATACATGTCAAATGTGGTGGAACAAAGAAGAAAATAAGAACCACCTATGGAGAAAAGAATTTGAGAATGCTGGTGTAGCTGTGATAGAATAGATGCCACCACACCAGAAGATATTCTTTTATAACTATCTATTGCAGTTTGTTCAGGCATACGATCCTACAAGCATACTTGCCTATGTTAATATGAGCAAACAGTTGGTGAAGGTAGAGTTCACAGTAGAGACGTTCAGAAGAACATTTGGATTGCCAAAAAATGACATTGAGATAGTCAAGAAGTTTCTTGATCCGATTGAGACACATCGCATCATCACTTCACTCACCAATGTGAAATCATCGATTGAAGCAAATATCTCGAGTGTAGAAACTCAAGGGATTAAACAGTGCCAGTTAATAGGAAAGGATTGACCATGTGCCATGAACATTGTAATGGCTCGATTGTTACGATAAACATGAGCCATAGAGATGCCAATATGGATGGCTCAATACGTGGAAGGTATTAGCAAAGGAGTTTAGTACGATTGGGATACCTATCTGGAGAGAAAAATGCATGACGTACTGACAAAAAGGCTAAGGAATTTTGGGATGACTTTCCATGCCATTGGATTGTTATTGAACATTGTTACATAGATAAGAATTCATTTTTTGGGCTTGACAGAGCCTAGGAATATTGATGTAGGTAAGCCAACTATTCTATAGTGAAAAAAGTCAGTGCTAATTCAGGAGACTCTAGATAAGTCTCGGGTGAAGAAAGCACCTAAGCAGTAGGCAACTGTAGTGCATTAGGATACTCCTTCGAATGAGGAGGTACACCATCAAAGGAAAAGACTTAGGAAGTTACAACCTGAACTAGAACAATAAGCACTTTAGCAATAGTAGTAGGAGCAACCATCAGTATATGAAATGGAGGAAATTATGGGGAGGCAATCCAGCCCAGTACAGATAATAACAAGAAGATAACGGGAGAGAATGGCAAACAATTCTTTTCCAAAAAAGCAATTCGAGCCTATATAGGATAATCAACAAGCGAAAGGATAGTTAGACTCGAAGAAGCTGGATTTACACAATTGAGATTGGGCATATGTAGAGGAGATGGTAGAGTCCCCATAGATTTTCTAGTCTACCGATCTTAAAATTTTGGAAGATATAGAAGTTAGGCAAATAGTACAAGAAGTGATATCCACTACATAGGAAGTAAAGGAAAAAGCCAAGGCGATAGTGGAATCCTCAGAAGAAGAATCAAGAGAGAAAAAGAAGTCCCACTTCAAATTCATGATGGGAGGAAGCACTAATAAAACTAAACAGAATGATGCACAAGAATATACTAATACATCACAAGAATAAGAAAATCTTGTTGTTGAAGAGGTCACAATGATGGAAGTTCAACAGAATCAGGAAGAAAAGCAGGTGATAGAAGAACAACAGGTGGACTTGCCTAAATAGCAAAAGGAAGTCCAAGAACCTACAGGGAAACAACAATCTCATCCTGAGGTTGTTGATATTGAATATGATGTGGAGGTTGAGAGAACTGCGGGACAAAATCCACTGCAGGAAAATATAAACACAAAGAAAGCACTAATGGAGCTTGGGGGAAGCTCTAATTACCACTTGGAAGAAGAGGAAGAACAAAATCCTACACAGGAAGAACTACAGAGGATGCAAAAAAGCTACCTCTTGTAAATACCACAATTCTCAAATATTGAAATGGAAGAGGATGCAAAAAGGGTAGAGGATTAGGTGGATCATTTCTTCTCTCATATGGGCAATGCTATGGCCAGCGTCAAATTACAGTTTTGTATTGGACATGTAGGAGAATTGAAGCTATGGGAGGAACAAGTGTTTATCAAATTAGAAAATATAATAGTTTGGGTGAGTAGTGAGGATAGTACAAGGAGAATTGTTGATATCCATGTACAATACCCATGGAGGTTACCCAGGGAAGAGGTAACAACGCTGTTAGGAAGAGACGATTTACCAGAAGGAGTGAAAATCAACTACAGGAAACATATGAGGTTGTACCTGGATAAAGCCAATTATTCGACTTGTCCCTTGAATATAGTGGATTTGGAACATACGAGGGTAAACTCAAGCTTGGCTATCACTCTGAGGAAGTTGAACTTCATAACACATTGGATAGAGTGGTTGAGCATAGGATTGGAGCAGGTCTATCAGCTCAAGGAAGCTCAGAAAGAAGAGACAAAAGCCACTCGAAAGGAAATAATTGCAATGGAGGAAGAATTGAATAAGATCAAGGTTGTGGCAGAAGAAAAGTTAAATAAATTAGAAGAACTGCTGAATAACAAGGCTAGTTTCAAGGCCAAAATTAGTTTGCTAGAAGAGGAGAAGTGACAAGTCTTCCAAACAACAAAAGAAATGATCAAGGAGTTGGAAGCTCAACTAACAACAAAATAAACACAACTAGCTGCGAAAGATGAGAAAATGGCAGTGAAGGATAAGAATATAGAAGAGCTTACAAAAGATAATAAGTGATATAATGATATGATCCTGGAGAAGCAAACACAATTGAAGGTTAAGGAGGAGACTGTTCGTGCTTTGGAGGCTGATATTAATCATCATCTAAAGACCATTATAAACAAGAATGAAGAATTAGCAGTAGCAGATCGAACAGAAGCACATTTACAGGAGAAGCTTAAGAAGAGTGCTAGTGAGTGCGAACAACAATTAAGAAAACTCCTGAAGACTGCCAAGGAGACAACCAACCAGTATGGTATGAAATTAGTAGAAATGGGCAACTATGCAGCCAAGTTGCAAAACCAATGCACAATTCTTTGCGTTCAGCTGGAAGACAATGAAGCCTTGGTCAAAGAATATGAGGCCCAATGAAAATATAAATACGAGTTAGCAAGGACATCGACCAAAGTAAAGGGGAGGGTGTATGTAGGCAAAAAATCCACATCCCAAAATAAGTGACAAAGAGAATTTGTCTAGTTTTGGCAAAATGTACAAAGCATAAGTAAAACGTACAAAGCAAGAGCAAAATGTACAAACTGGAAGCTAAAACGTACAAGGAATGATGTGATACATCGAAATGCATATGAAATGCAATTTGAGTTGTAATTATGAATGAATTTGATAATAAATGTAATTAGACTTAGTAAAGGGGTGTAATTAAGATTTCTTTTATACAGTTGTAAATAATGAATTGCCTCAGGAACCGCTTGGAACAACCTGGGCAGACGTTATATAAGGCCCCCTTTCAATTTTATAGGTCTGATTAGTCTGGTTATTGAATGCATCTATCTGATCATTGTGTGGAAATACTAGTTTATTGTGTATCCTTGTGGAAGCTGTTAGTGATTGTAATGTATCATTGAATAGTAAGAATGAAGAACCAAATTGCATAGCATTATCTCACATCATTGTATGATTATGGAATGATGGATTAGTGTTTTGCAGTATCTAATTGTTGCATATTACTTTTTTGTCTATGGATGATGTTAATGCACTAGTATGAATAATGGAATTGAATCACCATTGGTGTGAGCATTGGAAGTGATTTGTGAGGAAGATTGCATCTGGAAAGATGTTGTGGGAACTATTGTACAGTTTTTGGATACTGCTATTGTGAAGAACTTTCTCAAACCCTAAAGATAAAACTTGCATGTTGGTAAATATGGAGTAATTGACATTCCAAAACTTCCCAAAACTTGTATGAGAAAAATTGGTAAATAAAAGCATCCAATTTGACACCTTGCTGAACTTTCGGTTCATAAAAATCATACACCAGAGTGTTACAAATTGTACAAAAGGACTTTACCCGATTTGGTATTTATGAGATTGGAGAAAACTTACCCGATTTGGCAACTTTGGCAAATTGAACAAATTAGTTATAAAACTGTGTATGACATCTTGCAAAACCAAATATGAAGGATTTACTAAGTGTCAAATCGTACAAGCACTGACACTGTATGATTTCGGATCATACAATTGTACGATTTGAGTTCGTACAAGTTATTTTGCAGTCGCATATCACTTGTGAAGACTGTACGCTTGTATGATTTGGGTATTTGAATAAGAACAATAAATTGATCATTCCAAGCCTCTGAGAATCACCTCCCCACTGGGCATACTACACCCCTGTGCTACACTTAATATTTTTTAGTTTTTATTTAGAGTAGTAGGTTAACCTAACTTAAAATTAATGGTTGTGAAAAATTGAGTTTTATTTATATTTTTAATATTTTTAAAATAAAGGCCAGAGGTGTAGACCAATTGGTTCGACAAAACCCCATAAGGGGGACAAAGGTCCAAGTTTCAAATATTAGGGCTCGTCGAATTGAACGCTTGTCCCTTTCTTGATGCTTTCAATGGCGTAAATGGTTTAAAATGATTGTGGCATGGTGGTTATAGGGGTAGACTACGCAAAGAACTGTGTGGCGACTTCCAAGGCAGACAATGTAGTATACTATGGCGGCCATAAAAGTTAGACAACCTACCAGGATTCATGGCGGCTACCAATTCCCCATGGAAATTAAAAAAAAAAATTATATATCTATATAATATTTAAAATAAATGTTTATTATTAGTTTTAAAATATGATTTTGAATAAGAAGATTTTTTTTTGAAATAAGATTTCATGTAAAAGATTTAAAAATTTGATACATTAAACTTTAATTTTAAATCATCATCAAGCCTATAATTAAATGTAAATATTACACTAATCTAACTTTATCGTGTTGTAGGTAAATTGGAGAGGGTAGGGCAATCCTCCAAGGGATGTCCTTAGTTCGAATCTCCACCCTACCAAACGCACATTGGGTACCCAAAATCCAGTTGATAATGTTGGTGCGGTCAGGGCCGGGCGCAACTATAGGGTGATTTGATGGTGTAGAACCCCTGGTCGTGGTTTCTCAGACCAAGGCGGTCCCACAAGGGGTTTTTTGATAAATTTAGTACTAATAATTATAAAACCACTAATTTTCAATGTGTATTACAAAAAAAACTCATGAACTAAGAAGAAAACTCAATAATTTGAAGAACCTCATGTAACCTTCAATTAGTTCATTTTCATTCATTACGAAGAATTATTCTCATCTAGATCATTTTGTGAAGGACAAAGGGTTAAATAAATATGAGTCTCTTTAGTTTTGTCCATTTTTTATGAATATCCTTGTTAATAAAGCTTTAGAAGCGTTACAAGAAAAACAAACTAATAACCTATTTTATTAGAGAATTGTGCTTGAATCCACTTTCTTCAATTTACAACAAAATGTATATGAACAAACAAAGGAAGTTTTGGTGGTTTTTTCTTTTTCCTTTATTGGTCAATATTTTCATGTAACACTTTGCATAAATAGCTATAAAGTATTTCATCTTCAAGTCAATAGAGTAGAAAATATATAGTAACAATACTATAGGTTTGGATCAAATGGAGAGCTCAAGGTAGGAAGGGGCGATAGGAAGACAATGTAGACAGGGTGAGTACTTTCCTGGGATGAGGGAATGATAAGAAATTAGGAAGGATTGATTGTATTTACTATTAAACTTGACATAGTACTTAGTATTGGATGAGTAAACTTTGATAGATGGCTAGAACAGTAGACGTCTAGGACGAACAGATAGACGTCTAGACAATAAACATCTAAGTCAACAAGATAGACATCTAGACTATAGACGTCTAGGATAATAGGGTAGATGTCTAGGCAGTAGACGTCTAGGACAATAGGTTAGATGTCTAGGCAAGTAGAAATCTAGGATGACAAGTTTAGACATCTAGACAGTAGACGTATAGGACGACAAGGTAAATGTCTAGATAGTAGATAAACGAGATAGACATATAGGCAGTAGACGTATAAGATGATGGGTTAGACATCTAGACATTAGACGTCTAGGATGATGGGGTAGACATATATATATGAGATATTTATGATAATAGGATAGACGTCTAGACAATAGACGTCTACGGGGGTTTACCAACAAGTCTAGACAACTAGGCTTAAACATTTAACATATAGGCTTAGACGAACGGGCTAGATGTCTATAGTTCGTGCGTTCATTCTCTATCCAACAACTTCTCTTTCTCATTGTTTCATGCAAGTGCACAAACACAACACAACACAACACCATTTGGAAATGCTCTATCTTGTACCAAGCACTGATCAATACCTACAATATAATGAGATTCTCATTAAGTATTCACACATGACAAATGTATTCCAAAACAACATATACTGCACAACAGATCTACATTTATGGACAAGTATGGATCAATTACAAAATGAAATAGGGAGGTTATTTATAGGTAATTCCAGGTGGTTACTGCAACCAACCTGACTCAACCGTCCCAATTGCCCTATTGTTAATACTTAACAATTCAATTTCAGGTGTAACAACCCGTCTTAGACATATAACACAACCAGTCTAGACGTCTAACTAATCCTAAATGTTTGTAACTAATCCAAATATCTAAGAAAATGATGATTGCATGTGTTCTTTTGTGCAGTTAAACTAATCAATCCATATTCATTAGATCGATTGATTTTACATTGCAAAATATTACATTAAATGACTCATACATTATCAAAATTGTTGTACATAATCAAAATTACAATTCTTTTGTAGACATTTTGTCAAACAGATCAGAAATTATTTCTACTTTGAACTATTGTCTATGTCTATCCTCCCCTTTGAATAAGTCAATGTCCTCAACAAATTTCTCTGTTGGCTTTGGGGTGTCTCAGCATCCTTGATTTTGGTAGCTTGTAGTGCATATTCCAACTCCTACACTTACAACTAAAGAGTTTCAAGTTCATCCTAAATCTACTTGGTATAGTTGAAATACTTGACCCATTCTATACCCAACTTACTGGTACACTCTTCTGTCTCCTTGAGTCTAAACAACAGTTCAGATTCCCATTGTAGAAAAAGCTCCTTCATCCATTGTGCGGGTACTATGGAGGAAGAGGAGACCTTCTGCATCACTTCAGTTTTTAGAGTGGCCTCATGCTGTTGTGCTTGGAGCAACTTCTCCCGCAATTATTCCTACTCATTCGACCAAGCTTCTTTGCATTGTGCCATCTTCTTATACCAAGTTTCTTGTTGACTCTTCTGGGTGATCAGGTCTAAAACCTACTTAACCAACAACTCCTTAGCTTGTTTGTGCTGTAACATTTCAGCCTCAATATTGATGATTGTCTGGCTCCTTTCATGAAGCTAGTCGCTAAGGTATGTCAGTTGTTGTTGCTTTTTTTGAATGTGTTTCAAGGCATAATCCATCCGAGTGATCCCTTCTAACAGAAGGTGCTCCTTCTCTTGTAATTATGCCTGTGTTACCTGCAAATCCTTATCCAATTACTACCTAGCTTGATTCAAGTGCTTGATTCCTACTGCTAGCCAACACAACAAGCGGGCTATGAAGTTAAACTGGCTAAACATATACTATAATTCAGGTTCTAGTTTCACTTATAAGCCTATTTCTGTAGGGTGTGAGAAAAAAGTGTCACCATGGCCTAGAACGTATACTTGTGCTAGTTCAAGATATAGAGCAGGAGTCTTATCAGGTAGCTACTCTACTCCCTCCATGGTATTTAGATGTGTTGTAGGCAAGGACCAAGGTTGTTCTTGATAAATGGTTGAAATATCAACACACCAAGGTCCCTTTGTGGCCCATTTCACTTCTTTGTTCAACTTCTCCTTGGCCATAAACTACCATTTCTTCCATCGATCAGCACATGCTGCATCAAACTATGGCCGAAGATTTTCCATCACTTGGGTCAACTTAGAAAAATAGTTGATTGCTTGCTGATCTACACAAGTTCTCGTTCTAGTGGATTAACAAAATTTGGCATTTCTAGTATGAAGCGTTCAACCCACATATCTTTGGTTGGTTCTTCCTCCAACTCATACATCAACTACTTTCCCTTTCCTAAAATGTCTATGGGCTTTTTAGCTGCCTTATCCTTTGTAAGCCCTGACTGCTCCTCAAGTGGTTGCTCTTAGCTGTTACCTATTTCTGTCCTAAGGAACTATTGCGATTCATTCATTTGTGGAGGGTTCTCTCCCTTTTCTATATCTATCTCATGTCCCATCGAGACCTCTTCATCTAATATTATGGTATGCTACTCTATCCCAGGTATCGAGTTTGCAACACTCAGGGGTGGTAGGATCTCCTCTACCATTGTTGTTACAAATTCAGTTGGGATGTATGTATTTGCTGATGTTCCTATGGCTTTGGCTATATTTGCTACGAGAATATCCTCAAAGGAAAAAACCTGCAAGGGGGCAACGAATGAAGTTGTTGCAAATAGAGATTCGGGAGGTGCTTCTAGTGAAGTTACATAAGCCTGAAATTGAGCTTCTACCAAATATTATGTATGCCCAACTTGTTTGGCAGTACTGGTTCCAACTGGGACATCTTACAAAACTGAGGGGATTTAAAAATCAACTTCTACTACATGCAAGCTCAATTATTGCTCAATATTACGAGCTATTGCTTGACTATGGACAATCTTCAATATCATATACTAAATATGGGAATGGTGATGGTGAGGGTGACTCGAATCGTCATCACTTCCTAGTTGTCTTATGTATTTCTAGTGGGGGTGCAACAACCTATTTTGGTGGCCCTTTCTTCTTAACCTGTGGTGGTGTCGTATCCTCCCCTTTTGAATCGATCAGTCATCATTCCTTGTGTGATGGATTATGGGAGATCTGATTCACCCTTGGTTTCTTGATCGGTGTTTGTTTCTTCACTTGCGACTTGGCATCCTTCCATCGTAAGATTATTGGGTTTAAGTATGGTATTTGTTGAGGTGGGTCAAAATCAGGAATTTACACTCCTGCATGGTAGGCTGCATCTAAGAATAGTCCAATGGCATGAAATACCATCAAAAAATTCTTGGTGGTTTGCATCAATTTTTTTTGAATATGAAGTGCCAAATGAGTTGCCCAATCATACGGCACTCCTTGCGCAATTCCCTAGAAGTATGGAATCAACCAAATGAGGAGATCTGAGCTTCACTATTCTAATGATAATCTACCCATCAAGATATTCATTATGTATTGTCTCCTTGGTTACCATGAGTTGCGAGCATAACATGCACTTCTTCATCCGTCAGAGTGGTGATACTCTTAATCAACTACGAGATTTTCTTTGGATCTACCTGCTCAGTCACCACTGGTTGACCCCTTTTCGAAAGTCCAAATGTACGCTGGAATGCTTCAGGAGAAAAATCAACTACCATGTTCCGATCACTAACACGAACTGTGCTAGTATGATGCAGTGAATCATATATTTGCAACATTTACACCAGATACCCTTTGAAAATTCCTTCTCAAAAATTTGAATTTGCAGAATGAAATTGATTCTTGCAACATTGATCTTTGTCTTCATCGGATCCTATGTTGGTGTCTCTGTCCATCATTATCGATAAAATTCTCCTATTGGGAAAATCCAAGTAATTTTCTTGATTAGGATCTTGTCGATTTGAGATTCTTTAGTTCTTCGAGCAAGTACTTCTGCTTGCATAGTCTCATGTCTACCTTGGGTCTGCCCTTGGTTTGGGCTTGATACCTGTTCGCACATCTTTTCTTTGTGCTCTTGCTAGTGACAAAGTCATTTAGCAACAACTGACTCAAGTACCACTTTGGATCGAGGTGGACCATGTCCTAATTTCTATCAACTCATATTCTGCAGACGTCTCCTCTTTATATGTCTCTTTTTTCTTAGTTGTCTAATTCATCAAATGTATCAACTTGCCAGACATATGTCTCCTTCGGACGTCTACTTTTCTAGCAAATGTATATTGTCTCCAAATGTTGAATCTGTCGAATGGCTATCCTTTGCAATGTCTCCTTCCTTGGACGTCTAGGCTACTAGATGTCTTCTTCCTTCGGACGTGTAGCCTGTTAGACGTCTTCTTCCTCTGGACGTCTAGTCTGCTAGATGTCTATCCTACCATATGTCTTCTTCCATCCAACTTGTGAAATCTTTTGATGGGTACTTATCGACGAATGGGTGCACTGCTAGACGAGTAGTAATTTTAGATGGGTGCCCTTAGACGTCTAATATGCAGTTGTCATCGAGAGACGTCTTCAATTTGGATGTATCGTAGGTAGAACTTGTGTGTGACTTTCCTTACGTGTCTAGTTAATTTGTCTATGAATAAAGGAGATAGAATGCATGCGCTTTCAAAACAAATTATGAAAAATCTTCGTGAAGATTTTTTCTTCCAAGTGTTATGGCATCGAGCTTCATCTTGAAAAAATCATGGTGCACCAGAAACCCTATCTCAGCTCCAAATCCCTTGCGCTCCTCTTGTGTTTCACCTGCAATAATTCGAAAGAAAATGAGAAAAAATGCTAAGCGCTTCCAATTTATAGAAGTTTTGCTACCCATGCAATTGCTTGTGTAATTGCCACCTAATGCCTTATCGTCTACATGTGCACCACCTCACCAATTTTTGCATGCATAAATGTCTATTTCCTTATTTAATCCTTTTGCATATTTCATATTTTTCCTATTTTTGGATTTTCTTATTTTGTATTATTTTTTTTTTTGTCTTTTTATTTTTATTTTCTTTTATTATTTTTCAAAAATATGCTTTTCATTTTAACGTTTTCGGGTGAAGCGCAAGGTAATACCAATGCATACTTCCAATGTATATGACATGTTATCTTCCTGGTGCTGACTACTAGTCTTGAAACTGCTCAAATCATCATCGTCTGCTTGCGCTTCAACTTGTTGGTGATTCTGGTGATTGCCATGACTATGGGGGGTTTCCATCTGAGGTTTTTCTTCACACCTTGCAGTTCTTCATGGGATAATATGCCAATTTGCTTGCTCATCTTATTCTAGCTGATGATGTGTCCCCTACCCAATCGTTTAGTAATTTTAGCTTGACATCTACTTCTACTGATGTCATCTTGACCTTCCATATAGTTTGTATCAACTCCAAGATGGGTTCGTTCCAGCTAGACATTTGTCATATGGGTCCCTTCATCGTTTAGACATGTAATTGCATCATTCAGATGGGTTGTACCAGTGTCTAGACATGTTTTCTCTTCGTCCAGATGAGTAGGTTCATCCTCCAAATGGACTCTCTCAATTATTCTATCTCTTTGTTGGATTATCATGCAGTCATCAAGATAATGAAACACAATCCCTTCTTGATCTTGATAGTGAGTGGTCTTATCACTGGGATGTTGATTTCCCCTTTGTATAATATTTTGATATATTCTTCCTATCCCTTGGCCTTTACCTTGAACTCTATTGATCTGTCGACGAATGAATGCCCATCCTTGGTCTATCTAGTTTTAATCAAGATCCCTGGGTCCTGTTGGTTACGAATCTGCCATGAGGAAAGGATTTTGGGTTAATGCGCCGAGATTCGCCCACCAGCATGAAAGGCCGGAAGGAAGAGATGCCTTCCGAGCCAATCTCCGGAGAAGGCCGGCTCCTTTTGGGGGTTTTCTGATTTGAGCTAAGGGTACAGGAAAGAGATGAATGTACAGAAAGAAACAAATGTACAGAAAGGGATTACAAATATATTCAGAGGTTGGTGGGGGGGAACTAACAGTACGGGAACACACCAATCAACGCTACTTGCTGCATCATAAATACAAAAGTATGACAAAGAACTGCAAAATCTACACGTACTTCCGATACATAAGCAGTGTATGCACCATTCAATGATCCCCTAGCAAACATTCCCTACAAGGAACTAACAGCACGACAATGCATCGATTAACGGATACGTACACTGACATAGGTAGAAAGCAAGCCTAGAGATATCAGAAGCCAGGTATATGTGTTTATGTAGAGAATTTAACCGCACCGTTCAATGATCCCCTAGCAAACATTCCCTACAAGGAACTAACAAAGACGGGATCGCATCAATCACCGGATACGGACCAGCAACAAAACACATAACTGATGGAACTGCTACCATATCTATTCTATAAATGCTTTAAATTAATGAAGTACGAAAAGTGCTTAAACAAGCAATACTAGAGGAACCTGATCGCCAAACGCCGAAGTGAATCAACGAGCCGCGACACAGGTGGGCCTAAAGCATATAATGAAAGACAGCAGAACAGAACCAGGCATACAGATTGTATTCATTAGCAGAAGCACGGTTACAATGGGTACGGTGATTCCCTAACAAACATTCCCCTTCCACCCTTTACAATGAATTCATGGTGGGATTTTATAGCCCGAGTCCCACTCGTTACGTTAATGGGCACAGAGTCCCGACCAAACATAAGTCGACGTAAGCGGCGAAAGAGCTGCAAATGCTGACCTTTTGTCGGACCGGGCTGTACCCGCAGCATGGTCATCTTGAAAGCTGGAAAGCTATGTGGCGGAGTGTTGGGTAGAATCTTCAAGTCGACAGGCATGTCGGTAGGTGGAGCAGGTGAAACCTCAGATCAGCTTTGAATGAGGCTACTGGCACAGGCGATGCAGCCCATACTTATCCCTTTTGGTCGACAGTCTTGGTTCAAATCCCGAAGCTGGACACTTGTCGGATGATGGGTTATGCTGTGTGACACATGTCTGCCTTGAAGGGCAGTCCATCCATCTTCACTTGGGATCGGAGCTCCTTGGGATGCGTGGGCAGAAAACAGTGCAGTCGAGAAGGCCTTCACGCCTTGGTCAAATTCTGGGTTTGTTCCCCTACTGTACACCTGTCAAGGGCACATTCCGACTCTGCTAAAAAGTCGGACCGCGCACAGTGAACACCGGTGTCCGTCGTCGTACGGACTCGCTCCGGCACTTATCATTCTTCTTTGTCGGCTCGCCACTCGCCAAGTGCAAGGTGCGCCCAGAAAGTGGGGCGAAGTTAGACTTCGCACCAAAACTGGGCGAAGTGCGAACTTCGCACCAAAACTGGGCGAAGTACGCACTTCGCACCAAAACTGGGCGAAGTGCGAACTTCGCACCCAGACTTAGCCAATTTTTTGGGTAACCTGCTGGAAAGTTGAAAAATCAACTGGGGGACTCCAAGAAAAAAGGGGGGAAGGAAAGAGAATGCGGGAAAGAAAAGGAAAGGGAGAGAAGGAAGGAAAACGAAAGAAGGAGGAAAAGAAGAGCAGCACTGTTACAATATTGAAGACATTGCACCCCGTGCAAAATGTGACAACATTTCTGGCGGCTCGCGGGATGTCGAGCTCGCCTCGGCGCAAAGAATCCATGCCTTCATCCTTTGGGTACATAGGAACTTGCCTCCCCTGTCTTTTGCTGCTCTAACTGTTCTCCTTGCGACAATTTTTCTTCAGATTCATCTTTGTCAGTTGCCCCATCAGAAATGCCTTTCGAAAACTCTCCATCTCCTGCTTCTGCCTCACAGATGCGAGTGTATGCCACCTGGGCTGAGCGCCAGGCTTCTGCTTCGAATGGCTCGCGGTCTGCTATATCTTCTAATGCTCCGTGGAAAGCAGCGACCGCATGCAGGTCGATGATGGGGTATCTTTTCTCTAACTCCTAGAAATAGGAGCGGATCTTGGAGCATATGGACACCATCTGAGTGACCTGACTGTCTTGAATTGGCTCGACCCAGCCTATCAATTTCAGTCGTATCTCGCTCAAGCACCGCCAATTCCTTTTTACCCGATCTAGGGTGAGGAGCTCGCCATTCTCAACAAAACTGGGGCACCCAAGTTCTGAAAGAGCGTGAAAGGGGGCCAGACAGATATCTCTTTCATGCGTGAATGCGTCTCCTTTTTATAATCCTCAAAGGGGCCTCGAGGAACGTAACCTTGATATGCGAACGGCCGCCAGCTGTCATGATGCTGGTCACAGAGAACCGAAAAGTCATCATCTACGGCCGGGCTTCTCCTTGTTGATTTATCGTGTCGCGTGCGACATCTCATCTTCCAAGACTCGGTAACCTTTTCTTTAGACCAGCTTAAGGCCTCGCTATCTTGGATAGAAATTTTTTGAATCCCGGAGACGAGAAATGGTGATCCGGGTTTCGCTTGGGGTCATGTGTCACCTCCTCGCAGTAGAAATCCTGCTAGGGAGGAGAAGCTTCCATTAATTCAATCTCTCAGTCAAGGTCCACATGGACCATGTCACATCTATCTTCGGTTATATCCTGGGGGCACAAATGTGTGAATCTTGCCCTTATCCCATAGGGGTTGTACTTCCAGAACTACGGCAGCAAAACCAGGCCAATCCAGGACAGCGCTTGCTCTAGGTAGACGTGCTGTCCTACCTCAGTAATCTCAACGTTGGCCCAGGAAAGGATATTGAAAAATCTGTCCTCTTTTCTTTCCTAGGCCGAACTCTTCTTCCACATAGTCCATCTCGCGGGCAACTTCCATCCCAAACAGATGCTCTGAACACCAATAGGGCAGCAAATAGGGCTTGCCCTTGAATCCATAGATTCTGACTACAATCCCCTGCGTCAGTCTGAAAACGTCCCCGAGCTTCTGATTTATCAATGCACTCGTCATTTCTCTAGGGGGACGGGGGATTTCACTTTCGGTGAAGACTGACATGACGAATCCCAGAAAGTTGAAGTTGAACTTGTAGTAGGACCCTTTCCAGTATAAGTCATCCGTCCAGTTATAGACGGGCTGGGGTTCTCCCCTCTCGTTAACCTTCTTCAGGTTCAGGATCGACATTTGGGGGTGCAGATGGTACAAACAAAGCCAGGCTAGAACATAACTGAAACGAAAATCGGTAGACTGCATCTTCTAAATTTTTAGCAGGCTGGAATGAATGGCATAAGCCAGCCAGTCTGCCTAGTCGAAAGAGATGGGGCGCTTTCCACTCCTTTGCGCCGCTGGTTCGTAAGATTCTCCATAGAGGAGACATTCTGCCAGCGCCAGCTGGTACGGATGTACCAACTCGTCGGAGTCACAGCCGAGAATCCATGCCAGGATAGTATAGAGATACTTGCTCTAAAATTTTGCCAAGGGCATGGGGCCAGTCGGCCATTGTCCAGCTGGAAGCGGGGTGTTCAGCTCTGAATTGAGGAAATCCCTCATCCGCTTGGTGTGCGTGAAGCGTCCCGCTTGTTCGCCCCGATTTACCTTTCTGAGGATGGTGCCGAAGTCATACTCCAGCCCTGGGGCGAAAGCTGGCTGCACAGTCTCCCTGCGCAGCACGAACAAGGGTTTACCGCTGGAGCTGCAGATATGCCGGGTAGCTGGTCTGTAGTGTCTGACAATGAGGTCTACCAGTTTCGGGCATTAATGGACAGGAGGGCACAAGAATCTGAAGAGGTTTGATTTGTACGCTGCTCCGAAATGGTGGGAGGGCGAAACTTTGTCAGCCCAGCTCTCCACATTTGCTCGCAGCTGAGTCAGGCTCATAGAAAATGAGCCGTCCACATATCCCGCCAGGTAATTCACCGGAGATGGTGGGGCTTGCCCACGTTGTACTTTTTTTGTTTGGGACTTTGACTTTTTCTCTGGTGGGGTATCGCCTTTGAAAACGCCAGGCCGCGGTAAATCCCCTGGTTCGCCACTTTCGCTGGACTGCGCTGACACGGGCCTTTTTCCTTTGTCCATCCCTCCGAATCAGCAATAATGATAGGTTCAGTGCCGTCCGCAATGTATTTCGCTATCACGGGAATAATTTGAACCGTCCGAGGAATAATCAGTGCAATCTGGAATGTTTGCAGTGCTTCGTCCCCCCTTTTCTAGATAAAAACAGCTCCATTAATGCAACGCAGGAGGGGGTAGGTCGGCTGAGTTAAAATCTATGGGTGGCTGCGCAGGAGAATGTTTGGAAAAAATGCGCCCCGACAGACGTGCCATGCTTCTTTTGTTGCACTTTCCTTTGAAAAACGTGCAATCATTAATTCTGTTTCGAAGACTACACCATGGCTGACGTCGCTGCCACCAGTTGGGCACACTGCTCAAGACAAAACCCTTGGTGCGGGAACCCATGCTAAAACAGTTGCAAACGCGCCTTGCGCCCAACTTGGGGTTTTTCAAATTTTTTATTATTCATTTCTTGGATGCTGCCCCAAACTGGCCCGAAGACCAAGGCGCAGTCGGACTTCGCCCAAAGTTGGGCGCGGCCCGACTTCGCCGGCGAAGTCGGACTTCGCCCGAATTTCGGGCGAAGCTCGAACTTCGCGAAACGCGCGCTTGAACTGTTCTGCTCTCATTATTTTTTGCTGTGCCCGAAGTTCGGGCACAGCGTGGGTCCTTTGCAACCTAGGGAGCTTTGGAACATACTTAATACTCCCCACGACCTTTGGACCTTGAACAAATTGCGCAGTGCTGATGCGTTGAGGCAGGTTCGGACTTCGGCCGAAGCTTGGAGCGAAGTGCGAACTTCGCGCGAAGTTCGCACTTCGCTCGAGAATTGAGCGCAGTGCACACTTCGCACTAACGCTGGCCGAAGTCGGACTTCGCTGCGAAGTTCGCACTTCGCGCAAGAGTTGCGCGCAGTGCGTACTTCGCACGGAAAGTATGCGCAGTGCGTACTTCGGTCAAAGCTTTGAGCGGGGCTTCCCTTTAGTGTGCCTTAACATTTTTTATCAAACTTCGCAATTTGGTCGGGCCGAAGTCCGACTCGTCGCGAGTCGGGCTTCGCCCAACACTTAGTCAATTTTTTGCCCTCTTTTTCTCCTTTCTTTCTTTGCATAGCCGAACTTCGCCCCTCCTGAGGGGCAACGATAGACTTCGCTGCGAAGTCCATCCTTCTCTCCCATGCCGCAGTTAAGCTCAAAAAAGAAGAAAAACAAATTGAAAGCCAAAACTGGAAACTGTACATGCCGGGAAATGGAAAAAACATAAGAAATTTTTTTTACAAAGAAGGGCCACTCGGGCCTCTTCAACAGCGATAAAGTTTTAAATGGAACCCGTTGACGGGGATAGGGAGGAGCTGACCCTCCATATCCGAAAGTATGTAGGCATTGAACTGGTTCACCCGGGCAATCTGATAAGGGCCCTCCCAAAGAGCATCAAATTTTTTGTGATTACCCGGTTTTGCCTTGTATGAGTCCCACTTTAGCACCAAGTCCCCGACTTCAAAAATTCGGGCAGTGGTGCCTTTGGCAAACCAGCCTTGAGTGGCTGCAATGTGATCCGCGAAGGCCTGGTATGCACTTTCTCTCGTCTTCTTCCAACCGGCAGGAGTTGGCACAGTCTGTCGTCCACCGGGTCTCCGCTGCTCCCGTCTTCGTCAATCATCCACAGGGCAGGGATCTCGATGTGTGATGGCATGACAGCTTCCTTGCCATAGACAAGCGCGTAGGGGGACGTTCTGAGGGATTTCTTAAACGCAACTCTATCCGCCCATAGCGCCCGGTTCAAGAGCAAGTGCCAAGTTCGCTTATTCCTTTCAATGGTCCTCCGGAGAATTTTTAGGAGGTTCTTGTTAGTAGACTCGGCAAGGCCATTCCCCTACGGGTAGTAATTAGAAGACATCTTGTGATAGATGCCAAATCTGCTGGTGTACTCCATGAGTACAGCGCCTACGAATCCCGGACCATTGTCTGTCACAATCGACTCTGGAACCCCGAAGCGAGTAATCAGGCTTTCAATGAACCCGATGACCGTTTCTTGGTCTGCGTTCTTGGTCGGGATTGCCTCCGTCCACCGTGTAAAATAATCAGTAGCTGTAAGAATAAACTTGTGGCCGGCGGAGGAGTTAGGAGAAATCACCCCAATGAAGTCTAGACCCCATTGCTGGAACGGAGTCTCGGCCTGAATTGGTTGAAGGGGCAGGGGTGCTTTTCTGTTTCGGCCAGCAAACCTTTGGCATTGATCACATTTAGCGCAGACCGCATGTGCGTCTGCGAACAGAGTGGGCCAATAGTATCCAACCTTTATTATTTTTAAGGCCGTTGGCCTTGAAGAATGGTGACCCCCAGGCATCCCGAAATGAAAATCTTCGAGGATCCTAGACTGGTCAAATTTTTTGATGCACTGCAACAGGATGCCGTCAATGTTTCTGAAGTAAAGCTCCTCGGGGCGAAGAGTGTACCTTAGTGCACCTAGCCGAAATCTCCTTCGTTGTGAGGCGTTCAGGTGATCGGGACATCTTCCGGTGCGAAGTATCTCACCGGCTTCATCTCGTCCAATCACTCCCCTCCGATAAGGAGTCGGCTAGGTAGATGCGTGTCGCTGTGTCCTCCCACTTACAAGCGAAGATGCTGGCTACAGTGCTTCGGGCCAATTCTTGACACAAGGCTCGGCCTCTAATAAGCTTGGTGGGCCGCACTTCAATGTCGAACTCCTGGATCTTGGCAATCCATCCCGCTCTCTTGTGACCCGATTATCCTTGTGAAATAAAACTTCGAACATCCGGGTGAATCACAAAAATGGTGGTCTTGCTCTGGTAGACAAAGTGCCTGAAATTTCAAAGGGACTTCATGACAGCATGAACTTGCCGCTCTATAAAGTTGTACTTTTCTTCATGCGGCAAGATGACTTGGCTTAGGAACGCTATGGGGCACTCCTCACCGTCGTCTCCGTTCTGAGTCAGGACTGCAGCGTAACTTTCGGGTTCTCCCACTGCATACAGGATGAAGTCCTTGGAGTAGTCCGGGTTGGTCAACACCAGAGCTTGTGCAATTTGGGCCTTGATCTCCTCGAAGGCTTGCTCTCTCTCATGAGTCCATTCGTAAGGTGTGTCTTTCTTGAGCAGTTCGGCCATAGGCTTGATCACCTGTGCGAAGTCCGGGATGAACTTCCGCACGAAGTTAATCTGATCGAAGAAGGACTGCAGCCCTTTTTTGTCGATGGGGGCTGGCAAGCGAACGAGGGCTTCCACTCTGTCAGGGTCAATGGCGAGGCCTTCCTCGGAGATGACATGTCCCAACAGCTTTCCTTCCTTTACCCCGAAGACAGACTTCTTCGGGTTTATGGAGATGCCGAATTCTCGACAACTCTCAAATATCTGCCGCAGGTGCAAAACATGATCTTCTCGTCGGTGAGAGAAAACAGTCATGTCATCGAGGTAGATGACAATAATCTTGTTGAGCAGCTCTCAGAAGGCGAGGTCCATGGCCCTTTGGAACGTAGCACCAGCATTGGATAAGCCAAATGGCATGCGCTGATAGGCGAACGTCCCCCACTTGGTGGTGAACGCTGTCTTATGCTGGTCTTCGTCTTTGACCCAAATCTGGTTGTAGCCAAAAAATCCATCTAAAAGTGAAAATCTCTGGGCTCCAGCAACGATATGCAGAATCTGGTCAATTTGGGGAAGCGGATAGTGGTCCCGGAGGGAAGCCTGATTTAGGTTTCTGAAGTCGACACAAAGACGTATGTCGCCATTCTTTTTCCTCATGGGCACCAAATTCGCGACCCAGGATGAATGTTTGATGGGGTAGATGATCTTAGCCTCCAGCATCTTCAAGAGCTCGATCTTCATCATGGCCTCAATCTTTGGATTTACGGCCCTCTGCTTTTGTCGGAATGGCTTGGCGCCATCCTCTAGCTCAATGGTATGTTGGATGACAGCTCGTCATACCCCTCAAATCCTCGTAGCACCAAGCCACGATGTCGGGGAACTCCTGGCACAGTGATCTAATCTGCCCAGCCTCCTCCGACGTGCAGTCTATCTCGACCTTGATGGTTTTACCAGGTTCGAGTTCCAGGTCAGCATACTGGCTCGGGTCTACTTTGATCCTGTGGGATATTGCTCTGTCGTTCTGATCAAAGAGACTTTCTAATGTAATCAGTCCCTTTGGGACGTGATTATTCCGTAATCGTATCAACCCCTCATATTGCTCGTCATCAGGGTCTCTACCTTCGATTACACATACTTCGTTAACCAGGAATGTGACGATCTCCTCGTCACAGCTGAACACCTGCCAGAAGGTATCCCTATCAGGCACAAAAGGCCTGTAAATGGTGCGGACCGGCTTCAGTTTCTGGACAACGTCTTCAGCCGAAACGTACCTGGCTCCAACAGACGCCAAAATATCTGCGTGCTTGTTTCTCTCACGCGATATTGCCTTAACATTCAATGAGTCGAACGATTCCA
This sequence comes from Wollemia nobilis, assembly GCA_028583015.1. NCBI lineage: Eukaryota > Viridiplantae > Streptophyta > Pinopsida > Araucariales > Araucariaceae > Wollemia > Wollemia nobilis. The sequence continues at coordinate 9,612,036 of JAQPPZ010000103.1, forward strand.
TCAGGTCCCAGACCCGATTGCGGTACGATTTAAGATAGTGATGCTTGGACGCGCATTTATTCATAACTTGATGACACACCAGCTCTGAATCCTCGAAAATCTGGAGGTGCTTGATTCCGAGCCTTTTCACATTTCGCAAACCCAAGCACAGGGCTTCGTATTTCACTGAGTTATTAGTACAGCTGCAGGCCAGCCTGTAGGCATAGTCCTTCTGGATCCCGATTGGAGAAACCAGGAGTACCCCTGCATCGGCGCCATTCTTGCATCGCGCGTCGTCAAAGAAAAGCTTCCACAACTCTTCGGGTGCAGGTCCTACTTCTTTCGCAGCTGACACGTCAAGTCTCTCGGACTGTTTAATGGAGTAACAACCCTGCTCTGTCCCGATTACGGCATTGAAGTCCCGCAACGAGAACTCGTCTTCGAGCTGTAGCACTTCGAGAGCTTGCTCGGTCAGTTCCACTGTCACCAGTTCTTCCTCTGACAACTGGACCATGCAGTCCATCTCTCCTCCGGGTATCTTGTCCACTAGAAAGGGGGAAGGCTTCTCATTGAAAATTTTCAGTCTCCTTCCTTTGAAGGGCACTTCCATGTGTGAGTAGTCTAGAGACAGGTACCCGCCCAACTTCGCAGTGAACTCCCGAGAGAGACACATGCCGAAGTAAGGCTCCAGGTCAACAATCACGACCTCTTGGATGACTACGATGTTGAGAGCCTTGTGCAGTCGGATAGGGATGTCCTTTATGACACCAACTGTCTTAACAGGGGTGCCGTCTAATTGTAGCACGCCTTGGCTGCTCCGTGTGTATTCCATCCCGATCTCATCGTAGACGGCCTTCGGCATTACGATCGAGGAAGCACCAGAATCCACCATGCAGTTGTGAACTATGTGCCCTTGCATCCGTAAAGATAGATAAAAGGGTGGTGGTCTGTTCTTCCCAATGGCTGAGATTGTCAAAGGTTGAACTAGGATAGCAGGCTGCATCTGCTTGCCGCTCATGTTCTTTAGTGATTCTTGCAGCAGATCTACATGGCCTGGGAGCAGAAGAGCGTCGTAAATGCTAATTCTGGCAGGAGTCCTCTTCAACTCGTCTATAATACAGTAGCCCGAGGTACTAGCTCCTTCTGCTGGTTTAGCCGGTTCATACTTGGTCCGGTACTGTTGGGTGGCCTCAACTCGCTGTCTCTTGGTCAGAGACGGGTACTTCGGCTTCTCCTGGGCTTGTTCTTTGGTTTCAGCTGGGAGCTGAGGTATAGGAGGCTTAGCGGGAGTTGAGGCCTTTGCTGGAGGCTTGGCGGGAACAGGGGCAGCCTTTGCCGGAGAAGGCTTAACTGGAGCTTTTTCTTTGGACGCCTTCTCCTGGGCTGTGTAAGGCCACAGCCGCTTGTACGGTGGCAGCTCGTGGGGCTGCGATTTTTCTCTTCTTGTGTAGACTTGCAAAGGCTTAGCCGCTTCCACAGCTTTCTTTTCTTCCTTGGCGGGCGTCACTAGATTCTCTTCTGGCAGGGCAAAATTAGCCTCGCCGTCCAAGATCATGTACAGCTCATCGTCTTCTATAGCGCTGCCGGCCAAGGTCTGGATGCAGTGCTGGTGCAGAGTGCAGTCTTCCTCCGAATGCGGGTCATTGCACGTAGTGCACCAGTTGACCTGGTTGAGAGGACCAGGTGGGTCTTCTATAGCAGCATTCCTCGAAGGCGGACGCCTCTGCGGCTGGTTCTCTGGGGCTTTATCTTTTGTCAACGCCGGTGGCGCATACGGCCTTCTAGGAGCGAGGTCCATTTGGGCCTGCTTCTTCTTCATAGCGGTCATGTCATTGGACATGGCATGATATCCGGAGGCCAAAGCCCGCACTTCTTGTAGAATCGTGTTCTGGATGCTACTGTCAGGAGGTGGCAACTGTGCCGGTGGAGGCAATGCAGCCAATGGAGGAGGGTTAGAATAAGGCACGTACTGCGGGGGAGCAGGGAGCGCTGGAAAATGTGGAGCAGGAGGAGGCGGATGAGGGTAATGCATTTGAGGCGGGCCATAAGGAGTTATGACCGGCGCCGGATTCCACTGCTACTGGGGTTGCTGCCCGAAAGTGGACGGCGAACCGCCAGAAGCAGAAGGATACTGCGATCTAGGGAAGTCAGGATGAATTGGTTCCTGCACTCTGGACGGAAGCCTGCCGATGGAGATAATGTCAGCTTTAGCTTGCTGGGCAGCTTTGTACAGCAGCAGAAACTCATCAATCCGGCGATCTTCAAGCAGTAGGCATATGTCCGAGTTGAATGATCTCGGATAGTAGTGAGCAGCCATGCCACTCGAAGGCCGAAGTTCGCGAGGTACCCGTTTCCAGGATCTCGCAAACCTGATGTTGAAATCAGACACCTCCTCTTGAGGATGTCTCTGGATAGCTTGGAACTGATGCAAGAGAGAAGTAGGGTCAGCAGACTCGTTGCATCCTTTTACGAGTCTCCTGGCAAGCCGGGCCACCCCGTGATGGATCCCTCTGGCGGCGATCTCCACCAGTAGAGAAGCTTTCCCCTCAGGGAAAGGGCCAGCAGACGGGTCTTCACACTTTCATCGGTAATAGTATGCAGTGCGGCCAGGGCAAGGATGTCCTGGATGTGCTCATACGCCGTCTTACCGTAGCCGTCGTATGTGGGAATAGACTTTAAAGCAGCAGGGGGAACAACTTGTTGACCGACCAGGGCCAAAGGCCCCGTAGAGTCCACCATCGGGAAGAGGTCATCGTCATTTGGCTGTTGGGCAGCCATTTCTTCTTCTTCTTCTTCTTCTTCTTCTTCTTCTTCTTCGCCGTCGGTTGTGTACTCAGTGTCGGTATTTTTCAAGGATGCAGGATCTTCTTCTTCCTCGGCTTCTTCTATTTCGTACTCGGCTCCTCCGACTTCAGCTTCGGCTTCTTCTTGGATCTCAGCCTCGGCTTCGTTGAAACGAGCTCGCGGATCAGCCAGCCTGGGGATCTCGCCTCGAGCGTTGATGTCCAGTTCGTAGAACTCAGGCGGGCTTCTTGGATTTCTTTCTTGCCACCTTCTCGTGTGCATGAAGGTGACGGGGCCGGTCTTCTAGACTCAGAGGATTTGTTCGTGCAGAGTCGCCAGGTGTTCAGATTTGGAACAGCAATGAAGTGAACACTGGTGCTTCAATTCTGTCGGGGGTGAGAAACTTCCTTGTCTCACTGAGAGCTCAGGAACTGCCAGCGTCGGGTGGAGACTGATCAGAAAATCTCTCTTCAGATGTGGGACCCGTGTTCCTCCAAGTGGGTCAGAAAAACTGTTGCGCTAGGTGGAGACAGAACGGGTACCTCTTTCTTTAAAACGTGGGACAAGGGTCCCACCGGCGTGCCGCAGAAACTGTTGGTTACGAATCTGCCATGAGGAAAGGATTTTGGGTTAATGCGCCCAGATTCGCCCACCAGCATGAAAGGCCGGAAGGAAGAGATGCCTTCCGAGCCAATCTCCGGAGAAGGCCGGCTCCTTTTGGGGGGTTTCTGATTTGAGCTAAGGGTACAGGAAAGAGATGAATGTACAGAAAGAAACAAATGTACAGAAAGGGATTACAAATATATTCGAGAGGTTGGTGGGGGGGAACTAACAGTACGCGAACACACTAATCAACGCTACTTGCTGCATCATAAATACAAAAGTATGACAAAGAACTGCAAAATCTACGCGTACTTCCGATACATAAGCAGTGTATGCACCATTCAATGATCCCCTAGCAAACATTCCCTACAAGGAACTAACAGCACGACAATGCATCGATTAACGGATACGTACACTGACATAGGTAGAAAGCAAGCCTAGAGATATCAGAGCCAGGTATATGTGTTTATGTAGAGAATTTAACCGCACTGTTCAATGGCTCCCAACAAACATTCCCTACAAGGAAATAACAAAGACGGGATCGCATCAATCACCGGATACGAACCAGCAACAAAACACATAACTGATGGAACTGCTACCATATCTATTCTATAAATGCTTTAAATTAATGAAGTACGAAAAGTGCTTAAACAAGCAATACTAGAGGAACCTGATCGCCAAACACCGAAGTGAATCAACGAGCCGCGACACAGGTGGGCCTAAAGCATATAATGAAAGACAAAGCATAAAAGAATAAAGACAGCAGAACAGAACCAGGCATACAGATTGTATTCATTAGCAGAAGCACGGTTACAATGGGTACGGTGATTCCCTAACAAACATTCCCCTTCCACCCTTTACAATGAATTCATGGTGGGCTTTTATAGCCCGAGTCCCACCCGTTACGTTAATGGGCACAGAGTCCCAGTCAAACATAAGCTGACAGAAGCGGCGAAAGAGCTGCAAATGCTGACCTTTTGTCGGACCGGGCTGTACCCGCAGCATGGTCATCCTGAAAGCTGGACAGCTATGTGGCGGAGTGTTGGGTAGAATCTTCAAGTCGGCAGGCATGTCGGTAGCTGGAGCAGGTGAAACCTCAGATCAGCTTTGAATGAGGCTACTGGCACAGGCGGTGCAGCCCATACTTATCCCTTTTGGTCGGCAGTCTTGGTTCAAATCCCGAAGCTGGACACTTGTCGGATGATGGGTTATGCTGTGTGACACATGTCTGCCTTGAAGGGTAGTCCATCCATCTTCGCTTGGGATCGGAGCTCCTTGGGATGCATGGGCAGAAAACAATGCAGTCGGGAAGGCCTTCACACCTTGGTCAAATTTCGGGTTTGTTCCCCTACTGTACACCTGTCAAGGGCGCATTCCAACTCTGCTGAAAAGTCGAACTGCACACAGGTGAACACTGGTGTCTGCCACTGTACGGACCTGCTCCGGCACTTATCATTCTTCTTTGTCGGCCTGCCGGCCTGCCAGTGCAAGGTGCGCCCAAAAAGTGGGGCGAAGTCAGACTTCGCACCAAAACTGGGCGAAGTGCGCACTTCGCACCAAAACTGGGCGAAGTGCGAACTTCGCACCTAGACTTAGCCAATTTTTGGGTAACCTGCTGGAAAGTTGAAAAATCAACTGGGGGGACTCCAAGAAAAAAGGGGGAAGGAAAGAGAATGCGGGAAAGAAAAGGAAAGGGAGAGAAGGAAGGAAAACGGAAGAAGGAGGAAAAGAAGAGCAGCACTGTTACAATATTGAAGACATTGCACCCCATGCAAAATGTGACAACAGGTCCCATTTCTTCCTCGAGTCTATGCGACTCGTCCTATTCCCCTTGTTGATCGAATCTTCCTAAAGTTGGGCTACTAGACTCCCAGCTACCTGAGATTCAGTTAATCCCTCGATAGTTCTTGACGATGTCTTTGGTTCCTACGAACTCACTAAGGTAGACCCAAGGGTCTATTCTCAAGAACATGTAGTGATGGGTTAACTTGGACTATGTCCACAAATGGTCCTTGCAGTCCAATCCATGAACTAATCGACCTAGGGGTAGCAAGAGGAGAATTTCTTCCTCTCAAGCTACCAGGATGGAGGCCAACCACAGTCCTTCCTTGATCAGGTAACCCTGGGTTACCTAGTAGTCTTGACAAACTACCTGTATTCCTTGTGTTACCTCTATTTTGAGCTTGGTCTATCAGTTCTACGTGCAAGCTTGGTTTTGCATGTGTTTGATTTCCAGGTGTTAGTTGGTGTAGGATTCTTAACCTCCTATCTGCTCTCATAAATCATCATTGTCACCTCACTTTTTCAAAGAGTGTTTGAGGTGTGCATTGAGCTAAGGCCTCTTGGTACTAATCTAAGAAGGTTGAATTTATGCTTGAATCATTTTCTTCTCTTGCCATGTTCATTGGCCAATTCAATATTTCATGAACCCTTCGTTGCATTCACCCGACTTCTCATCGATAACTTTGTAATTCCATTATAGCCAACCGATATTCGACCACTTCTCGACATTGAGTCGATCATTGCATGGCTTCTTTGAATGGTGTCCTTTGCCAATGGGGGGTTGTACCTTCATCTCCTGAAGAATTACGTAGTCCTCCATTATCCTCATCTTGTGATTCTTTGTTTTCAATTGCCTTTATTGTTTCAAGTAACCTGACTCCTACCTATTGTCTTCAGATCTCATCCCATTATCTTCGTTGATATGGGATGGGACTTGGGTAGGGTATGTTGGGATTCTTAGGTAGATTCTCATCACTGCTTGAATCAACTGGTCGCTTCCCCTTCATCGACCATGCTAGTACTTCTCGAATATCCCTCCATATTATTGTAGCCATTTGTTCCCTACTGACTTGATATTCATTATTATTAGCTGGTTTTTGATATGATTTCCTCATCCTTGCTTATCCTTGTGGTATTTGTCTTATTGATGATGAGGTTTCACTGAAAGAAATTTTTGTGTTCAAGATTCATAATGTGGCTGGAGATGAGTCACCAAAGTTTGAGGAGGATGCATTATTTTCCAAGGTCTCTTCAATATTTGGCTTAGTATTTTCACTTAGTTCTTCACTATCAGTCTTCTATTCCCTTACCCCCTGGAGCATCGCAAGATGCTTTTTGGTATTGAATTATTTGAAGCCAGTGAGAATAGGTTGCTTTTCGAAGAGGCTCTCTCATTTCCATCCGTACTTCCTCTTAAATCTACTTGTTCTCGTTCAGCCTATTCAGCTCTTCATGTGTCTTTCTATTCTTGCATTCACTGCATGGTTTCATCTAGCTTATGAATCACCTATTATTGTAATAATATATTATGCTACCTTAGATTTTGATACTCCTCTTGCAACCTTTTCATTTCCTAAGCCATCTGTTGCAGCATTCAAGATCCTTGACCTTCATCATCTTCCAATTATAGAATATGTTCTTGTAAAGTGACATTTGTGAGAATTTGGAATCACTCCTCTACTTTACCATTTGGGAATCAAACGTAGACTTGTAATCATCTATGTTATCCCTCACAAGGTTCTAACTCTCGTTGTTCGATTACTTGTTCACCTTCTACACCAAATAGCCAATCGAGGTTTACTGGTTCATCCTCTTGAATGATGTTACTTGGCTCTCTGTGTTTAAAGTATCATATCCCTGATTGAGATTCCTCTATAGCCTTTCCAAAAGTATCATTTATAGTTTCTAAGTTAGTCATGTTTACTTGAGCCTGTGCCTTGTACACTTTTAACTTAGAACCATTTACCGGGTTAAGGCAACTTGTTCCGTTCAATTTCTTTATCCGAACAACTATGTTGTCCAGTACCTTTTAAATATGAATTTGAAGGTTGGTGAGTTAGTGCTCGAGTAAAATAGAAAAAGAGAGATCAAGCCAAGGAATTTGAATACCTTATGGCTTAGACGATGTTTGTCATGCTAATACTTTCATAGCTGTTGAGCAATCTTTGTTGCCATTGTGCCATTACCCTTTTATCGTCTAGCTGTACCAATGTTGTGAGTCTCTCCTTCGTGCTATATTCATCATTAAGGCAGGTTTCGACGACTACTATCAAGCTTGGTACCAGGAATTCTATTGGTACTACCACCTCCTATCCATACATTACTTGGAAGGGTGTATGGTTTGTGGTTGATTTGAAGGTGGTCCTATAGGCCCATAGAACCGTTGGCAAACACTCTTCCCAATTTTCTCCTTCAACTCCACATGTTTTATACATAATGGAAACTAGGACCTTATTTGTTGCCTCCGCCTACCCATTTACCCTGGGATAATATGGAATTAACAAGGAATGGAAGATCCTGAATTCCTTCATCAGATTCTAGATGATTTCGTTAATGAAATAGCCTCCCCTATCACTGGTTATTTGTAGCGGTATGCTAAACCGTGTGATAACCAAATTATATAGAAAGCGAGTCATGCTCCTTACAGAATTATCTGGTAAGACCCTCACTTCACACCATTTTGTTAGGTATTTCATCATGACTACGATATACTTGCACTTCCTCTTCTGGATGGTTCGTAGTGGACCCATAAAATCCAAACTCCATCTCTTAAAGAGTTCTTAAGGTTGTGAGGGATGCAATGGCATGAAGCCTCATTTTAATGGCTTCCCTATTCTTTGACACGTATCACATGCCTTAACATAGTTCTTGACATCATGATAAATGGTAGGCCACCATAGATCCACCAAAAATACATTTCTAGTTGTTGCATCTGGTCCCATATGGCCTCCAAACAATCCTTCATGTGCATCCTTCAGGGTCTGTTGCACTTCACCTTCCATAACACATCATCGTAGGATGTGGTCCTCCCCCATATTGATAACAACCTATAATCAAGGTAAAATATGTCACTTTCATAATCACCTTGTGTTTCTAAGTCATCGTCATCTCCTTTGGTAGCTCTCTTATCGATAAATATTCCCCAATATGTTTATACCACATGGGTATTGCACTTATCATGAATAACTATGCATCGAGGAATTCATCTAGTATTCCTCCTTCTACGGGTTCTACCAAGTGAATCCTTTATAGTTGATCTGCAATTACATGTTTCTTACCTGGTCTTAATACCATCTGAAACACAAATTCCTACATAGTGACGAGCCATCGACCCACTCATCCATAGATCATTGGCTCATTAATCAGGTACAATAGTGCCTGATGATCTACATAGAAAGCAAAAGGGTGAGCCAACAAATAGTGCCAATACTTTTGTACTATGTACACCATCCCTAGTGCTTCACACTCTATCGTCCTATAGTTATTCTTAGCTTGAGATAATAACCAACTTGTAAAATAGATGGGCTGATCCAACCCAAATTGGCCTTCTTGAGCCAATGCACAACCAATGGCAAAGTTTGAGGCATCTACGTGCATATGGAATTCCTTCTCCCAGTATGGAAAAGTAGGATAGGTGCCTTCACCAAGTGCACTTTTAAGCCCTCAAAAGCTTCCTGGTGCTCCTCTACCCACTGGAAAGAAACACCCTTATGCGTAAGAGTGTCTAGCGGATGAGAAGTTTGTGCATAATTCTGGATAAACCTTCTATATTACCCCACTATTCCTAAGAAGGTTTTCACTGAACTCACATTGTGTGGTTCTTCCATCAATAGTATGACTCGTATCTTGTTAGGGTTGGGCTTCAAACCCTCTTGGCATACGATATGGCCTAGCAGCTTCCCATATGGCACCATCAAGAGACATATACCTGGGTTTAGTGATATCTGAGATTTTAGACACAAGCTCATACATTCGTTCAATGTCTTCAAATGTTCTTGTGTCCTACCATAGAGTGACCAATCATCTAGGAATACTTTGAAATTGCCTATGGACATCTTATCGAATATGTATAAGATGATTTTCTAGAATATAGCCAGTGCATTGCATAATTCAAATGACATGAAGTTGTAAGCATATCTCCTATTTTCCACTATAAAGGTGATCTTCAATTTATCTTCCTCTGCAATGCTGATCTGGTTGTATCCTGATAATCCATCTAAAAATGAAGAGATCTTGTGGCTAGTTACTTCTTCCAAAATGGAGTCTGTGAATGGGATCAGGAAGAGATCCTTTATAGTTATGGCATTAAGGCTTCAAAAATCCATACAAATCCGGATCTTGTTCGCCTTTCTCTTCAAGGTGATCATAATAAGTGACACCCATACTGGTCGTAATCTTAAAGATGATGCCTGCATCTAGCATCTTCTTGATTTTAGCATTCACCAGAGCTACGTATTTGACTTTTATCTTGTACAATCGCCTCCTCACTGGTTGTGTGCCTTCAATCACAAGAATATTATGTACAAAAAATTCTAGTGGAATTCCCTTTAGGTCTTTGTATGTACAAGTGGAGATATCCTTATGTTCAAGAAATATTTTAAATGTCACCGCTTTCAACATTGGATCCCAGTCATTTCCACACTTGATTATCTTTTCCTCACCATCTTCTCCCAAGTTCACTTGAATCATTCGAGGTCCTTCATATTGAATAAACTCAGGTTCATTTATTGCCTTAAGAACATCAATGGGGTAAGCTGGTTTATCTTCAATGACTGCGTTACCCATCATATATTCTATAAAGTTTTTGGAAAATATCTATTTTTCTTATTCTTTATCCTTCTCAGTTGTTGTCTACTTCTTACTTTTTTTATCCTTCTCCAGATCCTTTTTCTCATCCTCTTGGATTTTGTTTCCTATATTAATGCAATAACACTAGGGAGAAAAAAAATCATAATATTCTAACTGTCATTGAAGCAATCCTTTATCTTCATCGTGCTCATCCTCTATGCATTCTTCCAAATGCAACACCCCTTCATCATCTGGTTCATATCTTGACTCTGCATCCGAGGAAGCATTTCCTAAGTTATTCGAAGTTGCAACTTCCTAGCTTATTGCCTAGTTTTTTAGATTTATTAAGTACTTGTGCATGCCTTTATTGAAGGTCAGATGCTTCTTTTTCCAGTTGTGGTTTACTTTTGCCTTTCATAACCACCCACATCCTAGTAATACATCATATATTGGTTTTCGCATAGCAATTATAATAAAATCTATTACAAATTCTTGTTCCACAATATGTACTTTTTGACTCATTGGTACGCCTATCGTCTTAATGTCATACTGGTCTACTCCATATAGTTTAAAGTTTGAAGATATTAGTGCGGGTTGGAAAATACTCTACCATGTTCTTTCTGGAATCACGTTTATGCTTGATACTCCTTCAATGATTACATGATTCAACTTATGGTCCAATATATCCAAGTGAACCAAACCTGGATTATTCCCTACCTTGATCATAAGTTTCGTTGGATCAATGAATTGGCCTTGCTTGATATTATTTACCTGTCTAGTTTCTGCCTTCCTCTTTGTTTTTAGTACTTCACCAATTGTAGCATATACTTCTAGTACTATGTTGAATAGACTTGCTACTTTTACTTCCATCATCATATTCAATACCTATGTCACAAAGCCTTCTACCAATGCCTGCTTATCGGTTGTGATCTCCACTTTCTTTAAAGCTTTCTCCAAAACTAGTATTTCCTATTTTTCCTTGTCTAGTTATGTCCTTATCAATTCTTGTGCATCTTGCCATCGCTCTTTCTCTTTGGTAAGATTTGAATACTCCTCTATCTTCTTATCTTGTGCCCTTGTTACTGCTAGGACTTCATCTTCCCATTCTATTGTTGTACTCACTTATTCAATGTCAATCAAACTGATGTTCTGTATGCCACTTGAACTTGCCTTATTTGGAAAATTGACCTCCTTGTGGTTTCCTAGACCACACCACCTACACATTTGGGTAGCATTGCTACCACTAGTATTGCTTGTGTTATGAGGCTTGGGGTAATTCTTTGCAAAGTGACCCCACTCTTGGAAATTTTGACACTGGATTATTGGTCTTCCTTCAAAGTCATATTGTAATTGGCTCTGTCCTCCTTGTCTTCCACCTCGATGATTATTCCTATATTCGCCACTTATTGCACCTTATCAATTCCTTGAAGTATCTGGCTATTCCCCTTATTGAATTGTCAATATCTGGTGCCTTACTCCCTTCAAGTTAAATGAGAAATCTGCTACTGGGTGTTCTGCAATATCATATATGTGCAATACATAATCTTTGGGTAGTTGATATTTGTATGTCATTTTATTTTACAGTCAAAACATCAAATATCCTTTCTATATTTTTGCTCTTCTCTTTTGAATTATCTTATGATTTTAACAAATTCCTTTCTAAAGGAATGTATTGCATTTTGAACTTTATCTTCTCCGTCACTATTAGAGTCCTCGTACCTTGGATGTCCTTTGATCCCTGCAGTTGTTTGCTTGGCTTCACTTTTGAAGTTCTTTACTTTCTCAAGGGCTTTTGCATATGTGGAAGTTGGTGCTACCTTAATATTTTTCAGTCTTTATGCAATAATCCATCCAAAAACTAGTGTTTTATCATTCTATCAATAGGTGGCATCTCCATTTTGTCTGTCAACTACTTTAATATCTTGTTGTAACTTTTAATGTCTTCATATAGTTTTTGCTTTGTTGTAAATATTTTAGTAATTATCTTCGTGTCATCCCTCAATGATCAGAATTATTCTATAATACATATTTTAAGGTGGTCCATTGTGTGAATGGTTGCGTATTATGTTGTTTCAAATACCAATCCATAGCCATTCCTCACAAGGTAGCTAGAAACAATTACAACCAATCCGTATCTTGCACTACCTCATTTGATTCCTAAATGGTTATACAAGTTTCTATATGATGTATCGAGTCTTCTTTACCTTCCCCGATGAAGGGTGGGAATTTGCTTGATCGATTAGCAGTGTTTGCCATTGAGATTATCCCACTAGGCGGTCTTCTTGGTGGTGATCTAGGTGGAGTTCTTTGTGACTCCCTATATGCTGTTGATGGTGCAAATTTTGGATCAAATAGCCTTCTTCTTGAGCCTCTACTTCTCGATCTCCTTTACAAGTAAATGATATGTGGTTCTAGTCTTCCTCCCCATGAACCTACACATGGTTGTTGTGGTACAAAGTCTCCTTCTTCTGTATCGATCGACCAACTTCTCTCCATTCGTTTAGATGTTACCGTCCACTCCTCATCTGCAATCACATACACTTCCTCCACTATTTTCTCTTCTCCTTTTGCTATCACCAACAACATCTCTATTCTCAAACTTTTATATTCTACAGGGTTCCACACTCTCTCCACTTTAGGTTATGAAACTTCATCTCGATTGTGTGTCCTTTGATTCGCCAATAGTGCACTTCATCTTAGTGGTATCATGCTCCTTCCTCTTGAACCTTGTGTCATTCACCTCTTTGTATTATCACATATGTCTCTTGACCCAAAGTTTGATTTAGGTAACGATGCCAATTGTAGATAGGGGTGAGTAATTTCCCAAGATGAGGAAATGACAAGAACTTAGGAAGGATTGATTGTCTTTACTATTAAACTTGGCATAGTATTTAGTCTTGGATGAGTAAAATTTGATAGATGTCTAGAATAATAGACATCTAGGATGAACAAATAGACGTCTAGATAATAGACATCTAAGTCAACAGGATAGACGTATAGATAGTAGACGTTTAGGACAATAGGGTAGACATCTAGGCAATAGATATCTAGGATAATAGGTTAGACATCTAGGATGATAGGTTTAGATGTCTAGATAGTAGACGTCTAGGACAAATGAAGTAGACATCTAGATAGTAAACATCTAAGATGAAAGGGTAGATGTCTAGACAGCAGATATCTAGGACAAATGGGATAGATGTCTATATAGTATATATCTAGGATGATGGGTTAAATGTTTAGCTAGTAGATATCTAGGGTGACAGGGTAGACGTCTAGATAGGAGATGTATATGAAAACAAGGTAAACATATAGATATTAGACGTTTATGGGAGGTTTTCCAATGAGTATAGATGACTAGGCTCAGTTGTCTAATAGATAGGCTTATATGGATGGGGTAGATGTTTGTAGTTCATGCGTTCATTCTCCAACCTATGACTTATCCTACTCATTATTTCCTACAAGTGCACAAGCACACCACAACACAACACAACACAATATAGCAATGCTCTATCTTGTACCAAGCACTGATTAATACCTACAACACAATGAGATGCTCATAAAGTATTCATACATGACACATGCATTCCAGAACAACATTTTTTGCACAACATATCTACATTTATGGATAAGTATGGATCAATTACAAGATGAAATAGAAGGGGTATTTATAGGTAATTCTAGGTGGTTAATTGCAACCAACTTGACTCAACCTTCCCAACTACCCTATTGTTAATGCTTAACAATTCAGTTTCAGGCGTAACAACCTATCTTAGACGTCTAACATAGCCAGTCTATACATCTAACTAATCCTAGATGTTTGTAACTAATCCAAACATCTAACTAATCAAGAAATCTAATAAAATGATGGTTACGTTTGTCCTTTTATGTAGTTAAGCTAATCAATCCATATTCATTAGATCAACTAATTTTACATTGCAAAACATTACAGTAAATGATTCGTACATTATCAAAATTGTTGTACATAGTCAAAATTACAATTCTATAGTAGAAATTTTGTTAAATTTTTTAGGAATTATTTATGCTTCGAACTATTGTCTACAAACAAAATGAACAACAAGAGGAAGATCTTGGGGTCAATGATGGAGATTACGATAAGGGTAGGGCAAAACCTTTTGACCCGAGTGCTCAATCTTGGGTAAATATTTTGAAAGGCAAGCAAAAAATCTTAGAGAGGTGCTTCAACCTACAACCGTCGAATGGAGAACTACAAATCCTGGATGCCCTAGCAGACCTAGTAGTTGAACAAGCAGATATATCTCTGGTTGGGAAATTCGTTGGAGTGCGACCAGGGTTGGAAGAGATTAGGAAATGGGCAGTAGGGAAGTGGAAACCCTTGGGTCATATTGACATTGTAGCCCTACCACAAGGATTCGTTTGGGTCAAATTGAATTGTCCGATGGACTGCGACAGAATCCTCCAAGGAGGCATGGGGTTCTATGGGAGAAGAGGGCTCTTTTTGCGGAAATGGAGCCCTAATTTTGACCCTTTCTTGCAATTCATTGATGTAGCTCCGGTCTGGATTTATCTCCTTGGGCTTTCGATTCACTTTTGGCATGAAGAGATTTTAGTGGGCATGGCAAGAAATATAGGACAGTTACTTGCAATGGATCCGACAACCTTAGCCTGGTCGAGAATACTCTTTGCAAGAATTTGTGTAAACGCGAACCTAAATCAAGAACTCCCCAAATCTATAAAATTGATTTCTAAGTATGGATCCTGGAACCAAATCATAGAATATAAAAATTTGACGGTTAAGTGTGGGGTTTGTAAAAAGGAAGGACATCCAAGTGTCATGTGCAATGCACACAAGAATAATTTTCATGGTAAGTGTAAATGGGTTTGGAAGCAAGTTGCTCCGGGTCAAGAAGTTGAGATTTCAGTGGAGGGTTTTCAAAAGGTAGCTTTGGAAGGAAGGGCAAAAAAATAGGTGACAGGATTAGGAGATCAAGAGACAATAGAGGAAGGAGCAATGGAGGATCTCGATAAGGAGGTAAGTGAATTATCCCTAAACCCTAATGAGTTGAACAGTAATATTCCCCTATCAAATCCATTCTTGTGTTTGAATGTTATTGAAGAGCTACCAGACTATTTTGATACCAAACTAATTGAAACCTCGATAGGGGGGAAGGAAGGAGAGAGTAAAAAACAATCCTTAGATAATGAAATCCAAATAGAACCCAAACAATCTGATGGAAATTTGGAGAAGGTTGTGAGAGAAAATGCAAGAGGCAAACACCAAGATGTTTCAACTCAGAATAGAGTGACCCGAAGTCATTCCAAAGGGACAACTGATATGGGGGGTGAGCTAGGACCAGGTAGACCATTAGTTGCTATTACTATTCAGAAGGAAACTGCCAGGGAGGTGGTCGATGGCACTCAAGCAACTTTAAATTTTGGAGGGGGGAAGAAGAATCCCACCAAAACGAAGAGATAAAATTTTTATCTTGGAACATTAGGGGCCTTAATGCCCCTTCAAAACACCATTTGGTGTATACCCTTAGAAGAGAAAATAATCCAGATATTTTTTTGTTACAAGAAACAAAACTAGACCATATTAAAATTGATAGGATTCAAAATGTAATTTGGAAAGAGGTAGGTTGGGAATGCAGCCAAGTGGTAGGAGCTTCAGGAGGGCTCATGTGTTTATGGGACAGGAAAAATATTGAGGGTAGGTTAGTTGTAAGTACAAGATGGTCGGTTATAATTTTTTGCCACAATCTAAACAACAAGCAAAACTGGATCCTAACCAATGTGTACACCCCTAATACAACAGCTGGAAGAAGGTAGTTATGGTCTGACCTGAGCCAGATGAGAGAAGCATTTAAGGGACTACCCTGGATTCTAGCAGGAGATTTTAATACTCCTCTAAACCCTTCAAACAAGAGAGGAGGATCTTCCACCCTTTCGAAAGGAATGCAAGATTTTAGAGACTTTGTCAATGGTAATGAATTGATGGATGTAGAGCTTAGAAGAATACCTTATACTTGGAGTAATAGAATATTAGGAGATCAACTCATTCAGATTCGATTAGATAGGGTGTTAATTTCACAGGAGGGGTTGACCATTTTTGGTGATTCCACACTCACTACAATCCCAAAGATTGGGTCAGACCATAACCCAATCATCTAGGAAATTTTAGATGAAGGAAGGAAGTACAACCCTTTTAGGTTTGAATTAATGTGGCTGAAACATAAGGATTTTGGCTCCAAAATTGAGGAATGGTGGTAGAAAGATTTTTCAGGACCCAAACTTAATCAGATAGCAGGAAAATTAAGATATATCAAGCAAAATCTTAAGGTGTGGAATAGAGTGGTGTTTGGAAACCTTTTAAGAAGAAAATCTGAAGTGAAAGAGTAGTTAATAGAACTAGAGATCAGGTTGAATTAAGGGAATCTCACGGAGGAAATTAGACAGCAAGAGAAGGAGCTTCTTGTGGAATACCATAATATCTTAGCTAGTGAGGAAGTTCATTGGAAATAAAAGTCCAGGATTAGATGGCTGAAGGAAGGGGATCATAATACAAAGTTTTTCCATGTTTCTACTCTCTATCATAGAAGTTGCAACAAGATCAAGGAAGTTGTTAAACAAGATGGATCAGTAGTCAATAAGCTTGATGATATCCGGGAGGAGGTAGTGAATTACTTCAAGGATCTCTTAGGAACTCAGGAGGAGGAAGAGCCAGAAGCAATGGAGACTATGCTTAATCATATCCCCCATCTCATACAGGATAATTTGAATGATTATCTTTCCAGCCCTTTCACTGAAGAGGAGATTAGGAAGGTAGTTTTTGATTTGGGAGGTGATAAAGCATCAGGGCCAGATGGTTTTCTAGCAACTTTCTTTCAGCATTTTTGGAATTTGGTGGGCAAGGATGTGGTGGAAGCTATTAAGGAGGTGCAAGAAACTCATTTTATCCCTACAAATGTCAACTCCACTTTTCTAGCTCTGATCCCTAAATCTGTAGGGGCTAGAGACTTTACACAGTTTAGACCAATAAGTCTCTACAATACCTTATACAAGATCCTGTCAAAAACATTAGCTTATAGGATTAAAACAATTTTGCCCTTCATTATTGATGTTAACCAAGGGGGTTTCGTTAGAGGTAGGCAAATCTTGGATGGAATAGTCACGGTTCATGAGGTTATACACTCAATGGATAGAAGTGAGGAGGCTGGAATGCTGTTAAAATTGGATATGAATAAGGCGTATGATCGAGTCTCTTGGGAGTTTTTGGCAAGGATCTTAAAAAAGTTTGGTTTCAATGAGAATTGGATAAAGCTGACTATGAATTGCATCTCCACAACCAAGTTCTTAGTTTTGGTAAACGGAGCAGCAACAGGATACTTCAACAACAATCATGGAATTCATCAGGGAGATCCTTTATCCCCATATATTTTCATTATTCTTGCAGAGGCCTTAGGTCGTTCCTTGGTAGCAGTGGTCTCTAAAGGAAGTCTAGGAGGTTTCAAGGTGGCTCCTTCGATGGATCTGATATCTCATCAACAATTTGTTGATGATACTATAATTGTGTCCAAAGCCTTTGTCCCTCAAGCTAAGGAAATTAAACATATACTGGACAACTATGAACAGGTAGCAGGGTAAAAAGTTAATTTCAATAAGAGTAAGGTCTACTTTCTAAATACTTCAGAGCCTAGACAAAGAAGTATTAAGAGAATTTTTGGTTGTGAGATTGGTGAACTCCCCTCTTCTTACTTGGGAATGCCACTCTTTAAAGGAAGAATGAAATCTGAGATGTGGAACCCAGTCATAGAAAGGTTTGCAAAAAAGTTAGCTAGTTGAAGAGGTAATTTATTGAGTTAGGCAGGGAAAGCACAACTAGTCCAATCCACCTTGTAGAGCATTCCCATCTACTTTATGTTAGTTTTCAAGATTCCTTCCATTATTAGAGATAAATTAGAACAAATCCAAAGATCATTTTTATGGTCTGGGTCGGAGGATAAAAAATGCCTGTCCTTAGTAAATTGGGATCAAGTATGTTCTAAAAAAGAATATGGAGGTTTAGGCTTCAAACGCCTAAAATTATTGAATGAGGCCTTAATTGGTAAGATGGGATGGAAGTTGATTAATAATGATCAACTGGGCTGGGTAAAGATTTTGAAGGTGAAATACCTAAGAAATAATAAATATTTCTTAAGTTCAGAAGATCTGCCCAAGGGGTCTACATTTTGGAATAGTCTAATGCATAGCAGAGACCTTTTGAAGAAAGGCTCAAGATGGAGGATTGGTAATGGGGAGAAAGTGGATTTTTGGAAGGATAGTTGGTTGACAAACCAGCCCCTCGAGTATGACACTCAGTTGCAACCCATTAGACAATATTTGTCGGAAAGACTGGGTGAAAAGGTGAAGGATTTTCTTATTTTGAATTTTGAGAGAACTAGTTGGAAAGATGTTAGGTTGGAAGGGTTGAATGAAGAACATAAGAAAGCAGCTCACAAACTCTTTAACCTACTCAAGGTTTTCCCTCTGAAGCCTAAGGGTAGTAATGACTCTCTGGTTTGGAGTAAAGAAAGCAAAGGGGGCTATTCGGTTAAATCAGGCTATTCCCTATTGGAGAAGGAGGGAGTTGGCTGGCTCCCGGTTAAGAAGATTTGGATTAAAAACTTGATTCCCAAGATTACCTTTTTCTTTTGGTTGTCTGTTTAGAATAGGATTTTAACCATTGATAATATTTGTAAAAGGGGCTTTCAAATTGTAAACATGTGTGCTCTATGTGAAAATGCTTTGGAAACAGTTCAACATCTCTTTTTGGATTGTGTGTTTTCATCTGAAGTCTTCAATTCTTTACTCCAAAAGTTCTCGGTCTCATGGGTGAAGCCTAACAATATAGTGGATCTATGTTTACAATGGAACTCACCCTTTAAGAGTAAGAGCTTGAGTGTTTTGTGGCATTTTTGTCTTCCATATTTTTTATGGGGGATATGGAGAGAGCGCAATAATCAAATTTTCAAGGGAAGAAAGAGAGATGTTTCTTTGATCAGTTTAAGGGTTGGGAATGCCTTAGAGGAGAACTTTAAAGCTTCCTTAAAGATTCCAAAAGAAGACCTCAATTTAGGAATCCCAATCCTTCAAGATTGGCAAGCAATCAATATATCTCCTCAATCTCCTTTGAAGTCTACTAGAGATAATGTGAATTGGGAAATACCTCCAAAAGACTGGGTAAAGCTTAATTTTGATGGAGCTTCAAAAGGGAATCCGGGAGCTGCTGGAGTAGGGGGTAATAAGAGATGAGATAGGTGAATTTTTGTTAGCCTATGTTGAACCTCTTGGCACCCAGACTAATCATTTTGTAGAGGCAAGAGCTCTCCTGCTGGGCACTCGCCTTGTTACTGCAAATGAAAGCAAGGAATATCATAATTGAAGGTGATTCGTTGAATATAGTGAAAGCCCTCAAAGAAGAACAAGAAGCGAGTTGGACAATAGCAAAGATGATTGATGAATGCAGAGTGAACTTAACACAACTCAATTCTATCAGAATTCAACATATCTATCAGAAGAACAAGTTGAGTCTATCGAGAAGGGAACAAAGTTGTGGATGTTATGGCCAATATTGGAGTTTCGTTGGAAGAGAGTAGATCCTGGATAGATAATTTTCCCCAATCATTGTAGGAGATAGGGGTAAAGGAGAAAATAAGGAATGTACCCTTGATGGAGCAATAGGGAATGAGCAGATTGGATAATGCTCACATAGATGATGGGAACTAGCAAGATTGGGGCAGCCCAACTGCAGTTGACCGTGAATGAGGAAGGATATGTAGCTGAAGTGAAGAAACAAAAAGTTTTCTCTTGTGTTGTGGTATGGTCTTGATTGTTTCTTACGTAGTTTGTTGTTTGGTTTGTATTTGGTTGTGTTTTGATCAGATTATAGTTTAGTTCACTGCCAGTCTATGTTTGTAAGGGCAGTTTTGTAAAGGTCAACAAGTTTTGTAGTTGATAAGTGTTTTTTTGTTGGCTTTTTGTGTTGAATGGTATATCTTTTTGGCTTTTTGTAAGGGTTTGGGGACCCTAAAACCCCTTCCTACCATAATAAAAAAATAATACTATAGGTTTCATTGACGAGTCCTTTTCTAATGATCCATATTAGACTTACATGTTTACCTAAAAATATGTTCTTTATAAAGCTTAATCAATGTGATATTTACATTTGATTAATCTTAATCATAGATTTACAAGTATAATACAAAAAATCATATTTTAAAAATCATTTATAAAAAGTCATATTCAAAAGCCTTTGTGATGAATTTCATATATTGAAATTCTTGTATATCTAGGTACCCAATCTTTTTCATGTCCTCAAGGATTTTTTTAATGAATTCCAAGAGTGTCACTCTATCCAAACACACACACACATATAAAATAAAGTTGTCAAATGGAATCACTTTATTTATAATTTACAATATTTACTAGCTTGTCCATAATATGAAAGAGAACCAAACTAATATAAGGATATTTTATTTAGTTAATTTGTAAGTGTAAATTATCAACAAATTAAGTCATAAATTAATTTTATTTTTTTGGAGAACAAGTGGTTGTACTTGGGTCCCCCACCCTTGACAAAACACAATTTTTTTCCTTTAGAGCTTGAGATTTTTAAATAGATTCAATTCTCATCTTAATTGAGTTGCTATAGCTAGATACCTACATCATTTTCATAAAAAGTTTAAATTTTTTATTTTCATTTTCTAGATCTTCTTCAATTTTCTATGTGAATATAAACATTCCAAAATTCAACATCCTTCTTCTTGAAAATATTTATAATAAATATCAATAATATAAGTGCAATCATAGTTCGCTTTACCAAATTTTAGTTCGCTTTACCAAATTTTGATTGCTAGTTTCCTTCGTGAAGCATAAGTGCAATTACAATAATTATAATAAATAGTTTATTTGAAAATACATTAATGTTATAAAATAAAGCAAATATTACCAATGGAAAACATTAAAGTAAATCTTAATCATTATTTGACTTAGGCAGTCAACATTTTCTTGTCAAGTTTAGCTAAACTTACTACTTCCTCTAACCATGGAAAAGAGAATTTAACTTCATGATCCTCAATTATTCCCCTTTATTGGCTAGTTTGTCTACATATTTGTTTTCTTCTCTTAACGTATGTGTAAACCTGATTTCTTCAAACTTTGTTGCAAGGTCTTGTACTTCCACAATTATCTCTTGAATGATCCATGGAGCCTTTGCTTTCGTCAAAATTGAATTTCAATAATTTTACAAAAATCTACATACATTTGAATAAACCCTACAAACCATCAAATGGTATAGTTCAATTTGTAAAATTTCTTGACTTTTGAGGAAACCCAAGTTTGAATCTTGCCAAGCAATACATGCTTGCCAAGTTATTGTAAAACCACTATGTGGTCATGATGTAATACAATTAGGACCTATTTCAATCCCATATAACCAACTAAAAAATAGAAATAATGTTATAAAACTAATCAACATTATAGAAGTCTTATTACCATCACCAACTATTATTAGTAAATTTGAGTAGAATGTTTAATAATTGATTTATTATTGTTGAATATGTAGTGATTAAATTTCTCTCAAGGCCACAACCTAATTTTGTATTGAATTGTTCATATAAACCTTTTGGTTCCTTATAAACATTGAAAAAGGTATTTTTGTAATATTTTATTATTTTAATTCTTAAGACCAGTCTCTCAACCTTGACCTAAAGGTAACTTGTATTTGGGTATAAATACATTATTATATCAACCATTTCTGAATCGGTTGGAGTGAAATTCTATTCTTTGATAGTGAGATTATTTGGTGTCTACAAACACTTCTATATACTATGTGCATTACTTTGTTTATATTTATTTTCTAGCAATATTGGGTATGTGTTAGTTTCATCTCTTTCTATAAATTGTTGTGAAATCTAACATGGTATTAGAGAGGGTGTGAACCTTTCATTATTCAATTTCTTATTATCAATAGTTTAGCTTCTACTGCTTCTTTCAAGGGCAACTATTTTGGAGTAGCCATGAAGATTTTTTGTCAAGCTAACGATAGGATTTGAAAAAATATTTTTGACAAGAACCCTAGTTGGATTTGGATCACAAGGATCTCATTGGATTCAACAAATTTTCTTCAGGGGAACTTTCACCAATAGGTTCCTTTCACTAGCACTTAACCCTTTTTTCTTTTGATTTATAACCAGATGGATGCCCTAGTTTCAAGATTGAGTTTTTTGAGATTTTTTAAAACCTCGTTTGTCTTTTATGAATTAAAAAAAATCCATTTCCTTTTTCTTTCAACTTCTTGTGTCCAATTATGGTAATTTTTCCATATCCCTTATCCAGGATCAAATATTAATCATAATATTAAAGCATTCAACTATTTGGTCAATATCAATAAATCTCATTCATAGAATAACAATAATATTTCTCAATAATATACTCACAATATTATTTATAAATCATCAATTATACAATATCTTTGATTCTCTATTCTCCATGGTACAATGCATGGAGCTCTTTCTCCATAATATAACCTTAATAGATGACTCTTCAATACTTGATTATTGCTCTCCTAAAACATTGAGGAGATGCATCATTTTCTATTCCTCACATATGACAAAACTCTCATGACTATTCACTTTACATCTTGCCATATATCATGTGAACTTTCACTTGCATATTTGACACCACTTACTAACTTGACACTTAGCATACTCACAACTCAAACCTCACACCTTGCACACTTTATTACATAACACTTGGACTCTTCTCACACATTGACACATTCATTAGAGAAATATAAATCATACTTCCTAATCTAATATTTATAAATGTGTCACATCCTATAAAATAGTGTAATATCTCCAACACCCCCTATATTACATTATTTGCTTTGAAGACTTTTATTCTTCAATCTCTGATTCTAGTCTTTGTCCTTTGTATCTGGATCTAGCATTGCCTAAAGTTTTGGCACTGATTTACTAACCTATTTCCTGTAGTATTTATTAGACTTCCTTTGTGGCAATAAAAACATTATAACATATCCATGATCCTGTTCCAATCTGATTTTTTGATCCATCTATAGTGTACTTCAATTTTATTTTTGTGATTTGCTTATGGTTTGATTCTCTCATAAATTTTGTAATTCTAGAATGATTTTGATCTTAATTTGTACCTTTAATTTGTTTTTATTATATTGTCTTCAACTACTTTTATTTCATCATCTGAAACATCAGTGCCTTTAGGAATTTTTGAATGATTTTCATTTTCATTCTTTTCATAATTATCTTCAATTTGGTCTTCATCTTCAGTGTCTATAATCCTCACTGTAAGAGCTCTTATTTTATTTTCTTCTTTAGTTTCTGTCTCTTAAACCTCTTGAATTTCTTGAATAAATTTCTTTTTTTTTATGGTCTTTTTATTGTTGTTGTTGCACATGTTGATATTGAGGCCGATATTGCCTTGACTGAATCTTTGATTTCTTTGATTATATCTACAAAAACTTGTAGTATGACCTTTTTAAGTACAAATGTGACAATATCTCCATCTCCATTCAGGATGAGATTGTGATGATGTTGTAATGTTACTTGATACATTTTCCTTTGATATCAAAGCATTATTAGTCATATCATATTTGACTAAATTATCCACTTCATATTATTAAAGAACATTAACTAATCCATCAAATATTATGGTCTCATTTAGCACTTTAAGTGAAGTGAATAAATATTTATAAGTCATTGGAAGTTCTCTTAATGTAACTTGGACAAGAAGCTTGTCTTCTATTTTTTATTCCAAAGTTAATAACTTAACCTTTAATTTTTTTTTTTTTGATAATTATGTGTTTGTATTTATAGCGGGTTTTAACAAGGATCCCAAAACCTGATTACATAAGCAATGGGCCTAGGGCATCAATCCCTTGAAACTGAACACCAAAAGAGAAATCCCGCCCAGCGGTAACAGTAAGCATGAAACAAACCCTCTCGGTGGGAAACAAACAAATAAGAAAAAAAGTAGTTTTGGAGATCCCGCTCAGCGGGGAGTATCCAAAAACCACCATCGAGAAGATCCCGCCGAGCAGGAAGCAAAGAAAAACCATTACAATAAAATCCTGCCTCGCGGGAAGCAATCAAAACCACCACAAACAGTCCCGCCTAGCGGGAAGCAACAGGGAAATCCCGCCATTCGGGAAACCAGCAGAAAAGAAAGGATACCGCCTCGCGGGAAAATCGACGGATTTTGCGGATCCCGCCCTATGGAGAAACCATCCCGCCCATCGGGAAAACATTCAGTTCAGCGAGAGCCATCCTGTAGGAAGCCGACAGCCAGCACAGAGAGGATCCGATCCATCAGAAGTGACCAGAGAGTTGCACCACAAGGAACCCGCCCCGAGAAAACAGAAGAGGATCCCAGCAGCAGGGACCAAGAATCCCGTCCAAGCACAGAGCCTGTCGAGGATTCACAAGAAAAAGGGGGAAACTGTCCAAACCCTAAACCGTCACCTCCACCGCACTGAGAAACGCAGGGGACCAGATCCACGCGAATCACCTGCAAAAAACCCCAGGGGGAAGCCTGAGGGAAAAAGGGAAGGGATCCCCAACCAAACAGGGATCCCTGGGAAGCACCAGTCCGAAAAAACAACCAAGGAAACCCTAGCCGGCCGGGAGGGGCGCAGATAGTGGAGAAGGATCTCCCCCCAGGAGATCATCTGCAAACAACCACTCCCCGGGAGGGATGACCTGGGTTGAGCCAGGGACTGGGCAGAAACCAAAAGCCATGGGAGGGGGAGCAGGGGAGGGACCAGAGCCCTCCCCTCTCCAACTTAACCTTTAATTTTGCTATCCTTCGAAAAAAGAGTTCTATACTTTCTCCACAATTGGCCTTTAATGAATATAATTGTATTTGCAATTGCAAGATAGTTGCTTTGTTCTTTCCTTCAAATATTTTGAATAATTTTTTCCAAGCAACTTTTGAAGTCTCTGCTTCACTTATATATGGTTGAATTTCATCAATTATCCTAAATGTGATTAGCATAAGGGTTTTTGCATAATCTTCTTTAAATTTTTGTTTTCCTCTTTCATATTTTGGCTTGTCCTTTGTTCCATTCACTATATCCCAAAGTTTTTCAACAATAAGAATTGATTTAATTTTGTTTTATCATGATACAAAGTTTGGTCCTTTTAGAAGTTGTAATTCAAAAAGGAAAATTTTACTATTTGCCATAATGGAACTCATCAAATTTCAAATTCCTTTGATTTAAAATACCTTGTATCCCAAATTTTTAATCAGTAATTAATATTCACTTATATCTCCTAAATTTTAAATTTATCATCATCCTTCATTCATTTCAATCTTTAATTTCAAGTATATAATTTTCTTATATCTTCCATGCATTAAT
This sequence comes from Wollemia nobilis, assembly GCA_028583015.1. Classification (NCBI taxonomy): domain Eukaryota; kingdom Viridiplantae; phylum Streptophyta; class Pinopsida; order Araucariales; family Araucariaceae; genus Wollemia; species Wollemia nobilis. Next base: position 9,637,381 of record JAQPPZ010000103.1, read on the forward strand.
TCTTTCATTAAAAAATAATATTTCCCTTATTTTTCCAAAGCATAAGTCAAACAAATATTTAAATGCTTTCCCTCTTAAAATGTGCACCCAAAATTGAAATAACATCACCCAAATTTAACTCAAAATCCTTACCTTGAAAATAGTCATGCGCTTTAATCTTTTGACATCTTCTAACTTGTCAGGATAGGGGTGAATTAGTGCTTCGTTAGGGTAAGCATTTCAACCTTGGAATAATTTTAGATTTGCAAATGTTTATTCTTATCTATTTCTAAACTTCCTTGCTCTATATCTCCTCTCAGGCTCTTTTTCAAATTTCTTCTTAGGTTTCTCAACAAATTTCTCCTCAGGCTCCCTAGCAAAATTTTCTTCAGGATCCTCATCCTGGCTTTGTATTTTTCTCCACAACTTTTGTTCTCCTCGAGATGCTTTTATTCTCCTTGAGGGTTTGTACTTCTTGAGTGCTTCATCCTTCTTCCTTAACGCTTTGTCTCAGGATTCTTAGTGCTTAAATATTCTTTTATTTTCTTGATGCTCTATCTCTAACTCTTTGGTACTTCAGTGTCTTCTGGACAACAACAAATCTTTCGACTCATAGTCTGCAAGTATTTCTCATAGTCCACATGTATTCTTGCTTACAGTCCATGCTATTTGTTATCTTCCAAATCTTCTTATTTGTTGAATATCAAACGTCTTGAATCTTATCAAACCAGATCTTTATTTCATGTGGCTTTATCTTCACCGTATTTTTCTAGCAATTTTTCTCTTCTCCCTCAATCTCCCTTCTTCTCCAATAGAAAAACTTATTTTTAGCTTGCAATAGTAGGGTGCAATCAATCCTTCTTTTCCAATGTCTCCTCATGGCTAGAAAATCATAGTTTGTATTCTTAATCTCCTTCTCAGTGCAATATCAATTGATATACTTCTCTTCATCAAATATTTGAGTGCACTTATCAACCTGTTTTTCTTCAATCAATAATTTGGATGACCTCAATCATTCCTTAAAATTTTATAAATTCAATGGCCAAAGTGCAACTCTGATATAATTGATGGTAATTTTTCTAGATCATCTCATAGGTCCTTTATCTAGAATCAAATATTAATCACAATATTCAAGCATTCAACTATCTGGTCATAATTAATGAATCTCATTCATAGAATAACAATAATATTTCTCAGTAATATAACTCACAATATTATTCATTAATTATCAAATATACAATCTCTATGATTCTCTATTCTTCGTGATACAATACATGGAGCTTTGTCTCCATAATATAACCTTAGTAAATGAATCTTCAATACTTGAATATTGCTCTCCTCAAACATCTAACAAACTCATCCTTTTCTATTCCTCACATATAACGAAACTCTCATGACTTTTCAATTTACATCTTGCCACATATCATGTGACCTTTCACTTGCATATGTGACACCTAACTCCTATAAATATTGACTTACTAACTTGACACTTTACACACTCACAACTCAAACCTCACACCTTGCACACTTTAACACTTGTAAACTTTATCACATAACGTTTGAATTCTTCTCAGAAATTGACACATACATTATAGAAATATAAATCACAGTCCGTAATCTAATATTTACAAATGTACCACATGCTACCAAATAATGTAATATCTCCAACATCTAATAGTAATATAGATAATATAGTAGACTATTTGGTTGTTGTAAAAGAAAAATTAAGAGGGTGAAATTTTTAGACAAACCCTTGATTCCAAAGAAGCTATGGTAAGCTTTCATGTTTGGAAAAAAACTTCAAACAACTTAATAAAGTTTTTATTTTTAAATTGGTTATAAAAAACACAATTTTTTGAAAGGGGCCCCGATACCCTCGTACGAGTGTTTGAATTTGGATCTCTTGGATGAAAACCCAAAGATATATCACAATGATATCCCTCACAGAACAAACTACTTGATAAAGTTGCTTAAATGGTTTGATAACTATTTTGTTGCATAGACATATGAGGATGTCTTGATTGGTTATGTTTGAAAAAAATGTTATGTAGGGAAAATTGTAATAAATATGAACGAATTGCTAGTATTTTTGGATTCTTTGTAAAATTTCAAAGGGAGTCCCAATTCAAAACTTTTCCCAAACCAACTCCAAGCTATTTTTAAGCCTTGAAAATTTGTGTATTTTCCTCCAAATTGCAAAAATTTATTTTTTTATTGAATTAGTTAAAACCCCTTGTGGGACCGCCTTGGTCTGAGAAACCATGACCAGGAGTTCTACACCATCAAAATCACCCGAGTCACACTTGGACCTAACCGCACCAACATTATCAAATGGATTTTGGGTACCCAATGTGCGTTTGGTAGGGTGGAGATTCAAACCAGGGACCTCCCTTGGAGGATTGTCCTACCCTCTCCAACTCACCTATAACACGTGGGTTCAAAATTTTGAATTTTAAAACGAAATATTCTACAAAATATTCCATGGAGGACATAGTAGGAAAAATGAGGAGACGCGTGAGCATGACATCACACACACAAGAGGGAAAAAAAGGTATTTGGTTAGAGTTTATTTATTAATGAACGATGCCAATTATCATCCAAGGGGAGCCTTGGGGACAATGGCTAGGAAATGTCATCTTAAAACTTAATGGAAGAGATCTTGAGTTTGAACCCCCCCATGCCATAACTTTTAAAGGATGATGACATCATCATGATGATCTATATTGATGATGTGGCAAGACATAATGATATAACTGATAAGGGATATGTGGTAGTCTATACAAGTGATATGGCAACACAACTTATACGAGATATGTGGTAGTTCATAAATTTGATATGGTAGTCTATAAAGTTGATGTGGTAGTCTATACAAGTGATGTGGCAGTTGAGATGTCATGACATGTGGTAATTTGTACATCCAATATGGAAATCCATATAAGTGACGTGGTAGTCTATACAAGTGATGTACCGGGTGGAGAGGGGACCAATATGGCAAGTTTTACAATGGCACCCAATGACATCACCCCTTTGCAAGCATATGTTGATCTGGTGCAACATGTGGAAGTCTTGGCAATTGATATGGCATGTGAGACAATGCAACATGTGGTAATCCATAAAATTGGTATGGTAATATATACAAGTGATGTGGCAGTTGAGATGACATAACATGTGGTAGTTTGTACACCCAATGTGATAATCCATATAAGTGATATGGCAGTCTGTATAGATGACATGCTAGGCGAAGAGAGGGCCAATGAAGTAGGTCATACAATGGTCAATATGGTAGGCCATACACCACTTAACACATATTAATATGACATAGATCAATAAATTTTATCCAAATCATCAAACTTGACAAGTCATTCACATAATCAACAATAAACTTGGCAAAGCATACATTTTAGAGTGAATCAAGACACAATAAGTGGTATAGTATGGTTATAGATTGAAGAGCTAATTCGAGCATGGCAAGTGGTGCATTATGGTTTATTGTTACCATGCCCAATGGCTTGCATAATCAACACATAGATGGTTGTTCCTTGATCATGATAAGTGACATCATGTGATTCATCGATATATTGTCTAGTCAACGCATAATTAGTACCCTTTAGCCACTTATGTAGTGACATGTGGTAACCTAATTCATTGTAGGTACTTAATTTTTTATATATTTTAAAAGGTTTTAAGGGAATTTTGTGTGATTTTTGGTTCAAAGTTTTGGAGGTTGTAACCTTTGGATACAAAAGCATTTTGAGCCTATTTTTTCAGACCATGCAATTTTTGAGATCTACACTTTGGTGGTGTTATTTTTTGGCTATAAATGCACAAATGATTTGTATTTTATCTAGATATTTATAGATCACCATGTGCCCTTATTATGTTGGATGTGTCTCATCCTTTGTAGAGGAAGTACTGTATGGTAGGCCCCTGCTTTGGCGGTCCCACTCGTCAGTCAGTGCCCCCGGCAAAATTTTCATGCCCTCTTTTTTCCGGAGATATTCTCAGAGCTATTTTCGAAGGTATTGGAGGGATTCCTATGATTTTTTGGTATGGGTGGTTTTAGCCCATGGTATTGTGCCCACGGTATTATAATACCACGTTGTGTTTTGGGCTTGTAGGAGTTTCCTTTATATTGATTGTAATGTCCCATTACGGTTAAGGTGAATAATAATAGAAAAGGAGGTGTGGCTCTTGTTTGCTGGATGTAGCCCATATTGGTTGTGTTATTTTCTGGCTATAAATGCATAAATGATTTATATTTTATCTAGCTATTTATAGATCACCATGTGCACTTGTTGGGTGATTAAAACTATGTTACTTGGAAAATAAATAATGAACATTTGCTCTAGAGTAAGGGTTACTCAAATATATGAATAAACAACTTCATGCTACTGATTCTAAAGAGATAAAATAGGTCTACAAGAATAAGAAATATGAGGCTCATGGTGTTACAACCATTTCTATAGACAATGTCTATGACATTCACATTAGAAACACCACAAACTCCAAGGATTTTCTTGAGAAATTTTAGGGATTGTGTGATCACATTGATTGTACACAAATAAGTAGGCTGGAGGTTGATCTTGCTACTTTATCTATGGATTCATTTTATATTGTTTATGAGTGCAGTAGTTGCTTCAAAAAATTTCAAGAACATATTGGGATTGTAAGAAAACTATCTAAGGTGACAGGAGAAGGATAAGAAGTTGTGGAGAAGGAAAATAACATTGAACTATTGAATATTATCTTTAACAATGTTTGAAAGATATATTAGATAGTTGTTGTATTTGAGATGCTTTGTGTATCAAGACCCTCCCTGAGGGACTTTGTGGCATGGGAAAATAATGTATTAATTGAGGAAGTTTTAATACTTGGTTTTGTGCAATTGAGTTGTTGTACGATGTTAGTTGATATTGAAGGATATGATATTGCTAACAAGTTGCCAATGTGTAGGATCAGGTATGCTCGTAGGTGGAAGAAGTTGAGTCTTGAGGTTGGGGAAGTGATGATAAAGCAACTTGGGGTAACATGGATGGAATATCTACATATAGGAATGCATAATTGATTAGGGATAATCACCAAAAATTAGTCACATTGAGCCCTAGATTGATAGCCTAGTAGATATCGTAAATTCCAGAGACTGAGACGAGTGACTAGGTTGATGGAAAGATTTCCTCCTTTTGTCTATTGCACATGTTATCTTTTACTTCATCACTATTTGCCTCAATGGTTTGGAAATAATGCATGAGTTGGTTGTCTTCATAACTCATTGTGTTGCTCTGATGAATAGAAGGATTAGTAAATGATTTATTTTAAATGATAGTAGGTTTCGTTCAAAATTTATGAATGCTTTATTTTAAACGATAGTAGATTTCATTTATGGTTTTCTTATGTGTTATGTTTTGTTGTTATTTTTATTTTATTTATATTTATTTATTTATTTTTTGTTATTTTTTGTTATTTTTTGGATGTTGTTTTTGTTTGTTTTGTGGTTTTTTTTTGTTTGTTTGTTTGTTTGTCTTTGTTTTTTGATTTTGTTGTGTTTTTTTGTGTTTTTTGTGTATTTGTGTTTGATTGTTATTGTATTTGTTGTTTTAGACATTCTCATTGAGTGTGCCGAAGGGGGTAGGCCAGGTGCGAGCCCTAGGTATTTTTGGCGGAATAGATACCTCTGCCTCCTTGGGACTTACCCAAAAGTGGCATCCCATTTGGGGTGTTTTCCACAAACACAAAAAAAATAGTAGGTTTCATTTAAAATTTATAAATGCTTTAAATGAATACTAATAGAGTTTCATTTTTGAATAAAAGTGTTTATTTCAAAAGTATCAATAGAGTTCCATTATTAAATAATGGAAGCATGATGTAATTGATTAGTAAAAAAACCCATGTATTTACTTATATGTGTATAAGATACTTAAATGATAATGGAGTTTCGTTTAATTAAGTAATGAAATCTTTATTTTAAAATAAATTATAGATTTTCATTTAGAACTTTAGTCTAAATGATAATTGAATTATATTTAAAAATAAGACTTCTTTTAAGGTAGATGAAGTATGTGCAAGAAGAGAAGCTTCCCGTCGTAACTTCATTACTATGATATTGCAAAGTTTGCAAATAATTATTAAAAAAGTGGGAAAGCTTGTCTTGTCATCCGTCAGAAGATAAGGAATTGAATGCAGATAGGTGAAGGAGTAATGAGGAGGACGAAGGTGGACGAAGTCCTTAGGTCACTGCACCTCATGAGATAAGGGAGGATTGGGATTACAAGGAAAAAAATATTGGCAAAGCAAATGAAGGAGAGGAGAGCCAGTGAGAACCAATGATGTGCGAATTCGTGAAGGGGAAACACAACGTAATCTGACCAAAAGTAAGATAGACACAATCGACTCCAATCTATCAGGTTATACACTTAATAAAAATATACTTATTTATATTTAAACTACGTTGGCAAACCTTGGTTGGCTACTGTGTTTATGCTTTACCTTGTGTCAGTAGGCACCCTGAGTGGCCATAAATCCTCTAAATCAGTGGCTATGTAACCTACATATTGACCACGCTCTTCCTAAGAGACCAAAGACTTGGATTCATTATGGGATTGGCCTCCCATTGAATCACACATTTTGTTTAATCTAGTTATGGGTAACCGGCCTTGCAATGTTCCTGTTGGGATGATATTCAGGTTTTGGGAGTTTACCTAGTGCTTGGTGATGTTAGTCTCTTAGCAAACCAAGGTTGTTGTTGCTTCCTTTAAGTTTGGTGTAGAGCGTAAGCTTGTTGAGTGCTGGTGGGTTAGGTTTTTTTTACCACTAGTAGGTTTGTGTTTATCCAACTACCGAGGGAGTTGGTACCTATCAGTGATTCAAGCTTCCTTAAGAATGACTAGTGGATGCACAAAGGGATATTGTCATGCGTTGGGAAGGTCATCATCATTATGGCATAAACCCTTCACCCATTGATGATGCCCATGATACCACCCATTTAGCCACTCCTTTATCTGCCCCTGCCCAATAAGATTCCAAGGTTTGGAATTATAGTCTCGCCTCTGTTTACCCTCTTGACGTTAGGGTTGGGTGTGGGTCTAATCTTGTTGATTGGGTGTTGTCACACTATCGTGGGCTGTTGTAGTTTACTTACTTGGGGATGGATTAAATTAATTTTTGAGTTTGGGTTATGAAAAGAAAGGTAATTCTTTTGGTAATGATCTCAAGTTTCATTTATTTAAATTAAAAAAAAATTGATTTAAATGGTTAGAAAAGTGAAACTTGATTCTTTAAATTAAAAGAAAATAGTTTGCTTTAAATGATTATAAAAGTGAAACTTTGACTATTTAGAGAGTTTGATTTAAATGATTAGAAAAGTGAAACTTTGATTGTTTAAATTAAAAGAAAAGAGTTTGATTTAAATTATTGTTATTATTATTTTTTTTGAATTTACATGGTGGAATCGGTAGTCGCCACGAATCCGGGTAGGCTGTCCAGCTTTTTATGGCCGCCACAGTATTTTGCGCTGTCCGCCCTGAAAGCCGCCACACAAATCTTCGCGAGTCTGCCCCTATAACCACCATGCCACAATCATTTTAAACCTTTTACGCCGCTGAAAGCACCAGGAAAGGGACAAGCGTTCAGTCCGACGATTGATTTAAATTATTAGAAAAGTGAATATTTGATTATTGAAAGAGTTTGATTTAAATGGTTAGAAAAGTGAAAATTTGATTATTTAAATTAAAGAGAATAATTTGATTTAAACGTTTTAAAAAAATGGGGACTTTAATGTTTTAAACTAAAGGAATAATTATTTTGTAGATTAAGGGTATGAGACCTTAATTTGTAAAATAATGAAAAGGAAGTTGGGTTATTTATAAATTAAAGTAGTGATATTTTAATTTAATAAATAAATGTAAAGGATTATTTTATAGATTAAGGGTATGGGAACTTGATTTATGGAATGAAAGAAATGGTTTATTAATGGATTGGGATAGGTGCTCTTGATTCATTAATTAAATGGTAGTTTATTTGTAAACCAAAGGTATGGGACCTTAGTTTATGGAATGAACGGGAAAATATTTACTTTTAAACTAAAGTAGCAAAGCTTTAATTTAATAAATGAATGAATGAATGGATTGCTTTAGAGGTTAAAGGCATGGGACTTTAATGCTTTAAAGACAAGACTAGGTTCGATTTAAGTATAACCATGATCTAAAAGGTGCATGTTGAATAACTCTCTAAAGGTATTTGAGAGGAGATAATAAAAGTAATGATTCTTTTATGATATCAACTATGCTATTAGATGGTTAAAGACTTGATTAAATTGTATAGTTGCAATTGGCAAAGTAAAGAAATTAAATGCATTTAGAGGCATGCCTATCTTGAACTATGTGTGCCCTAATCCCCTACTATCCTCAAATGATTGGTGGAAGAGCGGGAGGACCAAAGTTGCAGATGGACCAATGCACCAATTTTCTCTCTACTTACATTTTATTTACTTATGCTCAATTAGACTAGATTTGTGGGGAGATTTCCCTGGTGAAATTGATGTAATATATTCATTAAAGTATGAAATATTTTCCATACTTTCTTATATGTAATAAATTTTTATATGATGAAAGGTGGTTCTTTAAATGCTTATTGAATTATCCATGTTTTATATTTAAATCCCTTTCTCTTAATTTTTATCTTCTTGTAAGATGTTTCCTTTTTGTATCTTTGCATGTTTTATAGGTTATATTTTATTAGATTTAGTATCTAGATCTATATTTTATTTTCTTGCTTGAATAAATTTATAAAGAATGAGTAACAAGTTATAGGGTGAACTTAGAGGATAACTTGAGGGCCTAAGACCCCCTTAGGGTGAACATAGTGGACCTAAGAGATTAAGACCCCTTAGGAAGAAAAGTAACTAGGTTGTGGAAAGACTACATCTGAGTTAAGATAGCTTATCGAAAGATGAGATTGATAGCTTAACTTGTACTACACATAGCATACCTACACATAATGGCTTACATAGTGTATGGAGATACATGTACACCTTCTAATGGCTGAAGGTGATAAGTTTAGCTCATTGAGAATGATGAGATGGATGAAATTATTTGCATGACATGAGATATGCCTACGCAAATGGACTTGCGTGAGGGAAATATTGTGAGGTATAGCTCTTTAAGAAACTTAGGGGATTTGTTAATCTAAGGTTTGTTAGGGGTTTATGAATCTCTCTCCTTAGTCAAAAAAAATTCCTTTGTTTTTTGTGTTTATTATTTCTTGTTTTTAGGGTTGTTACATTTGGTATCATAGCTCTAGGTACGAGGGTATAGAGCTTCTTATGTGTTAAAGAGACTTGGATGTCTCTAATGAAGGCTTGCTTAAAGATTTAAGCTAAATCTAGGATGACCTAGAATCTCTAATTGCCATAATATAATAGGAACTGATCCTAATAATGAATGAATGTTACAATCCCTCAGTATGGAATTTGGTATTGATGACATATCATAATCTTATAATGTTATCTTAGTTAGATTGTTGATACTTTTGGCAAGAAGAACTCTGTATTATAGCTTGAATTAGTGGTACAGTTTAAGGTGAAGCTATAACCTAATCCTTTTCTTGGTTGTAACCAGGTCAAGATGTCACCCAAGGCCTAAAAAGGGAGGCCTACGACTCCACTTAGATAGAATCAATAAAGTAATGTCAAAGAAAGGGTCTAGAATAAAGATCTAGAAAATTCTAATAGGGGAAAGGAAGATCTCATTACTACATTTGTCACCATGTAAGATCATATGAGACAAGTGTTAGAAACCATTACGAACCAAAATTTGTAAGCTAGAGGTCTAGAGGTTAACCAAGCCGAGGGACTATTTGTGGAACAGTTACAAGCTAGAGCCCTCATAGAAAAGGAAATGATAAGATATCTAAAGAATGTTTGTATCTCCAATTTTTATGGAGAAGGAGAAGGAGATGCAGCTAAGGCTTGGTTAAGGGAATTGGAAGTTTACTTCATGATAAAGGGGTATTATCTAGAAACCCAGACCGTTTGGGCTACAATTTACCTTGAAGGGGTCGCCCTAGATTGGTGGGAAACTTATTATGAGGAAAATAATATTGAACCAGTAGACATTCCATGGAAGGAATTTATAGTTATATTCAAAAAAATATTCCTTACGGAGCATTTCTATGCCCTAAAATTTGAGGAATTTGCCAGTCTAAGGCAAAGAATCAACATAGTGGAGATATACTACAAAAAGCTGGTAAGATTGTTGAAGTATGTACCTACCTATAATGAGAAAATATGGGTTTGTAAGTTTACTCATGGGTTGGAATCTAGGATAAAGCATGATGTAGATATGCATGAGCCTAAGTCGTTATAAAAGGCGTACGATCTAGCGAAGAAAGCAAAGTCACACTTTCGTTACAAATATGACACCTTGTCTGAGCAAGATCGACAAGCACTAAAGAAGAGGAATAGCGATGGATTTATAAAATGGGAGGGTGAACAAAAGCAGAAGGCTAAAAACCCCTAAAATACGAAGAATAAATCTAATGGAACTTATAAGAAGTTCAAGAAGAACTTTTATAAGAAAGGCAACAATCCCAATAATGCTAAGCCTCAATCGCAAAAATTGTAAACTCCAGTTCCAACAATCAAATGAGAGGAGTAGAAGTTGAAAAAGTAGTAAGGGACCAAGGATGGGTGTTACCATTGCAGAGGCCCGCATTTTTCTAATCAATATCCACACTGACCAGGGTCGAGCACATCCAGTGCTAAAGAAAAAGAGCATGCACACCAGATCTACGCTGCAATTAATTTTGAGGGGCAAACTACCCCATTGATTATAAAAGGTAAGAATTTTGATAAGCAAGTGAATATTTTAATAGATAGTGGGGCCACTGATAGCTTCATTTATTATAAGTTAGCAAAGAATAGGCCAAAAAGGCTAGGATATTTGGCTCATGGATGGAAGGTCAAGTATGCTTCTGGATAAACCTACTTCATAAATAAGTGTTTTCCTATGACATAAATTGATTTAGCTAGTGGAACCATGGAAGGTTACTTATATGTAGCTCCACTTCATGCATTCGATGTGATCCTAGGGATGGATTAATTACAGGCCCACAAAGTCGTAATCAATTTCCAAGACAGATGGATCGAATATTCTGAAGGAGGTAAGGAAAGACTAAGAATTCATAGTGAGTAGGGGGTATTCAAACCCCAGATGTTGTTAGCTATGCAACTAAATAAAGCCATCATAAAATGAGGGATAGTCTATATGAATAAGCTAAATGAATTTTGAGAAGACTAAAAGAAAGAGGTATTGGAAACACACCCAATTTTGCAGGATTTCAAGGATGTATTTCCTAAGAATTTACCTAGACTCCTCTTGTGTGGGAATTTTATTTTACTATTGATCTTATGTTAGGAGTGGAACCAATTCATAGATATTTGTATAGGATGACTCCTATCGAGATGTAGGAATTAAAGGTATAATTTCAAGGGTTATTAGAAAATGGGTTGATAAAACCAAGTGTGTCACCTTAGGGAGAATCAGTTTTATTTGTGAAAAAGAAATACGAATCTTTAAGATTGTGTATTGATTACAAGATGCTGAATAAAGCTACGATCAAGAACTGGTATCCCCTACCTAGAATCAAAGATTTATTTGATCAATTGAGATATGCCACGGTGTTTACTAAGATATATATGAGGTCAAGGTATCACAAGTTAAGAATACATGAGGAGGATACTCATAAGATGACATTTAAAACTAGGTATGGGCACTACGAGTTTACAGTCCTACCCTTTGGATTGACTAACACCCAGTTGCCTTCATGAATCTAATGAATATTGTGTTCAAAAGGCATTTAGACCAGTTTGTCCTTATTTTTCTTGATGATATCCTAATATACTCTCGAAACAAGGAAGAGCATGATAAACATCTCAAGATCGTGTTAGAGTTATTGAGGGAAAATCAACTCTACGAAAATCTGGCCAAAAGTGATTTCTATGTTTCAGAGGTCAATATTTAGGGCATATCATATCAACAGAAGGAAATTGTTGTGTATCTAGAGAAGATCAAATCCATATTAAATTGGCCACCCCCTACTAATATTATTGAAGTAAGAAGCTTCATGGGATTAATAGGCTACTATAGACATTATATAAAATATTTCTCAAAGATTGTTGTGGCAATAACTAGCCTTCAAAATAAGGTGAAGGAATTTAAATGGACATAAAAGTGTGAAGCTACCTTTGCATTGCTGAAATAGAAGCTCACTACCGCACCAATATTGAATATTCCAGACCCTTAAAGATATTTTTCAATATGCACCGATGCATCGCTGGAAGGGTTAGAGGAGTACTCATGCAAGAAGAGTCAATAGTAGCTTATACTTCAAGGAAGCTTAAAAAACATGAAGTTAATTATGCTACTCATGATTTAGAGTTAGCTGCTAAAGGTATGGCATCACTATTTGGTGTGGAGACCTTTCGAATTAAAATTTGATCATCAAAGTCTAAGGTACATATTTACCCAATCGATACTCAATGCGAGACAGAGAAGGTGGATCGAGCTCCTCATTGAGTATGACTTTGAAATTGCGTACATAAAAGGAAAAGAGAATAAAGTTGTTGATACCTTGAGCAGAAGGAGACACATAACAACCATAATGAGGAGTCACATAAATCTCATGGATCAAGTGAGATAGGAGCAATATCGAGATGAATATTACCAGGAAATTGGAGCTAGAATAGATAGATACCCTAAGGGTAATAAGGAGTTTGGAATGATATATGACATTTGTTTTACAAAGGTAGAATTATCATACCAAAATCGGGTGATTTAAGGAAGCTAATAATGCAAGAAACCCATAGATCTCCTTATTCTACTCACCCCAAAGGGGATAAAATGAGGGAAAACATGAGAAGAACCTTATTCTAGGTAGGAATGAAGAAGGATATTATCAATTTTGTTGCTCTATGCCTCGAATGCCAAAAGGTTAAGGTAGAACACAAGCATCCTGCAGGATATTTGTATCCACATGATGTACCTATGCAAAAATGGCTGGTCATATCTATGGATTTTATAGTAGGTTTACCTAAGACCAGGTACCAACATAATACAATCTTAGTATTAGTCGATCAATTGACTAAAGTTTGCACATTTTATACCTGGAAGCACCAAGGATGACATTGTAATGAACCTCTTTTCTCATTCCATAAATGTTTCACTAATATATTAAAATATTCAACATGCATCCACAAATAAATTAATTGCATAATAAATTGCTCAATAAAATAGAGATTGATTATACCCTTGAGGTAGGGGAACACCATACAATGTTCCTTTTAGAAGGAAACCACTCCATAAGATCTCTAGCTCCACGAGCCAAGACTTCTCCAGGAATACATCATAGATTAACCCTTTTCACAATGGGGGTACATCTCTCTTTATACAAGAGTGTGATGGTTCACCTTCCATGAGTTACAACATGCATAATAATATGACAATATTCCTTGCGGTTACATATGACAATATTCCCCCAACGGTTACAAATATGATTCTATGACATACCTATTTCTATTTTGACATGTGGCCTTCCTTAATAATTAATTTATGGCTCATACCATTATACAATACAATATTAAATTATTCAATATTAAGTACCTATCTTGGTACCTAACATTCCACGCCCCTTACAAATGTTCCGTCCTCGAAAAATTAGAAGAGACTAAATAATATGATATTTTAAGCCATGCTGAATAATGGTACCAATCTCGATCATCCATCCATCCGAGTGGAACTATGATTGGTGGTGGTCTTCGTTGATGCCAATGCCATGTGTTGAAAGCATATATTTCATCTTTTTTGTCCATACCTACTTGTATTTATGACTTATAGTATATCCAAAGGGTTGGCTCCTTTGGTTCCTTGTATGTTCCTCATTGTTCTTATGTTGCCTCAAGCCTTATCTCCATGATTGTTGCCTCTCATGGTGGTGTGGGTGCCGATATGGTGCAACCTTAACTTGATGTTCTACTTTTTTTTACTCTTCCTTCTTGCTTTTTGTATTTGTTTTATCCCTTTCTTTTACTTCTTCCTTGATCTCCTGTTGAGATTCTATTTCATATTATTTTGCTTGTTCTTCACTATGTTCCTTTGTAATAATGAAATAACCCGTTTGTCCTTACATTGAGAAATATCTTGTAATGTTATCTTCTTATTTTGGTACCATAATTTCATGAATTTATTTTGCACATTAATGTTAATAGTACCCAAAGAATGCAACCAAGGATAACCAAGAACAATATCTACATCACTCATCTCAATAGCATGAAAATTTGACAAATCTTCAAAAATCTGAACATTTTCTCCTTCAATTTGTATGTCCTTGATTTTCTTTTCTTGAACTTGCAACCTCTTAGTCAAAGACATTGATAAAATTATATTTGTTGCTAGGGTTAATGGAAACAATATTTTTTTGATTTTGAATGCAACCATGAACTTGCAAAATATAATTTTTACATTCAAACAAATATTTTTGACCATTGTTTGGCTTTGACACACAAGGTGTAGTTTCTGTAGCCTGCACATTATTATCATTTTCTTTTGGTCCCCATTTTTTCAAAAATGCAACTTCAAATTCTTCCCATGTGTATGTACATTTATGGGCATCCACAAAGTCTAAAAACCAAGAAGAAGCTTTCTCTTGCATAGAAGAATAAAGGTCCAATTTCCTTAAAAACTCATAAAAATCTAAAGTAGATTCCTTAAACTTCTGCAACCATTCCCTGACATTACTATCATCTCTTCCAGTGAATTTTGGCAACTCCATGTTTTTTTTTTAAATGATCAAAATTTCTCAAAAATAAAAATTTTGAGATCTCATCTATTTCTCTCTTCAAACAATTAAATTTGTAGATTTTCTTCAAAACAAAACAAACAACAACTGATTTGCTTACCCGGATTGAAAGTTATGAATTTTTTTCCCTTTTTGTCGGTAACCCCAAAAACAACACCAAATTCCCAACTTGCAACAACTATAACTCCCTCAATATTGATCAGAATTTAACAAGTAGGTAACCATTTTTGTAGCACTCAAAATAACCTGCATGCTGATGCAAAAATATTCTGAAAATGACTGCTAAAAAATTTAATACGATTTTTTTTTCTTTTTGAAAAAAAACGTGTAGCCAAAAAATAGCTTAAACAACCCAACTTCAAACAGCTGTAACTCTCTCAAAACTTGTCAAAAATCCACAAACGAGAAATAATTTTTATAATAATCAAAATATTCTATATGCTGGTTCCAAAATATTCTGCAAATGATTACTGAAAAATTTAATACAATTTGTTTTATTTTGAAAAAAAATTCGTGCAGCCAAAAAAGAGCAAAAATAACTCAACTTTAAACAACCATAACTTTCTCAATACATATCAGAATTTAACAAATGAGCAGTAATTTTTGTAGTACTGAAAAATATCTACACAATGGAGCAAAAACCTTATAGAAATTATTGCTAATATAAAAAATATGGCCTCCAAAAAATGTGACATTTTTCTAAAAAAATGTGCCCTAGCTCTGCAAAAAACAAACCACTTTACCCAAATCGCTGCTCTAATACCAAATGTAATGAACCTCTTTTCTTATTCCATAAATGTTTGACCAATATATTAAAATATTCAACAAGCATTCCCAAATAAATTATTTGCATAATAAATTGCTTAATAAAATAGAGATTGATTATACCCTTGAGGTAGGGGAACACCATACAATGCTCCTTTTGGAAGGAAGCCACTCCACAAGATCTCTAGCTCCACGAGCCAAGACTTCTCCAAGAATACATCATAGATTGACCCTTTTCACAATGGGGGTACATCTCTCTTTATACAAGAGTGTGATGGTTCACCTTCCATGAGTTACAAAGTGCATAATAATATGATAATATTCCTTGCGGTTACATATGACAATATTCCCCCAACGGTTACAAATATGATTCTATGACATACCTATTTCTATTTTGACATGTGGTATTCCTTAATAATTAATTTATGGCTCATACCATTATACAATACAATATTAAAATTTTCAATATTAAGTACATATCTTGGTACCTAACAATAACTTAGGTGGTGGCTAATAGATTCACCAATAAATTGTTCTGATCACATGGATTTCCAGAGGTAATCATCTCAAATAGGGATTCCATGTTCAATTTTGAATTTTGGAAAGCCCTTCATCATGCAATAGGTATAAAACTGAATACGAGTTCAACATACCACCCTAAGACAGATTAGAGTGATTAAACCAAGTACTAGAGGATATGCTCTGCATGTACTATCTAGATCACAAGTTGTATCGCTCCAAATTTTTTGCATCCTTACCTTCAGGCTATAGGATCCGTGCCCGGAAGGAGGATGGGAAAGGGATGTCGCGGTACCTCAGACTGAGAGGACTTTGCGAAGGTCCCGCCTCTTAAGGGAGGTGTATTTTGATGATTTTTTGACGGATGGTGGGTTCACCAGGAAACATTTAATGGCGGTTTCCACGCCTAGGTTTGGAATGTGTTTTAATGTGTTCGTTTTTAGCCTTAAGCATCCATATCCTAGGTTTGGCCAAATGAGTCTAGATTAATCTATATGAAAATGCAGATTTTAATGAATACAAAGAACAAATTTAAGATAGAAAAATAGAGAAATTAAGGAAGAATAAGAAGAATACCGATCCGGATGTACGATGGAGATTCGATGTTTGAAGCGATCGGGATCGTCTGGAATTCGACGAGAATCGTACGAGATCGCGACGAATTCGTCGAGACTCGCAAACGGAAGAACGGATGCAAAATACGAGAGAATACTACTGTGCTAACGGGGGAAACAACACAAAATGACGAGTATGAACACTAGAAAATAATTATGAACAGAAATTCAAACAAATTACGATATTCTAATGATAAATTATGATCTTATCATGCAAGTTAAGCTATATGGGTGAACTCCAAATGCAAAATAGTAAGCAATAAGGATAAACTAACTAAAATGCAGAATAAAACAGACGAAAGGAATAAAAGAAAGCGCAAACTACGGGCACTCGATTGCCCCCAATGCAGATTGCAGTCGAAATCATCTGGAAGTAATGAAATCGTCTCGAATTACGACAGGATCGTCCGAGATTTGAACGAGATCGTCTGCGACGATCTGAGCTTGCTTCGGCTGAAGATCAATGAGGTCCCTGCAAGAAAACTTCAAAATAACAAAGGCAAAATAATGTTCTAAGTATTCTAATGCACGCAAAATCAAGTTATAGGGAAATTCAGCCAGGGGTTGGGAGGGGAAGGTCCTAAGGATTAAATAGGCTTAGGGGAGTAGTTAGGAGGTTGGAGATCATCCCTATTTGGGAGATCTCCAATGGGGGAGGGTCTCTAACGGCGCAGACACGCTTCTGCCCGGATTAGAGGCCCGTTGGAACAGAAGCTAATTGTGAACAATCAGTTTTGCGACAAGATCGTATGGATGTCCTAGCCTAGACGAAATCATCGGATCTGGGACGATATCGTACGATCGGCGACGATATCGTCAAACGGTCAAAACAACCTCTAAAAATGGCGCGAAAAAGGGGGAAACGGATTACCCGACGGTTAACGGGCGGTTTGGGAGGTTAAAATTTGAATTTAAATTATTTACTAAGGTGAATGTAATTATGACAATTTTACTGCGCCAATTTTAGGGTGCTACATTTTGCCCCCTCTTTAGCGAATTTTTCGAAGAAAATGCGTTAAAGATGAGTTCTTCTCGATCTACGAGAAAGCAAAAAATTATTCCCAATTTTTAGGCGACGATTCTTGGTCGAATCGTACGACAACTTACTATGGTGCCCCCTCCGTGTTTTTACCCAAATCGAACATTTGAGGTAAAAATGCGAAAAAGCAAAAAATTATTTTTGAATAAAATTAAGAAAAATAGGGTAAAACCCTAATTCATTTCTATTGTTCATTTTTACTGGTTTTTAGAGCTCTGAAGCAAAAATGGTGGAGACGACGCACAGATCAACAGAGGTCCGGCGCGGTCTACGGGTAAGAGTCTAGACTTAGCTAGAATGCTTGAATTTGATTTTACATGCTTTTTAGGTAAATTTTAGATTTAATTTTGAGCATCGCGGCCGTTTTTGGGCCGTCGACGTCGTCGGGACAAAATCATCCCGAGACGAAATCGTCCCGATTTCGACGAAATCGTCTCAATTTCGTCAATTTCGTCCAAGGGCGAAATCGGCGAAAGGGGGACGATTTCGTCAAATTAGGGACGATTTCGTCAAATTAGGGACGATTTCGGCTTGCAAAATCGGAGACGATTATGCTCAAATTGGGGACGATATCGTCTAATAGTGGGCGATATCATCAATTGCATAAAATTGAACTTTAACTTGCATTATTAATTACTTGAATTGTTTATTAATGATTGTTTGTTGTTTTGTTGTTTATGTTGCGAGAGAGGTTTGCTAAAGAGCGAGGGAATGGAAGTATGGAGGTTTGAGGGATGACTTGGCCGCTCTCACACGAGGCGAGCGAGATCGGCTGGCACGAGCCGGCTTGCGAGCATGTGGCGAGATATGCCACAGGTGTCTACGGATATGGGGCTACTGACGGCCCTAGCAGAGAGATGGTATCCGGGTTCTTCCTATTTTTGGCTACCGACAGGGGAGATGACTCCCACTCTAGAGGATGTATGGAGGATTCTAAGAATCCCCATACAAGGACGATTGATCACTCCTGCGGCCAATCAGGGCCATGCTATGGGACGATTGTGTGGTGACCCGAGCTTCGCCCTGGAGAAGGGCGGAGTGAATATCGAGGCACTGCGTCAGATGCCTGGGGCATCTAGACTCACACGGGTGCTAGCTGGAGTAGTTGGTGGACTTTTGTTGTGCCACCAGAGCGGGTGCAGGGTGCCGTGGATGCTTGGCAGATGTGATCTGCGACATGCGGGACCACGGGTACAGGTTCTCTTGGGGCAGCTATGTACTATGCCGATTGTACAGGATCCTATATGGGGTTGTGTACAAGGGCGGCCGATGTCTGGTGATGACATCGCTTCTACGGGTTTGGTGCTTGGGAGCACATTGCAGTGCGGAGGCCGGTAGGGCTTCCTCTGATAGGGGTAGACGGGGAGAGGCCCCGAGTCTTCTACTGGTGGCTCCGGAGAGGGTCACAGCGGCGGATCAACCTTTCGATGTCCCGGAGGCTCTTTGGATGACTTAGTCCCGGATCGGATTACCCGGAGGCCATGGAGGGGAGCATCCGGGGTGGGCCGAGGATGGACGGGGAGCTGGCTCGCGTCGAGGCGAGTTTGCGGCTACGGATGGAGAGGGGAGAGGTGGAGCTCCACCGCTATGACCGAGTTTTGCGTCGGTTCGGTGCACGGCAGGGGATCCCATCTCCGAGGGATTATGAGTTTTCTCGGACTGTCCGGGATAATACCACGGTTAGCGGGGCTCCGGACATGCGGCGGTTCCGGAGTCGGGACACGGACGATGCCCCCATTCGGCCGGTGGATGGGGACGACGCGAGGGTAGCCGATGGCTACGATGCCCGGTACGCGGGCATCCGCCCTCCTCGGATGACGAGGGCACGGGGTCCGATACACGTGGTTGTGCGTCGGATAGGGAGGCGGTGCCGGGCGGCTATGGAGGCGGCCCGGGGTCGCGACGGGAGAGAGCCGAGGAGGCCACAGGCACAGGAGAGGCCACGGCAGAGGGAGAGGAGGGAGGCGAGACCCCCATCTCCATAGAGGGAGAGGCCACCATCGCCCGATAAGGGCAAGGGCGTTGACACGGGGGAGAGTAGCGAGACCGCTACTCTCCGAGCGAAGAGAGATCATCTCCGGGCACAGGTGTAGACTCTACAGGGTGAGGCTGCACGCCACCGAGCCGAGGTGGCACGACTGCGAGACGAGATTGCACGCCTCGGGGCACGGGGCGGAGGGGCGAGCACTAGGGGAGGCGACACGGGCTATTTCCCAACTTACTTTCTACTAGACTTTGTACTATCAGCTGGTGCCGGAGGCGGATAGACTACCCTCGCTAGCCAACATCGCAGATCCGATCAGGATCGGGTCGTCGAGGACCTCGTCCCGATCGAGGACTAGGACTACTCAGACTGCGATGGGGCCACCTCGTCCACCTCAGGGCGGGGGGAGGAGATGAGGCGGAGAGCTCGAGGGGCTCTCGAGGCTAGAGGACTGCACAGCTTTGTACAGATTGACATTGTATTATTATTATTTTGTTGATAGAGGATTGAGTATGCCGAGGTACAGATTGTGGCATACCAATCCAGTTTTGATGATGTATATATACTGTTGACATATATATGATATGTTTTTGATCATATGACTTGTGTTATGTGTATGCTTATGATGCTTTTATGTTTGTTTGATTGATTTGATAATTGGATTGAGGATTCATGAAATTATGTCGTTTTGAAAATTTATACTTTTGATGTCATGCGGTAATATTTTAAATGAAATAATCTAATGTAACAAATTGATTGTTTGTAATGTGATGTAATAAAAAATAAAAAGAGACTTCTAACAATAATTTCAAAGGACATTGTCGCTATTATAGACCATTTCATGGAGTCGTTGCTCACTCGGTCGTCAAGCTAATCCCGAGGATAGAAATATTGTTAAAAGTAAAAGAGTGCTTAAGAGACTGTCTTAAGACTTTGGTGCAATGGTGCAAATGATGATGATGATGGTTTGTTTTTAGAGTTTCATAAAAATAGTATGCATGAAATAATGATGTTGCTAGGCATAAATTCCTAAGTGTGATAAAATTTTTGGATAATTCGTTAGGAATTATACCATCATTGCAAAATTGAAGGTTGACATAATGACATGAAATAATGAAAATGTGTTTGCTTTTTAAAAGCATAATTTGTGTAACATAATGAATTAAGTCATATGGTTTTCATGATTTTTAATAAATGGGGAATAAAAATTGTTACAATGGTTTGCGCTAGGCATAGAATATGTAGGTATAGACTTATACCATCATCGCGAAAATCCAAAAAAAGATAGTTTTATTGCATGGTTGAGTTTTTAATAAACAGAAAATATGAAAATGAGGACTTGCGCTAGGCATAAAATTCCAATTTTGGTTTTGGAACTATACCATCGTCGCGAAAGTCAACCAGATATATATGTTTTGATTGTATATTTTGAAAGAAATTTTGATTTTTCTATTATATAGTTGTCTTTATGGTAAGCAACTGTACTTGTTTTATTCCAAACAAGTTGCAAAAATAATATTTCAAAGTATTTTGAAGACAAAAGTTAGATTTATAAGGAATCCCATGTGCATATGTGAATTCATTTCCGATCTTGATTTATCATAATGATACACAAAATCTCTCAAATACAAATGTGTGTGCAATTGCTTTGTGCATTTACCGGTTTTGAGCAAGATAATATGATACAAGTGATTTGAAGAAACCAAATAAGTGTTCATTAACCATGATGTAGATGCATATAACCATACTAGACTACTATGTAGGTCGGATTATCAAGAGCTAGCTAATCCATAAGCGAGACATAGGTCTGTACAAAAGAAGGTCGCTAATGTGACGGACATATCACCACGCTAGGAGTTACCCAAGGCCAAGCGGGTTGGGCACAAACCACTGTTATGGGGCTTACCTCACAGTTTTCGAATAATTGAGAATTCTAGGGATTCAAGCTCATCAACCCTTCTTTTCTTTTCAAAGGGTAGGGAAAGGGGATTTTATTGCAGTTTTGCTTTCTGCTTTCTTTTGAACTTTGCTTCTTTTTCTTTTGTATTTTTGTTTGCTTGATTTTTTTTTTTGAGATAGTGCTTGAAATATTGCTGTAATGATATAAAAGAACATTTTTCTTTTCTTTTTTTTTCTTGAACTTTTCTTTTCTTTTTTCTTTGCTAGGGATACTTGCTCGGATTAGCTGTAGAGCAAGGGATTTTTATTCTGGGTAGGGGTGAGCTTGTCCTTTTGCCAACTCTCAAAGATTCTAGACCATGTGCATGATAGGATAGCAAGGGAAACTTTTCGCTCAAGAAATCACTTCTACGATGTAGCAAAACATGGAAATTACAAATATAATCATTTTATTGTGAAAAGATGTGCTTGGTTTAAGTAAATAACAAGATCAATTCTCTATGCTCAAACTTTATTTAATTGAATTTTGTGGACTTTGATATAAGAGAGATTAGTAATCATGCCAGATAAAATCAAGATATTTATTGTTGTGAGTGTGCAAGTGAGGGATTCCAAATAAATGCTAATTTATCCAAAATAATTGAAACATATAACTGCAATAATTGTAAGAAAATATATATAAACACTTTTGAGAAGTTTTGAGAATGTTGACTCTCTCTTTCTTCTTGATATTGTTTTGGTTTCGAAAGAGTCAAGCATATTGTTGTTTTGATTTTTATTCTTTATTTTGTTTTTTTGGTTTTATTTTTGTTTTTGAACAAAAAATTTGACAAGTGCCATAAATAAATGCAACAAATAGTTTTTGAAGATTTTTGATGATTATGAATGTTTTTGATGTTTTTGAATTTATAAATTTGAAAGAAATACAAGATAGTGATTTTGAACAAATATATTCATGGATGAAATGACCAAATTTATGCATAGTAACGTTTAAGATGCAAAATATTCATGGGTTCTTTAAGTTCTTTACCATCTAAGGTAGATAATTTGTATGCTCCTGATTCAAATTTAGCAGTAATAATGTATGGTCCAAGCCGGTTAGGCTCAAATTTACCTTTAAGGTCCTTAGTTGCATTTGTATTTTTTTGATTTTCTTTTAAAACAAGGTCGCCGATCTCAAAGGATCGATGACGAACTTTTTAGCATATGATCTTTTAAGCTTGTTTTGGTAGGCACGGAGATGCTCCAAAGCATTGATGCGTTTTTCATCTAGGAGTTCCAGTTGACTGAGTCTGCCAGCACGATATTCATCTCCTACTTCGGTATCTTGAAGTAGCAGAGCCAAAGAAGGAACTTCCAATTCAAAGGGAAAAACTACTTAAGCACCGTAAACCAAAACAAATGGTGAAGTTCCAGTGGGGGTTCGAACACTAGTTCGATAGGCCCACAAGGCTGGATATAGCTGAATGTGCCAGTCACGGCCAGTTTTATTGAACAATATTTTGAGAATTTTGATTAAGGTTTTGTTAGATGCTTATGCTTGACCATTACCCTGAGGATAATAGGGAGTGGACCAGCGATGTTGAATTTTATATTTTTGGCATAATTTTTTAACATCTTTATTTTTGAAACAAGTTCCATTGTCAGAGATGAGATTCGCAGGAATTTCGAACCTGCAAATGATTTGATTAAAAATAAATTTAGAGACTTGTGTGCCAGTGCAGGAAGCTAAAGGCATAGCTTCGACCCACTTTGTGAAATACTCAGTGGCGGTTATGATGAACTTGTGTCCATCAGATGACACAGGATTGATTTTGCCAATAATATCTAAACCCCATTTGGAAAAGGGCCATGGAGATGAAATAGCCTGCAGCTCTTGTGCAGGCGCATGGACAAGGTCAGCATGTTTCTGGCACTTGTCGCAATGGCGCACATACTCATGTGCATCCGTTTCCATGGTAGGCCAAAAGTATCCTATCCGAAGGAGCTTTTTAGCAATGACGCTACCACTAAAGTGTCCTCCACAAGATCCATCGTGGGCTTCACTCAAGGCTGATTTAGACTCTTCTAAAGTTAAACATCTTAATAGGATACCTTCAAAAGATCTCCTATATAAAGTATTGCCAATTATTACAAATCGACTTGCTCGTCTACGTAATAACCGACGCTGGTTTCTATTAGAATTGGCGGGGAAAGTCCCATTTTGGAGAAAATCAAATATGTCCGTATACCAAGGTTCGGGAGTAGTTTCATTGATTAGAAACACATCCAAAGGCTCTAAGCATGACTTATTTGAAGCGGGTTCCTGGAGTCGACGAATAATGATAGTGGCATATTCGTCATCTAACTCCAAGGGCAGGAGAGATGCAGCTGCGGCCATAGCATCAGCTGCACGGTTGCTAGTTCGAGGAATAGCTTCCAAGGTAACTTGATCAAATAGAGACATTAATTGTAAAACATAGGCCTTATACGGACGCAGTTTATCATCTTCAGTCTGATAAACTTCATTAATTTGGTTTATAACCGAGTTGAGAATCACCAAAAACTAACAGATGTTTAATTTTTAGCGCCAAGGCGGCTCGTAATCCAAGGATTAGAGCTTCATACTCAACGATATTGTTGGTGCAAGCAAATGTCAATTTGAAGGACGAAGGAATAAGATGTTTTTGTGGGGATATTAAAATAATACCCGCACTTGCCCCACTCATGCATCGGGCTCCGTCAAAGTATAAGGACCATTGTTCAATATGGTCTGCCTCTAATTGAAGGCATTCGTCAGGAAACTCAATGATGAGGGGATGGGTAGACTCTAAGGGTGCAGCAGCTAATTGATCTGCTATGATTTGACCCTTAACAGACTTCTGTCCTATGAATGTGAGATCAAACTCGCTTAGAGCAAGAACCCACTTGGCTGTGCGACCCGATAAATAAGGTCGACTCATGAGATACCTTAAGGGATCGTATTTGGCAATGACATACGTTTTTTGACTAAGCATATAGTGTCGTAATTTTTGCGTAGCAAACACGACGGCTAGACATAGTTTTTCTAATGTTGTGTAGCGGGTTTCATAACTGATGAAGGTTCGGCTAATGTAATAATTAGCACGTTCTCTCTTTTCATCATCAAGTTGAGCTAACATAGCTCCTAAGGCAGAATCTGAAGCTGAAATATATAGGAGAAATGGGCGATCGGGTTTAGGTGGTGAAAGCACGGGTGGATTAAGGAGGTATTGTTTGAGAAGTTCAAAAGCTTCTCTACATTCGGTGTCCCAATTAAAAGGGACATCCTTCTTAAGGAGTTTAAGAAAGGGACCAGTTTTGTCCGCCAGCTTATCGATGAAGCGACGGATAGCTTGAAGTTTACCTTGTAAACTTCGTAACTCAGATATATTAGTAGGTGCGGGCATATCAGTGATGGCCGCAATCTTGAGAGGGTCGATTTCAATACCACGTAAAGAAACTAAAACCCCTAATAGTTTACCGGACTTAACTCCGAATATACATTTTGTTGGATTTAATCGAATAAGATATTCTCGTAATCGATTAAAAACTTTTCTCAAATCATCTAAATGATTATCTTCAATAATAGAGCGAGCTATAATATCATCTACATAATCATGTAGGATATCATGCATCATATCATGAAAAATATAGGTCATAGCTCGTTGATAAGTTGCACCTGCGTTCTTTAAGCCAAATGGCATCACTTTCCAGCAAAAGGTACCCCAGGGGGTAATAAAGGCTGTTTTAGCCTGATCTTCAGGAGCTATCCTGATCTGATTATAACCGGAGAATCCATCCATTAAGGACATCATCCCACTCCCGACAGTAAAGTCAATGATTTGATCCATGTTTGGAAGAGGAAAGTCATCTTTAGGGCATGCGGCGTTAATATCTCTAAAATCTGTGCAAACCCTAACTTTGGTAGCTTCTTTCTTGGTGACCGGAACTACATTTGAGATCCATTCAGCATAATCAATAGCTTGTATAAAGATAACATTCGGGAGTTTTTCTAACTCCCCTTTGACTAGACGAGCCACTTTGGGATGCATTTTTCTAAGTTTTTGTTTAACGGGTTTAGCATCCGGATGGACCACTAGATGATGCATGACTACAGAAGGGTCTAGACCTGGCATATCTTCATATGTCCAAGCGAAGACATCTTCATACTCTTTAAGGAATGCAATGTATTGTTCTTGTTTTTCTTGACTTAATTCTGATCCAATATTGATTATGTGAGGATTATCCTCGGTTCCAATATTAATTTTAATGACGTTTTCTACCTCCATGTGTAGATCTCTTTCAAAATTAGGTGGGGCGGGTGAAACACCCAATTCTTGTAATTCTTGTAAGGTTAATTTAGAGAATTCATCTTGAGGATTAGTGGCCTCAAGTTGGGCTATAGTTGGTATAGAACCATCAAAATAAAATCCATTGTGTAACATCTCTTCAACAGAGACATCATGGAAGATATCTCCTTCCAACTCTTCATCGGGGTCAACAATCATTTCAGGGTAAGCTATGGATAGCATGTTGCATGAAAACGACTAATTTTTAAGAGGCAAATCAACATGCCTATCCAAATAATCTTGATAACATATGAGTTGATCATCATCTTCAAAAGGAAAGGGTTGACCCTTACTAGGAAATAGGCCCACACCACAGCGGGCAGGCCACGGTTCTACCTCGAAAGGTTCTTTCATGCCATTTTGGAAAGGTCCCAAGCCTTTCCCTTTATATCCCATTTTAAGCATCATGGGTTTAGCTTTAATATAATCATTGGTAAAATAACACCGAGCGTATCCCTCATGATGAGTTTTGATATTCCGAGGGATTCTTCCCCAGTCATATCCTTTATAAATGAAGGCACAACTCCCGACTTGGTAAGTACTTCCCATAGGTTGTGGGAGGCCCAAAGTACGAGGAGATGGCGGTAAATTATTCAAAAGAATTGAATCTTGCATGAAAGCATTTGTTTTTTCTGATATTAAGGTTGTGGATAAATCCGGTAAAAGTTCATCAGAAAGGGCATAAGATGTAGAAGGCTTATTACCTATATCTTGAGATGTGGAAGGGATGATAGTTGTTTATGTAGGTTTTGAATTTATAGGGATAGAACTTGAAGGATTGGTTGTAGATTTAAGATCTTTTTGAGGTTCTAGAGTGATTTGTTTAGAGGGTTGTTGATCTATATAGGAGGATGAAATTAATGGAGGGGAAATAGGTGAAATTATGGGTGTGTGTTTCACAGTTTTAGATGAAAAATAAGAACTAGGATGTGTGGATGACAGAGCAGGGCAAAATTGCACTCCAACGGGTTCTGCCAAAGCACACATATCAAAAGGTCTAGGATCACCATGGATAGTGACCAACTGATTTTTAAACTCAAATTTAACACATTGGTGTAAGGTTGATGGGACCGCTCGCATGGCATTGATCCAAGGGCGACCCAAAAGTATATTGTACGATGGTGGGCAATGTACAATAAACACGGTTGTTTCTAGGGTTCTAGGACCAACTTGCAATGGGAGGGTAATAACTCCACACGTTTCTTGTGTTTCGTCATTAAAAGCTTTGATAATCATATCGGTTTTCTTCATTTCATCACTTCTAAAGCCAAATCGTTGGTAGAAGTCAAAAGTGCAAATGTTTAGAGATGAGCCATTATCAATCAAGACTCGTTTGACGGCTACATCTCCAATTAGAGCAGTAATGTATAAGGGATTATCCTTATGTAAACTGTGTTGTGGGATATCTTTATCTCGGAAGTCAATACAATCAATCTCTCGAGTGATGATAGTATTGGCCATAGCTTCAGGTTGAATGTTTTGAGGTACCATCATTTGGCTCAATGTAAGCATCAACTCATCCCTATGGGTGGGAGAGGATCTTAACAAATCCAAAAGGGAAATTCTGGCCGTAGTATTGGATAATTGCTCATTAATATTGTAAGGGGGTTTAGGTTGAACATTAGGAGCATGAGTCCCTTTATTGGGGTTTTTCAGAACGAATGGAGCTGATCCATCATTCTGGTTTGGTTCTTGTTGGGAATTTTGAGCTTGTTGTCGGGTGACGACTCCAATGGTACCTACAATGTTATAATGAAGACGTTGAACTGGTCTCGGTTGAGCATTTATGGCTTGTTCATTAGAAAGGAATATATTAGAAGAAGGTCGAGTAGTAACTCTTCTAGGAAATGGTTCTTCTGGAACCATAGCATCTGTGATGGGTTGAATAGGATCTGATTCGTTTTCAGAACTATTCGATTGGTTTGAAGTAATGTCTAGTTCACTTTCACTATCTGATTCTATATCACTAGAATCAGAAGTTTGAAAATTATGTAAGGGCCTGGTCGTAACCGGGGATAAGGTTGTGTCAAATATTTGAGAATCCTGAACAGGTAATTGTCCGCTAATGGTTCCTACATATCGGGTAGGAGGAGGAACATTATGATGTTCGATTTGATTGGCTACCTCTTTACCATGTCTTGGTAAAGGGTGTTGAAATATGTCTAAAGTTTGATTGGCATTTTGATTTTGATTTTGATTTTGGGGAACGGTCTTTTGAGTATTATTAGGAGGGTTTTGTTTAGGTTGGAAGGCTTGCACTTCCATTTCATTATTGTCAATCAAATCCTGTATTTTATGTTTCAACCTTTTACAAGCGTTGGTAGAATGTCCAGGTCCTCTATGGAAATCACAGTGTAAGTCGGCTCTGTATCCGGGTATAGTTGGATCGGGTTCCCGGATAGGTGGTAATTGGATCAAACCTCTTTCGAGTAATTGAGGTAAAATAGTTGATAAGGGTTGATTTAATCTAGTGAATTCTCGAGGAGGCTTGTCAGGAGGTTTCAATATAAATTTTTCTGTTGTCTTCGTTGCATTGATATTGGCAACATTCTTGTTGTCAATGACTCCATCACCGACAACTTGTTTGTTTTTATATTGATTTCTGGATGTTTTCTCATCATCCTTCTTCCTAAGTTGGCCTCTCCTAATGAGGGCATCTTCTACTCTTCGAGCTAAATCTATAGCTTGATCGAAGGTAGTTAAGGTAGCGATCGATAGCTCATAAGATATTTGTTCTTGTAAATTATTGATAAAAATGTCCAACATTTCCCTATAAGGTAGCACAAAGTGCGGTTTTCCTGTCAATTGCCTCCATCTAGCTAAGAAATCGGCAAAACATTCATCTTTGTCTTGTTTTAAATTGTATAAATCTTTAATAGTTACATGCCTCTCGATGTAGGCACTAAATTGATGGACAAATGATTCAGATTGTTTCTTCGAAGTTTCTCAAAGAATGAGTGGGCAATTGATAGTACCACTCTAATGCCATTCCACCTAAACTTTTTGGGAACATTTTTAATAATAGCAAGTCATCATGCGATATGTCATGACATGCTATCCTAAACATGCGAAGATGCTCTATGGGATCTTCGGTTCCTTTATATATAGGCAAGATAGGCATGGGAAAATGCTTAGGGTATGGTTGAGCTACAACTATGGGATCCAAAGGTTGACTACATATCTCTCGATAATTATACGAGGGACGGTAGGGATCTATCTGGTCCATACGTGAAGCTAACTGTTTCACCATGGCTTCCAGATTACTAGTTTGCCCCCCATATTGGTTTGGTAGGGCATTGACATGGGTTTTATGGGCATATGATGGAGGAACATGAAGATTAGATGCCATGTTACTATTGTGTAAATTATTGGTAGGAAAAGTATTATGAATGAATTTTGAAGTTGTATTATGTTGTATTCCAGATTGTTGAAAATTGGTGTTTGGCTTCGTTTTAGGTCTTTGTTTACTTGAAGCATATTGCTCAATAGTTTGGCGAAATAAAGTAATGAAGGAAGGTTTCTTTTGTGGGGGAATGATTTTAGGTTGAATAACAGGTTCCTTAGGAGGTTGGATAGCCTATTGTTTTGACATGTTTTGAATCATAGTGACCATATCCGTATTGGATGGTCCAGCCTTATCACTTTCTTGATCAATGAAAGACAAGGGATTAATGCGCACATCATACATATGTTCCAAGGCTGCTTGAGTGTCACTAATTTGCCCTTTATCAATACGAACTGCCACATTAATGGCATCAATGTTATCATCAAGAAATTTCTTGAAATGATCTATGTTGTCAAAAGCAATAGTTCCATCTGGAGCTACTCTAGGGGATGAGGATCCATCCTCTTTAACACTTCCTTCTTGTTCATTATCTTCACCTAGGTCATGTTCGATTGATCTAGAGTTTGTCCTTCCGGAATTGGATCTCCGGGAAGGACATTTGGGTCTCTAGTTGTATCTTGTACCCAATCTTCTTCTTCTCCTAAAGTTTCTTTACCATTCCTAAGTTTAGGCATGGTGCTAAATTTTGATTTCAGCAAAATAAATAAATAAAATTAATATATATATATATATATATATATATATATATGCAACAAAATTAAGAGGTATATATTTACTTATATACCTACTACAATATTTGAAATGAAATGTTTAAGTTTTTGCTATGTTTTTTAGTTTTTAATTTTTTTAATTTTTCTTTGTTTTTGAAATAATATAATAAAGACAACAAATAACACAATAAATGCAAGAAATAAGACTGAAAGTAATAATCTAGTTTTCTATAAATAATTTATAGATATCATTAATAGGTTCGAGTTGTTCAGGAGTCATGAAGTGTTCTTCTTCAAATTGAAAGTTTTCTTTTAAAAATTTGATGAAAAGAGCTATAGTGATATTATCGGTCTCAGATCTTTGGTTGATAGAAGTAAAGCTCGTGGCAATACTCTCGATATAACACGGCTCGCAGAACTCTATTCCATATTTCCCTATCTGTAAGAACAACCTCTTGGTCTTCTACACAACCTAGGAAGCTGGTGTACAATGGCTGCGTTCTCGAGGTATTCCTCGAAGGTGAACAATTCTGAAGATACTAGAGCTCTCCTATAAGCTAACCATCTATGGCAGGCTCTCTGAAGTTCATGATAAAAAACTAGTTGATGAGGATCCAGGATTCTATCTAGGACTAACCTCTTGATCTGTTTAAGTTGTGTGGACCTAGATGAGATGAGACTAAGTCTTCTATCAAGTTCGTTCCACAGGAATTGATTTCTACTTGTTTCAGGCACATTAAGCATAGAGTTGATTTCTATTGCTGCCAATTGGTTTTCTACATTTATAGTAACTGCTAATATTTTCTTAGGAGCTACCATCTAAACATGATTTTAAACTTTAAATGTTCTAAAATGCATCTATGTTTTAGTTGTTCTATTTTTTTTGTTTTGTTTTGTTTTTGTTTTGTTTTCAAAAGGTTATGATGCATTCACGTCGGGTTCACCAAAATGTATCGCTCCAAATTTTTCGCATCCTTACCTTCAGGCTATAGGATCCGTGCCCGGAAGGAGGATGGGAAAAGGATGTCGCGGTACCTCGGATTGAGAGGACTTTGCGAAGGTCCCGCCTCTCAAGGGAGGTGTATTTTGATGATTTTTCGACGGATGGTGGGTTCACCGGGAAACATTTAATGGCGGTTTCCATGCCTAGGTTTGGAATGTGTTTTTATGTGTTCGTTTTTAGCCTTAAGCATCCATATCCTAGGTTTGGCCAAATGAGTCTAAATTAATCTATATGAAAATGCAGATTTTAATGAATACAGAGAACAAATTTAAGACAGAAAAACAGAGAAATTAAGGAAGAATAAGAAGAATACCTGATCCGGATGTCTGATGGAGATTCGATGTTTGAAGCGATCGAGGATCGTACGGAATTCGACAGAATCGTCTGAGATCAGACAAGATCGTCTGAGATCTGACGAATTCGTCAGAGACCTACAAACAGAAGAACAGATGCAAAATACAGAGAATACTACTGTGCTAATAGGGGAAACAACACAAAATGACAGTATGAACACTAGAAAATAATTATGAACAGAAATTCAAACAAATTATGATATTCTAATGATAAATTATGATCTTATCATGCAAGTTAAGCTATATGGGTGAACTCCAAATGCAAAATAGTAAGCAATAAGGATAAACTAACTAAAATGCAGAATAAAACAGCGAAAGGAATAAAAGAAAGCGCAAACTCTAGGCACTGATTGCCCCCAATGCAGATTGCAGTCGAAATCGTCTGGAAGTAATGAAATCGTCTCGAATTACGACAGGATCGTCCGAGATTTGAACGAGATCGTCTGCGACGATCTGAGCTTGCTCCGGCTGAAGATCAATGAGGTCCCTACAAGAAAACTTCAAAATAACAAAGGCAAAATAATGTTCTAAGTATTCTAATGCACGCAAAATCAAGTTACAGGGAAATTCAGCCAGGGGTTGGGAAGGGAAGGTCCTAAGGATTAAATAGGCTTAGGGGAGTAGTTAGGAGGTTGGAGATCATCCCTATTTGGGAGATCTCCAACAGGTTAGGGTCTCTAACGGCGCAGACACGCTTCTGCCCGGATTAGAGGCCCGTTGGAACAGAAGCTAATTGTGAACAATCAGTTTTGCGACAAGATCGTACGGACGTCCTAGCCCGGACGAAATCGTCGGATCTAGGGCGATATCGTACGATCGGCGACGATATCGTCAAACGGTCAAAACAACCTCTAAAAATGGCACGAAAAAGGGGAAACGGATTACCCGACGGTTAACGGGCGGTTTGGGAGGTTAAAATTTGAATTTAAATTATTTACTAAGGTGAATGTAATTATGACAATTTTACTGTGCCAATTTTAGGGTGCTACACAAGTCTCATTGGGAAGACTATCTACCTCTGGTAGAGTTCACCTACAATAATGAGCATCTCTCATCTCTAGGAATGGCACCTTTGGATACCTGGTATGGACGAAAGTGTAGGATGCCATTGTCTTGGGACAACCTAGAGGATAAAGTTGTAATTGAACCAAAAATGGTCAGAGAAATGGAAGATCAATTGAAGGTAATCAGGAAAAGACTCAAAGAAGTTGCTGATAAGCAAAAGAGTTATGCTAATTTGAAGAGAACTTTGAGAGAGTAGTTGGTGGGAGACAAAGTGTTCCTAAGGGTTAAACCAATAAAAAGTATGATTAAATCCATAAAGTTGGATCCACAGTTTGTAGGAACCTTTGAGATCACTAAAAATATTAGTTCGGTTGCATACCGACTTGCTTTACCTCCTAATCTATCAAAAATCCATGACACCTACATATATTTTCTTAGGAAATATAATGCTGACCCTGAACATTGTTTCTAATTTACAGATGGCAAATCCAGAGGCAATTAAAGTAATGCCAGTAAAGATTCTCAAGTTTCGTTCTAAGACTATGCAAAATCAGACTCTTGAGAAATGTAAGGTCCACTGGAACCGTTTCTTTGAAATGAATGCCACTTGGTAGAAAGTGACGGATATGCAAAAATATTTTCCTTTTTTGTTTAAAAATTTTTAAATGTAATAATTTATTTTGTTTGTGGTTATGGTTGTGTAAAAATGGGAACACCGTTGTTTAGTCCTAGTGGGGGAGGATGTCATGACCCTCACTGAAGGACTTTGTGGCATGGGAAAACAATATATTAATTAAGGAAGTTTTAATACTTGATTTTGTGCAATTGAGCTATTGTACGATGTTAGCTGATATTGAAGGATATGATACTGCTAACAAGTTGCCAATGTGTAGGATCAAGTATGCTCGTAGGTGGAAGAAGTTGAGTCATCCACCAAAGGCGAGGGTACTTGAGGTTGGGGAAGTGATGATAAGGCAACTCAAGGGTAACATGGATGGAATACCTTCATATAGGTATGCATAATCGATTAGGGATAATCACAAACAATTAGTCCCTTTGAGACCCAAATTGATAGCCTAGTAGCTATTGTAAATTCCAGAGGCTGAGACGAGTGATTAAGTTGATGGAAAGATTCCGTTCTTTTGTCTATTGCATATGTTTGGTTGTATTTTACTTCATCACTATTTGCCTCAATGGTTTGGAAAGAATGGATGAGTTGGTTGTCTTCATAACTTTTTGTGTTGCTTTGAAGAATAGAAGGATTAGTAAATGTTTAATTTTAAATGATAGCAGGTTTTATTCAAAATTTATGAATGATTTATTTTAAATGATAATAGGTTTTATTTAAAATTTATAAATGCTTTAAATGAAAAATGATAGAGTCTCATTTTGAATAAAAGTGTTTATTTCAAAAGTATCAATAGAGTTCCATTATTAAATAATGGAAGCATGACGTAATTGATTAGTAAAAGAACCCATGTATTTACTTATATGTGTATAAGATACTTATTTAAATGATAATGGAGTTTATTTTTAAAATTGAATTTTAGATATTCATTTAGAAAACGTTAGTCTAAATGATAATTGAATTATATTTAAAAATAAGACTTCTTTTAAGGTAGATGAAGTAAGTGCAGGGAAGAGAACCTTCCCGTCGTAACTTCATTACTATGATATTGCAAAGTTTGCAAAGAATAATTAAAAAATAGGAAAGTCTATCTTGTCGTCCACCAAGAAGATAAGGAATTAAATGCACATAGGTGAGGGAGTAATGAGGAGGAGGGTGGTGTACGAAGTCCTTAGGTCACCGTGCCTCATGAGATAAGGGAGGATTGGGATTACAAGGAAAAAATGATTGGTAGAGCAAAGGAAGGAGAGGAGAGCCAACAAGAACCAACGACATGCAAATTCATGAAGGGAAAACATAACACAATATGGCTAAAAGTAAGGTAGACACTGTCGGCTCTAATCTATTAGGTTGGACATTTAATAAAAATCTACTTATTTATGCTTAAACTATGTTGGTTTGCCTTGGTTGGCTGCTGTGTTTGCGCTTTACCTTGTGTTAGTGAGCACCCTGAGTGACCATGAAT
This sequence comes from Wollemia nobilis, assembly GCA_028583015.1. NCBI lineage: Eukaryota > Viridiplantae > Streptophyta > Pinopsida > Araucariales > Araucariaceae > Wollemia > Wollemia nobilis. Next base: position 9,671,886 of record JAQPPZ010000103.1, read on the forward strand.
CCTCTAAACTAGTGGCTATGTAACCTACATATTAACCATACTCTACTTGGGAGACTGACGGCTTGGGATTCACTATGGGATTGGCCTCTAATCGAATAACACCTTTTGTTTAATCCAGTTATGGGTAACCGACCCTATGATGTTCCTATTGGGATGACATTTGGGTTCTGGGAGTTTACCTTGTCCTTGGTAGTCGATGTTAGTCTCTTAGTAAACCAAGGTTTTTGTTGCTTCCTTTAAGCTTGTTATAGAGCGTAAGCTTGTTGAGTGCTGACGAGTTGGATTTCTTTACCACTAGTAGGTTTGTGTTTATCCAACTATCGAGGGTGCTAGTACCTCTCAGTGATTTGAGCTTCCTTAGGAATGACCAGTGGATGCCTAAAGGGAGATTACCATGCATTGGGGAGGTCATCGTTCTTATGGCGTAAAACCTTCACCCATTGACGATGCCCATGACGTCACCCATTTAGCCGCTCCTTTATTCGTTTCTGTCCAATAAGATTTCAGGGTTTAGAATCACAGTCTTGCCTGTGTTTACCCTCTTGACATTAGGATTGGGTGTGGGTCCAATCTTGTTGATTGGGTGTTGTCGCACCATCGTGGGCTACCATAGTTTCCTTACCTGAGGATGGATTAAATTAGTTTTTGAGTTTGGGTTATGAAAAAAAGAAATTATTTCAGTAATGATCTCAAGTTTCATTTATTTAAATTAAAAATAAAAGTTGATTTAAATGGTTAGAAAAGTGAAACTTGATTGTTTAAATTAAAATAAAATAGTTTGATTTAAATGATTAAAAAAGTGAAACTTTGATTATTTAAAGAGTTTGATTTAAATGATTAGAAAAGTGAAACTTTGATTGTTTAAATTAAAAAAGAGAGTTTGATTTAAATGATTATAAAAGTGAAACTTTGATTGTTTAAAGAGTTTAATTTAAATGGTTAGAAAAGTGAAACTTTGATTGTTTAAATTAAAGAGAATAATTTGGTTTAAACGTTTTAAATAAAGGGGGACTTTAATGGTTTAAACTAAAGGAATGATTATTTTGTAGATTAAGGGTATGGGACCTTAATTTGTAAAATGATAAAAATAAATTGGGTTATTTATAAATTAAAGTAGTGAGACTTTAATTTAATAAATAAATGTAAATGATTATTTGTAGATTAAGGGTATGGGACCTTGATTTATGGAATGATAGAAATGGTTTATTAATGGATTGGGAAAGGTGCTCTTGATTCATTAATTAAATGGTAGTTTGTTTGTAAACCAAAGGTATGGGACCTTAGTTTATGGAATAAACGAGAAAAAATTAAGGTATGGGACCTTAGTTTATGGAATGAACGAGAAAAAAATTATTTTTAAACTAAAGTAGAAAAGCTTTAATTTAGTAGATGAATGAATGAAAGGATTGCTTTAGAGGTTAAAGGTATGGGACTTTAATGCTTTAAAGATAAGACTAGGTTCAATTTAAGTATAATCATGATCAAAAGGGTGCATGTTGAATAAATCTCTAAAGGCATTTGAGAGGAGATAATAAAAGTAATGATTCTTTTATGGTATCAACTATGCTATTAGATGGTTAAAGACTTGATTAATTGTATAGTTGCAATTGGCAAATTAAAAAAGTAAATGCATTTAGAGGCATGTCTATCCTGAACTATGAGTGCCCTGATCCCCTACTATCCTTAAATGATTGGTGGAAGAGTGGGAGGACCAAAGTTATAGATGGACCAATGCACCAGTTTGCTCTCTACTTACATTTTATTTGCATATGCTCAATTTGACTAGATTTGTGGGGAGATTTCCCAGGTAAAATTGATGTAATATATTCGTTAAAGTATGGAATATTTTCCCTACTTACTTATATGTAATAATTGTTTAGATGATGAAAGGCGGTTATTTAAATGGCTATTGAATTATCCATGTTTTATATTTAAATCCTCTTCCATTAATGTTTATCTTCTTGTAAGAGGTTTCCTTTAGTATCTTTGCATGTTTTATAGGTTATATTTGGTTAGATTTAGTATCTAGTTCTATCTTTTATTTTCTTGCTTGAATAACTTTATAAATAATGAGTAACAAGTTCTAGGGTGAACTTAGAGGATAACCTAAGGGCCTAAGACCCCATTAGGATGAAAATAGTGGACCTAAGGGATTAAGACCCCTTAGGGAGAATGGTAAATAGGTTATGGAAAGACTACATCTGAGTTAAGATAGCTTATCGAAAGACGATATTGATAGCTTAACTCACTGTACACGTAGCATACCTATGCATAATGGATTACGTAGAGTATGGATATGTGTGTACACCTTCTAATGGCTTAAGGTGATAAGTCAGCTCATCGAGAATGATGAGATGGATGGACTTATTTGCATGACATGAGATATGCCTACGCATATGGACTTGCCTGAGGGAAATCTTGTGAGGTGTAGCTCTTTGATAAACTTAGGGGATTTGTTAAAAATTAAGTTAATCTAAGGTTGGTTAGGGGTTTATGAACCCCTCTCCTTAGTAAAACAAAAATTCCTTTCTTTTATGTGTGTTTCTTGTTTCTTATTTTTAGGGTTGTGACATTGTGTCTACTCTTCTAATTCTCTTGCACTACGAATTAATGAGGTATTCAAATATTTTTTGCATCACCATGGTAGAATACAAAGGTATGAGGGTAATTCAAAGGAAGTTATTGCCAAAGCTCAAAATGACAAGAATCCCAATAAGCCCTTTAAAAATCCAACATGTGCATTTTACAAGAAGGGAGGACATAAAGCAAAATTTTATTGTATTCTCATCAAGAAACTTGAGGAAGCAACAAAAAAGGGGTGTTGATATTGTTAACTTCTATGCACAATATGAGGATAACTTTGATAGAGAAACCTCATAGGCATATGTAGTTGGTCATTCATCATATTAGAAATCCACCTCTATGATAATGGGGTTGCAAATTTAGGGGCAACTAGGCACATGATGAAGCATAAACATTTTTTGTAGGGGTACCATAAATTGTATTAAGGGGAACATTTTCTTAATAGAGATGATTCTTCTTTTTAGGTCACAGGATCTAGAGAGATCAACATTGGATCTACTTATTTTGATGAGGTACTTCATGTTCCTAATATTAGCCCCAATATCTTATTTATTTATCACATTACTCATATAAATAAAAAGGTGAAAATTTGTACTAACCATTGGGTAATTAAGGATTTTGAAAATGGATTTAAAATTATTACTTTTGGCTATTGTGATGAGTTAAAGCAAACCTATAAGTTAGGAGAAGACCCATATCTTTTGTTTCTTATTCTAAAAAAAAATATTTTGTTGCTATGGTTTCAAATGCTAATAATGAGAGTCAAAGGTGGCACCATAGGCTTCCACATCTTAGCTATGGATCCTTAAGATATATGAGTCATCTTCAAATGGCCATTGAAATTTCACACATATCTCCTCCAAGTGGTGCATGTGAGGGACGTAATCCAAGAAAGCATCATAGGAAGACTTTTCCAAAAGGGACTCCAACATGGGATTCTCACCCATTGGATATCGTACATAGTGATATTTGTGGAGCTATGGGTACACTCTCTCTTTCTAAAAATAGGTACATATTTTTATTGATGACTTTTCAAGATGTGTGTGGTTGTATACTATTCAAACCAATGATGAGGTCTTTGAGAGATTCAAGACATTCAAGGCTCTTATCATTAATTGGTTGGGTAGAAAAATCAACTGTCTTAAGATACATTAGGGAGGTAAGTATGTAAGTTATGTTTTTCAAGATTTTATGGATTTTTATAGGATATCATATCAAAGGACTATTCACTATACCCCTGATCAGAATAGTGCGGTTTAAAGAAATAACATGATGATCATGGGCATGGCATGGTGTATGTTTCATACCAAGGGGATAAAGCATAAAGTATAGAGTGAAGTGATCACTTGTGCAACATACATCATCAAAAGGATTCCCATGAGGGCATTACAAGGCATGACACCCCTTTAGAGGTTGATAAGAGATAAGCCTAATGTGTCTCATTTATGTATGTTTGGATCTTCGAAATGGGCTCATATAATTCAAAGTCATATTTATGACCCTCAGAGGCATGAGATTTTAATTGTTAAGAACCTTCTCATTAAAATCAACACATTCACAAAAATATTGCAATAAAACATAAATGCATGAAACACAAGATATTGCAATACAAAATATAAGTGCATAAATGAAACAATATCACAAAGTAACACAAAATCACAGGCCACTTCGAGGGGGCAACCTCCTTTAATAATTTTATTCAATTATGTAAAAAGATATATTCATTTATATCCTTGCAATTTTAAAGACTGCATCTCTCTACCTAACACTCAAGGTTGGCTTACATGCAAAATACCACCCGAGCTAGAATCTTCTACCAAAAAAATAGTTACATTCTTGATAACAGATACATATAATGGCACCACTTGTCTAGGCACTTCTAATACCACAAAATATTATCATGGATGTTTGCCATGTTAAGTAAGGGTTATTACATCATAGTGTTAGGATGGGGTCCTAACATACCCTTCCCATTCAAAAAGCTTTGTCCTCAAAGCTAAATATGAGGAAACTGCTACTAAAGTTGTTGAAGGGATTACCTGTATCGCTCCAAATTTTTTGCATCCCTACCTTCAGGCTATAGGATCCGTGCCCGAAAGGAGGATGGGAAAAGGATGGGACAATACCTCGGACTGAGAGGCCTTGCGAAGGTCCCGCCTCTTGGGGGAGATGTATTATGGTGATTTTTCGACGGATGGTGGGTTCACCAGGAAACTTTTGAATGGCAGTTTCCACGCCTAGGTTGGGAATGTGTTTGATATGTTTAATTTTAGCTTTAAACATCCAAGTCCTAGGTTTGGAAAAATGAATCTAAGTTGTTCTATTATGAAAATGCAGACTAAATGAGTACAGAAAACATATTTGAACAGAAAAATAGAAATAATAAGCTAAACTAAAGAGCCATATCTGATCCGGATGTCTGATGGAGGTTCTGATTCTTGAAGCAGTCAGGATCGTCTGGAATTTGACAAGATCATCTGAGATCTGACGGGATCGTCTGAGATCTGACGAATTCTTCAGACGAATTCTTCAGATACCTGCAAACATAAAAGTAGATGCAAAATACCAGAAATGCAGCTATGACAACAGAGAGCAATGGTGTAGAATGACAGTAACAATCTTAAAATGATAATAATAAACAAAATACAAATGCATTACAATAATCTAATGACAATTTATGATTTTATTATGCATTAAGACTATATGGGTGAACTCCAAGATGCAAAATAATAAAGAATAATCATAAGATTAACTAAATACAGAATAATGCAGTAGAAAGGAATGAATAAATGCAAACTCTGGGCACTAATTGCCCCCAATGCAGACTGCAGTCGAAATCATCTCGAATTGGTGCGAAATCGTCTCGAATTGAATAGGATCATCCATGACGATCTGAGCTTGCTCCGGATGAAAAATACTAAGGTTCATGCAAGAGAATTAAGAACAAACGAAGGCAAATAATAATTTAAGATACTAAAATGCGTATAGAAGTTGATTTACAGAAAATTTCAGCCAGGGGGATGCCAAGGGGGAGTCCTAAGTTTAAATAGGCTTAGGAGGGAGGTTAGGAGGTTGGAGATCATCCCAATTTGGGAGATCTCCAACGAGGAGGGTCTCTAACGACGCAGACACGCTTCTGCCCGGATTAGAGACGCTGTTGGAACAAAGGCTAATTGCAAAAAATCAGTTTTGGGACAAGATCGTCTGGACGTCCTAGCCCAGAAGAAATTGTTCGATCTAAGGCGATATCGTCTGATCGGCGACGATATCGTCAAACGATAAAAAAAAACTCTAAAAATGGCACGAGAAACGAGGAAACGGGTTAAACGACGGTTTAGGAGCGGTTTTGGGGTTAAAATTTGAATTTGAATATTTACTAGAGTAATTGTAATTATTTAAGGTTTTATTGCGCCAATTTTAGGGTGCTACATTTTTCCCCCTCTTTAGCGAATTTTTCAAAGAAAATGCGTTAAATATGAGTTCTTCTCGATCTACGAGAAAGAAAAAATTATTCCCATTTTTAGGCGACGATTCTAGGTCGAATCGTACGACAGCTTACTATGGTGCCCCCTCCGTGTTTTTACCCAAATCGAACGTTTGAGGTAAAAACGCGAAAAAGCAAAATTTTAAAATGTTTTTAATTGTTTTTGAATAAAATTAAAAAATAGGGTAAAACCCTAATTCATTGTTACTATTCATTTTCCTAGTTTTTAGAGCTCTGGAGACAAGATGGTCGAGACAGCGCACAGATCGACAGAGGTCCGACGCGGGCTACGGGTAAGGGTCTAAACTTAGTTTAGAATGCTTTAATTTAGAATTTCATGCTTTTTAGATTAGATTTGACTGATTTTTGAGCATCACGACCGTTTTTGGGCCGTCGACGTCGTCGAGACGAAATCGTCTTGATTTCGTCGAAATCGTCTCGATATCGTCGATTTCGTCCAAGGGCGAAATCGACGATAGGGGGACGATTTCGTCCAATAAGGGACGATTCCCTCATACGAAATCGGAGACGAATTTGCTCAAATTTGGGATGATTTCATCCAATTGTGGGCGATATCATCATTTATATGAAATTGCACTTGCTTTACTTGAATTTTTAATGAATGTTTGATTAATGATTGTTATTGATGATTTTTTGATTGTTTTGTTGTTTATGTTGCAGAGAGGATTACTAAAGAGCCGAGAATGGAAATACGGTGGACTAAGGGATGACTTGGCCACCCTGTCGTAGGCAGAGCGATATCAGCTGGCACAGGTCGGCTTGCAGCACATGGCAGACATGCCACAAGTGTCTACAGACATGGGGCTATTGACAGCCCTAGTAGAGAGGTGGTATCCGAGTTCTTCGTGTTTTCGATTACCAACAGGGGAGATGACTCCCACACTAGAGGATGTATGGAGGATTTTGAGGATCCCCATACAAGGACGGTTAATCACTCCTACGGCCAATTAGGGCCACGTGATGATGAGACTATGCGAAGATCCGAGCTTCACCCTGGAGAAGGGCGGAGTGAACATCGAGTCTCTATGTCAGATGCCTGGGGCATCCGATATGATCGAGTTTTTAGGCAGTTTGGTCTACAGCAGGGGATCCCATATCTCAAAGACTACGAGTTTTCTCGGACTGTCCGGGATAACACTACAATTAGCGAGGCTCCAGATATGCAGCGATTCTGGAGTCAGGACGTAGATGATGCCCCCATCCAGCCAGTGGATGGTGACGACGCTGGGGTAGCGGACGACTACGATGCCTGGTACACAAGCATTCGCCCTCCTCGGATGACGAGGGATCAGGGTTCAATTCACGTAGTTGTGCATCGGATGGGGATGTGGTGCCAGGCAGCCATTGAGGCAGCACAGGGTCGTGGCGGGAGAGAGCAGAGGAGACCACAGGCACAGCAAAGGCTGCGACAGCGGGAGAGGATGGAGGAGAGACCCCCTTCTCCACAGAGAGAGAGGCCACCATCGCCTGATAAGGGAAAGGGTGTGGACACAGGAGAGAGTAGTGATATGGCTACTCTCCAGGCGGAGACTGTCCGTCTCCAGGCATAGGTGCAGACTTTGCAGGATGAGGCTGCACGACATCGAGCGGAGGATACACAGCTCAGAGATGAGGTCGCACGCCTCAGAGCACGGAGCGAAGGAGCGAGCACTCAGGAGCTTGCGCGGTCGATTGCTCAGATCACGTTCTACCAGGGTATCTACTTCCAGATGGTGCCAGAGGGCCAGAGGGTACAGCTGCCAGCCGGCATTGCGAACCTGATCAGGATTGGGTCGTCGAGGACTTCATCTCGATCGATGAATAGGACTCACAGTACCACACATACTGCGATGAGGCCACCTCGTCCACCTCATGGCGGGGGGGGAGATGAGGCTGAGAGCTCGAGGGGTTCTCGAGGCTAGGCTACTGCACTGCACTGCACAGATATATGATTGAGAGGATTGAGTATGCCAAGATGTAGATTGTGGCATACCAATCTAGTTTTGATATGATGTATATACATTGTTGAGATTTATATATATATATATATATATATATATATATATATATATAATATTTTTGATCATATGACCTGTCTTATGATGATATAACTTGTTTATATGTTTGTATGATGCTTTAATGTTTGAAGTGTGATTTGATTTGATGATTCATGTAATTATGTCGTTGGAAATATGATGGTTTGAATGTCATGCTTTAAAATTTAAACGAAATAATCTGATGTAACAAAATTGGTTGTTTGTGATGATAATTTGATAAAAAATAAAAGGGACTTTTAACAATAATTTCAAAGGACATTGTCATTGTTATAGACCATTTCATGGAGTCGCCACTCACTCGGTCATCAAGCTAATCCCAGTATAGAAATATTGTTAAAAAGTAAAAGAGCGCTTAAGAGACTGTCTTAAGACTTTGGTGTGATGATGCAAATGATGATGATGATGATTCAGATTTCCATGAAAATATTATGCATGAAATATTTAAAAAAAATGATTTTTGCTAGGCATAAATTCCTAAGTGTGATAAAATGTTTGAATAATTCCCTAGGAATTATACCATCATTGCAAATTTGCATGTTGACAAAATGACATGAAATAGTAATAATGTTCGTTCTTTTGAAAGCATAATTGTGTACCATAATGATGTGAGTCATATGTTTTTATGATTTTAAATGAATGGGGAATAAAATTAATACAATGGTTTGCGCTAGGCATAGAATATTTAGGTATAGACTTATACCATCATCGCGAAAGTCAAAAGTTATATGTAACTTTATTGCATGGTTTTTGAAAAACGATTTTGATTTTTTTGGTAATGCATGTGGTTGTCTTTATACTAAACAATTGTTCTTAGAGAAGAAAATGAAATTATTCCAGACAATTTGCAAAGATATTTCAAGGTATTTTAAAGACAAAAGTTAGATTTATAAGGAATCCCATGTGCATATGTGAGTTCATTTCCAATCTTGATTTATCATAATGATACACAAAATCTCTCAAATACAAATGTGTGTGCAATTGTATTGTTCATTTACCAGGTTTGAGCAAGATACTATGATACAAGTGATTTGAATTAACCAAATAAGTGTTCATTAACCATGATTGAGATGCATATAACCATACCAGACTACTATGTAATTCGGGTTATCAAGAGCTAGCTAATCCATAAGCGAGACATAGGTCCGTACAAAATAAGGTCGCTAATGTGACAGACATATCACCACGCTAGGGATTACCCAAGGCCAAACGGGTTGGGCACAAACCACCTGTTATGGGGCTTACCTTACAATTTTCGAATAATTGAGAATTCTAGGGATTCAAGCTCATCAACCCTTCTTTTCTTTTCAAGGGGTAGGGAAAGGGATTTTATTGCTTTTGCTTTTGCTCATTTTGCTTTGCGTTTTTTTTTTTTTTTCTTTTGTATCTTTTGCTTTGATATTTGAGATAATGCTGAAATAGTGCTAAATGATTTTGCTTGATTTCTCTTTTTATTTTGCTTCCTATTCTAGGGATACTTGCTCGGATTAGCTGTAGAGCAAGGGATTTTTATTCCGGGTAGGGGTGAGCTTGTCCTTTTGCCAATTCTCAAAGATTCTAGACCATGTGCATGATAGGATAGCGGGGGAAACTTTTCGCTCAAGAAACCACTTCTACTATGTAGCATAGCATGGACATTACAAATATAATCATTTTATTGTGAAAGGATATGCTTGGTTTAAGTAAATAACAAGATCAATTCTCTATGCTCAAACTTTATTTAATTGAATTTTGTGGACTTTGATATAAGAGAGATTAGTAATCATGCCAGATAAAATCAAGATATTTATTCATGTGAATGTGAAAGTGCGGGATTCCAAATAAATGCTAATTTATCTAAAATAATTTGAAAATATAACTGCAAATATGTCACAATTTGCGAAATACAAAGAAACAAAAGATGTTTTTGAAGATTTTGATGACTTTGAATGTTTTTGGTGTTTTTAGATTTTTAAGTTTATAAATTGAAAGAAATACAAGATAGTGATTTTTTTTTTTTTTTTAAAACATGTTAAACAAATATATACAATGACGAAATGACCAATTTTTATGCATAGTAACGTTTAAGGTGCAAAATGTTCATGGGTTCTTTAAGTTCTTTACCATCTAAGGTAGATAATTTGTATGCTCCCGATTCAAATTTAGCAGTGATAATATATGGTCCAAACCAGTTGGGCTCAAATTTACCTTTAAGGTCTTTAGTTGCATTAGTATTATTTTGATTTTCTTTTAAAACAAGGTCGCCGATCTCAAAGGATCGATGACGAACTTTCTTAGCATATGATCTTTTAAGCTTGTTTTGGTAAGCTTGTTTTCATGTCAGTTTTCTGTTCATGTCGGGTTCACAAAAATGTATCGCTCCAAATTTTTCGCATCCCTACCTTCAGGCTATAGGATCCGTGCCCGAAAGGAGGATGGGAAAAGGATGGGACAATACCTCGGACTGAGAGGCCTTGCGAAGGTCCCGCCTCTCGAGGGAGGTGTATTATGGTGATTTTTCGACGGATGGTGGGTTCACCAGGAAACTTTTGAATGGCAGTTTCCACGCCTAGGTTGGGAATGTGTTTGATATGTTCAATTTTAGCTTTAAACATCCAAGTCCTAGGTTTGGCCAAATGAATCTAAGTTGTTCTATTATGAAAATGCAGACTAAATGAGTACAGAAAACATATTTGAACAGAAAAATAGAAAGAATAAGCTAAACTAAAGAGCCATACCTGATCCGGATGTCTGATGGAGGTTCTGATTCTTGAAGCAGCCAGGATCGTCTGGAATTTGACAAGATCGTCTGAGATCTTACGGGATCGTCTGAGATCTGACAAATTCGTCAGGGACCTGCAAACATAAAAGTAGATGCAAAATACCAGAAATGCAGCTATGACAATAGAGAGCAATGGTGTAGAATGACAGTAACAATCTTAAAATGATAATAATAAACAAAATACGAATGCATTACAATAATATAATGACAATTTATGATTTTATTATGCATTAAGACTATATGGGTGAACTCCAAGATGCAAAATAATAAAGAATAATCATAAGATTAACTAAATACAGAATAATGCAGCAGAAAGGAATGAATAAACGCAAACTCTGGGCACTGATTGCCTCCAATGCAGACTGCAGTCGAAATTGTCTCGAATTGGTGTGAAATCGTCTCGAATTGAACAGGATCGTCCACGACGAGCTGAGCTTGCTTCGGCTGAAAAATACTAAGGTTCCTGCAAGAGAATTTAGAACAAACGAAGGCAAATAATAATTTAAGATACTAAAATGTGTGTAGAAGTTGATTTACAGGAAATTTCAGCCAGGGGGATGCCAAGGGGGAGTCCTAAGTTTAAATAGGCTTAGGAGGGAGGTTAGGAGGTTGGAGATCATCCCAATTTGGGAGATCTCCAACGGGGAGGGTCTCTAACGGCACAGACATGCTTCTGTCCGGATTAGAGATGCCGTTGGAACAGAGGCTAATTACAAAAAATTAGTTTTGGGACAAGATCGTCTGGATGCCCTAGCCTAGATGGAATCGTCCGATCTGAGGCGATATCGTCTGATCGATGACGATATCGTCAAACAGTCAAAACAAACTCTAAAAATGGCATGGGAAACGAGGAAACGAGTTAAACGATGGTTTAGGAGCGATTTTGGGGTTAAAATTTGAATTTGAATATTTACTAGAGTAATTGTAATTATTTAAGGTTTTACTGCGCCAATTTTAGGGTGCTACATTACCACATAGCATCTTCAAGTTGTAAGCCATACCATTAGACAAGAAAATCGATGAAGGGTACATGCTTTATAGTCTAGAATTAATTCAATTTTAAGAATGATGAAGCCTTCATCATCCAAATCTGGAAGTGTGGACTACAGTTGGACCTTGTTGTCAACAACCTTCTTGAGAGAAGAAACATGGAAGACTGGATGAATCCTGGAAGTAGCCAAAAGGGCTAGTTTGTAGGCTATCAACTCGATCCTTTGTAATACCTGATATGGACCATAATATTTTGCAGCAAGTTTTTGACAACCATGAAGTGAGAGAGAGGACTATTTGTATGGTTGTAAGCAAAGAAAAACCATGTCCTCAACTTGAAAGCTACGTTTAGTGAGGTGTTAATTAGCTTGTTGTTTCATATGGTTCTAATCCAAGTCTACATTGACCTTAAGTTGGCAAATAATGGGATCACGCTATCAAAGAGTGGAATCCATAGCTTGAACCTTGGAATTGCATAGAATGTAAGAAGATGGTGTTGGTGGAGGATGACCATAAACTACTTTAGATGGAATTACTTTAGTAGCAGTGTGATATATTGTGTTATACCACCATTCAAAAAAAGGAAGTCACTTGGCCCTTTGTGTAGGATGTTCAAAGGTGAAGCAACGAAGGTATGTTTCCAAGCAGTTTTTCATAATTTTAATTTAGCCATAAATTTGAGGATGATAGGCCAAACTCATATTGAGCTGGATTCCCTGCAACTTGAACAATTCTTACAAAAAATAATTGGTGAAGGTAGGATCCATATTAGACACAATGTATTTAGGCATTCCATGGAGATAAAATATGGATTCTAGGAAGGTTTGAGCAACAATGTAGGTGGTGTAAGGGTGGGATAGGGAATATAAATGAGCATACTTTATAAGATGATCCACTACCACTAGAATATTTGATTTTCCTCTATATTTAGGTAACCCTTTAATAAAATCCATAGAGATACCTATCTAGACTTATTCAAGAGTTGGCAATGGTTGAAGGGTACCAACGGAACACACATTTTTACCTTTCATATGTTGGCAATGATTACATTCAGCAACAAAAGTATGAATATCATTTTTCATTCTCTTCTAAAAGAAGATATGCTTGGTACTTGTATAGGTTTTGAGAAACCTTGAATGGTAATTTTTTGTGGAAGCATGCATCTCTTATAATATGCGATCCTTTATTTGTGAATGTTGGGGCACAACAAGACGATCATGGTACCATAAATCTTGACCATCCCAAGTATAGCCATGGCATGATTAAGGACCAATTTGGATTTTGTGGACTAAAATTTACAAAGAAGATTCCTTGATCAGTTCTTCCATGAGATGATGAATCCATTGTAGAAGAGGTGGGGATATATCATGTAGCATTTCCTATTATTAATGAAGGTAGGACAAAGCATCTACTACCATATTCTCCTTATTCCTCTTATAGGTGATGTCATAGTCATAACCAAATAAATTAGAAACCCAATTTTGTTGTTCTAGGGTAGCCACCTTTTGTTCTAAAAAGTATTTGAGACTTCGATGATCAATCTTGACAAAAAATGTCTCCCAATGAGATACAGTCAACAATGACTTACAACATATAAAATTGTAAGCATTTCCTTCTCATAAGTAGAATTGCTCTAATTATTGCCTGAGAGTGCTCGAATAATGAAGGCCAAAGTTCCTACCTTATTGCATTAAAACCATCCCAATGTTATTTCCAGATGCATCACTTTCAACAAAAAATATTTAGATAAATTAGGTATTTCTAACATGGGGGTAGTGGTCATGGCATGCTTAAACTCTTCAAAATTCTTCTTTGTAGGTTCTATCCACATAAAGGAATTATTCCTTAGCACAGATATCAAGGGAGTTGTTATCTTTCCATAAATCCAATGAGTCCCAAAAATACACGAAGTCCCTTTATCAATGTGAACTCCATCCTTAGTGATAATATAACCCAAGTATTCAACCTCTTGTTGTCCAAAAGAATATTTGGACCTCTTTGCATAGAGTTGATTGGTAGATAAAAGTTGGAGTGCTTGATCCAAGTGCTAGAGATGCTCTTCCCATGAATGACTGTAAATCAATATATCATCAAAAAAGACTAAAATAAATTTGCAAAGGAAAGGTGAAAATGGAGTTCATCAAACTCTAGAAGGTGGAAGGTGCATTGGTTAATCCAAATGGCATAACCAAGAATTTATAACGTTCTTCATCAATTTTGAAAGCTTTTTTTGGGGATGTCCTCATCCTTGATTCAAATTTTATGATACCCTAACTACAAATCCAACTTGGAAAAGTATTGAGCCCCATGCAACTCATCAATTAATTCATTAATCACTAGAATAGGAAATTTATCTTTAATAGTGATTTTATTGAGGTCTCGATAATCTACACACAAGCACCAAGATCCATCCTTTTTTTGTAATAATAACACTGAATAAGAATAGGGACTAACACTAGGATGGATAACCCCGACAACACGAAGCTCTTGAACTATTTTTTCAATTTCAAAATTTTTGAGCATAAGGATACTTATAGTGATAAATATTTGGGGGAAGACTTCCAAGAATAAAATTGAATTGCATGGTCATGAGAGAGATGAGGAGGTAGTCCCTTGCGTTCCTGAAAAAATTGACCATATTTGTTCAATGAACCCTGCAATTGCACTGGATAGTCCCTTTCTCCTTCTTTGGAAGCATCGATAGCAAAAATTTGTGCCACCACTCCATGAGAGGAAATTTTTAAACAACTTTTCCATATTATGGGTGGAAATAAATTGAGTTGCACTAGCTTTCATGCCATTTAAAGTATATTTGGTTCCCTCTTGACTAAAATTCCTCCATAACTCAAAAAAATACCATAATATTGGACATAACATCAACTATTGTGCTCCAAAAACTATATCACACCTACCTAATGGTAGGGAAAACATGTATGTCTTGAGATTATATTTCCCAATTTAAATTTTGACATTACAACCTTTTTCTTTCCATTGTAGGGTGCCTCCATTAGCAATCATGACTTCAAAGGAATTGCATGTAGTAATGTAATAATTTCCCTATTTGGCCACTCATGGATCAATAAAGTTATGCGTACTACCAGAGTCAATAAGAATAATGACCCTTTGTCCCTTGAAGCATGCAATCACTTTCATCATTTGGGGAGTTGATACTCCTGCTAAAACATGCACTGAGATTTTTGGTTGGGATTCCTTTGGAACTTCTATCTATTCTGTGGTTTATACCTCTTGAGGATCATCTTCTTCCTCTAAATATTTTGTGGTTAGTACCTCATCTATAACAAGAAGATACAATATTTAACACACACTTGTTCCTTGGGGAATACTTTTCATCACAATTATAGCATAGCCCTTGGGCCCTTCTGGTCTCCATCTCTTTGCATGCCAGTTTTTTGATGGTTGGAGATCTAGTGGTAGGATTTGGTGTAGGATTTGATGAAAAAGTTGGCCAAGATTAAGGAAATTTAAAGGTGCATCCTCGAGCCTTGAATTTATCTTCTGCCAATCTACCTAAAATTATTTCCTATTGTAATCTAGCCTTGTAATGTTTGATTGGCTAGTTTTTCAAATTGAGTTTGATACTCTCGAACAGTTGAAGTTTATCAAATTTTAGAAAGGGCTCCTCTAAAATCTTCAAACTCACTAGGACCAAAGCGAGTAAGTAGGTGTTACTCAAATTCATGCCAAGAAATATCAGGTTGGGCCTTCCTAAGCCACTGAAACTAATGTAGTGCATTTGATTCAAGAGGTAATTATCAAATGCATGTAGTGTGGGACATTATGAAGACTTACAGATCCACCCCTCAAGATATTTTCCATAAAATTATGGGAAGTCTGATATGGGTAACTTGAATCCATTTTTATTTGGTACATTCTACTGATGGTGACTCATACCTTCATCCTGTTGATCATGATGATCCAATCTATCATGTGGGAGGGGATCAATAGATGCAATTCTGTCTAATTCTCCAAGTTTATCTTTTAATTCTACCTTCATTTCCCTTTGTGTCATGGTGACAAAATTCACACTCTTGGAAATTTTTTAGTTCTGTCTTTAACTGGTTTAAGCTTTCATCTAATTGGGCCCCTAATTGTTTTTGCAAATAATACATGTCCATAGCAATTGTTGCCTCTAATTCTTGTTTCTTTTATTGTTTTCGAGTACCTAAAATCATGTTCTAAGAGTTATGACTTGTTGGTAATACTTACTAAAAATAGAAATTTGATTTTAGGGGTTACTATTTTTAGTAATGAGCCCAAAAAATGGTTTGGGTGCTATATATCAAAATGATCAACTAAAAAAGATGATTGTAATGGGCTAGGTCCCATGATGAAATTTTTTGGCACCCCTAAAAAAATACGTGGAGGCTATATACCAAATTGATAAGCTTAACAAGATGGTCACAATGAGCTATATACCACAACACTGGTTTTGGACACCCTAGACCATTTTTTTTGGGGGTACTATCTTTAAGTATTGTTAGTTTTCCTCCTAGAGGTTTGGTTTTCTCTAGAAATTTGGTTTATTGTCGGCCAACCTCTTATTGTCCTCTATACTATATGTTCTAACTAATGATACTATTTAATCAATCAATGCTATTTTATCGACTGCCTGGTCTGACTCTATTTTAATTACTGAAACTATTCAACCACTCTTGTCACTGTTCTATAAAGTATCTGGTCCGACTCTATCATGGGCTAGTCCTTGTCCATTATAAATTTTAACTATCACAAGCAACTATTATTGACATTGACAACTTTGTATTGGTTGTTACTGACTATGCCTAAATATTTCCAACTGTTACCGACACTAACCACCTTGTTCCTACTATTTTTGACTTTGATGATTTTTGTCTTGACTATTATATTCCTCTATAATTTCTTTTGCCTATTTTCATGCAATTCTTTTGGAATAGGGATGTCTTCTTTGTATGCTCAATTTCTATGGTAGGGTATGGTTACAAGTTTAATATGCACACAAAAAGATTTTGTTGTAGGCTTATTATTCAACACAATAGGGTACTCTAAGCCAGGGTGTATGTACTACCCATAGGCCCTCTATTATATTTCAATGATGAATGATAATGCCTAGACCTATATTTTAGGCCCCTACTCAAGGAGGATTCCACACATACCCCTTAGTACACTACCCGCCTCTCTGTCAATATAAGAGGGTGATCTTTTCAGATGTTGTGTTTGGTGTACTGCAAATAATACAAGGCCAAAAATCTTCCTAAGGGCTAGAGGTTTCTCCTAATCCTAGGGGGTCTTCGATATACCCAAGGATATGTGGAAGCTCAATTTTGTAGATGGGTGTTATCTGCAACCTGGGTATTAGAGCCTAATAACCCCTCACTTCACTAGATGATTTATAGGAAATCTAGCTTAGCCAATAATGATAGCTCCTATATGATTTAAAAAACCCTCAACACAGGGTTTCTAACCTAACAAACCAATGCATAAAATAAAGCATGGAATTTTTTAAATAAGAAAACTGGTAGAAAAATAAAAATAATAGAATCTTATACCTAACAGTCAAAATGGTAGAAACTATCGTAGTTGTAGCAAAACACGGCTCTGGAAAGTGCTCTAATACCACTTTTTAGGAACCTTCTCCTTAAAATTAGCACATTCATAAAAATATTGCAATAAAACATAAATGCCTGAAACACAAGATATTGCAATACGAAATATAAGTACAATGAAACAATCTCACAAAGTAACATAGAATCATAGGCCACTTAGAGGGAGCAACCTCCTTCAATAATTTTATTCAATTATGCAAAAATATACATTCATTTTGACCCCTTGTAGTTTTAAAGACTTCATATCTCTACCTAATGCTCAAGGTT
Organism: Wollemia nobilis; assembly: GCA_028583015.1. Lineage (NCBI taxonomy): Eukaryota > Viridiplantae > Streptophyta > Pinopsida > Araucariales > Araucariaceae > Wollemia > Wollemia nobilis. The sequence continues at coordinate 9,689,628 of JAQPPZ010000103.1, forward strand.
GGCTTACATGCAAAATGCCACCCGAGCTAGAATCTTCTACCAACAAAACAATTACATTCTTGATAACAAATATCGCGACAATCTTCTCTCCTGGCGCTTTCTCCTTGCCTTTGGCCGCGAAAACGTGACATGTCGCGATATCGCGACACTTTTCCCTTGCTGCGCTTCCTCCTTGCTCTGAGCCACGAAAACGCGACATGTCGCGATATCGCGACTGTTTTTCATTCTTGCCCTACCTTGTGCTGTGAGTCGCGATTTTGCGACATGTCGCAATATCGCGACAACTTTTCTTTGCTGCACCTTTTCCTCTTCTTGCATCGTGAAAATGCGACAGTCGTGATATCGCGACGCTTTCTATTTTTGCCCTTTCTCCTCGCTGTCGGCCGCGAAAATGCGACATGTCGCGATATCGCGACAGTTTTCCTCCTTTGGCTTTCTCCTCGCTTCCGACCGCAATTTTGTGACACGTCGCGATATCGTGACACTTTCTGTTTTGGCTCCTCCCTTGCTGTCGGACGCGAAAACATGACATGTCACGATATCGTGACAGTTTTCATTCTGGCTCATCTTCTTGCTTCCAGGTCACGAAAGTGCGACATGTCACGATATCACGACGTTTTTTCCTTGCTGCGCTCTTTGCTTGTTGGCGATCGCGAAAATGTGACATGTCGCGATATCGTGACACCTTTCCATTCTGGCACTTTTCCCTCGCTGTCGGCCATGAAAACGCGACATGTCGCGATATCGCGACAGTTTTCCTCCTTTGGCTTTCTCCTCACTTCCGGCCGTGATTTTGCGACATGTCACGATATCGCGACACTTTCTGTTCTGGCTCCTCCCTTGTTGCGACACGTCGCGATATCGCGACACTTTTCATGTCGCGATATCGCGACAACTTTTCTTTCTTTTGGCGGAGCTATTTTCTTTGGCCTGCTTGGCAGCGAAGCTTTTTTTCTTCTTCATTCTGTATACAAGGGAGTGGCATGGAAAGCCAAAATTGCTGCAACACTTACAAATGCTTTCGAAGCAAATAAAAGAAACACTTTACAAAAGGAAATTTTTTTATTTTTTTCTACCCCTTGTGTAATGTGACAAACTTGTCAACATTCTTGGCGGCTTGTGGGGCATTTATCTTGTCTGAATGCAGAGATCCCAGGCCTTTATCCATTGGGCAACAGAGTCATTCTCATTATCTTCTTCTCTGATCATCCATTGACAGCATATATTTTTTGTTTGTGCCTAAGCTCCTAAGCAACCTTAGTGCTTTCGGCTCTTATTTACTAGCCGAATTATTTACAATTTATACAAAATTTACGGCATGACAGACATACCGCCATCACAAACTCAGCCTTGGGTGTCTATCCGATGAATCTACAGTGCTCGGACCAAATCAGATTGAACTTCAGTTGATATTTGAAGTCCGACTGGCTTCTTCCCGAAGTTGTCCATGTTGCAAACAGGAAGCAGCGCAGTGAGTTGTCACTCCTGCCAGTACCCGCACCGTTGATGAAATATGTGGCAAAGAAGTTCGTCGCATGAGGGGCCTCTTGGGGTACTAGCTATGGTGATGGCTAGAACCAGAGTACCGCTGAATATAGCAACTGTGGGCTAGATACAGGTTCTTCCATCTCCTTGATGCTGTAACAGGGCTCTTCTGACAATGAGCAATCTTCCAAGGTCTCTTCAGGCTCAGCCTCTTGATGAATCATGCTCATTGGGTTACAAAAAGAGTGCAAAAATGGGCCCTCTTCGGTTTTAGGCTCTACCACATGAGCCTGCTATTCTTCTTGGTAGTCGTAAGCAGTCATATTGTTCATTATCGGGGCAAAGCTTGCAAATTGCCATGGTTGGACCTGGATGGGATCTGCCTCTCGAGCTCCACACGACCGCATCTCAGGTTTCTGCTCAGTATGAGGAGTCTGCCATGAAGAATACTGTGTTGGGCAGACAGGAGCAACGATTATCGAAGAAAATGATGGGGCTTCTCCCCACTGCCACTTTCTCGATAGAAAATGCTCCGCTCGTACTGCTTCCTCAAAAATTTGAGGGAATATTTGTTCGCCTGATCGCAGCAAGAGGAGGCCTATGTCCTGGTGAAAAGCCCGAACATAGTAGAGGTGGGCTTGGGCGGGCGTTGGTTGAATCTCCCCTGGAACTTTCTTCCAAGTTCTACATAATCAGACATTGAAGTCTGTGACGCTCTCCAAGGGTGTTCTCTTGATGGTGGAGAAGTACGTCAAAAGTTGGAAGGGATCCTGAGAGCCATCAAATATTTTGAATAGTGCTCCCACCAAGTCATCCCATGAGCAGATGCTTTTAGACCCGAGCAGTCTATACCACCGCAGCGCCCTTCCTTCCAGAGACGCATCCAGAAGTCGGACCATGACATCTTCATGGATTATGTCATAGAGGAACGCTAAAGCAGCAACAGCTTCAAGGTGCTCTCGGGCCATTCCCATGGTGCCATCATATATTGTCAATGCCTTCAGGGCACCTTCGGGAATCTCGTGGTAACTTTGAATATTCAAGGGGCCTTGGTCATCCCAGCTGGGAAAAATTACCCCTGCCATTATAGCAACGGTCTGCAGAGATCACGGTTATCGTCGCTAAGTCGGAGTCTCCAGATGAACATTCTTTCTCCGCTTGTGAGGTCAAGGCTGCTCACCGAACCTTGATTCCTATGAGATATATTCTTTCAGATTTAAAAAAAAAAGGGGGCGCCTACGATCAAAAATCTGGATCTTCAGCTCAACGGAGTTGCCAGGTGATTTTGACAGATATAGACAAGCCAGAGATTCACCAAACTCAAGCTTGCTTAAAACACGGGGTGCTTTGGCATGAAGGTACTGGTCTCTACGACTTAGAGATTTTTGGGTAAAACAGAGTCGCCAGATGCTGGGAGTCTTTTGGCAATGATAGCATCGATTCTCACTACCACTCAGAAGATGAGACTGACCGGATCTCACCGGGAACTGTTTGAACTTGGCTCCGATGAAGACGGGTTAGAAATTTTCAAAATATGGGACCTTGGTCCCACCGGGCGTGCCAAAAACTATTGGTCATCAAATCCGCACAGGAAAGGACTTTCGATGATTTGTGCGCCCTAGACCTGCGACCAACATTGAAAGGCCGAGAGGAAGAGATGCCCCTCGTGTCGATCTCTGGAGAAAGGCCGACTACTATACTGATCTACTTTTGGGGTTTGAGATAAGAGTGCAGGAAAGAGATAAAAGGAGTTCGGGTTAGAGAAAGAAATAAAAAGGATAAGGGTTAGAGATTGATGATTCAAGGTGGGGAAGAACAGGAAGCACGATCACTCACTAATAACTCGAATAGCAGCAAATAACACCAAGAATAGATGAAAGAAACGTGATACTCGCTTTCCTATGTATCCTCTGGACGAGTTCACAGGGTTCTCCTTTCTCTCTCGCTGGAATTCGGGGTTCGAGTAACAACGATTAAGACAAGGGAATAACGAAACCACGACCCACCGGCAAGCATAAAAGAAAGCTTATACGACATTTTTCCTCTCCTATGTATCCTTCAGGGCGAATTTTAGGGTACAGTCCCCAATCGCACACCGGATTCAGGATTCAGAGTCTTAGTATACGAGTGTAGATAGACAAAAGAATTAAGCACAAAAGGAAGCATAAAAGAGAGAAATGGAGTACAAAAATCTTTAGTATTAGACACAGGACATCAAGTTACAGCAGCTTTCTAGCAAAAAGTTCCTGTTGACAATTCCGTCACATTACACAAGGGGTAGAAAAAAATCAAAAAAATTTCCTTTTGTAAAGTGTTTCTTTTGTTGCTTCAAAAGCATTTGTAAGTGTTGCAGCAATTTTGGCTTTCAATGCCATCCCCTTGTACATAGAATGAAGAAGGAAAAGCTTCGCTGCCAAACAGGCCAAAGAAAATAGCTTCGCCAAAAGAAAGAAAGGTTGTCGCAATATCGCGACATGAAAACGGTCGCGATATCGCGACATGTCGCGTTTTTGCGACCGCAGCAAAGGAGGAGCAAGAATGAAAATTTTTTGCGATATCGCGACATGTCGCAAAATCGCGATCGAAAGCAAGAAGAAGCGCCAAAAGACACAAGTTGTCGCGATATCAAGCATGTCGCATTTTCGCAACCAATCAACGGCAAGGGCGCAAGAACAAGAAAGTCATCGCAATATCGCGCATGTCGCGTTTTCGCGGTCGACAGCGAGGAGAAGCGCCAGGGCGAGAAAGTTGTCGCGATATCACGCATGTCGCGTTTTTGCGGCCGACAGCGAGGAGAAGCGCCAGGGCGAGAAAGTTGTCGCGATATCGCGCATGTCGCGTTTTTGCGGCCGACAGCGAGGAGAAGCGCCAGGGTGAGAAAGTTGTCGCGATATCGCGCATGTCGCATTTTCGCGGCCGACAGCGAGGAGAAGCGCCAGGGTGAGAAAGTTGTCGGATAATATCGCGCATGTCGCGTTTTCGCGGCCGACAGCGAGGAGAAGCGCCAGGGCGAGAAAGTTGTCACGATATCGCGCATGTCGCGTTTTCGCGGCCGACAGCGAAGAGAAGCGCCAGGGCGAGAAAGTTGTCGCGATATCGCGCATGTCACGTTTTCGCGACCGACAGCGAAGAGAAGCGCCAGGGCGAGAAAGTTGTCGCGATATCGCGCATGTCGCGTTTTCGTGACCGACAGCGAAGAGAAGCGCCAGGGCGAGAAAGTTGTCGCGATATCATGCATGTCGCTTTTTCGCGACCGAAAGCGAAGAGAAGCGCCAGGGCGTGAAAGTTGTCGCGATATCGCACATGTCGCATTTTTGCGATCGACAGTGAGGAGAAGCGCCAGGGAGAGAAAGTTGTCGCGATATCGCGCATGTCACATTTTCGCGATTGACAGTGAGGAGAAGTGCCAGGGCGAGAAAGTTGTCACGATATCGCGCATGTCGCGTTTTCACGACGGGCACGCACTCCAAGCCGAGTATTTTCCCGAGACCATCAAAGTGCCTCGTAAATGCATTTTTGCTTGCCCGATAAACACGCTATTTTTTTTCTGGAAATTGGAAGTGAAGTATCAGTCAAACATGGCGGCCACTCGAGCATTGCACCCAAAAACCAAGGACGCTCAGACAGTTCATCAATGCACCTTTCCACGGTTGACTCGGTCACAGTTACCAGTTCTGGTAATGGATTTGAAAGCTCAGTCTCGAGGGCCGTGAGGAGCCGACTTCTCAGGTTTCAAGAACATACTTCGCCATTCTGTGTAATAATGACTCAGAGGGTCGGGTCCTCTATAAAAACCCAGATTTTATAATGTAAAAGGGGGGAACTTTCTGCTAGAAAGCTGTTGTAACTTGATGTCCTGCGTTTAATACTAAAGATATTTTGTGCTCCATTTCTCTCTTTTATGCTGCCTTCTGTGCTTAATTCTTTTGTCTTTTCTCGTTCGCATACTGAGACTCTGAACCTTGAATCCGGTGTACGATCGGGGACCGAACCCCTAAAATTTCCCCTGAAGGATACATAAGATAGGAAAAATGCCTTGTCTTCTTTTATGCTGCCTGGTGGATCGAGGTTTCTGTTATTCCCTTATCTCAATCGCTGTTACTCTGAATCTTGAATTCCAGCGAGAGAGAAAGGAGAACCCTGCGAACCCGTCCAGAGGATACATAGGAAGGTCGACACTGCGTTTCCTTCGTCTATTCTTGGTGTTCTTTGCTGCTATTCGAGTTATTAGTGAGTGATCGTGCTTCCTGTTCTTCCCCACCTTGAATCATCAACCTCTCTCCCTTAACCCCTTTTATTTCTTTTTCTAACCCTACTCCTTTTTTGTTTCTTTCTCTAACCCTACTCCTTTTATCTCTTTCCTGCACCCTTGTCTCAAAACACTCAAGTAGGTTAGTATAGGAGCCGGCCTTTCTCCGAAGATCGACACGAGGGGCATCTCTTCCCCTCGGCATTTCAATGTTGGTCGCAGGTCCAGGGCGCACAAATCATCGAAAGTCCTTTCTTGTGCGGATTTGATGACCAACAATTTTGGCACGCCCGGTGGGACCCAACTGTATCTGTCCTGGATAAATCCATAACCAGTCAGGGTACCAAATTGTTAACTCAATCCCATTTCACTGGGGCCACTAGTTCTAATCAGTTCTTGGTGTGACCCGGTCAGTCTCACCTGACTAGTGGTAGTGAAATCTGATGCTCTCATTACCAGAAGACTTATAGCATCTGGCGACTCTGTTCAACTCGAAAATCTCCAAGTCGTAAAGACCAGTTCCTAAATCTGTGCCTTCATGGCAAAAGTCCCCATGTTTTAAGGAAGCTCGAGTTGGTGAATCTTTGGCTTGCATCCATCTGATAAAATCACCTGGCGACTCTGACTGAGGTAAAGATCCAAATTTCTTGATCGTAGGCGCCTTTTAAAGCTGAAAGAAGACATCTCGAAGGAATCAAGGTTCGGTGAGCAGCCTTGACCTCACAAGCGGAGAAAAGTATGTTCACCTGGTGACTCCGACTTAGTGGCAAGGACCGTGATCTCTGCAGGCCACTGCTATAATGGAGAGGGTATGTTATACCAGCTAGGATGTTTATAACCCTCTAAATCTTCAAAGTTACCATGAAATTCCCAGAGGCATCTTCAAAAACATTCCAAAATATGATGGCTCTAAGGGAATGGCCTTAGAGCACCTTGAACATCTTGTTGATTTAGGGTCCATCTATGACATACTCCATGAAGATGTCATGATCAGGCTCCTGGTCCTGTCTCTGGAAGGAAGGGCACTGCAGTGGTACAGACTGCTCGGGCGTAAAAGCATCTGCTCGTGGTATTACTTAGCGGGAGCACTACTCGAAGATTTTGATGGCTCCCAAGACCCCTTCCAACTATCAAGCATACCTCATCAGGAGGTAGACCAAAGAGAGGAGCAGATCCAAGTGGTAGCGCCTGAGAGCAAAGAGGGCACATTTTTGCACCCTTTTTGTGTCCCAGTGGATAGCACGTAGACATTCAGCCAGAGCCCATTAGGCATGCCTCATCAAGAAGCTGAACCCGAGGAGGCCCTAGAAGATCACTCTTTGCTGGAGGAACCCTATTACCCCATCAGAAGGATGGAAGAACCTGTACCCAGCCCGCAGCTAGAAGATTCTTCAGTATGCTGGTATTGGTTCCAGCCCCTACCACAACCAGTACCCCAAGAGGCCCCTCATGCGGCAAACTTCTTCGCCACATCTTTCATCAATGGTGCGGGTACTGGCAGGAGTGACAACTCACTATGCTGCTTCCTGTTTGCAGCATGGACAGCTTCGGGAAGAAGCCAACCAGACTTCAAAGATCAACTGAAGTTCAACCTGATCTGTTTCGGGCACTGCAGATTCACCGGATAGACACCCGAGGCTGAGTTTGTGATGGCGGTATGTCTGTCATGCCGCAAATTTTGTATAAATTGTAAATAGCCCGACTAGTAAATAAGAGCCAAAAGCACTAAGGTTGCTTAGGCACAAACAAAAAAATATATGTTGTCAGTGGATGATCAGAGAAGAAGATAATGAGAATGACTTTGTTGCCCAATGGATAAAGGCCTGGGATCTCTGCATTTAGACTAGCAAAATGCCCCGTGAGCCGCCAAGAATGTTGACAATTCTGTCACATTACACAAGGGGTAGAAAAAAATCAAAAAAATTTCCTTTTGTAAAGTGTTTCTTTTGTTGCTTCAAAAGCATTTGTAAGTGTTGCAGCAATTTTGGCTTTCAATGTCATCCCCTTGTACACAGAATGAAGAAGGAAAAGCTTCGCTGCCAAACAGGCCAAAGAAAATAGCTCCGCCAAAAGAAAGAAAGGTTGTCGCGATATCGCGACATGAAAACGGTCGCGATATCGTGACATGTCACGTTTTCGTGATCGCAACAAAGGAGCAAGAATGAAAAACTGTCGCGATATTGCGACATGTCGCAAAATCGCGATCGAAAGCAAGAAGAAGCACCAAAAGACACAAGTTGTCGCGATATCGCGCATGTCGCATTTTCACGACCAATCAGCGGCAAGGGCGCAAGAACAAGAAAGTGGTCGCGATATCGCGCATGTCGCGTTTTCACGGTCAACGAGGAGAAGCGCCAGGGCGAGAAAGTTGTCGTGATATCGCGCATGTCACGTTTTCACGGCCGACAACGAGGAGAAGCGCTAGGGCAAGAAAGTTGTCGCGATATCGCGCATGTCGCGTTTTCGCGATCGATAGTGAGGAGAAGCGCTAGGGCGAGAAAGTTGTCGCGATATCGCGCATGTCACGTTTTCACGATCGATAGCGAAGAGAAGCGCCAGGGCGAGAAATTTGTCGCGATATCGTGCATGTCGCGTTTTCGCATCGCGACCGACAGTGAAGAGAAGCGCCAGGGCGAGATAGTTGTCGCGATATCGCGCATGTGGCGTTTTCACGACCGAAAACAAAGAGAAGCGCCAGGGCGAGAAAGTTGTCGCGATATCGCGCATGTCACATTTTCACGACCGACAACAAAGAGAAGCGCCAGGGCGAGAAAGTTGTCGTGATATCGCGCATGTCACGTTTTCACAACCGACAGTGACGAGAAGCGCCAGGGCGAGAAAGTTGTCGCGATATCATGCATGTCGCGTTTTCACGACCGACAGTGAGGAGAAGTGCCAGGGCGAGAAAGTTGTCGCGATATCACGCATGTCACGTTTTCGTGATCGACAGTGAGGAGAAGTGCCAGGGCGAGAAAGTTGTCGTGATATTGCGCATGTCACGTTTTCACGATGGGCATGCACTCCAAGCCGGGTATTTTCTCGAGACCATCAAAGTGCCTCGTAAATGCATTTTTGCTTGCCCGATAAACACGCTACTTTTTTTTGCAATTGGAAGCGAAGTATCAGTCAAACATGGTGGCCACTCGAGCATTGCACCCAGAAACCAAGGACGCTCAGACAGTTCATCAATGCACCTTTCCACGGTTGACTCGGTCACAGTTACCAGTTCTGGTAATGGATTTGAAAGCTTAGTCTCGAGGGCCGTGAGGAGCCGACTTCTCAGGTTTCAAGAACATACTTCGCCATTCTGTGTAATAATGACTCAGAGGGTCGGGTCCTCTATAAAAACCCAGATTTTATAATGTAAAAGGGGGGAATTTTCTGCTAGAAAGTTGTTGTAACTTGATGTCCTGCGTTTAATACTAAAGATCTTTTGTGCTCCATTTCTCTCTTTTATGCTGCCTTTTGTGCTTAATTATTTTTTCTTTTCTCGTTCGCATACCGAGACTCTGAACCCTGAATTCGATGTACGATCGAGGACCGAACCCCTAAAATTTGCCTTGAAGGATACATAGGAGAGGAAAAATGCCTTGTCGTCTTCTTTTATGTTGCCTGGTGGATCGAGGTTTCTGTTATTCCCTTATCTCAATCGCTGTTACTCTGAATCCTGAATTCCAACGAGAGAGAAAGAAGAACCCTGCGAACCCGTCCAGAGGATACATAGGAAGGTCGGCACTGCGTTTCCTTCATCTATTCTTGGTGTTCTTTGCTGCTATTCAAGTTATTAGTGAGTGATTGTGCTTCCTGTTCTTCCCCACCTTGAATCATCAACCTCTCTCCCTTAACCCCTTTTATTTTTTTTTCTAACCCTACTCCTTTTTTGTTTCTTTCTCTAACCCTACTCCTTTTATTTCTTTCCTGCACCCTTGTCTCAAAACACTCAAGTAGGTTAGTATAGGAGCCGACCTTTCTCCAGAGATCGACACGAGGGGCATCTCTTCCCCTCGGCCTTTTAATGTTGGTCACAGGTCCAGGGCACATAAATCATCGAAAGTCATTTCCTGTGCGGATTTGATGACCAATAGTTCCCCCCCTTTTACATTAGAAAATCTGGGTTTTTATAGAGGACCCGACCCTCTATGTCATTATTACACAGAATGGTGAAGTATTCTTGAGATCTAAGAAGTCGGCTTCTCACGGCCTTCGAGACTGAGCTTTCTAATCCATTACCAGAATAGGCAACTATGACCGGGTCAACCGCAAAAATATGCATTGATGAACCGCCTGAGCATCCCTGGTGCAATGCTCGAGTGGCCGCCATGCTCGCCAAACTTCTCCTTCAGGGACTGACACTTCGCTTCCAATTGCCAAAAAAGGACAGCGAGCTTATTGGGCAAGAAAGAATGCATTTACAAGGCACTTGATTGTCTCAGGAAACTACCCAACTTGAAGCGCGTGCCCATCACGAAAAAACATCATGTCGCGATATCGCAACATTCTTCTCTCCTGGTGCTTTCTCCTTGCCTTTGGCCGCAAAAATGCGACATGTCGCGATATCGTGACACTTTTCCCTTGCTGCGCTTCCTCCTTGCTCTGAGCCACGAAAATGCGACATGTCGCGATATCGCGACGATTTTTCATTCTTGCCCTTCCTTGTGTTGTGAGTCACGATTTTGTGACATGTTGCGATATCGCAACAACTTTTCTTTGCTGCACCTTTTCCTCTTCTTGCATCGCAAAAATGCGATAGTCGCGATATCGCGACACTTTCTATTTCTGCCCTTTCTCCTCGTTGTCAGCCGCAAAAACGTGACATGTCACGATATCGTGATAGTTTTCCTCCTTTGGATTTCTCCTCGCTTTCGACCACAATTTTGCGACACGTCGCGATATCGCGACACTTTTTGTTCTGGCTCCTCCCTTGCTGTCGGCCGTGAAAACGCGACATGTCGTGATATCGTGACACTTTTCATTCTGGCTCATCTTCTTGCTTCCAGGTCACGAAAGTGCGACATGTCACGATATCGCGACACTTTTTTTCTTACTGCGCTCTTTGCTTGCTGGCGGTCGCAAAAATGCGACATGTCGCAATATCGCGACACCTTTCCATTTTGGCACTTTTCCATCGTTGTCGATCGTGAAAACGTGACATGTCGCGATATCACGACAGTTTTCCTCCTTTGGCTTTCTCCTCACTTTCGGTCGCGATTTTGTGACACGTCGCGATATTGTGACACTTTCTGTTCTGGCTCCTCCCTTGTTGCGACACGTCGCGATATCGCGACACTTTTCATCTCGCGATATCGCGACAACTTTTATTTCTTTTGGCGGAGCTATTTTCTTTGGCCTGCTTGGCAGTGAAGCATTTTTTTCTTCTTCATTCTGTATACAAGGGAGTGGCATGGAAAGCCAAAATTGCTGCAACACTTACAAATGCTTTCAAAGCAAATAAAAGAAACATTTTACAAAAGGAAATTTTTTGATTTTTTTCTACCCCTTGTGTAATGTGACAAACTTGTCAACAGGACCCAGACCTCATTTTGCCCAAAAATGATCAAACATTCTTTCTATCCCTCTTATGACTCTTTGGAATCCTAGGCCAACCTTTGGCATAATGGTTTATCTCTAATCAACTTGGTTGTCTTGAAATCAATGTTGTATTTGAGAATATAGGTGATCCATTTGACTCTCTTCTCACTAATTTCTCCATTTGTAATATAATATTTGATGCTTGAATGAATGACAGTAGTTGCTACTTTTCTACCTAAAGTTAGATGTCTAAAAAATTTTATTATTCGGATCATGGAATATACTTATCTGTCGATGAAACCATAGTGCCCCTCATAATATTTTAGGGTCTAGCTAAAAATACATCACCCTGGTAATTTTTTGAGTGAGAACCGTAGCTATTATAGACTCACCTACATAGGCATAGAGGATAAAATCCTTGTCAAAATATGGATTAGCCAGTACTGGGGCCTTTGCAATATCTTGCTTGATTTTTTAGAAAGCCTACTTTCCTTCTTTGGTCCACCTGAAACAATATCCTTTCTTTAACATTCTAGTGATAAGACTGATGATAGAGGTAAAGTCGTATAAATCTTAGAATAAAGTTGATTTGCCCTAGGAAAGACTAGATGGTATTTTCATGCTGAGGTAATGATAGGTTAAGAATAGCTTTTACTCTGTTAGGATCAAAAGCCATCCCTTCCTTAAATACCACATGTCCTAGGAGCTTACCTTGTGGGGCACATAAAATGTATTTCTTTGGGTTTAGGTAAATCTAGAACTCTTGACAATGCTTGAACACCTCCAAATGTTCCATATGGTCCTTTATTTTAGAGAACATTGTGAGGTTATCAAGGTGAACAAGGATGATTTTGTTTAATAGGTCATTGAAGGCAATATCCATGGCTCTTTAGAAATTTTCTTCAGTGTTAGATGGACCAAAAGGCATGTTCTGATAGGTGAAGGTGCCCCATTTGGTGGTGAATGTTGTTTTATGTTGGTCCTCATACTTTACTTTGTAGACACCTAAAAGTCGCACATGGTTGCTCGCCCTGTCTCCATGGTTGATTAAATTGCAAAAGCCTAAAAATTACATTAATTAACCTCAAAATACTTTATATTTATTAAAAGGGCTATGCATAAGCTCTTTGGGCTACTTAATCCCTTTATTATGTTTAATCATGGTCCCCATGTGACCACCATCAAAAGCCTAACCCTAGTAACCCTAACCTTGGTCTAAAATCACTTTATCATTAAAGTGCACTTAAGAGGTTAAACACATGTTTAATTAAGCTTAATCAAGGTTAAAACTAACCTTTTACTCACACATGTGTGCACCCATGACATTAATAGATATTTAAAAATGATTTTTCTTTAAGACATGAGAAGGGGTGAGTCATCGTCCATATCACCCCCTTGACCTTAGTTTAACCTAGGGTCACCCTAATCAAGGTTAACATTAACCTTTGCTCACACATGTATGCACCTATGATATTTGTAGATATTTAAAAGATCCATCTTGAAAGCATGTGAAAGGATAAGTCATCTTACACCTCACTCTTAACCTCACCACAATTGAGATTCAACCCAGGGTTCAATCCACCTCACATGGGACACCTCACCCCCCTAACCTCTCCAAAATGCTATAAATAGTAGTACTTTTTCTCATAAATCCATCCACCTCATTTCACATACCAAAAATCTATAAAAATTACATCAGACCTCCACCCATCAATCAACCATCAAATCAACATGATAATCAACCCTTTTGTACCCTCTTTTATGTTGTTTTGATAGGTTTTGATAGGTATAGGAGCATATCCGATGTTGACCAAGAGCTGCTATAGCCATAGGATAACACTTTCTTCTATCAAATACAAAAAAGTACAATTACAATCAAAGTTGCTAGGTACCCAGTGATCCAAACTGGTCACACCCTAGGGTGTAACTTTGGTCAGATTCCACTTTCAAGCAACAGAAAGTTACAAAACCCTCATATCAGGTAATCTTTACTGTTTTTCAGCACTTACAATAATTTACATTAAATTTTATTATGTATTTTATTGGTTTATTTAGTGTCTTTTGTCTTCATAACTACGGGGCTTGATCCATGATAGGCCCCCAAATGCACTAACCCTCTTTTGCAGGTCATACAGGTCTTGAGGACAGGTTTGATCATTGGTGGATCTCTTGCATTAAGCCCACCCAAATTTGAGGATCCTTGGAAGACCGATCCAGGGCATAGTCGACCAGTTCACTAAAATAAAAGGGACATTCACCATGCTAAATCCCACTTTGTAGCCTTCAAAGTAGATTTGTAAAAAGGAGGATCCCTTGAAACCCCTTTTGAGAATAAATATATTTGATAGAATTTACACCTGTTTTCCATTGAGTTCATTCTGGTATGTCTGGTGGGACCCCCACTTTGTTTTTGTTAGTTAACTCTTTCAAATAATTGACTAATTGTCAATGTTTTCTATGTTACAGGTACTCAAAAACTATCTAGAACCCTCCAAAAACCTTGAAAATATCACTTAGATCTGAGACAACTATTTTTGGTTTACGAGCCAGAGTTTCTAGGTAGGGTGCGTCCAAACCAGTTTCTAGGTACCCAGTGACACAAAAAAGCACTCCAAGAAATGGTGCAAGAACCAATTTTTATATATCCCACAACAACCACAAAATTGTAGTAAGTCTGGGGGACTGATATACCTCCATATGGGATTGCTATCCCCCTTGGCAAAAAATAGCCTTCATAGGCTACAAACTACCTAAAGAAACTAGCATCATCAAAAGGTATAATAAACCCTTCTTTGTGAATCTAGAACTCTTGCAAAAATTGATATCGTGCCACCTTGTAAGATTATTTTTAGCAATATTTGGTACCACACCACCTTGCTAACATCTTGTTTTCTCTTGGTCTCTTGTAAACTCAACACCACACCACCTTAAAAGAGTGATTACAAAACTTGGAACTACATCACCTTGCAAGACTATTGTCCTCTTTGTGTTTAGGGAAACTTGATATCACCTTACCTCACTACAATTTGTTATCTTTTAAACTCTTGTAAAATTTGACACCGTGCCACCTTGCAAGATTGTTTGCAAAATTCAGAATCGTGTCACCTTGCAAAATTATTGTTCTTCTGGTGTTTTCAAAACTCAACACTGCACCACCTTACAGAACTTGAGTTTACTTTACATTTGACCTTCTTAGGCACTTATTTTATTCATAAAAGGTAATATACTATTATTTTTGGTTGCAAGTATTTATCCACAGTAAAATCTACTATCAAAAAGCTCAGATCCGATCTGAAATAATCTTTTCCCCAGAGTTGTAGGGTAGGGTGCGACCCAACTCAGTCGTAGGGTACCCCAAAATCGAAGAAAAAGTACATTTGAACCTTTGAAATTCATTCACAAAGACTTAAAGAGCTGGAAAATACATGCAATATCTATAAAGCTTGCCTGTATAGTTTAGGAACAACAAATTTTGAAAGGATTGTAAATCATTTTGGGGATTTTTTATGAATACATCTAGTTTTACAAAACACATTGTGCATAGTTTTTTTTTTTTTACATGGTGGAATCAGTAGCTGCCACGAATCTAGGCAGGCTATCCAGCTTTTTTTTATGGCTGCCACAATATTCTGTGTTGTCCGCCCCAAAAGCTACCACATAGATTTTCGAGCAGTCTGCCCATATAACCGCCATGCCATAATAATTTTAAATATTTTACGCCGCTGAACGCACCAGGAAAGACATTGTGCATAGTTACTTGCATTACTTTTGGTTTTTTAGAGGGCATTTCATTTTCAAAAAAATAAAAATTCGAAGGAAAGGTTGCATCATTCTTTTTGCATTTCTTTTCTTTCTCAAAAGGCATTTTGCTTTCCAAATGACATCTCCTATTTTATTAGAATAGGATACACACTTCACGTTCAACTTAAAAAATGGTAATATTGGATTTCATCACCAATCCCCACTCGATATTGGTGATATTGGCTTTCATATCCTTCCACCAGCTCACCCCCTACACACCATAGTAGCCCCCATGAGTGGTTTTCTAGACTTCATCACCAAAAAATCCCCTACTCTTGAGAGATCCTTAGGGTAGGTTAGGATTAGACACCCCTACTCATAGGGCTTCATTATAATTAGTGAGTGTGCAACTATCATTATTGACTAAGCCCACCCGAGGGTGAAGCAAAAGCATGGATATACCGGTATCAGGTCTTAGATAGTGCCGCCTCTTTCTATAGAGAATTTTGCATTTTGGTGCATCTTATTTTCCTTAGGATTTTCAAGCCATTACCTCCATTAGACACAATTCACCCATTCGTATATAGTTACCATTGCATGCCTTTGGGCATAAGAGGAAATTATTCACAAACACACCTACTTTTAGAATATACCCATTACACCCTATTTTAATTTAGTTTTAGGGTTATTCCAACATCAAAACACACTTTGCAAACTTCAGTTCTTCATGCTAGTTTCTTGTTGTATGAGTTGATTTCTATTACAAAACACTTGAAAATTGGTTTCAAACCCACAAATATAGGTTTCACACTTTTAGCTTTTGGAGCCTTAAACATAAAGGAAATGCATTCACAAGTATAGAAATAAACATGCAATGATACAATTATGATAATAGAAAAAACCATGCATGAAAATATGATAAAAAACTAGATACAAAGCTCTAGAAATGCTCATATAGAAAGCTCACAAAAATTACAATGCTCCTCTCATGGATTTTGCAACTCCTCCATGATAAAAAAATGGAGCTACATTGTGACTACTACTACTCTCACCTATGCACTACACTTGCTCTCACACAATCACTCACAATGAGATATTTATATAAAAATATAGGTTACTTGCCTCTCACTCAACCCTAAGACTCATGTACATATGTACTACATGCACATATATATCATTGCACATTCTAACACTTGTGCATTTATTCTATTACACTAATAAAGCAATAACTCCTAATATAATCATAAACTAAATATGCACTCATGAGGGTACATTAGAAAATAACCAAAGATGTAAGTCATATTTTCCAACACACACTTCTTTGTATACAAACCCAAAATTTTTTTGTTTCTATCATTAGTTTTAGGTATAGTTGATAGGCACCCTGTGATCCAAATCAGTCGCACCCTACCCTGTGACCCAAACTTTTGTTTTACAGAAAGGTCTGGTCACTTCCAAAACATCATTTTGATAGGTTTTCTACCTAGGATTTGGAAAAAACTAAGGTTTTATCCTATTTTTCTCCCCCATAAATGGTGGTGGTTACTCATAGCCAATATCAAGAGCAAGCACACCTTGTAATGGAGGTTGCTCTTGCTAACACTACCCAATTTGAGACATCCCCAATAGACCCCGACACCATCATTGCACCATATTTTGAACCTTACTCTTGAGGTCAATATTGGTTGACTCACACTCCATCCTCTACAATGGATGTCATATTCTATGTAGATTAGATTATGTTTAACACTTCATCTTTATCATCTCCTGTCGAGTTAACACATGCACCAGTGGTCTTCCTTGGTATCGTTTACTATGCACCTGGTGGCTTTCAATCTAAAGTCACCTTTCATGAGGATTCTTCTCCATACTCCACTCATTCCCCTCATCCATTCCCCCAACAATAATCACAATATTTGTTAAATGACACGGGGAATCTCCAATCTACTTATACATATCCCAAATCCCTCACTCATATGGTAGCCACGGTCTTTTCCACCCCTAATCTGCCTAATGCTCAATAAACTTCCGCATGGATCATACCTTTTCACATTCTACAACCAACCCCTTTCTATAACCACCTTCTAGCACCATCCCATCAACACCGCCTACTTTTTTATACTACACTAACCCACTTCCCAAAACAAATTTTCTTAACCTTGGCTAGTCATCTTCTTACATCCCATCTCAAGAATTGTCCCAATCCATACACAATTATTCTCTACTACTAGCACTGCTCAGGTACCTACACATTTGCAAAATCACCACTTCATCTCAAAAACCACTTCAACCACAACAACCACATACACACTCACTAAATCAATACTTACTCCATCAAGAGCAACTTGACCCATAAAAACTTCAAAAAAACTTGCTACATCAACAACAACAACAACATCAACAACAATAACAAAATTTTTCTTCATCACATCCAAATCTCATCTCATTCACCATGCAACTGCCTCTCGCTAAGTATATCTTGCCACCATTCCTGCATCACTCTATAGGTTTTCATAACTAATCATCTCAAAAATTCCTTGGGGAAAACGTTTCTTCCCCCATACCTATATTGTTTGCACCTCCCACTAAAATGTAGCTCATGAGGGAACAACTCGAGGCTCTAGATTTGTGGACTAGTGGATATGGACCATAGAAAATCAACCTACAGTTAAATCTGCAATGACCCTATCCATCCTTCTACAGCCCTTCATCAATACCCTCAAAAATATGAAATACCTAAATTTGGTAAATTCAAGGGTAAAGAGGACCCTTAGGAGCATCTTCGTACTTACCGATATGCCTACCATTTGCTTTAGGGTAGTGTCGTGCTTATGCTTCACATGTTTCCTCTATATCTCAGTGGTCAAGCCCTTGATTGGTTCAAAAATATACCTAAACACAGTATATTTACTTTTGAACAGTTGGCCAATCAATTTTTAGAACATTTCTCTATTATCATTAAGCGAAAAACATCACTTCCAGACCTCTACAATTTACAATAATTTGAAAATGAGTCTGTTAACGAATATGTTTCTAGGTGGCATGGGATCATTCATGATCTCACATTTTAAATTCCACCCATAGATTTGGTCAAGATATTTTTCAAAAGTTGCACCAAACACATCTCTGCCATGCTCCAAATACAACAACATCATTCCTTCGAGGATGCCATTGCTCAAGCCAAAATTATCGAGGATATCAAGATTCAAGAGGGTGAAATCACACTTTGTAAAAATATTTACACCCCCAATGCACACTTTAGAAAAGGTGGCCAAAATCAAACTCCTCCATGACCACCCCAGGCCAATCAAGTTACCATTGGCTCAACCTCTACTTCATACCTACAACAGTCACCATTTTATCGTCAGGGAGATCAACAATCGAGAGCTTCTCCCTTTGCTACTCAGAACCAATACCAAAATTGACAACTACATCCACAATGCCCACAATGTAATTGGACTCACTTATCAGAACCATTACAAAATATATTCCAAAGGTTGTATGATGCAGGATAAATTGCTTTACCCGAAATAAGACTAGAGGATCCTAATCATATAAAATCAAAGGACTTCAATGAGAATGCCTTTTGTGAGTATCATATGCAACATGGGCATGACATCCAAAACTAATGATAATTTTGTAGTTAGGTACATGATCTTATAGAAAATGGGGTCATCCACACCAAAAATCCATTGGTACCTTAAAATTAAAATTTAAGTATCTATAAGATGCCTTTTCCATACCATAGGTCACAATAGAACACTTCTACCTATCAAAATACCTCTCGGTAGGTCAATTAGATCAACCAAGATTCACCATAGAAGGGCCTAGTGGGTATGATTCATGTTACCACATGTAACCAATGCTATCCCACTTTTCATACCCATCAGGAACACCGATCCACTATTATCACATTTTCATCACCTACATAAGCCAATACACCACCATCACCACCTCATGTTGTTATTGTTCATAGCAGCCTCAAACACCAACTTTGCACAACTTCTAAGTTGTCCATATACGACCTCTTGCAGCAATCGAAGCCTCATCATGAGGCTCTAAATGAGATCTTGCGATCAATATATGTAGAAACATATGACACAAATTCCTTTGTACAGTTTGTAGGCAATGTGGAAACATGTATGCAACCTTTTATTGTCTTTTACGACCACACGATTAAAATTCTTGAAGAAGAGGACGTTGATCCTCCTCTCTACATTTTGGCTAGTATTAAAGATACTACTTATAAGTGTGTTTTGATTGACATCAAATCTTATGTTAGTATCATCTCCACTATTGCCCTCCAAAATATCAACATCCTACCTGCTCACCTCGCTATGCCTACCTTTGATTTACAAGTGTTTAATGGTTTGATGCATAAAATTGTTGGCTCTATTATCCTCCCAATCCAAGCCAGTGCTAAGACAATACCCACTCTATATCATTTCATTGAAAGGGAGATACAATACAATATCCTCCTTGGACGCCCATGGATTGGGGACATGCAATGCATCCCTTCTATACTTCATCACTACTTGAAATATCTTCACAACAATCAAGTCCACCACATTGAGGTAGATGATGACCCCTTTCAGTTTTGTAATACAATCACTCTACCATCCACTTCGCTATTTATCTCTTCTCAATTCACTCCTATATCTATTCAT
The DNA here is from genome assembly GCA_028583015.1 of Wollemia nobilis. NCBI lineage: Eukaryota > Viridiplantae > Streptophyta > Pinopsida > Araucariales > Araucariaceae > Wollemia > Wollemia nobilis. The sequence continues at coordinate 9,709,299 of JAQPPZ010000103.1, forward strand.
CCTATCGAGCCAACACTTCCACCCTCATCAATATTCGACCAATCATTACCACCACTCTTACCTACCCCTCCTTTCAATGATACATCGATGAATTATTTTGCACTGACTTCCTCATATTCATCACCTACGTCTAGTTCATCATCAACATTACCCTCTCCCTCATGCCTTCAACAACATTCACTATCGTCTTATTACTCTACTTCCCTAGGGTTGCAACCTCTCGCATCTTTCACCACCGTGCCCAAAACTCCCATCGTGATCCCTCCAATCAATCCCCCCACTCATATAATAATGTTTTTAGATATCTCTCACACTAATCTGCACTCATAGAACTCTGTGTCCTTATCTTCTTTACAATTACCTCAGGTTAATCATCTTATCCTAGCCACTCCCTTAGAATTTCATTTGTGGGAACAATGCATTTCTCACCTTGACACCCAACTAAATCGTACCTTATTATCTATTTCACCCTCTTCTTCCACTTTAGTTCCTCCCAAATCATGACCTTCATCTTAATTATCACCTCAGGTATCACCACCATTCACTGTATCTAAGCCTTCAGTTTCACTCCCCCTTGAGTCACAACCATCATCTTATTCCTCATCACACCATGAATCATTGCCTAACCAAGAGTATTACAGAATACCTCATATGTCTATACTCATGACTACTTTAGATCTAGGAGAATACGACATACACAATGCTCACATCTCTCCTTTCAACCTCTAATCTATCCACAACTTTGGGCACCCCTACAATGTACCTCTCATTATGGGAGTTGTCATCCCCTTTGGCCTACCCACCAATAGCACCAATTTTGTTTATGGAGGCTTGGATACATTAACTTCCACGTCTAAGACAAAGCCATCTGAATATAAGTTTTGTGGTAATCTTGACTTTCTGTCAAATCTAGATTTTGCAAAACGTTACTTCCAACACTTCCATTGGTGAGGGTTTGGCCTAGGTCGCTATAAGCAAGGGTCTAGATATTTCCTTCACCCCTAGTATCAACAACATGGTGATAGGTTAGGTTTAGGTTACCAACATTCAGCCCTCCACATCCTAGACAATACTCTTCCATACTCCCATTTGGACCCACTTAAGGAAGGATATACCGCAGACCTCAAACTTGATGTTGAAAGTGACACATCATCATCTCACTCTTCCATAAAAATTCTAGATCATTTATTTCTCAATTCATCACCATGTGTCATTCCTCCTGTTTATGACATTGAGGACTTTATCTAGGATTTTCCCATATTTTCAATTACACCACCTCCCATGAATGACATCCCCATTATACCACACTTTTCTTCCCTTTCTCTATCTACCTAACCACATAATCAACGTCACACTACGCCGACAATTCTCTTCCACTGTCATCCTGCATCCTAGTCCCAATCAACCTATATCTTCCTCTTCTCTCACCAGAATAATATCTGTGACACCATCACCTCCCTTTTCCACCATGTTAGTAAATATTATATTTGTAGATATTTTTGTCCCACTTCATTATGATACCCATCTTGATCAAATTATCCGTACTAATCTAGATTACATTGATTTTAATCACATTTATTCTGAACCATCCCCACATGGAGTTCCTTATTTCAAAGCATTTATTACATTCGACTAATGCTCCTTATTATTCCACCCCTTCATGGGCCCATTGTATCTATAACACTAAGGTCATGTATGATGATGAGATTCCTCTCCCTAATGATGCATATGACTTGCATCTTATCCCTATCCCCGCTCATCTTGAGGACGGATCACACATGCTTATAGAGGATAATATCGATGTTGACATTGGGGATGATACATCAAATCCTTATATTGTCAAACTTGGCAAAGATATCTCCCTCGAGGAGCGTGATAGTTTTACAACACTACTCAAAGAGTACAAGCACATCTTCATATGGTCATATACTTATATGCTAGGTTTAAACCCTTATTTTGTTATTCAAAACCTCATGATTGATGATAGTGCTAAGACAATCAAACAAAAACTATGAAAAATGCATCCTACAATTTCATTAATAGTCAAAGAGGAGCTACAACAACTCTTGGACGTAGGATTCATCCAATCGATTGACCACCCTGAATGAGTGTCTAACATGGTCCCCATTTCAAAATCCAAAGGAGTTTGGATATGCACTAACTTCAGAGACCTGAACAAAGCATATCCTAAAGATAACTTCTCCCTTCCCAAGATTGATATGTTAGTTAATTCATGACAAGTCATGAAATTTTATCCCTCATGGATGGGTTTTCAGGTTACAACTAGATCTTGATCATTCCTGATGATCAACATAAGATATCTTTCACTACACCTTGGGGGACATTTTGCTACAAATTCTTGCCATTTGAACTTAATAAAACTGATACCACTCACCAGTGTGCCATGACCTACATTTTCCATGATTACATGCATAAAATTATGGAATACTATGTGGACGATTTGTTAGCTAAGTCAAAGAAACATAAAGATCATATTCATGACCTGCACAAGATTTTTGATAACCTTCTTGAGCACAACATTCACCTCAATTTCAAGAAATGTGTCTTTGATGTTCCCTTAGGCAAGCTCCTCGGATTCATCATTTATTCCAAAGGTATTGAAGTCAACCTTAATAAGGTTAAGGCTATTATAAATATGCCACCTCCTACCAAGATTAAATAGTTGTGCAGTCTACAGGGAAAAATCCAATCGATTCATCGATTCTTTGCCCAAAATTTTGATAAGTGTAAGTTGTTCAACCATCTCCTACATAAAGGGGCATCGTTTCATTGGGATAGTGAGTGTGCTAGCTTTTAATGTAGCATGTAATGAGAGATGACACACAAGATGCAGAATAAAATGACATAAAGCAAATCTACAAGATGATTGAAAATAATACATATATAAAAATGATGGTGGTGTTTACAAAATAGCTCTAGAGGAAATGAACACTCCATGAATAGAGCTACTGCTCAAGAATGGGCATTGAGCATATTACACCCCATCAAATTACATCACAATGCTACATCATATCACTCTAACTCTATATGACTCTCTCTATGATCTATATCACTATATATCTATATCTATACCTATGGCCCTTTATATAGGAAATAGGTTCCTTGGCCAACACTCTACCTAGATGTGCAAGGGACAACTTGCACATGTACAACTTGCACTTTGACACTTGTGTAGTTATTACATTGCATGAAGTAACTAGATAACTTCCCCCTAAAGTAATCTAATGTCCTAAGTATGTACCAAGGTAAAGGTACATTTACATGATCCAAATGATGTAATAGACTCTATTTCTAACACCCCATGTATTACATTATTTGGATATTGAAGACTTCAGTCTTCAATGTGGATCTTCTTCTATCGGATAAAGGAGATTGAATTCTCCTTCATTGCTCACTGAGATCAGGTTCAGTAGATAATCTGTGTCTTCATATGATGCAAAGTAAGTTGTGACTGGAGGTTCTTTTGATTGTTGCATGTGTTCAACTGGTTCAGTCTTCATGATGCCAAGTTTCTTTTTGGTATGTCTTTTCTTCCTTTTTCTTCTTCTTCTCTTCTTGTGATTCTGCATTGGAGCTGGTAGAATTTTTGCTTCATGACAGGGTTAGTTTATCATCACAATAATATTGTTCTTTATCTCATTCCTTGTGTTGAGTAAGCACAAACACAATTAGTGATAGATATATCATCAGACATCCTTCTGGTGAAAAATAACCAGTCTTTGTAAATTCCACCATGCTGTGAAGAGAGTATCATGAAGATAACTAATCAATGTTGTAAAGTTACCTTCTTTTGCTTCTTTAAGAAACAAGGAAAATTTCTCTTTGTCACTATTGGATAGATACTCATATCCTTCTAGAGTATCTATTAAGTTTTGGGAGTAATATTCTACTTCATGTAGTAGTTCTTCATTATTGAAGGCATTTCTTAAGATATCATCCATGATAGATCCTTCTAGATTTATCAAGAATATTAGAAGTCTACCTTATGACTCCTTATGATAAGATATATGATTCTTGAAGAATATAAGCTTGATTTGATAAAACCTTTATTGATCCTTGTTTTGTAGACTACCTTATGTCTCCCAAGTAATGTGAGTATTTTACTCCTAAGGATATTTAGGTTTTGAGGAAAGCTTATATTTAACTTGATAATATTTGATAGAAGCTGATATTACCAAGTTTGTAGAATGCCTTATGACTCCCTAGTTTGCTATGGATAAGATATAGTGCTTTTTGTAAATTATAGTTCAATATATAATTGATTTTGTAAAGGTTTTGTAGATGGCAAAATCAATTCTTATTATCCCTTATTACTCCTATTGAACTAAGCATTGTTCCCAAATTTTAAAGAGGTAATAATGTTGGACCTTTTGTCTCCTTTTGATAGATTTGAGACAATAATAATAATATGTATATCCAACCTTTGAAAAATCTTTGATAAACCTCTCTTTATAAATAACCTATTGGGAATTAGGTTTAGTGTATCTAATTTTCCAATTAATTAATTTGAAGTAGTAGTCCTTATGACTCCCTAATATTTGGATAAATTAGATCACAATAATATTTGCAAATAATTATTATATTCAAGTAGAAATCCTTATTGCTCCTAGGATTTATATTGCAAATATTTTATATGATAAAGTTTTCCCTTTTGATAAATTGCTTTCAATTAATTAAATTCCTTTAATCACAACCTTATAACTCCCAAGGAAAGAAAGCATATAATAATGGGAATTCAAATTTACCTTTCACCAAGCAATATACGATGTTGTTCTTGCTGAGAAGCTAGGGTTGCATGCAATTTACGTAGATGTTGTGATTGCACCCTCCAATGGAAACACTTGGAGCTATACACATTCCAAAACTAGCACTTCTTGGACTCTCGCTTTGACCTCACTTGGATTGAGCATTGAAGGCTCTAGCACCTTCTTTCCATGCTACAATTCTGCACTATGTGCACGTAGATGATGAAGAGTAAATATCGAGATGAGAATTAACTTGCACTCTCTCTTTGACCTCGAGCATTGACGTCCTTAATATGGAGAAGATTCTTGTCTAAGGTTCCAAGTGGCACATCCATTTCACATTGAGTACTTGAGAGGAGTTTGGTGCAAATGATGCATTCATCCTCCTTCTTGTAACATCCAGATGTTACACTTCTTTAGTAAAACATTCAATTTCCCTAGAGACAAGTGTATCCCATACACTCAATGCACCAACCTATTTTCGTAACTCCTTTCTTGAAGATGAGCACTCTCTTGCCTTGAGCGTTAGGGTTCTCCTTTGGTGACAAGTGTCACACTCTTTCTCTGCATGGATATCCTCCCTTTCACTGGTTCAAATGGACCTTTTTGGAATCCTTTAAGCTTCAAGAATCCCCAACTCCTCTTTCGTTCACTTGCACTTGCTTTCAGCTGGGATATGGAGCAATAATGTGGAGGCTTCGAGCACTGATTTCTACCAATGATCATGGAGTGAGTAATGCTCCAATGGTGCTTTTTTTTCCTTTCTTCCTTGCTTGCATACTTCCTCCTTTCGTAGATGCTATTGCTCTTTTATTTACGCTATTCTCCCTTTGTTGTATCTTGTAGGTTCGACCATCTTGGATGTGAGGAGTGTGAGCCTATTGATTGGCTCCTTGGGCTGAGCTTGATTGCTGCTAGCATACGGCCACCTTTGGTTGATTTGTTCAGCAAGTGCAGTGCTTCTAGAGCACCTTTAAATCTGCCTTTTTCTCCCTGTATAACCAGATTAGGATTTGTGCAATATAATGTAAAATAAAGTATTCTTATTGCACCTTCATTTTGCACTCTTTTTTCACATCTAAATTTCTGATTTTGAGGCAGAATATTTGAGTGCAATAGGGGTTTTGAGTTTGTCCTTTAGAATGGACAACTTCCCCTTTTAGCTTGGATGTTTTATGAAAGGTTCCAAGCTTGTAACCACATAATGGAAGCTTTATTTTACTGTATTTTTCTGCACTATTATTGTGCCTTGAACTTGAGACTCACCAAGTCTCGTTCAATACTTCCTTTGATGCTCTTTTTGGTGGTTACATTCTTCTCCAAAAACTTGGAGGATAGAGCTTATATTGTGGCTTCCTCAGGCCACCCAAAGTTGCAGATATATGTGCACTAATAGTGTCTTTAGACACTTTGATTAATTCTATTTTTGTGCCCTTCTCAAGAACACAAGCAATAATATTTTTGAGAGCAATCTAATAGTGCAAATATAATAATATTTTAATGCACTTAATCAATCTACTACAACTTAATCAAGAATAATCTGAAATGAATCTTCAAGAATTATTCTAAAATTTTTTAAACATAAAGGTAATAGGAGCTAGTCTTCATTTTCTTTTCCAAAGTAGATAATAGGTAGTTGATAGATAGTTTAAAATTTCTGAAATCTAATCAAATCCTAAAGTGCAAATGAACCTTAAATAATCCTTTATTTTTTGCACCTTTTGAAGACTCTAATTTAATTCTCCTTTTTGCAACTTCAATCTAGTTAAGGTGCTTAAACAAATCTGATAAGTAGTCCACTTAATGAATCTACTTGCACCAATAGTTGCTTACCTTTTTCTGAAAGCCCTTTTCACCACTTCTGTAGAGGATGTAGATCTTGATGTCTATGATCACCAAGTTGCTATCTTAGATGAGATCTTGCAACTCTTTCTGTAGGCTGCCTTGAACAACTTCTTCTTCACCAAAATATGATCTCCCTTTCATGAGCCTAGAATTTTGGTGGCTTGTTCTCCTCTTGTAGTCTCCTCATTTTTGTTGTAGATGTGAAGAGATATTTGATTCTGAAGTGGTGCCTTCTTGCTGTGAGAGGAAATCTCTAGGTCTCCTGGATTTGGTAGGCTTCTTCTCAAGATTCTGTATGTCTTGAGGTCTTCTGATATTTGGCACTCCTTGCCAAATTCTTCTTCTTGGGCTTGTTGTCGAATGGCGATAATTGTCCCAAATATTTCACTATCTCCAATAGTGAATTTCTCCAATGAGTTCTCCTTGGAACTCCTTTGATGAATTCTTCAACAAGGCTCACCAAGCCTTTTACCGGATGCTCGTAGAGATCTCTCCAAGGCCTTTGATTCTACAGCTCCTTCTGGTATTCCTTGAGATCTTATCTTCAACCTTCTGCTTCTAGAAGTGTTGGTGGTGAGATCTTCTCCTGGATCTCTGATTCTACTACCTCTGTATTCGAGTAGGACTCTCCTAGTCCTTCTTCATCAATGATATCTTCTCCTAATCTCTTTTGCTTCAGGTGTTGGATTTATTCTAAAGAAGATACTCCTCCTAACCTTCTTGTAGGAAGCTTTCCCAACTCACATAATCTTCCTATAGCAAAATATCAGTACTAAAGTATTCTTTAGGATAAAGGCTTTCATGAAGTCTTCTTCAGGATCAAGGCTTTTGTGGCCTTCTTCAGGATCAAGGCTTCTATGGCCTTTTTTAGTACCAAGGCTTCTATGGCCTTTTCAAGGCTTCTATGGCATTTTCTTATGGATCAAGGCTTCTATGGCCTTTTCTTCTGGATCAAGGCTACTATGGCCTTTTCTTCTTGTGAAGTTTCCAATCTAGCAATGGAGATCTCCTATCTCCCAACTTCACCATAATTATGCTCCAGAAGTTTCTTTTATAGTATTCTTCTCTTGTAGTAACTAACCTCTGCACTATGAAAGCACTCTAACTTTTTGGCAACGAAGTTGAAATCTCCTAGATTTCTATTGTAGGAGGTGTCCCAATCATTTGAGAATCAATTCCCTACAATAAAATAAACTCTAGGTCAATTTTTCCAGGTCTCTTAGATGAGCTCCACTAGTTGGTACATCAAACTAGTGTATCAAATGTTGAGTCCTAGTCTTCACAAGTTTTCCCTTGAAACTCTATGGAAAGACTCCAGCCATATGCAATCTTAGTATTCCAGAATATGAGATTTCTTTCAGTCCTAATCTTGTGGCTCTCCTTAATTCTACCACCTAGACTCTCTTGAGTATTTTTGTCAGTGACTGGTCCAATGGCGCGTCAGGTTGACAAAAAACTTAGGGTCAATGACAATGGTGGTTTTCTTATTGACCTACCATAGCTCTGATACCACTGTTAGCTTTTGATGCAGCATGTAATGGGAGATGACACACAAGATGCAGAATAAAATGACATAAAGTAAATCTGCAAGATGACTAAAAATAATATATATATATATATATATATATGATGGTGGTGTTTACAAAATAGCTCTGGAGGAAATGAACACTCCATGAATAGAGCTATTGCTCAAGAATGGGCATTGAGCATATTACACCCCATCATATTACATCACAATGCTACATCATATCACTTTGACTCTATATGTGACTCTATCTATGATCTATATCACTATGATGATCTTGATCTATACCTATGGCCCTTTATATAGGAAATAGGTTCCTTGGCCAACACTCTACCTAGATGTGCAAGGGATAACTTGCACATGTACAACTTGCACTTTGACACTTGTGCAATTATTACATTGCATGAAGTAACTAGATAACTTCCCCCTAAAGTAATCTAATGTCCTAAGTATGTACCAAGGTAAAGGTACATTTACATGATCCAAATTATGTAATAGACTCTATTTCTAACAAAGTGTCAACAAGCATTCAATGATATCAAGATCTACCTCACCTCACCACCTGTCCTATCGCCCCCTCACCCCGATATCTATTTTTATTTGTATATATACACCACGAATTTTGCATTGGGTACATTGTTGAACCAAAAAAATGAGGTATCCAAAGAACAAGCAATCTATTACACTAGTCGTACACTCATCATTTATGAAAATTTGTATGCTTATATGGAGAAACTTTACCTTGCATTAGTCTTCACTACCAAGAAATTATGCCACTACATGCTGAATCATACGACCTTAGTCTTCACTACCAGGAAATTATGCCACTACATGATAATCCTCTCAAGTACATGATGGGTAGAAGCTATAACAATAGCCACACAACTAAATGGATCATGCTCCTAATTGAATTCAACCTTGAGTTCATTATTCAAAAACCTGTCAAAGGGTAGGTCATTGCCAACCATCTTGTAGAGGCCCCTCTACCAACTATTCACCCACTTGTCCTTGATATTCCAGATGATGTTGTATTCCATACTTCTAAAATTGAACAGTAGGAATTCGAAACATCATTTATTATGCATCTACGAAATAAATACATGTTACAGTGCCGTGAATAGCACACAGGCAACTAAACTCTGTTACGTAGTTGTAACAGTACAAAAAATAACGTAATATAGCCAAAATACATAACAGTATGTTAACAGTACGCTAACATCCCCCTTTATTACATTATTTGGGTAATGTAATAACTAATAGCTATACTAGACTACTAACATCCCCTTACATTATTTTGCAATACAAAGTGAGCTGCGAAACAATTCAAATTTGACACGTCCAAGTGCCTTAGTGAAAATGTCTGCAACTTGAGCATCGGTGGGAATGTGCTGAAGCTGAATTCGGTGCTTTGGAACTTCATCTCGAATGAAATGACATTGTGTGTCAATGTGCTTTATTTTTTCATGATGGACTGGATTCTTGACGAGGTTCAGAACACCCTGATTGTCGCAGAACAAGTGTATTGGAGATTTTTATGGATGGCCCATACTTGTCAGAATGCGATGGAACCATATCACTTCGCACACAGCTTCACGTGCGACGCGATATTCTGCCTCTGTTGATGAAATAGCAACCACCTGTTGCTTCTTACTGTGCCAAGAGACAGGACCGGATCCCAAATGAAAAATGTATCCGGAAGTTGACTTGCGATCATCAAATGATCCGGCATAGTCGAAGTCCGTGTATCCTTGCAAGAAGAATTTGTTGTTCCTCTTGTATTCTAGGCCATATTCCATAGTACCACTGCACATAGTGAAGAACACGTTTTGCCGCTTTCCAATGAGTAGTCTTAGGCTCCTGCATGAACCTCGAAAGATAGTTGACAGCAAAAACGAGATCTGGCCTAGTATTGGTCAGATATATGAGACTCCCAATCAACTGTCGATAGAGAGTACCATCTACCTAAGGTGAGTCATCATATCGCGATAATTGAAGTCCATTCTCCATTGGAGTTGCCATTGGCTTGCAGCATATCATGCGATATTTTTCCAAAGAATGTCTTGGCATACTTTTTCTCGAGACACTTTGATGGAGTGCTCCCTCCGGCTGAATTCCGGACCAAGACAAGTAATGGAGAAGTCCGAGATCCGTCATCTCAAAAGATTTGCATAAGTTTCTTTTGACAAGAGAGATCATAGTTTTTGAACTCCTCGTAATGAGCAGATCATCCACATAGAGTACAAGCAACACTATCTCGAAACCCTGTTTCTTGAAATAGAGGTTTGCATCTGACGTACATCTCTTAAATCCATGCCGCATAAGGTGATTGTACATTTTTATATACCAAGCTCGAGGAGCTTGTTTCGACCATACAAGGATTTGACCAATTTGCAAACTTTCTCGCTGTTGGCCTTCCACTTCAAATCCTTCAGCTGAGTCATATAGACTTCTTCTTGGAGATCACCATTAAGAAAGGCACTTTTGACATCCATCCGGTGAACTTTCCACCCATATTGAGCTGCCATAGCACACATAACCCGAATTGTGGTCATCCGAGCAGTAGGGTGCAAAAGTTTCTTCATAGTCGATGCCTTCCTTTTGAGCATAGCCCTTTGCAACAAGTCGGGGCTTATGCTTATCAATTGTTCCATCTGCCTTGTACTTGACTTTATATACCCATTTGCAGCCAATAGGTTTCTTTCCATGCGGCAGATCAACAAGCTTCCAAGTTTTATTCTTCATCAGAGACTCATACTCTGTATCCATAGCGGCCTTCCACTCGAGGCTCACTGAGAGAATCTTGCACTGATGCAGGTTCAAGACTATCTATGGTAGACATGAATGCCCCGTCATCATCAATATCCATATCCTCAACTTCTCGTACTTGGAGTCACGTAAAGTTCCTCAAAATATTGACAAAGATCATCAACCTCACCGGTTTCTCTGGCTTCTCTTTCCTTTTGAGCCATACTGCGTGTACGAGGTCTATCCAAATTCATATTGGGAGGAGTGGATAAATTTGCGTCTCTGATTGTATTTGTACACCATTTAGGATTCTTCTTCGATGGTGGTGAAGAAGATGTAGAAGGACCTCCTGTCTGTGCTGACGAAGGAATCATCTCTTCCTTAGTTTCCACAATATCCTGGTGTACTGTAGATGTGCTCTGTGATGTGAAAGCTTCATCAAAGACAACATATCTGCTGATATGAATTTTCTTGGTCAAAGGATCTATCAACCGATATCCTTTGGAGTGCTCAGAATATCCAAGAAAAATACATCTCAGTGTTTTCTCATCTAGCTTCTTCCTTTTCTCTTTCGGTATGTGCATGAAAGCTTGACACCCGAAAATACGTAGATGAGATATGGAGGGTTTTCGACCACTCCATGCTTCCCGTGGAGTCATTCCTTTTAGGGCCTTTGTGGGTGCCCTATTCAACGATACACTCTGCAGTGGTGATAGCTTCGCCCAATATTGTTGCCCAAGAGTAGCTCCCGTGAGCATACAACGAACCATTTCCATGATAGAACAAGTTCCTTCTCTCAAGCAACTCCATTTTGTCGAGGAGTATAGGCAGTTGTTAACTGTATCTTGATCCCATGCTTATCTAGGAATGCAGAAAATTCATTAGAGGTAAACTCTCCCCCTCGATCTGAGCGGAGGGTTTTAATAGAAGCCCCTGACTCCTTCTCAACGGATTTCTTGAACTGCTAGAAGAATGCGAAAGCTTTAGATTTCAGTTTGGGAAAGAAAACCCACATCTTTCGTGAGTAGTCATCTACGAATAACTGAAAGTACCTCTTCCCTCCAACACTGTTGGGTGTGAAAGGACCGCATAGATCGGTGTGAATTAGCTCCAGAGGTTTTCGTGCTCTTGTAGAGCTCTTCTCAAATGCTGCTTTCCTGCCAAGCAGTCAGAGCACACTGGCAATGTGGTAGAAAGGGAAGGAAGACCCTTTACCATCTCATACTTGCTGAGCTCAAGTAAGTAGCCGAACTTAGATGCCCATATCTCTTGTGCCATAGGGAAGTTGCCTCCTTGGTAGAGACAAATCATGGCAACATGTGGAGTAGAGATAGCATCTAGTGCAAATAAGCCATGCTTATATGAAGTCATTGTAATCGCTTACCCTTCCCGGTAATTGTACAACACTTCTTTCCATTCTCAACACGAAAGTTGACAACCATATTTCAGTCCAGGATTTGTGTCATTGACAACAAATTGTTGGCCAATCTCGGAACATAGAGGACTTTGTCAATCTGACACTTGCCATCAGGAAGAGTGACTGAAACCGTACCCTCTCCCTAAACCCCGTAGGTTTTATCATCAGCAATGGTGACAGGTTTGCCCTCCTTGGCCACAAATGATTCAAACCACGATCTGTCGCCAGTCATATGTTTGCTAGCTCCTAATCGACATACCAAATAGGATCCCTCTCGAGTGGAATCTGTGGTAGTCATGAGCACCTTGTGTGCCCATTCGTAATCCGAGTCGATTATTCAACAACAACATTCACCCGGGGTTGCTTGTTCTTATTTTGTGGTTTGTTTTGGCCTTTTTGCTTGTTCTTATGCCAACACCGTTGGTGTCATGGTTGTCTTTCTCACGGATCTTGCACCACCTCTTCTTCGTTGAGGTTGTTTGCCTTTTCCTTTCGTATCCTGTTGAGAATTTCCTCGTTTCTGAAAGTTGCCTCCTTTTTGCCCATTACCTTTCTTCCTAGAACCCTTCCTGTTGGTGTATAGGGTTGTATTGGAAGAATCATCCTTGTGAAGTTGGCATGCCTCCTGTTGTTGAAGCAGCTTGACCAACTCGATGTAGGTAATTTGTCGTTGAGACACCTGGATGGAGGTTATAAACATATCAAATGAAGAAGGTAAAGCTCTCATCACAAGTGAAATGAGAAGCTTTTCGTCCACAGTATCTCCGAGAGAACTCAATTTCTCTTTCAAATCAGACACTCTACACGTAAAGAGTTCAACTGTTTCACCCCGCCTCAAACTCAGGTTATGAAGTTGTTGTTGAAGATGAAGAATGGTGGATTCATTCTTCCCCTCATAGATGGTTCTAAGGGCATCCCATGCCTCTTTACCACTTGCTTTGTCATCTATATGAGGTTGCACTTCATCCGAAACAACAAACAAAATGAGCACCTTTGCTCTACTCTCTTTCTTGTCAAAAGCTATCCGATCCGTCGAAGGACCCGTGGATCCCGTCGTTGGTGAAAGCCTGGTTGCTACTCCAGTAACAATATCCCACAAATATTCCATTTGGAGAATAGCCTTCATTTTATGTTTCCGTGGTGTATAATTTGGACCTTTCAATAACTGATGCGGATCAGTCATCAATTTTGCAACAACGGCCATAGTGAAGGTTCCTTATATCACCAAATTGGTCCCCCTTTCGATATACCTTTTGCTAGGCCAATATACCGTACAAAATACCCGCCCTTACGTGAGGGAAACTATAGGTATTTAGAAAGATCAACAAAAATCACCCGCCCTTACGTGAGGGAGACTATAGGTGAGTTTTAGAGATCATACGATACGTGGAACATAAGCGGTACTGAAAGGGAATCGCCTTGTTGATGGAACCTACCATAGAAGATTCTTCTCATGCGTGGGGCGTAACTTCCCCTAAACACTATGAAGAATACTTCGTCAGGATTTACGCCTAAACACAAGTTCGATAAAGGGTAGTGGATGGAGTAAAAAATGCAAAAATGGCGTACTTATTCCTCCCCGACGATTTATAGAGAACAAGCTCAGACGTCGTTGTTGCAACTATATTAGGCGATAGATACAGTAGCCCAAAGCACGACAGCTTTACCTGTAAGTGTGGGCCAGAGGTACCGTTTTTACCGAACGCTGCAGTGCAATAAATTGCACAGATGGGTTTTATATTTCGAGGACTTAGGGAGTGTTTGTTTTTAAGTTTTTAATGTTATAGTGCAAAAATGAAATATGCAACATACAACATAAAAAAACTGCCCACAAGAATAACCCACAAGGTGTCGGTCACAGCCGAAAATGCACCTTTTACAATGCCAAATTGCTATTTTTTCGAAAAATTACTCTCTATCCCCCTTTGATTTTTGAAAAAATATCCCCCCTTAAAAAGCGTTCTTTAACAAAGCATTTTAATAATTATTATAAATTTAAAATTAAAATAAATAATTTTAATTTATATAGTTTTTAAACTTATAAAAAATAAATTAAAATTAAAATTTTAATTTATAAAGTTAAAAAACTATATTAAAAAATTAAAATTAAAAAATTTTAATTAAAAAATAATAATAATTAAAAAAAAATTAACTTTGCAAAAAAATTATACCTTAGGGGGGAGTCGGCGGGATTTGAACCCCCGACTTGCAGGCTCCATGAGCCTTACCGCACGGCTCACGACCAGTGAGCCAGCGGGCTGATCCGAGAGGATTAGTGAGCCTCCTCCATTTTCAACACCCTCTGCAGCGGCCTCCGACTGCTACGCGACTTCCTCTCTGCAACCCGAGCCCCTCGATTCCCACGCAGGAGGGGGAGGGGAATTTCAAAATTCCCCGTCGGCCTCCTTTTGCGACCGCCGAGGGTCCCTCCTCTCCGCTCCGCACCTGGACGCGGCTCTGACGCGTCTGTCAGAGCCTGCGCAGGGCTTGACGCGGCTCTGGCGCGTCTTGTCAGAGCGCTCCTATCGCGGAGCGGACGCGCGCACTGTCGCCGCCAGCAGCCGGACGGGGGGTCGTGCGGGCGGCACCCTTGCGTCCTCCTCGCAGCGCTGGGCGTGCTGCTTCCTGCGGCCGTCCACCACCGCTTTGCACTTTTTTTTTTTTTTTTTTTTTTTTTAAACTCTCTCTTTCTCGCTGCAGGTAGAAGAACTCACTGCAAATCGCGCATTTTTTTTTTTTTTAGCGCCTGCACGAAACGTCGCACGATTGCGCGCGACGTGAGAAGATTAAAAAAAAATTTGCCTCTGCAAAACAAATTTCTCTGCCCATAAACAATTGCAGAGCTTGGCTCTGATACCATGAAGGAATTTGGAACATCGTTTATTATGCATCTGCGGAATAAATACATGTTACAGTGCCGTGAATAGCACACAGGCAACTGAACTCTGTTACGTAGTTGTAACAGTACAACAAATAACGTAATATAGCCAAAATACATAACAGTATGTTAACAGTACGCTAACACAGATGATGTTGTATTCCATACTTCTAAAATTGAACAGTAGGGTGAGCCTAAACCTACCGTAGAGATGACACTCTATGGTGCAGAAGTTGTCTTCATTACACCGTAGGGGGTGCCACTTCGCTTTTCATTTAGACTAAACTTTCCATGTACCAACAATAATTTCAAGTATGAAGCACTCATTATTGATCTCAATATGGCACTTAATATATATGTTAAGAAAATTTAAATTTGGGGTGACTTCTTTCTCATTGTTAATAAAGTCAAATGTATTTTTAAATACCGATGTCCTATGCTCAAGTAAGATGTGGCCACTCGTTACTCGACTGGTTTGAGTGGTATGAAATTAAGGTTGGCCCATTCTATACTAATTGCTTTGCCAATACCATGGTGTTTCTTGGGTCTTTGATACTCGAATATCCACACAATGAAACCACTAGTGTGCTTGTCAGAATCCTTCCTCAGTCGTCCATTGTGTTGCAAACATCCTCCTCTACCACCACCATTAATATAATTCAGGTAGAACCCCATAATCCTTGGTTTTATCAGGTCAAGAACTACATTAATTTGGGCTTGCTTCCACTGGATTTATCCCACATAGCCATACATTTTACCATGTTGGGAGACATCTTATATTAACATGGCTATGATGGAATCCTCTTATGATGTCTTGAAATGCAAGATACACACCAAGTCATTATCATTGCCCATGATGGCACCTATGGTGGCCACTTCAGTGGTATAACTATTACCAGATGTATCCTTTGCATGGGCTATTATTGGACCACCATGGAGCATGATTGTTGTGTGTACATGAAAAAGTGTGTCAAGTATCAACAACATGCCAATCTCACTCACCTACCATTACAGGCCCTATAGCCTATCCAATCCACTTGGTCATTCTCTCAGTGGAGCTTGGATATCATTGGGAAATTTTTTCCCACTTTCTTTAGTGATCATAAATTCATCATTATCGCCATGAAGTATTTCATGAAATGGGTCGAGGTGATCCCTTTGGTCCAAAACATTGGATCCAAAATTGTTGAGTTCATTACCCAACATATCATATACCATTTTGGTATTCTTGCAAAGATAATCTATGATAACATAAAACCATTCAAGAACAAGAATGTATGTGTGTTATGTGCTAAGTACAATATCCAACATAACTTATCTATGATATACTACCCCTAGGGCAATGGCCAACCTCAAGCTACAAATAAAACAATCTATGCCATTCTTCGTAAAACCATCACAAAATCACATCATGATTGGAATAACAAAATAACTCTGGCTATCTGGGCTTACAGAACTAGCATACAAACCCTAACAGGGGAAACACATTTCTCCTTGGTTTATGGCACTGAGACCATCATGTCTCTCAAACTCGAGATTCATTCTTTAAGAATTTTTCTTCAAGACTTCATTGATGATAATACTGCTCGACAAGCATGATTCGATCAACTTAATTTGCTTTATTAACGTCGTACTCATGCTATTGAACACACATATGTTTATCAAGACCATGTTATACAAGTATATCACAATAAGGTTCACCCATGAGAGTTTCAAATTGGGGATTTAGTCCTCAAATAAAACCAACAAAACACCAATCAACCACCTCACCTTCATGATAATTTTGGTCCGAACTGGTTTGGACCTTATATCATCAATCAAAAATATGGTTCTGATGCCTATTCTCTAGCCAACCTTGAAGGCGTGGTGGAGCCTAATACTCTCAATATCATCCACCTTCGTGCATTCTACACTTAACATACCTAGTTACTTTCAACATTTGTTTTATTCTTCTTTCCTATTCCCTTCTTCTTTCTTCATCCCCTACCTTTCCTCTTTATCCTACCTTGTCAATGTTCTATGGTCACACTACAATTGGCTACATACCTTTGACTTAGCTTGATATTCTTCCCTTACCTCTCCTTTTCACTTATTTTATTTCTCCTCCTCTTTTTAGCCATTTGATTCCATCATCCCTTCTCCATTTTCCCATCATTCGTATGATTAGAGGAGAGGTATTTCCCTTTTTACCAAATCATATTTCATACTTGGGGGGAATTTTATCTCCTCCTAACTCCATATTCCCATGCTAGGGTGAGTTTTTCATATTCCTATATCGCATCTTCCATATGTTGCGGATGTCATTTTCTACCACCTCCTCTTTCATTATTAAGAGGCAATTTTCCATATTTTATCTCCACTTACTCTATTTTCTACTGTTTTCCTCCAGAATCATGTCAATGTTGTATGGTCACGCTATGAGTGGCTACATATCTTTGATCCAGTTCATAAGATTATATCTTTTCCCCTTTCTTTGTTCACCTTCTTACTCTCTCTTAATTTCTTCCACTATTTCTTCTATCTTATCTTCTTTTCTTTTCCTTGCCCCATACTTCTAAATTTCTCATATTCTCCACCAATCCCATCATCAGGGTCTCCCATTCATAGTTTTATTTCATCCACTCATCATTACATCACACATTCACATGCATCACTCATGATCGCTAATATCACATGATGGAATTCATTTCACTCACATGTACATACACCCATATCTTTTCGATTTGGTCCAATGCATTGGACATCACATTGGGATACATCACATTGTGTTTGGCTATATCACTTGCTTTATTTCTCTCAAAAACAACTTGGTCCCATACCACCATGTATTTTTAGGTATTTTGTTGCATCATGTCTCCTTGTACATATCATATCACATGCATTGTTTGTAGTCATGTCCATATCTTTATTGTATGTAGACCATTCATCACATACATATAGCACCATTTTGCAGAGTTATAAACACATTTATTAGCATGGATGTCATAGTATTTGCTCTTATTCTTAAAATTTCTTGGTAACAGGAAGCTTTTTTGTTGCTCAACCAGTCATAATCAGTCTAATCAGCTTGTATCAAATACCACTAAATTCTACAGGATTTCAAGGCTTCCCCTAGTTGAATTAAGATCATTCATGGACCACTCACACATTCACATCTTAAGAAAATTTTGAGTATATGGAGGATAAAACCTTGTGTAGGCCTTGCCATTTAGTGAACGGTTTCCCTTTCTCATACTATTATTTGCATGATCAAAATAAATCTAAGGATAAACAAAGGAATAAGCAAAAGTCAACAAAAAAGGGATAGAAAACAAAAGTCAACACCCACAAAAAAAAAATGAAAATAGCACCACAAAAAGAGGATCGACCAATAAAGAGGTAGAAAACAAAAGAAAAAGCCTTAAGAGTTTTATCAAAAGCTTGAATTTGGAGGTCCTCAGGTCTAAAATAACATCATAGAGTGATTTCCATCGCTAGCAATAGGTTCCAAGAACCATCCTGGCAGTGGGATAGCCTTACAAGTGGTGATAGATCTATCACATTAGCAACCTTATCTTGTATAGATCACTGCATACTTATGAATGAGCTAGCTAATTTGTCTAGGTTTACAATAGGTTAGTTCAACCTCTCTCAAAATGGATAAATAAACATCATGTGCACACACAAGTCCATGATAGACTGAACTTCAGTTAGGATAGTCAAGATATCTACAGGATATTACGTGACTACTAGATGAGTTTGATTGTCCAAACTATGTTGTTTGAGTGTCTAGAAATTCTTCTATACATCCACCATACTTTGGAATCAAAGGAAAACAACATCACTGTTGTTTAAGTGTTCTATTCATCATATTTGTACACTCTCATTCCCTATATATTCTACCCACCCATTACATTTTCACTACTTATATCTGATCCATTATCATCCATTTGTATACTTCGTGTTCGCTTGTTGTATCTCATGGTCATTAGTTCATGCAACTATCCATTTGTTTTTGGTTAATCATAACAAGTGAGGTAGTTTTCATGCAAGGTAGATTGTCATTCACCTTGCTACATTTTCACATTTCACATGTGCATACGATTCCATATTCCACATTTATACATCCATATTTATGTATTCTCATAATCCATTAGGTTCATTTTACTTATCATTCGTCATGTGTTCAATCACATCATCGATACACAATCACATGTTTTTAAAGCCATACACATAGATCAATCACATCAATCATATCAACCACATCACATACATCAGACACATTGTATATAATCACATCAAAATAATCATGTATATATCATATCAAAAAAATAATACATTGTACATAATCACATCGCCCGTAGGCTACTCAGCATATACAATATGCTACCGTGAATGCAAAAACAAAACACCAATATAATGAATAATAAAATCAATACACAATATGTTGCACAAAAGATAATATTTTATTGATATAAAGGGGGGAGCCTTAAATATCCAATGTTACAACATAATCTGATATTGATACAAATGTTACAACTATTACAAATCTAGGGTTTTTGAAACCCTAGGTCAATAAATCATGGTGTCTTCAAACTCATATTTGATTCCAACAAAGTGAGTGGGTTTTTTGGTATCCTATGCAGGACCACTCCAGCTTAAGCAACTACCAATGAATATTCTTCTCACACCTACACACAGTTAAAAAAAATAGGATTAATAATATCTGTGAGGGCTCCACTACGTGAGACCCTCAAAAAGATAAATCACTAACCCTAGTTGCATAAATAAACTATAAACAGATCTGAGAATACTAAAAGACTTGTAAATGAACTTTTATCTTGTTTATGCTGACTTTTCGCTTCTGTCTTTGTTGTGGTTGTAGAGGATGGGTATGCATATGTACCCTAGCGGTACTTGAGGGTTGTAGGGTTGCATATTAGGGATGGGAAACACCCATGGGTGCTCATCGATGACCAAAAATATCCAAAGGTTCTTAGAAAACTCTGATGGGTGCTCACGAAACTTTAGGGGGTGCTTTACGATGGTTTGAAGTGCCTAGAGGTGCTTGCAAGGCTCTGGTGGGAATTCGAGGTGTGAAGCAAAAGCTGTAGAGCATATCTGATTCACGAGGTGGGCGACGATGGATATGGAGGATGCGACAGGGAGAGACAATGGCAGATGATAGTGGTAAAAAGATTTGAAACTTCAAATGACTTAGAGAATTCAAAAACTTAGGGGTTGAGTTATCAAAATGACTCCTCTTTATAATATTTCCTAGGGCATGTTAGGGTTTCAATGACACAATTTGTGTGGTCAAGATTAAAACATAACAGAGGGTGGAGATTAAATCTAGGCAGGTTGTATAGATTAATATGGATGAATGGCTAGGATTAGATCATGATGGATGGATGGGATTAATTTATATAAATATATATATATATATATATATATATATATATATATATATATATATATATATTTATTAAATATATAAATATAATATATAAAATATTATTATTTAAATATATATTAAAAATATATATATAAATAATATATAAATGTGACAAGAAGTTATGAATGGATGACAAGTGGCTAGATTTTGGTGTCTACAGCTACACTATACCTCACTTGACTATCATATACAAAATCAGTGGCACTTTCACCATAATAAACACAAAACCATACAATGTAGACTATCTCAGCTTTACACCTCGTCATGAGTCTCTCCACCCCCTCTTGTGGGGAAAGAAGCTCCTCCACTCACCTCGATCCTCCTTGGATACTCTAGCCTGAACTGATCCTACTCGCATGTGGTCATCTATCTGACTACATAATCCTACTTTGGTGGGATCACGATCTAGACTCTGATGATGCTAAGTTGCTAATCCCATGAATCACAAACTATATCTGTAGTTGATGTACCTTCCTCCCCTTCTTGTAGAATAAACCCTCCAGGTGATCATTTGCCTGACGCATCCCATCCCTCTCTGCTACCATGACCTCCCTCTGGGTCCTCTTATATGTAGCTTCTTCTCATAGTCAAGCTATCTCAACCACTGGATACTCTTTTGGGCAGCCTTCTCTCATAGCTAAGCTATTTCAATTGCCATAGAATCCCTCTAGGTCCTCTCTTCGGTAGCCTCCTATTGTAGCTGACCTACATCAACCACCATAGCCTCCCTTTGGGCCCTCTCATGGGTACTCTCCTCCTATAGATGAGCCATCTCAACCACCATAGCCTCCCTCTATGTTTTCTCCTGTACGACCTCCTCTCGTACTCGCACTACACTAGCCCCAATAGTCTCCACCTATCCTCTCACTCATGCCACCTCTCTCTCAGCCTCTAGTCACCCCACTACTAGATTTCTCTCCACTATCAAGGTTGCTCGCTCTTGTATCCAAACCATCTCTCATTGGATCATCTAACCCTCTACTTGGTGCAATCTATCCCACAACATATGAATATCCTCATAAGCATATATTATGTTGCATATATAGATAGATAAATCTATCCCACCAGTGGCTAGATCATCACTCACCTCCAAGACAACCATAGGATCCTCCCATCCCCCTATGGGAACATCACCTCTCTCCACATGTTGCTACACCTATCGTAGTAGCTCGAAATTGGTCTCCTCCTCACTATATCCCTTTGCCAAATCATCGAGCATCACCATTACTTGTTGGGAACTATCCACTTCCACATCTCCCACATCATTGGATCCCATGGCTTCCTGATGGGGGCTACCTCCTCCACCCTTAGCATTTCTACCAATCCATCCTAAACCTCCACCTGCCCCATCTGCTATGACCTCTACATACCTATTGATCACACCCACTTTAGGCTTCCATAAATGAATGACCCACCATGCATCATATCCTGGTGTAGTCTCTACATCCCTCACATCTAGAATATCTATAATTGCATCCACAATTAGATCTGGAGGCTCCACCACTGGTCATTGCCCATGATCTCTCTTAAGCCACCAAATCATGAGGTGTGCCTTAGGTACCCCCTACCATAACACACAATTGAATGGAAACCACTCTACTTGGGTAGCCCTCAATCGACACAACTCTCATCCCGTTGCATCCCAATCTAGAGCTCCCCTCCATGATCGATAGAGGATATCCTCTAGAATTAGTTGGCTCAATGTATCTTTGTAATACAAACCCTATCCCTCATGTGGTCTATGCCATTGTGCCTCCATATCTGTCCTCCATTGCAATGCATAGGGTACATTTATTCCCATCAACTCATGCGCCCTGTATGGTAACCTCTCTGGTTGCTCCACAATAATATGCTCCCATCCCCATATCTGGAGGAGCAAACCCACTCCCATCGTCAGTCGCCCTACCTATTGCACTTTGTGCAACTCTCTATAGGTTTGTACCAATAAACTGAGCACCCATGCATATTGATACCTATGCTCCACCACACAACACATCACCCCTATAATCCTCAATGGGAATTGACATCCCAATACACCCGACATCACATGGTTGACTATCACTATTATAGCCACAAAGTTTCTTAGAGAGATTATCCTATCATGCCAACACTCCTTGTAATATACTCCTCCACTAGTGACCCTCACCTCCTCCCACCTATCACCCAAAAATCATTGTAACATTACCTTCAGCTAACCCCATCTGATAGCAATCACGATCAAGCCCTCCATGGATAATCTATAGATTTGAAAGTCCTCTAGGGTAATCATCTCCCTTGTTAGGAGATGGAAAGTGTTCCGATTTAAATCCCATTGCTCACACAATACATCCACATAGGCATGGTCATAATGTATCATCCTCATCTCATACAATCCATGCAATCCCACATCTTGCAACCACTATAGGTTGTGAGCACCCAACATGTCCTTCAGATCCTCTAATAAAGGACAAAAGTGATGCCTTAAATCAAAATCTGGTACCTATTTCATGTAATATTTCTTGTTAGTACATAAAACAAAATCACACACACATTTCATTCATGCATCCATGCAATCCATTTTATGCCCTCCTCGTAGTGGCATTAAAAAAAAATTAATCATGGGATACCATGCAATTGAACACGATCATAGGATATCCAACGATCTTAGAAATATGGGTATTTTTGGATACCCATTCCTCATTTTACACCCCCATGGCAAAAAAATTCACAATTTTCATCCCTACACATGTCAAATCACACACATGCAAACACACTAAAAAATGTGCGACATCACACAAACATGAAAAAATGGTATTTTTGGATACCCATTTGGCTCATTCACTCATACATCACAAATTTTTTCACACACTAACTCAAAAAAACATGAAAACAACACACAATATTTTACACACATACACCTCGAAAAAAGTGCTTTTTTTTCCAAACAACGACAAAAACTCAAACAACAACAATTGCACACATGCACACACATCAATGCATTTTCACTTTCACATGCATATATTTCTACATCTACATTTTTCCTTTCATTTCATGCATCTCTAAAAAGGCCCTAGGATTCTATTTAAATTTCCACAATTCAACCTGTGTGGGTTTCGAAGTTCACTTACCTGTACTACTCACCCTCCACCTTGACCCACTTTTTTTACCATTGTGTCCTTCACACCTCAATTTCAGTAGCATTCCATTGCAAATTATTATCCTCCCACTCTTCTCTCACTCTTCTCCTCTGATTCATAGGTGCACAAATGACGCATGCACCCTACGACCATGCATTTTATAGTCACATCTTTTGATTGTAAGGTACCCTGCGACCAAGCCCAAACTTCACCAAAACCTGCCCTAGGGTCCCCCAGGGGACTTTTCACCTATCTAACATGACTTTTCTTCATAGTTATCCGATATTATTACCATTTCATCTATTATCTCACTTAATCAACCACTTTGTGAAGCATTTTGTTGCCGCTTCATTTTCACCTCTCATCGCCTCATTGCTTTAGGGGGTAGACATCTCACTAACTATGCTTTATGTGTGATCAATAACCAAACACTCAATACTAAAAATTGTGTTTTTCCAAAAACCTTTGTTGAAGATCATATTACACCCTCCTTTGCTGGGGTAACTCAAAAGCATAATTTTTATTTTCATAAAAATTCCAATATAAATGAATTCTCTTCTCATCAAAAATTTAATCCAAATGAACATTTTATGGTCCAAAATACTAAAGTCTCTAGGCTAATCATGGATTTCCTTCTTCAAGAGTGGTAGTCGTAATACCACTTATGAATGAGGTACATGAGAAAAACCTACCAAGGGTTGAACAACTTATAAAATCAGATCAAGATTAATGCGGTATCAAAGGTAAAGTTTTAAAGACATTTGCTCCTTTCACAATTGGGGCATTTTACGTTGATCATGATAGTAAGGAAATATTACATCTACTCCCTCGACAATTACCATGGCATGACGAAAACCATCATCATCCATAATCTTCCATCATCCACAATAAATCATTATCGATTATTTTTTCTTATAAACCAAAACATCTTCTGGTGTCATTAAATTTTTGCACTGCCTTATGTCTTCACACACTATAGTACAAAAAGGGGTAAATATAGACACCTAAAAGTTGCACATGGTCGCTCACCCTATCTCCATAGTTGATTAAATTGTAAAAGCCTCAAAATTACATTAATTAACCTCAAAACACTGCATTTATTAAAAGGGCTATGCATAAGCTCTTTGGGCTACTTAAGCCCTTTCCTATGTTTAACCATGGTCCCCATGTGACCACCATAAAAAGCATTACCATAGTAACCCTAACCTTGGTCTAAAGTCACTTTATAACTAAAGTGCACTTAAGAGGTGTGGGTGAAAATTTTGCACCCCTTCACTCACTCTTCTTTGCAATATGATGACCTGTAAAGATGGCAAAATTTTGAGGCATTGATGGTCAAGCGAAATATGAAAGCAACAACACCATTGAGTGGCAATGAGTAGCAGATAAGCAAAATATTCAGGGTGATCGAGTAAATGAAGTTCCACAAATCTATTGTAAAGTTGAGGATTATTCAAATGGCGGGCAAAGAATTGGATGGGGCAGAGAACAAGTTGGGCAGACATTTTGGCTCTACCTTAGAGAAAAAATATCCTAAAACTCTACCCGACGATTGGGCAGCAACTTCAGCCAGTATGAGGGAGGAACTATCGCAGAATCCCAAACCTCAAGAAATATGGAAACTACCGTCTGGAGGAGGGTGGAACTTTGGGACATCAAAAGGATGAAACCTTGGTAAACCCTTGTCCAATTTTGGAGAGAAAAGGCCCTAGGATCTCACCCGACATCAAGAGCTACTAAGGCATGAGTTTCATGGGGAAGCAAGCCTTCCAATCGAGAGATAAAGTAAAGTTGAAGACACACAAAACAGATCAATTATAGCTTAAATGCCCACCCTCCTTCACAATGCTACCATGGGGTCGAATATTGAGTAGTTAACAAGTAAAGAAGCGGGTGGAATGTCTACCTGATACCAGAATCATCGCTAAGTTATTAATGAATCCAGCTACCTAGTATGAGTTGTTCATGGATGTAGAGGTGGTGATTTGAAAGCACATAGTTTCCAAGATAATAAATTCTAGTCATTCACCACCTAGCTGAAGGATCATCAACTGATCGAAGGGGAAAAGTAGATAAGGATTAAAGAGCCTGGTAGGAATGTCAATATCATCAACGATCCAAATTCATGTAGAAGTGCCTAATTCCTTTCGAACGACTGACATTATTCCAAGAATTAAAGTCTCTAATACATTCCCATCCATTTCAGAAGTGTTTTCCCAACTAGCGTCTTTAATACATGTATTTTAAATTCATTGTAATATTTATATAACTATTGGGATGTTAGATATCCTAAGGACGACTCTTTGACCATTACAATTTTTATGTAAAAATTCTCATAATTTTGTAAATATAAGTGCAATACTATTTGGTCTCCAATATCATCTTTGCATCTTGTGTTGAATTTATAATGCTTATTTTTGCTATAGCTATATGAGTGATCTCATTTAATTCTGCTACCTGTATTTGGTGGGTTTTACTTGGTGGTTCTAAAATTTACATTTTTATTGGGTTGGGGTTTATTTGTGCGTAGGTTTGTTAGGTGGAAGTGATTTAATTTTTCATCCTAGATTTCATGCATGCATTCATTGGTTGTGGAATTTGCTCTTCAACCCACTGTGTTGAGTACTGAGTTAGGACACGACTGATTGATCTATACCGTAGTGTACCTATGTTTCCATCGATGGTGTTGAGTGTGTATCTTGATGCAACCATAACCCATCCTTTAGATTTTTGGCCATGACCTCCTTTTTATCACTTTCCTGCTCTCTTTTCCTCCATTTTTTTAGGTGTAAGTAGCCAGGACCCTCATAGAGGAATTGAACTTCTTGGGAGATCGACCAACTTGCCTCCCCCATGGTGTGGTGGTTGTTCAATGTTGGCATAGGTCCATAGGGGTGTTGGATCTTTGACCAACAATTTTTTGTATGCCTAATGGTATCGATAGGTCTCATCCCCATAGATTATGGTGAAGCTTCGTTATGCAATATCTATATGTTCACTTGTCGACTCTGCTGCATAATGAACTAAGGTTCCCTCTAACCGGTTTCCTTCAAGAAAAACAATTTTGGTAACTCTGCTAGGGAACCAAAAGGGTTCAATTATTTTAGGAAATCAAAGTTCGATGATTCTTTGGTTTACCCATATCTTATCAAATCACCTAGTGACTCCTTTGTGCAGGAAATTTAGATCATACAACCAATTGACCCATTTAATGTGCTAAAATATTTAAATATATCAGAGGACTCAAGATTTTATAGGTAGTCTTGACCTCACCAATGGAGAAAGTATGCTCATTTTGTGACTCTGACTTCAAACAAAGGATCAAAAATTCTAAAGGCCAGTCCTATAATGGCTCAGCCGTGTTGTCCTTGATGGGATGATCCTAGTCCACTCAACCTCCAATGTTGGTATGAAATCCCTAAGAGTGCCTTGAAGGCCTTGACAAGATATAACGACATTGAAGGAACTAATCGGGAACACCTTGAAGATATTACTACTCTAGCGATCCTCCAAAGTATTACTCATGAAGATGACATGATTAGACTCCTGGTCTTGTATCTTAAAGGAAGGATATTATTTTGGTACCAATCTCTTGAACAAAAAATCATTTGCTCATGGGTGAATTTGGTGGGAGCTCTTGTTGACACATTTAATAGCTCCAAAGATCCTTTCCAACTCTTGATGAATCTCTCTTTTATCAAGAGGGCCCATTTTGAATGCATCACAAACTTCAATATCTGATTGAAAAGAAGTTGGGAAATAATTCCCATTGAATATAAGGTGTTCCCCGCCTAGGCTTACCTGTATTATGTTCAAGATTTCAGTTTGGATATAAGCCTCCTCTTGCATCAATTTGGAGAAAAGATATTCCCTCAAGTATTTCAGGAGGCTTTGTAGACTGAGCGAATCCTGCTTCAAGTAGGAAATATATATTCAATAGACTCCACCCTCACATCCCCTTTTCTAGTTGTTGTTGCTCCCCTTTTGACTGCATAGTACCTACAATGGATACTACTTGGAAGTTGTGTAGAAGCTAGAGCCACAGTTATGCGAAGCATAAAGGGCAACTCCTTTCTCAGGATCACATGAAGAAATTGCAAGCACAATTCATGCAACAAACAATTTTTTTGCTTGTAATTTTATTCAACATGCGGAGGACCTAAGCCAGCAGGATGGCCAAATGGTGGATCTCATCGGTGAAAAGGGAATAGTTTTGCACCCTTTTGTATCTGGGAGTGCATTGAGCATAAATTGAACCATACCCCAAAAGGCTTAGCCAATCAGAAGACAAGTCCCAAGGAGGCCCAACCAGTAGGGTTACTACTGAATAAGCCCTACTGTCAAACTTATATGAAGATGTCGGAGGAGCACACGATAGGGATTCCACAATAGGTGAAAAATGAGGAATGATAACACTAGATCATGTTGCCATACCAACCAGAACCTGAAGAGAGCTCCTACATGGTAAGATTTATTTCCACATTGATCATTGACTGCATAAGTACTGGTATACATGATGACCCACCATGAATAACACAAGCTTATACTGAGAGGGGGGTGAACAGTATAAGACCAATTTTTACTTTTTTTTACCAAATAGTAGTAATCAATATAATCAATGGCAATATCAATTGCAATAACCAAAGCAATGCACAAATCATCACACATAATAGAGACACCAATTTTAACGTGGTTCACCCAATGTGGGCTACCTCCATAGAGAAAACATTTCTTCTAAATATTTCTCAAGCAATCTCATGGGAATACTTCCCAATTACAATGTTTATGGACCTATGTACAAAGGAGATGCTGATCCCCTAATCTCAAGTTCATGGATATCTTCCACAGGAGAACTCTTTCCCCTTATGATCTAGCTAGTGATCTTCTAGAAGACCCTGTCTCTCTACTGTACTGACTGGTGGATCTCTCTCCACTTGAAGACTCCTCACTCAGATTTGTCTTCAATTGTCCTGGCTGCTGGATCTCTATCCACTGAGACTCTATCCTCTATACTCTGTCACCTCCAAAGCTCTGTCTCAATAGGTTCACTTAGAACCTTCTCAAATATTCTCAATAAGCTCACTCAAAACTTGTCCAAATCTACTCAACAAACTCACTCAGAACCTGCTCAAATCTGCTCAATAGGTCCACACAGAACCTACTAAAATTTTCTCAATAAGTCCTCTATAGGACTTGTACAAATCTTCTCAATAAGTCCTCTCTTGCTCAAATATGCTCAATAAGTCCTCTCTAGGACTTGCTCAAATCTGCATAGCAAGATTCTACAAAAGCTTACTCAAAATAAGTCCACAAGCCTTCTCAAATACTTGTCTCAAATCTTCTTAACAAGCTCACACAAAACTTGTCCAATCTCATAGAATCATAAATTAAATTGTTAGAGACTCAATATGTTCTATACTTAATGCTCAATCAATATTTTAACTCAATCTCATAGAAGCATAAAGATAATTTTTAGAGACTCAATATGTTCTATACTCAAATCCCAATCTCAACTCAAATAAATATCATAGAAGCATAAAGAGAATTGTTAGAGACTCTATATGTTCTATACTCAAATCCTAATATCAACTCAAATCAATCTCATAGAAGCATAAAGAGAATTGTTAGAGACTCTATATGTTCTATTCTCAAATCTCAATATCAACTCAAATCAAGAATATAGAATAGTTTGTTTTATGGAACTTGAACAACCACATGCATCCACTTGACTAGGCTCAATCAACTCAATTCAACCAATCACCTCAATGAACAACCCTTTATCACAAACCCTACTCTAAGCATGTATCAACCAACCCAAAATGTTTCCAACAATGCTCAACAACAAATATTACATAACAATGATACTCATGTTCTTTTCTAACTCAATTTCAAGTTCTTTGCATCACCCATTGGATTCAACAACAATGCTAATAAGATAAGGTTTTAATCACAACTCTCAATTTAGAAAACCTTGAAGCATAAACTCAAAGTACTTCACTCAACCAATGGTCTAAACAACAATGCTTATCAAACAAGGTTTAATCACAACTCACAATCCAAAAAACCTTGAAGCATAAACTCAAAGTACTTCACTCAACCAATGGTCTAAACAACAATGCTTATCAAACAAGGTTTAATCACAACTCACAATCCAAAAAATCTTGAAGCATTAACTCAACCACTTTCGAAAAGGAAACCAAAATCAATCCTTTTCACTCCAATGATATTTCAAAAATAAACCACACAAATAAAATCAATGGAGAGTATTACTCATACCTTTTCGATGCCTTATGAGTTGTCCACTAAATCTGTCACACTCAACACACTTTCTTTTTCAACTCTTAACAAGGGTTAGAGATCTTGAGTAATAACACAACAATAATATCCAAATAACACCTTATTACTCCTACTTTATTTTAACATCCACCAAATTTCTTTTTAAAAGAAAACCCTTACTCAAAATAACTTTCACTAAAAATAACTTTATCAAAAACCCTTATTACTCCTAACAATTTCAAAAATCACAATTAAAAATAATTCACAACTCAAACAACCACCATGACCTTATTCCTTAAGGTTACTCAAAAAATCAACTAACGAAGCACCTTTACCCCTTATCACTCCACCTTAGGCAAACCTTAATACTTGCCTCGAGGGGAATCGAACCCTCATCTTTCCCCAATGTGAACACCCTAGCCACGACCAAGCTGCTACACGAGCTGCGGGCTCATTGGTAAAAAAGAAGCGCCACCCACTTCTTATCCTTCACCCTCTTTTGCCAAGACAAAAGTATGTGCCTTGGGCGCCTCAACAGAACAAAGCCAAAAATGATGCTTGCAGGAATCGAATGCACAACCTCCTTGTCACCAACATATTTGCACAATTCAAGCTGCCACTAGGCCACACTGCCCAATGCATTTTGGGAAGTGGTCGTTGTCTCCCTTTAATGTTCACTGCGTCACTTAAACGAAAAACACGAGCTCTTTTTCTTTGCAAATACCAAGCGCAAATATCAACGAGCAAGGATCAATGAATTAAAAAATTCAATGTCATATTTATATGCCTTCCCTTAGTTTTGGAAATGCCGGCCTTTTTGAAACTTCCTTCATGACCTCAGCAAATCAACTTTTAATTTTAATTTTAAAATTAAAATTAAAATTTAAAGTAAATCTTTAAAATTAAATATCTCCATCACCAGGGCACCTTTTTCGATGAAACAAAAAGCCAACTTGGGTTTTAAGAAAAATCCATTTCAAATCTGCCATCCATGGTTTTAAATAAAAACCTTTTGCTAAGCTTCCCTTGAAGCTCCTTTTGGAACCAAATGCCATGCATCCCTTCTTGAACCTTTGATAAAAAACCTTTGCTTCTCATGAAGCTCTTTGTGAAACACAAACATAGTGCTTACTTACATAGATACTTTTGACATCAATGACAACTCTTAGCTTAGGTACTCAAAATGTCCAACACACCAAGTTATGGACATATTGCAACTTGGAAAATCTGGGGGCAGTCTTAGCAGGACTACAAAGAATACCTAAAGTTCAGTGTAATATTATTTGACCATTGTAGTTTCACTGGATGATTTCCAAGATAAATCAGTGGTTGTGGCATGTCAATCACACCATAATTTTATGCAAATAAGACGATAGCTAAATAAAGGTGCAAAAATCATGTGACCAATTGACAACATCTTGTACCATGGTGACCCTAGATGAAAAGTGCAAGAAAAGCTTCTAGAAAGAACATCAATTTTGAAGCACTCCCCCTCATAGTATATGTTCTTTATGTTTTGTTGTTGTGACTCTGTTACCCAATGGATCAAGGTTTCAATTTCTAACATTATTTTGTACAATCCCTAGAAAATATATCTACTACATGTACCAGTAACAAGCATGATGTAGGGTGATAGCAAGACAAAGAGGTAAAATCTAGATCCACCAAAATCACTCACATAAAACTAGATATTTTGAGAGCAATGCCCACTTCTCGATCAAATGGGAAAATTGATCTATAAATAGCACCCCAAAAGGTGATAGCAACATATGTTGTGCAAAATGAAGATGGTAATGATGCTTGGACTGAATATTCCCTATAGGAATGAGCAAATGAAGTCTTTCCTTGATTGCATCAAAAAAATATATTGTATCAAGACTGGAAAATGCTCCTAGAATTCTATATGTTCTTGAATAGTGCTTGGTACATGGTGGGATATGTAGATGGGAGTGTGATCTGCAGGGGTGTCCCATGGATCACCTTACCTTAAGTTTCTTTTATTTTTTTGCATCCTTCCTTCTATTTCCTCAATTCCCTATTACCACTATCCCAGGGTGTTAGTGGTCTTCTTCTTACTTATGCTATTTCTTGTGTTTCCCTACCTCCCATTTTGCCCTCTTCTCTTTCCTTGGTTTTGCTTTATGTTTTCATTTGTGGTCCCCCTTATATTCTCCCCTTCTACCTTGTTTCACCTTGTTTTCGTTCACCTTTGGCCACCTTCCTCCTTTTTCTTGTAGCCTTTGTTGGTTTCTTTTGTTTGTGCCCTCTCTGTCCCCTTCCTCTTTCCTGTTTGAGTGTTTCAACGTGTCACTTTCTAGATTCTCTCTTTTTGCAAGTAAAAGGTCCTTGTGAGTCACAAAGAGTGTGGGTGAAAATTTTGCACCCACTCACTCCTCTTTGTACTATGATGATTTGCAAATATGGCCAAATTTTGAGGTGTTGATGGTTGGGCAGAATATGAAAGCAAAAACACCATTGGGTGGCAATGAGTAGCAGATGGGTGAAAGATTTAGGGTGGCTGAGTAAATGAAGTTCCACGAGTCTGCGACAAAGTTGAGGATTATTCAAAGGGTAGGCAGAGAATTGGATGATATGAAGAACAAGTTGGGTGGACATTTTAGCTCTACCTAAGGTAGAAATATCCTAAAAATTTGCTTAATAGTTGGGCAAAAAATTTGGCCAGTCTGAGGGCGGAATTATCATAGAATTCCTGCCCTCAACGAAGATGGAAACTACCGCCCATCGAAGGGCAGAAATTTAGGACATTAGAAGGGAAGAACCTTGGTAAAGCCCTACCCAATTATGGAGAGCATGTTGGCCCTAGGGGCCTGTACAACATCAGGAACTACTAAGGCATGAGGTTCATGGGGAAGTGAGCCTTCCAATTAGGAGATAAAGTAAATTTGAAGACACGCAACTTGAAGCGATTGTAGCTTAAATGCCTGCCCTCCTTCACAATGCTAACATGGGCAGAAGATTGAGTAGTTGACAAGTAAATAAGCAGGTAGAATATTCGCCTAATACCAGAATCATCGCTAAGGCATTAATTAATCCAGCTACCCAGTATGATCAATTCATGGATGTGGAGGTGGATATTTGAAAGCACACAATTTCTAAGACAATCAATTTTAGTCATTCACCACCTACCTAAATGATTACCAACTTATCGAAGGGGTAAAGTAGATAAAGATTAAAAATCCTGGTAGGAATGTCAGAATCATCAACGATCCAGATTCATGCAAAAGTACCTAACTCCTTTCGAACGATTGACATTCTTCCAAGAATTAAAGTCACTGCTGCATACTCATCCATTTAAAAAGTATTTTCCTGCCTAATGTCTTTAATACATGTATTTTGAATTCATTGCAATATTTCTATAAATATTGGGATGTTAGATATCCCAAGGGCAGCTCTTTGGACATTATAATTCATATGTAATTCTTCTCATCATTCTGTAAATACAAGTGCACTACTTTTTGGTCTCCAATACTGTCTTTGCATCTTGTGTTTAATTTATAATGCTTATTTATGCTATGGCTATCTAAGTGATTTCATTTAATTCTATTACCTAGATTTTGTGGATTTTACTAAGTGGTTTTGGAATTCGCATTGTTATTGGGTTGGGGTTTATTTCTGCTTAGGTTGGTCGGGTGGGAGTGCTTTAATTTTAAATCTTGGATTTCATGCACCCATTCACCGATTATGAAATTCTCTCTTCAACCCGCTACACGAAGTGCTGAGTGAGGATCTGACTAATTGATCTATTAGGTACTATGCCTATGTTTCCATTGATGGTGTTGAGTGTGCATGTGTCTTGATGTGGCTATAACACGTTCTTGTGAGTTCTAGCCATGACCTCATTTTTTATCTCTTTATTTCTCCATTTCCCCCCATTGTTTTAGGTGTAAGTAGCCAGGATCCTCATAGAGCAATCAACCTTCTTTGGATATCGGCCACCCTGCCTTCCCCCTGGTGTGACGATCATTCAATGTTGGCGTAGGTCTACGCAGGTGTTAGATATCCTACCAACAAGAGGTTAAACACATGTTTAATTAAGCTTAATAAAGGTTAACACTAACCTTTTACTCACACATGTGTACACCCATGACATTAATAGATATTTAATGATGTTTATTCTTTAAGACATGGGAAGGGGTGAGTCACCCTCCATCTCACCCTTTTGACCTTAGTTTAACCTAGGGTCACCCTAATCAAGGTTAAAATTAACCTTTGCTCACACATGTGTGCACCTATGTTATTTGTAGATATTTAAAAGATCCCTCTTCAAAGCATATGAAAGGTGAGTCACCTTACAACTCACTCTTAACCTCACCATAGTTGAGATTCAACCCAGGGTTCAATCCACCTCACAAGGGATACCTCGCCACCCAAAACTCTCCAAAATGCTAGAAATAGTAGTACTTTTCCTCATAAATCCATCCACCTCATTTCACATACCAAAACTCTATCAAAATTATATTAGACATCCACCTATTAATCAACCATCAAATAAACATGACAATCCACCTATTGTACCCTCTAGTATGTTATTTTGATAGGTTTTGATAGGTATAGGAGCATATTTTATTTCGACCAGGAGCTTCTATAACCACATGATAGCACTATCTTCTATCAAATCCATAAAAGTATAGTTATAGTCAGAGTTGTTAGGTACCCAATGATCCAAACCGATTGTACCCTAGGATGCGACTCTGGTCAAATTCCACTTTTAGGCAATAGAAAGTTACAAAACCCTCCCGACAGGTAATATTTACTATTTTATAGCACTTACAATAATTTACAACTTTTATTATGCATTTTACTGCTTTCTTTAGTGTATTTTGTCTTCATAACTACGAGGCTTGATCCATGATAGGTCCTTGTTGACACTTTTTGTCACATTATACAAGGGGTAGAAGAATAGTAGAATTTTTGTATAATATTTCCTTGTTGAAAGTTTTTCTTTTATTTTAAGTTGCAGCAATTTTGACTCTCCCTATCTCCCCTTTATAAAATGAAGAAGAAAGAGCTTCGCTACCAAATAGGCCAAGGAAAATAGCTTCGCCGAAGGAAAAGGAGGAGAATGTGAAAAGAGCTTCGGGCCCGAAGCACTTCAAATCACCACTTCGGGCGAAAACCTTGCGAAGTAATTTCGCCGAAGAAAATACAAAGATAACGCTTCGCACCCGAAGCATTTTCAGCAGCCGCTTCGGGCGGAAGTTTTGCGAAGCAGCATCCAAACGACTTCGCCGAAGGAGGAGAGCATAATCCAAATCAGCCAAGGCAAGGAAACTACTTCGGGCCCGAAGTATTTCCGACACCTACTTCGGCCGTTTCACCCAAAGCAGTGGTGCCCGAAGCAAAATGACAATGTGTCAAAAGCAAAAAAGTGCTTCGGGAGGATATTCCCCGAACCACAGTTTTGAGAGAGAATCGGGCCGAAACATTTTCCAACCGAAGCAGTTTCGCTAGCAAAGGACAAAGAGCCCCATTTCAAAGATGGAACCCGCTCGGCAATCAACATCCCCGAAGAAGTTTCTGCGAAGCATTATTTTGCGAAGAACAAATCAAGGAGAATCTACTTCGGCCCAAGGCCTTGGCGAGGCGGATATGTAGCGAAGCACTTTTCGGGCCCACGTTCCAAGGCGGGCAGCTTCCCAAGGTGATCGAAGGCCCCTTATAAGTACCCCCTTTCTTGCCCGATAAGTCCGCTGACCAATTCTGGCAAACGAAAGGGACGTAACAGTCCTCGGAGTAAAACCCGACGGGCATAACGATCACTCAAGCATAGCATCCAGAAGCCAGGGACACTCGGGCGGCGCATTAAATGAATGTTTCCACGGTTGACCCGGTCACAGTTGCCAGTTTTGGCAACCGATTTGAAAACTCAGTCGCAGCAACCGCGAGGAGCCGATTTCTCAGGGCCCGAGGGTGTACTCCATCATTTTTGTAATAATGACTCAGAGGGCCGGGTCCTCTATAAAAACCCAAGCTTTGCAATGTAAAAGGGGGGGAACTTTCTGCTAGAAAGTCGTTGTAACTTGATGTCCTGCGTCTAATACTAAAGATCTTTTGTGCTCCATTTCTCTCTTTTATGCTGCCTTCTGTGCTTAATTCTTTTGTCCTATTTGCACTCGTATATCGAGACTTCGAATCCCGAATCCGATGTGCGATTGGGAACTCGTACCCTAAAATTCGCCCTCGAAGGATACATAGGAGAGGAAAAACGCTTTGTCGCTTTCTTTTATGCTTCGCTGGTGGATCGAGGTTTCTGTTATTCCCTCTTCTTAATCGCTGTTACTCCGAACCCCGAATTTCAGCGAGAGAGAGAGGAGAACCCCGCGAACCCGTCCAGAGGATACATAGGAAGGTCGACACTTCGTTTCTTTCATTCCATTCTTGGTATTTCCTGCTGCTATTCGAGTTATTAGTGAGTAATCGTGCTTCTTGTTCTTCCCCACCTTAAATCATCAATCTCTAACCCTTATCCTTTTTTATTTCTTTCTCTAACCCGAACTCCTTTTATTTCTTTCCTGCACTCTTATCTCAAACCCCAAAAGTAGATTAGTATAGGAGCCGGCCTTTCTCCGGAGATTGGCACGAGGGGCATCTCTTCCTCTCGGCCTTTCAATGTTGGTCGCAGGTCCAGGGCGCGCAAACCCACCGAAAGTCCTTTCCTGTGCGGATTTGATGACCAACAGTTTTTGGCACGCCCGATGGGACCCAAGGTCCCATATTTGAGAAAATTTCTAGCCCGTCTTCACCGGAGCCAGTAGTTCTAACAAAGTTCCCGGTGAGATCCGGTCAGTCTCATCTTCTGAGTAGTAGTGAGAATCGATGCGCTCATTACCGAAAGACTCTTAGCATCTGGCGACTCTGTTTTACCCGAAGATCTCTAAAGTCGTAAAGACCATTGCCCAAACCTCGTGTTCTGGTAACCAGACTCCCCATGTCTTAAGAAGGTCCGAGTTCGGTGAATCTCTGGCTTGTCTTCATCTGATAAAATCACCCGGCAACCTCGATTGAGCTGAAGATCCAGATTTCCTGGTCGTAGGCGCCTTTCAAATCCGAAAGAAGATATCCCGGAGGAATCAAGGTTCGGTGAGCAGCCTTGACCTCACAAGCGGAGAAAGAATGTCCACCTAACGACCCCGCCTCAACGGCGACAACCGCGATTTCCATAGGCTGCTGTCATAATGGCTGGGAGAAGCTTTCCTAGCTGGAACGATCCAGGCCCCCTAAATATCCAAAGCTACCACGAGATTCCCAAAAGTGCTTTGAAATCATTGTCAAAATACAGCGGCACCGCGGGAATGGCCCGAGAGCACCTTGAAGATGTTGCCGATTTAGCGACCCTCCATGACATTATCCATGAAGATGTCATGATCAGACTTCTTGTTTTATCACTGGAAGGAAGGGCGCTGCGGTGGTACAGATTGCTCAGGCCCAAAAGCATCTGCTCATGGGATGACTTAGCGGGGGCATTGATCGAAACGTTCGATGGCTCTCAGGACCCCTTCCATCTCTTCGCATACCTCTCCACCATCAAGAGAGCACCTTCGGAAGGTATCACGGACTTCAATGTCCGATTCTGCAGGAGTTGGAAGAGAATCCCACTGGAGATCCAACCGACGCCCGCCCAAGCCCATCTCTTCTATGTTCGGGCCTTCCACCCGGACGTAAGCCTCATTCTACTGCAATCAGGGGAACGAAGGTTCCCTCAAATATTTGAGGAGGCAATACGAGCGGAACAACTTTTGCTCCTATCGAGAAAGTGGCAGTGGAGAGAAACTCCGTCGCTTCCCCCGATAATTACGGCTCCTGTTCGGCCAACGCAGTACTCTTCATGGGGCATTCCTCACACTGAGCCGAGGCCTGAGATGCAGTCATTTGGAGCTCAGGAGGCAGACCTCATACTAGCCCAACAATGGGAATACGCAAGCACGGCCCACCTAATGAACAACATGGTTGCTCGCGATCTCCATCAAGAGGTGAACCGAGGAGAGAAGCAGACTCGAGTGGTAGAACCCGAGAACAAAGAGGGCACATTTTTGCACCCTTTTTGTGTCCCAAGAGATGGCATGCAAGAGTTCAGCCAAAGCTCATCAAGCCTGTCCGATTCAGAGGATGAGCCCGAAGAGTTCCTGGAGGACTACTCTTCGTCGGAGGAACCTTGTTACCATGACAGTAGGATGGAAGAACCTGTGCCCGACCTTCATTTGGAAGAATCTACAGAATTCTGGCATTGGGTCTGGTACTGGTTTCGGCTATCCCTAAGACCGATGCCCCAAGAAGGCTTTCGAGTGGCGAACTTCTTCGCCAACAATCTGAGCATTGGCAGAAATGAAAATCGGCTGCGTTGCTTCCTGTTCGCAGCATGGACAACTTCGAGTAGAAATGATCCGAACTCCGAAGGTCAGCTAAAGTTCAACCTGATCTGGTCGGGTCACTGCAGGTTCACCGGATAATCACCCGAAGTTGAGTCCGTGGTGGCGGCATGCCCATTATGCCGCAAGCTTGTGAATAGTGTAAATAGTTCGGTTGATAAATAAAATGTTGCAAAAACTCAAGTCGAGTTTTACCTCGACACTCCAAAAAAAAAAAAAGGTTCGCAGCAACGATTCGGACCAAGGCCCGAGAAGTACTTTGCCAAGGGGAGTTCAAGCGAAACAGTTTCCAAAGGAGGACCGGCGAGCCACCTACTTCGGGCCCGAAGCATAAAAGGAACAGCTCGCACCAAGGGTTCACCCCGAAGCACTTCAACTCTGACTTCGGCGTCACCAACCCAACGACGGAAAAGGCGGGGGCATTTAAAATGTGCCTAGGGGAACGTGCCGACAGCCGCCTTCAAAAGCGTCCGAAGCGGGCGAGTTAAATGAAAAGGTGGTGGGTACATCCTTTAGGGATTCGGTTAGGAGAAAAGTTCATGCTCGGGTACAAAGTGGCAGAGGGTCATGCTTCCAAAGCAAGCCGCAATCATCATAACACGCAACCTGTGTACTACTCCACCATGCGGCGAATTGGACGAAGCAACGTGAAGTTAATTATGGCAAGTGCCATAAATACTGGTGGTTGCCTTCTACGGCTATATAACGCAGGCTCCAGCAGTAACGAAGCTATTTGCCCGATAATTCATGCAAACTTCGCTACTAGCCTTCAAACTCTCCTACCTTGCGCTTCGAAGCCTCCGATCCCGAAGCCCTCCGCATTGTTTTCTCCATCACCCCTAGCACTATGGGGAAGAAGAACTCTAAGGAAAAGGGGAAGGAACCAGAAGTGACGGCCCCCGAGCAGCCAAAAGCAAAAGGCCATGACAAAGGGCCAAAGAAAGTTGATGTTAGCCGCCGCCCCGAGAAACAAATCATGGGAGAAAGAGAGGATTCTGGGGATGAGCAGCCTGAAGAACCACCAGTCGACAGGTGGGATAGGATCAGAGACACCAAGCTATCAAGGAGCGTGGCCGAACTCAGGAGCACCATCGAGTTCATGAAAAGTAGGCTCTCGACAGACAACAAAAGAGCTGTCGCCTACTACTCCCAGATATACTGGTATCTGACGCCCCCCACACATCACTGCCCTGAGCTGATTGATGCCATCGCACAGAACTACCAGCCCTCCTCCAGGCAAGTGGTAGACGCCTCCGGGCACAAGCTTTTCTCCATTTTGAAGGAAGATGTCCAGGCAGCCTTTGCGCCACAACAGGGCCCTCCTAAGGGGTATACAGTTCGCAACGTTATTCTTAGCGAACAAATGGAGAGGTTCACATCCTCCAACTACATAATCAATTTTTTGCAACAGAGCCTCAAGAGCGGGCTTCCTTCGGGCAAATTGCCCCAGATGCCCCTACCCTTGGAGGCCTTCAAAAATGCCGACATCTTCTCCATCATTGCATGGGTGGCAGGCCTGTCTACTGACGCTTCGGTGCACCCATGGCAGGTGTCTTTGGCTGAGTGTATCTCTAGAGGGGAATTTTATGCTCCTGATGCTTCGAGGCCGAGCACCAACCCAGTATTTTTCGACTGGGCAGAATGGGTGGCCAGGACCCTACATACCCGGCTCGCCAGCATGAAGAATCCTGGGGCAAATAAGTACTTTTCGCCCTGTTCCCTTCTTGTTTGGTTATTTTTCTATCATGTACATAG
Organism: Wollemia nobilis; assembly: GCA_028583015.1. NCBI lineage: Eukaryota > Viridiplantae > Streptophyta > Pinopsida > Araucariales > Araucariaceae > Wollemia > Wollemia nobilis. The sequence continues at coordinate 9,749,443 of JAQPPZ010000103.1, forward strand.
AAGTTTCCCTTATATTGCTATTACGACAAGTGGCGAGGATGGAAGCCCTCTGCCTGTATACCAGTGGACCCCTCTCCTATTGAAGACGGAGTCCTATTATTCTTTTAACCAACAATTTTTGGGACCCGCGATGCATATGCTAACAGGGTCTTCCCCTCGGGTTCCCCTCCTCCTAAGGGATAAGGTGGTACAAGAAAGGAGGGGAGACATTTTTCAGCTGACACAGGGGCTTGTAATTCGCATATTCGGCTTCATAGGGAGGCCTTTTTTACTGCCAGTCTATCCCTCCGAATACCAGTTCGCATTGGAGGCCGCTCGACAGAGTGATGCAACAAACGCCATTTATGGCCATGGACGGAAATGGGCTCACACCTGCGATTTCCCTTTCAAGATGGGAGTTATCGAGGTGTTTGCCCTCAAACAAAATGTTTTCTTGGAGGAGAAGCTCACCAATTTTGGCCTAGTCCAGCTTCCTCAGCAATGGCTCTATGACCCCTTGGGGGTAATGAGAGATCATCTTCGATTCAAGAACTTCCACGCTTGCCCCTATCCCAAAATTGTGGAGCAGAGGAACAATCCCAACGGGAGGGATCTAGAGTGGCACTTGGAGAAAATGGAAACGCTACCTCCCTGGCATGAGTTCTACCCGATGGAGGTCGCATATGACCCAGTTCGAGCACCCTCTCCCGAGCCCCAACTCTACCTTCTGGAAGAAGGCAAAAGATGATTTGAAGGAAGCAACGAAAGATTGGGACGTGGCCCAATTAAGAGAGTGGTGGATAATGAGGGTCCATCGCCGGAAGACAAATTCTTACGGTCTTTTGTCATCTGACAAAGACTTCATAGCGGTCTATGAGGCCAATGCCGGGACATGGAAGCCTTTGTCCTTCGCCGACCTCATTCCTCCAGCTATTCCAGGTTCGGGTGAAAGCCCAAAGAGAAAGGAAACTACTTCGGAGCCAAAGAAAGGAAAGAGGGCCAAAGCCACGCCACAAAGGCCACCTCCAGTACCTGTGGGAGGCCAAGACACGAGTTTCGAAGAGTCTGAACAACCGCTGGTGAGGACAAAGAGAAAGAAGCCAGAATCAGTGCAAGTGCCTCCAGGCCATCCAAAGCGCCTTCGCACAGGGTTTCCGAGCCCTTCCACTAGGCAACCTACATTGGGTTCATCCGAAGCAATTATTGAGAGTGCCACGCCACCAAGCGCCACAACCGTCCCGGATATCAATGTCATCAATGTGGAGGAACTCCTCCAATCCGAAGGGGACGCCGAGGCAGAAAACATGGAGGTTGGAGATGCCGAAGCAGAAGAAGAACAAGATGCGGCTGCACCCGAAGCCACCACTGCCACAATGCCAGGAGGGCACTCAGGTACGCGTTCTCCACCCCTTGCTCAAGACTCACCCATACCCCCTGCGGCCACGACCGAGAGTTCTCAGCAGTCTCCCCTACGTAGCCCATCGCCCCATCACACGTCACCCGTGACTAGTCCAAGTCCATCCCACGATTCCGGCCGGGATAAATCCATTGAAGTCACTTCGCCCACTCGCGCTGCCACCCCCTTGATTTTTAGCAGAAGCGGAGGTATCGCTTCAACACCGAGCCCCACCACCCAATCCCTCATCTCGCATGATGTGGCCGCCATTGCCGAAATGCCCGCTACACCCACCGTCGGACCTTCTGGCGAGACATCCCCCATCCATTCCCTGTATTTGTTCACCCCTTTGGCCGGTGACCCAGCCTTGTTTGAATCAGAGATGTCTTTGATCAAGGAACGCCCCCTTGCCGAGAAGCTGCTCCAAGCTCGGCAGAATACCGACAAAATCTTGAAGGAGGCGAGAAAGAAAAGAGGGCGAGCGACGGCTCAAGTTGAAAAATGCGTCGTGTTTGATTTAAAAGCCGGGAAGATGCACAAGATCAAGAAGGTCCCTAAGGTGCAGAAACCCCTGGATGAAATGACTCCAGCGGACTATGATTACCAGGAAACGCCTAAGGACCTGGTGCATCTAAATGTAGACAATGAATCGGCATCCATGCATGTCCGAATTGAGACCTTTAGGGCTCATGCAATCATCGCCAACCAACGCAGGATCGAGGCCGAGGCCGCCAATGTTAAGCTAGAAGAAGATCTGGCGAGGGTCCGCTCCAAGTTGGCGGAGGCCGAGGAGAAGTGCAAGGCCATGAAAAAGGAAACGCGCGCCCTAAAACAACAGGTTCAACAACTCCAGTCTACAGCCGAGAGCCAAGCGCAGAAATAGATCGAGAGCGATCTAAAGGCCAAAGAGCTGGAAGACAGAATTGCACAAATGCAAGCCCAACTGTACGAAAAGGAAGACCTGACGGTGTTCGATAGGAGCAGAATCAAGGAGATTCGTGCCCACTTGCTCAAGAATTTTAGGTCTCGGTGTTCCAGCGCCCTCACAATACTAACCTTCATCACCGAAGCCCAGCACGCTATTGCCGAAGGAGGGCCAATCATTGATGAAGTCACGCAGAAAGCCAGGCACCGGCTCAAGTTAGCCTTCGACGTCCAAAATACGAAATATCAAGACTTGCAGGTCACTGCGATGACTCGGACGGCTAGGGATTGGTCCACGGCTCAGGCCACGGTTCGTGCCTTCTTCTCCAAGGTGCAAAAAGCTCGAGAAGGCGAGAAGCCTCCAAGACATCTTTGACAATGAGCAACGCGCCTCGATGAATTATTTTCAGGACCTCTCCTCCTTGGGTTTCCCGAGTTTCACGGACGATGACGGGAACCTTCTGACTAAAGATGACCTCAAGCCAGTCTGGCTCCAGTTCGAGGGCGATGTCTCGGAGATAGACGGGTGGGCGGAGCCGATCTCAGAGGGGCAGGTGACCGACTTCATCTTGAGATACCGCAAGATGGTCGCATGCCTAAATGATTTATTCATCAGGGCCAAACATGCTGACATCGGGCAAATTGATCGGTTTCGTGTTTTGGTTAAGGCACTACAAGATCAAGAGCCATTCCAAAAGAGTGCCTGGACTCATGTTCGAAGAATGATGAAGCGCATCCGTGATCGCCTCGAACCATCGCCTCAGCCAGAAGCCGCGTCGGAGGAGGAGGAAGAAGAAGAAGGAGAAGAGGAGCAAGAAGAGGGACAGACCGCCGAAGCAGGATCCGAGGGAGACCAGTGACTCCATAGCCCAATGGATCAGGACTAAAGGGTTCTTTTGCCGAGGCGAGCTCGTCACCCCGCGAGCCGCCAAGAATGTTGACACTTTTTGTCACATTATACAAGGGGTAGAAGAATAGTAGAATTTTGTATAATATTTCCTTGTTGAAAGTTTTTCTTTTATTTTTAAGTTGCAGCAATTTTGACTCTCCCTATCTCCCCTTTATAAAATGAAGAAGAAAGAGCTTCGCTACCAAATAGGCCAAGGAAAATAGCTTCGCCGAAGGAAAAGGAGGAGAATGTGAAAAGAACTTCGGGCCCGAAGCACTTCAAATCACCACTTCGGGCGAAAACCTTGCGAAGTAATTTCGTCGAAGAAAATACAAAGATAACGCTTCGCACCCGAAGCATTTTCAGCAGCCGCTTCGGGCGGAAGTTTTGCGAAGCAGCATCCAAACGACTTCGCCGAAGGAGGAGAGCATAATCCAAATCAGCCAAGGCAAGGAAACTACTTCGGGCCCGAAGTATTTCCGACACCTACTTCGGCCAGTTTTCACCCGAAGCAGTGGTGCCCGAAGCAAAATGACAATGTGTCAAGAGAAATGCTTCGGGAGGATATTCCCCGAACCACAGTTTTTGAGAGAGAATCGGGCCGAAAAATTTTCCAACCGAAGCGCTTGCCACAGCAAAGGAAAAAGAGCCCCATTTCAAAGATGGAACCCGATCGGCAATCAACATCCCCGAAGAAGTTTATGCGAAGCATTATTTTGCGAAGAACAAATAAAGGAGAATCTACTTCGGCCCAAGGCTTCGGCGAGGCGGATATGTAGCGAAGCACTTTTCGGGCCCACGTTCCAAGGCGGGCAGCTTCCCAAGGTGATCGAAGGCCCCTTACAAGTACCCCCTTTCTTGCCCGATAAGTCCGCTGACCAATTCTGGCAAACGAAAGGGACGTAATAGCCCTCGAAGTAAAACCCGACGGGCGTAACGATCACTCAAGCACAGCATCCAGAAGCCGGGGACACTCGGGCGGCGCATTAAATGAATGTTTCCATGGTTGACCCAGTCACAGTTGCCAGTTTTGGCAACCGATTTGAAAACTCAGCCGCAGCAACCGCGAGGAGCCGATTTCTCAGAGCCCGAGGGTGTACTCCGCCGTTTTTGTAATAATGACTCAAAGGGTCGGGTCCTCTATAAAAACCCAGGCTTTGCAATGTAAAAGGGGGGGAACTTTCTGCTAGAAAGTTGTTGTAACTTGATGTCCTGCGTCTAATACTAAAGATCTTTTATGCTCCATTTCTCTCTTTTATGCTGCCTTCTGTGCTTAATTCTTTTGTCTGTTTGCACTCGTATACTGAGACTCTGAATCCTGAATCCGATGTGCGATTGGGAACTGTACCCTAAAATTCGCCCTGAAGGATACATAGGAGAGGAAAAACGCTTTGTCGTTTTCTTTTATGCTGCTTGGTGGATCGAGGTTTCTGTTATTCCCTCTTCTTAATCGTTGTTACTCCGAACCCCGAATTCCAACGAGAGAGAGAGGAGAACCCTGCGAACCCGTCCGGAGGATACATAGGAAGGTCGGCACTTCGTTTCTTTCGTTCCATTCTTGGTGTTTTTTGCTGCTATTCGAGTTATTAGTGAGTGATCGTGCTTCCTGTTCTTCCCCACCTTAAATCATCAATCTCTAACCCTTATCCTTTTTTATTTCTTTCTCTAACCCGAACTCCTTTTATTTCTTTCCTGCACTCTTATCTCAAACCCCAAAAGTAGATTAGTATAGGAGCCGGCCTTTCTCCGGAGATTGGCACGAGGGGCATCTCTTCCTCTCGGCCTTTCAATGTTGGTCGCAGGTCCAGGGCGCGCAAACCCACCGAAAGTCCTTTCCTGTGTGGATTTGATGACCAACAGTCCCCAAATGCACTAACCCCTTTTGCAGGTCATACATATCTTGAGGAAAAAATTGATCATTGGTGGCTCCCTTGCATTAAGCCCAACTAAATTTAAGGATCCTTGGAATACCGATCTAGGGCCAACTCGACCAGTTCACTGAAAGAAAAGGGACATTCACCATGCTAAATCTCACTTTGTAGCCTTCTAAGGCAGATTTGTAAAAATGAGGACCCCTTGTAACCCCTTTTGAGAATAAATATACTTGATAGACTTTACGCTCGTTTTCCATTGAGTTCATACTCAAACTTTATTATACCTTAAGAATCCATCTAGGAGCAAAAAACTTTTTGATCCAACCATAATTTGTAAAATCTAGTCCATGGAAGGTAATAGATAATGATCCTTAAGAGAAGCTTGGTTGAGGTCCCTGAAGTTGACATATTATTGGGTCTTTCAATTTTTTCTTGACCAAAACTAGGTTGGACACCCAAGTAGTATGCTTGAGTGGTTATATAATTTTAGCTTCTATAAGCTTGATAAACCTTTTTTTTATAAAGGGATCTATCTTGGGGTTCATAGGCCTTTGTTTTTGTTTTATAGGCTTGGCATTTGGATTCAATTCTATGGTGTGTTGGATGGTATCCTTGTCATACCCTTTAAGGTATTTGTAGCTCCAAGCCATCATTCCAATGTACTTGTAACAGAGACCAATAAAATTCTTCTTTTCATATCTGGTAGTGACCTTTGCTATCTATAGGACCTTCCTGGTCTTAATATCTACCTCTTGGTAGTATTTATATATGGTGATACCTTTCTTACCCTTGAATTGATCATCAAGATTAAACATGGATTAGAGGATCACAAGCCCTTTGGGTATCGTTTTAAAACTAAGTTGGATAATATGGTCCTCGTAAGCTTCTTGTATTTTAGGTGTCTATTGTTTTGCAAATTTTACCTCTTGTAGCATAATGTGTTCATCATTATCAAAAACTTGCCATGAGATGTTGTTGTCTAAGATGATTAATTTGATAATGACCTTGATTTATTGGATGATTGCTCAATAGATATTTTGAAGGATTAAATTGGGATCCTATGATAACCATGTGGTCAATGTTCATATTTTGACTGTAGGGAGCCATTGTTATATTGACTACATTATAGGCCTCTAATAGTTCCCATACTCAGTTCTAATAAGACTTTATTAGTTGATTCTTGGATATACATACATACCTCACCTACTTACTTGATGTCGAGTTCAATGTTCCCATATATTTACAATTCTTTAACCTTTATTTTAGAAGCTAGTGAGAGACCATGTAGCAATGCTTCATATTCAACCATATTGTTTGAGTAATTGAATTTTAACCAAAATTTTGCATCGTTTTTATTTCCTTGGGTGATATAAGACACACACCTACTCCTACCTTGAAAATTTACTTGGACCCAACAAAGTAGATATTCTAGAGCCCTATTGGATCTTCTTTTGTAGTGGTGATTTTTGATAGAACCAGATTTCCATCCTATACAAGATAGGTGCCTATCCCTATTGGATTTATGTCATCATACTGGTCTGAGTTTCACAGTTTAGAAACCCATTCATTCATCTACTTTTTTAATTATTTGATGGAGTCTTATATTTCCTCTTATTACAAACCTTGAATATTTTTCTTGCACTCAAAGGGAACAATCTATGGTAGCTTTACTCGCCCAAACATGTTCTATAGGAGGGGTTTGCCATTTAAATTATGCTAGGATAGGAACTGAATTTTTGTTGAGGTTCCTATTCTTTTGATTTTCTAGTGGTCTTATGAATTTTTAAGGTTTCCTCCAACTATTTCATCTATTCTTGTAGGGTGAGGACATATCATAGTGGCATAGGTATAGTGGACCTATTTAGGTTCTCAACCACATTGAAATATTCTAATGACCGAGGTTTTAGCTTGCTACTAAGGATCCATTAGGGCTTGGGTTGCTCAATGCCAAGGTTGGGGTTCTATACTAGTTTTGGTAGAAGCCGCTTCGACATTGGTCGCTTTAGTGTTGGTGGCTTTGACTCTTCTTGGTTTTATCCCCAGACTTGATCAATTTTTGGTTTGCTAACATTTGATGCTAGATCTTGTTGTCTTTAATCTTCTTCAAACACATTTATTTTAACCCTTGTGATAACACCAAACTAAATATAGATTTGGTTATCTGGTGGAGCGCTTGTTTGTCTAGGGATGGCATAGAATTATCCTTTGTCCCATATTACCAAGGTTTGTTTCGATGCTCCGATTCTTAAAATTGAGAAATATTTTGATTGTAAGCTCTAAAGAGTTAGACCTAGTGCCTAAACCACATGAATTTGAGAAGGGGGCTAAGGCATCAAACAAGGTGCCTATTGCAGCTCTTTATAGCCTAGATAATAAGAATCAAGATAATAATAGGGTTGGTTATATGGATATCCTATAGATTGTTCTAAATAGGGACCATGTCTCTCACTGAATTTGAGGGCACTAGTGTTATAGGAATATGAACAGGTACTATGTGCCTCCCAGGATCTTGGGTTGATTTGGACTCTCTATTGGGTTGGGGTGAGTATGTCTAATATCCATTTAGTAGAGGTCTATATCCTTGTGTGCCTTGTTGGAATAGAGTCCTTGGGTAGTTCTGATAATGAAACCTCTAGAAATTTTGTTTGCACTTGAGGGATATAATTTTATTATTCATGTCCCTGATAACATTTTGCATTATTTTTATTTTTGGGGATTGGGAGACCAAAGAGAATGTGCTAGTAGCTGATGGAGACGTTAGGACATAAGTTTGACTAGAAATAATGGTTGGATAAAAAGTGGTGGGTTGAACATCTGGGAAGAGAGGTATAGGAGGCCTAGGAGATAGCCTTCCAATTTGAATGAGGTCTCTTTTAGCTTGAATGGCTATCATGTAAGCCATTGGTAATTATTTTCCTATCATTTTCACCATCATGGCTATTAAAAAATGATTGTCCTTAGATAGTAAATAAAATCCATACCTCATATGGATCATATCTCCTCCAGTATCCTATACCAAGACTTTTAAAATTTGGCATTGAAGTCATCCATAGCTTCTATAAGGATCCTTTTTATAGTTTCCACTTGTTCCAGTAGTGATACTCCATCCATATTTTCTACAAACCTATCCACGATAAGGTTTGTGAGTTGGTCCCAATCAGTGATAGAGTGAGGGATGAGGGAAATATACCACTCTCTTGTTTTTCCTTTGAAAGAGGCTACCAAAATTTTGAGTGCAATATTTTTTCTCCAATGCTATAGAGAGCATATAGATTGACCATGTGTTGGAGGTGTTCGGTTGGAGTCGTTGTATCTTATTTGGAAAAATATGGTAGGGATTTCAATGACTCCAATCGAACACCAACCGAACACCTCCAACACATGGTATTGGACCTAATTCCATATTTTTCCAAAGAAGATGTAACGACTCCAACCATGTTTCTGGTGCTATTGGTATTGGACCTCATTCTAGGTGGCTCATGCTATTGGTGGCTGCAAGGAACACCATTATCCCATGTCAAAATCCTCATTTGGTTCAAATTGAGAGGAGTGGTCATGTTCTATCGTCAATTTCTTTGTATGTTACCAAATTTGAGAGGGAGCAAAAGCAAATTGAGGATTTACTCTTACACTCAATCTAGTAGTAGACCTTGAGCTTATGAAAAAATGATCCTAACTTTTACTATTTTCTCTAGGTTATCCATATTTGTTTTGTACAACAGAGATGCTAGGTGGTGAGTATTATTGCAAATAATACAAAGGTTCTCACCGTAACCTCATCTTATACTTTGATAAGTGATTTATTTGGGTTATTTATTTTTTCTGCAGAGTCACCAGGTGAATCTTCATGGTGCTTCAACAAGTTGAGGATTGAGGCCTTGACTAGAACCTTAACCTAACTTTTGATTAGAGGAGAACTGTGGCAATTCAAGTTCCACCAAGCATGTCAGTTTGAACTATTGGGGATTAGAAATGACCCTTGCAACCAAGGCATCATTACCATCTGCATGTATGGTTTTATTCAAGCATATCTAGGATCCATACCTCAGTTGGGGTGCCAGTACTAAGAAGTCCATGAAGCATGGGATATGGCTCCTTTAGACAATATCTAGGATTTTTTTACCAAGGTTGGCTCCTTGTCTGGGTGCAATATTTGATGCTCTTCCTCCTATGCTAGCCTAACCTACTAGTTGCTTACCAAGGAAAAGAGAAAAATAGAAAAACACTAAATAACTAAAAAGTAACCAATAGAAAAGTAAATCTAATTAGCCTAAGCTATGGGTGGCAATGTGCCAAATATTATAGTTCTCATTTTTCTCTTCAATGGGATTAGTGAGCACATGAATAAAATATGACAACATTAAACTAAACATGGTACCAATTGCATGACTGCAAATTAAATAATATCTCGTGTGAGACAAGACAAAAATATTGTAGTAGTCACAACCTCCCATAAAACGATGCACAAACACTTAGATTAGGACATAAATACTTGAGTAGTCACAACTCTTTGTATTCATGTTGAATTTTATTACATTCATATACTATTAGAAGAGGCTCGATAGCCTGTACATACAATAACCCAAGGTTCGAGTCCAAACTATAAAACAAAATGTTAAAAGGAGAAAAAATTGCTCAAGGTTAAATGCTAGACATGACAACAATTCAACCTGCCTCCTTGGGCCTCAAAATTGCTATTTATAATGCTTACATAGAAAATCAAAATTCAAATTTCCCTCCCAAATGGTGAGGGGGAAAATTCATGCATTCATTAATGATCACAATGAAGGTACAATGCTGCAAAATATAAAATGAGCTTAGGTTCATTCAGTATTGTTGATGTTGACCAAGGAGGTAGTTCATTACCAGGTGTTGCATTAATGAGCCTTTCCTTAAAAAAATATACCCCAATAGCTTCACAAGTTGTCCCTTCAATTGATTGATCCCTAAATTTGGTAACTAGGTTTTGATGATGCATCTTGCCTAACATCTCCCTTGGGAAATTTGATCGGTCTAGTAGCAGTCTGCTTTACTTAAGTTCCTTTGCTAGTACTGGGTATTTGGTAGGGGTCTACCACAAAACATAGTGTAGTAAAGAATTTACTACAATTCCTTTGATTCTAATAAGGGTGACATTAAGTGTCTTTGGATATTTTCAGTTAGCAGCATGATATTTATTTCCTTATTCTATCTCTCTTTTTGTAGAAAAAAATTAAAGGAGGAAAGGAGATAAAAAGAAAAAGGAAATAATATTACATATTTATGAATACTTCCTCCTCTTTTACCTAAATGGGTCACAAGTGCTATCATTAATAAAGGTAGACACCATTCTTCCATCATAAGCAACCTATAGTCATTGGAAGCTTGTAACTTGCTGATTTAGTATGGCCCACTCTAAAGGGAACTAAACTTACCATGTCAACCTGGTTTAGTCCTATTTACATACTATTTCATTACTAGATCTCCTTAAAGCTGAATGTTGGTTGCCTATTGGTCAAACCCTTTCTTGTTGATCTATTAATGGTGCACAAATTATTATAAGGCTTTCTCCCCATCCTCTTCTATATGTAGAAATAAATAAGACAAGCCTACATAAGTGAGGTATATGTATCCTCAAGTTCTAATTGGTAGGACATTTGGAGTGAAGGGAGTTCTATATTGATGGGTAATATTATTTATTTTTTGAACACTAGCTTATAAGGAGAATTCCAAATTTATGATTTTGGGATAACCATATTATCCCACAATTATTTCTTTAGTTTGGTATACCAATCAATTTTTGTCTTTTTAATTGTCCTATTAAGGATCCTAATCATGTTCTTATTTATAGATTTATCCAATCCATTGCCCTACAGGTAATAATTTAATTCTTGAGGAGAAACCATACTCCGATGCAAATTGAAAAAACTTTACCTCTCTAAATTATTGTAATATGTGGTGGTTAAGCTTCTCTTGAGGCCATAACCCACTTTTGTATTTGTATTTGTCATATTTTCTCTTTGGACCCGTGCAAACCTTGAAAAAGGTGTTTTTGTAATTTTTATAATATTTTATTCTTGAGGGTTGGTCTCACAACTTTGACCTAAAGGAATCATGTATTTGGGTGTAATTACCCCTTTATACCAACCTTTTTGCAATTGGTTGGAGTGTAAATTCATTTCCATTCTAGTGAGATTAGTTAGTGTCAATAGACACCTTATTATATTGTGTTTTTTTTTGTTCTACGTATTCCTTTATTAAGCAATATTGGGCAATGTTTTGTTTCATTTGATTTTAAGAAAATACTATGAAATCAAACATGGTATCAGAGTGGGTGTGAATATTTATTATTTATTTGTTTTTGCCAATAGGTGTTCTTTCTTCCAATTCATGTCAAGGAAATTTTTTTGTTGGACCTAGTTAAGAAGATTTTTTAGGGTTGACATCATAATATAAATAAGAGTTTTCTAATAAAACCCTAGGTGGACTTCGATTGCGAGGATCTTATTAGAATGAATAGAATTGCTCTAGGAGAAACATTCACCAATCGGTTCCTTTTTCCTCTCATTGGAACTCAATCTTATTTTGTCTTAATTCTTTTGACTAGATGGATGTCCTAGTTTTAAGATTAGGTTTTTTTAGGTTTTTTAAAAACCTCAATTGTCTTTTATGATTTTTTCCAAAAAATCTATTTCCTTTCTCTTTTGGCCTTTTTTGTCCAAAAGTAGCTTAGATGAGAAGGTAGACTATTTTGTCACCATGAAAGAAGAAAATAAGAGACTAAATTTTTTCAAATAGACTTCTGGTGCCAAAGAATTCATAGGCCAAAATTATAAGCATTTTGATTCAAAAGGTGAAACCTCCATCAAATTAGTTGAAATCCTCTTTAAGGGAAAAACCATGAACCCCTTGTCTATTTTATTCTTCTATGCTTATCAAGACCTTTGATCCAATTGATAAAGTTGCAAAAATGCTTTGATAATGTTTCTATTGCATATGCGTGAGAGGATGTCTTGATTGATTATTTTTGACAAAATGGTTCTATAGGGAAAATTGCAATAGTTATGAATAAACTATCAACATTTATGGATTCTTTTTAAAATTTTATGGCATCCCAATTCAATACTTTTGCTTGTTTTACTTCCAAGGATTCCAATTTTCTATTGATTGTTTTAGCTATTTTCCTCTATTTTTAAAATTTTCAAATTTAATAAAGTGTCAACTTGACACAGGCTTGCATCAACACAGGCTATCAAAATGGGCAAGAGAGGCAGTTATATTCAATTTAAATTAATTTGTTACTCTTTCTATCCTAAGCATGATGTAATTGAAGGGTTGGCTAGTCAAGTCTCTCAAAGGCTTTGGGCTATGGGAGGTCACAAGTTTGAATTCCTCCCACTCCAATTTTTTTTTATATTGTAATGATGATGTCAAAATACGTATAACCTATGATGAATTGGTAACCTCAATGATGTGGCACATTGTAATGATATGGCATTGGATGATGTCACCCCTTTATACAACTATTATGACATGGTTGGATTGTATGGATGCCATGTGGTGGTTTATCTAGCTGATTTGGTAGCTAGCACATGAATCCCAAGGTGATACATGGTAGTCCATACTAATAGCATGGTGGTATATACAAGTGTCTTGGAAATAGCATAAATACCAAGGTGATACAATGTAGTTGGAAAAGCACTCTATAAATGAACTAGCTATTATTGCATGAATCTTGAGGTGAAATATGGTAGTTTGTACAAGTGACTTGTCAATTTCTATAGGTGATGTGGCATGACATGTGATAGGTGATGTAGAGGCTATTGTAGGTGCTGACATGGTATACTTCGGTTGAGCCAATGTGGCATGTCATACAATGATTGACATGGTAGACCATATGCACTTGATATATATAGATATATGATTCACCAATCACATTTTTCCTACTCATCAAACTTGATAAGTTCATACAATCAACAACAAACTTGATGATGCATAACTTTTGTAGATAATAAAACACGAAAGTGGCATGATGCCATTCATAGATCAGGTCAAAAATCAAATTATGACAAGTGGTATCATGTGGTTTATTGGTACATTACATAGTCAATGCACAATTTGCACTCCCTCAACCATCATACAATAATACATGGTGACCTTCCATTCATTATAGGTACTGATGTTTTTTAAAATTTCAAAAGTTTTGGAAGTATATTCTATGATTTTAGGACTATAATTCTATGGGCCATAACTTTTATATATGGAAGCATTTTGATCCCCCTTTTTTCAAATTGCATAGTTTTTCAAGATCTCTACAATGGTGGTGTAATTCTTGGTCACAACTACACAATTTTTTGTATTTTGGAAATATAGTTATGAATCATCATGTGCCCTTATTGAGTGGTCCCAACTATACTGCCCACAAGATCAATATTGAAGCTTTGGTCTGAATTAAGGGGTTACCCAAATATGTGAATGAGGAGCCTTGTGATACAATTTTTGAAGAAGCAAAGTAGCTCTATAAGGACAAGAAGGATGAGGCTCATGGTGTTATTTCTCTTCATGTTGACAATGTATATGACATTATTAGTGATAAAAAGTGTTGCTTGAGAAATTTTAGGGGTTGTGTGATCAAATTTATTCCACCCAAATTAGTAGATTGGGGGTTTAGATGGCAATCTTATCCAAGGAATAATTTGATACTATTGATGAGTATATTAGTCAATTCAATAAACTATAAGAGGATATTTAAATTGCAAGAGGACTTCCCAAGGAGAGAAGAGAAGGATAGGATATATTGAAAAAATAAGAGAACATTAAACTGGTTAGGATTATCTTCAATAATTTGACTGAAACATAAGAGGTAATTATTGTCTTTGAGATTTTTCATATGTACTTTCAAGATTCTCTTGCACCATCAAGCAAGGAGAAATAGGCATAAAGAAAAATCTATTTTAATTAGGCTCACCCAAAATAAATTGTTACTAAATTTTAGAAAGATAAAAATCCAAAATAGAATGAGAAGAAGCCCAAGAATCCTACTTGTGAGTTTTGCAAAAAGAAAGGGTACAAGAATTTTTTTATAGGATTCAAATCAAGACTTGGGGAAGTAGCAAGAAAGGGCATGGTAATGTTGTTCTCTTGTATGCATAAGGTGAGAACCTTATAGGATTATGAAGCAATTAATTCTATAGATTGGACATCCACTTCTTCTAATGAGTGGATTAAATATTCAAGGGCAACAATGCACATGATGAAGAATAAGCATCTCCTTTAGGGCTACAACAAAGCACATGCAGGAGAATGTGTTGTTATTGGAGGTTATTCTTCATTGTATGTTGTAGGTTGTGGAGACATAAATATTGGATCTCTGTCATTTGAGGAGGTACTTAATGTTCCTAATATTGGCTGTAACCTTTTGTCTATTTATTGTATTACTCATACAAATAAGGAGGTAGAGTTACGAACTAATATATGGGTAATTAAGGATATAGACAATGGGTTCAAAACTATTGTTTGCAGTTATTATGATGAGACCAACCACATGTATAAGTTGAAATAAATACCTACGTCTTTTGCATCTCCTTATAGAAAGAAAATATTTGTTGTTATGGTTGCACATACTGATAACAAAAGTCAAAACTGATATCATAGGCTCTTTAATGGTGTAAACTGATATCTAGAGATAACGGTGTACCATTATTCATAGTTATAAAGCACCTATCTCATAAACAAGATGAGATGATCCTCATATTTATCATATTTCTATGTCAATACTATAACTATGATTTCATCCTTGCCAAACATGTATAAGTTGAAGTATTTTGTAAAGTCAAAGTTGATAAATATTGGAGATTTTGTGATAGCTTCATTGATTTACTAAAATGCTCTTTTCTCTTCTTAAGTTCAAATGAAAGTAGCATATTTCTTTAACATCTTAGTGATGGGCCTAACCAATTGTGCAAAATTTATGATGAATTTTGATATGAATTGAATCTTACCTAGGAAGGACCTAATGCTTCTAATTGAATATGGTATCATTAATTCTTGTATAACATTGATATGGTCAAGGTCAACAACAAGTCTATTCTTAGATACTATATCGTCCAACAATTTTCCTTCTTATGCAAAAATATGGACTTCTTGGGATTTAGTGATATGTTAAACGCCACACATCTATTAAAAATGATCTCTATATGTTCACTATGATTGGTTCTCTTCTTCAAAAAGATGGTTAGATAATTTAAGTAGACTTTTATTATTTCATCAATCAGATTTGCAAAGGCAATCTCCATTGCCCTTTGGAATGTTGCACATATGTTTGATAACCCAAATGACATTCTTTGGAAAGCAATTATCCCCCACTTGGTCATGAAGGTAGATTTATTTTAATCATCATCTTTCGTCCAGAATTGGTTTACCCTAAAAAGCCATTAAGTAGTGATAGTAGTTGTGATCCTGACAACTTTTAGAGAATTTGATCCAAGGGTGGTATTGGATAGTGATATTTTAGACATGATTTATTTAGGTTTCTAAAACCAACATAAAGCGTGATATATCCATTCTTCTTTTATGAGGACTAAATCAACAACCCAAGTGGAATGTTTTATTGGAAATATATTATGAGCTGGTAGTAACTTGAGGAGATCTTTTTTATCATGACTTCTATCTTTGTATTTACTTAATTTTGTTTTTATTGAAATGATTTTTCCCTTGGTTCTAGGTCAATGGTGTGTTTAATAATTATCCTATCATACACCTTCAAATAATAATAGCTCCAAGCGATCACCTCATTGTATCAATATCATAGTTTATTGAACATGTGAATCTCTTCTTCATTACATTATTTTCACATCAAGAGATTCTTCCTATCAACAACCCAGATAGGCTAATAAGAATATGGTTTTACTTTAATGGTAAATTTTTTAACACTATCATATAGTTTGAATAGGCTTTCTAATGTAATAAATACCTTAGGCAAATGATTAGTCTTGAGTTGAATCACCCCATATTTGACATCCTCTCCATGCTCATTTTTTGCTTTAGCATACTATTATTATTTGATGAAGAATTCAATAAGTTAACTCATCGTTGTTAAACACCACTTCTAGCTCTTTGATGAAGAATTGTCAAAATTTGTAATAGATGTAGCTAGCTTATCTACTTTAGTGTTCATTTCTATTGGTATTATGATGATATCATAAATGTTAAAACTTTCTAAGAGGTTACTTAGTCAATGCCTATATAATTTTAGCTATTGATTTTTAGTGGCACATGCTAAATTTACTTGATTTATCACTAGCTCTAAATCATTATTTTTTTAGATTCTTAAAACCTAGTTTATTTATTTTCTCAACCCGAGACATAAAGCTTCATACTCCACTCTATTATTGGTACAATTGAAAAAAAACACAAAATAGATGGTTTATTGATTCACCTCAAGGATTAATAATTTGAATCTTAGCACCTATACCATTTCTCATCCTTGCACCATCAAAGTACATAATCCTTGTTAGTTTAGGCCTTTGTGATTATTGGTTTATTAGAGATAGGAATTTGGCGTGATCTTCCTACACTAGGTGATTACCTATATTTGTATCCTAATATGCTTGATCTACCTTTTGATCATATTCCTCTTAGAGTATGCCAATGATCATATATATTTTAGAAATAGATATAGTAATCACCATATATATTAATATATCAACAACATTGATCTATGTCCCATCCATTTCAATTGGATTACCAACCATTTCTAAGTATAGAAACTTTGTTTCTTTACAAACTTTGGAATTACTATTATAACTACTAAATTGATAGTGCAACTCTTTAAAGATAAATTTTGATCTTGAGATTTATATAGAAAGGAGGTGGCTTCATCATTTTTGTCTTAGGAGAATTTAAGACATCAATAGCATTAACTTGTATCTTATGGATCTTGTGCTATTAGATTTTACTTTCTATATATAGTAGGTTGAGTGTTAGGGGCTTGAGTATTGGTTTTAGTGTAAATTTATTTATGCTTCGTCAATACCTCTTATAACAAATCTCTATAACCAGGTAATACCAATGTCTCCAACATGCTTACTTTGGACAACATCTTCTTTAATTCTTCAATGGTGTTGAACCTAATGTTGGCTAAGATACCTTTATTATGCAATGCAAATTTTCTAAAATACCTTATGGTCATCATCCTACCTTCATCGGTTAATAAAGGGTACTTCAAATTTATCTTAGCTTCTTTTCCTAGCCTTTTCCATTCATTCTATTCCCCATTATTATCACTTTCTTTCATGATTGTTAGTGAATCTATTTTCTATATTTCATAATTGAGAGTCTAAGAAGCAGTATTTCTTACAATTTTCTTAGGTTTTACCTCTCCATAGACTAGAATTAGGACCTTATCCTTAATGTGTAAGGGAGATTTCCCTCTTATAAGAATGAAAGTCTTCACATTCGGTTTAGGTGGCTTCAGTGGTTCAATTTAATAATTTGAAGGTCCATGTTGTTCTTCCAACACTTTCCTATTACTCATTATCATGACACCCGTTTGTTAATTAACAAGGACTACTTTATCCTCGAATATTGCATCACCTTATTCATTATAGTCATCAAATTTTACCAAAATAACATTCCTTGGATTAGGTAAATAACAATCCATTGTTGAACCATTTCTAATGGGTCTACAACATTTGGGCTTTGCATTGTAGTTTGTCAAGATACTTGTACTAGGGATATTAGTGCTTGACTCATTATCTTTTCTTGTTGTACATATATCATAGTTTGAGCATTCCTTATTATAACAACACATTTTAGTGGATTATGTCTAGTGTTGCATGCAAGACGCCAAAGAGTTCATTTTTATATTAGCATTTACTATGTTATCCTACACCTGGTTCTTTGAAAAATTAGTAGTTTACCATGGAATTTGATCCTTTATAACATAATAAATTCTTCTTTGTTGTCAATTCCCTATCCTATTCCATCCACATTCTTGTTGTGTGTTTTGGTTTTGCCTCTTTTCCAAGTTTATTTGGTTTATGAAAACCTTCACAATTTTTCCAAATATATTTACTTGGGATTTAATCCCATTATTCTAATTTGGAGACATGGGTTAGTATTTAGATTATATGTTTGAGGAGGAATAGGTAAGATTGACAATTAGGATTCAAAGGCTACAATTTTTGGTGCGTTTTGGCTTAAAAATATTACAATATAGGGGGCATTATTTTGAGGATATATGGTCTGTTAGGCTACATTGATATAGGTTTAGTTTTATCATTAGGGATAAGACTAATAGTAGGTGGAATTCCTAGTATTGATAGGCTAAAGGTCAAATTTACATACACAACATAAGGCATGGGTGAAACGACGATATTTTTCCAACTTGAATCAATATGTATTTTGCTTGAATAGCTTGTTCAAAGGGTTTGGATAAGGTATACATATTAGCATTGTAAACCATTACAACCAAATCAGATTATAGGTCCTTGATATAATAAGATAAATCTTGCTTGCATGAAGGTATAATGTTAGGAGGTGTTAGATACAAGGTCCTCATAAACCTAGTGTTTTAATCATGGATATTCTCATGGGGATGTATTTGCATTGAATTTAAGTAAAAAATGATAGAATATTTATTTATTAGACTAACAAACCTCCCCATGAAATGTTAAAGTAGCAAGATTTGGTACCATATGATGGCCTTATCCCTTAATGAATAGATCAACAATTGATGCATAATATCCTCCTTCTAGATCCTATTTATTGACTTCAATAGTCTTATTCTCATTATCGTCAAAGGTAGAAAATACTTTCATGGTAGTAGTAGGTATGTGAGAATAAACCATCAAATTTGGGGTCCTTGATAAGTCCAATCAGACAATTATTGTTGTGGTCTAGGCAGTGCCTAAATTTGATAATTGTAAAGGGGGTAACCATAGGGTATTTTCAAGTAATATGACATTTGTTGTTGAGGTATCACATACCCTTCTAATGATTTAAAAATTCACACCATTGTCATTTAGGGATCAATTGTTGGTTTTTAGGGGAATCTAATAAATGAGGAACATGTTGTCTATTAGGATTCATAAGCAGAGGGAAATTCTATACTCCTATATTAGAAACATTAAGTTTGAAAGCAAAGGTGGATTAGGTAGTCCTTGCTTATTGAAACCTCCTTGAGGTCACTGAAGAAACTATGGATTTAAGGGTGGAGGTTGAAAATATTGTGTAGGATAACCTTCTAAAAGGGTGTTAAGTTCCCTATTTGCATATACAAAACTTGTTGATTTTGAGTAAGATACAAACTTGATGTTAAATTGAATACATTAATTTTGTGCAATTTGGGACATATTAAGACTTGAAAAATTCTATAGGTTTTGTTAGTGGACAATGTTTGAGAATTCTTGGTAGCATTAGTTTGTAGGGATATAATTTGGTGGTTGAGTATTTACTCTAGAGGATTGAGATGAGATAGAAAAAGGATTCAAACTTTGACTTGAGATAACCATTCATTGGATTACATTCACTAGATTACTAGTACTAACCTATGACATGTTAGTGTTTTCTTGATTATTTGATCCAACTTAATTTGATTGGAATGCTGATGGGTGATATAAAACAACTTCTATAACTATAACAATAACAGTAGTAATCCACTAATGTAGAACTAATAATAGCCAATGATATCAATAAAAAAAACCCAATTTCTAGTAAATCCAATATGCAAATATCAAATCCAAATCCAAATTAATCCAAATCCTTTAGCCACTTAGAGAGGGAAAAGTATCATATGCATAGAAGACATGATTAAGAATTGAATATGAAAGATGATCTCCATTGTCTCCAGTTGTCATAGTCATCAGATGTGGAGAACTAGATGATCAGACTATTGTGTCTCGTGTGGAGCAAAACAATATGGTAGCTCTAAGAGCATGAGAAGTGGTTTGATCAAAATACCTTTGAAGTTTTTTACAAGGTCAACTCCTTTTAATATGTGATCTTTAGTTATATATAACCTAACCTATGGATGCACAAGGGAACAGGGAAATAAATATCATATAAAATAAATATTGCATAAGGAAAAAATATCCTAAGCTAACCTATGTGCCAAGATCAAAATAATATTCATTTGCATACACATGAAGATGATTCTAATGAACTAAGAACTCAAAGTGAACACTTTCTATTCTCAACATGTAGAGTTAGGCATATATTTCACATACAAGAAACAAGACAAAAATCATTTAGTCATGACTCTTACACATGCACATAAACACACATACTCACAAAAAAAATACCAAAAAGATCCAATAGTCATGGTTTCCAATATATATATGAGTATGAATATTATAGACCATGCCAGAAGTGAGGGCTCAAAAGTTTACCCACAAAACCACTTAGGGTTCAAGTACTATTATATAGAAGAAAATTAAAGAACAATTACATATGAAGCTTAAGGCTCGAATAAGCAACTTGCCTATCCTTTACAATGCCCAAACAATTGTTATTTATAGATTAAAAAAGGGGAGATTTTTCCTCCAAAAATTTAACTGGGGGCTCTATCAAAAATTTACTACTGCTCTCTTGATTTGATCTTCCCTATATGATCTTTAGCTCTTTGAGGTCTCTGGGTCAATTTTGAGCTATTGGATATTCAACTACCCCCTATGGATCCTAAAAACATATTAGAATAATTTTTTGTAATAAATGTTATCAAGTTTGAGATTTCTACTATTGTGGCTTCCATGATTTTGCCTTTAATATATCATCCACTTCACATGGATTTATGAGCTCAAATGATGTTGGTAAGCTATCCTTAATTATTCTTAGTAAATGGCTCATCAGTTTAGTTCATATTTCTTCTTGGGAGCTTGTGCATCAATACAAATGTATTACAACCTGATTTGACCCTTCTCCCTTGTTGGTTGTTCTCTGCATTATCTTTTATTTTTAGGGTGCTTATATTCTTTCTTTACCTTTCTTTTTTCTTTTGAGGTGACGTGAGCTATTAGTTATTTATTAGAACTTTTCTAGTCCTCCTACATCAAAAGTTTATAAACTTTCAAGGTTGGGCTAGATTCATGTCATAAGTATTTCGTAAAAGTCTTATCCTTTGCCCTTTCATTGGACCTTTTAAATATTTTATTTCTTAGAAGTTTCTTGAGTCTCATAGTCAAAAAATTTATTCTCTTATTTCCTTTAAAACTTTCAAAACTTTCAATTTTTGAATGTTTTTGTTTTATTGCGCCCTTAAAAAAAACTTTACATTTTTAGAGCCTTTGGGTAATTCAATCTATTGGAACTTTTGTCTTCCTTTGTCATGAATTTTGTAGAATGGCACCAACATTTCAATCAAAACTTCTTTCTCACATTGGTCTAATGTCTTTTCTTGCACTTTTCACTAGATTTTCCTTCATTTCATCCTCCTTTCAAAAATTTACTTAATGCAAAGAGTAGTGAAAATCCACTATAGATCTGGTGACTCACAAGGGCCTTCTTGCTTGATGAAGAACAATTTAAAATTATTTCCTTCATCCTGTGGGTACAAAGTCAAGATTGGAATAATAAAAATAAGAATGACAAGAATGCAAAGGAAATAATAAGGAACATAATAGGGTTGGTAGCTTGTCCAGTGCTTGCTTAATTTCTACCCATTACTTATTTGAAGGACATTGGATATGTTCAAAGTGTCTGTAAACCATTTTTAGCTTAAATTGGTCATCGCAGGAGAAGTTCCTTGTTTGATTCATAATTTTATGCATTTGAATCCTTAATTTTGTTAGCATTCCTATTACCCAGGACAAGTCCTCTACGGTAGTAGGGTTTGACCACCATTCAAATTGATAGACATCCTCCTTGAACTATCTTATCAATTCTAAATATTATTGCTCTAAATAGAGCTTGTTGACACATAGCAACATTAAATGAGGTGTTGACAAGTGGAAGTCGATGTGTGGCATGCTACCGACAAGTTGTCTTTAGTCATCATGGGGCATTCTATTGGTAGGTTGTTGTTAGTTGATGTGAAACATGTTATCTGTAGGTTGTCATCATTCATCATGTGGTATGCCACTGATAGGCTATCGTTAGTCATCATGGATCATGTTATCGATAGGCAATCGTCAGTCATCGTGTTGCATGCTACCGATAAGCTATCATCCATTATCACCTGACATGCAACCGGTAGGCTATCATATGTCATTGTGTGTCATACTATCGGTAGACTATTGTTAATCATCGTGTGTCATACTATCGATAGATTATTGTTAGTCGTCCTATCTCTTGCTACTAGTAGACTGTTTAGTCATCAATCATTGATTTTGATGCTACTAGTAGTCTTTTACTGTATATTTAAATTTTTTATAGTTTAATGTAATATAATGATAAATTCACCACTTTTTATATTTTTTGGTGAAAAAAGGTAATTCGCCATGTCGTTTATGTGACTTTGGACACTATTCACCTTGATTTTGAAATTGGTTTACCCCATTTTTATAAATACATTTTGGGACCAACCCCTTATGCATAATACTATTTAACATCACTTTTAATAAAATAATCTTTGCATCACTCATATTGCATCATCGATCATAAGCAACATAAATTTTATAAACATAGTGACAAATTGATAAGGGTCTTATCATTCACATGTTAATCCAAATTCGAGAAATTCACTACATTCTAGAACAAAGAAGGTATGTTCAGAATAATATTTCCTAAAGACCAAAAGAAGGATTGAAGACTCAAAAAAACTTTTCACTTGACCAGGTGACATTATTTTTTACCTCTTATGGTATTGCATCAAAATTCTCAATATTTTCCAAAAATAACTAGAAGCAATCCTGTTCGGCTATAAAGTTATTGAAGTCAAGGACTATAGAATTACTTTTTTATTTACTTCTTAGCACGTGAATGACACCTAATTCTTCTTGTGCTACTTATTTGTCATCACCAACATGAAATGCTCCAAATTTTGAGTATTTAAAAAGTCTCCTAAGATGAATAAATGAATTCTAAAGATCTTGGGGAAATCTAAAGAAGGTTTTTCTTGTTATAGGCTAGAGCATCAATGAATACCTAAATCTATATTTAGCTCAATGTACCTCTAGATGAGGGTCGACTCTTTAGCTTTTACAACTATGAGTGTATATGTGCCCCTCAATAAATATTGAAGTGTTGTTTGTCCTCTGTTTGATGTTATTGTAGAATACGTATTTATATGAATCACATTGTTAAGCATTTCTATTTATGCTAGATGGGGGAAAACTAAAACAAGGTAGGCGGGTCGAGATGGGTCAAAACTAGTCCACTTCATAGGTAAATATAATTACAAGTAATACTCGATATAAATGATCATTATAATGATAATATTCCTTCTTTATATACTCATATTATAGACCCTCATCCCAGTAATTATTATAATATAATATAATAATATAATCAACACTAGGACTAGGGTGCGATCAACACGTTTGGGAAGACATGATGTCACTTTCTTACCCTACCATACCCAAAGCTATAGCTTTATCCAAACTATTTTATTTATATCTTTGATGTAGCCAATCATGATCCTTGGATCCTTGTGAACCTAGTAGGATTGGGTATCTTTAGCATGCTCATATTTTCACCACTACGCATTATTACCATTCCAATTGTTAGTTTGGGACACACATAATTTATATGCTCTTTCATGATTAATAGGGGTGAGATAAAAAGTAACCCTCATTGATTATTCAACCAAATTAATTAATCTTTTCTCCTTAATAATTCTTCTTCCTTCCAAATATATTAATTTCTTCTTATATCTCTCTCCAGCTATTCATTATTCAAATAGGATGATGAGTGTCAAAAGGCTTTTGGTGCAATCAAAACATACCTTCTATTTCCTCCAATCCTTATCCTACCAAACCTCCTCAAATATTTGTTTTTATACATTGCTACAACTATGCATGTTCTAGGAGTTATAATATACATACAAAATAGATCACCCACAAGAATAATTAAAAAAATATTACTCTTGAAGAAGCATGGTCAAGACAAAAACCTTTGATAGAACATCTAATATTTTTTTGGATGTAAGGCACGTGTGCATGTTCCAGAGCAAAAAATAAGTACATACACACGATCAACTGAAGGTTAAAGTTGAGGAGAAACTTAGAAGTTGAAGGGAACTGCCAACCAAAGACGTTTATAGTTGAAAAATGTGTAGAGAATTAAATATGCAATAACACCCTAAAAGAACACAACAAATCTCAACATGGAGGTCCTCAATTCATGTCTTAGTTGGTCCATACCTTTAATGAGATTTGAAGTAATAAATTTAGTTTGTTCTGAGCTATTCTAGCACACTTAACCTATTATTGTATGTTCTAGCCTATCATATCCTACTTGATTTGTTTCAATAAATTTTGGCTCATTATAGCCTTCCTGACCCCTTCTAGCATGTTCTGGCCTCTTGTATCATACTATTATGGAAGTTTAAAGAGATACATCTCCTAAGAGATTGAGAGGAAATGAAGAGACAATTGAAGATGAAGGTGAAAAGACAAGGAGAAAGTCAATTATCTATAAATATAGCTGGAAAGAAAGAATGCATCCATGAGATGTATTTGAACTCTATAGGTAATGGAGACATAACCCTCAAGGATCCACTTGGACCATCCTATGTGCACATCTACTCTTGAAGGTCCACCTTTAGTCCTAAAACCTCAGGACAAAGGAAAAAATACCTTCAACCTCCAACAACAATTAGAGGAAACCCCAATCAAAATCTCTATACTTGAGTTGTTAAAAACTTCAAACTTCTATACATTCTCTTATCTGCTATTCCATTTCCACAATCCTTGCACACTCTATCACCTTATGCAAGTTTTGTAGAAATATTTTTATAACTTTCCATGCCAAATTTCAATATATCATGTGCATATTTAGATTATAAAATGGAATGAGGGTAACACTATGTCAAAACTATTAGTGCATGTGTTGTAGCAAAAGTCATGGGCAGAGAGGTAAGGAATTATTCCTTGAAATTTTAAAAGGTTTTTATTCTACATTGGGTGCCAAAAACTAAATCATTTGATGTTCATTCTTAATAAGTGTTCTTATGTACATATCATTTTCTCTCCCTATGAACATGGATTACTTAATCCTAGCATAAAGCAACATATATGGTAATTACAAAATGATATTTATTCTATACCTAATACAATGAAAAACTTCAAACTGCATTCGAAGGGATGAAAGTTGTCATGGGGGATACATCTTTGGTTCTTTTCTCTAAGCATACACCAATTTTCCAACTAATATGCCACGCTGTTAGCCTCTTTATAAGTATGTAAAATTCAAAATTTTCCTTTTCTAAATTATTCATAATTTGAATGAATCATTTGTAGGTTTATATTACCTTTTAGAACCTAGAGTGTAATGGACAATCTAATTCATATATATGTATGTGCAAATGGTAACCTCAAACTGATTTATTTCTTATAATACCAGTCAAATATTCATATTTTACCAAACACATATTAAATTAAAAAAATTAATGTGTAACCTTCATCTCTTGTGTGTTATCGCTCTTTAGATCTCTTGTTATATGATTTGAGATGACATGTTGTTTCTATTCATAAAAATATTTTCTGAAAATTATTGGTACATGAAAGCACTTGGGATGCATGCCAATATAAATATAACCTTACCCTGTATCTAATAGAAATACTAGAAATTCAAAATTTGGCAGCTGTTAGGTTTCTATTTTGGCCAGTTAGATTCTAGCCCCTCAAAACTATTGTGACCACTACTTGCATATTTACACATGTTACTATTTACATATGATACAACTTAGAGCACACCTTTCTATGCATAGTGTTTTAGATATTGGTTGTTTATTGGTTACATATATGTGTCACTCAAATTGGTACTTGTGAAGTCATATCTAATTAATTGTTTTCATTTTTTAACCAAGGTTTAAATTGAAAGAACCCAATGAAATGGAAAATATAAGGGTTAGTTATTTTCCTCTATATAAGTGGGGTTGAGTTCCTTTATTGAGAATATGGATCATCTACAATGTAAAATTAGGATCATCTACATTAAAATAGTCACCTTTTTCATTAATGTTCAAGTAGAGTGGCAATCAAAAATTGAATCGGGGAAAGGCCATCACTACTTGAGTCTATCACCCAATTTCTGTTAAGATAAGCCATCAAATTGTATTGATAGGAACGCTAATTAAATACATAACTTAGGCTCTAATTAGCCCTAATAAAGCGGATCTCGTTAACAATAACGAGCCTAAATAAAAGATGCTAACAACATGAAATAATGTAATAATAGCTAATAAAATATATGCTAACATCCCCCCTTATTACATTATTTGGGTAATAATATAACTACTAGCTATGCTAATATCCCCCCATACAACAATATTTGGGTAAAGTATATAACTGCCCCAATACAGTGAAGAAGAAGAAGAAGAGAAATGAAAGAATGGTGGCTCGTGCTTTGTCTTCGGCTCTGGCTCGGGCTCATGGCTCTGGCTCTGGCTCTAAGCATACCTCTGGAATTGTACCTCTGGGTCTATCTTGGGATCTGCCTGTGAAACTGCCTTTGGATCATTGCCTCTGGATCTGCCTGTAGATCTGCCTCTGGAACTTTGTCTCTGGGTCTATCTTTAGGTCTGTCTCTGGGACTGCCACTTGGTCTATCACTGGATTTGCCTCGGGGTCTACCATAGGTTTTACCTTTTTGGTAGAAGCCATACAACATTTCTTTCATCATGGTCCATTGTGTGAGATATGTCCATCCACAATCAATATGAACCTTGTTGGCCATTTTCAGTTTGTACCAACAACTTGAAGAAGAGTGATTCGTACATCCACAAGAATCACAAGGATGTAATCTCCAACACTTAGTCGCAACATGTCCTGTCTTTCCACAATGACTGTAATAATGCTTTTTAGGAGTTGTAGGAGATTTAGGGTTTACAAACATAGAATTACTGGTACTTGCATGTCCAGTATAGCCAAGGCCTTCATTCTTTGCCCTGACATTTAGCATTATTGGAGTTTTAATGCCTTGTTCTTGTTTACCTAATCTCTCACCATTGAATCCCATTTTATTCATAATTTTGGAACCAAATCCTTTGGTGTGTTTTTCAAAACACCCAATTTCAACATCTTCATCAATGCTTTTAACAATATTGCATTTGTTGCTATTGATGAGATTATGGAGCTCTTTTTGAGGAGGTTCAGTTGTTAAGTCACTAGTGTCACAAGCAAAATCTACTACTGAAATGATATCACTTGTGCTACAACTGATATCTACCATAGAAGGTATGAGGTTGCCTGTATCACAACAAGCATGTGCCATAATGGGCTGAAGGTCACTCGTGTCACAACAAGCATTCGCCACAATGGGCTGAAGGTCACTTGTGTCACAACAAGTGTTCGCCTTTAGGACCTCGCTTTCCTTATTTATTTCCAATTTACGTTGGGCACGGTCAAGTGCAACAAATACCAGGTATATGCCCCTTAGAACGCCAATAGGAACTTGAGCACCATTTGTCTGAAGGTCTATACAAGACTCAGAATCATCGAGGAGAGCTACTAAACCATTGTTTAGTGTGAGGAATGTGCCCTCCTCATAAAAATCCAACCCATCCATCTCTGGTGGAAAGGGTGGGTCTTTAACTGATTTAACAACATCAGTTTTTAGGGCTATCTTTTCTTTGATCTACTCATTCTTAAGATGTCGGTCTCTGCCGAAAATGCACCTTTTACAATAAAATTTTGCAAAAATAATTTGACTAAGGTGTCGGTCACTGCCGAAAATGCACCCTTATAAGTCTTCCCCCTTTTTTTTGCAAAATTATAATGTATCCCCCCTTATTGCAAGAGAGGAGATGGAGGAAAAAAAATGTTATCCCTCCCTTTTGTGCAAAAAAAAAATGCAACAATTCAACCTAAAAAAGGCTCTTACAAAGCTTGCCATGTAGGCAAATTAGCACAATATATCACCAAAAAAAATCCCCCCTGTGTGAAGTACTTAAAAAAAAAATTGCTATTTATGAAGTCTAAAAAACAGGTTTGGAGTTTGATGATTTTATGCCTCAAAAGACTCTACAATTGGGCCTTCTAAGCAATTTAGAAGTTTTTTTTTTTTAATTAAATTTGCAAATTTCAAATAAATTTAATCATAATGTAATTAATAATAAAATAAGTTTTAAGAAAATCAGAAAAATGATTTATTTAAAACGTATTAAATTATTAAAAAAAGGATTAAAGAAATTTAAAAATTTACAAAAAAAAAAAAATTAAAAAAAAAAAAAATTACCTTCGATGGGGTTTAAACCCCTAACCTGGTGGGGGCTAATAACTTGGCGTTCGACCAAAGACCGCCTGAGCTACACCGCTGGACGAGTCCTAAAGAACACAAAATATTCTTTATTGGATTGGCAGCAGTGTAGCCTCCAACTCACGACACTTCTTCCACGACAACTCCATCTCACCAGTGGTAGATTCCTCCTACAGGCGACGACAAATTTTTTTTGCGTGCGATCCACCCTCTGATCATGCCTGTAATTGCCTCAGATTCTGGGAGTAACTCTACCCCTCATGCAACTCCGTCTTCGGGTAAACGAGTTCAGATCTGTGAGCAATAAATATGGATAAATTCTTAATCCCTTGGGCAATGCTCCTCTGAGCCATTCACTGTTGTAATCAGCTGCAATAATGGAGTGTGTCGACGTCTATACTTCGCCTTGCTGTAATCAGGCTATGTCAGGTGTCACACGTTCGTGCTCAATTTGTAATCCGTCACAAATTTTGGCAAATGATTGAAGTCTGCCTTAGTCTGCCACTGCTCCTGTTCCACCGTGGCTATGCAGTGTATTCGATTCTATGCCGATGCTCCACTACTAGCAACTTGAAAACAACTAACGGTTGTGTATTCTCTGCGAATATCACCTGTATGAACCATTGTTGTCTCATTCATCGATTCGGGACAACAGATCTCCTCCGATGTGTTTCGATCTACGTAGGGTGGAATTCTCTTTTGGGATAATTATCCCATATGTGCCGCATCGTGGCACCAAGGAAGCTTTAAAATAAAAAAAACCTTCCTTAGTTAGTTGTCTACCTTACGGTATACTATGCTACCCTAGCACCCACTATCTCCCATCAAACGCTCGAATCAAGCAAGTGATTTTTGAAACAGACCCATTCCAAAGTCACCAAGTCAGGCCCTCCTTCAGGTAGTAACTAGCCCACGTCAACTGATTCTGACTTTAGCCCACGTTGCAATCGAGTCCGTGTAGGTCAACAAAGTCTCCTCCAAGGAACTGAGCCACAAGGGACCAACAGGCCAATCAGATCTCGAGGATGCAAGCCGCGAAATTTCCACAGTCCAGGTCCAGTCAATCCTCAACAAATCAGACCCTCGAATCAGGTGACCAAGCTCTCGGATGAGCCCAGAGCTTCAAGCTTGCTCTGATACCGTGTTAAGGTAAGCCATCAAATTGTATTGATAGGAATGCTAATTAAATACATAACTTAGGCTCTAATTAGCCCTAATAAAGTGGATCTCGTTAACAATAACGAGCCTAAATAAAAGATGCTAACAACATGAAATAATGTAATAATAACTAATAAAATATACGCTAACAATTTCTTCCTCTCATGTTAGAAGGAACTCAACATATATTTTTTAGATACAATGATGAGTCATAAATGTGATCTATGTTAATTAGGTTTTATGTTCCTAATGAATGTGGCATCAAATGGTAGGATTTTATTTATTGAGTTAAGAAACTTGTCAAGCCCCTTGGGCCATTTCTACCTTCTGGGCCTATTTTGGGTCCTGTTGGTTAATTTTAACCCCTTGACCAATTTCGAGGCTCTCGATAAATTTTGGGTACAATTAGTTTACTACCAATTCAGAGTTGCCATAGATCATCAATAACTTAACTTCAAATTTCTCTGCTTCTCGTAGTCCTAAGTAGAGAGCTTCATATTTTTTTATATTATTGGTACAACTCCAAGTTAGTCAGTAACACAACTGTTGTAACCTTTGCTTACCATTTTATTATCATTTGAACTTATTAAAAAGCTTGATAAGTTTTGTATTCTTGAAACATCAAAAGTAAATTCAGATCCAAAAGAGGACCATAGATTCACAAGACAAGACTTTCAACGGTCTCGACTACCCATCCAATAGGGGGTATTTCCATGCAAGAAAATGTGTTATCTAATAATTCTTGTAAGACCTTGGCTTGCTCCAAAAGTAGATTTTATTGATTGTAGGTCAGAAGATATGACTATTTTAAATGGAATTTATTCATAGAAAATTTCATTATATCCTCCTGTAAAACCTATGCAGGATATCTTTCAAAGTAAAGTAAGCTACTTCAACATTAAAGAAAATTTCTCTTAGAATTAATATTGAATGAGTTTTAATCCTAAGAGCACTTTGAATTATGTAATGGATCTTCTTGAAACAATCGTTTTATGAGCTCGTATCAAGGACCAAAATGGGTCTAACCAAATTTACTACCTTATTTATTTAAAAATGGGATCAAGGGGTTAGGACTAACCCCTTGATCCTATTCTTACAACATTAGGGATTAGATCTAACCTAATCCCTAATGTTGTGACCTTTAGATATTAGGTTAGGCATATCCCTTGACCTTGACACTAGGTGATAATCTTCTTTTCACATTATGATATAGATATAGGTATCTCATGCACTAATGCCTTATCCTTTTCCAGTGCTTTGGTGTGTAAATAAGGGTTTCATTCCATTGTAAAAGCATCGAGAATGCCTGCTCATGCCTTGTAGCTAGTCTTGTAGGCTTTTATTTTTATTTTTATCTTTTGTGTATACGTTGGACTCAAGCCTTGAGTCATTTTCCTACCTTATAGCTATACAATTTTCTTCCCAAATTAAGCGAGATATTGGTCTACATTCAATGCTTAAGAGAATTAAGGCATTGGGGATTGATGCCATCAATGCAAAAATTTGAGGGCTAATTAAAACCTTCACTCAATACTGATTGTAGGATTCACATATAATTAATGTTATTGGATTCAAGGTTCCTAACACTAGAGCTTTCACTGTCATCCTCTTAAAATGCACCAACATATTTTTTAGGGAAGCATGCATGCGTATTACTGCCAAATTTTTAAACCCATGATTGGTCCATTTCTTCTTGTCAAAATTTCTTTGAATACCCACATGTCTCTTCTTGGGCTATCGATGGTAGCATTTTTATGGTTTATGAAACTTCATGGTAGTACCTCCAACTCTTTTCCTTCATTCTTTATAGACCATCAGATCCATTCTTTTTTGGTATCAACAATGAATCCTTTCGGGTGTGGGTTTGGATGGGATGACTTTTGATTCACTCGTGGGGTGTTGATATGTTTGCCATGCATCCACCTCCTAATCAATGATAAAGTTATTTCTTTGATATTTTCTTATTATTTTTGTAAAAAGGTATGGGTTGTCAGATGAAATATTGATGGTTCATGGAGCTTTGATATTCCTTTTTTGCTTGCATTTTCTTTTATCAGTGCTTGTTGTAGATCTGGGATATCAATGGCATGTTTTTCTCTTCTTTCTTCATGGTTTGATTTTCTTAAAAAATTAGTTCCCATCATTAGATCAACTCGATTTATGGTGCAAAAAACCTCAAGAATTCTTGTGATCTTTCTCTTTTTCATTTAATGCTCACCATAAATCAAGAAAGACCAAACGATGGATGTATTCCCAATACCTTACTAAAGTTTAAACGTAGAAAACTCAACACCTATCATTGATGGAAAAAATTGATGTGGCACTTTCATTCTTTGCATTCCTTCTGATAATCCACTTGTGCCAAAGCCAACCTAGAATATTGGCCAAGGCAATTATCCCTCCTCATGTAGTGAAATTTTGCTATAGTTCTAGTTACTCAGGAGAGTTTTTGCTCACTAATTATGAGGAATCCCAAAAAATTGTTGCCTTATTCATTGGGCATGGAGTCAAAATGAGAGAATGAAAATTTGGAAAGAATAAAAGGAATGAGGAACCTTCAAAATGATTTATTCATGAAAGCTTTGATTTTCTCCCATTTGTCACCTAACATCAGCTCGATCTATCTGGATTGTCTATAGTCCTTTTGGAGCTCCAACTGGTAAATTTATTGTTTTCCTCATGATTTCACCCAATCACACCTTGAGCTCCACTAGTGGTTTGATAAATTGAGCTATATCATTCAAAGTGGGAGGGCTTGACCATACCTCAAAAATTGATTGATCCTTCTTTCGCTACTTGAGCAACTACATATATTCTTGCTTAGAAAATAATTCATTATCTACGATCCATGGGGGGAAGGCCCTTCTAAATAAATGAGTCAATGTGACCCTTCAAGTTTGCAGTGGTAATGGCTAGGGTTCTCATATAGGTCTTATATTGTTGTGCAACTCATTATTTCTCCAAGTCAATTACTCTATGTGCTACTGCCTCCTTATCTTGAATCCCTATATCCTTCAATGGGTGATTAGGTAAAGTGGCTAGCTTGGATCTATATGCTCTTGCCTATGTCATCCTAGTAAAAGTTGTAGCTAGGTCTTGATACACCTCTTGGCTAAATGGAGAGCTTTGGATAGCTATTATATCGATGAACATCAATACTAGGGATAATGTTGACATTTTTTCGATGATATCTTCCTAGTATGTATTGAAAACTGTCATGACCCTCCCTTGGCAGAATTTTTATTATGTAAGTGGATCTATATTTTGTTGTGTTATTTTTAATTTATTCAAGGAATGGATTGACAATATCATTACTAAATAGGTGAACATATATAGCATGGAAAATATGATATTTTTTTTTGATGGAATAATTGATTATTCCATATGATAGGATGTGCAGGACAAATGTTTCATGGAAATTCTATTTTAATTCCATTTATGTTTTGTAGGGTATTTGAAACTATTTCGGTACCTATCCTATAGAATTTTACTAATTTCTTAATGCACATTATTTAGACTAAAGGATCTAACATTTTGTCTAATGATATCACAGGATGAGGTGATTTTTTTGATGGTTGTATATCATTTGTATGTTTTCGTTTGATAATGAGGTTCTAGTATGTGTAAGTGAAACCTTATATGAGTTAACTAAAAATATTTTCTTCGAGCATTGAAACTAATACAATTTGTGGTTTTAATGACGTAAGTCCTATGCTTGTAATGGTGTTGAATTTATTTTTGCCACATCCGAAGGAATGTAGGGAATCATTGATGAGTTTGAGTGGGAGGTTTGGCAGTTAGAGGAATGTAATTGGCAGACAGAGTGGAAGGATTCTTTTGGGGCTGTCAGAGGTAGAG
The DNA here is from genome assembly GCA_028583015.1 of Wollemia nobilis. NCBI lineage: Eukaryota > Viridiplantae > Streptophyta > Pinopsida > Araucariales > Araucariaceae > Wollemia > Wollemia nobilis. The sequence continues at coordinate 9,782,855 of JAQPPZ010000103.1, forward strand.
AAGAAAAATGAGGAAGGAGGATTCATGGATGTTTTTTGGGGGGTTTGTTTTGAGTAAATCGTGATAGGACAGATCTGTTGCAAAAAAATCGTGGAAAAAAAGCTTCATGTGGATGATTCAATGAACTCGATGGGAAAGATCAGCTAGCAGAGAACTGCATCAAAGTGTTTGTTGGAATCTATTTGAAATAGCATGTACATTATGGTTAAATCGATATTAGGAACCTGAAAGGAAAAAGGAAATTAATTTTTTAAAAAGAAACCTTGACTTGCATGAGCTAACATATGCTGTTAGAAAGGATTTGATTAATCTCTCATAGAGAATGGAGGTATTTTAATAGTGACGTTTTCATCAATATTGATAGAATGGTTTCTTAATTAATCCAGTGTTGTGGCTTTATCAAGAAAAAGATATTATGTAGAAAATGATACTTTTAATTGGTAGATGGTGTAATTTTGTTTTGGGTCTTGTCGTCATAATGACAAGAGTTTATATAAGAATATTAATTGTTACTTATATGCGTTAGCATTATAGAAATGATACTTAACTGATCAGGTAATTATAGGAGATCTTTTGGGTGTTTTATATGTTTGAAATTTCAATTATGTTTAGGTCTTGTTCGAGGTACACCTAGTTGATACTTCTGGAAAAGTCTTCTCCTATACATCATAATTCCGTTGACGTACACCTTTGTGTAGAGATAAATTTGTTTGGGTTGGTCGCATTATGGTAATAACGTTAATAGTTAGTTGCTATCCACTTGGTTCTTTATTTTATGCTCAGACGTTATCTTATTTTTGAGTAAGGTGTAGATTGGTAGGCTTTGGCTAATTCCTCATGGAATGGTAAGAAACTAGGGACGTTTTAGAGTGCGTCAGGTTCAAAACTTAGTCAAACTAAAGTGAAGGATGAGGGTAGGCTCATTGTATGTCATCATCGAGTTGAACGTCGTTGTGTTCGTTGTGTACAAGAGGTTTTGTGAACCATGTGAACTGTTGTATTACTTTCAGTAGGTGTTGTAGGAAAAGAATAAAATTTTCTATAATAATTTTTAAACTCTTATTTATGGATAAAGCAAAATATAGTATGTGCATGAAATGTTTATAGATAAGCAATATTCACTGGTTTAGTGGATGTAACAGGATAAGTTAATCTTTAGATTTTTATGAATGAGAACCACTGTTTGGTCTTGCATGGCTTTAGTGGAACTATCTCGTTATATTCATAGATGAAGGTACTTAAGGATGCTTAATTCTAGTAGTAGAGTCTTGTTTGGTTTTTACAGGGTAAAATATGTATGATTTACTATTGAATCTTATGATTTGGAACTAGAGCAAAGGAAGAGAAGGCAATACGTAGGACCTTCACCTAAAAGCTAGTGTCCCGAGCGGGAATGTTTCTTGACAGATGGCTCCTTATTGTATTTTTTTAAAAAGATATTTGTAATTGAACTGAAGGACAAGTTCAAACTGTAATTCTTTTGTAATATTACTGAATCTCCTAAGTGTGAGCGAGGGTATACTGAGATACCTTGGGTAAATGTATGAGTTTACTTTTGAATATAATAGAATATGGAATGAATTTTAATGTTGGATTTTCTCTTCAAGGTTTCTCCTAGGGTAAACATTGTGTTATGTGATGCGGATGTATTATTTCCTTATGAGGTTTGCAATGGTTTTTAGTTATTGTTTGTATGATTTGGAAATAAATCAAAACAAGTTGCTATGCATATGAATATATGCTTCCATAAACAATAATGTGTGCTATAAGATAAATATGAGCTTTATTGTGTGGCCTTTGTGTGGAATTTAACCTGTCAATTTATAGTTTTGAATTGAAATAAGTCAGAGCTGAGTTTCTTAATGTTTAATGATCATTCAGTTTACGAAGGGATGGCTAAGTTTTAGAGTAAATTATTGATAAGTGGAATTGTGTAATGGTTGTATTAATAAGTTGTTAAATGATACTAAAATATGAAGATTAGTTGCACCTCTTAAAATGTGAGAGAAAGACCTTTAGGATTTCTAATTTAAGAATGATTATATGATTTTTGGACATATAGGCTTGAATAGTCGAACCCATTATCATATATTAAAGGATATTAATAATATTTTGTGGAATTTATTCCAAACCACCATAAAGGAAATTGATGGTCCTAAGTGAATGAAATTCCTATGTTCAAAAGCCAAACTCGAGAAGGAGTGACACTTGTTTAAAGAATAAATGTATGTTACAATGATTTACCCACTGACTAGGGGATGACAAGCACGCAAGGAAAATACTAGCTCATTGGAAAATGAGAATAATAGTTTAACTCCACACGCTCATACTGCCTACTCAGATGGACTTGAGTAGTGTGACGATCTACTCAGATGGACTCAATTAGTGTGAATATTTATTTAGAAGGACTTGAAGTAGTGTGATGTCCTACTCAGATGGACTTGAGTAGGGTGAAGATCTACCCAAATGGACTTGGGTAGTGTGATGGCCTACTCAGATGGGCATGAGTAGTGTATTGCGTTGGAGTGCTCCCTTCGATAAACGAGAGGCAAGCTAGCTCAATAGGGATAACAAGAAAAATAGTTTACATATTTATATTTAACCTTGCACCTAGTACACTCATGTAACCAGATGTATATGAGTTGTAGATATGGGAGTGCTTTAAGAAGAATTTCGGTGCAAATAATTATGAGAAAAACCTCTATTGTAATGAGGATTTTCTAGAGTACCTAATGTTAGTCATAGGGAATATATCTTGTAGTGGTCATACCTTGGTTGATAAAAAAAAGTAGTGGAATTTTTTTGGGATATGACATTTGGTATCAGAGCCTGTTTCAAAGGGGATTCGACTCATTGTGCAAAACTTAATGGTGGTGTATAATAGAAAACATACCTAGGCAAGGATTATTTCTTAATGGAAAAAATAGTTGTTGAAAGTAAACTCACCTGCTTATTTAAGACAACTAGAAAAATAGTTGTTGAAAATAAACTCACCTGTTTATTTAAGACAACTAGGAAAATAGTTGTTGGTAGGAGAGTCAACTTGAGGATATAATGGTGAACTAACTCATATTATCTCTCCTATGTGTGGTTAAGAATAATACCACCAAAGATAAGGAGAGGAAGTGTTGTCCCAATGATGAGGTAGACATGATAGACCAATGTAGAGAACAGAAACCTAGAAGTAGGTTCCAAGAATCCTAGTAATGAAAGAGAGGATATCACTACGATAGTGGCCTTACTTCATGAGCAGGTGGAAACACAGAAATAGTTGTTGGATGTCATGTTGAATCGGGAAACATAGGTTGGAAACTCTAGAATGGGATAAGTGAATGAACCCCTTACAGAGGCACAACAAGCCAAGATCCGACTAGAGGTTGAGTTGGGCAAGGATATGAAACATCTAAAATCCTCCAAGTTCAATGGAGAGGAAGATGGTGACAAAGCCAAAGCTTGGCTAAAAGAGATAGAAACCTACTATAATATGAAGAACTATTCCACTGGCACTCGAACATCCTATGCCACACTACATCTTCAAGGTGTTGGCTTGGATTGGTGGGAAACATTGAGTGAGGAACAGAAACTTGCGGTAGTAGTTGATTTAAAATGGGAAGAATTTGTAAAATATTTTAAAGAGAGATTCCTCACTAAGCACTTTTATTCCCAAAAGTTTGAAGAGTTCACCAAACTTAGACAAGGGACTAGGACTATGGAGGTATACTATCAAAAAATTAGTTAAGCTACTGAAGTACGTGCTTGCATATAATGATAAAATGAATATTCATAAGTTTATACTAGGAGCAGATCCTAGAATAGGGTATGAAGTGAATATGCGAGAACCCACTACTTTGTAGAAGGCCTATGATTTGGCTAGAAAAGTTGAAACTTACCTCAAGCCCTACTTTGACTATGAAGGGGCATCTGAGCAGGACAAAGAGGCACTGAGGAAAATAAATAGTGTAGGATTCATGAAGTGGGAAGGTGAACAGGTAAATAGAAACTCTGCTAGTTAGGATAGAAGGAATGACAAGCAAGGAAAGTTTAGGAAAAGATTCCAGGGAAAGAACCAAAATCGTAATAGCGGTAACAATAGATCAACACCACAAGGGTAGGTTAATCCTTCACAAGCAACAAAGGTAGAAGATGGACAAAAATAGAAAATACATCCAAGGCCTAAGATCGGGTGTTTTGAATGTGGAGGACCGCATTATGCTAGTAATTGCCCATGTAGAGCAAAAATAAGTACAAAAGGAAAGGAACCAATGTACAAAGAACCTGCACCCAAGGAACTTGCACACAAGATTTATGCAATGATAGGAAATCAAAATCTGGAAGGGTAAGCCACTCCACTACTGATAAAGGGTAAGGTCTTTGGTAGGAATGTTAAAATCTTAATTGATAGTGGTGCTATAGATAGTTTTGTTTCCACTAGTTTAATTAAGGACATACTAGAAAGGCCAAGAATCTTGGCACATGGGTGGAAGGTCGAGTATGGTTCAGGATAGACCTACTCTGTAAACCAATGTTATCCTATGGTAAAAATTTCCCTACCTAGTGGTATGACCATAGGATGCTTGTATGTAGCACCATTACATGCTTTTGATGTAGTCTTGGGTATGGATTGGTTACAGGCACATAGGGTTGTAGTCAATTTCCAAGATAGATGGATTGAATACACGAAATATGATAGGAAAGTACAGAGAGTGTACAACTTACAAGGGGATTTTCAACCTCAAATCCTTTCGATAATGCAACTCAAGAAAGCCATTAGGAAAGGAGGAATGGTCTATGTAGTTAAGATAAATGAGATTGATAAAGATAAGAAGGAAGAGGTGTTTGGAAAACACCCACTTCTACAGGATTTTAGGGATGTATTTCTAGAGGATTTACTTGGGTTACCACCCAAACATGAATTTGACTTCACAATTGAGCTTCAACCTGGAACAAAGCCTATACATAGAGCTCCTTACATAATGAACCCCATAGAAATGCAAGAGTTGAAGGTATAGCTGCAAGGATTGCTGGAGAAAGGACTAATTAGACCAAGTGTGTCACCATGGGGTGCACCTGTTTTATTTGTTAAGAAAAATGATGGTTCCTTGTGACTATGTATAGACTATAAGATGTTGAATAAGGCAACTATCAAGAATAGATATCCTCTACCTAGAATCAAAGATCTCTTCGATCAACTTAAAGATGCTACAATATTTTCAAAGATTGATTTGAAATTAGGATACCACCAACTGAGGATCCATGAGGAAGATACTCACAAGACAACCTTTAAAACTCGTTATGGACATTATGAGTTTATTGTCTTACCTTTTGGTTTAAAAAATGCTCCAGCAGCATTTATGAATTTGATGAATAGTATCTTTAGAAAGTAGTTGGACAAATTTATTTTGGTATTCTTGGATGATATCTTGATATATTCCTAGAATAAGATAGAACATGATAGACACCTTAGGATTGTGCTAGAACTATTAAGGAAGAATCAGTTATACGAGAATTTATCCAAGTGTGAATTTTATGTGTTAGAAGTGCAATACTTAGGGCACATTGTATCCATAGAAGGGATCATGGTGGATCCTAAGAAAATAGAAGCTATTTTGAATTGGTTGCCACCCACAAATGTGATAGAAGTTCGAAGTTTCATGGGCTTGACCAGATACTATAGGTGATATGTGAAGGATTACACCAAAATCACCTCCCCAATAACTAACCTTCAGAGGAAAGGAAAAGAATTTAGGTGGATAGATAAATGTGAGGTAGCTTTTGAACTACTTAAACAAAATCTTACTACGCCTCCTATACTAAAGATACCCGATCCTCAGGGAAGTTTTTCTGTTTGTACAAATGCTTCATTGGAAGGTTTGGGAGGAGTGCTCTCATAGGAAGGAGCAGTGATAGCCTATGGATCAAGGAAACTAAAACAACATGAGGTCAACTATGCAACCCATGATCTGGAATTGGCAGTGGTAGTGTTTGCTCTCAAGAGTTGGCGACATTATTTGGTAGGGAGACCCTTTGAGTTAAGGATAAATCATCAAAGTCTGCAATACATATTTACTCAACCTTTACTAAATGCTAGGTAGAGAAGGTGGATGGAATTTCTTATCGAATATGATTTTGGCATTGAGTATATAAAGGGAAAAGAGAATAAAATTGTTGATGCTTTGAGTAGAAGGAGACATATAGTAGTTTTATCCCACATTCACGTTGACTTAATGGAACAAGTCAGGGAAATGCAACATCAAGATGCATACTGCAATCAAATTTGGGAAAGTATGGAAAGGAAACCGGATGAAAACAAATATTTTAGCATCAAGGATGGTTTCTTATGCTTTAAGGACAGGGTAGTAATTCTTGAGGTCGATGATTTGAGAAGGATGATCATGAACAAAGCTCATAGATCTCCATATTTTGCTCATCCAAGAGGAGCAAAGATGAGGGAGAATATGAAGAAAAATTTCTATTGGCCGGGAATGAAGAGAGACATAACTGATTTTGTTGCTCAATGTCTTGAATGTCAAAAAGTAAAAGTAGAAAATAGACATCCTACTAGACTACTATATCCGCATGATGTACCAATGCAAAAATGGTAGGTAGTTTTGATGGATTTCATTGTAGGGTTGCCTAAAAACATATTTCAGCATGACGCAATCCTAGTGGTGGTCGATAGATTGACCAAGGTTGCATATTTTATACCCAAAATACCAAGTATGATGTCGTGGTTGTGGCTAAAATATTTACCAAAGAAATATTTTGACTTCATGGTTTTCTGGAAGTAATTATATCGAATAGAGACTCGAGATTTACGTCCAAGTGTTGGTAAGCCTTACATCATGACATTGGTACTATATTAAACATAAATTCTGCTTATCACCCAAAAATCGACAGGTAAACTAAAAGAGTGAACCAGATGTTAAAGGACATGCTTCACATATACTGTATGGATTAGAAGACCCAATGGGAGGATTGTTGGGCAAAACATTGGTTCGTTTTTTATAGTTAAATTAATTGATTCCATTTAATTGTCAACCTAGGGTAGCTCGTAAACTTGTGAGTATCACATATAGTATATGCCTGTAGTGCGAGGAATGAGTCCCTTTGTACCTATTGGTTTTGTGGGGGTGTTCTTTGTGTATTTTCAATTCATCTAAACTCAATAGAATTAAGTGTAGAAAAATAAATAATGAATTAAAAATAAACACAATTGAAAATAAACCTATGAAAATTAAAACATGCACTTGTTGGAAAATTACAAAAAACAAGGAAAACTACAGGAATTAAATAATCTAAAAAAATAGTAAATAAATTTACTACAAAAAGCAAGGTAAAAGGGGGAGGAGTATTGTTTAAAGTGGGCCCAGGATTCAACAGTCTTCCGCATGATCAATTCATTCACTGGATGCTAGTTTGATATTAATAAAAACACTCAAATGAATATATTGTAGGTTCAGAAGATTGTACAACAAATTTGAAATCCAGGATTATTTTTATCAGGGGTGGCCTGCATATTTATAAGATATGCAACCATGCCTTGTTACATTTGAGAGCAAATCAATTCCTGATTTTCTGGTTACAACAACACACATGAATAATGGAGATAAAGCAAAAATATTTAATTTTAGACTGATTTAACGTATTCTATTTTTATCAAAACAGAATACGTTTAATATTATGATTTATCTATTTACATTGTTGTTTACGTATTGCTGAAAATAGATAATACATGGTCTTTGATATTGTTCTTCATCTGCATATTTGCTGAAATATCATCCACATCTATTGCTAAAATATCTATTCTGTTCGACCGACAATAGAGGTCACACTGTAATTTTACGTCAACTGGAGTCAGGCTGTAATTCTGCGTCAACAGGAAGTAGGTGCCATAACGAGAAGCAAGCGCATAATGGGAAGTAGGCACCTAATGGGAATTAGGTGCCCGTGAGTTAAGCGCTAAACAGGAGTCAGGCGCTTCAAAGGGAATTAGGCACCTGACTTAGCACTTCACACCAGTGTACTGCAGATGTTGTCTTTATGAAATTGAAAGTGCCAAGTTCGAGTGGGACCTTGACGTAAACATGCTAAAATACCGTAAAAACCACTAAATCTGCACATAATTCACTTAAAAAAAATATTAGATAATATACGTAATTTACTATTAAATATATATAAAAATTTCATAAAATATACATTCTATAATAATAATATCGTATAATATGTTAGAAATCCATGTAAAAATATGAGATTTTTTGGTGCTCATCAAGGATTACTTGCATCTAGTAGAAATTACCTACAATGATGGTCATCATTTGATCCTAGGCATGGTTCCATTCAAATCATTGCATGGCCAGAGATGCAGGATGTCATTTTCATGGGATAATCTAGAGGACTGAATTATGCTTGGAACAAACATGGTCAAAAAAATGAAGCAATAGTTAAGGATGATCAAGGAAAGGCTAAGAGAAGCTATGGATTGTCAAAAAAGTTATGTCGGTCTTAAGAGATTGCCAAGAGAGTTTGCTACAGGTGATGGGGTGTTTCTAAGGGTGAAACTGGAGAAGAGCGCTATTTAGTCCACAAAACTAGACCATTGTTTTGTTGGACCTTTTGAAATTACAAAAAAGATCAATCTTGTGGTATATTGACTTGCCTTACCACCCAGCTTGTCCAAGATTCACAAAACCTTTTAAATTTTATTGCTTAGAAAATATGTAGCTAATCTTGATCATATGTGGGATATCTCTAGCTTGTAGATGGTGAATCTAGAGGCTATAGAGGTTCAACCAGTAAATATCCCTGAGTTTCAATAGGAAATAGGACAATGTCAGGAATCAGTAAGAGGTGAGATAGTCCGAAAAGAGAACATAACATTGTCAGGAGTCACTCAGTGGTTAGTAATCAAAACATACAAGGCAGAGATAGTTGACACAGTTCTTGGACACAATCTCCGGAGGCAAAATCGACCTCACTAGTAAAACAAAAAATATTGAAATTTTACTAAAATAGGGATATCTCTTCACTCAAAGCTCAAATTGACTCCAAAATTTAGCAGACAACTCTACATTCTATTCTAGATAAAATTGTCCTTGGCAGCTCCTGGTCAAATTTTGCACCGATTTTCCAAAATTGGCAATTTTTTATTTTTCTTGTTAAGGCCATAACTTCTCAATGGTCAATCAAATTGATCCAAAATTTTGTGGACTAGAAGCAACTTATTATTTTGCACCAAAGACCCTCAAGGACCCACCTATGAATTTTTAAGTCCAAGTTGAAGAAATTACCCCGACATCGACTTGCACCCAACCAGGAGATCACAAAAAGTCAAAGAAGTCAGTATATCTCCTCATTGAGTGCTCAGATCAAGTGGCCATCGAAGTGGACCCTATCCTGAAATCAGTGTTGCAACCTAATTTCCAAACTATTTTTTGGACCCTTACTAAAAATAGTAACTCCTAAAAGCTACCTATCTATTTTTAGTAAGTCCCACAAAAAGGATCCAAACCTTCAATTATGGTTGAGGGAACTCGCCAACAAGCAATAGAGAGGGAAATTCAATCCAAAGTGGACAATATGGGCAACCAAATATTGGTGGTACTTAACAAAAACTTAGAGGTAATGCAGTCACAACTCCATTCTTTCCAAGAATCTATAACTGATCTCTCCCTTGCACAAAAAGAAATGAAGGTTGAATTGGATAGTAGAGTCTCTACTGGTTCCACAACTCAACATGACCAAGAGGAAATTGGTACAAGCCACCACCAATGAGCTATACCCAACCACAATGGGATGAGGTTACCAAAATTAGACTTTCCCAAGTTTGATGGAAAAGATCCTGAGGGGTGGATTTGTAAGGCAGAACAATATTTCACTCTTCATAATGTTGATCGTTTCCTATGGTTGACCATTGCTTCTTTTAATTTTGAATCAGATGCACTCCATTGGTTTTTGTGGCTTAGAAAGGTTGAACCTGATCTTTCATGGTCCGATTTTGGTCAATGCCTACTCACTCGCTTTGGTCCTAGCGAGTTTGAAGATTTTACAGGAGCCCTTTTCAAACTCAAACAAACTTCAACTGTTCGAGAATACCAAACTCAATTTGAAAAACTTACCAATCGAACAACAGGACTAAGTGTTGATTCTTTCCAAAGTTGTTTTGTGAGTGGACTGAAGGATGACATCAGGGCTGAGGTTAAGTTGTTGCGACCTCAATCACTACCACAAGCCATACAATTGGCCAAATTGGTAGAGGATAAATTCAAGGCTCTTGGTCGAACTTCTAAATTTCCTCCATCTAAGTCATATTTTTCGACCAAGCCAATGCCAAGTTCGACTAATAAATCTCCACCTATAAAAAAATTGAGTCATGAGGAGATGGAGCATAGAAAGGCACAAGGATTATGTTACAATTGTGATGAAAAATATACCAGAGGGCATAGGTGTGTGCAACAAAAATTGTACTTGCTAGATATGGATGAAGTTCCCACTATAAAATCTTCTGGGGATGAGGAGGATCCTCAAGAAATAGAAACCATAGACCAATCGATCGATCAAGAGGAATCCCAACCAAAAATTTTTGTACATGCTCTAGTAGGAGTATCCACACCCCAAACCATGAAGGTGATTGGCCATTTCAAGGGACAAAGGGTCATCATTTTGATTGAATCTGGCAGCACACATAATTTTATTGATCCATGTGTCGCCAAACAAGGAAATTGTTACATTACCACATGCAATTCCTTTGAAGTTATGATTGCTAATGGTGGCACCCTACCATGCAAAGGAAAATGTCATAATGTTAAGCTAAAAATTGGGGACTATAATCTCAAGTCTGACATGTTTGCTTTACCCTTAGGAGGGTGTGATATAGTTTTGGGAGCACAATGGTTAAGAATGTTAGGACCAATCCTATGGGATTTTGTAGAATTATGGATGAAATTTAGTCAGGATGGGTAGGAATATACCTTTCATGGCACAAAGGTAGGAGCAATTCAGTTTATTTCTTCTCATAAGATGGAAAAATTGTTAAAGAAATCTTCCCATGGCATGGTAGCTCAACTTTTTGCTATCACCGCTCTCGAGCAAGGGGAGTCTAGTCACCCACAACAATTACAGGGTATATTAAACAGGTATGCTCATGTCTTCGAGGAACCCAAGGGACTTCCTCCTCAATGCTCACATGATCATGCAATACAACTTTTTCCTGGTAGTCTACCTCCTAATGTTCACCCATACCGGTATGCTTATGCTCAGAAAACTAAAATTGAGAAAATTATATAGGAACTTTGAGCTTCTGGAATTATCCATTCTAGTGTTAGCCCCTATTCTTCACCAGTGTTGTTAGTTAGAAAGAAGGATGGCACTTGGTGCTTGTGTGTGGATTATCGAGATCTTAATAAAATTACTATCAAGGATAAGTTCCCTATTCCTGTCATTGATGAACTCTTAGATGAGTTGCATGGGGCTCAATATTTTTCCAAGTTGGATTTACGGTCGGGCTATCACCAAATCCACATTAAGAATGAAGATATTCCTAAAATAGCCTTTAGAACTCATGAAGGGCATTATGAATTTTTAGTTATGCCTTTTGGGTTGACCAATGCACCTTCCACCTTCCAAAGTTTGATGAATTCTATTTTTCGCCCTCATCTTCGCAAATTCATTCTAGTCTTCTTTGATGACATACTGATCTATAGTCGCACATGGGAGGATCATCTTCACCACTTAGAAGCAACTCTCAAACTTTTGTCTGACCATCAACTTTATGCAAAGCAATCAAAATGTTCCTTTGGTCAGTAGGAGGTTGAATATTTGGGGTATATAGTCACTAAGGAAGGAGTTCAGGTGGACCCTAAGAAAATTTAGGTAGTGCAAGAATGGCCCAAACCTCATACCTTGAAGGGACTTCGTGGATTCTTGGGTCTTACAGGATATTACAAAAAATTTGTAAAAAACTATGGCAAGATCGCAACTCCCCTCACAACCATGTTGCGAAAAATTCTTTTGTGTGGACTGAGTCAGCTGAGAAGGCTTTTGTTGATTTGAAGTATGCTATGACCACCACCCCTATTTTGGCAATGCCAAATTTTTCTAAACCCTTTGTCATTGAGAGTGATGCATCAGGCATAGGCATTGGGGCAGTTTTAATGTAGGAGGGTCGACCATTGGCTTTTACTAGCAAGGCACTTTCTCCTCAAAATTTGGGCAAGTCCACTTATGAGAAGGAAATGCTTACCATTTTACATGTGGTCACCCATTGGCATCCATATCTCATTGGTCAATATTTTTCCATCAAGACTGATCATCAGAGTCTAAAATATTTTTTAGAACAATGGGTGGCTACTCCAGAACAACAAAAATGGGTCTCCAAATTGTTGGGGTATGACTATGACATCTCTTATAAGAAAGGTAAAGAGAATGTGGTGGTCGATGCCTTGTCTCACCTCCATGAAGATCAGGCCATGCTACATGCTATCTCTACTCCTCTTTCGCAATGGATTCATCAACTTCGTGAAGATCTGGCCAAGGATTCATCATTGCAAACTCTCCTCTGCCATCTCCAAGAGGATCCTCAGTCCCACCCTGGCTATGTTTGGGATGGTCAGGATTTACGGTTTCATGACCGTTTGGTTATTCCATCTGAGTCTCAAATCAAGGACCTCCTCCTTCAAGAAATGCATGCATCCCCCACAACTGGTCATTCGGGTTTTCTCAAAACATATACCCAAACCAAGCATACCTTTTTTGGAAGGGAATGAAAAAGGACATCAAAATATTTGTGGTTGAATGTGATCGTTGCCAATGCATGAAAGGTGAGACTATGTGTTCTCCAGGAACACTTCAACCTTTGCCCATTCTTGAGCAGGTTTGGATAGATATATCTATGGACTTCATCGAAGGGCTACCAAAATCTGGAGGTAAATCAGTTATTTTGGTGATAGTGGATCATCTTTCAAAGTATGCTCACTTTTGTTCCCTATCCCACCCTTATACTGCATCCATTGTCACCCAAATATTCCTTGATTCCATATTTCGCCTCCATGGAATACCTAAATCCATTATCTCTGATCGGGATCCTACCTTCACCAGTCGCTTTTGGCAGGAACTGTTCAAGTTGTAGGGGACACAACTCAAGATGAGTTTGGCCTACCATCCTCAAACCGATGGCCAAACCAAAATTGTCAATAAATGCTTGGAAACCTACCTTCGTTGCTTCACTTCTGAACATCCTACTCATTGGGCTAAGTGGCTTCCTTTGGCTGAATGGTGGTACAACACCACCTATCACTCTGCCACTAAGGTGACTCCATTTGAAGCAGTTTATGGTCAACTTCCACCAACTCCAACTTCTTACATTCCAGGCAGCTCCAAGGTTCAGGCTGTGGATTCCACTCTTCATCAGCGTGACTCCATTCTTCGCCAACTCAAGCTCAATTTGGACATGGCTCATAACCATATGAAACAACAAGCAGATCAACATCATACCGAACATAACTTTGTCATTGGTGACATGGTCTTCCTTCACTTACAACCATACAAACAATCATCTCTCCAGTTGCATGGTTGTCAAAAACTTACCACCAAATACTATGGTCCTTATCAGGTGTTGTAGAGGCTTGGGGTGACGACATACAAACTAGCCCTTCTAGCTAGTTCCAAACTTCATCCAGTCTTCCATGTGTCATCTCTCAAGCAGGTTATTGGCAACAAGGTGCAGGTGCAGTCTACACTTCCAGAGTTGGACGAGGAAGGGTCCATCATTCTTGAACCTGAATGCATTCTTGATCGAAGATCGCGTACCCTTCATCGATGGGTTATCATAGATGTCTTGGTCTAGTGGCATGACTTACAACCAGAAGATGCGACATGGGAACCTCTTCACCAAATCCAACAACAGTTTCCTCACCTTCAGCTTTGAGGACAAAGCTTTTTGAAGGGGAAGGGCATGTTAGGACCCCATCCTAACACTTGATGTAATATTCCTTGTGGAACGTGGGTAGTACCCATGTTAATATTTTGTAATATTTTATTATAGTTTTGGATTAAGAAGCACCTATGCCAAATGGCGCCCTTCTATGTAACCATTTTTTCAAGAATGTAACTGATTGTAGGTAGGAGATTCTAGCCCGGGTGGCATTTTGCATGTAAGCCAACCTTGGGAGTTAGGTGTTAGAGGAATTCCTTAAATCTATGAGAGGTAGTATTGTATGTATATTTTTGCATAATTGAATGAAGTATTGAAGGAGGTTTCCCCCTCGAAGAGGCTTGCGATTCAGTGCTATTGTGAGATTGTTCTTTTTTGCAATTTACTTTCGTAATGTGCATTTTATTTCCAAGTGTGTTGTGAGTTTATATGTTTATTTTCAGTATTTGTGTGAGAGTGTTTATTTTTATTAGTAGGTTCCTAACATAGACATTAACTGAAATCCATATTTTTATTCCTCTCCTCCCCAATTTATTTTAGCAAACTGGATTGTTGAGCCTCTTGAGTAGTGAGTTGATCAATAAGACTTTGAAGTTTACCCTTTTTACCTCTAGGAGAGAGGTTGTGGCTATAAGGCCAATAGTAGTGAGTTAGTCAACTTGGTCATCTTTAACCAGGAACTCTTTAAGGTATCTTTCATATTCTCAAGCTCTTTCTCCTGCTTTGCCAACTTTCTCTCAAGGGATAGGTAATCATGGATTACAACCTTGTTGGTTTGCTCCATGAACTCTACTTTATCCCTAGCCTAAAAATCCTTGAAACTGAGCCATGTTGTTGAGACTTGATAATATTGGTCTTGAATCTTACCTTCTAGATTAGAAAAAATTAGAGTCAGCTGAGCCAAAGATAGTGTAGTATCCTACAAATGATAGTGACTTCTCAACCTATTTTCCATGGATAGTGTAACTCTTTTGATCTCTCCCCTTTGGGTATACTACAACATTTGATTTTAAATTTCTTGGAACTATTACAATAAACCATATGTGGGGGAAGGTACCCATGAAATCATTGGCTATTAAGACATCAACAAAATTACTAGGAATGGGATAATTGAAGTGACAAGAGTGGTTGAAATGGGAGTAATGATGATTGGTATAGTGTATGGGGAAGCTACTTGAATGGAAGCAACCGCTAGAATAGTTGTAGTGGTGTCTAATGTGGAAATGACACTAGGGGTGGAGGCCAATGAAGTTGAATTAATTGAAGGAATGGGAGGCCATTGGTTGATAGTAAAAAATGGAAACTAAAGGAATTAGGGATAGGGAATGGGAGGAAAGAGAGAAGTAGCCAATGGCTATGCCCTTGAGGTATCCTTCCTTTTTTTTATGATGGAGGGCTTCCTTCACAAACTAACTTTTGATTTTCCTTTTATAGTATCATTTGTGGGTTTCCCACTATATCAATGTTGTCATAGCTAGAGGTGTTGATGCCATTGAATCTGAAGGTACTTTAGAATAGGTGGTAACTAGATCTCCCTATGACTTTAATGGGGATTTTCCTATGTTTATGATCTATTTAGCCACCTCCTTCCTCTTTTTGTAATCTGAGACAATCTAGCAACCATCTCCTCTTTGTTTCTTTCTTCTTCCAATACAATTTCATAATCTAGATGCTATTTTTTGTAAAGCTCACTGAATATTTCATCGCTATTAAATTCACAAGTTATTACAATGTATTTGATCTCTTGTTGGTGTTTCCACCATACCTCAATCTTAGCATCGCTCTAGTGTTCAACTATTAAGATCCTTCTCTTCTTGGCACTGAAATAAACTTGGGGATTTGTGTCATGATTATTCTGGTAAAAGGTCTCATAAGACCTTGGCTTTTATGCATGTGCCATTTTTATCTTGATCTATTGTATTCCTACTTCCTTTGTCAGGTTATTTCCAATTTATATATCTGGTTGAGGCTCATGTATAGACTTTATCGAGATTCTAACACCTACCAGAAAATCAAAAAATACTTCTTTCAAGTCATAGTTCCAGTTATCATCAAGGATCTGCAGCCCTAGGTTCTTTAACTTGTTTTAAAAACATTAGTATGTCTGAGTCTCTGTAAAACAATTAGTTCTTCCATATCAACATCTATATCTTCTTCCATATCAACATCCATATATTCTTCCATATCAACATCCATATCTTCTTCCAAGTCAAATTCCATGCCACTTCATGAGCCATTCATCCCATATGCCACCAAGTTTGGTGCCCCTTATTAAAAAACAATGCTAGCAAATGGCCAAGCACAATCTAAACTATGAATGATCATTAGAACATTTGCATTCCATACCTTGCATTAATCATCCATATATTCCACCTTGCATTAATCATCCATAACATATCATATGCATTAATCATCCATATAAACATGCATTCCACAAAAAGCATTCACACAAACACATATAACACAAAAAGGTAAAAGCCACACATATATATATATATATATATATATATATATATATATGTATATATATATATATATATATATATATATATGATATATATATATATATATATATATATATATATATATATATGTATATATATATATAGTACGTACAATGAGTTCCAAAAGGCTACATACAATGGAGCACCAAGGCTCATATACAAAAAGTGCATCTAAGCACTAGCTATGCCCTCCAAGAGGACCCCCTAGGACCTAGAGCTATGCCTAGACTCGCTATGCCTAGCAGCCTCAGATACAAATGAGGTTGGAGGATCTAGAAGTGGAATATGATGCTCCATCAACCTATCCTCAATATACCTATACAGAGATCGAAGGTGCACTATGTTGACATTATGTCGATGCTCTCTCTCTAGTAGCTCTGCCTAGAGCCTCGTGATCCTCGTATCCCGATCTGCTACCTACTAATCCAACCTCATCCAATCCTCCTCGCTCTGATCTAGAGGTTCATCCAGAGTCTCATTCACATCATCTCCATATCTACCATCTCCTCTAATATCACAACAATAAATTCCAATGAAAATGTAAGGGAAACACTAAGCAACAAGCAAAATAGAATGCAAATCATGCAAAATAAAACAAAATAGAAAAAATACAACTAAAATTTTGGAATGATAGGGATTGCTACTTAAAGTGGTGATCTCATCCAAGAGAGGAAAAATAACAAAAATCACATCAGGATGTGCCAAAACTAAAGGACATATAGGAATGATGCTCACAATACATAGTCAAAGCAATCAAAAGGAAAAGCAAGGCACCAAAGTCAATAAGCAAACCAAGAAAGCACCAACAACTATATAAATGAATCAAAATGGAACTATGTGTTGAGCAAGGTGTTGCAAAAGTTTTGTCATTGTTGTCAACACAGGCAGTTAGATCTAATGATGCAGTGGACGAGCGAGTTCGAAGTCATTCGGATGCGAGAGGACGAAGTTCAAAGGTTATTCGAGCATGGACAGTGAGTTTCCAAGAAGACCATAGTTGCCTATTTGCAAAAGATCAAAGAAAAAGACAAGTAAGAAAAGTGTCGCGATATCGCGACATATTCAGCAGGCAAGAAAAACTGTCGCGATTTCGTGACATATTAGAGGAGAGAGAAAGCGCAAGTAAAATTGTCGCGATTTCGTGACATGGCCGAGGAGAGAGAAGGCGCAAGGAAAACTGTCGCGATTTCGCGACATGTTGGAAGCAGAGAAGGCAAGTAAGAAAACTGTCACGATTTCGCGACATGTTTGAAGAAAAAGCACTAAGGAAGAAAACTATCGCGATTTCGCGACATGTTTGGAGAAAAAGCGCTAAGGAAGAAAACTGTCGCGATTTCGTGACATGTTTGGAGGAAAAGCGCTAAGGAAGAAAACTATCGCGATTTCGCGACATGTTCGGAGAAAAAGCGCTAAGGAAGAAAACTGTCGCGATATCGCGACATGTCGGGTTTTCACGACCCGAAGGGAAGAAAAGCGCCAAGGAGGAAAAGTGTCGCGATATCGCGACACGTCGGGTTTTCGCGACCCGAAGAGGAGAGAGAAAGCTCGGAGGCAAAAGTGTCACGATTTCGCGACATGTTCCGTTTTCGCTGGTGCAAGCCGAGAAAAGGTTGAGAAAGCGAGGAATGTCGTGATTTCGCGACAGAAGTGAGGATGACGTCAGCAATAGTTAGAAGTGTCACGATTTTGTGACAAAAATGTTGTCAAAGCAGACAAAGGCCAAAAGTGTCACGATTTCGCGACAGCAGTGATAAGAAGGCGTACGATTGTAAAAGGTGTCGCGATATCGCGACATGTTGTAGTTTCACGGCAGAAGCTACAGGAAAGTGACAGAGGTAGCAGAGGCGGTTGAAGCCGACAAAGTTGAATCTGGGCCGACGAAATTTAGGGTTTTGCAGCCGACGATCTTTAGGGTTGAAGCCGACAAAGTTGAATGCGGGCCGACAAAATTTAGGGTTTTGCAACTGACGTTCTTTAGGGTTACAGCCGACTATAGTTTAAGTTTTGTTCTTGAAATTTAATCTATAAAAGGAGGGCTGTTTCGAGTTTGAAGGAGTAGATTTTAGCGAAGAAAAATTTGCGCAAGTGAAGTCCGCGGTGAGCCGAGTGCGAGTCATATCGAATCGATCAGAGTGCGAAGCAAAAGCGCATAGGAGCAGAAGCGGTAGTTCATTTGTGTTGAAGCGAAGTGTGCGAGGCAGTTGCGTAGAAGCAGTCTGGTGGTGCGAAGCATTTGCACAGTAGAAGTAGAGTACACAGAAATAGCAGACAGGGTGCGCAAAGTGTGAAGGTATTTTTCTGTATTTTTCTTGAAGTCCAAGTTGGAGCTTGGCATAAGGAGTTGGTGCTTCTTTCCAGTAGGTGCTGGTGAATTAGGGGTTGGTGCTCCTTTTTGTTGGTGCAAAAAAATTGAGGGGTTGGTGCTCCTTCCAGTTGGTGTTGGTAAATAAGTTGTAAAGTTGTTGCTTTGCAAAGGCTGGATTTGGATGGTAGTCCAAGCAGTCATTTTTGAGGAGTAGCCACATTGGTGAACCTCATTAAAATCTTGTGTTGTGTGATGCTCTCTTATTAACTTGCTATATCTGGTTTAAGTTTGCTTTATTTCAGCTTTAAGTATTGCAAGTATAAAGTTTTAAAAGATCACACTGATTCACCCCCCCTCTCAGTGTCACTGTAAGTGTAACAATTGGTATCAGAGCAAGGTTCCTGAACAGGCTCAAACAGCTAGGGTGATCTTGGAAGTGACGCAATGGCAGGTGGTGAAGGGTTCTCCTCAAACAAAGCACCATTGTTTGACAGAACTAATTATGCGTTCTAGAAAATCAGAATGCAGACATATCTCCGTGCTTTAGGATTTGATATCTAGAGTGCAGTAGTTAATGGTTATACAGCTCTCGTTACTGCTCCAACCGACAGCACTGGTAAAAAGGCATTTGAAAATGACTCTAAAGCAAAAAATGCCATCATGTGTGGATTAGTGGACAGTGAGTTGGTCAAGATCATAAATTGCGAATCAACAAAAGATGTATGGGACAAACTAGAAAATATTTATGAGGGAGATGACAAGATCAAGGAAGCCAAGCTTCAAACACATCGAGCTCAATTCGAATCATTAAAAATGACCAACGATGAGAACATAGAAGCCTTTATGCAGAGAGTTAATGGAATCACTAATTCAATCAGAGGTCTCGACGAAGATCTGGATGATGCTACTATCGTGAAAAAGGTATTAAGATCGCTTCCCCAAAGGTTTGATTCTAAAGTCTCAGCCATAGAAGAAGCTAAAGATCTAAATCACTTTAGTATGGATGAGATGCATGGTTCCCTGGATCGCTTATGAAATGAGAATAGGAAGATCCAATCCCACAGACAGAGAAGCAACATTCAAAGCCCTAAAAGGTAAAGACACAAAACAAGAGTCTGAAGAAGAAGAAACTTCAGATGAAATGGAAGCGAATTTTGTCGAAAAAGCGAGAAAGGGAAAAGGAAAATACAGAGGAAAGCTTCCTTTCAAATGTTTCAACTGTGGGGGCATCAGACACTTTGCTACCAAATGTCCTCTCAATGAGAAGAACAAAGGTGAGGAAGCATCTCATCAAGAAAGAAGTGAATGGAGGAAGAAGACAAACTTCAGAAAGGGCAACTTCAAAAAGAAAAGTTTCATCTCCAGAAATGCAAATTCTTCAGAGGACAGCTCTAGTGAGGATTCTGAAGAAGGAACAGGTGAAGCTCTATTCATGGCATTTGAAGTAGAAAAATCAGAAGAGGTAGAAAAATCAGAGAAGAGAGAAGGAATGAACTCTAAAGCATGTGTTGAAAAACCCAAGGCAGAAGTTGATCTAGAAGGTGAACTGGTTTCTGCTCTTGTAGAATGGAAATCTGAGAAAAGAAAGAATTATAAACTTTCAAGAAAGATTGAGGATGCAAACGACATTATAACCAGTTTAAAAATATAGACAGAAGAATACAAGAAAATGTCCGAAGATCTTGAAGTTCAGATAACCATGAAGATCGATTACTGCTGCAAACTAGAAGAAGAAAATGTTGGTCTACGAATGCAGATACAAGAGCTGGATCGAAAAATTAGCTGCCATCACAAACGTGAAGAAAGTTCAAAGAAGCTGGATAAAATCTTAAGCGATCAACGACCTGCAGGCATCAAATTTGGTCTGGGCTTCGTTGAAGGAGAATCATCAAACGGACCAAAAGCCAGAAATGTTGAAACTATAAGGAGTGAAGATGAGAAACAGGCTGATGAAAGAAAATCAAATCATGCAAAAGATAGCGGTAATGCCAGGAACGATAGGAGAACTGACAATGATGGATTTACCAAGGTCACAAATCAAAGAAGAAGAAGATCTATGGTTCCTACAACAACCTGGCAAAGACCATCCTTCAAGTTTAATCATTACTTTTCTGGTTTCTATTTCAAATGTAATGGTTATGGGCATAAAATTGCAGACTGCAAGTATAATGTAGGACCAAGAAGCTTCGTTAGTAGAAATGCTTTTGCACCTTTAACAAATTATGCAGTTGAATGTTTTAACTGTCACAACTATGGGCATATTGCAAGAAATTGTCGTAGTACCGCTGTTTCAAATCAACCTCAGAAAAGAAAGTTTCAACCACATAGGACAAGGCAAAATAGAAAAATTTCTGAAAGATATGCAAAAGATACTGAAAAAGGAAAGTCCAAACTAGAGCCCAATACCACAGTCAAAACAGAGTGGAAATAGAAAGAAAAACTTAGGGAAGAAAAGGAATCCTTAATAGTACAGACAGCTTTCAAGGCTCATAATAAATATGTACCATGGATTCTTGACAGTGGTTGCTCAAGTCATATGATAGGTGATAAACAAAAATTTGAAAAACTACAGAAATATGAGGGTGGCTCTGTGAAGTTTGGAAATAATGATGGAGCCAAGATAATAGGAAAAGGATCTGTCAAAATTAGTGATGGGAAAATCAAGTTAGAAGAAGTTTTATTTGTGGATGGTTTGAAACACAACCTGTTAAGTGTCAGTCAAATCTGTGATAAAGGACATGAAGTAGTCTTCAAGAAGCAGGGTTGTGAAGTCAAAAAAACAAACTGTGGGAAATTGATAGCAACTGGTTCAAGGACGTCTGGCAACCTGTACACTCTCTCAAAAACTTCAGAAGGTACGTGTTTCATTGGACAAGAAGAAGAGAACTGGCTGTGGCACAAGAGGCTTGGACACATAAGTTTCGATAATTTGGTGAAAATCAGCTCGAAACAAGCAGTGAGAGACATTCCAACCATTAAAAAACCTTCAAATAGTATGTGTGCTTCATGTCAGAAGGGAAAGCAAACCAGAGTCTCATTCAAAACAAAAGAATACCACACTAGCAAGCCTTTGGAACTTATTCATACAGACTTATGTGGACCCATGAGAACACAAAGCATAAATGGTGACAAATACTTTATGCTGTGTATCGATGATTATTCCAGAATGACATGGATATTTTTCTTAAAGAATAAAATAGAAGCTTTTGAAATGTTCAGATCTTTCAAACATCTAGTTGAGAATGAAACAGGAAAAAGGATCAAATGTTTACGATCAGATAGAGGAGGAGAATTCATTTCAGATGAATTTACAGAATACTGTGAAAAACATGGGATCAGGAGACAATATTCAGCAGCTAGAACACCCCAGCAGAATGGCATGGTAGAAAGAAAGAACAGAACAGTACAGGAAATGGCACGTACTATGCTGGCTGAAAACAAAATAGCAGACATATTTTGGAAAGAAGCAGTCCACACTGCAGTATACATCCAAAATAGGTACATGCTGAGAACTCATGAAAGCAAAACTCCTTATGAGTTGTGGTTTGGTAGAAAGGCAACAACAAAACACCTCAAAGTTTTTGGCTGTAAGTGTTACATCAGAAAAACTAAAGACAATCTTGGGAAGTTTGAAAATAGAGCAGATGAAGGTGTCTTTGTTGGGTATTCGATAAAAAGAAAAGCTTATAAATGCTACAACAAGAGACTCAAGAAAATTGTGGACAATGCTGATGTTAAATTTGATGAAGGAAGGGAAAGAACAGTTAACTATGAAGAAAACTACCCAATTTATGAAGAAGTCATTGAAGGAGATGAGGAAAATGAAACAGAAAAGAAACCAACTCTTAACTCAGATGACTTAATTGATGACTCAGAGGTGGAAGAAAACAAGAAATTCAAAATAGGCAGCTGGCAGAAGAATCATCCCAGAGATCAAATAATTGGAGATCCCACAACTGGTATTCAGACAAGAAAGAAAGTAGTAAGTAACTACTCTCTTTTATCCAACATTGAGCCCAAAAATATAGTTGAGGCAAGCAAAGATAATAGCTGGATGAAGGCAATAAATGAAGAGTTAGATCAGATTGAAAAGAACAGAACTTGGGAATTAGTTCCTAGACCGGCAAATAAGAATGTAATCGGCACCAAATGGATATTTCGAAATAAATTGAATGAAGACGGATAGGTAGTTAGAAATAAAGCTAGATTGGTCTGTAAAGGGTATGCACAAGTTGAAGGCATTGATTTTGAAGAGACTTTTGCACCTGTGGCCAGATTAGAAGCAATCAGAATGTTTCTAGCCTTAGCAATTCATAAGAATTTCAGAGTTTACCGGATGGATGTAAAATCAGCTTTCTTAAAAGGGAAACTTGAAGAAGAAGTTTACATTGAACAACCAGATGGTTTCCAAATTGGTGAAGATCCCAATCTTGTCTGCAAATTAAAGAAAGCTTTATATGGCTTAAAATAGGCACCACGAGCATGGTATGCACGGCTAGATAACTATCTTTCTCAACAGGGGTTTAAGAAAGGTATGGTGGACAGTAATTTGTATGTCAAAACAGAAAATGGGCATCTCATTGTTCTTGTTGTGTATGTAGATGATATCATATTTGGCAGCAGCAAAGATGAATCATGTAAAGACTTAGCAAATAAAATGCGGAAAGAATTTGAAATGTCTATGATTGGTGAACTGTCTTACTTTCTTGGGTTACAAGTTAATCAAAATGAGAAAGGCATATTTATTTCCCAAGTCAAATATGTGAAAGAGATGCTAAAAATATTCACAATGGAGGACTGTAAGGCAGTTAGCACTCCTATGGTGACGAGCTATAAGTTAAGCAAAGATGAAAAATCTCCACCCGTTGATCAAACCATGTACAGATCAATGATTGGAAGCTTACTTTATTTAACAGCTACCAGACCTGATATTCTACGGGCAGTTTGCATGGTAGCAATATTTCAAGCCAGTCCCAAAGAGACTCATGTGACAGCCGTAAAAAGGATTCTTCGATATCTCAAGGGTACCATGGAGTATGGGTTGTGGTATCCAAAAGGTAAAGATTTCAC
Source organism: Wollemia nobilis (assembly GCA_028583015.1). Taxonomy (NCBI): domain Eukaryota; kingdom Viridiplantae; phylum Streptophyta; class Pinopsida; order Araucariales; family Araucariaceae; genus Wollemia; species Wollemia nobilis. The sequence goes on from JAQPPZ010000103.1 coordinate 9,806,661, forward strand.
TCTTATATCATATTCCGATGTAGATTGGGCTGGATGTGTAGATGACAGAAAGAGTACCAGTGGAGGCGCATTTTATCTGGGAGAAAGATTGGTTGCATGGCACAACAAGAAGCAAGAGTCGGTTTCTTTATCTACGGTGAGGCGAGAATATATTGCAGCAACAACATGTTGTACACAAGTTTTGTGGATGAAACAAACTCTGAAAGATCTTGGTATTAATTTAAGTGAGCCAATAACAGTAAAATGTGATAACACCAGTGCAATTAACATCTCCAAGAATCCAGTTATGCATTCTCGCACAAAGCACATTGCCATCGGGTATCATTTTTTGAAGGAGAAAGTTGCAGAAGGAGAAGTTAAATTGGATTTTGTCCCAACCACGGAACAAGTAGCGAGATATTTTTACAAAACCATTGCCCAAGGAAGTGTTTGAGTACCTTCGAAACAAATTGGGAGTAGTCACACTTCCCAAGAAGTGACTAGCTACAGGAATCACTTTCTCAGGGGGAGCATTTGAGTATTTGACTATTATTTTGCTCATGATCATAATTTGTGCTAAGTGCAACAAATTGTGCCTGAGAATTGTGTGTATGGACTCAGGGGGAGTCTGCAATAGCCCTTTGGTATTATTGACAAAGGGGGAGAAGAGTTACAGGAATTTACATAGGTGTTGCCAACAATTCCAAAGGGGGAGATTGTTGAGCAAGGTGTTGCAAGAGTTTTGTCATTGTTGTCAACACAGGCAGTTAGATCTAATGATGCAGTGGACAGGTAGTTCAGAAGTCATTCAGATGCAGAGGATAGAAGTTCAAAGGTTATTCAGAGCATGGACAATGAGTTTCCAAGAAGACCATAGTTGCCTATTTGCAAAAGATCAAAGAAAAAGACAAGTAAGAAAAGTGTCGCGATATCGCGACATATTCAAGAGCAAGAAAAATGTTGCGATTTCGCATTAGAATTTCGCGACATATTAGAGGAGAGAGAAAGCGCAAGCAAAATTGTCACGATTTCGTGACATGGCCGAGGAGAGAGAAGGCGCAAGGAAAACTGTCGCGATTTCGCGACATGTTGGAAGCAGAGAAGGCAAGTAAGAAAACTGTCGCGATTTCGCGACATGTTTGGAGAAAAAGCACTAAGGAAGAAAATTGTCGCGATTTCGCGACATGTTTGGAGAAAAAGCGCTAAGGAAGAAAACTGTCGCGATTTCGTGACATGTTCGGAGAAAAAGCGCTAAGGAAGAAAACTGTCGCGATTTCGTGACATGTTCGGAGAAAAAGCGCTAAGGAAGAAAATTGTCGCGATTTCGCGACATGTTCGGAGAAAAAGCGCCAAGGAGGAAAAGTGTCGCGATATCGCGACATGTCGGGTTTTCGCGACCCGAAGGGAAGAAAAGCGCCAAGGAGGAAAAGTGTCGCGATATCGCGACACGTCGGGTTTTCGCGACCCGAAGAGGAGAGAGAAAGCTCAGAGGCAAAAGTGTCGCGATTTCGTGACATGTTCCGTTTTCACTGGTGCAAGCCGAGAAAAGGTTGAGAAAGCGAGGAATGTCACGATTTTGCGACAGAAGTGAGGATGACGTCAACAATAGTTAAAAGTGTCACGATTTCACGACAAAAACATTGTCAAAGCAGACAAAGGCCAAAAGTGTCACGATTTCGTGACAGCAGTGATAAGAAGGCGTACGGTTGTAAAAGGTGTCGCGATATCGCGACATGTTGTAGTTTCGCGACAGAAGCTACAGGAAAGTGACAGAGGCGGCAGAGGCGGTTGAAGCCGACAAAGTTGAATCTGGGCCGACAAAATTTAGGGTTTTGCAGCCGACGATCTTTAGGGTTGAAGCCGACAAAGTTGAATCTGGGCCGACGAAATTTAGGGTTTTGCAGCCGACGTTCTTTAGGGTTACAGCCGACTATAGTGTAAGTTTTGTTCTTGAAATTTAATCTATAAAAGGAGGGTTGTTTCGAGTTTGAAGGAGTAGATTTTAGCGAAGAAAAATTTGCGCAAGTGAAGTCCGCGGTGAGCCGAGTGCGAGTCATATCGAATCGATCAGAGTGCGAAGCAAAAGCGCATAGGAGCAGAAGCGGTAGTTCGTTTGTGTTGAAGCGAAGTGTGCGAGAGTTGCGCGAAAGTAGTCTAGTGGTGTGAAGCATTTGCACAGCAGAAGCAGAGTACACAGAAACAACAGATAGGGTGCGCAAAGTGTGAAGGTATTTTTTTGTATTTTTCTTGAAGTCCAAGTTGGAGCTTGGCATAAGGAGTTGGTGCTCCTTTCCAGTAGGTGTTGGTGAATTAGGGGTTGGTGCTCCTTTTCGTTGGTGCAAAAAAATTGAGGGGTTGGTGCTCCTTCCAGTTGGTGCTTGGTAAATAAGTTGTAAAGTTGTTGCTTTGCAAAGGCTGGATTTGGATGGTAGTCCAAGCAGTCATTTTTGAGGAGTAGCCACATTGGTGAACCTCGTTAAAATCTTGTGTTGTGTGATGCTCTCTTATTAACTTGCTATATCTGGTTTAAGTTTGCTTTATTTCAGCTTTAAGTATTGCAAGTATAAAGTTTTAAAAGATCACATTGATTCACCCCCCCTCTCAGTGTCACTGTAAGTGTAACACTATGCATAAAAGTGTTTGACATGCATGGAACTGGTTAGTTCCTCCAACTCAACTCCATCCATTGTTTGTAATTTAATTATCCTTAGACACAAACAACTCTTTGACAATATATGGACCAAGAAATTTTTGTATACACTTACCCTTACACTTCTTATGCACATTATTAAGCTTAAGGATAAGATCCTAGATTTTAAAACAATGATGATAAACTTTCTTATTACATTCTTTAGCAACATAACTCTTATAGGATCAATTATGCTCAAGTGCATGTCGTTGCCTCTCATCAAGAGTAGTAATTTTAGTAAGACAAACTTCTCGAGACTCATCATGACTCAACAAATTCTTCAAAGAAACATACAAAGAAGACAATTCAATTTCAAGTGGCAAAATAACTTCAATACCATAAACCAAAGAAAAAGGGGTTATCCCTATGGATGTTTGAATACTAGTGTGATATGTCCATAATGCATGATATAGCTTTAAGTGCCAATATTTCTTTTATTCCTTAACTATCTTTTCAAGATATTTACCAAAATATTATTGCTATATTCTACTTGACCATTCCCTTGTGGATAATAAGGCATGGAAAAATAGTGCTAAATCCTTAACTGAGAAGTCAATTCCTATATTTCTTTGTTTTTAAAATAAGTTTTATTATCTGAAATGAGAGTAGACAAGACATTACAGTGACACATAATATGATCAAAAGTAAATTTGAAGTTGGTGAAAGTTGTTTAATTTGTAATGGGTATGGCTTCCACCCACATGGTAAAATATTTTGTGGTTGTGATAATAAACATATGCCCATTCAAGTACATAGGAGAAACAAGTCCTAGAAGGTGAATAAATCAAGTGGAAAAGGGCCAAGGAGACTCGATTGGATGAAGAACATAGCTATGGGCATAAATTTAATCTTTATGGAACTGATATTTATCACATGATTTGACATAGTTTTTGGTGTCAGTCTCCAGTGTGGAATAGAAGTACCCCATTCTTAACAAATTATGATTCATGGAATGACCACTCAAGTGTCCACCATCATCACCATTATGGACATCAAAAAGGGATTTTGATACTTCAACCTCTAAAAGGCATTATAAGAAAACATAGTCAAGGTTACAATAGTATAGTATGCCACCAAGAACAACATATCAAAATGCTCTCTTATAGATGCAAGCCCAATGTTTAGCATTATCCACATGGATATATTTAATTATCAAGGAAGCATAAAATATCACCATACCAAGGATCATAATGAGGGATTTGTCAATCCATATCATTGAAAGCAATTGTATGCACATCCACTAGGCCCTTAGCAACAAAAATCATAGGGTCATCATGATATTTTATCACAAAATTTATTTCAATAATGTTTTCATGTGGTATGAATTTATTAGCTGAAGCGATTAATGCTTCAACCTTAACATTTGCTCCCTTGAGGAATGCCTAATGGAAAAGGACTCAAAAGTATTAACTAAATTTGTAGCCACTTGATCATAAGGGATCAAATGGGGACCTTTGATAGCATAGTCACTAGAGATCTGATGGACCACAGTTTGGAAGTATCTCAGCACTTTAATGTGTCTAACATTCATACATTGGGAGGTCATGAGACCTATGATTAAAGCCTCATATTCTACAATATTATTAGTAATGATAGAAAATTTGAAGCAAAAGGTCATAGGAACAATTAAGTCATTTAGAGACTTGAGAAAGATACTAGCTCCTACAAATTTATTCTTTGCTCCATTAAAGTGAAAGATCCAAGTTTTTTTTTTTTTTTTTTACATGGTGGAATCGGTAACAGCCACAAATTCGGGCAGGTTGTCCGAATTTTATGGCCACCACAGTATTCTACGCTATCTGCCCCAAAAGCCACCACACAGATCTCCGCACAGTTTGCCCCTATAACCACCGTGCCACGATCATTTTAAACCTTTTATGCCACTAAAAGCACCAGGAAAGGGAAAAGTGTTCATTTCGATGAGGCCCGATATTTGAACCTTAGACCTACACCCCCCTTACGGGGTTTGGGGGAACCAATTGGTCTACACCTCGAACCTATGAAAGATCCAAGTATTAGGGTGAAGGTCTTTGTCAGAATCTTGAGAAGTGAAAGGTGTATTAGACTTGGATTTAGTCTTGGTTTTATGGTACCTCTTGACAACCTCATTAGACTCTAAGAGAGACTTTTCTTGCTTAGTGAGTTCGTAAGAAAAAAACTCTTGAATAAGGTTGGAGGCAATAGAGGAAGAAAATATGAAAAATCATAAGGTGCACAAGAAATGACCATATTTTCTAATCATTGAATGCCTCCATTAAGGGTTGTTGTCTGGAGTGAGGAGCCATGGCTAGTTGAGGAAGAAAATATGAAAAATCATAAGGTGCACAAGAAATGACCATATTTCCTAATCATTGAATGCCTCCCTTAAGGGTTTTTGTGTAGGGTGAGGAGTCATAGCTAGTTAGTCAACAATTATCTAAGCTTTCATAGTTTTTGATGTTATAGTATAGAGATCAAATTCTCATACTATAGTGATCCTATTTCATACTAGGTGTCACTAGGGATGTAAGGTTTTGGTAGATGGTGTCTTAGAGGGTCAATTTTAATGACCATATAAGTTGTATAATACAACATGTAATGTCTTGGCTTCTCTCCTGCAAAGTATATTGTTAGGTAGTCTTTATCCATGGGATTGTTGTAGACACCTAATTTCATGCACCAAAACTAATCAGCAATCCACCATGAACCCCGTCCATTAGTCTTTGGACCAGCCAAACCAACTTAAACAATTTTTTACCCCAAATTTAGAGCATTTATGATTCAAAAGCAAAACCATTGGTGAAAATTTTAAACTTGTATGTATTAGGTGAATCATTTAACCTTAGAGGATTGATCCACTCTTGGATGACTTAGGATGGTTTTTTAGTTAGTTGGAGGCACGATCTGCCCACTTAGATTGAATTGTTGCCTAAGTGATTACTTTGCAAAAATCACCTTTGCAACAACATGCTTGGCATGGATGGCTTTGAAGGCTTTGAAATCCAAATGGTTGATGCAATAGTAAGGTGGTAAAGGGGATACAAGGAGAAAGGTTATTTTGTGGGTGGTACAACAATCTTGTGTAAAATATGTCTAGAAAAAGATAGACTATGAAGCTACCCTTGACCACGCAAAAATGATTGGTGTGAAACCTTAAACATAACTTGCAACCAAGGGTGGGGACGATGGCTTCATAGTATGAATATAATGGCATAGAGTTCTAACAGAGAAAAATGAATTGGATGTTGGTAACTTAGGGATTTAACCTCTTTCCAACCTTATTTGCACATCCACCATTAATGCTTTGAGCAAGTAGTTGGCTTGGAATTGAGTTGATTTGCTCATAATTTTTAATTTGGCTTACTTAAGACTTGGGTGTGATTCACTTCAGGTAATGTTAATGTGATTCACTCCATACAATGGAGCATTTCGTTCTTTATCTTTAAATTTGAAAAAAACAATTTCCTTGAAGTTTTTCTTCCTCGAAAAAATTCATAATTTATATTCCAATAGAAAAGAAGATTACATAGCGTAGTTGCCCAAGGCATACAAATAAAACAAGAATAGTGAAAACTACCCTAGCATAAAAGAAAGGAAGATGAATCTAGAACCGTCAAAAAAATGCCATGAAAAAAACAATTTCCTTGAAGTTTTTCTTCCTCAAAAAAATTCATAATTTATATTCCAATAGAAAAGAAGATTACATAGCGCAGTTGCCCAAGGCATACAAATAAAAAAAGAATAGTGAAAACTACCCTAGCATAAAATAAAGGAAGATGACTCTAAAACCGTCAAAAAAACGCCACAACAATGAAGTAAAAAAAAATGAGAACAACAAAGTCAAAATATCAAAACACTGTCACAAGGCAAATAATAGGAGGATATTCACCATAAAATATTAAGGATAAAAAATGAAAATAATTAACCTCACAGATAGTCACACAATAATTGATTTCAATTTGTTTCCATTGCCCCTATGCCAACAACAGTCCTTGTGACAGAGCATCCGCAAGAGTATTTAGTTCTATATATACATGTTTGTAGGTGATGATATTGAAAACACCCGCTAAAAGATTCACTTGTTCAAAGATAGGCCACAAGGGTAAGTTCTCCATTCTATACAAATCCTTCATCCAATTGATGACAACAAGTGAATCCCCCAACACTTGGAGTTGAAAAACATTGTGATCGAGTGCAATTTCAAGAGCAACTTCAATGTGATTAATTCAGTATAAATATTAATGCTCGTACCCAAGCATGCATTGAACTTTATGAAATGAGAATCATGAAAATAGAGAATTCCTCCTACTCCACACAAAAATGGGATACCTTGACAAGCCCCGTTGAAATATCCCCAAGGAACAATTTTATTAACACTGGCATTCATGATCAATCTTGGGCATTTAGGAAAACTTGGTTTCATAAGTTCATTAAGCAAAGTATGAATCCAAGTAGCAACTTGAAAAGCAGGAGCAAGGGAATTTTGAAAAATATCAAAATTTCTAGCTAACCACACTTCCCATGCCACCACAAAGAGAAGAGCTTCGAAGGTCTTCATATCACTCTTGTCAAACCACTTCTTCATATATTCTTCCAATGTGTCCCCTTAAAATTACCTATACTCCAAGTTAGCACCTCTACATCCATCCATACATACTTAGTATAAGCATATCCAACCAATAAATTGTTGATAGTTTCCAGCTCCACATAACAAAGAGTACACCTCCCAAGAACTTGAAACCCCCTCTTCATTAAAACATCCCAAGTTAAAACTCTATTATTAATATCCAACCATAATTTTTTTTTAGTTTTTAAAGGCATCATGGCCTTCTAGATAGGTTTCCACCACCAAACACGTTTCCCATGCCTATCATGAGCAAACATGGTTTTATAACCCATCTTAGTAATATAAACACCCTTCATAGGATTTTTTGTCCATACAAGTTCATCTTTCTCATCCAGTCTGATCCTAATATGACTAGTGATGAGTACCCTCACATAAGCATGTCATGACTCAATTCCTTCCTTAAATACCAAGTTGATGAGCACTCTTCTAACCTTGCTGCCACAAAGAATAAGAACCATTGACTACCGCCTAATAAATATTTAAAAAACATCATATTGCAGAGGTAGTAAAAGATCCTCAAGAAGTTTGTACTCATTATCCAACCTAGGGGTCAACACCAATTCTCACCTTAGCACCATTACCAACTTTCCAAGCAAGCCAACTGGAAAAATCTAGACAATTGCTTTTCAAAATATGGACACCTTGTTTATAGACTTGTCAGGTTTTCTTATCCACTCCTCCATTCAAAGTGGTTCAATATATTTGGTCATAATGACCTTTCTCCAAAGACTATCTTGACTTAATTAGTCGCCATAAACTCCTAGAAGCCAAGGCTTTACCAAAATGGTGTATGTTCTTTAACCCCCAACCACCCTCTTCCTTAGGTTTTGCTGTAAGTTTCCATTTACTAACACTATGCCAAATTTATCTCTTTTTCTAGTTCATAGGAATTTAAAACATATTTTTCTGATTTTTTCTAGCACCCCAACAGGCATGAAAAGTAGCCCATGCCAATAGATAGGAATAGCCTCCAAAATATATTTAACAAGTGTCATTCTACCCCCAATACATAGCCACCTATTGCACCATAAATATTTTTTTGTCCATCTTATCCACCACACAATCCTAGTCCCTAGTACCATAGTCATTTCACTTCAACAAGAAACCCAAATATTTTATCCCTGCCTGTAGCTCAATCTTGGGAAAAAAGTATCCTTTGAAAAAGGCTTTCCTCTTCAACTGCAAGACCAAAATAGGACATGGTGGAATTATCCAAATTAACTTCCATACTAGTGGCAACACAATATATCCTTAAAATTGTTAACATCCTTGAGAGATCCATAACAAAACAACAAAACATCATCCACAAATAAAATATGAGCTAAAGAGAATAATAAACCCACTTTGATACCTTTAATAAGCCTCGTTCTTCTAGCTTCTTTGATATCCCTACTCAAGCCTTTTGCAACCAAAAGAAACAAAATAGGAGATAAATGACAACCATGTTTGAGACCACGCTTAGAGGAAAAGAAGCTAGAAGTAGAGTCTTTTATAAGTACATCAAAAGACACGAAAGTCACCATCCCATAATCTAATTAATTGCTTGAATATTGAACACAATGTGGATAAGCATGATCCTCAAATACAACCAAAAAACTCTATCATATGCTTTGGAATGATCCAATTTTACAATAGCATGAAGCCTCCTCATATTTATAGTGTGCATGCCTTCTTGTGCCACTCCTACAATGTCATGGATATACCTATCATTATGAAAACCAAATTGCTCACTAGAAATGGAGTCCGAGAAAACTCGTTTTATCCTTGAAGCAATGATTTTGACAATAATTTTGTAAAGGCAATTGCACAAAGATATCAGTCTAAAATCATCAAAAGAATCAAAAGTGTCCTTCTTAGGAATCAGGACAATGAAGGTCGAATTGATGTCCACAGGGATCTTCCCAGTAGCTTTAGTTTCTTCCATACCTCTAAGAAAATCTTCCCCAATCAACTCAAAGACACCAAAAAGAACTCAACATCCCAACCATCTGGCCTAGGACTTTTATTCTTTTGAAAGGTAGAAAGCATGGTTGAGAAAATCGAAATTGGCAAAGAATCGACATTTTTTAAAATTGGCAAAAATCGAGAATTGGAAAAAAATCGGGGAAAGAATTGACAAAAAAAACTGAAGAAAACAAAATGTTTCATTGAAAAAAAAAATCATGCAAATTACAATGAATTAACATTATGCAAATCAAATATTGCAATAAAAGCACTAATTCATGTCAAGAAATCATACAAAGCTCAAACTTTAAGTATACATGAAAGTGACAAAAGACATCTTGTATTGCTTATAATATGAAAAGGTACAAAGTTACAAATAACAAGGAAAAAATGTTTCATTTTTTATATGACTGCACATGGAAACAAGTAACAACAAAGCTATAATCACTTGAAAAAAGGAAAAAACACCTAAACCCTAAACCAAACGACTAGGGTTTAGGGTTTACAATTGAAACAATGACAACTGAAAAATGGGCTTGCATACAAAGTTATCAGGCAACAATATATACTTAAAAAGAGGAGGAAAAAACCCTAAACCCAAAACCCTAGGGCCTAGAGGGTTTAGCGTTTAAACTTCAAGTTCAAAGTTCAAAATTTCAAATTCAAACATTAATAGTTGAAAAATGGGCTTGCATACATAGTTACTAGGCAACAATATTTACTTAAAAAGAGGAGAAAAAATAAAACCCTAAACCCAAAACCCTAGGGCCTAGCCTAGGGTTTAGGGTTTAAACTTCAAAGTTTAAAGTTTCAAACATTAACAACTGAAAAATGGGCTTGCATACATAGTTATCAGGCAACAATATTTACTTAAAAAGAGGAGGAAAAAAATCCGAAACCCTAGACAAGGGTTTCGGGTTTAGGGTTTAAACTTAAACTTCGAATTTCAAACATTAACAGCTGAAAAATGGGCTTGCATGAAAAAACCCTAAATCGTCCACAGCCTAAAAAAAAAAAAATTGTTATAAAAACATTGTATATTTTTTGACGAATTTTTCAAAAAATTGGTGCATCGCCAATAGTTTGTCGATTGCATCGACATTTCAAAAAATCAAGACTCCACAAATTTTTTGCCAATTTTCTCAACTATGGTAGAAAGAATTTTTTTCAATTCATCTTTGGCAATTCCTTCACGAGCATCTTATTAGTAGTGTCATTAGCAAAGCTAGGGAATTAAGAGATAAGTTTTAGATTCTCAGCCAAGTTAACCCTCTCATGTTCTTTGAACAAATTCTTAAAGTGCTTAATACTAAGAGTTGTCAGGTCTTTAAAATTCCTAGCTTTTGATCCATCTCCATTGGGCATATCCCAAATTGTATTAATATTTCTCCTATGATTGACAAAATTGTGAAAGAACTTTGTATTTTCATCCCTGAATCTAACCAGATAACTCTACTTTTAAGTCTTCATTGAGCCTCCTGAGCTAGCAAAATATTACATTTTTTCTCTTCAAGTGCTCTTATGACTTCTTTTGACTCCTCTGAGAAAACACCCTCATTCACTACCTCATAAAAGTCAACAATCTACCTCTTTATAAGAATAAGTTCCTGCATCTACTATCTAGACTTGTTGAAAGCCCACTTAGAGAACAACTTTAACTTTTCTCAAACTGCTAGCAAATTGAAAACATGCAGAGCTTCCCAAATTAGCATCAAAAGTGCTCCATTCTTTTTTAACCAATTTCTGGAACTCCTTATCCTTCAACCAAGTTGGATTAAACATGAAAGGGTTGGAATGTTTCCTATCCTTATTACCAATTTGAAGAAAGACATGAAAATTATTTGAGTTGCCTATAGGATCTCTCACCAACCGTCAAAAGGCAACCAGAGACTATCCAATATTTTAACAACATAATCGTCTCCCACCCTATTATTACACAAAGTGGGGATAATTTTGATAGGCTCGACATCAATCAAATCAACCTCTTCAAATTTATGTGTAAAATAACCAGCCTATAGTCACATCTAGTTGCAGTCCCCCAAACCTCAGCTCTATTCAAAGTAAAATTTGTCTCTCCCTACTATTATATTCCCCTACTGCAAAAAGTCATTTGCCAAGAGTGTATCCCAAAACTGTATTTTGTTCTCATAAGGCCCATAGATGTTGGTCACGACAAAGGATTTTCCCAGCTCAGCGAGAAAAGCTCAACTCCTATCCCAAAGGTAAAGAAAAAATAGAATTGATAAGCCTGAAAGCCCTCTTCTTCCAACCCAAAACCAGACCTCTAGATTTTCCCTTAGTATCCATAGAGAGAAGATCCCACTCTTTTAAAAAATTTTGAATAATACCTTCAACTTTTGTACCCATGCCCATAGTCTCTTGAAGCAAAAATATATCTAGTTGTAACTGCATTAACCTACGTATGGCAGTCTTTTTATAGTCACTGCACAAACCCAGATACTATGAGAAAGGATTAACATTAATTAACCAATTTTGGGGTATGGCATGCTCTAAGTGCCCGAACTATAGATTTTTATTTCTCACTCTTAACCTCCCTCAAAGCTTTGTCCTTGGCAAGTTAGATATTAGATTTTCTCCCCAAAATAGGAGTGGTACCAACATCTAGGCCAAGCCCTCCTACAACTACAAAATCCTCAAGAACAACTGTTGATTTATAAGATCTAAGAAAATATATTTTAGGCCCCTTGCAAGACTCTCCACCCACAAAAGAGGATGAAAGTAGAGATATAGATATTGAAAATGAAAATATTTTAGGAATGATAACAGGGTGACTAGTAGGGAGCTTATGGAAGTCTTTCGGCCTAGTGTCAGTTCCCTTCGAGAGGTAATTTTGTTTTTCTACCTCCAAAGTTGAGTACTAAAAGGGGGTAATTGACTCCTCCCCAGGACTCATCCTAAGATCAAAAGAGTGATTCAAAGAGCTAAGAGAATTGTTATGTGGTAGGGAGGAACCACCTTCGACACAGGGAAATAACTCACCTCCCTTAAGTGTGCAGGTACAAATAGGCCCTCATTCTATCTTATGTTTGAGTCCCTACCAAATCCGTTGTCCCTAACATTTGGTAAATGAAGATATTCTACAACAATTTTATGACCTTTCTCTAATACCCCATTGTCATCCAAGGAGGTTCATGCTCCAACTTCCTATCCTCTTATGTCTCCCTCCATATTACTGACCAATCCATCCACTCTCACCCTAGAATTGTGATTCTCCTCAAACTTTCTTCTCCAATCCCTTCTTGTAAATTTTAACCCACAATATTCCACCAGGTGGCCATACACATGACACCATGAGCAATAAAAAGGTATCTTCACATAGTCAAGAATCTGAACATAATGCCACTTTCCAATCTCAATATCTATAGTCTCTGAAATATCCTACCGTAGATCCAAATCCACCAGAGTCCTAGCAATAGAATGAGAGAAACGACTCAAGCAAGCTTGGTCCAAATCCACACATGTACCTAAACAATTACCAATTTTCTTCAAAAAACTAGACGACCACAACTCCAAGGGCAATCCTGGCAACTTGACCCAAATGGGTTGAAGCAATTTAGACTCATTTCTTAGATCAAAACAAGGAGACTACCGTTTCAAATATAGAGCATAAGAACCCCAATACCATATTCTCTATAGTATTCTACCTGCATCCTCCATCGATATGAAGGAAAAGACTAACCAACCTTTGACCAATATATGAAAACTATGAGTATGTCCTAAAATAGGTCTCCACACCCTCTCTAACCATGAGCAAGCAATTTTTTGGGTATAATATACCATAGAACCTCCTAGTTAGTGTTTTGCCTTCCATATCTAGAACTTTGTCCAGTAGGATGTCTTCACCTAAAACCAAATTTACTATCCCCTCTTTGAGCTTAACACACTTTTTTTCCTTTCCTTTGAGTAGGATATGTTATTAGTAACTAAAGCATTCACCTCCTTACAAAAACCTAACAACTTCCCTCTCTCCATAATCCCTTTCAAGAAGCCTATACCAGAGAGAAGTCTAGACTCCCCACCATCAAGCTCTTGAAAACTTCTCTTTGTATAAACCTCCCAAGACCACACTTTCATAAAGCCTAAATCACCATCCAAAAAGCACATATCCATGGGGCAAGGTAAAAACTCTATCGACATGTTGGTAGGGTACAAATTAAAGTCTGAAGAACCAACACCCTGATCAGGTACTCTCCCTGGCAGAGAACTACCCAAGCTAGAAAGATTGTCCACTAATAAATTTGGATAAAAAACACAAAACACAAAACATAATTCCTAACAGAAAACACAATTGAAAGCAATTACTTCTGAGAAGAGGTCTCTGGAAAAGTTGGAAACAAGTCCTCTAAAGGCTTCCTCTTTAATTTTTGACTAAGGAAAGCATGAACAAAATTAGTGGACACCCTCTTCGGCTTCCACATGGCTTTCAAAAAATATTTTGTAGGGAATATAGAGATATCTACCACTGGATCTGGAGTGTAATTCACCAATTGACCATATCCTCCACCATTCGCTTCAATCCATTGTTACGCCGACCGAATTTCAATAGTTAGCATTTTTCAAGGGCATCACTTCCTTACATGGCGACCGAAGCTCTTGCGAAAACAAAGCCACCGTCGCCACCACCACACCAACGTTGTACCATGACGCCAACATCAATAGGAGTCCATCGAACCTTTCGATGCCACACACTTCGTTCGTCTCGAAAGCATAACCTCCCCCACCCATTGCCACCACCACCACAAAGACAAGAAAATATCGTCTCATAACCTGATCTTCAATACCCTCGGAACACCCATTGCCCTATCCCAAACCCTTGGAGGTCTCAACAATATCTTCCAGACCCTAGGAGGCTTCAACCCTAGTCTCTTGATCGCATGAGGGCCTCACTACAAAAAAATCATGGCATCCTCATCGTCCCCGATAGGGACCATAACACGACCCTGTGACCTCCAGTAGCAAACCCTAACCACCCACTTACTCAAACTTACAATACAATGGACGGTTTTTAATTTTTGCACAAATTATGTTTTTCAATTCTTCCTACCTCTTGAAGTAAACGAAAACCACCTTGGAGGCATGGGCGCCCCTTGTAACACTCGACCAAAGTTTTTCATCCCTTGAAGTTTTACAAAGTAATTTTTTGACAAATGGGAAGAAAAGGAAAGAAGAAAAAGGGATGTCCAATTGTCTTTTTCAAGGTTTTCACTTAAATTCATTATTTTTCTTTTTTATTTTTTTTCTATTTATTTTTTTCATTTTTTTGTCTATTTCTACGAAAAACAAAAGATAGAAGCATGCATACTTGTTGGAAAGAGAAAAGAAAGTGAAAGAGGGAATAATAGTCAGGAAAAAAACATAAAAATACTATGTACATGTTTACATTTTTCTTTTTGTTTTGAACCCTCTTTTAAATGGGCCTTAAGTGTTGCCCATTGACTAAAATCGATACTGGTCTCCCATCCATCATCACAAGTCTTTAAGCATTTGGTTTATGATTCAAAGGATCTAGTATGGTCCAATTTAGAGAGAATCAAAATTTCCAAGCTTCTTGACTTAGCTCTATCTTTGTCCTACTGGAACACCAAATAACCTTCTATGTAATACATTTTGATGGTCCTCTTGCCAAACCATCATTTCACTATCATCTAATGTTGCACTTATGGTTTAAGAACTTTCTCCCTTTTTTATTCTAGAGCTAGTAGGGCATTCATTCAAGCTTGCAATATATCAATATTAGTGTCTTCAAGCTCCAATTGTTGGGATATTTGGAGAGAAGGGAGTTTGAGGTTCATAGGCAATACTACTTCCTTTCAAAAGACTAGTTTATAAGGCAATTATCCTATGGAAGCTTCAGGTGTTATCCTATCTACCCATAATGCCTTCTTTAATTTTGTGTGCCAATATCTTTATGATTTGATAACTATATTTTTAAAAAAATGCATGACATTCTTATTCATGTATTCAACTAAGTCGTTGCCCTGAGAGTAGTTGGATATCATTTCTAGCATAAATTCATACTATAGTGCAAACTTCATTTCTTTAAGTCCAATGAAGGTAGTGGCATTGTTAGTGATTGCTATGGAAGGAGTCTCATATCTAGTGATGATGTCCACTAAAATTTAGGTAATTCCATATCGATTCATGGACTTTATTAGTACGACTTCAACCTACCTAGTGAAGTAATTTATTGCAATTAAAATCCATCCATGTCCTACACTAGATAAGGGGTTAATTTTACTAATAAATTTCAAGCCCCACTGTTGGAAGGGTTCACTAACAATGATAGCCTTTAGGGGCATTGGCAATTTTTCCTTCTTCCCATGAAAGTGCAACAAGCTTTACACTTGGCTCGTTGGAAGCAATCCCAAAAGATAATGGGACAGTTATATCTAGCCCTTAAGATTTTATGAGTTGTGGTTTATGCAGAATATGTTCCTTCATTATGATATTCTTTGACTAAGGCTTTCGTTCTTTCTTATTCAATGCATCTTAGTAAAACATTTTCATACGCCTTTTGAAAAACAAAATTATCCAAGTCTAGTGCATTGTCTTTTGTCTAAACCTAGCCTTTTCCTTAGGTGTTAAGCCTTCCAAAACCTGCCTTGATACCATGTATCTCCTAATGTTGCTCATCCAACATAGTTGGTCATCTAGTTCAGTTTCCTCTACCAATGCCACTTGGTATTTTGGAGATGAAATAGCAAGATTCTTACATAAAACCCTACCCTTGACAAGTTTAATGGGTTTTATCCTTATTTCAAATTCCTGAATCTTGTTCATCTTGCTCTCTTTTCTCCCAATTCTCCATGTAACGTTATAGATTCAACATCAAAATGTACTACAAAGGTAGCAACCTTTCTTTGAGATATGTGATACATAAATTTTCTCGGGGATTTGCAAGTACTTGTTTTATGATGAAGGTATACCTTTTCTCATAATTATGGAGCACCTTGTTCATAAAGGATATTGGATGCTCATATTTATCATCGCTTTGAGTCAAAACATTAGCAATACTTTCATCTATATTGAACACATACATCCTCAAATCCTCAAAGAAATTTAAGTTGATGAGAACAGGGGTCTTTATAATTATATCTTGTATATTCTAGAAAGCCTTCTTGCCTTCTTTGGTCCATACAAGGGTGGCATATTTCGATGACATCTTGGTTATTGGCCTGATCAGTTAAGCAAAATTGGTAATAAACTTAGCAACAAAGTGGATTTGATATAAGAATGATCCAATTCCTTTGACAAATGTGGGTAGAGGTAATTCCTATATTGTTTTTATCCTATTGTTATCTATTCCCAAGACATATTTTAACACTACATTCCCTAAAAATTTTCTTCTTGAACAATAAAGATGGACTTTTTAGGGTTTAACACAATATCAAACTACCTATGTCTCTTAAATATGGACTCCAAATGTTCAATGTGTTTGTTTCTTTCATTAGAAAAAAAATAGTTAGATCATCTGGGCATATGAGTATAATTTCATCCACCAAACCTACAAAGGTGATGTCCATGGCTCATTGGAAGGTATCCTTGACATTTGTCGATCCAAAAGGCATTCAATGGTATGTAAAGGTTCCTCATTTGGTCGTGAAAGTTATTTTGATAGTACCCTGAGAATCCATCCAATAGTAATAACATTTGTGATATGAACACTTTCTACAAGATCTGATCTATAGCAAGTAGTGGGTAATGATATTTTAGAGATGTCTAGTTCATGTTTCTAAAATCAACATATAACCTAACATCACCATTTTTCTTTCAGGATGTCACTAGATTGGGCACTAAGGTAGAATGGTTTGGAAAATAAATTTGGGCCTATAAAAGCTTTAGAATCTCTTTATAACTATTTCAATTTTAGGGCTAGCAAACCTTTGTTTTTGTCGGAAGGGCTTTGAACCAGGTTCCAATTCAATAGTGTGCTCGATGATGCTTCTTTCATACACCTTCAAATCTTCATAGGACAAAGCAATGATATCACCATAGTTTATATAGATTTTCTTAAAAAGGTATATCTCTTCTTCAGTGCATTCCTTAGCCGATTTTCCCTTCTACAATATTGATTGGATGGTAAGAGGATGCTTTGAATTTAACACTAGATTTCTTGGCACTATCATTAGGGTCGAACAAAATTTCAAGCATGATTAATCCTTTTGGTAGCTAAATAGTCTATAATTGAATAACTTTGTTTTTTATGTTGTCTCCATGATCATTTATATTTTTAGTATGTTTGTAGGATGGTGATGAGTATTCCAACATTTGGAGGAATCACTTGCTATGACAAATTTAGTAGTCAATTGAGACTACAACCAGTAATATATCCCATTTGTATGGCAATGACTCAACTTCTTGTACGACAAGTGACTTGAACGACAGTTACTTGTACGACAATGACTTAACACTTCACTTGTATGATAGTGACTTGAACAAAAATTGTCTTAAAGAGAATCCACTTAAATGGTAGTGACTACTTGTACGACAACCTTCGTTGGCAACGCTTTTATGACACCCATCATCGACACTCTCCTCGTACGACACTCAACAACACTCCTCATATAGTAAACTTCTAACAACACTCTTCATACAACACTTCCAAACTACAACTAATGCTTCGATCCTACATATATAACTAGGAAGGAACAACTACAAATCTATCTACTGCAACAATAAACAATAACAATACATACAAGAAGCATACAAAGGCAATAACAGATGATGAATATGAATAGATATTGCATTAATTGCACAATTAATTAACTAATTACCTACCTTAGTCTCCTTAGATTTCACCTTTGAGTCATCATCATGGAGTACACCAATGGTCATGTAAATTTTGAATATATGGTCTTCCACAACTTCATCATATACATATTTAGGCAACTCATTCTAATTTATTATACCATCATCATCAAGCTTATACAATAGGTAGTTACATGGTGATTTATTTTCTATTCTAATTGTCTTTCCATCTGAGGTACCTTTATATGGGTGTAATCCATTGCCAAGCATCCATCTCCAGACAACTTTTGTGTCCACTCCCTTGAAAGCAACATATCGAAATATAGAGGAATATCAACAACTATAACTTCCTATGCAACTATCAGTACAAGAAGTTTTTCCACTATCATGATTAAATCCTTTAAAACTTTAATGACATTCACCTTAGTGCCATCCATTTGTATTAGATTTCTAACAGACTTAGTATATGGCAAGTCTATTTCTTCACAAATGACTTTAAGCATTACTATCACCTTAGCCCTTGAATCTACTATGCAACTTCTTAGTAAACAATTCTTAATTTTCAAAGTTACAAAGAATGATGGTGGATTTAAGGTCTTTGTCTTTGAAGTATTAAGAATGTCTATCGCATTGACCTGGATGTCTAAAGGATCTTCTACCATCAAATTTTTTTGCTCTACTAGACCTGGCTATATTTGTTTCAACTATCAATTTGTAGCATAACTCCTTTCTTGCTCCTTGAGGGCCTCTTGGAGCAAATCCCTTTGTCTTGGTAGAGCAAGAGTTCCTACATGCTTACTTTGTTGGTGTCTTCTTCATTTTCTCTACTATATTGAACTTGAATTTAATAGTATACTTTCGTTGCATGATGTGAACTTTCTATTTACCTTATGGCCATTGTGTGTCCTTCACTAGTAAGAGAAGGGTATTTTAGGCTATTTTCAGCCTCCTAAGGCTTATCTATTTCTTTCTCCTTTTGTTTATCCCTTGTCTTTTTGTGGACCTATTTTTCTTTTTTGGGCTTTTTCCCCTTGTTGGTATGTTTCCCCTTTTTGGCTTGAGTGCTGGCTTGGGAGGCAACTTTTGGATTCTTTCCCTTTTGTCGCCTTCCTTTTTCTTCTAGTTTCAACCCCTTGTTGATTAGCACACGTAGGCAATTAAATTGACCAAATACTAAGTTTTACCATTTTGTAGTTAGTATGTAAAGTGTTTGACAAAATGCATACATAATAAAGTCATGAAATGAAATGTAAATATAAGTCAAATGCATGTCAAATGTAAATGATGAGATGTCGGGTATTTGGAGGATGCAACTACCTCTTAGTTGTATAAATAAGATCCCTCCCTCATTCATTTGTGTTATTGGCATGGTATTGAGGGTTTGTATTGAAGGTGGGTGTTGTACATTGGCATTGCACATGGTAGTAGAAGTTGGCTATATCAGAAATGTATGCGCGAGATAGTTGGTGCAGCCCATCTGAATGTTGTTGCGGTTTGTTTGAGTGTTGTTATAGTTCGTTTGAGTGTTGTTGCAGGTAGTTTGAATGTTGTTACATCTAGTTTGAGTGTTGATCTAGACAGTCTAGGTGTTGTTCGAGGTAGTTTGAACTGTTGTACCAAGTCGTAAATGTTGGGCATAGTGTATGCATTGTAATTGTATGTTATTCACATTGTATATTTTGTTCATTTAAGTGGTAATGGAATTCTGTTGCAATAAGTTGTATTCCATATCTATAGCACATACAACATTATCCTCAAAGGAGGAATCTTCACCTTCTTCTACGACACCAAAGTTGACAAAGATGAAATTTTTTGGGCTTGGTAAAGCTGGAACCACTTGTTGCATTGAAGCCAGGGTCGGGTAAACTAACTTATCATGTGCGGTTGATAGATTGTTGGATTCATTATAGGGGGTCGATTCATCATGGGTACCATCTATCCCATAGCTACATCTTGTTGAGCCTAGCATTGTTGGTCATACTAATTAGTTTGGGAATGCCTAATAGCCATGACACAATCTATATCATGTCTGGCATTGCATGGGAAGCACCTCAAAGTGATGATTTAGAATTTATATTCACCTTATTATTATATACTTGATTGTTATTTTGTCCAACATTATGAGACTTGATCCTTTGTAAGGTATGTGGTTTTCCTTTATTGTCAATTGTGTTCCTGTCATCCATTGTTTGATTATCACTACCTCTTCTCCATGTTATTCTGATTCATTATTGTCTTCACTATATCCATGATTTCCTTCATGGTGAGCTTACATTCATCAAGACTTTGGGTAACAATGTTGCTACTACTTTGTGGAGTAGGTAAAGTAGGAAAAAGAGTTGAAAAGAAACAATTGAAGGTGTATATTGATTTGGGAACATAAAAATGTATAAGGAAGAAGCAACATTGATAGATGAACGGGTGTTTGTAATAGGGAAAATAGTAGGAGTGGATCTTACAATTTGGGGATTCTAGGTATTATGGGTGGTGTAGGCCATAGGCGGGGCAGGTGGTAATTTACCTACTCTAATAAAGACATCTTTTGCACGGGCACCCTCTTCAAGACTGCAACTAAAGTAACATGGATAGTATTACAAACCATTAGTGCCAAATTAGATTGCAACCCTTAATGTAATATAGCAACGCCTATTCCTTGTTAGGTTGCACATTTGGTGGAATCAAATACAAAATACTCATGAACCTAGTATTTTAATCATGAATATTTTCTTGAGGATGTTTTTTCATAGCATTTAATTGAAACAAAATAGAATACCCATTACCCATGTTACCAAATCTCTAAATAAAAGGTTCTATAATTGACACCCAATTAGTAACAAATTATCAAGTAATCATTTATACTGTAAAGCAACCTTATCCCTTAAATGAATAGATGAATAATTATACTGTGATATCTTCTACTTGAATGTAGTATATTAACTTCAACGTGGAGGAATAATTTATATGGTCCAAGTTCTTTTGGTCCCATTTGTGTCAAAATTTGGTAAGGCTTCCATGGTAGAGATTGGAATGGGAAATAGGCCCTTAGGTTTAATGGTCCTTGATAGGTCCAAACCAGAAGTTTATTTTGGGGCCTAGGCGAAAAAGGTGTTTGGTTGTATTAAGGTGGATGATTGGATGGGGATATACCGCGTAGCCTTGAGACAGGGTTGCATATGCTTGGTATGGAGGCATTTGAGGGACAATTTGTTGGGGAAAACCCTAAGGAAATTGTTGTGTAGAATAAAACTATGATAGAAAAGGAGGAATCAGGTTTTGTACAAGTGGTGGATTAGGATAGGCTAAGTTTTGATTAGGTGGGGCTTGCAAATTTTAAATTGGAAGAAGATTTTGCAAGCCTTGTTGAGGGACTGGTGATTGGTAGGAGGTAGGTATTGTTGTAGATTTTGAAATGACTGACTAGTTAGAGGTAGCTTTTGGTTTGGGGGGTTCCATGAAATCCTTGTGCCCTCATTTGACCAGTTGGCACTTACAAATTTTGAGCCATACCTTGACTCAAGGTTGAGATGTGATTTGTCATGAGGTATTACAAATATTTGTATTTGATGAGGTAGATTGGACCAAGGGTGAAATTGCTACTTTGGAAGTATTAATTTGTTGACTAGACCTATGTGAATTTTGTGTCAGGACAATACTACTTAGAGGATAATTTTGAATATTGAAAACTGACAATTGACTTACTCTAATTTGGGTATTGGAGGTACCATGATTTGGTTGTTATACAAATTAGTAACACTGGTTGAAGACCCCATCTGTTTTGTACATTGGGATGATGTTTGTGATACCTGAGGCATTTTGTATAAAGGATTGGTGTGGGTCAGAGTGGACCCTATAGTGGTTCTATTCTAGTTTAGATGATTTGGAATGGCAAAGGCATAATTGTAATCTAGTGGGAAAGTCAAAAAAATTAATTCTTGAGACGTGAGGTTTAAAGATTGGCTTGTTTGATCATCCATTGGACCTTTCCCTTTACCAGAGTAAGATTTGGCATTAGATCAACCTCAAGCTTATTGTCTTGATGTACCTACACATCGAATTGTTCTTTTTTCTTTTGTGATCCTTTGTTGGTACAATATCAACTTGGTTGGTCAAAATTCTTTGCTTGATTGTTGTATCTTTGAGTACGTATTCATAAGCCTGAGCCCCCCTGCATACATGCCAACACAAACAGAATTTTGGGTCCAAAAATTAAAATTTTTGAAAATCTTGACCAGGGAGCAAATTGCTCCGCCAGGTACAGCGAATCGCCCCAAAAATGGGACTTGATGAAAAATTTGTAAAGGGTCTAGGCGAATCGCTCACTGGATTGAAACTTGGAAAATTTTCATTTTGGGTGATTTGTCTCTTATCTTTGAACAAATTGCTCCCTAATTTGAACTTAGAAGGATTTTGAACTTCCATGTGATTTGCTTCAAATGGGACAAATCACTCCAAATTTGGAGTGAATAGCTCCTCAAGTGAACACTTTGCAAAAATTCTTTAAACTTTGGCAAATTGCTTTTTGCCTATGGCAAATGTAATTTTAATGCCAAAATCAAAGAATCTTGCTGATTCCTGTCTTTGCTATTACTGCACAAAATTTTTAGAAATTTGAGGTTTGTAATGAAGTTGCCATTCACAAAGCACCTTGAAAAAAAAATATAAAAATTGAAAGATATGCAAAATTAAAGTTAAAAAAGGGACTAAGCTTGACTTCACATGGGAAATTAAGCCTTTGGTCCCACCAAGCATACTAAGAATGAGTTGAATTGCAAAAATGTCTAACTTCTTATGTGCTCGCAAATTCGTTTCAACAAATTTGAAGAAAGGGGAGTGTGCTCCTTTAACCTCTAGATTTAGGCCGGATCCCCACTATCCTTGCTAAATCTAATTAACCTAAGCTAAGTACATAAATTAAATGCAAAATTTAAAATGCATGAAAGTAAATTTGGAATTTTAGGGTTTGAGAAATTGAAAGTAAAATACGACCAAAATTATAGCAAGGATAATGTATGATCAATCAAGACATGAGAAAATTGAATAACAACAATGCATCTGATTTGTATGAAATGAAATTAACAAGGAATGATAAGAGAACAAAAGGATAGTGCCTAAATTGTCACGCATTCCACAATCCAGAAGGATAGTGCCATTGATGCAAAGCAAAAAGTCCATCAATTTCTTATTATTCCAAAAGAAGAAAAATCAATTACAATGTGTCACTCATAAAGTGTAGATCTATTTCTCTTAAGGCCAAAAGATGTTTACGATGGAGCCCATGGCTCCTATTTATAGAAAGAATTCATCCCTAAGTTACTGTTGCCACATTTTGACACGGGGTAAAATTTTGAAAGACTGCTGCAGTTTTCTGTTTCTAGATTCCTTCTTCCTCCTCTTGCCGATTTCCAGAGATCGCAGCCCAGGCAGCCTCGAAGTCGTCCCTCTCCATCAACGACCCCACGGCCTACCAGCATTCGGGCTCTTTGCGGCCCACCAAATCTGAAAATTTGTCTAAGTTCTGTTCATCCCGGAGTTCGCTCTCCAGTAGGGCGACTCCCGGGATTCTCTCCAGTTGCCTGCGATTAACAGGCTAAAATCGAAAAACAGCTAAGTCCTGCCTGTTTCCCGGAGTTCGCTCCCCATTGGAGCGATTCTCGGAATTCGCCCCTCAGCACGACGATTCTCGGGAGTCGCTGGGACTGCCAGCGACCAGCGAGCGGATGAAATGCCGAAATTTTTTCCAAGTCCGGAGCCGCCCGCAGTTCGCTCCGCCTTGGGTGATTCCCAGGAATCGCGGCCACTTCCCGACGATCTCTGGAAACATCTCACCTGCCCGCGAATCGCCAGTCACATGAAGAAAACAGGTTAGTCAGGCAGGGCAACTCATCTCGCAGTTCGCTCCATCATGGAGCGACTCCCGGGATTCGCTCCGGTTCCGGGCGATTCTCGGGAACATTCCTCCATTTCGGGCGATCCTCCAGCTAGCCCCCCTAGTCTTTTCAAGCCGCCCAGGTTCGCTCATCCACCCTACAACCCCCAACTTCGCACGTGCCCTACAACAGAAGCCACATAGAAGTAAAGGCGGGAAATTCCTCGAGATTTGTGCTTCTCGGAGTAACCGCAGGTGAACTTAAAGAAGCAGGGTAGGTGGGCGTTTGAGGAGTTAATGTCGCACGAGTTTCCGACCCCAGGAAGACCCCAAAGGGCAAGACGTACCAGCTGCATTGATGAAACACGCCTTCTCGACTGACAGTTCAGTTCCAAACACGGGCGAGCCGCATTCCAGGTACACTGACAGTTGTCAGGGGTCAAATCTCAGCTGCCCCGACAGTTTTGGGATCTGAGCTTTAATGTAATTGGGAGGGAAAACTCTGCTATATAAGGCAGTTCGATATTCATTGTAAAAGGGGGGGAACGTATTGCTAGAGAGCTACTATGCTCAAACTCTTTGCATCAATGTTAAAACATCCTTGGCTCTAATTCTTGTGTCCTTCTTTTATGCTGCCTTCTGCAAGTATTTCTGCTTATATTCATTTATTTTTCTGATTGCTGTAATTCTGCGTTCTGGATTAGGGCATTGGACATTGAGTGAATCTGGAATTCTTGTTGAAGGATACATAGGAAGGAATTGCAGTATTAGTTTCTATTACTTTTTTTGCTTGTTGTTGGTTTAAGTATTAGTTGGTGATTGTGTTGCTCGTTCTTTTCCCACTACTATTGATTACCATTTACATTTCTTTCTGCACTATTTTTAATCTCTTTCCTGCACTTTTGTCTTAAAACCCCCAAGTAGTTTAGAAAAGGAGTCGGCCTTCTCCGGAGATTGGCACGGAGGGCATCTCTTCCCTCCGGCCTTTCAATCTGTGGTCCGGGTCTAGGGCGCATACTTAGACCAAATCCTTTCCTGGTGGCGGATCCGTGACCAACAGTTTCTCTGGCACGCCCGGTGGGACCCGAAGTGTTCCACCTCATAAGCAGTATTGAAGAAGTGATGTTCGCTTCGGTGCTGTCGAATCAGAACATCTGGCGACTCTGCTGATACCTGGACGTCTCAAGTGCTCGAGGACCGGTCCAAGACTATAAGGCCTTCATGCATACAAGATGGAGAGTTAGAAACACGGAGGAAGAGCCTGAGTATTACGAGCTTGACATCACTGCCTTCGGAGAACGCCCGAGGCTAGTTGGGTCCGGTATCTCCCTGGACGAAGCATCTTCACAAGAAGCCGACGCTGTCGAGCAAGATCCAACTTCAGATAGCACTGCAACTAGCTGCCCTCCGAATCCTCCGAACTCTCCAGATCATCAGGCCGTTCCAGAACAGCCCGACTTGCAGTTAGTCGTTTTTGGGTCACCTGTTCAGCCCAATCCGAACGCGAATATGGCGAACCCTCCACCAAATCAGAATCAAAATCAGAATCAGCAAAATCGGTCGGCTGCACCCGAGCTATTTCCAGCTTGGAACTCTACAGGACCTCTCAATCTAGTCGGGCAAGCCGTCGTTCCAGCTGTCGCCTTGAAAGCCATACCCACGTACGATGGTACTGGGAAGACAGCCTACGAGCACATCCAAGACATTGTTGCCTTGGCCGCGCTTCACAGCATCACCGATGAAAGTGTCATGGTCCGGCTGTTGGCCCTGTCTCTGCGTGGAAAGCTCCTATATTGGTATAGATCCTTGCCACCTGGCACTATCACCGGGTGGGGTCAGTTGGCGGGGCAACTAGTGAAAGGATTCAATGAGTCCGCAGACCCGTCATCTTTGCTGCAGCAGTTTACAACCATCCAACGGCACCCGCAAGAGGAGATAGCGGATTTTAACGTAAGGTTCGCGAGGTCCTGGCAAAGGGTACCCGCCGAACTACGGCCGACCGCCGGACAAGCTGCCTACTATTACCTCAGATCCTTCAACTCGGACATCAACATGATCATTAAGTTCTCCAACGTCAACACTTTTCCCGAGTTGTACGACCTGGCCCAAAAAGCAGAGCTGGATTTGATTGCCATTGGTAAACTTCCACCTAGGATGCCGGCGCCGATTTACCCCGATTTCCCTCAATCACAGTATCCTAGCGCCTCTACCCAACCACCTTCTACATCTTCCGCATACCAGAATCCATCATGGAATCCCGCGCCAGTGGTTTCTCAATTCTCCGCTCCCCAAGTGCATTTTCCCACTCCACGAGTGCCACAACTTCCACCTCCTCCACAATATCCAACACTCCTTGCTCCTCCACAGTACCCGACATTGCCCCCGGCCCCGCCGTTGGCACCATTGCCTCCACCAGCCCAATCGACGCCTCCAGCCGTTGATGTGCAAGCTAAAATACTGCAAGAAGTACAGTCTCTTGCTTCTGTCTACCGAACGTTGTCCAATGACATGGTTGTTATGAAGAAGAAGCAGGCCCAACAGGAGTTCATACCTAGGAGACCCTATCCTCCTCCGACGCTTACAAGAGACCAAGCGGCTCAAGCCAATAGACCTCCTGCGAGGAATGTTGCTATCAATGAAGAGCCGAGTACTTCAGACTACGTACATTGGTGCTCCACCTGCAATGATCCGCACGGGGAAGACACATGTATGCTTCATCAGCATTATGCCCAAACGTTGACAAGCAACAGCCCAGGTGATCAGATCAACATGATTAGGGAGGCAGATCGCAACTTCGCGGTCCAAGAGGAGGAGCAAGTGTCGATTCTGACAAAAGATGGTAAAAAACCGATGGAGGTGGATGCGGCTCACATGCAACCTCTGAAGGTGTACACCCGGCGAGGAAAGGAACAACCTCCGGCGAAAGCCCCTGACAAAGCCCCCTTGCCCCCGTCGGCAAAAGAGACAACATTTCCGGCAAAAGCTCCAGCAGTGCAACCTCAGGTTGAAACCCAGGAGCAGGCAAGAGAGAAGCTTAAGTACCCTTCGTTGACGAAGAGGCAGAGAGTGGAGGCCACGCAGCAATACCGTTCCAAGTTCGAGGCTGCAAAAGAAACAGAGGTGCCTGTATCCGCTACTTTGGCCTACAACATTGTTGATGAGTTGAGGAGGACCCCGACCAAGATAAGCCTGTACGATGCGCTGCAACTCCCTGGGCAGGTAGATCTGCTTCAGGAGTCTCTAAAATCTGTCAAAAGAGGAAAGCCACCGCAACCTGTGTTAGCTCAACCCTTGACTACTTCAATCACAGGGAAAAACAGGCCACCGCCGTTTTACCTGTCTCTACAGATGGAAGGGTGTGTAGTGCACAACTGTATGGTGGATTCCGGGGCATCAACCACCGTCATGCCAAGGGCGGTCTGCGAGGAAATAGGCATGGAATACACGCGAAGCAGCCAAGGTGTGCTCCAACTTGATGGCACTCCTGTGAAAACAATGGGCGTCATTAAAGATATTCCTATCCGGCTGCATAAGGCTCCTCAGATCATTGTGATACAAGAAGTGGTGGTCGTCGACCTAGAGCCCTACTTCGGCATGTGCCTCTCAAGGGAGTTCACCGCTAAGCTGGGTGGTTTCCTGTCTCTTGACTATTCTCATATGGAGGTCCCCTTCAGGGGGAGAAAAGTGAAGATTTACAATGAAAAACCCTCCACCTTCCTAGTTGAGAGACTGCCAGAAGAGGGGCAGCTAGATGAATCAGTCCATTTAATGACAGAAGAATTGAAAGAGGTGGACTTAGCGGAGGAGGCCATAGAAGAGCTGCGGACGGAGGATGAGTTCTCCTTGACCGATTTCAACGCCATGATCGAGTCTGAAATAGGCTGCTATTCCATCACCCAGCCCGAAAAGCCAAAGGAGACAGTAAAAGAAGACATAGGCCCTGCCCCGAACGAGCTGTGGAAGCTGTATTTTGACGGCGCCCGTTGCAAAAACGGCGTCGGGGCGGGAGTTCTCCTAGTTTCACCTTCTGGAGAACAAAAGGATTACTGCTACCGGCTGGCCTGGAGTTGCACCAACAATGCGGCAGAGTATGAGGCCTTGTGTCTAGGGCTGAAGAAGGCAGAAAGGTTGGGAATCAAGCAGTTGCAGATCTTCGGTGACTCGGAGCTGATATGCAAGCAAATCACCAACAAGTGCGTCTCAAAGAAGCACTATCTCAAGGCATACCGCAATAGGGTCTGGGATTTGATGGAGGCCTTTGAGGCTCTCAATGTCCGGTCCATTTCCCGTGAAAAGAACAAGCACGCCGACGTCTTAGCGTCTATCGGAGCCAGATACTCCCCGGCTGATGATTTAATGCAGAAGCCTAAGGCGGTAAGAACCATCTACAGGCCTTCTGTGCCTGATAAGGACACCCACTGGCAGGTGTTCGATAGTGACGAGCAGATCGTCAATTTTTTAATTCATGAAGCATCGACTATTGAAGGTAGAAACCCTGATGACGAGGAGTACGAGGGGTTGATACAGTTGAAGAATAATCATGTCCCAAAAGGACTGATTACCTTGGAGAGTCTATTTGATCAGAACGACAGAGCGATATCGCACCGGATCAAAGTAGACGCCAAGCAGTACAAAGACCTGGAGCTCGAGCCCGGCAAAGTGATAAAAGTTGGGACAGACTGTACTCCAGAGGAGCTAGAGGAGATCCGGGCTTTGTGCAAAAGCTACCCAGACATCGTGGCCTGGTCCTATCAGGACCTGAAGGGATATGATCGAGAAATCATCCAGCACACCATAGAGTTGCAAGAAGGGGCTAGACCCTGCAGGCAGAAGCAGAGGCCTGTAAACCCGAAAATAGAGGTGCTGATGAGGGCGGAACTCTTGAAGATGTTAGAGGCAAAAATCATCTTCCTGGGTCGCAAATCTGGTCCCTGTCAGAAAGAAGAACGGTGATATCCGCCTGTGTGTTGATTTTCGTAATCTAAATCAGGCCTCACTCAAGGACCATTACCCGCTCCCACAAATTGATCAGATCCTCCATGTGGTGGCAGGGGCACAACGCTTCTCTCTCCTAGACGGGTTCTCTGGATATAATCAGATCTGGGTAAGAGACGAAGATCAACACAAGACAACGTTCACCACCAAATGGGGAACGTTTGCCTACCAGCGCATGCCTTTCGGGTTGTCCAATGCTGGGGCTACCTTCCAGAGGGCCATGGATCTGGCATTCGGCGAACTGCTGAATAAGATAATCGTCATCTACTTGGATGACATGACAGTGTTTTCACACAAGAGGGAAGATCATGCCTCGCATCTGCAGCAAGTATTTGAAAGATGTCGGGAGTTCGGCATATCCATCAACCCGAAGAAATCTGTCTTCGCGGTAAAGGAAGGGAAGCTGCTAGGGCATGTCATTTCCGAGAAAGGGCTTGCTGTGGACCCTGACAGGGCAGAGGCCCTCCTTAAACTCCCACTCCCACTGAACAAGAAGGGGTTGCAGTCTTTCTTCGGTCAGATCAACTTCGTGAGGAAGTTCGTGCCCGACTTCGCTCAAGTTATCAAACCCATGGCCGAACTTTTGAAGAAGAATGTCGAGTTTGTCTGGACGAAAGAAAGGAAGAAAGCGTTCGAGGAGATCAAGACCAGGATCGCCCAGGCGCCTGTACTAATTAACCCGAACTACTCCAAGGATTTCATCCTTTATGCAGTCGGGGAACCTGAAAGTTACGCGGCAGTCTTGACACAGAAGGGAGACGACGGTGAAGAGCGCCCCATAGCCTTCTTAAGTCAGGTGATCCAGCCTCACGAAGAAAGGTACAATTTCATCGAGCGCCAGGTACACGCAGTCATGAAGTCCTTGAAGAAATTCAGGCACTTTGTCTCCCAGAGCAGAACGACGGTGTACGTGGTTCACCCAGATGTCAGGAGTTTCATCATCCAGGGGGAACTGGGGAACAAAAGGGCTGGCTGGATTGCTAAGATCCAGGAGTTTGACATCGAGGTCCGACCCACAAAGCTGATCCGAGGTCGGGCATTGTGCCAAGAATTAGCAAGAAGTGTTGCCGCGGAAGTAACTGCCTGTCAATGGGAGGACCCAGAACCAGAGGGCAATTTTGCCAATCAGTCAGCAGAAGACAACGACTGGGCCGATGAGATTGTCCGGTATTTCAACACTGGAAGATGTCCGGATCATCTTAATGCCTCCCAGAGGAGGAGATTCAGGCTCCAGGCCCTAAAGTATGTGTTGCGCCCCGAGGGGCTATTTTTCAAGAATATTGACGGTGTTCTCTTGCGATGCGTCAAGGGGGCAGATAAACAGAAGGTCCTCGATGAGTTCCATTCTGGAATGTCAGGAGGACATCTCTCAGGAAGGCCTACGACCTTGAAAATGATAAGGGCAGGCTACTATTGGCCTACCATATTTGTTGATACCTTTGTAGTCTGCCAAAAATGTGAGAAGTGCCAGAAATTTGTGGGCAGGAATAAGAATGCCCCAATGCCCCTCCAGCCGATCCAGGTTGAAGCTCCCTTCCAGCAATGGGGCTTAGACTTTATCGGGGTAATATCGCCAAATTCCTCGACGGGGCATAAGTACATTCTGACCGCCAC
Source organism: Wollemia nobilis (assembly GCA_028583015.1). Taxonomy (NCBI): domain Eukaryota; kingdom Viridiplantae; phylum Streptophyta; class Pinopsida; order Araucariales; family Araucariaceae; genus Wollemia; species Wollemia nobilis. The sequence goes on from JAQPPZ010000103.1 coordinate 9,837,123, forward strand.
GGACTACTTCACCCGGTGGGCCGAAGCAATACCTACAAAGCATGCCGACCAGGAGACAGTCATTGCCTTCCTGGAAAGCTTGATAACGCGCTTCGGGATCCCGGAGGCAATTGTGACAGACAATGGTCCGGGCTTCATAGGGGCTAAACTCACCGAGTTTGCTTGCAAATATGGAATCTACCTCAAGGCTTCCTCCAACTACTACCCGCAGGGGAATGGTCTGGCAGAATCAACGAACAAAAATCTGATGAAGATCATAAAGAAGACCCTGGAGAGGAACAAGAGAACCTGGCACCTATGCCTGGATCAAGCACTCTGGGCAGATCGCATCTCCATAAAGAAGTCCATCAAAACCTCGCCGTATGCGCTGGTCTATGGGAAACAGGTTGTTTTACCCACGCATGTAGAGATGCCTGCACTTTGGCTGCTAGATGATGAGAAAGGGGATTTGGATCCCATCGATGCCAGGTTAGCTCAGTTGCTACAGCTAGAGGAGGAAAGAGAGAAAGCCTATGAGGCTTTCATGAAACACACCAAAACCACCCGGAATTGGTTCAGCAAAGGCACCACTGCCCGTGTTTTCCAGGTTGGGGACCTAGTATTGAAGTGGGACTCATGGAAGGCGAAACCAGGGAACCATGATAAATTTGATGCCTTCTGGGAAGGCCCGTTCCAGGTTGCTCGAGTAAACCAGTTCAATTCATTCATACTACGCGACATGGAGGGCCACACTCTCCCTATACCGGTTAACGACCTTCATCTGAAGGCCTACCACCATTGAAAGTCAGCATGAAGTTCTCTGATGTACATAGTTTTACCTTTTGCAGTTTTCATTTACCTTTCTGCATGTAAATATTTTGCCTGTTTAAGTTCCAGTTTGAGGCTCCCTAGTTTCGAGCCTTTTTGTTTAAAAGTTTGCAGAGCCAGGCTCCAAGAGCAAGAAGAGCGGCCCTAAAATGCAGCCAAGAGAGCAGAAAATCTCTCCCAAAGGGCAGAAATGAAACCCGGAGGCGATGTCATGTAAAGGCGGAACAAAGGGTGAGACTCGCTCCAATGTTGGCAGGTGGTGAGGTTCGTAGAACCACGGAAGACAAGGAAAGTTTCATCAAGATTCGTCACAACTTCGGGCAAGCTGCGGGTTCCATCAAGGAACGATGACGGACGAGCGAGAGGCCGGGCGGTTGGAAGATTCACCAAGTCTAAAGGTCCCGCCCGTGGCTCGCTCCGTTCACAAGCGAGAACGGGTCGCTCCCAAAGATCGTGGCGAAACTTGGGTTCATATGGCCAGGAGGACGATGAAGGACAAGAGACGAAGCTGGAGCCTAACCCAAAGTTCGCTCGAATATCGAGCGAATCCTGAGATTCGCATGGCGCACGGGCGAGATACGAACAACCAAAGAAACAAAAAGTTTTTTAAGTCCGAACTTGCCCGAGGTTCGCCCAAGTTGGGCGCGATGCTTGAGAATCGCCCACATTCCGAGCGAACCGTCAGCAGTTGAGGAAAGCGGAAAAATGCCAAGTGGGGTTCTGCCCAAGTATCGCTCACCAAGGCGGCGAACCCTAGGAATCGCCCAGTTTCCCGACAAACTCTAGGCAGGGCACATCCAAGGGCCTCGAAAAGCGTAAAAGGACGGCGGGGCAGGTTTTCAAGGCGCACGTGGCGGGATTAAAAGCTCCTTCGCGCATTTCAAGGATGATCGCTAGTTATGGAGAATAAAACCTGCAGGAACGTAGATCAAGAAAAGAGCGCCTGCAACAAAGATCTCCCGCACGGCTACCAACAAATGACGGCTCCTGCATTTATCTCAAGCCTCCGCCATTAATGACTGCACTCATGCCTAGCCCCTTAAATACCATGGCGCTGCAGTTCGCCCCAACGAATTATCCAGAGCCCATGGCAGATTACTCCAGAAGCCAGATTCAAAGCGCCATACCCGCGAACAGCAGCCCGAGCAATTGGCCGAGCAGATCAATATGGGGAGAGCGGGCGTCGAGGAAAAGGGCAAGGCGCCCAAAGAAGGAGCTACGGGAGCACCAGAAAGCAAAAGGAAAAAGGCGGAAGGTGGGAAGGAGAAGAGAGATAAGGGGAAAGAACCAGCAAAGCCCGAATAGAGGCAAGTAAAGGAGCCCACTCCCCCGCCCAAAGACAATTGGGCGAAATACGAGGATGGCACCTTCGCTCAGAATATCGAGCCACTGCGGCAGATAATCGAGGATAGAAAGGAGAAAGCTTCCCTTGCCGGCTCTAGCGCCGCAGCGTACAATTCGCATTTATACTGGTTCTTGTGCCCACCTGTGCATAATTGTCCAGAGCTGGTGGACGCAATTGCTCAATATTATAATCCAAAGACCAGGCAAGTCTTGAACAGCAAAGGAGATGTCTTGTTTTCACTCTTTGCCGATACTGTCCAGGCGGCTTTCTCACCTACTCAGCAACCGGACTCAAATTATACGGTTAGCTCTATCAACCTCGACGAACAGGCTGACAGATATGTGGATAACCCGCAGATGCGGCATTTCATGGAGTCTCAACTACGGGACCCATTATTGCCCAACAAATGGCCAGAGCTGCCCATGTCGTCGAGGTGTTTCAAAAGCACGAGCATATATACGATGCTGGCCTGGGTGCTGGGCCACGCCACAGACGCCGTAATCTTCCCCTACCAGGTCGCCCTTGCAGAATGTCTTCTGCATGGGGAATTCAGTGCACCCAGCGCTACCGGGTCTAGCACGAAGCCAGTGCGCTTCAATTGGGCAAACTGGGTTGCCCGCAATTTGCATTCGCGGCTGCAAGATTTGATTGAAGGGAAGTCACAGTCCTTCAGGGAATGTTCGTTTCTGGCTTGGATTTTCCTGTTCCACATGCACAGTAAATTGAAGCTCAATCCCCATCCAGCGCACCGATGAGAAGGGCGACCGGCTACCGGTGTACAAGTGGACTCGAGTGATGCTAAAACGGGAGTCTTACTACAAGTTCAACCTGTATTTTCTGGGTCCCGCTTTAGAGCTCCTCCATGGCTCCTGTCCGCGCGTCCCGCGCCAGATGAGGGACAGAGTGATGCTGAAGAACATTGGCGATACTTTTCAATTGACTCAGGGTTTTGTCATCAGAGTTTTTGGGTTTAATGGTAAACCCTTCCTTTTGCCCTACTATACCACAGAGTACCTGTTCGCCCTGGAAATCTCGCGACAATGTGACTACACTGACCAACAGTATGGCCAAGGCAGAAGGTGGGGACATATCTTCGGTTTTCCAATTACATGGGGGGAAATTGAAGTCGACGCCACTGGGCAAAACGAGCATCTTGCGGCTACGCTTCTGAGCTTCGGCTTAGTTGAACTCCCTCAGCGTTGGAGATATGATCCCCTGGACGTAATGAAGCAGTTCACTGGGATGAAGAACTTCCATGCTTGTCCCCGCATAGAGATCATGGTAGAACGCAACAATGCGACAGGGCAGGACCTCGAGTGGCATATAGAGAAAATGCGGTCCTTCCCTCCATGGCACGACTTCTACCAGGTCGAAGCGGAGTATGACCCGGAGAAAAATGCAGCCCATCGCCACGAGGCCGAATGCTTCAAGAAAATGGCACCCAAGTTGACAAAGATGGGTTGGAGTCCCGAGAAAATTGCAGAGTGGTGGATTATGAGAATTCACACGAAGAAGGAAACGTCAGAAAAAGTGCTTGCTGGCGACCACCAGTTCTCCGCGCTTTACAATGACAATCATGCCACGTGGCGGCCCATCATTTTCAAGGATCTCGTGCCTCTAGGCACCCAGGGCCTACAAAAGGCACAGGCCCCACCTAAGCTGCCACTCACATTGGAAGGAGGAACTAGTAGTGGGGTGGAGAAGAGCCAGGCGATTGAGCCTAAGGGACAACCAGCCTCTGAAAAGCGCGAAGGCTCGTCAAAGCGGCCTGTCGAAGCAGTACAAGTGGCCCCATCGCCTCCAAAGAAGAAGAGGCTCAAGGTCAAAATAAAATCGCCTAGGGCCCCTTCAGAAAAGGCTACCGGCCCGAGCCCAAGTGCCACCATTCCAGCCGTTACCTCAAAAGAGGAGGCCACGCCGAAGAAAGAAAAGAAGGCCGAGCCGAAGAAGAAGACAGAGGCGGTGCAACAGAAGAAGGCTACTCCCGTGGTTCCCCACAAGGAGGTAGTCGACGTAGAGGAGGGCACCTCACTGGAGGAAGATGAGTGGATGACCCAACTGTTCAACACGCCAGCTCGATCAGAGCACGCAGGTACGCACTTTCTTTTCCCACTCCAGTCTCATGAGCAATCGTCCGCGGCACCATCTTCCGTTGCCCTTGAGCCAGTCCTCACAGCGTTGCCGTTAGCCAGTGAACCAGCTTCGGCTGTCCCCCTCGCGGTCCACCATTCTGCCGCCGTTGAACCCCATCCGCAAACCTCCACTAGTTTAGAACCCCCTAGCCAGCAAGCATTTAGCCGGTTCGCTTCTGATCCTAACGCGTTTCAAACCCTTGCCCCCGTTAAGCCAGGTGCCGCCCCTCCGGGCCCATCCTCTTCATCGGGAGCACTAACTGAGAATCCACCCTTGGGCCATGATAGGCCCATTCCGTCGTGCAGACTGTCATATCCCCAATAGCAACCGAGCTCCCCATTTCCACCTCCCCTCACCACTTTACAGAGGAGTTCAGGTCTCAGCAGGACTTACCACTGATAGCACCGTTGTTTGGTGGGATGGAGCTCGTCCAACCAGAGTTAGAGATGGCAGGAAGCTACCCTGCAACGGAGAGCTTGGCGCAGGCCGAGCAGAGTTCTTATAGATGGTTCAGGGATCTCAAGAAAAGGAGAGCAGAAGAGCCCGCCGGAGTAGAGAAGCGCGCCAGGTTCGACATGGACAAGATGGTGCTGCACACCGAGAAGAAGATCCCCAAGGTCCGGAAACCTCTGAAGGATATGACACCTGATGATTATGAATACCAGAGGAAAGATAAGGACCTGAGCAAAACCAGTGTAGAGTATGAAGTGGGGGAGATCCAACTCGGAGCAAGTACATTGTATGTACTCCATCGCCAGCTGAAGGAGCGCTACTACAAGGTCGAGAATGAGAACGCACAACTGCAGGAAACCATTGCCAAGATGCAGGCCCAGCTGGATACCTCCCAAAAGGAGTCAGAGCAGCTGAAACAGCAGGTGGCCTCCCTAGAGAAAGAGAGGGTTGAGCAGAAGGAAGTCGTAGACTGCTGCACCAAGGAGAAAGAGGAGGCACAGGCGCAAGTAAGCCAGCTGAAGGCCCAAGTCCAGGAAGTACAGCAACAACTAGAAGACCGAGCGGCGCAGGTTGAGGTCTTCTCTAAAGACCGAGTCAAGGAGATTCGCGTCGGGTTATTGAAAAGCTTTCGGACTAGGACCTCAAGGACCCTGACTGTCCTCATGTTTGTATGGGAGGCAAAGAGGGCATCCGCTCAGGGTAGGCCCATGATAGAAGAGGTTGAGCGTGCAGCAGAGCGTTGGCTTAGCCTGGCCATCAAGGTTGAGCCCTATGAACGCAAGGACCTCCAGGTGCCCCCGATGACTCAGCTCGCCCTAGATTGGGCCACGGCCAGATCGACTCTGCACGCCTTCTTCGAAAAATTGGAAAGAGTCAGAAGGGCCAGAAAATTGCTTGATGCCCTGGAGAAGGAAAGAAGTGCCTGCTTGGCCCATTTTCAGACCCTCACGCTCCTTGGATTTCCCAGCTTTACTGATGTTGATGGTAATTGATTTCCCAGAGAGGGATTGAAGCCAATATGGGACAATTTTAAAAATGATACCTCGGAAATTGATGGATGGGCAGAACCGATTCTAGAGGCGCAGGTGACACAATTGATATCAAGGTTCTGCCAGATTAGCGCCTGCCTGGGTGACCTAAGCCAGAAAGTTCATCAGACGGATATGCTCCAGGTCACAACTCTCAATCGCATGTTAAAGGAGCTACGCGACCTAGAACCCTTCCAAGAAGAGGCCTGGACCCAGGTCCAGACCACCTACCGGCTCATTCGCGATCGTCTGACCTCCTCGGGGACCAATCGAAAACATGAGGAAGGAGGAGAAGGGGAGCAATTGGAAGAAGAATCAGAGGAAGAGGAAGAAACAAAAGAAGAATTCACGGATGATAGCGGTGTGGCACAACAAGAAGTGCAGCAGGAAGCAGTGCAGCAAGGAGGGGCCGGGGGTGACTCCAAGCCCAAAGGATGAAGGCATGGGTCCTTGCATCGAGGCGAGCTCGATACCCCGCGAGCCGCCAGGAATGTTGCCACATTTTGACACGGGGTAAAATTTTGAAAGACTGCTGCAATTTTATGTTTCTAGATTCCTTCTTCCTCCTCTTGCCGATTTCCAGAGATCGCAGCCTAGGCAGCCTCGAAGTCGTCCCTCTCCATCGATGACCCCACGGCCTACCAGCATTCGGGCTCTTTGAGGCCCGCCAAATCTGAAAATTTGTCTAAGTTTTGTTCATCCCGGAGTTCGCTCTCCAGTGGGGCGACTCCTGGGATTCTCTCTAGTTGCTTGCGATTAGCAGGCTAAAATAGAAAAATAGCTAAGTCCTTCCTGTTTCCCAGAGTTCGCTCCCAATTGGAGCGATTCCCGGAATTCGCCCCTCAGCACGGCGATTCTCGGGAGTCGCTGGGACTGCCAGCGACCAGCGAGCGGATGAAATGCCGAAATTTTTTCCAAGTCCGGAGCCGCCCGCAGTTCGCTCCGCCTTGGGCGATTCCCAGGAATCGCGGCCACTTCCCGGCGATCTCTGGAAACATCTCACCTGCCCGCGAATCGCCAGTCACATGAAGAAAACAGGTTAGTCAGGCAGGGCAGCTCATCCCGCAGTTCGCTCCATCATGGAGCGACTCCCGAGATTCGCTCCGGTTCCGGGCGATTCTCGGGAACATTCCTCCATTTCGGGCGATCCTCCAACTAGCCCCCCCATCCTTTTCAGGCCGCCCAAGTTCGCTCATCCACCCTGCGACCCTCAGCTTCGCACGTGCCCTGCAGCAGAAGCCAGATAGAAGTAAAGGCGGGAAATTCCTCGAGATTTGTGCTTCCCGGAGTAACCGCAGGTGAACTTAAAGAAGCAGGGTAGGTGGGCGTTTGAGGAGTTAATGTCGCACGAGTTTCCGACCCCAGGAAGACCCCAAAGGGCAAGATGTACCAGCTGCATTGATGAAACACGCCTTCCCGACTGACAGTTCAGTTCCAAACACGGGCGAGCCGCATTCCAGGTACACTGACAGTTGTCAGGGGTCAAATCTCAACTTTCCCGGCAGTTTTGGGATCTGAGCTTTAATGTAATTGGGAGGGAAAACTCTGCTATATAAGGCAGTCGATATTCATTGTAAAAGGGGGGGAATGAATTGCTAGAGAGCTACTATGCTCAAACTCTTTGCATCAATGATAGAACATCCTTGGCTCTAATTCTTGTGTCCTTTTATGCTGCCTTCTGCAAGTATTTCTGTTTATATTCATTTATTTTTCTGATTGCTGTAATTCTGCGTTCTGGATTATTGCATTGGACATTGAGTGAATCTGGAATTCTTGTTGAAGGATACATAGGAGGGAATTGCAGCATTAGTTTCTATTACATGTTTTGCTTTGATTGTTGTTGGTTTAAGTATTAGTTGGTGATTGTGCTGCTCGTTCTTTCCCCACTGCTATTAATTACCATTTACATTTCTTTCTGCACTATTTTTAATCTCTTTCCTGCACTTTTGTCTTAAAACCCCCAAGTAGTTTAGAAAAGGAGCCGGCCTTCTCCGGAGATTGGCACGGAGGGCATCTCTTCCCTCCGGCCTTTCAATCTGTGGTCCGGGTCTAGGGCGCATACTTAGACAAAATCCTTTCCTGGTGGCGGATCCGTGACCAACAAGATACCTTGGGTGAGAAATTCTTACTCCTAGTAAAAGCAAATATTTGGGACATCCTTAGCAAAATGATGCACCTCCAAATGTTACATATTTTTAAATACATCCCAAATGGCTTAGAATCCTTCTAGAATGCTTAATGGTGCCCCTACATGCCAAAATGGTGCTTTTAAAAGATCTTTCTCAATATGTATGCACTCTTTGCCAGCCTTTGATTGCCAATGAGAGATTCAGTCTAGGAGGGGAAGTGAAGCGAGCCTCTCTTGCATGGGAGCACTTCACTCAATTTTGCCAAGCACTTCGCTCCATAGGGACCAATCACATAACTTTGAGTAAATCGCACATCTGACCTAAATTTTGCAAAACTAAATTTTTGGAGGCTCCAATTGATAGGTTCATGGGTTTTTCATGTCTTCAAAATGTGGGGGACCCCAAGGTAGTAACAAGGTTAATGTTGCCACATTTTGCTAAGGGGTGAAAATTTTGAAGACTGCTGCCTTTTTCAGATCAGACCCTCCTCTTTCTCCTTCTTGAGCCTTCAACCCAGGCAATATCCAGATTTGCAGTGTAATCAGTTGCGGTTTCTTAGCCTCCATTGTTTCAGTTTCAATTTCTAAGTGCTCAGCAAGTTCTGGCGAAGTTTGGGAAAAGCCCAAACTTGTTTCTAAGGCAGGGGCACTCCCATGGTCGCTCTCATTTTGAGCGATTTCGGGAGTTGCTCTATTTTTTCGATGATTCCTAGCTTTGCCCCTCCCTCCGGTGATCGACGACAACACCAAATAGCGAAGCGATCGACAAGAAAGGGTCAAAATTTTTCTTAAGTGTGTACTTCCCATGAGTCGCTCCATTCTGGAGTGACTCCCGTCCTCGCCAGCCCCCTCTAGCGACCCTCGGCAGCGTCGGCAACCGGTAGCAATAGAGGAAAGCATGAAAAAATTCTAAGGCATGAGTTGTTGCCAGAGTTCGCTCCATTTTGGAGCAACTCCCGTCGTCGCTCCCTTTATTCAGCGACTCCCATCATCGCTTCGGTTGCCAGCGAACCGCGACAGGGGAGAAAAATCGAAAAACTTTCTTAGTGTTGAATGACGCCGATCGCTCCATTTGGCAGCGACTCCCGTCATCGCTCCTTTCTTTCAGCGACTTTCGTCATCAGTAGATTCTTCGGTGATCGCCAGCAGCTGCAAGTTTTAAGAGGTTGACCGTCGGTCGCTCCGTTTTGGAGCGACCCCTGGCGTCACAGCAACAGCCCAAAGACTCCCATTGTCGCCACTCCTTTCAACGACCGCGGGCGAGGAGTCTCAAAAAATATTCTAAGGCATATGGGTGCAAGCTGCCATCGGTCACTCGGTTGTTCAGTGACCCCCATCGTCACTGTTGTAGTTTGGCGACTCCAAGCAGAAAAAGACAAAGTCGTGTAATTTTCTAAGGCAAACGCGTCCCGGGTTTGCTCCATTCCGGAGCGATTCTTGGGGTCGTTTCTTTTGGGCGAATCTTGTCATCTCCCCCTGTTTCAACGAACCTCAGACTTAGGCCGCAAACATGCAAATTTTGGGATTTGAGCCAGTTAGAACAGAGCTGAAGGCATACTCCAAGGACAGGGTAGGTGGGCATTGAAAGCAGGTATTCAACAACAAATTGTACTGCACCTACCACATTAACGAGACGCGCCTTCTCAACCACCATATTTGTCAAGATTTGTACCAAATTCAGGTGAATCTTGCTGCAGGTACACTCACGATCGACAAGGGTCAAATCTGGACAACTTTTGTATTTTTAGGGTTCTATGCATCAATGTAATTGGGGGGAATTTTCTGCTATAAATAGCAGTGAGCTTTCATTGTAAAAGGGGGGGAACATATTGCTAAGGAAGTTGTTGTAATCAAACACTTGCCTCAAATACAAAGCATACTTGGCTCTAACTCTTGTCTCTTTCTTTTATGCTGCCTTCTGCAAGTATTTCTGCTTCATGTTCATTTATTTTTCTGATTGTTGTAATTCTGCACTCTGGATTAGGGCATTGGCAATTAAGTGAATCTGGAATACTGAATGAAGGATACATAGGAAGGAATCGCAGGGTCAATTTCTGTTACATGTTTTGTTTTGATTGTTGTTGGTTTGAGTATAAGTTAGCGACTGTGCTGCTTGTTCTTTCCCACAACTATTGCTATGCTTTTACATTTCTTTCCGCATTTTACAATCTCTTTCCAGTTCTCTTATCTCAAACCATAGTAGTGTAGTATAGGAGTCGGCCTTCTCCGGAGATTGGCACAAAAGGCATCCCTTCCTTTCGGCCTTTCAATCTGCTAGGCGAATCTAGGGCACAAAAGACCAAAATCCTTTCCTAAATGGCAGATTCGTAACCAACAGTTTCTCTAGCACGCCCGTGGGACCCAAAGTGTTCCACCTCATAAGCGGTATTGAAGTAATGGTGTTCGCTTTAGTGCTATAGAAACTAAACACCTGGCGACTCTATTGAACCTGAATACTTTGAGTCTCAAAGACCGGTCCAAGCTTTCAAGTCCTTCATGCATACAAGATGGAGAGTTAGACACACGGAGGAAGATCCTGAGTATTACAAGCTTGATATTACTACCTTCGGAGAACGCCCCAGACTAGTTGGATCCAGTATCCCTCAAGGCGAAGCATCTTCGCAAGAATTTGTGGTTGACGAGCAAGGTCCAGCTTCAGATAGCACTGCAAACAATTATCCTTCAAATCCTCCGAACTCTCCAGACCATCAAGCTGCTCCGGAGCAACCTGATCTGCAATTAGCTATTTTTGGAACACCTGTTCAGCCCAACCCGAACGCGAACATGGCAAACGTGCCACCAAATCAGAATCAGTAGCAGAATAATCAACAAAATCAACCGTTGACTGCCCTGCCTCCCCCTGAGCTATTTACAACCTAGAATTCTATGGGACCTCTCAATTTAGCCGGGAAAGCTGCCATTCCTGTTGCCGCCTTGAAGGCCATACCCACATACGATGGTACTGGAAGATGGCCTACAAGCACATCCAAGACATTGTTGCCCTAGCCGCGCTTCACAACATCACAGATGAAAGTGTCATGGTCCGGCTGCTGGCCCTGTCTCTGCACGGAAAGCTCCTGTATTGGTATAGATCCTTACCGCCTGGCGCTATCATCGGATGGGGTCAGCTGGCGGAACAACTAGTGAAGGGATTCAATGATTCCATGGATCCATCATCTTTGTTGCATCATTTCACAACCATCCAACGACATCCTCAAGAGGAGATAGCAGATTTTAATGTAAGGTTCGTAAGATCCTGGCAGAGGGTACCCATTGAACTACGACCGATTGCCGGACAAGCTGCCTACTATTTCCTCAGATCCTTCAACTTGAACATCAGCATGATAATTAAGTTTTTCAATATCAACACTTTCCCTGAGTTGTACGAGTTGGCCCAAAAGGTAGAGCTGGACTTTGTTGCCATTGGTAGACTTCCACCTAGGATGCCGACACCGATGTACCCCGATTTTCCTCAATCGCAGTACCCTAGCGCATCGGCTCAACCGCCTTCCACATCTTCCTCATATCAAAATGCATCGTGGAATCCCGCGCCAGTGGTTTCTCAATTCGACGCTCCCCAAGTGCATTTTCCCACTCCACAACCGTCGTAGCTTCCACCTTCGCCATAGTATCCAACACTTCCTGCTCCTCCACAGTACCTCGCATTACCCCATCCCCACCGTTAGCACCATTGCCCCCACCAGCCCAATCAGTGCCTTCGATCATTGACGTGCAATCTAAAATTCTGCAAGAAGTACAGTCCCTTGCTTCCGTCTACCGAACGTTGTCCAATGACATGGTTGTTATGAAGAAGAAGCAGGCTCAGCAAGAGTTCATCCCAAGGAGACCATACCCTCCTCCGACGCTTACAAGAGATCAAGTACCTCAAGCCAATAGACCTCCCGCGAGGAATGCTGCTATCAACGAAGAGCCGAGCACTTCAGATTACCTACACTGGAATGACCCCCATGGGGAAGACAGTTGTATGCTTCATCAAAATTATGCCCAAACCTTGGCGAACAATGGTTCGAGCGAGTAGATCAACATGATTAGAGAGGCAGATCGCAATTTTGCAGTCCTAGAGGAGGAACAAGTATCAATTCTGACCAAATATGGTAAGAAGTAGATCGAAGTGGACACTGCTCAAATGCAGCCCTTGAAGGTGTATACCAGGCGAGAAAAGGAACAGCCTTCGATGAAATCTCCTGACAAATGTCTTGTGCTCCCACCAGCAAAAGAGAAGACGTTCCTAGCAAAAGCTCCAGTGGCGCAAGCTCAAGGTGAGACCAAGGAGCAGGCGAGGGAAAATCTCAAGTATCCATCATTGACAAAGCGACAAAGGGTTGAGGCAACACAACAGTACCGCTCCAAATACGAAGGTGCCAAGGAGACGGAGGTGTCCGCTAATTCAACCTACAATATTGTAGATGAGATCAAGAAGACCTCGACCAAGATAAGCATGTATGATGCCCTGCAACTCCTTGGGCAGGTAGATCTGCTACAGGAGTCTCTAAAGTCTGTCAAAGAAGGAAAGTCATTGCAACTTGTGTTGGTGCAGCCCTTGACTACTTCAATCACGGGAAAAAACAGACCACCACCATTCTACCTATCTCTGCGAATGGAGGGGTGTGTGGTGCACAACTACATTATTGATTTTGGTGCATCAACCACCGTCATGCCAAGGGAAGTCTGCAAAGAGATCGACATGGAATACACGCAAAGCAACCAAGGTTTCCTTCAACTAGATGGCACTCCTGTGAAAACAGTGGGCGTCATTAAAGATATTCCTATCCAATTGCACAAGGTGCCTCATATTATTGTGATTCAAGAGGTTGTGGTCGTTGACCTGAAACCCTACTTCAACATGTGCCTCTTGAGGGAGTTCACCGCTAAACTGGGTGGGTATCTTTCCCTTGACTATTCACATATGGAGGTCCCCTTCAAAGGGAGAAAAGTAAAAATTTACAATGAAAAACCCTCCACCTTCCTTGTTGGGAGGATACTAGAAGAGGGACAGCAGGATGAATTAGTGCACCTGATGACGGAGCAATTGGAAGAGGTTGATATAGTGGAAGAGACCATGGAAGCACTGTAGGTGGAAGACGAGTTCTCCCTTATTGATTTCAACGCCATGATTGAATCAGACATAGGCTGCTACACTATTACGTAGCCTAAAAGGCCAAAAGAGACAGTAAAAGAGGACATAGGCCCCGCCCCTAATGAGTTGTGGAAGCTGTACTTTGACCCGATGCAAGAACGACGTCGGGGCTGGGGTGCTCCTAGTTTCACCTTCATGGGAATAGAAAGATTATTGCTACAGGCTAGCCTAGAGTTGCACCAACAACGCGGTCGAGTACGAGGCCCTGTGCCTAGGGTTGAAGAAGGCAGAAAAGTTGGGGATAAAGCAACTGCAAATCTTTGGAGACTCAGAGCTGGTGTGCAAGCAGATTACCGACAAGTGCACCGCAAAAAAGCACTATCTCAAAGCTTACCGCAATCGGGTCTGGGATTTGCTGGAGTCATTTGAGGCCCTTAATGTTCAATCCATCTCCCGAGAGAAAAACAAACACGCGGACGTCTTAGCGTCTATCGGAGCCAGATACTCCCCGACTGATGACATGATGCAAAAGCCAAAGGCGGTAAGAACTATCTACAGGCCCACTGGCAGGTGTTCGATTGTGACGAGCAGATCGTCAATTTTTTAATTCATGAAGCTAGCACTATTGAAGGTAGAGACCCTGATGACGAGGAGTATGAGGGGTTGATACAGTTGAATAATAATCATGTCCCGAAAGGACTTATTACTTTGGAAAGTCTCTTTGATCAGAACGATAGAGCAATATCACACCGGATCAAGGTAGATGCTAAGCAATACATGGACCTCGAGCTCAAGCCTGAAAAAGTGATAAAAGTTGGAACAGACTGTACTCCGAAATAATTGGAGCAGATTCGAGCCCTGTGTAGAGAATACCCTGACATTGTTGCTTGGTGCTATCAAGACTTGAAAGGGTATGAAAGAGAGATCATCCAACACACCATAGAACTAGAAGAAGGGGTCAAGCCCTAAATACAGAAACATGCTAGAAGCAAAAATCATCTATCCCATCAAGCATTCTTCTTGGGTCGCAAATCTGGTTCCTATCAGGAAGAAGAATGGGGATATTCGCCTTTGTGGTGATTTCTGTAACTTGAATCAGGCCTCATTGAAGGACCACTACCCTCTCCCACAAATCAATTAGATCCTTCATGTGGTCGCAGGAGCCCAACGATTCTCTCTCCTTGATGGATTCTTTGGCTATAATCAGATATGGGTGAAGGACGAGGATCAGCACAAAACGGAGTTCAGCACCAAATGGGGGACGTTCGCCTATCAGCGCATGCCCTTCGGCCTGTCCAATGCGGGGGCCACATTCCAAAGAGTCATGGATATTGCATTCCATGAGCTATTAAACAAAATCATTGTCATCTATTTGGATGACATGACTGTGTTTCCACACAAAAGAGAAGAACACGCCTCTCACCTGCAACAAGTGTTTGAAAGATGCCGCGAATTCGGCATATCTATTAATCTCAAGAAGTCAGTCTTTGCAGTGAAGGAGGGGAAGCTACTAGGCCATGTTATTTCTGAAAAGGGTCTAGCAGTTGATCCTGACAGAGCAAAGGCTTTACTCTGACTTCCAATTCTAGTAAACAAGAAAGGGCTACAGTCCTTCTTTGGCCAGATCAACTTTGTAAGGAAGTTCATGCCGGATTTCGCCCAGGTCATTAAGCCAATGGCCGAACTCCTAAAGAAGGATGTCGAGTTTGTCTGGACTGAGGAGAGGAAAAAAGCCTTTGAAGAGATTAAGGCAAGGATTGCCCAGGCACCTGTGCTGATAAACCCGGATTACTCTAAGGATTTCATCCTATATGCAGTTGGAGATCCTGAGAGCTATGCAGCGATGCTAACACAGAAAGGAGATGACGGCGAAGAGAGGCTGATAGCCTTCTTGAGCCAGGTGATCCAACCGCATGAGGAGAGATACAACTTCATTGAATTCCAAGTGCATGTAGTCATGAGGTCCTTAAAGAAGTTCAAGCACTTTGTCTCCCAGAGCAGGACGACCGTGTTCGTTGTCCATCCAGATGTCAGAAGTTTTATCATCCAGGGAGAACTGGGCAACAAAAGAGCCGACTGGATCGCCAATATTCTGGAGTTTGATATAGAGGTTCGACCCACCAAGCTAATCAGGGGTCGGGCACTGTGCCAAGAACTAGCAAGGAGTGATGATGCGAAAGTCGCCACCTATCAGTGGGATGACCCCATCTTAGAAGGCAACTTCGCCAATTTCTCAGCAGAGGACAGCGACTGGACCGATGATATAATTTGGTACTTCAATACCGGGAGGTGTCCAGACCGCTTCAATGCCTCACAGAGGAGGAGGTTCAGGCTCCAATCCCAGAAATATGTGTTGCGCCCCGAGGGGCTGTATTTCAAAAATGTTGATGGCGTTCTCTTGCGATGCATCAAAGAGATAGCCAAGTAGAAATTCCTAGGCGAATTCCATTTCGGAATGTCAGGACACCTTTCATGAAGGCCAACGACCTTGAAAATTATCAGAGCGAGCTACTATTGGCCCACCATCTTCGTAGATGCGTATGCAGTCTGCCAAAAATGTGAGAAATGCCAAAGGTTTGCTGGTCAAAATAGTAATGCACCAATGTCCCTTCAGTCGATTCATGTTGAGGCTCCCTTCCAGCAATGGGGCCTGGATTTCATCGGGGTGATATCTCCAAATTCCTTGGTAGGGCGCAAGTATATCTTAACTACCACGAATTACTTCACCCGATGGGTCGAAGCTATACCTACCAAGCATGTCGACCAAGAGACTGTCATCACCTTCTTGGAAAGCTTAATCACCCGCTCCGGGATCCCGGAGGCTATTGTGACAGACAACGGTCCAAGGTTCACAGGGGCTAAACTCACAGAGTTTACTTGCAAGTATGGGATTTACCATAAGGCTTCCTCCAATTACTACTCGCAAGGAAATGGCCTAGCTAAGTCGAAAAACAAGAATTTGATGAAGATCATAAAAAAACTTTGGAAAGGAACAAAAGATCCTGGCATTTGTACCTGGATCAGGCGCTATGGGCAGATCGCATATCTGTTAAAAGATCCATAAAGACATTGGCATACACACTTGTTTACAGAAAAGAAGCCATCCTGCCCACCCATGTCGAGATGCCTGCATCTGGCTGCTAGACAATGAAAAGGGTAACCTGGATCTTGTTGATGCCCGACTGGCTCAGTTTTTGTAGCTTGAAGAGGAAAGAGAAAAAGCTTATGAAGCTTTTATGAAGCACACAAAGACCACCCGAAACTAGTTTGCAAAAGGGACTATAGCCAGGGTCTTCAATATCGGAGACCTAGTGCTGAAATGGGATTCGTGGAAGGCAAAACCAGGGAACCATGACAAATTTGATGCCTTTTGGGAAGGCCCCTTTCAGGTTGCCCAAGTGAACTAGTTCAACTCATTTGTGTTGCGATATATGGAGGGCCAGGTCCTCCCGATACCAGTCAATGGCTTTCATTTGAAAGCCTATTATCACTAAAAAATACCAGAAGGTTCTCCTGTGTACATGTTTTCTTTTCTGTAGTTTAAATTTGTTTTTCTGAATGTAAATATTGCTTTTCAGTAAAGGTAGTTTCCTGCTTTTAGCCCAAGCGTCCGACCTTCAGGTTGGAAATTTTGTTCCAAGAAAACACAGAGCCAGGTTTCTTGTGCAGAGGAGGGTCCTTGTTAGCATAAAAGCAAAGCAAAATTTGCCAGGTTCCTAGGGCGGGAGCAGCCATCAGGGTTGAAAAAATTGAAAATTTTTACTAAGTGACCATGCAAGTAAAGTCGTCGAATTTCGCCCAAATTAGCCAGCGACGACGGTTATCGCTCAAATTTTTAGCGAACTCCAGCCATGTTCAAGGGGGTCACCCAATCAAAGGAAGGCACAAGAAATTCGTCTAACTGCCTTAGCACCCAAGGTCGCCCCATCTTTCAGCGACTCCGGGAGTCGCCCTCAATTTTTAGTGATTTCGGGAATCGCCAAGATCATGGGCAGGCCGCTTTAGAGCTCCAAGAGAAAAAAATAGCTAAGTCCAAAAGCCCGTGCTAACGGTTGCTCCACGCCAAAGCGATTCTTGGAATCGCTCTAAAAAATTAGCGAACCTCAATAAAGCACCAAGGTTGGGTCGGAGACAAAGAAGGCAGCAAGTCGCTCAAAATCCTCATGAAGCTGAAAGTCACTCATTCTTCCAAGCGATTTTGGAAATCGCGTGGATGCGGTGCGAGCTACGAATGTCAAGGAAGCGTCAAAAGAAAAAGCCAAAAAAAATCTAAGTGTTAAAAAAGGTGCCCAAAGTCGCTCATTTTCTAAGCGACCCTGGGAATCGCTCGTACTTTTGAGCGATTTTGGGAATCGCTTCATTTCAGAGCGAGCGCCGTCAAGATCCAAAAAATGCCAAAAGTGCTAAGTCTAGAGATGGCGCTCGAAGTCGCTCCATTTTGGAGCGACTCCCATGGTCGCCCGAATTTCCCAGCGACGACCGATATCGCTCTCTTTTCGAGCGAACCCTGGCGGACGAGCGATCTCAGGAAAAGGGCGGAGTTTAAAAACTTTCTAAGTGTTGAATGACGCCGGTCGCTCGCCAAGACACCAAATGCTCCAAATCGCTCAATTTTCCAGCGACTCCAGGAATCGCTCCAAGTTTAGAGCGACCCTCGTCTCAGGTGGCCTTCAGTTTCCAGCGAACCTTGGGATGCGTTCCAAAGTGGCGACGGGTGATGTTTTCGAGGTGCACATTATAAATGAGGATCCTTGCACAAATTTCTAAGAATATTTCATTAAAGGAAAAGGGCAATTCTGGGACCAATAATCGAGGGTTTGCACTTCCAAGGGAGATCTTGTGCGCGGCCACCAAGGAATAACAGCGCGCCCACCCACTCCGTGCACCCTGCCTCTAACACACGCATTCACCATTAATGACGAACTTTTTACCCACTGCCATAAAAGCTCAGTCGCTTCATGCACTTAACCATAAAAACTACCAGTTAAACCCAAAAGCACTTCAAGCTACGAAAGAGGTCAAATTCAGAGATTTTACTAGGAATCAGCAGAATACCCGAATTCTTCCATCGCCATGGGTAAAAGGGAGACTGAAGAGAAGGTTAAAGTAGCTTGGCAGGCAGCTTCAAGCATACCTGAGAGTGGGAAGAAAAAAGAAAGGAAGGATAAAGGAAAAGCAAAGGCATATGAGGCAGCGTTCGAGAAAATGGCCCAACCAAGTCCCGCAAAAGTGGTCTCCCAGCCGCCTATGGATAATTTGATAAAATACAGAGACGGCCTCTACTCTCAGAGTATCGAGCAGCTGCAACGCACTATTGAATATTGGCGAGAGAGAATTCCTACCTTGCATCCCTACACTGCAGCTTATCACTCGCATTTGTATTGGTTATTATGCCCACCGGTGCACCATTGTCTAGAACTAGTGGTCACAGTCGCCCGGTACTACAAGCCAAGCACCAGGCAAGTTCGATATCATGAGGGGACTGTCCTGTTCTCGCTCTTTCGGGAGACTGTCCAAGAGGCAGCGCGACAGATGGACTATACCGACCAAAACTACGGTCGAGGGAGAAGATGGGGCCATATTTTTGAGTTCCCAATCACATGGGGCGATGTTGAAGTCACAGTAAATGGGCAGAACGAATTCCTAGCGGCTACACTCTTAAGCTTCGACCTGGTTGAGCTTCCCCAGCAGTGGAGGTATGACCCCCTTGATATAGTAAAACAGTTCACAGAGATGAAAAATTTCCATGCCTGCCCTCGCCAGGAGATCATGGGAGAACGAAATAACCCGTCGGGAGGAGACCTCGAGTGGAACATTGAAGAGATGCAATATTTTTTGCCATGGCACGAATTCTATTTTGTTGAAGCAGAGTATGACCATGTCAATAATAAGGCTCACAAGCTGGACGCTAAGGCCTACAGGAGGATGTTTCCTAAATTGCAAGAGATGTATTGGGAGCCCGAGAAGATAGCACAATGGTGGATCACAAGAGCCCACACCAAGAAGGAAAAGTCATAAAAGGTTCTTACTAAGGACCTTCAGTTCTCCAAGCTGTACAATGACCACCATGCCACATGGCAGCCTATTGTGTTTCGGGATATCGTGCCCCGAGGCATCCAGTGCCTACAAAAGGCACAGGCCCCACCCAGGTCGCCACTCACACTAGGAGGAGGGTCCAGCAGTGGAGTGAAAAATAGTCAGGTGGCAAGGCCCATGGTGCAACAGCCCACTGAAAAGCCACAAGGATCAGAACAGTTGGTCGAAGTGGCGCAGGAAACTTTGGTGCCTCTGAGGAAAAAGGTGAGGGTGAAGATAAAGCAGTCCAGGGCATCTTCACAAGAAGTCGCTGGCCCGACGCCTAGTGCACTCACCACAGCCGCTGCCAAAGAAAAAGAGGCAACACCTCAAAAATAAAAATAGGCCACGCCTCAAAAAGAAAAGAAGAGGCCTGAAAAATCTAAGGAGAAAAAGGTCGCACCTAAAAAATAAGTTGTACAGCAGACCGTGGTGACACCGCAGAAGAAGGTTGCCACTAAGGAAGTTATCACAGTCAAGAAGAACACCCCTTCACCAGAGGAAGAAGTAGACCTGTGGATAACTCAGGTATTCAACACGTCGGCTCGAGTAGAGCTCGCAGGTACGCATTCCCTTTCCCTGCTTCAACCTTCTGGATCATTGGCTGCGGTGCCCCCTTCCATATTTGTTGAACCCATACCCATGGCCATTCCTGTAGGCAGCAAACCAGCGATCGTCGTTCCCCCTACAGTATCTTACCCTACCCTCGAAGTAGCCCAACCTTCCGCCGCAACCCAACATGACCAGCAGGCATTTGGCTTGTTTTCTACAAATTCCAACGCCTTCGAAGCCCTAGCCCATACCCAACCAGGTGTCGTTGAAAATCCACCTTGTTCTCCCCATCCCTCATCTTCAACTAGTGCATTGATTGAAAACCCATATTTACACCTGGAAGATCCCGTTGCCACTACCCACGCTGAGATGTCCCCAAAAGCTACTGAGCCCTCAAGCACCATTTCCCCTCACCTATTCATAGAAGAACATACGCCCCAGCAAGATTTACCTTTAATCAAGCCCATGTTAGGAGGGATGGATCTCGTGGAACAATAGTTGGAAATTATGGAGCACCAGCCCATGGCGGCCCAAGCTAAGCAGAGCTCCTTCAGATGGCTCCAAGACATGAAAAAGAGAAAAGGCAAGGAGCTTGCCGGAGTGGAGAAGCGCGCCAGGTTCGACCTGGATAACATGCTGCTCCACAAAGAGAAGAGGGTTCCCAAGGTGAAGAAGCCCCTGAAAGACATGACTCCAGATGACTACGAGTACCACCGTAAAGCCAAGGACCT
Source organism: Wollemia nobilis (assembly GCA_028583015.1). Taxonomy (NCBI): domain Eukaryota; kingdom Viridiplantae; phylum Streptophyta; class Pinopsida; order Araucariales; family Araucariaceae; genus Wollemia; species Wollemia nobilis. The sequence continues at coordinate 9,857,473 of JAQPPZ010000103.1, forward strand.
GAATGACGTCAGTGTGGAAAATGAAGTGGGAGGCATTCATCCGAGGGCTGATACATTGTATTTGAACTATCACCAGATGAAGAAGCACTTCTATAAGGTGGAGAACGAAAAGCTGAATCTGGAGGAGGAGATGGCGAGAATGCAAGCCCCACTAGATGAATCCAGGGATGAGTCCTAGCAGCTGAAGCAGTGACTGACAGCCTTGGAAAGGGAGGTAACTAATCAAAAAGAGGCTGCAGAACAACAAACCAAAGAGAAGGAAGAAGCGCAGGCCCAAATAGTTGAACTGCAAAACCAACTTTCGAGAGTTCAGCAGCGACTAGAGGAAAAGGCTACTGAAGGGTTTTAGAACCCGAGTCTCCAGATCTCTCTCGGTTCTCAAATTCATCTCCAAATTAAAAGAAGTATCTACCTAGGGCAAGCCTGCGGTAAAGGAGGTCGAACACCAAGCACAACGTTGGTTAGACTTGGTGGTTAAAACTGAAAACTATGAGCGTCAGGACCTCCGATTTCTCCCCATGGCTCAGATTTCCCTTGATTGGGTCGCTGCAAGGGCAACCTTGCATTCTTACTTTGAAAAATTAGAAAAAGTTTAGAAAGCCAGGAGACTGTTGGACACATTGGAGAAGGAGAAAAACATCTACATGGTCCCTTTCCAAACCCTAGCATCGCTTGGGTTCCTTGGATTCACGAATGAAAATGGAGACTGCCTCCCAAGGAAGGAATTGAAGCCAATTTGGGAAGCCTTCAAGAAAGATACGACAGAGATTGATAACTGGGCAGACCCGATTCTAGAGGCACAGGTGACAGTTGATTTCTCGGTTCTCCCAGATTAGTGCCTGGCTCTCTGAGTTGAGCGAAAGGGTCAGCAAGGTCGATTTGCTCCAGGTCGAGACCTTCAGATGCATGATAAAGGACATCAGCGACCTCGAGCCTTTCCAGGAAAAGGCCTGGACTCAGGTTCAGGCTACGTATGAACGCATTCATGATCGCCTTGCCCCCCCAGATACCAATCCAGATCAGGAAGAAGAAGAAGAAGGCGAGGAGCAGTCGGAAGGAGAAACAGAAGAGGAAGAAATAGAGGAAGAATCCGAAGATGACAGTGGTGAGGAAGAAGAGCAATAGGAAGTAGAGGAACAGGAAGAAGGACAACAAGGGGAAGTAGGGACTGGGGGTGACTCCGGGCCCAAAGGATAAAGGCATGGATCCTTACATCGAGGTGAGCTCGATACCCCGCGAGCCGCAAAGAATGTTGCCACATTTTGCTAAGGGGTGAAAATTTTGAAGACTGCTGCCTTTTTCAGATCAGACCCTCCTCTTTCTCCTTCCCGAGCCTTCAGTCCAGGCAATCTCTAGATTTGCAGTGTTTTCAGTTGTGGTTTCTCAGCCTCCATTGTTTCAGTTTCAATTTCTAAGTGCTCAGCAAGTTCTGGCGAAGTTTGGAAAAAGCCCAGATTTTTTTCTAAGGCAAGGGCACTCCCGTGGTCGCTCTCTTTTTGAGCGATTCGGGAGTCGCTCCATTTTTTCAAAAATTCCTAGCTTTGCCCCTTCCTTCGACGACCGGCGACAACACCAAGTAGCGAAGCGATCGACGAAGAAAGGGTCAAAAAATTTCCTAAGTGTGGACTTCCCGCGAGTCGCTCCATTCTGGAGCGACTCCCGTCCTCGCCAGCCCCCTCCAGCGACCCTCGGCAGCGTCGGCGACCGACAACAACAGAGGAAAGCATGAAAAAATTCTAAGGCATGAGCTGTTGCCGGAGTTCGCTCCATTTTGGAGCGACTCCCGTCGTCGCTCCCTTTCTTCAGCGACTCCCGTCGTCGCTTCGGTTGCCAGCGAACCACGGCAGGGGAGAAAAATCGAAAAACTAAGTGTTGAACGACGTCGGTCACTCTGTTTGGCAGTGACTCCCATCGTCGCTCCTTTATTTTAGCGAATTTCGTCATCGACATATTCTCCAGCGATCGCCAGCAGCTGCAGGTTTTAAGACGTTGACCGTCGGTCGCTACGTTTTGAAGCGACCCCTAACGTCGCAGCAACAGCCCAACGACTCTCGTCGTCGCCGCTCCTTTCAGCGACTGCGGGCGAGGAGTCTCAAAAATATTCTAAGGCATATGGGTGCAAGCTGCTGCTGGTCGCTAGGTTGTTCAGCGACCCCTGTCGTTGCTGCTATAGTCTGGCGACTCCAAGCAGAAAAAGACAAAGTCGAATAATTTTCTAAGGCAAACGCGTCCCGAGTTTGCTACATTCCGGAGTGACTCCCGGGGTCGCTGTTTCTTTTGATCGAATCTTGTCACCTCCCCCCTGTTTCAGCGAACCTCATACTTGGGCCACAAACATGCAAATTTCGATATTTGAGCCATTCAGAACAGAGCTGAAGGCATACTCCAAGGACAGGGTAGGTGGGCATTGAAATCAGGTGTTCAACAACAGATTATACTGCACCTACCGCATTAACGAGATGCGCCTTCTCAACCACCATATTTGTCAGGAGTCATACCAAATTTAGGTGAATCTTGTTGCAGGTACACTCACGGTCAAAAAGGGTCAAATCTCGACAAATTTTGCAGTCTTAGGGTTCTGTGCATCAATGTAATTGGGGGGAATTTTTTGCTATAAATAGCAGTGAGCTTTCATTGTAAAATGGGGGGAACATATTGCTAAGGAAGTTGCTGTAATCAAACACTTGCCTCAAATACAAAGCATACTTGGCTCTGACTCTTGTCTCTTTCTTTTATGTTGCCTTCTGCAAGTATTTCTACTTCATGTTCATTTATTTTTTTGATTGCTATAATTCTGCACTCTGGATTAGGGCATTGGCAATTATGTGAATCTGGAATACTGAATGAAGGATACATAGGAAGGAATTGCAGGGTCAATTTTTGTTACATGTTTTGTTTTGATTGTTGTTGGTTTGAGTATAAGTTAGCGACTGTGCTGCTTGTTCTTTCCCACAACTATTGCTATGCTTTTACATTTCTTTCCGCATTTTACAATCTCTTTCCAGTTCTCTTATCTCAAACCATAGTAGTGTAGTATAGGAGTCGGCCTTCTCCGGAGATTGGCATGGAAGGCATCCCTTCCTTCCGGCATTTCAATCTGTTGGGCGAATCTAGGGCGCAAAAGACCAAAATCCTTTCCTAAATGGCAAATTCATAACCAACAGTTACTACAGTGTCACATGGTGATTATATTGTCATTCATGTGTGCAATGTGAATGATCAAACCGTGCGATATGTCTCTCAAGGAAATTGGCCAATGATTGTTCCTTTTCAGTTGAGATCATAGAAGAATAGTTGTGGTATTAGGAATCATGGTATGCTGGCATAAACTAAAAAATGATGCATAAGTACAAATGAAAATGAAATCAAGGAATGGTTTAAATATGTTAATGATTAGCAACTTCAGTTTTTTATAATAATCACTTTGTTTGGCATAGTTTAATTCCATTACAACTATCTTTGTGTCCTTGAAATGGTGGAATTTTTATGATTGGCTTTATTCTTTTGGTTGAGCCTAAAATCATCCATAAAGAGGAAACCATTTGCTTTGTAGATGTGAGTGACCTCGTAACTACTATGTAAGGTGTTTTTTATTTTTTTGTGAACCTTAGGCATGTGAATGGAGGGTTGAGATGGAATATATAAACATGCCTAAGCACAAACCTAATAGTCTCAACTATGATCCTATGGAATTGAGCTAAGTTGTCTCTCGTCCTTAATGGACTATGTCAAGATGAATAAAGAATTCAATGTAGTCATGTAAAAGGATAACACTAGTCAAATGAATAGATAAAGAGTGTACCCATGTCTTGGCATCGATGGTTACATTAATGTTATTGGACCTAGAATGCTTGAAGATTAGTGAAACAAGTGACTGAGTAGACCGTATCCAAGCCAATTGAATTAATGAGACAAAAAAGGAATGGATGGTATTGATGAATACTTTTAGGATATGAGACAAATGCATTATTGATTAAATGTGATCTGCTTTGTTTAGTAGACTATATTCTACTAAGTGACAATTAAATGTATTGCTTCCATTTATGGTGAAAATTTAATTAAAAAAGAATCATGCTATTTTTGGCTAACCCTAGTATAGGGGTTGTTACAAGACCCCTTATTAGATTTTTATTTATCCAAAAAAAATTTGCTCCATGGTCTTAAATATAAGACAATCCTTCCCTTAAACCATGGACCATAACCTATTACTTCATCCTTGGCTTTGGAAAATTCTATGAGAAAAAGTCCTTTCAAAAGAGAAATTATATAATATTGCAAGTTCAATCTCAATCTCCTTTCAATCTACTTTTGAATCTCTAAAATTTTTGACCAATAATTGTTTAGTTTATAGATTAACCCTCTACTTTTAAAGACCATTATATCATGTTCCATCATCTCATCCTTGATAATCATTTTTGATGAATCATCTAACATCTTGATGGTGTTTGCCACAAATTCCTTATTCCTTTTGTCCTTGACAATCAAATGATTTATTTTCTCAACTAGGGAACCCTTCCTTCTGACTACAACTTCCTCAAATGATTTTACTTGATGTAGACTTGTTCACATAAGATCCCTCCATTATTAGAATTTCTCCAAATATCTAGAGAAAAAATTGAAATGACAAAGGTGAGGCTCATTCTTCCCTTGCACCTCGCTCACTCCTCCCTTACATGCACTTCACTTGCTTTTCATGCACACTCCCTCCTCACTCACTCTTCTTTTGCATCCACTCATTCTTTCCCATGCTCTTGCTTTTCACTCTTGTGCACTCACACTTTGCTCCCATGCTAAAAGTTAAAATTTTAAGGTTCACCCATGGGATTGGAACCTTTGCTTATGGTGTGAAACTCCTTGCTCCCCACTGCTCGCCCCAAACCTATTGGACGATAAGCCTTTCTTATATTATATTAAATGCTTATGCATTCATGCAAGGTGCTTCATTGAACTCCAAATAAGCTTTATCCTCATCTTTGCAATATTTTAAACTAGGAATATTTCCAAACATCCCAATCCCAAGATATCAATAGCCAACAAATTCGGCCTCCTTAAGTTTTTGTTGACAAGTGGATGATATCTAACTGGGATCCCCCCTTCCTTTTTAATGTTATAATTTACTTATGGTTAACCATTGAAAATAAAAAAATCCTTCTCTCATGCATTTTCTTTTTGGCCACATGAATTTCTTAATAAAAGCCTCAAAATATTTTAGGATTGTCACAAGAACTGCTAAGATATTTCGATAGTCTCTTAAAATTTCTCTATCAATTTGAGAGTGAGTAATAGCCAAAAATTCTAGGGCTTAGGACCCAAAATAAGTGATGCGCATGGTAAAATATGTCTTGAGAATCAAGCCTCCTTTGCAGTGATAATAAATTTTTTCTAAATATTCTTAGATCAAACACTGATTTGCTTGAGAGCAGTTTCCCTGTAGAATATAAAAGGCAGTAACTTATAAGTTTTCTAAGACTGGAAACAATATGTATACACTACTGAACAAAATATAAATTCATCAACAACCTAAGAGTGAAATAAAGGAAGCAACTTATAAGTTTTGTAAGCCTGGAAGCAAGATGTACACACTACTGAACAAACATCTAATTTCGTCAAGCAGCTAAGAGTGATTTAGAAACTGCATCTCTGTTGAGTATCTGATCAAATAACACCTTAAATATCTCATTCTCAAGTGCTCTTCATAAAACTTTGATTACGATAAAAGAAGTAACCTTGGTTGTTTCCTCAAGAAGCTATGAAGAAGGAAATTATCTATTATTTTATATGAGCACTGAAATCCATGAACTCAGTGCAAGCTTCAACCCAGTTTATCCAATCTTGTAAGAGTTGAATCCTTTGAAAATTTCCAGCAAGATATTATGATAGACCTGTTTGAAGACATTTGTCATATTCAACTTGGTGAGCATTGCCGGCCCTTTATTTAAAACATCATAGTCAATGCCTTCTTGTACATACTGATATTGTTTGCTATGAGTTTTCTCCCAAATGGATCCTTTCTGTTCTATAGATATCTATCCAGAAAGGAATTCTTGAGTCCATTTACAATTAGCTGTGATCATCTTGTAATACATTGATGATGGATATAGGCATGAGGCATGTGAAATACTTGGACTCATTATCCTAGGGCATAGAAAGGTAAAAAATGTGCAGTTGGTCTCTCTGTGCATTTTCCCTTCAGTGCATGATTCTCCAACCATGATAAGTAGGTTTGTTTTCATAATGGAGCTTTATTACATTGGATCCGAGTTATTGTTGCATGTTCTTTTCCCATTCATTAGATCAATTCCACATACTTACATATGCACATGCACTTAATTTTCAACATGACACATTTACTTAGAAAATGCCAAAACTGAGAACAATTGTATCAAAACCATAGTCTCTTGTTTGTGCATTATATGTAAGTAGCTCTTTCTAATCCATTAGCATCCGAGAATTCATCCGGTCATAGTATTAAAATACATCAAATAAATCAATGACAACTACTCAATCAATTTCATAGCAACATGAGGTAGCATGTGCTTCTATGAATCATGTCGGGGCATGCTGTGTATAGTGTATTCACTATAGTATGCTGTGATAGCCTTCAATTTACCATTCACATAGTTCTTCTCCACCTGTAGATCAAATGCCTTACTGTCAATACAACTCTCATTTATTGTACTGAGATCAATGTCATATATCTACTTTAAACAAAAAAGTATAGTATGTATGCAAGTTGAAAAAGGTATGCTTGATGAACACATCATCCCAAAACTAGTCCCTTAAGTGATTATAGATCCTAATATAAGGAATTGTACCATAAATGCTATTACAATAAAATACTTCTGCACATCAAGTGGCATTAGCTCAACCGGTTAGATTCCTCAATATGTAAAGAGGATACCAAGGTTCAAATCTTGCCAAGCGATACATGGATAATATCCAGATTTTGTTGTAATACCACTATGTGGTGATGATGTAATATGGGTGGGGCCCGTGTCAATCCCATATAACCAATTGAAAAATAAAATAAAATACTTCTGCAGTGTGTAAAAGGCTAGTGTTGTAGAAAACCTTTCATAATAATATTTACTTAATGTGTCATATGATAACTGCCACTCAAAAGGCATAAACACATAGCATAAATTAGTAAAGTGCTGATAAATATTGAGAACATGATAGGCAGGATAAAACTAGGTAAACATCCAAAAATATTCTTTTTTATTTGTTGCAAAATAATCAATCAAAAATTGATGTCATAAATAAATGACAACTGAGGTAAAGACGCTATTAATTGATTTATCAACTTCTCTAATTTTCTAGTCTGGAAGTACTTATAACGTGTATATGTTATTGTTGGTCACGAATCCGCCCTAGGAAAGGATTTGGTTTGCATACGCGCCCTAGACCCGGACCAACCTTGAAAGGCCGGGAGGAAGAGATGCCTTCCGTGCCAATCTCCGGAGAAGGCCGGCTCCTATACTACACTACTTGGGGTTTCAGATTAGGGAACAGGAAAGAGATGGGAAAAATGCTGAAAGAAATATAAATTGCATAGCAGTAACAGTGGGGAAGAACAAGCAGCACAATCACCTATCTATACCTAAACCAGAAGCTATCAACACAGAGAATGAAACAGAAACTAACCCTGCGTTTACTTCCCTATGTATCCTTAGTGAGAATTCCAGGTTCACTTAATTTCCAATGCCTAAATCCAGATAGCAGAATTACAGCAATCAGAAAAATAAATGACAATAGCAGAAATAGTCACAGAAGGCAGCATACAAGAAAGAGACAGAGTCAGAGCCAAGGATTCTTTATATTGATGCAAAATTTTGAATACAGCAACGTTCTAGCAATATGTTCCCCCCCTTTTACATTACAATGCGTGGGTTTTTATAGAGGGCCTCACCTCTGAAATATTAATGACAAAGCTCAAAAGTCGCTGGGGTAGCTGGAATTTGACTTTCGCCGGGCACTCATGAAGTACAGCGCGGATCGAGGGTTCCTTAGAAAGAACGCAATTATGAGACATGTTGCGCCCTGAGATTTGCCGCTGGGAGCTCACATCAGCCATTTGAAAAAGTTGATCCATTATCTTTCTTACACTTTTGAGTTGGAAATTATTTTTGGCTGGCTTTATAAATATGAGTCTAGACTATGTACCAGTGTTTTGATAGAAACAAGCCAACTATGTAGACCAAATAAACAAGGATGAAGATCAATAAATTAGGACAAGATTGATCTAGTATATTGTAAAGATGAATAAAAATCATAAACTAACACCAGACAATTTATAAATGACGACCAGTGAGTAGTTGAACGAGAAAGAAAATTCAACAAATATAAGAATGATCTTTTATGTAAGAATAATTATTGTGGAAACTAATGGAAGTAATAAATCAAATGACATTATCAGTTTAAAAATGACTCATACTGTTAACAAGTGTATTTAAGTTGCCAATATTTGTAGGAAGAGGAATGGCTGAGCTAGGAAAAGTAATTCACAAATATCAAGTTCGGTAATAGTGAAATAAATGTTAAAAATGTGGGTAAATTATATGTCAAATCAACCATTAGAAGACAATCTTTCCTTTAGGAGGGAGGAGAATCAGAGGGTAATAAGGCTTATAAATTGTCCTAATCAACATATCAAATTGCTCCAAGTGTACTATGGGAATGCATTCTTGTCACGTAGAAGACAGCATAAACAATGCTTTAAAATAACAAGAAGTAAAATAGCTGTGATGAAATGCTACATTTAGTAAATAACGGCAATTATGGAATATCAACTCACAACCAAGTATGCAGCACACACAATATGTAGGAATCAAGTATGTGTATCATTCTCCTTCTAATAATCTACAATACATATCTGGAGTATGGCTTGGTCAAGCATAAAACACACAAAATGATCAGAATGTCTCAATGATGGTCTAGGCTAGCCGACAGATTGTACACATAGTTCAGCATGTGGAGGTTGGAGAAGGGCAGCCATCATACCTGTTCAACAACTTGCACAAGATATTAAATGTAACCCTAACTGAATTGAATATAACACATGTCCACTATTACATCATTTATTCTAAGACAACATAACAAAACACATGCACACCTATAGGCAACTCATATAGATTCATTTGGCTTATGCAAACCAACTTCCTTGCCTATACCAAGAGTTGATGTCTGTTTTCTCCATTTTCCTTCATAGTTCATCTCAACTCCATTAGAGAATGCATAAAGCATTCAAAAGAAGAAAGAAAAGAATTGTGATAATGAATGCTTTTTTCCAAAGGAATGAATAAGCATGTGAGAATGAGATGATTGAAATGGACAAGTGTGATGCCTTTACATAGCCTCAAGGTGGTGAGGAATGCATAATGTGACCTCAACTACACTTTTAGAAAAATACTAATTTAGAATTTTCACAATGGCCCATATAAGGTTTACACAAGGGTTAATTACAAAAGATGCCAATGGGCTTGACAAGTGGGTTTGCATTTTCTAACATTCTCCCTTAACATTGTTGGGGGGAATGAAAAAGGTGGAATTATGTTATCATTCCCATAAATGATAGATTCTTGAAGAAATATTATGCCTTTGAATTTCTTGAAATTTTCTGCAGTCAAAGACTTTATGATGTTTATAACTTGATTTTCGACCCACAATAGCAAAGGGATATGATCCTCTCTCATAATATTTCCTAAGTAATATCCATGAACATCAATGTGCCTTGTCCTACCTGCTATGCACCATAGGGTTCTTTGCCATCTTGATAGTGCTCATGTCACAATAGATATTAATTGATTTCTTCTATTGGTGTCCAATCTCCTAGAGTAGATTTTGCATCCATACTACTTGTGCTACAAAGGCGTTCCTATATTTTTAACCTTTGGTGATTAACAATGCTATAATTGGTTGTTGTTAGGAACACCAAGCAATGGGTCATGATCCAAGGTTGAAGACAGCCCAAAGTAGACTTTCTTGAATCAAAGATTTCAGTCCAATCAGAATCAATAGAGACTATTTATGCAATTGGGCCCCTACTAGCATATTTCCCCACCAACATTGGAGTGCTCTTTCGATACCTCACACTCTACTTTGTTTCCTATTAGTGGCTGCCTCTTGGATTTTTGCATGAATTTGGAAACAACATCAAGAACGAAAGTATCATCAGCACGAGCATCGGCTAGAGATGGGCTAGATAAATCCATATCCCCACAAGTTGCCTATAAAATGTTGCATAAATTACTTTAAATGTGCAACCATTCATCCCCTTGACCCCTTACTTGTATGGTGTGGAGCAAGGGAAACAATCCTCCATTTGAAAGTGCTTTAGCAAGTCTGCCACATATGTGAATTGAGATATGAAAATCCCATCCTCTAGTTGCTAGACTTGCAAGCCAAGTAGTGTAGAAGGCCCAAGTCTTACATCTTAAAGGTGGCCTTCTAATTTGCCTTAACTACATCAATCAAGTCAACACTACCGTTTGAAATTAAGCTATCAACATAAACAACCACTATCCCCATTAGTGTGCTTGACTTAGATGCTATGGTCACATTCATGTCTCTTGTAATCTACATGTCTCTTTGCCTTTTTAGACAAATCCAACCAGTTGATCCGTATAAATCTCCATTGAAATATCAACATAAGAAGGCACTCTTTACATGCATTGGATTAAACTCCCATCGAAAATAGGCTGCTAAAGAAAGAACCACTCAAACACTATTCGTCTTGGACATTGGTCCAAAAGTCTATGTGATCAATTCCGCATTAATAGTATCCCTTTGTCACAACTCTAGACTTGTGCCTTTCAATGGAACCATTCAAAAGTGAACTTGGTCTTGTAAACTCATTTGTATTTCACGACATTCTTCCCATTAAGGTGAGACAACAAATCTCAAGTTCCATTCTTCATAAAGAAATTATATTCTTCAGATTGCCTTTTCCCACTCATTAATACCTTGAGCATCTTCATATCATTATGGGTCAAAAGTCTCATTTCCTTAGCCACAAGTGCAAGATTCCCACAGTGCTGCCTCTTCTTTATTTGGGTTGTTTTCTGAATGGTGGTATTAACATGAACTTTCCACATCCTTTATAAGAGTTTGTTTCCATAGGTATTGAGTAGCATACTCCCTATTATGTGAAGATATCACCTCATCAACACCATGTTTTTCACTATTGACGACATCGTATTTTGGGCCAAAGAAAGATGGCACATGAAAAATGTGTATAGACTATAGGGATCTTAACAATATTGTAGTTAAGAACAGGTATTTGAAGCCTTAGATGGATAAACTCTTTGATAATTTTAAGAGGAGCTAAATGTCTTATTTGTTGGAATATGTGGTGGTTAAGCTTCTCTTGAGGCCACAACCAACTTTTGTAATTATATTGTTCACATTAGCCCTTTGTCTTATTTGTTGGAATATGTGGTGGTTAAGCTTCTCTTGAGGCCACAACCAACTTTTGTAATTATATTGTTCACATTAGCCCTTTGTGCCCACATAAGCCTTGAAAAAGGTACTTTTGTAATATTTTTTCCTGAAGGTCAGTCTCACAACCTTGACTTGAAGGTAACTTGTATTTGGGTATAAATACCCCATCATACCAACCATTTTAGCTATTGGTTGCAGTGTAATTATATTCATTTCATAGTGAGATTATTTGGTGTCCACGGACACCCCCATATATTTTGTGTTCTTTGTTTTGTGTATTTCTTTTCAAGCAATATTGGGTAATGTTTGATTCCATTCGTTTCTAGAAACTGCTATGAAATCTAACATGGTATCAAAGCAGGTGTGAATCTCCATTACTTAATTACTATTATCGGCAGTATGGCTTCTACAACTCCTCCCAAGGGCAGATATGATTGGAGCAGCTAAGAAGAATTTTTTGAAAGTTGAGGATAAGATTGGAAGAAGGGTTTCTTGAACCTTGGGTGGAATTGGATCGCAAGGATATTGTTGGGACTAGCAAATTTGCTATAGGAGAAACATTCACCAATACGTTCCTTTGTTCCTCTCATAGGCTCTCAATATTTTCATGTTCGACCAGATGGATGCCATAGTTTTAGGATTGAGTTTTTTGAGGTTTCCTAAAAACCTCGTTTGTCTTTTGCAGATTTTTTCAAAAGTTCCGTTTCCTTTTCTCTTCCGGCTTCTTGTGTCCAATAGCACCATGGACGAGAGGATAGAATACCTGGTCATCGTGAAAAAAGAAAATAAGAGACTAAATATCTTCAGACAGGCCCCTGATGTTGGAGAAGCCATGGATAGGCTTTTGTGCTTAGCAAAGACCTCGGAGTCACTTGACAAAATTGAAAAAATGGTCTGACAACTTTTTTGCTACATAGGAATGAGAGGATGTCTTGATTGGTTATGTTCAACAAAAAGTTTAGTCGGGAAAACCATGATAGATATGAATGAACAATCAACATTTGTGGATTGCAAAATTTCAAGGGGGGTCCCAGTTCAGCACTTTAGCTCATTCTACCTCCAAGTACTTCAAATTTGCATTCGAAAATTTTTCGTTTTTTCCCTCCAAAACTTAAAAAAAATGAATTTTGAATGTGGAATATGCTAGGGATTATTCTTGGCCTACTAGGAAAAGTAGGGCACGAAGGTGCACGCTTGCATCATGATGACGTAGGTTCGCATCAACAAGGTAGGGGAAGCACATATTATTTGTTTGAGTTTAATATTTTTGTTTCAGCTCCCAAGCGAAGCACTTGGCGAGGTGGCTAGCCAAGCCCAAGATAAGACTTGGTGCATGGGAGGTCCTTGGTTTGAATCCCCCCAGTGCCATAACATTTTGATGCATGATGACATCAACATTACCTCACCCTTTGATGATGTGGTAGATAGTGATAACATGGCAGCATATGATGTCAGCCCTTTACAACAATTGATGACGTGGCAGATATGTAGAGTTAACATGTGGCAATTCATACGACTGACATGGCAATCCGTACAAGTGATGTGGCAGTCATGCACACGCGACTCGTGGTAGTCCTTACAGCTAACGTGGCAATCCACACAAGTGGCATGGCATGACATGTGGAGCGCATGTGCTGACGCAAGCAGTATGTGGTAGTTTGTGCATGAATCATGAGGTGACACATGGCAACTTATGCAGGTAATGATGCAGGTGCTGACGTGGCAAGACATGATTGGGCCAACATGGAAAACTATACAGTGACCGATGTGCCAGGTCGTATGTCACTGAGCATGTATAAATACGACATTGACCAATCACATTGTGCCATCTCATTGAACTTGACAAGTAGCTTGCACAATCAATAGCAGACTTGGTAATGCACGAATTCCAAAGCAAATTAGGATACAACAAGTGGCACAATGTGGTTTGCAAATCAAACAGCCAATCGGAGCACAAGTAGGGCATTCTAGTTCACCAATACCCTATCCAAACACCTGCATAATCACTGCATAGGTGACAACTCTCTGATCATGACAAGTGGCATCACAGATTCATTAGTATGTTACCTAGTCAATGCATGCTTGGCACCCCTCGACCACTCACATGACACTTGATGACCTCTCATCCATTGTAGGTACTAAAAAAATTTCAAAATTTTCAAAGGTTTTGGAGGTATTTTTTGTGATCTTAGGGCCAAATTTCCAATACCATAACTTTTAGATATGGAAGCATTTTGAGTCCTTTTTTTTAAATCGCATAGTTTTTCGAGATCTTTACATTGGTAGCATTGGGTTTTGGTCACAAGTGCACGCAAGATTTTGAATTGGGAAGAAGAGTCATGGATCACCATGTGCCCTTGTTGAGTGGTCCAAATACTCTAAACTATGCTACTTGGAAAATCAAATTGAAGCTCTGCTTTGAAGCAAGGGGTTACTCAACTATGTGAGTGAGAAGCCTTGTGATATTGATACTGAAGAAATGAAGCAGCTCTAAAGGGACAAGAAGGATGAGGCTCATAATGTCATAGCCATTCATGTTGACAATGTTTATGACACCCATGTTTGCAGCACCCTAGATCCTAAAGTGTTGCTTGAGAAATTTTAGGGACTCTATGATCGATTTAATTCCACACAGATCTGTATGTTGGATATTAAGTGTGCAACTTTGTCCATGGACTCATTTGATATTGTTGATGAGTACATTAGTTGTTTCAAGAAACTACAAGAAGATATCTAGACTGCAAGAGGATTGCCTAAGAAGAGAAGAAAAGGACAGGAAGCATTGGAGAAGGAAAAGAACATTGAACTACTCAATATTGTCTTCAACAATGTGTCAGAGACATATGAGATAGTTGTTGTCTTTGAGATGCTTTGCATGTAGTTGTTGCCACATTTTGCTAAGGGGTAAAATTTTGAAAATTTTGAAAAGATACTGCTGCAGTTTTTCGGACCAGATTCTTCCCTTCCTCCTTCCTTTCCAACTTTGTCTAGGCAGTCTTCAGGTTTCCAGTTTTCAGTTTCAATCTCGAAGTGTTCAGCAAGTTCTGGAAAAATTTGGGAAAAGCCCTAAATTTTTCTAAGTTAGGGACACTCCCGTGGTCGCTCCTTTTTTGAGCGATCCCGGGAGTCACTTCCTTCTTTCGACGACTCCCAACTTTGTCCCTCCCTTCGGCGACCGACGGCGACTCCAGACAGTGATGCGCGATGGACGGAAAAAGATGAAAAATTGACTAAGTGTTGTCTTCCCGCGAGTCGCTCCATTCTGGAGCGACTCCCGTCCTCGCTAGCCTCCCTCAGCAACCCTTGGCGTCAGTGACCGTCAGCAATAGGCGAAGAAATGAAAAATCCTAAGGCAAATGCAGTTGACGTCGGTCGCTCAATTCTGGAGCGAACCCCGTCATCGCCCTTCCTTTTCAGCGACGCCCGTCGTCGCTCCTATTTTCAGCGACCGTGGGCAACGGGGAGAAAATGATGAAAAAGTTCTAAGTGTTGGTCGACGGCGGTCGCTCCATTTTGGAGCGACTCAAGACGTCGCCCGACTCTTCCAGCGATGTCCGTCGTCGCTCATTTTTCCAGCGACCGCCAGCAAGCGCAGCGCTTTAAGAGTTGACCGAGGTCGCTCCACTTTGGCAGCGACGCCCGTCGTCGCTCATTTTTTCAGCGTCCGCGGACAAAGGGTTTTGTTGCCACATTTTACAAAGGGGTACAAACTCTGAAAAATTAAAAAAAATTGCTGTTGCCTCCCTCCCTCCTTCCTTCCTTTCAGCTTTCTCTCATGCAGTTTCCAGTTTCTATCTTTTCAGTTTTTCTGTTTTCAGCTTTGTGTTTCAAGATTTCCAGCAGTTTGGGCAAGCTTGGTGAAAAGGCCTAAAATTTTTCTAAGTGTGGGCACTCCCGCAGTCGCTCCATTTTGGAGCGACTCCGGGAGACGCTCCTTTCGGGCGACTCCCAGCTTCGCCGCTCCCCTCCAACGATCGACGGATTTCATGGCATCAAGGCAGACGGGGAGCAGATTGAAAAATTTCTAAGTGTTGAGACTCGAGCGACGCCCGTCGTCGCTTGTTTCTTCAAGCGCTGCCCATCGTCGCTCACTTTCTGAGCGAAACTCGGCAGAGGAATCAAAAAATGCAAAATCTTCTAAGTGTCCACTTGGGAGCAACTCCCGCCATCGCTCCATTTTGGAGCGACTCCCGTCGTCGCTCCCCTTTCGAGAGACCATGGGCAGAGGGCGGAGGGCGGAGGAAAAAGCAAATGGAAAATTATTCTAAGTGTGGAGCCTCCCGCCGTCGCTCAAGGTCGCCAGCCTCCCACCGTCGCCCAGTTTCTCCAGCGTCGTCCATCGTCGCTCCGTTTTGGAGCGACGTCGGGCGTCGCTGCCCTTTTCCAGCGACAGTCATCGCCTCTCCCCTAGTCAGCGAATGCAAGAAAAGAAGACTAAGTTGCCAAAGTTTCTAAGTCTGGGTGTCTCCCGGGGGCGCTCCCTTCAGCAAGGGACTTTGGTCAGCCCCCCTTTCATCAGTGAACTTCAAACCTGGGTCAAGCTGTGCAGATTTCGGGATTCGCGCCTGACAAGATGAGACAGAAGGTGTGCTGCCAGAGTACAGGGTAGATGGACATTGAAGGACAAACTGTACCACATCTACCGCATTCATCAGACTTGACTTTCCAGCCCACCATATCTGACCGGACCCGTACGGATTTCAAAAGAGCCCAGAATACCCTGATCCAGGTCTACACCATCTAGAACTGAACTGAAATGTATTCTGTTGGTTGAATATAATAATATACATTGTGTTTATGCTCAGAAAATTGTAGTTTGTAGAACAGAACTATTTTATCTGCATATTGTATGTATTTACTTCATTGCATCTGCATATTCTATTCCAAAACAAATTCATAACTTGCATATTAAGCCAAACGACAAAGCTCAGAAGGCAATAAAGAAAATTGAACTCAAAACTAGATCCCTAGCAACAAAAATTACATCAGCACACATTTCAGATATTGCCATCAGCACAGTTGTATCAAATTTGCATCTAGAACAGGGGCAGTATATTACATTTTAAGTTGTTGATGGACAAAAGTGTTGCTTCATTACCAAACATGGTAAACACATTGCAACAACTTCCTACAAACATGGGTTGTTTGTTTTAGATGCCATTTATACCTCTCATGTTGCCATGGTTGCCAACACAAAAGAAGCTACCTCATTATGGCACAAACGGTATGGGCATCTCAGTTTAGGCTATTTGCTTCAGATGAGTAAGCATGATATGGTGTTAGGTCTACCCAATCTCTCACATACTTTGTCTGTATGCTTGGATTTCTTAGCAAGGAAGCAACACCGAGTTCCATTTGAGTTGAGCTCTTCACGAGCTAAAGCACCATTGGAGTTAATCCACACCGATCTGTGCAGACCCATGCCAAACAGTTGTGGTGGAAAGAAGTATTTTCAGTTGTTTGTTGATGATTACTCCTGAAAGATGTGGGTCTTCTTCCTACAACTGAAGTCAGATGCTTTCCTATATTTTCAGCAGTTTCAGAAATGTGTTGAGAAGGAATCAAGATATTCTATCAAGGTCCTCCACTCAGATTGAGGGGGGAATTCACCTCCAACGAGTTCTCAAGGTTTCTCACCAAACATGGGATCAAAAGACAACTTACTACAGCCTATACTCCTCAACAAAATGGAGTTGCTGAGAGGAGGAATCATTCCATCATGGAGATGGTTCGATGTATGCTCACAAGTGCACATCTTGGGCAACAATATTGGGCAGAAGTTGTCACTACAGCCGTGTATCTCTTGAATCAAGCACCAACAAAAGCTCTTCAAGGAGTCACACCAAAAGAAGCCTGGAGTGGAAGAAAGCCCTCCATTTCTCATCTAAGGATATTTGTATGCAAAGCCTTCATGCACATTCCAAAGAAGAAAAGGAGCAAGCTAGATGAGAAAACTCTGCAATGCATCTTTCTTGGTTATGATGAAGAATCCAAGGGGTATCGATTGATTGATCCTATAACCAAGAAAATTCATATAAGTCGAGATGTGGTATTCAACGAAGCTTCCAAGTTGGATACACCAAAATCTAGCAAAGACACATCTCCTGTTGTACACCTGGAATTTGAAGAGCTTGAATCAAGGGCTCCCCCAAAATAGAAGAAAATTCCAAAATGGTATACTAGCACAATAAGAGACGCAAAATTGGATGCACCTCCTGATCTCAATTCCAATCGGCCACGTACTCGAAGTATATCACGCCAGGAAAGAGAAAAAGATGAAGAAGAAGAAGATGATGAAGAAGAAGAAAGGAGTGAAGAGGAAGATAGAGGTTTGATGACTTCAGTAGTGGAGCATGAACCCGCTTCAGTGCAAGAAGCACTTAGTGTGCCTCAATGGAAGGCAACTATGGATGCAGAACATATGTCTCTTATGAAGAACAAAACATGGGAACTAGTTGATCTGCCTGCTGGAAAGAAACCCATTGGCTGCAAATGGGTATACAAAGTCAAGTATAAGGCAGATGGAACTATTGACAAGCATAAAGCCCGCCTTGTTGCAAAGGGCTATGCTCAAAAATAAGGCATAGATTATGAAGAGACATTCGCACCAACGACAAAGATGACAACCATTCGTGTACTTTGTGCAATGGCAACTCAGTTCGGATGGAAGCTTCATCAAATGGATGTGAAGAGTGCCTTCTTGAATGGTGATCTCAAATAAGTGTACATGACTCAACCTGAAGGATATGTTGTTTAAGGATAAGAGCAAAAGGTTTGCAAATTGATAAAGTCCTTGTATGGGTTGAAACAAGCTTCGAGAGCTTGGTACATTAAGATTGATAATCACCTCTTGCAACATGGTTTCAAGAGAAGTCCCTCAGATGCGAATCTCTATTTCAAGAAAGTTGGTTCTGAAATAGTGATACTTGTGCTCTATGTTGACGATCTGATCATCACTGGCAGCTCAGAAAAGATGATAGAAGCAGTGAAGGGTGACTTGAAGAAGTCATGTGAAATGACAGATCTAGGACTTCTACATTATTGTCTTGGCATTGAAATAACAGATTAGGGTGACTTTTTAGCATTGCTTGTACGATGCTCCACATTAGCAGCACATGTACGACAACACTCGTCAGTAGCACTTGTATGGCCATCATTTGTACAACACTCACTTGTATGGCGATCACTTGTATGATAGCAATTGTCGACAACACTTGTATGGTAGATCTCGTTGGCACTCCTTGTATGACACTCCTCATCGACACTTCTTGACGACACTCCTCATCGATACTCCCTATACAACACTCCTCGACGACACTACCTATACAACACCCCTCGATGGCACTCTTCAACAACACTCCTTGTCAACACTCCCCATACAACAATCTTTGTCGACAACCTTCATAGGATTCTCTTCATCGGCAATCGTCGTACGACAACTCGCAGTATGGTCTTGACACTTTGGCCATCTCTCTCAACCATGTATTAGGAAATACTATGTTGTAGGCTAGAGAGAGCATCCATTCTAGATAGTCTGTGTATCCTTTGTTGCATTGTATTGCCAAAGTAGGTGTTCTGTACTATGGTTGTCATACAAATTGAGTGATACAATGATAATTCATGCTTCATCTCCATGATATTATTGCTACCAGTAGTTAATAGATTGTGTGTATATCAAGTTCAGTGTGCAAGTGTGGAAGAGTTGCAAGCAAATAGTTGTACGAGGGAGTTGTAGTCTAGAGCGTCGTATGAGAATTACCGTACAAGTGGATTCGTGGGATGCACAATACAAGTGGATTGCAATGTGTCATTCAAGTGGTGAACTATTGTACAAGTGACTACCTTACAAGTCACTTCTTGATCGTTGTACAAGTGAGTCTTGCTTTACAAATGATGGTCGTACAAGTGATTGCTACTATACATATGATGGTTGTACAAGTGATTGTCGATGAGTGCCTCAGTACAAGTGGTGTCGACATGGAGCATTGTACAAGCAATGCCAAAAAGGAGGTGTCTGTTGCTTACGAATCTGCCACTTAGGAAAGGATTTTAAATCTATTGCGCCCTAGATTCGCCCAACAGATTGAAAGGCCGGAAGGAAGGGATGCCTTCTGTGCCAATCTCCGGAGAAGGCCGGCTCCTATACTAATCTAGTTTTTTGGGGTTTAGATAAGAGTGCTGGAAAGGGATAAATGTGCAGAAAGAAATGGAAATATCATTTGTTTCAGGTGGGGAAGAACAAGCAACACGATTACAAATTTGCATCCAAACCAACAACAATCAAAACAAAGCATGTAACAAAAATGTATACCCTATGTATCCTTCTGGTTAGTATTCCAGATCCAAATAATCACCAATGCTCAAATCCAGGATTCAGAATTCAAACAGCCAGAAATATAAATGGACATGAAGCAGAAATACTAGCAGAAGGCAGCATAAAAGACAGAGACAAGAAGCAGAGCCAAGGATGCTTTGAATTAAGTAGAAGGTGATCTGTCACAGCAGAGTTCTCTAGCAATATGTCCCCCCCTTTTACAATCAAATGAACTGCCTTTTATAGCAGGAATTTCCCCCCAAAATACAATCATGCACGGATCCCAAGGACCGAAAAAAGCTGTAAAAAGTTGCCTGGATGAGACCCCTGTCGGCTGTACTTGTACTTAAGATATGGCTGTTCTAAAAACTGTACATCCCGGACAGGTCTGGTGGGCGGGAAAGCCAGGTCCGGTTGAATGCGGTAGATGAGGTACAGTTTGTTCTTCAATGTTTATCTACCTTGTACCTTGGCAGCACACAATCTGTCACTTCTTGACAGGCATAAATCTTGAAACTTGTGCGGCTTGCAAATGTAGGGGGGCTGACCAAAGTCACCTGCTAAAGAGAGCACCTTCAGGAGTCGCTCCCAGATGGAGCGACCTTGGGAGGCACCTGTTGGTTACGAATCTGCCACTAAGGAAAGGATTTTAATCTATTGCGCCCTAGATTCGCCCAGCAGATTGAAAGGCCGGAAGGAAGGAATGCCTTCCGTGCCAATCTCCGGAGAAGGCCGGCTTCCTATACTAATCTACTTGGTTTCTTAGATAAAAGTGCTGGAAAGGAATTATAAAAATGCAGAAAGAGATGTAAATGTCATGTGCTTCGGGTGAGGAAGAACAAGCAGCACGATTACTAGCTAGTACACAAACCAACAACAATCAAAACAAAAGCATGTAACAAAAACTATCACTATTACTTCTCCCTATGTATCCTTCAGTTTCATATTCCAGATTCATCTAATTGCCAATGCTCTAATTCAGAATTCAGAATTACAGCAATCAGAAAAATAAATGAACATAAAGCAGAAATATTAGCAGAAGGCAGCATAAAAGAACAAGACAAGTAATAGAGCCAAGGATGCTTTTGAATTAGAAGCAAGTGTTTGATACAACAAAAGCTCTCTAGCAATATGTCCCTCTTCCCCCCTTTTACAATGAAAGCACACTGCTATTTATAGCAGGAATTTCCCCCCAAATTACATTTAGGCACAGAATCCCAGTCCTGACAAAAGCTGCCAAAAGCTGCTGAGATTTGACTTCTGTGGGCCATGAGCGTACCTGCAGCAAGGTCTACCTGGAAATGGGACAGCTCCGTAGGAATCTGGTAGGTGAGCAGTTAGAGTGGTTGAATGCGATAGGTACAGTATGGTTGGTTCTTGAATGTTCATCTACCTTGTACCTGGGTGGCACACCTTCTGTCACATCCTGACACTCATCCCAAAAACTGCACGTGCCTTAATCTGAATTCGGCTGAGAAAGGGGGGAGATGACCGAAGTCACCTGCTGATGTTTGCCGACAAAGGGGGGAGGCGACAATGGGCGCCTACAGAAGACAGCGACTTAGAAACTTTCTGTCTTTTCTTTCCTTCCTTCCGCCCAACGGCGCACAAAAGTGGAGCGACGTCGGACGGCGCAGCGAAACTGGGCGACGTCGGACGGCGCCAACTTCAACACTTAGAAACTTTCTCTTCATTTTTCTTATTGCCCGCCCAATGTCGCATGGAACAAGGAGCGCCGCCCGACTTCGCTGCGACTTCGGGCGGGCTCAACACTTAGAATTTTTTGTTCATTGTTCTCTTTGTCCGCCCAATGTCGCATGGGACAAGGTGCGCCTCCCGGCGGCGCAGCGAAATGGAGCGCCTTCGGGAGGACTTCAACACTTAGAATTTTTTGGGGCCTCTTGCCCACTTGCTGAAACTTGCTAGAAAAACTGAAACAACAAAGATGCAGAAAGAAAATAGACAGCTGAAAAGTGCAAAGAGCATGAAGAAGATCGGAAGGGAAGAGAGAAGGAAGGTAGCAGCAACCTTTTACAAAATTTTCAGAATTGGTACCCCTGTGCAAAATGTGACAACATTCCTGGCGGCTCGCGGGGTATCGAGCTCGCCTCGATGCAAGGAACCTGGCCTTTATCCATTGGGCGCGGAGTCTTTTCCGGTCCCCGCATCCTTCTGCTGCTGCTGCTGATGAGTTGCCCGCTGTGGTAGCTGCTCTTCTTCTGCGTCGCTCTCAGCGGTCTCTTCTCCCGAATCTTCTTCTTCTCCTCCCTCCGAACCAGATTGTTCTGCGCCTTTTTCTTCTTCCTGCTCGGAGGGATCAACACGATCGCGGACATGCTCATATGCAGTTTGAGCCTGAGCCCAGACTGCCTCCTGGAAGGGCTCTGGATCGCTGATGTCTTTCAGCGCTTTCTTGAAGGCCGCAACCTGGTGCACGTCGATAGTGTTGTACCTTTCCCCCAGCTCGTGAAGACAGGTGCTGATTTTGCAAAATCTAGACACCAACTGAGTAACCTGTTCTTCTTGAACTGGGTCTGTCCAACTGTCAATTTCAGAAGTGTCTACCTCGAAGGCTTCCCAGATCTGCTTCAATTGTTCTCTGGGTAGACAGTCTCCATCTTTTACAAAGCTCGGAAATCCGAGCGAAGAGAGGGTGTGAAAGGGGGCCAGGCAGATATTCTTTTCCTTGAGCAATGCATCCAGCATCTTTCTGGCTGTCCTGATCCTCTCAACCTTTTCAAAATAAGTTTGCAAGGTTACCCTTGCATCGGCCCAGTCTAGGGCAATCTGTGACATGGGGGGAAATTGGAGGCCTTTGCGCTCATACTCCTCAAGTTTGATCGCCAAGTCCAGCCACTGCTGTGCTCGGCGCTCGGCCTCCTCTACCGCAGGCTTTCCCTCGGCAGATACGTCTTGGATCCTCGAGATGAAGGTGAGGACCGATAGCGACCTGGAGACGTGGGTTCTAAAACCCTTCAGTAGGCCGGCCCTTAGTTCTTTGATCCTGTCTTTGGAAAATGCGGCCGCCTGTGAGGCTTTCTCCTCCAGCTGTTTCTTGATTTCTTGCAGCTGCCCTTGCAGTTCTGCAACTTGCGCCAACGCGTCCTTTTTCTCTTTGGTCAGCTGGTCTGCTGCCGCCTTCTGATCCACTGTCTCCTTTTGAGCGGCTGCAAGTTGCTCTTTCAGTTTATCAATTTCCTCCTGGGCAATCTCCAGCTGCGCTTGTGCCTTGGCCAGATTCTCTTCTAGCTCCCTCTTGTCATCTTGGAGCTGGTATAGTTGTTGCTTCGTCTCCAGCCGCTTGATTAACAGTTTGTCAGCCTTCTGCCGGATTCCGCCTATCTCATATTCCTCGACGATATCATCAAAGCTTTGGTCCCTGGTCTGGTACTCATAGTCTTCGTCGGTCATGTCCTTGATAGGCTTTTTGACTTTGGGCACCCTTTTCTCCGTATGGATCACCCTTCTATCCAGGTCGAACCTGGCGCGCTTCTCTGGAACGGCGATCTCCTCTCCTCTTCGCTTCCTGACTCCCTGGAAAAGAGAGAGGGAGCCTTGGGCTGCCTTGGCCGCCAGGGGCTGGTCATCTGCAATTTGTAGCTGCTTTTCCGCCAGCTCCAACTCTCCGAACAGAGGGGACGCCAAAGTTGAATCCTGCTGCGGCATTTTTCCTGCGAACAGGGAAGTAGGGGGCGCGCCAGAAGATCCAACCGCTTTTGAAGGCGACTGAGCTTTGGAAGAAGTGGGCGGCTCTTGCGGAGGGGGAGATGGGTTTTCTAGGGCAGTGGCCGCGGGGGATGAACGGTGAGGGGATGAAGGGCTTTCTTCAGCGCTGGCCACGTTAGACAGACCTAAGGTTTGGCCTAGGGTTAGAAAGGCGTTGGGATCCTGGGCGAAATGGCCAAATGTCTGCGGGCTAGGCTGAGGCTGCGTAAAGGGGGACTGGGATGAGGCAGCCTGAATGGGTTCAGAGGCGGGGGAAGAAAGTGCAGCAGGTAGGGTTTCTGGGGTTTGTTGTGAAGGCAGAGAATGCGTACCTGCGAGCTCCGCCTGAGCTGGTGTTTGGATGACTCCAGCGACCCACGCGTCTGTCTCCTTTTGCGGGCTGTTATCTGGGATGGTCACGATTTCACTCGCAACAACCCCCTTTTGTGGGGTCACCCTGGTTTGGTGCACAGTCTCTTTTGCAGGCGCTGGCCGCTTCTCCTTGGTCTTCTCAGACCTTTTTCTTTTTTTCTCTTTGGGCGCGGCTGCCTTTTCTGGTGCAGTGGGGGTGATTGATGCGTCGGGAGCCGCGCTTGACATTGTAAACCGGTATTTGGGATTTGACCTGGACGGCTCCACGCTCTCTTCTGCTTCACCAGTTGACTGCTCGAGCTCCTTCTCTGACTGTTGCGACCTTTCTAGGGTCGATTGTATCATTGGACCCACTCCTTGGCTCCTTAACGCTTCACCACTCGAAGTGCCTTGCGAGACTAATTGTTGAGGTGGGGGCCTCCTTTTATGCCTAGGTCGGGCGCCTCGGGGCACGATATCACGGAACACGAGCGGCTGCCACCTGTCAAAGTTGTTGTCGTAGAGTTTGGAGAACTCGTGGTCACTGGCCAGCAACTTCTCCGACTTGTCATGCCCTGTACGACACCTCATTATCCAACATTCAGCTATTTTGTCCTCACTCCAGCCCAGTGGCGCCACCTTTGACAGCATTCTTCTGTAGCCCACGGATCCCGTTTTGTGGTCATCGTTGTGCTCGGGATCATATTCCGCTTCTATACAATAGAAGTCGTGCCATGGCGGGAGTGACTGCATTTTTTCGATATGCCACTCCAAATCGCTTCCTGTCGGATTATTTCTTTCTCCCATAATTTCCTTCCGTGGGCAGACATGTATGAACTTCCCTTTTGCTCCAAGCGGGTCGTACTTCCAGCGCTGAGGAAGCTGCACCAGGCCGAAACTTAGGAGGGTATTTGTCAAATATACGTGCTGCCCGACCTCGTGGACCTCAACATCGCCCCAGATGATAGGGTAGCTGAAGATGGGGCTCTTTTTCCGCCCTTGACCAAATTCTTGTTCCACGTAGTCCATCTGCCGCGCTGCTTCCAGGCCGAAGTGGTATTCTGTGCAGAAGTAGGGCAGCAGAAAAGGCTTGCCCTTGAATCCGTAGACCCTGATGACGACGCCCTGAGTCAACCTAAATGTGTCTCCAATTTCTCGTTGCACCAGGTGCTTTGTCATATACAGCGGAGGACGTGACGCTTTGCCGTTGAAGAGGGCCAGGGCAATGCCCAAGAACTTGAAATTAAAATCATAATATGACCCCCTCCTGTATAAAATGTCAGTCCATTCATACACCGGCAGCTGCACTCCCTTTTCATCCTCCTTCTGAACTGGAACAGTCTTCATTCTGTTGTGCATATGGAACAGGCACAGCCACGCCAGAAACGAACAGTGCCTGAACTCCGTGCTTCTTTTCTCTTGCAGCTCCACGAGGTTCGAGTGGATAGCGTACGCCACCCAGTCCGCCCAGTCGAAATAGACTGGCCGCGTTCCTCTTTTTGGGGCATTGGGGTCATAGAATTCCCCATGCAAGATGCACTCCGCAAGAGAGATTTGGTATGGATGCACCAGCTCGTCAATGCCGCAACCCAAAACCCAGGCGAGTATAGAATATATGTACTGATTTTTGAAATTTGCCAGGGGTATTGGCTGCGACAGCCATTTTGATGCTGGCAGTGGCTGCTTTAGTTCAGAATTGAGGAAATTCCTCATTTTCTTGCCGTCGACGCACCTGCCTGTTTCTTTGTCTAGGCTGACCCTCCTGAGGGTGCAATTAGGGTCCGGTGCATGCCCTGGCGCGAAAGCCATTTGAACACTTTCTTTGAAGAGGGAAAATAATACCTTCCCCTCACAGTCGCAGACCTGTCGAGTGCTGGGTTTATAGTACTACACAATAGATTCAACCAGCTCCGGGCAGTGATGGACCGGCGGGCACAAGAACCAGAACAGGTTCGAATGATAGGCCGCGCCGAAATGATGTGAGGGCGACACCCTCTCCCACCATTGCTTCACGGTGAGTCGCAGCTGCGTGATACCGAGTGAGTATTCGCCATCTCTGTACTCTCCGAGGTGGTCTACCGGCGGCGGGGGAGGAACTTTCTTCTCTGTGCTCTTCGCCTTGCTCTTTCCCTTCTTTCCCTTCGGCTGTTCGCTCTCAGGCGCGCTTGAAACCGCCTGCTCCTCTGATTCACTCTGAGATGCGCTGGATGGTGCCTGCACAGGCGCTTTTCCCTTTGCTGCGCTTGTTTTCTTACCCATGGCGGTGAAAGCAATCAGAAATCACAGTTGCGCTTTGGTGCAATTTGAATTTTACCCTTCTGGCGCAGCTCGAACTTCTCCGGTTAATTCTGAAAGTAGAATGAGTGAATGAGCCCTTTTACAGAGATGGGTAAAAAATGTCATTAATGGCGGATGGTGGAGTTAAAGCCCAGTGGGTGAGTGGCGCCGTTATTCCCCGGCAGCCGTGCGTGAGATCTTCGTTGGGGAGCGCAACTTGTACTTTATGGGCCCAGGGCGTGCTTCCCTTTTAATGAAATCTGTCTCGAAAGCTGCGCAATCATTTTTTTACTTTTGAAACATGTGTCGTTGATGACGTCATCCGCCGCCAACTGGGCACGCGCTACGAGGCTTCTTGGGGGACTTAGGAAAATTTTCATTTTTCTCCCTTTCAAAGTCATCGCTCCGCCCAATTTCGCTGAAAAAGTGTGCGCTGTCCGACGTCGCCCAGAAAAACGTGCGACTTCGGGCGGCGACACTTAGAAAATTTTCTCCTTGTTTTCTTCACGCCCTTGGAACGGGCCCGCCGAAGTTCGCTTTAAACGATGAGCGCCGCCGGGCGTCGCTGAGAAATTGCGCGACTTCGGACGGCGCGTCCACACTTAGACAAATTTCTTCCCATTTTTTCTTGCTTGCGCTGACTTCGGCACCTCCCGGGGTCGCAAAAATTTGAGGGCGACGCCTGACTTCGCATGGTTTTGGAGCGCCTTCGGACGGCGCAACTGCCTTAGTCATTTTCAAATTTTTACTTTTCTCCCAAAGTCGCCGGATTTGGTGCGCGCCTTCGGGAGTCGCTGAAAAAATGTGCGACAGCGGGCGTTTTGGCCTTCTGGACACTTGGAAATTCTTTCACCCTCTTGCTTTACATCCCGCCTTTCTCCCTCACTACCAGGCACTTCTTCTACAAAACACTTGGCTCTTTTTCTTGGGTTTAAAGCAGGAAATTACTTCTACTGAAAGCAATATTTACATTCAGAAAGAAAACAAATTTAAAACTGCAGAAAATGGAATATGTACAAGGGAAGACCTCTGGAGACTTTTAATGATGATAGGCTTTCAGATGAAAGCCGTTAACAGGTATCGGGAGGATCTGACCCTCCATGTCCCTCAGCACGAATGAGTTGAACTGGTTCACCCGGGCAACTTGGAATGGGCCTTCCCAGAAGGCGTCAAACTTATCATGATTGCCCGGTTTTGCTTTGTATGAGTCCCACTTCAGCACTAAGTCCCCAATCTTGAAGACTCGGGCGGTAGTTCCTTTTGAGAACCAGCTCTGTGTCGTCTCGGCGTGCTTGGCAAAAGCTTGATAAGCTTTTTCTCTTTCCTCTTCGAGTTGCAGCAACTGAGCCAGTCGGGCATCAACGGGGTCCGCGTCGCCTTTTTCATCCTCTAACAGCCAGAGTGCGGGCATCTCAATATGAGTAGGCAAGACAGCCTCTTTCCCGTACACGAGCGCATATGGCGACGTCTTGATGGATTTTTTGAAGGAGATACGGTCTGCCCATAGCACTCGGTCCAGAAGCAGGTGCCAGGACCTCTTGTTTCTTTCCACGGTCTTCTTTATGATCTTCATGAGATTCTTGTTGGTGGACTCGGCTAGGCCGTTCCCCTGCGGGTAATAATTTGAAGACATCTTATGATAGATCCCGTATTTGCAGGTGAACTCCGTGAGTACAGCGCCTGTGAATCCTGGACCGTTGTCTGTCACTATAGCTTCTGGAATCCCGAAGCGGGTGATCAGACTTTCAAGGAAACTGATGACCGTCTCCTGGTCAGCATGTTTGGTAGGTATCGCCTCAGCCCATCTGGTGAAGTAATCCGTGGCTGTCAAGATGAACTTATGCCCCGCCGAAGAATTTGGCGTTATTGTCCCAATAAAATCCAGGCCCCACTGCTGAAAGGGAGCCTCAGCCTGAATTGGCTGGAGGGGCATAGGTGCATTCCTGTTTCTGTCGGCGAACCTTTGGCATTTCTCACATTTTTGGCAGACCGCATGCGCATCTGCGAAGAGGGTGGGCCAATAATAGCCCGCTTTGATAATTTTTAAGGCCGTTGGCCTTCCCGAATGGTGTCCTCCCGACATCCCAGAATGGAACTCGCCTAGGACCTTCGGCTTATCTGATTCTTTGACGCATCGCAAAAGGATGCCGTCAATGTTTCTAAAATACAGCCCCTCGGGGCGCAGTACATACTTTAAGGCGTTGAGCCTAAACCTCCTTCTTTGTGAGGCATTGAGCTGATCTGGACATCTCCCTGTGCCGAAATACCACACTAAATCATCTGTCCAGTCGCTCTCCTCTGATAAGGAGTTGGCAAAGTTACCTTCTATCATTGGATCTTCCCACTGGCAAGCAGAGAGCTCGGCTGCAGCACTTCTGGCCAATTCCTGACATAGAGCCCGTCCTCGGATTAGCTTGGTGGGTCGCACCTCTATATCGAACTCTTGGATCTTGGCAATCCATCCTGCCCTCTTGTGACCAGGTTCCCCTTGAATGATGAAATTTCTGACATCGGGATGTATCACAAAGACTGTAATCCGGCTCTGAGAGACAAAGTGCTTAAATTTCTTCAAGGACCTCATGACTGCATGCACTTGCCGCTCAATAAAATTGTACCTTTCTTCGTGCGGCTGGATTACTTGGCTCAAGAATGCTATCGGTCGCTCTTCGCCGTCGTCTCCCTTTTGAGTCAGAACTGCAGCATAGCTTTCGGGTTCTCCCACCGCGTAAAGGATGAAATCCTTAGAGTAGTCTGGATTTATCAACACTGGTGCTTGAGCAATCCTGGCCTTGATCTCCTCGAAGGCTTTCTTTCTCTCTTCGGTCCAGACAAAGTCAGCATCCTTCTTCAAGAGCTCGGCCATAGGCTTGATTACTTGGGCGAAGTCGGGCACAAACTTCCTTACGAAGTTGATCTGGCCGAAGAATGACTGCAGCCCTTTCTTATTGACCGGGATTGACAAACGGAGAAGAGCCTCTGCTCTGTCGGGGTCAACTGCAAGGCCCTTCTCAGAAATGACATGGCCTAACAATTTTCCCTCCTTCACCGCAAAGACTGACTTCTTAGGGTTGATGGATATGCCGAATTCACGGCACCTTTCAAATACTTGCCGCAGGTGGGAGATGTGGTCTTCTCTCCTGTGTGAAAACACAGTCATGTCATCCAAGTAGATGACAATGATTTTGTTGAGCAGTTCACGGAATGCCAGGTCCATGGCTCTCTGGAATGTAGCCCCTGCATTGGAAAGACCAAAGGGCATGCGTTGATAGGCGAACGTTCCCCATTTGGTGGTGAACGTTGTCTTGTGTTGGTCCTCGTCCTTCACCCATATCTGGTTGTAGCCAGAAAATCCATCCAAGAGAGAGAACCTCTGGGCCCCTGCAACCACGTGAAGGATTTGATCAATTTGTGGGAGCGGATAATGATCCTTCAACGAAGCCTGGTTCAGATTGCGGAAATCCACGCAAAGGCGAATATCTCCATTTTTCTTTCTGACGGGGACCAGATTTGCGACCCAAGAAGAATGCTTGATAGGATAGATGATTTTTGCTTCCAGCATCTTCAAGAGCTCGGCTCTCATCAGCACCTCGATCTTTGGGTTGACCGGTCTCTGCCGTTGCCTGAAGGGTTTCACCCCTTCTTCCAGCTCAATGGTGTGTTGGATAATCTCTCTGTCGTACCCCTTCAAATCCTGGTAACACCAGGCTACAATGTCTGGGTACTCCTTGCACAGGGCCGGAATCTGCTCTAGCTCCTCGGCGGTGCAGTCTATTCCGACCTTGATCACCTTTCCAGGCTCTAATTCCAGGTCTCTGTATTGCTTCGAGTCTACCTTGATCCTGTGAGATATGGCTCTATCATTCTGATCAAATAGGCTCTCAAGGGTAATCAGTCCTTTTGGGACATGATTATTCTTCAACTGTATCAACCCCTCGTACTGCTCGTCATCAGGGTCTCTACCTTCGATTGAACTTGCTTCATGTATCAAAAAATTGATGATATCCTCATCACAATCGAACACCTGCCAGTGGGTGTCCTTATCAGGCACAGAAGGCCTGTAGATGGTACGAACCGGCCTCGGCTTCTGCATAGTGTCATCGGTCGGGACGTACCTGGCTCCAACAGACGCCAAGATGTCGGCATGTTTATTCTTTTCACGAGAGATGGCTTTGACATTCAGGGAGTCAAATGACTCCATCAAGTCCCAGACACGGTTGCGGTACGCTTTGAGGTAATGCTTCTTGGCGGAGCATTTATTGGTGATCTGATTGCATACCAGCTCTGAGTCGCCAAAAATCTGCAACTGTTTGATTCCTAGCCTCTCCGCCTTTTTCAAGCCTAAGCACAAGGCTTCATACTCTGCCGCATTGTTGGTGCAACTCCAAGCCAGCCTGTAGGTGTAGTCCTTTTGTATTCCCGATGGCGAGACTAGGAGGACCCCTGCCCCGACGCCGTTCTTGCATCGGGCGCCATCAAAGTACAACTTCCATAGCTCATCGAGAGCAGGGCCTATGTCTTTTTCCGCCGTCTCCTTCGGCTTTTCAGGCTGGGTAATGGAGTAGCAGCCTATGTCTGATTCAATCATGGCATTGAAGTCCAGCAAGGAGAACTCATCTTCTACTTGCAACTGCTCTATGGCTTCTCCCACCAGGTCTACTTCTACCAACTCCTCGGTCATCAGATGGACCGTTTCCTTTTGTTGCCCCTCTTCGGGTATCTTCTCAACCAAGAAAGTGGATGGTTTATCATTGTAAATCTTGACTTTCCTCCCTTTGAAAGGGACTTCCATGTGTGAGTAATCCAGCGACAGGTATCCTCCCAGCTTGGCGGTAAACTCCCTCGAGAGGCACATGCCGAAGTAGGGCTCCAGGTCAACAACCACAACCTCTTGGATCACCACGATGTTTGGCGCCTTGTGCAACTGGATAGGAATGTCTTTGATGACGCCCATTGTCTTCACAGGAGTGCCATCTAGTTGCAAGACACCTTGACTGCTCCGTGTGTACTCCATGCCGATTTCTTCACAAACAGCCCTTGGCATGACGGTGGTTGATGCACCGGAGTCGACCATGCAGTTGTGTACCACATGCCCCTCCATCCGCAAAGACAAATAAAAGGGCGGCGGTCTATTTTTTCCAGTGATTGACGTAGTCAAGGGCTGAGCCAACACGGGCTGCGGTGACTTCCCCTCTTTGACAGTTTTCAGTGACTCTTGCAGCAAATCGACCTGCCCGGGGAGCTGAAGGGCATCATACATGCTAATCTTCGTCGGGGTCCTCTTGAGCTCGTCAACAATATTATAGGCAGAAGTGGTCGGACCCTCCACTTCTTTCCCTGGCTCATACTTGGAGCGGTACTGCTGCGTTGCCTCAACCCTCTGTCGCTTTGTAAGCGACGGATACTTAAGCTTTTCTCGAGCCTGCTCTTGGGTCTCGGCTGGAGGTGCAGCTACTGAAGCTTGAGTTGCGGGAGCTTTGGCTGGTGGTGCTTTTTCTTTTACCGGTAGGGGCAAAGGCGCTTTGTGGGGAGCTTCGGCGGCGGGTTGCACCTTCTCTCTTTTGGTGTATACCTTCAAAGGCTGCATCTGGGCCGTATCCACCTCAATCGGCTTTCTACTGCTCCTGGTCAGAATTGACACTGGGTCTTCTTCTGAGACTGCAAAGTTGCGCTCCTCCTCCCGGATCATGTTCACTTGATCTTCAGGGTTACTGCCGCCTAGGGTCTGAACATAATGCTGATGCAGCGTGCAACTGTCTTCCCCGTGAGGATCATTGCAGGTGGAGCACCAATGCACGCGATCTGAAGTACTCGGCTCGGCGTTGCTCGCAGCATTTCTCGTCGGTGGCCTATGGGCCTGAGCCGCTTGCTCTCTCGTCAGTGCGGGAGGAGGATATGGCCTCCTAGGAATAAATTCCTGTTGGGCCTGCTTCTTTTTCATCACGGCCATGTCGTTAGACAATGTCCGGCAGACGGAAGTAAGTGATTCTACATGCTGCAGAATCTTGGACTGCACATCCATATCGGGTTGTAGTGACGACTGGGTGGATGAAGGCAATGGAGCTAATGGCGGTGCCGGAGGCAATGCGAGGAATTGTGGAGGCGTCGGGAGTGATGGATGTTGTGGGGCAGACGGGAGTGGAGGTGCAGGCTGAGTGGGGAAATGCGTCTGGGAAGAATATGGAGTGACCACTGGTGCAGGGTTCCACGGATTTTGGTATGTTGAAGATGAGGCAGACGCCGGTGGATACTGCGATTGAGGGAAATCAGGGTAGATGGGTGTCTGCATCTTGTGTGGAAGTCTACCTATGGCAATCATATCCAATTCTGCCCTCTGAGCTGCCTCATACAACTCGGGAAAAGTGTTCACACGGGCTATCTTGATGACTAGACTGATGTCTGAGCTGAACGCTCTGAGGTAGTAGTGAGCAGCTTGTCCATCGGAAGGGCGCAGTTCAATAGGCACTCTTTTCCATGACCGCACAAACCTTACGTTGAAATCTGATATTTCCTCCTGCGGATGCCGCTGAATGGTTTGAAACTGGTGCAACAACGAGGAGGGATCCGCGGACTCGTTGGATCCTTTGACCAACCGACCGGCCAGTTGAGCCCATCCCGTGATAGAATTTTCAGGCAAGGATCTGTACCAGTATAAAAGCTTCCCTCGCAGGGAGAGAGCCAACAGCCGGGTCTTCATACTTTCATCCGTGATGGCATGAAGTGCAGCCAGTGCCAAGATGTCTTGAATATGTTCAAAGGTTGTCTTCCCGGTTCCATCATATGTGGGAATAGCCTTTAGTGCAGCGGGTGGAACAACATTTTGCCCAGGGAGCTGAAGGGGTCCAGTGGAATCAACAGCTGGGAACAGCTCGGGAGGATTCGCCTGAGGGTTCGCCATATCAGCGTCTTGATCGTCTTCCTCGAGCTGGTCAGTAGTGTAGTCGGTATCAGTGTTAGTTGTATCTTGCTCTTCGACTTCAACTTCTTGTTCGTCTTGATCGGCGTGGTAATCAACCAGCCTCGGGCGTTCTCCAGCAACGTTAATGTCAAGCTCATAAAACTCAGGACGCTCCTGTCCCGCGTTCCTAACTCTCCATCTCGTATGCATGAAGGAATTTTGATATTGGACCAGTCTTTGAGACTCAGAGAATATTCAGGTTCAGCAGAGTCGCCAGGTGTTCAAATCTGACAATATTGAGGCGAACACCGCTGCTTCAATACCGCTTATGGGGTGGGAAACTTTCGTGTCCCACCGGGCGTGCCAAGAAACTGTTGGTTACGAATCTGCCACTAAGGAAAGGATTTTAATCTATTGCGCCCTAGATTCGCCCAACAGATTGAAAGGCCGGAAGGAAGGAATGCCTTCCGTGCCAATCTCCGGAGAAGGCCGGCTTCCTATACTAATCTACTTGGTTTCTTGGATAAAGGTGCTGGAAAGGGATTATAAAAATGCAGAAAGAGATGTAAATGTCATGTGCTTCGGGTGAAGAGAACAAGCAACACGATTACTAGCTAGTATACAAACCAACAACAATCAAAACAAAAGCATGTAACAGAAACTATCACTATTACTTCTCCCTATGTATCCTTCAGTTTCATATTCCAGATTCATCTAATTGCCAATGCTCTAATTCAGAATTCAGAATTACAGCAATCAGAAAAATAAATGAACATAAAGCAGAAATATTAGCAAGAAGGCAGCATAAAAGAACAAGACAAGTAATAGAGCCAAGGATGCTTTTGAATTAGAAGCAAGTGTCTGATACAACAAAAGCTCTCTAGCAATATGTCCCTCTTCCCCCCTTTTACAATGAAAGCACACTGCTATTTATAGCAGGAATTTCCCCCAAATTACATTTAGGCACAGAATCCCAGACCTGACAAAAGCTGCAAAAGCTGCCAAAAGCTGCTGAGATTTGACCTTTGTGGGCCATGAGCGTACCTGCAGCAAGGTCTACCTGGAAATGGGACAGCTCCGTAGGAATCTGGTAGGTGAGCAGTTGGATCTGGTTGAATGCGGCAGGCACAGTATGGTTGGTTCTTGAATGTTCATCTACCTTGTACCTCGGTGGCACACCTTCTGTCACATCCTGACACTCATCCCAAAAACTGCACGTGCCTTAATCTGAATTCGGCTGAGAAAGGGGGGAGATGACCGAAGTCACCTGCTGATGTTTGCTGACAAAGGGGGGAGGCGACAATGGGCGCCTACAGAAGACAACGACTTAGAAACTTTCTGTCTTTTCTTTCCTTCCTTCCGCCCAACGGCGCACAAAAAGTGGAGCGACGTCGGACGGCGCAGCGAAACCGGGCGACGTCGGACGGCGCCAGCTTCAACACTTAGAAACTTTCTCTTCATTTTTCTTATTGCCCGCCCAATGTCGCATGGAACAAGGAGCGCCGCCCGACTTCGCTGCGACTTCGGGCGGGCTCAACACTTAGAATTTTTTGTTCATTGTTCCCTTTGTCCGCCCAATGTCGCATGGGACAAGGTGCGCCTCCCGGCGGCGCAGCGAAATGGAGCGCCTTCGGGAGGACTTCAACACTTAGAATTTTTTGGGGCCTCTTGCCCACTTGCTGAAACTTGCTAGAAAAACTTGGAACAACAAAGATGCAGAAAGAAAATAGACAGCTGAAAAGTGCAAAGAGCATGAAGAAGATCGGAAGGGAAGAGAGAAGGAAGGTAGCAGCAACCTTTTACAAAATTTTCAGAATTGGTACCCCTGTGCAAAATGTGACAACAGACACCCTGAGTTAGAAACGCTGGCAATTTGGTTCACTTTTCTTGTACTTGCTGATTGGATGGGGGGCGGCAGCGGTCGCTAGGAAAAAGCAACGACGACGGGCGGCGCTCAAGAATTGAGCGACGACGGGCGGCGCTCTCTTTCATGCCTTAGCCAAATTTTAGGTCTCTGCTCGCTGTCGCTGAAAAATGATAGCGACGCCCGGCGTCGCCCGAAATCGGAGCGACAGCGGGAGGCGCGGGCAATCTGGAGCGACGGCGGGAGGCTCCACACTTAGACGTTTTCATCTCCTTCCTCATCCGCCGACGGTCGCTCAAAAAGGGGGAGCGACGACGGGCGGCGCTCAAAAATTGAGCGACGTCGGGCGTCGCCCCAAAATGGCGCGACGACGGGCGGCGCGCCCTTTCAAACACTTAGCCAAATTTTATCTTTCTTCTCGCCTGCCGGGTTTCGCTTGACAAGGGGGTGCGACGACGGGCGGCGCTCCAAAATGGAGCGACGCCGGGAGTCGCTCCCTTTTTGACACTTAGTCAAATTTTGCATTTTAAACTTTCAGCTGACTTTCGCTCCAAAAACGAGCGCCGGCGGGCGTCGCCCCAAAAAGGGAGCGACAGTGGGAGGGCCCAGACTTAGCCATTTTTTGGCACTTTTTCAAAATGGAACACTTGAAAGAAAAGCATGAAAACAGAAAAATGAAAGATACGAAACATGGAACTGCATGAGGAAAACTGAAAGAGAGAAAAGAGGGAGGCAACAGCAATTTCTTTAAATTTTCAGAAATTTTACCCCTTTACAAAATGTGACAACATTCCTGGCGGCTCGCGGGGTATCGAGCTCGCCTCGATGCAAGGACCCATGCCTTCATCCTTTGGGCGCAGAGTCATCTCCGGTCCTTGCTTCATTCTGCTGCTGCTGCTTCGGACCTCTTCTTCGTTGTCTTCTCCGGATTTTCTCCCTGAATCTTCCTCAGCGATCTCTTCTTCAGTGGCTTCCCCCTCTGACTCCTCCTCGGACGGCTCTTCTTCTTCTTCTGGGTCGTGCTCCGGGTTAATGCCTGTAGAATCGAGGCGGCCTTGGATTTCGTCGAATGAGACCTGGACCTGATCCCAGGCCTTCTCGGAGAAGAGCTCCATACTGCGAATGTCGCTCACCAAATACTCGAGGGTCTCAATCTTGAGCATATCAATCTGTTCAGCCTTCTGGCTCAGGTCTAACAGGCAGGAGCGAATCATGCAAAACCTGGAGGTGAGCTGCGTTACCTGCGTTTCTTGAATTGGGTCCTCCCACCCATCGATGTCCGAAGTGTCCTCGCCAAAGGCGTCCCATGCCGGCCTCAATTCTTCCTTTGTGAGGAGGTTGCCATTGCTATCTGTAAAGCTCGGGAATCCGAGCGAGGTAAGAGTTAGGAAGATGTCCAGGCAAATATCTTTCTCCTTATCCAACATATCTAGCAATGCTCGCGCCCTCTGAATCTTCTTGAATCTTTCAAAGAATGTATGCAAGGTCGCCCTTGCAGCTGCCCAATCACAGGCAACGGAATCTGTAGGGGAAATTTGGAGGTTCCGGCGCTCAAGGGCCCCAGCCTTGACAGCCAGATCGAGCCAGCGGTTTGCTTCTCGCTCTGCCTCCTCCACCACGGGCTTACCCCGGGCGGATACTTCTTTACTCCGGATGGTGAACACGAGGACCAAAAGTGACTTAATGGCCCGGGGTCTGAAGTTTTTCAACAGCCGAGAGCGGATTTCCTTGATGCGGTCTTTGGAGAATGTCTCCACCTGTACAACCCTTTCCTCCGAACTTGTTGAAGCTGGCCCTGGAGTGCAACTATCTGAGCCTGTGCTTCCTCTTTCTCCTTGGCCAGCTGGTCTGCGGCCGCCTTCTGATCTGCTGCTTCTTTCTGTGAGGCCGCGAGTTGCTCTTTTAATTTTTGGGCCTCGTCTTGAGCAACCTCCAACTGCGCACGCAGCTTTGCCAAATCTTCCTCTAGATTTCTCTTTGCGTCCTCGATCTCGTAGAGGCGCTGCTTCGTCTCTTGCTGCTTGATCAACAACGTGTCAGCCCTCCGACGGATTCCGCCTATCTCATATTCCTCGACGATATCATCAAAGCTCTTATCCTTGCTCTGGTAATCGTAATCGTCGTCAGTCATGTCCTTGATAGGCTTTTTGACTTTAGGGACCCTTTTCTCCGTATGGATCATCCTCTTATCCAGGTCGAACCTGGTGCGCTTCTCCGCAACGACGATCTCTTCTCCCCTCCTCTTCCTGACTCCCTGAAGGAAAGTGAGAGAGCCCTGGGCTGCCTTGGCTGCCAAGGGCTGATCATCTGCGGCCTGCAGCTGTCTCTCCGCCAGCTCCAGTCCTTCGTACAGGGGGTACGCCAAAGATAGGTCTTGCTGCGGCATTTTCTGGGCGAACAGGGAAGTGGGGGCCGCGCTAGAAAATTCAGCCGCTTTCAAAGGCGACTGGGCTTGGGAAATGGTGGGCGGCTCTTGAGGGGGGGGAGATGGGTTTTCAGGGGCTGCAGCTGAGGGGGAAGAGTGGTGAGGAGATGAAGGGGTTTCTTCAACGGCGCTGACCAAATGCGAATGACCTAGGGTCTGAATGGCGTTAGGGTCTAGGTTAAAATGGCCAAACGTTTGCGGGTCGGGCTACGTGGAAGCAGGGGGTTGTGTGATGGGGGATTGAGAAGAAGCGGCGACAACGGGTTCGGCAAATGGAGAGGAAGGTGCGGCGGGTAAAACCTCAGAAGACTTTTGCGAGAGGGGAGGAGACGTACCTGCGTGCTCAGAATGAGCTGGCGTCTTGATAACTTGTGTCGCCCAAGTTTCTGCCTCCTTCTCTGGGCTGTCCTCGGTAATAGTTACGACCTCCTGGGCAGGCACCCTTTTCTGCGGGGTCGGCCCGGTCTGCTGCACAGTCTCTTTTGCAGGCGTCGGCCGCTTCTCCTTAGTCTTTTCAGACCTCTTCCTCTTCTTTCCTTTAGGTGCAGCCGCCCCCTGATCTGCAGTGGCAGCAGCTGAGGCTGGGGCGTCGGATGCCGCACTGGAAACCGTAAATCTGAACTTAGGATTTGTCTTTGATGGTTTCGAGCTCTCCTTTGCCCCTTGAGTGGACTTTTCAGGTTCCCGTTCGGACTGCTGCGACTTCTCAGGGGTTGAGTGCAACATGGGGCCTACTCCTTGGCTGCTTTGTACTCCAACGCTTGAAGTCTCTTGCACTTTTAATTTTTGTTGAGGTGGGGTCCCCTTTTTATGCTTGGGACGGACGCCTTGGGGCACGATGTCATGGAAGACAAGTGGCTGCCACGTGTCAACGTATTTATCATACAGGTCAGAAAACTCATGGTCACTGGCCAGCAGCTTTTCTGACTTGTCTTTTCCTGTATGGCACCTCATTATCCAACATTGCGCTATTTTGTCATCCTTCCAGCCCAGCGGTTTTACTTTTGACAACATTTTTTTGTAGCCAGCGGAGTCTATCCTGTGGTCATTATTATGCTCGGGATCATACTCCACCTCTATGCAATAGAACTCGTGCCACGGCGGGAGCGATTGCATTCTTTCAATATGCCACTCCAGGGCTCTCCCGGTCGGGTTATTCCTTTCTTTCATTATCTCTGGTCGCTGGTAGGAGTGCGCAAATTTCTGTATCGCCTCAATCGGATCATACTTCCAGCGCTGAGGAAGATCCACCTAGCCAAAACTCAGGAGAGTGGCTGCCAGATATTGGTGTTGGCCGCACACATGGACCTTGACGTCGCCCCAGGTGAGCGGATA
This sequence comes from Wollemia nobilis, assembly GCA_028583015.1. Taxonomy (NCBI): domain Eukaryota; kingdom Viridiplantae; phylum Streptophyta; class Pinopsida; order Araucariales; family Araucariaceae; genus Wollemia; species Wollemia nobilis. The sequence goes on from JAQPPZ010000103.1 coordinate 9,896,078, forward strand.
CTTGAAAATGCGGCCTTTTCTTCGCCCCTGACCATATTCTTTTTCGACGTAGTCCATCTGCCGCGCCGCCTCCAGGGCGAACTGATATTCGGTGCAAAAGTACGGCAGGAGGAAGGGCTTGCCTGTGAATCCGAACACCCTGATGACAATGCCCTGCGTCAGCTTAAAGACGTCGCCAATTTCTCCTTCGACCAAATAATTCCTCATGTCCAGCGGAGGGCGCGTGGTTACGCCATTTATGAGGGCTAGGGCAGCACCCAAGAATTTAAAATTAAATTCATAATGTGACTCCCTCCGGTACAAGATAGTTGTCCACTCGTAGACCGGCAACTGGATGCCATTTTCGTCCCGCCTCTGGACTGGAACAGTGTTCATTTGGTGATACATATGGAACAGGAACAGCCATGCCAAGAATGAACAGTGTCTGAATTCTGCGCTTCTTCCCTCCTTCAGGTCCGTGAGGTTTGAATGAATTGCATAGGCGACCCAATCTGCCCAGTCGAAGAAGACTGGTTTTATTCCTGATTTCGGGGCGTTGGGGTCGTAAAATTCCCCATGTAGGATGCACTCCGCGAGAGAAATTTGATACGGGTGCACCACTGCGTCAGTGCCGCAGCCCAACACCCAGGCGAGCATGGCGTAGATGTACTGGCTTTTGAAGCGCTCCCGAGGTATAGGCTGTGACGGCCATTCTCTGGGCGACAGTGGGGGGTTGCAGCTGGGAGTTGAGGAAATTCCTCATTTTCTGGTTATCAATGCACCGGTTTGTCTGTTCGCCTAAGCTGATTTTTCTGACAATGCATTCTCGGTTTGGCGGGTGCCCTGGCGCGAAGGCCATCTGCACGCCCTCCTTGTAGAGGGAAAACAACACCTTTCCCTCACAGTCGCAAACCTGTCGGGTGCTGGGTTTGTAGTGTCTAGCAATGGCTTCGACCAGCTCCGGGCAGTGGTGAACTGGTGGGCACAGGAACCAGCACAGGTTCGAACGATATGGTGCACCGAAAGGATGCCAAGCCGGGACCTTATGCCACCATTCTTTCACGGTGAGGCGCAGCTGCGTGATGCTATGTGAGTAATCGCCGTCCCGGTATGCCCCTAGGCGGTCCTCAGGCGGCGGAGGAGGACCCTTGCTCTTTTTCTTTCCTTTGCCTTTCCTCTCCTGTCGCATTTCAATTTCAGGCGAGCCGGAAGCTGCCTGCTCCCGTGACTCACTCTGAGATGCGCTAGAGGCTGCTTGCATGAGGGCTTTACCCTTTTCTGCGCCTGTCCCTTTTTCCATGGCGATGAAAAAAATTCGAAATTCAATTGGCGCTGGAGTAATTCTGAAATTTTTTATCCTTGGCGCAGCTCGGAACTTGACTGGATTTTACTGAGAGTGAAATGAGCGACTGAGCTCCTTTTTATGAATACAAGTGAAAAGTTGGCATTAATGGTGAGTGGAGGAATTAAAGCCCGGGTGCGCGAAGTGGGTGGAGAGCGCCGTTATTTTTTGTGGGCCGTGCATAACTCATCTTTGATTGGCCCGACATTCGTCCTTTTTCTTTAATGAAATCTGCGTTGGAGAACGCGCAGTCACTTTTTCCTTTTAAAACGTGCACCTTTGCTGACGTCATCCGCCGCTGCTTGGCACGCGCCCCTAGGTCTATTATACTTGGAAATTGTGTCGGGGCCCGCTGTCGCTCGAAACTGGGGGCGCCTTCCGGCGTCGCTCAAAAAATGAGCGAAATCGAGCTTTTTGGCATCTTGGAGGGCGACCGGCGTCACCTGGGAGTTAGAAAAATTTTCAAACTTTATTTTCTCCCTTGTCTTTATCTTGCCGAGGGTGGCTCCAAAAGAGGGCGACGACGGGCGTCGCCCAAAAAAGGGCGACGGCGGGCGGCGCTAGAGGAATGAGCGACGGTGGGCGCTTTGACACTTAGAAAATTTTCCAACATTTTTTGTCACTTTTGAAACTGTCCCGCCGAAGTTCGCTCAAGAATAAGAGCGATTCCCGGCGTCGCTCAAAAAATGAGCGACGACGGGCAGCTCCTCCATACTTAGAATTTTTTTAGGCCCTTTTCCTCCTCCACTTCGCCGAAGTTCGCGTTGCAAACTGAGCGATGACGGGCGTCGCCCCAAAACGGAGCGACGACGGGCGCCAACACTTAAACATTTTTCAAATCTTCTCGCCCCAGGTCCTGACGGTTGTCGCGCGGGAATGTGAGCGACTCCCGGCGTCGCTCAAGAAAATGAGCGACCGCGGGCAGCGCTGCCTTTACACTTAGAAAAATTTCTCTTTTTCAAACCTCCCAAGGTCGCTGAATTTGGTGCGCGACTCCCGGCTTCGCTTGAAAAATGAGCGACGACCGAACTTGGGCATCTCTAGTTAGTGCAATCTTTTAGCTTCTTCTGCTTTCCTTCAGCTTCTTCTGAAAAAACTCAGCAAACCTGGCCCTTTTCTTCTGCTGCCAGGCACTATCTACGCAAAACACTTGGCTCCTTTTTTCTTGAATTAAAGCAGGAAATTAACTCTACGAAAGCAATATTTACATTCAGAACAGAATTTAAACTGCAGAAAGGGAAATATGTACAAGGGAAACCTTTGGAACTTCAATGGTGGTAGGCTTTCAAATGAAAGCCATTAACTGGAATCGGGAGAATGTGGCCCTCCATGTCTCTCAGCACGAAGGAGTTGAACTGGTTCACCCGGGCAACCTGAAAGGGGCCTTCCCAGAAGGCGTCAAATTTATCATGGTTCCCTGGTTTTGCCTTCAAGGCATCCCATTTCAACACTAGGTCGCCAATCTTGAAGACTCGGGCCGTAGTGCCTTTTGAAAACCAGTTCCGTGTGGATTTCGTGTGCTTTAGAAAAGCTTCATAAGCCTTTTCTCTTTCCTCTTCAAGCTGCAACAGCTGTGCAAATCTGGCGTCAAGAGGGTCCATGTCTCCTTTTTCGCTGTCCAGCAGCCAGAGTGCAGGCATTTCAAGATGTGTTGGCAGAACAACCTCCTTCCCATAGACCAGCGCGTAGGGTGACGTTTTGATTGACTTCTTGAAAGATATTCGGTCTGCCCATAGCGCTAGGTTCAGGTGCAGGTGCCAGGACCTCTTGTTCCTCTCCACAGTCTTCTTGATGATCTTCATGAGATTCTTATTTGTGGACTCCGCCAGGCCATTTCCCTGCGTGTAGTAGTTGGAGGACATTTTATGATAAATGCCATACTTGCTGGTGAACTCCGTGAGTACAGCCCCGGCGAAACCTGGTCCATTGTCTGTCACTATAGCCTCTGGGATCCCAAAACGGGTGATCAAGCTTTCAAGGAAGGCGATGACCGTCTCCTGGTCGGCATGCTTGGTAGGTATCGCCTCAGCCCATCGGGTGAAATAATCGGTGGCAGTCAAGATGAACTTATGCCCTGCCGAGGAATTGGGCGATATGGTCCCGATGAAATCAAGACCCCATTGCTGGAATGGAGATTCAGCTTGGATCGGCTGGAGTGGCATTGGTGCATTCTTATTTCTGCCGGCGAACCTCTGACATTTTTCGCACTTCTGGCAGACTGCATATGCATCTGCGAAGAGGGTGGGCCAGTAATAACCTGCCCTGATTATTTTTAAGGCCGTAGGCCTTCCTGAGAAATGTCCTCCCGACATTCCAGAGTGGAACTCGCCTAGGACTTTCTGTTTATCAGATTCTTTGACGCATCGCAAGAGGACGCCGTCTATGTTTTTGAAATACAGCCCCTCGGGGCGCAGTACATACTTTAGAGCTTGGAGCCTGAACCTCCTTCTTTGTGAGGCGTTGAGTCGATCTGGACATCTCCCTGTGCTGAAGTACCACACTATATCATCGGTCCAGTCGCTCTCCTCTGATAAGGAGTTGGCAAAATTACCTTCCATCAGTGGATCCTCCCACTGGCAAGCAGACACCTCCGCGGCAGCACTTCTGGCTAACTCCTGGCATAGAGCCCGACCTCGGATTAGCTTGGTGGGTCGCACCTCTATGTCGAATTCTTGGATTTTGGCGATCCATCCTGCCCTCTTGTGACCCGGTTCACCCTGAATGATAAAATTTCTGACATCGGGGTGTATCACAAAGACTGTAACCCGGCTCTGAGATACAAAGTGCTTAAACTTCTTCAAGGATCTCATGACCGCATGCACTTGTCGCTCAATAAAATTGTATCTTTCTTCGTGCGGCTGGATTACTTGGCTCAAGAAGGCTATTGGTCGCTCTTCGCCGTCGTCTCCCTTTTGTGTCAGGACTGCCGCATAACTTTCAGGCTCGCCTACCGCATACAGGATGAAATCCTTTGAATAGTCTGGGTTTATCAGTACTGGCGCCTGGGCAATCCTTGCCTTGATCTCTTCAAAGGCCTGCCTTCTCTCTTCTGTCCAGAGGAACTCAGCATCCTTCTTCAATAGTTCGGCCATGGGCTTTATGACTTGAGCGAAATCGGGCACGAACTTCCTTACGAAGTTAATCTGGCCAAAGAAGGACTGCAGCTCTTTCTTATTGATTGGGGCCGACAAACGGAGAAGAGCCTCCGCTCTATCAGGATCAACTGCAAGGCCCTTTTCTGAAATTACATGGCCCAACAGCTTCCCCTCCCTCACAGCGAAGACTGACTTTTTGGGGTTGATGGATATACCAAATTCTCGGCATCTTTCAAACACTTGCCGCAGGTGGGAGGTGTGCTCTTCCCTCTTGTGGGAAAACACGGTCATGTCATCCAAGTAAATGACAATGATTTTATTTAACAGCTCCCGAAATGCGAGGTCCATGGCCCTCTGGAATGTGGCCCTAGCGTTGGATAAGCCGAATGGCATGCGCTGATAGGCGAACGTCCCCCATTTGGTGGTGAACGTCGTCTTGTGTTGGTCCTCGTCTTTCACCCAGATTTGGTTGTAGCCAGAAAATCCGTCAAGAAGAGAGAACCGTTGGGCTCCTGCGACCACATGAAGAATTTGGTCGATCTGCGGGAGCGGATAGTGGTCCTTAAGCGAGGCCTGGTTCAAATTACGAAAATCCACGCAGAGGCGGATGTCTCCGTTCTTCTTTCTCACGGGAACCAGATTTGCGACCCAAGAAGAATGCTTGATAGGATATATGATCTTGGCTTCTAGCATCTTCAGAAGTTCTGCTTTCATCATAGCCTCGATCTTCGGGTTAACCGCTCTCTGCTTCTGCCTGAAGGGTTTCACACCTTCCTCCAGCTCTATGGTGTGCTGGATAATCTCTCTGTCGTACCCCTTTAAGTCCTGGTAGCACCAGGCGACAATGTCTGGGTACTCCTTGCACAGGGCCCGAATCTGCTTCAGCTCCTCTGGAGTGCAGTCTATGCCAACTTTAATCACCTTACCAGGTTCAAGCTCCAGGTCCATGTATTGTTTGGCATCTACCTTGATTCGGTGTGAGATGGCCCTGTCATTCTGGTCAAACAGGCTCTCCAAGGTAATCAGTCCTTTTGGGACATGATTATTTTTCAACTGTATTAACCCCTCATATTGCTCGTCATCAGGGTCTCTACCTTCGATTGTGCTAGCTTCGTGAATCAGAAAATTGACGATATCTTCGTCGCAATCGAACACCTGCCAGTGGGTGTCCTTATCAGGCACAGAAGGCCTGTAGATGGTACGAACCGGCTTCGGCTTCTGGACAGTGTCATCAGCCGGGACGTACCTGGCTCCAATGGACGCCAAGATGTCTGCATGTCTATTCTTCTCCCTGGGAATGGATTTGACATTCAAGGATTCGAATGATTCCAGCAGGTCCCAGACCCGATTACGGTATGCCTTAAGATAGTGCTTCTTTGCAGTGCACTTGTCTGTGATTTGCTTGCACACTAACTCGGAATCTCCAAAGATCTGCAGTTGCTTGATTCCCAGTCTCTCCGCCTTCTTCAACCCTAAACACAGGGCTTCATACTCAGCCGCATTATTGGTGCAGCTCCACGCCAGCCTGTAGCAGTAATCCTTTTGCTCTCCCGATGGCGAGACTAGAAGGACCCCTGCCCCTGCGCCGTTCTTGCATCTGGCGCCGTCAAAGTACAACTTCCACAACTCATTTGGGGCAGGGCCTATGTCTTCTTTTACTGTCTCCTTCGGCTTCTCGGGCTGGGTGATGGAGTAACAACCTATGTCTGATTCGATCATGGCGTTGAAGTCTTGCAAGGAGAACTCATCCTCCGTTTGTAGCTGCTCTATGGCTTCCTCCACCAAGTTCACCTCTTTGTCAAATTCAGTGACCAGATGGACAACATCATCTTGCAATCCCTCCCCTGGTATCTTTTCAACTAGGAAAGTTGAGGGTTTTCCATTGTAAATCTTGACTTTACTCCCTTTGAAGGGGATCTCCATGTGAGAGTAGTCCATCGAGAGATATCCACCCAGCTTGGCGGTAAATTCTCTCGAGAGGCACATGCCGAAGTAGGGCTCCAGGTCAACAACCACAACTTCTTGAATGACCACAACCTCAGGTGCCTTGTGCAACCGGATAGGAATGTCTTTGATGACGCCAACTGTCTTCACAGGAGTGCCATCTAGCTGCAAGACGCCTTGACTGCTTCTCGTGTACTCCATGCCGATTTCTTCACAGACCGCCCTTGGCATGACGGTGGTTGACGCGTCGGAATCAATAATGCAGTTATGCACTATGTGTCCCTCCATCTGCAGCGACAAGTAAAATGGCGGTGGTCTGTTCTTCCCCGTGATTGAAGTTGTCAGGGGTTGAGCTAGCACGGGCTGTGGTGGCTTTCCTCCTGTTGAGGTCTTCAGAGACTCATGTAACAAATCTACTTGTCCAGGAAGCTGCAGAGCATCGTACATGCTGATCTTCGCCGGGGTCTTCTTGAGCTCATCAACTATGTTGTAAGCTGAAGTACTGGGCACTTCCGTTTCTTTTGCCGGCTCGTACTTGGTACGGTACTGCTGCGTGGCCTCGACCCTCTGTCGCTTTGTCAACGACGGGTACTTGAGCTTTTCTCGAGCTTGCTCCTTGGTTTCCGCTGGAGGTTGAACCTCTGGGGCCTTCGTGGGTGGCGTCTTCTCTTTTGCTGGTGGAGGCAAAGGAGCTTTGTCAGGAACTTTCGCAGCAGGTGGCGCCTTTTCTCGCCTAGTGTACACTTTCAAAGGCTGCATCTGGGCTGCCTCTACCTCTATCGGCTTCTTCCCGTCCCTGGTCAGGATAGACACCGGGTCTTCCTCGGAGACCGCAAAGTTGCTCCCTTCTTCACGAAGCATGTTGACTTCTTCATCCGGCGGGATGCTGCCTTCAAGAGTTTGAATATAATGTTGATGCAGCATACAGGTAGCCTCCCCATGAGGGTCATTGCACGTAGAGCACCAGTGCACATTGTCTGGAGTGCTCGGCTGCGCGTTGTTGGGAGCATTTCTCGCTGGAGGCCTTTGAGCCACTTGGTCTCTCGTCAGTGCGGGAGGAGGATAAGACCTCCTTGGAGCAAATTCTTGTTGGGCCTGCTTCTTCTTCATGATGGCCATATCATTGGACAACGTCCGGTAGCCAGAAGAAAGAGACCGCACTTCTTGTAGAATCTTATTCTGTATGTCCATATCCGGTTGTGCAGGCTGGGCTGGCGGAGGCAATGGCGCTAACGGTGGTGGTGGAGGCAATGCCGGGTACTGTGGAGGAGCGGGAAGTGATGGATATTGAGGGGCAGACGGGAGTTGAGGTGCCGGTGGATTGGGAAAATGCACTTGGGGCGGACCATACTGAGACATGGCTGGTGCGGGATTCCATGATGGATTTTGATATGCATTGGATGAGGAAGGCGCCCCAGCGGACGCCGGTGGATATTGTGACTGCGGGAAATCTGGGTAGATCGGTGGCTGCATCTTATGCGGGAGTCTACCTATGGCAATCATGTCTAGCTCTGCCCTCTGGGCTGCCTCATACAACTCAGGGAAAGTGTTTACACGAGCCAACTTGATGACCAAACAGATGTCTGAGTTAAACGCTCTGAGGTAGTAGTGAGCAGCTTGTCCGTCTGAGGGACGTAGTTCAATGGGTACTCTTTTCCATGATCTCGCAAATCTCACATTGAAATCTGAGATCTCCTCTTGTGGATGTCGTTGAATGGTTTGAAACTGGTGCAGCAGTGAGGAAGGATCCGCAGACTCATTGAAGCCTTTAACTAGCCGTCCGGCCAGTTGAGCCCATCCCGTAATAGTGTTTTCCGGCAAGGATCTATACCAGTATAGAAGCTTCCCTCGCAGAGAGAGAGCCAACAGCCGGGTCTTGACACTTTCATTAGTGATGGCGTGAAGCGCAGCCAAGGCCAGGATATCTTGAATATGTTCATAGGTCGTCTTCCCAGTTCCATCATACGTGGGAATAGCCTTCAATGCAGCGGGTGGAACAACATCTTGATCAGCTAGATTGAGGGGTCCAGTGGAGTCAACTGCTGGAAACAGCTCAGGAGCATTTGGCTGAGGATTTGCCATATTTGCATCTTGATCGAGCTGATCAATATCGTGGTAATCTTCAGTGCTCTCGGAAGTTGTCTCCTCAGCTTCGTCTTGATGGGCTTGATAATCAATCAGCCTCGGGTGCTCTCCAACAGCGTTGATGTCGAGCTCGTAAAACTCAGGCTCTTGTCCTGCATTCCTAACTCTCCATCTTGTATGCATGAAGGAGCTTTTGATATTGGACCAGTCTTGAGGACTCAGAGAATATTCGGGTTCAGCAGAGTCGCCAGGTGTTCAGATTTGACAGCAATGAAGCGAACACCGATGCTTCGATTCTGTTTTTGGGGTGGAACACTCGTGTCCCACCGGGCGTGCCAGAGAAACTGTTGGTTACGAATCTGCCACTTAGGAAAGGATTTTAATCTATTGCGCCCTAGATTCGCCCAGCAGATTGAAAGGCCGGAAGGAAGGGATGCCTTCCGTGCCAATCTCCGGAGAAGGCCGGCTTCCTATACTAATCTAGTTTTTGGGGGTTTAGATAAGAGTGCTGGAAAGGGATAAATGTGCAGAAAGAAATGGAAATATCATTTGTTTCAGGTGGGGAAGAACAAGCAGCACGATTACAAATTTGCATCCAAACCAACAACAATCAAAACAAAGCATGTAACAGAAATTGCAGCTGTTATTCTACCCTATGTATCCTTCTGTTTAGTATTCCAGATCCAAATAATCACCAATGCTCAAATCCAGAATTCAGAATTCAAACAGACAGAAATATAAATGGACATGAAGCAGAAATACTAGCAGAAGGCAGCATAAAAGACAGAGACAAGAAGCAGAGCCAAGGATGCTTTGTATTAAGTAGAAGGTGATCCGTCACAGCAGAGTTCTCTAGCAATATGTTCCCCCCTTTTACAATCAAATGAACTGCCTTTTATAGCAGGAATTTCCCCCCAAAATACAATCATGCACGGATCCCAAGGACCGACAAAAGCTGTAAAAAGTTGCCTGGATGAGACCCCTGTCGGCTGTACTTGTACTTGAGATATGGCCGTTCTGAAAACTGTACATCCCCGGACAGGTCTGGTGGGCGGGAAAGCCAGGTCCGGTTGAATGCGGTAGATGAGGTACAGTTTGTTCTTCAATGTTCATCTACCCTGTACCTTGGCAGCACACAATCTGTCACTTCTTGACAGGCATAAATCTCGAAACTTGTGCGGTTTGCAAATGTATGGGGGCTGACCAAAGTCGCCTGCTGAAGAGAGCGCCTCCGGGAGTCGCTCCCAGATGGAGCGAACTTGGGAGGCACCCTGAGTTAGAAATGCTGGCAACTTGGTTCACTTTTCTGGCGCTTGCTGACTGGATGGGGGGCGGCAGCGGTCGCTGGGAAAAAGCAGCGACGACGGGCGGCGCTCAAGAATTGAGCGACGACGGGCGGCGCTCTCCTTTATGCCTTAGTCAAATTTTAGTCTCTCTGCTCGTTGTCGCTGAAAAATGATAGCGACGCCCGGCGTCGCCCGAAAACGGAGCGACAACGGGAGGCGCGGGCAATCCGGAGCGACGGCGGGAGGCTCCACACTTAGAATATTTTTCATCTCTTTTCTCTTCCGCCGATGGTCGCTCAAAAAGGGGGAGCGACGACGGGCGGCGCTCCAAAATGGAGCGACGCCGGGAGTCACTCCCAAAATGGCGCGACGACGGGCGGCGCGCCCTTTCAAACACTTAGCCAAATTTTATCTTTCTTCTTGCTCGCCGGGTTTCGCTTGACAAGGGGGTGCGACGACGGGCGGCGCTCCAAAATGGAGCGACGTCGGGAGTCGCTCCTTTTTGGACATGTTGGTTACGAATCTGCCATTAGGAAAGGATTTTGTGGAATGCTCCCCAGATTCGCCCACCAGATTGAAAGGCCGGAAAGAAGGAATGCCTTCCGTGCCAATCTCCGAAGAAGGCCGGCTGCCTATGGGTTTTCTCAAGTGTTTTAGGGTTAGAGTGCGGGAAAGAGATTAAAACGCGGAAAGAGATGGAAATGTGATTTGAGTTGGGTGGGGGAGATAAGCAGCACGACAACGATCAATCACCACTACTAACAACAATTAAATACAGAACACACTACAGAAACTATAACTATCATACATCCTATGTATCCTCTATCTATGCATTCCAGGAATACTTAATAATCAAATTCAGAATAACAGTAAGCAATGAAATAAGAAACATGAGGCAGAAATGCTAAGTAAAGGCAGCATAAAGAATGAAAACAACAAAACAGAGCCAAGTGTGTGTCTTGCATTCAGAAGCAAACGTATAGCTACAATGGTTCCCTAGCAGGATATCCCCATTCCACCCCTTTACAATGATGTAGTGGGGCTATTTATAGCGCAATTCTTCGATCTCCTCTTGTGGATGCCGCTGAATGGTTTGAAACTGGTGTAGCAGCGAGGAAGGATCCGCAGACTCATTGAAGCCTTTAACTAGTCGTTCGACTAGTTGAGCCCATCCCGTGATAGTGTTTTTCGGCAAGGATCTATACCAGTATAGAAGCTTCCCTCGCAGAGAGAGAGCCAACAGCTGGGTCTTGACATTTTCATTAGTGATGGCGTGAAGCGCAGCCAAGGCCAGGATATATTGAATATGTTCATAGGTTGTCTTCCCAGTTCCATCATACGTGGGAATAGCCTTCAATACAACGGGTGGAACAACATCTTGATCAGCTAGATTGAGGGGTCTAGTGAAGTCAACTGCTGGAAACAGGTCAGGAGCATTTGGCTGAGGATTTGCCCTTTTCTCCTCTGACAGCTGTTCGGCTGTCTGTTTTTGCACTGTAGCCTCCTGCTGAGAGGCTGCGAGCTGGGCTTTCAGGTCATTGATCTCCTGCACAGGTCATTGATCTCCTGCTGTGCAGATTCCAGCTGCGCGGTGGCCCTAGCCAAATCTTCCTCTAGCTGTCTTGAAGTATTTTGCAGCCGAAACAGCGTCTCCTGACTCTCGAGTCGCTTGACAAGGAGATTATGTGTTCTACGACGAATACCGTTGATTTCGTATTCCTCGTTTATGTCATCAAAGCTCTTCTCCTTGACTTGGTGTTCATAGTCTGCCTCGGTCATTTCTCGGAGAGGCTTCTTCACTTTTGGAATCAACTTCTCAGTTCTCAGCACTCTCCTGTCCAAGTCGTACTTGGTGCGCTTTACCGGGGCAGCTATCTCCTCGGCTCTTCTCTGTTTGACCCCCTGAAGGAAATAGGCGGAACACCCTGCGGCTCTTGCTGCCAGAGGCTTATCATCTGCGATTTGCAGCTGTTCTCCCATGAAGTCAAGGTCTTCCAGCATCGGATCCTGCGCCGGCATTTTTCCTACAAACAGCGAAGCAGGAGGTATTCCAGAAGAAGTGGTCGCTTTTAAGGGCGACCGGGTCCTAGGGGAAGTGAGCGGCTGAGTGGAAGGTGTAGGCGGGGTTTTAAACAATGGAGGTGAGCGGCGCGACGATGTAGGCACAGCTTTGGCACTGGCCGCAGGTGAGGGGTCTAGGGTTTGACTGAGGGACTGGAAAGCGTTTGGGTCTTGGGCGAACTGGTCGAAGGAATGGGGGCTGTGAGAGGGTTGGGTGGTCTGAGAAGAAGATGATGCAACTATGGCTTGCCCTGATACAATGGGGGACGATGTTATGGCAGGCCCGACTGGGATTTGGGGGAGCGGGGAAGTGGACGTACCTGCGGGCTCCGCCTGAGCCGTTGTTTGAAGGACGCCTGCAGCCCAAGTTTCTGCTTCTGTCTCAGGGCTGTCTAACGAGACGATTTCCGACGCGGCTGTCCCTGTCCGTGCTGCGGCCGGTTGCTGTGCAGACTCCTTAGGCCGCTTGGCCTTTTCGCTCCTCTTCCTCTTCTTTTCTTCTGGCGCTGCAGCTGGTTCAAAGGAGGGAGAGGAGGTTGGGGCGGCAGGTTGCGATGTTCCCACGGTAAACTTGTACCTGGGTCTAGACGGGAGGATGCTTGCCGCGGCCGTTCTACTAGCTGGCTGTTCTGGCGCCTTTTCCTCTTGGTGGGCCACCTCAGGAGTTGACTTTTCTGGCTGTTGTACCCTTTCAGGTAAGGTTTCAGGAGCTGGAGGCAACATTGGGCCCACTTGGCTGCTCGTTGGCGTCGCGCTGGAAGTCCCGGGAGTAGGCAATTGCTGGGACGGGGACCTCCTTCTATCTTTTCCTGGCGCCTCGGGGAACGCAATCTCGAAATGCGAAAGGCTGCCATGTGTCAGCGTATTGATCATATAAGGCCGAAAACTCATCATCAACGGCCAACGTCTTTCGGTTGGACTTATCGTGCTGCGTGCGGCACCTCATCTTCCAGCATTCAATGATTTTGTCCTTTTGCCAGTTGAGGGGCGCCACCTTGGAGAGGAATTTCTTGAAGCCCGTCGAGTCTAACCGGTGGTCCGGGTTTCGCTCTGGATCATACGCCACTTCTTCGCAGTAAAAATCATGCCATGGCGGCCATGATTGCATCCGCTCAATGTGCCATTCCAGGTCTGCACCTGTTCTATTGCACCTTTCTTGCATGATCTCTGCTCGGGGGCAGATATGCACAAACTTTCCCCTGACCCCAATCGGGTCATACTTCCAGCGCTGAGGTAGCTGTATCAGGCCCATGTCGATGAGCTCTTGTTCGAGGTAGACATGCTGTCCAATCTCGCGTACTTGAATGTTCGCCCAGGTAATAGGATACTGGAAAATATGGCCTCTCTTCTTTCCCTGGCCGAATTCCTCCTCGACATAGTCCATCTGGCGTGATAGCTCCATTCCGAACTGATGGTCAGTGCAGAAATAGGGCAGCAGGAACGGCTTCCCCTTGAATCCGTAGATTCTGACTACAATGCCCTGCGTCAGCCGGAAGGTGTCCCCGCATTTGTACTTCCTCAGATAGCTCGTCATGGCCTCTGGCGGGCGGGATGCCTCACCGTTGAACAGCGCTAGGACCATACCTAGAAATTTGAAGTTGAACTCATAGTATGACCCTTTCCTGTACAGGGCTTCAGTCCATTCGTACACGGGCAGCGGCTCTCCTTTTTCATTTACCTTCTTCAAGTCAGGAACTCTGATCCGGTAGTGCGTGTGGTACAGGCACAACCATGTGAGGAACGAGCAGAGCCGGAATTCCGTTGTCTGCTTCTGCTGCAACCTGACCAGGTTCGAGTGTATGGCGTACGCCAGCCAATCTGCCCAGTCAAAGAAAATAGGGCGCTTCCCACTCCTTTGCGCCGTGGAGTCGTAAAACTCCCCATGCAGGATGCATTCTGCTAGCGCCAGCTGGTACGGGCGTACCACTCTGTCGGAATCGCAGCCGAGTACCCATGCCAGGATGATGTATATGTACTTGTTTTCGAACCTGTCCAGGGGTATAGGGCCTGTCGGCCACTGTCCGGCTGGTAGCGGAGTCTTCAGCTCTGAGTCGAGGAATTCTCTCATCCTCTTGGTCTGGGTGAATCTGCCCGTCTGTTCGTCCAGGTTAATCCTCTTGACAATTGCGTTGGGGTCGTATTGGAGCCCCGGGGCGAAAGCTGGTTGGACGCTTTCCCTGAAGAGTGTGAACAATACTCTTCCTTTGTTGTCACAGACTTGCCGGGCAGCTGGTTTGTAGTATGCCACAATGGATTCAACCAGCTCCGGGCATTGGTGGACAGGAGGGCACAAGAACCAGTACAGGTTCGATTTGTATGCAGCCCCGACATGGTGTGAGGGCGAAACTTTGTCAGCCCACTTCGCAATATTCGGCCGCAGCTTGGTGAGGCTGATAGAGAACTCGCCATCTTTGTACCCGGCCAGGCGATTGATGGGCGGCGGTGGAGCTTGCCCTTGGCTTCTCTTTGACCTGGTTCTCCTTGTTTGCTCACGCGGCGCTTCGCTCTCATGAGCGCTGGATTCTGTCTGTTCTTCAGCTTCGCGTTCTTCGTCGCTGGACTGCGCCGGCATTGGCGCTTTCCCCTTGTCCATTTCCTCTCTTTTCTGCTCGAAGTGGCAGAGACGGGGATTCTGGCTACTGATTGCTTAATTCTGGACCTTGCAGCTCAGAGTCAGCTCGACAATTTGGATGTTCTGAGTATGCCAGGGCCTCCTTTTCTAGGCAAGGAATTCAGCATTAATGGCGCAAGGGGAGGGGTTAAGGTGATTTGCCTGAAGTTGGTGGAAGCGTTATAATTCTTTGGCGGCTGTGCGTGGGTTTATCTTTGGAAAGCGTACCCTGGTTGCGGTTGGTCCTAATGCGCCTGCTTTCTTAATGACATCCTTTTTGAAAGTCGCGCAATCATTATTTTAAAATTTTTCGGACCTCGTGCTTCCAGTGACGTCATAGCCGCCGCCTGGGCACACGCTTCGAGGGAGAACTTTTGGCCCAGGGTTTTAAGGAGGGACGCAACCCAACTTCGCACTATGCCAAACTGCGCTATCTGGGCCCGCACTTAGAAACATTTTATCATTTTTCCTCGTTTCCCGCGACAGGTCACCCAAGGTGCGCCCGAAATTGAGGGCGCACTCGGACTTCGCCCAAAAAACGTGCGCACTCCGACTTCGCCCAGACTTGATTGCGCAGTCAGACTTCGCTCAGAAAAGTTGCGCAGTCTGTCTTCGACACTTAGCCGATTTTTGCTCTGTGCTCCCCGACTGCGCTCCCAAGACGGTGCGCAGTCCGACTTCGCTGCGAAGTCGGGTTGCGCACCCAGCACTTAGTCAAATTTTGGCCTTTTTGTCAGTTGCTTTCTTTCAAACTCCCGATGTCGCACTGTTCCGGGAGCGATGCCCGACTTCGCTGCGAAGTCGGGGTTTGCTCTAGGCTTCACTTAGGCTCTTGAAAACTAAAAGCTGAATGCTGAAATAAATATATACAATCTGATAAAAAATGCAGAAAAGAAATATATACAAGGAAGGACCCGCCTGGGGTGCCTTCAGTGGTGGTAAATCTTCAGGTGGAACCCGTTGACGGGAATGGGGAGAAGCTGTCCCTCCATGTCCCGGAGCACGAATGCATTAAATTGGTTCACCCGAGCAATCTGATAGGGACCTTCCCAGAGGGCATCAAATTTACCATGGTTGCCCGGCTTTGCTTTCAGTGAGTCCCACTTCAGCACTAGGTCCCCGATTTTGAAAACTCGGGCGGTGGTGCCTTTCGCAAACCAGCCTTGGGTCGCTTCAGCATGTTTAGTAAAGGCCTGGTATGCTTTTTCTCTTTCTTCTTCTAACCGCAGCAGTTGGCACAGTCTGGCGTCCATTGGATCCCCGTTGCCTCTTTCTTCATCCAGCATCCAGAGTGCGGGTATCTCTACGTGGGTAGGCAGAACTGCCTCCTTGCCGTACACGAGCGCGTAGGGGGATGTCTTGATAGACTTCTTGAATGATATGCGATCCGCCCACAGCGCCCGATTCAGGAGTAGGTGCCATGTCCTCTTGTTTCTCTCTCTCGTCCTTTTGACAATCTTCAGTAGATTCTTGTTGGTGGACTCGAGCCAGGCCATTCCCCTGCGGGTAGTAGTTAGAAGACATCTTGTGATAGATGCCATATTCTTTGGTGTACTCCGTGAGTACAGCGCCTGCGAACCCCGGACCATTGTCTGTCACTATTGACTCCGGGACCCCGAAACGGGTGATGAGGCTCTCGAGGAACCCAATGACCGTTTCTTGGTCCGCATTCTTAGTGGGGATCGCCTCGCCCACCGGGTGAAGTAATCGGTGGCGGTAAGGATAAACTTGTGTCCTGCTTGCAGAGTTAGGCGTGATGACCCCGATGAAGTCTAAACCCCACTTGCTGAAACGGAGTCTCAGCTTGGATTGGCTGGAGGGGCAGGGGTGCTTTTCTGTTTCTGCCAGCAAACCTCTGGCATTTATCACATTTGACACAGACCGCATGTGCGTATGTGAAGAGAGTGGGCCAATAGTACCCAGCTACGATGATTTTCAAGGCCGTAGGCCTTCCAGAATGATGTCCCCCAGGCATCCCGGAGTGAAACTCTCCGAGGACCCTGGGTTTGTCTGTATCTTTGACGCATCGCAACAGGATGCCGTCAATGTTTTTAAAATAAAGCCCCTCGGGCTGAAGTACGTATTTCAAGGCGTTTAGCCTAAACCTCCTTCTTTGTGAGGCATTGAGGTGATCTAGGCATCTCCCGGTGCTGAAATACTGCACCAGGTCATTTGTCCAATCACTTTCCTTTGATAAGGAGTTGGCTAGGTTGGTGGTTGCTATCGGATCTTCCCACTTGCAGGCGGAGATTTCAGCTGCAGCGCTTCGGGCCAGCTCTTGGCACAAGGCTCGGCCTCTGATCAGCTTTGTTGGCCGTACCTCGATGTCAAACTCTTGGATTTTGGCAATCCATCCTGCCCTCTTGTGACCAGGCTCTCCTTGTATGATGAAATTCCTGACGTCCGGATGTATCACGAAGACAGTTATCCGGCTCTGGGAGACGAAGTGCTTGAACTTTCGGAGGGATTTCATGACTGCGTGAACTTGCCACTCAATAAAATTGTACTTCTCTTCATGCGGCTGAATCACCTGGCTTAAGAACGCTATGGGGCGTTCTTCGCCATCGTCTCCCTTTTGAGTCAGGACTGCGGCGTAACTCTCGGGTTCTCCCACCGCGTACAGGATGAAATCCTTGGAATAGTCGGGATTGATCAACACCGGAGCTTGCGCAATTCTAGCCTTGATCTCCTCGAAGGCCTGCCTTCTTTCGTCAGTCCACAAGAATTCGGCATTCTTTTTTAATAGTTCGGCCATGGGCTTGATTACTTGTGCGAAGTCCGGTATGAACTTCCTTACGAAGTTGATCTGGCCGAAGAATGACTGTAGCCCCTTCTTGTCGATTGGGATGGGCAAGCGGAGGAGGGCTTCTGCTCTGTCAGGATCCACTGCAAGGCCTTTCTCGGAGATGACATGTCCCAGCAGCTTACCTTCTTTTACCGCGAAGACTGACTTCTTCGGGTTGATGGAAATGCCGAATTCACGACATCTCTCAAATATCTGCCGCAGGTGGGAAGCATGGTCCTCTCTTCTGTGAGAAAATACAGTCATGTCATCCAAGTAGATGACAATGACCTTGTTGAGCAGCTCTCGGAAGGCCAAGTCCATGGCTCTCTGGAATGTAGCGCCGGCATTGGACAGGCCGAAGGGCATGCGTTGATATGCAAACGTTCCCCATTTGGTGGTGAACGTTGTCTTGTGCTGATCTTCGTCCTTTACCCATATCTGGTTGTATCCAGAGAATCCGTCCAAGAGAGAGAACCTCTGCGCTCCAGCAACTATGTGGAGGATCTGATCGATTTGGGGAAGCGGGTAATGGTCCTTCAGCGAGGCTTGATTAAGATTTCTGAAATCCACGCAGAGACGGATGTCTCCATTCTTCTTCCTCACAGGGACCAAATTCGCGACCCAAGATGAATGCTTGATGGGGTAGATGATTTTGGCTTCCAGCATCTTCAAGAGCTCAGCTTTCATCATGGCTTCAATCTTCGGGTTTACTGCCCTTTGCTTACGCCGGAAAGGTTTTGCATTATCTTCTAGCTCTATGGTATCTTTGGATCATCTATCTGTCATACCCCTTCAAGTCCTGGTAGCACCAGGCTACGATATCGGGGAACTCTCTGCATAATGATCTGATCTGCTCGAGTTCCTCTTCAATGCAGTCCGTCCCGACCTTGATTGTTTTTCCAGGTTCCAGCTCCAGGTCTACGTACTGCTTGGGGTCTACTTTGATCCTGTGTGATATTGCTCTATCGTTCTGGTCAAAGAGACTCTCTAAGGTAATCAGTCCTTTTGGGACATGATTATTCTTCAACTGTATCAACCCCTCGTACTGCTCGTCATCAGGGTCTCTACCTTCGATTGTACATGCTTCGGTAATCAAAAAAGTGACGATATCCTCGTCACGATCAAACACATGCCGGTGGGTGTCTTTATCGAGCACAGAAGGCCTGTAGATGGTACGAACCGGCTTCGGCTTCTGGACAGTGTCATCAGCCGGAACGTACCTGGCTCCAACAGACGCCAGAATGTCAGCGTGCTTGTTCTTCTCACGTGATATGGCTTTGACATTCAACGAGTCGAATGACTCCATCAGGTCCCAGACACGATTACGATACGCCTTGAGATAATGCTTCTTGGAGGCGCACTTATTCGTAATCTGGTTGCACACCAACTCTGAGTCGCCAAAGATCTGCAAATGCTTTATCCCCAGTCTCTCCGCTTTTCTCAAACCCAAGCACAGGGCTTCATACTCCGCCGCGTTGTTGGTACAGCTCCAAGCCAGCCTGTAGGTGTAGTCCTTCTGGATCCCGGACGGGGAAACCAAGAGTACACCTGCACCGGCGCCATTTTTGCATCGGGCGCCATCAAAGAAGAGCTGCCATAGCTTTTCTGGTGCAGGTCCTACCTCTTTCTTGGCTGACTGGTCAAGTCTCTCAGGCTGAGTGACGGTGTAGCAGCCTTGCTCAGTCTCGATCATGGCGTTGAAGTCCAGCAAGGAGAACTCATCCTCCACTTGTAACAGCTCAAGAGCTTGCTCTGTCATGTCCACCACCACCAGTTCCTCAGTCGTCAGCTGAACCATGCAGTTCTGTGACTCTTCTCCGGGTATCTTCTCTACTAGAAATGTGGAAGGCTTTTCATTGTAGATCTTCAGTCTCCTTCCTTTGAAGGGCACTTCCATATGTGAGTAATCCGAGAGACGAGATACCCACCCAGCTTTGCGGTGAACTCCCTGGAGAGACACATGCCGAAGTAGGGTTCCAAGTCGACAACCACGACTTCTGTATGACCACTATGTCAAGAGCTTTGTGCGGCCGGATCGGGATATCCTTGATGACACCAGCTGTCTTGACAGGGGTGCCGTCTAGTTGCGACACACCTTGGCTGCTCCTTGTATACTCCATACCGATCTCGTCGCAGACAGCTCTCGGCATAACAGTCGTGGAGGCACCAGAATCCACCATGCAGTTGTGAACTATATAGCCTTCCATCCGCAATGACAGATAGAAAGGAGGTGGTCTGTTTTTTCCGGTGGCGGAGACTGTCAGGGGTTGAGCTAACACAACAGGCTGCGTCGGCTTCCCGTCTTTTATGTTCTTCAAAGATTCCTGCAGCAGATCAACTTGCCCGGGGAGCAGAAGAGCCTCGTACATGCTTATCTTTGCGGGAGTCCTCTTTAGCTCGTCAACTATGTTGTAGCTTGAAGTGTTGGCTCCCTCCGTTTCTTTCGCAGGCTCATACTTAGTCCGGTATTGCTGCGTGGCTTCGACTCTCTGTCTCTTTGTCAGCGACGGATATCTCAGCTTCTCCTGAGCTTGTTCTTTTGTTTCAGTTGGAGGCTGAGCTGCGGGAGCTTTTACTGCGGGAGCTTTGGGCGCAGGAAACTTTTCCTTGGCTGCATGAGGCCACAGTGACTTGCCAGGTGGTAGCCCAGCAGGTTGCGCCTTTTCTCTTCTGGCGTATACCTTCAATGGCTTTGGTTGGGCCGCGGCAGCTTCAACGGGATTTCTGCCTTCCTTAGGCAGGAGCAACGCGGGATCTTCTTCTGGGACGGCAAAGTTGCCTTCATCGTCCAGGATCATGTATAATTCATCCTCTATGGCGTCGCTGCCGAGGTCTGGAGGTAATGCTGATGCAGCGTGCACCCTTCTTCTGAGTGTGGATCGTTGCACGTGGAGCACCAGTTGACCTGGTCAGAAGTGCCAGGTTGATCCTCAATGGCAGCATTTCTTGCAGGGGGTTGCCTTTGAGCTTGCCGTTCTGCGGCTTGGTCTTTCGTTAGCGCCGGAGGAGGATACGGCCTCCTTGGAAGGAACTCCATCTGGGCTTGCTTCTTCTTCATTATCGTCATGTCGTTAGACATGGTATGATACCCAGATGCCAGAGCCCGTACCTCTTGGAGGATTTTATTTTGAATATCATTGTCTGCAGGTGCCGAGTGAGCCGACGGAGGTAATGCAGCCAATGGCGGGGGCACAGAATACGCCGCGTACTGGGGGGAGCGCGGGAGTGCGGGATACTGCGGAGGAGGAGGTGGCGGGTTAGGATAATGGATTTGAGGAGGGCCGTAGGGGTTTACAACTGGTGTCGGATTCCATGGCTGCTGGGGGTGCTGACTTGAAGATGAAGGCATCACACCAGAGGCCGATGGGTACTGGGACTGAGGAAAATCAGGATAAATAGGGGGCTGCACTCTATGCGGGAGTCTGCCTATGGAGATTATATCTAATTCCGCTTGTTGGGCAGCTTCGTATAGGGCAGGGAAAGAATCTACTCGGGCTATCTTCAGAAGTAGGCAAATATCTGAGTTGAAAGACCTCAGGTAGTAGTGTGCAGCCTGACCTGCTGAAGGTCGCAGTTCGCGAGGTACTCTTTTCCAAGACCTCGCAAACCTTATGTTGAAGTCTGACACCTCCTCTTGCGGGTGTCGTTGGATGCTTTGGAACTGATGCAACAGCGAAGAGGGATCGGCGGACTCGTTGCATCCTTTTACAAGTCCGCCCGCCAGCTGAGGCCACCCCGTGATAGATCCTTCGGCAAGGATCTCCACCAATAGAGAAGCTTCCCCCTTAGGGAAAGAGCCAGTAGACGGGTCTTGACACTCTCGTCAATAATAGAGTGTAGCGCAGCCAAGGCCAGAATGTCCTGGATGTGTTCATACGCCGTTTTGCCGTAGCCATCATAAGTAGGGATGGCCTTCAGGGCAGCGGGGGGTACAGCTTGTTGTCCGACTAGGGCCAAGGGCCCCGTGGAGTCGACCGTCGGGAAGAGATCGTCATCATTCTGCTGAGCAGCCATTTCTTCCTCTCCTCCGGTAGTGTACTCGGTATCGGTACCGTCCGAAGATGTAGATTGCTCTTCAACTTCGGCCTCTTCGATTTCGGGCTCGGATTCGTCTATGCGAGCTTGGTGGTCAGCCAGCCTGACGCGCTCTCCTGGAGCGGCAATGTCAATTTCGTAAAGATCAGGCTGGTTTCCCGGATTCCTTGCTCTCCACCTTCTTGTATGCATGAAGGCGCTCGGACCGGTCTCACGGACTCAGAGAATATTCAGGTACTTGCAGAGTCGCCAGGTGTTCTGATTTTAACAGCAATGAAGCGAACACCAGTGCTTCGATTCTGTTTTGGGTGGGAAACTTTCGGGTCCCACCGGTGCGTGCAGAAAGCTGTTGGTTACGAATCTGCCATTAGGAAAGGATTTGGTGGAATGCGCCCCAGATTCGCCCACCAGATTGAAAGGCCGGAAGGAAGGAATGCCTTCCGTGCCAATCTCCGGAGAAGGCCGGCTTCCTATGGGTTTTCTCAAGTGTTTTAAGCTAAGAGTGCAGGAAAGAGATTAAAATGCGAAAAGAGATTGAAATGTGATTTGAGTTGGGTGGGGGAGATAAGCAGCACGACAACGATCAATCACCACTACTAACGACAATTAAATACAAAAACACTACAGAAACTACAACTATCATACATCCTATGTATCCTCTATCTATGCATTCCAGGAATACTTAATCATCAAATACCGGAATCCAGAATTCAGAATAACAGTAAGCAATGAAATAAGCAACATGAGGCAGAAATGCTAAGTAAAGGCAGCATAAAGAATGATAACAACAAAATAGAGCCAAGTGTGTGTCTTGCATTCAGAAGCAAACGTATAGCTACAATGGTTCCCTAGCAGGATATCCCCCTTCCACCCCTTTACAATGATGTGGTGCGGCTATTTATAGCGCAATTTCCCCCCAATTACAATCCTGGGCACAAAATCCCAGAGCTGACAAAAGCTGACAAAAGCGGCGAAAGAGCTGCGATGTTGACTCCTGCAGACAAGGACGTATCGTGCGGCAAGGTCCACCTGAAGACTTGGCAGCTACGTGGCAGTGCGGTTGATGAAACTTCGAGTCAGCATGAATGCGGGTAGCTGCGGTAGATGGAACTTTGCGTCAGCATAAATGGAGGTAGCTGGAGTAGGTAATTTGGCCCATGCTTGTCCTTTTTCCCATCACATCTCGGCTCGGATCCCGAGGCTGGACACTTGTCAACTTCTGATGAGGGACGCATCTGCCTTGAAAGGCAATCTCTCTTTTGTGTCCTACTTCGCTTGGAATCAGAGCGCAATTGGGCAGCGCAAGTGGGGAACAGCGCAGTTGGGGAGGCCTCCGTGCCTTAGATAGTTTTTGGGCTGCTTGAAAGATATTGCCCAACTGCGCACAAGCTAGAGGGCGCAGCCCGACTTCGCTGCGAAGTCGGGTTGCGCACTCCGACACTTAGTCAATTTGGCCGTTGTTCAGACTGCGCACAGGAATCAGGGCGCAGCCCGACTTCGCTGCGAAGTCGGGTTGCGCTCTGACACTTAGCTGATTTTCTGGATACTGCTTCCCAAGTGCGCACAGGAAGAGGAGCGCACCCCGACTTCGCTGCGAAGTCGGGTTGCGCTCCCATACTTAGCCAAATTCTGCTCATTTTCGGTCTTCTTCCGCACTTCGCATTCCCGAGTGCGCTCGAACTTAAGGGCGCACCCCGACTTCGCTGCGAAGTCGGGTTGCGCTCTTAGACTTAGAATTTTTCAGGGAATGTTTGCTTTGTTTTGGGAATTTTGACCGAAGAAAGAACAAGGGGAAAAGGGAGGAATGCAACTGATAGAAGGGGAGAAAGGGAAAGGAGATGGAGGGAAGGGAGAGCAGCATACTTACAAAATTTGAAAACATGGCACCCCGTGCAAAATGTGGCAACAGGACACTTAGTCAAATTTTGCATTTTAAACTTTCAGCTGAATTTCGCTCCAAAAACGAGCATCGGCGGGTGTCGCCCCAAAAAGGGAGCGACAGTGGGAGGGCCCAGACTTAGCCATTTTTGGCTCTTTTTCAAATTGATGGAACACTTGAAAGCGAAGCATGAAAACAAAAAATGAAAGATACAAAACATGAAACTGCATGAGGAAAACTGAAAGAGAGAAAGGAGGGAGGCAGCAGCAATTTCTTTAGATTTTCAGAAATTTTACCCCTTTACAAAATGTGACAACAAGTGTCGTACAAGGACTTGTCGTTCAAGGAGGTACTGTACAAGGAGGTGTCATACAAGGAGATGGATGTTTGTTAGAGGCTAAGGCAAGGTTGTCAAAGGCCGAGAAGTAGTCATTGGCACCAAGAGAGAAACAATCCAGAGCCAAGGGGAAGTTGTTTAAGTGGGTCGAGTGAAGACTACTAAAGTAAAGACGAGGAGAAAAATTCAGCTTAGATAGTGAAGGTTTCAATGGTTTGTCGTTGAGGTTTCAATGGGTACGCTGAAACCTCAACGATGAACCCAATGAAAGCTTCACTGTCTAAGCTGAATTCTTTAGTGGGTTTGCACAAAGGGCATTGCCCCTTGACCCTATAAGGGGGTTCCCACCCCCTTGACCCCCAACAAAGGTGGCAACAGGTGTTGCCCGTCATGTTGGTTATGTTGATTATGTTGGACATGTTGATGATATGGTTGATTATAGAAAGTGGGGTGAGCAATTGGAGAACAATGTATGGTTGGCAACAGTTTGAAGTGATGCTAGTTGCAAAAGGTATATGGAATAGAAGAAAGCGGAAGGAGCATGACAAGAGATTCCAGTACGTGTTCAGTGCTTCTATCCCCAGTGTTCAGCTCATGTGTTGTCGAGGACGCCAACAAGTTTAGAGGAGGGGATAAATGTAGGCAAGCAAATTGATATGTCTGTGTAAATAGTGAATAAGTTTTGTCAATTTGTGTTATTTTATAGTTTGTACACAAAGTGTTTGACGAAATGTGTGTACATATAATTAATAATGTTATAAATTCATAATGTAATATTTCATATGATAATGTGTAATGTCACAGACAAGTCATAAAGTGAACCGCGAAATGAAATGTAAATGTGAGTCAAATGCATGTCAAATGTAATTTAGGAAAATGATGAGGTGTCGGGTAGTTGGAGGATGCAACTACTTTTTAGTTGTATAAATAAGACCCTTCCCTTATTCATTCGAGAGAATGTAAGGGCCGAAGTGTGTGGCTGGCTGGTGTTTGGTGTGGTTGTGGTTGACATGGAAGGAGAGGCTAACCAGGTACATTTATTACTATGTATGTAAGGTGAATGCCATACATATTTTACCATACAAGCTATTGTTAATACAAGATCTACTCATATTCATTTATCATTTGCTATTGCTATTGTATGTTTCTTGTATGTATTGTCATTGCTAATTGCTGCAGAAGGTAGATTTGTAGGTTTATTTAAGTGGAAATGGAATTGTGTTTAAGTATGTTAAATTTTATTTCTACATGGGGCATAGTTACACCTGGCGGGATGCACTTACACCTAGCGGGGTAGCCTCTGGGCAGGGCGCACTACTTAAAACTTGGTCAATTTTCACCGATTAATTCATTGCTCTATCTTCTACCTCAACTTGTGTGATGGATCTCCTTTCATAGTGTGATGGTAGTAGTGGGCCACTACATTAGTGTGCAAGTAGCTAGATGGATGCAACTGTTGTATGCCACCCTTTGCATTCAAGACTGTGTACACCTTGTTGTCTGATTAGAGCACCTTCGGTCACATTTGACCATGCCATTTCCATATTGTATTGGAGGCTTATTGGGAATAATATTGATTTATGTCTTGATCTATCTTGGCTGTGTACTACATTCTTGGTTGTTCATGTAAGTTGTCTCCTATTCTTGTTATCATTTTCTTGTATAATACTTCTTTGCATATTACTTTGTTGCATTATTGTATTGTGTGGTATGATGTTATGTTGCGTGACTTGAATACTCTCTCATACTAAATTCCTCTTGCATGAAAAAAGCAATAATCAAAATACCATTTGTGCACTAACACTAACAATTAAATCTAAGATACTTTAATTTCTTGAAGGAAGAGCATTTATGAGTGTAAGTTAGCCATGATTGAGCAAACAATCACTTGTCTTTAAATGCTAAAATCTCCCTTAACATTAGAAGCCAAAATATTCAGAAAACTAATTTCATGAGGTAATTAGTAATTACACAAAATTGTTTCAAAAGGGGATTCCTAATTCGAACCTTGCACATAGTAGATACATAGATTTTGCAATTGCCATAGAAAATGTAAATATTGGTCACAGTCAATAGTTGAGCCAACATCTACTTAAAATTTCTAATTGCAAATTTCAATCATACAAGGGATATTAATGAAGATAGTCACTCCCAACAAAGCAAAAATGGTCTTCATTATTTCAGCTTCTCCTTTTTCTGTCCATTTTGAGACTTCTGTTGGTTTGTGTGTGTCTTAGTTCGTTGAGACTTTTGAAACAACATTCACGAAGGAGACTTGTTTGCTGGAATACTCTGAAAAGATGTGTAGGAAAGACTTATACATATACAATCATGCCATGATATGAATGACCAAAACTTTGAAAAAGGCAAGATGTATTTTCATATTGCCAATTACGTAGAAAAGATAACGCTTGAAGAAGAGACATACCTCAAGGGCCAAAGGAGGGAAAGAAATCAGGGAGAGTTCAGCAAGTTGATTCAAGTCCGTATTTTTTGGCAAGAACATGATAATATTTGGTGTGATCATTAGAGCAGCTTGAAACAGTGAAAAACTGCACATGAAGACCAAAAACAAGATATTTGTTTAGATCCAATTTTGTTTAATAATACTTTCAATAAGTTGCATAATTTATTTGTACTACACAAATATTCTTAGAAACAAATGTAGCACAATTATATAGCTAGCCTTACATAGGAGCATCAGAAATTATCAAAGCCCTCTACAAAGGTATTTTTGTATTAAATTGGCACTTATATTGTTCAGATGGCATTTGAAATGGTCCATGACGATATGACAGCAGGTGGCAGATCTGATGTGGCACCAGCTGAAGTGCCACCTAAGCAGTGAGTCGGCAAGTATATGTCCATGATATGTATAAGCATTTTGATTGTATATAGTCTATAGTTATGCAATTTAATTTACGTAGGTTTCCACATGTGGGTGCATGACACCACTTTGTATAAAGTAAGGGATTAAATTATTGTTTGTTTATACAGATACAAGCAGGTAGTTAGACAGTCACCAACTGCCTTCCGCTCATCTCTTTGTATATACACATCCCTTGATTTTGTTGTGGTTATCATTTGGAGCATAGAATATCATAGCATATAGTTTGGAGAGTTTCATGTGATATTGCATCATTTTGATTGTATCAGTTGTTGCAAATATCTAATGCATTGCATAATGTTTAATCTGTGCAATCCCTAATTTGCATACGAATGGATTATTGTTATTAATGTTAGCATTTGCAATGGAGTATTTCCTTCTTACATTTTATGTTCATTTACTTGCGTACAGATTACCAAACCCGTTGTGCTATATTTGGCATCGTTGTTGTAATGAGTTTGGATCGAGGATTGCAAAGACAAAATAAACATGATAGAGAAGTTGGATAAGTGACAATCCATGAAGTGTACATCGACGTGGATGTATACAACGACAAGGGAGAGGAATGATGACGCCAAGGTTCGAGCAGATCATGTAGTGAATGATACAACCAAATGAAGGGTGTAATGAAGAAAACGTGCCTGAGGATGTGGGACAGATTGCGATGCAGCCATGAAATCTCCTTTCACCAACAAAAGGAAGTGTTGAAGTTGAAGCTTCTACAAAGTCCCTTCAAGATGAGGGAAGACAAGGTGTACAAATTGTAGACAACTAAAAAATGTCATATTTCCTCTCGTCTAAGGTTAACATTTAATAATTGTGCAATTGCTCCAAATAATCCAAATATTTGACATTGTCACCTTAGAAACATTAATTCACCCTATTTTAGCCCCTTTGACCCATTAAGCCCCATCCTACACCTAGCCCATGTTCACCATGTGACTATCCCACTCCCCCTAGCCTATGTGCACACTCCCCTAGTCTATGTGCATATTCCCCTAGTCTACCCTATCACCCTAGCCTAGCCTACCCCCTACTCTCCACATCCCCATGCACCCACACAACCCCCCATGCTATTTAATGCATATGGGTGGGATGAGGACTCTCTCCACCCAAAAACATTAATGAGGCATGCCCCTTGGGTGGGGTGAGGACTCTCTCCACCCAAAAACATTAATGAGACATGGTGCACACATGCCCCTTTGACCATCCAAGTGGGAAAACCCAGATTTTTCCCTCCCCTCACTCAAGCCACTTGTATGCCATGTCACCTCCACCTCATCTCCACTTCACCACCCCCTCACCCTTGAGAAAATCTATAAATAGGCCCCCATTTCCTTTATTTTCATATGAGTGTGAGATTACCATAGGGAAACTCTACCAAAATTTAGCTAGAAACTTCTTGTATGCATTTGGGAGGTGTCATCTTGCTTGGATGTTAACCATGGACAGCATTGTGTGCCTCTCCTTCCATGCTCTTGTTTTGTAAATTGCTCACAGGTCGGAGACCCAACAGACACCAGACATGGAGGACAGCTTCCTGGTAGCCTGTAGAAGGTCCCCTCTGAAGGAAATTTTGTTATGATTAACACAGCCGAGACCGTCCACAAAGGGACAATTTACAATCCCTCCAAGAGCCAGTCACAGTCAAACATTCCACAACAAACCATCTACAGAGGTGAGCAAGGTAAATGTAAGGTGTTTTATCTCATTATGAGTTCAGTTTAATGCTTTAGTTCAAGTTTTTATTGTTTGCTCCTCTCATAAGCTTGGGTCCAACAAGGGGTGCTACTAA
Organism: Wollemia nobilis; assembly: GCA_028583015.1. NCBI lineage: Eukaryota > Viridiplantae > Streptophyta > Pinopsida > Araucariales > Araucariaceae > Wollemia > Wollemia nobilis. The sequence continues at coordinate 9,924,199 of JAQPPZ010000103.1, forward strand.
ATATTTGTTTTGGTTGTGTGCAAGGTTTTTGGAGACTCATTCAACCAAGGGTGGTACACAAGCATAAACCCACCCCCCCTTTTGAGGCTGTAAAAGCAGACGAAAGTGCCATAACATTGTATTGTGAAAAGAGATTTTCACCTTGAAAACCCTCTTTGTAGCCCAAGGGGCATTTGAAAATATTATGTTGTAATATCTTTCATGTTCAATAAAATGGCACGTTTTCTCTACCACACAAACACCAGTGCCTGTTTTGTCAAAATAAAAACGCGCAAAAAATAGCAACACCATCTAGATGGTGGAAGGAGTACTGTTGCTAGAGATCGAATGCGTGTGACTCCCTCAGGAGGAGGGAATTCCTTTGATGGAACAGACAAATTATGACAAGGAAAGAAATGCTGAATCACAAACGTGGTGGGAAACATTGCTCTTATCAACAAAAAATGAGCACATGGAAGACATGTGACACCTTAAAGAAAACTTGCACACAAAATATGGAGAAGATGCTTGCGCAAAAGTTGTTCATGCAACGAAAATTCTCATAGAAGACAATTGCACAAGTGAACAAGCTTTAGCAGGTGAAGAGGTTGGAACAAATGAACAAGTTCATGCCAATGAAAAAGAGTGCACAAATAAAATTCATGTAGACGAAGTCCACACAAATGTGCAAGCTTGTGTAGAGGGATAGGAACATGATGAAGAATCTCGTGCAAACAAATAAGGCATTTGAATAACTCCAGTATCAACACAAGTCTAGGAGAGAGTATTTGGAGGTGCACGGGATGAAAGTCTAGCACAAACATGATAGCAACCAAGCGTGTCAGGAAATGGATGGAGTTTATCACTTGAATGGAGTTGACATTTATAAACTCACGAAGGTGGTCATGTAGCTGTTGCCACATTTTGCACGGGGTGCCATGTCTTCATTTTTATTGCAAGTATGCTGCTCTCCCTTCCCTCCTCCTCCTTTCCCTTTCTCCACTATCCCCTTTCTCCCCTTCTGTCAGTTTCATCCCCTTCATTTCCCCATTTTCCTCTTGTACTTTCTTCGGTCAATTTCCCAAAAAGAGCAAAATGCCCCTAAAAATTCTAAGTACAAGAGCGCAACCCGACTTCGCAGTGAAGTCGGGGTGCGCCCTTAAGTTTGAGCGCACTCGGGGATGCGAAGTGCGGAAAATGACCGAAATTTGGCTAAGTGTAAGAGCGCAACCCGACTTCGCAGCGAAGTCGGGATGCGCTCTCATTTCTGTGTGCACTTGGGAAGCAGCGGACCCCTGAAATTTCTAAGTGCCAGAGCGCAACCCGACTTCGCAGCGAAGTCGGGGTGAGCTCTCATCTTCATGCGCAGTCGAAGCGGTGAGCAAAATTAGCTAAGTGTTGAGTGCGCAACCCGACTTCGCAGCGAAGTCGGGCTGCGCCCTCTTACTTGTGCGCACTCGGGCAGGATGTTGCAAGCAACCCAAAAACTGTCTAAGGCACGGAGGCCTCCCCAACTGCGTTGATTCCCCCTTGCGCTGTTTAATTGCGCTCCAATTCCGGGCGAAGTCGGACATGAAAGAGAGACTGTCTTTCAAGGCAGATTTGTCCCTTATCAGATTTTGACAAGTGTTCAGCCTCGGGATTCGAGTCAGAGATGTGACAACAAAAGGGCAAGCGTGGGCCAAATTACTATACCGTAGCTACCCTCATTTAAGCTGACTCTAAGTTTCATCTACCGCAGCTACCCTCATTTAAGCTGACTCAAAGTTTCATCTACCGCACTGCCACGTAGCTGCCAAGTTTTCAGGTGGACCTTGCTGCAAGTACAGTCCCTATCTGCAGAGGTCAACATCAGCAGCTCTTTTGCCGCTTTTGTCAGCTTTGTCAGCTATTGTCAGGTCTGGGATCCTGTGCCCGGAGTTGTAATCGGGGGGAAATTGCACTATAAATAGCTGCGCCATATCATTGTAAAAGGGTGGAAGGGGATATACTGCTAGGGAACCATTGTAGCTGTACGTTTGCTTCTGAATACAAGATACACTTGGCTCTATTGACTGTTCTTGTTCTTTATGCTGCCTTTATTTAGCATTTCTGCCTCATGTTGCTTATGTTATTGCTTACTGTTATTCTGCTATCTGGATATCGGTATTTGATGATTAAGTATTCCTGGAATGCATAGTTAGAGGATACATAGAATGAATGACATTGGTAGTTTCTGTAATGTATTATGTATTTAGTTGTTGTTAGTAGTGGTGATTGATAGTTGTGCTGCTTATCCTTCCCACCCAACACAAATCACATTTATATTTCTTTCTGCATTTCTAATTTCTTTCCTGCACTTTGAGCTTAAAACCACTTGAGAAAACATATAGGAAGCCGACCTTCTCCGGAGATTGGCACGGAAGGCATTCCTTCCTTCCGGCCTTTCAATCTGCTGGGCAAATCTAGGGCGCATTGCACTAAATCCTATCCTAGTGGCAGATTCGTAACCAACAGTAGCATCAGTGTGGACATTAGTAGATGTCTGATTTTTGACCATATTGATCCAAACGGATCCATGACAGGTCACTTAGAAGCATGACAAGATGGTGTCAAGGACAAACCACTAAGTGAAGGTGATCCAACAAGCTTCAAAACAGGGCAGCCATATTTTGGCCATAACACCTTTAAATGAAGTCAGATTGCAACAAAAGTTTAGAGGGAGGTTCCTAACATGAAGAAGAATGCTCAATACTAATTTGAACTCAAAAAAAATCATCTAGCCCCAAAGAATTAGGAAATAACAGTCAAGACTAGTCAGTAGTATTTTAGACATAAGTCAACCAAATAAAGTCCAAATTGAGTGATCCTTTTTTCAGGTAAAAAAGGACCCAAAAGACTATGTCTGGGTATAAAGTTCATGCCAATGTACATCTATCTCGCCACTCAAAATGGCAAAACTAAGTCTAATATGCAGTCCTATTTTCTATCTCCTCAGAAATCCAAACAAGATAAAATTTAAACTGAATGTATCTTTCATCGTTGTCCGTGTTTCCCCAAAAGAATAAGCTTAAAAAGCATCCATTTGTAACTTCAAAAGGCCAAAAATAGTTCATCCCTCAAGCTGTCTAAGAATAGGCTAAGTTGGGATGTGCAAGTTGGCCAAATAGTGAACTGGGCAGGTGTCAAGGAGAATATGTACAGGGGAGAAGCATGAAACATCACTTCCATGCATAGATACACTTGGAAGGACCTGAAAGATCAAGAAACATCCATTGCACTCCCATATTTGGAACTGGAAGAAAATATATGAGGCTTATTTGGGCCTGGAAAAGGGAGGAGAAGGGAGTTTTAAAGGGCCAGGGGCAGGGGCAAGGAAGTTCCAGCAAAACGAGACGAAGAAGACACAAAGAAGCACTATGCAAAGTTCAGAACAAGTGCATAGCAGCTGCACGTATCATCCAAGGCCAAATTGATGGCCAGTATCTCTTGTACATTCTCCATTTTTGCAAGAATATGAAGCTTGATTGAGTGAACAATGGGTTTTCTTCCCCTAGAGGGTTTTCCCCACTCTAAGTCACTGTGTCATTACTGTTGTGAGTGTAGTTTTCCTGATTAATCCATGATTTTAGTTGCATTCCACTTTATTCTATGGGATTTACATTGATTGATGTGGTTTTCATGCTTAGAAACTAGAAGGTTTGAACTAGAACCAAGCATTGTATAACAACAGCAGTAAATATTTGGGTTTACAGTAGATTTCAAGCTTCATTAGCATTGCATCAAGATCTTCATGGACTATCCATACTTTATTATTAACATCTAGGATTATCTTTAGGCATAGAAGATTAGATTTAATGCCAAAATAGAGGGGTTTTACAAGTGATTAGTGACTAGCATTATCATAGTTCGAAACCAAGTCAAGGAGGAAATTAAGTCTTTAATAGGATTTGTTTAAGGTTTCGTTTCAGGAAATTACAGATTACAAATGTGAAAAGAAGGGTCATTAGCTGACGAACAAGGTCAGTCGACCTACACACCACCAAGAGTAAGAGCAAGTATAGCACAATCGACAGTGGCTACAGCAGGAGCAGGAAAGCAATAGTGCCCAATGGTTCTAGCATATGGGAAGGATGATACCATCTGCCACATATATACTTGTGTAATGATATAGAAATCGAACAAAGTAGCAGTATGGATACAATTTTTTTCAGCTATGCTTAGAGACGTAGCAATGGACTGGAACCTCTTGTCGTAGATTCTGTTCTATTCATGGGATGACCTTACACAAGATTTTGAGAAGGAATTCAAACTTTTGAATGATGATACATAGATCACTGACAAAATTTATATCATAAAACAAAAGAAAGATGAAGACGTCAAGTCTTACAGCCATTGTCTTAAGGAGCTTATCGGCAAAATGCAAAAGCAATTTGCCAATGGACTCCAAAAACAAAAGTTCATGGATGGACTTCTTTTGAAGTTTCGGAAGAAGAAGAAGGTTGTACCCCCAACATCATACTAGGAGAATTTTAATTGAGGCCTTAAATTTGAAAAGCGAAATGATGACAATGATGGCGGGAGAATTCGGAGGAAAGTGCATAGTAGCTTCAACAACGATGATGATGAGAAGAAAGGCACGTCCTACACTCAAAAAGGATGTCTTGTACATGATGCACAAGATGAAGGAAGAAAAGAAAGAAAAGGACACATGATATTCTGTATTTAGAGTGTCTGATTAAAGAATACACCAACACCAATTGCCTAAAACATGCATACTGCAATATTTGTGAGGTTCATGAACATTCGATGTCAGAATGTCTTCAATTTGAAGAGCAAGAAACATTAGAACTTGGCACTCCAAGAAGTCAAGGAGAAGCCAAATGTAAATTTTCCTAACCCTAGATAACTGCTGTCCTATGTTATTTTAAAATAAATCAGATCTGAAAAGAATTTATTCAAACATGCAACAGTCACACAGATGGCTGGAAAAAATAAACAGCGTGAACAGCGGAAGTTAAATATATTTCTGAACCTGAAATATTACAAATAAAGGAGGCTACAGCTACAGCAGAACACCCTGCTCTCTTGCTGCCTTTTTTGGCCAGCAATTTCACTGTTCTTCTCCTCCTAAGCTTGTAGTTTTCCTTCAGCAATCTGTTCTTCTCTTATTTTTCTGTGTATAAAACACTCTTGACCTTCTCCTTTTATCCTTGAAAAAGGTAACCCTAATCTCTCTAACCCTAAGATTAGATCTCATATCATCTTGAGATGTAAGGTTAAAAATAGAAAATCACTTAAGTGAATTTCAAAATAGAATCACTTTAGTGAATTACAAAATAGAATCACTTAAGTGAACTTAAAAATAGAAAATCACTTAAGTGAATTTCAAAATAGAATCACTTAAGTGAATTACAAAATAGAATCACTTAAGTGAACTTAAAAATAGAAAATCAATTAAGTGAATTTCAAAATAGAATTATAAATGTCTCGAACCACTTCTAGCACGTTCCTACTGAAGCCTATGCAAGAAGTTTTTTTCCGAGCTACATTTCTCAACGCTCCCTCTTAGCGAGGAAGGAATTTTGCACCAATCCAAGTTTGTCTCTGAATGCTTCAAACTTCCCTTTCACTAAGGGCATGGTCAAAATATCAACTACCTGCTGATCTGTGGGAATATACTGGAGCTTTACGACTCCCTTCCGAATCTTGTCTCGTATGAAGTGATATTTGATGTCTATGTGTTTGGACTTGTCATGAAATATCTGGATTCTCGGAGAGTTTGATACAACTCCGATTATCACAGTATATCACCGTGGGATCCAACTCCTGATCAATCAATACTGTAAGCAACTTGTGAAGCCAGATGGCCTCACAACTAGCAATATTGGTTGCCATGTATTCGGCCTCTGTTGAGCTAAGTGCCATAGAAGTCTGCTTCCTACTGAACCAGGATATCATGCCTGATCTGTCTGCTACATTGCCTGCCCAATCTGAGTCTGTATACCCCTGCAACCTCAGTTCACCATCTCCAAGATATCTCGGACCATACTCCACTGTGCCCCTCAAGTATCCGAGCACATGTTTTGCTGCTACCCAATGCTCCTGCCTTGGCTCCACCATGAACTGACTCAAGGTGTTCAATGCAAAACATATATTTGGTCGAGTGTTGACCAAATACATCAAGGATCCTATCAGCTACAACGTAGGATCCACCAATTCTGAATCTGAAGCTCTCACCTTCTTCAGATTAGTGATCATGGGTGTGGCCATAGGTTTGCAGTCCTCCATTCGAAACCTCTTTAGGATCTCAACTGCATACTTACCCTGCCCATGGAATATCTCCCCTGATCTCTGCAAAAACTCCAAACCCAAGAAGTAATGCATCGTGCCAATGTCCATCTCAAACTCAGCTGTCATATCTGCGTTGCACCCTGCAATGAGCTTCTCTGCACCTGTAAGAAACAAGTCATCTACATATAGCACCAAAATGAGTAGATCAATCCCAACAAATATGTAATATAGATTAGGATCTACATCACTTTTGACGAAGCCCACACTCTGCAAGTATTCATCTATCCTGGAATACCATGCTCTCGGTGCCTTTTTGAGTCCATAGAAGGCTTTCTTCAGCCTACAAACATGGAACTCCTTCCCATTTACCTCAAAGCCCTGAGGCTGCTCTATGTACACTTCTTCCTCAATGATCCCATTAAGGAAAGTTGTCTTCACATCCATTTGATGAATCCGCCATCCCATAGATGAAGCTAAAGACATAACTGCTCTAATGGAAGTGTATCTGGCGATTGGATCAAAAGTCTCCTCATAGTCTACTCCCTCTTTTTGGGAGAACCCTCTCTCCACAAACCTTGCCTTGAACTTCTTGATGCTGCCATCTGCAGCATGCTTAATTTTGTAGAGCCACCTGGAACTCACAACTGACTTCCCCTCCGGTCTTGGAACTATGTCCCAAACATCATTCTTCATGATGGAGGTGTACTGCTCCACCATGGCATCCTGCCAAACCTGCTGGTCTGTTGCCTCCTGAAAACTGGAAGGCTTTGAATTTATGATGTTACTCATCAATGCCATGTAGTTTGAAAACTTCCTTGGAGGTCTGCTCTCCCTAATCATGCTTCTAGGAGCCTCAACATACTCGTGAGCATCCCTTAATGTCTGTGTAAGCCATCGAGGTCTCCTGATAGAACTGGAAGGGGCTAATGTCTCCACCTCCTCACCTGAAGGTTGTTGTCCTGAACTAGAAACCACTGGTGTCTTTGGTGACCCTGGCTCAACCTTCGGAGCTTCCTGCTCCTCATTCTCTATCACTGGAATACGCTCATGGGACTTCCTAGATGCAACGTCCTCCTCAAACTTTACATCCCTGCTCACTACTGTCTTCCTCTTCTCTGGAATATAAACCCTGTAAGCTTTTGAAGTCTCATTGTATCCTATAAATAAACCCTTCCTACTGGAGGTCTCCAACTTGGTCCTCTTCTCTTCCGGAACATGGATATAAACTGGACATCTAAAGATGCAGAAATGACTCACCTCTGGTTTCACACCAGTGAATGCCTCCTCTAGTGTCTTGTCCTCCAAGATCCTGTGAGGACACCTATTTTGGATGTAGACTGCTGTGTTGCATGCTTTTTCCCAAAGAAACATCGGCAAGCCCTGGTCATGAATCATGGCCCTCGCAGCCCCTATGATGGATCGATTATTTCGCTCTGCAACCCCATTCTGTTGTGGGTTGTATGGAATAGTCAGCTCCCTCTTGATTCCTGCCTGCTTGCAAAAACCATCGAACTCCTTGGAGGTATATTCACCCCCATTGTTTGATCTCAAGACCTTGATATTCTTCTCTGTCTGGTTCTCAACTAGAGCTTTGAACTCCTGAAACCTACTAAAGACTTCATCCTTGGTCTTTAAGAAGTAGATCCATGTCTTGCGAGAGAAATCATCAATAAAGGAAACATAGTACATGCTACCTGAAATTGATCCTATTGACATCGGTCTACAAACATCTGAATGTACTAGATCTAGTATCTCCTTAGACCTATGCTCGTTGTTTGGGAAAACAACCTGGGCATGCTTGCCAAGCGTGCACCCTCTGCATACTCCCTATTGCTCAATGCTGAACTCTGGAAGTCTTGTGATTATCTCCCTCAGAATAGGCAACGGTCTATGATGCAGGTGTTCCATCCTCTTGTGGCACAACTCGCACAAGTTATTACTGCTATGAACTAGGGCTCGAACAGGTTCACCCTGCAACCTGTATAGACTGCCTTCTCTAACCCCTCTCACTTGTGCTATTTCCGGGCTAAATTCTTTTGGTGTAATAAGGACATGTTGGTTCTTGAACTCCACTGCATAACCCTTATCCTTCATAACCGAAACTGAAAGCAAGTTCTTCCTGAGACCTAGAACAAACAAAACATCATCAAAGTCTAAAGAGTTCCCTGACTGGAGTCGAAAATGAATGGTACCAATTCCTGCAATTGGATATTTGGTAGCACCACTAAGCTCAACCTGAACCCTTGAGTCAAGCTCTTGTAGACTGGTAAAACACTGTCGGGCTGATGTCATGTGCCGAGATGCCCCACTATCCACATACCAAGAATTTCTTGGAACCGTGCTGGTAGAAAGGCAAGAGACTAATGAGAAATCCTTCTCAAATTTGGCAGCAAACTCGTTCATCTGAGTTTCTACAGAGGTTGCTACCTGCATCTGCTGCTGCTTCCCTTTGCCCTTCTTGTCTGGACACTGTGATGCATAATGGTCGTGCTTATGACAAATGAAGCACTTGATCTTGCTCAAGTCCTTCTTCCCTGACTATGAGATTGACTCCTTATTCTTTACCTTAATCTTGCTGGGTCCTTTACCTCTGCCATTCTTGGTTTGCCCAAGGAGAGCTAGGTTATTGTTGGTTATGAATCTGCCACTAAGGAAAGGATTTTAATCTATTGCGCCCTAGATTCGCCTAGTAGATTGAAAGTCCGAAGGAAGAAATGCCTTCTGTGCCAATCTCCGAAGAAGGCCGGCTTCCTATACTAATCTACTTGGTTTTTCAGATAAAAGTGCTGGAAAGAAATTATAAAAATGCAGAAAGAGATGTAAATGTCATGTGCTTTGGGTGAAGAGAACAAGCAGCACGATTACTAGCTAGTACACAAACCAACAACAACCAAAACAAAAGCATGTAACAGAAACTATCACTATTACTTCTTCCTATGTATCCTTCAGTTTCATTGTAATAACCCTCCCTATCTAGTTCTCTAGGGGTTTGCCAATTCTTAACCTTTTTCGTGAATTTTTGATATACAAATCACAAACACAGAGCAATCCAGAATTCTTGAAAATATTGCTTTATTCTTATATCAAAACTAGGGCACAAATTACAATGCAAATACCTCAAATTCTAATGAAACCCTAGCTGCTCCGTACTCTATAAATGATGATGAAGGCTCAGCCCTTCTGATGTGAATACTATGTGGTGTCCCAACTCCAAATATTCCCTGTATAATCTCTGAATGACCCTGTGTGGTAACCCAAATCCAGAAGTCTTTAAAACTGAAGTCCAACTGCAATCCCGACGTGGAAATGCTCAGATTGACCTGAGGGTAATCTTGCTACCCCGAAGCCAATGTCCCTATAAGAGGTTGTCGTCTCTCACAAGCTCCAGAATCTCTATAAATGGCTCTGCCAGAGAGTCCTCCAAAAAACCAGAGAGAAAAATAATAATCTTCGCATATCTCCAAATGAACTCAAAACCTCCTTTTATCTCCTCCATAGGTCGACCTAGGGTTAGGTCACTTTTAGGGTGAGCAAATATAATTTTATCAATTTTTAATTCCACCTTATTTCTCCTTAATTTATTCACCCCCTTATGCCTAGGCTTAACGACTTTTTAAGTCGTCACTTAAAATGGCCCCTTTTAAGTAAAAAATGATTTTATAATAAAATAAAGTCACTGACTTTACAAAATTAAATTAAATAATCACTTTATTAATTTTATCTTCGACCATTAAAATTTCCAACCTCTCGCCCATCCGAATTGAAATCCGTGAATGGTTTTGGACACCCATTTCATCGAAGAATATCATCGCATCATGCCTGTTGTCCACCGAAACCCTAAAAACGGACATGGCTAAAAATAGTAAATCTGATCAAACAAATCTCCGAATGAGCCCAAACGACCATCAATCAATAGCTCTCTGGGTACTGACAAAGATTGTGGTATAGTATTTTTTGTCAATCAGAAAGATCCATTCTCATTGAGAACAACTTTTGGGACTATTGGAAGACCAATAGATTCAAATCAAAGACCTTGAAGATAGCTTGGGATTTGGGTTTGGGTTTCATCTGCTGGCAACTTTGGTTGGAACGTAATAACAGGATTTTCAAAAAGGAATTTAGACCAGAGGAAAGAATCTGGGGCACTCTAATTAGGAAACTTTTAGAGACAGTGCAGGCTAAAACTCAAGAGGACTCTCGGATGGCGAGAGGATGAAGCGGATATATTGAACAACTCCGAAACAAGCGCAATCCGGGAGCTGTTGGTTACGAATCTGCCATGAGGAAAGGATTTTGGGTTAATGCGCCCAGATTCGCCCACCAGCATGAAAGGCCGGAAGGAAGAGATGCCTTCCGAGCCAATCTCCGGAGAAGGCCGGCTCCTTGGGGGGGGTTTTGATTTAAGCTAAGAGTACGGGAAAGAGATAAATGTACGAGAAAGGGACAAATGTACGAGAAAGAAATTACAAATATGTCCAGATGTTGGTGGGGGGAACTAACAGTACGGGAACACACTAATTACCGCTACTTATTGCATTATAAACATAGAGCATGCCAGGAAACGCAAAAACTATGTGTACTTCCGATACTCATGCAGTGTATGCACAGCTCCAATGATCCCCTAGCAAACATTCCCTACAAGGAACTAACAGCATGGCAATGCACCGGTTTACCAGATACGTACACTAACATGAGTAGAAAGCAGACTTAGAGATATCAGAACCAGGTATATGTGTTTATGTAGAGAATTTAACCGCACAGCTCAATGGCTCCCTAACAGACATTCCCTACAAGGAACTAACAGTGCGGGATCGCATCGGTCACCGGATACGGACCAGACAACAAAACACATAAGCGATGGAGCTGCTACCACATCTATTCTATATATGCTTTAAATTAATGAAATACGAGAGGGTGCTTTAAACAAACAATGCTAGAGGGACTTGCTCACCAAATGCTGAAATGAATCAACAAGCCGTGACAGGTTAGCCTAAGGCATATAATGAAAAGACGAGCATAAAAGAATAAAGACAGCAGAACAGAACCAGGCATACAGATTATATTCATAAGCAGAAGCACGGTTACAATAAGCACAGTAGTTCCCTAACAGACATTCCCCTTTCCACCCTTTACAATGAATTCATGATGGGCTTTTATAGCCCGAGTCCCTCCCGTTACATTAATGGGCACAAGGTCCCGATCAAACATAAGCTGACAAAAGCGGCGAAAGAGCTGCAAATGCTGACCTTTTGTCGGACCGGACTGTACCCGCAGCATGGTCTTCCTGGAAGCCGGACAGCTACATGGCGGTGCGCTGGGCAGGACTTCAATCCAGCGATGATGCGGGTAGCTGGAGCAGGTAGAACCTCAGATCAGCTTTGAATGAGGCTACTGGCATGGGCAGTGCAGCCCATGCTTGTCCTTTTGCTTGGCACGTTTCGGCTCTAATCCCGAAGCTGGACACTTGTCAGATGATGGATGATCTTTGTTTGACACGTGTCTGCCTTGGAGGGCAGTCTGTCCATCTTCGCTTGGGATCGGAGCACCTCGGGATGCGCGGGCAGAACGTAGTGCAGTCGGGAAGGCCTTCATGCCTTGGTCAAATTCCGGGTTTGTTCCCTACTGCGCACCTGTCAAGGGCGCACTCCGACTTCGGTGTGAAGTCGGAATGCGCACAGGCGAAAACTGATGTCTGCCGCCGTACGGACTTGCTCCAGCACTTGATTTCTCTTTTGTCAGCCTGCCAGTCTGCCAGTTACAAGGTGCGCCCAGAAGAGGGGCGAAGTGCGAACTTCGCACCAAAACTGGGCGAAGTGCGAACTTCGCACCCAGACTTAGCCATTTTTCAGGTGACTTGCTGGAAGTTGAAAAATTAACTGGGGGACTCCAAGAAAGGGGGGAAAGAAAGAGAATGCGGGAAAGAAAAGGAAAGGGAGAGAAGAAGGAAGGAAAATGGAGGAAGAGGGAAAAGAAGAGCAGCATTATTACAACACTGAAGACATTGCACCCCGTGCAAAATGTGACAACATTTACGGCGGCTCGCGGGGTGTCGAGCTCGCCTCGGCGCAAAGAATCCATGCCTTCATCCTTTGGGTGCAGAGGAACTTGCCTCCCCTGCCTTTTGCTGCTCTAGCTGTTCTCCTTGCGGCAACTGTTCTTCAGATTCATCTTTGTCAGTTGCCTCCTCAGAGTCGCCTTCCGAAAACTCTCCATCTCGTGCTTCTGCCTCGCAGATGCGAGTGTATGCCTCCTTGGCTGGGCGCCAAGCTTCTGCTTCAAACGGCCGGCGGTCAGCTGCATCTTCTAATGCTGCGTGGAAAGCAGCGACCGCGTGCAGGTCGATGGTGAGGTATCTTTTTTCTAACTCCTGGAAGTAGGAGCTGATCTTGGAATATTTGACCACCATCTGAGTGACCTGACTGTCTTGAATTGGCTCAGTCCAGCTATCAATGTCAACTGTATCTGCTTCGAAGGACTGCCAATTCTTTTTTACCCGATCTAGGGTGAGAAGCTCGCCATTTTCAACAAAACCTGGGCACCCAAGTTCTGAAAGAGCGTGAAAGGGGGCCAAACAAATGTCTCTTTCATGCGTGAATGCGTCTAGCATTCGTACAGCCACTCTCACCTCTTCAACTTTTTTGAAATATTTGTGCAAGGTCACCCTTGCACCTGCCCATTCTGCAGCGAATGAGGACACGGGAGAAAAATGGAGGCCGTTGCGCTCGCGCTCCTGAAGATTTACCGCCGAGGTCCGGCCATTGCTTCGCACGGCGCTCGGCCTCCTCTACCACAGGCTTTCCACAGGCAGAAACTTCTTGAATTCTGGATGCGAAATCCAGAACTGCCATCGCCTTGAAGGTGTGGGGCTTGCATTCCCGCAGCAAACCAGCCCGCATCTCCTTAACCTTTGTCTTTGAAAAGGCCGTCGCTTGAGATGCTCTCTCTGCAAGTTGCGACTGCGCTTGCTTCAAAGACTCCTGGAGCTGAGAAATCTGCTCCGAGGCTGCTTGCTTTTCGGTTGCGGCTTGTTGCTGAGAAGCGGCCAGCTGGGCTTTGAGTTCATCTGTTTCTTGCCGCGCCGCTTCCAGCTGCTCAGTGGACCTAGACAGGTCCTCTTCAAGCTGCCTTACTTTATCCTGCAACCCGAAAAGCTCTTCCTGCTCCTCCAGACTTTTGACAAAGAGACTGTCAGCTTTGCGCATTATCGACTGAATCTGATACTGCTTGTTAATGTCGTCAAAGCTTTTCTCCTTTGTCTGGAGCTCATAGTCCGCCCTGGTCATTTCCCGGAGAGGTTTCTTTACTTTCGGGATTATTTTCTCTGTTGTAATCACTCTCCTCCCGAAATCATACTTTGCGCGTTTTTCCGGGGCGGCTATCTCTTCATGTCTCCTCCGCTTCAGGTCCTGGAGGAAAGAGACAGAATACTCTACAGCCCTCGTTGCCAGAGGCAAGTCGTCTGTATTCTGGAGGTCGTCCATGAAATCTGGTTCCCCCGGCCCTAGGGTTTCTGGCGAGACGTCTCTCCTACGGGGATGGGATCAGGAGGAACCGGACGGACCTTGGAAGAATCGGCCGCTTGTGGGGGCGACCGGGAAATGGAGATGGGAATGGCTGACATTGCAAGGGTTTGAAGCGGCTGAGAAGGTGGATGTGACGGTGAACGGACGGTCTCAGCACTGACTTCAGGCGAAGGGTTTGGAGTTGTGCTCAGAGAAAGAGAGACGTTAGGGTTATGAGCAAACTGATCGAAAGAATGGGGGCCGCTAGAAGGACGCGGAGACGGGGAGGGGGATGCGGCCATGACTTGCTCGGATTGAGCGGGAGACGGAGTGGGAGTAGGACTTGGTGAGACTAAAGAGACAGGGGCAGCAAACGTACCTGCGGGCTCCGCCTGAGCCGATGCCGGATGGATGTCTTCGCTTCTGGTCTCGGCGGCTGGCTTGGGACTGCCCAGAGGAACTGCCTCTGCGGCGGCAGGACGCGGCTGCGGCTCTGCAACTGGTTGCTGCACTATCAGGCTAGGTCGCCTGATTTTCTCAACTCTCCTCCGCTTCTTTTCTTCTGGAATAACGGTTGGATCAGGGGAAGGAGATGAAGCAGGTGCAGCAGGCGTTGAGGCTCCCACGGTGAACTTGTACCGGGGTTTGACTTGCAGAAGGTCTGCCGCAACCGGTCTGCTCTGTGGCGGCGCTGGCGCTTTTCGTGCCTGAGGGACTGCCTCGGGCGCTGCTTCGACTAACTCTTTCGCCTTCTGAGGCGCCGCCTTGGAAGCCACGGGCTGCATTGGATTTGCCTGGAAGTCTGCTGGGCCCACGCTGGTAGTTGCCGAAGTGTACAACTGTTTGGGAGGAGACCCTCCTTTATAATCTTCAAAGGGACCTCGGGGAACGTAACCTTGATATGCGAACGGCCGCCAGCTGTCATGATGCTGGTCATAGAGAACCGAAAAGTCGTCATCTACGGCCAGGTTTCTCCTTGTTGATTTGTCGTGTTGCGTGCGGCATCTCATCTTCCAGCATTCGGTAATCTTTTCTTTAGACCAGTTAAGGCCTGCTATCTTGGATAGAAATTTTTTGAATCCTGGAGATGAGAAATGGTGGTCCGGGTTTCGCTTGGGGTCATATGTCACCTCCTCGCAGTAAAAATCCTGCCAGGGAGGAGAAGCTTCCATCAATTCTATTTCCCAGTCAAGATCCACATGAACCACATCGCATCTATCTTCGGTTATATCTGCCGGGGGCGAGAGATGCGCAAACTTTCCCCTTATTCCATACGGGTCATACTTCCAGCGCTGTGGCAACAAAACCAGGCCAAATCGGGAAAGCTCTTGCTCTAGGTAGACATGCTGTCCTACCTCAAAAATCTCAACATTTGCCCGGGAAAGAGGGTATTGAAAAATCTGTCCTCTCTTTTTTCCTAGGCCGAACTCCTCTTCAACATAGTCCATTTGTCGGGCAACCTCCATCCCGAACAGGTGCTCTGAGCACCAATAGGGCAGCAAATGGGGTTTGCCCTTGAATCCGTAGATTCTGACCACAATCCCTTGCGTCAGTCTGAAAACGTCCCCGAGCTTCTGATTTATCAAAGCGCTCGTCATTTCTCTCGGGGGACGGGGGATCTCGCTTTCGGTGAAGACTGACATGACGAATCCCAGAAAGTTGATGTTGAACTTGTAGTAGGACCCTTTCCGGTATAAGTCATCCGTCCAGTTATAGACGGGCTGTGGTTCTCCCCTCTCGTTGACCTTCTTCAGGTTCAGGATCGGCATTTGGGGATGCAGATGGTACAAACAAAGCCAGGCTAGAACGGAACTGAAACGAAAGTCGGTGGACTGCTTCTTCTGAATCTTGAACAGGCTGGAATGAATGGCATATGCCAGCCAGTCTGCCCAGTCGAAGGAGATGGGACGCTTCCCACTTCTCTGTGCTGCTGGCTCGTAGGATTCTCCACATAGGAGACATTCCGCGCGGCGCTAGTCGGTACTGGCTGTACCAGCTCATCAGAATCGCAGCCAAGAATAGATGCCAAAATAGTGTACAAGTACTTGCTACGAAAGCGTGTCAAGGGCATGGGGCCGGTTAGCCATTGTCCGGCCGCATAGCGGGGCGTTCGGCTACGAATTGAGGAAATCCCTCATCCGTTTGGTTGGCATGAAACGTCCCCTTTGCTCGCCCAAATTTATCTTTACGAGAATGGCGTTGGAGTCATACTCCAACCACGAGGCGAAGCCGGTGGACGATCTCCCTGCGCGGTGCGAACAAGGGTTTACCGCTGGAGCTGCAAATTTGCCGGGTAGGCTGGTGCCGTAGTGTCGACAATTAGGTCTACCGACTACGGGCATTGGTGGGTGGAGGGCACAAGAATTTGAGCAGATTGGATTTGTACGCCGCTCCGAAATGGTGGGAGGGCGAAACTTTGTCTGCTTGACTCTCCACATTTGCCCGCAGCTTCGCCAGGCTCATCGAAAAGGAGCCGTCCTTGTATCCCGACAAATAATTCACCGGAGGTGGTGGGGCTTGCCCACGCTGTACTTTCTTCGTCCGGGACTTTGACCTTTTTTACGGCGGGGTTTCACTCCGAAACGCCCGGCCGCGGTAACTCCTTTGGTTCGCCACTTTCGCTGGACTGCGCTGACACTGGCATCTTTCCTTTGTCCATCTCTCCGAATCAGCAATAATTGCAAGTTCAAGACGTCTGCAGCAGATTTCGCTGTCACAGGAATAATTTGCCTTTGTCCGAGGAATAATCTGCATAGTCTGGAATGTTTAAAAACATCTGACCCCCTTTTCTAGATAAAGACGTCGCGCAGGAGGGGGTAGGTCGGCTGAGTTAAGGTTCTTAGATGGCTGCGCAGGAGAATGTTTGGAAAAAGTGCGCTCCGGCAGACGTGCCAAGCCTCTTTTGTTGCACCTTCGTTGAGGAACGTGCAATCATTAATTCTGTCTCGAGTGCTGCACCATGGCTGACGTCGCTGCCACCAACCGGGCACACTGCTTGCTCAAGGAAGGACCATTGGTGCGGAAACCTATTTTGGAATGGTTGCAACGCGCCTTGGGCCCAGCTTGGGACCTTTTTTGAATATTTTATTCGTTTTTTAAACTTCACGCAAGCTGGCACGGATTACAAGGCGGGGTCGGACTTCGCCCAAAGTTGGGCGCGTCCCGGCTCGCCGGCGAGTCGGACTTCGCCAATTTCGGGCGAAGTTCGAACTCGCGCAGCCTTGCTGCATTGTTCCTCCTTTTCTTCGCTGTGCTCAAGGGGTGAGCGCGTTCTGGTTTCCTTGCCACCTTTGGACTTTGGCCAGCACTTAAACTCTTTTCTGCTCTTTAGACTGAACTGGGCTGCGCAGCGCGTGCGTTGAGGCGGGTTCGGACTTCGCCCGAATTTGGGGCGAAGTGCGAACTTGTTCGCACTTCGCGCAAAAGTTGCGCGCAGTGCGTACTTCGCACGGAAAGAGTGCTGCGATGCGTACTTCGCACGGAAGCTCGGCCGAAGTCGGACTTCGCGCGCGAAGTCAATCTTCGCTCAAGGCTGAGCGGAGCTTATCTTTTGTGTGCTTTAGCATTCTCCCTTGATCGGACTTCGCAATTTGGCTGGGCCGAAGTCCGACTTCGCTGCGAAGTCGGGCTTCGGCCAACACTTAGTCAATTTTTTCTTTTCTTTTCCCTGCATTCTTTGCTTATTTTCTTCCTTTGCACAGCCGAACTTCGCCCTTCCTGAGGGGCGACGACAGACTTCGCTGCGAAGTCTGTCTCTCTCTCCCATGCCACAGTTAAGCTCAAATAAGAATAAAAACAATTTAAAAGCTGAAAACCGGAAACCGTACATCTTTGGGAAATAAAAAGCATAAGGAAAATTTTTTACAAGGGCCACTCGGGCGCCTTTAACAGCGGTAAAGTTTCAAGTGGAACCCGTTAACAGGGATAGGCAGGAGCTGACCCTCCATATCCCGCAGTATGTAGGCATTGAACTGGTTCACCCGGGCAATATGATAAGGGCCCTCCCAGAGAGCATCAAACTTCCCGTGATTACCCGGCTTTGCTTTGTATGAGTCCCACTTCAGCACCAGGTCCCCGATTTCGAAAACTCGGGCAGTGGTGCCTTTGGCAAACCAGCCTTGAGTGGCTGCAATGTGATCCGCGAAGGCCTGGTATGCACTTTCTCTGTCTTCTTCCAACTGCAGGAGTTGGCACAGTCTGTCGTCCACCGGGTCTCCGCTGCTCCTGTCTTCGTCAATCATCCACAGGGCGGGGATCTCGATGTGTGATGGCATGACGGCCTCTTTGCCATAGACGAGCGCATAGGGGGACGTTCTGAGGGATTTCTTGAACGCAACTCTGTCCGCCCATAGCGCCCGGTTCGGGGAGCAAGTGCCAAGTCCGCTTGTTTCTGTCAATGGTCCTCCGGATGATCTTCAGGAGGTTCTTGTTAGTAGACTCGGCAAGGCCATTCCCCTGCGGGTAGTAATTAGAAGACATCTTGTGATAGATGCCAAGTCTGCCGGTGTACTCCGTGAGTACAGCGCCTACAAATCCCGGACCGTTATACGTCACAATTGACTACGGAACCCCGAAGCGGGTAATCGGGCTCTCAATGAACACGATGACCGTTTCTTGGTCGGCGTTTTTGGTCGGGATCGCCTCCGTCCACCGCGTGAAATAGTCGGTAGCTGTAAGAATAAACTTATGGCCGGCGAAGGAGTTAGGAGAAATCACCCCAATAAAGTCTAAACCCCATTGTTGGAACGGAGTCTCGGCCTGAATCGGTTGAAGGGGCAGGGGTGCTTTTCTGTTTCGGCCAGCAAACCTTTGGCATTGATCACATTTAGCGCAGACCGCATGCGCGTCTGCAAACAGAGTGGGCCAATAGTACCCAGCCCTTATTATTTTTAAGGCCGTTGGCCTTGAAGAATGGTGACCCCCAGGCATCCCGGAATGAAATTCTCCGAGGACCCTAGGCTGGTCGGATTTTCTGACGCACCGCAACAGGATGCCGTCAATGTTTCTGAAGTAAAGCCCCTCGGGGCGAAGAGTGTACTTGAGTGCACCCAGCCGAAATCTCCTTCGTTGTGAGGCGTTCAGGTGATCGGGACATCTTCCGGTGCAGAAGAATCTCACCAGTTCATCTGTCCAATCACTCCCCTCCGATAAGGAGTCGGCTAGGTAGATGCGTGTCGCTTGTGTCCTCCCACTTACGGGCGGAGATGCCGGCTACAGCGCTTCGGGCCAATTCATGACACAAGGCTCGGCCTCTGATAAGCTTGGTGGGCCGCACTTCGATGTCGAACTCCTGGATCTTGGCAATCCATCCCGCTCTCTTGTGACCCGGTTCTCCTTGCAAAATAAAACTTCGAACATCCGGGTGAATCACAAAGACGGTTGTCTTGCTCTGGGAGACAAAGTGCCTGAACTTTCGGAGGGACTTCATGACAGCATGAACTTGCCGCTCTATAAAATTGTACTTTTCTTCATGCGGCAAGATGACTTGGCTCGGGGAACGCTATGGGGCGCTCCTCACCGTCGTCTCCCTTACGAGTCAGGACTGCGAGCGTAACTTTCGGGTTCTCCCACTGCATACAGGATGAAGTCCTTGGAGTAGTCCGGGTTGGTCAACACCGGAGCTTGTGCAATTCGGGCCTTGATCTCCTCGAAGGCTTGCTCTCTCTCATCAGTCCATTCGTAAGGTGTGTCTTTCTTGAGCTGTTCGGCCATGGGCTTGATCACCTGTGCGAAGTCCGGGATGAACTTCCGCACAAAGTTAATCTGACCGAAGAAGGACTGCAGCCCTTTTTTGTCGATGGGGGCTGGCAAGCGAACGAGGGCTTCCGCTCTGTCAGGGTCAATGGCGAGGCCTTCCTCGGAGATGACATGTCCCAGCAGCTTTCCTTCCTTTACCGCGAAGACAGACTTCTTCGGGTTGATAGAAATGCCGAATTCTCGACAACTCTCAAATATCTGCCGTAGGTGCGAAACATGATCTTCTCGTTGGTGAGAGAAAACAGTCATGTCATCAAGGTAGATGACAATGATTTTATTGAGCAGCTCTCGGAAGGCCAAGTCCATGGCCCTTTGGAACGTGGCACCAGCATTGGATAAGCCAAACGGCATGCGCTGATAGGCGAACGTCCCCCACTTCGTGGTAAACGCCGTCTTATGCTGGTCTTCGTCTTTGACCCAAATCTGGTTGTAGCCGGAAAATCCATCTAAAAGTGAAAATCTGTGGGCTCCAGCAACGATATGTAGGATCTGGTCGATTTGGGGAAGCGGATAGTGGTCCCGGAGGGAAGCACTGGTTAAGGTTTACGAAGTCGACACAGAGACGAATGTCGCCATTCTTTTTCCTCACGGGCACCAAATTCGCGACCCAGGATGAATGTTTGATGGGGTAGATGATCTTGGCCTCCAGCATCTTCAAGAGCTCGGTCTTCATCATGGCCTCAATCTTGGGATTCACGGCCCTTTGCTTCTGTCGGAATGGCTTGGCGCCATCCTCTAGCTCAATAGTATCTTTGGATGACGATTCTGTCATACCCCTTCAAATCCTCGTAGCACCGGGCCACGATGTCGGGGAACTCCTGGCACGGTGATCTGATCTGCTCCCGGCTCCGCCGACGTGCGATCTGTTCCGACCTTGATAGTTTTACCGGGTTCAAGTTCCAGGTCGGCATCTTGCCTCGGGTCTACTTTGATCTGTGGGATATTGCTCTGTCATTACGATCAAAGAGACTCTCTAATGTAATCGGTCCTTTTGGGACGTGATTATTCCGTAAGCTTGTATCAACCCCTCATATTGCTCGTCATCGGGGTCTCTACCTCCGATTACACACACTTCGTTAACCGGGAATGTGACGATTTCCTCGTCCGGCCGAACACTCGCCGGTGGGTGTCCTTATCGAGCACGGAAGGCACAGTGAGACGGTACGAACCGGCCGGTTTACGGACAACGTCTTCGGCGGGAACGTGCACGGCTCCAACAGACGCCAGAATATCAGCGTGCTTGTTTTTCTCACGCGATATTGCTTTGATACTCAATGAGTCGAACGACTCCATCAGGTCCCATACCCGATTGCGGTACGCTCTGAGATAGTGCTGTCTGGATGCGCACTTGTCCATCACTTGGTGACACACCAGCTCCGAATCTCCGAAAATTTGGAGATGTTTGATTCCGAGCCTCTCCGCTTTCGCAACCCCAAGCACAGGGCTTCGTATTCTGCCGAGTTATTAGTGCAGCTCCAGGCCAGCCTGTAGGCATAGTCCTTATGGATTCCGGTTGGAGAAACCAGGAGTACCCCTGCACCAGCGCCATTCTTACATCGCGCGCCGTCAAAGAAAAGCTTCCACGAGCTCTCCGGGTGCGGGTCCTACTTCTTTTGCCAGCGACACGTCAAGCTTCTCGGGATGTTTAATGGAGTAGCAGCCCTGCTCTGTCCCGATTACGGCATTAAAGTCCCGCAACGAGAACTCATCTTCGAGTTGCAGCACTTCGAGGGCTTGCTCGGTCAGTTCCACTGTCACCAGTTCTTCCTCTGACAACTGGACCATGCAGTCCATCTCTCCTCCGGGTATCTTCTCTACTAGGAAGGTGGAAGGCTTCTCATTAAAAATTCTCAGTCTCCTTCCTTTGAAGGGCACTTCCATATGCGAGTAGTCTAGAGACAGGTACCCGCCCAACCTTCGCAGTGAACTCCCGAGAGAGACACATGCCGAAGTAAGGCTCCAGGTCGACAATCACGACCTCTTGGATGACCACGATGTCGAGGGCCTTGTGCGGCCGGATAGGGATGTCCTTTATGACACCAAGCTTGTCTTGACGGGGGTGCCGTCTAATTGCGGCACGCCTTGGCTGCTCCGTGTGTATTCCATCCCGATCTCATCGCGAGACGGCCTTCGGCATCACGGTCGAGGAAGCACCGGGAATCCACCATGCGAGTTGTGAACTATGTGCCCTTGCATCCGTAATGACGAGATAAAAGGGTGGCGGCTCTGTTCTTCCCGAGTGCGTGAGACTGTCAAAGGTTGAACCAGGACAGCAGGCTGCATCTGGCTGCCGTTCTTCATATTCTTCAGTGATTCTTGCAGCAGATCTACCTGGCCTGGGAGCAGAAGAGCATCGTACATGCTGATTCTTGCGGGAGTTCTCTTCAACTCGTCTACAATGCTGTAGCCCGAGGTACTAGCTCCTTCTGCTGGTTTTGCCGGCTCATACTTCGTCCGGTACTGCTGGGTGGCCTCAACTCGCTGTCTCTTGGTCAGAGACGGGTACTTCAGCTTCTCCTGGGCTTGTTCTTTGGTTTCAGCTGGAGGCTGAGGTACGGGAGCTTTAGCCGGAGTTGGGGCCTTTCGTTGGAGGTTTGGCTGGAACAGGGGCAGCCTTTGCCGGAGAAGGCTTGGCGGGAGCTTTATCTTTGGATGCCTTTTCCTGGGCTGTGAAAGGCCACAGCCGCTTGTACGGTGGCAGCCCGCCGGGCTGCGGTTTTTCTCTTCTTGCGTAAACTTGCAAAGGCTTGGCCGCATCCGCAGCCTTCTTTTCTTCCTTGGCGGGCGGCACTAGATTCTCTTCCGGGAGGGCAAAGTTGGCCTCGCCGTCCAAGATCATGTACAGCTCATCGTCTTCTATAGCGCTGCCGCCAATGTCTCGGATGTAGTCCTTGGTGCAAAGTGCAGTCTTCCTCGGAATGCGGGTCATTGCACGTAGTGCACCAGTTAACCTGGTCGGGAGGACCAGGCGGGTCTTCTATAGCAGCATTTCTCGGAGGCGGACGCCTCTGCGGCTGATGTTCCGGGGCTTTGTCTTTTGTCAGTGCGGGCGGCGCATAAGGCCTCCTAGGAGCAAGGTCCATCTGGGCCTGCTTCTTCTTCATAGCGGTCATGTCATTGGACATGGCATGGTATCCGGAGGCCAAAGCCCGCACTTCTTGTAGAATCGTGTTTTGGATGCTGCTGTCGGGTGGCGGCAATTGTGCCGGTGGAGGCAATGCGGCCAATGGAGGGGGTTAGAATAGGACGCGTATTGTGGGGGAGCGGGAAGTGCTTGGAAAGTGGGGGAGCGGGAGGTGGCGGATGAGGGTAATGCAAGCGGGGCGGGCCGTAAGGAGTCACGACCGGCGCCGGATTCCACTGCTGCTTGGGGTTGCTGCCACGATGTGGACGGCGAACCACCGGAAGCGAGAAGGATGCGGGATGCAGGGAAGTCGGGATGAATGGGTTCCTGCACTACGGACGGAAGCCTTGCCGATGGAGATAATGTCGGCTTCGACTTGCTGGGCCGCTTCGTACGGCGCGGGGAACTCATCAATCCGGGCGATCTTCGGCGGCGGGCATATGTACGAGTTGAAAGACCTCGAGATAGTAGTGAGCGGCCATGCCGGTTGAAGGCCGAAGTTCGCGAGGTACCCGTTTCCCGGATCTCGCAAACCTAATGTTAAAATCGGGACACCTCCTCTTGAGGATGTCTCCGGATAGCTTGGACCCGATGCGGTAGAGAAGTAGGGTCAGCGGACTCGTTGCATCCTTTTACGAGTCTCCGGCAAGGCGGGGCCACCCTGTGATGGATCCCTACGGCGGCGATCTCCACCGAGTAGAGAAGCTTTCCCCTCGGGGAAAGGGCCGGCGAGACGGGTCTTCACACTTTCATCGGTAATAGTATGCGGTGCGGCCAGGGCAAGGATGTCCTGGATGTGCTCGTACGCCGTCTTACCGTAGCCGTCGTATGTGGGAATGGACTTTAAAGCAGCGGGGGGAACGGCTTGTTGTCCGACCAGGGCCAAGGGCCCCGTAGAGTCCACCGCCGGGAAGAGGTCATCGTCATTCGGCTGTTGGGCAGCCATTTCTTCTTCTTCTTCTTCTTCTTCTCCGCCGTCGGTTGTGTACTCAGTGTCGGAACTTTCCGAGGATGCAGGATCTTCTTCTTCCTCGGCTTCTTCTATTTCGTACTCGGCTCCTCCGACTTCAGCTTCGGCTTCTTCTTGGATCTCGGCCTCGGCTTCGTCGAAGCGAGGCTCGCGGATCGGCCGGCTGGGGATCTCGCCTCGGCGTTGATGTCCAGTTCGTAGAACTCAGGCGGGCTTCTCGGATTTCTTGCTTGCCACCTTCTCGTGTGCATGAAGGTGACGGGACCGGTCTTCTAGACTCAGAGGATTTGTTCGTGCAGAGTCGCCAGGTGTTCAGATTTGGAACAGCAATGAAGCGAACACCGGTGCTTCAATTCTGTCGGGGGTGAGAAACTTCCTTGTCTCACCGGAGCTCAGGAACTGTCAGCGCCAGGTGGAGACTGATCAGAAAATCTCTCGTCAAATGTGGGACCCGTGTCCCGCCGAGCGTAGCAGGAAAACTGTTGCGCCAGGTGAAGACCAAACGGGTACCCTTTCTTTAAAACGTGGGACAAGTGTCCCACCGGGCGTGCCAGAGAACTGTTGGTTACGAATCTGCCATGAGGAAAGGATTTTGGGTTAATGCGCCCAGATTCGCCCACCAGCATGAAAGGCCGGAAGGAAGAGATGCCTTCCGAGCCAATCTCCGGAGAAGGCCGGCTCCTTGGGGGGGGTTTCTGATTTAAGCTAAGAGTACAGGAAAGAGATAAATGTACAGAAAGGGACAAATGTACAGAAAGAAATTACAAATATGTCCAGATGTTGGTGGGGGGAACTAACAGTACGGGAACATACTAATTACCGCTACTTACTTGCATTATAAACATAGAGCATGACGGGAAGCGCAAAAACTATGTGTACTTCCGATACTCATGCGGTGTATGCACGGCTCAATGATCCCCTAGCAAACATTCCCTACAAGGAACTAACAGCATGGCAATGGACCGGTTTACCAGATACGTACACTAACATGAGTAGAAAGCGAGACTTAGAGATATCGGAACCGGGTATATGTGTTTATGTAGAGAATTTAACCGCACGAGCTCAATGGCTCCCTAACGGACATTCCCTACAAGGAACTAACGATACGGGATCGCATCAGTCACCAGATACGGACCAACAACAAAACACATAACTGATGGAACTGCTACCACATCTATTCTATATATGCTTTAAATTAATGAAATACAGAGGGTGCTTTAAACAAGCAATGCTAGAGGGACCTGCTCACCAAATGCTGAAATGAATCAACAAGCCGTGACAGGTTAGCCTAAGGCATATAATGAAAGACAGCATAAAAGAATAAAGACAGTGAGAACGAGAACCGGGCATACGGATTATATTCATAAGCAGAAGCACGGTTACAATAAGCACAGTAGTTCCCTAACAGACATTCCCCTTTCCACCCTTTACAATGAATTCATGATGGGCTTTTATAGCCCGAGTCCCTCCCGTTACATTAATGGGCACAAGGTCCCGGTCAAACATAAGCTGACAAAAGCGGCGAAAGAGCTGCAAATGCTGACCTTTTGTCGGACCGGACTGTACCCGCAGCATGGTCTTCCTGAAAACTGGACAGCTACATGGCGGTGCGCTGGGCAGGACTTCAATCGGCGATGATGCGGGTAGGCTGGAGCGAGGTAGAACCTCAGATCAGCTTTGAATGAGGCTACTGGCACAGGCGGTGCAGCCCATGCTCGTCCTTTTGCTTGGCACGTTTCGGCTCTAATCCCGAAGCTGGACACTTGTCAGATGATGGATGATGCTGTTTGACACGTGTCTGCCTTGGAGGGCGATCTGTCCATCTTCGCTTGGGATCGGAGCACCTCGGGATGCGCGGGCAGAACGTAGTGCAGTCGGGAAGGCCTTCATGCCTTGGTCAAATTCCGGGTTTGTTCCCTACTGCGCACCTGTCAAGGGCGCACTCCGACTTCGGTGTGAAGTCGGAATGCGCACAGGCGAAAACTGATGTCTGCCGCCGTACGGACTTGCTCCAGCACTTGATTTCTCTTTTGTCAGCCTGCCAGTCTGCCAGTTACAAGGTGCGCCCAGAAGAGGGGCGAAGTGCGAACTTCGCACCAAAACGGGCGAAGTGCGAGCTTCGCACCAAGACTTAGCCATTTTTCGGGTGACTTCGTTGGAAGTTGAAAAATCAAGCGGGGACTCCAAGAAAGGGGGAAAGAAAGAGAATGCGGGAAAGAAAAGGAAAGGGAGAGAAGAAGGAAGGAAAATGGAGGAAGAGGGAAAAGAAGAGCAGCACTGTTACAACACTGAAGACATTGCACCCCGTGCAAAATGTGACAACAGGAACTAAGAAAGGAAGGATAAGAATAGAAAGAGGGTTTTATAGTCTCAGGATGAAGTCTATGGATTCAAAAGGAAAGGGTAAATGGAACACCTTTAGGGGTCATCCAGCAGGGACTAAAACTTCTAAAATTTGGACAGTCAAAGGAACAAAGTTGTTCCGCATTTTGAGCGTTGCCAAGAAAGGAAGGTTATCAACAGTATATGTATAATTTGAGTTTTTTCAATAAAATTTTACCTTTTCCTCAAAAAAAAAAATATGATCGATATGATAAATTATCCGATAAATATTACTTGCAATAATTGTGAAAGTTTGAAAAATAATTGTAATGTTTATTTTTGGAAAAGTTTACAATTTCACTTTGTTTGCTTGGAATTTTAATATTTGAAATGCAACTTTAAGTTGTACATGATAACATATTATCATGCAAATATAACAAAGACTTCACTCTTTTATTTAAGAAATTTTAAAACTATCAGCATAATTATGTACTACCATACAATGTAGTTAGACTTATAGGCAAGATTATACATTTTGGAATTTGGCTTATTTGATAAGGCAGCTTGTTATGCAAGTACATCACTACATGGAGGGTGTGTTTATCAGACATAGAATGCCTATTTTCCCTATTTTTTTTGTGACCCTTCAGTGAAATCATGCTAAGATCAATAACGATAGGTGAAACCCTGTAAAGAAATACTTCGTTGTTTGTCTCTGGAGGATTTGTAATGTTAACTGCCAATCTACAAATGAATCATAAAATGATTGCTATTAGTGCTTATGCCAAGATCTTATATGGTATAAATGACTCAAAATGACCATGATGGGATGAGATGTGGTTGAAAGAATGCTTTGGTAATTGATTCCGATGCATGGATGACCGATGTGAGATGACTTCCTCTCAAGGATAGGAATGTAGACAACAACCAATATTTGTTTTGCCAACAATTCTTCTATTTGTTTGTGATAATGGAAAAGAGTGGTGGTCAGGGATATGGAAGTGACCGAGTGACTATTTCAAGGCTACAAGACAATGGATTTGGCTCTTATAATTTGGTATTTGAGATCATTTAGGAGTTGAAAAAATTGTATGTATAGGAGCTCTTATGATTTCTCAAGTCACAATATTGGACAAGCTCAACCATATTGAATTCAGATTGGGTATCAATTATAGACAAAGTGGCAAAAAAAATCCTAGAGTGGTTGGAAACATTTCTATAGATGGCAGAGCAAGAGAAGGTGGTTTGAGCAATGATGGGATCAATTCTATAGTCTACATGGTGAAGTTTGTGCAAACAATGACAATGCCTTGTGACTGGCATTATCTCAAAGGCAAGGCATTCGTTAATTTGGATGCTCTATCTATGGAAGGGCCTTTGCAAAAGCATAGGTGATGACTCAATTCATTCAAGGTCGTCTTGGCAATGATCTATGGTCCCTGCTTAATTCCCTGTGAAGGTGTTTTTGCACCAACAAGGGAAATTGCTAGTCGTGTACTATAAAGATTTGTGGCGGTGTATTACTTTCAAATGGTAACAAAGGATGTTTTTGAGACTAAAAGCGTATCCATCAATGGTTTAATGCACTCCAAGAGATATTTCGTTTTTAGGTTAGCTTCTTACTGATGCCCACGTTCTTTTTTTAGTCTGCCATATTTACTACCCATATTGTTAGTTTCCTAAGTTTTCCCATTTCTTTAAAGATTGGATTCTATGAAACAAACTAGGGTGGAAATGAAGAAATAGGAAAGGTATGCTCTTTGTTTCTTGGCAGATCTATGCAACATAGAAATATAATAGGGGATTAGGCTTTGTTTATATTTGGATTGTCGACATAAAATTTGTCATGTTATTTGCATGTGTAGTAGTATAAGAAGCATATACAATATACAGTTGGGTCGCTTGTTAGAGAACATTACAGCTTAATAGCTTGTTTGGGACACTTGCAGTGCAATAGCTTCATCGAGAAGGTTGTGGCAACCGTTAAAGAATAATGGTACTACAAACAGAATGTTTGTATAGGAGTACGAAAAGAATATTGTGATAGGAACAGGTCACAGTAAAAACTAAAAAGTAACAATAAATAGTAAATAGTAATTAGTAAAAGTGTCATTGTCATGGTAAATTATCTTTGTCACAAGGAGATATGTTGTAAATAATATCTTGTAAAATCTCTAGAAATCTAAGATAGTCCTTTGGAAGTATTATGTAATTATTGAAATATCATAGGAAAAGTCCAAAAGGAAAATCTTTAGAAGCATGTGATATTTTGACTATGTAATTATAAGTATCCTAAGAAAAGTCTTGTTGC
This sequence comes from Wollemia nobilis, assembly GCA_028583015.1. Taxonomy (NCBI): domain Eukaryota; kingdom Viridiplantae; phylum Streptophyta; class Pinopsida; order Araucariales; family Araucariaceae; genus Wollemia; species Wollemia nobilis. The sequence continues at coordinate 9,952,437 of JAQPPZ010000103.1, forward strand.
CACATTTTGCACGGGGTGCCATGTTTTCGGTTTTTGTAAGTAGCCTGCTCTTTTCCTTTCCTTCTCCTCATTTTCCCTTTCTTCATCTCTCCCTTTCTCCCTCTTCCTTGCAGTCTTATTCCTCCCACTTCCCCTTAAACTCCCTCCAGTAAAGTTTCCAGCAAGTGTTCCCTGAAAAATGGCTAAGTGTCAAGGCGCAACCCGACTTCGCAGCGAAGTCGGAGTGCGCCCCCCAGTTGGAGCGCAGTAGGGAATGCGAAGTGTGACAAAACAGGAAATGAGCAAAATCTGACTAAGTGTCAGGGCGCAACCCGACTTCGCAGCGAAGTCGGGGTGCGCCCTTCTTCCTGGGCGCACTAGGGAAGCAGTGCGGCAGAAAATCAGCTAAGTGTTGGGGCGCCACCCGACTTCGCAGCGAAGTCGGGGTGCGCCCCCTCTCCAGTGCGCAATCCGAACGGCGGTAGATGACGAGCAAAGTACCGGTGCGCAACCCGACTTCGCGGCGAAGTCGGGGTGCGCCCTCCGACCGGTGCGTGAGTTGGGTAAAGTGAAGTCCAGAAATTGACTAAGGCACGGAGGCCTCCCCAAGTGCGTTGTTTTCCACCTGCGCAACCCGACAGCGCTCTAATCCTGGGCAAAGTTGGATAAACTGCCTTTCAAGGCAGCACGTGTCATTCATCAACATCCGACAAGTGTCCAACTTCGGGATTCGAGCCGAGACATGACCGGGAAAAGGACAAAGCATGGGCTGCACTCTCTATGCCAGCTGCTATCATTTAAGGCTGATAAGAAGTTCCATCCGCCTCAACTACCCGCATTCCTGCTGACCAAAGGTTTGACCCAATTCACCGCCACGTAGCTGTACATCTTTCAGGGAGACCATGCCGCGGGTGCAGTCCTTGCCGACAAAAGTCAGCATCAGCAGCTCCTCGGCCGCTTGTGTCAGCTATTGTCTTGTCTGGGACTTTGGGCCCATGAATGTAATCGGGGGGAAACTGAGGCTATAAATAGCCCACTCATTTTCATTGTAAGGGTGGAAGGGGAATATCTTGCTAGGGAACCATTGTAGTCTGTGCGTTTGCCTCTAATACAAGCATATACTTGGCTCGCTTCTTGTCTTTTATCTTGTATGCTGCCTCTCCTTGTCATTTCTGCCTCATGTTTCTTGTATCATTGCTTCCTGTTGTACTGAACTCTGGACTCTGGTATTTGATGATCAAGTATTCCTGGAATGCATAGATAGAGGATACATAGGATTAATGATAGCTGTAGTTTCAATGTGTGCTTTGTAAAGGAATGTTGTTAGTAGCGGTGATTGATCGTTGTCGTGTTGCTTATTCCCCCCACCCAACTCCAATCACATTTGGATTCTCTTTCCGCACTTTTATCTCTTTCCCTGCACTCTTATCTTAACACTGAAAACCCCATAGGAAGCCGGCCTTCTCCGGAGATTGGCACGGAAGGCATTCCTTCCTCCCGGCCTTTCAATCTGGTGGGCGAATCTGGGCGCAATAACAACAAATCCTTTCCTCATGGCAGATTCGTAACCAACGGTTTCTGCGGCACGCCCGGTGGGACATGGTAGTTTCCCACCCCCAAACAGAATCGAAGCACGAGTGCTCGCTTCATTGCTGTTAAAAATCAGAGCACCTGGCGACTCTGCACGAACCTGAATACTCTCTGAGTCCGTAAAGACCGGTCCTAACGCCTTCATGCAAACAAGAAGGTGGCGAGCAAGGAATCCGGGAGATCGGTCTGACCTTTACGAAATCGACATTGCCGCTCCAGGAGAGCGCGTCAGACTGGCTGATCAACAAGCTCGCATAGAAGAGCCCGAGGCTGAAATCGAAGAAGCCGAGGCTGAAATTGAAGAAGTAGAGGCCGAAGAAGAATCTACATCTTCGGACAGTTCCGACACCGAGTACACTACCGGGTCAGAGGAAGACATGGCTGCCCAGCAAAACGATGATGACCTCTTCCCGGCGGTAGACTCTACGGGGCCCTTGGCCCTAGTCGGACAGCAAGTTGTGCCCCCTGCTGCCTTAAAATCCATCCCTACGTATGACGGCTATGGCAAGACGGCGTACGAACACATCCAGGACATTCTAGCCCTGGCTGCGCTACATTCCATCACTGACGAAGGTGTGAAGACCCGTCTGCTGGCCCTTTCCCTAAGGGGAAAGCTTCTCTACTGGTGGAGATCACTGCCAAAGGGATCTATCACGGGGTGGCGACGGTTAGCCGGCGAGGCTCGTGAAAGGATGCAACGAGTCCGCTGATCCCTCTTCTTTGTTGCATCAATTTCAAAGTATACAACGACACCCCCAAGAGGAGGTGTCGGACTTCAACATCAGGTTTGCGAGGTCTTGGAAACGAGTACCTCGCGAACTCCGACCTTCGACGGGTCAGGCAGCCTACTACTACCTGAGGTCCTTCAACTCAGACATTTGCTTGCTGCTGAAGGTAGCCAGAATCGACTCGTTCCCGCTCTCGTACGAGGCTGCCCAACAAGCTGAAATGGATATTATTTCCATCGGCAGACTCCCGCACGAGGTACAGCCGCCTATTTACCCTGACTTTCCCCGATCCCAGTACCCATCAGCTTCAGCTTCTGCTGCAATGTCGTCTACATCAGGACAGCAACCCCAGCAGCAATGGAATCCGGCGCCGGTCGTAAACCCTTACGGCCCGCCACAAATCCACTATCCGCCTCCTCCTCCGCCGCATTATCCAGCACTCTCTGCTCCCCCGCAGTATGCTCAATATTCTACACCCCCTCCATTGGCTGCATTACCTCCTCCAGCTCAGTTGCCGCCTCCTGAAAACGATATCCAGAATAAAATCCTCCAGGAGGTACGGGCTTTGGCCTCTGGATATCACACCATGTCCAACGACATGACTGTTCTAAAGAAAAAACAGGCCCAGATGGACCTTGTTCCAAGGAGGCCATATCCGCCCCGACAACGACAAAAGATCAAGCCCCAGAACGGCGAGATCAGAGGCGGCCCCCTCCGAGAAATGCTGCCATTGAAGACCAACCTGGTACCCTCGACCGGGTCAACTGGTGCACCACGTGCAACGACCCGCATTCGGAGGATGAGCGCACACTGCACCAACACTACCTCCAGACCTTGGCCGGCAGCGCCATAGAAGACGAAGAACTCTACATGATCCTGGGCGACGAAAGCAACTTCGCCGTCCCAGAGGAAGATCCGTTGCCGCCTCCCGCCAAGGAAAACAGAAAGTCTGCAGAAGCCGCTGTAAAACCCTTAAAGGTGTACGCCAGAAGAGATAAGGCCCAACCTGTTGGGCTACCACCTGACAAGAGGTTGTGGCCCTACACAGCCAAAGAGAAGGCTCCTCCGGCAAAGACTCCCGCAGTCAAGCCTCCCGTAGCCAAAGCTCCCACGCCTAAAGCTCCCGCTGCTCAGCCTCCAGCTGAAACCAAAGAACAAGCTCAGGAGAAGCTGAGATATCCGTCTCTGACCAAGAGACAGAGAGTTGAGGCCACTCAGCAGTACCGGACGAAGTATGAGCCGGCAAAAGAAACGGAAGGAGCTAGCACCTCGGGCTACAGCATAGTAGACGAGTTGAAGAGGACCCCCGCGAGAATCAGCATGTATGATGCTCTTCAACTCCCAGGCCAGGTTGATCTGCTGCAGGAATCTCTGAAGATCATGAAGAATGGCAAGCAGATACAACCCGTTGTTCTAGTGCAACCTCTGACAGTCTCGGCCACTGGGAAGAACAGGCCACCTCCCTTCTATCTGTCATTACGGATGCAAGGGTACATAGTGCACAATTGTATGGTGGACTCCGGTGCTTCCACGACCGTTATGCCGAGAGCCGTCTACGACGAGATCGGGATGGAGTACACAAGGAGCAGCCAAGGCGTGCTGCAACTGGACGACACCCCTGTCAAGACGGTCGGTGTCATTAAGGACATCCCTATTCGGCTGCACAAAGCTCTCAACATCGTGGTCATTCAAGAAGTCGTGGTTGTCGACTTGGAACCCTACTTCGGTATGTGTCTCTCCAGGGAGTTCACTGCGAAGTTGGGAGGGTATCTGTCTCTGGACTACTCGCACATGGAAGTGCCCTTCAAAGGAAGGAGATTGAAGATCTACAACGAGAAGCCTTCCACATTCTTAGTAGAGAAGATACCCGGAGAAGAGGCGCCGGACTGCATGGTTCAGCTGACGGAGGAAGAACTGGTGGTGGTGGACATGACGGAGCAAGCTCTTGAGCTGCTGCAAGTAGAAGATGAATTCTCCTTGCGGGATTTCAACGCCGTGATCGAAACTGAGCAAGGTTGCTACACCGTCGTCCAGCCTGAGAGGCTTGACAAGTCGGCCAAAAGAGAAGTGGGACCTGCACCCGAAAAGCTGTGGAAGCTTTTCTTTGACGGCGCACGATGCAAAAATGGCGCCGGTGCAGGTGTACTTTTGGTTTCCCCAACCGGGATCCAGAAGGACTACACCTACAGGCTGGCCTGGAGCTGTACCAACAACGCGGCGGAGTACGAAGCCCTGTGCTTGGGATTGCGAAAGGCGGAGAGGCTGGGGATTAAGCACCTGCAGATCTTTGGAGATTCGGAGTTGGTATGCCACCAGATTACGAATAAGTGCGCCTCCAAAAAGCACTATCTCAAGGCGTACCGTAATCGGGTGTGGGACCTGATGGAGTCTTTCGACTCGTTGAATGTCAAGGCTATATCACGCGAGAAAAACAAGCATGCTGACATTCTGGCGTCTGTTGGAGCCAGGTACGTTCCGGCTGATGACACTGTCCAGAAGCCGAAGCCGGTCCGTACCATTTACAGGCCTTTTGTGCCTGATAAGGACACCCACTGGCAGGTGTTTGACTGTGACGAGGAGATCGTCACATTTTTGGTTAACGAAGCGTGTTCAATCGAAGGTAGAGACCCTGATGACGAGCAATATGAGGGGTTGATACAACTAAAAAATAATCATGTCCCAAAAGGACTGATTACACTTGAGAGTCTATTTGATCAGAATGACAGAGCAATATCACACCGGATCAAAGTAGACCCGAAGCAGTACGCCGACCTAGAGCTGGAACCTGGAAAATCAATTAAGGTTGGGACAGACTGCACCACAGAGGAACTCGAGCAGATCAGAACATTGTGCCGAGAGTTCCCTGACATAGTAGCCTGGTGCTACCAGGACTTGAAGGGGTATGACAGAGATGTAATCCAGCATACCATTGAGCTAGAAGATGGTGCAAAACCATTCCGGCAGAAGCAGAGGGCTGTGAATCCGAAAATCGAAGCCATGATGAAAGCCGAGCTCTTGAAGATGCTGGAAGCCAAGATCATCTACCCCATCAAGCATTCATCCTGGGTTGCGAACTTGGTTCCCGTGAGGAAGAAAAACGGAGACATTCGTCTCTGTGTGGACTTCAGAAATCTGAATCAGGCCTCCCTCAAGGACCATTATCCGCTTCCCCAAATCGATCGGATCCTCCATATAGTTTTTGGAGCCCAGAGATTCTCCCTCCTAGACGGCTTTTCCGGCTACAACCAAATCTGGGTCAAGGATGAGGACCAGCATAAGACGGCGTTCACTACCAAATGGGGAACGTTCGCCTATCAGCGCATGCCTTTCGGCTTATCCAATGCTGGCGCCACATTCCAGAGAGCCATGGACTTGGCCTTCGGAGAGCTGCTCAACAAAGTTATCGTCATCTATTTGGATGACATGACTGTATTCTCTCACAAAAGAGAGGACCATGTTTCCCACCTGCGGAAAATATTTGAAAGGTGTCGTGAATTCGGCATCTCCATAAACCCGAAGAAATCTGTCTTCGCGGTAAAAGAAGGTAAGCTGCTGGGGCATGTCATCTCCGAGAAAGGCCTAGCCGTAGACCCTGATAGAGCAGAAGCTCTCCTCCGTTTGCCCGCTCCAATTGACAAGAAAGGGCTGCAGTCCTTCTTCGGCCAAATCAACTTCGTGCGGAAGTTCATACCGGACTTCGCACAGGTAATCAAGCCCATGGCCGAATTGTTGAAAAAGGATGCAGAATTCCTATGGACTGATGAGAGAGGGCAGGCCTTCGAGGAAATCAAGGCTCGAATTGCACAAGCTCCGGTGTTGATAAACCCGGACTACTCCAAGGACTTCATCCTGTACGCGGTGGGAGAACCCGAGAGTTACGCCGCAATCCTGACACAAAAGGGAGACGATGGCGAAGAGCGCCCCATAGCGTTCCTGAGCCAAGTGATCCAGCCACACGAAGAAAAGTATAACTTTATAGAGCGGCAGGTTCACGCTGTTATGAAATCTCTCCGAAAGTTCAGGCACTTTGTCTCCCAAAGCCGAACCACTGTCTTTGTGATACACCCGGACGTCCGAAGCTTCATCATACAAGGAGAGCCGGGTCACAAGAGAGCAGGATGGATTGCGAAAATCCAGGAGTTCGACATTGAAATACGGCCAACCAAGCTTATCAGAGGCCGAGCCTTGTGCCAAGAGCTGGCCCGAAGCGCAGCAGCCCAGATGTCTGCCTGTAAGTGGGAGGATCCAGCGACAACCGCCAACCTAACCAACTCCTTACCAGAGGAGAGTGACTGGACAGATGACCTGGTGAAGTATTTCTGCACCGGGAGATGTCCAGACCACCTGAATGCCTCACAAAGAAGGAGGTTTCGGTTAGGTGCACTGAAATATACTCTTCGCCCCGAGGGGCTCTACTTTAAAAACATTGACGGCATCCTGTTGAGGTGCGTCAAGAAAGCAGACCAACCCAGGGTCCTTGGAGAATTCCACTCCGGGATGCCCGGGGGTCACCATTCTGCAAGGCCAACGGCCTTGAAAATAATAAGAGCTGGGTACTATTGGCCCACTCTCTTTACAGACGCGCATGCGGTCTGTACAAAATGTGATCAATGTCAGAGATTTGCTGGCAGAAATAGAAAAGCACCCCTGCCCCTTCAACCGATCCAAGCCGAGACTCCGTTTCAGCAATGGGGTCTGGACTTTATTGGGGTTATTACGCCGAACTCTGCGGCAGGGCACAAGTTCATTCTTACCGCCACCGACTACTTCACACGGTGGGCGGAGGCGATCCCCACAAAGAATGCCGACCAGGAGACGGTCATCAGGTTCCTCGAGAGCCTCATTACCCGCTTCGGTGTCCCTGAGTCAATAGTGACGGACAACGGTCCGGGGTTCGCAGGTGCTGTACTCACTGAGTACACCGGCAAATACGGCATTTATCACAAAATGTCTTCCAATTACTACCCGCAGGGGAACGGTCTCGCCGAGTCCACCAACAAGAATCTGCTGAAGATCATCAGGAGAACAGTAGAGAAGAACAAAAGGACTTGGCACCTGCTCCTGGACCGGGCGCTATGGGCGGATAGGATATCTTTAAAAAAGTCTATCAAAACGTCCCCCTATGCGCTCGTATACGGCAATCTTCCTACCTACCCACATCGAAATTCCCGCTCTCCGGATGCTTGATGAAAAGAGAGGCGGCGGGGATCCGGTAGATGACGAGACTTTGCCAGCTGCTGCAGTTAGAGGAAGACAGAGAAAAGGCGTACCAGGCCTTCACCAAACACGCTGAAGCAACACAAGGCTGGTTCGCAAAAGGTACCACTGCCCGAGTTTTCAAAATCGGGGACTTGGTGCTAAAGTGGGACTCGCTAAAGGCGAAGCCGGGCAACCACGGCAAGTTTGATGCCCTCTGGGAGGGCCCCTATCAGATTGCCCGGGTGAACCAGTTCAACGCATTTGTGCTCCGGGATATGGAGGGACAGCTCCTCCCCATTCCCGTCAATGGGTTCCACTTAAAAATTTACCACCACTGAAGGCGCCCAAATGGGCCCTTCCTTGTACAGATTTCCCTTCTGCATTTTAGTTTTTCAGAATGTATATATTTGTTTTCAGCTTTCAGTTTTTCAGTTTTCATAGAGCCTAAGCAAAGGCAAAACCCGACTTCGCAGCGAAGTCGGGTGTCGCCCCTTAAACAGTGCGAAGTCCGGATGGAGGCAGCTGAAAAGAGGGCAAAATTGACTAAGTCTGGGTGCGCAACCTGACTTCGCAGCGAAGTCGGGCTGCGCACCATCTAGAAGGCGCAGTGGGGAAAAACAAAACAGAAAACGGCTAAGTGTCGGACTGCCCAACCCAGTTTCCGGGCGAAGTCGGAGTGCGCCCCATTTTCGGGCGAAGTCGGAGTGCGCCCATTTTTCAGGCGAAGTCGGAGTGCGCCCTGAATTACGGGCGAAATTTGAATAACCCACCACGCCAAGCGTGAAAAATTCCAAGTGTGGGTTCAGGGCGAAGTACGGCACGGAGCGAAGTTGGGTCAACGGGCCAGAGACTCTCTCTTGTAAAGTGTGCCCAGGCGGCAGCGATGACGTCAGCAATGGCACGATGCTCAAGGAGGTTTAATGATTGCACATCTTTCAAGAATGATGCATTAAAAAAGCATGGTGCGTTTCGGACCAATGGCTACTAGGGTGCGCTTTTCAAAGATAAACCCATGCACGGCCGCCAAAAAATCATAACGCCTCCACCAACTCCAAGTTAACTGCCCTAACTCCCTCCCTCGCGCCATTAATGTTGCAGTCATTGTCTACAAAAAGAACCCTGGCGCAACCAGAAAATTCAAATCGTTCAAGCTGACTTCCTGACTGCGAGGAATAAAGCTGACAAACTCAGAAGCCGTAATTTCTGCCTCTTTCGCTTCGAAAAGGATGGACAAGGGAAAAGTGCCCGTACGGGCGCAATCCAGTGAAGAACAGCACGAAGCTGAGGAATCACCAGAGTCAAGCGCTCATGAGAGCGAAACGCCGCAGAAGGACCAGAAAAGAAAATCCCGGACGAAGAGGCGCATAGTTGGGCAGACTCCGCCACCACCCGTCAACCACCTGGCTGGGTACAAAGACGGCTCCTTTTCCATCGACCTCTCCAAACTACGGCTGAACATTGCCAAATGGGCGGACAGGGTTTCGCCCTCACACCACCTCGGAGCTGCATACAAATCGAACTTGTATTGGTTCTTATGCCCCCCTGTTCATCGGTGCCCGGAGCTGGTTGAAGCAATTGTACAATATTACAAACCAGCTGCCCGGCAAGTCTGCGACAACAAAGGGAAAGTGTTGTTCACACTTTTCCGGGAGAGCGTCCAGCCAGCGTTCGCCCCGGGGCTGCAGTACGACCCCAGCGCAATTGTCAGAAGAATAAACCTAGACGAGCAGACGAGCCGTTTTACGCAGACGAAGAGGATGAGAGAATTCCTCGACTCGGAGCTGAGGACTCCGCTGGCGGCCGGACAGTGGCCAACTGGCCCCATACCCTTGGACAGATTTGAAAGTAAATATATCTACATCATCCTGGCGTGGGTCCTGGGCTGCGACTCTGACAAGATAGTACGGCCGTACCAACTGGCGCTGGCAGAATGTCTCCTGCACGGAGAATTTTATGACTCTACGGCGCAGAAGAGTGGAAAGCGCCCGATTTTCTTCGACTGGGCGGACTGGTTGGCATATGCAATTCATTCAAGCCTGGTCAGACTGCAACAGAAGCAGTCAACGGATTTCCGGTTCTGCTCTTTCCTCGCATGGTTGTGCTTATATCACATGCACTACCGGATGAACGTTCCCGACTTGAAGAAAACAAATGAAAAAGGAGAGCCGCTGCCCGTGTACGAATGGACTGACGTCCTGTACAGAAAAGGCTCGTTCTATGAGTTTAATCTCAAATTTTTGTGCCAGGTCATGGGGTTGTTCAACCGCAAGGCATCTCGCCCACCGGAGGTCATGACAAAATACCTGTGGAAGAAAGAATACGGGGACACCTTCCGGCTGACTCAGGGCATCATAGTGAGAATCTACGGATTCAAAGGGAAGCCGTTCCTGCTGCCCTACTTCTGCACTGATCACCAGTTCGGGATGGAAATTGCGCGGCAGATAGATTATGTCGAAGAGGAATTCGGCCAGGGCAAGAAGAAAGGCCATATCTTCCAGTATCCCTTCACCTGGGCAAATACTGAAGTATATGAAATCGGGCAGCACGTCTACCTCGAGCGGGAGCTCCTTGACATGGGCCTGATAATGCTGCCGCAACGATGGAAATATGACCCAGATGGGGTCAGGGGCAAGTTCACGCACATCTGCCCCCGAGCGGAGATCATGCAGGAAAGAAGAAACAGGACAGGCGCAGACCTAGAATGGCATATCGAGCAGATGCAATCATGGCCTCCATGGCATGAATTCTATTGCGAGGAGGTAGCATACGATCCAGAGCGAAACCCGGATCACCGGTTGGAATCCGCGGGTTTCAAAAGATTCCTCGCCAAGGTGGCACCGCTCAACTGGCCACAGGACAAAGTCATCGAATGCTGGAAGATGAGATGCCGCACGCAACACGACAAATCTAACCGGAGGACGCTGGCCGTCGATGATGAATTTTCGGCCTTATATGACCAGCACGCTGACACGTGGCAGCCCTTCGAATTTCGAGATTGCGTTCCCCGAGGCGCAAGAAAAAGGTATTTAAGAAGGTCTTCGTCCCAGCAAACGTCAACTCCGGCGACTTCCAGCGCAACTCCGGCAAGTAGTCAAGTGGGTCCAATGCAGCCTGCAGCTTCTGAGACAGTGCCCGAAAAGGCGCAAAATTCTGAGAAGTCAACCCCTGAGGTGGCCCCTCCAGCAGAAAAAGTGCCTGCGCTGCCAGCTAGCAGATCGGCTACGGCGAGCATTCTTCCAGCCAGACCCAGGTACAAGTTCACCGTAGGAACGTCAGCGCCTGCCGCCCCGACATTATCTCTTTCCTCTGGACCAGCCACGGCGCTAGAAGAAAAGAAGAGGAAGAGAGTTGAAAGGCCAAAGCGGCCTAAAGAGCCTGTACAACAATCAGTCGCAGTACAGCCGGAGGCAGCAGCGCCAGAAGTTGTCTCTTTGGACAGCCCTGAACAAGAAGCAGACACCCGGGCTGCAAGCGTCCCTCCAACAACGGCTCAGGCGGAGCCCGCAGGTACGTCCACTGTTTCTCTTCCCCAAGTCTCAGTCAGCCCTGCCAAAATCCCATCTCCCATCTCATCAGGGCAAGCCGTAGCCGCGTCTCCCTCTTCCCCAACTACTCAGCCTTCTAGCCCCCCACATTCCTTTGACCAGTTTGCTCAGGATCCTAACGCCTTCCAATCACTGAGTCAAACCCTAGAGCCCTCCCCCGCAGCCAGCACTGAAGTTGCTCCTTCGCCGCCGCGCTCCTTACCCCAGCCGTCCAAAACCCTACCAGCACCGTCCACTCAGCCGCCCGTTTCCCCTAGGACCCGGTCGCCCTCAAAAGCGGCCACCCCTTCTGGAATACCTCCCGCGTCCCTGTTTGCAGGAAAAATGCCGCGGCAAAATCCAATGCTGGAGGATCTGGACTTCATGGGCGAACTACAGAGCGCCGATGACCTGCCTTTGGCAGTAAGCGCCTCAGGATGTTCCGCCTCCTTTCTCCAGGGCGTAAAACGAAGGAGAGCTGAAGAGATAGCTGCCCCGGTAAAGCGCACAAAGTTTGACCTGGACAGGAGGGTGCTGACAACTGAGAAATTGGTCCCGAAAGTAAAGAAGCCTCTCCGAGAGATGACCGAGGCAGACTACGAGCTCCAAAGGAAGGAGAAAAGCTTTGACGACATCAACGAGGAATACGAAATCCGTGGTATTCGTCGTAGAACAGACAATCTCCTCGTCAAGCATCTTGAGACCCAGGAAGCGTTGTTCCAGATGCAGAATAACACAAGGCAGCTCGAGGAGGACCTAGCTAGGGCTACTGCGCAGCTGGGATCAGCGCAGCAGGAGATAGAGGAACTTAAGGCTCAGCTGGCCGCCTCTCAGCAGGAGGCCGCAACGCAGAAACAGACAGCCGAACGGCTGTCAGAAGAGAAGAAGACAGCGCTGGAGCAGGTTTCACAGCTTCAGGATTCGCTGAAACAGGCGCAGTCGCAGCTAGCAGAGAAAACATCACAGGCGACGGCCTTTTCAAAGAGCAAAGCCAAAGAGATGCGGGCTGGTCTGCTGCAGGGTTGCAAGCCCAACCTTGTCAAAGCTGTATCGGTCCTGGATTTCGCGTGCAGGATCGAAGAAATATCTGCCCAGGGAAAGCCTGTGGTAGAGGAGGCCGAACACCAGGCGAGGCAATGGCTGGACCTGGCTATGAAACTTGAGCAGTTTGAGCGCAAAGGCCTCCAATTCTCTCCTATGTCCCGACTTGCCTCAGAGTGGGCAGATGCAAGGGTAACCTTGCATATTTACTTCAAAAAGACAGAGAAGATAAGGGCCGCCAGAAGGACACTGGACGCCCTAGAGCATGAAAGAAACATTATCCTGGCCCCCTTTCACACTCTGTCCGAGCACGGGTGCCCGAGCTTCGTCAAGGATGGCGAATTTCTGGCCCTTGAACAGGTCAAGCAGAATTGGCTGTCCTTTGAGGCAGATACAGCAGAAATTGATAGCTGGACAGAGCCAATTCAAGAAACTCAGGTCACCCAGATGGTGTCGAAATACTGTAAAATCAACTCCTCCCTAAAGGAGTTAGGAAAAAGATTTAACACCATCGACCTGCACACAATCGCTGCATTCCACGCAGCATTAAAAGAGGTCAATGACCTTTCTCCCTTCCAAGCAAGCGATGCGGGACCAAGCCAAGGCTGCATACCAACGCATCAGCAAGTGGGAGGCCGACAGTGGGGAGCATTCAGATTCAGAAGGTGAAACTGAGGAGGCAACTGCTGAAAGCGAACCTGAAGAAGAACAGTTGCCCCAAGGGAAGCGGTCAGAGCAGCAGAAGGCAGGGGAAGGAAGTTCCTCTGCACCCAAAGGATGAAGGCATGGTTCTTTGCGTCGAGGCGAGCTCGACACCCCGCGAGCCGCCAGGAATGTTGCCACATTTTGCACGGGGTGCCATGTTTTTGGTTTTTGTAAGTGAGCTGCTCTTTTCCTTTCCTTCTCCTCATTTTCCCTTTCTTCATTTCTCCCTTTCTCCCTCTTCCTTGCAGTTTCATTCCTCCTTCTTCCTCCCTCTTCTTCCCCAGATGGAGTTTCCAGCAAGTGTTCCCTGAAAAATGGCTAAGTGTCGGGCGCAACCCGACTCGCGGCGAAGTCGGAGTGCGCCCTCCGATTGGAGCGCGGTAGGGAACAGTGCGAAGTGTGACAAAACAGGAAACAAGCAAAATTTGTCTAAGTGTCAAGGCGCAACCCGACTTCGCAGCGAAGTCGGGGAGCGCCCTTCTTCCTGGGCGCACTTGGGAAGCAGTCTGGCAGAAAATCAGCTAAGTGTTGGGGCGCCACCCGACTTCGCAGCGAAGTCGGGGTGCGCCCCCTCTCCAGTGCGCAGTCCGAACGGCGGTAGAGACAGCAAAGTACCGGTGCGCAACCCGACTTCGCAGCGAAGTCGGGGTGCGCCCTCTGACCGGTGCGCAGTCGGGTAAAGTGAACTCAGAAATTGACTAAGGCACGGAGGCCTCCCCAACTGCGTTGTTTTCCACCTGCGCAACCCGACAGCGCTCTAATCCTGGGCGAAGTTGGATAAACTGCCTTTCAAGGCAGACACGTGTCATTCATCAGCATCCGACAAGTGTCCAACTTCGGGATTCGAGCCAAGACATGACCGGGAAAAGGACAAAGCATGGGCTGCACTCTCTACGCCAACTGCTATCATTTAAGGTTGATAAGAAGTTCCATCCGCCTCAACTACCCGCATTCCTGCTGACCAAAGGTTTGACCCAACACACCGCCACGTAGTTGTACATCTTTCAGGGAGACCATGCCGCAGGTGCAGTCCTTGCCGACAGAAGTCAGCATCAGCAGCTCCTCAGCCGCTTGTGTCAGCTATTGTCTTGTCTGGGACTTTGGGCCCATGAATGTAATCGGGGGGAAACTGAGGCTATAAATAGCCCACTCATTTTCATTGTAAAGGGTGGAAGGGGAATATCTTGCTAGGGAACCATTGTAGCTGTGCGTTTGCCTCTAATACAAGCATATACTTGGCTCCGCTTCTTGTCTTTTATCTTGTATGCTGCCTCTCCTTGTCATTTCTGCCTCATGTTTCTTGTATCATTGCTTACTGTTGTATTGAACTCTGGACTCTGGTATTTGATGATCAAGTATTCCTGGAATGCATAGATAGAGGATACATAGGATTAATGATAGCTGTAGTTTCAATGTGTGCTTTGTAAAGGAATGTTGTTAGTAGCGGTGATTGATCGTTGTCGTGCTGCTTATTCCCCCCACCCAACTCCAATCACATTTGGATTCTCTTTCCGCACTTTTATCTCTTTCCCTGCACTCTTATCTTAACACCGAAAACCCCACGGGAAGCCGGCCTTCTCCGGAGATTGGCACGGAAGGCATTCCTTCCTCCCGGCCTTTCAATCTGGTGGGCGAATCTGGGCGCAATAACAACAAATCCTTTCCTCATGGCAGATTCGTAACCAACAAGTCTAAGAATGATATGTGTAATATCTTGATATAATGGAAAGAGTCCAAAAAAGAGATCTCTAGAAAGCGTTGCCATGTATTGGACTTTCATAGTTTTATACATGACTTAGTCAATCCAAGCAAGTGCTAAGCTTCATTTATCTAGAAAACACATTATTTTTGTTCACATAGGAAATAAATCAAAGATGCTAGCTCTCCTTGTCATAAGGGAAGGCTATGTTTAAGGGTGCCCTTGATCTGGTATTTTCCTTTCTTTCAAATGATCACTATAGCATTACATAATAAAATCAGCAATGGTGTTCTTTTTTCCATGGAATCAATGTGATTGACATGTCCTTATTCATTATCTTTCCTATAATTTCATTGATTATTAGATATTAGAAATCCATATAATGATAAATTCCTTTGAGAGTATTTACTTGATGCACAACTGTCACACACACCAGAAAAAGAGCACTTTTTCAGAATTTAATGTTTTGGGCCCTCTTTCATATTGAAAATTTGTATACCCTCTCTTTATCATTAACTCAAACGGGGAAGAGAGAGAGAGAGAGAGAGAGAGTAACTAACCCATATTTAGGTTTAAGCATTTCTCGAATATCATATGTCTGAACTTTGGCATAGTCAGGACCTCCCCAAGGAGGAGACAAGAACACAAAATCAGCCTGTCAATGAACCAAAAAAAAAATCTAAGAAAAACAAGAATCTACAAATTGGATAAGCAGTTCTAATGAGAATCTTGTAAATTTAGTATCAAAGAAAATTTCAATATATCCACCAACATCATATCAGAAAGAGGATTTAAACTTAAAATAGCAAACAGGTTCAACACCAAAATAAATATAATGAAGAAACATTTTAATTATCCAATTTGGAGGAAAGTCCAAACCATGGCATATAGTAGCTAGCATGGTTTGTAGAGATGAATATCAAATAGGGAAAAAGAATTGTGTCCTCTGCATTCCTATCGATATTGGAATAGACACATAAATATTCTCAAGTATAATGCATAAGCCTCTAATGTTACACCCATTACAATGATCAAAAAATGAGTTCGCAAAGGATTTGTCAAAACGATAATTGAGATATGCAAGGGTGAACATCATGCAAGACATTTATAACTTCAACCCCAATTCCAAAGGAAAACAAAACCCATCACACAGCAATTAGTAAAAGATAGATAGAAAGAGAAAGAAATAAAGGAATTATATTATTGTCTGCATGTGACCAAAGTAGCTGAATGGGATTCAAAACTATATTTCATTCGAATAGCAAGGAAGATCCATAAAGAAGAGCTTTGAAGTCTTAATTGCAAGCTGAGAATTACAGAAGTCCTATATCATTGTGTGACATCATGGAATACTACATCAAACCTTGTATAGTACAAACACAAATATGATAGTATATAGTAAAAGTACAGTACAAATAGTCATGTACTAGACATATCATTTCCCAAACAGGATTATTTCCCATGTTTTTCGAATAATATCCGTAATAGTTGAAATTTTGATGAACTTTTACCTGACGCAAATAAATTCAACTCATTCAATAAATATAATTGGACAAATGTCAGTCAATGCCAAATCAGATTAAAAACAAGAAATTGAAGCTAAAATTTGTCATCCCTTTGCCATCACAATTCATTCCCACATTTGCTCATCTCCCCTCCACATCTATAACAACTAAAGGTTGAAGGAAAAGAAACATGGAAAAAACAATCTTAAGGCAAGTCATTCAAAGATGTGTTTGTACTTAACCTCTCCACAATATCTTGGCAACTTCTTCCCTACTTAGTCAATATTGCACAGAATCATCGGGTTCCTCTTGTCGCCTTTCATCTTGCCTTGGTCTTTTTTCATTTGTTCTTTGTTGTTCAAGTTCATCTTTGTGCTCCTGCTGCCTTCTTACTTCTCTTTCATTCAATCTTTGTGTTGTACCATCCAAATCTTGGATAGTCTGTGCCCTCATTCTTGCATTATACATATGCAAAGTTTGATATTCTTCGTGCAACCTTTGCACTTCATCTTGCATTGCCTATTGTAAGAACCCAATTTGAGCCAATGGACTTAATTCCTCCAACTCCTCATTCCCAATTGTTCTTCTATTTTTTAGAATCGGCACATACCGCTCATATTCTTCAGTTCTATCTGGGAATCATACATGCACCCTTACTCTTCGTCGTTCATTAGGGTGAGATACTAGGTCTTGTTCTATTACTGGTTGTACTTCTTTTGCAAACAACCTTCGAAGTCCCATATCATCTTCTACATCCTAATGTTCTTCATTAGTTCAACTTGACTCCCCTCATTCGCAGGATGCTTTTTGCTGTCTTGCTCGTCTTTCTGCCTCATCTATGTGGATGAATAGACATTGTGATTTCACTTTGTAAAGTTTCAATCTTGACCCATTTGTTGTTTCAAGAATTATTGTCCCATCCAGTTTCTGCAATTTAATCGTGCCATTCTCCATCATTTCTATCACTTGGAAGGGTCCAAGCCATAATGTCTTCAACTTCCCGGGCTTGATCTCCCGTTTGCCATTATATCTCAAAACTAAATCACCTAGTTTCAATTCCATAATCCTTAGGTGCTTGTCATGCCACAAATTTCTTTTCTGTTGGGCCACTTTTGTTGCCCACTGCGCCATAACCTGCTTTTCTTCCAGTTGAATTAGTGCCACAAGCCTCTTCTCTAGGATCTCCTAGTCTCCTAAATGGTTTTCTATTGCTACCCTCAAACTGAGTACCAAGAACTCTACTGGCACTAGTACCTCCTTCCCATACATCAACTGGAATGACATGTGATTTGTTATTGGCTTAAAGGTCATCCTATACACCCACAGGACTGATGGCAACATCTCCTCCCAATCTGCTCCTTCTACTCCATAGGCCTTGTATGCAATTGATACCAAGATTTTGTTCATTGTTATTGCTTTCCCATTTGCCCTGGGTAATATGGACTAGACAACTAGTGCAAAATCTTAAATTCCATTGTCAGCTTTTTGATTACTTCGTTCACAAAGTGACCTCCTCTATCACTTGCCAATTGGAGGGGAATTCCAAATCTAGTAGTCACTTATTCATATACGAACCGGGCTGTACTCTTCATCAAGTTGTCTGGTAGTGCCTTGGCCTCTACCCATTTTGTTAGGCATTCAGTTGCCACTACTATATACCAGAACTTCCTCCTTTGACTTGTTGTTAGAGGTCCCACAAAATCAATGCCCCATATTTCAAATAATTCCTGTGATTGAGATGGATGTAATGGCATGAAGTCACTTCGTAACAGCTTCCCTTCTCTCTGATATGTATGACATACTTCCACAAAATCCTTTGCATCATGATAGACGGTGGTCCACGATAGCCCTACCAGAAGTACCTTCCTCGTGGTCGCATTTGGTCCCATATGCCCTCCGGCCAGTCCTTCATGAGGTTCCTTCAACGTTACCTTGACTTCTTCCTCCATTACACATCTCCTTTGTATTCCATCAGGTCCCATCTAGTACAACAATCCTACTATCAATTGAAAAGGTGCTGACTTTTTAATAATCTTCCTCCTTTTTGTTGTCGATATCTCTTTTGGTAGTTAACCTGTGGATAGATACTCTCCAATCATATTATACCATGACGGTATAGTGCTTTTTGTGAATAATTGAGCATCAAGGAACTTGTCTAACACTCCTGCAGGTTCTCTTGAGCGAATCCTAGAAAATTGATCCACTATTACATGTTTATTTTTGGTTGTGACCACTACCTAAAATATAAACTCATGTAACATGATGAGTCAACTGCTAACTCATCCGTGAATGGCCAGTTTGTTGATCAAATATAGCAACACTTGATGATCTACATAAAAGGCGAAAGGTTTGGCTAGCAAATAGTGCCTGAATTTCTAGACAGCATACACCATCCCTAGCGCTTCCCTTTCGGTTGTATTGTAGCTCTCTGCTCTAGACAACAATCAACTTGCAAAGTAGATAGCCTGGTTTAGCCTAAATTGCCCCTCCTGGGCCATTGAACATCCAATTGCGAAATTGGATGCATCTATGTGGACATGGAATGTAATGTCCCCTTTTCTAGGCAGTCAGTGTGCAGAGCAGATTAGCCTATGCATGAGCTCCCATAGGCTAAATCAGATGTAGGGGAGCCTTTGGAGATATCAGAATCTTTGACAGAACCCAGAAAACCCTTGATTGACTATCGTTTGGGCTCGTTCGGAGGTCGTTTGACGGGATTTCTATTTTTAGCAGTGGTTGTTTTTAGGGTTTCGGTCAACGGGTCAACTGCAGGATTACACTTGGCGAATTGGGTATCCGGAACTGTTCACGGTTTTTCATTCTGACAAGCGGAGGTCCAGCATTTTAATGGCCGAAGTTAATTTCATTAAGTGACATTATTTTAATATTTATAAAGTTTGTACTTTATATTATAAAGGGTCACTTATAACGTTGTAAAAAGCGGCCACTTTATAAAATAACGTTAAGTGGTTGAACCTAGTGCACAAGGGGGCCTGTTGAGGGAAAATAAGAGAAAATTAGAAATTAAATTATTTTGTGTGCACAACCCTAATTTTGCCCTAATTTGGGAGAACCCTAAAAGGAAAGATTAAAAAGGCTTTTGGGAGATCATTTGGAATATGCGTGGATTATTTTTACTTCCTTCCCTCTGGGTTTTTTGGAGAACTCTCTAGCAGAGACATTGCAGAGATTCTGGAGCTTGTGAGAGCCGGTAACCTCTTACAGGGACATTGACTTCTGTAATAACCCTCCCTATCTAGTTCTCTAGGGGTTTGCCAATTCTTAACCTTTTTCGTGAATTTTTGATATACAAAATCACAAACACAGAGCAATCCAGAATTCTCGAAAATATTGCTTTATTCTTATATCAAAACTAGGGCACAAATTACAATGCAAATACCTCAAATGCTGATGAAACCCTAGCTGCTCCGTACTCTATAAATGATGATGAAGGCTCAGCCCTTCTGATGTGAATACTGTGTGGTGTCCCAGCTCCAAATATTCCCTGTATAATCTCTAAATGACCCTGTGTGGTAACCCAACTCCAGAAGTCTTTAAAACTGAAGTCCAACTGCAATCCCTGTGTGGAAATGCCCAGATTGACCTGAGGGTAATCTTGCAACCCCGAAGCCAATGTCCCTGTAAGAGGTTGTCGTCTCTCACAAGCTCCAGAATATCTGTAAATGGCTCTTCCAGAGAGTCCTCCAAAAAACCATAGAGAAAAATAATAATCTTCGCATATCTCCAAATGAACTCAAAAACTCCTTTTATCTCCTCCATAGGTCGGCCTAGGGTTAGGTCACTTTTAGGGTGAGCAATTATAATTTTATCAATTTTTAATTCCACCTTATTTCTCCTTAATTTATTCACCCCCTTATGCCTAGGCTTAACGAATTTTTAAGTCGTCACTTAAAATGGCCCCTTTTAAGTATAAAATGATTTTATAATAAAATAAAGTCACTGACTTTACAAAATTAAATTAAATAATCACTTTATTAATTTTATCTTCGACCATTAAAATTTCCAACCTCTGCCCATCCGAATTGAAATCCGCGAATGGTTTTGGACACCCATTTCATTGAAGAATATCACTGCATTGTCTGTTGTCCACCGAAACCCTAAAAACGGACATGGCTAAAAATAGTAACTTTGATCAAACAAATCTCCGAATGAGCCCAAACAACCATCAATCAATAGCTCTCTGGGTACTGACAAAGATTCTGATATCTCCAATGGCTCCCCTCCATCCGACTTAGCCTACGGGAGCTCGTGTATAGGCTAATCTGCTCTGCACCTGACTGCGTAGAAAAGGGGACATTACAACTTCTGGGTTGAAAGATTACCCTCAGGCCAATCAGCGATATTTCCATACAGGGAATACATTCGGACTTCATTATTCAGTCTTCTAGAGTTGGGGTTTCCACACAGGGACACAGATCTTTATACAGGGGAATATCTGGAGCGAGGACACTACACGAGTTCCAATCGAAGGGTTGAGCCTTCATATTTATCTATACAGAGATCAGATCTGCTAGGGTTTACAGAGGTATTTATTTTATTATATTGATTTAATGTTTCCAGAATTGAAAACATTGTAATTGTTGTGCCCTAGTTCAATATTTGAAATAAAAAACAAAATACCTCTATATTTCTGGATTGTTTGTGTTTTCACACAAATTGTATCAGCAAAATAAAAAGATTGAAAATTAGACCGGGGGAGGGTCATTACAGTGGTATCAGAGCTCAGCTTATTCTGCCAGCCTGTTTGGGTTCATATCTGGTGTGTTTTCTCATAACTTCTTCAACTAAGAGTTGGTTAGTCCGAAGTGAAAATGGAACCACTCAGTGATGGGAATAGGTTTCAGCGTGAGTTTTTGGAGGGTCAGAGAAAGTTGCAAGGATCTGTTGGTTACGAATCTGCCATGAGGAAAGGATTTGGTATATTGCGCCTAGATTCGCCCACCAGATTGAAAGGCCGGAAGGAAGGAATGCCTTCCGTGCCAATCTCCGGAGAAGGCCGGCTTCCTGTGGGGTTTTAGTGTTTAAGATAAGAGTGCAGGGAAAGAGATAAAAATGCGGAAAGAGAATCCAAATGTGATTGGAGTTGGGTGGGGGGAATAAGCAGCACGACAACGATCAATCACCACTACTAACAACAATTTAAATACAAAACATAACATAGAAACTACAACTATCATTCATCCTATGTATCCTCTATCTATGCATTCCAGGAATACTTGATCATCAAATACCAGAGTCCAGAGTTCAGTACAACAGTAAGCAATGATATAAGAAACATGAGGCAGAAATGACAAGGAGAGGCAGCATACAAGATGAAGACAGTAAGCAGAGCCAAGTATGTATCTTGTATTTAGAAGCAAACGCACAGCTACAATGGTTCCCTAGCAGTATATTCCCCTTCCACCTCTTACAATGAAAATGTGGTGGCTATTTATAGCCCCAAGTTCCCCCCGATTACAATCACGGGCACAAAGTCCCAGACTAGACATTAGCTGACAAGAGCGGCAGAGGAGCTGCTGATGCTGACTTCTGTCGGGTAGGACTGTACCTGCAGCATGGTCTCCCTGAAAGCTGTACAGCTACGTGGCAGCGCGTTGGGTGAAACTTCTAGTCGGCAGGAATGCGGGTAGCTGTGGCAGATGGCACTTCACATCAGCTTTAAAGGGTGACAGTTGGCGTAGGTAGTGCGGTCCATGCTTGTCCTTTTCCCGGTCATGTCTTGGCTCGAATCCCGAGGTTGGACACTTGTCGGATGCTGATGAGTGACACGTGTCCGCCTTGAAAGGCAGTTTATCCAACTTCGCCCAGGATCAGAGCGCTGTCGGGTTGCGCAGGTGAAAAACAGCGCAGTTGGGGAGGCCTCCGTGCCTTAGTCAATTTCTGGGCTTGCTTGCCCAACTGCGCACCGGTCAGAGGGCGCAGCCCGACTTCGCTGCGAAGTCGGGTTGCGCACCGGCACTTTGCTGTCTTCTCCGCTGTTCGGACTGCGCACCAAGAGGGGGGCGCACCCCGACTTCGCTGCGAAGTCGGGTTGCGCTCCAGCACTTAGCTTATTTTCTGCCATACTGCCTCCCAAGTGCGCCCAGGAAGAAGGGCGCACCCCGACTTCGCTGCGAAGTCGGGTTGCGCTCTGACACTTAGTCAAATTTCGCTCATCTCCTGTCTGCTTGCGCACTTCGCATTCCCTACTGCGCTCCAACTGGAGGGCGCACTCCGACTTCGCTGCGAAGTCGGGTTGCGCCCTGACACTTAGAAATTTTCAGGGAACACTTGCTGGAAACTTTACTGGGGGAAGTTCAAGGGGAAGAGGGAGGAATGAAACTGCAAGGAAGAGGGAGAAAGGGAGAAATGAAGAAAGGGAAAAAAGGAGGAGGGAAGGAAAAGAGCAGCTCACTTACAGAAACTGAAAACATGGCACCCCGTGCAAAATGTGGCAACATTCCTGGCGGCTCGCGGGGTGTCGAGCTCGCCTCGACGCAAAGAACCATGCCTTTATCCTTTGGGTGCAGAGGAACTTCCTTCCCCTGCTTTCTGCTGCTCTGACTGCTTCCCTCGGGGCAACTGTTCTTCTTCAGGTTCACTTTCAGCAGTTGCCTCCTCAGTTTCTCCTTCTGAATC
The DNA here is from genome assembly GCA_028583015.1 of Wollemia nobilis. Taxonomy (NCBI): domain Eukaryota; kingdom Viridiplantae; phylum Streptophyta; class Pinopsida; order Araucariales; family Araucariaceae; genus Wollemia; species Wollemia nobilis. The sequence continues at coordinate 9,975,046 of JAQPPZ010000103.1, forward strand.
TGAATGCTCTCCACTGTCAGCCTCCCACTCGCGGATGCGTTCGTATGCAGCCTTGGCTTGGTCCCAGACTGCTGCTTGGAAGGGCCCGAGGTCGCTGATCTCTCTTAGTGCTGCATGGAATGCAGCAACCGCGTGCAGGTCGATGGTGTTATATCTTTTTCCCAACTCCTTTAGGGAGGAGTTGATTTTGCAGTATTTTGACACCATCTGGGTGACCTGAGCTTCCTGAATTGGCTCTGCCCAGCTATCAATCTCTGCTGTGTCTGCCTCAAAAGACAGCCAATTCTGCTTTACCTGCTCAAGGGCGAGAAACTCGCCATCCTTGATGAAGCTCGGGCACCCTTGTTCGGACAGAGTGTGAAAGGGGGCCAGGCAAATGTCCTTTTCATGTTCTAATGCGTCCAGCATCTTTCTGGCAGCCCTTATCTTCTCTGTCTTATTGAAATAAATATGCAAGGTTACCCTTGCATCTGCCCACTCTGAGGCAAGTTGGGACATAGGAGGAAATTGGAGGCCTTTGCGCTCAAACTGCTCAAGTTTCATAGCCAAGTCCAGCCATTGCCTCGCCTGGTGTTCGGCCTCCTCTACCACAGGCTTTCCCTGGGCAGATACTTCTTCAATCCTGGACGCGAAATCCAGGACCGATACGGACTTAACAATGTTGGGCTTGCATCCCTGCAGCAGACCAGCCCGCATCTCCTTGACTTTGCTCTTTGAAAAGGCCGCCGCTTGTGATGTTTTCTCTGCAAGTTGCGACTGCGCCTGTTTCAACGAATCCTGAAGCTGTGAAACCTGCTCCAGCGCTGCCTTCTTCTCCTCTGACAGCTGCTCGGCTGTCTGTCTCTGCGCTGCGGCCTCCTGCTGAGAGGCGGCCAGCTGGGCCTTAAGCTCATCTATCTCCTGTTGCGTAGACCCCAGCTGCGCGGTGGCCCTAGCCAGGTCCTCCTCAAGCTGCCTTGTGTTATTCTGCAGCTGAAATAGCGCCTCTTGGGTCTCAAGATGCTTGACAAGGAGATTATCTGTCCTACGACGAATACCATGAATTTCGTATTCCTCGTTGATATCATCAAAGCTTTTCTCCTTCCTTTGATGCTCGTAGTCCGCCTCGGTCATCTCCCGGAGAGGCTTCTTTACTTTCGGGATTAATTTCTCAGTTGTCAGCACTCTCCTGTCTAGGTCAAACTTGGTGCGTTTTACCGGGGCAGCTATCTCTTCGGCTCTCCTTCGTTTCACGCCCTGGAGAAAGGAGGCGGAGCATCCTGAGGCCTTTGTTGCCAAAGGCTGGTCATCAGCGCTCTGCAGTTCGCCCATGAAGTCCAGGTCCTCCAGCATTGGATCCTGCTGCGGCATCTTCCCTGTAAACAGGGAAGCGGGAGGAATACCAGAAGGGGTGGCCGCTTTTAAGGGCGACCGGGTCCTAGGGGAAGCGGGAGGCTGAGTGGATGGCGTCGGTAGGGTTTTAGACGGCTGGGGTGAGGAGCGCGGCGGTGAAGGCGCAGCTTCAGCACTGGCTGCGGGTGAGGGTTCTAGGGTTTGGCTCAGTGACTGGAAGGCGTTAGGATCTTGAGCAAACTGGTCAAAGGAATGTGGGCCGCTAGATGGCTGGGTAGCTTGGGAAGAGGAAGACGCGGCTACGGCTTGCCCTGATGAAATGGGAGATGGAGCTTTGGCAGGGCTGACTGGGACTTGGGGAAGAGGTGCAGTGGACGTACCTGCGGGCTCCGCCTGAGCCGTTGTTGGAGGGACGCTTGCAGCCCGAGTGTCTGCCTCTGGTTCAGGGCTGTCCAAGGAGACAATTTCTGGCGCTGCTGCCCCCGTTTGTGCCGCGGCTGTCTGCTGTACCGGCTCCTTAGGTCGTTTGGCCCTTTCAACTCTCTTCCTCTTCTTTTCTTCTGGCGTTGTGGCTGGTCCAGAGGAAGGAGATAAGGTCGGGGCGGCAGGCGTTGACGTTCCCACGGTAAACTTGTACCTGGGTCTGGCTGGAAGGATGCCTGCCGCAGCCGGTCTGCTAGCTGGCAGCGCGGGCGCTTTTTCTGCTGGAGGGGCCACCTCAGGGGTTGACTTCTCTGAACCTTGCGCCCTTTCGGGCACTGCCTCAGGAGCTACAGGCTGCATCGGGCCCACTTGGCTGCTCGTCGGAGTTGCGCTGGAAGTCGCGGAAGTAGGCAACTGATGGGAGGGGGACCTCCTTGTATACCTTTTTCTGGGGCCTCGGGGAACGCACTTTCGAAATTCGAAAGGCTGCCAGGTGTCGACGTATTGATCATATAGGGCCGAAAACTCATCATCAACGGCCAGATTCTTCCGGTTGGATTTATCGTGCTGCGTGCGACACCTCATCTTCCAGCATTCAATGATTTTGTCCTTTTGCCAGTTGAGGGGCGCCACCTTGGCGAGGAATTTTTTGAAGCCTGCAGACTCCAACCGGTGATCCGGGTTTCGCTCGGGATCGTACGTCACCTCTTCGCAGTAAAACTCATGCCATGGTGGCCATGATTGCATCAAGTCAATGCGCCAGTCGAGGTCTGCACCTGTCTTGTTACACCTTTCCTGCATAATCTCTGCTCGAGGGCAGATATGCGTAAATTTACCCCGGACCCCAAGTGGGTCATACTTCCAGCGCTGCGGCAGCATTATTAGACCTATGTCGAGGAGCTCCTGCTCGAGATAGACGTGCTGTCCTATCTCTTGCAGTCTGATGTTCGCGCGGCAAATCGGATACTGAAAAATATGCCCCCTTTTCTTGCCTTGGCCGAACTCTTCTTCGACATAATCCATCTGCCGCGCAATCTCCATTCCGTACTGATGCTCCGTGCAGAAGTAGGGCAGCAGGAACGGCTTCCCCTTGAATCCGTAGATTCTGACAACAATTCCCTGTGTCAGCCGGAAGGTATCCCCGTGCCTGTATTTTATCAAGTAATTCGTCATGGCCAGCGGGGGGCGGGAACCTTCGCCACCATCGAATAATGACATGACCATACCCAGAAAGTTGAAGTTGAACTTGTAGTAAGACCCTTTCCGGTATAGGTCCTCTGTCCATTCATAAACTGGCAGCGGCTCTCCTTTTTCGTTTACCCTTTTCAAGTCTGGAACTTGCATCCGGTAGTGCATGTGGTATAGGCACAGCCAGGTAAGGAACGAACTGAACCGGAATTCCGTTGTCTGTTTTTGTTGCAGCCTAACCAGACTTGAGTGAATAGCATACGCCAGCCAGTCCGCCCAGTCGAAGAAAATAGGGCGCTTTCCGCTCTTCTGCGCTGTAGAGTCGTAAAATTCTCCGTGCAGGAGACATTCGCCAGCGCCAGTGAGTACGGCCGTACTACCTTGTCAGAGTCGCAGCCGAGGACCCACGCCAAGATGATGTAGATATATTTGTTTTCAAATCTGTCCAGGGGTATGGGGCCAGTCGGCCATTGTCCGGCTGCCAGCGGAGTCTTCAGCTTCGAGTCGAGGAATTCTCTCATCCTCTTTGTCTGCGTAAATCGCCCCGTCTGCTCATCCAAATTTATCCTTCTGACAATTGCGCTGGGGTCGTACTGGAGCGCTGGAGCGAAGGCTGGCTGGACGGTCTCTCTGAAAAGAGTGAACAGCGCTCTCCCTTTGTGGTCGCAGACTTGCCGGGCAGCTGGCTTGTAATATCTGACAATTGTGTCGATCAGCTCCGGGCACCGATGAACAGGAGGGCATAAGAACCAATACAGGTTCGACTTGTATGCAGCCCCGACATGGTGTGAGGGCGAAACCCTGTCTGCCCACTTGGCAATGTTCAGCCGTAGTTTGGAGAGGCTGATGGAGAAAGAGCCGTCTTTGTATCCGGCCAGGTGGTTGACGGGCGGCGGCGGAATTTGCCCACTCTGTCTTCTCTTCGTCCGGGTCTTTCTTTTCTGGTCCTGCGGCGTTTCACTCTCATGGGCACTTGACTCTGGTGACTCCTCAGCTTCGCGCCGCTCTTCGCTGGATTGCGCCTGTACGGGCGCTTTCCCCTTGTCCATTCTTTCTGAAACAGCAGAGACGGGAATTACGGCTCCTGAGTTGTCAACTCTGTGCTTTGCAGCCTCAGAATCAGCTTGGACGATTTGAATTTTCTGAGCGCGCCAGGGTTCTTTTTCTAGGCGAAGATTGCAGCATTAATGGCGCGAGTCAGGGCGTTAGGGTGGTTAACTTGGAGTTGGTGGAAGCGTTATGATTTTTTGGCGGCTGTGCATGGGTTTGTTCTTGAAAAGCGCACCTTAGTCGCCGTTGGTCCAAACCACCTTGCTTTTAATGCATCGTTCTTGAAAGCTTGCAATCATTAAACCCTCCTTGGACGTCGTGCCATTGTTGACATCATCGCCGCCTTTTGGGCACACTTTACAAGGGAGAATTTCTGGCCCATTGACCCAACTTCGCCCTGTGCCGTACTGCGCCCTGGGCCCGCACTTAGAATTTTTTCGCGTTTTCCGTGGTGGGTTATTCGGGCTGCGTCCAAAATTCAGGGCGCACTCGGACTTCGCCCAAAAAATGGGCGCACTCCGACTTCGCCCAGATTTGACTGCGCAGTCAGACTTCGCTCCAAAAGTTGCGCAGTCTGACACTTAGCCGTTTTCTTGCTGCCTGTTTCCCAACTGCGCTCTCCAGATGGTGCGCAGCCCGACTTCGCTGCGAAGTCGGGTTGCGCACCCAGACTTAGTCATTTTTGCTCCTCTTTTCAGCTGCCTTCTTCCGAACTTCGCACTGTTCAAGGAGCGCTACCCGACTTCGCTGCGAAGTCGGGGTTTGCCTTAAGTCTTACTTGGGCTCTTGAAAATTTAAAAACTGAATGCTGAAATATATACATTCTGAAAACTAAAAATGCGGAAGGGAAATCTGTACAAGGAAGGACCCATTTGGGTGCCTTCAGTGGCGGTAAATTTTTAGGTGGAACCCATTGACGGGAATGGGGAGAAGCTGTCCCTCCATATCCCGGAGTACGAATGCATTAAACTGATTTACCCGGGCAATCTGGTAAGGGCCTTCCCAGAGGGCGTCAAATTTTCCGTGGTTGCCCGGCTTTGCCTTCAGTGAGTCCCACTTCAGCACCAGGTCCCCGATTTTGAAAACTCGGGCAGTGGTTCCTTTTGCAAACCAGCCTTGGGTTGCTTCAGCGTGTTTGGTGAAGGCCTAGTATGCTTTCTCTCTGTCTTCCTCTAATTGCAGCAATTGGCACAGTCTGTCGTCCACTGGATCCCCGTTGCCTCTCTCTTCATCCAACATCCAGAGAGCAGGAATTTCTATGTGGGTTGGCAGGACTGCCTCCTTGCCGTAGACGAGCGCGTAGGGGGATGTCTTAATGGACTTTTTGAATGATATTCTGTCCGCCCATAGCGCCCGGTTCAGGAGTAGGTGCCAAGTCCTTTTGTTCTTCTCTACTGTCCTCTTGATGATTTTCAGTAGATTCTTGTTGGTGGACTCGACAAGACCGTTCCCCTGCGGGTAGTAATTGGAAGACATTTTGTGATAAATGCCGTATTTGCTGGTGTACTCGGTGAGTACAGCGCCTGCGAACCCTGGACCATTGTCCGTCACTATTGACTCAGGGACCCCGAAGCGGGTAATGAGGCTCTCGAGGAACCTGATGACCGTCTCCTGGTCCGCGTTCTTGGTGGGGATCGCCTCTGCCCACCGTGTGAAGTAGTCGGTGGCGGTAAGAATGAACTTGTGCCCTGCTGCAGAGTTTGGCGTAATAACCCCAATGAAGTCCAGACCCCATTGCTGAAACGGAGTCTCGGCTTGGATCGGCTGAAGGGGCAGGGGTGCTTTCCTATTTCTGCCAGCAAATCTCTGACATTGATCACATTTTGTACAGACCGCATGCGCGTACGCGTAAGAGAGTGGGCCAATAGTACCCAACTCGATTATTTTCAAGGCCGTGGGCCTTGCAGAATGGTGACCCCCAAGCATCCCGGAGTGGAATTCTCCGAGGACCCTGGGTTGGTCGGTTTTCTTGACGCACCGCAACAGGATGCCGTCAATGTTCTTGAAGTAAAGCCCCTCGGGGCGAAGAGTGTATTTCAGTGCACCTAGCCGAAACCTCCTTTGTGAGGCATTCAGGTGGTCTGGACATCTCCCGGTGCAAAAATACTTCACCAGGTCATCTGTCCAGTCACTCTCCTCGGGTAAGGAGTTGGCTAGGTTGGTGGTTGTTGTCGGATCCTCCCACTCACAGGCAGAAATCTCGGCTGCTGCGCTTCGGGCCAGCTCTTGGCACAAGGCTCGGCCTCTGATAAGCTTGGTTGGCCGCACTTCGATGTCGAACTCCTGGATTTTAGCAATCCATCCTGCTCTCTTGTGACCCGGCTCCCCTTGTATGATGAAGCTTCGGACGTCCGGGTGTATCACAAAGACGGTTGTCCGGCTCTAGGAGACGAAGTGCCTGAACTTTCGGAGAGACTTCATGACTGCATGAACCTGCCGCTCTATAAAGTTGTACTTTTCTTCATGCGGCTGAATCACTTGGCTCAGGAACGCTATGGGGCGCTCTTCGCCATCATCTCCCTTTTGGGTCAGGCCTGCGGCGTAACTCTCGGGTTCTCCCACCGCGTACAGGATGAAGTCCTTGGAGTAGTCCGGGTTTATCAACACCGGAGCCTGTGCAATTCGGGCCTTGATCTCCTCGAAGGCCTGCCTCCTCTCATCAGTCCATAAGAATTCAGCGTTCTTTTTCAGCAGTTCGGCCATGGGCTTGATTACCTGTGCGAAGTCCGGTATGAACTTCCGCACGAAGTTGATTTGGCCGAAGAAGGACTGTAGCCCCTTCTTGTCAACTGGGGCGGGCAAGCGGAGGAGGGCTTCTGCTCTATCAGGGTCCACTAGCTAGGCCTTTCTCGGGGATGACATGCCCCAACGACTTACCTTCTTTTACCGTGAAGACAGATTTCTTCGGGTTTATGGAAATGCTGAATTCACGACATCTCTCAAATATTTGCCGCAAGTGGGGAACATGGTCCTCTCTCTTGTGAGAGAATACAGTCATGTCATCCAAGTAGATGACAATGATCTTGTTGAGCAGCTCTCGAAAGGCTAGGTCCATGGCTCTCTGGAATGTGGCGCCAGCATTAGATAAGCCGAAAGGCATGCGCTGATAGGCGAACGTTCCCCATTTGGTGGTGAACGTTGTCTTATGCTGGTCCTCATCCTTGACCCAGATCTGGTTGTACCCAGAAAAGCCATCTAGGAGGGAGAATCTTTGCGCTCCAGCAACTATGTGGAGGATCTGATCAATTTGGGGAAGCGGATAATGGTCCTGTTGGTTACGAATCTGCCATGAGGAAAGGATTTGGTATAATGCGCCCCAGATCTGCCCACCAGATTGAAAGGCCGGAAGGAAGGAATGTCTTCCGTGCCAATCTCCGGAGAAGGCCGGCTTCCTGTGGGTTTAAGTGTTTAAGATGAGAGTGCAGGGAAAGAGATAAAAATGCGGAAAGAGAATCCAAATGTGATTGGAGTTGGGTGGGGGGAATAAGCAGCACGACAACGATCAATCACCACTACTAACAGCATTCCTATACAAAACACACGTTGAAACTACAGCTATCATTCATCCTATGTATCCTCTATCTATGCATTCCAGGAATACTTGATCATCAAATACCAAAGTCCAGAGTTCAGTACAACAGTAAGCAATGATACAAGAAACATGAGGCAGAAATGACAAGGAGAGGCAGCATACAAGATAAAAGGCAGTAAGCAGAGCCAAGTATATGCTTTGTATTAGAGGCAAACGCACAGCTACAATGGTTCCCTAGCAGTATATTCCCCTCCCCCCTTTACAATGAAATTGCATGGCTATTTATAGCCTCGAGTTCCCCCCGATTACAATCACGGGCACAAAGTCCCAGACTAGACATTAGCTGACAAAAGCGGCCAAGGAGCTGCTGATGCTGACTTCTGTCGGGTAGGACTGTACTTGCGGCATGGTCTCCCGGAAAGCTGTACAGTTACGTGGCGATATGTCGGGTCAAACCTTTGGTCAGCAGGAATGAGGGTAGCTGTGGCGGATGAAACTTTACATCAGCTTTAAATGATGGCAGCTGGCGTAGGTAGGGCGGTCTATGCTTGTCCTTGTTCCCGTCATGTCTTGGCTCGAATCCCGAAGTTGGGACACATGGCTGCCTTGAAAGGCAGTTTATCTAATTTCACCCAGGATCAGAGTGTTGTCGGGTTGCGCAGGTGAAAAATAGCGCAGTTGGGGAGGCCTTTGTGCCTTAGTCAATTTTTGGGCTTGTTTGCCCAACTGTGCACCGGTCAGAGGGCGCAGCCCAACTTCACTGCGAATTCGGGTTGCGCACCGGTCAGAGGGCGCAGCCCGACTTCGCTGCGAAGTCGGGTTGTGCACCGGCACTTTGCTGTCTTCTCCGTTGTTCGGACTGCGCACCAGGAAGGGGGCGCACCCCGACTTCGTTGTGAAGTCGGGTTGCGCCCCAACACTTAGCTGATTTTTTGCCAGACTACTTCCCAAGTGCGCCCTGACACTTAGTCAAATTTCGCTCATTTCCTGTCTGTTGCGCACTTCGCATTCCCTACTGCGCTCCAACTGGAGGGCGCACTCCGACTTCGCTGCGAAGTCGGGTTGCGCCCTGTCACTTAGTCATTTTCAGGGAACACTTGCTGGAAACCTTACTGGGGGCAGTTCAAGGGGGAGAGGGAGGAATGGAATTGCAAGGAAGAGGGAGAAAGGGAGAAATGAAGAAGGGAAAAAGGAGGAGGGAAGGAAAAGAGCAGGTCACTTACAAAAACCGAAAACATGGCACCCCGTGCAAAATGTGGCAACAGGTCCTTGAGGGAGGCCTGATTCAGATTTCTGAAGTCTACACAGAGACGAATGTCTCCTTTCTTCTTCCTCACGGGAACCAAGTTCGCAACCCAGGATGAATGCTTGATGGGGTAGATGATCTTGGCTTCCAGCATCTTCAGGAGCTCGGCCTTCATCATGGCTTCGATCTTCGGATTTACAGCCCTTTGCTTCTGCCGGAATGGTTTGGCACCATCTTCTAGCTCAATGGTATGCTGGATTATACTTTTTTCATACCCCTTCAAGTCCTGGTAGCACCAGGCTACTATGTCAGGGAACTCTCGGCACAATGTTCTGATTTGCTCAAGTTCCTCTGTGGTGCAGTTTGTCCCGACTTTAATTGTTTTTCCAGGTTCAAGCTCCAGGTCGGCGTACTGCTTCGGGTCTACTTTGATCCGGTGCGATATTGCTCTGTCATTTTGATCAAATAGACTCTCAAGTGTAATCAGTCCTTTTGGGACATGATTATTTTTTAGCTGTATCAACCCCTCATATTGCTCGTCATCAAGGTCTCTACCTTCGATTGAACACGCTTCATTAACCAAAAATGTGACGATCTCCTCGTCACAGTCAAAGACCTGCCAGTGGGTGTCCTTATCAGGCACAGAAGGCATGTAAATGGTACGAACCGGCTTCGGCTTCTGGACAGTGTCATCAGCCGAAACGTACCTGGCTCCAACAGACGCCAGAATGTCAACATGCTTGTTTTTCTCACGTGATATAGCCTTGACATTCAATGAGTCGAACGACTCCAGCAGGTCCCAGACCCGATTATGGTACGCCTTGAGGTAGTGCTTCTTGGAGGTGCACTTGTTCGTAATCTGGTTGCACACCAGCTCTGAATAGCCAAAGATCTGCAAGTGTTTAATCCCCAGCCTCTCCGCTTTTCGCAAACCCAAGCACAGGGCTTCGTATTCCGCCGCGTTGTTGGTACATCTCCAAGCCAGCCTGTAGGTGTAGTCCTTCTGGATCCCGGTCGGAGAAACCAAAAGTAAACCTGCACCGGCGCCATTTTTGCATCGTGCGCCATCAAAGAAAAGCTTCCACAGCTTTTCTGGTGCAGGTCCCACTTCTCTTTTGGCCGACTTGTCAAGCCTCTCAGGCTGGATGAGTGTAGCAGCCTTGCTCGGTCTCGATCACGGCGTTGAAGTCCCGCAAGGAGAATTCATCTTCTACTTGCAGCAGCTCGAGAGCTTGCTCCGTCATATCCACCACCACCAGTTCTTCCTCCGTCAGCTGAACCATGCAGTCCTGCGACTCTTCTCCGGGTATCTTCTCTACTAAGAAAGTGGAAGGCTTCTCGTTGTAGATCTTCAGTCTCCTTCCTTTGAAGGGCACTTCCATGTGTGAGTAGTCCAGAGACAGATACCCACCCAACTTTGCAGTGAACTCCCTGGAGAGACACATGCCGAAGTAGGGTTCTAAGTCGACAACCACGACCTCTTGAATGACCACGATGTCGAGAGCTTTGTGAAGCCGAATAGGGATGTCTTTAATGACACCGACTGTCTTGACAGGGGTGTCGTCCGGTTGCAGCATGCCTTGGCTGCTCCTTGTATATTCCATCCCGATCTCGTCGCAGATGGCCCTCGGCATAACGGTCGTGGAAGCACCAGAATCCACCATACAGTTGTGTACTATGTACCCTTGCATCCGTAATGACAGATAGAAGGGAGGTGGTCTGTTCTTCCCAGTGGTTGAGACTGTCAGGGGTTGCACCAGAACAGCAAGCTGTATCTGCTTGCCATTTTTCATGTTTTTTAGAGATTCCTGCAGCAGATCAACTTGGCCTGGGAGCAGAAGAGCATCATACATGCTGATCCCTGCGGGGGTCCTCTTTAGCTCATCTACTATGCTGTAGCCCTAGGTGCTAGCTCCTTCCGCTTCTTTTGCCGGATCGTACTTTGTCCGGTACTGCTGAGTGGCCTCAACTCTTTGTCTCTTGGTCAGAGAGGGATATCTTAGCTTCTCCTAAGCTTGTTCTTTTGTTTCAGCTGGAGGCTGAGCAGCGGGAGCTTTAGCCGGGGGAGCTTTCGCTACGGGAGGCTTGACTGCGGGATTCTTTGCTGGAGGAGTTTTCTCTTTGGTTGTGTAGGGCCACAGCCTCTTGTCAGGTGGTAGCCCAGCAGGTTGCGCCTTATCTCTTCGGGCGTATACCTTTAAGGGCTTTGCAACGGCTTCAGCAGACTTTCTGTCTTCCTTGGCGGGAGGCGGTAACAGATCTTCCTCTGGGACGGCAAAGTTGCCTTCATCGTCCAGGATCATGTAGAGTTCTTCGTCCTCTATGGTGCTGCCGGCCCAGGTCTGGAGGTAGTGTTGGTGCAGTGTGCAGTCATCCTCCGAATGCGGGTCATTGCACGTAGTGCACCAGTTGACCTGGTCAGAAGTACCAGGTTGGTCCTCGATGGCAGCATTTCTCGGAGGGGGCGCCTTTGCAGTTGCTGCTCCGGGGCTCTATCCTTTGTCAGTGCCGGGGGTGGATATGGCCTCCTTGGAACAAGGTCCATCTGGGCCTGTTTCTTCTTTAGAATGGTCATGTCGTTGGACATGGTGTGATATCCAGAGGCCACGGCCCGTACCTCCTGAAGGATTTTATTCTGAATATCATTGTCAGGAGGCGGCAACTGGGCTGGAGGAGGTAATGCAACCAATGGAGGAGGTGTAGAATATTGTGCATACTGCGGGGGAGCTGGGAGTGCTGGATAATGCGGAGGGAGGAGGCGGGATAGTGAATTTGTGGTGGGCCGTAAGGGTTTACGACCGGCGCCGGGTTCCATTGCTGTTGGGGTTGCTGTCCTGAAGTGGACGGCATTGTACCAGAAGCTGACGGGTACTGGGACTGTGGAAAGTCTGGGTAAATGGGTGGTTGTACCCTGTGCGGGAGTCTGCCTATGGAAATGATATCCATTTCAGCTTGCTGGGCAGCCTCGTACAGAGCAGGGAATGAGTCTATTCTGGCTATCTTCGACAGCGAGACAAATATCTGAGTTGAAGGACCTCAAGTAGTAGTGTGCAGCCTGACCTGTTGAAGGTCGGAGTTCGCGAGGTACTCGTTTCCAAGACCTCGCAAACCTGATGTTGAAGTCCGACACCTCCTCTTGGGGGTGTCGTTGGATGCTTTGGAATTGATGCAATAAAGAAGAGGGATCAGCAGACTCGTTGCAGCCTTTCACGAGCCTACCAGCCAATTGTCGCCACCCCGTGATAGATCCCTCTGGCAGTGATCTCCACCAGTAGAGAAGCTTTCCCCTTAGGGAAAGGGCCGATGAGACGGGTCTTCACACCTTCGTCAGTGATGGAATGTAGCGCAGCCAGGGCCAGAATGTCCTAGATGTGTTCATACGCCATCTTGCCATAGCCGTCATACGTAGGGATAGACTTTAAGGCAACGGGGGGCACAGCTTGCTGTCCGACTAGGGCCAAGGGCCCCGTAGAGTCCACCGCCGGGAAGAGGTCATCATCATTCTGCTGGGCAGCCATGTCTTCTTCTGATCCGGTAGTGTACTCGGTATCGGAACTGTCCGAGGATGTAGATTGCTCTTCAACCTCGGCCTCTTCAATTTCAGTTTCAGGCTCTTCTTCGCGAGCTTGGTGATCAGCCAGCCTGACGCGCTCGCCTGGAGCGTCAATGTCAATTTCGTAAAAGTCAGGCGGGTTTCCCGAATTCCTTGCTTGCCACCTTCTTGTTTGCATGAAGGCGTTAGGACCGGTCTTTACGGACTTAGAGAGTATTCAGGTATTTGCAGAGTCGCCAGGTGCTCTGATTTTTAACAACAATGAAGCGAACACCCATGCTTCGATTCTGTTTGGGGGTGGGAAACTACCATGTCCCACCGGGCGTGCCAGAAACTGTTGGTTACGAATCTGCCATGAGGAAAGGATTTGGTATATGTTGGTTACGAATCTGCCATGAGGAAAGGATTTTGGGTTAATGCGCCCAGATTCGCCCACCAGCATGAAAGGCCGGAAGGAAGAGATGCCTTCCGTGCCAATCTCCGGAGAAGGCCGGCTCCTTTTGGGGGGTTTTATGTTTAAGCTAAGAGTGCAGGAAAGAGATAAACGAACGGAAAGAATTTACAAATGTACTTGGAGTTTGGTGGGGGGGAACTAACAATACGGCAACCAGCAATCACCAATACTTACTGCATCATAAATACAAAGCATGGTAAGAAGCTGCAAAATCTAAGTGTACTTTATGTACTAAGCAATATACGCACGGCTACAATGGTCCCCTAGCAAACATTCTCCCTACAAGGAGAACTAACGGCACGGCAATGCATCAATCACCACTACGTACGGAAACTCAAAACAGAAAGTAACTAAGAGATGTCAGAACCAGGTATATGTGTTATGCAGAGAATTTAACCGCACAGCTACAATGGTCCCCTAGCAAACATTCTCCCTACAAGGAGAACTAACGACACGACAACGCATCAATCACCACTACGGACAACAACGTAACACACAGCCGATGGAGCTGCTACCACATCTAGTCTATGAAGTTCAAAAGTGCTTGACCACCAAATGCTAAAATAAATCAACAAGCCATGGCACAAACAATGCTAAAGGCGCATGATCACCAAATGCTGAAACGAATCAACGAGCCGTGACACGGGGAAGCGTAAAGCATAAAGCATAAAGAAATAAAAGCGACGAGAACGAGAACCGGGCATACAAATTATATTTATAAGCAGAAGCACGGTTACAATGGTTCCCTAACAGACATTCCCCTTCCACCCTTTACAATGAAATCATGGTGGGTTTTTATAGCCCGAGTCCCTCCCGTTACATTAATGGGCACAAAGTCCCGATCAAACAATAGCTGACAAAAGCGGCGAAGGAGCTGCAAATGCTGACCTTTGTCGGACCGGACTGTACCCGCAGCATGGTCTTCCTGGAAGCTGGACAGCTACGTGGCGGTGTGTTGGGCGGAACTTCTTCTCGGCAGGAATGCGGGTAGCTGGAGCGGGTAGAACCTCCAATCGGCTTTAAATGAGGTCACTGGCACAGGTAGTGCAGCCCATGCTCGTCCTTTTGCTCGGCACGTCTTGGCTCAAATCCCGAAGGCTGGACACTTGTCGGATGATGGATGATGCTGTTTGACACGTGTACGCCTTGAAAGGCAGTTTATCCAACTTCGCCTGGGATCAGAGCGCCATCGGGTTGCGCGGGCAGAAAACAGCGCAGTCGGGAAGGCCTTCATGCCTTAGGTGTATTTCCGAGTTTGTTTCCCTACTGCGCACCTGTCAAGGGCGCACTCCGACTTCGCTGCGAAGTCGGACTGCGCTGAAAACTGGTATCTGCCGCCGTACGGACTTTGCCCCGACACTTATCATTCTTACGTCGACTGCCCGACTGCCGATTACAAGGTGCGCCCAGAAAGAGGGCGCGGTCGGACTTCGCACCAAAACTGGCGAAGTCGACTTCGCACCAAAACTGGGCGAAGTGCGAACTTCGCACCAACACTTAGCCATTTTTCAGGTAACCGTTGTCAAGTTTAAAATTCAACTGAGGGGCTCCAAGAAAGGGGGGAAGAAAGAGAATGTAGGAAAGAAAGAGAAAGGGAGAGAAGAAGAAAGGAAAATAGAGGAAGAGGGAAAAAGAAGAGCAGCATTGTTACAAAATTGAAAACATTGCACCCCGTGCAAAATGTGGCAACATTTTTGGCGGCTCGCGGGGTGTCGAGCTCGCCTCGGCGCAAAGAATCCATGCCTTCATCCATTGGGTGCAGAGGAACTTGCTTCCCATGCCTTTTGCTGCTCTAGTTGTTCTCCTCGCGGCAACTGTTCTTCAGATTCACTTTTGTCAGTTGCCCCCTCAGAATCACCTTCCGAAGGCTCTCCAGCTTTTGCTTCTGCCTCGCAGATGCGGTTGTATGCGGCCTGGGCTTGGCCCCAGGCTTCTGCTTCGAATGGCCGGCGGTCAGCAACTTCTTCTAATGCTGCGTGGAAAGCAGCGACCGCGTGCAGGTCGATGGTGAGGTATCTTTTTCCTAGCTCCTGGAAGTAGGAGCTGATCTTGCAACATTTGGACACCATCTGGGTGACCTGACTTTCCTGAATTGGCTCAGTCCAGCTATCAATCTCAGCTGTATCTGCCTCAAAGGACTGCCAATTCTTTTTCACCTGATCTAGGGTGAGAAATTCGCCATTCTCAACAAAGCCGGGGCACCCTAGTTCAGAAAGAGCGTGAAAGGGAGCCATACAAATGTCTCTTTCATGTTCGAATGCGTCTAACATTCGTCTGGCAACTCTCACCTCTTCTACTTTTTTAAAATATTTATGCAAGGTTACCCTTGCATCTGCCCATTCTGCGGCGAATGAGGACATGGGGGAGAATTGGAGGCCATCGCGCTCGCGCTCCTGAAGATTTATCGCCGAGGTCCGGCCATTGCTTCGCACGGCGTTCGGCCTCCTCTACCACGAGGCTTTCCACTGGCAGAAACTTCTTGAATTATGGATGCGAAATCCAGAACTGACATCGCCTTATAGGTGTGGGGCTTGCATCCCCGCAGCAAACCAGCCCGCATCTCCTTAACTTTCTTCTTCGAAAAGACCGTCGCTTGAGATGCTCTCTCTGCAGATTGCGACTGCGCCTGTTTCAAAGACTCTTGGAGCTGAGAAATCTGCTCCAAGGCTGCCTGCTTTTCGGTTGCGGCTTGTTGCTGAGAAGCGGCCAGTTGGGCTTTTAATTCATCTATTTCTTGCCGCGCCGCTTCCAGCTGCTCAGTGGACCTAGACAGGTCCTCTTCAAGCTGTCTTGTCTTATCCTGCAACCCGAAAAGCTCTTCCTGTTCCTCCAGACTCTTGACAAGGAGATTGTCAGCTTTACGAATGATTCCCTGAATCTCGTATTGCTTGTTGATGTCGTCAAAGCTCTTCTCCTTTGTCTGGAGCTCGTAGTCCGCCCTGGTCATTTCCCGGAGAGGCTTCTTCACTTTCGGGATTATCTTCTCTGTTGTAAGCACTCTCCTCTCGAAATTATACTTGGTGCGCTTTACCGGGGCGGCTATCTCTTCAGGTCTCCTCCGCTTCAGGTTTTGGAGGAAAGAGATAGAGTACTCTACAGCTCTTGTTGCCAGGGGCAAGTCGTCTGTATTCTGGAGGTCGTCCATGAAGTCTGGTTCCCCCAGCCTAGGGTTCTGCCGAGACGTCTCTCCTGCGGGAATGGGATCGGGAGGAACCGGACGGACTTTGGAAGGATCGGCCGCTTACGGGGCGGCCGGGAAGTGGAGATGGGAGCGGGCGATGCTTGAAAGGGTTTGAAGCGGGCGGGGCGGTGGATGTAACGGTGAATGCACGGCTTCGGCACTAACCCGAGGCGAAGGGTTTGGGGTTTGACTCGAGAGATAGGGAAACGTTGGGGTTACGAGCAAAGCGGGTCAAAAGAATGGGGGCCGCTAGAAGGGTGATGAGACGGGGGAGGAAGATGCGGCCATAACTTGCTCGGATTGAGCGGGAGATGGAGTAGGGGTAGGACTAGATGAGACCAGAGAGAGTGGGGCAGCAAACGTACCTGCGGGCTCCGCCTGAGCCGATGCTTGGATGGATGTCTGCGCTTCTAGTTCCGGCGGTTGGCTTGGGACTGCCCAGAGAAACTCTCTGGAGTGGCTGAACGCGAGCTGCGGCTCTGCGGCCAGGCTGCTGCCTTTGTCGGACTAGGTCGCTCTGATTTTTCAACTCTCTTCCTTTTCTTCTCTTCTGGAACAATGGTCGGATCGGGGGAAGGAGATGAAGCAGGTGCAGCAGGCACTGATGTTCCCACGGTAAACTTGTACCGGGGTTTGACTTGCAGAAGGTCTGCCGCAACCGGTCTGCTCTCTGGCGGCGCTGGCGTCTTTTGTGCCTGAGGAATCACCTCGGGCGTTGCCTTGACTAATTTCTTCGCCTTTTCAGGCGCCGCCTTGGAAGCCACGGGCTGCATTGGGTCCACCTGGATGTCTGCTGGGCCCGCGTTGGCAGTTGCCGAAGTGTACAACTGTTGGGAGGAAGACCCTCCTTTATAACCCTCAAAGGGACCTCGGGGAACGTAACCTTGATATGCGAACGGCCGCCAGCTGTCATGATGCTGGTCATATAGAACTGAAAAGTCGTCATCAACGGCCAGATTTCTCCTGGTGGATTTGTCGTGTTGCGTGCGGCACCTCATCTTCCAGCATTCAATAATCTTTTCTTTTGGCCAGTTAAGGCCTGCTATCTTGGAGAGGAATTTTTTGAACCCTGGAGATGAGAACTGGTGGTCCGGGTTTCGCTTGGGGTCATATGCTACCTCCTCGCAGTAAAAATCCTGCCAGGGAGGAGAAGCTTCCATCAATTCAATTTCCCAGTCAAGGTCCACATGGACCACATCGCATCTGTCTTCGATTATATCTGCCCGGGGGCAGAGATGTGTGAACTTTCCCCTTATCCCGTACGGGTCGTACTTCCAGTGCTGCGGCAACAGAACCAGGCCAATACGGGAAAACTCCTGCTCGAGGTAGACATGTTGTCCTACCTCAGAAATCTCAACGTTCGCCCGGGAAAGAGGATATTGAAAAATCTGGCCTCTTTTCTTTCCTAGGCCGAACTCCTCCTCAACATAGTCCATCTGTCGGGCAACCTCCATCCCAAACAGATGCTCCGTGCACCAGTAGGGCAGCAGATGAGGTTTGCCCTTGAATCCGTAGATTCTGACCACAATCCCCTGCGTCAGTCTAAAAACGTCCCCGAGCTTCTGACTCAGCAAAGAGTTCGTCATTTCTCGCGGGGGGCGAGGGATTTCGCCCTCGCTGAAGACTGACATGACCAATCCCAGAAAGTTGAAGTTAAACTTGTAGTAGGACCCTTTCCGGTATAGGTCATCCGTCCAGTCATAGACGGGCTGTGGCTCTCCCTTCTCGTTGACCTTCTTCAGGTTCGGGATCGGCATCCGGGAGTGCAAATGATACAGACAAAGCCAAGCTAGAACGAAACTGAACCGAAATTCGGTGGGTAGCTTCTTACGGAGCTTCACCGACTGGAGTGGATGGCGTATGCCAGCCGATCCGCCCAGTCGAAAAAGATGGGACGCTTTCCACTTCTCTGCGCTGCTGGTTCGTAGGATTCTCCACACAGGAGACATTCCACTAGCGCTAGCTGGTACGGTTGTACCAGCTCATCAGAGTCACAGCCGAGGATCCATGCCAGAATGGTGTATAAATATTTGTTTTGAAACCTCGCCAAGGGCATGGGGCCGGTTAGCCATTATCCGGTACAAGCGGGGCGTTCGGCTACGAATTGAGGAAATCCCTCATCCTTTTGGTATGCGTGAAGCGTCCCGCTTGCTCGCCCAGATTTATCTTTCTGACAATTGTGTTGGAGTCATACTCCAACCCTGGGGCGAAAGCTGGCTGGACAGTCTCCCTGCGCAGCGCGAACAAGGGTTTACCGCTGGAGCTGCAAATCTGCCGGGTAACTGGTCTGTAGTGTCTGACAATCAGGTCTACCAGCTCCGGGCATTGATGGACGGGAGGGCATAAGAATCTGAAAAGGTTGGACTTGTACGCCGCTCCGAAATGGTGAGAGGGCGAAACCTTGTCGGCCCAACTCTCCACATTTGTCCGCAGTTTAGTCAGGCTCATAGAAAACGAGCCGTCCACGTATCCCGCTAAGTAATTTACCGGAGGTGGTGGGGCTTGCCCATGTTGTACTTTCTTTGGCCGGGACTTTGACTTTCGCTCCGGCGGTGTTTCACTTCTGAAAACACCTGGCCGTGGTAAATCCTCAGGTTCGCACCCTTCGCTGGATTGCGCTGGCATTGGCATCTTTCCTCTGTCCATCTCTCCGAAACGGCAATAATTACAAGTTCAGGGCGTCTGCAGCAGATTTGTTGTCACAGGAATAATCTGCACAGTCCAAGGAATAATCTGCGTAGTCTGGCATGTCTGGATGCATCTGACCCCCTTTTCTAGATAATGACAGCGTCATTAATGCCGCGCAGGAGGGGGTAGGTCGGCTGGAGTTAAGTTTCTTGGGTGGCTGCGCAGGAGAATGCTTGGAAAAAGGTATCCCGGCTGCCGTGCCATGCTCTTTTTATTGCACTTTTCATTGAGGACTGTGCAATCATTAACTTTACCTTGAACGCTGTGCCATGGCTGACGTCACTGCCGCTATCTGGGCACACTGCTCAAGAAAAAACCTTTGGTGCGGAAACCTATCTTAAAACGGTCGCAATGCGCCTTGGGCCCAGCTTGGAACTTTTTGAATATTTTATTCATTTTTTAAACAAGTTGTCCAAGCTGGCCCAGAAAACAAGGCGCGATCGGACTTCGCCCAAAGTTGGGCGCGATCCGACTCCCGCGAGTCGGACTTCGCCAAAATCTGGCGCGATCCGAACTCTGCGCGAAGTTCGCATTGAGACTGTTCCTGCTTTCTTTTCTTTTTTCATACCGCGCCCAAGGGTTGAGCGCAATCCGGCCCCTTGCAACCTTCGGAGGAGAGGCAAACACTTAGAACTTTACGCCTCTTTTGGACCGGACTGTACGAGCTGCGCTTGAACAATGAAGCGCGTTCGGACTTCGCCCAAAGTTCGGGCGAAGTTCGAACTTCGCGAAGTTTGCACTTGCGCGGAGGTTGTGCGCGATTCGTACTTAGCGCGCGAAGTCGGACTTCGCTCAAAACTGAGCGCAGTCCGTTCTCTTCGTGCCTTGCAGTTTTCCCTTCTCCACGCTTCGCTCTTTGGCTGGCGCGCAGCCCGGCTCTGCGAAGTCGGGCGCGGCCAACACTTAGCCTTTTTTGCTTTTTTCTTTTTCTTCACCCAAGCAGCCGAACTTCGCCCCTTCGAGGGCGACAACGACTTCGTTGCGAAGTCTGTTTCTCTCCCATGTCGCGATTAGGCTCAAAAAATAAAAAATTAAAAGAAAGCTGGAAGCTGTACATCTTTGGAAAACAAAAATGCATAAGGGAAATTTTTACAAAGAAGGGCCACTCGGGCACCTTCGGCAACGGTAAATTTTTAAGTGGAACCCGTTAACGGGGGATAGGTAGGAGCTGACCCTCCATATCCCGAAGTACATAGGCATTGAGCTGGTTCACCGGGCAACCGATAAGGGCCCTCCCGAGAGGGCATCAAACTTCCCGTGATTGCCCGGCTTTGCCTTATATGAGTCCCACTTCAGCACCAGGTCCCCGATTTCAAAAACTCGGGCAGTGGTGCCTTTTGCAAACCAGCCTTGAGTGGCTGCAATATGATCGGTGAAGGCCTGGTATGCTTTTTCTCTGTCTTCTTCCAACTGCAGGAGTTGGCACAGTTTGTCGTCCACCGGGTCTCCGCTGCTCTTGTCTTCGTCCAACATCCATAGGGCGGGGATTTCAATGTGGGATGGCATGACAGCCTCTTTGCCATAGACAAGCGCATAGGGGGACGTTCTGATGGATTTCTTGAATGCAACTCTGTCCGCCCACAGCGCCCGGTTCAGGAGTAAATGCCAAGTCCGCTTGTTTCTGTCAATGGTCCTCCGGATGATTTTCAGGAGGTTCTTGTTAGTAGACTCGGCAAGGCCATTCCCCTGCGGGTAGTAATTAGAAGACATCTTGTGATAGATGCCAAGTTTGCCAGTGTACTCCGTGAGTACAGCACCTGCGAATCCCGGACCATTATGCGTCACAATTGACTACGGAACCCCGAAGCGGGTAATCGGGCTCTCAATGAACACGATGACCGTTTCTTGGTCTGCGTTCTTGGTCGGGATTGCCTCGGCCCACCGTGTGAAGTAATCGGTGGCTGTAAGAATAAACTTGTGTCCGGCGAGAGGAACTAGGCGAAATCACCCCAATGAAGTCTAGACCCCATTCTTTGGAACGGAGTCTCGGCTCTGAATCGGTTGAAGGGGCGGGGGTGCTTTTCTGTTTCTGCCAGCAAACCTCTGGCATTGATCACACTTAGAACAGACCGCATGAGCGTCGCTAAATAGAGTGGGCCAATAGTACCCAGCTCTAATTATTTTTAAGGCCGTTGGCCTTGAAGAATGATGACCCCCAGGCATCCCGGAATGAAAATCTCCGAGGACCCTAGGCTGGTCTGATTTTATGACGCACCGCAACAGGATGCCGTCGATGTTTTTGAAGTAAAGCCCCTCGGGGCGAAGAGTGTACTTAAGTGCACCTAGCCGAAATCTCCTTCGTTGTGAGGCGTTCAGGTGATCGGGACATCTTCCGGTGCAGAAATATCTCACCAGTTCATCTGTCCAATCACTCCCCTACGATAAGGAGTTGGCTAGGTAGATGCGTGTCGTTGTGTCCTCCCACTTACAGGCGGAGATGCCGGCTACAGCGCTTCGGGCCAATTCACGACACAAGGCTCGGCCTACGATAAGCTTGGTGGGCCGCACTTCGATGTCGAACTCCTGGATTTTTGCAATCCATCCCGCTCTCTTGTGACCCGGTTCTCCTTGTAAGATGAAGCTTCGAACGTCCGGGTGAATCACAAAGACGGTCGTTTTGCTCTGGGAGACAAAATGCATGAACTTTCGGAGGGATTTCATAACAGCGTGAACATGCCGCTCTATAAAGTTGTACTTTTCCTCATGCGGCTGAATCACTTGGCTCAGGAACGCTATGGGGCGCTCCTCGCCATCGTCTCCCTTATGAGTTAGGACTGCAGCGTAACTTTCGGGTTCTCCCACTTGCATAAGGGATGAAGTCCTTGGAGTAGTCCGGGTTTATCAACACCGGAGCTTGCGCAATTCGAGCCTTGATTTCCTCGAAGGCTTGCTCTCTCTCATCAGTCCATTCGTAATTTGTATCTTTTTTCAGCAGTTCGGCCATAGGCTTGATCACCTGTGCGAAGTCCGGAATGAACTTCCGCACGAAGTTAATCTGACCGAAGAAGGACTGCAGCCCTTTTTTATCGATGGGGGCTGGCAAGCGAACGAGGGCTTCTGCTCTGTCAGGGTCAATGGCGAGGCCTTCCTCGGAGATGACATGTCCCAGCAGCTTTCCTTCCTTTACCGCGAAGACAGACTTCTTCGGGTTTATAGAAATGCCGAATTCTCGACACCTCTCAAATATTTGCCGTAGGTGTGAAACATGATCTCCTCGTTGGTGAGAGAAAACGAGTCATGTCATCAAGGTAGATGACAATAATCTTATTGAGCGGCTCTCGGAAGGCCGAGGTCCATGGCCCTTTGGAATGTGGCACCGGCATTGGATAAGCCAAACGGCATGCGGCGATAGGCGAACGTCCCCCACTTGGTGGTGAACGCCGTCTTATCCTTGGTCCTCATCTTTGACCCAAATCTGGTTGTAGCCGGAAAATCCATCTAAAAGTGAGAATCTGCGGGCTCCGACAACGATATGTAGAATACGGTCGATTTGGGGAAGCGGATAGTGGTCCCTGAGGGAAGCCTGATTTAGGTTTATGAAGTCGACACAGAGACGAATGTCGCCATTCTTTTTCCTCACGGGCACCAAATTCGCGACCCAGGATGAATGTTTGATGGGGTAGATGATCTTGGCCTCCAGCATCTTCAAGAGCTCGGCCTTCATCATGGCCTCAATCTTCGGATTCACGGCCCTGCGCTACTGTCAAAATGGCTTGGCGCCATCCTCTAGCTCAATGGTATCTTTGGATGACAGTTCTGTCATACCCCTTCAAATCCTCGTAGCACCAGGCCACGATGTCGGGGAACTCTTGGCACAGTGATCTGATCTGCTCAAGTTCCTCCGACGTGCAGTCTGTTCCGACCTTGATAGTTTTACCAGGTTCAAGTTCCAGGTCAGCATACTGCTTCGGGTCTACTTTGATCTGTGAGATATTGCTCTGTCATTACGATCAAAGAGACTCTCCAATGTAATCAGTCCTTTTGGGACATGATTATTCCTTAACTGTATCAACCCCTCATATTGCTCGTCATCAGGGTCTCTACCTTCGATTACACAAACTTCGTTAACCGGGAATGTGACGATCTCCTCGTCACAGCCGAACACTGCCGGTGGGTGTCCTTATCGAGCACGAAGGCACTGTAAATAGTGCGAACCGGCTTCGGTTTACGGACAACGTCATCGGCCGGAACGTGCACTGGCTCCAACAGACGCCAGAATGTCAGCGTGTTTGTTTTTCTCACGCGATATCGCCTTGACATTCAACGAGTCGAATGACTCCATCAGGTCCCACACCCGGTTGCGGTACGCTCTAAGATAGTGTTGTTTGGAGGCGCACTTGTTCGTAACTTGGTGACACACCAGCTCTGAATCTCCAAAGATCTGCAGGTGTTTGATTCCCGAGCCTCTCCGCCTTTCGCAAACCCAAGCACGGGGCTTCGTATTCCGCCGAGTTGTTAGTGCGGCTCCGGGCCAACTTTGTAGGTATAGTCCTTACGGATTCCGGTTGGAGAAACCGGAAGTACTCCTGCACCGGCGCCATTTTTGCATCGCGCGCCGTCAAAGAAAAGCTTCCACGGCTTCTCGGGTGCAGGTCCTACTTCCTTTGCAGCTGACATGTCAAGCCTCTCGGGCTGTACAATGGAGTAACAGCTCTGCTCTGTCTCAATTACGGCATTGAAGTCCCGCAAAGAGAACTCATCTTCAAGGCTGTAGCACTTCGAAGGCTTGCTCGGTCGGCTCTCTTGTCACCGGCTCTTCCTCCGACAAGCTGGACCATGCGGTCCAACTCTCCTCCGGGTATCTTCTATACTAGGAAGGTGGAAGGCTTCTCATTGAAAATTTTCAGTCTCCTTCCTTTGAAGGGCACTTCCATGTGTGAGTAGTCTAGAGACAGGTACCCGCCCAACTTCGCGGTGAACTCCCGAGAGAGACACATGCCGAAGTAGGGAGCCAGGTCAACAACCACGACCTCTTGGATGACCACGATGTCGAGAGCCTTGTGCAGCCGAATAGGGATGTCCTTTATGACACCAAGCTGTCTTGACGGGGGTGCCGTCTAATTGCGGCACGCCTTGGCTGCTCCGTGTGTATTCCATCCCGATCTCATCGCGAGACGGCCTTCGGCATCACGGTCGTGGAAGCACCGAGAATCCACCATGCGGTTGTGAACTATGTGCCCTTGCATCCGTAAAGACGAGATAAAAGGGGGCGGTCTATTCTTCCCGGTGGTTGAGGCTCGTCAAAGGTTGAACCGGGACAGCGGGCTGTATACGCTTGCCGCTCTTCATGTTCTTCGGTGATTCTTACGACGAGATCCACCGGCACGGGAGCAGAAGAGCATCATACATGCTGATTCTAGCAGGTGTTCTTTTCAACTCGTCTACAATGCTGTAGCCCGAGGTACTAGCTCCTTCTGCTTGTTTTGCCGGCTCATACTTCGTCCGGTCTTGCTGGGTAGCCTCAACTCTCTGTCTCTTGGTCAGAGACGGGTACTTCAGCTTCTCCTAGGCTTGTTCTTTGGTTTCAGCTGGAGGCTGAGGTACGGGAGCTTTAGCTATAGGAGGCTTGGCTGGAACAGGGGCAGCCTTTGCCGGAGAAGGCTTGGCTGGAGCTTTATCTTTGGATGCCTTCTCCTGAGGCTGTGTAGGGCCACAGCCGTTTGTACGGTGGCAGCCCACCGGGCTGCGGTTTTTCTCTTCTTGCATAAACTTGCAAAGGCTTGGCCGCATCTGCGGCTTTCTTTTCTTCCTTGGCGGGCGGCACTAGATTCTCTTCTGGGAGGGCAAAGTTGGCTTCGCCGTCCAGGATCATGTACAGTTCATCGTCCTCTATGGCGCTGCCGGCCAAGGTCTGGATGTAGTCTTGGTGCAAGTGCAATCTTCCTCCGAATGCGGGTCATTGCACGTAGTGCACCAGTTAACCTGGTCGGAAGGACCAGGCGGGTCTTCTATAGCAGCATTTCTCGGAGGCGGACGCCTCTGCAGCTGATGCTCCGGGGGCTTGTCTTTCGTCAGCGCCGGGGGCGCATATGGCCTCCTAGGAGCGAGGTCCATCTGGGCCTGCTTCTTCTTCAGAGCGGTCATGTCATTGGACATGGCATGATATCCTGAGGCCAAAGCCCGCACCTCCTGGAGGATTGTGTTCTGAATACTACTGTCAGGAGGCGGCAACTGTGCCGGTGGAGGCAATGCGGCTAATGGAGGAGGGTTAGAATAAGGTGCGTTCTGTGGAGGAGCAGGAAGTGCTGAAAAATGCGGAGCGGGAGGAGGCGGGTGAGGATAATGCAATTGAGGCGGGCCGTAAGGAG